>OW028742.1:5599869-8399804 GCA_932294355.1 Aporophyla lueneburgensis
CTACGAAATTAGCGTCATTATTATTTTCTAACGGTTTAATAAAAATATAAATACATTCATAATTTTACAATAAATAATAAATAATTGTTTTATGACGAACTACTACGAAATTAACCTTGACGCACTACGGAAAACTTTACCGAGCAAGCAATACATACAACGAAATTCTAAGAACTAAAAAATAATAAATTTAACCATGATGGAAATGCAGGAATCAGCATGCAAACGCATGCAAACTGACATTCTTGTGCTTGGTAACAGCGAACCATGGCGTGTTTCATATAAAACTGTAAAATTGACATTTCACACGTGACTTTTAAACAAGCTCCTAGAATATTATTATGTTTTACAGAGTAGAGAATGAACACAGAGGCAGCAATTTTTTTCTGTTTATACACCGTGACATTTCAATCGTCTTACAACGGCAGCCCACTTCATGTATCCAATGACTACTATACATCCATAAGAAAAAAATGAACATTTGAATAACTAAAAAATAAAAATATTATTCATTTTGATGACGCACGACGTTGTTTGAATTTTTTTTCAATTTGTATTTTAATCAAAGAGGCTCTTTACTTTGTGTAAATTATTTCATCACCACTGCTCTCAAAACGGTGAAAGAAAACATCTCGTGAGGAAACCGATATGTTCTAGAACCATGTGATTCCTACTCAACCGCATTAGGATCGCGTGGTGGATTTACAGCCCATTCCTTGTCATGAGGAACATTAAATTACTATGATTAATATGCAAAGAGGCGCGTGTGAAGGTGTTATAAAAAAATATGTTCTAGAAATTGATACTTGAATGTTATGACATTCTATTACGATTTTCTACCACGAAAGCGTACCAAGAGTCAATTAGAAAACCCTTTTTAAAATTCATGATTCCACGGAATCAAATTAAGACAAGGACCAAAATCTTATGAATTCAGTACAATGTTACCTTTTATTATACAGCCCCACTTCAAGTCTATTATCAAAGTTTATTTATAATAGGAACAAAGGTGTGATTTATTTTGAAGAATGACCGATTGGTCCTTCATTTCTATTTTAACAAAGCATTTATTTTAGACTTAAGTATGCGAACAACAGTCAATTATTTTTGTTCTACTTGAAACACAAAACAACGCCAACATTTTGTACTACCTAGCTCTTGAAAATCATCTAAAAATACACATTTAAATTGAATGTACACAACAAAAAACAGTACGTGCATCAAACAACTTCATACTTTTCGTCAGCCTGATCTACGAATGATGCAATATGTACAGCGAAAGCGCATGCGTTTCGTTCACATTTCATTCATT
The DNA here is from genome assembly GCA_932294355.1 of Aporophyla lueneburgensis. NCBI lineage: Eukaryota > Metazoa > Arthropoda > Insecta > Lepidoptera > Noctuidae > Aporophyla > Aporophyla lueneburgensis. The sequence goes on from OW028742.1 coordinate 5,601,182, forward strand.
TAGTTCATTCCTCACATACCTCCTCGTTGACTGCGCCAACCGCCGACTTTCTCTAAAAGGGTCGACGCTTTGCTACCTCTACTGTTAATTCTCTGCTCTGTGGATGAAATAGACGTCATTAGTTTAGAAGTATGAAGAAATATGAACTTTAATAACATCAAGGCCGTATTCCATTATCATTTGCAGGGCAGTGCGCACATGGTACAAAATCGCTTGACACTTTCCATGATACGTCACATACACTTTTCGTTTATGATTGACTTGTTATTAGTCTCGGTATTTACTGGATGATAGATGGGTCACCATCCATTATATACCAAGATCCCTCCGTGCCTCGGAAAGCACGATGATCTTCCCGACTGTGATACAGCCAGACTTAGACGGTAAATACGAGAAGTCTGAAAGTGTGGGAACCGGGTCCACCAAGGGTTATCGTGTTACCCAGTAACTAAGGTGCGGAGGTCAGACAGGCAACCATTTCATGTAAAATACTGGCACTCAGCTTCATCCGGTTGGACTGCAAGCTGACCCATACATATTTGAGAAAAAAGCTGGGTAGATGATTGGTTTCTTATAGGAGTATGTGGTTTACAGAACAAAGCCCTCTTATACGGTCTCCATTGCAAAGGTTAGTTACAGATTTTTCTAGTTCAGTTTATTTCTATACCGTTTGGAATTACGTGTTGGAAGTACTTATTAAATAAAATTTGCCAGTTTGTTTCTTAGAAAAAAGTCTAATTTTAAGGGGAAATCTCAACTAATTATTATTTGATAAAAAAAATCTGCCCCTTTTTTATTTTATAGTATTTTCTGCGCTTGTGGCTAATTAGTCAAGTCAATTATGTTTGTATAATTTTCTATCGAAGTTAAATCAGACAATGCATTCGAATTAGCAAAATAATATCTTATGTCGATGCCATATTTCTTTTGCCAATCTACATGATTAGTTATAGCAATTGACAATATTTCATGTAATAAAAGAATATTGCATAGAAATAACAATAAAATCAGCCTATTATCTCACTGTCGAGTAAATGCCTGAAGCCGAGAGAAGACTTGGGCCGACACTCATCTCGGCGTCTTTTCTTTACGAATCGATGGCAAAAGTATAAATATTTACAATATTAGATGAGTTGGGCTTAATAGTCAATGGAGTTTTTTATGTCCTCGCAAGTGCAGGTGTATGGATACTTTGTACACTCCAACATATGGGACATGGTTTGGTCAGGCGCATCGCCTTCGCCCTGGGTGTAGGGTTGTTCAATATTACCCCATTTAGTAGTCGAATGACTGCTTTCTATAAGTCATTGCAGGTCACGTATGGGTGGCAGGTGCTCCTGGGGCTGGACCAAGTTGACTCGAAGTGGGTGATATTTTTTCCACATCTCTATTGTCACCTTGGTAGTCAGTCAACCAAGAAAATGCAATATGTATAAGTACACCCACATTTCGCCAGTTATGTTTAACTCCTATGTAATAGGGGGCAAGCCTATTGCCATCAGTCGGGCATAAATATAAAATCCGCAAAACCATAATACTTTTTCCGACCTGGGAATCGAACCCAGGACCAGCTCAGCAGTAGCATTTACAACAACAAGATCAACGACGCAGATAGGTAGTTTATGAAAAAATATACCGAAAACGAACAAAATTTTGATCATCATTTCATTTTCCACAGTCCAAACTTCTTATTAACATAGACTAAAATAGATCCAACTTGCAATCTTACAACCCCACAATAAGCCATAACACCCGATTTCAACCCTAAAACGCCTTAGTTACAATCTACAGCCCCTTCTAAACAATTTTTAATCAACGGCTCAACAGCGTTTAAGATGAAAAGTGACATTTATGCTCGTATTGTTGGTCGTTGCGATCGGAAATGGGCAGTCCCCGGCGTGTCAGCCATCGAGACGCGCCTTCATGCGGCTATATTGCCTTTAAAATGTTTCGCGCCATTGACAGATTAAAAATGGTGTCTAAATGTATTGTTTTATTGAAATTCTTTTGTTTATGGTCGATTTGAGCGGCTGATTAAAATGTTGGTTGTATTATTTGGATTCTGTTTGGAAGAAAACGTTTTTTATGTTTTGTGGTTTTGGTTTTGAATACTGAAGTAATCATTTTAGGGTAATATAAAACGGCATTTAAGTTCTATTGCGCGGACATTTTACATACCCGACGACATTAAAAATTCATTTGGAAACTACATACCTACGTATGTATATGTACCTATTATGCAAATATTTTTTTATTAATGGTCACAATTTGGTTGAAATTCGTCCATGTTATTTTATTAATTAAATGTATTTCTCATACATAACGAAATAATTATTATCTTTTTGCAATCCTTTTTCACACAAACTTTATCTGTTTCAAATTTCATCCACCTCTTCTTTTCGAACAAAAGGTTTTGTTTAACGGATTAATATATGTTGTTAACGCTGCTCCAAACGTTGAGCTTCTCAAGTTCTGAGTTGAGCCGCACGATTAGTGACAAATGCGTGCACTGACTGGACAGGTCGGCTCAATCTGTGTGGTTCTTTCCTCTAAAGACCATTTCAGACAGCTATCTACATAGTCTTAACATAATGTGACCAATATTATGTCTGGACTTTAAAAGAGACTATGACTTCTGAGTTTGTTTCGGCCTTTCTTCTCAGAGTAGTCAGATAGGAAACGCCGACCTCATCTAGCTCAAAAAAATATTATTCACTTGTAAAAGTGTTTGTACAAACCTACTCACAGAAATAAAAATCATTTATCATTTAAACTTGTCTGCTGGGCCAGACTGGATACGTAAAGGCTCCTGCAGACCATTGCGATACGACAGTGCGAGGCAATTCTAACAGACCAATTTTCATGAAGTTAAACTGTTCTATTAAAATCGCGTCACGCTGATACGTCCCGCCTGACTGCGGGAATCTTAATGTGAAGGACAGAGTGTTGTGGCGCAGCTTGTGGGAGGCCTATGTGCAGCAATGGACTGAGAAAGGCTCATCATCATCATTTCAGCCGTAAGACGTCCACTGCTGGACTTAGGCCTCCCCCAATTTGGGGGGCTTTGCCATAATCGCCACGCTTGGCAGGCGGGTTGGCGATTGCAGTATGGTGAAAAGATACATAGAGAACGCTGCTGCCCATTCTCTAGTAAGTCCCTTAGTCGCCTTTTACGACACGCACGGGAAGAAATAGGGTGGTGTTATTCTTTACGTCCGGCATCACACGGTACGGTGTTATTCTTTACGTCCGGCGCCACACGGTACGGGACTGAGAAAGGCTGACATGATTGATTGATTTGTTGCTCCAAAAGTGATGTTTTGTTTTAGTAACCAATTCTTTTTCCTGCACATGGTTATTGAAACACCGAATTTTTAGACCGAAAATTCATCAAGGTACAAAACGAAAAATAAAAACACAAAAATACCTCTTTTTTTTTTCTGGATGGGAAATCATCAAATGACTTCTCCCGCTCTGGCCGGAGCGGGAGGGCGTGTCAGACTTTTACTGACTAAAACCCACCCGTGTTCCATCAGTTGCCCATGTGCCAGGGTCACGGTATTCCTTTCGAACAATCACGCGAACCCGGCGGGGCAAAAATACCTCTGACAATTTAAATTACTCTGTGCAATATCGTGCAGACCTACCTCAATGCACAATGTGCACGTTACACGAAGTACTTGCGAATAATTAATGAATAATTAATGACATTACATGGAAGTTCATGACCTTTGTCACCGTTTACCCGTAATACCTTCAATTAACTATGTGTCATTAGAAAAACTAGTAATTAGTAATACAGGGTGTGTGTTTTTTCATTCAATTTCAACTCTTAATTTTTTATTCAATTTCGTAGGGAAAGTAATATCTAGGTACTGTATCTACTATAAATGCTAAATGATTGACCAAACCCATAATAATATTTCCTATATTTATGACACCATTAAAAGATACGTTTAATATCTTTGACAAACATTCTACTGATTTACGACCGCCAATACATTGTTCGTTAAACTAGCAAATGGCCCAATATGGGATAACATCACGACTGTAATTCCCCGAAGAGTAAGCAGAGATGTAACTATAGCAACTGCATTTCGCTAAGGTTGAACTTTTAATCCTATTCAGTAACATGACAGATGGAGGGACAGGTTTTGACAAAAAAAAGGTAGTGAGGTGGTGCAAGAATGAATGAAATTGTCATTCAATTTCATTCATTCTTGCACCACCTTGAATTAATGTACTTACATGCAAACTTTGTATTTTAAATTTAATAATTTGTCTTAAAACACGATGTATACTCTATCGATATATATATAGTCTATGGCTGCCAGAGGAAATAAAATGACCATAGAAAAAAAAAAGGAAAATTACATGATTTTTATATTTACTTTTGTTTCTATCAGAAGGAAATAAAAAAGGAAATAACTGTTATTAATAATTATCAATTACTTTTTATTCCACACCCTAAAAAGGATTTTTTAAAGTTTTATTTAATTTAAACCATTTTATCATTCATTCTTTATGTGAAATCGTTCACTACCTCAACACTATTTGTTTTAATATGGTATCATTATTTTTCGTTGAACTGTCAAGTTACTGAATAGGATTAAAAGTTCATCCTTAGTGATGTTTAAGTGCCATGTTATAAGAGGTGAGTTTTTTTGCCATCAACGGGACACAAATCGAGACTCCGGGCTGCTATTAAGAAATTTCAGATTGTAAAAATCTCAAACATTATGCGAAAGTGTCTCTGTGGGCTTATCACGAACGCGTGGAGTCATCGTAACGTAAGTAAATTACAACGATTTTAAAATTGAAAATACTCGCTTGGCACAGAATATACTACCACATAGTTTTTTAGGCTCATATTGTAATTTGTCAGGTGTCATGTCGCCTATACTAAAAAGCAAACATACAAAAACTTGAAATGTCAGATTACTACTAGGATTTAAAAAAAACCGGACAAGTGCATGTCAGACTCGCCCACCGAGAGTTCCGTACAAATTTGTAGGTACAGACGCCACCAGGTCAAGCTACCCGAAACTGTCAATTTTTCCCAATGAACCTTGAACCTAATGCTCTAGAAATAAAGTCGAAAATCTATCAAAGAAATCTGACAGATTGTAGTAGCTTGATGTGTTGGCGTCTGTACATATTATAAATAGTTCAGTAGTATATAGCATATTATAGATAGTTTTCAGATTTTTCCTTATATTTGTAGTGTAAGACGGTATTACTTGCCAAATATATACTTGTTTTTGTAGCATATTCGTAAATAAGTAAGTAATTTAAACTCGAAAGTGCTAATAAAATATAAAACTAAGAAATGGTCCAACAACGTCTTTTTATTCACATTATGTTAATCGCCTTAACACAAAGAGTGAATAAAAAAGACGTTAATGGTCGATTTATTAATTTTCAGACACTTAATTTTAATGAGCTAGAAACAAAAATGTAAAAACATAAAGAATACAGAATTACGACCAGACACCATTTGGCTAGTCTAGAAACCTTGGAAAAACCCTAAGCTATCAGCATTAGATATATTCCCAAAGGACTGTTACCAGGATAGTCCCTTGATTGACATTTAACTATAGCACGGGGAATTAACAACGTTCAGACAAGTAACTATTTATATTACCTAACTAGCGACACAACACGGCAAGGTTTTAAAAACGTATACTGAAGGTATATTAAAAACTAGCTTCTGCCCGCGTCTTCGTCCGCGTCAAATTTTTGCTCCCCTGACCCTTCCCGTCGCATCGATTTGCCCGCTAGTTTTCGTCCATTTTTCGTTGCTGCTCGCTCCTTTTGAGTTAGAGTGAGTCAACTTTAAAAGATAGACATATGCTCTCGATACGCTCCGTGATACATGATTTTTGCGTTACTTTAACCGTTTACGCAGCGCACGCAACGGAAACTCTCAAAAGGAATAAATTTTCCCCGTTTTTGCAACATTTATCATTACTGCTCCACTCTTCTTAGTTGTAGCGTGATGTTATATAGTTTATAGCCTCCCTCGATAAATAGGCTACCCAACACAAAAAGAATTTTTCATTTCGGACCAGTAGTTCCTGAGATTAGCGCGTTCAATCAAACAAACAAACAAACAAACAAACTCTTCAGCTTTATAATATTCGTATAGATTAGTTCCAGTCCCAGCTGTCAATAGTAGATATTTGAGTCTTTACGGGTAGTGAGAAGCCCGAAAGTCTGACAACCAGTCTTACTTAGGGGCATCCCGGTTGTAGAGGACAAAAAAGCAGTCTCACCATGCAAAAAATAAACAACACAACTTATAAAATAAATTGTACGCAAATTAAGGAAAATTAAAAAAAAGAAAATACTACTTAATAAGAGAAAATCTAATTAATTTTATTACTTTATAGAATAAAAACGTGACAATTGCCTATTACGTATTTCTGGACTTATTGATTCGCCCACAAATAAATTTATTTCGTACGAATCGCTTAAAGAAAATAGTATCCTTACTTATTATAAAACAACGTCGCTTCCAGCTACTTTTCGCTTAAAGCTTTTAAACCACGCAACGGATTTTCATCAATAGATAGAGTGATTGAAGAGAAAGGTTTATGTGCATAATACGTGGGCAAAACCGCTAGCAAAAGCTAGTCCTTCCTACTAGTCCTACTTAAACCTACTATAATATTATAAATGCGAAAGTTTGTATGTATGGATGTGTGGATGTTTGTTACTCTTTCACGCACAAACTACTGAACGGATTTGGATGAAATTTGGAACACAGTAAAGTTAGTTTATAACCTGTATTAACACATACGCTACTTTTTATCCCGGTAGTACGTTCCCGCGCGATATTTTCCGGCCTCCACGCGGGCGAAGCCGCTGGCAAAAGCTAGTTGTATATAAAAATGTCGATTCACCCGTTTCAGGTGACTAAATTCATACAAATCAACTAATAAGCTTTCAATATTACCTATACATTACATAGCTGCTCAACTTATTTATAAATAACTAGCTTCTGCCCGTGACTTCGTCCGCGTCAAAGTTTTGTTTCCCTGAACCTTCCCGTTGCATCGAATAGCCTGCCAGTTTTCGTCCATTTTTCGTTGCTGCTCCGCTCCTTTTGATCGTAGCGTGATGTTATATAACTTTTAGCCTTCCTCAATTAATAGGCTACCCAACCCAATAAGAATTTTTCAATTCGGACCAGCAGTTTTGGAGCCTATTCAATACAAACAAATAATCAAATCTTTCCTCTTTATAGGCGAACGGGATAAAAAAGTATCCTATGTCCGTTTCCTGGTTTTAAGCTACCTCTCCACCAATTTTCAGCCAAATCGGTTCAGCCGTTCTTGAGTTATAAATAGTGTAACTAACACAACTTTCTTTTATATATAAAGATTATTTTATTACTGTTTTCATTTAATTTCTAAAACGGAATGATTAATTAATTTAGAATAATTTAAACAAATTATCATTGTTTTAATGCCAATACAATGAGAAGTTATTTCAAGATGTTTATTTGTTTAGATACCGAGGTTATTTTGAGTGTCTATTGTTTTATTAACGCCCAGCGCGCCGGTTGTTTGCGGCCCAGAGGGTCATGGCCATCCGGTTAATTCGGGGATACCGCACGGTCTCGTGCGAGGCGGCGAGCCTCCTTGCCGGAGTGCCGCCATGGGATCTGGAGGCAAAGGTCCTCGCGCACATGTGGGAGTGGCGCGAGGAGGCGAAACGCCGGGGCGAAACTCCGCTGCCGCGACAAATCGCGGCACGGCGGACAGAGCTCCGGTGTGATCTCATGGCGACATGGCGGGTACGATTGCCGCAACCCAGTGCTGGGCACGCCACAATTGCGGCGGTAAGTCCCCTCTTTGAGGAGTGGATAGAGAGGCGTCACGGCGTCCTCACCTTCCGCCTGACGCAGGTTCTCACCGGGCATGGGTGCTTCGGTGGGTTCCTGTTCAGGATAAAGCGGGAGGATACGTTCGGGTGTTTCCATTGCGAGGACCGTCTAGAGGACACGGTGGAGCATACGGTGGAGGTGTGCCCTGCCTGGGCGGAGCACCGCCGTGCCCTCGTGGAGGCGATCGGCGGCGGCGACCTCTCGCGTCCGGCCCTGGTGCGAGCCATGGTACGGAGCGAGAGGGAATGGGAAGCCGTCACCTCCTTCTGCGAAGCAGTAATGCTCGCGAAGGAGGAGGCGGGGCGCGTGAGGGAGTGGCAGTCTCTGCGCCCTCACGTCCCTAGCCGCCGCAGGAGGAGACGCCCCGGGCGTCGGGAGTCAATAGCGGACTCCCGGCCACCGTAGGCGCGAGCTTGCGGGTGGCGAGCAATGGGTAGCTCGCCGCCCGGTAAGGACCAAGCTCGGGTCGACGGCGCGCAGTGTTCCACGCGCGCCTCAAAGAGATGTCAGCAGCAGTGTAGGGGTCTACTAGGACCGATGCCTGCCGGGGTCGCGTGATTGTTCGAAGGAGATACCGTGACCCTGGCACATGGGCAACTGATGGAACACGGGTGGGTTTTAGTCAGTAAAAGTCTGACACGCCCTCCCGCTCCGCCCAGAGCGGGAGAAGTCATTTGATGATTTCCCACCCTGAAAAAAAAACAAAAAAAAAAAATTGTTTTATTAAATGAATTAATTGGTCTCAATGATAATTTGATATTTCTTGGTATTTAAAATAATGTTATTAAAGGTTTTTGGCCTGGGCTTCAAGCAAATCGGCGCGTGGTTATGTTAATTGAGTGAATAGCTGTTATTTTTTCACTGGAGTCGATAATGCCATAAACAAAGGAAACTATAATAGATTTTACCCGGTAGTACCATAGGTACAATAAGCTAGTTCAATATGACTCTGTATAGGATTAAGGTTATTACATGAAAAAAGATGAATTAGAAAGATCTGTTGAAATGAATCACTAGATATCCTAACTTCTTAAAACAATATAAAACAATACATCTATAAAAACAGTTTAAAAAAAATAAAATCTGAAGTTACTTAAAAAATGTTTGAGGTGATTGAAAGGTGAAATTTCAAGTTTCGTTTACAGAAAAAAGAGAAGTTACTTACTGGAAAACAATAAAACAAAGTTTTTTTTATCAAAATAAACGAAATCGAATCATTCGACAAGTGTCAAGCGTTAACTCGACTTTGTCAAAAAATAAATGATAAAGTTTTCATGACAGTTATCAATGTAATATTGTTACGAATTCTTTTCGTACGTGATTGGACTGTTTTCATAGTTTTTTATTTGCCTCAAAATTAACTTACCTAACTGTCCACGTGACCAGAAGGCTGCTTACTTTAGGTCATCATGTAACGGCCTTTTGGGCAGTTTTCTGATTGGAATAAAGTTCAAATTCAATAAAGGCACCGGCGCGATGAGAGAGCGCGGTGCTACTCTAGTTGATAATTTCCATGAAGTTTTTTTAGAAATTGTCTCAGTAGAGATGCGTCACGCTATCGCGTCGTGCCTGTCTAAGGCCGCCTTATCTGACTTCTAAGTTTGGGCTTGGACTAAAGTTAAGATTAGTTTTTTAGGAGAATATTTACTGAATATGGCTGGTTGCTCACAACCCATTGCACATACCCATTTCTTCCCGTGGGTGCCGTAAGAGGCGATTACGGGAGTTACTAGAGAATGGACAGCAGCGTACTCTATGCATTTTACCACCATAATACGATTGCCAACCCGCCTGACAAGCGAGGCGGTTTTAGCAAACCCCCCAAATTGTGGGAGGGCTATATCCAGCAGTGGACGTCTTTCGGCTGATATGATGATGGCTAGTTGTATGATAGATTATTCTCTTAAAGCCAGGCTCTTAGGGCTCAAATGTTCATATACATAATACCGCGTCTGTATTCCAGTTTTTTTTTTTTTTTGTTGATGTCTCAGCCTCACACCCTCCCTGCCGGGGTCGCGTGATTGTTCGAAAGAGATACCGTGACCCTGGCACATGGGCAACTGAAGGAACACGGGTGGGTTTTAGTCAGTAAAAGTCTGATAGTCCCGCTCCGCCCAGAGCGCGAGAAGTCATTTGATGATTTCCCATCCAAAAAAAAAAAAAGCCTCACACCCTCTATGGAAATTACTTGATGATGATGAATATAAAGTTTCTTAAACATGCGATTATCCAGCCTCAAAATATGAGTCAATGTAATCATGAAAAAGTATACTCATTCAGTTATTTCATTTCGCCACAAAATGGCACAGGTATAAACTTTGTATGTAAAACTAAGGTTATCATCATTAATTCTCCTGCCCTAACCTTATGTAGAATATTTTTTTTTTTCCTAACTATATTGCATTCAATTCAAAACAAGCCAATTGCATAGTACGCATTTCTGGGGTTGTTAATTCGCCCCTAAATATTATCGGTTATTAAAATAAATAATAGTTCAAAAAAATACACAAACTACGCTGACATACGTCTCAAAATTTGAAACACCCTAAAAAGTAGAAAATAAATAATAGTTTAAAAAAACTAAAAAATACGCTTTCATAGAAAACCAAACTAAAAAGTAGAAAATGATGGAAAAAAAAGCGTGGTGTGTTTTTAAGGTATTTTTTTGTTGTTATCAGGTGCCACACGCTTTTTTTCCATCATTTTCTACTTTTTAAACTATTATTTATTTTCTATTTTTTAGGGTGTTTCAAATTTTGAGGCGTATGTCAGCGTAGTTTGTGACGTATGTCAGCGTAGTTTTCGAAGACAGTTTTTTTGCTGTCCTGGTAACCCTGGCAAGCATAATGGTACAAATTTGTGAATTTATAGTATTGACATCGGTCCTCGATAAGTCTAAACTGAGTTTAAATGAAATCTGGTCGTATAAAGTGGGTCAAAATCGCGCTATAAGGAGTCGATTACAAATAAACATACAAACATACGAGTGAAGCTAATATGAAGCGTGTAAAAAATCGGGTTTCATAGTAAATCCCTATAAGTACAAGATTTAGTACCTATAGAATGCTATAGGTACTAAATCTTGTACTTATAGGGATTTACTATGAAACCCAAAAATGACTTAACCGTTTAAAATTTTGCAATAAGTATACTCAAACGTCGTTGGAATCGCTTATCGAACTGAATATAAAATATTGTTTAAAAGTGTCCTTTCGCCTATTTCGGGCGAGTAAAATTCGTGCGAATCGACTAATATGCCTACTTTCTTCCATATTTTCCATTACTTATTTATGAAATTAAAGTACGTTACACTTACATTTGTTACATATTTTGTCAAGACATTTTTACGATGTTTTTCGTCGTAAGCCATTTGCAGGCAAAATAGGAGTTTATGAGATTCGACGAGGAATTCGTGGATAAGCCTTCTTGTACTGTATGTGTTATTATAATTTATGTTCTCTACTGTGGGTAGAAATATTAGTAAGTTCATAAAATTCGTGGCATTTGACAAAAATATGTTCAAATATTTCATTTTTTTTGCAATCATAAGGCCCATGGTCCACTCAATCCAATCACAAACTTATACAAGATTATTTTTAGTATATGCGAAACCTGAATATAGTTTGTTCAGAATCAGTAACTGAATCGATTCCAATAATTTTTACACCATGTTATATTTTGTACCAAAAATATTTAATTACGCTTCCAAGTCGCGGGCCTTAGTGTTTTGTTTCGATTTTAAAATTATCATGTCTTTCTCGTATTCAAACATCCATTACACGGAGATGGTACGTACACTAGCTGTTTGTGGTGATCTGCATATGTTTTTGCGTGGACAACCAGGTAACTTATCAAGCTTATAACTTTGTGATTATTAATGATACAGTTTTGAAAACTTTTTCATAGATTCTTTACATAAAAATACTAGACCCGTGTTTCGGGTTTCGCATAAACAAAAATTAATGTTGTATATGTAGTTCAAATCAACTTGCCCAGCTTTTTCCCAACTATGTTACAGTCGGCTTCTAGTTTAACTGGATCCAGCTAAATATTAGTATTTTACATGGAGTGACTGCCTATCTGACCTCCGCAACGCAGTTACTAATGGGAAACGCGATAAAAAAAATCGCGAATCTATGCTAATATAATAAAGCTGAAGAGTTTGTTTGTTTCTTTGATTGAACGCGCTAATCTCAAGAAATACTGGTCGGAATCGAAAAACTCTTTTTGTGTTGAGTAGGCCATCACGCTACGGTCAAAAGGAGCGGAGCAGCAAACGAAAAATGGACGAAAACTGGCAGGCAATTCGATGCGACGGGAAGGGGAGCGAAAATTTGACGCGGACGAAGTCGCGGGCAGAAGCTAGTCTTAATATACTAGTTTTAGTGTGACATCTTTTAGAAAAGTTTAAACGGTTTTAAGCTTTTCTACTTTCGTTATTGTGTGTATATCTTCTTTCTTTCAAAATGATCTTCCCTAGACGTAATCGCACCATCAACCATTCGGATAACGGCCGAACGCTCTAGTCGATTGCGCCACGATGGCTACGGATCAATTTATGGAATATTTTAATAGGTAGTGGGTACCTTTTATATTATTAACCTCTGCTACTGTGTAATAATTCACTAGCAAAACACCCCTGCTTTGCACGGTTTTTAACATTTGACAAAACATCGAAATTTCTTTATTATACGCATGTTACTTTACGAATAATTATAGAAACAATAGGACACTTAGGTGTAGAAAGTTCTCGTCCGCATCACTGTCATTCGAAAATGTGCCCAGATAACTGGCAGCATTACCACGTATGCGGCCCAATGTGAAGTGTCGACTAGTTGGTAAGAAATTTCCTTAAAAAGAAAATTACTCATCTAGTAATTTAATTTAGAACCAACTGTAAATAGTTGTGTAAGTAAGCGAAATAAAACTTTAATAAAAACGTTTGGATATACTTTAATTTTAATAAAATGATGAATAACGCGATCACACAAATACACAAACGTTTTAAATTTATAACATTTATAGTTCATTAAACTGCGTGTTAAATGAAAATTCGTAGGATTAGTAGAAATTAATAACAAAAAAAAAAATACAGTGAGGTTGCCTAAGTAGGTAAGTACTTAAAGGAAAACGTCCATGTCTACATTCAGCGACAAGTATTTCTGTGTTAAGTATTTGCATGCAATATTGGAGGTCGCTTCTTTTCTCCGTAATACTAAAATAACAGAGCGCGGTTCTCGCAAATCTAATTTTTCTTTAAAGGAATGTAAGCATGCTGTAATCGGGTGCTTATAAAAGATTGGTCGCTTTGCATGTGATTTTAACTGAAAGCCAAGCCACGTGTATAAGAATTTTAAAGACAAAAGCTGTCTAAAACTTCATACAAAAATCTCTTGAAAATTGCCTAATTGGTCCAGCTTTTCTTAAGATATGCGCTGAAATTCAAACAGCATTTAATTTTTATTTAAAGTTTTGTATTAATAGGACTTAAATAGCGAAAAATAATAAGAGCAATGATTATGGTGTCAGCGAAATCTGGAAAGAGGGAACGAGGGTCCTTTCTTTACAATTAACACTTTGCGGGACACTAACGCCCTCTGACGTAATAACAATAACACTTCTTTTGTCTCTGAATAAAAAAAAAATAAAAGCTTAGTCTTATAAATTTTATAATAAAAAAAAACACTAGATTTTGGGCGTGAGAGCCCAAAATCTATTGTTTTCGGTCGGTCGTTCGGTCGGGTCAAATACGCTACAAAAAATATTTCATTGATTTGTGAAACAAAAGAAAAATGTAATTTACTTAGTTCAATCATATAAAAAGAGCATTTAATCAAAATGGGCGCGGTAAAATTACTGGTTGTCGACTGAACCCGACATTTAATAAGAAACCCTTATTGCGAGTGGTCGCCACATTTGGGGTTCTTGACCTTTTAATTAAATAAAAATAGCTCTTCCTTTTATTTTTAAAGTACGTACTGCCTTTTCATTCTTCAAAGCTTCGGGCCCTAATAGATCTGCAGTACTCTTTTTTAAATCTCGCAGTATCATGCTTAGATAAGAGCCTTTTGGCCACTTATTTTTCTATACACACGGTGGCAGGGATGTCGATGCACAACTAGTTATCATGCATTCAGTGCATGTTTCTTTAACCTTCTGTAAATTTTCATTGGTTATAAGATATAAAAAAAAAATGTTCTGCCGTACCTTTTGACCACTTTTACATGAAACATCAGCACCCTAATTACGTGCACACTATTAATTAGAATCTGAGTCTTGAAGATTATTTCAAATCCATTGCATCATTTATTCTAATAAATTGTCGGCTAAGCAACGTAAATAACGCAATTAATGTTGTTTAACTATCAAAATGAAACCGATTCCTACTAATATTGTGCTACGCAATTACCTGTCTGACTATATTTTAAAAAACCGACGACTAATATCTACGCTTGGGTGTCCAGAACCATGCTCGGAATTCATGGTTACAGGTGGCGCGATGATATCCTTGCCATCCTGTATATATACTTTTTTTTCTATGATTGCGTTTAGTTTTGTTTGTGATCTTCCTATACGAGTCCCAAGAATAAATACTTTTTCTTTTTAATTAATCTAAAAAACAACATATTTTTTTAAGCTCCACATTTTTTTATTTTTGAGAGACAAGAACTACTTGCAATTTCTTAAATGTAATTTTACATAGTAGCTGGAATTTCATTCGCTGTGGGTACTCAGTCATATTTTTACAAGATTGTTATACCTATCTGCAATTATCATAACCTTATTTTTTTTTAAAGTACCGTTTATACAAGTATCACTTGTGTTGTTTTCAGAAAATATTTTAAGGTGAGTGTATACTTAGGCCGAATTTCACCAAAAAAACTAAAGACAATCAGCACGTCTAAACCATGTTCAAGAACTGTTAGTGTCATTACTTATTATTATGGAATATTGATACTGACAGGTCTCGACCTCGGCTTAAACATGCTGATCCCAGTTTTATGAAACCAGCCTTTAGCAAGAAAATCGTCACTCGATTAAATTGAATAGACCGTTACTGTATGGGAAATAACCTGATATGCACATGAGAAAGGGGCAAGAAATTAGGCCGTGAATCAGCTCTTTTTGAACGTCAAAATTACTTAAGAAAGTCCCCCATAACGCCCGCCCTTTACCACTTCCTAATGCTTTAGCTGGGAAGAAATGGCGAAACAAACTCCCCAGCAGCACAGCTTTCTGTGTAGTTAGAAACACCTAATACGTATAGTTAGGTAAAGTCTAACAAATGATGCGTTTAGCACTGAGCGGGAGACGCGCCGGGCACTCAGTGAGACATTATAACAGACGTTTTAGTCCCGCTGGTACTTCCTGGGCTTTCACACGCTTTGCGATCTATTGTGGTACTTTTTCTGACAGTTGCTTTTGTCTAATATCTTAAGGTTCATTTTTGACCAATTTTAGAAGATGAAGCTTGAATAATTCAATTGATATATCTTGTGAACCATCGCGGCACTAATAATAATATATCTTTATTTCCCAAAAATACTGATAGAGAATATTTACATAAAACTTATGGATGGTGAAGAAATCTGTACACAATAGATTAATCTTTATCTCTTAAACTAGGGTATCCTGTATCTTAAGAGACAGTGATTTTGCAATGAGGTTCCAATTGATATTATGTATGAGTGGACTGTGTCAATTTACCTTTAGAAGGGAAAAAAAAAATATGGTTTACGTTACAGGTTTTAACTTTTTGTGAGAGTATGTGAAAGTGTGAGGATGTGGGTAAATGGAATTAAATGAATGTTATTATTGGTGTGTAGGTGTGTGTGAGTGGGGATTTGTAGGTAATGTGGTGTTGATGTGTAAGTAAGTGGCGGAGTTGTATATATGCGAGTGTGTATGGATGCGAGGATAAAAGTATTTGTGCAAGCATGAAGGTGAGTGTATGAGTCTTATTATTATTGTTATTAGGCGATGTAGGTCAGTAAAGTCTCCGGTTTAGCATAGTCCTGTTTAACCGGTCAATTACCGTAATTACAGACACAATTAAAAAACGATTGTTTACATACCAAATGTGGTATCTCAGGGACTTAGAGGTTAAGTAGCCATTCTGTCACTTTTAATTTTAGGTTGTGTTTGTTGAGGTCTAAGATATTCCGTTGTATATGGATCTTTTTGTAATTATAAGCGCTAATTACATAATACTGATGCGTGCGTGCGAACGTGGTCCACTGTCTAAGTGGGAATGTACGTGTCCGCAAATACAGGATTAAATTAAATTAGCTGGAAACTTCAAAGATTATGGATGTCTAAACACTATAAAACAAAGGTAAATGATTTATAGAACTCTATCATAATTTTATTTCAAATATCCCGAGGCCACTGACCGCGTAATCTTCTGTTTTCACTTAAGTTTGTTATTGTTTGTTTGTGTTTGTTTGTTTTGTTTTATAGTGCTTAAATATCAAAACCCATTTAATACGTCTCTGAAGATTTTCCAGCTAATTTGATTTGACCCTGTATAAAGTCGACGGAGGGTTATTTATCTCAGCGACAATCATATTGTTTGTTGTTGTATCTTTGACGGTACTTTTAGTGCTAATCTAGGTACCTTCAAACATATGTACCTACCGGTAGTAGGTGGCGAGAAGCAGTGTAACAAAGCCAATCGTCTTACTCGTTGTGGGATCCGCAATAGTACTTTTAATGAAAAACTTCATTCATAGACATAACACGTAAAATTTAAGTCAGATTAAAATTGGATAGTAGTCCAAAAGACTAGACTATAATTAATTATTAGGGAGGATTTAAATTTTCTTACGTTTATTTTTACAATTTGCAGGTCAGTGTCCGGCTGTTTGTTGAACATAATATAAAAAAAAAAAAAACGCAAAGTGAAGATGAGACGCGAACACGACTTTTTAAAACTACACCCAACCCGCACAAACTACGTGAGAAAATCTATTGTGAATGAAGGATCCAAAATATTTATTATATTACCAAGAGACCTCAAATAATCTAAATCCATAATCACTTTATAGTAAAAAATTCATCTTCCCTACACTAGTGACGAGCCACATCCAGATACCACCGATCTGTGTTTCACGGAAACTTGTTTTGTTAACATATTGTGAGTTGACAGTTGTGCCCGTGTATCGAACTAACACTTGTTCATATTTTTTTAAAACTACCCCAAAACATTTTATTCGACGCCCTATACGTCCAACATCTAGTTTATTTTAATTCAATGTCTAGTTTTAGTTAAAAAGTATTTTTTAAAAGGAACTAGTGAGTGGATTTCGGAATAAATGTATTATATTTACCAAAATCCACTCACTAGTTCTTTATGTTTTTTTTTTTTTGTTAGAAAAATAAAACTTTGAATCACTCTCCTGTAACTTTCAGCAAATGTCGCTTAGATCAAATAGCCTTTCAACCGTCGAATGATCCATGACCGTTCCATTCAACGATTCTTTCATGAAAAAGTCATTCAATGGGCATTAATTTAGGTCTAATTGATGATTTTAATGATTATAATTCTATAAACACACACGTGTAACGGTCACAAAAAAGGTATAAAAAAGTTGTCTTCAAACATACCTGTAGCACACTCCACAAGGCATATGACGAGGAGCAGCGCGAACACCTTGGTGACAGTCGCGGTGCCCATAGAGCTGGTCTTGATTGATTTGCGATCCATAGCGGTACTTTCTGCTAGTTGCTGCAACAAAAAGTTCGAATGTAGGTACTGGTGTAGATTATGGTACCAAAATAATGTGGTGGAAATAATGTAACAATAATTGGGGGCTGAAGGCCCGTTTTTCAGATTCATGATGGACTTATTCTCGTCATAAGGGAAGAGTTATTTATCACTTTCCAAATTTTTACAGAGTGTTTTACACATGTTCCAGAATAACTTTAGATATTGGATCAACACTAAAATAACGAAAAAAATCTGCTGGTTTATAATCATCATCTTTTCAGCTGAAAGATGTACACTGCTGAACATAGACCTCCCCCAATTTAGGGGGGTCTCAAAGTTAACGCTGATGCCCATTCTCCATGGGATGATGCAATGCTTTACCGTTCGTTACCACACGATGAAGCTGTTCTATACAAACGATATATTGGTCGTCGTCTATTGGTCGTCGTGTCGTGTAGTTATTACTACACGACAAAATTGTATGAAACATCAGATATTATTTTCGTGATTTCAAAGATGATCTCATAGCAAAAGTAGTTCATAAATAGATAGAACAACCTATTAACATTTGGCAAGACATGAAAAGTGTTCCTGTATCGGTACTGTATGAATTTCAAATTGATAACCAAATAGAGTTTTACAAAATTTTGACAGATTTTTATGTAATTAATCAGTTTACTGGTATTTCTCCGGAGAAGGTAAACTATGTACGAGGGCGGCACTGAAAATTTCGGGAATCAAGGAAGTGACACAACATTACTATTTAAAATATACATTGCTTTTCGAAGTATTCTCCGCGAAATTTGACACATTTTTCCATACGATGGAACCAATCATTGAAGCAACCATTCCATTCGGAACTTGGGGTCTCCAAAATGACCGTTTTGTAGGCGTCCACAGCTTCTTCAGGTGATGAAAATCTCTGACCACGCAATTTATTCTTTAGTTTAGGGAAAGTATAAAAATCATTACGGCTTAGGTCTGGGCTGTACGTTGAATGGTCTAATAATACTATGTTTTCTTGCTCTAAAAACTCTTTTGTTCTGTGCGCGGTGTGAGAACTCGCATTGTCGTGATGGAAGATGATGCGGCGGTTGCGGTTCTCTTTACGGAGTTCAGAAACGACCTGTAGCAAACAAATGCTAGCATACCATTCTGCATTAACCGTTCTTTGTCCCTCAAGAGGAATAGTCGCAACATGGCCGGTTTTGGAGACAAACATGGCCACCATTTTTTTGCAACTCTCCGTGAACGAACAATTTTTGTTGGCTTTAACTCATTTTCGAACACCCAAACTCGTGACCGGTTTTTTGTTTAGGGTTCGTACGCGTATATCCAGGATTCGTCACCTGATACGATGTTGTATACAGCATTTGAGGACCCTGCGTGGAATCTTTCGAGAGTTCTGACGCACCAAGTAACGCGAGCCGCTTTTTGCTCTTCACAGAGCGAATGCGGTATCCATCGGGAAAACAACTTTTTTACACCTAATTGCTTATGCAAGATTATTTGTATTTGACTCATGCCAATGTCTAAAGTTGCCTGAATTTCGCGTTGACATGTCGATCTTCCTCAATCAGCTTACGCACAGCAACAACGTTTTCTTGGGTGACTGCAGTTTTTGGACGACCTTGACGGGGATCATCACTGAGCTTGACACGTCCACGTTGAAATTCAGCAAACCAGCGATAAATTGTGATTTTGGATGGGGCTTCATCACCAAATGCAGAAATCATCCGGTCAACACACTGTTTTTGTGTTAAACCACTTCGAAAGTCATAATAAATCATCGCTCTTGAATTTTCTCGAGTCAATTCCATTTTCTCAACGACTAAACAAGTTTGACAAAACCTTGTGACAAGACCGAGAATCTTTTTTTAAATAAATAAATGGTATTCGATATTTAAAACAAATGAGTTTTCAATTAAAAAGATTTTAATATGACAGGAACAGTGGAAATATTCCATTCCCGATACTTTTAGTGCAACCTATGTATTTTAATGATCTATAAAAGACTAATAAATATTTTGGTTGTAATATAGATAGCTCTTTAGTCATAGTTTTCTCTTTGCAGATGTACCGATTCACGTTTTGCAGGAATATATGCAGTACTTGTACCGCATTGTTTCAATATGTTAGAGCATGTTTATTTTGTAAGGAAGAGCATTTGGCTTTGCAAATGAAACAGCTACATCTCTGCTCATCTCAATTCGGTATACCGTTGGCATACAAACGTCGGAGCAATTTGGGAATGAGTAAACAATGCTCCTAGTGACGTTAACTTAGCGTAGTTAACTTAACGTTAACATAGCGTTTACTAACGACAAATAATGTAAAAGAGAACGTTCATTTGCTCCTTTCATTTAATTTTTAACTGGACTTATAATACGAGGAGGTTCACATTCGTCTGCCTTTCAAGAAGCGAGGGGTTCCCAATTCGTCTATTTTTTTTTTGTATGTTTGTAACGCAATCTCCGGCAAAAGTGGATGGTTCTTTTTTGTAATAAATATAGTATAAATTAGGGTTGGTCCCATATAAATTTCATAAAAATATTCCTCCTTTAAGGGCGGTGTTGCGTACCGTTTATTATCTGTGCGACTAACGGAATGCGCGTGTAACGAAGTGACATCTGACATGACAGTTTTGACGTTTGACACTTTCTCTTGGAATTTGGTGGGAAAAAAGGGAACACGTCGCCGCTTGAGTCTCGCGATCTTTTTGTAAAGTAATCCCTTAACCGGTCGTTTTTGGTGGACAATGGACCATGACCCAGTTGTTTGAGTTAATAACCCCTATCTTGGTGTAATAACACGGGTTTTGGACATATTTTGGAGAAATAGTTTGAAGGTCATTCAAGTGACGCTATTGGGGAACGAGTGATTTGAAGACCGCATGCTGTGATTGCCTCAAGCCTAAGTTGAAGCGGAATCTTGCCAGAAGAATACTCGTAACGTCACCACACAATACAGATACACTCACTTACATACACAGATCCAGGTAACCGGTAAAGCAGGTGGTCGTCGCCCATCAGGTGAGTTCCTTTGTTCGTTTTATTGTAGTTAAGTTACTTGCAATTGTTCTCTTTTGTTGTATGGTAAGTGTTTGATTTGATTGTCTGCTCCGCGTACGGCGGACATTACGCTAGCCACTCTTGTCTCTAGAGCCCCACGGTTATCACACTTCCACTGCGCATTTAAAACCGTATTGTGGGCCTAGTCTGGCAACGTACATTCTGGTAGCAAGAGCGTGGCTATAAGACATATAACCACAAATTGGTAATTTACAGTAGGCTAATTACTTGGCAGTCTCTATAAGGGAAGTAGTAATTCGCTGTAAATGTTTGTTAACGGTAATTAATTGTTTGTTTGAAATAATTTGTAAATTTGTTGAGTTGAGTAACTCATATTGCCGGGGTCAACCAGGGTTGCATATGCTAGTAGAGTTGAATGAATTGGGCTATGTTACAACCCCTTGTTTGTGTTTGACCTCTGTGTTGCATTGAATGTCAGGAAGACATTAAAATATTGAGTTTGTACCATTGATATGGTTATTTGTGAAAATTAATATTTGAAAAATTATTGGCATTTTTGAGTATTACCATTGTTTGAGTTGGAATAAAGGTTCATTATTGTTGTACCACACAGTGGTTTGTGAACTTAATATTTGGAATTGGATTTGAATTTGAAATTTGGAATTGAATGTGAAATAGAATTGTTGAACGTTGATATTGATTTTGAATTAAAATAAAAGTTTATTGTTGAATTGAATTGAAACCAATTTAATGTTACTTCTTGAGTTGCTGATTAGTCAGTTTTGGTATTTGATTATTTAATTTTGGTTTATTTGAATTGTATTGTTTGTGCAATGGCACACAAAGCGGTGAGAGAGGCAATCAGTGGATTGACCACACAGCTACGGTGGTTCGCTTCAGCTGCAGCAACCGCTGAGCGCCCGGATCTTGAAGCGGTCACTCTGGCTCGGTTCGAGCAGTTGAACGTGAGACTCGGCAACGTTGATGCTCTGCTTACCCGCTACAACGAGTACATTTGTGATGTGGCTCTGGAAGTGCTGGATCAGGCAGCACGTGACAAGGTCCTTGCTGACTACGACCAGATCTTGGACCTGGGGGATGTCATTGGTCAACGTGCTCGGGAAATATTGGGGAGCCGGACACCTGTCCAGGTCAAACCGGAGACCTCGGTTGTTTCAGGTCCCGGACTATTGAGTAGACTGCCTACTTTGGAACTGCCACATTTTGACGGTCGTCTGGACCACTGGTTAAGTTTCCAAAACCTGTTTGAAAGTTTGGTTGATGCACGCTCGGACCTCAGACCCGCCCAAAAGTTGGCCTATTTGTTGTCTGTCCTGGAAGGGGAGGCCCGAGCCTTGGTGCAGCATCTGTCTTTGACTGACTCAGCCTACCCTACCGCTGTGGAGCTACTCACCCGGCGGTACCAAAATAAACGTTGTTTGGCTGACGTTCATATTGGATTGATTTTGGGGTTACCGGTCATTACTAGTTTGTCAGCATTGCGTACTGACCTGTTGAACCCGTTGGTGGCAGCGACCAACGCTTTAAAGCAATTGGACTTGCCGGTGGACCATTGGTCTTACCTTTTGGTGCACGTTGTGCTGCAACGGCTTCCTGCCGATTTGAGGGCTCGTTTCGAGCAAAAGTATGGTGGGGATAGTGTCACACATCTCCCCCCATTTGATGACCTCGTCCAATTTTTGGAGGATGAGTGTCGGTTTGTGGACAACTCTGGCGTTGCCACTGAGTCATGCCAGCCGTCTTCCCGGCCACGAGACCAGGGACGGACTAGGGCTCGCGGGCCTGTTGATGGTCGCCCCGCCGCTCGTTTTGCTGGCACCCAGAGTCGTCCTGGTTGTGAGTTTTGTAGGGACACGGGGCATGGCATGGCAACTTGCGCGGCCTTTTTGAAGTTGCACATGAGTGCCCGCCGCCGAATTGCCAAAGCACGCCGCATGTGCTTCTCTTGTTTGGGGGCTCACTTCCATAGGGACTGCCCCAACCCCCGCCCTTGTAGAATTTGTGGGGGGTCCCATTTGGACATATTGTGCGCTAACGCGAACTACGCTGGCAGACCAGCCTCTGATGAAGGTTCGCGTACGGGGGGGTACCATGGAGTTGGTCACCGGGCTTCTGCCTCGCCGGTTCAGAACCGGGGAGAGGCCCGCAATTTTGAGCGCCGCACTCCACCCCCCGCGCAAGTTGATCGGGAGCCGCGCGACCGCCATTTGGTCTCCCCGCGTAAAGGCGATTACGCAGTTGTTGCTAGGCAGCGCTGGCCAGACCAGCACCGCCTTCCCTCCCCTCCATTGGCGGAACGTCCCCGGTTGGAGTCACGCCCCCCGCCATTCGGGCATCCGGTGGGATATGCCCTTCCAGCGATGGCGCGTGGCTCGGGACACCGCGCGGACGAGGAGTTTGAACTCCATCCTCGTCGGGAAAGACTTGGGTCTGGGTGTGGCGATCGGTCGCCGCCCAGACATTGTTAGGACATTGGCGCCTGCCCCGCTAAGGTACCCCTCAGATCGACACGGTTTTGTTGCCAACGGCATCGGTCAGGTCTGGGGGCCCACGGGGGACTCTGTTGTGGTCCGTGCCATTTTGGACATGGGAGCCCAGGGTTGCCTTTTGTCTATTGTTTTGTTGTTTTGTTTGTATTGTTTTGGGCAAAATTGTTTTCTTGAGCGCCTTTGGACTGCGGGACTTGGCTGGGACGAGCCAATTCGGGAAACCTTGTTGGAAGATTGGCTCCAATTTGTATCCGCACTCCCTGCAGTCAACGAGGTCGTGTTACCCCGCGCTATCCTCCCCCCTGGGAGCTACACTGCCACCATTGTTTGTGATGCGTCTTCGCACGGATATGCAGCTGTTGTTTGTCTGCGCACCGTCTGCGCAACAGGCCAGGTGAATTTGTCACTGGTCTTGGCCAAGAGCAAGGTGGCCCCCCATCCGGACGGCACTGACCGTCCCTAAGTTGAGTTGTCAGGGGCGGCGCGTCTTGTGCGTCTATTGAACCACGTTGCTCACACTTTGGGTGGAACTGTGGACATTCGGGTTTCTTACGCCTGGACGGACAGTCAAATTGTTTTGTGTTGGTTGAAGACGTCCGTCCACTATTTGGAGGTCTTTGTTGCGTACCGAGTGTCCCAGATTCAAAATTTTGATACGCCTTTGATTTGGAGGCACGTGCCTGGAGATTTGAACCCAGGCGCCGTGGCCTCACGTGGATGCATGGCACCCCGCTTGTTTGCTTGCCCCCTATGGTGGGGACCAGACTGGCTGACTCATACCGAGGATGATTGGCCTCGATTGCCAGTCTTGATGTCGGGTCCTTTGCCCGGGCTCAAGGTGCTCGTTGTTGGAACAAAGGACCCTGAGTTTGTTGAGTCGATTTGGCTCCCTCGACAAATTGTTGAATTGTTGTTTTTTGTTGTTGAATTGTTGGTGACTGATCGTCACATTAAGAACTCGCATGCCGGTTGCAATGCGCTGTTGGCCATTCTGCAGCGAGAGTTTTGGATATTGTCGGGAGCCGTTAGTAAGTTGAACTCCTTTTGGTCGATACGGGTCTTTTGTTGTTTGGTTGTTGACGGTTGAGGCACTTAGCCTTCCTTATGGGGCCCGTCACCCCTTTTGTTGCCTAAGGAGGGCCATTTGGTTGTTGTTGTTGTTGTTGTTATTGTTGTTTGGTTGTTTTGTTGTTTGTTATTGTTTTGACCCTCCAGCCTGCCCCCATTGGGGGGGTATTTTGAGGCCGTGGTGAAGGCGGTTAGGGACTCTGGCGCAGATTGTTGGGAGACACCGTTCTCACCTTTAAGGAGTTAGCTACGGTATTTTGCCGCTTTGAAGCTGTATTGAACTCGCGTCCATTGTGCCCGCTGTCTACGGACCCGAACGTCTTGGAGGCCCTGACCCCGGGCCATTTTTTGATTTGACAGCCACTTGTCGCCCTGCCGGAGCACCCTTTTGTCGATGTGAGCCAAAATTGGCTATCGCGGTTTCAGTTGGTGCAGCAGCTCGCTCAGAGTTTTGGAAGCGTTGGAGCTTGGAGTATTTGCACATCCTCCAGCAGCGCGTCAGGTGGACTGATAAAACGCAACCTTGTCGGGATTGCCAAGTGATTAGCGGACGGGAAGGCCCGTCCGGGGGGGGGTAGATGTTGCGTACCGTTTATTATCTGTGCGACTAACGGAATGCGCGTGTAACGAAGTGACATCTGACATGACAGTTTTGACGTTTGACACTTTCTCTTGGAATTTGGTGGGAAAAAAGGGAACACGTCGCCGCTTGAGTCTCGCGATCTTTTTGTAAAGTAATCCCTTAACCGGTCGTTTTTGGTGGACAATGGACCATGACCCAGTTGTTTGAGTTAATAACCCCTATCTTGGTGTAATAACACGGGTTTTGGACATATTTTGGAGAAATAGTTTGAAGGTCATTCAAGTGACGCTATTGGGGAACGAGTGATTTGAAGACCGCATGCTGTGATTGCCTCAAGCCTAAGTTGAAGCGGAATCTTGCCAGAAGAATACTCGTAACGTCACCACACAATACAGATACACTCACTTACATACACAGATCCAGGTAACCGGTAAAGCAGGTGGTCGTCGCCCATCAGGTGAGTTCCTTTGTTCGTTTTATTGTAGTTAAGTTACTTGCAATTGTTCTCTTTTGTTGTATGGTAAGTGTTTGATTTGATTGTCTGCTCCGCGTACGGCGGACATTACGCTAGCCACTCTTGTCTCTAGAGCCCCACGGTTATCACACTTCCACTGCGCATTTAAAACCGTATTGTGGGCCTAGTCTGGCAACGTACAGGCGGAAAATTAGAGGATGACTTAATTTTACGGATTTTTTTTAAAAACCGATTAATCCGATTTAAATACAAATTTTCAAGGAACGGTTTTTAGTTGTGGTAACAATTAAAAAGTGAAAAATAAACTGTTAAAAAACGACTTCCGAAATTCAATTTATTTTTCACTTTGTAGTGTTTTTGAAAGTGGGTTGTCTCTTTTATTGTAAAAAATTATTCGATAAGCTAGTGAAGCACGCTGACTGCTAAAAAAGGAACATCGTTGGATCAGTTCAGTAATGAATTCATTTTTCACTTTTGATCATTGAATGAAATACAAAAGTGAAGCGTCTGATATCGATATTACTTCTCTGGGCGTTTACGACTACTTTCAATGCAAGGTAAGCTGCAAACTTAGACAGGTTGCGGTGCACCGGACTAATTAGTTCAATCCTGAACTACCTACTGTACTCCCACTTGCCAAGTTTTGCAATAATATTATTGTAATCTAACTGCAGGATCTGATTAACTTGGCAGAAACTTGGCCTGTTCCAACCAATAACAATATTAATAAAAAATACAAATTTATTTCTTAGATTGTTTAGATTAACAGGCTGTTGGCTTTGTTGTGGTGTTTTGATAATTTTTACCATAAAATTGTGGTGTTAGGTAAATTATTTTTTGTACGTTGTAAATTATTTTGGAGTGATAAAATATTTTTAAGTGCGCTGAACATTCGTTTGGTTTAATGATTTTTGTTGGTGAAATGGCTGTTTATAATATTTTTCGTGTAAAACAAATTGAATTGACTCTTTCATTAAAAAAATTATCGTAACTTTTTAACTTCAAAGCTTTATTTAAATGATGTAAAAACTTAGAAATATAAATCTTCATAAGGCAAGCCTTTTAATCGAGGATGTGTTTCTGCAGAAAAATGCAGCAGATCGTAATCGGAGCTAAGCGTACAGTACAATGCATGAGTTGTAGCGATTTATGTCATACTAGCCGGTCTATTCTATAAAGATTTCACCGTGAGAACTTAGATTACCTTGAAGTGAGCTGTGATTCCACCTGATGTTAGGGATTGGCTCTATTGACAGTAGGCTGTTTTGAGTAAGCTTTAAGCTCACTTGTTCTGAGTTTAGACGGTGTGGTTTTTGAAAAATGATCGGTTATTACTATAAAAAAACGTTAACAGGCACTTTTCCATTATTCAGGTTGGTAAGAACATTAAGGCGTAAAGATAGGCGTGAAATGTATGTATAAATGCATGTTCAGAATCATGTATTGGATTCATGCAGGTTGCGCGTTGATGTTCATGTCATTCTATATAGTATTATTTACATGTGGATCATGGTATCAACAAAGCCAAACTTTAATACAAAATTATATTCACTTACGAAGAAAATGGAGTGAAATATATTTATTTTTAGTTTTTCTAGAAAAAAAGGAAAAAAGTTAGGTAAAATCTAAATAAAATGTGATATTGAGTATTACTACTCAAAGTCATATTTTATTCAAAATAGTTATTATTGCCAAAGTTTTACCAGTTATCATAGGATCCTGCCACTCTCGTTTATATCTTGGACCATTACTCGTAGAAGTACAACGTTTATCTAAACAATACATTTGCATGTCGCCCACCGCCGAGACAGCCATATCTCGCAACTGAATGGCTTTTATTTTAATACGTATGTTTTTAAAGCATATTATACGACTTCTAAGACAAGATTGCTTGTGGCAGCTACTCAGTTCACGTGAGTTTCTTTGTCAGTTTTTTAGTATTTTAAATGTACAATAAACTCACAAATTAATGTGTTATCTTTAGAATTACATTGAAAAATGTCTTATTAATACCATGATTGTTAGTGCCATCTATTTTATTTGTTAAACTATTACGCAAGATGTCAAGCTAGTCCCTTCCAGCCAATCAACATCGTGCACCTGGCGAACCCCTTCTCGCCAATGAGCGTCGCCTTCTTTATGGTTCGCTCGGAAAAGACATTGTGACAGTTCAAATATGGACTCCGCCGTCATCGCGTCCTCGCTGTGTTTTTTTTCCGCTGTACTCTTTTATCGCAGAACGATATAATATGGATATTATAAGTTCATAGCAGTCCCGCTGTTTCAATAGTGGTGTATTTGTGGCTTCGACGGTTGTACTGAAGTGCTGTGTAGTGCCTCTGGACTTGGTTCGACACGTGGTAGCCGAACTCTGCGAAGACTCCGGAGCTCCGAGATTCTGCTGGAGGATCGAGCGATTTCACGAGGAGGTAGGTGCACGGTTTCCCTCATCCCTTAACCCCTAGGCACGACACTTGCGTTTATCAGTTTTTCTGTCCGCGTCGAAGGTACCTAATTTTCGCCTTCCGTCGGAGCCCCATCAATGATGTTAGATAGAATAATATCATCACAATCAGCATGATCTTCCCGTTTTCTTTTCCTATTCTTGAGGTATAACCTAGGTAAGACCGTCTTCTATATTCTTATTATAAATAATGGAAGTCACTTTTCGTGTCTGTCTGTGAAAATCCATTGCTTATTTTAGAAGGACAGCGGTCAGCGTTGTCCTTCTAAACTAAGCAATGGATTTTGTAACGGTTTGAACGTCCTTTGGAGAATTAATTACGAAAGGTCAAAAATAGGAAAAATACTTTTACTTTGAAAATGTAAAGATTTAATTAAATATTAATGGAATCTAACCACCCATTTCTTCCCGTGGGTGGCGACTACGGGACTTACTAGAGAATGGGTAGCAGCGTTCTCTATGCATTTTACCACCATACTGCGGTCGCTAATCCGCCTGCTAAGCGTGGCGATTATGGCAAAGCCCCCCAAATTGGGGGAGGCCTATGTCCACCAGTGGACGTATTACGGCTGAAACGATGATGAAAAAAAAAACTTGTTTAAATAGTGTTTTTTTTTGTGTTTAAAAACTATAAAATTTGGTTATCCATAGGACTAATATTATAAATGGGAAAGTGTGTGTGTCTGTTTGTCCGTCTTTCACGGCAAAACGGAGCGACGAATTAACGTGATTTTTTAAGTGGAGATAGTTGAATGGATGGAGAGTGACATAGGCTACTTCTTTTTTTCTTTTTTAGGTGGCTGGGGTGAACTTAGAAAAGCCGTGCTTTTCCCATGGACAATTGTATGTAGCACGTTTGCGTGTGTCCAATGCCCAGTATCTTTACAGTAGCGTATTAAAATAACATTCTGTTCCGAGTTCTCTTCTGTGTTCTAAATCAGGAAAGAGGAACCGTGTCACCTCGAACTTAACGCGAGCGAAGCCGCGGGCAAAAGCTAGTAATAAATAAATCTTCATGTTTTATCAAATCGTCAAAACCGTGCGAAACAGCGGTGGATCATAAATTTTAAATAACCACAAGTAATAAAATTAAATATAATACTAATCTATTAAAGTTCTTTGGATAAGAACCAACTTTATTCCAACAAAAACTGCCGCCGTTTGCGTACTACTATAAATATTAACATTCCTACTTTCTTTCATTTTAATTAAATTAGTAGATTCCGACTCGGTTTACTTTGCTGGACAGTGCAAGTTAATATTTGATAACATTTATTAATTGGTAGACCTCAGGAGGAAATGGAATCAGATTGATTAATGTGTAAATATAATATCGTATATACCGGGTGACTTTTTTTAACGTCTTGAAAAAAAATGGGTGTAATAGGTGAACGGAGTAGAAGCCTTTGGCACAGAAATTTTAATTATTTTTA
Source organism: Aporophyla lueneburgensis (assembly GCA_932294355.1). Taxonomy (NCBI): domain Eukaryota; kingdom Metazoa; phylum Arthropoda; class Insecta; order Lepidoptera; family Noctuidae; genus Aporophyla; species Aporophyla lueneburgensis. The sequence continues at coordinate 5,630,347 of OW028742.1, forward strand.
TTTTTGAATAACATGTAATGAAATTGATCTAGCAATAAATACTACACATTTAAAGTAACATTTTCATACTGGAACAACAAAAACAGAAATTTGGAAAAAATAAAATAAAAAAATCAATTAAAATCTATCGAAACTCAAATCATACGCACTGTTATATCGGAATAACCATTGTTTAAAATATAAATTAAAAATGCTGAGTTTCCGATTGCATTGACGTCAATGCAATAGGAAACCGTTGTTGTTCTAATAAGCGATACTAATTATTTTACCTCAGTTTTGGATTGGACTTCCGTCGGGCATATCACATTTGTAATACGTGTATCAATTCCAATATATCTTTCTTTTAGCACATTAAATAGTTTTTTTAAAAACCATTCTCCGAACCACTCCGTAACAGTGGTGTCAGAAGTGGGATACCAGTGTTGATATCGTCGTAATCGTTCCACTGGTATTCCATAACGGTTCGTGGTTATCCTGAAAACTGAAAAGTGATCGCGTGTGAACTTCACGTTGCCGACGAGTTAATCCATCTCCGGGGTGTCCTTATTTTCGCTAAGTGAAACCACACCTCGACAAACTCAGTGCCATCTCCGAAGACGAGTCGCGACAGTAAGCCTTACGAGTATCTTGCGTAAGCCTGCCGGTCGTCCAGAATTCTCGAAGCTTCCATCTCCCGGAGCTCAACATACGCGAGCTCTATCATCTTGATATCACCGCAAGTAGCTGGTGATTGCCCTTGCCGCCCTGACACGCGGTACTGCCACGTGGTGCTGCCACGTGTAAGCGTTGATCACGCTCGGGTGTCGTGCGCCGCCACCCCGCTGTCCCTGACGTTCCTGTTGCTGCTGGCCGCGACGTATCGCGCCGCTGTACTTCTGCTACAGTAATCGTGCTAATCCAGTGCAAAAAATGCGCATCGACTACTTCGTGTTCCTGTGTCTGTGAGTAGAACATGTTATTTTGCTGTTATCGCTACAACATTATTAATTTCGTGTAGGTATTCCTATTACCTAGAGTATCACATATCGTAAACCCTATTCTTACCTATATATTCGTGTTACACATCTACCTTTATAATTTCCTTTCAAGTTCATAATGTCTACGGAAACAAATGAAACTTCTTCTAAGAAAACCGCGAAAATTGCGTTGAGCGAACAGTTTCCTATCAATGTGCTCTGTGATTTTATTAGCCCTTATAAGGGAGAGCGTGAAACTCTTACCGCTTTTCTCACCAATTGCCAGAACGCCATAGATTTAGCATCACCAAGTCAAACAGTTTTATTAAATAAATATATTCTATCGCGTCTACAAGGTAAAGCACAGATCGCGTGCTCTAATAAAATATTTGAGGATTTCAATCAGTTGAAATGTTTCCTTAAACAAAATTTCGGTGAGAGAAAGCATTATAATCATTTGTTGCTAGATTTACAATCGTGCAGGCAAACGGCAAACGAAACTGTTGCGCAATTCGCTCTTCGTGTAGAAAGCTGCCTTACCGATCTTCAATCAGAAATTTATAATTCTGAATCCCTAAAGAAGGATATATCCGGTCGTATCGCTATGACCGAAGATTTGGCATTATTTACTTTTAGTTTGGGATTACACCCGCGACTGAGTAATAATGTCAGATGTAGAAACCCAAAATCACTTAATGATGCGATCAACGTGGCTCTCGAGGAAGAAAAGATACAAAACCTCCTATATAAAACTTCTATTAAACCTAAATGTAGGACCTGCGGTAAACCCGGGCACTCGGACGTTGAATGCCGGGAGAAACAAAAACGCACGGGTCCACCACATGCTCCATCGGACCCTCAACCATCAACATCACTCCATAACTCGGGGTCCCGACTTTTCTGTAAATATTGTAAAAATAAGGGTCACGATATTACTCAATGTCGCAAAAGAAAATATAATAATGAACGACGCATTACACCTAATTCTGACAATCGCGACAGACCGGCTGCGATGCATCATGTTACATTCGAGCCGCCGATGTCACCGGCCCCGTCACCGACACCTTATTATGTTCCTTGTGAAAACGGTGACGATACTAACAACTCTTTAAACTAACTCCACGGATTACGAAAACGTGCCGTCGTCATCCGGATAATTTAGGCACTCGTACCTTTACACATAAATCGCATAAAAACGATATCTCATCTCAACACGCTCTCTCGAGAGTCCCTGAATCGTTGAGTCAAAAACATATGTCATCTCAGCATGCTCCGAAGAGAGTCGCTGCTTTGCTGAGTCGTTCCACTGTTTCATCTCGACATGCTCCTCCGAGAGTCTCTGTTTCGTCGAGTCCAAATCCTATTGCATCTCAACACACTCTTCCAAGAGCCTCTGAATCGTTGAGTCTGAAGTCAGTTTCATCTCAGCATGCTCCAAAGGGAGTCCCTGTTTCGCTGAGTCAAAACTCTGTCTCATCTCGACACATTTCACAGAGAACCGCTGTTTCGTCGAGTCAAAATACCATTTCATCTCAACAAGCTTCTATTAGATCCCCTGTATCGTTGAGTCCAAGACTTCCTTCTCACAATGAGTCCGCTGTGCCGCATTACCCTAAAGAAGAAATTAAAATCAACCCCGAAATTCCTGTCTATGAGGTATCTTCATACTCGAACAAAGTGTCATTGCCTCACGTGTATTTAACTACTTCTCTTTCCATTCATCCGTTGTGCATTCTTATCGACACGGGAGCGAGTATTAGTCTGGTCAAACTGTCAAGTTTAACCAAAGTGCCTGAACTATCTCGTGAAATAGCTAAGATAAAAGGTTTTAATAACATTGGCACCTACTCGGAAACTTTAGGCACGTGTCAGATAAACTTTAATTGGAATAATAATTTCCACGAGTTTAAGTTTCATGTAGTTGACGATAACATCAACTTAGAGTATGACGGTATCATTGGTAGCGACTTTTTAAATCATTTCAAAGCCAATATAGACTATACCTCACAGTCGGTTCATATATGCGGACAGAGTCTGGATATAAACTATATTCAACCGACTTACGTCATTCCCGCTCGTTCCGAAGCAGTCATCGAATGCGCAGTATCTAATTACTCGCGTGAACATTATAAAAATAATGAGGGCCTATTATTAGATCACTCTATAAGCGAAGGTATTTATATCGCAAATTGTCTTGTCACTATAAAGCCTAATAAAAGAATTAACGTAACCGTTTTAAATACTACTAACATTGATATCCAAGTCCGAGACTTTAAAGTCCAGTTAACACCTCTTGAATGTGACACTGCCACAGATTCAAACGAATCCGTCAACGCTTTATCCTATTCTGAATCTGACAGACCGCAAAAGGTATTAAATCTAATACGCTGTTCTCATCTAAACTCCGAAGAAAAAGAGGCATTGCTAGAATGTTGTTCTGAGTATACAGATATTTTCCACTTAGAGGGTGAACCTCTATCGTTCACAAACGCGATCGAGCACAGTATAGATTCAGGTGATTCAGCCCCTATTCACGTAAAATCTTACCGTTTTCCTGAGTGCCACAAGGAAGAAGTGGACTCACAAATCCGCAAGATGCTCGATCAAAATATTATACGTCCGTCAACGTCACCTTGGAGCGCCCCTGTTTGGGTAGTCCCTAAGAAGATGGACGCATCAGGGAAAAAGAAATGGCGCATAGTAATAGACTATCGCCGTCTGAATGACGTCACTGTCTCTGAGAGTTACCCTTTGCCGCTTATTACTGATATCTTAGATCAGTTAGGCCACTCGAAATATTTCAGCACCTTAGACCTTTCAAGTGGCTTCCACCAGATCAGAATGAACTCCCAAGACGCACAAAAAACGGGGTTCTCAATAAACACAAATTCTAGCAGTACAGGGCACTACGAATTCTTGCGGATGCCTTTTGGGCTTAAAAACGCCCCTTCAACCTTCCAGAAATTAATGAATACTGTCCTTTCTGGTCTCCAAGGCCTCCACGCATATGTATATCTTGATGACATCATAATTTATAGTAGTACCTTGATATCTCATATGGACAAAATCAGGTTAGTCTTTGATCGCATCCGAAAATTTAAGTTAAAACTCCAACCGGACAAGTGCGAGTTCTTGCGACGCGAGGTCGCTTATCTTGGTCATACAATCACAGATAAAGGTGTTTGTCCAAATCCCGAGAAGGTCAAGGCCGTCTCTCAATTCCCTACTCCCAAGAATCCGAAGGATATAAAATCATTTCTAGGGCTAGTCGGCTACTATCGTCGTTTTATTAATAACTTCTCCAAAATCACTAAACCACTGACTGCCCTTCTGAAAAAGGATGCTACATTTCAATGGTCGCATAGTCAAGAACAAGCGTTCACCACCCTCAAGGATAAATTAACTTCAGCGCCTCTGCTTCAATATCCTGATTTTACACAACCCTTTCTTCTAACAACTGATGCCTCTAATTATGCGGTAGGTGCTGTACTCTCTCAGGGCGCAATCGGTTCTGACAAACCCGTCTCGTATGCCTCGCGCACCCTAAATAAAGCCGAGGGCAACTATTCGACTATCGAAAAGGAGCTCCTAGCAATCTTATTCGGCGTGAAAACATTCCGCCCTTATTTGTATGGACGTAAATTCAAGATAATTACAGACCACAAACCTCTAGTGTGGCTTTTTAATGTCAAAGATCCAGGATCTAGGCTCGTTAGATGGCGTTTGAAACTCGAAGAGTACGATTATGAAATCGTTTATAAAAAGGGCAAATTAAACGCAAACGCCGACGCTTTATCTCGGTTCCCTGTAAATGTATTACAAGATAACGAAGGCTCCGATTCAATTATCTGCAATCCGGCACCGACATCTAACAACGAAGAAGACGCACGTAGTTCACCATCCATATCAGAAACTTACGAGCAGTTTCTTAAGATCATAAAACAACCTGATGTGTCATTCGATACCGACATCCGAGAACACAACGAGTCATTAATGAAAGCAAAGTGTAAACTTATTGCTTATCCGACATCCATTGACTTAGACGAATCTGTGCCATATTGCAAGGAAATTATGGACGCCTCCACTAGTGAACCTAATATTAGCGACATAGAACGCGAATTAAACACTTACTACTCCACATCTAACGATAATCATTTATTTACTCATTTATTTCTAAAAATAAACCACTATGACGAAATGAGTTACAAGGACATATTTAACCTCCTTCGTGATTATAGAGAAATGATAAAGTATTGGTATATGGAAGAAAAAGAATTCGCGATATCAGACTTTACAGATCCTTATACGAAATTATCTTACACAAAACTTTATAATATTTTATCATTTCTATTTCACAACACTAACATTAAAGTCAACATCTACCGTAATTCTATACGATACCCGACCCCTGACGAGGTCAAACGTATTCTCAGAGAAAATCACGATTCTCCTCTGGCTGGCCACCCAGGTATATCGCGCATGTTTGATAGGATCAAAACCCAATTCTGGTGGAAAAACATGCGGCAAGACATCGAGGATTATGTGAAAAATTGCCGCTCTTGCCAAATAAATAAACCTCTAAGACAAACGAATAAGGCCCCTATGATTATCACGTCTACGGCATCTCGGCCTAACGAAAAACTTTATCTTGATTTAGTCGGTCCGCTTCCTGAAACACATGAACACAAATATAAGTTCTTGCTTACTCTACAGGATGACTTGACTAAATTTTCTCAGGCCTATCCTATGCAATCCTGTTCCGCTGAAGAAACAGCGAAATCTTTAGTCCTATTCATATCCCATATGGGAATTCCTAAGCTAATAATATCTGATCAAGGCACCAATTTCTGCTCTGATGTCTTCAAACAACTTGAGAAGTTGTTTAGCATTAAACATGTGTTCGCATCTCCTTACCACCCTCAGACATGTGGTGGCCTTGAACGCAGTCATTCTACTCTAAAAGAATACCTTAGATCATATATAGGTGAGAACCAACATACTTGGGATCTCTATGTTCCTAGCGCTATGATAGCATATAATTCAAATATACACAGCACCACAGGTTACTCACCCCTGGAATTGCTTTTCGGGTTCAAACCCTACTTACCTTCAAGTATCGATACTCTCGATACAAACACCTATACGGATTACATCCGAGCCCTTAATCACCGACTATACTACAGTCGTCAGAAGGCTCTCCAAAATATTCAATACTCAAAAGAGAAATCAAAAACTTATTATGATTCTCGCGCGAAGCCATTATCCTATAAAACAGGAGATATGGTATATGTCCGTTGCCATCATAAGCAAAATAAGGCACTATCTCCAGTATGGAAAGGCCCTTACAAAATAATAAAACTGAATGGCAACCATTCTGTTACACTGCTCATTAATCGTAAACACGTACGTCACCACTACGACGAAATCAAGCCGGCCGGTGACGTAACAGTATAACTTTAGTGTCGTAATGAATAGTAACAATAAACTAGAAATTAAATCCGAATTAAGTTCCTTATTAAATTCTTTAGAGTCCATTATAATGACTTTGTCTTTTGATATAGAAGATATTAACAATGCAATTCTTTTCGCGAAACTCAACGTTTTGCATCCCATTGTACTCAGTCCGCACCAATTGTATAGTGAGTTGGATAAGCATAGGAATAACCTTCCTAGCCACTATGAACTTCCCGTTCCTTTAACACTACAAAATATACACAACCTAATTGACATTTCACAACTTGCGTGCTTTTTCCATTTAAATAAAGTCATTATTGTCGTCAAGATCCCTCTCGTATTACCACAAATTTATGACCTGTATAGAATCATTCCCCTACCTGTTCCCTACGATATGTTGAAACCAGATACCTACATTCTTATCGAGCCAACTAGCTCATATGTAGCGATTACAGCTGATCGCATGTTTTATTCACTTATAGCAGACATAGATAAGTGCAAATTAATAAGTGATAAGTGTTATGTGTGTGTATTAACTAATGTGTTTTCAGCAATTGCTAACCCTACGTGTGAAACGATTCTCTTAAGTGACGTGATTAGCAAACTTCCTGGATATATGTGTAACGAAACTTATTCACGGCTCGATTGACCTATTTCATAAGTTAACTTTAAACCGCTGGATTTTTGTACAATCCGAACCTGGCAAGTGTCATGTAACTTGTAATGATGAAGACATAAATTCTGACGTTGTTTTGTTTGGTACTGGTATCTTGACCTTGCCCAGGAACTGTAAGGCTTTTTACAAGACGCTGCAATTCGCCGCTGTTGGCGAAACAGTTATTGGAAATGTAACTAATAAAATATCAAATTTCAACATCTTACAAGATGATTGTTGTGAGCGATCTAAGTTGAATAAAACTTTACAGCGATTACCTTACTCGAAATTAAATAACTTAGACAATCTTGATTCTTTGCTACGAGCCAGTATCCACTTGAACTCTTTTGAAGAAGAGATTAATAAGATAGAAAACCCATCTCATTTTCAAACTTATGGCACTCACTATTTGTCCTTAAGCCTGTGCATCTCTATGTTAACTATGTTATATATTATATATAAGAGCCGTAAGTTCTTTTGTTCAACTAACGCCCCATGCTGCATTCAAGTATTTAATCAATGTCATAATACAAAAAATAATTCGGTTCCCACCTCTCAAACCATATTTCATGGTGATACGGTAGCACCCATCTATAAGGACGAGTCAGAGTCTGTAGAAGACTTACGGGTGACGCCAACTCCTATTAAGAGGAATATTCTGTTTGCCAAGACTCACGATAACTAATTTGTAATGAATGCACATGGTTAGTAATAAAGTTATAGTTTTTCTTTCTTTCCACATTTGTTATCCTTGTCTAGGTTTCAATAATTGCTCTTCTATAAATAAATATTGTCTTAGTACTTTTATTGTTAATTCTAATCTCGACTTCCTTGTATCTTGAATAATGATAAAATGTAGCTAATAATTATAATTTTAGAGTAACTTTTCTATCCTTAACAGTTATATTCATGTCTGTTAAAAGTAGTCATTATTTTGGTGTTTTACTATAAATATGTTTCTTTTGTTCATTGTAATGTTCGACGAAAATCCAATTAAGCATATATCAATCCTGACATCTCTCATCACTTTAAGATGTGATGATCGATCTTAACGGGGGGGTTGTTATATCGGAATAACCATTGTTTAAAATATAAATTAAAAATGCTGAGTTTCCGATTGCATTGACGTCAATGCAATAGGAAACCGTTGTTGTTCTAATAAGCGATACTAATTATTTTACCTCAGTTTTGGATTGGACTTCCGTCGGGCATATCACATTTGTAATACGTGTATCAATTCCAATATATCTTTCTTTTAGCACATTAAATAGTTTTTTTAAAAACCATTCTCCGAACCACTCCGTAACAGCACCCTACTCAATGCGCGGCATGTATCAATGATTTTGTAGTGCGGTCCTACCCTTTGAAGCCGGCCGACAGGCGGCCAAATTGATCTTTCGCAGGCTCACAAGCCGCACACGCATCCCTGTCAGCCCGCGTCCCGCGCTCCTTTAGTCACCTGCGATGAATCTGAAGGCCTTCCTGCCTTCTATTCTAGTTACACAACACACCGTATGAAGGTCGAGACGGTAAAAAATGTCATCCGGTATATCGTTAATTCTATCGTATCGTATCGTATCGTTATCTATCCCTTATTTTGCACCTGCCATGTTTTTCTCTGCATCACCCTAAGGTTGAATAGTAGAAAATGCCTCAGGCATTATTAAGTCCGCCTTTTTACAGTAGTTTTACTTGTGCATAAAGTTTTGATAAATAAATAAATATCGGAATCACTATTACACATCATAATAAAAAAGTACGTCCTAGTTGGTCTAGTGATCTTAAGCGCTACTGCTGAGCATGAAGTCTTGGTTTCGATTCCCAGGTCGGGCAAAATGTTATTGGGTTATTTTATGTGGAATCTCTTAGTAGCAGCTTGGATTCTTGATTTGTGCTCGGTTAATGGCGATAGGTTATTACATGGGACTAAAACATAATTGGCCAAATCTGGGTGTACTATAGCCCTGTGTCCCAGCAGTGGGAACAATATAGGCTGATTATAAATGTCAGTAATGGCCAAGATAAACTCATAATGTACATATAAATTATTAAGACACATTGGTCATAAATTATGTACAGACGCCAACACATCAAGCTACTACAATCTGTCAGATTTCTTTGATAGATTTTCGACTTTATTTCTAGAGCATTAGGTTCAAGGTTCATTGGGAAAAATTGACAGTTTCGGGTAGCTTGACCTGGTGGCGTCTGTACTTATCCACATCCACACTAATATTATAAATGCAAAAGTAACTCTGTCCGTCTGTCTCACTTTCCTGCTAAAACCACTGAACCGATTTAAATGAAATTTGGTACACAGGTAGTTTAGAGCTTGAAAAAGGACATAGGCTACTTTTTATCCCGGTAGTATGTTCTCGCGGGATAATTTCCAACCTCCACGCGGGTGAAGCCGCTGGCAAAAGCTAGTTTTAAATAAAAAATGAGATATTTTATTAGTACAGAACTACTTGCACTTAGCCGGTTTTGTGATACAGATCCGGAAACACAAGAAGACAATGCTAACTTTTTTGTACGCGTACGAAGTTTTAGTGAACTATACGCTCCAGAGGCTCTAATAAATGAGAAGACAATAATTTGAATAAACTTTATACCTTTGAATCCCTTGTTACATAAACTTTATAGTTAGGAGTAAACAGTATTTACTCAATGGAAACTTTATAGATCATGCATATTACATTGATATTATGAGTATAAATCTATGCCTATTCAGTTTGGATAGACTTAAGATAAGTTTACCACAGCACCTCCGTTGCAAAGAAAAACAGTTTAACTATACCAAAATAAGGTAGAGGTAGCGGTGCTTGTGGAAGGCATATGTCTAGAAGTAGAAATTTTTCAGCTGAAATGATACCAATAAGAAAGATGGTTCACAAACATGGTGCCTACCTACAAGTGCCCTGAAAATTGTTGAAATAATTTGTTTAAAACTACTTTTTATCCTGATCTACTACACTTATTAACTAAGATATTGTTTGGTGAACCTATAACACTTTATAAATAATTGTGAAAAATTACAGAAAAACCTTTTTATTCCATGCTATTAAGTTTACAAATCAATTAACAATACAGTTAAGTTTTTTTTTGCTATAATTATTTAAATGAATTTTACAAATATCTATTTATTTTAATGGTTTTTATGCATTGACCCCGCTTAGGTGAAGACCTTCAAAGATTTCCATTTGTCTCTTTTTTTAGTTACTTACAGCCTCTGTGGCCGCTATTATTTTTGTCGCATTTTTATTTTTTATAAAACCATTTTAAAACAGTAACTGAAGTTTCTTGCCTTCCTCTCTATACAGAACTAACTTTTATAAGGGGCATCTAGAATTACTAATTTTTTCTTGTAATTGTTTACATTAAAGAAAGTACCTTTTATGTGCCTATGCTGAGACTTTTGCCCGTTACACCAACACCGACACTAGGTGACATCTAAATACGTATATAAATTGGTTCACCCTTGTTTGATAGAACAACGTTCGATCTAATTTTACTAAATCGAATTTTAGTTGCAATATAGTAATTTCGAAGAATTATTCATTTGACCGAATAATTCATTGTCAAATTTTTATTTAGCGTAATTATTTATTTGAACTAATTTCATTTGAACTAATTTCATTTCGCCGAATTTTCAAATGCACTAATTTACATACATAAATCCAGAAACTGGATGCAATCTGGACTTTAGGGCACCCCGACTCGGATAGGTTAGGTTAGAAGGGGATGGCGGGGTCGTGTGAGCGAGCGAAGCGAGCGAATAGACCCCGCCATCCACTTCGTGGTTATTTTTTTATAAACCACCCAGAAGTAGGAGCCCCGCCAAGCGGGGCTCCGTCGACCAAGCCCACCCTCGACCATGCATAGAATATTTTAAGGTTTGGTTAAGTGCCATTTGAGTTAGGCTAAATAATTTTGGTTAAATAATTTTTCAAATATTTACAATGTTTTTTTTTTTCTGCATTACATTACACCAATTGAATATTCGATAAAATACATGGTTATACCATCTGAACATTACATCAAATGAACATTATACCTTTTGATCATTAGCGCAAATGTTGTTATAGCAAATAAATATTCGATGAACTGAAAATTCTGTCAAACCATATTATACAAAGTGATGATTTTCTGAAACGTTGTTCGATTTAGTAATATTATATCAAACGTTGTTCTATCAAACAAGGGTGAACCATATAAATTCTAAGTATTATTGCAATTAGATTTATCATCGGCAGTAAATCCCCGAACGCAACGCTAGAGTTGAAAACACAAATAAAATGAAATGCCTCAGGAATTAAGTCCGCCTTTGTACAGTATTTTGTACTAGTACGTAAGTTTTAATAAATAAAACCAACAGTGCCCTTTTGCTTAACATTTAGATATCACTTAGTATTAGTGAAACGGTCATTGAATGAATTGATAGATAACATTACATTTCACCTAGATGTTCAACGTTGGCTTATTGAGATCGTCTTTCATTAATAGGATATGTTTGTTACAGATGGATCAAATTGACGGGGCGAGACGAAAGAATCTATGATCAGAGTAACGGAGTGTTTGCTGAATTGCGGTTAGGTTTTGGGCAGTTTTTAAATGCATTTTTCATTGCTTTGCTCAGAATTAAACCAATAAATAAAAAAAAACATTATTTTAACTGACTTCTAAAAAGGAGGAGGTTATACTTTAAACTATATCTTTATTTATTTTTATGTATATTCACAAATTACAACGCCAAATGTGCCCCCACAAACTAAAATTAAAGTAATTATGCACTTTGTATGGTTTTTGAAAGTCGGTTTTTTTTATTTTTTTTGTAAAAAACTTTTTATTAAACTATAACTTTACATTGTTAGATTTTTTGTTGCAGTTTTAATAAAACTTTGTTCTAATTTAATCGACTACTCACTGACATTGGTCTTGTTAGTGGAAGATTTAAGCCAGCCCTATACATTTTTGCCTAGTGTACTGTTGAATTTATTAGCCTGAGGGGTTAGGCCTGTGCGTTAGACAGACCTGTAGTACACTCACATTTTGCTAGCTTTGTGTGATAAACTTATTTCTTGTACTGACCTCATTTCACAACCGGAAATAAATCGAGACTACTACACTACTTTCAATTGTGACAAAATAAATACAAAAAAAAACATACTTATCCATACTAGTATTAGAAACGCAGAAGTCTGTCTATTTGTTTCTTTCTGACCCCGTCTAGGCTGAAAGGATTTTAATCAAATTTGGTATACAGGTAGACCATGACCTAGCATTTGACCTATGAGACTTTATTCCAATACGTTCCCGTGGCTCGTGGGATGATTACCATTATGTATGTACCTACACGTGGGTGATGCCGCGTGCAAAGGCTGGTTCTGTACAATGAAGAGTTCGTGATGCTGATGAGTCAGCTATACAACACATGAACTGTCAGCGTTGACGATAACAATAATTTATTTATCAGCTACAATGATCGACAGTGAATTCAGTATTGCTCACACATAAAAGATCGTAGTGAATCATTAATAAATAATAATAAATACAGGACTGAAAGAAGACTTTTATTTTACGTTCATTAATAAAAAAAATATAGTAAGAATTTGTAAGATATCTTGTTTTTTGTTTTTCGGAGTGACTCGTTGCTAAAGGATAACAGCTGCACAAGTCGATCGAAGGTTAAGCTACACTTTTCACGGACGGTTCGCGGATGGGACACCATCCATAAAATATCGAGGCAAATCCGGGCCTCGTGCCAAACCCATTTGTCCCGACTGTCATTAGTAGATTTTTGACAGTCGTTACGAGTCGTCAGAAACCCAAAAGAACCAGTCTTACCAAGAAATATCGTGCTAGCCCAGTAAGTGGGTTGCGGAGGTCAGATTGCTCCATGTAAAATATTGAAATATTTAACTGCATCCGGTTAAAATGGAAGCCGTCTTCAACATAGTTGGGAAAAGGCAAGGAATATTTGTAGTTGCTGATAGTATGCCCCTTTGTCTAAGCCCTCAGCAGGGAACTAGGTGGATGAACTACCCTACTTTCGTCACAAGCTTCTGGAAGGTTATAACGAGGCACGTTTAATTTAAAAAAAAAAAATACTTTTTATCCTTATGAAGTAGGCAGTAAACATCGACAAAATATTAATAGAAATATGAATCAACTGGAGACCGTGAATTAAAAAATAATAATTATCAAAATCGGTCCACTCTGTAAAAAGTTATGCGTGGTCATACATTAAAAAAAAATATACGCGTCGAATTGAGAACCTTCTCCGTTTTATTTCGTCGGTTAATTAATTTCATGATCGATGGACTGTAAACCTCTAAAAAATTCGTTATTTTTTAAACAAACACGTAAGATATGAATTAATTATGAGTATCGGTTTGAGTTGCCTTTTGGTATATTTTTTCCTTCTTGCTGGAATTTGAGTGACATTTTACGTCTGAAACAAATTGTGAGAACCGGCCGACAATAGGAGTGAAATACACTATATTTAAACAAAACACATTTTTTGAATGTTCATTAGTTATTAACTTTATTTTGTTTTTATATTATTTTTTTGTTATAGCGGTAATAGAAATATTGAAATACACTCGGTGAAAATGTCAACTGTCTAGCTATTGCAGTTCATGAGATACAGTTCGCTAGCAGACAGACGAATGGACAGACGGGCAACGGAGACTTAGTAATAGGGTTCCGTTGACGCATGAAGGTCTTCAGTAATTTTATTCTTATTTTGAATGACTGCCAAAACCATATTGATCTTTATTTGTGTTGACTCAACGAATTTCGGCATCAAAAAAAAAAAAAAAACAAAAAACGTTAGGTTATCTGGTTAAAAAAAATGGGAATTAGCAACCCAATGGGTTGCTAATTTCCGTTTTTTTTTGTAACCAGATAAGCTAACGTTTTTTTTGACGCCGAAATACGTTAATAGGTTATCGTTTTAAAAATATAACATTTTTTTTTGTCATAGTTGCAAACCGGTGGTGTCTCGTAAATTCCTTTTATTTCTAATAATAAATGCATTAAACTAAAGTCTTATTCTAATAACAATAGTTTCCTATCCTAGTAGGTAACGCTCAAATTCGTTGTCTCAACTGTCAGAATTCTGTATAATTTGACTGTATTTCAACAAACTACCGACTTTGAAACAATTTGCATTTTACTTATCAACTTATATTTATTTATTATTAGCTTATTTTATCCTTTATATGTAGTTGTAAAAACTTCTTAGTTTTGTGTTGTGTATTAACTTATTTGTTAGTTTTGTACGGGAAAACATCGTGAGGAAACCGGCATGTCCTAGAGTCAAATATTCGAAGACGTATGTCACCTACTTACCCACACTGGGCCCGCATGGCAGTCAACTCTCTCTTGAAGAGAGGAGGCCTGCTTCCCAACAGTGGGAATTTTATAGGCTGGTGATGATAATAAGTTGACTTAGTTAAGCATAGGTGTAAATCTGGTGTGATATTATGAATAAAGTACCACGCAATAAGAGATCACCATCAAGCTGGTACTCTGAAGGGATTGGCAGACAATGCTCACCCACATTTTGCCAGATAAGTAGATGAGAACTTTTGTTTAACTCAAGTATTATGGAAATAACTATTTCACGAAAGTTAATAGTTGCGAAGTAATAATTTAATAAATGTTATGTGGAACGTTTGTAATCGTTTAGTTTCTATGTGGTGGATACCCATTTAAAGTTTTGACGGACGTAGAATGATGTTGGAAAAATTTATTTTATGGGTATGAATTGCATAGGGTATGTATAATTATAATTATATTCCATAATCTATACTTATATACTTATAATATTATAAAGCTGAAGAGTTTGTTTGTTTGTTTGTTTGATTGAACGCGCTAATCTCAGGAACTACTGGTCCGAATTGAAAAATTCTTTTTGTGTTGGGTAGCCTATTTATTGAGAAAGGCTATAAGCTACATAAAATTACGCTACAACTAAGAGGAGCGGAGTAGTAATGAAAAATGTTGCAAAAACGGGGAAATTTTATTCCTTTTGAGAGTTTCCGTTGCGTGCGCTGCGTTAACGGTTAAAGTTACGCAAAAATTATGTATGACGGAATTGTTTCTTTTAAAAAGTTCTAAAAAAAAGTTCGCGAGAGCATATGTCTATCTTTTAAGGTTGACTCACTATAACTCAAAAGGAGCGAGCAGCAACGAAAAATGGACGAAAACTAGCAGGTAAATCGATGCGACGGGAAGGGGGTCAGGGGAGCAAAAATTTGACGCGGACGAAGTCGCGGGCAGAAGCTAGTCATTTATACTACTACTAACTTCTGCCCGCGACTTGTCCGCGTCAAATTTTTGCTCCCGTGATCCTTCCCGTCGCATCAAATTACCTGCCAGTTTTCGTCCAGTTTTCATGGCTGCTCCGCTTCTTTTCACTGTAGCGTGATGTTATATAGCCTTTCTCGATAAATAGGCTACCCAACACAAAAATAATTTTTCAATTCGGATCAGTAGTTCCTGAGATTAGCGCGTTCAATCAAACAAACAAACTCTTCAGCTTTATAATATTAATATAGATAATATAGATACAACCAGTAGGTAATATAATTAACGCAAGACCTCATACACCCCAATTAGGGTGGGCTAAATAACATTAAACAATGACCTGAACTTTGTTTTTTAAAGCTAACTGTTATTATTAAGAAAATCGTGATGACTGTAACATTATGTATTTGAAATTTCTTTGGCTCAATCAGCGGCAGGTATGGCAACTATAGGCAAACTGCATATAAAAAAAAAAATATATATACCTATATTAATTAAAAAAAACTAAAATCGATTCAGTAATCAATGAAGAGCCAACTACTTTTTCTGTTATACCTTGTATGGTGATGTTTTGTTCTTCAATCGCGCAGAAATGGCTAAACGAATTCGTATAAAATTTGGCTAACACAATGATCATAACTTAGGTAGAAAAATAGGTTACTTTAATTCTGGAACGCAGACAAAGTCGCGGGAGATAGTTAGTACTAATATAACAAATCTGAAGTTTAACACCACGCTACGATCTTTAGGGGACCAGCAAAAAGAAAAAAAGCCGAAACCACAATTAGTTACGAGAACTAAGTTTATGGTTATGAGGAAAATGGTCTACAGGTAAAAATAAACAGTGAAAAGTGTACGTAATGTTGAATTCAAGTGCAAGTCCAACTCGTGTTTGGACACGTTTTTCAAAACAATTGGAGCTCTCAAATGCTTGACTACGTTCATTTCAGTAGTTTTTACCTGGTTCTCGAACAAAACGATGGCGATTCTATAAATTGGCAGATTGATGATTTTATCCGAACCAGTGATGTATTTTGTCCTAACGGGGCCCTGTATCAAGATTTCTTCGGGGCCCTGTTTCAAGACTATTTTCCGATTGCGGACGAACTAAAAAAAAACGATGTTATTTATTTTTATTCAAAGTAAAGAAAACAGCGCCCTGACTCGGATAGGTTACGTTTTCTCTGTGATTTGCAAACGCTTATTAAGAATTGTCCTGCTCCTGTAGCTTGCAGCATTTGTAAGACAAACAAATTATATAAGTACTTATATTTTCAAATTACATACTTACATTTCATATTTTCATTAGGTATATACTTACATTTTCGTATTTTCATAACATACTTTCATTTACATATTTTCATTAGGTTTTCGTTACGGACCTCTCATCAACAAGTGTTACTGGTGTTGAATAATATTTTTTATACGTGCTGTATAAATACGTCGGGGCTCGAGGGGGCCCTGTACTTTGGAGGCCCCATATTGATACGGTTGATACGGCGGTAGCTACGCCCCTGATCCGAACACAGGTTAGTTTTTAGTCAGTTCAACCACTTTAGTGACGAATATGACCTTAGCAATAGTGAAAAGACCGGGCCGAGTCCGTTTTCTACAAATTGCAAGAACTGCTTAACTTTGAATATTAATTACTTCCAGTTTGAAACATAACGACAACATTATTATTAACCACCCTACCGCTACAAATTATCAACATAATCTTTTTATTAATAAAAACTGTTCACTCTTTTTTACGAAATTTATGCGTACAGAAGAGTTTGTAATCTTCTTATACCGGATGACATTTTTTATCGTCTCGACCTTCATACGAAGTGTTGTGTAACTAGAATAGAAGGCAGGAAGGCCTTCAGATTCATCGCAGGTAACTAAAGGAGCGCGGGACGCGGGCTGACGGGGATGCGTGTGCGGCTCGTGCGCCTGCGAAAGATCAATGAGGCCGCCTATCAGCCGGCTTCAAAGGGTAGAACCGCGCTACAAAATTATTGATACATGCCGCGCATTGAGTAGGGTGCGTATGATTTTAGTTTCGATTTATTTTTTATTTGTTTTTTTTATTTTATTTTTTCCAAATATCTGTTTTTGTTGTTCTAGTATGAAAATGTTACTTTAAAAGTGTAGTATTTATTGCTAGATCAATTTCATTACATGTTATTCAAAAATAAAAATAATGAAAATTTCTATGCCAAAGGCTTCTACTCCGTTCATCTATTACACCCATTTTTTTCAAGACGATAAAAAAAGTCACCCGGTATAAGTTTATATGAAGAAAGAGGGCACAAAGCTAATATTTTTATATAAAAATGTATAGAACTCCATTAAATTAATTTAAAAAAAAAAACATGACCGTATTTAGACCGCTGGGCGACCACTAGCAATTATTATTAATTGTAAGAAATAATAACATTCGTAGCGAGTTCGTTGTTTTTTGTGTTTTAAAGTCTATCGGCAATTGGTCACAGACCAGAAGCTTCCTAAAATAGTAAATGGCTAAGTTATTAATGTATAGCAAGATTGATTGATTTGAGCGTTAATTTGAAAAACATCAGACAGCCAATATAATTACGAGTATCACCTGCCTAGCGTTTTCCAACTTCGTTGGGGTCGGCTGATAGTTTAACCTAATATTTTAACTGCCTATCTAACTTTCACAACTCAGTAACTCTGTAACACAATACTCATTGATAAGACGGAGCGGGGACCAAAGTCTCCGCTCCCATTCGTGGATCTTTGGCTTTTTAAGCTGTTGAGCTTAACATGCTGTCCCAGACACAGAGGGGTCTTGGTATGTAAAAATCCACCCATCCACGGATCAACCATGGCAATTAGAACTGAGCCTAATCGATTGACCTATGCGGCTGTAACAGCGATAACGATGATGGAATATTCAAAAACCTATGGAATTGACATAAGGTACCGAAAAACCGATATGTCAAACCTGATGGAAATCGTCGTAGCAATGGAAGCGATTTCACTTGTTTGTTAAAAAAACTTTATAACAAAAAATTAAACCGCCGAAAAACTGAAAAGCATAAAATAATAAACCTTAAAATTATGAGTCGGCGCTTTGAGTGATTCTTGTTCATTGATTTTTCAGCGCCGACTCATAATTTTAAGGTTTATTATTTTATGCTTTTCAGTTTTTCGGCGGTTTAATTTTTTGTTAAAAAGTTTTTATTTTATATTTTTTCGTGGCTTTAATTTACTAATAATACTTGGCAAAGTATACCCTATCCAACACAAAAAGAATTATCAAAATCGGACTACTCTGTATAAAGTTATGCGTGTTTATACATTACAATCAGTGAGTGAACAATCAATCATCCCCTGTTTTCCGACCCTTAGGGTTCGATTTTGATAGAAATTTATATGGGACCACCTTGGGAGTATTCCCTTTCCAATAGAAGAAGAATTGTCACAATCGAACCACTATGTAAAAAGTTATGCGTGGTCATACATAAAAAAAAAAAGTAGATGAAACAGACTAACAAATTACTGATGATAAACCCAAAACACTTTGCTTGAACTGAGAATCGAACCTACCTTAAGACTCGCAAGACAAGACTCGCCTTAAGGCTTGCAAGAATAATAGGTGTGACTTTTCTACAGGGACTACGCTTCAATATGGAGGTACCTATAAGAGGCTTACTTTTACCAATAACTATGGGTAAGTCGTGATAATCGGGCAAATAAAATATTTTCTATTTGATATGGAGAGCATTGAGATGCAAAAGAAAATAATTTTGATATCTGTAGTCAAAGATTCCTTGAAGCACGAAATAAAATTACACGGTAGGTAGATTCGTTTTGTATTTTTGAAGATAATCGAAATTGCTTAGGATATTTTTTTTTTTTGAAAGATTAAAGTTAACATAATTATATTTTCACAATTTATATATATTACAAATACTGTTTTTTGCATTGTGCTTAAACTTAGCTCGTGGCCATTGGGATCAGTCGTTTTAGCGTAAAAAATCATTTTTTTTTATAATTTAGATTATTACATACCAAAACGTTAGCGAAAAGGAGAAGATCAGAAGAAAACCTAAACCTAAGACTATATCACCACCAACCACTTATTCATACAACCTTTAATACTATCAATGTACTTAGCCTTACCATTTAAAATCACGACGTTCATTGGAATCAACTATTTTATAACTCGTTTAAAGTATTTTTTTTTTATTATGGTACAATAACACTGGACAAGTTTGACAAGTAAAATGATGGTAGCTGCAAAAGTATAAACTGTAGCGCAGCTTACAACGCCCTTCTCCAGATACAGACCAGTTTTTTTGGCGACTTCTAATCAGAAATATTTCCAAAAATTACACTAGTTAGCTAATACAATATTTTAAAGCATAATAAAAGTTTCATGTAAGCAAAGCTACTAGATATTGCTCTAAATTAATTCTTTCAGTTTTAAATGAAATTATTAATTATGTATTCTACTGTATTTCTGTTGGTCCTGACAGAGACATTTTACAAATAGTTTTGAATGTTAAAAATGAACACCCCTGCCCGACCCTTCCGGGAATACAGGCTTGAGGATATGTAAAGTTCATACAGTCGTTTTACTATTAAAATGAGGAGGTTCTTTAATTTATCACACTACGGCTGAAAAATGACATAAAACACGAAAGTCTACTCGATAATGTAGTTATTTTTCTCAACGGGAAGACATCAACGCTTTATGGTTATTTTATTTAACTTTATTCAATACAGAAAGAGAGTTGCCTTAGATTTGAATCTGCTATAGAAATTTTTCGTTTTACTGAGTTTTATTTATTTTTCCGAACGGGAAATGATTAAATTTCACAAGACCACGAAAATATAAATTACAGTAATATTATTAATCTTTCGTATCACACATCAAAAACGTAGTTTTTGGTCGTAATTTATTATGGAAACACTTTTGCAAAACGATTGTTGATCACAGAATAATTATAAAAACACATTAAGGTTTTACGAAAATATAAATAATTCAACAACATTATTCTCATTGCACAAAAGTTTTTTTTATAGTGGAATAGAGGTTTTAATCTGAACGCTATCTAGTACCTGAAATTTCAGTCGCTTAGTTTTTTTACTAAAAGTTTGTTGAAGAAAATTGCCCAGTAGTTTGGCATCAAATGATCAAATATGCACTCCATATTTTTCAGAGCTAATGAAGCCTTTGAGAGATTCTTTAGCAGCTTTTTGAGGTAGATTAAAACTACCGCCAACACAGAAAAAAAATAGCACTATTTATCTAAAAGTTTACATACTTTAAGTTATTTTTTTACGGCACGTTTAGTAAAAAATATTTTTTCGATCAAGTATTTCAAAGTTTTCATTTTTAGTAGGTAGGTTAAGAAACTGGAAATGCCTTTTAAGAACCACGTATAAAAATATTTTTCAGACAAAAAAAAGTTACTTATTATAATGCTCCTCAAAAAAAATTCAACTCGGTACGTATCACCCCAATTCCACAGAACACTACCAAAATATATCCTAAAAAAATATATATAATAAAATAGTGTTGTACTCACATTCGTCCGTAAGTCCCGTCCGCACAGTCGGCGATGAACAGGTGTCTACTCCTCGCCACTACATCGCCTCCCCTTTTATACTGCCAGCGACCAACACTCGTAAACGGCCGACGCCAGATTAAAAAGTATTATGTGTTTTATAACGACTTGTGACGTCATATTACATCATATATCTTAGATATTATTTGATGACAATTAGGGGTAATATTTAAGAGTTTAATACAAGACAGTAAATGATTCGTCGTGTTTTTAAGACTTGATTTCGGATTTTTAGGCTTTTGTTTTTTCAAACAACGTAAAGAATTCAAAATTCGAGATAATAAAATCTAATTAATCAAGTATTAATTGCCCTTATAATTTTGAGTTCCTTTCGGTAAAATTATTTATTGGAAAACTATTCAAACAGCAATGATAACATAGGTTTTTTGAAATGACTGGCGAATAAACTTCATTAACTCACGCTTTCTTCCCATAGGGGTAGACAGAAACTATAGAACAACGATCCTCACATGTTTTTGCTTCGAACTTGCGAAATATAGGTGTTTATTGTAATGGGCGGACTTCTGCCTAACCCTTTGGGTAATTCAGGCGTGATGTTATGTCGTATTTTTATTTTGTATCAAGTGCAGCCTGTTTAGTGGTTTAATTTTGTACTATATTGTTACTGAAATCTATTTTGATTCGGAATTAAGTACTAACTTAATATGTTAACGTAATTCTCATCTAAAAAAGCAATTTAAAGAACATTGTTCCCTTGCGATACATTTAATTAATTCACCAATTTTGTGGCAGATTCTAGTACACAAACGTCTGACAACCAGACTTACCGAGGGCAAAAATTTTCCTGCAAAGTTATAGCTGCACGGGTCAATCGATCAGCTTAAGCTTTGCTTGCGGTTGGCTCGTAAATGTGTGGTCATTTTTACATACTTTTAGCCCTCCGTGTCGCGGAACGCACGTTAAGCCGTTGATCTCTGCCGTCATCCGTGGATCTTTGACAATTGTTACAGGTCGTCAAAAGCCCGTAAGTCTGGCAACCAGTCTTACCAAGGGGTATCGTTTTACCCAGTAACAAAATTGTGAAGGTTAGATATGCAGTCGGTCCATGTAAAATACTGGGTTAGACTAGAAGCCGACCCCAACATAATTGGGAAAAGGCTAGACAGATGATGATGACGATTCTAGTATGCAAATAATATTACTAAAACTTGCATTTTGTTAATCTATACTTTATATATTTACTTTTAATATATTATACTAGCTGACCCAGCGAACTTCGGACCGCCTCAGAATCAATAAATGTTGTGTTAACTTATCATATCCCACCAACACAAAGCAAAGAGCACCAAGTACCCATATACCCATGCTAGACCAAGCTATGACAAACTGGTACTTTGAAGGCATAAAGCGTTTTCTAGCTACCACACACCCATGATAGGTGAGCTCCTACCAAGTTATGCCAACCTGGTACTTCGAAGACATAAAGCGTTTTCTAGTTATCAAACACCCATGTTAGGTGATTTTGTATTCTTCTAATTTGCCGCGCAATTTTTTTTTCTGTCATAAAAACCTTCTCCTGACAATAACAAACACAACAAAACAAAAAGAAGTGAAATCGGTCCAGCCGTTCACGCGTGATGGCGTGACCAAGGGAAATAGGGATTCATTTTTATATATATAGATAGATTATTATTATTGTAAAGTGACTTGACTATTGTCACTGACTGTACCAACCTACAGCTTCAGTTCACGAATCATTAGCGACCAATAAACAATACAGCTTTTTTTTTTTTTTTTTTTCAGGATGGGAAATCATCAAATGACTTCTTCCGCTCTGGGCGGAGCGGGAGGGCGTGTCAGACTTTTACTGACTAAAACGCACCCGTGTTCCATCAGTTGCCCATGTGCCAGGGTCACGGTATCTCTTTCGAACAATCACGCGACCCCGGCAGGCATCGGTCCTAGTAGACCCCTACACTGCTGCTGACATCTCTTTGAGGCGCGTATGGAACACTGCGCGCCGTCGACCCGAGCCTGGTCCTTACCGGGCGGCGAGCTACCCATTGCTCGCCACCCGCAAGCTCGCGCCTACGGTGGCCGGGAGTCCGCAATCGACTCCCGACGCCCGGGGCGTCTCCTCCTGCGGCGGCTAGGGGCGTGAGGGCGCAGAGACTGCCACTCCCTCACGCGCCCCGCCTCCTCCTTCGCGAGCATTACTGCTTCGCAGAAGGAGGTGACGGCTTCCCATTCCCTCTCGCTCCGTACCATGGCTCGCACCAGGGCCGGACGCGAACTCGCCGCCGCCGATCGCCTCCACGAGGACACGGCGGTGCTACGCCCAGGCAGGGCACACTTCCACCGTATGCTCCACCGTGTCCTCCAGACGATCCTCGCAATGGAAACACCCGGACGTATCCTCCCGCTTTATCCTGAACAGGAACCCACCGAAGCACCCATGCCCGGTGAGAACCTGCGTCAGGCGGAAGGTGAGGACGCCGTGGCGCCTCTCTATCCACTCCTCAAAGAGGGGACTTACCGCCGCAATTGTGGCGTGCCCAGCACTGGGTTGCGACAATCGTACCCGCCATGTCGCCATGAGATCACACCGGAGCTCTGTCCGCCGTGCCGCGATTTGTCGCGGCAGCGGAGTTTCGCCCCGGCGTTTCGCCTCCTCGCGCCACTCCCACATGTGCGCGAGGACCTTTGCCTCCAGATCCCATGGCGGAAACAATACCGCTTCATTATCGTTTGGGTGTTATAGCAGAAACCAATTTTTTATTTTTTCTTTCATAAGAACCTTCTCCTGACAATAACAAACACAACAAAACAAAAAGAAGTGAAATCGGTCCAGTCGTTCACGCGTGATGGCGTGACCAAGGGAAATAGGGATTCATTTTTATATATATCTTCTAATATATAAAATTCTCGTGTCACAGTTTTCGTTGCCATACTCCTCCGAAACGGCTTGACCGATTTTGATGAAATTTTTTGTGCTTATCCGGTATCTATGAGAATCGGCCAAAATCTATTTTTCATCCCCCTAAATGTTAGGGGTAGTCCACCCCTAAATTTATTTTTTATTTTTTAGACAAAATTTTTAATTTCTATTTTTTTATGATACAACATACAAAAATACATACATCTATAAATTTTCACTTTTTTTCACCCGGCAAAACAACGTTTGCAGGGTCAGCTAGTAGATTATAAAGCCTTGCGAGTTTGTTTGTTTGATTGAACGCGCTAATCTCAGCAACTACTGGTCCGAATCAAAAAATGATTTTTGTGTTGAGTAGCCTATTTATCGAGG
The DNA here is from genome assembly GCA_932294355.1 of Aporophyla lueneburgensis. NCBI lineage: Eukaryota > Metazoa > Arthropoda > Insecta > Lepidoptera > Noctuidae > Aporophyla > Aporophyla lueneburgensis. The sequence goes on from OW028742.1 coordinate 5,654,578, forward strand.
AAGGCTATAGATTATATATCATCACGTTACAACTAAGAGGAGTGGAGCAGTAATGAAAAATGTTGAAAAAACTGGGAAAATCGCATGGGTAGGCGATTCGACGCGAGCGACAACGGGAAGGGTCGGGGGAGCAAGAAATTTTACGCGGACGAAGTCGCGAGCAGAAGCTAGTATAAAATAAGGGGCTTTCAATAGTTTAAATGTATCTAAGTAACAGGTTTGCTGTGCTTTGGGTTGAAGGGACTGCATGCCGGTGTGATTAAAGGCATAATGAGACAGTTAAAATTAGTTTTTCAGATAGTTACGCATCTGGAATACTTCAGCTACCCATCTGCGTAAGACACCTGGCAAAATCTCTCATTTTAAATATTCATTGTGTTATTTACATTGCCGAACAGACAAATTTTCTAAACATATGAAGGAATGGAATAGCCATTTTCTTTAAACTCTTGCGGATTGTGACTGAAAGTGTGTTTCGCAATTAAGGTGTTTATATTAGGTAACAATAAATGTGTCTACAGGTGGTATTGGCTACCAACCACCTGGGGCGTCGTTGGCTTGTTTGAATCTAATAACATTAAAATAGAGAAAACTATTTTAAAACTCCAAGTATTTATTTCAAATAGGCACTCAGAAGGCACTTTTAAATGTCAACATTGACAATTAAAATGGAATGTGAATGGAGAAGAATAATACATTATTTTAATAAATTTTATGTGCAAACGATGTACCAAGAGTAAAATGACAATCTCACATTAGGAAAAATAATTAAAATAAATTATATGATAGAAACATAATGTTCACATATTTACAAACATTATAAAAAGGAAGTATACGATTTTCCTACAATATTAATAAATAAAATAAAAAATGATTATTCAAAAATGTATAACACAAATATTTGTATGTCTTACCTGACAAAACATAGAGCACTTAACACTATTTACCATAAGATCTTATAATGTAATAACCTATGTTTGACAAATAAATAATGATTCTGATTCTGAAAAATTCAGTGTAAGTTTAAACGATCACAGAGTGTAAATCAATATCATAAAATAATCTAAACTTCTAATATTATAAGGCTGAAGAGTTTGTTTGTTTGGTTGAACGCGGTAATCTCAGCTACTGCTGATTCAAATTGAAAAATTATTTTTGTCTTGAGTAGCCTATTTATTGAGGAAGGCTATAGGCTATATAACATTACGTTACAATTAAAAAAAGTGGGGTAGCAATGAAAAATGGATGAAAACTGGCAGGCAATTCGATGCGACGGGAAGGGTCAGGGGAGCAAAAGTTGACGCGGACGAAGTCGCGGGCAGAAGCTAGTGAATTATACAATTCAATTAGCAACCAGTTAGATTTTTTCTAGACTCTAGATTGTCCAATGGAGCAGGGCCAGCATGTTCAAGCATTCTTATCTTGGATATAATCCTGTTTGTACTAAGCTTGTTTAAAAAGCAAACTTTCAATATAAGTTTTATTAATTAACTGTTCTCTACATAATGTTTTTTGCTCAACAATTTTTCACACGATGACATCACGCCTGTATTTCTCAAAAGGTTAGGCAGAGATGTAACATAACGTACGCTCACATTTTATTAGTCATGTTCAAGTCTCATTTAATAAGGGACAAGCCTATTGGCATCAACCGGGCACTAAACTCCGGGTTGCTACTCAGAAATTCAAGAAAAAAAAAAAAAAAAACTTTGTAAGTGGTTAATTAATTTCTTCTAAGTGCGTTCTTTATCCAAAATCAAAAGTATTAGGTATAATTAGTGGTATTTCATTGAAATTGTATCTCTTAGCTACTGTGTCTACCATGTGTTTTCAACATAATTATTGTTTTACGGGTGAAATGACATCTGTTGCTTTTTTGGGTGAACTTGGAAGAGACTGCCACGGAAGCGCGAGGATGGAGACAAGAATTGAGAGATCTATGTCCAGGAGTGGGTGCAGTCGGGCGTTGGATGATGATTGTCATTTTTTTTTTGTTTTAACTCGACGAATGAGGCCGTAAGTTTTCCTTTAAGTAAACGGGCATTGCATCGTATACTGCCCCATTGGTCTAAGGGTCGCAATCGCTACTGCGGAGCATGAAGTGTTGGGTTCGATTTCCACATGGGGAAAAATGTTATTGGGTTTTTGTATCTAGAATTTCTCAGCAGACCGGAATCTGGAATTGGACCCGGCTGATGGCAATAGGGTCGCCCCTTACATGAGAGCTAAACATAACTGGAGAATTTTGAGTGTACTTGGTACACCTTTGCCCAACCCTTTGGGGAAACAAGGCGTGATGTTATGTTAAGTAATTTTAAACAGACAATCCAACTTCGAAATGCAGGGACAAAGCTACTTATTCTCATTTACCAAATTACTATTTATGTAAACTAACAGCCTATTAGGTATTACAGATTAAAGCTAATTGCCTATGCATATTGTAAATAGTATATATGTAAAACTAGCGTCCGTCCTTGCTTTTCACGGATTCAGTGTTCTGATGTGGCAACATGTCAAAACAGCCAGGTTTTTGTGTTTGCTGTGTTGTGTGTGCTGAGCTGGGTGCTTACACTTGATTTTAATTCCGATCGATTGACAAATGTATCTTTCGTATTCTTGAGTTCGACGCTAGCGCCAAAATATGTTTTAATTGGGTGTCTATTTTGGAGAATTAAGTGGATTCGAGATCGGGCGTTGTTGTTGTTCCAATGTTGATAGTGACACTATTGTTTTTAAGAATACTGTGTATGCAAAATTAACATTGGAATTGTATTGGCTTTAGATTGGAATTAAAATTGGGTTGAAGAGTAAGCCGCCAGTTTGTTCAACCTTGACACACACCGCACTTTGTATCTATTTTACTGTTCATTATTTGATTTAAAGTGTGTTAGAGTCATAGTGTTATTTGTGGATTTTTGACAGTCATTACGGGTCCTCAGCCCGAAAGTCTGACAACCAGTTTTACTGAGGGGTATCGTATTACCCAGTAACTGGGTTGTGGAGGTAAGATAGGCAGTCGCTCCATGTAAATTACTAGTATTCAGCTGTTTTCGGTTAGACTAGAAACCGACCCTAACATAGTTGGGAAAAAGCTAGGCATACGAATATGTTTAGATATATATCGATAACACTGCAATCATCCACCTGACTTGGTTTAATTGTGTCACTGTATGTGGTGGAATTGTCTTTGAGGTTCACCGGTCAAGCGTGATTGGTTATAGTGACAATTTAATGAGATAGACTGCCTCATTGGCAACTGGCCTGTTTGTCTAGTGGTTACCTGACTGCTAAGAGTGAGGTCGTGGGTTCAATTCCCACCCAGGACAATTTTTTGTGTGATGAGCACAATCATTTGTTCGGTGTAATTTATCTATAATATGTATGTATGTAGAAATATATAAGTATATTTATCAGTTGTTTGGTTGCCATGGTACAGGCTCTGCGTAGTTTGGGATCAGATAATGGTGTGTAGGTTGTCCTAAGATATCATCTATATTTATTATTGATTTAGTGGTGGCAAGCACATGTGTCTGGGTTAGAGTGGGTCGTTAGTCTCTCTGGGTTTTTCCATAATTAATTCCAAATATCACCCTAAATTTCGGTTTTGTTGATTGTGTGTCTATGTGGCTTATCATTATTTCAGCCGAATGACGTCCATTGCTGGACATAGGCCGATCCCAATTTTGGGAGTTTGCTATAATCACCACGCTTGGCAGGCGGGTTAGCGATCGAAGTATGGTGGTAAAATGTATAGAAGGATGATGCCCATTCTCCAGTAAGTCCCTTAGTCGCCTCTTATGACACTCATTGGAAGAAATGAAATTAAGGATCCTGCATACCTGCATACACAGGACAACCTACAATATTTAACAGTAAAAATCTGGGTGCACTGTGGATTATGTCCGCCCTTGTTTACCGCTTTGTGGAATATATAACGTTAGTAATGGTACCTATGAGTTGCTGTCTTACATGTATGTATAAGAAAACGATATAAAGACCTGCTGGTAGATAAGTCCCTCTTTTTAAGGCTACGAAACCTTCAAAATAACGGCACATTTTTTATCCGTTCGTCGCAGAGGTTTTTTAATTAAGTTATCCATACTATCCATACTAATATTATAAATGCAAAAGTAACTCTGTCTGTCTGTCTGTCTCGCTTTCCTGCTAAAAATACTGAACCGATTTAAATGAAATTTGGTACATAGATAGTTTAGGGCCTGAGAAAGGACATAGGCTACTTTTTATCCAGGTAGTATGTTCCCGCGGGATAATTTCTGACCTCCACGCGGGCGAAGCCGCTGGCAAAAGCTATTTTACAATAAAAAATAAACTTAAGATTAGCTATTAGTTATGCGTCGAGAAAGAAACTATTAACAATCTTGTAATATTGCTCAAATTAATTTTCATAATCCCTCATTCATCCAGTCAGCCTGCATGGGAGCTATTTCTAGACACAGATAAACTTTTAACATATAGTTATAAGTTCTCGTAGTGGGCGGAGTGACGTAGGCATTGCGTAGGCGCGCGCCGGCCTACGAAACTTCGTAGCCAATCCGCGTAGCGCTCGTAGCGCGTAGGTCGCTGTAGGAATACATGCTTAGAATTTGTTATACCTCCCCTTTTCGTTATTACATTTGGGCACTTTAATGGCACAGTGGTGAAGATTAACCTTTTCATTTCTGAATTTGATTTAGCGTCCTCATTTTTTGTTCACATATTTGTAGATGGGTGCAGATCAATTTTCCAACACAGAATGCGAAGTGCGACGTAGATCAGTCCTACGTATGTATATCTTGGTGCTAAGAACGTAAACAACAGCAGCTGTGTAGCTGAGGTGAAACGCTGTATGGCTGTAGCTAGAGGGGCAATGGACAAGCCGAAGAAATTATGACGGATTAACCACATTTTTAAAACCACTATACAAGATTATTTTTAGTATATGCGAAACCTGAATATAGTTTGTTCAGAATCAGTAACTGAATCGATTCCAATAATTTTTACACCATGTTATATTTTGTATCAAAAATATTTAATTACGCTTCCAAGTCGCGGGCCTTAGTGTTTTGTTTCGATTTTAAAATTATCATGTCTTTCTCGTATTCAAACGTCCATTACACGGAGGTGGTACGTACACTAGCTGTTTGTGGTGATCTGCATATGTTTTTGCGTGGACAACCAGGTAACTTATCAAGCTTATAACTTTGTGATTATTAATGATACAGTTCCCGTGTTTCGGGTTTCGCATAAACAAAAATTAATGTTGTATAAGGCTCATACATACACTTGCATTTCCCATATTTCTGTACGCCGCTGAGACGTGGACATTACGAGAACTGGAAAAGAAAAAGTAGATGCCCAAAAAATTTGGTGGTGGGAAATGCTTGGAATCTCATGGATGGAATGGAATTTCTACTTCAAGAACTTGGCTACAAAGGTAGAGGTACGAGGGGGGTATTCAGAGCTGATTTTTCCGAGGCCAAATAATATGTATTTTTATTTAAATTTTGCCAACATTTCTTCAATTTTATTCTACGGATAAAAAGACATCTGATGTTGGAAAAATCAGCTCTAACTAGCCTCCGACAGTGCAGTAGAATTGAAGCGATATCACTTAAGTACTTATGTTGAAATAATAAAAACTAATGTTCATTGGAAACGGGAGTGGGTATGAGAACTGAGTCAATTCATCTTATCGAGTTAAATTCTATTGTTGTAAAATACAAGTGCTGTTTAAACTGAATGGCACATTCATTCATTTCGATCCAGCCCGTCTCTTGCTGCCCTCTACCAGCGATGCCCTAAGCCGAGGTCCGTACCCCACTGTGAGTGCCCTTAGCGAGTAGTCGCTCTAGTTTTACGTTTTTAAGCCCTGGCTGGAGGCCTTCATTTATTAAGGTAGCCACAGGTAAGTACGGTTAAGCAGCCGACAACCTCATAGGTTGAACTGCGAGATGTCATTCCAAAAAAATAGTACCTTATTAAGTTTAATGACGAATCTTTTTACAAGTTGCGAAAAAGTGAGTCTTCTTTTTCTTTTTCTTCGTAACACTCTCGTCAGAGCGGTCCTGATCCTCATGAAATTTCTTGTCTAGGTACTGATGTGATGTGAGTCCTATTGAACCATTATGAAGCAAATTGCTAAAAGCCCTAAAGCCAAATTGTCAAACATAAATTTAATTTTTCCTGAAACTGAAACAAATCTAACCTTGGTTTAAAATAAAAACAATATGAGTAACTCCATGGCATTTCCAAAGTTCTAATGGAAAATACAATAAAATAATAATCTCGATAGGCAAAACGAAGTTTCATACATTTTCGAGTTATACTTAATATGCAAACGCGTTCCGAGTGTTGCCGGACGTTTAGTATAGCACCATCTAATTTCTTCCCGTGGGTGTCGTAAGAAGCGTCTAAGGGATTTACTAGAGAATAGGCAGCAGCGTTCTTTATGCATTTTACCACCATATTCCAATCGCCAACCCGTCTGTCAAGCGTGGCTATTATGAACATTTTTTTTTTCATAATTTCAGTCTTAAAACGTCCACTGCTGGACTTAGGCCTCCCCCAATTTGAGGGGCTTTGCCATAATCGCCACGCTTGGCAGGCGGGTTGGCGATCGCAGTATGGTGGTAAAGCGTTCTCTATGCATATAGAGAACGCTGCTGCCCATTCTCTAGTAAGTCCCTTAGTCGCCTTTTACGACACCCACGGGAAAAAATGGGGTGATGTTATTCTTTACGTCCGGCACCACACAGTAAAGTTAAATAAATAAATAAAATAATTATCGGTTTATGATATGACCATCATCTATCAGATCCACATTACTATTGCCCACTGACCTCACTGTTTTCATCGTTACGCACGAGATCATACCAAATTAGAAATTCACAGCGATTTAAATACGATTTATCTATATGATCTTTTAAAATAAAATCATCCGACCAAGAGCGGATCGCAGAAACATTCCCGACTGTTGTGATTTTGACCACATCTGCTCACTTTGATCGAACCCTCGAGGGTCACGAGAGTCACCGTCATAGGCTTTGTTATATATGTAGCTATAACCTTGGCATACTCAGCTACGTCACAAACAAAAACGAACACCAGCATCATCATCTCCCTAGCATTCTCCCAACTATGTATATTGGGATCGTCTTCCAGTCAACCAACCAGATGCAGAGAGTACCAATATTTTACATGGAGCGATATATGAATATTCAAGAATATTAAGGTTCATTCTTTTTTTACCATTTTTATAAACATTTGGGAGGCGCTGCCTTTTTGGATGTCATTCTTTTTAAACTCAAAAACATTGATTCAGATATTTATAATTAGGTCTTTACCTATGAAAGTGCCGTTCTGCAGTACTGGCCATTTCAAATCAAAATAATTTTTGTTTGTCTAAGAATTCTAATTTCAAATTAATTTTATTTTAAAAACATGGAATTCTTTTACATGGAAGTAATCATTTGTTTATTGATTAGTGTTACATTTTCATCGCATTTCAATCTTTTTCGTCATCATGGATACGTTAAAAATTCGAGTAATTATGGAATATGAGTACTGTCGTAGCAGCAACGCAGCACAAGCGGCACGCAACATCGACGACGTTTACGGAGCTAACACTACAAATCAATGCACCACCTGTTATTGGTTTGCTCGCTTCCGTTCTGGAAATTTCGACCTGAAAAATGAACCTCGCGGTCGTCCGAAGACTTTGGTCGACAATGACGAATTAAAGGCGATTTTGGAAGCTGATGATACACAATCTACGGCTGAATTAGCAGCAGCTTTCGACGTTAGCGTCAAAACAATATTGGTACATTTGCGTCAAATTGGCAAGGTAAAAAAGCTTGACAAATGGGTGCCCCACGAACTCAATGATCGCTAGCGCGAAGTACGCGTCGAGACGTGCCTTGCACTGCTCAACAGACACATAAATGAAGGAATTTTGAACCGCATTGTTACCTGCGATGAAAAATGGATTCTGTTTGATAACCGCAAGCGCTCAGCAAGTTGGTTGGATCCTGGTTCAGCACCTAAACAATGCCCTAAACGAAAACTTACCCCTAGAAAAGTGATGGTCACTGTTTGGTGGTCTAGCGCCGGTGTGATTCATCACAGCTTCTTACCAAACGGGGTGAGCATTACTGCAGATGTGTGCTGTGAAGAACTGAACTCAATGATGGAGAAGCTGGCACATCTCCAACCAGCATTGGTCAATCGCTCGTCTCCGCTGCTCCTGCACGACAACGCGCGACCTCATACTGCACAGCAGACGGTCTCCAAGTTGCAAGAACTGGGGTTGGAAGCTCTCCGTCATCCGTCCTACTCACCAGACCTTGCGCCTACAGACTACTACTTTGTCCAGAATTTGGAAAAAGTAGTAGTCTGTAGTAGTAACTTCTTGGCGGGAAAAAAATTCAATACCCGAGAGGCAGTACAAAATGCCTTTGAAGAATTTGTTGCCTCCCGTCCAGCTGATTTTTTTAAGAAGGGCATCAATAAACTGCTATTGCGTTGGCAAAGATGCATTGATTGCATGGGTGATTATTTCGATTAATACAAATAAAAAATACATGAAAAAAAATCGTTTAATTTTTTTCATACAAAACGGCATTTTCATAGGTAAAGACCTATTATTATGCTCATAGAATTGAATGTGATATTAGAAGCTGTGTCCTATATTCTATCAATTAAACGCGATAAAGGAGGTGGGTAAAGTATAGAACATTTCTCGCCTAACATAGTCATTTGAAGCACTTTTTTTAACTTTCATTACTATATAAACTGTTAAGCGCTTTAAAAGTTTATTTTGGTGCATAAAGCGCTTAACAGTTTATTTTGTAATAAAAGTTAAAAAAGTGCTTAAAATAACAAAACTTCCACGAATTTGCCAAGTTTCATGATTTTTTTTATATGACTTGCTATTTGTTTTCTTACTATTTTAGAATAGATGTAAAGGTCAATACCTAAACTTCACATAAACACAATAACATGACGTCAATAAATACTATGACTAATATAAGAATAATTTTCATGACTATGATAGGCGAAAAATGTTCTAAACTTTACCTACCTTCTTTGAGATTTTGACAGACTCCAATAGCTCGCGTCAACCCTTAGGTCGGCACAATGGGAAATCATATGCGAGAGTACATTACAAACTCTCTACACAATGTCTGTAATCACAAAACACTCACCTCCGAGAAATCATCTGAGATCTTGCTGATGGTAAGTATGCGAGAACCGTAGGACCACACCTCAAGGGTTGCAGCTTTCAATATAACATACAACACATAAACATAACATCACGCCTTGTTTCCCCGAAGGGTTGGGCAGAGGTGTACCTATAGTACACCCACATTTCGCCTTTTATGTTTAAGTCCCATGTAATAGGGGGCGAGCCTATTGCCATCAACCGGGCACATATCCAGACTCCGGGCTGCTACTGAGAAATTCCAGATGGAAAAACCCAATAACACTTTTGCCCGACCTGGGAATCGAACCCAGGACCTCATGCTCAGCAACAGCGCTTGCTACCACTAGACCAACGAGACAGTCAATATATTTATTTGTAAACTTGAATTTCCAAATTTGTTCCAAAACTATTCCAAGTCTACTACTAAATGCAAGGATTGCAACGGCCAGTGTCCGCGATGTAACGATAACATTTGGGCGCGATTGATAAAAAAAAATTGAAATTGTTTTTATAAAACATTTTGGAAAAACAAAATGGTGATGTTAAGTTCAACTTTGGCCACGTGCTACACGAACCTAGAGGTCACAAAATATTTGAAACGCTGTCAATCAAATCTAGGGCAGATTGAGACCATTTAATTTTGTGATAATAAGAATAAGTTGGTCAATTAATTATAGATTGTTAAGTGTGGCATTGTGAGTGTGGCAGTAAATTAATGTTACGACGCACAGAAACAAGAATTAACTTCACCCATCTGTATATTTTTATCCGTTCAGAATATTCGAATCAGGAAATAGTATTGATAAGCAAAATATTTTTATTAAAACTTGCAACGTCCAAGCATATAACGAGGCGCTTTAAAAAAAAGTCAAGGATATGTCAAAGAAATCCTTGGCTGATTAATTCCTTTCCTCTGAAGAGTTCTTTTCACCCACATAAGTTTTATTTGCCTTTTGCGAATAAAGTTTCTCGATACATATCTGGCTTTGAGTTTATTTTAAAATTCGCAGTGGAGGAAACGGGATTTCTAATTAATAATTTGTGTAAATGTTATTACTAGGATTATTGGATGGAAATGCTGATTAAATAGTAAACTATTTTAGAATTATATGTCTTTAGTTTTATTCCGAGAAATGTTAGAAAGAAACTGGTCTTCTCAAAGAGATGAAAAATGTAATAATGTTATAAGGTATTTATTATTCTAAAATTTGTTTTTTCTTACACTATATTTTTAGTGACCTCTGCGCTGCCACTGATGCCGTTGAAGTGGCGAAGTTTTGGGCCAACAAAATTTGATAAACATACGGATTGGTAGATGTCACATGTCTTCGAATTTTTTGTTCTAGGACATGCTGGTTTCTTACGATGTTTTCCTTCACCATTATGAGAGCAGTTTTAATGGAGTTATTTAAAGTAAACCGCTGTGCCACCACAGCTCTCAACGGATTGTCGCTTTGATGAAATTGTGACTGGATTCTGAAAGTTTTTAATTACGGGAATTGGTCTTCTAGTGTCAATTGCCAACCTGTTTGGAGCTGCATATCCGAAAACAAATAATCAGTGCACGGTGTCATTTAGTACGGTCATACACGTCAGTACCAACTTTTGAAATACGAAAGTCGCCCTTATTTCTACTAAATAAAGACGCTGTTGCCTTCAAATTGTTACCATAGACGGGCGTTTGGCTGTACCGTGGTAATTTCGCGCACTGCCGCTCTGTGTGAATGGAACACAAACAAATGTTGCGGTGGTGTTCAACAGTTTTGAACTGAAAACCCAAATGATTCAAAGAATTTAGGCTAAGAAATTTTTATTTCTTAAAAATTTACTGTTTCTCACTACTTACTCATCATATTTGACTGGCCTGTTAGTCTAGTGGTAAGTGACCCTGACTGCTAACATTGAGGTCGTGAGTTCGATTCCCACCCAGGACAAATCTTTGTGTGATGAGCACAAACATTTGTTCTGTGTCTGGGCGTAATCTATATATATAAAATTCAAAGTCCTGAGTGACTGACTGACTGACTGACTGATATATCAACGCACAGCCTAAACCGCTGGACCTAGAGGCATGAAATTTAAAGGGTGTGTTCTTTGTAAAGAGTAGGTATCCACTAAGAAAGGATTTTTCGAAATTCCACCCCTAAGAGGGTGAAATGAGGGGTTGAAGTTTCTATGAAACATTTTATTCTCTGGGTCGATTGACACAAAAATTGGTACACATACTCTTCAAGTATAATTATGTGACACGTGTATCACAATTTTTCCAAAATCATTCCTTTACTGCTACAAATAGGGCTTCGAAAATCTTACGTGGAATGGTAGACGTGCGCATGGCGTGCGGGGCAGCCCGGGAAGCGCATTGTCGTCACCGGTGTCCAATCTCAACCAAGGTATCAAGAAGTATCAAATATGTAACTGATATTAATATGAACTAACTAACTATCGTCCGCGACTTTGTCCGCGTAAATGTCGGTTATCGTGGACGGAGACGATATCTCGGAATAAAAATAGGCCTATATCCTGTCTTGGGGTTCAAACTTACTCCATACCGAATTTTATCTTTCGCAATTTTTTTTTTTCATAAAAAGATCTTATGTTACTTCTAATACCTACTTCTAAGAATGTGTGTACAAAGTTTCATGATGATCGGTTAAGTAGTTTTGGCGTGAAAGCGTAACAAACAAACTTAATATGTATTATTATTATTTGCAAATTATAACAGCCGCACGGGTCGATCGTTCAGGTTAAGCTACGCTTGCCGCGGTTAGTCCGTGGATGGGTGACCATCTTTACATAATAAGACCCTTCTGTGCCTCGGAAAGCATGTTAAGCCGTTGATTCCGGCTGTCTTTCGTAGATCTTAGACCGTCGTTACGGGTCGCCGGAAGCCCGAAATTCTGACAACCAGTCTTACCAAGGGGTATCGTATTACCCAGTTACTGGGTTGTGGAGGTCAGGTAGGTAGTCACTCCATGTGAAATACTGGTACTCAGCTGCATCCGGTAAGACTGGAAACCGAACCCCAACATAGTTGGGAAAAGGCTAGGCAGATGATGATGAAGTAAGTACGTGTAAAAAACGCGTTTGTTTCTGTATTAGATAAAATTGAATAACTACACTAACTATTCTATAATAGATAGGTACCTATGCAACTTTATAAGTAAAAACTAATTGGGCACATACCTGCTATTATATTTTACGCACTAACATATAAATCTGTACGTTCAGTGAGCAATAGTGCGATTTGGTTTATGCATTAAAGTAAAACATAACGACCAAGCCACAATCATCATTTAAATTATTTTGAGATCGTTCAAAGGAGTTGAAAATAATTATAAATCAGTGGACTCGAGTGATAAACAATGATGAAGCCATACATTACCCGGTTTAGTTTCTTAACACATTGAAGCCTCTCGGTGTCTCAACTCACAAATGTAGTTATATAAATTTTGAGTTGGCACCCAGTTATGTTGCTGCGTAATTTAAACCCGCCAAAATTATGCAATGACACCAGGTTGTGAGTGAAAATATTGCAAGGAAATGTTATCGAGGCAACTACACTGACACGTTGTTTCTGAGAGGAGTCTGTGTAGGATTCCTCTAACGCCATCGAACTACCCCTTCGACTTCAAAAGTCAGTTCAGTTCAGTTTCCCCTCAAAATCTGCTTTGACAAGACTATAAATAAATCTTAAGTCAAAACACTTCATTTAACAGGGGTAGACTTAAGGGAAAACTGATTTTCACACGGTCGGTTATACGTGGCTTGCTCAAGAGTAAGCTCACAGGCAGTGGTCTCGAACGTTATAGAGCGAGATCGGTAGAATTGCCAGTTAAAAACGGTATACTTGTACCCAAAATCGGTAAATGACATTTCCATGTGTACTGTGAAATTGTAGAATATTCGTTATATTTCGGTATTTCGGTAGAACAGAGCCCATATCGGTAGAAATACCGAAAAATCGGTAGGTTCGAGACCACTGCTCACAGGGTAGCTTGGTGATTCTAGAACCTGAAGTAAAAACAAAAAATATTGTTTCCAAAGAAATTCTGCGGTAGGCACAGTATTTCGTAGTAAACAATATTAATTGTTAATTATCCCCTTCTGATTGTCTCTTAAACAAATCTTTTCACATACGCTTTGAGTTCTATTAAAACTATACTTCTCTCATCCCAGAGATTATTTTAGTTTTACGGAGAACTTCGTCTTATTTGCTTTGTTTGGGATATTGTCAGTTCGTATATTAAATTGAGAGGTAGTGAGAGCACGTATGTTTGTTTCTAAAAAAAAAGAGTCATTTGTTTCTTGTAGGCCAAGCGGGTAAAGCCGCAGGCAGAAGCTATTCAAAATAAACCAATGAAATAAACACAGGCAAAAAAACATCTGTCCTAATTAGGTATATTACATGCATACGTGTCGAATTCATAAGGATGATACTGTTTATAAGGTGTATCTATTTATACACGAAATATTTTAAGAGGTACAGCTACAGCAACGAAAAAAAAGAATTTAAATGTATTTTTTTCAAAAATTAATATTTATAAATTATTTGACCCGCATAAGAAATACTGACTCCTTTTTATTTTTTACGGCCCGAGACACCGCGGCCATGCTCGTGCCGTCCGGTCGCAGCGTCAAGCGGCCGATTCATAGAATTTGGAGTAAAAGTTTTAAAATTATAATAATTACGAAAATTCAAAACGCTTAGATAAAAAATTTCTTTTTGCTTCTATAGCTTCTTTATCACCTGCAGGTGTACCTCTTAAAATATTTCGTGTATGAATAGATACACCTTATATATCCTAAGGAGCTCTTAAATTTATTCAACCCATCTGGTCTTTGTCTCCTCCTCACTTATCCTCAAAGTGGGTGCTTCAGTAATTAATGCTACTACAAAATCTTAATCCAGCCAAGTTGAGAAATGGGATCAGGTTATGTGTGAAAATCTCACATCAAAACGTGGTAGAGGCCACGCCATTGTATTTACTAACTGTGCTCAAGGTGAATCGGTGTACTATTGTATATACCGCAGATACCACTAATACCGTCGGAGTACCCATTCGAGTTTAAAAGGCCGCAGTCTCCTTATGGTATGTTTAGCAATGACGATTAATAAGTCTTGGGGACAGTCACTATAAACGTGGGATATGATCTTAGAGGGGACTGCTTCTCGCACGGCCAGTTTTACGTGGCCTGCTCGACAGTGAGCTCTTCTAGCAGCCTGGTTGTATTAGCACCTGAGGGCAGAACCTCTAAATTAGTATTTAAAGAGATACTTTAAGTATAGACTAAAACATAAATAGTCTTAAACCCCTGTGAACAGCAAGTTAAGTAAAATCTTCATTTGAATAATTTAGGTAACATTTTTTTTTCGAAATTCCCAGGGAATAAAGATAATTTATATTTTCGCTTTAAAGTTGCCTTCAAAGTCATGCAAGTAGGTAATTTGCCGTTCCGTTATATATTTTCGTCACTATTGTTAGGTTTTAGGATTAATTATCCTACATCAATCATTTATCAATCCGAGCGCTGCTCCGTGGATAACACAAAGCAAGCAATGGAATAACACATAGGATACTTTCAATCCCAGTAGTACGTTCCTGTGGGATATTTCGACATCCACGCGGGCGAAGCCGCGGGCAGAAGCTAGCTTATCTATAATATGTATGTATTTAGAAATATATAAGTATGTTTATCAGTTGTCTGGTTACCATAGTACAGGCTCTGCCTAGTTTGGGATCAGATAACGTTGTGATGGTTCTCCTAAGATATATTATTGTGGGAATATCTAAGTAATAACCGCCGCACGGATCAATCGATCAGGTTAAGCTACGCTTACCACGGTTGGTCCGTGGATGGGAGACCGCCTTTACATATAAAGACTCCTCCGTGCCTCGTAAAGCATGCTAAGCTGTTGGTCCCGGTTGTCATGTGTGAATCTTTGACGGGTCGTCAGAATTCCGAAAGTCTGACAGTCTTACCAAGGAATCTTACACAGTCACTGGGTTGTGTTAATGTTACATATTTAATTATCGTAATGAATTATATCACATATACATACCTACATACATATTTACTAAAATATACAGGGTGTATGTCCGACAGCCCTATGCAGACTGATGGAGAGAATTCAGTGTATTACTAAGTTGATCGGTATATGAAATTATTTCAGGAAAGTTATGGTAATCTAAGCCAGAAGGGTAATTGCGTAATATACTATCAGTAGGAATCGCTTTCATTTTGCAACATTCATGTCATGACGTTGTTATGCAATTAAAGTGTTGATTAGTTTTAATACCTCATACGCAATGTAACGTTCCCGTAGCCAACCACCGTTCGAACAAAAAGGACGCAGCTATACAAGATTATTTTTAATATATCATCATTATCATCATCATTACAGCCGTAAGACGTCCACTGCTGGACTTAGGCCTCCCCCAATTTGGGGGGCTTTGCCATAATCGCCACGCTTGGCAGGCGGGTTGGCGATCGCAGTATGGTGGTAAAATGCATAGAGAGCCCTGCTGCCCATTCTCTAGTAAGTCCTTTAGTCGCCTTTTACGACACCCACGGAAAGAAATGGGGTGGTGTTATTCTTTACGTCCGGCACCACACGGTACAGTTTTAGTATATGCGAAACCTGAATATAGTTTGTTCCAAATCAGTAACTGAATCGATTCCAATAATTTTTACACCATGTTATATTTTGTACCAAAAATATTTAATTACGCTTCCAAGTAGGACACCGAACGACAATACGTATCCACAATCATCTGTGCGGGTCACGGTAGTTCATAGCGCGCGTGGGCGCACAGCGAGACGGCGACGACGGGTAACAACTCCCTCCCTCGGCTCCCTCAGTCGTCCGAATGCCACCGATTGATGAGCACGTATCGCGAGGGCGCGCGCGCCCGCCGCGTGCCTTAGTGTTTTGTTTCGATTTTAAAATTATCATGTCTTTCTCGTACTCAAACGTCCATTACACGGAGATGATACGTACACTAGCTGTTTGTGGTGATCTGCATATGTTTTTGCGTCCACGCAAACTAGGTAACTTATCAAGCTTATAACTTTGTGATTATTAATGATACAGTTTTGAAAATTTTTTCATAAATTCTTTACATAAAAATACTAGGACCCGTGTTTCGGGTTTCGCATAAACAAAAATTAATGTTGCATACAAATCGGAGCGTCTGTTGCTAGTTGGAAGGAGTGGTGTGCGGTGAGTTCAATGAACTCTGATGAGCGTCGTTCATTAGAGTATTTCAGCATCCATTGCTGTTTTACTTTTATTTACATAAATGAAGTGCTGAATGCAGTAAAATTAATCATCATCATCATTTCAGCCGAAAAATATCCACTGTTAGACATAAGCCGCCCTGAAAAATGGGGGGGGGGGGTGGGCCATAATTGCCACGCTTGGCAGGAGGGTTGGCGATCGCAGTATGGTGGTCTTATGCATAGAGAACGCTACTGCCCATTAATGATAATGTTATATTACATTGAAATAAACGAATTTATTACAATACTTGTTTTTGCCAATGGCTTTATCCGCGTAGAAGTCATAAATTATACCATGAGAACGTGCTCACGAGATAACAAGTATCTACACTGTTTAACTATCTGTTTGTTAAATTTCATCCGCATTCCTTCAGCCGTTTTTGCGTGACTGAGTTTTTTTTTTTTTTTTGATGGGAAATCATCAAATGACTTCTCCCGCTCTGGGCAGAGCAGGAGGGCGTATCAGACTTTTACTGACTAAAACCCACCCGTGTTCCATAAGTTGCCCTTGTGCCAGGGTCACGGTATCTCTTTCGAACAATCACGCGACCCCGGCAGGGACTTACGAGTTGTATTCGGTTCGGACCCAGCCAAGCTTTACTTTGAGTAAATAATTTTATCACCATACATACAAACAATCACGCCTTTTTCCTACGGGGGTAGGCAGAAACTACAGAACGCCACTTGCTACGATCCTCACATGCTCCTTTTGCCCCGTTTAAGATCATACATCTGGTCATACACGCCTGGTCATTACTGTTTTCATCACCACTGCTCTCAAAATGGCGAAGGAAAACATCGTGAGGAAACCGGCAAGCCAGGACCAGGACGTAGGTGTATGAGTAAAAGAATACTTCTTCAAGACTCTTCTGTATTTTCTTAATACTGCTGGATACGGAATGAATTATTAGTGGTTTGGAACTCATAGTGACAGTACGGGCAGCGGCTATGGCCGCGCTACACGTGAATAAAATTCGCTCCGTGCACAGCGGAAACACGTCCGTATTTGACCGCGCATCGCACTTAACTTTAATTATAACCAGCCTGTACAATCTATGACCAGCCTGTACAATCGTGAGGCATACAACCTTTACAGTCTGGACACGACTCCAAGCCTTGTATGGGAAACTTACTAATGCCATACTTGACACGACAAAAAATATTTCTTAAACTAAATTCCTATCGTCGCTAATAATAGATACTCGTAGAAAGATGGCAGATTACAGTTTATATGGGTAACGTTTGACATTCGCAGAATATTTGCAAGAACAAACACACAATTCGACGTTACCTACATATTAGTTTAGACAACTGCTTTCCAAATCATGAGTACATACGAAGCTCAAACAGAAAACTGTGACTACACCCTAATGTGATTAGTTTAGTTTATGTATTTCTGTTTTAGTTGATGAACTTCCTCGAGCAAATACTATTGTTTGCATCTGAAAGAGCAGTGGTAACCAGTGGCATCGGCCCCGACTTTCGAGTTGTAGGGCGTGAGTTCGAACCTAGGTAGGCTTTTTACTTTGACTGGCCTGTTAGTCTAGTGTTTAGTGACCCTGACTGCTAAAACTGAGGTCGTGGGTTCAATTTCCATCCAGGACAAATCTTTGTGTGATAAGCATAATCATTTGTTCTGTGTCTGGGTGTAATTTATCTATAATATGTAAATATGTATGTATTTAGAAATATATAAGTATGTTCATCAGTTGTCTGGTTACCATAGTACAGGCTCTGCCTAGTTTGAGATCAGATAACGTTGTTTTGGTTGTTTGATTTTATTACCATTGCTCTAAAAACTGTGAAAGAAAACATCGTGAGGAAACAGGCATGTCTTAGAACCAAAAATCTAACGCATGTGACATTCACCAATACGTACAAGTACTGGGCCCACGTGGTGGATTACGGGTCCATTCTCTCTGACGAAAAAGCAAGTGCCCCTCGGCTTCTTTTTACACACATTATTATTAAGAATAGCTTATGAGTCTTATAACCCACATACTATTATTGAAGTTGGATGCACTAATTCAAATCAAATCATTTCTTTATTTAAATAGAATGCAGATGGTACAGTAGTGGTGTTACTTTGGATATATTCCCAGTAAAATCTGCCTGTTGGCATACAAAAATATAGTGGTTAACTAACAGATAATTTAGAAACTAGGTACTTATATTTAAAATGACATCATGGATCAGCTAAGTCTAAAATGATTAACATAATCTATACTAATATTATAAAGAGGAGAAGTTTGTATTTTTAACCGACGAAAAAAAAAGGAGGAGGTTATCAATTCGACGCGTATATTTTTTTTTTTTTTTATGTATGATCACGCATATCTTTGTACATGGTAGTCCGATTGTGACAATTCTTTTTTTATTGGAAAGGATATACTCCCAAGGTGGTCCCATATAAATTTGGAAAACAAAATCAAACCCCAAGGGTCGGAAAACAGGGGATGATTGATTGTTCACTCACTGATTGTAATGTATAACCACGCATAACTTTATACAGAGTAGTCCGATTTTGATAATTCTTTTTTTGTTGGATAGGGTATACCTTGCCAAGTATTATTAGTACATTAAAGTCACAAAAAAATATAAAATAAAAACTTTTTAACAAAAAAATAAATTTAAGGTTTATTTATTATTTTATGCTTTTCAGTTTTTTCGGCGGTTTAATTTTTTGTTAAAAAGTTTTTTGTTTGTTTTTTTGTAATGGATAAACTCAATATCTACAGGACTGATTTTAAAAATTCTTTCACCGTTAGAAAGCTACATTATCTGCAAGTAGCATAAGCTATATATTTTTTTTTTAATAGGGATCCGTAAGATATTTGGGTTTTTCGGACCCAAGGTGTAAAAAATCATCCAAAAAAGTTCCTTATTAATGTCTTCGAAGTACCAGGTTGTCATAACTTGGTAGGAGCTCACCTAACATGGGTGTGTGATAGCTAGAAAACGCTTTACGTCTTCGAAGTACCAGGTTGGCAGAACTTGGTAGGAGCTCACCTAACATGGGTTTTATTGATTCTGAGGCGGTACGAAGTTCGCTGGGTCAGCACAATATAAACGGATATACTTAGTGAAGCAAATATAACAATTCATCATTTATAAAATCGGTAACAGAGTAATAGCATTTATCTGTCTAACAACGACGTCAGGAGCTTCTTGAATTTTATTAAAGCCTGATCCTTTAAACAATTTGGCAATTTGTTAAATATTATAGGTGTCATACCAATATTTTTTTTGCAAAGCAGTGTTGTATCTACCAGTACAGAATAGACTCTGATATTTTGATCTCATGGCAGGTTCGCATTCTCGTATAATTTAATGCTGGAAATAGATGCTTGTTATTTTTAACGAATATAGATACTTCGAGAATGTATATATTAGGGAAAGTTAATATCTTGTGATTTTTGAAAAAAGGATTGCACCTATCTGTAACCTTGAGATTAAAAATGGATCTTATGCACCGTTTTTGGGCTTTAAATATAGACTCTCTTTAAGAACAATTACTCCAGAATAATACACCAAACCTTAAGACAGAGACCACCAAACCGTAATACATACCATTAATGTGTCAACGTTAACTTTCTTGGACAGATTGTAGAGAGCATACGCAGACGAGCTTAATCTTTTGCAAACTTCTTCAGCCTGCGGTTTCAAAGTTAATTGACTGTCAGTCAGTTTACCCAAAACCACGTTAACGCTATCAATAGTTTATCCTTTATAATAAATTTTTAAGTTCAAAGGAAGAATTTTTGGATAGAAATGCATTATATTTGTTTTATTGAGGTTTATGATGAGATTATTGTCGTTGAGCCAGTTTAATATAAGATTTAGAGAATTATTTATTACATCTTCATAAAGCTCTTTGTTGAGGCAGTCATTAGAAACATACTATGATCGGCAAATAACACACAAGAGTATGGGATGTGTCGGGGTAGGTCATTTATATACAGCAAGAACAATATTGGCCCTAGAACGCTGCCCTGCGGAACGCCGTATTTAATTACTCTAGGACTTTTTCATGAAATTGTTATGATTTTAATAATTATAATGCTT
Organism: Aporophyla lueneburgensis; assembly: GCA_932294355.1. NCBI lineage: Eukaryota > Metazoa > Arthropoda > Insecta > Lepidoptera > Noctuidae > Aporophyla > Aporophyla lueneburgensis. Next base: position 5,675,129 of record OW028742.1, read on the forward strand.
ATATTTTTACGGTCCAGAATCATATTTTAATCAACATACAATCTGACACTGCACTACCGAATTGCGTCAGAAAATTCGCGGTTAAGTTAGCGAATAAGTTGAACGTCGTCAGTATACAGAAATCTCTAAAATATGCATCAAATCAAAACGCGAGGTTAAATATTTTTTTTTTGTAATTCCGCAGTGCAGTGTCAGATTGTATGTTGATTAAAATATGATTCTCGACCGTAAAAATATAGTATTATAATTATTAAAACCATGACTATTTCATGAAAAAGCCAATGTGCAATGAGATAAAATTAACTTATAAGGTTGTTTTGATGATTGTGAAACGGTGGTAGTCAGGATGGTCACAATAAACGACGGACTTGCACTATAATTCTTTTATTATTTTAAAATCGGACAGAGTTTCCACTTACAACTTTTGCATTTGGTGACGGTTACAAAGCGACTGATTCGAACTGCTTAACACACCTGCATTCATAGGTTTTGCTAATAACTTCATATTTAGATTGAATTACTTACTATAACGAGTAAATTTAAATAACAATTATTAACAAATAAATAAATGAAATAAAGTATATAAATCAATCATCTTAAGCAACCATTAATTTAAACTTAACACTTGGCGCGCCGGAAGCTGTCAAACTGAAGGCGCCATATTGAATATTCAACAATTCTGATTATTTTAAATCACCAAGAATAAATCAAACATTTGGCTAAACAATTTCATAGCAATTACCTTTTAAAATACTAAAACATTGATTTAAAGACCGATTATTTAATATACAAAGTCTAGCTGGTTGCCATGGGATCTGGAAGCAGCCATGGGATCTGGAAGCAAAGGTCCTCGCGCACATGTGGGAGTGGCGCGAGGAGGCGAAACGCCGGGGCGAAACTCCGCTGCCGCGACAAATCGCGGCACGGCGGACAGGGCTCCGGTGTGATCTCATGGCGACATGGCGGGTACGATTGCCGCAACCCAGTGCTGGGCACGCCACAATTGCGGCGGTAAGTCCCCTCTTTGAGGAGTGGATAGAGAGGCGCCACGGCGTCCTCACCTTCCGCCTGACGCAGGTTCTCACCGGGCATGGGTGCTTCGGTGGGTTCCTGTTCAGGATAAAGCGGGAGGATACCTCCGGGTGTTTCCATTGCAAGGATCGTCTGGAGGACACGGTGGAGCATATGGTGGAGGTGTGCCCTGCCTGGGCGGAGCACCGCCGTGTCCTCGTGGAGGCGATCGGCGGCGGCGACCTCTCGCGTCCGGCCCTGGTGCGAGCCATGGTACGGAGCGAGAGAGAATGGGAAGCCGTCACCTCCTGCGAAGCAGTAATGCTCGCGAAGGAGGAGGCGGGACGCGTGAGGGAGAGGCAGTCTCTGCGCCCTCACGTCCCTAGCCGCCGCAGGAGGAGACGCCCCGGGCGTCGAGAGTCGATTGCGGACTCCCGGCCACCGTAGGCGCGAGCTTGCGGGTGGCTAGCAATGGGTAGCTCGCCGCCCGGTAAGGACCAAGCTCGGGTCGACGGCGCGCAGTGTTCCACGCGGGCCTCAAAGAGATGTCAGCAGCAGAGTAGGGGTCTACTAGGACCGATGCCTGCCGGGGTCGCGTGATTGTTCGAAAGAGATACCGTGACCCTGGCACATGGACAACTGATGGAACACGGGTCGGTTTTAGTCAGTAAAAGTCTGACACGCCCTCCCGCTCCGCCCAGAGCGGGAGAAGTCATTTGATGATTTCCCATCCTGAAAAAAAAAAAAAGTCTAGCTGGTTTGTGCAGGACCGGAAGTCAATAACATGATATGATATATTTTCATGTAGTTCCGTGTGGTGTCGGAAGAAAAAATTTGCACCATCCCGTTTCTTCCCGTGGATGTCATGAAGGCGACGACAGGACTTCTCACGCCCCATACTACGATGACAACTGGGGGAGGCCTACATCCTGCACTGGACGGCTTTCGGCCGAAATGATGATGATGATGATATTTTTATTAAAGTAAACGATTATTCAAACTAGTGATCGCCAATTGATCGAAATTCGACCGTACTTCATTCGAATAGAAATACATTATTAAATGAAAAAATATGTATAACGGCGCGTGATGATTTAGGCGATTTATTGTAACACTTTTTAAAAGTTGTAATCGATTATTTTTACTCTATGGTTGAGAATTTATTTCGTTAGTGGTAATTTTAATTTAGAGCGGGTAACACCGAATGGGGTTGTGAGTGTCATGGCGGCGGAAGCGATCACTTTTTGATGCGATCGCCACGCGGTGCACACGCATAAATCCATTGGCTCTGAACTTCAGTTGAACAATTAATGTGATTTTATTTAAATCAGTGTTTATCTTTGCAATCGTTATTTTTTAACGTTAATTTTTATTGTAATTATTTTAATTAAATTAAGTGAGTTATTTTGCGAGTATTATTTTTAAAACGCCTGCAAGTACACGCCCGCTATGGAGGACGAACAGGGGATGGTTCAGCAGCGACACGTGGTGTCTCAGCCGCTCGAACATCCGTCATCAGAAGTGGTGGATGACGGAACGGTGCAGGAAACAGGCTACAGGTCAGAGTGTTGATTTACTATCAAGTGAAAATAATCGTTGGAAATTGTTATTCGAAATGCAGCAAAGCCAAATGATGCAATTGATTCGTGCGATTAAAGAACCTAGTTCAGAAGGCAATAAACTAGCCTTACCTGAATTTAATCCCGAGTCTCGAGATAGCGATGCTCGAGCTTGGTGCAATACCATCGATTTGTGCACGGAAGAAAAACAAATTTTTAGTAGTAGGCTGATTATTACAATGAGTAAATGCTTAAGGGGTCGGCAGCTTCTTAGCTGTCTCAGAATACTTTTCCTGGAATAACGTGGCCTCAATTAAAATACCTATTTCTTGCTCGATACGATTGTGTGGAAACTCCTGCTGCTATGCTATTTAGGCTATTATTTGAGAGTCCTAAGGAAGGAGAATGTTTGTCTGCTTATGCAAATCGATTTCTGAGCACATTACTGAGTCAATGGAATAACTATTCCACTGAAAAGATAACAATAGCTGTAACTATGGTGCATGCAACGAAAATTAAACCACGATTACAGCTATTGGCTTTCACTACGGAAGTTGATACTCGGGTCAGATTACAACAGGAATTCCTTTTACGTATCACAAAAGAGGACTTCTAATGCAGGACAAATTAAATGCACCTGGTGATGCCAAGAAACCAAAGTTGGATTAGTCAAGGCGTTGCTACAACTGTGGCAAATAGAGCCATATGTCAAATGAATGCTTGACTAAAACTGTCGTGATTCTTCTGCTAATACTAAATCTCAGTTTTCAGGAAACAGTGAATCGCAACCGGCCATAGACAGCGTTCCGAAGAAAGCTTCGCCGCCGGTGACCTGTTTCTTCTGTGGCGAGCTGGGTCACATCACCACACGCTGTCCAAAGAAGAAGACTGACTCCAGCAACAGCCGAGTTGAGAAACGTGTGGATATTTGTACCATTAACCCAGCTACAGACCTACTTTACGCCGAATCTGGTGAGTCGTTTTCGTTTTGTTTTGACTCTGGTGCTGAGTGCTAGTAGTTGTATGAAGTATTTAGATGACGTCATTATCCCCTCTCCTAGTGTAGATGAGGGTATTGGTCGCTTGCATCAGGTCTTGAAAGCATTATCAGATGACGAATTCTCTTACAACTTAAAAAAAATGTGCTTTTATTAAAACTGAAGTAGAGTTTTTAGGGTATCACGTAGCCGCTGGCGAAATTAGACCGAATCCACGAAAAAAAGACGCTTAAAGCTTTGACGGAACTTGAACCTCCCAACACGGTTACTCAACTACGACAGTTTATAGGCTTAGCTTCGTACTTTAGACAATTTGTACCATGTTTCTCTCAAAATACTTTATAGATTAACTTCAGGAAAAGGCAAAATACAGTGGACACCAGCTTATGAAATAATTAGAAAAGAAATTATTGATACACTGAATAACAAACTCGTTCTAACTATTTTTGATCCCAACCAGCCGATAGAGTTGCATACTGATGCCAGCGCTGAAGGTTATGGTGCTATACTAATGCAAAAGTTTGATGGTAAATTACATGATAACGAATATTATAGTCGCCAAACCTCCAGCGCTGAGTTAAGATATCACTCATATGAACTAGAGACGCTCGCAGTAGTGAATACCATGAAACATTTTCGCCATTACTTGCAAGGACGTAAGTTCCTAGTAGTGACTGATTGCAATGCAGTCAAGGCATCTAAATCTAAAGTAGACCTTACCCCTCGTGTCCACAGGTGGTGGTGTTTTCTTCAATCTTTTGAATTTGATATTGAGTATCGCCAGGGTAAAAATATGGGGCATGTAGACTTTCTATCACGAAACCCTCTACCAGAAACCCCAAAATTAGCTAATACAAAAATAGAGCAGAAAAAAAGTCCATTTGACGAAAATATCAGATAACTGGTTACAAGCAGAGCAACGAAAAGATGAGGAGATTAATTCCATTATTTCAAAACTTAGGTTTAGTGAACTTACTGACGAGATGGTTTAAACTTATGAAATAAGGAGGGGAGTGTTGCATCAAAAGATAGAGCGTAATAAGAGGAGTGTGTGGTTACCAGTGGTGCCGAAGGCTATTCAATGGGTTATTATTAATTATGTTCATGAGAGTATGATGCATTTAAGGTGGAGGAGAACCATAGAAAAGACCTTCTGTCATTACTGGTTTCCTGATATGAATAAGTTGTAGTAATAGTTTGTAGGTAACTGCATCACATGTAAGGTGTCTAAGTCACATTCGGACAAGGTTCAAGCCAAGCTCCATCCAATTCCTAAAGTTACGATTCCATGGCATACCATTCATATGGATGCCATGGGTAAACTAAGCGGTAAACGATATACCAAAGAGTATGTTTTTATTTCTATCCATGCTTTTACAAAATACGTTCTGTTGCATCATTCTATGAACATTGACGCTCACAGTGCAATAAAAGCTTTGCAATCAAGTGTGTCCCTCTTTGGTGCACCTACGCGTGTATTAGCGGACCAGGGTAGGTGTTTTGCGGAGAAAGAATTTAGGGAATTTTGTATAACCCACAATATTAGTTTACATTTGATAGCCACGGGTTCCAGTCGTGCTAAGGGGCAAGTAGAGCGAGTCATGTCCACTTTAAAGAACATGCTAACCGCAGTCAAAACAGGGAACCTTAAGTCATGACAAGCAGCATTGCCTGAAGTCCAACTTGCCATCAATTGCACCATGAATCGTACAACTAAAGCAAGTCCTCTAGAACTTTTGATAGGGAAGGTTGCTAGACCCCTTCAGTTAATTACCCTTGATACAGACGAAACAGACAATGAACTTGACGAGATCAGAGAGCAAGCAGCTCAGGCAATAGAGGCAAGTCGTTATGTAGAGAAAGCTAGGTTTGATAAAAAAAAGCTAAAGTAAATAATTTCAAGGTAGGTGATTATGTTCTGCTAGAAAATCATGAACGCAATAAAACAAAGTTAGAGCCAAAGTATAAAGAGACTTATCAAGTGGCTAAGCTGCTTGATGGTGACAGATATTTGCTTATAGCGTTGAACTCTAATCGGACGTATAAGTATGCACATGACCGTATACGGCCTATGCCCGATTGCTATGTTCCTTTGAAGTTGAATGTTGGGCTGGAAACGCCAATTAACACCATAGAGTCAGAATGTTCTGTTAACGGCGCAGTCGCTGGTGAGTAATTCATTTGATGTTTCGTAGCCTTTGTGGCATCTGATGCCCGTGTGGCATTTGGAGCCTGTGTGACATTTGGAGCCTGTGTGGCACTTGGAGCCTGTGTGGCACTTGACGCCTGTGTGGCATTGACGCCTGTGTGGCACTTGACGCCTGTGTGGCACTTGACGCCTGTGTGGCACTTGACGCCTGTGTGGCACTTGACGCCTGTGTGGCACTTGACGCCTGTGTGGCACGACTAGCCTATGTGGCTTGAGTAGCCTGTGTGGCATTAGTTGAGCTTTGTGGCGTTGGCCGCCGTATAAGACACGTAGTATTTCCTTCGTAAGACTTGTATGTACTGTTTTTGAAGTATTCCAAAACTGTTAAGTAGTTCATGATTTACAGTGTAATGTTGCCAAAATCAATTTTATTGGTTCGTCAGGGAGACCGAACGGAGTAAAGCATAAAGCACTATGTCTATTGTTCACGGATGAGAACCATACACACGAGGACGTGTGATAATGCAGGACGGCCGTAACGGCGCGTGATGATTTAGGCGATTTATTGTAACACTTTTTAAAAGTTGTAATCGATTATTTTTACTCTATGGTTGAGAATTTATTTCGTTAGTGGTAATTTTAATTTAGAGCGGGTAACACCGAATGGGGTTGTGAGTAGGGATGTTCATGCGTAAATGTATCGATATTTTTTTCGATATGATATATCGTAACGCTGTATCGATACTTTGCGATATATCGTAAAAATATATCGATATTTTCGATATATCGTAAGTAATTTGTATTTATCTAGTTTATAGTAAAACAAATATTAGAAAGGGAACAGGAATATGAGTACAAACAGCTAGGATTAAGAAACAAATCAACTTTATTTACTTAAATCGCAATATTTTTTTCTCCAAAACAAAATTTTGTTAATTAAGAAAAATGCGACATTGTTAGCGTAGCAATCATCAAAGTTCTGAGCACAGTTGCATAAAAACTAATTATTGGGAATTTAATATGAATATTAGTCTTTGTATTAAATTCCCAATATTTCGTTTTTAGCTATTCCATTATTATTTTCTATTATTAAAATAGTAATCTTTGACATCGTGTTTAAAATCACATGATACTTACTGTATGACTCATATTCTGTATAAAAACAAAACATGACATATATAATTGCCACAGCTTGCTTCTTCTATACAAATAAATAGAAGGCAGCCTTTGATATCGTTTTTATATAACAACTAGCTTCTGCCCGCGACTTCATCCGCGTTAAATTTCTTGTTCCCCCGACCCTTCCCGTCGCGTCGAATCGCATACCCGTGCGATTTTCCCCGTTTTTGCAACATTTTACATTACTGCTCCACTCCTCTTGGTTGTAGCGTTATGTTACATATAGCCTATAGCCTTCCTCAAAAAATAGGCTACCTAACACAAAAAGAATTTTTCAATTCGAACCAGTAGTTCCTGAGATTAGCGCGTTCAATCAAACAATCAAACTCTTTAGCTTTATAATATTAGTTAGTATAGATATAAAGACTTTTTTACAATGAATGTCGTAAACTGTATTAAACAAAACAGACTACCTAATTGTAATCAATCTTAATCTTAATCTTGTCAGCGTATGTGTAATAAATCCTATAAAATATAGTATAGTAATCTATACTATATTTTAAAGGATTTATTACACATACGCTGACAAAGAAGCCAGCGACCACAAATTATATATTGTTTTTACTACTAAACTGTAGCAAATATTACTAACGCAGAGTAATATTTCGTGTCAGAGCGTTTCGTTTTTGGATTCAGGTATTTTCCATTCTTTCTACCAATCGTAAAAATAAATTAAATAAAAATTACTAGACATGCAATATGCTTTTACTTTCTTACGATATATCGAATGAAACATATCGATAGTATAAATCGATATCAGGTGATTCGATAATATCGAGTTGAATCGATATATCGCGAGCAAAAAATATCGATACTTGAAATATCGATATATATCGAGCACCCCTAGTTGTGAGTGTCATGGCGGCGGAAGCGATCACTTTTTGATGCGATCGCCACGCGGTGCACACGCATAAATCCATTGGCTCTGAACATCAGTTGAACAATTAATGTGATTTTATTTAAATCAGTGTTTATCTTTGCAATCGTTATTTTTTAACGTTAATTTTTATTGTAATTATTTTAATTAAATTAAGTGAGTTATTTTGCGAGTATTATTTTTAAAACGCCTGCAAGTACACGCCCGCTATGGAGGACGAATAGGGGATGGTTCAGCAGCGACACGTGGTGTCTAAGCCGCTCGAACATCCGTCATATATAATAATAAATAAAAAAAAATAATATGGTTATATTTGACATTCAAAAACACTATAGACAATATTCAAGACAAATTAAATATTAAAGACAAATATTCTCGATATGATCATAGATTTTAAAAATGAAATAATATATCTATAAAATTAATTTATTAGGTACCTATGGTTATACTTGACATTCAGTAAGACAATAGACACAAAATATTAAAGACAGATGTTCTCGATTGGACCACAGATTTGGACCATAAACAAAAGAATGTATTAAATACACGGTAACGAATAGTAGTGTGTGTAACGTGTTATTTATTGAAAATAATGTATTTATACGCATAATTAAAAAAAAAATAGCATTCGTCACTTCTTCTCTGTATAAACTATAAGTGTGCGAAATTTCAAACTCCTCCGTCCGCCCAATTTTCGTAAAAAGGGATCCAAAGTTTTCGCTTCACGTATTAATATATAGATGACCAGGTGAATGACCTTTGTTGAAATTAGAATCAAGAATTCTAAACATGTACTTGGATAAACCGTCACGTAACTATCATTACTGGCATTAAAATTAATTTTCAATACTGGGGTCGAATATCAATTTTTATGTGGTTAAGAATTATTTTGTAGTCAGAAATTACATTCTCCATAAACCTTACTTACCTGCCCGCAGTTTCGCCCACGTAAATTACATCCCACGGGAACGTACTTCCGGGATTTAAAACAATATGAAAATCCTTTTCGGTAGTTTTTACAGACACGCGACCTACTTCCCTTAAACTACCCTTTAGTTTAATAATATGTAGTGAAGTAGGTAAGTACTTATTTGATTGAATTTTATTACCTAAGGATATTTTTGTGAATATTTTCGACCTTCCAATGTTAATTTCAATACTCATCATTGGAACCTATTTTATTTTATACGGAAACAAGCTGCAATTACAATTATTTTAATATTTATATAATACAGTGACCTTATTTGTGATGTTGTTCAGAAATGTCAGGTGCGTAGTACTCGCGAGCGTACTAGCGTGCTTGTATGACCAAATGTATGAATTTAAACGAAGCGAATGAAGTATTTAAGTATGGAGGTAGTATTTAAGTATTATGCAGGTGGCGTTTTGTACTTTTCACCTATCGCTATCTATGAGAAGAAGATGTGGTTTTATGTTTATACATAGTTAGGTATATTTATTACGTTTATGATTTAAATAAGTTAAAAGTTAATATTTATATCCTCATAGTCAATGCATCTACCACTGTATGTCTCTGCATCACCTAAAGGTTGACTGGTAGGAAATGCCTACGGCATTAAGTCCGCCCCTATACATTTATGTGCTTGAAGTATTACATCTATACTAATATTATAAAGCTGAAGAGTTTGTTTGTTTGATTGAACGTGCTAATCTCAGTAACTACTGGTTCGAATTAAGGAGTGGAGCTGTAATGAAAAATGTTGTATAACGGGGAAAATCGCACGGGTAGGCGATTCGACGCGACGGGAAGGGTCGGGGGAGCAAGAAATTTAACGCGGACGAAGTCGTGGGCAGAAGCTAGTAAATAAATAAGAAGGCGTGAGTTTTTGTGATGTAGCTATGTAGAGAAATATAATAATAGGGAACCAAAAATACCGCATCGCTCGCAACGGGTTAACACACAAATTAAATGGACAATACCGCCCACATATAGCGTAAATAAAAACCTTTAACTGCCGGCTTATACGGCCACATATCTCGATGGTGCTAAAACAAAATAGCGGTGGAGCTAACTACTATTCAAATATAATATTTAAGGGTGTTATAACATGAGTCATTCATGGAATCTGCTTTTTTATATTGGGAATAATCATCATTGTACCGTGGGTGTCGTAAAAGGCGACTAAGGGATTTACTAGAGAATGGGCAGCAGCGTTCTCTATGCATTTTACCACCATACTGCGATTGCCAACCCGCCTGCCATGCGTGGCGATTATGGCAAAGCCCCCGAAATTGGGGGAGGCCTAAGTCCAGCAGTGGACGTCTTACAGCTGTAATGATGATGATGATGATGATAATCATCATCTACCTAAGCAGTGGTGACTCAGTGATAACGACCGCGCATTACATGTGTAGGTTCAAACCCAGACATGCGCTTAACTTTCTGTAAATTATTTCATATACTCTCAAAACGGTGAAGGAAAACATCGTGAGGAAACCGGCATGTCCTAGAACCAAAAATTCGAAGACATGTGACATCTACCAACCTGAACTGGATCCGGGTAGTGGATAACGGCCCGCTGCCTGTCATTGAGAAAGAAGGCCTGTGTCCCAGCAGTGGGAAGGTTATAGGCTGATTATGTATCATCTATCTGCCTTTTAAGGTCGGTTTCCAGCATAATCAGTTGCAGCTGAGTCTCAGTATTGTATTTATTTTTTATTAAAACTTTATGCACAAGTAAAAACTACTGTACAAGGCGGACTAATGCCTGAGGCATTTTCTACTAGTCAACCTTAGGGTGATGCAGAGACAAAACATGGCAGGTGCAACATGGGGATAGATAATTCGGAAAATAATACATACAAATCCATAGATATATACATAGATACATACATACATACATATGTATGTATGTTACATATGTTTGTGTGTTATATATATATATATATTTTGTGTTAAATGATTTAAATAAATAAATAAATAAACAACATTTATTTCAGAATTTCTTCCATAAGTGTTAGTAACAATGAAAACTTATGAACTAATGTTAGTAACATTTATTCTTAGCTGTGTGGGGCTCGCCGATCCTGGGGAATGTCTACTTGACTGCGTGCAGTCGTATCCACCGCCCCAAGATCGGAGAGTCCCACCTATCAGCCAACACTCTAAGAATACTGTATATATATAAGGAAAATAAACATTGTCTGGAGAAATAACGATAGGTAGAGGAGAAAACGAATCCAGCAAATCACCGCTGGGATGATTCTGCCAAATTCTTATGAATATGCTCACGTGCCTTCACTTTAAACGATAATCGACTGGTTGCCAACCTGAGATTCAGAGGAAGCGTATTCCATAGAAAGACCGCCTGGACAAAGAAAGAAGATTTAATAAAACCAGAGCGGTGAGAAGGACATCGTAGAAGACGATTGTTAGTGGAACGGAGATTTTTACTATGCGTAGAGCACAAATATTGAAGCTGGGAAGTCAGGTAAAAAGGAGAAGTGGGTTTGTCCAGTATCGACTTGATAGCCTCATTTTCCGCAATTTTCCGGCCGACTGCAAATATTATTCGATCACATCCGAATCCGATCACATACACATCCGTAGTTCGTAAATTAAAATCACAATTGCATACCAAAATAAAATATACAGTTAAAAAGCTGAAATAAATGAGATTTTTTTTTAAAATTAATTTTGAGGGTAGATGTTAGTTATGTTCGTTCTGGGTACTACAGTACCCCTTGGCACTGTACAGGGTATGGAAAACAGCATTGAAAGAGCCCTCAACTCTCTGCGCTGACGGATGGGTAGCCATTTTAAAAGTAACCGGTGCTCGGACACATGATCGTACTTACGAAGATTGAAAACGAATCGAATGCAGTTATCCAGAAGGCGGTCAAGTTTATTGAGGAGATCTACATTCAGGTCGTAGTAACACACATCGCCATAGTCAATTATGGGAAAGATTTGGGAGTATTTTCCATGGTGCAAGTGCCTATCTGACCTTCACAACTCTGTTCTTGCGTAACGCAATATTCTTGGCAAGAATGGTTGTCAGACTATTAGGTTTTGACTACCCGTAATGACTGCCAAAAATTTCAAAAGTCCATTTAGCTTAAGCCCGCAACCACCTATTAAAGCAAACAACCCAACAAGTTACGTTAAGGAAAATTGACCTTTAGATAGAAGACGAGCCATCTTATCGACAGCAGCGCGGCGTTTCACACTCAACCCCTGTACAGGTTCTGCTTCTACCGAATGACCAACCTTTAAGTAAAAACTTCGTAAAGGTTGAAAAAAAAAAAACAATTCATCAATCTTTTTGTAATATGTAACATCACGTCTGCCTTCACGCCACGCCATCACGGCCCCGAAAAATTAGTAGCCACAGGCAGACGTACATAGTACATCCACATTATATACTATTACTATTATTTATATATATTTATTATTTATCCACACTAATATTATAAATGCAAAAGTAACTCTGTCTGTCTGTCTTACTTGCCTGCTAAAACTACTAAACCGATTTAAATTAAATTTGGTACGAAGATAGTTTAGAGCCTGAGAAAGGACATAGGCTACTTTTTATCCCGGTAGTATGTTCCCGCGGGATAATTTCCGACCTCCGCGCGGGCGAAGCCGCTGGCAAAAGCTAGTATGTACATATACAGGTTCATTTCCGACCGAAATTTCTTACCGCAGCGACAACTAAATAATTATGACAAACCGCATCGATATGACTGGTTTCAATCAATGAAAACGTTGCCACCTGTCACTTACCATACTCATAGAGTTACATAGAAACCTCTACATGTGTCTTTGCAGTCTGTCATTGGGACTGAGTTGAGCGGCAATGTCGCTGCGGTTTGCGGATGCAGTCACCTTCGGAAGAGCGTCTTTAGTTCCATGTAATAGTGGACGAGCCTTTTGGTATTAAATCGGGCACAGATCACTACATAATTTAAAAACAAAATCGACGTCTTGTCTTTCTACCAGTACTTGATACTCTCCGGAATTAACAATCTCATTGCCCACTTCTTGAGGAAGCTATTTAAGCTATTTATCATCACGCAAAAACCCCGAGCATAAAGCAAAACACTCAGAAAGAACGCTAAGCGAAAATTTATTAATAACGCGAGCTGGCGATGCGCAGCGCCGCGGTCGGTCATTTGACGAAATCTCACGCGGTCGAAGTCGTGGACAGAAGCTAGCTTTGTATATAATAATGATTACTGATAACCGCGTTCATTTACGAGACAGGTCCACTCAATCAGTGTAGTTTTTTCCTTATAAGACCATTTCAGACACCAATCTACATGGTTTTATATGATCTGACCAAGATGCCTGGACTATAAAGAGACTGTGACCTCTGAGTTTTTTGTAGCTGTTCTTCTCAGAGTAGTCTACATCTACCTAGAAAAAGCCGACCCCATAAAATTTTCTCAAATGTGATTGACACGTAAAAGTGTTATACAAACCTACTTACAGAAATAAAATAATTTATCATTTATTTATTTATTTATTTAATACTTCAAGCACATTAATGTACAGAGGCGGACTTAATGCCATAGGCATTTTCTACCAGTTAACCTTTGGGTGGTGCAGAGACATACGTGGTAGGTGCAATGATTAAGAGGATATGTAAATATGAACGCTTAACATATTTAAATTATTAACATAAAATATATACCTAACTATATATAAACATAAATACATAAATAAATATACATACATAATTGAATTTATTAAAACAAACGAGACAAACAATGACGAAATATTACCGTTGTGATGATACTGCCAACTTCTTGCGAATATGCTCGCGAACTTTAAATTTGAAGGTCAATCGGTTGGATGCCATCCTGATTTCCTGGGGGAGCGCATTCCACAGAGAGACACACTGGACAAAGAAGGAAGAGTGAATGAAGTCTGTGCGATGAGTGGGACACTGAAGAAGACGATTATGCGATGAGCGTAGATTTTTATTGTGGTATATCATTCAAGACGAACATAATTTACCTACTGTATACGCGTAGGTAAAGCCGTAAATACTCGAAAACATAACTTCAATCACATTTTCGAACATTCATTTGTTCAAAAGATTTAACTTCTTACTGAAAGTGGTCTTCAATTGGGTCAATAAGTAATTATTTAAATCGGCATTCATTGATGAATTACTTACAAATTGACTGTGGTAATTGTAAGACGAGATGAATGAGGCTTTAATTTAATTGTTTATGTTTGTTAGCACCTGAGTGTCTACAAATTATTTTGGTTTATTTCTATTGATAGCCAATTATATCACAATACTTTTTTAAGTTTGTTTAAGTATTAGTAGATCATTTAAATGGCTCATGGCTAAGATCAACAGAAGCAAAGGTCGAATGAAACTTAAACTGCATATCGCACTCCCTTCGTGCCCCCGAAAGCACGTAAAGCCATTGGTCCCATTTACTATGATAAAAACAAACGTTTACTTACAAAAACCATTTTATCAGTTACCTATGTGTTATTTTCCAATTCATTATAATACCTGTGTTCCACTGTTTTAACGGCCAAGTAGAGGTGTACAGTCACGAGCTCTAATATATATGCAGTTAGAAACTTTTAATCCTCCCTTATTTTTCTGATTTTAATTTTATGTTATCACGAACACAGAATTTTGGAACCCACACTGTTATGGAATAGGCTTTATCTCAAAGTTGACATCGTTATTTAAAAAGAAAATCTCTTTTTAATTTGGCTATGATTATACGTATTAACGCTCGTGCCCCCGATTTCCCCTGTTATGTTTCAGTCCTATGTAGTAGGGGGTTAACCTATTGCCGTCAACCTGGCACAAATCTAGACTCCAAGCTGCTGCTATGCAGTTCCAGATGGAACAACCCAATAACACTTTTCCCGGCCTGGGAGTTGAACCTTGGACCTCATGCTCAGTAGTAGGGTTTGCTACCACTAGACAAACGAGGCAGCTCTAGACCAACCAAGAACCTGCCAGGGTCGCGAGATTGTTCGAAAGAGACACTGTGACCCTGGCACATGGGGAACTAAAGGAACACGTGTGGGTTTTAGTCAGTAAAAGTCTGACACGCCTTCCCGCTCCGCCCAGAGCGGGAGGAGTCATTTGATGATTTCCCATCCAAAAAAAAAAAGGACCAGCCAAGAAGCTGAGATTTTCACAGACAATTATTATTTTCTCCGGTATAATTTGAATTAGTTTGTATCCTATATCCGATCCAATCAAAACTACGCGACACTACCTCCTGACTCTGTCTGGCAATAAAGTGCCAGATAAAATGGCATATCAAACACTCTATCGTAACGATGTGCCAATTTATTGGGCATACATACGCTTTTACGATCTACGTCTGTACCCAAGTCTGTGGGTAAAGGGTTGTCAGTTCTATCAAATAAGTTTTCATACATTTTTAACGCGTTTTAAGTAGTCTTTGAAAACATCTCATATCTTACAAAATATGGACTTAAATGAAAAAGTCACTTGGAAGTTAAGGTATTATAAACTTTTTAATTATGGGATTATCCAACAAATTATATTTGTTGGTATTGGGTTGGCGAGCTGGCATATAGCAAATAATTTAATTTAATGTTTTGTGTCTCTTAATGTTTTACTATATACCACTGTATAGATTCACGTTCTTCTAACTGGACAGACAGCTGTGCTGCTGGGGAGTTTGTTCCGCCACTTCTTCTTCCCAGCTAAAGTACTAGGAAGTGGTGAAGGGTGGGCGTTTTGGGGGACTGTCTTTTGTAATTTTGACGTTCGAAAAGCAGCCTAATTTGGATAAATGACTTTTGATTTTGATTTTGAAACAAATTAATGTTGGGGGTGTATCCTACACGCATATGAACTTAATTTTATTTTCATCTTTCGAGTCACGTATTGGGATTTATCATCTGCCTAGCTTTTTATCAACTATATTGGGGTCAGATTACAGTCTAACCTAATGCAGCTGAATCTATCTGACCTCAACAACCCAATTACTTGGTAAGACGATATGGTAAGTCTGGCTGTCACGTCTCGGCTGTCATTCGGAGGCATGCAGAAGTCTAAATTAGTAAAGATGGTCACCCATCCATTTACCAACCGCGACAAACGTAGCTTAACCTGATCGATCGACCCATTATTACAAAGTAAAAAGGTTATTTGACTTTCGAACGGCCGAAAAATAAAACCTTATTATTTCTTTCTTAGAAACGAAGTTATAGGAAGAAATTATAAGGTTTTATTCTTGCCATTTTGAGCTGTGGAACACTAAAAATTGAGAATAATTACGACATTTGTTGAAAAATATACTTTTGCACTACTTTTCCACAGTATGAATTGCTCAAATTATAACAATGAGATGTAAATTCTTTGCTAGTTGTTAACATCTTTACTTTGTGTTAATTTTTTTATAATACGAAAAAAAACTTTGTTCTTCAAAATCCTTTAACTTGGCAACACCCAATTCGCAGCTAAGTTACGACTGTTTGCAAAAGGAATAGGTAGAGAGCGTTCAAAATATTTGTCACTCGTTTTTAATGGTCTTTGGTGGGTAATAAAATGACCATGGGAAGGTCACATTCAAAGATAATACTAGAATTGCCGTAAATACGTTTTATGATTTTAGTTCTACAACCTTGCATTTTTTTACTGTATATAATAAAAATATCTAAGAACGATACTGTTCATTACAACAACCATAACTCGAGGGGGGTATTACAAAACAAGGTTTCTGTTTAGGTATGGTTTAAACCATTGAGCCTGTACTAAAAATAGGAACCTAATAGATATCACAATTCAGTTTCTTTTACAAAACTGACTACGTAGTCCAGTGTTATCATTTTTAGTAAAAAACTTTCCCCCAAATCGAAATAAAGTTGGAAATGCAAAAACTAGCTCAGACCTGTAAGCTCTAATGTTAGTTCTACTAAAATTACCAATTAATTTTAGTTTTACTAAAATGAGAGCCTAAAACTGTTGAATCACTGAGTTTACTATTCATCTCCTGCGAGGTCATTAGAGACAGGCGTAATGTTATGATTTTGATGAATATAGTCGCAGGGTAACGTAGCTCCATCTATGTACTTTCAATTGCTGCTACGAAATGACAACTACTCGCTACGCGGCTACAAAAAGGTTCAACGTAGCCCTTGTAGCAAATAGTCGTAGCGCCATCTATGTAGTTTCGAACGCTGCTACGAGATCGTCAACTACTCGCTACGCAGCTACGAAAGTTTCCGAGTAGCCCGCGTAGCAAATCATCTATTTTCTTAGTAAAGCGACATCTAGTACAATTAATATGAATTAATACGACGCAAGATAATGTCAGCAAAGAAAGGCACATTTCTCCGTCTGGTAAAAGTCTGTAGTAAAGATGGCGCTACTCGACGGGGACTATTTGATTGTGAAGAAAGAAAATAATTATACTGATAATTATATGAGTTAGGCAGTGTCCTAACTAAAATGGTAGTTTGCGCGAACATGCGACCATTGCGTTCACCGATAGAGGGAGCCTCCAACCTTTTTGGTTAGGACGTGGGGTCCAAGTCTCATCCTGAATCCTAACCGTCAGCGACGTCTTGCAAATATGGGATAGTGCTATCTTAACATGGCTTACGGTGACTACCTTAAAATAAAAACTGAGGCTGAAATCAAACGTTCCATTCGAAGGAATGTTCATTTTTGTTTCTTTCTACGTTCACAAAACACCAACAAAATAAAATATGAAGACCTGTGGGAGATCAAGAAGGCTCCTATATCAGGATCATGATCAGCCTATATTGTTCCCACTGCTGGGACACAGGCCTCCTCTCGGTGAGGGGGAGTGGACCATAATCTATCTCAGCATAACGCTGCAAAATTTGTAAAAATCAGACGAACAGACAGAATAGACGTTTCCATCTCTTTCAATCATCTCCATTACAAAATATAATTATTAAATGAAATATCACAGGATGAACTCTTAGAAGGATCTTCTTCTTTTCTTAAAATTCTTGTCTAGGGTCAGATGTGATTCGCCTCAAGATTTTGTTGCCATCCACTCCGATTTTTGGAATAGATGGACCTATTCTCGTTTACATAGGCAATAGTAGTTTAATACTAAATGTAGTTCAGCAAGAAACTGCTACAAACATCACACAGATTTTAGTAGCAACAAAATGTAGCTACCCTAGATTTGCAGCTACTCAAAGTCTAGTCAACAGAGTAAAGAGAAGAAGAAAAATATTATTTAGTATTGTTACGAGCTGGGGTTCGGGATAAATGAATAAAAACCAATTTTACCAAAAACACACTAAACAATTTAATTAGATAAACACAAATATCGCAATAATCAAAACGTCAAACAGAATCTCTTGTTTCGCTTGTACTGTATCGCTGGAATCGTATTCGATCGCTTCCGTAATCGAACTACTCGTCGGCCCGACAATCCGCTATTTATATCCCGAGCAGAACATTCGCGAACATTCAACACTTTGCCACATTTCTCAAGTAGCGTAGAAGCTTCCAGTAACTTCCACAAACAACTGTTTACTGTTTAATCCCACTATTCGAAAATAGGTGGTGGTAGCGTCTACGTACAGTTTCGTGTAGTATTTCTAGACTTTTCGATCTACGAAACACTGCTCCCTCTTGAGAGTTAGCGTGATGTTTTTAGACTTTAAGATCTACGTAACAGTATCTACAATATAGCCATAAATGACCTAAGGCAAAAAATAAGCCCACGTTTGCAAGGACGTAATTAAATCGCGGTAGGATTTAATCGCATACTGAATTTCAAATTCTCTGTGATAATCGAACAGAGTGTAACCCAAAAGCTTGAAATAACGCAATGTTCTATTTTCAACTCTCGGGGCCAAGTAGTGCTTTGAAGATGGAGGGAACTTAGACTTAAGCAGGAAAACATAGAAACAACCAGAATGTAAATTTTATCTATTATTTTTAAATAAATAGTAAGTACTTGTAATGATTATGCAAAAAAAAAAAAAATATTTTGGGTTTATATTTATGCGAAGTTTCTATTTTTTTATTTGCAAAATATTTGTAACCCTATAACTTGATGACTTTACGCCAACGCTTAATTCCTAGTATGAGCCTCATTAACAATGCATCAGTTGTGACATGGCGTTGCAAAAGTCTAGCTAGACTTTACTTATAAAATACAGTACAACATGACGCGAGGTATACTCAAGAACATGATACCATAATACTTGAATAATTAACTAAGATACAGCACAGAAATCTCGAAGTTTTTAAAGCTCACACCAATAAATTACGCCCGTATGTAGCAAGGGTGGGTCGCTCATTTAACTCATCATCTGCCTGACCTTTTCCCAACTATGTTAGGGTCAGTTTACAGTCTAACCGGATGCAGCTGAATACCAGTATTTTACATTGAGTAACTGACTATCTGACCTCCACAACCCAGTTACTGGATAATACGATACCCCTTGAAAGAACTGGTTGTCAGACTTTCGGGCTTCTGACGACCCAGAATGTCTGACAAAGATTTAACTAAACTATCTAAACTAATATTATAATGAAAAATTATTCGTTTTTTTGTATGTTTGTTTGATACGCTTTCATGCTAAAATGACTGAAAGACTCCAAGGGACCGTGGAGCTACGTATTCGATACCAATTTCTATTCGATATCTTCTCGCATTTCTGAGAAAATGGGTCTTGAAAGGCTAAGATTTAGACAGAGGCACAGAAGGATAACCTCTTTTTGAGGTAGGAATTCCTAAAAATAAAGGAAACCAAAAATGGGTAATAAACCTGAATAATAGATGAAGAGAAGAGAAATATTGATCCCTACTTTAGCTTTGACGTTTGAATATTATCACCGTTATTCCAAATGTAAATGTACCTACTTAAATTTTTACTATTACTAAATTAGATGTGGTTTTAGGAACTGAATGTTAATATCTTCAATATAATTACCTAAAAATAATTATGAAAATACTATAACAGCTAATCGGACTAAGAAGTAAAAAATTGTCAAATTAAAATTGCATCAGTTGTGACGGCGGGGCTGGCGCAAACTGGCCCGAATTTAGAGCGTCTGCATTTACAATATAATTAGTTTACAGTTTAGCGTTGTTATTTTAGGTTTTAGTTTAAGTGAGTTTAGTTTAGATGGTTGAACTGTTGCGTCCCACAATGTAAAATAAACCTCAACGTGGAACTTTAGTCTCAGAGATAGAAAATGGATATTCCTGTTTAGCATTTGAAACTGACGTGTGAATGTTCAAGTTTTAATTACTAGTCGACAGCAATGCGGATGTATTTCGATGCCATATGTAAGTGCGTAATTAGTTTTAGTAAAGTTAGGAAATATATGTATTATTGTAATTTTGTAACTAGGTATAAGTTTTATTTATATGCGTATATCTATATATTAATACGTGAAGCGAAAACTTTGGATCCCTTTTTACGAAAATTGTGCGGACGGAGGAGTATGAAATTTCGCACACTTATAGTTTATACAGAGAAGAAGTGACGAATGCTAATATTTTTTTTAAATTATGCGTACAAATACATTATTTTCAATAAATAACACGTTACACACACTACTATTCATTACCGTGTATTTAATACACACATGCATAGATATTCTTTTATTTATGGTCCAAATCTGTGGTCCAATCGAGAACATCTGTCTTTAATATTTTGTGTCTATAGTCTTACTGTGTAGTACTTAATGTCAAGTATAACCATAAGTAATAAATTAATTTTATAGATATATAACCTATTTCATTTTTAAAATCTATTATCATATCGAGAATATTTGTCTTTAATATTATTTGTATTAGCGACGATAGGAATTTAGTTTAGATTTATTATGAAATATTTTTTGTGGTTTTATGGGGAGTGTCAAGTATGGCATTAGTAGGGTTTCCCATACAAAACTTAGTGTCGTGTGCAAACTGTAGAGGTTGTATGCCTCACGATTGTACAGGCTGGTCATAGATTGTACAGGCTGGTTATAATTATGACATTTTAAACTGTCATAATTAATTAAAAATAATAGGGAAAATTCTATAAAAATAGAGCTTTCTGTGATAATTCATTCGATATCCAGCAGTTAAGAAGTATTAAGAAAATAAAGAAGAAAGTCCCGAAGAAGTATTCTTTACTCATTACACCTACGTCCTGGTCCTGACCATCACCATCCCGCCAGCGAACCCTCTCCACAGTAGTATAGCGTCAAAAATTTGTCTATAGTGTTACTGAATGTTAAATATAACCATATTATTTTTTTTATATTTATTATTATATATTTTTTTTCATTTAATATATTTTTATTCAAATGAAGTACGGTCGAATTTCGACCAATGGGCGATCACTAGTCTCATCTTAATCTGTACATAGTATAAAATGAAGTGGCTTTCGCTATCTGTTCGCTTACATCTTTAATGGATTTTAATGCAGTTTGTCAGCTATAGATAGAGTGATTTAAGAGGAAGGTTTATATAACACGCGGGCGAAGCTACTTGGGGGACCCATGTCCAACAGTGGCCATCTTTAGGCTGAAATGCTAATGTTTGGATGCCTGTGATTCTCCCCTTTTTCAACCGACGAAAAAAATTATGTATGATCACGCATAACTTTGTACATGGTAGTCCGATTGTAATAATTCTTTTTTTATTGGAAAGGGTATACTCCCAAGGTGGTCCCGTATAAATTTGGAAAACAAAATCGAACCCTAAGGGTCGGAAAACAGGGGATGATTGATTGTTCACTCACTGATTGTAATGTATAACCACGCATAACTTCATACAGAGTAGTCCGATTTTGATCATTCTTTTTTCATTGGATGGGGTATACCTTGCCAAGTATTATTAGTACATTCAAGCCACAAAAAAATATAAAATAAAAACTTTTTAACAAAAAATTAAACCGCCGAAAAAACTGAAAAGCAAAGAATAATAAACCTTAAAATTTTGAGTCGGCGATGAAAACTCAATGAACAAAGATCACTAAAAGGCCGACTCATAATTTTAAGGTTTATTATTTTTTGCTTTTCAGTTTTTTCGGCGGTTTAATTTTTGTTAAAAAGTTTTTATTATGTACACGTACGAGTACTTTTATTTGTTTTTCTTTAAGGCTGTTAGAAAAAAAAACCTATAAAGGGCTATAAAATATTTTAAATACATAATGGCACAGCATACGCTGAAAAAATAAAAAAAAACATTTCCGCTCAAACAGAAATCGTCTGCTGGCAGTACATACGTGCAGCAAGAGGAAGAAGGGGGTCTTCTCCATGGCGTCACCATGAAACGCCGCCATATTGCCACGTCATTATCACTCCACACACGTACACGTTTTAATTTAGCCGACTGCGTACTTTATCGGTTGTTTTATTTGTGTTCGTTGCGTGAGGGTGGTGTCCATTTTGAAAAGGATGGTGTAGGGATAAATGAGTAAAATGATAGTAAATTGTGCGGTTGAATGTCAGTTCCTATATTGTTTTAACATATTCCGGCAATAATGTTCCCACTGCTAGGACACAAACTTCTGTTCTGCGAGAGAGAGTGGGTTGTAATGCACCACGCGAGCCCAGTGGGGTTGGACAGATATCACATATTTTTTCATTCTAGGACATGCCGCTTTCCTCACGAGGTTTTCCTTCACGGTTTTGAGGGCAGTTGTCATGAAAATTTACCCAAAGTCAAGCGCCTGTCTAAGTTTGAACCATGACGAGTTGTAAGTCGGGGTCGATACCACTGAGCCACCATGCACTGCTCTCTTATTGTTACTCTTGTTGTTCATATTCGTATTGTTTACTTGTGATTAAATACAGTCACACATGTCCATCGAAAGCGAGATACCGTGACCCTGGCATATGGGCAACTGAAGGAACACGGGTGGGTTTTAGTCAGTAAAAGTCTGACACACCTTCCTGCTCCGCCCAGAGCGGGAGAAGTCATTTAATGATTTCCCATCGGAGTGGAAGGGCGTGTCAGACTTTTATTGACTAAAACCCACCCGTGTTCCTTCAGTTGCCCTTGTGCCAGGGTCACGGTATCTCTTTCGAACAATCTCGCGACCCTGGCAGGCATCGGTCCTAGTAGACCCCTTCAATAGATATGGTTATTCTGAATCCTGATTACACATTTTTCTTTTGCTTCACGTCTAATTTTACCGTAATAAAAAAATACCAAACTGTTTCACAGAAATCGGTCTGATTTTCAAAATACAGTCTAACGATCGATTTTGTGTACCGAAAACACAATTATCAGTCAGCAGTAGCGTCTTACCCAGAAGACCATTTAAGAAAAATAAAAAATAAGGCAATAAATAAAACTATAGCAAACCGGCTGACAATCTTGTTTCAAGTGGACATTGGTTAGTTGACGCGAATAAATATTTTTCAGGAGAAAATGTCAGCATTTTATGTGTTGAAACCATTTTGGACGTGTTGAGAAATTTTACCGATATGTAACATAGCTTTCTGTCAGAAAATTTTTGAACATGATGAAAAATGTTGCCCAGGTGTAGACAAAGATTTTATCAGACAAATTTATTGTCGCACCTTAGTAATCGTCACTTATGTAAAATCGTGTTGTGTCGTAGTTACTTACCATTAATAAAGAGGTAAGCCGAAACCATCGTACTGTAAGTGAAGGAGATTTAAATTATAAAAAAAAATGGACATAAAGGAACTTGAATATAGTTTAAAAAAACAGTTTATTGAAAAAAAAAAAACATAGTTTTTAATTATTATCGGATTCAACATTGTTGTGAGGGATATGAGCGTAACAATCACCAAGCGTGTATTGGGCGACTCCGAAATGATGTGTTCCTTTTAGGAATAATTATAATATTTATCAACCTATAATGTTGCCCAGCCCACTGCTGGGAAATAGGCCTCCTCTTTTTGAGATGAAGTAAGCCGTAATTGACCACGCGGGCTCAGTGCGGGTGGATAGATGTCACATGCCTTCAAATGTTTGATTCTAGGACATGCCAGTTTCCTCACGATGTTTTCTTTCACCGTTTTGAGAGCAGTGGTGATGAAATTATTTACACAAAGTAAGGCGTCCGCCTGGGTTCAAAACTGCGACATATAACTTGTAAGTTAGGGCTCTTACCAGTTCTGCCAGGGTCGCGAGATTGTTCGAAAGAGATACCGTGACCCTGGCACATGGCCAACTGAAGGAATATGGGTGGGTTTTAGTCAGTAAAAGTCTGACACGCCCTACCGCTCCGCCCAGGAGCGGGAGACGATTTGATGATTTGCTACCAACAAGCAAAAACGAATTAGGCCATGAATCAGCTCTTTTTGAACGTCAAAAAGTGCTCTTACCAGTGGGCCCCCAATGCTCTAAAGGTAGGCATTTAGGAATTTTAGGTGACATTTAACATGCCTGAAATCAATTTTTTGATAACCTCAGCAGCCATACAAAGTATTAAAAAATCACGGTTTGCTTTGATAAATGATAAATGATTACAAGCTTTTATTTACTTTCACCTGTCCCGTTGTCTGTAATCAAATCTTGCAAGTTAAATTTGATCCACTTCCCGGTTTCCGATTGAGCTGAAATTTTGCAAGCATGTATAAATTGGATGACAATGCAATATTATTATGCCATAGAGCTGATCTGATGATGGAGCTGGAAGGTGGCCATAAGAACTCCGTAATTAAATGACGCAACCCCATTGAGTTTGGGCTCGTTTGATTTGTCTTGACAAGTACTTTGATACTATATGGTAACCAGGGTCTGATGATGGCGCTGGAAGGTGGCCATAGGAACTCCGTAATTAAACGCCGCAACCCCATCGAGTTTGAGCTCATTTGTTTTTCTTGACAAGTACTTTGATACTATATGGTAACCAAGGTCTGATGATGGAGCTGGAAGGTGGCCATAGGAACTCCGTAATTAAACGACGCAACGCCATCGAGTTTGGGCTCGTTTGATTCGTCTTGACGAGTACTTTGATACTATATGGTAACCAGGGTCTGACGATGGAGCTAAAAGGTGGCCATAGGAACTCCGTAATTAAACGATGCAACCCCATCGAGTTTGGGCTCGTTTGATTCATCTTGACGAATACTTTGATACTAAATGGTAACCAGGGTCTGATGATGGAGCTGGAAGGTGGCCATAGAAACTCCGTAATTAAACGACGCAACCCCATCGAGTTTGGGCTCGTTTAATTCGTCTTGACAAGTTCTTTGATACTATATGGTAACCAGGGTCTGACGATGGAGCTGGAAGGTGGCCATAGGAACTCTGTAATTAAATGACGCAACCCCATCGAGTTTGGGCTCGTTTGATTCGTCTTGACGAATACTTTGATACTAAATGGTAACCAGGGTCTGATGATGGAGCTGGAAGGTGGACATAGGAACTCTGTAATTAAACGACGCAACCCCATCGAGTTTGGGCTCGTTTGATTCGTCTTGACGAATACTTTGATACTAAATGGTAACCAGGGTTTGATGATGGAGCTGGAAGGTGGCCATAGGAACTCCGTAATTAAACGATGCAACCCCATCCAGTTTGGGCTCGTTTGATTCATCTTGACGAATACTTTGATACTAAATGGTAACCAGGGTGTTGCGTACCGTTTATTATCTGTGCGACTAACGGAATGCGCGTGTAACGAAGTGACATCTGACATGACAGTTTTGACGTTTGACACTTTCTCTTGGAATTTGGTGGGAAAAAAGGGAACACGTCGCCGCTTGGGTCTCGCGATCTTTTTGTAAAGTAATCCCTTATCCGGTCGTTTTGGTGGACAATGGACCATGACCCAGTTGTTTGAGTTAATAACCCCTATCTTGGTGTAATAACACGGGTTGAATTTTGGATATATCTTTGTTGAAACTTTGAGGTTAATGTGTGACGCTGTTGAACAAGTGATTTGAAGACCGCATGCTGTGATTGCCTCAAGCCTTGTTGAAGCGGTTTCTAACCTGAAGAATACTCGTAACGACACAACACAATACATATACACTCACTTACATACACAGATCCAGGTAACCGGTAAAGCAGGTGGTCATCGCCCATCAGGTGAGTTCCTTTGTTCGTTTTATTGTAGTTAAGTTACTTGCAATTGTTCTCTTTTGTTGTATGGTAAGTGTTTGATTTGATTGTCTGCTCCGCGTACGGCGGACATTACGCTAGCCACTCTTGTCTCTAGAGCCCCACGGTTATCACACTTCCACTGCGCATTTAAAACCTTATGTGGGCCTAGTCTGGCAGCGTACATTTTGGTAGCAAGAGCGTGGCTATAAGACATATAACCACAAATTGGTAATTTACAGTAGGCTAATTACTTGGCAGTCTCTATAAGGGAAGTAGTAATTCGCTGTAAATGTTTGTTAACGGTAATTAATTGTTTGTTTGAAATAATTTGTAAATTTGTTGAGTTGAGTAACTCATATTGCCGGGGTCAACCAGGGTTGCATATGCTAGTAGAGTTGAATGAATTGGGCTATGTTACAACCCCTTGTTTGTGTTTGACCTCTGTGTTGCATTGAATGTCAGGAAGACATTAAAATATTGAGTTTTGTACCATTGATATGGTTGTTTGTGAAGGTTAATATTTGAAATTGGCATTTTTGAGTGTATTACCATTGTTTTGAACTGGAATAAAGGTTCATTATTGTTGTACCACACAGTGGTTTGTGAACTTAATTTGGAATTGAATGTGAAATAGAATTGTTGAACGTTGATATTGATTTTGAATTAAAATAAAAGTTTATTGTTGAATTGAATTGAAACCAATTTAATGTTACTTCTTGAGTTGCTGATTAGTCAGTTTTGGTATTTGATTATTTAATTTTGGTTTATTTGAATTGTATTGTTTGTGCAATGGCACACAAAGCGGTGAGAGAGGCAATCAGTGGATTGACCACACAGCTACGGTGGTTCGCTTCAGCTGCAGCAACCGCTGAGCGCCCGGATCTTGAAGCGGTCACTCTGGCTCGGTTCGAGCAGTTGAACGTGAGACTCGGCAACGTTGATGCTCTGCTTACCCGCTACAACGAGTACATTTGTGATGTGGCTCTGGAAGTGCTGGATCAGGCAGCACGTGACAAGGTCCTTGCTGACTACGACCAGATCTTGGACCTGGGGGATGTCATTGGTCAACGTGCTCGGGAAATACTGGGGAGCCGGACACCTGTCCAGGTCAAACCGGAGACCTCGGTTGTTTCAGGTCCCGGACTATTGAGTAGACTGCCTACTTTGGAACTGCCACATTTTGACGGTCGTCTGGACCACTGGTTAAGTTTCCAAAACCTGTTTGAAAGTTTGGTTGATGCACGCTCGGACCTCAGACCCGCCCAAAAGTTGGCCTATTTGTTGTCTGTCCTGGAAGGGGAGGCCCGAGCCTTGGTGCAGCATCTGTCTTTGACTGACTCAGCCTACCCTACCGCTGTGGAGCTACTCACCCGGCGGTACCAAAATAAACGTTGTTTGGCTGACGTTCATATTGGATTGATTTTGGGGTTACCGGTCATTACTGGATTGTCAGCATTGCGTACTGACCTGTTGAACCCGTTGGTGGCAGCGACCAACGCTTTAAAGCAATTGGACTTGCCGGTGGACCATTGGTCTTACTTTTTGGTACATGTTGTGCTGCAACGGCTTCCTGCCGATTTGAGGGCTCGTTTCGAGCAAAAGTATGGTGGGGATAGTGTCACACATCTCCCCCCATTTGATGACCTCGTCCAATTTTTGGAGGATGAGTGTCGGTTTGTGGACAACTCTGGCGTTGCCACTGAGTCATGCCAGCCGTCTTCCCGGCCACGAGACCAGGGACGGACTAGGGCTCGCGGGCCTGTTGATGGTCGCCCCGCCGCTCGTTTTGCTGGCACCCAGAGTCGTCCTGGTTGTGAGTTTTGTAGGGACACGGGGCATGGCATGGCAACTTGCGCGGCTTTTTTGAAGTTGCACGTGAGTGCCCGCCGCCGAATTGCCAATGCACGCCGCCTGTGCTTCTCTTGTTTGGGGGCTCACTTCCATAGGGACTGCCCCAACCCCCGCCCTTGTAGAATTTGTAGGGGGTCCCATTTGGACATTTTGTGCGCTAACGCGAACCACGCTGGCAGACCAGCCTCTGATGAAGGTTCGCGCACGGGGGGGTACCATGGAGTTGGTCACCGGGCTTCTGGCTCGCCGGTTCAGAACCTGGTAGAGGCCCGCAATTTTGAGCGCCGCACTCCACCCCCCGCGCAAGTTGATCGGGAGCCGCGCGGCCGCCGTTTGGTCTCCCCGCGTAAAGGCGATTACGCAATTGTTGCTAGGCACCGCTGGCCGGACCAGCACCGCCTTCCCTCCCCTCCTTTGGCGGAGCGTCCCCGGTTGGAGTCACGCCCCCCGCCATTCGGGCCTCCGGTGGGATATGCCAATCCAGCGATGGCGCGTGGCTCGGGACACCGCGCGGACGAGGAGTTTGGCCTCCATCCTCGTCGCGAGGGACTTGAGCTTGGGTGCGGAGCCTGGGTGTGCGGCGATCGGTCGCCGCCCAGGCATTGTTAGGACATTGGCGCCTGCCCCGCTAAGGTACCCCTCAGATCGACACGGTTTTGTTGCCAATGGCATCGGTCAGGTCTGGGGGCCCACGGGGGACTCTGTTGTGGTCCGTGTCATTATGGACATGGGAGTCCAGGGTTGCCTTTTGTCTATTGTTTTGTTTTGTTTGTATTGTTTTGGGCAAAATTGTTTTCTTGAGCGCCTTTGGACTGCGGGACTTGGCTGGGACGAGCCAATTCGGGAAACCCTGTTGGAAGATTGGCTCCAATTTGTATCCGCGCTCCCTGCAGTCAGCGAGGTCGTGTTGCCCCGCGCTATCCTCCCCCCTGGGAGCTACACTGCTACCCTTGTTTGTGATGCGTCTTCGCACGGTTATGCAGCTGTTGTTTGTCTGCGCACCGTCTGCGCACGGGCCAGGTGAGTTTGTCACTGGTCTTGGCCAAGAGCAAGGTGGCCCCCCCCCCCTCCAGACGGCACTGACCGTCCCTAAGTTGAGTTGTCAGGGGCGGCGCGTCTTGTGCGTCTATTGAACCACGTTGCTCACACTTTGGGTGGAACTGTGGACATTCGGGTTTCTTACGCCTGGACGGACAGTCAAATTGTTTTGTGTTGGTTGAAAACGTCCGTCCACTATTTGGAGGTCTTTGTTGCGTACCGAGTGTCCCAGATTCAAAATTTTGATACGCCTTTGATTTGGAGGCACGTGCCTGGAGATTTGAACCCAGGCGCCGTGGCCTCACGTGGATGCATGGCACCCCGCTTGTTTGCTTGCCCCCTATGGTGGGGACCAGACTGGCTGACTCATACCGAGGATGATTGGCCTCGATTGCCAGTCTTGATGTCGGGTCCTTTGCCCGGGCTCAAGGTGCTCGTTGTTGGAACAAAGGACCCTGAGTTTGTTGAGTCGATTTGGCTCCCTCGACAAATTGTTGAATTGTTGTTTTTTGTTGTTGAATTGTTGGTGACTGATCGTCACATTAAGAACTCGCATGCCGGTTGCAATGCGCTGTTGGCCATTCTGCAGCGAGAGTTTTGGATATTGTCGGGAGCCGTTAGTAAGTTGAACCCCTTTTGGTCGATACGGGTCTTTTGTTGTTTGGTTGTTGACGGTTGAGGCACTTAGCCTTCCTTATGGGGCCCGTCACCCCTTTTGTTGCCTAAGGAGGGCCATTTGGTTGTTGTTGTTGTTGTTGTTATTGTTGTTTGGTTGTTTTGTTGTTTGTTATTGTTTTGACCCTCCAGCCTGCCCCCATTGGGGGGGTATTTTGAGGCCGTGGTGAAGGCGGTTAGGGACTCTGGCGCAGATTGTTGGGAGACACCGTTCTCACCTTTAAGGAGTTAGCTACGGTATTTTGCCGCTTTGAAGCTGTATTGAACTCGCGTCCATTGTGCCCGCTGTCTACGGACCCGAACGTCTTGGAGGCCCTGACCCCGGGCCATTTTTTGATTTGACAGCCACTTGTCGCCCTGCCGGAGCACCCTTTTGTCGATGTGAGCCAAAATTGGCTATCGCGGTTTCAGTTGGTGCAGCAGCTCGCTCAGAGTTTTGGAAGCGTTGGAGCTTGGAGTATTTGCACATCCTCCAGCAGCGCGTCAGGTGGACTGATAAAACGCAACCTTGTCGGGATTGCCAAGTGATTAGCGGACGGGAAGGCCCGTCCGGGGGGGGTAGATGTTGCGTACCGTTTATTATCTGTGCGACTAACGGAATGCGCGTGTAACGAAGTGACATCTGACATGACAGTTTTGACGTTTGACACTTTCTCTTGGAATTTGGTGGGAAAAAAGGGAACACGTCGCCGCTTGGGTCTCGCGATCTTTTTGTAAAGTAATCCCTTATCCGGTCGTTTTGGTGGACAATGGACCATGACCCAGTTGTTTGAGTTAATAACCCCTATCTTGGTGTAATAACACGGGTTGAATTTTGGATATATCTTTGTTGAAACTTTGAGGTTAATGTGTGACGCTGTTGAACAAGTGATTTGAAGACCGCATGCTGTGATTGCCTCAAGCCTTGTTGAAGCGGTTTCTAACCTGAAGAATACTCGTAACGACACAACACAATACATATACACTCACTTACATACACAGATCCAGGTAACCGGTAAAGCAGGTGGTCATCGCCCATCAGGTGAGTTCCTTTGTTCGTTTTATTGTAGTTAAGTTACTTGCAATTGTTCTCTTTTGTTGTATGGTAAGTGTTTGATTTGATTGTCTGCTCCGCGTACGGCGGACATTACGCTAGCCACTCTTGTCTCTAGAGCCCCACGGTTATCACACTTCCACTGCGCATTTAAAACCTTATGTGGGCCTAGTCTGGCAGCGTACACAGGGTCTGATGATGGAGCTGGAAGGTGGACATAGGAACTCTGTAATTAAACGACGCAACCCCATCGAGTTTGGGCTCGTTTGATTCGTCTTGACGAGTACTTTGATACTATATGGTATATACTGGATCACAAACATGCTAAGCAAGCGCGTGGTTCACCTAGAGGACGAGCAGCAACTGGTCATGATTGCCAGAGGCTGCCCCCAGGGAGGGGTGCCGTCACTCCTTCTATGGAATTTGGTGATTAACGAATTAATCGCCAGACTCAATGCCAATCACTACTACACAATAGGTTATGCGGACGACCTTGCAATTCTTGTCTCAGGGAAGGCACGCTTGCTTTTATTTATAAAGGAAGAAGCTTAACTATCGTTTAAGGTTACAATGAACCTATAAAGTGTTCTATTTCTTATTGGAGTTTTATTTTTAGCTTTTTAGTTCATTTTTTTTTACAAATAATAAAAGCTTGTTTTTAAAAAATATTTTTTTTTCTTTAATTTTATTTTATTTCTGTGAGTAGGTTTGTACAAACACTTTTATAAGTATAATAATATAATAACAACAGACTTTGCAACAGGTCGGCTTTAATTTTTGTCATTTTTGAAAATACCCTCAGCCACGTCTGATGCTAAAAATGTCTACGTACGTTTATAATCTCTGACGTAATATTGTGATAGAACCGTTCGCCTATTTTTTGTTTGACATAGCAGAGACAGACCCATATGAAACTGTGACGTTTCTGAACAAAGGGATAACTGCGTCAACCACGGTTGCGGATTTGTCCGAAAGAGTTACCGTGGCCATAGGCAACTGAAGGAACACGGCTGGGTTTTAGTCAGTAAAAATCTGACACGCTCTTCCGATCCACCCAGGAGACGTCATTTGATGATTTCCTACCCACCAAAAAAGGGGGTAACAAACAGTAGGAAAGGCTTTCATTTTGACAGTTAAACAACATTTGTTGCATTATTTACGTTTTTGAAAAGACACGTTTTTCGAATATTTATGGACCAATTAGCATTATTCTTGAAAATGATTCAGATTTTGATTGATGATGTGAGCAACAAGGTTGCTGACCACTGAGTTGGTTTCAGAATCTTGTAAACTAAGGATTTTGTATGGTTTTTACCGTAAAATGGTGTGACATGGTTTTGGTCGTGAGCTCTTGTACTACAAAGGGTATCGTATTTTCCAGATACTTTTATTTTTCTGTGGTTTTAATGATAAACAACCTAATCATTGTGTGCTGTTTACACATTTGAATTATTAATTGTTCTTTCTGGACAAGAGTCCATATAAATCTGTCTTACTTATACGTGTCTAACCTCATTTATAGAGCGTGTAAAAAACTACAAAGAACAAAAAAAAAACTTAGAAGCAACCTTTTCCTTTGAGTAGGTGCTTTGAATAAAATTTACATGAAAACAGTGTGGACGCAAAAAACGGGAGTCTTACATTGGAACTAGTGAAGACAGCTTTGTAAAAGGCCTTTAATTTATTAACGAACTGTGTACAGAGTGGCAGGGCCAGCTACGAACAAACTGTTACGTACGAATTCAGGAAAAAATTATAGCAAAGCAGAATCATGATTGTATCAAAGGACAGAATCAAAGGAGTCAGCTTTGATCAACGAAGCGTAAAACCTCAAATAATGTTGTGATCTTATTTTGCAACATGGGTTTTTCAACCTTATTGTGTAGTTTTTTTTGATTGATGATCGTATACTGAATTTAGTGAGACTAATGTAGTGTATTGTAAATGTTACTAACATTGTTTGTAAGTAAATTTTTACTAACGTTATGAGTCCATGCGACTTGAAAATAATTGTTTTATTATAATAAATGTTTACATTATACTAGTATTTGACAATGGCTTCACGCGCGTGGATGTCGAAATATGGGTAATGTATATTTCAGAATCATGTATTGAATCCATGGTAATAAGGTTGCGCGTCGCTGTCTCTCTTACCCTGTATAAAGTCCTTTTAAAATTAATCTGGATCGCTATCACCGGATACGGTGAAAAGGAAAGTCCTTTTCACCGTATCCGGCGCGACAGCGATCCAGACTAATTTTCTTTCCATTCGTGAGTGCTCTGATGACTTATAAAGACAAAAACTACAGTACTGTAGATGAGAGTTCGTTGCCCGTTCTATTTCTTAGATATGGAATGGGTAGCTTCATAAATCCCGTAAAAAATACCTATAATTTGTTTAACTGAAGTAACTGCTTTACGTTTTAAATTACCATAGGTTGTATAGAGCGTTTGTCTGTCTAAAAGGTGGAAATTCTTGACTACCACACACACTACAGCAGCCATAGTTTTTTTTTTTTACTACGATTTCATATTTCCAAAGGTAACTCATAATGATAAAAACAACCCCTCCTGGCTTGTCTAAGCCACCAAAGCATGAAGTGACAGCGGAATGGCAGTTGTAGCACAAATGACAACAATTACCGGCTGGCTACTGGCACGTCGCCATGGCCACGGGCGTGCCAAAACCTGGCACAACGCTCTGTTAATGCCATTTGAGCGTTTATTTTGTGCTAAATTGAGGTTTACGTAGTATGAGTAAGTGTCACCATTCATGGATTGTGGAAGATAAAAAAAGTTGTACTGTAATTTATGAAAGAACCTCGTCTTGGTTTTGAAAAGGTAATAAGGAACCTTTTTTGCGACTAAAGTTTCTTGGTGGGAGGCGAAACACAACCCAATGTTGGGCACGCCACGATTGCGACGGTACGTCCCCTTTTTGAGGAGTGGATAAAGAGGCGCCGCGGCGTCCTCATCTTCCACCTTACGCAGGTCTTCACCGGGCATGGGTGCTTTGGGAGGTTCCTGATCTGAATAAGGCGGGAGGAAACGCCCGGGTGTTTCTATTGCGTGGATCATCTGGAGGACGCGGTGGAGCATACGGTGGAGGTATGCCTGGCTGGGCGGAGCACCACCGTGTCCTCGTGGAGGCGATAGGAGGCGGTGACCTCTCGCGTCCGGCTGGTGCAAGCCAAGGTACGGAGCGAGAGAACATGGGAAGCCATCACCTCTTTCTGCGAAGCAGTAATGCTCACGAAGGAGGTGGTGGAGTGCGTGAGGGAGAGGCAGTCTCTGCACCCTCACGTCCCTGGCTGCCGCAAAAGGAGACGCCCGGGCGTCGGGATTCCATTGCAGACTTCCGGCCACCGTAGGTGTGAGTTTGTGGGCGGTGAGCAATGGGTAGCTCGCTGCACGGTAAGAACCAGGCTCGGGTCGACGGCGCGTTGTATTCCACACGCGCCTCAAAGAAATGTCAGCAGTACTGAAGGGGTCTGCTAGGATCGATGCCTGCCAGGGTCGCGAGATTTGTTGGAAAGAGTTACCGTAGCCCTGGCATGTAGGCAAATGAAGAAATACGGGTGGGTTTTAGTCAGTAAAAGTCTGACACACTCTCCTGCTCCGCCCAGAGCGGGAGACCTCATTTGATGATTTCCCGACCACAAAAAAGGGTGAAAATTATGCTTTCTTAAATTCATCTCGTATATTTGCTGAAGCCTGTAGTAGGGTCGATTTAACTTCGGGAATGGGTTAATTTTGTAGCGGTATCATCCCACTGACGTCACGCAAATCCTGCATTGTGCTAGCAGACTTTCGTGCAACTAGCATATATACAAAGGTCACCGGTATTAGAACTAAGCTCAGCGTGGGTGTGGTGTTTACAAGCAGACAGTAGCTTATCGACGTTCTGCAGTGTCCCTTGTGCCCGTTCTCATGCACTCACAAAGGACCTCAACTAAGTATTACTGAACCTACCTAAAATAACATAGCATCGCGTGTGTTCCCCGAAGGGATGGGCAGTGCTGCATGATTAAATGCTATTCACTAGTGCCTTAAGCTTCGGGCATTTCGCAATGCAAGTTATTTATGTTTAAGTCTCAAGTTATGAGAGGCGAGCTTATCAAACGAGCATTAAATGCAGATTCCAGGCAGCTACTGAGAAAAATCCAAAATGCCTTTTGTTCAAACTAGTAATCGTACCAAAAACGTCAAGCTCAGCAGTTGCTTCCAATCTAACCGGTTGGAGCTGAATACAAGTAATTTATATTAATCGACTGATCGACTGATCTACTATCGAGTAACTGTGTAACTCAGCACTTTAAAACCACCACTTAGCATTCCGTGGCATTGTCGGAACAATAAAAGCACATGCCAAATCCAGTTTCTATACTATTGTATACTTCGATATTGTTGGCATCTGTGTAACCTTATCCATACTTCCATACTATTATACTATATTATACTATAATATACTATATTAGTATTTTACTATATATTATAATATATAATATAATATATATAATATATAATTATATAATTTATATAATATATATAATAAAAAATAAAAAAAAGCCTTTTATTCCATGCAGCATACACATACATAACATACTTGCAGTGTTTTTTACATTTTGTTTACTTCGAATTTCGATTAATTATTTGGACATTTATTTACATGCAATAATAAAAATATGTGAATCAAGTATAATTAGAAAAAATTAAAACATTTAGTTGTTTAGCATGCTTTCCAATATTCAGAGTTGAAGTAAACCTATCATTCACATTAAACATTTGAAATATATATGTCATTTTTGTTTATACATTATTTTGATATTTTAAATTATTTTGTTTGCAAATATTACTTATAGGTCTATTTATTATTAGATTAGATTAGATTAGATTATTATTATAAGATTATTATTATTATATTATTAAATATTATTGTTATTAAATCTAATCCTATTTGAATTGCATTTCTAGGTTTTTGCATTTCTAGGTTATTATATAATATATATAATCCATACTATCCATACTAATATTATAAATGCAAAAGTAACTCTGTCTGTCTGTCTCGCTTTCCTGCTAAAACTACTGGACCGATTTAAATGAAATTTGGTACACAGATAGTTTAGAGCCTGAGAAAGGACATAGGCTACTTTTTATCCCGGTAGTATGTTCCCGCGGGATAATTTCCGACCTCCACGCGGGCGAAGCCGCTGGCAAAAGCTAGTACAAAATAAAAGTATTTATTAAATAAACTTAACTATTATTTAACTGACTTTTAAATCCAGTAATCTCAAGCGCTACTGCTGAGCATGAGGTTCAGACTTCGATTCCCAGGTCGGACTAAGTGTGACTAGGTTTTGCTAACTGGAATTTCTCAGTAGCAGGTCGAAGTCTGAATTTGCGCCCCGTTGATGGCAATAGGTTCGACCTCTACTAAGTATATCGGGCTTTTAAACATAACTGGTGAAATGTGGGTGTACTATATGTAAAATTCTGTCTAACAGTTCGGAGAATACAGGCGTGACTTAGTGCTATATTAAAAAAAAAAAACAATATAAAAAGGAATCATGGATTCAGCACATGATTCTGAAAACTTAATGGGTTATTCATTTTGACCGCGTAGGTCAAAGAGTATGGAAAAGCGTTTTTTTTTTCAGCGGTTTTCAATTTTAAGTGAAACAGCAGATTTTTTTATAACCAACGACCGATGTACTGAATTCAGTTTGAGCGTCGCTATATACCTTGCCACTCTGTAGGTATGTATTATATTGTGTCACGTGCAAGTCATAAAATATACGTTCTAATAAAAAATACTACAATCTTTTTTATTTACAAAACATTACTACAACTTCTTACATTTCACTATACCGCACTTCTTTCTCAGACCTGCCTTGTCGTCGAGAGGTTCAAGTGGGGAAAAGTGCGCTAGTTAGATGAAATTGCTTCGCCTTGAACGGATAAAAGGAAATATATAAAGCACAAGAATAAAGCTTCCATATGGTGGATGTCAGAAAATCCATCAAAATTATGAGCGAACGTACTATTACCGGGACAAAACGTAGAATGTTACTCCTTACATCAGCTGTCTGCCAGTGAAAGTCCCAGAAAGACGAAATCGGCCCATAAAGTTAGTGAGTTTTAAAAATTTAATTTTAATTTAAGTTCCATTAAACATAGAATGTACGAATGTGTGTATGTACCGTGTGGTGCCGGACGTAAAGAATAACACCACCCCATTTCTTCCCGTGGGTGTCGTAAAAGGCGACTCAGGGACTTACTAGAGAATGGGCAGCAGCGTTCTCTATGCATTTTACCACCATACTGCGATCGCCAACCCGCCTGCCAAGCGTGGCGATTATGGCAAAGCCCTCCAAATTGGGGGAGGCCTAAGTCCAGCAGTGGACGTCTTACGTCTGAAATGATAATGATGACGATGAAACATAGAATACCTACTGTAACAATGTTTGTTTCGCGTGTGCCTTTCAACGTGAACATTATTATACCTACTACACTAAAACGTTCAAATTGATTTGTTTGCGTAGTTCGACTCGCTTGCCAAATATACTTTCAAGCATTTAGTATGGACAAGTTAATAGTGCACTAACTTCCAATTATTTTGAACAACCTTCGTTCTGAAAGCACAGCCATGTAATGAAATAAAATGTTTACTCCGCTTTACGTAAGTTCGTCTGTCACAGGGCTGTATTTTTTGAACCGTAACAGGTAGATATTTGAAATTTTCTCACGAAGTAGGTATGTACTATTGGCCGCTATGGCCGCTATAACAACAAATTATAAAAATGAAAGGGGTTTCTTATAAAAGAAACGTTAAATATGGTACGTTGGTACGGAACCCTTTATGTGCAAGTCTGACTTGCACTTGGCAGCTGTTCTTCCGTACCCAAAGGGTGCCAACAGTCCCCTTAATTCTAATAATATTATATCACTTCAAGTTGTTTTAACAAAACACAGAGATTTCACTTTCAAGCTCTTTTAATGAAGCAGTTACTTGGCTATTTAATATGCTAAGTGCCCAAAATATAAATAATTTGATGTACACAGAAAGAGCACAATCATTATATTCGAATGTTAATCATATTTTTATATTCTCAAAATGGAACAACACGAAACTTAAAACTGTACGGAACATACATTACAAAACCTTCGCTTTCAATCTCCATGAATAGGAACCGTTAACATAAACGTTCTCTTGTCGCTAATCTGATCGCTGAACGCTGAAACCATCGGCGCGATTGTTATTGGCCCATAAAAGGAAAATAAAAACAGTGGGACGGCGATAGCGGTTACAGGGTTACTTATGGGCAGTATACGTGATTGTCCTTGCCTAAGTATTTTTAGTGAAGTAAATATCTACTTAAGGTAAACTACTTAAGAGATAGAATAGCCGCCAAAATTAATATTTTCTTACGTTTTTTTTTTGCCATTTACTTTTCAGTGTCATGTTCAACGAAATAAGATTCCGGACCGAAATAAATCTGGCCTTAAAGAATTATTATCATTAACCTCTAAGTCCCTGAGATACCACATTTGGTATAGACACAATCGTTTTTTAATTGTGTCTGTAATTACGGTAATTGACTGGTTAAATTAACCAACAATACAACAGTGTAAGTTAATTTATTTTCACTGATTTTATCATGACATAGTCTAAAAACATACAACCTGCCAACACTGCCCTGCAAATTGCAGAAAAGTAAGTCATTTTTGAATTTCGTGGACTACCTATCCGCATCCATCTTGAATTTAGTGACAGATGACAACCAGCCAAAACAGCTGGGTTTGGCAGTGAGGACGCGCGAGCTTGTTAAAGATGGAAGGAGAGATTATTGTAAAACATTATAAACGACTGCCTCGTTGGTCTAGTGCTAGCAAGCACTACTGCTGAGCATGAGGTCCTGGGTTCGATTCTCCGGTCGGGCAAAATGTTATTGAGTTTTTCCATCTGGAATTACTCAGTAGCAGACCAGAGTCTGAATATTAGTGCCCGGTGGATGGCAATACGCTCGCCCCCTATTACATATGGGACTTAAACATAACAGGCGAAATGTGGGTGTACTGAAGGTGCACCTCTGCCTAACCCTTCGGTGAAACAAGGCGTGATGTTATGTGTTATCTTATACCTTTAAACGAGCAATTCTTGTATATATATATATGTATATATTTAATCTGAATCTCAGAAACGGCTCCAACGATTTTCATGAAATTTAGTATACAGGGGGTTTCGGGGCGATAAATCGATCTAGCTAGGATTCATTTTTATAAAATGTTGTTTTATTCGTGTTTTCAACGACTAACTTTATCGATAATCAACTTGAACATAAACTTATTATTTTAAACACGATTTACCAAAAAATACCGAGCATAGCTCGGTCATCCAGATATTGTTATTGTAAACGACTAACGGTAAAGTTTCTTGCCCATTCGTCTTGTAACATAGCTATAGGTAATATTTGAAACTACTCATGTTGTCTCAACTTGGTGTTAACTGTGAACCTGCTTACTGTATTATGTGTACAATAAATAAATATTTTAAATCTACTTTCTATTTCAATTCAACTAAGGAACTCGACCAAACAGGTTAGGTTTGGTTGGAGCTGTGACTAAACGCTCGCGAACCGAGCGAGCGAAGCGAGCATTTCGTTTGTAGCAGCTAGCAAGCGCCTCCATCCAAATTGACAGTAACTTGGCTATTTAGTATTTTAAGGACAGTAAAATGGGAATTATTTGTCACCAAAGAAGGACCAATTTTTTATATTGGAGTGTTCATTAATATTGATATGAAAATAAAATGGGAACTATTTCGGGTTCGATTAAACACATACCAGGTTATTACTCCGTGTATTATCACTCTAGCTAGCTCTCACAGTAACATAGCTGAATTCCTGTTATGGTATGCGATGAATAATTCCGTGGATGGTACTTTGAGAAGTTCGTTCACGTAGCTACGCGTGCCCAATTCGCTTTATAAAATATTGAAAGAGTGCTCAATCTGAGTCCATGAGATTTCCGCAACGCTGCAAACGTGAAATATGAATTAACTGAAGTTGTGATTTCTTATCTTGTTGCAATGCAAGAAGAGGTATTGAAGGTTTTGTTGAGTTTCTGCATTAGGCATAGTAGGTATTTACGAAGAATTATAGAATTATCAATCTACCATGTTCTGGGACACAGGCCGTCTCTCGGTGAGAGAGAGTGACCCGTAATACATCACGCGGGCCCAGTGCGGGTTGGTAGATGTCACATGCCTTCGATTTTTTGGACTAAGATATCATCCGATTTCCTCACAATGTTTTCTTTCACCGTAATGAGAGTAATGATGATGAAATTAAAGATACGAAGTAATGGGCCTACCTGGGTTGAAACTTACGACCTACAACTCGTGAGTCGGCACGACATCAATAGGACACCACTGTTGTCCAAGACATGAAGAAGTACTGAAGATTTTTTTGGTTGCAGATGGAGTGTGCAGTATTAAAAAAAAATACTAAAAGATAGGTGGCTTAAATATACCCTTCTGAAAATCATATCGAATACTCCAATTATTTTTAAAACCTTTTAAGAATAGATCAAAAGCAGGGTAAACGATGACTTCTTGCAAGTAAAGTAATAAATGCTGTTATCATCACAGAACAATGTTTTGCATTCGTTACCGCAACCCCTAATTATGAACCCTTCATTAATCAAACCAAATAACCATTAATCAAATCGGGTACAGGGTACGTTATATTCCTCGTGATAAAAGGGGCGAACATTCATATGTACCTGCAGTGGTAAGATTAGAAGGGGCTAATGGTTTAATTCTAACAGGCACACGGGTTGATCGAAGGTTAAGCTACTCTTGTCGCGGTCGATGGGTGAGTATCTATAGTATATACTATATCTTATACCTTTAAACGAGCAATTCTTGTATATATATATATAATTTGAATCTCGGAAACGGCTCCAACGATTTTCATGAAATTTAGTATACAAGGGGTTTCAGGGGCGATAAATCGATCTAGCTAGGATTCATTTTTATAAAATGTCGTTTTATTCGTGTTTTCAATGACCAACTTTATCGATAATCAACTTGAACATAAACTTATTATTTTAAACACAATTTACCAAAAAATACCGAGCAAAGCTCGGTCAACCAGATATTATACTATAATACTATATATATGAAATATTCTTAAATATATCTATATATATAAAAGAAAGTCGTGTTAGTTACACTATTTATAACTCAAGAACGGCTTATCCGATTTGGCTGAAAATTGGTGGGGAGGTAGCTTAGAACCAGGAGACGGACATAAGATACTTTTTATCTCGTAAGAAGATAAAGCTGAAGAGTTTGTTTGTTTGGTTGGTTGAACGCGGTAATCTCAGGAACTTCTGGTCCGAATTGAAAAAATCTGTTTTGGGTAGCCTGTTTATTGAGGAAGGCTATATGGTATTTAACATCACGCTACGATTAAAAGGAGCGTAGCAGCAACGAAAAATAGATGAAAATTGGCAGGCAATTCGATGCGACGGGAAGGTTCACGGAAACGAAACTTTGACGCGGACGAAGTCGCGGGCAGAAGCTAGTATAATATTATAAAGCTGAAGAGTTTGTATGTTTGTTTGTTTGTTTGGTTGAACGCGCTAATCTCAGGAACTTCTGGTCTGAATTGAAAAAATATTTTTGTGTAGGGTAAGTTATTTATTGAGGAAGGCTATAGGCTATATAACATCACGCTACAACCAAAAGGAGCGGAGCAGCAACGAAAAATTGATGAAAACTGGCAGGCAATTCGATGCGACGGGAAGGGTCACGGGTGCAAAAATTTGACACGGATGAAGTCACGGGCAGAAGCTAGTTCAATATACAACATTAATTTTTGTTTATGCGAAACCCGAAACACGGGTCTAGTATTTTTATGTAAAGAATCTATGAAAAAAATTTCAAAACTGGATCATTAATAATCACAAAGTTATAAGCTTGTTACGGTACCTGATTGTCCACGCAAAAACATATGCAGCCTAGCGGAGGGCACCCGCTCCAGCCGCGCGCGCGGCTCTCACTCTCACTCATTGATAATAATTTGCCACAGTGATTGTTTATGTATTAGTTGGTGATAAACATTTTCCATCACACTTGCAGGCTTTGGACTGTCGTAATGGTCAAGTGTAGGTAGATATTATTATGTACTTTATTCGTAAATGCAGTAGTAAGTGGTAAAATGTAATCAATACCATTTGTTGCACCTTATGCCAAGAACTTAAAGTTCAAAATGGATGAAAATTGTTAAACATCTCATTTCTGAACCACAGCAGGC
Source organism: Aporophyla lueneburgensis (assembly GCA_932294355.1). Lineage (NCBI taxonomy): Eukaryota > Metazoa > Arthropoda > Insecta > Lepidoptera > Noctuidae > Aporophyla > Aporophyla lueneburgensis. Next base: position 5,716,823 of record OW028742.1, read on the forward strand.
TGTAAACAAATAATAAATTTCTACCCTTGACTATCTTGGCGTATTTAAAAATGTGAATCATTACTATCTACAATAATTTGCGTAATCACTATTTACAAACTGAAGCAACTGTTCGAAACTTTCTTTTATGCACTGACGCACTGCCAGGGATATGTTATCACCACAAACAGCTAGTGTACGTACCATCTCCGTTTGAGTACGATAAAGACATTATAATTTTAAAATCGAAACAAAACACTGTCCCGCGGCCCGTGGCGCGCGCGCGCGCGATACGTGTGCATCGATCGGTGGCATTCAGGCGACTGAGGGGAGGAAGGGAGTTGTTACCCGCCATCGCCGTCTCGCAGTGCGCCCACGCCTCGATAAACTGCCGTGACCCGCACAGATGTATGCGGATACGTGTTGTCGTTTGGTGTCCTACTTGGAAGCGTAATTAAATATGTTTGGTACAAAATATAACATGGTGTAAAAATTATTGGAATCGATTCATTTACTGATTCTGAACAAACTATATTCAGGTTTCGCATATACTAAAAATAATGTTGTATATCAAGACTCCTCTGAGCCTTGGAAAGCACGTTAACCTGTTGGTATCGGCTGTCATTCGTAGATTTTTGATTTGATTTGATTTTGATAATTTCATAAATTTGTACCATTATTCTTGCCAGGGTTACCAGGACAGCAAAAAAACTGTCTTCGAAAACTACGCTGACATACGTCGCAAACTAAGCTGACATACGTCTCAAAATTCGAAACACCCTAAAAATAGAAAATAAATAGTGGTTTAAAAAAACTAAAAAACAAAAAAAGCGTGGGGTGCTTTTTAAGGTATTTTTTATTGATATCAGGCACCCCACGCTTTTTTTCCCATTATTTTCTACTTTTTAGTTTGGTTTTCTATGGAAGCGTGTATTTTAGTTTTTTTAAACTATTATTTTTATTATTAATCGCATAGATATAGATAATTTGTTTGTGTCGTAGAAATCTCAGATTTGATCAGATACCGAAACAAAATGGTTTATTTCTGAAGCCTGACTATTTTCTGGCATTAAATAGTGCCTGGACAGTTGGTTTATTGTAAGGTAAGCGAAGATTCAATTTAAGTTTAGTCTGACTGTCCAACGAGTAGTCACTTATCTAGAACGGAATCGAATCGCCGACATCTCTGTTGGTCCCATGCCAGAACATCTCCTGCCAAAACAACCAGCCATACTAATAGCATCCATGTAAACTTTATCTCTTTTAGAATAAAGCTGAAATTTGTTTGATTAGATGAAAGATTACTATGGTCAAAACTACATTTTAAACTCTATTGCTTTGCAATAACGCTGACAAGTGTAAAACTTGTTATCAGGTGGTACGATGTTATGAAACTTTAACTACCATTTTGAACCTTATTACTTGAGTCTATGGTTGAAAATGGTGGTTGGTAGGTCAGGGTTCAATGCAATGCAATCAGTTTTTTTATTCTTTGGACTTTCCGGCCAAAATCAACTTTACATGCTCCATCCAATCAGAATAGATTTTGTTTAAGATTGGAAATTTGCATGTACGGGTTTGGCATACTAAGAAATATCGTCTTATGCAATGTGCTTTCCGAAACTTTCCTCGATTATAAGTTCCTTGCTTACTTAATTAGAATAAAATATTCCCACTAACGGGAGACTTTCTCATGATGAGAGGGAGTGGGCTGTAATCTTCCACGTGGGCCCAGTGCGGGTTGGTTGATAAATAAATAAGCAATAATTATTCAAAATAAAAATTGGCAGTTTAAATCTTTGAAAATAACATAGGTACAAAGTAAAGTACAAAGTATGATGCCTGTACTAGGTAGGATAAACCTGTATCACAGGCGGCGAGATGTCACATGTTTTTGAAGTTTTTGCTAATAGGACATACGTTTCCTCACATTTATCTTCACCATTTTGATGAAATAATTTATACAAAGTAAAACGCCAGTCTAGGTTCGAAACTAAGACCTATAAACTCGTAAATCCCGGCCTTTACCACTGGGCCACCACTGCTCCAAGTTCGTTACTTGTGAATCTTTTATCTATTTTTACACGCTTTATATTATCTTCACTTGTATGTTTATTTTTGTAACCGACTCCTTATAGCGCGATTTTGACCCACTTTAAACGATCAGATTTCATTTCAACTCTGTAGACTTATGGAGGACCGATAACAATACTATAATTTCATCAATTTGTGCCATTATCCTTGCCAGGGTTACCAGGAGACAGCAAAAAAACTGTCTTCGAAAACTACGCTGACATACGTCACAAACTACGCTGACATACGTCTCAAAATTCGAAACACCCTAAAAATAGAAAATAAATAATAGTTTAAAAAACACACTTCCATAGAAAACCAAACTTAAAAGTACAAAATAATGGGGAAAAAAAGGGAACACCCAAATACTCCGAAATATTTTATTCCGAAATTCGATGTTCCGATTTTCAAAAGTCCGAATTTCATAATACCTAAGAATTATAATGTCTACTATTAAAAATCACGAAATTTATTTTACCGAAATTCGTAAATGCGATTTGTTAGTTTTCCGATTTTCATACGTTCGAAAAATCAAATGCTCGAAGGGTTCTCGGTCCGAAAAACGACTTTCCTATTTTCATTACTCCGATTAACTAAAAGTCAACATGTTGTGCTGTAAAATTCAGTGACAGAAACGAATCGCTGCAAAACCGACTTCACGCAGTCTTGTCTGCCCTACCCCTAGAGAGTAATTTAAACCTGCGTAGGCGCGGAGGGATGGGGCGGCCCGCGAGCAGAGGAGCAGGTGGTGAGCGTTAAAGCCATCTGCGACGATAAGCACGCGTGGGGCCGCCCAAACCCCGCAGCGCCGGAGCCGTGACAGAAGCAATGCTTGCTGCATGTCTGCTGGCTTGCTGCTTGCCTGCTTGCATGTTGCATGCCTGCTTGCATGTTGCATGCTTGCTTGCATGCTGCATGTCTGCTTGCACGCTGCATGCCTGCTTGCAACATGTTTTTATTTCGAAATTGTATAAATCGGTATTTTAATAATCGGAATTCGTATTTTTGATGTTTCGAATTATCATTAAGTCGGAATTTTTGTTATTCGATCTATTGTAACTCGGTATTTTTAAAATAGTAATTATAAACGTTAGGAAAATTGAAATTTAGGAATTATAAAAATAGGAGTAAAGATAAGTCGGAGTTGTAATATTCGGAATTTTGAATCATTCGGAGTTATGAAAATCGGTATTTTGAAATTCGCATTTGTGACTGTCGGAATAAAGTTTTTCATATTTATATAGTGTACCCGGAAAAAAAAGCATGCAGCATCAAACAAAATTTTGTGAAATTACTGTATTTAGATCTTGCTTTATTAAGGGTTTTGTGTTACAAACGATGTTTATTTCAGTGAGTTTCATTTATATCTATAAATGGCAAAAAAAAAAAAAATGTAATCTACTTCTAATGTGACTGATAATTCCAGAGATTTGCATGTTGCAACAAACCAAACAAACTTTTCAGATTTATTATAACGGTATGTTCAAAAAGGGACTCAAAGATTTTCTTTGTAATAAATGTTACTATAATTTAAATAAGTTTTTGAATGACACTCTAACTTCCTAATTAAAATCTCTATTCCTCGACATCTTTGACTTTTTTTTATTTAATCTGACATTTTAATTATACTTTGACATCCTAAATAAATTGTGTTTTTACCCATATTATTATTAGCTGACATACCTGAAATTTTAATTTTAATCCATAATTAATTGATAATGAATACTTACCCAATAATATTTTATGTATAATACTGTTTGTAATTAATATTTGCATGCCACACTCGGCAGAATGTGATGATGCCATCTAATAATCTTAATGTTCCATATTCTGACAAATAAATGATTATGATTATGATGATTATGAAATTATTAATATAATAAATACACAGGGTGCAAGAACCGTAACCAGCATCCTTTATTGATCGAAGCCAGCATCCTAATTCCGTAACACGAACATCAGAATCTGAATCATATTGAGTTTGTTTCGGCCTTTCTTCTCAGAGTAGTCAGTTATGAAACGCTGAACTCATCTTATTTAAAATAAAAATATCATTGACATGTACAAGTGTTTGTACAGACCTACTTCTATATCTATACCTACTTATAATAAAACTGTAGAGAGGTAAATTCTGTACATTGAATATACATTCAAAATTAATATTGGAGGATGATTGGTGATCGATACTGATGCCAAAAATGCAAACAGTAAATTTTTTGTCTGTCTGTCTGTATGTGCACGCATGGGTCAAAAACTTCTAAAGGGATTTTAACCAAACTTGGTACGATTATAGTCTATACTCCGGGGCAGGTTATAGGCTATATAGCATAACGCTAAAACATAAAGGAGTTGAGCAGTGACGATAAATTTGAAGCAAGTCGGATGAAAATGCGCTTTCGAGGTCTTATAGGCATACGTTGATCATATAGGCTACTTTTTATCCCGGTAGTACGTTCACGCGGGCCATTTTCCGACCTCCACGCGGGCAAAGCCGCTGGCAAAAGCTAGTACAGAAATAAAATCATTTATCATTTGAAGCTTATTGCTAATCCATTCTTTCAAATGTTGGAAAAAGTATCTGCTTAGCTGTCAAAATTAAAGCGATTCCTACTGATAGTGTATTACGCAATTACGCTTCTGGAATTTAGCACATGATTCTAAACCAGGGGGTTTTACCCTTTAGCTCATTAGCCTAGAAATTCTTCGTAGAAAAAAAAAAATCGGCCGAATGCGCATTTTAATCGGCTGTTTAAGCATCGTAAAGTGATCTTAAATAATCTTTTAACCTTTTTAAAGAATTAAGCTATCAAACTCAAAGCGATTTTTTATCAAATCCTACTGGTATTTTCAAGGATTAGCGCGTTCGTATAAACAAAAAATCTCTTCAGCTTTATTATTAGTAAGTATCGATTGTCGTCAACTGTACGTCCATCCAGTTTTATCGTTCGGATACTTATTTGACTCCTACATTTTCCCTTTAGGCCCACAGACTCTTTATGCTTTTATAAAGGTCAACCAAATCGTTCTATAGGTAATAAAATTTGATTTTAAGACCGTCCATATAAGCTAAGAAAAGAATCCTGAATTCTTTACAGCTATAAAAAGCAGATGGTATAAGTACCTAGTTCAAGGAGTTAGTCATAAAGAATAATTCGACACTTTAGACCTAGCCCAGACTGTTACGTCGTCTCGTCTCCTTGTATGTCTGTCTGTTTCTCACAGGCCTGTATCTTTTAATCGTTATAGGTCTATCTGTGTAGCCTTCTCCCGACTATTTTGGGTTCGGCTCCTTCCCCTTAAGGTTTAACGTCATTAAAAATGACGCATTAGAATTCACGTATTAAATAATAGCCACATCTGTGTAATGTAGGTCCAGAATGCAAAACAGCTTCGAAAAAAGTTGTTCAACCAAAGATTTGCAAAATAACGGATAAATATTTTTGCCTAATTTGTAGCTTGTAGGTAATTTAAAAATCATTGCAGGCATAACGCTTAACTGACGTCACGTGATTTCAGCCAGCGTGGCGCTGAATTAAAACCTTTTTAGGGTGTTTTGGCATTACGAATTGAAATAAATAAAGCCGTAGGGTCTATAATAAATAATAGTAGGCCGTTACTATTACTTGATGATTACCACTTGCGTGAAATGACAAGTCTAATGTATGTTTTGCTTTGCCTGCCGACACGGAAAAGGAACATTAAGGATAATGTAGAACCGCCTGATTTTATGCGAATATTATTCGTTGTTTACGGTGGACAAAGGTCCGACTTGGTTGTTTTAAACGCGCCAAGTTGAAAGCTTTGGAAAATTAAAGATTGTTTGTTCGAAAAACAGAAAACAATACGCTTATTTGCGAAAAACATGTCGCAGAGCGGTGGTGGCCCAGTGGTGACGGCCCCGACTTAAGCGTTGTAAGTCGTGTGTTCAAACTCAGGCAGGGAATCCTGGCCGGTACTTTAACTATGTGTAACTAATTTCATCACCATTGCTCTCAAAACGGTGAAAGAAAACATCGTGAGGAAACCGGCATGTCCTAAGCTCTCTATTCGCATTGGGCCCGCGAGGTAGTTTACAGATCACTCGCTGTCATAGAGTGGAGGCCTGTGTCCCAGCAGTGGGAATATCATTGACGCGGAAAAAACACATAAAAACAATATGTTGAGGCTAAAATATGCGTCACATACACGCCAAACGGCCATAGCTCAGCAAAATGCCTCGGCCCGCTCTGTGGGACAGAACCCCTAAGTTGGTTTTCATCGATAAACTGCGTTGACGTGATGACGTCAACCATAGCAGCATACTATAAGATAACAACACGACAAAATAATCGATGTAAAGCAAAAACTTTGTACTCTTTTTAAAAAAATCACGCGGATGGAGGTGACTGAAATTTGCCACAGTTAAAGTTAACTGCAGAAAACGAATGTTTTTAAATATTCTTGATTAAATTTAAATAAATTATGGTCGAATTTTGACCATTGGACGACCACGTGTTTTTATAAAAAATTTATTTACAAAAAAAAAAAACAACCGACTTCCTTAAAAACACTACAAAGTGAAAAATAACTTTAATTTCGGCAGTCGGTGTCTTAGGATTTGTATTTAAGGTTTTTGCCACCGACTTCCGAAATTAAAGTTATTTTTCACTTTGTAGTGTTTTTAAGGAAGTCGGTTGTTTTTTTTTGTAAAAAAGTTTTATTTTTAAATTTTTAGTTTTGGTATCTACCCCGCACTAATTCCAAACAAACAATGCATATTAATGCGATAGCAGAAATCGCGGTTGATTTGCCGTCATTTTTTAAAGAGTTCCGGTGTCTGTTGTAACGTATCTGCTTAGTGAAAGAAATGGATAAGGCAGATCTGATACAATTTATTAAATGAAAAAGAGTAAACTGTCAGAGTAGAACGCTTCAAGAGGGCTTCAGAGTAGTTTCCCCAGAGTGCGGGTGCTTGAGAGTAGTTTCCCAGAGTGCGGGCACTTCAGAGTAGTTTCCCAGAGTGTGGGCGCTTCAGAGTGTAAGGCCTCCAGAGTGTGGTCCTCTAGAATGTGGTCCTCTTGAGAGTGGTCCTCTTGAGTGTGTCATCAGCGGTTCAGACGCCCCTTTTTATACCAAAGCCGCCTTCCCTTTCCAAACATTTTCAAAATATTAATTTAGCCATCATCTCATCTGACAAGTGTAGTCGGCCAGGACATATCCATGAGTGTGTGTAGCTGGCCACATGAGTGCGTGTAGCTGGCCACATGAGTGCGTAAAGAATTTTATAAATATAATTTTAAGTTAAGTTATTTAGTAAACAATCGTAATAATTAATAAAATCAAATAGCTAGACATATTGATAAAAATAATTTAAAATTATATAAACCAAAATTATATAGGATGAACACTATATTTAAAATATAGTGTTCATCCTATACTTACACTTTAATTCATGATTCTTTATCATCCTCTTTATTTGTTTCTATGTTTACACTATTCATGCTTTACTTATCTTTATTTGTTTATATGTCTACACTCAGCAAATCGATCTAAATACGATTTATTAACTTAAAAATAGCTGAAATAAATATTAACTCAAATTTTCATGTTGTGACAAGCCAAATTGTCAACTGTCAGTTACTGTTCTGCTTAGTCTATGAATGGCTACTTTTTGGTTTATATAATTTTAAATTATTTTTATCAATATGTCTAGCTATTTGATTTTATTAATTATTACGATTGTTTACTAAATAACTTAACTTAAAATTATATTTATAAAATTCTTTACGCACTCATGTGGCCAGCTACACGCACTCATGTGGCCAGCTACACACACTCATGGATATGTCCTGGCCGACTACACTTGTCAGATGAGATGATGGCTAAATTAATATTTTGAAAATGTTTGGAAAGGGAAGGCGGCTTTGGTATAAAAAGGGGCGTCTGAACCGCTGATGAGACGGAAGAGGACCACACTCTAGAGGACCACATACTGGAGGCCGTACACTCTGGAAGACTGTGGACTCTCGGTAACTACTCTCAAGCACCCGCACTCTGGGAAACTACTCTGAAGCACCCGCACTCTGGGGAAACTACTCTGAAGCCCGTCTACTCTGAACTCTGAAGCCGGTCTACTCTGAAGCCCTCTTGAAGCGTTCTACTGAAGCCGGTCTACTCTGAAGCCCCACGTTGGGCGCCAAACTGTAACGTATCTGCTTAGTGAAAGAAATGGATAAGGCAGATCTGATACAATTTATTAAATGAAAAAGAGTAAACTGTCAGAGTAGAACGCTTTAAGAGGGCTTCAGAGTAGTTTCCCCAGAGTGCGGGTGCTTGAGAGTAGTTTCCCAGAGTGCGGGCACTTCAGAGTAGTTTCCCAGAGTGTGGGCGCTTCAGAGTGTAAGGCCTCCAGAGTGTGGTCCTCTAGAATGTGGTCCTCTTGAGAGTGGTCCTCTTGAGTGTGTCATCAGCGGTTCAGACGCCCCTTTTTATACCAAAGCCGCCTTCCCTTTCCAAACATTTTCAAAATATTAATTTAGCCATCATCTCATCTGACAAGTGTAGTCGGCCAGGACATATCCATGAGTGTGTGTAGCTGGCCACATGAGTGCGTGTAGCTGGCCACATGAGTGCGTAAAGAATTTTATAAATATAATTTTAAGTTAAGTTATTTAGTAAACAATCGTAATAATTAATAAAATCAAATAGCTAGACATATTGATAAAAATAATTTAAAATTGTATAAACCAAAAAGTAGCCATTCATAGACTAAGCAGAACAGTAACTGACAGTTGACAATTTGGCTTGTCACAACATGAAAATTTGAGTTAATATTTATTTCAGCTATTTTTAAGTTAATAAATCGTATTTAGATCGATTTGCTGAGTGTAGACATATAAACAAATAAAGATAAGTAAAGCATGAATAGTGTAAACATAGAAACAAATAAAGAGGATGATAAAGAATCATGAATTAAAGTGTAAGTATAGGATGAAAGGACACGGTGGAGCATACGGTGGAGGTGTGCCCTGCCTGGGCGGAGCACCGCCGTGTCCTCGTGGAGGCGATCGGCGGCGGCGACCTCTCGCGTCCGGCCCTGGTGCGAGCCATGGTACGGAGCGAGAGGGAATGGGAAGCCGTCACCTCCTTCTGCGAAGCAGTAATGCTCGCGAAGGAGGAGGCGGGGCGCGTGAGGGAGTGGCAGTCTCTGCGCCCTCACGCCCCTAGCCGCCGCAGGAGGAGACGCCCCGGGCGTCGGGAGTCGATTGCGGACTCCCGGCCACCGTAGGCGCGAGCTTGCGGGTGGCGAGCAATGGGTAGCTCGCCGCCCGGTAAGGACCAGGCTCGGGTCGACGGCGCGCAGTGTTCCACGCGCGCCTCAAAGAGATGTCAGCAGCAGTGTAGGGGTCTACTAGGACCGATGCCTGCCGGGGTCGCGTGATTGTTCGAAAGAGATACCGTGACCCTGGCACATGGGCAACTGATGGAACACGGGTGGGTTTTAGTCAGTAAAAGTCTGACACGCCCTCCCGCTCCGCCCAGAGCGGGAGAAGTCATTTGATGATTTCCCATCCTGAAAAAAAAAAAAAAAAAAAAAGTATAGGATGAACACTATACTGTCTCCGGAACTCATCATCAGATCTACATGAAATTTATATGAAACCATTTCGAAATAAACCCCTTTCGAACAAAAAAAAAAAATTTGCAAATCCGTTTATATATGACGGAGTTATGACCGAAAATACATAAAAAAAAAACCATCCTCCTCCTTTTTGAAGTCGGTTAAAAATGGTAACATTCCAATTTAATTTCTGGAAGTTGATCATAGGGGCGGACTATGCTAGACCTGCTGCTGGCTACCTATGTATTTCAGCTGAAATTATGAAGTTGATCATTTAAGTCTCATATACGCGTAAATTTTCTGGTCAATAATTTAAAACCGGCTGGCGTCGGGTTGCCTACCTGACTGATCCCTAAGATAAAATGCCGAAACAAACTCCTAGGTTTGACGTGAGTCTATCCTTACCATTGTCCTTACCAACTAGCTTCAGTCTAACCAAGGTTTCTTAGGGACCTGTAGTTGTATATTATGATAAAGAGCTTTGTGGTAGCAGTAAATTCAGTTATTCAGGACTAACTTCTGCCTGCGACTTCGTCCGTGTGAAATTTCTTACTCTTCCGACCCACCCCGGCATCACATGCCCACGGTTTCACTTCGTCTACCCTTAGCCTTCTTACCGACTTCTTTTCTTTTTGCTTAACGTCTAAGAAGCACAGCATGATATCAAATAACCTATAACCTTTATCAAGTACTATCAAATCAAAAACTATTTTCTCAAATACGATCGGTAGTTCCAGAGATAAGCGCGTTCAAACAAACAATCAAAAACTATAGCATTATTATTAGTAACAATAGATAGATACATAGATAGCGTAATGGTTTCTGATGGACCAACACTGTTTTGGTATTACTGCATATTTAACGCCTAGAATATAGTTCTAGACGTTAAATATTCAGTTGTGCCCAACAATGTTGGTCCATCATCGAGTATGCTTTCCAAGATAACTCGACGTTCGTCTGGTGAGCGAGTTCAAATTGATATCTTTATATACATAATTCTACTGTACGTGTGTATGTCACTGAACTCCTCCTAAACGGCTGGACCGATTTGAATGAATTTTTTAGTATGCGATTGGGTGGTACCCTGGATGGTTTAGATTCACTATTGGACCCGTTAGATGGCGCTGCTATCGAGATCTAGGAAACAGGACAACGTCTTTACGGTCAGCTAGTTTAATATAAATACAATGACCCCTTTTAAAGTTTCAGTTAAATCACTTACATCTTGTAAGTGTAATGAAGGAACGAAAAATAGGGTCAGTAATATAGCCAATCTGTCAAATCTTTATATAGGAATTCTTTTTAACCAGAGCGCAAAAATTTTTGGTGGTTCAGTAATAGAACACATTTCAACTATTTTTTCAATTTTTATCCGACCTTAAATAAGTAAAACGTGGACACCCTACATATTTCGAACCTAATATGATATTGACAATAGGAATAGGTCAATCACAAGCCGGCGTAGGTACTTCGAACTTCTTAGAATTTTGAGCGACCAAACAGCTAATACCTACCAGCCGAGTACCTACTCGTAGCTACGCTCGGTCGTTCACCTTCACCGCCGCGCCGGCGTAGGTACTTTAAACTTCTTAGAACTTTGACCGACGACGGCAAATAACTTAATTCTCAATGCTAAGAAAACGAAATGTGTAAAGTTCGCCATACCGAATGTTAGAAATCTAGGTCCCGAAATCGTCTTAGATAAAGAGGTTCTTAAAACTGTAGACTCGACAGTTTTCCTGGGCATAACAGTGGATGGAAAACTACAGTGGGGCCCACATATTTCAAGTCTAGCGGGGAGGCTCAGTTCAGCCGCCTACGCCGTCAGAAAAGTAAGACAATAATACTGACGTTGATACAGCTCGGTTAGTCTATTTTAGTTATTTTCACAGCGTTATGTCTTACGGTATTCTACTGTGGGGTAAAGCCGCTGATATTCAAAATATTTTTGTCCTTCAAAAACGAGCTGTTCGGGCAATTTACCAGCTAGGTGCCAGAGTTTCTCTAAGAGACTTTTTTAAAGATATTGGTATTCTTACGGTAGCATCACAATTCATCCTCGCCAACATCTTATATATTAGGCAAAATTTACACTTAAATGCTAAAAACAGTGATTTTCACACTGTTAACACTAGAAATAAGGACAAACTACGTGTTCCCTTTCACCGGCTTCATAAGGTGCATAACTCATTTGTTGGGCTTGGTATAACATTTTACAACAAGCTACCACCTTCTTTACTAGAATTACCTTTTAATGCGTTTAAAGCTCAAGTAAAATCCAACCTTTGTCTAAAGGCATACTATTCCATCAACGACTATTTAAATGACAAAACTAGTTGGTCGCTGTGATTAACTCAGGACAATGTTTGTGTTCTTTCTCCAGTACTAGCGTACCTAGTGATAGGTTATATAGCTGTAATATAATTGTTATTATATTATTTTTATTTTTCACTGTGTTAGTCATTTTTTTGTGTATTTATTGGTTTTGACATGTTTTATGCTTTGACATATTATAATGATTAGTATTGCATAAAATGATTAGCTAGCGACCTCGACAAGTTGTCATTCAATTATTGCCTGAGCAACCAGCAGCAAGTTCGTGATGCTCCCTTAGATGTCAATGCTTGCGGTAGTGTCAGGGGTCGGGTTACCCCCTTCCCTCAAATAAGGCGAGGGGGGTAATGGCTGATCTTTGCGTTATGCTCGTGAACGGGTGCTGCTTGTGGTGACTGTTCGTCTTGCTGACCTTGATGTTGGTATTGTTGTTAATTACCTATCTGTTTATTTGTTTTTACGCCGATAGTCCTAGTTTATCATTTTGTGGCCTCGAGTTGTAACTCGGGTCGTAACAGCTATGTGAACGTGATTCAGCAATGCATATGTAAGCTGTCACGCCCTTTATGCCAGGAGGCTTTTATTTTAGTACTTTTATTTACATTTTAAAAATAGTTTTTGCTTTTGCTTGAGTATAGATTTCATTTTATTTCTTGGAATATTGGGTTGGCTAGCTGACATATATGGCAAATCATTTAATTTATTGTTTTGTGTCTCTTAATGTTACCTCCTTTTTTTTTTTTTTTTTCAGGATGGGAAATCATCAGATGACTTCTCCCGCTCAGGGCGGAGCGGGAGGGCGTGTCAGACTTTTACTGACTAAAACCCACCCGTGTTCCATCAGTTGCCCATGTGCCAGGGCCACGGTATCTCCTTCGAACAATCACGCGACCCCGGCAGTGTTACCTCCTTACAATTGTATAGAATCAAGTTCTTCTAACTTAACAGACAGCTGTGCTGCTGGGGAGCTTGTTCCGCCACTTCTTCTTCCCAGCTAAAGCACTAGGAAGTGTCGAAGGGCGGGCGTTTTGGGGGGACTGTCTTTTGTAACTTTGACGTTCAAAAAGTGCTGACTCTCAGCCTAGTTTGAATAAATAACTTTTGATTTTGATTTCGATCAAACAGCTGGTAAATACCTACTTGTAGCTATTCTTGTTCGTTCACCTTCGCCGGCGCCGCGCGCAAGTTACCATAAAAACCAGTTCCAAAATAAACATCTTTCGTTAACGATAACTTATTGTTTTTTGTACTAAGATGTATCAATATAAAAATGCATGGTTATTATAACTCGTTTAAGTTTAATTTGTTAAAATTTGCGCACTGGTTAAAAACTTATCCTGTATATATAATTCTACTGTACATGTGTATGTCACTGAACTCCTCCTAAACGGCTGAACCGATTTGAATGAATTTGTTTGTATGCGTTTGGGTGTCACCCTGGATGGTTTAAATTTACTATTGGACCCGGTAGGTAGCGCTGCTATCGAGTTCTAGGAAACAGGATAACGTCTTTACGGTCAGCTTGTTTAATATAAATACAATGACCCCTTTTAAAGTTTCAGTTAATTCAATTACATCTTGTAAGTGTAATGAAGGAATGAAAAATAGGGTCAGTAATATAGCTAATCTGTCAAATCAAAATCAGTAATCTTTATCCCTGGGCTACACTAAGCTAGTGTTGAAGCTAAGTTAGTAAGATAGTGCTAGTAAATAGCATCCCAGCCAGTCTAGCCTCGTGTGTACCGAACTCTACTATTATTTTTAGCTAGTAAACTAGTGAGTCAGGCACCGATGAGCTATTATCTTAAAAACTTACCTACAATGTAGACAGGTCTAGTATGTGCCAAATAAAGATAATTATCCAGGACTCTCCTTATTTGATATCCAAACTTTGTTGTGGTCTAAAAGGAATAGTGCATGGTCGGTTTTCAATACGGACAGGAATGAATGAAAATAATAATTAATTAAATAAGTTTATTCACACAAAATACCTTTGCAACACAATACCAATGCATTTTACATATGTTCGCTGCCAGACTAGACCCCTACAATAGCATTTCAATAGCGCAGTGGAAGAAATTATGGTGGGGTCCAGGAGACAAGAAGTGGCTAGCGAAACTAGTCCGCCGTACGCGGAGCAGACAATACAAGTACAATTCAAGCAATAGGTACAATATACTTCAAATAACTCACCTACAATACAACAAAAGAACTTACCTGTTGGTTGAAGGACACTGCTCTGGTGTCTACCTGGAGTTATGTATGTAAGTGAGTGTATATGTATCGTGTAGTGACATTGCGAGTATTCTTCAGGTTACAATCCGCTGCAATAAGGCTGGAGGCAATCACAGCATGCGGTCTTCAAATCACTCGTTCCCAATAGCGTCACTTTCACTTGACCTTCAAACTATTTCAACAAGATATATCCAAAACCCGTGTTATTTTACCAAATTAGGGGTTATTAACACAAACAACTGGGTCATGACCTATTGTCCACCAAAACGACCGGGGTAAGGGATTACTTTACAAAAGATCGCGAGATACAACACGGCGACGTGTTCCCTTTTTTCCCACCAAAAACCAAGAGAGGTGTCAAGTGTCAAAATCAAACTGTCAAGTCAGATGTCATTCCGTTCGGGCGGCGCGTTCCGAAACTACTTTAAACGGGACTAAACACATAGGTACATTGGATTTTGAGAAAAGGCTGGAAAAGGAAGCTGTTCAGTATTGTTTAGAATACAAGTGCAGTGGCCATGCCGCCCAACGGAAATTACTGACTGCAGTGAATAGTGCTGCTGCGTGTTTTTCCAATTCAATTTAGACATTGGCAGACTGGTCGACATAGGCTTTGTTTTTCATAACAAAAAATAGAATAGAGAAGCGTCTCTGCTACTGCAGACGTTACACATCTGGCGGACACCCCGTGACGAACACATTTTATTACGTACCTTCGACATCGCCGTCGAATGATGACCGGGAAAGGTAAGACGGGGCCAGAAATTGCAAATGATTTTAAAGTGGAAAGTTAAAGCTTTTGCCCAATATAATATACTGTGTAGGATACAAATGATTTATTTGAGTAAGGTGTTTGTAAAAACGCTGTTACATGTCAGTGACATTTTAAAAACTAGGTGAGGTCGGGTTTTCCTATTAGACTACACTGAGAAGAAAGACCGAAACAAAATCAGAAGTTATCGTCTCTTTTAAAGTCCAGTCATAATCTTGGTCACATCATGTGAAGACCATGTAGATTGGTGTCTCAAATGAAATTTTGAGGAAAGACCCATACAGATTGAGTGGACATGTCCAATCAGTGTACGCATTTTTCACTAATCGTGCAGCTCAACTCAGAACTAAAATAGCTCAGCAACTCGAACAATACCGCATAAACGATAATTGGGCCTTAAGGCCATTGTATCGGCATCGACACCACCACATCACATCACACCGACGTCGACATATATATGCCCAACAGCAGTTGCCTACCAGACACGACACATGTCTTGTTAGAGGATCCTCCCTTTTCTGAGGTGTGAGTGAACTTTACAACCTCTTCCTAACATACATCCAAACCACAATTAAAACTGTTGTGCGTGTTGTGTATTACACGACGTAAGAATGGATATGCAAATAAACTCGGGATGGATATACTAATCTAGTTCTACATTGATTCGGTTAGTTATTACAATATGGTATGACGTGACAGAGTGGTGTTATATAAGCGACTAGCGAACCGAACGCTAGCGTTCCGTTTCAATATCAAAAATGTATTTCAGCATATCGCATCGCTTCAAAATTAACTGATGAAAGAAAGGGAAAAACAATGAATGACACTTAAAGTATAAAAAAGTACCGTTCATTTAATATTTTGATCCAATTCCAATGGAACCGGTGAAACGATGTAATTATCAGCACTTCACGAGGAGCAGTTGATAGCAGACAAGAATAGAGGGAAATAAATTAGATTCCTACTCGAGTACAAGCGACTGTAAATTAGCTTTCAGTTAACCTGCCAGTTAAATTGGACAGCGCGTTTGTTCCATGCTCCAAGGCACTTGTTGTTTTTGTTTCTATTGGATCTGAGAAGAATTGGAACCACTTCTTTGTTCTTACGGAGAGCGGTGATAAGGATGATAGACCACACTCCACTCGATTTTTTCGTATCATTCTCGATAATGTTGCACACATACATAGGCAAATAGGGAAATCAATCATTAAAGTAGTTTTAGAAGTGAACGATTTCTGATTAGTCGGCGCCACGTGTGGATAGGTACTTATGTTACGTAGTGCGTGCTTCAGGAGAGGTCACGTGATGATAAGAGTTAGGAACTTATCAGGAACCGCACCAATATGTGGAGCCACAGTGGCGGCACGGTGACTACGTGTGCACCTTAGAACAGTCCTTACTTTTAAGAGTCTGTGACTTGCAACAACTGGCATTTTGTTGCAAGTCACCGTCTCTAATAAGTAATAAATATCTGGATGACCGAGCTTTGCTCGGTATGTTTGGTAAATTGTGTTTAAAGTTTATGTTCAAGTTGATTATCGATAAAGTTGGTCATTGAAAATAAAAAACAACGAATAAAACGACATTTTCCAAAAATGAATCCTAGCTAGATCGATTTATCGCCCCCGAAACCCCTGTATAATAAATTTCATGAAAATCGTTGGAGCCGTTTCCGATATTTAGATTATATATATCCATACAAATATACATGAATTGCTCGTTTAAAGGTATAAGATAATATCGACTATTTCACGGGCAACTCTAAATATTTGTACTTTATTCGATAACTGACTCCTGCAGCTTGTACGCTTAATGTCGTAGATAGAGAAATAATGTTTATGGGGTACCAGTTTATGTATCTATGTTGATGATTTTTTATTAATTACCTTCTTGTTGTATCTTTTAATTAAATGTTTAGAATACTTCGTTACGTTAAAGACTTTTTTGACGTATTTGCTATCAAACATACGATTGTACCTATGTATTATAATAGTAACAGCATTGATATACTCATTCCGTTTGAGAGTTTAGAGCATTATGCAAATACATATATTTTAAGGTTGCGTCATTTTAAGTCGCAACATACTCTAACCTGCAAATTGCAAAATCTAATCTAATCTAACTAGCCTGTATTGTCCTACTGCAGGGCAAAGGCCTCCCTCTCCCTTTTCCACAGAATTCTGTCTTTTGCTAGTGCTGGCCAGTCCTGTCATGTCTGCCGGTTGTCTGACAACAAATGGGCTAATAGAACCACCAATTGGGTCTCACTAAACACTCGATGATAGAGCGGTCGACCGAGACGAAGATGGCGGGACGAGCTTGACTTCTACCGAAAGGAATGGCCGAAATTGCAAAAATCGTAAGAAAATCTCACGGGCTAGCTGAGCCAATCCACCTTATGGGGCACGTAGCCAAACTTGCTGTAACGGTCGCGAATCATAATTATCAGTGGCAAGAGGCAGAATTATAGCTAAGGTAAGTTACAAAGAAAAACACTCGCCGCGTTAACTTAAAGATTCTTTGAAAGATAAGACCACATTTTCACTGATATTGAGTTAGAAGCAGAGAATTTTGGACAGAAGATTTGATTTTCCTTGGGCGCAGACGATTTCCAGTAGGTAATACTTATACTTTGCAATAATAAATGCTGGATCGATCGGAGGTGGGATTTGATGTGATTTTAAAGGGAAGCCAGTGGCTTTTATTGACCCGTCACCACTGATATATAATTATATTGATCGAACCATACAACTAAATATTCTCCCGCAAATAGAATTTTGAGGGCTACCCGGGCGCTTTTGACTTAATTTAATTTTAAGCACTCGATTGAGGTACCCAGTTCCGCGTCTGTCAACAAGACGTGACTTGTGGACCAGCTGCAGTGGTGACGTCAGTCATGCCAGTTAGAACGGCACTCACGTGACCACTCTGGTCGAATCGAAGTTACGTGTGGTGAGTTTAAACTTCGAATGAATAAACTGGCTGCAGGCTAATTCTTTTTTCCAATTTACAATTTTCCAATAAAAGCCCGTGAAACGAAAAAAAAAATGCCGTATATTGATTTTTTTATCCAAGTGTGTGAATAAGTCACGGTATATACGGTTAATATTATCATTTATTTCTCAAAGATTTACTTAATCACTTAATGAAAAACAAAGCTTTAATAATAACATGTAGGTAAACATTAAGAAAGTGCAGAGTACTCGTCATGCAGTTAGCCAGTAATACAATTGGTTGTTTTAATAAATCTGGTAAGTTACTGTTATAATAATAATAATAAAACATTTATTTTCAGGTTACATGACCCATAGATATATACCTTACAAACACCGTGCACACTATACAATACTAGACAATAATAATTTAATATATATTTTTTGGTAGTGAATTGTATAGTTGCACTCCTTCGTATTTAATATTTCTCTTTCCGTAGTTTGTTCTAGGTTTGTGTAATAGTACTAGGTAATTTGCCCGACGCGATGATCGTGTTTGCACTTCGTCATTCCTGTTATATGTAATTTCTGTGTGTATTTCTTCTGTTACGATTTTTCTTATTAATAAACAGGTATTATATTGATGTGTTTTGGTGACGTTAAAGAGTTTAATGTCGGTATAGATTTTATTTGCGGATGTTAATTAGATATTGAAACAGGGTTTTAATAATGTTATTTTGGGCAATTTGAAGTTTGTGTATGTTTGTTTTTGCTGTCGATCCCCAGACCTCAGTAAGGTATTCAATGTGTGGCTTTACTAGTGAATTGTACACAGTGTTAGTAAGTATAAACCAAACAGATGAAGATGTCATAAGTTGCATTAATTGCCCACCAGGTGGCGCGTTTTGCATACTACCCTTGTTCTGATTATACTGCTTCTTTTGTCTTGTTAGTTGTCACGGTGATGTCGTTCATAATAAATCTATTGTTCTAGACTCAATCCTGGTTTATTTTCCATTAATCCTTCCGAATTTTTGTTGCTCGTAACGCACCCGTAAGGCTTGACAACTTAGAGCAATCCTTTTAATATGTAGCTGCCACGTTAAGTGACTGTCAAGTGTAAGACCCAAATACTTCTCTGTGTTTACTTTGTTTAGGACATCTGTATTTATCAAAAAAGGCTTGTGATTGTGAGTTTTTTGTTCTTGGTCGAGAAAATTATGCAGTTTGTTTTAGATGTGTAAATTTAAATAGGTTATCCAAGAACCACCTTTCAAAAATAACTAGGTCATCCTGTGCGTCTTGTATAATTGCTTCATTGGAGTTTCCGAAGTAAAACAGACAAGTGTCATCAGCATAGAGTGTTATATGTCCTATTAATCCTAATAAATTTAATCCTAGAACTAGGACTATCAATATAAGGAATAGGAGAGACCCCAATATTGATCTTTGCACACACCACATTCGATCAATTTGTAGCTACTGGAGTTGTTTCCCATTTTAACGACTTGCAAACGATTGTCCAGATAAGACTTGAACATTCTGTAAAAACTTCCCGTTATTTTTATAGACACAATTTTTTGCAGGAGTACATTATGGCTAACGGTAACGAAAGCCTTTTTTAAATCTATAAAGCCTCCCAGAGCTATTTGCTTTTGATCAGTTTCAGTCCTTAGTTTCATGACCAAATCAGTCGCAGCAGCTAGTGCATTAGACTTAGGTCTAAAACCATATTGACGTCCGAAAAGAAAACCGAAAGAATCTAGATATTCCATAAGTATTCATCATCATTTCAGCCGAAAGACGTCCACTGCTGGACATAGGCCTCCCCCAAGCTCCGCCACTTCGGCCGGTTTTGTGCTTCCCGCATCTAGCGGATTCCTGCGGCCTTCACAAGGTCATCGGTCCCCCTTGTTGGAGGCCTTCCAACTCTACGTCTTCCGGTACGCGGATAAGTATTGTATGAATTAATTTCTCCAGTATTGTGGAAGTAAAATTAAGTAAAATATGGCGCTGCGGTGCACATGGCATACAAACAATCAGTGCGCGAGATGCATTTCATCGCATGCCATTTCACAATTTGACGGTTCCACTTCGAGAGATAGTAATCTGTCGAATACTAATATGTTACATTGTAAATGGTTTTTGCAGTTCACAATCTTTCGACAGATTATTATCTTGCTAGATAGATTGTAATCTAACGGTATTTACAATCTGACGGTGATATATACATACTATTCAAACAGATTTCCGAAATGTATCTAAAAGTACCAATGTCATACGATATCTGTAATGTAATACAATTATAATAATACTTTGAGATTGGATTTATACAAGTTCAATGTGTGTCCTTAGTGTAAAGGTGGGCACACAATTGGAAATCATATTTGCTTGGTAACCTTAAGGAAGACTCATCATCATCATATGCCTAGTGTTTTCCCAACTATGTTGGGGTCAACTTCCATCTAACTAGATGTAGTTGAGTACCAGTATTTTACATGGAGCGACAGCCTATTTGACCTCAATAACCTTAAACAAGACTATAACATATATTTTCACATCGATTAGAACTGCTGCGGAGTGTTCTCACCACTAATTGCCTCTTTATCGACAAAGTGAGTTCCTAAACTTTAACTTCTTGCTGCAACGAACGATTGGAACTGGGTTGTCAATAATTTTACATGATAAAAGTTTTAAATTCACTTACAAGCAACGCGCAGCTTAAGCTGAGTCTCTATATGCTAGAAAGGATGAAATAATTAAGTAGGGGATAAAAAACGGTGTAGGAGTAGGCTAGTTTGTTGATGGAAAATTCTATCAGGTAAGCCATGTTCCAGGGTTTGTTAGTAAAGAAATACAGGGTGTCAGGTACACCGACGCGCAACCTTTTAACATGAATTCTGTACGTGACTCTCGTGACCTCTAAAAACCTATGAAAGTTTTCGTTACGAAAAAAACCATAAGATTTCCTACACAGGTGCAATACCTACGTGGCCAAAATTTAAGGAACTGCGTTTTTTTTTTAATAACCAACAAATGTTTCAACGATGGTGTCCGTGTAGAAGTATAGAATACCACCATCTCATTTCTTCCCGAGGATATCATAAAAGGCGACTAAGGGACTTATTGGAGATTCGGCAGCAGCGTTCTCTATGCCTTTTATAGCCGTACTGCGATTTAATGCAGCTGGAACGCCGACGGTGACAAAAGCTCGTCGGATCATGTCATGATCATGTGCCGCGCTAAGTGACTCGCATTTCAGGGCTGTTGGCAACTTTGCCATCGTAACAGCGATGAGGAGAACCACACGGACGGAGAAGTAGCGAGATGTAAAGAAGTGCCGTCGTCGAACAAAGTGCCTATTTTCGATGAAGGTAGTGTATGAAGCCATAGATCAGACTCCTACTTAGTCGCAGCCAGCAAGCGCACATAGGTACTCCACAGTAATAGCAGATCTGTCAAGTTTCAAATTTTTCTGTAATTCTCTGCTCAGCGGCTCATATTAATTCATTTAAATACGGAAAATGATTTTACTAACATTTGACGCTTTATTCTGACCCAATTACGTAAAATTATCGACATCAACCTTTCATGTCAAATTGAGTTATTTACATGATTTTCCTTCATTTTGTATCACGCGTAGAAATACGGAGTAATCGATAAAGAACATGTGGTGTTGTTCTCACATTATTAGACGTCACTATTGTGCTTTAATTAATAAACTTCAGGCAATTTAGTTTCCAAATGAGATAATTTAATTCAATGCAAGTAACGCGAGATAAAGAAAGAAAATACATTTTTTAGCCCCAGGTTAATTTTATTTATTTAGGATCTCCAACATAAGATGTACACATTACATTGACACACAAATAAAGGGTACCATCAGGTTTTACGCAGGTGTATTCCTTCACTTATAGGAGACCACAGCATGCACAATAGAGTTAATCATTAAGATGCACTTACTAGAGAATGGGCAGCAGCGTGCTCTATTCATTTTACTACTATTCTGCGATCGCCAACATTCCTGCAAAGCGTGGCGCTCCAAGCAAACACCCCCATTTTTAAACGGTTTTCTTCAGGGATGCCTATGTCCAGCAGTGCTCGTCTTTCAGTTGAAATGTTGACGATGATGTGTGCCAGTGTCGGACGTAAAGAATAGCATCACCCTCTTACTTCCCGTGGGTGTCGTAAAAGGCGACTATGGGACTTACTCGAGAATGGGCAGCAGCGTTCTTTATTCATGTTACTATCATACTGCGATCGTCAACCCGCCTACCAAGCGTGCTAAATTGGGAGAGGCTTATGTCCAACAGTGGACTTCTTACGGCTGAAATAATAATGATGAACGTAAGACTGGTTGCGGTTTCGGACGGACACTCTCTACGATTCAAATAACAAATAAAAGTAAATTTGTAATATCGAAAGATTTCGTGCTCATCCCTAATTCTTGCAAGAGCTACGTGAAAGGTATAAATTGTACGTACTTGACGATCCAATTATCCGCTTTGTCCGGTTCATTTGCTCGCATTGTTATCTATTGTTGTTACTGCTTTGTAAAGCATTATAACAATGTTAACTCACGTAACTATGTGTCACGTAAGTGTAAGCTTCAACAACATAACTGCTCATGTGAATCGTAAACACTAATCGTAGATTCAGTACACGATTCTGAAGTCCACACCCACGCCCCCCTTTTTTAATGGTTGGTTGGTGGTTGGTTGATTGGTTGGTTATTTGGTTAGATTTTTATTGACTAAAACCCACTCGTGTTCCTTCAGTTGCCTATATGCCAGGGTAAAGGTAACTTTTTCGAACCAATCTCACAACTCTGGCAAGCATCGGTCCTAGCGCACCCTTTCAGTCTTCCTGTCATCTCTTCGAAGCGCGCGTGGAACACAACCCGCCGTCGACACGGGCCTGGTCTTTACCGGACAGCGAGCTACCCATTGCTGGCCGCCCACAAGCCCGCGCCTACATTGGCCGGCAGACCGCAATCAACTCCCGACGCCCGGGGCGTCTCCTCCTGCGGCGGCTGGGTGAAATTTTGCGATGGTAGGTATAACAAACATGTGCTGAATTCCTGGTTTCAATTTGCGCTTCGACGTGTCCCTCATCTCTGTATAAAATCTAAACAGGTTTAACTAAGAGACTTACAGGTTACCCAAGGATAGTCATGTCCAACTGGGAGATTTTAAGCAGGTGGAATGAATCAGATGAGTTGAGTACACAGTCTGTCTGTAGCTTGTTGGCCAGTGAGCAGGTGTATACGCTTCATGAAGCTTTTACGGTTTTCAACCTTTGCGGCCCAAGGATTTCAACGTGCAAAGGGTGTCGGTAACTCATTTAGTCTTTTTTTTTTTTTTTTTTTTCCAGGATGGGAAATCATCAAATGACTTCTCCCGCTCTGGGCGGAGCGGGAGGGCGTGTCAGACTTTTACTGACTAAAACCCACCCGTGTTCCATCAGTTGCCCGTGTGCCAGGGTCACGGTATCTCTTTCGAACTATCACGCGACCCCGGCAGGACTCATTCAGTCTTGCCTACTCATTTATTTCAAACTAGCTTTTGCCAGCGGCTTCCCCCGTGTATTTTAGATATAAAACTTCCTCTTGAATCACTCTGCTTATTGATGAAACCGTATTAAAATCCGTTGCGAAATATAAAAGATCTAAGCGAAAACAAAATCGCTTCCCGCGTCTGTAACGCGGGAAGCGACTTTGTTTTATATCGGAATCCGGATTACGTGACATAAAGTTTGATTTAAACTTGTCGTTTAAAGTATTTAGTCATCATCATCATCATCATTTCAGCCGTAAGACGTCCACTGCTGGACTTAGGCCTCCCCCAATTTGGGGGGCTTTGCCAAACGCTCCGCTTGGCAGGCGGGTTGGCGATCGCAGTACAGTGGTTAAATGCATAGAGAAAGCTGCTGCTCATTCTCTAGTAAGTCCCTTAGTTGCCTTTTACGACACCCACGGGAAGAAATGGGGTGGTGTTATTCTTTACGTCCGGCACCACACGGTATTACGGTAAGTATTTAGTAAGTTCTACTATTCCAGGTTGTTTCTAAAATTCTTCTCCTTAAGGTTAAAAAATTAGAGACCACCTCTAACTTTTTTTAAACATAGTGCACAATTTTAAAACGGGTGAAATTCGGACGGTCAAGCAGACTGACGCACAAGATGCAATAATCAGGTGTAATTTGGCTACGTAACCACTAAAAATGAATGTTTCGTCGTTGGTCCCTTATGCGTTCCTAAAGAATTGATCCGATTGCAATGAAACTAAGGCGGTTGTACACAAAGATTCCTGAGTTGATAAAACCATGTTCTATGCGAGGGGAGCCGTGGGCAAATTATATGCAGTACTCATAAACATTAAATAATGTTTAAATTTTTACTAACCGACCACGCCGACCATTATTTATTTTATGTATATTTGAGAATAAAATATCCAAATCATTAATTGGTCTTACCATCAAAGAAACTGCAGAAAGCAGTGACCACATCGCTCGCTTTCAAAGTAACCACACCGTTAAAAACCACATTCGGAATATCCGGAAGAAGCACTGGAAATTACATTACTATTTTTAAATGCTGATCGGATATACCCATTCGAATAGAGCATGTATTTTAATCGAACTTCTAGTAATTCGCATTTTACGCTTCTAAAAATATCATTGAACACTGCTAGAGATATGCCTATATGACTTTGATAACGCTTCTTTGTGTGAACCTCAAATAATCTAACTAATCTATACACACAAATAAATAAATAAAATTGGAGTGTCTGTTTGTAATATTAAGATAACCACTTTTTACTAAGTGCATATGGATGTATTATACACGGTACATATACCAAAACAACATTTTTTACAATTTTTGTCTGTCTGTCTGTCAGTTTGTTCCGGCTAATCTCTGAAATGGCTGAACCGATATTGACAGGACTTTTACTGGCAGATAGCTGATGTAACAAGGAGTAACTTAGGCTACTATTATTTTAGAAAAATTCTTTCATTTTAGAAAAATACCTACGTTAGTTTCCGACATCCACGCGGGCGAAGCCGCTGGCAAAAGCTAGTAATATTATAAAGAGAACATGTTTTATTTTTTGTATGTTTGTTTGTAATGGATAAACTTGAAAACTACTGAACCGATTTTAAAAATTCTTTCACTTACTGAAGGCTACATTATCACTAAGTAACATAAGCTATATTTTATCCCCAAAAATACACAGTTCCTGTGAGTCACGCGGACGAAGTCGCGGGCGAAGTGCTAGTTCCTATATATTTTAAGAGATCAGAGGGATAATTGCGTAACACACTAACAGAATAACTAGCTTCTATTTTGACAGTTCAACAAAATTCATTGCGTTATTTACGTTACTGAGCAGACAATTTTTTTGAACAAAAGAGGCAATTGATCAGCAATTTATTTTAAATATCTGGATGACCGAGCTTTGCTCGGTATTTTTTGGTAAATAGTGAATAAAATAATAAGTTAGTGTTCAAGTTGATTATCGATAAAGTTGGTCATTGAAAACACGAATAAAACGACATTTTATAAAAATGAATCCTAGCTAGATCGATTTATCGCCCCCGAAACCCCCTGTATACAAAATTTCATGAAAATCGTTGGAGCCGTTTCCGAGATTCAGATTATATATACAAGAATTGCTCGTTTAAAGATATAAGATATTAATTCAGAATGTGATTCTTTTTTTTCTTAGCGTGTCGATAGCAATCTAAATAGAATTAGCCCAGAATTTGGCTACCAGCTTAGCATTTTCAATAGCATCCATCAACTAGATTGGGATTGATAGTGTGTTAAAAAATTAGGGTGCTGAATCCAGTAAAATTTATAATTTATATATGGCTTGGTGTAACACCCGCGTACATATTATCTAGGCGCACTAGTAGGGGCACTTATTGTGGGATCCAATAATAAGTTTACAAGATTGTAGAATTGAAACAGATTCATAAACCTGAATTTTGTAATAAATTAACATTAAATTCACGGCAAGTGAAAACGCACTTGTTCGAGTTACAAATCTTGTTGTCTTTATGCATTTTTTTTTCAAAGTGGCCATACAATACTGAAAAAGTGTCAATTGGCGCACAGACGCAAAAAAAATGTTACACATAACTTTCCTCGTACCCAGTACGAGCAAAGTTGTTTTATTTTAGCAACTGCCTATCTGACCTCCAGAACCCAGTTAGTGGGTAACACAATAACTGATAATACTAGTTCTCAGCCTTTCGGGCTTCTGACGACCCGTAACGACAGACAGACGAAACCAACAGATTAACATGCTTTTCGAGGCACGGAGGGGTCTTAGTATAATGATGGTCACCCATCCAATGATCAACCGCGGCATTTGGCTGTTTTAACTTAGCCGCAAGCCCCTTACAAAATACCTACAACGATGTCTACTTATTACCTCTTATTAAATAAATAACGTAGACAGTCATGGGGACTGCCGACAGAGATAAAAACTTAAAGCTACATTTAACTATAGATATTAGAAACCGTAAACATTAGCATGAAACGCGAGTCCATAAGATTTTCTCCCATCTAAACATCGCCCAACGCACCTAAATAATTTTACACCTCATAAATAAGTATTAGCTTGCATATTCCACCCCTTTAACACCATAATTAATTTAAAACACAAAAGGAAGCCTGAAAGCCACGACAATCCAAGTCATACATCGCGTTCCCACAAAATTAGCTTTTAAATCGAAATTAATCGAATTTTCAAGTCATTCCGCTTAATCGTGCGGAAACCTCGTTTAAACTTCACACGAAGTCAATTTGTGCGTAAATCGAAGGTGCAGAGCACCCAGGGCAAGCCAGGGCCTGGCGATCAATCTTCGGCCCTCTGATTCTTTGCAACTGCAGCTCGATACAACTAGGTATAGTAGGAGGAACCTCTTCGCCGCACGGCACTCGACGTCCGGCCGTCAGCGACGCTACCCGCTTACCAGGTACGTTCCAAAACCCGACTCGTGCTTGCTTCTACGTACATTTTCAAAGTGTATTTAAAAATTTAGAATCAGTAGAACGAAAAAAATAATAATGCAGTTATTTATTAGAAGAAATTTAGGACATCAAATTGAGCTATTTTTAAACCGCGTCAGTCAATTTAAAAAAGTGTTTAATTCTATTTGATTTTTACTTGAAAAGTGCTTATAAAGTTTTGAAAGTCTACAAATGAAATGTTTATGGTCGGGTAGTCTTACTGCGTATTCCGAAGTTTCACGTGAGCCTATTAGAGCTCTGTAAAACTTTTCTGTAAGATCTAAATCTCGTATTCTGTGGAATGACGCGCTCGTAGATATTCCCTACCGAATTGATGGTCGTAACCGTTACCGAATAAATTCGAAAAGTCATTTAAGTTAGTAGGTACGCTTTATGACGGTATTATATGCAAGGTGAATTCGCGTAAACTGAAATAATATAAAATTAAAATTATTTCAACAATGTTTCATAAAATTACTTTAATGTTATATAATCATTCTTTGTGTTATATGCGGTGTACCCAAACTAGGCGGGGCCTGTTTCTTGGGGACCTGAAGTATAATAAATAATATTTCAACGCCCTGTTAGAAATTGTCAGGTTTCATAGTTTTCTTTCGCGATGCGGTCGGTACGAGCTTAATAATAGTTACTTCCGTTGTTGTAACAAGAAACTAATCGGTAAAAAAAGGTATGCCTGTTTAAAAATATACATATTCTATTTATTCTTCTTATTATTCTGTCCATACGGAATAGAATAGAATATGTATTTTTTTTTGCTTTAAAACATGGCACTTTAAGGTCTTATTAATAAATAATTATGATCTTACATGTTTCTCCATGGACTACCATACAAATATTTAAGCATTCTAAATGTAACGTCATCACCTGCTAACGTTTTAATTCTGTCAAACGTTTAACTTATGAATTAATATTTTATAATTGAGTGACGCAAAGAAAAACGATTCGTTTGCAAGAAAATTGCAGCAAAACCCTTGTTTAAATGTCATTCGACTAAATAATTCAGTTTCCTTAATTTTGGGGACATTACTTTTGAACGATCGCGTGACGACAAAGGTATTTTCTGTTCCAACTGCTCCAAGTCAACATAATAGGTACTCTAGAGAGTTAAATTTCAGTACACATTGCCTCCGTAATATCGCACTGCTATGTAGGGCGGGTTACGCAAGACGTAGAGAATTTTATTGCGAACAGCTAGAAGGCACTTGTAGAACTTGCTTTTGTCTTTTAACCTTTACGTGGGAGTTACGATAACAGTTCCTTGTCGTTATTGGTTTTCGAGATATATCGCAAAATTCAATTTTTATGCGCATAATTTTGCGATAAATTCGGTAAGGGACGCGATCGATATCGTTCGGGCAGATTAAAATATCGAAATGTTAATGTGCGCTTGCCATAAATAAATTGTCGATTTACATATCGAGCACGCAAAGGGTTAGGAAAAAGGTGGAATGGCGTTTATTTTTCTTGTATGTACCCAAAATTCTCTGTGAGGATATTTTGGAGTGGAATTTTTTTAGGGCGTGGAGTGATATTTTGTTGGGGACAATCATATCGGTTCGTCTCACCAACGTGGTAATGTTAACATTATATCTTTGTAGCTATGAATATGACATAGCTCAGACAACAAAATATGACATAATTTTTCCGGTATTTTTGTAAATTGAAAGTATAAATTAAAATTTGGAATATAATATATATTTTAATTTATACTTTCAATTTGCAAAAACACGAAAACATGTTTTTTAGGTACTTTCA
The DNA here is from genome assembly GCA_932294355.1 of Aporophyla lueneburgensis. NCBI lineage: Eukaryota > Metazoa > Arthropoda > Insecta > Lepidoptera > Noctuidae > Aporophyla > Aporophyla lueneburgensis. Next base: position 5,745,544 of record OW028742.1, read on the forward strand.
ATTCATTTTATATTAAAATAAACACAAGATTGCGTATATATATATTTTTTTCAATCTGTGAATCGGTTTTATTCTCACATTCAACCCAAAGTCGTTACCCTAAATTAAATTATTTTTGGATTCGTTTGAAAATTATAAATTGGAACGCAGTCAGTATTATATTATGACAGATTTAAAATATTTAACGATAACATTGTTGATGTATGTTAAGATATGCTGGTCAGTCACGTAAAGTTAATGATTTATTATTTCAATGTGACGTGTTTCAATGCGGCGGTAGTGTACTAAGACGGTTTTTAGTAACACATTCATTTTTAAAAACTGTAATCAGATTCTATAAATAAAATCATACCTATCTGCTTTCTTTAGCTTTGTCGAATTCGCTCAATAACGTTGGCAAGAAAAATAATATTTGACAGTTTTTATCGAACGTATTTTATATTTAGGTATACTATACATATTTATAAGGAGACATACATCAATTAGGTACTTATTTTTATTGAAACGATTCTCATCTTAAGTATAAAAATCCATTGCCGTACGTTGTCTCCTAAAAAACGCTAAAATAGCTCGCTCATTTGTGATGCACCTTAATCCACACCGGAGTAGTGAGTTCTAACAAAATAGTCTAGATAGTCTACTCTTCATATACATATATAATTCTTCTGTTCGTGTGTATGTCACTTATCTACTAAGCAACTAGACACATTAAAATTTCAATATTGTTTATATTTGAGTGGGTCCCTGAATGATATAAATTCACATCGTGGTTCCGGTAGGTAGCGCTGTTATACGCAGGACAACGTCTGTTACGTTCGTTTCCTAGCACACAAATTGTAAAGTAAAAATAAAACATGCCGTAAAAAGTATAGTTATGCAAAACAAAAATTTTGGGTTTCGGCCGAAATATATCCAGTGCTGGAGATTAGCTTCCTTAACCGTAAGGCTTAGTTAAGATTATAGAATAAAATAGTATATTCTAATAGACTATTAAAACCATAACTTTGAAAAGCGAAAATAGCTGCCTCTGTTTTAGCGTTCTCCCTTAGGAAATTCTTAGCAAAACGCTCGCTCCAGTGACACTTAAAAAATAATGGGCGAAATGTGGGTGTAACTAAATCAAACTTCAATATTATTTCAATTAAGCACTTTTGAACGTCAAAATTTCAAAAAAATGTAATAATTGATTCTAGTTAGTCGTTCCAAAGGGTGTTTACATTGTTAAGTGGTTGTGGGTAGTTTAGTGGCAATGAAATCGATGTGCAAACCGAAACAATGATTTCAGCACATGATTTTAGCATACAAATAATTTGTCGGTTATTAAAAAAAAACTCTGATATACTTTTTGACCTCGTAGGTCCGCATTTTTGTGTGAAACAGCAGATTTTAATTTTTGAAAAACCGATGAAAATCTTCTACGCACAGGGGTTCAAAATTATTTACTGAATCCTTAGTTACAGGATGTGCGTCTTTGCCATCCTGTATATACATATAGTATGCAAATGTGTGGTATAAAAGTATGCAAAGTTACGAAACACAACCTTTTTTGCCATAGCTAGAAGATATTCAAGCCAATGCAACAACGGTATGCAAGAGCAAGATCAGCATTGTTCTCTATATTCATTTTCCAGCCCAATACCCCCAATTTCATCTATTTAACCTTTGTTCTATTTCCACGCTCCGTTTTCCTCGGGCTTTCAATTTAATTGGATTGCAATTACCAATTGAATTTAATTGGAAAAAAATAGAGACGATATTACCGGTAAATGGACTAAAGGCTTTGGTTCGAAGTGGAATTTATAATAATGACTGCAGTACTAATTGGCGATCTAGCTTCTACTTTTTAGGGTTCGCTATTTAAAGAGTTGGTGTAAGAGCTTGTAACTTGTGCTTATCGCGGTTGGTTGAATGGGTGATCATATTTCCTAGCCAAGACGCCTCTGGGCCACGTAAAGCACGGCAAGCCGTTGGTCCTAGCTGATATTCGTGGATCTATGACCAGTCTTGCGAGGTCAAAAAGAGTCGCTCCATGTAAAAAACTGATATTCAGCTACATCCGGTTTGACTGGAAGCTGACCCCAATATAGTTGAGAATAGGCTTGGTAGATAATGATGTGTACATTCAAATGTGATATTATAATATATTCTTGATTTACTAATATATTTTTAGACAAATATTACACTCACTCATATCACACCTGAAACCACTTACGTTTTATTTTCTTTTCAAGTTTTATTACTATCCGATCTTTTATGTTTGGATTGTTTCCTATATAAATTAACAAATAATTAATTCACTGGTGAGCACCTAAATGCCATAACGGTCTTTAATAACAGCTCTGATTGATGTGTTTTTTTTTTCATTTGCAGTTTGTTTACACTTACTTTTTCTAAAACCTCTGGCTAGGTGTCACTAGATATAAATTACTATAAAGATTGAATCTAGATAGTCTTCTTGCAGCGATTACCAGGTCTTAGTCGTCACCAAGGTCCGAATGGTGCTTTAAAAGCTAGCAGAACCATGCAAGAAGCTATGAGCTTTTTCTAATAAACGTATTTCGTTCTTTCTTTCTTCTCCATTGTTCCTCGTAGTTCAAACTTTGCCACGTTTGAACCACTTATCAGCGTTGATAGCAGCCTCGGGACGTTCTCTCTGGGTGATACAGCCACTCCGGGTAACCAATCGCTGATTCACGTCTTTTTATCTCATTCCCCCAAGAGATGGTATTTTTGTCGAGAAAAGTACGTGTGTAATATGATCGTTAAACGTACTTGCACGGACGTGCGGCGCCGGAGGTCTCAAGAAAGAAGCAAATAGGATTATACTTAGACCGTTTTGGTGTACCATTAGAGATTCTCTGGTCCATTTATTCGAGTCTGTTCTTTTAGAAGCTACTTTTAAGCAGTGTTAGAGTGGTGTAAATTAGACCTCTGTGGACTTAAAATTAAATAGTGAAGTTATTGCACGAGTAATTTTTAGCTTGTGAAAAAGTTGATATTACTTAAAGGAATAGTTTCAACTAGTAAATGCTCAAACTCAACATTCTTCTGGCCCTCTGAGTCTTCGGCTAGCTGTAGGGGTGAAACAGATCATACATCTCACCTTGGTTAATTAAATATTATATCATCATCCACACTTATAATACTATAAATGCATAAGTAACTCTGTCTGTCTGTCTCGCTTTCTTGCTAAAACTACTGGACCGATTTAAACGAAATTTGGTACACCGAAAACTACTGAGCCGATTTAAACGAAATTTGGTACACAGATAGTTTAGAGTCTGAGAAAGGACATAAGTTACTTTTTATTCCGTGACTTTCTCTGCGTCCGCGATAACCGACATTTACGCAGACGAAGTCGCGGTCAGAAGCTAGTAATATTATAAAAGAAAAAGTCGTTTTTCGAGTCTGTCTGTGTGGCCGCTTTGTTCTTCTAAACTGCAAAATAAGCGGTCCATTACCAAAAATAATAAATGGAAGCACCTTGGTGATATTAACTTCTTGGATTTGCCCTGTATTGCATTGATAAAAATGAAATGTATTTATATATTACTAGCTTCTGCCCGCGAATTCGTCCGCGTTAAACTTCTTATTCCCCCGACCCTTCCCATCGCGTCGAATCGCTTACCCGTGCGATTTTCCCCGTTTTTGCAACATTTTTCATTACTGCTCCACTCCTATTGGATGTAGCGTGATGTTATATATCCTATAGCCTTTCTCAATAAATAGGGTACCCAACACAAAAATAATTTTTCAATCCGGATCAGTATTTTCTGAGATTAACGCGTTCAATCAGTCAATCAAACAAACAAACTCTTCAGCTTTATAATATTATAGTATAGATTTGGTTCTTACCAAATCTATACTTTTCTCTTGAAAACCTGTTACGATATGATTCTATTTGTAAAATTCGCTATTATGTTTGTAAAGTATGTCAATATATTCTCGTATTGAGTTTAAAATTCGAATTTAACGATAGATGAGTAGATAAATACAATTATTTTATACCGTTGCATTTTCTGGCCTTTCAACAAACGATTTAAGTTCCTTCGGTCCTAGTATTTGAAAATTTCAAATAAAATTTGCAAATACCCGACGATGGTAGGAGGGCAGCTGCCTCCATAATAATATTTTTATTGGACAGGCGGTGCATAGCGCTTTTATCGAAAATGAAATTCGCAAAGTAGGTCGTTTACTGTGTAGGGCTCGTACAGATACAGAAAATGTACAAATATACGGCGTATTCTTTTTACAACCGAATAAAATTTTCATTGTTGCAATTATATTTGCTAAGTAACTGTAGTTAGATGCAGAATGCGTATATGACAATTTCCTGATAGGTCCTTATCAACCCTTTGTACGGTACGTACTATTTTTACGGTATACCTTTATATGGTACTAGCTTTTGGCCGCAGCTTCGCTTGCGTTAAAAATAACAATAAATATAGTTTTTTTTTTTCATAGAAAATATCATATGTTACTTCTAATACCTTCAAGAATTTGTGTACAAAGTTTCATGATGATCAGTTAAGTAGTTTTCGCGTATAAGCGTAACAAACAAACTTACATTTACATTTATAATATTAGTATGATGTCTATATAGTGGAATCCATGTATACAAATGTAATACATAGGTATACAAACCCACAGTTCCGTGGCACGGATTTGCGGACGGCTGTTACCTGAATGCAGATTTTCTTTTAAATATGGAAATGATATCAAAATGTACTTTCATTCAGAATTCTATTCATTCTTTTGCTACTGAAATGAATTTTTTATCTGCATTTCCAATTCATTCGGTCTCCGTCGTTACTTTCTACCTTTTCGAATAATTTGCGAGAGTTTTTGTAGAATCGATAGCTTATTACATTTTTCGTAGTATTAGCTTCTTGAAATCGAGGAATAGAGATCGTATCGATAATTGTAATGTAATGGATGAAAATGGACAAGCAAAAACTGCACGCGACCAGTGATTTCTAGAAACAGCGCTCAAGAATAATGGTTTTAATCTTTCACCCGCGGCAATGCTCGCGTTTATGTTGGAAAATACTCCACGTGAATTTACTACCGGTAGTAAAAGTACCTTAAGTGTTCATTAAGGTTGTAAACTATCTGTTTGTCAAAGGAGAAGGGGACTTCTGGGCCCAACAGTTAACTAGTTGAAATGTGTATTAAAAAAACCGTTATATTTTTCTAAAGGAAATCACGGAATATGGTACCATGTTTCTACCTAGAAAGCGAGAAAACTTAAATTAAGTTAATGAAACTAAATAATCGATTAAATAATGCCTGAATTATTACTAATCGATTATAAATAAATCGGCAAAATCTGAGAATATGTATGCAAGTCGAGTGACAAGTGCATATCAAGCTTTCGTGGAATCGATTGAATCGATTTATAATGAATTATTTTGTTCCGGCAACACTTGTGCCTGACATCCGTCATTTACTGCCTGACAGATGCACTTGTTTGTTTTCTTTCGTTCTGAGTGCGTCCGTATTTTCCTTGTTTTATTGTTTAACCCCACGACACCTCGGCTTTGCATATTATAACGGACTATTTGACGGATCTTGCTACTCTAAATTACCTGGCTCTCTATTTTGGACAACTGAACGCCTATCGATTGAATATTGACGACATGGATTGCTGTGTAAAGTGTTAACCTCACTTTTACTATAATTCATATAACTTGGTTCCTGGATAGCCAAATTTCACCAAACTTTCAGTGAGTCCTTATTATTATACCCTCTTACAAATAAGGCTAGTTTGATTTAGTTAACACCTGGGCCCAGGAATCTATGGAGTCATTCCCTTCTCCTTTCGTGTAAGCCTGTTATAATTATGTCACCCTATGTATAATTTCTACATTTATATGTATAATTCGGATAGTTAATCATAATATTTGATCGTGTAAGTAAACAAGATAATAATTATGGGGTTTTGTGAGTCACAATTGTTGCTTTTGTATATTATATAACATTGCATTCTTCTGGTTATAAGTACCATAACATCGGCCTTAAGTGCTGCTATTCATAACCAAGACACACTCAATATTTCACGCCATAACCATTAAAGAAGGAAGATAATTTATCAGAAGGCCAGAAAAATATTGGCAGGGTTTGATAAATTGGGGGAACGGTTCGGTTGCGTTGGGATATAACGTTAAAAATATTAAGTCAACCCCTAGGGACGTGGAAAACGATTGCCAAAGATAAGACATTAGTCAGGGAAATCATGTGAAATTTATGGACTGTCAAAGAATTCGAAAGAAATTCAGGGAAACGTTGTGTGGAAGGAACTGAATAAAAAGTTAGGGGGAGAAGATCAATTAAACACAGCTTTTTTTTTTTTTTTTTTTTTTTTTCAGGATGGGAAATCATCAAATGACTTCTCCCGCTCTGGGCGGAGCGGGAGGGCGTGTCAGACTTTTACTGACTAAAACCCACCCGTGTTCCATCAGTTGCCCATGTGCCAGGGTCACGGTATCTCTTTCGAACAATCACGCGACCCCGGCAGGAAAAAATAAATTGTTAACTGGTGATGTGTGATTTCCAACTCACACACCGTTCATCGTCAATCCAGCATCGAACCGCGAAGCCACAGTAACATATTAAACACAGCTTAAAGCGGAAATGGGATTACGGGGAATTCAGGGTATTCACATTTAATGAAGGTACAGTCCGCCTCAAAAAGATGCATCGTCATGTATTAATTTGTGTACAATTAATTAAGTACCCAATGTGTAACATGTTTTATGGCTAAGCACTGATGCAATAGAATCCAAGATGGTAGACAGTTAGATAATGGCCTCGAATTACGAAGCCTTTATTTATGTAAATTATTACATCACCACTGCTCTCAAACCGTGAAGGAAAACATCGTGAGGAAATCGGCATGTCCTAGAATTAAAAATCGAAGCTAACTGACATCTACCTACCCGCACTGGGCATGCGTGGTGGATTACGGCCCACTCCCTCTCATTCAGAGGAGGCTTGTGTTCCAGCAGTAGGTGGAACAATGTTTTAATTATGCCTCTTATCGAAGCAATATATTTTTGAGGCTGCCTGTACTTACAGCCTTTTTAAATGTTATCTCAAAGTTTTTATAAAATGACAGTGTTGTTATCAGTTGGGCTTTATGAAAAAGTAAAAGACGCTTGTGAGAGTGTCAGTTGGTTCGTAAAATTAAAACAAAACAAATTAAAACTTTACGGGATCTTTGACATTTTGTTTACTTTGTGAGATAGCTTCTTCTTCTCTTCTCTTATCCTTTATAATTGAAACATTTTGACGTGTCTATACTTAACATTTTTATTTTAAGATCGTTGTTTCTTTAAGTAAATAATTTTTCTGTTGTTTAAAAATGTGCTATTAGTACTGACGTCTATCTTTGGAGAGAGAGAGTACTTTTACAAATGTATGCGAAGTCTGAACGTGACACCTAGTTTATATGGTGTCCTAATGGTATCCTATCGCTTTTCTTTTGTTCTATGTATGCCTTTGGTTGACTTACAACCAGGAGGCCTATCTGATGGTAGGTGGTCACGACTGTATACAACGTGTTTCTATTGCTATTACATAGCTCTTCGGCATTAATAAGAACATGCCAAAAAATCAACTGGAATATGATTTGAAAAGAATTAAGTAATGTGTTTTTTTTTTAATATTGTGTGTGTAAGTTTCATTGATAAATACGAGGAAATCCTTATCATTCAATTCAATCGTTCAAATTTAAAGCTAAGTAAATGCCACGTTATCATATTTCACGTAAGAGTGTTTGACATAAGTAATGGTGACGTCGAATTATTCTAGAACCAAGTGCCAGTTTTTTTTTTTGATAAGGTATCATTGTCTATCCCTAGAGTTCTTACATAACAAAACGAACTTCTTGTATAGTCCACGTAAAAATTACAGGCAATTTATAACGAAATTAGTCAAGACATTTGCAAAACCAATGTTCAGATGAGACAAGTATTTAACCATCCTAGAAAAAAAGCCAAAATGTAGATAGAAACATAATATTTTATTCAGCACTCGACAATCCATTGTGAGCCAATTTATAATGCATCTAGAAGTCAATGCAAAGGGTCAAATATCGTTTATCGTAGTCAGGGTTTTACTGAATTGAGAGGCAATTCATTTTAAGCACGTTTGCATTTTATTCGCAGTCGGTATTCGTTGTATGCTTGATAAAATATAGTTAAACAATTTGAATTACCGATCATTAGTCATATATGAAGTTTAAACGATCAGTTAACATTTAAATGTATCTTACCCGAACATTTTTGTTCCTTCGAGCCGGATTTTTGATTTAATTATAGATTACGACTTGATTTTGAAATTTTTAATTAAATACGGGAATTGACCGTCTGGTGATTGGATTGATTTGACTGACTTGATTGATTGATTGATTTGGTGAAAAAAGATTTTTTAAATGTTCATTGATTGATTTGGTTTTTATAATGTTGCTCGTATCTAATTACTTGTATTGTTTGTTTTCAGGTCTTATTTGAAGAGTGATCAGATCAAACCGGTGAGTCAATAATAAGAGATTATGCATGCAATATTATTAACATAATGTTGAACAAGCAATGTGCCCGATGGGATTGCCTATCGCCAAAAATAAGGAACTTCCATACAAATTGTTATTTATCCCCTTTATAGGATAAGTTATCAAAATTCCTTCTTTAGTGCTCACCTTCGTGCTGGAACTCTTGTGCTAAAGTTCATGTTTCTATACCTAGCTACTTAGGCTGTGTCTTGTCTAATTGTTTTTAGTAACTCTAAGATTTATTCTTTGACTGTACCTTTTTTTTAAACTAAAGATTGTCAGTTTCCTTAAGCTTGTCTTTAGGGAAATTAAAACTGTTTCCGATGAGAGATTTCCGTCGACACTATTGTATTTTTGTTTAAGAGTTTCTTTTTTATTCATGATTAAAAAAACAATTTTACTTTGTCAATTAACTAAGTTTGTAGCTGTAGGATCTATATCTGAAATACCTTAGTTAGCAATGAGTATGCGGAAAGTTTTGAGTATGAATGTGAGTGGATATAAGAGTAAGGTAAGATACAAATAAACGATGGATGGACTGTGTGCAAGATGATATCCTTGGATAAAAACGGAGTGACTACTGAGATGACGACAAGTAGAGAAGTATGAAAGGTAAATAAATTGGGATAAGTGCAGAAGAATCATGAGTGACGACTGATGCTAAAAACAATTAAAGCATAAGCTATTTTATTTGTATCATCTGGTAAAAGTGCCCCTATATCCTTTTCTTTTCATTAGCAATGGTGCTTAGCTGGAGCTTTTGGCCCGTTAAAAACCCGAAAATCGGTCGAATTTCAAAATTATTCTGGCTGGCAGGGAAATTAGTTTTGTTCAGAATCATTTACTGAATGGGTTTCTATCATTTTTAGTATAGGTAAAGTTTTACTCCAGAAATAATTAACACTACGTAAATCGCAGTCACACTTCCGCTGTACATTATGTCTTAAAAAATAAAAATAAAAACGAAGTACTCACTACAAGACACCCTTATATTTGTATAGTTGGATAATAGTTTAATTTAGCACCCAGTGAATTTACATTAGTTAGCAAATAAATGAATTTCATATTAAAACTAAAATGTGAAAAAAAAAAACGAAAAACAAAGTAAAAATTCAGTTTATATATTATGATTATGGTAGTGTGCGTTACATTCCGGGACATACCTATTTTAGATAGATCCTACCACGCTTCTTAAAAAAATATCACAGAAAAAACAAAGTAGGTAAATTTTGTCCAAAAATAAGCCAAGAAAATGCTCGCAAAGAATTTCAGTCGTATCTAACATTCACGGGGTATCTACGGTTCCCTACTTATGCAAATAGCTTCTGAGTTACTACACTTAACATTATCGGACTACTAGTTCTGCATACCTACTGTGAAAAATAATATGGCTATGATACCTACCATGGTAGTGATAACAGGTGGGAATTCAATACCAGCTTTAAAATATGTTCAGTCCGACCGAAACCGGTTTTTTTTTTCTTTCGGCTGAAATTATCTTCCGTCTGCATTATATTTTCGGCCGAAAACCATTGTTTTTGTTTTGGGAAAACTAAAAACTGCATTATCAATATTTTGAACCTTCGATGTAAACGTTTAAACTAAACAAAGCTTTATTATTTTTATTAATATCGCACAATAGCAATATAAAAAAAAACCGGCCAAGTGCGAGTTGGACTCGCGCACCGAGGGTTCCGTACAAACCTGTAGGTATCGTCGGTTTATGTATAAGGCTTATGCTTATGAAATTAAAGGTTTTTTTTTTTAATTTTTATATTGGAGTTGATCGAATGAAAGAAAAATTGCGGTTTACGATTTATGACGTATTAAAAAAAAAACTACTTACTGGATCTCGTTCAAACCAATTTTCGGTGGAAGTTTTCATGGTTATGTACATCATATATTTTTTTGAGTTTTATCATTCTCTTATTTTAGAAGTTACGGGGGGGGGACACACACACATTCTACCACTTTGGAAGCGTCTCTCGCGCAAACTATTCAATTTAGAAAAAATGATATTAGAAACCTCAATACCATTTTTGAAGACCTATTCATAGATACCCCACAAGTATGGGTTTGATGAAAAAAAACATTTTTAAGTTTCAGTTCTATGTATGGGGAACCCCAAAATTTATTGTTTTTTTTTTCTATTTTAGTGTAAAAATCTTGATGCGGTTCACAGAATACATCTACTTACCAAGTTTCAAAAGCGTAGCTCTTATAGTTTCGGAGAAAAGTGGCTGTGACATACGGACGGACGGACAGACAGACAGACAGACAGACAGACAGACAGACAGACGGACAGACAGACATGACGAATCTATAAGGGTTCCGTTTTTTGCCATTTGGCAACGGAACCCTAAAAAGCAATGTCTTAGTTATTGTGTTTATAGAAAGGTTTTTTAAATAAATTAATTGTAAGTATTGCTAGGCAGCACTTAACATTTTTTGGCTACGGCCGCAAATACTTTCTTTTTTCGGCTGAAAACGATTAATCCGAAAATTTTGCACTTAGTGAGTTCCTAGTATTAACTGAAAAAATAGCTGTTATTTGTATTACGAACCAATAACAACATGGTTACAAAGACTTTATATTTTGATCCTTGATGAAATGTCTTTTAGGTTTCTGACATAAAAGATTTCGGAGTTCCTTTTTACTAGGAAAATTTACTTTTATTTTTAATTTTTTTTTTTGTCACAAGTCTGCTACTATAAACTGTACATTTACAGAGAAAGAGGAAACCTGTTCCACCGTAATACAGTTTATACTAGTACGGGGAACAGAGTGAATCAGTTCTGTGCTTTTTTTTTTTTTTTTTTTTCAGGATGGGAAATCATCAAATGACTTCTCCCGCTCTGGGCGGAGCGGGAGGGCGCGTCAGACTTTTACTGACTAAAACCCACCCGTGTTCCATCAGTTGCCCATGTGCCAGGGTCACGGTATCTCTTTCGAACAATCACGCGACCCCGGCAGGCATCGGTCCTAGTAGACCCCTTCACTGCTGCTGACATCTCTTTGAGGCGCGCGTGGAACACTGCGCGCCGTCGACCCGAGCTTGGTCCTTACCGGGCGGCGAGCTACCCATTGCTCGCCACCCGCAAGCTCGCGCCTGCGGTGACCGGGAGTCCGCTATGGACTCCCGACGCCCGGGGCGTCTCCTCCTGCGGCGGCTAGGGACGTGAGGGCGCAGTGACTGCCACTCCCTCACACGCCCCGCCTCCTCCTTCGCGAGCATTACTGCTTCACAGAAGGAGGTGACGGCTTCCCATTCCCTCTCGCTCCGTACCATGGCTCGCACCAGGGCCGGACGCGAGAGGTCGCCGCCGCCAATCGCCTCCACGAGGACACGGCGGTGCCCCGCCCAGGCTGGGCACACCTCCACCGTATGCTCCACCGTGTCCTCCAGACGATCCTCGCAATGAAAACACCCGGACGTATCCTCCCGCTTTATCCTGAACAGGAACCCACCGAAGCACCCATGCCCGGTGAGAACCTGCGTTAGGCGGAAGGTGAGGACGCCGTGGCGCCTCTCTATCCACTCCTCAAAGAGGGGACTTACCGCCGCAATTGTGGCGTGCCCAGCACTGGGTTGCGACAATCGTACCCGCCATGTCGCCATGAGATCACACCGGAGCTCTGTCCGCCGTGCCGCGATTTGTTGCGGCAGCGGAGTTTCGCCCCGGCGTTTCGCCTCCTCGCACCACTCCCACATGTGCGCGAGGACCTTTGCCTCCAGATCCCATGGCGGCACTCCGGCAAGGAGGCTCGCCGCCTCGCACGAGATCGTGCGGTATCCTTGGATTAATCGGATGGCCATGACCCTCTGGGCCGCACTCAACCGGCGCGCTGGGCGCAGCCTCAGTGAGGGCGCCCACACCGGTGCCCCGTAGAGGGCCATGGACCGCACGATCCCCGTGTAGAGCCTCCGGCAGGAGGCGTTTGGACCCCCCAGATTGGGCAGGAGTCGCTTTAATGCAGCCCCAGCCCGCTCCAGTCTGGGAGCCAAACGTCGGAATCAGTTCTGTGCTAACAACCATAATACGTACTTACAGATACTTCAGACAAGAATTTTACCTAACTGTACTGCTATGTGATACTTATTGAAATGGTGCTAGGTTGTTTTTATTTGGCAAATAAAGTTTTTTTTTTAAACTATAAAAATTCTTATAAAGCCACACTCATAAAACCTCTTTTAAAAAAACATAAAAGTTCCAATTTTAAACTGTAAACTGTAGTAAATAATGAAAGCACGAATTCTTATCTGGAAACCTCACACTAAAACTTACTACTTTCATATCAACGGTCCGCAAGGACTTAGTTACTGCTTCAGGTAGTATTCCAGATACCTAGGAAACACTTCTATAGTAATGGCACATCCATGAAATAGTCCTTTCAACATTTATGACCTATATCTAGGTAAACTCGGCTTAATTTTATACACTGAACAGTAGAACCTGACAAGGCATGCTTAAAATAAACATTGATAGGTACGAAACATAAAGACGTTGCTTTTTTAAATGTGTGTGTTGTGTGTGTGTGTTGTGTTAGATTTTCTTTTTGTATCTATACAGATACAAAAAGAAAATCTATCTAATCCTGTATTGTCCTACTGCAGGGCAAAGACCTCCCTCTCCCTATTCCACATAATTATATTTTAATCCTAGTACTGGCTATTCCTTTCGGTATGAGTCAAGCTCGTTCCGCCATCTTCGTCTTGGCCTGCCGCAATGGCGACGTCAGTTTATTGGTGGTTCTCTATTAGCCCATTTGTCATAATGACGTGTTCGACAAAAATATTAAATAGTTTAAAGCAAAAAAAAAAAAAAGAACCATCCGTATTTTCAAAACGTAACAAAATAATATAAGTGTAAAGGCTCTCGCAAAATAAGCGCTACGTGACTCGAGTAGAACGATGTCTATGAATACTCGCGTCGCCTGTCTAAGGAAGCTTTAACAATTCAAGATAAAATTGTGTCTAGACGTACCAGTCCAAGATACCTACTCATAACTATGAAACACGTGCTAAAGGTTAAGTAAGAAAGTACTAGTAACCTATTTTTATAGTAGCAACACAGACTACACGAATATTTCCTATAGCTGTCCTTTGACACATGTACGATACTCGTGCCGAATATTAAATCCTCTAAGGTAAAAAATTGGTAATCTATTTTTGTAGTGGCAGCCCCGACCACATCACATCAATATATCCTGTATCGATGTTGCCATATGGAGGGTTAGATAACAAATTCCTCGAACACGCTTTTCTTATTACTAGTTTCTTTTGGCATTTTCATTTTTTCGGAGGAATGTCAATTTATCTTTACGTGATGATAATGTCAATATGAGAGAGGCTTGCGTCATAGTGTCGTAACTATTGTTCCAGTAAATATTCAATTGTGAGTAATTGAATTATTTGGAACTGAATTATGTTTAAATGACTTATACATTATTAGGCGTTCGTGGTAATCGTAATAACATCCCCGAGAATGATCGATTGTTAAGCTACGCTTTTCAAGGTTGGTCTGTAGATAGGTGACCATCCATTACATATGACCTATCCGTGCTTCGGTAAGTCCAGGCTGTCATTCGTAGATCTTTGACAGTTGATACGGGTAATTACCCGAAAGAAGCTCGAAAGACTGACAAGCTGTCTTGCCCGGGGGTTATCGTGTTACCCAGTAGACGGGTTGTCGAGGTAAGGTAGTCAGTCGCTCCATGTAAAGTACTGGTAGACAGATGCTTTCGGATAGGCGGGAACGCGACTTCAACATAATGGCAGATGATGATGAATTAGGGTAAACTTTTGTTGTTGTGTTCTACTCGTATCTATATCATTATAAGTTGTTTCTCGTTTATGTTTGTGCTGCACTAAAAACGGTAGATTTTACATATTAATCCTTTTTAGATATATTTATAATAATATTATTTGATTTAAAAATATCTTATTATGTGAAGTAAGATATGAGCTAGAGTAAAATTAAAACAAAATTAAAATAGTTTAATGTGGCAAGTATGTAGGTTTGTTATATGTAGAGAACATCAGTTGTATGACATAACACAAAAATGTGACCGTTCTATTTTCGACTTAATACTTTTGTATTTGTCTCCTAAATAGAACTACTGATATAATCTTTAGAGTAACAAAAATTTAAAAGAGTATCCTTAGATGGTTCTTTTTATGTTGAGAGGATGAATGACAAAATTTACCACGTGTGAGTGCAAACGCCGATTGGGGACCTAAAAGGACATAATAAAGTGACCTTATTAGTGATGTTCTTCAGAAAGGTCAGGTGCGTAGTAACTGGCGTGCATGTATGACTATAAAACGTAAACGAAGCAAAAGAAGTATGTAAGGATCATCGCAGGTGGCATTATATAGTTAGACCAAACGAAAGACGTCGGTTTATGTATGACATAACATTCTTGTTAGGCCCTCTGCTTCGGCGGCGGTGACCTCTCGCGTCCAGCCCTGGTGCGAGCCATGGTACGGAGCGAGAGGGCATGAGAAGCCGTCACCTCCTTCTGCGAAGCAATAATGCTCGCGAAGGAGGAGGCGGGGCGCGTAAGGGAGTGGCCGTCTCTACGCCCTCACGTCCCTAGCCGCCGCAGGAGGAGACGCCCTGGGTGTCGGGAGTCGATTGCGGACTCCCGGCCACCGTAGGCGCGAGCTTGCGGGTAGCTCGCCGCCCGGTAAGGACTAAGCTCGGGTCGACGGCGCGTAGTGCTCCACGCGCGCCTCAAAGAGATGTCAGCAAAACTGAAGGGGTCTGATAGGACCGATGCCTGCCAGGGTCGCGAGATTGTTCGAAAGAGATACCGTGACCCTGGCACATGGGCAACTGAAGGAACACGGGTGAGTTTTAGTCAGTAAAAATCTGACACGCCCTCCCGCTCTGCCCAGAGCGGGAGAAGTCATTTGATGATTTCCCATCCAAAAAAAAGGCCCTCTGCTTGTCAGCGATAACTTAAGTTACAATCTGGCCAATTATATTGTTACGACAACTTATAGTACAAATGCTTAATTTATTGGGCAAGTTTGATCACAAATTATGATGTTGTCAAGTACGATGGCAATGTAGCGATTTATTACTATAACTTAAATCAAAGCACTGAATCTAAGCTAGTATTTTATATCCTGAGGTAGATCAAAGAAAGACGTAACATCATTAAGTTATTCTTTTAAAGTATGAATTTGAATGATTGTCGTGAGTTTGATAAAACGCTTGGGAATAATTGTAATCTGTACTTTACTTTACCGAGATAAGAGTTATTTTACAATGAGGTACTAATGATTTTTGTCCTATTAGGGTATTTGAAATTTTTGTATGAAACCTATACTACCCATATAGACTAAGTTGCGGGGGGAAAAACCTAGTTTGTAACAATTCATTCACCATGATTGCAACTTCCTTTACTATGTTAAAAGTTCCGTTTAAAAACAAAACAAATCCGTGCCAGCACTATTTCACTCTACGCCCGAAAGCAATGAATTGAAAAAAAAAGACAAAAGTCATGGCCCGTCACGGATTAACTATTCGGAAAATTTAAAAAAAAAATCCGGCTTTGTCGACTGAGTTATCGCGTCCGGACAAAAGGCGGGACCTATACGCGGCCATTTTAAAATGAAAAATTGTCAGCTGTCATTCAATTGTGAATCGAGCAAGCGCTTTCAGCGATGTGGTGACTTTTGTTTGTGCTGCTCCGACTTTTGCACTAACAGCGTAATGTATGGACTTTATAAATGGGCTGTCTGGTTTTATTTTACCCGACTGCAAATGAGGGTTATGTTTTGTAGTCGTAGTGTTTTATTGGATTGGCGTAATATTCAAAGCTTTGTTGCATAATCTTTACATAGTAGGGTAGGTTGGTGTAAGATGGCGCAGGAGATAAGTTGGCGCATTCGCGATTGGTGGATTCTGGTGTGACGTAAGCAGCTAACTTCAGTCGCGTTTTGTTGACAACTTGTGCCGGTACGCGCTCCCAAAAAAACATTCGATTTGCTCACAAAACGATTGTTCCAGGTAAGTCTTAAGATTTTGAACACTTTTAATCTAATTTTATTCTCATTTGGAAGTTGAGTCAGTATAAAACAATGCATTTATTACATGTTTTGAATGAGTTGTTGACTAAACACATACTTCATCTCAATTTAAGAAATGAAATCATTCTGGTATTTCATAAGAGATAGCGTTAGTGCAATGATTTCTGCATTGTGGGGAAGTTTGTAAGATGGCGCACTGAGCGAGTGTACAAGATGGCGCGCGCCATCTTACAAACCCTATTTTAATGTGAGGTTTGGACTGTGTTTCTCAATTCAATTATAAAAAGAAAAAAAAATCAATTGCAGAATGTCAAGGCGCGAAAGGAAAAGTGACAGACAAAGATGGGCACCTTCACTTATAGAAGAAGCACGCAAGCTCATACATGAAGGTAAAAGTAAAAGATTTGTTGCAAAATCACTTGGAATGCCAGAATCTTCCTTGAGGAGGTTACTGAAAAGACCTTCATGTCCAACAAAACTGAGCAGATTTGACACTACCTTCTCAACAGAGATCGAAACAGCTTTCTGTGATTATTTGAAACCTATAGATTCAATGTTTTTTGGTATGACCACGAAAGATTTAAGGGCACTTGCTTATGAATTCGCTGAAAAAAATAATATAGCACACAGATTCAATCAAGAAACAAAGACTGCGGGTAAGGAATGGCTTCGTGGTTTTTAAGAAGACATCCAGACTTATCCATTAGACAACCAACATCGACAAGTATTGCGCGGGCCGTTGGTTTTAACAGACCACAATGTGAACGCTTCTATATTAACTTGAGTGCTATGTTGGACAAATACAACTTTGCTCCTCACCGTATCTACAACATGGACGAAACGGGTATATCCACAGTCCCAAATAGACCACCCAAAGTTCTTACAACTAAAGGAAAACGTGCAGTCAATAAAATTGCAAGTGCTGAGAGAGGCATAAATGTGACTGTTGTAAGTGCTGTGTCTGCAAGTGGCCTCTTTGTTCCACCTGCATTTATTTTCTGAAAATAATATTGTTGCACTCACTTTACCACCACATAGCAGCCACAAGATGCAGCCTCTCGATAGAGGTTTTCACGGAATACTCAAAAAGTATTACGCTGCGGAGTGTGAAAAATGGTTGAGGAGTCATCCAGGAAGAGCTATTACAGTATTCCAGGTGACATCTATTTTTGCATCTGCCTACAACAGAGCTGCGAATATTCAGTGTGCTGTAGATAGTTTCAGAGTCACAGGAATTTGGCCTTGGAACCCAGATGTTTTTAGTGATACTGATTTTATGGCCAGTTCTGTAACAGATAGATGATTTTGTAGGAAACTCGATACCGCCAAGTAGCTATGCTGGCACATCACAAGATTTTCATCCAAACACGCAAGTCACTGAGCCAACAACCATTATTGATGCCCAGTCTCCTCAACCAAGTCAATGCAACCCTTCTACCTCGACCAATGAAGATCTCACAGACACAAATGCTACATGTTCACACGAAATGTCAGTGTCTGATAAAATTCTTAATATTAAGCCTTTCCCTAAATCTCAGACAATAAGATCCACTAATAGGAAACGTATGAAATCTGAAGTAATTAGCAGTTTACCTTACAAACAGCAATTAGAGGCAGCATGTAAGCAAAAAGCTGAACCAAAACCTAAAAAACCTAAACAAAAATCTAAAGCACCCAAGAAACCTGATGTAGAAAAGGTCTGGATATGTCCTGGGTGTCAGGAAATATATAAGGAACCCTTAAAAGAAGACTGGGTAGAATGCTCAGTGTGTCAAGAATGGTGGCATGATAAATGTACGGGATATATTGGATTTGGTGTATTTAAATGCGACATGTGTCTCCCTTAGATGACCTCGCATTAACTGCGCCATCTTATCGACTTTGCTGCGCCAACTTACCGGATGGGTTGTGTACAAGTGCGCATTTCTGATTTTTTAAGTTTGTATGAAAATTTGTCCAAAGACAATAGATGTGATTTTTATTTAAATGTTCTATTGTTACCAATAAGTCAAAGATTTAGAATATTTAAATTTGATTTCGAAGCGTTGCATTTTTATTTTCTTATGACGGATTGTTTCAAAAGTGCGTCATCTTACACCAACCTACCCTATAAACGTCGGTGTATCCTAGAACTTAATAAACGTCAGTGATATCTATCAACCCGCGCTGGGCCTGCATTTTACATGACAGCCAACTCCTTCGCTAAGAGAGCAGGACTGTGTCTCAGTGGTGGGAATATTACAAGCTGAATATACTTTCAAGTATTTTTCACAGATTTTCTGGTTAGGTATCTTGTGCTGAGCATGAGGTCGTGGGCTCAATGCCGGGCAATGTTACTTTGTTATTCCATCTAGAATGTTTAGTAGCAGCCCAGAGTCCTCAGCTGATGGCATTTGTGTCGTCCCCTGTGTTAAATGGGACTTAAACATAACTAGCGATATGTGAGTGTACTATAGGAATATCTCTGCCTAGCCCTTGCGGAATACAGGCGTGATAGTAAGCTAATATGTTAAGTAGTATACGCATCCATTTCAAGAACATCACCTTCATATAGATATATCCTCGCTATAGAAACAACACCTAAAATGAGATGTATATATATATATATATATCTTACACCACGGGGCAGCGTGAAACAAAAAACAGAGCCACCAACTGAATATTCACGTCCTTCCTGTAACGTTCACCATTTATCTTTTAACAAACGATTAAGTCTCTCATCTCATTACTCTAAACCTGCCTAATTCTATAGTCCATGTTATTTCCGTTAGCTGCCTCTTTCTTTTACGTGCTTAAACAAAGTGATTTTTAGGTTGAGACAAAAAGCAGGGAAACGACTTTGTTTTATACTTTGGAAATATGCGCGGGCAAAGCCACTGGCAAAACCTAGTCGTGAATGAATGAGTTACACACAAAACCCTTCCGGGATTAATTCCGTAATGATAATGAAAACCGCAATAAAATCCTTTACGTAGTTTAGAATAATGTGGTCACACACAGGCACGAATTTAGACTTTAATTTACAATAGATATAGAAGCCAAACTATCTCCTCACACCCTTATCTCGCTATATTAGTTTACTTCCGAAGGAAAACGACTCAGTATAAATATTCATAATCCCCAACTATTCATGGAAAGCAATAAATGACCTTGTTCTGACCTCTGAGCTGTTTAATATTAAAAGACCCTCGTTATAACGAGAGATTAAACTAATTGTTAAATAAATCAAAGGATATCCGTTGGTCGAATCGTAGTAATGTCGTGAATAAAGGCGTAGTTTCACTGCCGTTAAGAATGAGCACGGAGCGGTTTCCGACATTAAGCCGCAAATCAAGAAGTATTATAGCACTGATTTCAAAGGCACTTGACCGAATGGCACCTTAGCTGTTCCATTAATCGCACTGAAACAAAATTTTGATAACTTCTATAGGTGATTTATCCACACTATCCATACTTCCATACTTCCATACTAATATTATAAATGGAAAAGTAACTCTGTCTGTCTGTCTGTCTGTATGTCTGTCTCGCTTTCCTGCTAAAACTACTGAACCGATTTAAATGAAATTTGGTACACAGATAGTTTAGAACCTGAGAAAGGACCATAGGCTACAAATTTTTATCCCGGTAGTATGTTCCCGCGGGATAATTTCCGACCTCCACGCGGG
Source organism: Aporophyla lueneburgensis (assembly GCA_932294355.1). Classification (NCBI taxonomy): domain Eukaryota; kingdom Metazoa; phylum Arthropoda; class Insecta; order Lepidoptera; family Noctuidae; genus Aporophyla; species Aporophyla lueneburgensis. The sequence goes on from OW028742.1 coordinate 5,765,802, forward strand.
CGAAGCCGCTGGCAAAAGCTAGTTAATAATATTTTCATTCCACGAAACACACCTCTCTGTATTTTTTAATCGACACAAAAAGGAGAAGGTTCTGAAGTAAACGCGTTTACTTTTTATGTATGAGAACGCATGCTCAATACTTTTACAACGTCGTTACATTTAGGTATTTTTTTTATTGTAATGCGTATACCAAGAAGTTGATGTTACAGTTAAGTAAGACTAACATGAGGGAAGACCTGAGTGGAAGTGTAGGGCAAGGCGAAGGTTCATTTAGGTTTTTTTTTTTCACATTCACAAGACCCTTATAAAATTATAAATGAATGAAAGACGTTCATTCTGCTCCTATCATTTTTCGATCAGCCGAGTTCAAGAGTGCCGAAATCCAAACCAAAGAATCAGTTCACTAATGAATAAATTCACTTCTGTTGTGTTCAGACGTGTCACTTCTTTTTGTTCGTTTACAACAAAAATAAACTAAAAGTGAAGTGTCGGATATTGACGTCAGTTGCGCTGCTTAATTTGTTTGTGAGCCATACTACCGCATCTAGTGCTGTGGGTCGCCGTGAATAATCCGGCCTACATTTTCATACAAAGCGAATAGTACAGCCATTTGGTGCCCAAAATGGGTTAAGAGTTTTGAAAAATAGTGATTATAATTATTTTCGACGTGCTCTTTTTAACCGACGAAAAAAAAAGCAGGAGGTTATCAATTCGACGCGTATATTTTTTTTTTTTATGTACGACCACGCATGTCTTTGTACACGGTAGTCCGATTGTGATAATTCTTTTTTTATTGGAAAGTGTATACTCCCAAGGTGGTCCCATATAAATTTAAGGTATACCTTGCCAAGTATTATTAGTACATTCAAGCCACAAAAGAATATAAAATAAAAGCTTTTTAACCAAAAATTAAACCGCCGAAAAAACTGAAAAGCAAAAAATAATAAAACTTAATATTTTGAGTCGGCGCGAAAAAAATCAATGAACAAAGATCACTCAAAGTGCCGACTCATAATTTTAAGGTTTATTATTTTTTGCTTTTCAGTTTTTTCGGTGGTTTAATTTTTGGTTAAAAAGCTTTTTCTAACTAACACACAACATCCATTTCTTTGACGTTTGCGCGTATTGGCAAAATGACACCCAAAATATATTTTTACCGGAATATGTCCTTTCCAACTCATTTAACAACAAAAAAATTCAGCCTGTGAAATTAAAAACAAACCATTTAATTTCACACTAACTTTTGCGTGCGGCTTCGCCCGCGTGTTATACGTATAAACCTTCCTCTTCACTCTATCTATAAAAAATACCGCATCAAATCCGCTGTGTGGTTTTAAAGATCTAAGCGTCTGTCTGTCTGTCCCTATTTATATAGGGACAGACAGAAAGAAGTGACTTTGTTTTGTACTATGTAGTGATAAACCTCCAAGAGCATTTCTGAAAAGTCAGAAGCTAGGTGCACGGTTATATTGGTTGTTTCCTATGGAGAAGAGCCAGCAAGGAACTCCACGGTTATTATTTTAAAATAATTGGCGTTCAAAATCAAAATCAAAATCAAAAGTCATTTATTCAAACTAGGCTGAGAGTCAGCACTTTTTGAACGTCAAAGTTACACAAGACAGTCCCCCCAAAACGCCCGCCCTTCGACACTTCCTAGTGCTTTAGCTGGGAAGAAGAAGTGGCGGAACAAACTCCCCAGCAGCACAGCTGTCTGTTTACAATGTTTTCAAATTGCTGTGTTAATAGGATGTGAAGACAGTGTAGGCTTGTCAACAAGGACCAGCTACTTTGGAAAATTGAAAACAATAATAATAAGTTAAACTAGATAAAAAATTCAAAATTAATGAAGTAACCTCTTATTTTTTATATAAATACTAGCTTTTGCCTGCGACTTCGTCCGCGTCAAATATTTGCTCCCCTGACCCTTCCCGTCGCATCGCAGCCTGCCAGTTTTCGTCCATTTTTTTGTTACTGATCTGCTCCTTTTGATCTTAGCGTGATGTTATATAACCTATAGCCTTCCTCAATAAATAGGCTACCCGATTCAAAAATAATTTTTCAATTCGAACCAGTAGTTCCTGAGATTAGCGCGTTCCACCCCCCCATTTTAGGGAAGTGGGGGGTTAGAAAGAGCCAAAAAGCTTATGTCACTCTCCATCCCTTCAAATATCTCTACTTAAAAAATCACGTCAATTCGTCGCTCCGTTTTGCCGTAAAAGACGGACAAAAAGACACACACACTTTCCTATTTATAATATTAGTATGGATTTTTAGCGTACATAAATGGGCAGCAATAAAAGTGTGCCTTAATCATACCTATAAACATTATCAGTTAGACTAATTTACATTGCAAATTGGACCCTTGTTTGAAGTAGCCGAAGATTTGAGAGTGTTAAATAATGCTCTGTCGTCTCTGAAGTTAGTTGAGTTATTTATTTGTATTGAAGGGTTTAATTAAAAGGGGATTTCGACTTGCTTCATTGTTCACGATTTCGATTGGTGTCCTGTTATGAAAATGTATGAAACGTATCCCTTTCTGCCTATCGATTTCTTTATACATTTATAAGTCGCTGTTGGTATATAATACAATTGAAAAAAAATAATCAATAAAAGTAAATAAAAAAAAACAATCAATCAATAGTAAATCAATTTCAATATTGGCTTGAGTTTGTAAAATCTTATAGAAACAGAACTTTAAGTTTTTCCCGAAATAGAAAATTTTCCGAGATATTTTTTTCCAATTTTTCTTTCAATGAAAACTGAATTCAGATTATTACAAACATTTTACATATAACAAGGCCGAATTCCTCCAGCCATTCTCAAGTAATGAGCTTACAAAAAAAAATCATTTAATTTTTTAATTAAATACATACAAGTAAGTAGAGAGATTAGTTCAAGTTTCCTTCATATTTTAACTAATCTATATATTTATAAATGTTATGTTGGCTTGTGTACGCTTCAAAAACTCAAAAAGTTCTGCACCAATCGAGCTGAAATTTTAACATGATATACATATAATCCGCATCAAGGATTGTTTTTATCTATTTTTTGCATCAGTCACCTATCCGCGAACGCGAAAAAACAGTTTTTTTAACGATCAGCTGTGTACCAGTGACCGCGCCATCTATCGGAAGCGAACAAAACACTCACTGAGAACCGCAATAGGAATGGCGTGCCACAACGAAGCGTGGCAGGGTACAGCTAGTTGCTCATATTTTCACGTGTTTCTTTTCCCTACATTACTGAATCTTTCGTGTTATAAAACACGTAATCTTAGAGTCCTTTTGGAAGATTAAGATCATGCTACGTTCCTTACACAGGCACACGCAACCAGCTAATTTTCCTTGGTCCAATCCTACTACTTTGAGTTTCTTATCACGAAAATAAATGAGTAAAATAAAAAAAGGGAAATTACGTCGATTACGATACCTTTAGTGATGTAGCGAATTCTACGTCACCACAGGAATCTACCATTCAGACAAACGTATTCAAGGTTTCTTTGTTAAAGTTGTCAGTAGAGTCGAAATGAATTTCGATTTTGGGAATTTTAGACCGAAATAACTGTCCATTTTCGTCCATTCGGCCGAAATTAAATAGGTATTTACTTGAAGAAAACTATAAAGTTTCAGGTGTTTCGGTTAAGTTATTATAAAGATTAAATGATAGCCAACGTATCTCTTTTATTTACCAACAAAAACACAACCGAAAACAAAAAAAAATGTTCTCTGATTTCGGTCGAAAATCGAATCAGGCCGAATATTATAGTCTATCGAAAAAAATAAACATTTTCGTTCCTACTCTAGTTATCAGTCACGGAAATACTTTCTATCCCTAACTAACTACGAAAGACACCTATTCCTTAATGTTTTCCTAATGAATGTCGTACACAATATAACCGAGACACTAATTACAGTCAACAAAAAATAAACTTCGGGACACATTCTTCCACAACGTTACCGCAACACAATTATCTAATTGTCTAATTTGAAAAAAAATCTTCCTTGCAACAAAAGAAAAAGTTCTCTGCAAGTTTCGAGCTAGCCAGACCGTAAATTACTCGTTTCGAGGTTTTGTTTTCATCTCTTTTCTTTGTTCGGAATTGTTTCCGTACCTGTCTTTTTGTTCTTCGTCTTTTAAGTAAATGAATAATATAATTCATTATCATTATCATTTCAGGCGAAAGACTGCTGGACATTAAACCTCTCCCAAAATCTGGAAGGATTTGCCATAGTCACCACGTTTGGTAGGCGGGTTGGCTATCGCAGTATGGTGGTAAAATGCATAAAGAACGCTGCTGCCCATTACGCAGTAAGTCCTTCTAATAGAATGGTGCTATTCTTAACATCCGGCACTATAAGGAACAATATTATGACTAATATGATTAATTCATGAATACAGATAGTATGTAATTTAAACGTTTAAGGAACATTTTACGAATTATTATTGGGTGCTTTTATTATTTCTATCGTGGCTATATGGAATGAGTTCCATGATAACACAAGGAAGTAAAATGTACGGGAATTATGAAAACAGTTCTTTTTTTGTTATTTGATAGACGTGGGTAAACTCTCACGATTATAACGTCAGGTTAAATTTTCAAAGCAAAGTATGAATGGACTGTGAGTGATATGGATAGAAAGATGACAACTAATAGAGAAATGTGGAATAAAAAGACATGTTGCCCCGACTCCAAATAAATTGGTACCTATAAGGGCAGGAGAATAATTATGGTCATAGATTAGTAATGATAAAAAAAACCGGCCAAGTGCGAGTCGGACTCGCGCACCGAGGGTTCCGTACAAACCTGTATATAATTTTTATATTTGAGTTGATTGAATGAAAGGTAAATTGCGGTTTACGATGTATGACGTATTAAAAAAAAACTTCTTACTGGATCTCGTTCAAACTAGTTTTCGGTGGAAGTTTACATGGTTATGTACATCATATATTTTTTTTAGATTTATTGTTCTCTTATTGTAGAAGTTACGGAGGGGGGAAGGGCACACATTTTACCAGTTTGGAAGTGTCTCTCGCGCAAACTATTCAGTTTAGAAAAAAAATATATTAGAAACCTCAATACCATTTTTGAAGACCTATTCATAGATACACGTATGGGTTTGATGAAAAAATTTTTTTTGAGTTTCAGTTCTAAGTATGGGGAACCCCAAAATTTATTGTTTTTTTTTTCTATTTTAGTATAAAAATCTTAATGCGGTTCACAGATTACATGTACTTACCAAGTTTCTCAACAGCATAGCTCTTATAGTTTCGGAGAAAAGTGGCTGTGACATACGGACGGACAGACAGACAGACAGACAGACATGACGAATCTATAAGAGTTCCGTTTTTTGCCATTTGGCAACGGAACCCTAAAAATCATTCTGTTAGAAATGTTGGCCCGTTTTCATTATTAATAATACGCGTTCAGTGTGATGTCGGACGTTAAGAATAGCACCATCCCTTTCAGTGGGGGTTGTAGAAGGCGACTAAGGGACTTACTAGAGAATGGGCAGCAGCGTTCTATATGCATTGTACCTCCATACTGCGATCAGCGACCCGCCTGTCAAGCGTGGCGATTATGGCAAACCTCTCCAAATTTGGGGAGGTCCAGCAGTAATCGTCGTTGGACTGAAATGATGATGATGATGATGATGATGATGATGATGATGATGATGATGATGATGAATAGGCATGTTAATTTCCTGCGTTATCGTGATGCCGTGAAAGTTCACGATAATATCGTCACGTAACAAATTATGAAACGCTCATTGAGCCCAAGATTAGAAGGCGACGGGAATTTACCCTCTTGTAGCTAATCCATCGTTCGCGAGTGCCACCATAACTCATTTTCCTTTGTCGTTTATTACAATGCCGTAACAGCATGGAAATCGACATATTTTATGCAGTACCTTCCATTATTTTCTTTGTGAGAATTTCTTTTTGCGTTCGACATTTTTGCTTCGAGATATGCTTTTGTTTACGACCGCCAGTGAATACTTTCTGTTGTTCTGTTGTAAGTTGTATACAGTGTAAAGACTCCCGCAGAGTAATGCGACTTGGCAGCGTGACACAACTTAAGTAGACCAATTTTTATGAAGTTTTTGTAGAAATCGTTCAAGTAGAGGTTGCGTCTCGATAACACGTCGCGTTTTACCGTCGCGTCCGTCTGCAGGACGGGTGCTTCGGTTGAAAACTCAGCTTTTGTTTCATTTAACGCGAGAGGCAATATATTTTTTAATAGAGTTTTATTACTAAAAATGTTACCAATTTACAATGTATTGTTAACAACATAAAATGATGACTTTCACAAGTATAATATTTTGATCACTCTCCGTTCTAAGGTATCATATTTATTTTTATGTTTTTTCAAGAATACATACCAATACTTTTCACATAACTACACATAATGTTTTCTTTCTATTAAAGGCACAAAGAAAATAATTTTCACACAGAGCTGTTCAAAGAAATATTATCATAAATATTTTTCAAATCACTTTTTTATTACACCCGTTCTACCTGGTTTGTAAGAGTTCTTCCATCACCTGGCTTTAATGGCGTGATAATATAACTTTTTTGGCCATTATCTACCTACTTCGAAGCCATGTTGTGTTGGTTGAGTTACGATATTTCAAGGAGTTCGCTAGATATCTTTTTTACACATATATATATATACATAAACTCACGCCTTTTTTCCATGGGGGTAGGCAGAAACTACAGAACCCCACCTGTTACGATCTCTACACACTCCTTTTGCCTCGTTTAGGTTCATACAATTGGCCATACACACACGCCGGCTGCGAGTACTACGCACCTGACCTTTCTGAAGAACATCACCAATAAGGTCACTATATAAATGTCCTCCTAGGGCGTTCCCTCCCGGTGTTTGCACTCACATCTGCCTTGTAAATACCTCTTGTGAGCCATCCTTCATTCATCTTCTCAACATGACCAAACCATCTAAGCATATTTTTTTCAATTTTTATTACTACATCTTCTTTTAAACCACACACCGTTCTCATATCACATCATTCCTCAGCCTATCATTCATAGTCACACCACACATGCTTCGCAAGGAACGCATTTCCACAGCAATTATTCTACTTTCATGCTTCTTTTCCCACACCCCACATTCACTTCCATACTTACATAAGCGACACCCACGTGAAGCAATGGGATGGTGCTATTTTTATGTCCGGCACCACACGGAACTGAATATATAAAAATTAGAAATATTGTCCTTTCATATTATAAATCGTAACATTGTTAGTCTTTCCATTTGTGTGCTTATAACTGGAGAACCATTTAACCGATTTTTACGTAAAGTAAGTACCTAATGCATAACGTAAAAATAAAATAAAATGTTTACCTGATCGATGGAAAGGACCAAAGCAGGTGTTATTATTTAGCCACGAACCCCTGTCAGACTTTTACTGACTAAAACCACACATTCTCCTTTAAATGTCCTTGGCCGGGCTGCTAGAGCACTTGCGCAGTTGGTTACGCTCCCCGGCCAGAACACAAGGACTTTGGTCGTTTACTGTGGTGACTGCTCATGTACTTAGACTTCTCTGATATATTTAGAATTAAATGTTTTTAGTTATGTGGACAAATCTTCCTAATATACATATTACATTAATATTGGTGTAAAGGGTTTTAAATTTATTTTATTTTGTGAGGTATAACTAACAATAGGTACTTACAATACTTTACTTAGTATGTTAAAAATAAGCAGAACAAACATAAAAATAAACTGGATACACATTCTTTACTACCCACTCCTACCAGAGTCTCGGATTTGTTCAAAAGATTTACCGTGGCTCTGGCAAAGGCAACTGAAGGAACACGGGTGGGTTTTAGTCAGTAAAAGTCTGACACACCCTTTCGCTTCACCCAGAGCGGGAGACGTCATTTGATGATTTCCAATACAAAAAAAAAACTACTCACTGCATTTCCATTTTCATTATACGGTAGATGCTCAAATCCTTCCATACTTTTATTTGATTTTAAAAACGTTTTGTTCAAAAAACATAAAAAAAATGGTAATCCCCTAAGCCGAAAAGCCTACATGCTAACGTTCACGTTCCAACAAATGTCACCCAGAATTCAAAGGTACACAAGATAAAAACAAATGAGTAACAATAAATCACACGTAACAAGAGGAAAAAGTTAAATAAACATTGCCATATAAATACGTTAAATTCTGAAGCGAGGGTTCAGAAGATTTCGTTAGCGAACCGATTCGAATATAAATATATTCGATTATAGATAAAATCGATGATTAAATACTTTGTAATACCACAATTTTGTACGCTTTATGTAATTTATTTCATCATCTCAAGGGCGGGCGTTTTCGGGGAATATCTTATGTAATTTTGACGTTCATAAGTGTTTTGCAGCCTTATTTGAATAAATTGAACAAAAACATCGTAAAGACACAGGGCTGTCTTAGAGGCAAAATATATTGTATATTTTGTAACTTCCTCCAATCTGAGCACCGTGGTGGGTTACGGTCCATTCTTTTTCAAAGAGACGAAGCATGTGTACCGGCAATGGGAATCTTGTTGATTATTTTTAAGATTTTAAATTTTTTAAACCCGAAAAATTACTATAATACTTTTGACAATAGCTGCATTATAATACCTAACCTTTTATTTACTACCTTTAATTTTAATTTAATGTATTTGAATTTAGTGTATTTTATTTTAATGTTGTAATGAATTTAATGTACACACATCAAAAGTGTCTAGGGATCAACATATATTTTTGCAATAACTTTTCTCCTGATTGATATTAATTAAAATTTTCTTTAAGGATTCATCAAATAAAGTGTTTTCGTTTGTCACAGTAACGATAAACCAAGTCACCTTTGCATTAATAAAGAAATTTGCCATTTTCCTAATAAAGGGATTTTTGACATTTGAACCACTAACACAAAAGTTCGAAAAAAAGACTGAAATAACAGTTTTCTTTAAAATTTTATTGGGTAACTTAAACAATTAATAATCCGTGTTTCTACCGCGAACACTAACAACACAAGAACATCGGTTTGGCATACTCAAAATGAGTTCATCCAAATCACGCTGTGGAATGGCCGCCTATGTTCGTTGCAACAACAAAAAAAGGTCTTCTTGCGACTGGATACCCTCCATATTCGACAGAACTCTTCTCTGTAGCATATCCCATGCATGCTCAATCGGATTCAAGTCTGGCGACTAAGCAGGCCAGGGCAGGACATTGATGTTAGCTGCGGCGAGAGTCTGTCTTACAACTCTTGCGGTGTGCGGTCGTGCATTATCATGCATTAACTGAAATAAGGGACCGATTTGCACTTGTAAAGGAATGATGACGTCTGATACAATCGTCTCAGCATAAATTTGAGCGTTGAGGTTGCCTCTGATCCAAATCAACTCAGTTCTTCCGCCGATCCAAATACCCGCCCATACCATGATGGTTCCACCACTATAAGGATGGACTTCCTGGCAGGATTTTAATCGCTGTTGGCGTCCAGGGGTTCTCCAGTATCGTATACGTCTTGTATCCGGTCTCATACCAAAACGAGACTCATCAGAAAAGCACACGAAACGCCATTGTTCTTCTGCCCAATTTCTGTGTTCAAGAGCCCATTGATATCGAATCCTACGATTGTGCATTGCTATAGGTGGTACCCGTAGCGGTCTTCGGGAATGAAGGTTCACTTCATGCAAGCGGTTTCTGACTGTTTGGTCGCTAATTAAGTTCCCTGAAGAGTGATGAAGCCTCACGGCTAACATCATGGCGGTTATTGTTGGAGCTCTTCGAGTTAAGATTTGAATGTATCGGTCTTGTCTCCGTGTGGTGCAGCGATACCGTCCTCCATGGCGCTCAGCCACGGTACCAGTGCTTCGGTAACGTGTCCAAAGTCGACTGATAACACTCTGACTTGTATTCAGAGCTAAAGCCACAGTACGTTGCCGGGAACCAGCTTCTATCATTCCCACGGCTCTGAGCATTTCTTCCCTGCTTAAATGACGTCGCCGCTCCATAATATAATAATAATAATAATAAAAGCCATTTATTCAGACCTTTTGAAAATTATGCTACTACAATAAAATATACATATAAGTTGTGAATAAAGCTAAAAAATATATAAAAGTAATTCTATTGTTGACACCGGCTGTCTTGGTCTGTGTGCCCATTGGCAAAGGCCTCCTCCATATCCCTCCACTTTTTTCTATCGACTGCTATTCGAGTCCACAGTTTACCTCCTGCGGTTACCAGCTCATCGATCCAGCGTTTCCTCTGCCTTCCTCTATGTCGTTTGCCATTTCGCGGGTACCAGACTGTTACCCTTTTGCTCCATTTATCTTTGCTTCTGAGGGTGTGACCAACCCACTTCCATTTAAGTTTCCTGGCTTTCCGTGTGACGTCAGCCACCATCGTTACCCGCCTAATTTCTTGGTTTTTTATACGGTCTTTTCTTTTTACCCCCATCATACTTCTTTCCATGGCACGTTGACATACAGCAAGTTTGTTAACTTGTGCCTTTGTCAAGGCCCAAGTCTGGCATCCATATGTTAGGACCGGCAGCACACATGAATTGAATAGTCTCCCTTTTAATTTCAGACTAAAGTCAGGGCACTTCATAATCTCCTTCAGGGACCAGTACCGATTCCATGCGTTTGCTACTCGTCGGTCTATTTCTTTTTCGCTCTGGTTCATGCTAGAAATTATTTGTCCCAAGTATATGTACTCATCTTTGTAGTCGATGATTTTGTTGCTCACCATGATGATTTCTTCTCTTTGATAGTTGGTTAGAAGTTTGGTTTTATCGGTATTCATGGTGAGTCCAACTAACTTGCTTTCTCTCGCTAGGTCGACTATCATTTCTCTGAGGACAGTTGGTGACTCTGCAAAGATAACTACGTCATCGGCGAATCTAAGATGGGTCAGTCTGGCTCCATCTATTGCTATCCCCAAATTGTCCCAGTTCAGTCTTCGAAAGACTTTTTCCAGAACTGCTGAAAATAGTTTGGGAGACAGTGGATCACCCTGACGCACGCCTCTTTTGATTTCAATTATTGTTCCCTTTTTCTCTAGCTGTATTCTTGCTGAACTTTTTGAGTATACATTTTTAATTATTCTGATGTATTTGTTCATAACACCTTGTTCTTTCAGTGCCAACCAGATTGTGTCGTGTTCCAAAGAGTCAAATGCTTTATTATAGTCGACAAAACAGCAGTATAAGGGAAGATTATACTCGTTATATTTCTCAAAAATCTGTTTCACTGCGTGTATGTGATCTATGACAGAGTATCCACATCTGAATCCTGCTTGCTCAATAGGTTGATTCTCGTCCAGTACTCTTGATATTCTGTTTAGAATTACTTTGGAAAACACCTTATAAATGTTGGACATTAAGCTGATTGGTCTGTAGTTGTTGATATTATAAATATCACCTTTTTTGTGAAGAAGGATTATTGCTGATTCTGTCCATTGGGTGGGAATATATTCGCTTACTAAGATCTCATTAAATATATTAGTCAATAATTTAGCCGATTGTAGTATTGTGCTTAACAAGATCTCGTTAGTAACATGGTCTGGTCCCAGACATTTTTCCCTTTTTTGGGTTTGAATGGCGTTTTCTACCTCTCTTTCTAATATTTCCGGAGTTTGATCTGAATCACCTAAAAGGTCAACTACCTGTCCTTCTCTTTTGTTATTGTATAGAGCAGTGTAAAATTCAGTGGCTGCTCTTATAATGTCTGTTCTTTTGGTCCTGTGGCCACCAACTTTGTCTTTCAGCTTTGCGACCCAGTGCTTTTTGTCGTTTAGTTTTTTCTGCGCTTTTCGGATACCTCCTGATTTGGTTATTTCTTCTTCTAGTCTTTTCAATCTGTTCCGTTTCTTATGTTTTCTAATTTTTTCTCGTATTACCTTGCTTAGGTGTGATATTTGCGTTCTAATTTCTTTGTTCTTGTGTTCTTCTATTAAAAGGTTTTTCCTTTTCTCTAGTAGGTTTTTTATTTCATCCGGGATTTCTGTTTCTTTATGTTTATTTAATGACTTGTCTGTTCGTTGTAAAGCTTTTTCTATCTGGTCGTATTTTTCTTGTACTGTCCGTCGTGTTTCTATCTTATCGTAGTTATTTAGGATATGTTGTAGATTTGTATTTATTTGGAGAGGTTCTTCTGGATTTAACCCTGTTGGTTTTGTGTGGTAATTCGTCCTAGATTTTTTATGAGGTAAAGCTTTGAGGTTTGCTCTAATCATTCTGTGGTCTGTGTTGAAGTTAAAATTATTTAAAACGTTGAAGTCATCAAAACTTTTAGACTGATTTGTTAGGATAAAATCAATCTCGTTTCTGGTTTCTCCGTTAGGGGATTTCCAAGTCCACCTACGATTCGGTTTTTTCCGAAATTTGCTGTTTAGAATCGTGAGGTTGTGTTCGAATGCAAAGCTAATTAGCATTTCTCCGTTCTTAGTTCGTCTTCCTGTGGTATGAGGGCCCATTATGGTATCCTCGAAGTCTTGTCTACTTCCAACTTGAGCATTGAAATCACCCATAATGATGAGGTTTTTATGGGAATAATCTTTTACTGCCTGGCCCAGTTCTGCATAGAAATTTTCAACATTTTTTGTTTTGTCTTTGTCAGTTGCTTCTGTGCCGCTCCATAATAACGTTGGTTTTAATCAGTAGTAGGGAAACAGTAGCACTAATAATGTCTTCAATGCGTTGTATGTTTTTATAGGGAAAATATTGACAGCTGATTTTCATCTTTTACTCGAATTTAATTCACAGTTCCTGATTCAAATTATGAAATGCACCAAAAAGGATCCATATAAATTTATAAAATCATAAATTTATTACAAAGCCACATCTCAATCTCAAGAAATCCGCATAAAATGCTTGATCCCTAAACACTTTTGATGTGTGTATTTTTTTAATGTTGTAATGAATTTGATGTGTGTATTTCTGATTTAGTTATTGGGACTTTGTGCCTTAGCAAATAAATAAATAAATAATGAATAAATAATACTTGACAAAATGGGTGGTATTATCTTTACAAGCGATTTTTTTTTCGATAAAGAGATAAAATTAGGTAATTTGAAGATCCTACATGTCACGATCCGCGCTTTCTAGACATAACTTTGTTTCTACGTCGTGGGAAATAGAATCGTAAATACTCGCCGGTCTCGTTGGGTAGTCAGAGAAAGGTCCTCTAAAACTAAAACAGTCAGACGGTAAGTAAGGACTTACCGGCTGACTTTGAATTCATTATTTATTACCTTTCCAGGGACTAAAAGTACTAATGGATAAAGTCAAAGACATAACATTTATTTCGAATAGGCACATATAAGACGAAGGAAAATCGGCAAAAATGTATGGAAACTGGTCCCAGCACCAATAACAACCACACATATGCCAAAAGATAGGTATTTTAATGAATAACATTAACTACTATGGCGGCTCATTTCAATTCACTGTGTGGAAAAAGTTGTGGCGATGTTTGGCAGAACGTAGTTACTGGACGATAGATAATGGAGCAGTCGAATAGTAAATCACTTTTGGTGGTCTTGGTTTGTATATTTGCAATCGTACTAATTCCGATGATAAAACAATAGCATGGTACTAGCGAGGTGGTCTGATTACGGACCTGGTCGTTACATAACGGTACCCTTGAATAGCTACTAGTAAACTTATTGAGTGTGGGCTCATCAGATGTGTCTTAACGAGTCCTGTTCATTTTGCCTAGTGACGATGACCTGGTGACTGACCTGGACGCTGAATAACCACACTCGATATGTTTACTAGATATTCAAGGGTTCCGTTGTATTCCGTTCAGCTCGATTTTCAGGTCAAATGAACAGGACTATATAGTTGAGACACATCTAATGAACCCAAGCTCGATGGATTTACGAGTAGCTATTTAAGAGTTTCGTTATCTAAAATTCAAATCCATCATCAGACCAGCTGGAGGGTACCATATTATTATATTATCATCGGAATGCTTATATTTTGGAGACTTTAAAACAAAGACCACTAGAAGTGATTAATTATTGAATTAAAGTTTTCCTTTATCTAGCGTCCAGTACGTCCTGCAAAATATAGCCATAACTTTTTTCACACAGCGATTTGAAACGAATCGCCATAGAAGTTATTGCTCTGTATTAAAATCCTATCTATTGACATATATGCCATTGTTATTGGTCGTGGGGACAATTTTGTCCGATCCTCCTTTGAACGTCAAAATTTACAAAACAAAAATACTTAACCGATTCTAGTTGCGCTCTTCGTAAGGAGGACGGGAATCGTATGAAGAAGTATTAGCAAGAAACTCCACTGATACTCATTAAAATGTTTCACACTATGTTGTATCTATACATATAATAAATCTGTAGAAGGGTCAATTCTGTACATTGAAAATATTGAAAAAATAAATAGCGGGGGGTGTTGCTGGATCGATACCAAACCCAAATATGTGATTTAAAAAATTTTTGTCTGTCTGTCTGTCTGTCTGTCTGTCTGTCTGTCTGTATATGCAGGCATCACGTGAAAACTAACGGTTCGATTTCGATGAAACTTGGTATAATTATACCTTATTATCCTGGGCATAAAATGGGATACTTTTTATCCTGGAAAAATACGTAAAAAAAAAAATCTTATTTTTCAGTTTTATTCATAGACGTTGTTCTGTAGAACCGCGAACACACGTTGCATTACCCGCAGTGGATTCAGCGCCGTAACCTGTAGCGCCGAAAGTTGGATTTGGCTTGAACCGTTTGCGGCACACGCGGGCCACGCCTCCCCGACTCCTATTAAGGAGCAACGCGTTCCGCGCCGCGCGATACCCCGGCTGGAGGCCTAAAAAGGTAACTTTTTAGAACTCGCCGGGCCACAATCCGTTTAAGTAGTAAGAATCTTTCAGATTAACTACGAGATGTCCTACAAAAAAAAAAAAAAAAACGCCGCGCGATGCATATAAATTCTGAATTTTGATGCGAATTAATATTGTATGCGTGTAATTTTAAACCGTGCTTTTCAGCGCGACCTTTTTGATTACTGTTCCGATCAGTTATTTGTAAATACTTTTGTAAATATTATAGTACGTACGTAGATTTAAGTTTTCATCGTAAATTGGTTTATTTAGGTTGGTATTTCTACAGAACGCGAGTTCAACAGCAGTAGCTCAATAGAGGGATCTCCTTAATTATTATAGGCTTAGCCGTATTTGGGTCCAATAGATATTTATAAGATGTCATTGTCAGAGTTACTCAAAATGGAGAAATAAACCATCCACGCGAAGACCGACATCCGCGCGGACGGAGTCGCGGGTGGAAGCTAGTAAGTAGGTACATAAATTATAACATTATACGTAAATACGTGTACGTGCAGTACCGTGTGGTGCCGGACGTAAAGAATAACACCACCCCATTTCTTCCCGTGTGCGTCGTAAAAGGCGACTAAGGGACTTACTAGAGAATGGGCAGCAGCGTTCTCTATGCATTTTACCACCATACTGCGATCGCCAACCCGCCTGCCAAGCGTAGCGATTATGGCAAAGCCCCCCAAATTGGGGGAGGCCTAAGTCCAGCAGTGGACGTCTTACGGCTGAAAAGATGATGATGATACGTAAACACGACGAGTGTACCACAATAGGTATATAAAGGAATTTAAAATTAAGCTGTGACAGGTAAATTAGGTTTTATAGATGATTTTACATATGTATGTATGTATGCAAATTTCATTCCTCATAAAATCTCATACCATGCCTTATATGAGAATTGATTCTTAATCATCATCTCCTAAAAGATTCCCTACTTCTTTAAAATATCCAATACATTCGCAATGTTAAATAAAAATAGAAAAAAAAGAAAACATCCAGTTTTCTTTTTAATTCTATTTTTAGATTTATCCCCAAGTACGGATACTTATATTCATAGAGGGATAACATTTCTAAATTTCTAGAAAAATAATTCTGTTATCTGTCCGAATCTAAAAACGGCAAATCATAACAGTTTAATATTAAATTCAAGGACTTCTTAAAATATTTAATTAAGCACCAGAAATAATAAGCTTGCTTAAATTAATTTTCTTACTTAAAATTATGCTGAGGAACTCAGTGTCTACTAATTAATCCTCTTCAGAAATAAATCTCAAATTATTTACTGTATAATCCTCTTTAAAGACTTTTGCTCACGTTAAAGAAACAGTTTGTTGAGTTATTCAAATCATAAGGAACTTCCAACTGACCGAAAAAATGCGTTTTTTTAGTAACTTCCAAATCAAAAACAGGGGTGATAAACTTTGACCGCTATATGTGTTTGTTTGTGGCACCGTAGGTTTGAAACGGGTGAACCGATTTGGGTGCAGTTTTTTTTTAACTAGTTTTACGTCGCACGGTCATGTTGCGCCTATTTACGGAAGCCTTTAATACTTCGGTAAACTATTGAACAGTTGTGCTCCCTCAACTCATATTGTTTTTCTTTATTATTTGCCGTAATTAGAAACAAACAGGGTAGGTACGTGACTCTGCTATTTTAACATAACCTTCAAATGCATGTCAAAGGTTCGCATAAACAGGCGATGCGACTGTTGTACAACAATTGCTATGAAAACTTCATATTTTTTTCTAAATTGAGATTAAAACTCTTTATGAGGAAATGTGATTTACCTTAACAAACCAAGGCTTACCTACTTAAGTATTATATTATCTTATTTTGTACTGTGGTTTCGTCTTGGTTGTCTTGGTCTACCGCGATCTCATCTTAAATGGGACCCAATGAGTGGTTATTTTAGCCCACATCTTATCTGACATGCGGCTGACATGTCCAGGCTAGACGAAAATGGAAGGACGAACTTGACTCCGAAAGGAATCGCCCGCGATAGAAAATGCAACAGGAGGCCTTAGCCCAAGGAGTCGCTGGAGACTCTGAACAGGGACCCATGGGGACGGCCCTACAAGGCCGTCCGGGAGAAACTCCGCCCATGGGCTTCCCCGCTGACTCAGAGTCTCCGGCCCCAACTCGTGGAGGGCGTGGTGAGCGCTCTGTTCCCTTCGCGAGGGGAACATACTCCCCCACCCATGGCTCCGCCTCCTGCGGTGCCCGATGCGGACCACATAACTGACGACGACGACGGTGCTTCAGAAGTGACCGAGGTAGAGATGAGGGTGGCGGTACGAAGGCTTAATGCCAAGAATACCGCCCCAGGACCCGACGGCTTGCCTGGAAAAGCCTGGGTCCTGGCCTTGGAGGCTCTCGGGCCTCGACTAGGGGGGCTCCTTAGCACATGCTTGGAGAGGGGCCAGTTCCCACTTCGTTGGAAGACGGGGAAACTGGTCCTCATTAAGAAGCCTGGGCGCCCAGCGGACTCTCCGTCCGCTTACCGGCCCATCGTGCTGCTCGACGAGGTGGGCAAGCTCTTTGAAAGAGTGATTGCAGACCGCCTCGTCGGGTGGCTGGTGCGGGAGGGGCCGGACTTGTCGGACGGCCAGTACGGCTTCCGCAAGGGGCGCTCTACGGTGGACGCCATCATGCGCGTGCGAGCCCTCACAACGGGGGATGCAGTGGCGCGGGGTGGGGTCGTCTTGGCGGTGTCTCTAGACATCGCCAACGCCTTTAATACCCTGCCCTGGAGTTGCATTAGGGAGGCACTCCGGTATCACCGGATGCCGACCTACCTCTGTCGCGTAGTCGAGGCTTACTTGACGGATAGAGCCGTCATCTACCCCGGTCACCAGGGAGACTGAAACCGGCGAGAGATGTCGTGCGGTGTCCCACAGGGATCGGTCTTGGGGCCGCATCTGTGGGACATCGGGTACGACTGGGTGCTGCGCGCCGACCTCCCTAGCGGCGTCAGCGTAGTTTGTTACGCTGATGACACGCTGGTCCTGGCGCAGGGGAGGTCGCACGAGGCGGCGGCCAAACTTATGACACGCGGGGTTGCGACAATCGTCGATAGGATCCGGCAATTGGGACTCGAGGTGGCATTGCACAAGTCCGAGGCCATGGGTTTTCATGGTCCTCGGAACGCGCCACCTGCGGGTTCCCAACTCACGGTGGGAGGGGTTCACATCGGCGTCGAGTCGACGATGAAGTACCTGGGACTTGTCCTCGACAGCCGGTGGAACTTCGTTGAGCATTTCCGACGTTTGGCTCCCAGACTGGAGCGGGCTGGGGCTGCACTAAAGCGGCTCCTGCCCAATCTGGGGGGTCCAAACGCCTCCTGCCGGAGGCTCTACACGGGGGTCGTGCGGTCCATGGCCCTCTACGGGGCACCGGTGTGGGCGCCCTCATTGAGGCTGCGCCCAGCGCGCCGGTTGAGCGCAGCCCAGAGGGTCATGGCCATCCGGCTAATCCGAGGATACCGCACGATCTCGTGCGAGGTGGCGAGCCTCCTTGCCGGAGTGCCGCCATGGGATCTGGAGGCAAAGGTCCTCGCGCACATGTGGGAGTGGCGCGAGGAGGCGAAACGCCGGGGCGAAACTCCGCTGCCGCGACAAATCGCGGCACGGCGGACAGAGCTCCGGTGTGATCTCATGGCGACATGGCGGGTACGATTGTCGCAACCCAGTGCTGGGCACGCCACAATTGCGGCGGTAAGTCCCCTCTTTGAGGAGTGGATAGAGAGGCGCCACGGCGTCCTCACCGCCTGATGCAGATTCTCACCGGGCATGGGTGCTTCGGTGGGTTCCTGTTCAGGATATAGCGGGAGGATACGTCCAGGTGTTTCCATTGCGAGGATCGTCTGGAGGACACGGTGGAGCATACGGTGGAGGTGTGCCCTGCCTGGGCGGAGCACCGCCGTGTCCTCGTGGAGGCGATCGGCGGCGGCGACCTCTCGCGTCCGGCCCTGGTGCGAGCCATGGTACGGAGCGAAAGAGAATGGGAAGCCGTCACCTCCTTCTGCGAAGCAGTAATGCTCGCGAAGGAGGAGGCGGGGCGCGTGAGGGTGTGGCAGTCTCTGCGCCCTCACGTCCCTAGCTGCCGCAGGAGGAGACGCCTCGGGCGTCGGGAGTCGATTGCGGACTCCCGGCCACCGTAGGCGCGAGCTTGCGGGTGGCGAGCAATGGGTAGCTCGCCGCCCGGTAAGGACCAAGCTCGGGTCGACGGCGCGCAGTGTTCCACGCGCGCCTCAAAGAGATGTCAGCAGCAGTGTAGGGGTCTACTAGGACCGATGCCTGCCGGGGTCGCGTGATTGTTCGAAAGAGATACCGTGACCCTGGCACATGGGCAACTGATGGAACACGGGTGGGTTTTAGTCAGTAAAAGTCTGACACGGCCTCCCGCTCCGCCCAGAGCGGGAGAAGTCATTTGATGAATTCCCATCCTGAAAAAAAAAAAAGGCCTTAGCCCAGCATTACGGGCTAAATAAATACATATTTATAGATGTCGCTTTAAACCATGCATGTCTTATTCAGTCACTCACACACTTGAGTATTTCTATAAACACACACACACACACATACACTCTCACATACCGCAAAGCCGCACACTATGAATGAACTTCCTAGTAATGTCAACATTCCGTCCATTGTCTTCAAACTAGCTACCCAACAATTCTAAATTCAAATTGCGAAACCGCAAACCCATTTCGCTAACCCCACCGTTGCCACGGGAATTTTCACGTATTCCAAAGAACGTGTAATTTCTTATGTAAATATTTGATACGGTCTCGGTTCGACTTTCGTTTTACACATGCAAAAGGTAAATTCTGTGTGCTTTTTGTTCCGTTCATTCATTTTAATATCGACAGTCACGAGAGGCGTTTTAGGGTTGTTTATTAAGGTGCGTGATTGTTGGGATTTTGTACTGTTTGTTGGATTTTAACTAAAGTTTTATTATGAACCATGTAGGTACTATGTGACTCAAAAAAGTATTTAGTTAAAATAGACTGAATGCGACAGGAGCAGTGGTGGTGCAGCGGTATCGACTCCGACTTGCCAGTCTTTTCCTTTGGTATTTCACACTTTCCTTTTTTTGTATTTAATTTCATCGCCACTGCTCTCAAAAAGGTAAAGGAAAACATCGTGAGGAAACCGGCATGTCCTAGAACTAAAAATTTGAAGACGTGACATGTACCAGCCCGGACTTGGCCTGCGTGGTGGGCCCACTCCCTCCACTGAGAGAAGGCCTGTGTCCCAGCAGTGGGAATATTACAGGATGATTATGATGGGACTGAATTCCAATAAGAAGCGTTAGAAAATATGTTTAGCTAATACACACGAGTATATTAGTTACCTTTAAGAACAGGTGAGTGTCCATTTTACAAGACCCCACCGTGCCTCGGGAAGCACGTTAAGCGGTTGGTCCTGTCATTCGTGGATCATTGACTGTTGTTGCTAGTTGTCTGAAGTCGGAAAGTCTGAGAACCATTCTTACTAAAAGATATCGTATTATCTAGTAACTGGGTTGTAAATAATACGATAGGCAGTCACTCCATGTAAAATTTTGGTATTCAGCTACATCAGTTTGTGTGGATGTGGACTCCAACATAGTAGGGAAAACGCTAGACAGAGAATGAGATGATGAAGTCCTTACAATCAGCTTATTTACTCCTACTGCTGAGACACAGGACTCCTCTCGGTGAAAGGGAGTGGGCTGTAGCAGTAGCACATGCGGGTTGTTAGATGTCATATGTCCTGCCAGGGTCGCGAAGCGTCACATGGGCAACTGAAGGAACACGGGTGGGTTTTAGACAGTAAAAGTCTGACTTGCCCTCCCGCTCCGCCCAGAGCGGGAGAAGTCATTTGATGATTTCCCATCCAAAAAAAAATGGCTTAGATTATTTTGGTAAACATGCCGTTGGCTTCGTCTCGATGTTTTCCTTCACCGTTTTGAGAACAGTGGTGATGAAATTATTTACACAAATTAAACGCCTGCCTGGGTTTGAACCCACGTCCTACTCGTAAGTCGGGACCGTTCCCGTTCGGCTACCACTGCTCTGATGAAGTAGCTTAACTAGAATAGCTAAATAAAAGACTGCAAGTGTTTTCTAGTCCCCCTATTTGTGGCTCAAAACTTGGTACTGACCTAATTAATTGGTCCTATTTCAGCCGGGACGACTTTAACTCTCTAAATAGATCGCAAACACTACCAGCCTTTTTATATTTCAATTCAGACGTTTGCCACGTTTGGATTAAAACGTTTCTACGGTTTTAATCCACGGAACCTTTACATAAACAATTTGTAGTTTGCTGATTTTGAACAAAGTACTGATTCAAAACTATAAAATGTATAGGTACCGTTGCCATAAGTGATAAAAAACCAAGTTCAGCACAGTTGAAGTTTAATAAGAAATCAATAGATTTTTCGAATAAAACTTAATTTAGTTAATTGTAAACAAACTATTAATTCACTTAATTAAATATAATTTTAAAACTTTCATTGGCTTCTTACTAAACTATAACTATATCCGACGAACTTGGTTACTTATCTCTTTTGAGGACTCTACCTCATTAAGTATGGAGAATTGGAAAAAGACAAAAAAACGCAAACCTTAATAGCATTTCCATCCATCAGGAATTTCTCAGAAGCAGCCATGAGTCTCGATTTATGCCCAAATGATGGCAACAGGCTTGTCCCCTATTACATGGGACTGAAACATAACTGGCAAAATTTAGAATTACTTAAGACATACCTTTGCCTAGAGAATGGGCAGCAGCGTTCTCTATGCATTTTACCACCATACTGCGATCGCCAACCCGCTTTCAAGCGTGGCGATTATGGCAAATCCCCTCAAATTGGGGGAGCCCTATGTCCAGCAGTGGACATCTTTTGGCTGAAATAATGATGATGATAACCTCTGTCTAGCCCTTCGAGGGTGTCAGGTGTGATGTCATGGTATGTAAAAAAAAATAAACAAACAAAAATCATCAAATAACATTAAAGTGCCTTAACACGGTTATAAATCTTCATTCCAGCGAATTACAGAGAACCATAAATTAAACATCACCATCGTTTGGGGATTTGGAAATTGTGAATTATTCATTGTTTTACGGAAGGATAAGAGCTTAATAACCTCACTTCATGTATATTTGGGTCGTGATAATAATCTCGAAGACTTTAATGGCGGAATATGTACTTTGAAGTGTGGGATGTGTGAGTGTGTATGTGTTGTGTATGTTAATCTTTGTTTTGTGTGATGTGTTTTTTATTAACGACTAGCACAAGCTTTAGGGAGCGGCTTTGCCCGCGTGGAGGTCGGAAATAATCCCGCGATAAAAAGTATCGGTGCGCTAAACTTTATCCTAATCGTTTCAGTACTTTTTGCGTGAAAGAGTAACAACACATCCATACATCCTCACAAACGCTAATATTTTTAATATTAGTAGGATGTTACTCCGGAATAATATAGCTTTCTATAGATGAAAGAATTTTTTAAATCAGTTAAGGAGTTTTTAAGTTTATCCATTAGGTACAAACAATTAAATCTTTCCTCTTTATGATATTAGTGTAGAAATAGTAATTTATGACGTAAGGACACAAAATCTTATGAATATAAACAAAAATGTAGTGCTGATCGTGGTAATTGACTTAAAAACAACTGGTGGGTAATTGCGTAAGGCTTATGTTTAACTTACCACCAGATATAGTAACATATAACAGACAAAACTAGTAAATGATCACCAAAATTAAACCCGCATTTTAATGTAAAATTATAACCAAAGTTTTAACATCTTGCTATCCTATTTAAGCAAACTGACTCCAAATAAATCATTGTTAATCCAAAAGTAGTAAATGATCACCAAAATTAAAACAGCATTTCAATGTAAAATTATAACCAATGTTCCATAACATCCATGGCGTTGTTTACGTTGCCAAGCAGATTTTTTTCGAACTTATTAAAGAATGGATTAATAATAACCTTCAAAATGATTCCGATTCTGATTAAAAGTATGTTACGCAAGCGGATGTAGCGGATTTGTTATGTTCGTACTAGTCTGATTAATGTTTTTAAGTAACAAATTACAGAAAAAGATGCCCTAA
The DNA here is from genome assembly GCA_932294355.1 of Aporophyla lueneburgensis. Lineage (NCBI taxonomy): Eukaryota > Metazoa > Arthropoda > Insecta > Lepidoptera > Noctuidae > Aporophyla > Aporophyla lueneburgensis. The sequence goes on from OW028742.1 coordinate 5,788,770, forward strand.
AAATCGAAAATTCAGGAAAAACTTGAAGAGCATTTTCCATAAGATTTTTGTATGATTTATTGAAAAAAAAAACAATATGTTATATAAAAATCTCATAGAAAATATTCTTTAATTTTTTTATTTTTTTTGGATTTTTCTGGGAAAGTTTTCCAATTTGAATACCAGTATTTAAACAGGACTACTACTGTCAAGAAAGCGATGATAAGATGATAAGTATGAATACCATGTAAAATACTGGTACTTAGCTGCATCCAGTTAAACGCTAGGCAGATAATGATGATGATGAAGTAATGTATTCGACAGAAAACGTCAAAAGGCGTCTTGTTTTGTTCCACAATGATGAATGCGTGAGAAATAAACGAAATGAACGAACCAATGTATATATTTCTGCTTATCATTTTTACTACACAAGAAAATATATCGAAATATTCGGTTGCACTAAACCTAGAATCTTCTTCAAATATTTTTCTTTGTAAAATGTTTGAATTTCATCTTAGGTACTCGTATAGCAATAGTTCGTGAATACGCTTTTATGAAAATATCTATCTTTTCTGCGCACATTCTGGAGCCGATCTAAAAGATTTTATAGGTACATGCAATCAACAAAATAAATATATATTGTTGACGTTTAGTTCGACACCGATGAATGTTTGCCAATGAAATGTAATTTGATAAAAGAGCGTTTTGTTTCTGATAACATCCATCGATTTCTTATAAAATTTCAGCTATATTTGACAACCCTGGTCTTTTGGCACCCGTAGGTATGTATATATTTTTTTAAATCGGTTTTAGCCATATTTTGACAGCCGCTCGGTTCCATCGATCAGGTTAAGCTACATTTGCCGCAGTTGGTTCGTAGATGGGTAGCCAATCATATTTTGTTCAACATAATACCTGACACTGACTTGAAAAATGCAAAGACGTAAGATTCGTTGAATTTCTCTAGCTAACCTGATACTTCCCCCTTAAGTAGTGGAACATTGAAAAAAAAAAAAAAAACTAGACAACGAATTCTGAAAGGGACATAGGAAGAATTATAGCAGATGAAGACTTGGCCCAAATAAACTTTTAGTAGATAGTCTTACATGGTCTTACATGAAACTTTTAGTTCCATTTTCTCGAAGAATTTTATCTCAAGTTAGTTTTAGATTTATAGGTCTACGTAGTGCTTATTCGGCAACGATAGATAGAGTTTTAGGTCGTCTAATCTTATTTATTAGGTAGGTGTTTGAACAAATATTTTTCTTTTTTTGCTGTGTCTTTAGAAACTTGTTTTTTTTTTAAACAGTTGTTTTTCTATTGTTAGTAGTTTTATTAAATATTAAATTTATCATTTGTCTATCTTGTTTTTTCCGACTCAGCTTTAGAAATACATACATGGTGTAAGTGATGTTACTGACTAGAATCATAATGCTGAGTTCATAGTAATAGTTTTCTTTATTGTATTAACAGGTACCTACTTATCGATATATTGATCTGTATTACTTGTCCAAAAGGTTAGATAAGTTAACTGTTTGTTACAATACCTACTCATATTTTGTTCCGTGTTATCATACCATTACAATTTTAGTCACGTAACCCATCAGCACAAAACCGGTTGAAGTGGAGGAGCGTCGAGGAGACCTATGTCCAGCAGTGGACGTCTTACAGCTGAAATGATGATGATGAGCCCACCACCACCACCACCACCACCACCTCACACCACCACCACCTCATATATCTATACAGCGTGTTTCAGAAATGTGTGATCATATTTAAGAGTGTGGTACAGACCATCAAACTGAACAACTTTCTCTATTAGACCAACATGAAAAAATAATCAGCTGTCCCATAAAAAGCTTCAATAGGTACCAACTTGACCCAAATGTGACACATATTTCGGATACACGCTGTATAGGCACGTAAAGGCTAGCGGTATCAATATCCGTGTTATTACAGTCTCCATATGTCGCCAATCTATCGCTTAGGGCAGCCAATAGGGACGCACCCTTAGAAGTTCAGGAAACATTCATTGGGAAACTTTTGTTCTAACGAGTCCCAATGCTGTTGTATTAAATATAGTTTGGTATACGCTCACATAAAATAATGTCTTGGAGTTGTCGAGAATTTGGTAGTTTGTTGAGCTAGAATGTTTCAAACAACGTTTGGGTACCAAAAGAGGAGAAAACATATTTTTGAATTAATCAATTTTTTTTAGGGTTCGTGTGCACACTTGGTTTTTTGAGACAATGTCAAATGGTTGATCGTCACGTTACCAGAGTATTGGCCTATCTTTTGGCCAAAGAATCAGCATTACCATTCAACGTGGCAATGGTGCCAGCATTTCGAGCACTTTTCCTTGTCGAGGAATCGAGCACTTTTCAATTTTTAGATGTTACAATTATACCTATAAAATATTATGAACTATATCTGACATAAATTAATTTTCTATTCATTTCAAAATGACGTATTTTTTTTAAATTATGTAAAAATATATAGTATATAAACTATGTTTTATTTAATCAAAAGATACATCAAGAAGACAAATGAATGCACATGGATGAATCTAATGCCTTAGGCATACTAAAGAATGATGATGCTTTTATTTATCTCATAAAGCAAAAATATACCTAGATCAATTTCTGAATGTAATATACTTTACTTCGAGCAATAAACCATCATAAGCGAGGCGTTGCGTAACGAGGGACGCTTTTAATTCGTAGCTTCAATCATATTAATGAAAATAAAGCTTTCCCATTGGACATCCACAACGGTCATATAAATACCACCTTACTCTAAAAATTAATACCACTAAAGATAGCAATCAACTAGAACGACCATCAAAAAGCTCAATGTAATCCAAAACTTGCATACAATATCGTTTCAAGAGTTATCGAAAGTCCCCATCTTATATTTGAGGACCCCGCACTAATTCTGGGCCTCCATTAGAGCAATTTACGGTCCCTATCCCTGTCAAAGGTACCTTGGGAGGACTGCGGTACCATACTATGTTATCGTGAGTAATTGATGAGTCTGTTACGGTATGAATTATTTAGCTATCGGAACCGAATTTCCTTGGATGTCGAGTGTGTTTATTTAACTTCCTCACGAGGTCTCAACCGACAATTTAAGACGTCGTTACGTTTATCGGTCGAAATAATTATCATCGCATTAGAGTTGAAGATAACTCTTCCCTATGTCCCTTCCAAATTTAGTTGTGTAGATTATTCTTTCAATTCCTTAAAGGGGAAGCTCTAAGCCTGCGAATTCCAAATTCCAAAATATGAACCAGTCAAGGCGGTTCTTGAGGGAGGCCTATGTCCAGCAGTGGACGTCTTTCAGCTGAAATGATGGTTGGTTTTGGTTTTTGTAGTTTTTATGAAAATGGTAGAATTTATGCAATTTTTTTTTTTTTTTTACTGTCACACAACGCCATCTAGTCCCAAGCTAAGCAGAGCTTGTGTTATGGGTACTAGACAACTGATAAACATACTTATAAATTTCTAAATACATACATATTATAGATAAATTACACCCAGACACAGAACAAATGATCGTGCTCATCACACAAACATTTGTCCTGAGTGGGAATCGAACCCACGACCTCCGGCATAGCAGTCAGGGTCACTAACCACTAGACCAACAGGCCTGTCAAATTTAAAGGACCAGTGACGGAAATCCTTGCAAGTTTTATTTTTCATATTTAAATTTTATTATAAGCCTTCAGCTTAGGTCTACTTTAATTTGTTAGTTAAATTGTATATCGTTAAATATGTATTTAACGATTCCCAATATACAGGCTGTGCTTAGTTTGAGACAAACGATTGTAATTTAGAGTATGGAAATAAACAATTTACTTATAATTTTTATGTTTCTGTTATAATCGTAAAGTATTTTAACTATAATCAGCCAGATATGACCAGTAATAGCCAATATAAAGTAAAAAAAAAAGCTATTGCATAGCATTTTTTATCAACTTATGCAATTATAATTATTTATTTATTTTTTATTTATGCAGTATCGATTTCTATGAAGCCAAAGTAATATGATTTACAATCTTACTTTTCCTGTACTACCCGGCCGCTGCCAACGGATGGACGGGATGGACATACGACCCGCCAGCTACTCTGCCCCCGCTTTTTAAATCTCTGATATCTTCTAAGATCTTCATTTAAATTACATGCTGTAAAGGGCCATATTGATCTATATTAAATACACAATGTATTTAAGGTACTTAATTAGTAAGGATTAATGCTGTATTGCTTAAAATCGCTTCGTAAATAAGCCATTATTTCTCGTAAAAAGTAAAGGATACAAAATGGTTATTGTGGGTTATCCCTAAGAGATAGACATATACTATTCCAGATTTTTTTGTAGACCTTTTTAAGGTGTACAATACTGTAGTACATTATTTTGATCCATTTCGTAGGGTTCAGCCAGCGTTCACAAAGTAAGCGCAAAAAAAAAATGTGTTTATTTATGACAGCACACTAGAAACCCCTAAAATTATCAGCGTTTCTTTACTATATTATGCATGTTATATACATATGAACCTTTCTCTTGAATCACTCTATCTATTAAAAAAACCCGCATCAAAATCCGTTACATAGTTTTAAAGTTCTAAGCATATATAGGGACAGACAGACCGGTAAGTGACTTGTGTTTAGGTTTATTTTCGTTACGGAATTTCTTGATTCGGTCGCCGCGCTCAAAGCCCGCGATAAAAGCTATGCAATAGCTAAAAAAATAGTCAAATAAGCATTACAAGTCGCTGACATAATTTGTCATAAAACATCCGACATTCTCGCTGTGAAAATCCGTTCTATTCCAGAATTCCATTCATTACGGTTTTATTGGTCGGCACAAAATCTAAACGGCGGGTCTCTTCTCCGTCAGTCATTTTGATGCGGGTAGGACTGTAGTTAATTCTACCCTCTCCGAGTTAATTCCGGCTCGGAATTAATGGTACTGAGCCAGGTAACTTAATCATGCAGCGAAAATCTACGTGATTAGATTTTTCAGGATAACGCGTGTGCCTTGAATTAGGCTCAAAAGAAGAGATGAAAATGAGCTTGAAAGCTGTCCGTGTAATGTATTTTTACCGACTGCAAAAAAAGGAAGAGATTGTATTTTTTCTTTTTTAATTTTACATGTAAATAACGATTGTACGTGAAAGGACTTATTACGGTATAAATACAATATTGGTTGAGGGAGCACAACTTTTCTGATTTTACCGTAGTACTTAAGGCTTCCACAAAAAGGCTCGGCATGACGGCGTGACATGATATCCGTAGAACAATATACAGGAGGCAATTGGGCAGTTTTATTTTATGTTTGTAACCTAGGCACCCCGTAATCTATAAATCAATTTAAAAAAATAATATAAATAAATCTTCTTTGGTTTGAAAGGGTTACATACTGGGCGATCCAATATAAAGGTCAAGTTCTGATTTGTGGTTCTCGAGTTAGATTCAATAATATGTATTTTTCCACTTAGTTTACGCAGATTATATTTACATAATAATTTGATATCATTATTATTTAATTTGCAAGCGTAAGTTGAATTGGTCACAGCTATTAAGTAATAAATAAAATGATTATAAAAAAAAACAACCAACCTCCATAAAAAACACAACAATGTCAAAAATAGTTTTAATTTTGGAAGTTGGTGGCAGACAGGTGAAAATTAAAAGCCAAACACCAACTTCTGAAATTAAAATTATGTTTCACTTGTTAATGTATTTTTTGGAAGTTGTTCGTTCGTAATTGTGTACAGTCGAGAAAAGAAAAGGTAAAACACAGTTAGGTGTTTTTGACTAATTACTGCTAACTGAAAAATACAGGTATTTTCGGCTACATTTGCTTAGACTCGAAAACAATCCCAACACAGTTGAAAAAAGGCAAGGTCGATTGTAGATTGATTTAAGTACTGCTAACATCAACGAATAAAAGAAACAGTTAAAGAAAGTGACGATGGAAAAAATGTTATTGAAATTTGCCGTACCCTTGTTCTCTACGCAGTCACAGAAAAAAAAAATCGGCCAAGTGCGAGTCGGACTCGCGCACCGAGGGTTCCGTACAAACCTGTAGGTATTCTCGGTTTATGCATAAGGTTTATGGTTATGAAAATAAATGTTTTTTTTTATTTTTATATTTCAGCTGATTGAATGAACGGTAAATTGCGGTTTACGATTTATGACGTTTTAAAAAAAATTACTTGCTCGATCTCGTTCTAACCAATTTTCGGTGTTAGTTTATATAGTAATTTACATCATATATTTTTTTAAGTTTTATCATTCTCTTATTTTAGAAGTTACGGGGGGGGGGGGGGACACACATTTTACCACTTTGGAAGCGTCTCTCGCGCAAACTATTCAGTTTAGAAAAAAATGATAATAAAAACCTCAATACCATTTTTGAAGACCTATTCATAGATACCCCACACGTATGCAAATGATGAAAAAAAAAAAATGAGTTTCAGTTCTATGTATGGGGAACCCCAAAGTTTATTGTTTTTTTTTTCTATTTTAGTGTAAAAATCTTGATGCGGTTTACAGAATACATCTACTTACCAAATTTCAACAGCGTAGCTCTTATAGTTTCGGAGAAAAGTGGCTGTGACATACGGACGGACAGACAGACAGACAGACAGACGGACAGACAGACATGACAAATCTATAAGGGTTCCGTTTTTTGCCATTTGGCAACGGAACCCTAAAAAGGTAAAGCAATTTTCGGTACAAAACCACAGCTGTGTCTTGTTTTCCTTCACAAAACACACAAAAGAACATGAAACATGTTTCATTATTCATACAATTATTTATTTAGTAGAATTATCCTAAATCAACATTATATTTAATATTCATTCGTTGGTAACGAAACAGAATTCTAGAGATTAAGAAAACACGCGACTAAAAATACATTGTAGGGTAGTTTGAAATTTGAGAGGACTGTGGCTAAACAACCACATTAATCGATTGAAGGTTAAGACCCACTTGGCGCGGTCGTTCGTGGATGGCGATAAAGCACTTCAATCATGGTCCATTTTTCTAAAAAGTTCAAAACTTTAGATTCTACGAATATAATCATGTCAGATCAAGTTGTAAAGTACATGTATAACAGTTAACTAAATGTATAATGATAATCAATTTTCTGCGTTAGCAAAGGACTTTCGAACTTGCAAATTTTGTTTTACACTATTGGTATCGTGTGGTGCTGGACGTAAAGAATAACACCACCCCATTTCTTCCCGTGGGTATCATAAAATGCGACTAAGGGACTTACTAGAGAATGGACAGCAGCGTTCTCTATGCATTTTACCACCATACTGCGATCGCCAACCCGCCTGCCAAGCGTGGCGATTATGGCAAAGCCCCCCAAATTGGGGGAGGCCTATGTCCAGCAGTGGACGTCTTACGGCTGAAATGATGATGATGATGATGACTATTGGTATCTATACTAACAACATCCCAAAAATTATCCTACTATGTTTAAAGTGACGTTAGAAGCCTAATATATCACATATCTGGGTGCGAGTGCCCACTTGGTTTTTCGAGACACAGCCAAGCGGTTGGTCGACTCTCCACGTGACCAGAGGGCTAGCCCATTTATTGGTCAAAGAAACAGCAAAAGGCTGGCAGCATTGCCACGTTGTACTTTTTCCCATTTAAGCGATGCAGACGAGTTTTTTGATGCCTTGTGATGTATTTCATTTTTGCTCTCTGTTTTTATACACATGTACATATGTATATTATATTTAATATGTCTGTTAGCCTATAAACATGTAAATATTGCACAGTAACATATAATAATAAAATACCGAGTCAAAATTTGTATGTGAGAATAGTAACAGATTGCGTTCTGTAGGTTTGTCTACCGCCACAGGACGGCGTGAGTGTATGTATGTATTATGTATGTAAAATACTGAATATAATATCACCCCTTAGCTAACACAATAACGAACTAAAATTAATATTCGATGATAATGACTGGTGTGTGTAAATGTATGAAATACAGTATACGGTAGGAATTTCCCTGCTATTGTGTATATTATCATAAAATTATTTGTAGCTTCCGTATCATTTTAATATTAATGACTTTCAATTAAACCATGGGTGCTTTTGTGATAATGCAAACTAGAACTTCAAAGGGGTTCTATGGGTTGATTTCTTTGGGTTGATACTAATGAAATACATAGGTAGGTACTGTGGGAACGCTGTGTTTCTCTGTGTACCGGGTTCGGTTAATAAGCGTGTGATTATAAATTATTTCGCTTATTCCACGCTTATTTAGACTTACAGCACCGAGCCTTTCAATCGAGTCCTTGCTTCTGAAACAAAAAACTTATGCTAAAATATTTGAAAGGTTGTTCTAGATATCCTCAAGCTTTCTTGCTTGATTACCGCAGTAATGTAACATTTATTAATAACTACCGACTCGGCCCGATTTCGCACGGGTGTTCACTGTTCAGTATATATGGCAGAGGTAGTCAAATCTTTGAAACAATAGCGTTTTCTCGACTCTAATATGCATGTATTTTTCATATAAAGCTTCCGAAAGATATTTTTTAAATCATAGTGCAATTGAATCAAAATCTGATGCTTGGTTTAGAAGTAGTAAGAAAAGAAACAGAGAGACGAAAACAGCGACTTTGCTCGATACTAATTAGAGAAGAAATGTTGTTGAATACTTAATTTAATATCATCTAAAGAACATTTGGTATTATGTAATATGATTTGATACATTATATGAAGTGCAAGAAATCTTTATGTAAAAGAAACACGTTGTATAAACGCAAAACGGATTGCTGATTGCATTATTACGGTTCGACTGGTCGAAATAATGGCCTTCCGTGGTCCATTGAAGAGCGTTGGTTCCCTTGGAAGCTCTCCAATGTTGTTACCGGAACATGGACGACTTGTCTTCTGGTTGCTATACAGAATGTATAGACTATATAGACTAGCCTCTGCCAGCGTCATCGACCGCATACACATTTAAACCTTTCTCTTGAATCACACTTTCTATTGATGAAAACCCCATTAAAATCCGTTGCGTAGTTTAAAAGATTTAAGAGTACAAACGCGGGAAGTCACTTTATTTAATACTAGCTTCTGCCCGCGACCTCGTCCGCGTCAAATATTTGCTCCCCTGACCCTTCGCATGGCAGCCTACCAGTTTTCGTCCATTTTTTTGTTGCTGCGCCTTTTGATCGTAGCGTGATGTTATATAGCCTATAGTATTCCTCAATAAATAGGCTACCCGACTCCAAAAGAATTTTTCAATTCAAACCAGTAGTTCGTGAGATTAGCGCGTTCCACCCCCCATTTTAGGGAAGTGGGGAGTTAGAAAAAGACAAAAAGTAGCCTATGTCACTCTCCATTCCTTCAACTATCTCCACTTAAAAAATCACGTCAATTCGTCGCTCCGTTTTGCTGTGAAAGACGGACAAACAGACACACACACTTTCCTATTTATAATATTAGTTTGGATTATGTAAAGATGTAATCAGCTGTCTCACACATTTGGATTGAGTAGGTATTGTAGTTTTTTATGGGGTCGTTTTTTCATGGTAATCTATTCTAGGAACAATAAGTCACTTCCTTGGCTGAGAAATATAATTTTAAATGTAATCTACGAGAACAATAAACTGTTGAAAAGTTTCTTTCCAGCAAACTCTCTCTTTGTCGGAATCTTTTGGTGAGATTTGGGATGTCATGTCTCTTTAGCCGCGTATGTTGAAGTCCACCTGTCCGGGCAGGTTTATTCACCTGAGTTTTTAGCTTCTCCTGATACCTTTGGCTGCTTTGGATAAGGTACATGAATTTATTGCTAAAAAAATGAGGGATACCGAATATTGTTCCTATTGCTTAAAAATAAAAGTGGTCCGCTAGAACCGATACCAGCCAGGGTCGCGGATTTGTTTGAATGAGATCGTGGCCCTGGCACAGGCAACAGAAGGAGCACGGGTGGGTTTTAGTCAGTAAAAGTCTGACATGTCCTCCCGTTCCGTCCGAAGCCAGGAGACGTCAATTGATAATTTATAAACCTGGAAAAAAAATGTGCTTTGCTGTGGAATCTTTCTATGTAAATTGGACAGCTGATACATTTTTTTGCGATTTTGATGTTGGTCCTATAGAAAAATTGTTCAGTTTAATGATCTGTATCACATCCTAAAAAACTGAATAGACAATTTTGATACTCGCTGTACAACTTCAACTTTAATTGGTTGAGCCGAGAGACCGTCCTAAAATTAAAAGCAAATATTAAATTTACAAATTCAGGATCTGTTCCAATTTCTTATATTATCTTTAGGTAATGATTTCAAATGTTCTTTTGGCTTTATTATTATGTCAGTGGAAAGAATATATACTACATCATTTAATTCATAACCTACGACTTCAAAGACCATTCCTTGTAGGTTAAAACTAGAAGGTACCAACCTACAAAGTATTATATCACTATTAGGTACTTCTTTCTTCAAAGTGGTAGTACACTTTAGGCAGACCTGTCAACATTATGTTATAAAAAGTTTTTACTTAATACTAAAAATAAAATTTCATACTAAGACTGAATGTTATAATTTGGCAAAGTTCCAAGTTCTTAATAATTTTTTCTTCCAAACTGTACTCGCCTGAGTCCTTTGCTAATCTTATTCTTTTTTGTTGCAGATTAAAAAACATGTCTATCTCCGAGTTCCGGCGGAAGAAGCTCCTTTATGTGTTCAACGTTTTCTTTGGTAAAGTTTTAAAAGAATATTTCTTTGAGAGTTATAAAAAGGGAGTTTTTATAGGCCTTGTTAAAACTTTTCCCCTTTTTCAGATGTCAATCAGAGCGGCACGATAGAGAGAAAAGATTTTGAACTGGCTATAGAGGTCAGTTTTAAGTTTAATCTTGTAATAAGTATTTCTTTAGAGGCTTATATTCGACCAAACTTTTAGAGCTATGCAAATGGCGTTTTTTTACGCGCGTAACTGCGCTACAAACGAAACAAGCGCTGCTTGGTTAAGGTAGAAGACTAAATTACATAGAACGCGGGTATAAAAACGCATAGAGCCCTATTATCATCCTGCAAATTAATTTCAAATTTTTGACAGTTTTTCTTTAAAAAAAACTGGTAAAAGTCAATTTTCTTCAAGGGATAAAATATCTGGCTTTGGTAAAATCAAAATAGATAGTAATACCGTCTATTATGTACTGGTGTAGCATATTAAAGCAGAAATGTTATGTACAGTGATCGGAGTAGGTAGATTGAAATGGGATCAATGAACTGGCACGTATATATTAGTATGGAGACGCCTCTGGGATGTGTAGAATAAAGAATACATCAATATGAATAAGAAATGTTTAACCCTTTTGCCGTCTTTTTAATAGAATATAGATGATCGGCGTTCTACAGTAGGAAAAAAACAATTTTAAAAGTTTATCTATCGCATTTTATATATTTCTAATGTAGTACCTAGTTTAAAAATCCTAACTTTCACAATATTTGATTCGTTCCCCTAAGTAACTAAATGAAATCCCGAAAAAAAGGCTTATCCATGTTGTAATTTCTATGACTATTGATGATGCGAGTACGTAAAATCGATCTACCAACTCCGATCAGTGGTTATGTAGGATGACACAATGGTCTTATCTCTAAAAGCGATCTTATAAAGACATCCTTTGGATGGATTAAAGGGAGGAAAGATAATATTAAAAGTAGTCTGTAGTGTACTATTAAAATATACAATCAGCCGCTGTATAATCTTAAATACGAGACTAGTTGTAAGTTTTAGCTACGAAGTTTGAGGCTATAGAGGTCCTTTGTACACACAAATTTTACTTGCTGGGAAAAAGTGCGGTCTTTTTGCCGTATGTAGGCATGGTCGTGAGTGCTGTTTGGAATAGGCTGTGAAGTTCACACATCCTCCATAGAAAAGCGAGGATCATTCAACCAGATTGATGTCGTGTCTGGTGGGCAACTGTCCGACGATTGACTTCGGAACGTTGTTTACATGCTACATACATGTTGCAGTAAATTCTGCTTGCACGATGTAGGATTTTGTGTCACGTCAGTGTGATGCATAGTTCGGTTGTGGCGATGTAGACCATTATAGAAGTTTGTTGACGCGTGACGGTACTACATTCAACAGAACTGTGTCATACAAAGACACACCATTTTGAATGCCGCGGTTAAAATGTTTACAATGTACCGTAAAGAAACCATGTCGTGTACAAAGGGCCTAAAACTTAGTGTAATAAAGATTGATCCGAGCCAGGATTGACAACTAAATACAACAACCATCGCTTTCCTTATTCTCATTAACATTCGTGGGTAGAGAATATATTTTTCTACACCAAGATAGTATACAATTGATTCGGATTGCTGCATGTTTACCTATAGACATACGAATATATAGGTTTGTTTCGACCGCACCAAAGATATTGCCTAGTAAACCACACAGGTTTCCGACAGCTTGATTTGTCTGTTAGTGAGGTTGATAGTATATGTGAGTTAGTTTAACAATGTTACCGGTCAGATAGCTCATTCGTAACGGCCCTGAATTTCGTGTCGTAAATCGTTGATTCGAACCGAGGCAGGTACCTCACTGTGCTATCCATAAGCACTCTACTCTCAAAACAGTAGAGGAGAACTTTGTCAGAAAATCAGCATGTCCTACCATAAAAAGAAAACGAAGACTTGAAATAAACCAAGCGGCATTGGGCTCGCTTGGTGAATTCTGGCCTACTCCGTCTTATAGTAAGGAATCATGTGTCCTAATACATACGGCTGATTATACTGTTACCGGTCAAAAATCTGCTGTTTAATTTGTTTTTTTTTTATTCCCTATGTAGTAGTGTCAAATGTTTATTTCTCAAATTGTGAGGAGTTGGTTTTACAATCATGTTGCTAACTGTAGTTTGAAATGCAAGTTTATTTTTCTGTTTTTTCTCTACGAGGTCTCTCCATTTCTAAAAACAATTTTTCCAATGTATGGTGTGGTATGGACTTGGAATGTTCAAGAATAGCCTTGACATTGTAATAATGACAGAATACTAAGTGATTGTTTACAGTTCCTATAATGAACCGTTATTTTATTTCACTCTTTTTTTCCTTATCAAATTGTGATAATATTCATACTGTTATTTTAATATTTTAATTTAAAATCCAGACAAACGTTTGACCTCTTCCATTAATAGAAACAGATTTACTTCGTTCCCCTTTAGAGTTCTCTCAAACTAGGTCAGTCTTCCATATTTCAATATGCACCTGACCGCTGAACTTATTACGTCATACCTTTCCTAATTTTTAAGTGGGGCTATCTTTGATTGATTACAACCGATACTAATTTGAACATCATCGGTTATTTCGCCTTCCATTACTGAGTTGGACATATTGATTGGTAGCTAAAGTGATTGACGTTAATAGCAATCATTTTCACATCATTCATCTCGGTATTTTTGGTCAACATTAATCAATCAGTATTTATGGAAACATGTGGTTGGGATTGTAGCGTCACGAGTGTAGTCACGAGTATTAATGCTAAAATTAGTAGCGTTAGTGGTTTTTTTTTTCTAGTATGTTGATCTTGTGTGCTTTTCTATTTTCACTATTATACAGGATGGCAGCGATACCGATGCATAACCTGTTACACTGGATTCAGTATATGATTTTGCTTTGCTTGCGTTGAAATATTTCATAGTTTATAAAAAAAAAAAAAACTCCTCCAGATATTTTAACCCCGTCACCCTGTATAACTATGGAAAAAAATTACATCATGATAGTTTTTGCTGATTAATATGTACTCAAGGCAAGAACGTTGTAAGTTCTCAAACATAATCACAAAAAAAAAACTTGCGACGCTGCAAAAACAACAATCGCATCCGTATAAAATAAGTTCAAATTTTAGCATAAGCCCAAACCTTCAAGTCAGTTATTGTATTTTCAACTTTATTCCGAAACATAATAATTCTTCTTTCCATACAGAAAATCTGCCACCTGCGAGGGTGGAAGCCTGGTGACCCCAAGAACACGGAGACGCATGAGATCATGATCAAGATCTGGGATGGACTTCGGAAGAGGGCCGACTCCAACAAAGATGGACAGGTAACTTTCACGAAAACAAACACGTACTTGAAACGAGGTTGCTTGCTGAAAACTACTACAGTTGCCAAACTTCTGGAATAAGCCCAAACACGATAAGTCAAAATTCATATAATTAGTATGTAGGTACTTTTGTGGTCAAGCCGTTGGTCCTGCGCCTGATCTCTCTCCGGTCGTGTCGGATTGCCATCCCATCGGACTATGAGAGTAAGGTAAGAGTGAGTGCCCCTGTGTCTGCATACACGCTTGAGCACTATAATATCTCCCACGCCGATGGCTAGTCTCCGTTGACATTGGCCGCCATAGCCGAAATACGGTCTGGAGGATTATATTTTAGTACAAAAAAACTCATTGGCATTGATCTTTGTAATAAATACATATATAACAAATGGTGGATCCAAGATTTACTACTGGGAGGGGCACATGGGCTAGACAGTTAACAAAAGGGGCCCAAATGTAGTATTGTATTGTGCGGTTTTTGGATTGCATTCTTTCCCAATGACACTAAGGAGTAACTAGCAAAAGAAAAACGCATGCAGTCGGGGGACTTCCGTCACAAACCCTACGTGATACTCATACACAAACACTCGTATATAATAGAAAGAGACTCAGAGAGAAAGATTGAGAAGTGGGGTTGCAAAAGCGAGCAGAAAGAACTCAATAAATTTAGCAGCCCACCTTGAATTGTTGCGGTTAGCTTTTCTTTTGAGAATTAGCTAAAAATAATCACGACGTGAGGAAAGCTGTATAAGCTTTGGACGCGCGAGGCCCCTTAGACCGCTCTATCTTTTATTAGCATTATATATTATCCTGAAATCGTCTCGCCTACTTGGTGCATTGATAGCATAGCAAACCCTTGTGCCCGAGTACGAACTGACTGCACTACTTCTAACCTTAAAGGTTATGGCAGTACTGGTGAAGATATAATTGATGCTTCTTCAGCGTTCCTCATTGAAGCAACGAAGCAACAACTTGATTCGATTTCATTTCACTTAAACTGTGTCTGGGGGGTGCCCTTTATTTTTTTTTTTTGTGGGCGGGAAATCATCAAATGACGTCTTCCGTTCTGGGCAGAGCGGGAGGGCGTGTCAGACTTTTACAGACTAATACCACCCGTGTTCCTTCAGTTGCCCATATGCCAGGGTCACGGTAGCTCTTTCGAACAAATCTCGCGATCCTGGCAGGGGGGTGCCCCTGCCCCCTGGATCCGCCTTGATTATAGCGCTAGAAGTTTCTTTTGGCATGTGGCCAAAATCCTGCACGAATGTTTGTATACGTCACTGGAGTGTCCAATAAATCCTTGTAGACTGTTGCATGTATGACAATTTGGCAATGAGTATTTCCATTGAAATAGCAGCATAACTTGGTCTACATATACCTACATAATAACACAGCCAACTACAGCATTTCGTACTCAACTGTCCCCCAACCTACGTTTTCTCGAGTCTTATCAAACACCTTAGAGACGCCTCCACCTCGATTATTTTTTGCTAGTTCCCATTTTACATTTTAAGCCCATAAAAATGGAAAACAGCAATACCAAAGAAAATGAACGGAATTTAAAACTTGAAATTGTTTTTCTTGCAAAATTGACTTTTTTCCACTTTTTCCGTAACGATTTCTTAGTGTTATTTATTTTTTGGCAATGATGCAAACTGGTTTTGGACATTTTTGCCGGTAAATTTACCTTTTTTATTCCTTCCCCATCCCCTGTCTCATGCCTTGGGGTATTTCATTTCCATCTAGTTAAACCGTTTCTAACCTTTTCAATATATATCGTGCAAACGAAATTTTACTATCTTTAGAAGAGATTACTTGAAGCAATGTCTAATAAAAGTGAAGTGGCTCATCTGACAAAAGGCAGCTATAATTTCCTAAATAAGGGGCGCCTTTATTAAATTTTCCTCTGCTATGTTTTCGTAGCTCTTAAGAGAGAGACCTTGCGTAGATTGATTTTCAGGTTAGGTAGACACGTAAATTGATTCTCAAGTACGTTTTTTTGGTTTTTAAGTGACTTCAATAAACAGTTAGTTCTCAATCAGGTTGTTTTTTTCTGTTCTCTGTTATTTAAGAACCGATTTAAAATATCTTTAATTTGAAAGGGTACTCTTACCGCGTGGTACTATTTAATTATGTCATATTCTGATTTGTACGTAAATCAATCTTTTAGTGTAAAATTACAGTATTTTTATCTTATAAAGCGCTTTACTTGTGCGTGTGAAGACGAGTAGCGTTAGCACATAACACACAAATTTCAGACTTTGCCATCGATTCAGATGGTACCGAGAGTTCTTTCGCCTTTTTTTAATTTATTTTTTTAATCTCGAGGTGGAAATCCTCATGGATGCCCACCCCAGGGCGGAGGGGTCTGTCAGACTCTTACTGACTAAAACCACCCCGGTGTTCCGTCCCACACCTACGTCGGGGACCACGGGAACCAATATGTCTTCGTGATCCCCGACTGGTGCCTGCCTTTACAGGCCTTCTCACGTTAGGGGGGGGAGTGAGGTGTTAAACTCCCTCCGTACATCACAGAGAGGCGCGCGTGGAACACTACGCGCCACCATCTCGGGTTCTAAGGAATAGGGAGCGACGGATATCCCCAGATCTGTCGCCCCCTCAGATCCGTCGCCCCAGAGTTCCTGCGCCTACATCAACATTCAGCGTGGTTGTACACTTGGTAATTACAAATAAAGTGAGCGGTGCTAGAAGTCTTAACGACACTTTACTGTTATTATCGTTTTTGCCTAGCAGCTATTTTAACACTTTTGTATCTATTAAAAATAAAACGATTGCCTTCATCTGTATTATAACGTATACCATTATAATTACAAGTATACAGTAACAATCATATACAACATTTTTAATTATACCCAATGACATTTATTAACCCGTCAGCGCTGGGTGTTAGCCAAATGACCTACCGTGCTTAATTACGCATCCATTTTTTCAAGCATTGTTACCGTGGCAGGCCTTTATTAGAATTTCGCTCCGTAATTTACTTATTGTTCAACCACCGCTTTTTAACGACGTCATGCGTCAGTTCTTTATGACATAGGCTTTATATTAAGCTTTGTTTGATATAAGACCCTTCACGAAACCGTTATTTACGAATACTGTACATCAAACTTAGTTACTTTGTGGAAATATTATTGGGAAATGACTTTTATTTTTGATGTGACAACTCGTTATTTACGGTAGCGCGCAATGTAACGCGCGCAAAACATTGTGGTTTATGGGTGTATGCAAAGTCACAAGGGTCGAAAAAAAAAATGATACATTTTTTTTGTTATATGGAACATTGACCTTCAATTTCTCCGAAAACAGAAGGATTCTAGGCACCATGTCGTTCAAAAAATATATCTTACGTTACTGAGATATTTTTCATCTTCGTTAAAGCACTGCTTGAACGTAAGACATAGGGTACTACAAGTTTTTGCCGCACAGTTAGAGTTACCCTTTGGTACATACTACCAGCCAGAATAAAAATAAGTATATTCTCCAATGTTAAAAAAGAGGATTTTTTCAAAAATATTCTATAAAAACCAAATAGATGATAAAAAAGAACCTAAAACAGAGCTTAAAACATATTTTTCGTGCCATAATTTTCAAACCTTGAGCGTAAACTATGTATCATATTTTATGTAATGATAATAAAAGGAATTCAATCCACTAAAGATATACCCATGAATTATTCCACTTAGCCGTGCTATTACTATTTTTAAATAAACTGCAAAATTTGGTGGTCTTTCAATTCAACCAACAACAAACGCAAATACTTATTTTTGTTCTCGCGATACCCTCTTGTCAATTATCTAAAAATTTGCGACTTACCACGCCAAAGGGTATATAAATTACACCCGTTATAATTATGTAGTACCTATCTATTGGGTTGGCCAAAAAGTCTTTGTCGATATTTTACTTGAACTGTTTAGAAAAATCTCGAAGCTTCTATAAGTTTTCGAATACAACTATATAAGCGGGCCGATGCCAGCTGCACTTTAGTTGTGTTTTATTGAAATCGCTTAAGGCACATAGTACTAAAATGCCGAAAATCGAATTACATGTGCGCCACGCGCTGCTTTATGAATTTGAGTTGGGCCATAATGCAGCCGAAGCATACCGAAATATAGTGCATGCAATTGGACCTAATACAATCTCCGAGTCTGCATGTCGAGTTTGGTTCCAACGGTTTCGAAAGGGTGATTACAGTCTCGACGATAACTTGAGGACTGGCCGACCAACGGAAGTGGAATTGGACCTCGTGCGTTCTCTTATTGAAGCAAATCCATGCGATACAACTCGTTCTCTTGCACTAACGGTAGGATGCTCTAAGTCAAGCATTGAAAACGCCCCTCACGCTATTGGAAAAGTTTCTAAGTTTGGTCAATGGGTTCCTCGTGATTTGTCGGATACCAATCGTCAACAAAGGGTAAACTGCTGCATACAACTTTTATCGAGAAAACGTAATTTTCATTGGCTGGACAATATTATTACTGGGGATGAGAAGTGGTGCCTTTATGTGAACCATACCCGAAAGCGTCAATGGGTTGACAGACATGAAAAACCAAAACCAGAGCCGAAAACCGACATACACATGAAAAAGGTACTACTCAGTTTATGGTGGGGCTTTCGTGGGATATATCATTGGGAGCTTCTTCCTGATAATACAACGATTACCGCAGACGTCTACACAGAACAAATAAAAAGACTGTCCGCAAAAATAGAAAAAATTCATCCAAAACTTGAAAGAGTAATGTTGTTACATGACAACGCCCGCCCCCATATTGCAAAAAAGACACAGCTTCAAATTGTACAACTTGGATGGGAAGTTTTACCTCATGCACCATATTCACCGGACCTCGCTCCAAGTCATTATTATCTTTTCCGCTCTCTTGGGAACTTCTTAAGGGACAAAAAATTCGATGAAAGAGCAGACCTCGAATCAAACCTTACATAATTTTTTGCATCACAGTCCGAGAAATTTTGGAAGGACGGGATCCATTCTCTACCAGAACGTTGGCGACAAGTAATAGATAATGATGGGGCATATATTGTCGATTAATCTTCATTTTTATTTTGTACAACACATATTAAAAAAAAACTATGAAAACGATAAAGACTTTCTGGCCAACCCAATATATAAATTGTCTAGCGGGTAATATTCTCGGGCTTAGAGACCAATACTGAAATGGTTTAATCATGCGCGCTTCCAGTGTTCATAAATCTTGTGATCTTAGTTCGAGCGAAGATTGATGTAATGTGCAGAGATCTTATGATTAATTTCTAGTGTCGGCCTAAATATTTACCTAAGTGAATTTCGAATTTTGTTATGATTTCCTTTTGGAATACTAAGTGGTTTATACAAAAAATCATGGATAAATAAGCTTGTACAGTCAGCGTCAATAATATATGGACGAACAGATTTTAGTTCAAAATTATCTAAAAAGCTATTGAAAATTAAATATTAACTCAGTGACACGAGGAATGTTTCAGAATAAAGACGGTATACGACAATTGTCATTCTGACACGAACTTTATCCAATAGAGATAAAGATAAATTTTCTTAGTTGTTGAGGTCATTTTTTGAGGCTGACTACCGCAGCTATAACAGTACCTAAAATATTCATTAAATTATTATGTTTGTATCTTTTTGTCGTCTTAGAACTTTACATAGTAAATGTTTCATAAATCATAATCATATTATATTTCAGCTACGGTATAACGGCAGCTGCCACTGGGAGGGTTAAATTAATATACCTTTTTTCTTCTATCACACAATTCAGTCAAACTCACGTACAAACCAAAAGTTTCGGCCACAAAACGTCGAAACTCTGCACATGACTTAACCCTTTCAACCCTCGAGAGGTTTCCGAAGTTCACGTGAACTTATTCCATCAATTGTTGTCGCTACGAGTCTACTTATTGGTTCAGTGGTAACGTACTCAACAAGTTTTGGGAAAGGCTGCGAAACATAAGGGTTGGGTTTCGTTCATCAAGATTTTTGAAGTGAAAACTACGCGCACTTTGCGCTCTTTCAGAACAGTGAAAGAAACTGAACCGTCACACTCGCTGTCGAAACAGGTATACTCGGCTCCAGACGGTCGATGACGCTGAATCACGTATACTCGGCGCTGAATCAGGTATACTTCCAGTCGGTTGGTGCAGCATAATTGTGCACCCATATTTGGCATAGAATTGCGTATACTCGGCTACAGTCGGTTGATGACGCTGAATCGCGTATACTCGGCGCTGAATCAGGTATACTTCCAGTCGGTTGGTGCAGTATAATTGTGCACCCATATTTGGCATAGAATTGCGTATACTCGGCTACAGTCGGTTGATGACGCTGAATCGCGTATACTCGGCGCTGAATCAGGTATACTTCCAGTCGGTTGGTGCAGCATAATTGTGCACCCATATTTGGCATAGAATTGCGTATACTCGGCTACAGTCGGTTAATGACGCTGAATCGCGTAAACTAACCGACTGGGCTCCAGTCGGTCGGTGATGCTGAATCGTGTGCACTCGGCGCTGAATCGCATATACTCGGGTCTAGTCGGTCGATAATGCTGAATCGCATTTAAATCGACACCTTCACTTCTATCGCGTTGTCATAAGCACACACCTGCTCTTTTCTAGATGATAAGGTTTGTGGTTCCTCTCTGAGAAGAAATATCGAGAGTAACTGAGAGCTCGAAGATTACAATAACATTCAGATCATATCATATGAAGACCATATAAAGGAGTTGAGGTGTTACCTTTGGGTCAGCATCACACAGGTACCGTCAGACTTAAAAGATGTATTTGACATAGACAAAAACCTGTTTTACTGTCTAAAATATCTATTGCATAATACTATATCAATATATACTTAGGTTTAGCTTATTATATGTTTTACGGTCACATTATTCATCTTTATCATTTCAGTCGAAAGACGTCCACTGCTGGACATAGGCCTCCCCCAATTTGGGTGGGCGTTTGCCATAATCGCCACGTGTGGCAGGCTGGTTGGCGATCGCAGTATGGTGGTAAAATGCATAGAAAACGCTGCTGCCCATCTATACTATACAACTATTTATACTATTTGATATTATAAAGCTGAAGAGTTTGTTTGTTTGATTGATTGAACGCGCTAATCTCAGGAACTACTGGTCCGAACTGAAAAAAATATTTTTGTGTTCGCTAGCCTATTTATCGAGAAAGGCTATATAACATCACGCAGCAACTAAGAGGAGCGGAGCAGTAATGAAAATTATTGCGAAAACGGGGAAAATCGCACGGGTAGGCGATTTAACGCGACGGGAAGGGTCGGGGAAGCCTCGTCTTCGCCTCCCTGCGAAGCAGTAATGCTCGCGAAGGAGGAGGCGGGGCGCGTGAGAGAGTGGCAGTCTCTGCGCCCTCACGTCCCTAGCCGCCGCAGGAGGAGACGCCCCGGGCGTCGGGAGTCAATAGCGGACTCCCGGCCACCGTAGGCGCGAGCTTGCGGGTGGCGAGCAATGGGTAGCTCGCCGCCCGGTAAGGACCAGGCTCGGGTCGACGGCGCGCAGTGTTCCACGCGCGCCTCAAAGAGATGTCAGCAGCAGTGTAGGGGTCTACTAGGACCGATGCCTGCCGGGGTCGCGTGATTGTTCGAAAGAGATACCGTGACCCTGGCACATGGGCAACTGATGGAACACGGGTGGGTTTTAGTCAGTAAAAGTCTGACACGCCCTCCCTCTCCGCCCAGAGCGGGAGAAGTCATTTGATGATTTCCCATCATGAAAAAAAAAAAGAAAAAAAAAAAATGGTCGGGGGAACAAGAAATTTAACGCGGACGAAGTCGCAGGCAGAAGCTAGTTCTCTAATAAGTTCCTTAGTCTTTAACGACACCCACGGGAAGAAATGGGATGGTGCTATTCTTTACGTCTGGCACCACACGATACAAACCACATATTGATAGAATGTTATGTAGATTGTAGTTATATGAATTCTTTTCGATATACATCTATTAAAGTTTGACTTTTGGCGTAATACCATCGCTAGTAAATCAACCATACTAATCATTTAATCATCCAGGTCTCCGTGGAAGAATGGACATCAATGTGGAACGACTACGCTCAGAACCCTTCTGCTGCTCTCAAGTGGCAGCAGCTGTACGCCCAATTCATGTTCCAACTGGAGGATGCCAGTGCTGATGGCACCATTGACAGCGACGAATTCACTACCGTCTGCTCCTCTTATGGCATCGACACCCAGGAGTGTAAGGTCGCCTTCACTAAGATGGCTAAGGTAAGTGTCACTGAGATCATTTTCTTCACCTGTCCCTTGTTAATTGGGGTCAGAGTCACGTATACTTCTTCCATTCTCTCTTTAAACCATTACGCTATCATTCATCACACAAACGATTCATCTTTTCTTTGACATTCCTGTCCCTTTTCATCCATTTTCATTTATATTCATCACTCTCATTGTAAGAGCAGTGACAGCACAAAGGAAACGGCCACAACTTAAAGATTGTCATTTCAACCGGAACCCAGGTAGGCATTTTACTTTGTGTAAATAATATCATGACCACTGCTCTCAAAACGGTGAAGGAAAACATCGTGAGGAACCCGGCGTGTCCTAGAATAGAAAATTCCATGACATGAGAAATCTACCAACCTGCAATAGGCATGGTGGATTACGGCCGAATCCCTCTCACCGACCGGCGGCTCTTGTTCAGTAGAAACATTGTTGGCATTTTCATTCGTTGAAGCTGAATATTCAAACAGTAAATCGGTGCAGATGTCAGTTGTTATTGATAGATGTCTAATGTCTAACATGAATCCGGGAAAAGTCAGTCACCCTTCATGCACAAAGGAAACTACTAAAACAACAGCGAAAATATTTTCAACAAATATTCCTCTATTTCAACAACAACATTTGGTTTTTTCGGCTTGTTCTTCCATTGTTCTCTGTCCACCGTTACGTTATCACTCACCCCCTTCTTTCATACAATCCCTCCACTTTTTCTTTGGAATTTCTTTCCCTCTCCATCCCTCAGCATTTATATTTGTCACACTTTTATTTTCATTAACATGCTCTACAAAATCTTGTGTAATAAGAGAAATCTAACATTTTCGATACTTACTTTAGTCAATGGATATACCTAACTATTTCTTTCGTCCCAAAACTTTCACTCCTTATCCACATCGTCCAGATAATGGAAGCTAACATTACCATTATTTATGGCTAATATCTAGATTTTACGGGTACTAATAACTATAAGTTTTTTTTTTATAGCAAGATTACTATCAAAAGTTAGGGCCGGGTAATAATTATGATCCAGGTACTAACATTATTTTGGCTGTAGTAAGTAATCTGCTATAGCGTGATTCTTCTCTATAATTTCTTGTTCATTTTCTTTCATGAATATAGAATTATTTTTAGCAAAGTCTAGATTATTTTACTTCCCATTTTTGGAGCGATATTACACTTGAGCACGAAAATTTAGTTTCGGTTTAACGTTCATGAAAATATTTTACGAGATATTCGGTGTATAAAGTTTTATTTTCAAAACTATTTTTTGTTTCAATCATTAATATTTGTTGAAACGTTTACCAACTTTCATGATTTCGACACAATGTAAAATTGTTCATGAAATGAAATAAATAAATGATCATTTTTTGTCAGCTACAATTTAAAGCTAATTATAGTGAACCTTCATGATATCAAATATGGATGAAATGGATGTTTGTTACTGAATCATGCAAACATGGCTGTACGGATTTGGATGAAATGAAACACAGATATTATTTTGGGGCTGATTATTTGGGGGAGGCCTAAGTCCAGCAGTGGACGTCTTACGGCTGAAATGATGATGATGATGATGAAACACAGAGATAGTTTATAGCCTATATTAAGTAACACATAAGCTATTTTTAATCCCAGTGGTTCTCGTAGGACATGCGGGCTCGACATCTATGTTAACGAAGTTGCGGGTAGAAGCTACTATTTTTATAAAACACCGTCAAGTCAAAGCAAAATTTAAACACACAATACCAATTGTCACTTCGAAATCAAAGCATTCCATTTCATCCCAATACGAATTATGTTCAGCGATTAATAAAACGGAGTACAATACTCGATTCAAATCGTTTTCCCGATATCTATTCGAATCATACATAAAATTTTGTATTATATATTCATACGTTATTTTAATAGGCGTACATTTGTAATTCTTTTTTGCATACTACGGACTTTATGTAGCTCCAATTTTATTAACACTGCCGTCGAATGAATTGGGGGCATAAATTCTGGGAAATGTTGACTCGGCCAATGGAGCGCGGACTCCGGTTTGAGTCAACATCGAAATTTTCATTCGTCTGTTTACTGATCATTAATAGACCAACATGTTTACAGTTGTATGCTGATCTGAATGTAGATCAAACGGAGTTAATTGAACTACTTTTTGTATATATTTTTCTTGGTATTGGCGAAGTAGGTACAGTAGATCACACAGCGCTTGGTGATACCACTCTGACCCTGGTCTGGTTCAGTGAAGTTCAGAATTTCAGTAGAGCGCAAGTTCAAATAATACTGGTTTTGTTACCACTGACATGTGTCATACAATATTTGATGGACAGCTAGATACAGATCTATTGATAGACAGGTGTCTATCCAATGGTGTTGCTGACACAAGGTTAAGATAAACAAGTTGTAGACTAATTTGTTTATCTGTGTTCAGTTATGATTGATAGGTTTCCCGTGGGCGTAAATTTAAAAATAATTTGATCATTATCTGCCTAGCTCCAAAGTCTGACAACCAGTCGTATCAAGGGGTATCATATTACCCAGGTCATATACGCATTTGCTCCATGCTCCTCAATATACATTTTCCCAACTATTTTGAGGTCGGCTTCCAACTAAATCCAGCTGAATATCGGTATTTAACATGTTTACTGGATGTCTGCTGGTCAGTCTTAACTGGTTCTTAAATTTTCGACCTTCTGATAATACCGTAATGACTGTAAACTGCCGAGGTCACGTGATTGTTCGAAAGAGATACCGTGACCCTGGCACATGGGCAACTGATGGAACACGGGTGGGTGTTAGTCAGTAAAAGTCTGACACGCCCTCCCGCTCCGCCCAGAGCGGGAGAAGTCATTTGATGATTTCCCATCCTGAAAAAAAAAAAAAATGACTTTAAAAGATCTAAGTATGCCAGCTAATATTAAAGGCTTAAATTGCTTTCCGAGGCACAGAAAGATTTTGGTATGTAAAGATCCGAAAGCATGACCTTTCCACGGACCAACTGCGGTAAGCAGCGTTCGGCCCGAGCTGATATTATTATTTAGCGACCATTGTTTTTAGGAAATGTATTATTTGCAATTGCTTATTCTCAAATTCTCTTCAACAGGGCAAAAGCAGCGTTTCCTGGGAAGAGTTCCAGGAGCTATGGAAGGAGTACTTCTCCACCGAGGACCCCACCGCTCCCGGCAACTTTATATTCGGCAGAACTAGCTTCTAAGCTCTAAAGTTCTCAGCACACCTCGTACACCACGAGATCGTGGAGAGTTGAAGATTTTCACAGACAAACCGTCTAACATTCCATTGATAAAAATAGATGTATTAAAATGACGAGGTTCGGCTTATAAGGGTCTCTCACACGGGCGCTTTAGTTATCGCAGCGATGGAGCTAAGCTATTTGAAGCTTCGGATGCCCGAGTACGTGACCCCTTTATGTGTCAATATCTAACAGCCTTTGATCCAATCACGAGTCGCAACTGAGACCGTCTCAGATGCTTGTTAAGGATAGCTCAATGGATAACGACCTAGGTTTTGATTCTGTGACCAGATTTCACGAGAACTTAAGCGTAACCGTTTGAGGTCACATTGCAACAGTAATTTGAGTAATGTTTAAATTTAAATATGCGAGTACTCTCGCTTGTGGATCAGAGGTTTATTAAATAAATACATTTTCATTTTATGTGCGTGTATGTGTTCATGATAGAAGTAATTCTTACATATTTCTCTTTAATAGTGGAACAATTTCAAATTCACGTTTTATTACTAAGGCTCAAGTTTACTAGAACTTTTCAATCTTTAGATACTATTTCTAATAACAACGAATGAAATTATTCACTTACTCATTATTATATAGCATATCTCGTAGTCATATCTAATGAATCTTGCAAGTTTCTCTGCCGGTTTAATCCGAATTAAAAAAACCTAATATTTGCTCTTTTTGGAACGGTTGGAAAGTTTGTTTTTATATAAAAGTACTAATATTGTTATTACTAGTTTAAAATAAGGGTTACTACAAATAACGTATCACATAAAAATAAAATAAAATTTTATTACGTCACAATCTGGAGTCTTTGATTTGTCTGTAGTAGCCCTTAGCATTTCTAGTCATATATACTGTTGTATTTTATTTATGTTTCTCCATCAAATGTTTATTAATTATATATATATATTAATATATATTATTCTAGTCAAATGTTTTATGCTCCCAAAATCTATGAAGGTTTCATCTTGTTAAGTCGCTATATTATAGATATAATAGGCAATGATTAAATGTATGTAAATAATATAATGTGTTTAATTTTATGAAACCCAAAATACCCTCCTGTATCCTACATATCAGATCAAAATTTTCAAAAATATCATACTAGTAGGTATACATATATCCAAAACATTACCCTCCGCAATCAGGTAAAAACAGTATATCTGTATCTCATTTTCGCGGTTAAAAAATATCTGACAGATCAGAATTATCAGTACTAGTATAAAGAAAATTGTAAGCTTTGAACTAAAACAGTAAAAACATAACATCACACCTCCCTAAAGGGTAGGGAAGAGGTGTAGGTAGGTACTTACACCCATATTTCACCAGTTTCGTTTAAGTTCCCTTAAAAGGGGGATGAGCCTATTGCCATCAATCGTACAGAAATCTAGACTCAGGGCTGCTACTGAAAAATTCCTGATTGAAAAACGCAATACCAATTTACCCGAGCTGGGAATTCTACACAATACTAAAACAGTACGTTAAACATAAGGTTAGATTTCAATCTAACAAAGTTAAGATCAATGGGTGAGTGCACCTACGTCGTGCAATCATGATGACAGACCACGGCGACACGACTAGTTTCTATGGCACCCTATGAAAACGTTTCCGTAGGTGGCGACATTGCCACCTGTTGCCATTCTGCATAGTCATGCGGTTTGCAGTTGCGGTGGCCTTCGGAAAAGCACCTTTAGTCACCTGAACCGCCGAGAAGCACTAACTGCTATCGACTATTTTCTCTCTCGAGTGTCAAACAAATAATAGTAGATTCTGTGTAAATAAAAGAGATACATATACCTATATACGTATTAATAGTTAGTCTCTTCACAGTAATGTTGTGATAATATGGCGTCGAAAATTTCCTCCGCTTCGCTATCGACTTGTAATATACCCAAGAGACTGGAAGCATTGCCACGGTTGTATAGTAAGGGTTAACCTGTGACTATGGTAAAAGTCAGGTCATGGACCACGGGAAGTGTCAACCAGCCGGTTGGAGATTTCTTTAAAAGACCATGAGCACTTGGATCCCATGGCCCAAATAATTTTTTTGTTTGAAAAAATCTATCTCATTTTATTGGACATGGTAAAATAACCTAAACGGATCTGTAATGAAGTACGTTAGCAAATCAGATACCAGTATCACCAATGAGAACTCTGTCATACAAACAACCAACTTGACATGTTATCAGCTTCCTAGCATATTTCAACCGGAATTTACCTATTCGGTGGTACTATTGGTTCTGTGATGACCTAACTCGGACTTTAAATAAAAAACAGAGGACCGCAAAACTAACTTAGGTATATGTGTATAATGAATTTCCAAAATGGAAGGTACAGCAAAATTTGAGAAGCAGCGTGTGTGTCGTCGGTTGCGTTCATTGGTGAAGTATTGGGCCTTCGACCCCTGTTATGCATTCACGTAGTCCGCCTCGTGCGCCCAAGTGGCTGGCCGACGCCTGTCACGAAGATAGCCGATGGTGCCCGAACAGTTTGAAATCGAAGTTCTGTGAACAAAGATGGCCAAAATTACATTTTAAATATCGAACGAATCCATGGCTATTAACACTTAATCAGAGGACACCAGAAAACCTATTATACTAACTCCAGCGACCCGGCTCTGCCTCGCAGACATGTCAAAACATTGAAATTTCTGTGCTCTATCTAAGTTAAATATTAAGGTTTTACAAAATATATGTACTTAATCAGCTTATATTGTTCCCACTGCTGGAATATAGGCCTCCTCTCACTGGGAAGGACACAAAATATCTTTTGGAAAAATGTTCTGAATAGTGGTGAAAACCGCATTGAAACCGATTGTGAAGTTTAGAAGATCAAAGCAGTCACATAGACGCGATAACCGACTTTTATCAAACTCTATGTAATTATGTATGGCTATATTAATTTAATAATGAATTAGATAAACTCAACTTACAGACAACAGGAGTTCGGTCGCAGAAATGTACCTAATGAATGTACTAGAGGTAAATGAGTATTTATATTCAAGTTAAAAGACTATATATATATTTACCCTAAATAACTTTACATGTTATTATCATCTGACTGTAAAGTTCTTTGGTTGTTGCACAATACGTGCAAAATATAACCATGAATTCAGCACATTTTTATAAACTATTGCTTAGAAAGTTTTCGTTGGCTATTTAAAAAAATATTTTCTGTTATATAAAAAAAAATCGTATAGATCGCCCGTCGGTTTCCCCACCACCTTATAAATCTAGGTATTTGTGAATTTCAGTATAATATAAAACATACAATATGTTGTCTTTTCTTTAATTTCCAAGATTAATCAATCAATCAACTCAGCTGGGCACAGGCCTCTCCCTGCTGCTGCGCCACTACACCTCGTCTTCCGCCTTCCGCATCCAGTCTACCCAGCCACTTTCTGAAGGTCGTATTTTATGTCTTCCTTTCTTTTTTTTCCTTCTTGTATATTGGCACTTTATACCTACTTAGCTAATTTGTAATCACGTTAAATGATTATTTAATTGTGCTTTGTATGTTGTGTTGTGTCTTTTGTGTACACAAAATAAATGATTTATCTATCTATCTGACTGGGGGCAATTTCCAAGATAATAGTTACATATTTTAATAGCTTAAATCAATAATATTTTCATCTATGAAATGGAGAGGTAATAATTATTAGGAATTACATGAAACTTTGGATAATGGACTTTATACTGTTTTTTACTTTCACAAAATACCTGAAGGTACATAGATATATACATACAACAGACAGCCAGAGAGTTTACTTATGAGAAATATTAGAAGTTTCTATTTTTGGCTTTGCAATAATACCTACGGATGTTGCTTGCCGAAAGCCTTGGTGATTATACTAAAAGGAATAAATCTTGATTTATGAAGGTATGTTATGGGACTGAACCGCCGCGCCGTATGGGTCCTTATGAGACCAATCCAATGAATGGGAAATGGCCCATCAAAACCAAGATGATATTACACAAGGATGTTATAATGGGAATTTCTATGGCATACAGGAATCTATCGGGACATTTCACTGTGTCATTTAAATTGGATCGCTTGTAAGATGAAACTGTTTCATTGTAATGTGACGATGTTCAGACCATGACGGAATTTAACACTGGGTATAGTATTTCGGAAGATATGATCTACTGAAGCTGATTGTCTAGCTACATTCTAATTTTAGCGTTGTAACATGCATGGGCTCGTGTAACAGAAGATTCGAATGCCCTGTCCATTTCATAATACCTTATGAGTGTTAGAGAAAATAGTAAGCATGATAAAGGTAATATTTATTAGCGAATTATAAATAATTTATTTTTAGATACACCGATCAATATATAAAGCTGACGCATATTTGTCAATTCGCAAAATTTTAAGGAAGATATGAGGAAAGAAACGGCTTACAAAAGGTATTTATACCGGCCTACCAAAATGTCCATTCTTTGGTATTGTTCGTCGAATCTTTGTGCTCCTTATGTTCTGAGTTGAGCTGCAAGATTACTGACAAATGCGTGCATTGACTGGACAGGTCCACTCAATCTGTATGGTTCTTTCCACAAAAGACCATTTCAGACACCCCCATGTACATGGTCCTCAAATGATCAGACCGGGACTATTTCCTGATTTTGTATACACATTGACATTGATGAATTTTACTTATACAATGACATGAATATTTACTTTATTGTAAATGTGAAGACGAAGTGGGTGTTCTTTTTTTTTGGTTTCCTTTTCTTCTAATTTATTTTTTTACATTGTCTGGCAGTTTGAGTAATTTGTGCGACCTTCACAAATGTCCTTTCTTTGGTATTGTTCGTCGAATCATTGACCTCCTTAAGTTCTGAGTGGGGCTGCATGATTACTGACAAATGCGTGCACTGATTGGACAGGTCCACTCAAGCTGTGTGTTCTTTCCTTAAAAGACCACTTCAGACACCAATCCACATGGTCTTCACATGATCTGATCAAGATTATGTCTGGACTTTAAAAGAGACTGTGACCTCTGAGTTTGTTTCGGCGTTTCTTCTCAGAGTAGTCAGATAGGAAATGCCGAACTCATCTAGTTTAAAAAAAAAATTGATTGACGTGTAAAAGTGTTTGTACAAACCTACTTGCAAAATAAAGTCATTTATCATTTATTTATCATTTATAAGGCAGATGTGAGTGGAAACACCGGAAGGGGACGCCCTAGGAGCACAAATAGTGACATTATTGGTGATGTTCTTCAGAAAAGTCAAGTGTGTTGGACTCGGCGTGCGTGTATGATCAGATGTATGAACATAAACGAAGTAAAAGAAGTATGTTAGGATCGTAGCATAGTTTCTGCCTAGCGCCATGGGAAAAGGGCATGACTTTATATATGTATGTATTGCCACTTAAAGTACATGCAATAAAGTGCATAAAACTCAATACGTCTCAATTACGTAATATGTATTTGTGGATATGCCGATTAGACTACAAATACCGTGCTTTGGGTGACAAATCTCGGCGATAAGCGTTGGTTCAGGGATGTGTGGCCGGCTTTGGGTTTTATTTCGATGGGTCTCTTGGACGCAAAGAATGCCGCAGTGAGTTTTGCGGTAGACATCAGCAAGAATTTCTGAATTGTCTAGTGAGAACCTTTCGATGTTGATCGAAACTACGCACAAAGCCGGCTTTATAGGTAGACTACGAATTGCCATCGTGGTAAAAAAAAGAAACTGCAAATAAATTAACTTCCACGAGAAGAAACGCCTGTAAAAAAAAATAAGTCGATTCACCCCATTCAGGCGAGTAAATTCATTCAAATATTAGTCGATTTGCACGAATTTATTATAGAACCCACAGTAGGATCCAACCATAAAAATTCCAAAAATTCTTCCTTTTTATTCTGGAGTATTCGTATGACAATGACCAGCTATAAAATTTCTACGTGGATCATAAAACATGGAGGTAGCCAAATATAAACTGTGGCGGTCCCACATTAAAATCATGAAGAGCAGAAAGTCCACGGAACACAAATTAGGTTTATGCAACATGGCTATATTTTATAAAAAACCGGCCAAGCGCGAGTCAGACTCCCGCACCGAGGATTCCGTGCAAACCTGTAGGTATTCACGGTTTATACATAAAACGAATTTTCATTCAAACCAATTTTCGGTGGAATTTTACATGGTAATGTACATTATATATTTTTTTTTAGTTTTATCATTCTCTTATTTTAGAAGTTACAGGGGGGGGACACACACATTAAGTGTTTCTCGCGCAAACTGTTCTGTTTAGAAAAAAATAATATTAGAAACCTCAATATCATTTTTGAAGACCTATCCATAAATATAAATACCCCACACGTTTAATGAAAAAATTTTTTTTGAGTTTCAGTTCTAAGTGCAATTCGCTAAAGAAGCGTCGTTTGCTGTGGTTGTTCCGTGGATAAAAGTGACCATCTTTACATACTAAGATCCTCCCCTCCATGCCATAGGAAACTCTTTAAACTTTCTGCTCCGTCAGAAGCCAGAAAGTCAAACAACCATTCGTACCAAGGGGTATCGTATTACCCAAGGGGTTGTGGAGACCGGTCGACGACGTCACGTCAGCGCCGGCTGCATTATGCTAACAATAAGTGATGACCGTTTTGCGTGGATGTGATGCATGTTTTACCCCAGCTTTTTCTTATTTTGTGTGTGTTTAGTCTTTCTTTGCCTCATGTTTACGGCAAATTCACGTATTATCTTTTTTTCTTTTTAGAGGTCTAATAGACAGTCACATTTTATATTAAAAAAAAACTGAAAAATCAAAATCAAAAGTATTTATTCAAACTAGGCTGACAGTCAGCACTTTTTGAACGTCAAAGTTACAAAAGATAGTCCCCCCAAAACGCCCGCCCTTCGACACTTCCTAGTGCTTTAGCTGGGAAGAAGAAGTGGCGAAACTGGATGCAGCTGGCATCCAGTTTCACTGCAAGCAGACCCCAAAATAGTTGGGAAAACGGTACGCTAAATAGCATCGAATAGACCTTCTGGTACAAATATTTTATTCTATGCCCCAAGTGATGTAACGAAAATGTGTTGGAGCACGAATCAATATCCGGACCGCGCCAGGATATTATCATGTCATAATGTTTTGTTATAACGGTTCGGCCTTTATATGAAGTATGTTTTGCCATTGTTTTTGTTTTACGCGTTGAAATAAATAAGGTAACATTGTGTGATATATCACAGAATCAGTTTCTCATTTGGGTGTATTCAGAGTTAAATGGAACGTACGTAAAAAGAACTTATAGCTAATAAAATATCCCAACCTAACAAAACTATTTCCGTGTGACTCCGGTCGTAAAGATCCCATTTCTTCCCATGGGTGTTTTAAAAGCGACTAAGAGACTTACTAGAGAATGGGCAGCAGCGTTCTTTATGCATTTTACTACCATACTGCAATTGCCAACCCACCTGCCAAGCGTGGCGATTATGGCCTATATCCAGCAGTGGACGTCGATGCTAGAATGATGATGAACTTAATTAAAACTATTAACAAACTAAAATTTCTTAGCCCTGTCGATAATTGGCACTGGTTACATACCCAAGAGACTGGCGGCATTGCCATGTTGTATGGCATTGCTTAGCCTCTGGTCAAAGTATACTAGTCAGCCCATGGATATGGCGAGCAATGGGTGGCTCGCCGCCCGGTAAGGGCCAGGCTCGGGTCGACGGCGCGCAGTGTTCCACGCGCGCCTCAAAGAGATGTCAGCAGCAGTGTAGGGGTCTACTAGGACCGATGCCTGCCGGGGTCGCGTGATTGTTCGAAAGAGATACCGTGACCCTGGCACATGGGCAACTGATGGAACACGGGTGGGTTTTAGTCAGTAAAAGTCTGACACGCCCTCCCGCTCCGCCCAGAGCGGGAGAAGTCATTTGATGATTTCCCATCCTGAAAAAAAAAAAAAAAAAAAAAAAAGCCCATGGATAAGTGCTAGTGAGATTTCACGAAGCAAACTATGAGCATTTGGACCTAACGACTTGAAGGTTAAAAACCCAAAGTTGAATGAACAAATCTAGCTCATTTAATTGGACATGGTAACAGTTTAAGTCTTTTCCAGCTAAAGTAAAACCACCTAAATGGATCTGATCACTGGTACCACGATTCGGTAATGAAGTTCGTTGACTAATCAGATAGGGAAGTGCCTAACGCGGGCTTCGTTAGCCTCGCGTTCCGTTTCGATGCTAATACCGCAATGTAGGATTTGTGAATTTCGCGTTTGCTTTTGATTTTCTGTAGGAGTGAATTTTCAACCACTTCACTTAAGGTACTATATGCATATGTCAATCTGCCTAACCTTTTCCAACTATGTTAAGATCGGCTTCCAAACTAAAGGACAATGCTGAATGCCAGCATTTTACGTGGAGCGACCTATGAGCGACTATCTGACCTCCACAAAACAGGAACTGGGTAACATGGTGCCTCTTGACCTATCAAGGGGTACCGTGTTACCCAGTTACTGGTCTTTATACTTTTAGGTTGCCTACCAGTAGTGACTTTCAAAGGTGCGTACCTACCAATGACAGTCGGGATCAGCCGGGATCAACGGCTTTACGTGATATGCGAGGCAAAATAATGTAATGTAATTAATAGTGTAATGTAAGTAATGGATGGTCACCCATCCACGAACCAACCGCGGCAAGCGTACCTTCGATCGACACGACACGTGCAGCCGTTAATACGGCACGTGCTCCCACTAAAATTGCTTGTCAATATTCCATACGCAAATACGAATAAATGATGAGATAGATTTATTCTTGTTAAGTAAACTAACCATGATACAATCTCATACATA
Source organism: Aporophyla lueneburgensis (assembly GCA_932294355.1). Classification (NCBI taxonomy): domain Eukaryota; kingdom Metazoa; phylum Arthropoda; class Insecta; order Lepidoptera; family Noctuidae; genus Aporophyla; species Aporophyla lueneburgensis. The sequence continues at coordinate 5,823,165 of OW028742.1, forward strand.
CAAATCGTATTTTCAACTCATAAAGATCAAAACGAAATATACAGACGATCAAATTGCTTTATAAATATTCGGTAACGGAACGTGATTTTTTGTAAACAAAAATGTACAGAGTTTAAATGTTTTTTCGTTGTGTAAAAGCAGATCATTTATTAGTTAAGCCTGTTTGAAACAAAATCTTTCAAGTAAAATTTGATGATCCTCTTCCCGGTTTCCAATTGAGCTGAAATTTTGTATGCATATGTAAATTATATGACAAAGCCGAATTTATTGGACATGGGGCTGATCTGCTGATGAAGCTGGTACTCTGGTGGGACTCTGTTGGAATACGCAACCCCATCGAGTTTGGGCTCGTTTGTTTTCTCTTGACAAGAACACTGGTTCTAAATGAAAAAATATGAAAATTGGTATTTTGACATAAATTGCATCATACAAAAACATCATAAATGAGTACTCAAAGTAAAAAAATATACCTATTAAACGATTTTTTAAACTGGATTCAACTCTGAACTAAAAGTACTTAACTATACTTAGGTACGTAGACATAAAAACTTGAGGCGTAAATGTCCTTATTTCACAAAGATAAGCCGGTTGTATGAAAATACTAGCTTCTGCCCGCGACTTCGTCCGCGTCAAATATTTGCTCCCTTGACCCTTCCCGTCGCATCACAGCGTGCCAGTTTTCGTCCATTTTTTTGTTGCTGCTCCCGCTCCTTTTGATCGTAGCGTGAATTTCACAAGAAGCTTCGTCCTATATCAAAAAATATATATTTATATATATATTTGATGTAGGACGGAAAAAAAAGTTAAAGTATAGGGGTACCTAATTCACTCACATATCCCAGGCACAAATGGCCATAATAAGGACTCCGTTTAATGTGTAATCAAAACAATCACAACAGTTAAAATCCATTAGTTACTCAGTAGTATCACAAACGTGCTGTAGAACCAAATACTACATAAACATTATACACAACACGGAAAATCCATCTAATCATAAATTCGATACCATCAGTCACACCCATACAACAACGAACAAATGCAAAAAGGCAATAGATCTTTTAAAACACAGCACAAAACGTACAATTGTCGATAAAATTACCCGTCTATGCAGGGTATCAATTTGCGCTGAACACAGCCATAAAAAACCCTTCCATAGTTCTGTAACGAAATAGTACCATTTGTCTTGCGGATACAATACCGTCGTAGTCCTACATGTAAGCATGACGAAGTTGATGTGATTGGCGGGGCTACAACCATTCGGTGATTGCTTTGTTGGTGAAAACAAGTGATTGGCTGACCTTATTTTGTTTCACCTATATTGTTCTACATGACACGCTTTTTTACTATCACACATGTTGAGTTATTTTTTAAGAATTACATGTATCAAACAATTGTCGATGCGTCAACCAAACACATATTTGCAATTTACTTGAAACCAACCAAATTTGTAGGAGTACCAAGGTAACGACATAGCCCCAAGATTTGCCAAACTTAAGTGGCAGTGTGCAGAGCATATTGTTTGCAGAACAGATTGCTGTATGCCAAAGGTTCTGGAGTGGAGACCTCGTTCTGGAAGACGTAGAGTTGGAAGACCTCGCTCGAGATGGATCGATGCAGAAATTAGCTGGATACGAGAAACAGAACCGGTCGAAGAGGCGATGTTTGAGGGACGCCTCTGTCCAGCAGAGGACGTTGTTCGACTGTAATGCTGATGTAAACTTAAATGTTAGAATCATCATGTTACTATGTTTTCATGCCTATCATAGTGCCGTAAAAAATAAACTAGTATACCGGATGACATTTTTTACCGTCTCGACCTTCATATGGTGTGTTGTGTAACTAGAATAGAAGTCAGGAAGGCCTTCAGATTCATCGCAGGTGACTAAAGGAGCGCGGGACGCGGGCGGACGGGGATGCGTGTGCGGCTCATGCGCCTGCGAAAGATCAATGAGGCCGCCTATCGGCCGGCTTCAAAGGGTAGGACCGCGCTACGAAATCATAGATACATGCTGCGCATTGAGTAGGGTGCGTATGATTTGAGTTTCGATAGATTTTAATTGATATTATTTTTATTTATTTTTTCAAATTTCTGTTTTTGTTGTTCTAGTATGCAAATGTAACTTTAAGTGTGTAATATTTTTTACTAGATCAATTTTTTTATTACATTTTATTCAAAAAGAAAAATAATAAAAATTTATATGCCAAAGCCTTACACTCCGTTCACCTATTTTTTTTTTCAAGACGTTAAAAAATGTCACCCGGTATTTCAGAACATTGCCAATGTGTTCACAGCAGAATTAGATTCTTTCTCGCCCATTTGTCAGCTTAAATCCATTGGATGATAGGTCCTTAATCTTCAATCCAATGTATAAATTACCTTAAGTGGCGGTAACACGGATGATTCGGTCGTTACGGCTCAATAATGGCCGTGTAACTGGGTGTTTTAACAATTTATCGACCTACCACCAACCTTATTTGGTAATTATTACTAACGTGCATGGCTTAGGATTCTTTAATTAGATTGATCTTCATAAAACGCTACACGTTTGAGTACTGCCTTACAAAATATATGACCTGGTTTAGTTTGCGTATTTGTTTCAATAAATAAATATTGTATCTATTAATGTATCAAATTCTTGTGAATGATTCTTGTGAAAATAAACGTTGTACGAAGAACGAAAGTCTGACAAACAGTCTTCCCAAGAGATATCGAGTTACCCAGTATCTAGGTCGTAGAGGTCACATAGGCAGTCGCTCTTCGTAAAATATTGGTACTCAGCTGCATCTAGTGTTGCAAAGGACTCGAGTCCTCGAGTCGTAATTTCAAAGACTCGACTCAATTATGCAAGACTCAGTGCGCTAAAGAAGTCTAGAGTCAAGCCGAGCCCGTGTCATTTAACAGCCACGAGTCGAGTCTGAAAAAGGACTCCAGTCTTAAAATGAATTCCAGTCTATGAATAACTAGTCAGATTTTTTTGCACGCGTAATTACATCATAACATTTGAACTTATCACCTTCTTCATGCTCCGAGTTTTTCTTTAAGACTCGAGTTAATTTTAAGACTCGAGTCATTTTTATTAAGACTCGAGTTCTTTTTAAGACTCGCGTGCTTGACTCTAGACTTCGAGCCTTTTGAACACACTGAGTCTTGTATAATTGAATCGAGTCCTTAAAATTACGACTCGCAGACTCGAGTCCTTTGCAACACTAGCTGCATTCAGTTAGACTGGAAGCCAACACCAACATGGTTGACTAAAGGCACATGATGATGAATATAAATATTAAAAGGGAATAAAAACAATGAACATACAAAACGAAAAAACCATAGACACAAAAATAAACTAGACGAAACAAACGACAAGCGAAAGAAACCAACAGCAAAAAGAAATAGTGGCGGTTTCCTGCAATACAACATATTTCCCGGCACGGTTAACAATGACAGATGTCAAGCGTAACCCTTGCTACTTTCGCTACAAACGTGGAAAAAGATATTATTAAAGGTAGTAACTTCTCATTTATCAACGTCTGGCTAACTTGGGTTAGGATGAGAGTTTTGTTTTATGTATGAAGATTTTTATATTGGAATCAGCTGCTCTTGATGATATTATCTTTCGAATAACAAAGTAAGTAACTGCCGCCGTCGCTGCCTTTTTTTTGGATGGGAAATCATCAAATGACCTCTTCCGCTCTTGGGTGGAGCGGGAGGGCGTGTCAGACTTTTACTGACTAAAGCCCACCCATGTTCCTTCAGTTGCCCATGTGCCAGGGTTAAGGTGTCTCTTTCAAACAATCTCGCGACCCTGGCAGACATCAGTCCTGGCAGACCCCTTCAGTTCTGCTGACATCTCTTTGAGGCGCGCGTGCCTTGGTTACCTATCTGCAGGTACACTGTCCACTGAGACTTTAGAGCGAAAACATAAATTTAAAAAAAATACGATTTAATTTTGGAGATAAGATACATTAATTATTATGTTTTTAACGACAGCTATTTTTATGTTTTTAATGACACGAGGTACTCGCTAGTTCAATAAAGTGCTTTTACTAAACACAAGAAACACAACATAACATCATAGCTTGTGTCCGCGAAGGGTTAGGCAGAAGTGTACGTTTAGTAAACCCACATTTCGCAAGTTAAAAAAAAAAAAACGTTTAGTTGCGGTATGTTATGTTTATGTGGACAGTTATGTTTACGGGGGGGCGAGCCTATTACCATTACTGGACACAAATCCAGACTCCGTGCTGCTGCTGAGAATTTCAGATCGAAAAACCCAATAATTTAGACGAATTTAAAAAATCTAATCATTCAATCGAATCATCTTTTTTTGATAGGACGATAATCCTGTCATATTAGCATAATTAGCCTATAATGCCCAGCGCCGGCTGGCAGATGTGACATATCTTCGGATTTTTGGTTCTAGGACGTACCGGTTTTCTTCACGATGTTTTCCTTTATGGTTTTTAAGAGCAGTGGTGATTAAATAATTTACACAAAGTAAAGCGCTTGTCAAGATGGACCGATGACCTGGTGAAGGCCGCAGGAATACGTTGGATGCGAGAAGCAAAGAACAGGTCGAGGTGGCGGTGCTTGGGGGAGGCCTATGTCCAGCGGTGGACGTCTTTCGGCTGAGATGATGATGAAAACGCCTGTCTAGGTTCAAACCTACAACAAACAAGTCACAACAATTTATCGTGGCCGTTACCTTTGGGACACCACTTCACAACCATCCATCCAATTATCTACATAAAAAACTTCACTCAATGATCATCTCAAATCAACAAACCTTATATACAGACAAAAGGCCTTTCATAAGCTCTCTGCTCAAAAAAACTCAATATCTAGCAAAAGTAAAACCAATTTGAGTTGACAAATGACAGTTTTTATACCTCATTCCTTGAAGGATCCCGTTAGGAATAAATCATGTTGCTTGTAAGCAGTTGAATAGATGACTTATGGAATTCGGAGGGATCTGAAAGGGATCCCTTCTGAGTTTGTTACCTTTGAAAGCTTTCTTGTTTGGTAAAAGTAGATTATTCCATGGGTGTTGAGTGAAAGCGGCTTAAACATCGTTAGATACGAGCGCCTATCTTTTTGCACTGGGTCGAGTAGAATCCTGTTGATCTCGTATTTAAGTGGCTTATATCACTACCAGCGGCGAGGTGTAAATTTTTCTAAAAGAGAAGCCGAAGCGAAGTCGGTTTTAACTTACTCACTCATCAATAAAGAATACTTACTATCATTCTAAAATTAATACAGGAATGTAATGAATTAAATACAATTAAATTGAACAGCTGAAAACCGAATAAAATATGCAATATTCCTCTATCTCGTTCTCGCTGACGCATTTTTCTATACCTGTCTCTGTCATAACCCATTGTACAGCGGCTTGCTCTCGTACATATCAAAGCGGTGCCACGTGACCTAAATTGACATCATTACGGGATCGCTGTTGTATGAATTTTTAGTTCCCGATTATGACGTTTTGGCGCCGGGTTAATTTAGAACATTTCTCTTTTGTTGTAATACAAAGCTATAAATAACCTTTTTTGTTGTTTGAATGTTATGGTGAATTAAATACCCGTAGTGTAACTATATTTATTGACAATAGTAGCCACTATTTACATACTATTGTATTTTTAATTGTGATAGAGTTACCAATGCGAATCCCCGAAGGCAAGCCGGTAGGAATCGTGTTATATGGTGCTTTCGCCACTGATCACTACACTGCTCGCACACTACACACCTGAGGAACAATTCTGTAATTTTAAGAACGTTCACATTTTGATCTTAGACTCAATCTGTCAAAAATGCCTCGACTTTCCATACATTTTTGATAAGTTTATGACATTTCAGTGTCGCCGAGATGAGACTGTGACGAGATTTTGTACTTTTTTTTTTCTCAGGCCATTTATACATTTTCCACCCTTCGTGGTGACTGACTGATTTTTGACCTAGAGTCAACGACAAAGAAGCAATAAAAGCGCGCCACTTTGTTTATTATTCATAACAACATACTCGTTGTTTTTCAATAACTGAACCTCTAAGTCCCTGAGATACCACATATGGTATAGACACAATGGTTTTTAATTGTGTCTGTAATTACGGCATTCAACAGGTTAAATTATTCCGATCAAAATAAAGGTACCTGTTATGTATTTTGATGTATGTTTAACTCCGCTTCAGCTTCGTGTGGTGCTGGACGTAAAAAATAGCACTATCCCATGTCTTGGCATGAGTGTCGTAAGAGGCGACTAAGGGACTTACTAGAGAATATGCAGCAGCGTTCTCTATGCATTTTATCACTACATATACTGCGATCGCCAACCCGCCTGCCAAGCGTGGGGATTATGGTAAGCCCTCCCTAATCTGGGCTATGACAAAAATGATGGTGAAATAACTGCGTTCGTTTGGTCCCGTCTACATCGTTATTAGGTACTTAACCTTTAGTTATGCAATTAATACGTAAAATATTTAAAAAATCACTCTCTAAATCATAGACTTTAGAAACAGGATTACTTTGCGGTTTCCTCGATAGAAAACAACATCCAAAGACAAAACTACATGTTTTCGATAACGTCTACATTTTTCATTTCTGAAATGTGTATTTGTTTTAATAATACGAAGGAAATACCTAAATCGTCTTGAGAACCAGAGCATTTTATCCTGAGCCGTCATGTTTTAATTAGCGAACCAGAAACTCGGTCCGCACCTAACTTCAGTAGTTTCAATAGTATTTATCCCTAACATCAGGTGGAATAACAGGTTACTTCACGTAAGTTTTCATGGTGAAATGTTTACATAATACAGCGACTGCACCCTATCTTCCCTATCAGCCAAAAAGGCGTAGTTCCTGCAATTCACAAACAAAATACTGATACGGATCTTCAATCTTCAGTAATGGCGTCCCATAGGACCCATCTATGGGGCAATGGACCAGATGAACTAACGTCAGTTCCGAACAAGTGGGACACATTCACCGTGTTGCTTACTCTAAAAAGGGTTAAAATTGTCATGAATGTAAAGAACTATTTGTTTTGCGGGAGATGTACCTACTTGATTTGTACTTAGTTACTCCCAAAGAATGAAACAAAGTAGGTGCTTACTAATAACATTTCTCTATGTACTTTTCTGTGTGTACATAAATAAATGAAAAGGTCCGGTCCCTGCTGCGGGCGACTGTATGAATGTTTTATGTTATCCTAGCAACCCGTTTTTATTACTTGACAAAATATTAAGATTTCTTTATTATAGTTAAGTAATAATCCTTATAGATAAATTCTCTTAATGATGCTGAAGAGCACCGAAATCTGTTGCGTAGTTTGTATAATTAGTTATAGATGCAGTGAAGTGAGGAATTAAAGTGATGAACTAAACATTTTTTTTTTTTTCAATGATACGGAGTTTGGTATCAAATGAAAAAGCTTAAGCAACACAATTCAAATAATATATTGTGAGCTGTCACGCTATAATAAATATGAAACAAGAAAATATTCTCACCTGAACAGTAGTAAGCGATCAAAAGCTTTAGGGCAAAGTGGCAATCGACCACAGCTTTCAAATGAGAATACTTTCCTGTTGTAATACTTTTTAGTGCGTGAGTTTACTATTCTTTTCTTCTTCATAATAAATGCTAACAATGGCCTTGATTTGTATCAGACTAACGCTAAAATGTTTGTGTCAGATTTGCGTTTGATTGACAAGCCATAATGCGATAACAATCTACCATTAAGTTTACATTTGGAAGCGTCGACACCATTTTCGCCTTTTCATTGATGATGTGAGAATTTGATGGTTTTATATCGTCACATCATTACTTTGTAGAGGCGTATATTTATGGTCTATTCAATCTTTAATAGCATGATAAATTACCCAACTCCCATGGTTAGTAGGTAATAATAGTCCTCCAGACCGAATTTCCGCGATCATGCATCAAGGTCAAATTTTTTGTGCTATGAATAGAGAACAGGAACTGTAAGCCATTGCTAGTAATTTTATGGAGGCCCAGGCAACCAAAACGGATGGGCAGTGTAACTTGACGCAACTCACGTTCGTCCAAAGACTCATTTAAAATGGATGTTAGTGTGATGCGAATAATTTGGTCAGTTTCGTTCAAGAGCTGTAGGTGCTTCTATTAATAGGAAGAGCGTAGAAAATGTATGCCAAAACATGTTGCTGCGCCCTGCTGTGCCTACGACGCAGCTCTACGTTTCACGTCTGCACCACTCCACGCCAATTGAGGAAGTCGTGCAATATTTGAAAGTGAAGACCAACTGGACTCTCAGGGTTGAAAGGTTGGAATCGCGTCACAACATCAACTTTAAGTCGTTCGTGGTACGAGTTCCAACCCACCATCTACAGACCTGTTTGAGAGAGGACTTTTGGCCGAAAGGTGTCGTATATCGACGTTCCCGAGGACGGTTACGCGACACCTCTCAGCGGAACACGACGCCGTCATCGTTACGTGTTTAGTGATAGTTTTATAGAATACTAGCTTCTGCCCGCGACTTCATCCGCGTTAAATTTCTTGTTCCCCCTGTAAGGTCAGTTGTTTAGGAGACAAATGAAACGAATGACGTTCGAGAATACACTGACTATATTGGAATAAAGATACCTTATTATATACCTTACAACTACTGCATCACACCTTCCCCTTTATTTAAAAAAATAAAATATAATTACACAATTATTATTTTTTAATTTTAATACGGTATACCTGCGCAGGGTATATTGTTAACCATAATATAAATACAACCTAATTATGGCTTTAAACTACAAAGTAATATTATAACATACGAATATAATATTCTAAATTAATATGTAACACGACACTGGAGAAACATACATTGGTTACTTTAGTCATTGTTATAAAGTTTAGTTCTTGTTCGCTGCCAGGCTAGACCCCCACAATAGCATTTCAATAGCGCAGTGGAAGTTATGATGATGGGGTCCAGGAGACAAGATGTGGCTAGCGAAACTAGTCCGCCGTACGCGGAGCAGACAATACAAAGAGAACAATTACAAATACAACAAAAGAACTTACCTGTGGTAGACGAACACCTGCTCTGGTGCCTACCTGGAGTTATGTATGTAAGTGAGTATATATGTATTGTGTTGTGACGTTACGAGTATTCTCCAGGTTACAAGCCGCAACAATGAGGCTGGAGGCAATCACAGCATTCGGTTTCCAATAGCGTCACTTTGCTTAACCTTCAAACTATTTCAACAAGATATATCCAAAACTCAACCCGTGTTATTACACCGAATTGGGGTTATTTACAATCAAAGCAATTGGATCACGACTAATTGTCACAAACGGATCGATTTAAAAGGATTAATTTCAACAAACGCGTCGCGGGGTCCCAAAACGCGACGGACTTTTTCAAGCGCCAAATCCAAGTGAAGTGTCAAGTGTCAAAATCAAACTGACAAGTCAGATGTCATTCTGTTACACGTTTAGAAACGTAGGCGCATAAAGTAACTAATTTAAACTGTCCGGAACATCTACCCCCTCCCGGACGGGCCTTCCCGTCCCGGCAATCCCGACAAGGTTGCGTTTTATCAGTCCACCTGACGCGCTGCTGGAGGATGTGCAAATACTCCAAGCTCCAACGCTTCCAAAACTCTGAGCGAGCTGCTGCACCAACTGAAACCGCAATAGCCAATTTTGGCTCACATCGACAAAAGGGTGCTCCGGCAGGGCGACAAGTGGCTGTCAAATCAAAAAAAAAAAATGTCCCGAGGTCAGGGCCTCCAAGTCGTTCGGGTCCGAAGACAGCGGGCACAATGGACGCGAGTTCAATACAGCTTCAATGCGGCAAAATACCGTAGCTAACTCCTTAAAGGTGAGAACGGCGTCTCCCAACAATCTGCGCCTGAGTCCCTGTGCCGCTTTCACCGCGGCCTCAAAATACCCCCCCGATGGGGGCAGGCTGGCGGGTCAAAACAATAACAAACAACAACAACAACAACCAAACAACAACAACAATTTAACCAAATGGCCCTCCTTAGGCAACAAAAGGGGGTGACGGGCCCCACAGGGAAGGCTAGAGTGCCTCAATCGTCAACAACCAAACAACAAAAGACCCGTATGGTCCAAAAAAGGGTTCAACTTACTAACGGCTCCCGACAATTTCCAAAACTCTTGCTGCAGAATGGCCAACAGCGCATTGCAACCGGCATGCGAGTTCTTAATGTGACGATCAGTCACCAACAACTCAACAACAACAAACAACAATTCAATAATTTGTCGAGGAAGCCAAATCGACTCAACAAAATCAGGGTCAAACGGAGGGTCCTTCGTTCCAACAGCGAGCACCTTGAGCCCGGGCAAAGGACCCGACATCCTCCAAATCAAAGGCGTTTCAGAACTTTGTATCTGGGACACTCGGTTCGCAAAAAAGACCTCCAAAGAGTGGACGGACGTCTTCAACCAACACAAACAATTTGACTGTCCGTCCAGGCGTAAGAAACCCAAATGTCCACAGTTCCACCCAAAGTGTGAGCAACGTGGTTCAATAGACGCACAAGACGCGCCGCCCCTAACAATTCAACTTAGGGGTGGTCAGTGCCGTCCGGAGGGGGGCCACCTTGCTCTTGGCCAAGACCAGTGACAAATTCACCTGGCCTGTCGCGCAGACGGTGCGCAGACAAACAACAGCTGCATAACCGTGCGAAGACGCATCACAAACAAGGGTAGCAGTGTAGCTCCCAGGGGGGAGGATAGCGCGGGGTAACACGACCTCGTTGACTGCAGGGAGTGCGGATACAAATTGGAGCCAATCTTCCAACAGGGTTTCCCGAATTGGCTCGTCCCAGCCAAGTCCCGCAGTCCAAAGGCGCTCAAGAAAACAATTTTGCCCAAAACAATACAAACAAAACAACAAAACAATAGACAAAAGGCAACCCTGGGCTCCCATGTCCATAATGACACGGACCACAACAGAGTCCCCCGTGGGCCCCCAGACCTGACCGATGCCGTTGGCAACAAACCGTGTCAATCCGAGGGGTACCTTAGCGGGGCAGGCGCCAATGTCCTAACATTGCCTGGGCGGCGACCGATCGCCGCACCCAGGCCCAAATCTTTCCCGACGAGTATGGAGTTCAAATTCCTCGTACGCGCGGTGTCCCGAGCCACGCGCCATCGCTGGAAGGGCATATCCCACCGGATGCCTGAATGGCGGGGGGCGTGACTCCAACCGGGGACGTTCCGCCAATGGAGGGGAGGGAAGGTGGTGCTGGTCTGGCCAGCGCTGCCTAGCAACAAGTGCGTAATCGCCTTTACGCGGGGAGACCAAATGGCGGTCGCGCGGCTCCCGATCAACTTGCGCGGGGGGTGGAGTGCGGCGCTCAAAATTGCGGGCCTCTCCCCGGTTCTGAATCGGCGAGGCAGAAGCCCGGTGACCAACTCCATGGTACCCCCCCGTACGCGAACCTTCATCAGAGGCTGGTCTGCCAGCGTGGTTCGCGTTAGCGCACAATATGTCCAAATGGGACCCCCCACAAATTCTACAAGGGCGGGGGTTGGGGCAGTCCCGATGGAAGTGAGCCCCCAAACAAGAGAAGCACATGCGGCGTGCATTGGCAATTTGGCGGCGGGCACTCACGTGCAATTTCAAAAAAGGCCGCGCAAGTTGCCATGCCATGCCCCGTGTCCCTACAAACTCACAACCAGGACGACTCTGGGTGCCAGCAAAACGAGCGGCGGGGCGACCATCAACAGGCCCGCGAGCCCTAGTCCTTCCCTGGTCTCGTGGCCGGGAAGATGGCTGGCATGACTCAGTGGCAACGCCAGAGTTGTCCACAAACCGACACTCATCCTCCAAAAATTGGACGAGGTCACCAAATGGGGGGAGATGTGTGACACTATCCCCACCATACCTTTGCTCGAAATAAGCCCTCAAATCGGCAGGAAGCCGTTGCAGCACAACATGCACCAAAGGGTAAGACCATTGGTCCACCGGCAAGTCCAATCGCTTTAAAGCGTTGGTCGCTACCACCAACGGGTTCAACAGGTCAGTAAGCAATGCTGACAAACTAGTAATGACCGGTAACCCCAAAATCAATTCAATATGAACGTCAGCCAAACAACGTTTATTTTGGTACCGCTGGGTGAGTAGTCCCAAAGCGGTAGGGTAGGCTGAGTCAGTCAACGACAGATGCTGTACCAAGGCTCGGGCCTCACCTTCCAGGACAGACAACAAATAGGCCAACTTTTGGGCGGGTCTGAGGTCCGAGCGTGCATCAACCAAACTTGCAAACAGGTTTTGGAAACCGTACCAGTGGTCCAAGCGACCGTCAAAGTGTGGCAGTTCCAAAGTAGGCAATCTACTCAATAGTCCGGGACCTGAAACAACCGAGGTCTCCGGCTTGACCTGGACAGGTGTCCGGCACTGCAATATTTCCATTTGTATGCCATTGCACAAACAATACAATTCAAATAAACCAAACAATTAAATAATCAAATAACAAAGTTCAAACAATCAATTACAAAATAACTACAAGCAAACAATCAAACTACCAAACTGTTAGTCAGCAACTCAAGAAATAACAAAATATTGGTTTCAATTCAATTCAACAACAAACTTTTATTTTAATTCAAAACCAATATCAACGTTCAACATTCAACTTCACAATTCAATTCAAATATTCAAATTCTATCCAATTCCAAAAAATACCAATTCAAGACAACTACAAAAATATTGGTCCCAATCCAATGAACCTTATTTTAATTCAAACAATGTCAACGCTCAATATGTTAATTTCACAAACAACTTTGTCAATGGTACAACAATAACAAACCTTTATTCCAACTCAAAACAATGGTAATACTCAAAAATGCCAATTTCAAATATTAATTTTCACAAACAACCATATCAGTGGTACAAACTCAATATTTTAATGTCTTCCTGACATTCAATACAGCACAGAGGTCAAATAACAACAACAAGAGGTTATAACATAGCTCAATCTAACCAACTCTGTTAGCATATGCAAACCCGGTTGACCCCGGCAATATGAGTTACTCGACTCAATAAATTCCAACAAATCATTTCAAATAAACAAGCAATCATAGTTATCAAATATTTACAGCGTATTACTACTTCCCTTATAGAGACTGCCAAGTAATTAGCCTACTGTAAATTACCAATTTGGTGGTTTTGTAGGTTAAAACCACGCCTCTGCTGCCAAAAATGTTCGCTGCCAGGCTAGACCCCCTACAATAGCATTTCAATAGCGCAGTGGAAGTTATGATGGTGGGGTCTAGGAGACAAGAAGTGGCTAGCGAAACTAGTCCGCCGTACGCGGAGCAGACAATACAAAGAGAACAATTACAAATACAACAAAAGAACTTACCTGTGGTAGACGAACACCTGCTCTGGTGCCTACCTGGAGTTATGTATGTAAGTGAGTATATATGTATTGTGTTGTGACGTTATGAGTATTCTCCAGGTTACAAGCCGCAACAATGAGGCTGGAGGCAATCACAGCATTCGGTTTCCAATAGCGTCACTTTGCTTAACCTTCAAACTATTTCAACAAGATATATCCAAAACTCAACCCGTGTTATTACACCAAATTGGGGTTATTTACAATCAAAGCAATTGGATCACGACTAATTGTCACAAACGGATCGATTTAAAAGGATTAATTTCAACAAACGCGTCGCGGGGTCCCAAAACGCGACGGACTTTTTCAAGCGCCAAATCCAAGTGAAGTGTCAAGTGTCAAAATCAAACTGACAAGTCAGATGTCATTCTGTTACACGTTTAGAAACGTAGGCGCATAAAGTAACTAATTTAAACTGTCCGGAACAGTTCTATTTTAATGAATTACCTATTCTTTTCCACTTTTCAAAATTTTAACATTAGTGTCCATGTCATCAATAACTACATAAGGTCCTAAATATATAGGGTCCATTTTACTATCTGATATATTTTTTAATAATAACAAATCACCCTTTTTATAATACACTGGGTTTATATTAATATCATAGTTATGCTTTCTCTTAACCTTACTCTTAATTAAATTACTACGTGCATCTTTTTGCGCTACTTGTAGCCTATATTTAAGCTCAAGAGCGTAATTGCCATGAGCATACAAAGGATCTACCGAATGACCTTCTAAATTTGTCGGTAACACGCACGCGAACGTGAGTTGCGTCAAGTTACACTACCCATCCGTTTTGGTGGCCTGGGCCTCCATAAAATTACTAGCAATGGCTTACAGTTCCTGTTCTCTATTCATAGTACTAAAAATTTGACCTTGATGCATGATCGCGGAAATTCGGTCTGGAGGACTATTTATTACCTACCTACTAACCATGGGAGTCGGGTCATATATCATGCTATTAAAGATTGAATAGACCATAAATATACGACTCTATAAAGTAATGATGTGACGATATAAAACCATCAAATTCTCACATCATCAATGAAAAGGCGAAAATGGTGTCGACGCTTCCAAATGTAAACATAATGGTAGATTGTTATCGCTTTATGGCTGGTCAATCAGACGCAAATCTGACACAAATATTTTAGGGTTAGTCTGATACAAATCAAGGCCAATGTTAGCATTTATTATGAAGAAGAAAAGAATAGTAAACTCACGTACTAAAAAGTATTACAACAGGAAAATATTCTCATTTGAAAGCTGTGGTCGATTGCCACTTTGCCCTTAAACTTATGATCGCTTACTACTGTTAGAATATATTGTTTAGGCGAGAATATTTTCTTGTTTCATATTTATTATAGCGTGACAGCTCACAATATAATATTTGAATTGTGCTGCTTAAGCTTTTTCATTTGATACCTAAGGTTGAACTTTTAATCCTCTTCACTAACTTGACAGTTCAATGCAAAATAATGAAAAATCATTGTAAAACTAGAAGTGTCGGGGTAGAGAACGATTTCGCATGAAGAATTAATGATAAAAATGTTTTAAATTAAATAAAACTTTAAAAAATCGTTTTTATATGTGGGTTATAAGAATAATTAATAACGGTTTTTTCATTTTTTTTATTTTCTTATGATAGAAACAACACTAAATATAAAAATCATGTCATTTTGCTTATTTTTTAACTATAGTCATTTTATTTCCTCTGACAACCATAGACTACATATATATCGATATAGTACACATCTTGTTTTAAGACAAGTTATTAAATTTAAATTACAAAGTTTGCATGTAAGTACATTATTTCAAGTTCATTCAATTTCTTTCATTCTTGCACCACCTCACTATCTTTTTTTTTTTTGTCAAAACCTGGTATCCCTCCAATTGTCAAGTTACTGAATAGGATTAAAAGTCCAACCTTAACTCCGCATCATTGAAAAAAAAAATGTTTAGTTCATCACTTTAATTCCTCACTTCACTACATCTATTACTAATTATACAAACTACGCAACAGATTTCGGTGCTCTTCAGCATCATTAAGGGAATTTATTCTGTAAGGATTATTACTTAACTATAATAAAGAAATCTCAATATTTTGACAAGTAATAAAAACGGGTTGCTAGGATAACATAAAACATTCAAACAGTCGCCCGCAGCAGGGACTGGACCTTTTCATTTATTTACGAATATACACACAGAAAGTTACATAGAGAAATGTTATTAGTAAGCACCTACTTTGTTTCATTCTTTGGGTACACTAAGTACAAATCAAGTACATCTCCCGCAAAACAAATAGTTCTTTACATTCATGACAATTTTAACCCTTTTTAGAGTAAGCAACACGGTGAATGTGTCCCACTTGTTCGGAACTCCCCCATCAGGACGCTAGTTCATCTGGTCCATTGCCCCATAGATGGGTCCTATGGGACGCCGTTACTGAAGATTGAAGATCCGTATCAGTATTTTGTTTGTGAATTTCAAGAACTAAGCCTTTTTGGCTGATAGGTAAGATAGGGTGCAGCCGCTGTATTATGTAAACATTTCACCATGAAAACTTACGTGAAGTAACCTGTTACTCCACCTGATGTTAGGGATAAATACTATTGATACTACTGAAGTTAGGTGCGGTCCGAGTTTCTGGTTCGCTAATTAAAACATGACGGCTCAGGATGAAATGCGCTGGTTCTCACGACGAGGTATTTCCTTCGTATTATTAAAACAAATACACATTTCAAAAATGAAAAATGTAGACGTTATCGAAAACATGTAGTTTTGTCTTTGGATGTTGTTTTCTATCGAGGAAACCGAAAAGTAATCCTGTTTCTAAAGTCTACGATTTAGAGAGTGATTTTTTAAATATTATACGTATTAATTGCATAACTAAAGGTTAAGTACCTAATAACGATGTAGACGGGACCAAATGGACGTAGTTATTTCATCACCATTTTAATCATAGCCCAGATTAGGGAGGGCTTACCATAATCGCCACGCTTGGCAGGCGGGTCGGCGATCGCAGTATGGTGATAAAATGCATAGAAAACGCTTACGAAACTCACGCCAAGAAATGGGATAGTGCTATTCTTTACGTCCGGCACCACACGAAACTGAAGCGGACTTAAGCGTACATCAAGATACATAACAGGTACCTTTATTTTGATCGGAATAATTAAAGAGGCAAAATTGATTTTGACACGCCCTATTCGTGACTGCGCGCCCAGGGCAACCATGGTCACAGACTTACAGCGACCTCAGTTTTACTAATATAAAACCATGGTCACTGCGATTATGGTAGCGGTTGTGGTCATTCAGTATGCGTAAGCCCTTTTTTTTTTTTTTTTTTTTTTTCAGGATGGGAAATCATCAAATGACTTCTCCCGCTCTGGGCGGAGCGGGAGGGCGTGTCAGACTTTTACTGACTAAAACCCACCCGTGTTCCATCAGTTGCCCATGTGCCAGGGTCACGGTATCTCCTTCGAACAATCACGCGACCCCGGCAGGCATCGGTCCTAGTAGACCCCTACACTGCTGCTGACATCTCTTTGAGGCGCGCGTGGAACACTGCGCGCCGTCGACCCGAGCTTGGTCCTTACCGGGCGGCGAGCTACCCATTGCTCGCCACCCGCAAGCTCGCGCCTACGGTGGCCGGGAGTCCGCTGTTGACTCCCGACGCCCGGGGCGTCTCCTCCTGCGGCGGCTAGGGACGTGAGGGCGCAGAGACTGCCACTCCCTCACGCACCCCGCCTCCTCCTTCGCGAGCATTACTGCTTCGCAGAAGGAGGTGACGGCTTCCCATTCCCTCTCGCTCCGTACCATGGCTCGCACCAGGGCCGGACGCGAGAGGTCGCTGCCGCCGATCGCCTCCACGAGGACACGGCGGTGCTCCGCCCAGGCAGGGCACACCTCCACCGTATGCTCCACCGTGTCCTCCAGACGATCCTCGCAATGGAAACACCCGGACGTATCCTCCCGCTTTATCCTGAACAGGAACCCACCGAAGCACCCATGCCCGGTGAGAACCTGCGTCAGGCGGAAGGTGAGGACGCCGTGACGCCTCTCTATCCACTCCTCAAAGAGGGGACTTACCGCCGCAATTGTGGCGTGCCCAGCACTGGGTTGCGACAATCGTACCCGCCATGTCGCCATGAATGCGTAAGCCCTTAGGGTGCTTGCTTAAAGAAGCGGGTTCCCGGAAAAAACGAGTCGGTAAAGATTGGTGAGGGTAAACTGTTCAGAAGTAGGTAAAAGAACGGCTAAAACATGTAACCGTTTCTTTCCGAAGGTCAACCTGCAGCTATCTGGGGACTACTCTCTAAGCACGAAACCCGTATTTTCGGACGAAGTTAAGTGCATTCACCTACAGACATAAGTTTTTTTTGGGAATGACTTCTCGCAAGTCAGGTTGTCGGCTGCTAACCGGATTTGCCTGTGGCTACTTTAATAAATTAAATAATAAATTAAAGAGCTACTACACGCTAAGGGCACTCCTTGTGGGGTACGGACCTTGACGTTAGGCATCACTGGTAGAGGCCAGCAAGGGACAGGCTGGAGAAAAATTATGATTATTTGTGGACGAATTTAAAGCTACAGGCTCAACGGCTCGAGCAAGAGTCGGGTTGCTGACATAAGATTATTTCGGAACCCGAACTAAGAATGAATGACATCACTATTTGTTCGTTGTTCCTGCTCCCGACATATTTTCGCACATCCAAAAACGATAATACATTAAGGGGATGTTAATTCCACAGTTCTTTCGCACAGGCCTGTATCTTCCTGGACGAACTAAGAGAGTGGCCCTTGTACTCTAAATCGGGCCCGTAGACCTGCTTATATGAACAGAAAGCACAATTTGAGAGTAATCCACAAATTCACCGGTATTTCATATGTCCATTGGTGTTGGTGAGAGTTTTCAACCACTAATACATATTTACCATCGGGTGGACCATCTAATTGGTTGACACCCAACAGCATAAAATCATATTAAGTACTTTATATATAAAATAGCAGGTAGGAGTCGCAGTAAATTAACTCCACACAACAATGTATGAAATTACTTCGTGAAACAATATATTTACAACCTGCATTAACCTTTCATGATCAACTTACCTACAATGTGTATAACGGCCGCCATTTTAGATTGCTTAGAAATAACTACTGTGCTGTTATGATCGTAAACAGGTATTTAATATAAGGATGCTTTGTCTTTTGTGTTTAAACTTTTTTATAGTGAACCTCAAGGTCTTCTTGTACCAATCTAGTTCTACATTGAAATCACACCACACCAATATAATTACACCACCCAACACAAATACACTTCACACTCACACCTACACTTATTTTCTTTTAATTACCAACTTGCTCTTTCTTTTTAGGAGAGTTTTTTTTGGGATTGGGTGTATACCTGTAGACTTGTGGGATTATTCCACTTGCGATTATATATACTTGCGATTTATGGTAGCAAGACAGAAACTGTAGGGTTTTGTTGGTGGAGAGTCTGATATGACCCTCTTTTTCCCAAACCTCAGACAGAGGAGTATTAACACTCAAAGAAAGAAGCGAGAAATGACATATTCCCATAAAGAAAGAAAAAGCACGACAGTGGCTCCGATCAAAATGAGCTCAAGTGCAATAACCCTGGTAAAAAAATAATTAAAAATAAGTTATCCACTGTGTGCACTCTACAGACCTTTAGTCAAGTCTTTCTTAAGTCAGCTTTCTCAGACTCTAAGAAGCAATAGTGGTGCGATCGCCACAACAAAACCGTGCTTTGTCGTCGATAGAAAAAAAAAACTGAGGTTCACCTAAGGGTTATTGTATTATCCAGTAACTGAGCTGTCATAACATATGGTGTTGAAACGTGGACACTAACAGTTTGGCTAATCCACAATTTCTAGGTCACTCAGTGCACTATGGAGCGGGCTATGTTCGGAGTTTCTTCGTAGGATAAAATCAGAGATGTGTAAACGCTCCATGTAAAATACTGGTTAGCTGCATTCAATTAAACTAATATAGTTAATAATAGCTTAGGACAACCAACACACCGTAATCTGATCCCAAACTAGGCGGAGCCTGTACACCAGACAAGTGATAAATATACTTATATATTTCTAAATACATACATATTACAGATAAATTACACCCAGACACAGAACAAATTGCGGACGGAAGGTTCTGGAGTGACGACCGCGTACTTGATGACGGAGCGTTGGAAGGCCTCCCACAAGATAGACCGATGACCTGGTGCAGGCCGCAGGAATACGTTGGATGCGAGAGGCACAGAATAAGTCAAAGTGGCGTTGCTTGGGCGAGGCCCATGTCCAGCAGTGGACGTCTTTCGGCTGAAATGATGATGATGATGACAGAACAAATGATTGTGCTCATCACACAAAGATTTGTCCTGGGTGGGAGTCGAACCCAAGACCTCAGTCTTAGCAGTCAGGGTCACTAACCACTAGACTAACAGGCCAGTCAGTTGAGAAAAGACTAAGCAGATGACGGTGAGAAAAACTGCTTCAACCAAGTCTGCGCATAGCCTTAATATTGTTACGTAGATACTGGAAATGACACGCTAACGCCATCTGTTATTGAGTAGCAAGTACTACACGAAATTGTACGTAGACGCTACTGCCATCTATTGTTGAATAGTGGGATTAAACAGTTCAATGGAAGTTACTAGAAGCTTCTACGCTGTGGCGGTGTCGAATGTTCGAGAATGTTGTGCTCGGGATATAAATAGCGGATTGTCGGGCCGACAAGCAGTTCGATTTCGGAAGCGAGCGAATACGATTCGAGTGATACAGTAGCGAAGCGAAACAAGTGATTCCAAGTGACGTTTCTTGTAGTTGCGATATTTGTGTTTATTTAATTAAACAGTTTGTGTGTTTTGGTAAATTGGTTTAAATTAATTTATCCCGAACCCCAGCTCGTAACATTTGGTGTCAGAAGTAGGGGATAAATTATGCCAGTTTTACCGAAGGAGGATACGGAAGGTATCCGTACCAGGAGTCAGCGCCAGCAGGAGGTGGATCAGAGGCGATTTGAAGGAACTTCTAGACAGACACCTGGGGGTAATCAGCCGACGACGGAGCCAGTATCCCAAGTGTCTGGTGTTCCTTCAGCATCACCAGCCATGGATCTTTCTGCGCTAATGGCGATGCTGCAGGAGCAGGCCCGCCGACAGGAAGAACAGGCCCGCCGACAGGAAGAACAGGCCCGCCGACAGGAAGAACAGGCCCGCCGCCTACAGGAACAGCTGCAGCAGGACAAAGAGGAGCAAGCTCGCCGGCAGGAAGAACAGGTCCGCCGCCTACAGGAACAGCTGCAGCAGGACAAAGAGGAACAAGCTCGCCGACAGGAAGAACAGGCCCGCCAACAGGAAGAACAGGCTCGCCGACAGGAAGAACAGACCCGCCGCCTGCAAGAACAGCTTCAGCGTGATAAAGAGGAGCAGGTTCTCCTTTTGAAAGATCTACACTCGACATTTGGCAAGGACATCAAAGCCATGAAGGAGACTGTTCAGGTACATGAAAATCGTATCTCCGAGGCCGAAGTCCAGATCGCTGATATAAGAAAAGCGGTTGGAGTTCTGAAAGCTGGGGACCGGACTACGGCTTCGATAGTTGCTACACCTTCCGTGCGCGGGTTTAAAGTGCCACCCTTCGATGGAACATCTTCCTGGGCAGCATATAAAATCCAGTTCGAAGCTGTCATGAGTGCAAATGGGTGGACAAAAGGGCAGGCCATGACCGCGCTTACTTTGGCCCTTCGCGACCAGGCCTTAACCGTGTTAGAGGCTCTCGGCAAAAATGTTACCTATGAGCAGCTTGTTGAGGCGTTAGAAGCCAGATACGGTGAGGCGCACCTGGAACACGTTTTTCGTGCGCAGTTGAAGGATCGTGTGCAGCGCAGTGGTGAAAACCTGCAGCAGTGGGCCCTAGAAATCGAGAAGCTGGTTCGAAAAGCGTACCAGTCTGCGCCTGCAGTCATCGCAGGGACTCTGACTCAAGCTTTCATAGATGGCATACGGGACCTGGAAGTAAGGGCTGCTGTAAGACTTGGACACCACGAGACGCTCAAGGACGCCTTGGCCCATGCGTTGGAGGTGGAGGCAGTGAGGCATGATCATCGAGCCCATCGCATCAGGGAGGTTGCGGCTTCACCTGCTCGTGACCGTCTGAGGAACAGCCCTAGGTGCTACACTTGTGGGGAAAAGGGCCACCTCCGTTCAAGTTGTCCGAAGCGTAGCACTGCCAACGAAGATCAGACCCGGGAAAGAAGGGCGGCAGATGTCACTGCCCAGCAGCAGGAAAACTAGTCAACGCCAGGACTGCGGGGCGGGTGCTGGCTGGTGTTAAAATAGCCCCAAGAATTTCGGTCTCACAAGTCCATGATGGGAACACCCTAGTCATAAAAGGTGAAGTGAACGGAAGACCATGTAAGCTGACATTGGATACTGGAGCTTCTCGCACGGTTGTCAGTTCCCAACTAGCGAATCGTTTTCTTGGGGACTTCTTTGGTAAGCATGACGGCGTAAAATTAGTAACAGCCACGGGTCAGCACATAACCGTCCGTGGTGAGAAGGAGGTGGAGTTAAAACTGGGTAACACAATCTACCGGCATAAGGTCATCATGGCTGACATAGTAGATGACTGCATCCTAGGTTTGGACTTCATGCGACAGCACTGTTGCGAGATCGACGTTAATCAAGGAGTCCTAAAATGTGGATCAGAAGAAGTCTTCATGGAAGGTGCACCATCAGGGAAAGTGTACTGCTTGAAGAAGATTGTTCTTCCTCCCCGATCGGAAACAATAGTTCCAGTAAGTCTCCCACATAATTCTGGGCAGAAGAACCGATGTATTCTCATTGAAGGATTGGATGATAACCTTCCATGGAAGATTGCGCGGACCTTGGTAAAGGCAATCGACGTTGCAGCCGTACGCATACTGAACCCAAGTGAAAAGGAGCAAGTAATCAAGAAGGGTACATTGATGGGTTCCTGTGAGGAAGTAGCTTGGATGCGTGAATGCCAACATGGGCCTCCTCAAAATAACGCCCAAAGTGCAAGATTTAACGTGTTAAATCTTTTGGAAGACTGTCGTAAAGATCTATCAGAAGAAGAAAGAGAGAAGGCTAGGAAGATGCTACTTCAATATGCAGACATATTCTCTACAAATGATGCTGACATAGGGAAGACTGGATTGGTTCAACACAGAATTAATACCGGAAATGAGTTACCGATACGACAGCGACCAAGAAGACTACCAGTGGCAAGAGAAAAGGAGGTAGATACCATGATTAAAGGAATGGTAAAGGATGGAGTTATAGAGCCTTCGTCTAGTCCATGGTGTTCTCCTGTGGTCCTGGTAAAAAAGAAAGATGGCAGCATGCGGTTTTGTGTAGACTATCGTAGATTGAACGACGTTACTAAGAAAGACAGCTATCCACTACCCCGGATCGACGACACGCTGGACACGCTGTCAGGAATGAAGTGGTTTACCACGTTAGACCTAAAAAGTGGCTACTGGCAAGTGGAAATAGACCCTGAGGACAAGGAGAAAACTGCATTTTCTACGGGAAAGGGACTATGGCAGTTTAACGTCATGCCATTCGGATTGTGCAATGCTCCTGCAACATTTGAAAGGCTAATGGAGCTAGTTCTCATGGGACTAATTGGAGACGCCTGCCTTGTCTATTTAGATGACATCATCATCGTGGGCCGCACATTCGAAGACCACCTTCAGAATTTGGAACGTGTTCTATCAAAAATCCGAGGAGCCAATCTCAAGCTAAGTCCAAAGAAGTGCTCATTCTTCAGACAGCAAGTAAGCTTTTTGGGGCACGTGGTTTCGAAGGAAGGAGTACAAACAGATCCTGAGAAAATCGTCGCCGTCAAGGAATGGCCAGTCCCGAAAGACAAGACGCAGGTCAGGGCATTTTTGGGTTTGTGCTCGTACTATCGACGGTTTGTCAAGAATTTTGCTGACATTGCCAAACCTCTTCACAAGCTTACTGAGGAGAAAAGACCGTTCTGTTGGGATGAGAACTGTGACATCGCATTTCGAGATTTAAAGGAACGTTTGTGCAATACCCCAATTTTAGGCTACCCTGACACAGAAAATGAATTCATAGTTGACACGGACGCAAGTAATACTGGAATTGGCGGTGTGTTATCTCAACGGAAAGGAGATAATGAAGTTGTGATAGCTTACTTCAGCAAATCTTTATCAAAGCCAGAAAGAAATTATTGTGTCACGAGACGCGAACTTCTTGCCGTCGTCAAGACATTGCAGCATTTCAGCAAATACTTGCTTGGACGTAAATTCCACCTGCGGACTGACCATGCTGCATTAAAGTGGTTGTTGCAATTTAAGAATCCAGAAGGACAAGTGGCCAGATGGATTGAACTGCTACAAGAGTATGACTTTGCAATTGAACATCGTAGTGGGAAGTCTCACGGTAACGCGGACGCTTTATCAAGAAGACCTTGTCCTGAAGACTGCAAGCATTGTGTCAGGCAAGAAGCTAAGGAAACGGTACCTGTCAGGATGCTAAGAACGGACCTTAGTGACGAATGGAAGGAAACCCTACAGCATGCTCAGCAAAGTGACAGAGATATCAGGCCAATTCTCGAGTGGATTAAAGCTAATGCTCCCAAACCGAAATGGTGTGATGTTGCAGCGATGAGTACCACCACAAAAAGTTATTGGGCACAATGGGAGAGCTTGGTGATCCAGGATGGTGTGTTGTGCCGAAAATGGGAAAATGCTCGAGGGAATAGCTGTCACCTGCAAATGGTAGTCCCAAAAACGAAGGTACCAGATGTTCTACGGCTCTACCACAATGGTTCTTCAGGAGGTCATATGGGAGTAAGAAGGACTTTGTTAAAGATCCGAGAAAGGTTTTACTGGATCCATTGTCGAGAGGATGTGGAGGACTGGTGTCGCAGATGTACCAGTTGTGCAGCGGTAAAAGGACCACACACACGCAGCAGGGGTGCATTGAAAGTGTATAACGTGGGAGCCCCGTGGGAACGGATAGCACTAGATGTCGCTGGGCCGTTCCCTGAAAGTGAAAGTGGAAATAAATATTTCATGGTTGTCATGGATTACTTCACCAAGTGGCCGGAAGTCTTCGCCATCCCTAATCAAGAAGCTTCAACAGTCGCTGATAAATTAGTCCACGAAGTCTTCTGTCGGTTTGGGGTACCCTTGGAAATCCACAGCGATCAAGGAAGGAATTTCGAGTCTCAAGTGTTTCAGGAAACATGTCGGGTTATGGGTACTCACAAAACCAGAACCACTTCATACCACCCACAATCTGACGGAATGGTGGAGAGATTTAATCAGACGTTGGAAAGATATCTGGCAAAAGTTGTAGCAAGCAGACAAAAGGATTGGGACAAGCACATACAACCGTTTCTTCTGTCATACCGAAGTGCAGTTCACGAGAGTACAACTGTGACTCCAGCCTTCGCGAACTTTGGAAGGGAGTTAAGGTTACCAGCTGATCTAATAACCGGCATTCCCCCTGATTCACCACGGAGTATAACAGATTATGCAAATGATCTGCGCAACAAGATGAATGACGTATATGAGCATGTCAGAGAATCAGGCCAACAAATGTCCGAGAGAATGAAAACTCGTTATGATCGGAAGATGAACAATACTGGCTTCGACGAAGGTTCGCTAGTGTGGTTGCATAACCCAGTGCGCAGCAAAGGAAAGTCCCCTAAACTGCAGGCAAAATGGGACGGGCCGTACCGAATTGTGACCAAGATCAACGACGTCACTTACCGAATACAAAAGGGTATGCGAACTGCACCTAAAATTGTCCATGTAGATCGATTGGCACGATACTACGGGAATAATGATGCTCGGGACGAGCATGTCTAAGGAGGGGGCAGTGTTACGTAGATACTGGAAATGACACGCTAACGCCATCTGTTATTGAGTAGCAAGTACTACACGAAATTGTACGTAGACGCTACTGCCATCTATTGTTGAATAGTGGGATTAAACAGTTCAATGGAAGTTACTAGAAGCTTCTACGCTGTGGCGGTGTCGAATGTTCGAGAATGTTGTGCTCGGGATATAAATAGCGGATTGTCGGGCCGACAAGCAGTTCGATTTCGGAAGCGAGCGAATACGATTCGAGTGATACAGTAGCGAAGCGAAACAAGTGATTCCAAGTGACGTTTCTTGTAGTTGCGATATTTGTGTTTATTTAATTAAACAGTTTGTGTGTTTTGGTAAATTGGTTTAAATTAATTTATCCCGAACCCCAGCTCGTAACAATATTCTCGTTACGTACAACTTCCTCCAACATTAAGCAAATGAGCTAAATAAATCGTCCGTAACGAGGAAAACCAAAGCAACATACCGTTCTGTGAACCAATAAGAAAATTATAACTCAAACGGGAAGGAAAGTTTGACGGTAATAAGGGTGGAACACACGCACATTTGCATGTGAAAGGTAGGGAATAAATAACGTTGGCTGGTAGCTGGTAGCGGTGTGTCAAGGACCTTATGTTTTCTATACTTTGACGAAATTAGACTGGAAACCGATCCTAACACAAAACAAAACAAGTTGGAAAAACACTAGACAGATTAAACGAGATTCCCATACTTTCTCTACGGAATTATTAATTCCCTTTGTGTCCACATAAAACAACCACGACGGCGACGTTAGCCAGTTTGCAATAAAAAACTATCGGCTTCAGTACCCTAGAAAACTATGAAAACGACACCCATAAGCATCCACCATCTTGGATTTTCATTATGACCGTCGTCATGGATGAAGACTTTTAGCCTCAGGACGTGGTGTTCCGTCGCTTCCGCGGACAAGTGCCACAGGACAGCTCACGGACTAGCTCGTAAAGTGAAGTGCTAGTAACGTAGTTTAAGATATTATTACTAACACGAGTTATACACAAGTTTTATGTATGTTAGTTTATAAGGTATATGTCTATGGGTCTTTGTAACCTGAAAATAAATGTTTTATTATTATTGGCTTCAGCACCCTATAAAGCCATAAAAACTATCTTGGTCACTCTCTCTGTTTTAAAAGTCGCATAGCGCTTATTCGATATGTAATGTTGTTTCCGTTATGTAACAAATTCTACTATCTATTTTACTCCTACCGTAAGCTGAAACAAACTACATATTCAAATGAGTCATAAGATTTTAAGAAAAAAGAAACCTCGCCTATCTTGAACAAAATGGTCATAATTGTACCATTAAATGCAGATAAGGTCGTCTCAAACAGGAGAATGTGTTACAAGCTTGTTTATTGCGGTCATTACTAGCGGTACGGCTTCCTTATCGGGTGTTTCGTCCTTATCTCGGTTTTTGGTAAAACAATTTAGTTTTGTGTATGTAGGTACCTAACTTACATAAGTCGTATTTAGGGAGGAAGTATTGCAATTATTTTATTTTTCATTTTTACAGTTATTTACTTGACTTTAAGTGTTGTGGGGTACAAGTACTCATGATCTTTGGGAGTAAATCTGCTAACGGCTAGTTAACACTTCGCGTGACACCTTTTTTTTTTTTTTTCAGGATGGGAAATCATCAAATGACTTCTCCCGCTCTGGGCGGAGCGGGAGGGCGTGTCAGACTTTTACTGACTAAAACCCACCCGTGTTCCATCAGTTGCCCATGTGCCAGGGTCACGGTATCTCTTTCGAACAATCACGCGACTCCAGCAGGCATCGGTCCTAGTAGACCCCTACACTGCTGCTGACATCTCTTTGAGGCGCGCGTGGAACACTGCGCGCCATCGACCCGAGCTTGGTCCTTGCCGGGCGGCGAGCTACCCATTGCTCGCCACCCGCAAGCTCGCGCCTACGGTGGCCGGGAGTCCGCAATCGACTCCCGACGCCCGAGGCGTCTCCTCCTGCGGCGGCTAGGGACGTGAGGGCGCAGAGACTGCCACTCCCTCACGCGCCCCGCCTCCTCCTTCGCGAGCATTACTGCTTCGCCGAAGGAGGTGACGGCTTCCCATTCCCTCTCGCTCCGCACCATGGCTCGCACCAGGGCCGGACGCGAGAGGTCGCCGCCGCCAGCGTGACCCCTTGGCCCAAAGTCTGGCTGTTACCTTGGGCAGAGGCTTGACAGACAACGTGGCAATGCCACTAGTCTTTTGGGCACTGGCTATTTGTCAGTGATGCGGAAGAATTTTTCAACGCCATATTTTAGTTTTTTAATAGTTTTAGTTAATTCAGGATAAAGTGCGAAAGGTCAGGTGCGTAGTACTCGCAACCGGTGCAGCGTGCGTTTATGACTAGATTTATGAAGCTAAACGAGGCAATAAGAGTATCAGGATCGTAGCAGGTGACATTCCGTATTTTCTGCCTACCCCCATAGGAAAACGGCTTGAATTTATGTATTTTATATCTACTGTTATTTTCATTTAGTAATTAATTATAAATAGTTATTTAAGTATTTTTTAATTGAATTCAGAATAAATTGCAAATGCAACAGAGCTCTTACATATTACACGGATCAAGTATAATATATTTACTTAATATCATAACAAACATAATTAAAACCAAAACTACACCAACTCTCCAAAACTCTGTGAAGTCATTTGACGTATGATCTTCAAGATGGCGACCGCACGAAATAATTACTTCACGTCAAAGGCTTTTTAAAGACGTGTTGCGGCGTGGTTTTCGTTTGATAAATGGTGCCGCATGTGCCATGTGTGGAGTGGAAATGTCTTTACTGATGTATTTTATTCAACGTTCTCAGGTTTTTTAAGGAGTATGCCAAGTATACAAAGGACTTACCTAGAGATAGATTGATAAGAGATGATGATTTAAATGTTTTTTCACAATTAAACAACCCTTAAACAAATTATTTAGTGGTCTCAATGGGGTTTTAAAAAAAATATAAATTTTTCCCGTTCGACCCACTTAGAGAATCAGTGGGACGAACGGGAATAAAATTAACATTAATTATAAACTTATTGTTCGTCTCACCAGTGTGATAGTGGCACGGGATTACATGATATTTTTTTGCATTATGTAGGTTTTCATTCTTTAAAATGAAGCATTGTGATTATTGTTATTGGATTCAAGTCTTAGTTGACCTAGCCTATGCAGATACATTATGGCAAGTATTTAATTCTTCATCAGCCTATAATGTTCCAATAGCGGGCTGTAACGCACGGGCTCAGTGCGGGTTGGTACATATAGATGTCACTTATCTTAAAATTTTTCGTTCAAGAATATGCCGATTCCCTCACAATGTTTACCTTCACTGTTTTAAGAGCAGTGGTGATTTAATAATTTACACCAAGTTAAGAGCATGTCTCGGTTTGAACCTACGACTCACAACTCGTTAGTTACGACCATTACCAACTGTCTACCCACAGAATAGATAAGGGTCTACCACTGGTCTTACACATTCATTATTCATTATATCATAAGAAGGTCAGTACATTTTTATAAATACAAAATAAATATTTAGAGTTATAGGTTCATAATAATATGTCGGTAATAATTTATGTCAGTTGCACAGGTGCTACGGCGTAGCTACATCACTATTGTCATCGCTACACGACACGAGCTACGCGGCGTAGCACATTATCTCTACACTACGTTTGAATTCTTGAATCGTTTTCCGACATGCTTTTTTCATTACGATTCGTTCTTTTGTCACGAATGTAGTTATTTTAGTACGCAACCTATTTCTAAAATGTGTTTTTGTTACAATAAAGATTATTATCATTATAAAGTTTTGACCTCGACCTCACCTGATTGCATTGCTACATTACATAACAGATACCTACAATAAATCACATAGGTACAAGAGTAGAACATCTGGAGAATAAAAACATATGATTTGAGATGATGTCCAGATGGACAGATGACCCTAAATAGGTGCTGGGACAGTCTGGAAGCAAAGATGGAAAACTGAGTGTTGTGGCGCAACTTAGGAGAACCTTATGCCCATAAGCTAGAGATTAGCGATTAAAAAGTATTACATTTTGTGTGATTTCAGTTAGAACTATTTAACGTCATGATTAATCCTATATCGTAAATAACAACAAATCTGTCACAAATTACATGACCATACACTAATTTATACTTATTTTAAGTTTTAAACGAGCCTGGATCTCGCAAAACAACAATCCTAGTGTAAGGTCTGGGAATTAAATCTCAAGTGGATTGAATTCCTATATAAAATTAGAAAATATAATTATTATTAGTCTGTTCTAATAAAAGTTTGAAATAGCAATCCTTTTATATTATCATTTGCCAAAGAAAAACCTTTAGAAATTATTTTTTCTATTTTCAATTCTCGGCGGGAAAGGCAAACGAAAACGCTAAATAAAAACGAAGACAGCTCGGGCGGGCGATGGAATAGAAATATCATGCAAACGAAGTCGCAGGCAAAGTTCTAGTACGATAATATATATTAATACAACGGTTTACATAGAAGTTTACTCAAAACAAAGCCTGCAGGCCCTCATTACTTATGCGCCGATGTTTTCTTTACCCCGTTTCTGCGTAGGCTTGCGACAGAGGGTAAACATACACGTACATACAGAATAGTTTCACTTTAGTAGTAATAGAACATTCATTTGTGATAATTATCCATTATACACTCTAACAGAGTATGGTGAAATTGGCCTTTGAATTTTGACGAACTGTTTGGGACTTACTGGCTAATAGATCGAGTTTCAAACGTCGTGATACGAAGACGTACGAAGGTATTTTCGTACGAATATATATAATGGAACTCAAATAGAGTTGAGCATACAGACTAATCGGTCAGAGCAGTGGTATCGGCCTCAACTTACGAATTGTAGGTCATGAGTTCGAACACAGGTAGGCGCTTGACTATGTATAAATAATTTCTTTACCACTGCAAAAACGATGAAGGAAAACATCGTGACGAAATCAGCATGTCCTAGAATCAATAATCCGGTGACACGCGGGCCCAGCAGTGGGAACAATATAGGCTAATTATGAATACAGAAAAGGGGCAGTGATTACAGGTGAAATAAGGTTGTGACAGAGAGACATCCAAGGATAGCAGACAAGATGTCGGTCGTCCGACAGTGATATGGGTGGATGAAATTGTTACCAACGCGGGAAAAACCTGGATCAAAAAAAATAACTAAATCAAAACAAATGTGCCCAAACTCGGTGGGTTTATCTTGTTTGGTTAAAAAGTTCCTACGGCTGTATTCCAACTCCTTGGTTAATTATTGTATGGTCATCAAAGATACGTATGTTCATATACTAAATTTGGGCCCAATCGGACATCTTCAAAGATTCGTGCCGAACACTCATACATTTATCATCGATTTTTAAGAGACCTGTAAAATCAGAACCAAAATTTATAGAATATCAATTCTTTTTTATTATAATGAAATTCTGTTGCATAATGTTACATTGTCACCATCGGACTAGCCTTTTTCAACGATCATCATCATCATTTCAGCCGTAAGACGTCCACTGCTGGACTTAGGCCTCCCCCAATTTGGGGGGCTTTGTCATAATCGCCACGCTTGGCAGGTGGGTTGGCGATCGCAGTATAGTGGTTAAATGCATAGAGAACGCTGCTGCCCATTCTCTAGTAAGTCCCTTAGTCGCCTTTTACGACACCCACGGTAAGAAATGGGGTGGTGTTATTCTTTACGTCCGGCACCACACGGTACATTTGGTAACGATGCATTTGGGTAATTTACATGGAGCGACTACCTGACCGACCTCCACAACCTAGTAACTGGGTAACATGATACCCCTTATAATAACCCCTATAATGTTCTATATATTTTGCTTTTGATTTCAATTGTAGATCCTGCATTTTAATCAAACATTTTGCTCAACAATTTCGATTTAGAAATGTGAAGTGCCTATGGATTTTTGTTGAACACTAGAATTTTGCGGTAGGTAAATGCGAAATTGTGCATAATTTTCCCCACACATCGAAATATAGCAACGAAGTCTCCATCTAGACTGAAATTCCAAAACCTATTACTAACATTTTAGCACCCAACGTTCCTATTATATTTTATTACTACTCCATTTAATGGCCACTTTGGGCTTCTGTAAAAAATATCGTTCTCGCAATAATCTAACAGTTATTTCTTACGTATTTTTATGAAATTTCTATAGGTAGGACAAACCTATAGTTATCTGTATCACTTCTAATAGGGTTATTAGAGCTAACAACTAAAAGCGAGTCGGCTAGCAACAACCCAGCGAGTATACGATGGCGATAAGCAATTTCTGGGTGATATGCTTTTGGAGGACTGCTGCTTGCTTACTAGGGATGGGCAGCAGCGTTCTCTATGCATTTTACCACCATATTGCGATCGCCAACCCGCCTGCCAAGCGTGGCGATTATGGCAAATCCCTCCAAATTGCGGAAGTCTTATGTCCAGCAATGGGCATCTTTCGGCTGATGTGATAATGCATTTGGAGGTATGAGGAACAGGGTGAAGTTCACTCAAACTCCTTAGTAAAGGCAAAATCCTCCAACTAGACGGGTGTCATGTATACTGGGCAACTGCCCGACAATGAATGTCAGGACGTTGTATATATTCTAGTCGCGCGGTAAACTCTGTTTGCGCGATTCAGGATTTTTTTTTGATTGCGTGACGTCAGTGCGATGTGTAGTTTGTGTGTGGCGGTGTAGAAGCCGTTTCATGCGTATGTATCCAGCGTGAGTCTCTCAGCGAGTGTTCTGTCCGCCAAGCGAGCGTCGCTGATCTATAATCTCTTGGTTTTTTATATCTCTTGTCGCTGTGACAAACGAGTAGACAATCACTGAAGTTGTGAACAGTTCGAAAGAGGTACCGTGGCCCTGGCATATAGGCAACTGAAGGAACACGGGTGGGTTTTAGTTAGTAAAAGTCTGACACGCCCTTCCGCTCCACCCAGAGCAAGAGACGTCTATTGATGATTTCCCATCAACAACAAAAAAGGTGTGAACAGTGAGAAATCAACTATTAATATATTATGTTATATATATATATATATTGTAGGACCCGTGTGACTAAAAAAGATACACTCTTTAAGTCACGCGGGTCCTACAAGGTGAATTTGCCAGTCTCTGTTGAGAATAGCTTCCGTCATTACTTATCAAAAAGGACCTACGGGGTCCGCATACTGGCGCAATGTGACTCTAGTAGATCAGTTAGCATGAAGTCATCAGATAAATTGTTTTAGTAGAGGCGCGTCGCGCCTGTTGCGGGAGCCTTAAGGCAAAAGCTTAATTAATTCATTGAACAACTTGCTAAACCAATTATGGTTACATTATCAATTTACGTCACCGTTAAAGACTCCAAAAATACGACGAGATGAAGACGGTTGGCCTTCTTACCCAATTACAGCGAAGCTCAAAAGAAGGATAAGGTTTTTTGTGTATTCCAACAAGATTCCATCGTTTTTGTAAATAAAGATGCTTCTACACTACAGGTACAAAACGATGAAAGGAAAGGTAACAAAATTGAATTTCTTCCGAAACCATTAGTGCGGAGAGTCGATTCAGTCAGAGAGTGCAGAGGTGAACGTGAATCCTGAGACCCTTTTGAAATGGAATGTACACAAAATTGTGTTATATAGTTGGAAAATATTGTCGTGAAAATGTAGGTGGTAGATAGGTTGGAGAACGTGAAATTATTAATTTGAAGAAGAAGTTTTGTCGTGACAATGTCTGTCTTCGAAGGTTGTGCAAAAAATTTGCGTCACGAAAATTACCTTTTCTATCATCCGCTTTTTTTGAGAAACTGTAAATGATAACCAACAACCGAAATCCGTGTATGACTAGATGTATTGTATGAACGGTTAGGCCATGCCTTTGCGGGAGAGTTTATAAGAGGCAATTCTTATACCTAATATATTTAAAAAGAATCGCCAAATTAGGCAAACGGTCCGAAAAATGCCTCGTTAGTTTATAGACTACAGGCCCAAGTCCAAAAATGGATGGGTCATATGAACCACCAGGTGACGTATATAGGACGATATAAGAGCATAAAATAATAAGATTCAGCACTATGCTGTCACTTGTAAGCTGTCCAACTGAGTGCTGGTGAGAATTCAAAAGTGCAGGTAGAGTGTATACATTTTGGTCATATATTTTTATACGGCATTTTTACGAAATAATAAGAATGGTGCGCCACAAAGACGGTTTTTTTTTTTTGATTTACTGATAATTTCCAGGGTAAAATTGGTCATTTCATTCTGTACGGCATCAGTTTCATACTATTTCAATACAGCTTCTAATCCATTATTCCGTAACGCTGTACAAAAATCATGCGACAAGGGGTAAAATCGAGGGTTGCAACCCCCTCCCTTTCCGTGATCCGGGGCGTGATTTGAAACAACACAAAATTAATTTATTTTGAAAGTATTTTATGCATTGATAATATTTTTTTACATGCCGTACATTTTCGTTGGTCCAAAGGTTTGTAGGGGAAAAAAATTATGATTTCGTTATTGAAGTACCTTAAACGAAACGTCCGGCAAATTTCATAGCCGAATTAAAGAACATAAAATTCAAGCACGCATTTGTCCAGTTTCTCGTCAATGATTGGTCGACTCGAGACAAAGCTACGTTGATTAAGCCTACACAGAAAGTATTTCTAAATTATCAGCTGTGTCATTCTTACAGAAAATCGGGACAATCTGTCGTTAGAGATATATCTAAAAAGTATACCTGCAGTGCTCATGAAGAAGCTGATACAAAAATAGTTTATCATGTTTGCGCTGTTGGGTCAAGTACAAACATTTTGATCAAGTGTTCCGACGCAGATATTCCCGTCATATTATTAGCTAATATGAAACAAATCCTAGTAAATGTGGGCGAGAATCAGTTCAATGTCGATCGCAAAATATGGATGCAACTCGGAACCGGTAATCACGTGAAAAACATTGACGTTTGTGCTGTGTACAGAGACTTGGGCGAAAAGCTCTGTTCTTCGTTGGCTGCATTCCATGCTTTTACGGGATGCGACTTCAATCCCGCATTTTATAGGAAGGGTAAAAACAGACCATTAAAATTATTGGAGAAATCTGGGAAGTTCCAAGACGCATTTATTGAAATAGGGCATAACACGTTTGTTGCAAATCCACTACTCATGGAAAAAACTTTCAATGTATGCGTTTTATACAACGTAAAAGCAAGAAAAACAGTCAATATAGTGTTCATCCTATACTTACACTTTAATTCATGATTCCTAATACCTATTTATCATCCTTTTTATTTGTTTCTATGTTTACACTATTCATGCTTTACTTATCTTTATTTGTTTATATGTCTACACTCAACAAATCGATCTAAATACGATTTATTAACTTAAAAATAGCTGAAATAAAATATTAACTCAAATTTTCATGTTGTGACAAGCCAAATTGTCAACTGTCGGTTACTGTTCTGCTTAGTCTATGAATGGCTACTTTTTGGTTTATATAATTTTAAAATTATTTTTATCAATATGTCTAGCTATTTGATTTTATAAATTATTACGATTGTTTACTAAATAACTTAACTTAAAATTGTATTTATAAAATTCTTTACGCACTCATGTGGCCAGCTTCACTCACTCATGTGGCCAGCTACACGCACTCATGGATATGTCCTGGCCGACTACACTTGTCAGATGAGATGATGGCTATACTAATATTTTGAAAATGTTTGGAAAGGGAAGACGGCTTTGGTATAAAAAGGGGCGTCTGAACCGCTGATGGGACACTCTAGAGGACCACAGACTGGAGGCCGTACACTCTGGAGGGCACACTCTGGAAGACTGTGGACTCTCAGAAACTACTCTGAAGCGGCCACACTCTGGGAAACTACCCTGAAGCACCCGCACTCTGGGGAAACTACTCTGAAGCCCGTCTACTCTGAAGCGTTCACACTCTGAAGCCCGTCTACTCTGAACTCTGAAGCCGGTCTACTCTGAAGCCCTCTTGAAGCGTTCTACTCTGAACTCTTGAAGCCGGTCTACTCTGAAGCCCTCTTGAAGCGTTCTACTCTGACAGTTTACTCTTTTTCATTTAATAAATTGTATCAGATCTGCCTTATCCATTTCTTTCACTAAGCAGAAACGTAACAACAAATACCGTCGACCTTGTTACCAATAAGCTATGGATGGATTTTCAATGACGGTCGGTACGATTTCTACTGGTGCCACGGCGAGGAATGCTCCCAAAAAGTCAGTGACATAACGGAACCAGATGAGGAATCAGGCGAAGAAATTGATAATGTCATAGGTAAATAAATAAATCTTTACATCTTTAATCTGTACGTAAGACTTTGATTTTGACAAAAACTTATTCATGTTTCAGAAAATGATAGAGAAGATAATTCTGACGTCGATGAAGACGTTGATTCCTATAACAACTCAGCGGCTGATTCCGATACTGAATAATTTAAATAAAAACCTTATTTTGTATTATCATCTTTAAATATATCGATTTTTTCTAAAAAATAGTTGTTTTATTTATTCACATCATTACAATGAAACAAATCAATTATATACATGTATCAATAATGTTTGAAGTATATATTAAACCAAAAAGTATACAAAACTGTTGATACTGGGATCTACAGTTTCAATTCTTGGATATAATATACACACCCTTTCACTTCAGTTAGACGTCATAATGATTTTATAATATTACTAGCTGACCCAGCGAACTTCGTACCGCCTCAGAATCAATAAATGTTGTGTTAACTTATCAGATCCCACCAACACAAAGCAAAGAGCACCAAGTACCATATACCCATGTTAGACCAAGTTATGACAAACTGGTACTTTGAAGGCATAAAGCGTTTTCTATCTACCACACACCCATTTTAGGTGAGCTCCTACCAAGTTATGCCAATCTGGTACTTCGAAGACAAAGCGTTTTCTAGCTACCACACACCCATGTTAGTTGAGCTCCTACCAAGTTATGCCAACCTGGTATTTCGAAGACACACCCATGTTAGATGACTTTGTATTCTTAAATTAGTGTTCTTAAATTTTCTAATTTTGCGCGCATTTTTTTTAATTTTTCTTTTTCATAAGAACCTTCTCCTGACAATAACAAACACAACAAAAAAAAAAGAAGTGAAATCGGTCCAGCCGTTCACGCGTGATGGCGTGACCAAGGGAAATAGGGATTCATTTTTATATATATAGATCAATTGTTCTCTTCAAAAATATGTTTCTCTTAATACCGTTCAGTATCAGATGGCCATAAAGTACTACACCCTTAAAATGGTAGCGTCATTTTCATCAGCCTAAAAGATATGGTCTGCATTAAAATGTACGGCATCATTTTTTCCTAATTTATTTATCTTAATACTATTTAAAACTAGGGAAAATTGCTATATTTTATTAATCTATGAATATTTAAACTTTTGCAATAATTTGAAAAAAATCAGTTATGTTATATATATGTATAAAATATAAATTAAGAACTAGAACGTACGTGGCTCTTTGAACTGACGGTGCGAGACAAATGAATGTAACCTCGGAGTTGGGCGACGGCAGTTAGCCCTCATCAGTGATACCCATGA
Organism: Aporophyla lueneburgensis; assembly: GCA_932294355.1. Classification (NCBI taxonomy): domain Eukaryota; kingdom Metazoa; phylum Arthropoda; class Insecta; order Lepidoptera; family Noctuidae; genus Aporophyla; species Aporophyla lueneburgensis. The sequence continues at coordinate 5,860,078 of OW028742.1, forward strand.
TACTGACAACTGCAGGATGTATTTCTCTTAATAATTTGTTTTTAATTGATTTGCAAGTCAAGGGCATAACAGAACGTAAACGAGGCAAAAAACATATGTAAGGATCGTTGCAGGTGGCGTTCTTAAGAAGGTTAATATCTGCCTGTCTCAATGAGAACAAGGTATAAGTTTATGCATGCATGTATAAGTAAAAATTTTATCACTGAAAATAATCTCCGTGAGTTATATTACCTACTTTAAATATACAATTATTAAAATATCCCAAATCCCCAGACAGCCATCAAAATGATAAATACTATAATTAAAATGCCGCTTTAAAATAATCACCAATTTTGATCTACAGCGCATTGTTTCTGGAACCTGTGTACTTACACGCAATGTTATCAGTTTTAATTAAAAGTTGTATGAATAAGAACGTGATTCAATGGACAGTTAGATGTTATAACAGCAGCTGAGCTTATTAATAAAAGCCCTTCGGAGACCCTTCTAAAGGTCCTTTGAAAGAACCTCGTAGACGTCAGATCGATAAGCATAGAAATTGCAAGATTCTGTAAGGTTTTGTAGCTGTTCAGGATTTTTTTTTGCCTTTAATATTAAATTGAAAGTAATATTATAGTTATTCAATGTACGTTACCTTATTAGATGTTATGTAAGCTGACTATATAGAAAATTGATAGTTATGTAGGTCTGTAATTTTACTTATATACTTTTTTAAGGTAACGTTTCAATGATTTATTGACATTAATCATTTTTAGGGTTCCGCACGCAAATGGACCCTATTAGTAAGCTACCGCTGTCCGTCCATCCATTTGTCACAGGGCTGTACATTTATCATAATTCGTAATATGATTAAGTCAAAGAGTAAGCAGTGGTGGCTAAGTCGTAAGTGGTGGCCCGGTGATAATGGCCACGACTTTGGTCGTCGGTTCGAATCCAGACAGGTGCTTTACGTTGTGTTAATTATTCCATCATTATTGCTCTGAAAACGGTGAAGATCATTGTGAGGAAACCGGTATGTGTTAAAACCGAATGTCCGAAAACATGTGACATGTACAGTCGGCCAAGAAAGTGGTGTACCACCCTAAGGTTGAATATCGCTTGCAGATTCATAGGTGATAAAGATTAGTTTCGCTTGCAGATCGATCTGACAACTTCTATTGCTGTCTTTATCTGATTATTGATAACGACTATTACTGTTTGTAACGTGACAGCTGTTCTTAGTTTGAACTTGATGGAACCAATGACGTCGTAAAATCAACGGCGGGGGGCTGTAGATTTTGATGACAAAATTGTATCTACAAATTCAGAATTGTAATCAACAAGTTACATAAAATTGTAAAGGCACAAAGCGAATCCACAAACCTACAATTTCTGTAAACTTGTAATTACAATATCAATAAAAAACAAGCTAAAAATAGATTTATCCTTTTATTAAATTTCTACAATCAATTTTAAAATACTTATAACAAACAAAAACATAGCATATATAGTAATATTTAGAAGATATTGAATTTTTTTTTAAATTAGAAACGGGTGTAACCGCCGTTGGCCTCTATAACCTCTAAAAGACGAGACCTCATTGAACCAACAAGCCGTGAGCAAATATCGGTTCCCCGCATTTCCTCCCAAATATAATTACAGTGACTAATAAGAGCTTGTTTGGTTCTTTCATTTTGATGCGACCATCGTTGGACCATAAGGCCCCAAAGATTTTCTATCGGGTTGAGGTCCGGCGATCTTGAGGACCACTGAATTACCCTTACGTCAGTGTGTGAACGAAACCAGGCTCTTACGATCCTCGCATTATGAATTGAACAATTATCTTGAACAAAATCAAATTGTGGCACTTCGTTCTCCGGGTAAACATTACGGACTGTCGGTAGCATTGCATTCTGAAGCACGTCGATATAATTTACAGCCGTCGCTCGAGGAGGTAGAGAACACAATTCTCCTACACCATCCGCACTCATCCAGCCCCAAATATTTACGGAAATTCGACCTGATTCTCTATTTGGGATTACATGATCATCTTTATACCGTGTTGAATTATATCGCCAAAGGTGAAGACGTCCATGCTGACTGGATTTAAACGTTTTTTCATCACAAAACACTGTATTAGACCAATCAAACTCTAAGTGCTCTCTGGCGAAGTTCAGACGAGCAAGTCTGTGAGCATCCGTCAAATATATTTTCTTGGCGTAATGCCTGTGGTGCAACCCCATGTAATGTAGATGATTCCTTATTGTTTGGGCACTCACATCGAACATCTCCGCAAAATGTTTTGTGGGCTTAAAACCATTGATTTCATATTCCCGTCTCATGAATTCTCTATCGTTATTGGAGAGTGCAGGCCGGCGACCACTTCTTCTGTGATCCAACAAACTTCCCTCCTCTCCTTCACGACGAATCCAAAAGCGGACAGAACGCCTCGATATATTCAAATTCCGGGATATCGCACTGATACTGCTTCCCTCATTAAATTGGGCAATTATTTGTGCTCTTTCGGCAATGGTCAAGTTGGCAGGCATTGAGATGATTTTATATGCAGTTGATTGAAAAAACACGGAAAATATATCGATTTTTTGCATATATTTGACAAAATGTCAATTGTCAGTTTTCTTTTTCAAATGGAATTCGGTTGTCAATTTAAATAGTTTTTATTACTTTTGTTTGGAAACATTTCAATTGCTTTGTAGAAACTAATGTCCTTTTCATTTATACTAAAGGTTAAAATGTCATGTACTTATATGTGACATATGACGTATGAATACTAAATACATAGGTTTACGTCATGATAATGTTGTCTCTTTCAGTAATATCTTTTTATAACGAACCTTGTTGTAATTTTCGATGACCGGGAAACTAAATCAAAACTGGTACACCACTTTCTTGGCTGACCGTACCAACCCGCACTGGGTCCAGTGCGGGTTGGTACATGTCACTGTAGCGTAAATGGAAAATAAAACGACCAATTCATCACTTTAAAAAATCAACATATAATTTTGACCAATTTAAAAAAAAAAAAACAATAGTAGCATAAAAAAAAGTATATGGTAGACTGGAGATTAACCAGTCAATTACCGTAATTACAGACAATTAAAAAACGATTGTGTCTATACCAAATGTGGTATCTCAGGGACTTAGAGGTTAAAAAAAAGGCTGATTTAAAAAAGGCGAGTCAAACGTAGTGGTTAAACAGGTATAAGCAAAATTATCTTCGTACAAGACCTATCCCCAAAACGATTGCAATCGGTTAAATTATAGGCCTATGCACGTCGAGTAAAATGTTTCTTTTTTGTAACATACACTAAGTTAACCTGTTGAATGCTGTAATTACAGACACAATTAAAAACAATTGTGTCCATACCAAATGTGGTATCTCAGGGACTTAGAGGTTAAACCGTGAAATACACGTTATATCAGCACGCGTTTAAGTAATAAACTAGAGAATAATTAATAGGTAATCTACTACGATAAAATAGGAGAACAAGTAATGTAAAAGGTCCTTTTTAACTAGCCGGATGTTCTAGAAGGATACCGTTGGTGCCGTGTCTATACACGGCACCAACGGTATCCTTCTAGAACGTCACATCCGGCTAGTTAAAAAAAACCTTTGACGGCAGTAACTCGCTGTCTACGAGGACTTCAGGCTCTGCGACGGGTGTCAAATGTCCGCACCGATGTTGACGACGACGGCGACTCAACACGTCGTAGACCTCACAATAACGCTGTTGTCGGTAGCCCGTCGGGGAAAAGTCGAAATTCGGCTTGTATGGTCGTCGTCTAAAGACAAATAAACAGAACGATCAGACCAAGGTTACAAGCAGAATCTTCGATGTAGCTAGCGAGAATCGCTGGTAGAACAGATAAGAATAATAAAGGGAAAAGAACAGATGTAATACGTACCAGCATCGTACCAGTTGCACAGAAGAGTTGTACATAGAACTTTATCGCTTTGAGCGGTTAGTACTTTTTAAAAGTATCACCCGATAAATACACGTAGGCTAAGTTATAACTTTTAGGGTTAATATTGAAAATTTAAGCGAAGAGGTTCTGAAAATAAATTAAATATCTGATACGTTCGGCTTCAGTCTGCAGTCTGCGAGTTGACAAGAACAATTTTTGGCGTTAGATTTTTACAGAATCGAAATTTGGGCCAGTGTTTTTAAAAAAAGGTTGATTTACAAACCCAAAAGGTTTTGTCCATAGCGGATTTACGCTGCACCACGTAGTACTACAGCACACTTTCTGCCCACTCTCTCTCTCTCTCTCTCGAAGAGAAGACGCCTATTTTTTTTATGGGTGGGAAATCATTGAATGATGTCTCCCACTCTGAGCGGAGCGGGAGGCACGTTCCTTCATTTGCCTATATGCCATGGCCACGGTAACTCTTTCGAACAAATCTCGCGACCCTGGCAGGAAGAGAAAAAGCCTGCGATCCAATAGTCATAACATTATAAGCTGATAATGTATGTCAGTTATGTAAGTCAAAAAGAAAATGCTTGTAGTAAATATATTTGATTAGCAGATGACGTAATATACAGTATGTTGGGGTAAGTTCACTGCAGGGGTAAGACCGTACAAATTCATTTCTCGGCTAAATTGTATAACAAAAGGTTATTTTGAATATTGACAATATTGTGATTTGCGCCATTTTTATCCGCACCGTCCATCAAAACTAAACAAAATAATAATAACCTTATTATAATTTAATTCATACGGTCTTAACCCAGTGCCGAACTTACCCCAACATACCTTAGGCAGCATTCTTACAGTCTACCTTTTTGTTACCTGCCTAAAAAAACTAAAAGTCTAGTTTCCAACTTACTTTAAAAACAAGGCGTAACACTAGAACAATACAAAGTTGTAACAACAGATAGAACGCTATACAACTTCGAGATAACTAACAACTAACTACTACTAACTTTAAATATATTACCAAGACTTTGAAAGGCGTAATAAAATATATTTAAACTTTGTGAAGTCTGCCTTCCCTGAAGGATTGTGACCATGTTATAAATATGCAGCCACTTTGAAATTCAGAAGTCAGCGACTTTTAATCTAATATCACCCTTATTTTCGGAACATACTTTGAATCATAATCCTAGAGTTTTAGAGGAAAATTTTTATCCATTGTTTCATAGCTTGGAATGATTCTTACATAATATGCTTAAGAACGTTCTAGAACCCGCCACAGTCATCATCTCAGCCCCGAACCACCCACTTCGGGGTGTACGCCTCCCCTTTTTTCCGTCATACATTCGCCCTGTCACCAAAATGAATGACATTATAAAAAAGCACTATTTTCTTATCGTACATTGTTATTAAAGTTACGGCTCGGTCAAATTGATTGGCTTTGACCCCTTGACTAACTCCACGTTTGCACAGACGTGAAAAAATCATACCGGGATTTTTCCGCCCACTGATTCTTCAATGCTCAAGAGTGAAAAATCTAAGTGTGTTATATCGATGCACTGGAATGCACAGTTAAATTCACAATGTTCGCTTCAACACCGACAGTCGAAACTCCAGCGCGCGATAAAATTGCCAGAATACAATACCGCAAAACTTTTCGCAAAACAGGCCGCAATACTTTTGCATTCCAAAAAGGACCAAAATCTCGTGAAAATATCATATCAAATAAATTTATTTCGGATTAAAAGACCCATAGGTGTTAGTAACAATAAACTTAGCCTAATATTAGTAATTAGAATTGATTAAATTAATTTAAGCATACGCCGGACTGAGCGCCCTTTGCATGAACACTCATGCACTGCTTCAACAGTGGAGAATCCCACCTGTTCGCCAACGCGTCCAGGATGCCGTTTGCAGTGCCGCACGCGTTTCAGCCGCGAAGCGCTTCGCTTACGAATGATTGCATAGAAGCAATCAGTGTGCGCCTCAGCAAACATAGTCGACATATGCCTGTTGACGTCTTCCTAAACCACGTTACTTAAAGGAAAGTCATCATCTAACCTAACCTTTTTCCAACTATGTTAGGGTTGACTTCCAGTCTGACCAGATGCAGCTGAGTACCAGTATTTTACATGGAGCGACTCCTTATCTGACCTCCACAACCCAGTTACTGGGTAATACGATACCCCATGGTAAGACTGGTTGTCAGACTTTTCGGCTTCTGACGACCCGTAACGACTGTCTTAGATCTACGAAAGACAGTCGTAACGTGCTTTCCGAGGCACGGAAGGGTCTTGGTATGTAAAGATGGTCACTCATTCACGGAACAACCGCGGCAAGCGTAGCTTAACCTGAACGATCAACCCGTACGGCTGTTATTACTTAGCCACAGCCCTTAAAGATAAGAAATAATTAAAATCTGGATAAGACAAGTATATTTTTGCGTGTATTTAATTTAAAAATCTTTTAATCTGGAAGTGAACCGTGTGTATTCATGTATCCACATAATAATGTTAATACGATTCAATGTTGTTGTTTCAACAAAATAGAAAGATGAAAATGAAGCCGTGTTATTTTAGCGTTACTTTAAGATATTGAGTTCAAACTCATCCTAGTCTCTTATTTCCTTTACAAAGCTATCAACTGGTAAATATATACTACATATATACCTCCTTATATTCTTGTCACTCGTCGTCACTTCTCTAATATTTCTCCGAGCACATTTTTCTCCGCGGCTCCCTTATCTCACCACTTTTTGCAACACGTTCCCTTTCAAAGGGCAAATTGTTCTTTCTCCGAACATTGAGTGGGCACATACGTGCATCGTTATTTGTGACACACTAGGGAGTGGCCGCCTGTCCCTGCCCGTTCGTACACGTAAGGCCCTATTCACGGCCTTGAGAGATGCGACGTGCGGCAGGGTCCCTTGACAGCCTCAAGCGAGGTGACTTGCGTAAGGCTCCCTTGACAACCTCGTGCCACGTGAGTTGTAACGCAACTTGCGTCAAGCTCCCTTGACAACTTCGAGCAACGTGAATTGTGACGCGACTTGCGTCAGGCTCCCTTGACAACCGCGAGCAACGTGAATTGTGACACGACTTGCGTCAGGCTCCTTTGACAACCTCGAGCAACGTGTATTGTGACGCGACTTGCGTTAGACTCCCTCGACAACCTCGAGCAACATGAATTGTGATGCGACTTGCGTCAGGCTCTCTTACCAGCTTCGAGAAACGTAACTCGCGACGCGATTGGCGTCAAGCTCTTTTGACGGCCTCGACGGATGCGCCTGGCGTCAGGCATTCTTGACGGCATCGACTGATGCGATTTGCAACGCAACCGGCATCAGGCTTCCTTCACAGCCTCGAGCGATGTGACATGCCTATATCACGTGTTTCCGGCCGGAATTCAATCAAATTCGGCTGTGGCGCGAATACGCTATCGGCACCTTTATATGTAAGTTTTTACTGAACTGAAACACGTGGGTGATTTGCGGTTTTCCTAATAAAAAGTGACAAACACACGCGACGATCGCGTTTGATTAGGACCCAAGGTCCGTCTGTCGGTCCGCAAGTCACGTCGCGGTATTTCGTGGCACGCTCCAAAGAACTTCTTTCATTTGTTTTCTTCGCAGTTACTGTCGCTAGACGCGTATAGCTTGTGACCACGGGGTAGAGACCATTTCACACGTCTGCGTCCTAAGTTCCAATTCCTACGGGGTAACTTCATACCTACGTTCCCCATTTTTTCCTGACTGCAAAGTGCACCGTTGCCCAAGTTTGTTCAGTGTTTTCCTGTTTATTTTATCAAGTTCGTCATAACCCAACTTCATAGTTACTTTGGATAATGTCTTTGAAGCTTTTATGATAGTTTTAAGTTGATGGAATAAAAAATAAAATGTCTGAGCGCTGAGTTATTAAGCTGATTAACGTTTTTCAGTTTTATCAAAAGATTAATGTCACAGATTTAAGGCTGCCGGGATAATTAATTTTGTCAAGATATTTTCTTTATGATATCTTTAAATAAGTTAATAGTAATGTTCCTAACCTTTGTAACAGTTGAAGTATATGAAGATGTAAGTTATCAATTAGATTATGACAATGTGGCTATATATTACTGTAAAATATAATCAAATGAATACTTCGTTGTTTGAATTGTAAGTTACGTAGGTGTAGGACAATGAAAAAGAATCTGAAAAGATAAAAATAAACGTTTTATTCCAACTTAGCTCCTAAATGACTGTAAACTCATTATGAGTCGGCGCCAAACCAACAATCAACTAAGCTGCCTTTATTTTACTTGGCGACTGTACCTTTCCTTTCAAATAGAATTTTCAAAATCCAAATCCGACTGCTCAGTAAAAAAGTTATGCGTGGTATAGATAAAAAAATATACTCATAATTTTGAGATCCTTCACCTTTTTTAGGGTTCCGTTGCCAAATGGCAAAAAACGGAACCCTTATAGATTCATCATGTCTGTCTGTCTGTCTGTCCGTCCGTCCGTATGTCACAGCCACTTTTCTCCGAAACTATAAGAGCTACGCTGTTGAAACTTGGTAAGTAAATGTATTCTGTGAACCACATTAATATTTTTACACTAAAATAGAAAAAAAAAAATTTTGGGGTTCCCCATACTTAGAACTGAAACTCAATTTTTTTTTTTTCATCAAACCCATACGTGTGGGGTATCTATGAATAGGTCTTCAAAAATGGTTTTGAGGTTTCTAATATCATTTTTTTCTAAACTGAATAGTTTGCGCGAGAGACGCTTCCAAAGTGGTAAAATGTGTCCCCTCCCCCCCCCGTAACTTCTAAAATATATGATGTACATAACCATGTATACTTCCACCGAAAATTGATTTGAACGAGATCCAGTAAGTAGTTTTTTTTTTAATACGTCATAAATCGTAAACCACAATTTACCTTTCATTTAATCAACTCAAATATAAAAATTAAAAAAAAAAAACATTTAATTTCATAAGCATAAACCTTATACATAAACCGAGGATACCTACAGGTTTGTACGGAACCCTCGGTGCGCGAGTCCGACTCGCACTTGGACGGTTTTTTTTGTCCTTTGGTTAAAATAGGTGCCTACTATTTAGATCTAGTAATATTTATTCACTAGTAGCTTTCGCTAGTGGCTTCGCCCGTGTATTATACATATAAACCTTCCTCTTAAATCACTCCGTGTATTGATGAACACCGCATTAAAATGGCGGAGTGGCGGAGTTTAAAAGATCTGTCTGATCATGTGTAAGTCTTGTATCGCTAGGTTTTTGTATTTTTAGATTATGTATTTTTTTTAGGAGATAGTTCAATCAAACTCCCAACATTCTTGGTGCTTGTATAAAAAACTTTGAAACCAATCATTAGATCACTATAAATTTGGATCGCTGGTTCGTCCACTTACAATGTTCTGCTCCATAAAAAAAAATTACAAGCAACGTATTTTTTATCATAATGATTCGGGTATAAAAAGTTGTCGGGACGATCGTAAAAAAGTAACGTAAGTAGCCCATGGATCGCCGACTTAAAAAGTCTCATGAACCTAAATTTTATTTCTAATGTATTACAACTTTCTGTAATTTAAAAAGTTAATATAGTTAATAACTTTTACAAGAAAGATTTATATTATTTTATTCGCCATGCATAAATAAACTCCATTTAATCGGGCAAATTGTCGATTCGCACACAAATAAACTTCGTGCGAGTCGTGCGTTCGTGCATTTAAAAGTTTAAATAATATATTATTTTCTATAGCTGACTCGCATGAAGTTTATTTATTTGTGTGCGAATCGTTAATTTTAGATATATGTTAGGCAGTTGGCACGTTTTATAATAAAATTTGTGTACTTTTTCTTTTACGTTTCGTTTTTTCCTTAACGTTTTATTCAAAGCAACAGATGAGTAAGTGACAGCAGCCCAACAGCTACCTTAATTTATCAAGAACAAAGATCACTTTGTATTTGACAGTGACGCACAATCAAAGGTATCAATAACTATAAACGCGCTGTACGACAGCGGCTCTCCTAACATCATCTGTCATTTCACTTAAGACCTTGAAAGAATAGTTAACATTGACTTAGTTTGCCCATAAGAAAAATATAATATTATAGAATTATCTGCCATCAGATGATAACCGCCTCTCAGACATCGATGTAATGCTATGCTATAGTGACTGTCACCAGCCAGTGTCACTTTGATCCGACCTTTTTGGTGATTCCAGTAACTTCGAACCACTATAGAAGGCGGAGCGACGTGTAGCGCCGTCATATCATATTGGTCAGTAACACTGAATCAAAAATAGACGGCGGAGAGACGTGCTGCTCCGTCTCATTTATTAAGCACAGACTAAACAGCACATTTAGCAAATCCAACATAAACATCCATTCTAAAAAGCTGAATATTATACTAACCGAGTCCTAAATAAATAAGTACTATTATAACAGTATCAAACTTCAATTCGAAACCTAAAAACAACGTACCAAACTCTAAAACCACATACGAACATAAATTTTAAACGAAACAGCGATAGGTCCTAACTTGCCTGTTCCACAATATATTATTATGTGCGGCCTAATTAACAGAACACCTGGTTAACTTACTCTGAATAATTATAGAACTACGTTTCGTCCTGCAAAAGTCAGCTGAACAAATTGGCTTTGCAGCGGAAACTAAAAATGGAAGCGCTATAGAGCGCTGAGGGGTATGCTGTGCAAAAAACTGGCACGCGATATCGGAAGTATGCGATACGAAATACCAATAGCATGGACAGAGAATTTTTATTAAAATAGTGATCAAAGGAGTTCAATATTTTTGCTTGTTTATTTTAAAGTAATGTTAGCTACGTTTGAAAAATATAGTAGGTGTAGTTGCTCAGCACAAATAGATTGAATGCCACGTTTTTCGTATTCACCCTTGGCTCATTAAAACCGTGAACAGAATTCCGCATAACCGATCAAAATAAATCAAAGAAAATGCTTTTCTATTCCATAATAACAACAAAAATCAAATAAATGCTTAATTGTACCAAGTAACAATAATTCATTAATTAAGGACCCCTCAACAGAAAGAAGCTTCCTCTGGTTATTTCCATGGGATTAAGTACAATAAATTGTGTCTTTTGGAAAATAAATAGTTCTAAAACAGATATAATACTCTTTCCAAACTCCTCTTAACAAAATTTCTTTCCAGTTTTTAATTATAAAGTGTGGTGTCAAAATTACTGCGACAAACCCTTATTGCGTAAAATATTATGAATCAGAATCTGTTTAATTTTGAACGTTATTGGTTTATATTTTCGAAAGTAAAATTTGCTCACAAATGTAAATTACGCAATTAATGTTGGTGAACCGCCAAAAGCCATTCCTACTGTAATCACCCCGCAGGTTCACACTAAGGATGTTATGGATATGAAATTTCGGATACGGATTGGTTACGGATGTAGGAATAATTATTATACCGGATACGGATACGTTTATGGATATGAAATTATTTCGGATTATCCGTTAGTTTCGGATAATTTCGGTTACGGATATAGGAATTTCAAAAGTAAAATACGAATAGCTAATAAAATGTTTTTTTTATATGTCAGCATTTGGTAGGAATTACAACCAGTGTGTGAGTAATTATTATAGCTATTAAAAATAAAAATGATTATAAATATGTATTGAGTGTTACCTAATCTACTTAAAATAAAAATGTAATAACAAATCCGATATTATCCGAAACTTTTATTTCGGATTCGGATACGGTTACGGATAAATTTTTATATCGGATATCCGATAGTTTCGGTTACGGTTACGGAGCTCCCTAACATCCCTGGTTCACACCTACATATCCAGTATACCACATTTATACGGTCAGTCTAACGATAGCGAACCGATGCCATCAATTTCGATATCTCTCATCGCAACTGGCGAACTAAAAGGAAAAAAATTGTCTAAACGTGCCAAATGCCAAAAACTAGGAACGAATTCAGAAAGTATCAACTACCCGCCACTTCAACTGGGGCAGAGTTGTGACTGAACTGTTAAAAAGGCCAAGCGAACTCGACTTAAGTGCTATTGGTTCTGTCCCACAAAATACTTCAACTGTCATGAAATTTGAATGCAAGCGTAATGAGTATTTAACATGTTTGTTATAAAAGCGATGAGAAAATTATTTTTAAGGAAGTATTTTTGTAGTGAAAACTTTTTGAGTCACGTTGAACGATTTTTGGTGGTGTAAAACTTCAGGGTTCACGTCTCCGACGTGCTGATGTGAGTATTGTGTTTTCCAAAGTTTTAAGTTTCCATTTCTGTCGGCAGTCCCTCCGATTGCCTATTTTTTTAAGGATCGTAGCAAGTGTCTTCTGTTTACGCCTATGTAAAGAAGGAGTGACTTTATGCATGTGAGTAAAATGAGATTCACTCAATCTTTATCCAGGTAGCGGATAAAGTTACCCGTATGAGAAATTGCCAATTGGCTACCCATAACAATTTAACACTAATGGTTTTGTTTGTAACAGACAGGCCGCGCGGTGTAGGCTTAGGAATAGGCTCCCGTTGTTTCTTTGTGTACGGAACCCTAAAAGTATCGCAGAGCAAGGCCAGTCGATATTTGTGCTCCGAATTAATAGGGTGTGCCTCTCAACTGGTGTAAACGAGCAAACTTTAACGTTTGCTGAATATTTTCTAGATAACATTTTGAAGAGTCTGAAAAAAGGGGATGATTTTTTTGTAAACGGTAGGTAGGTAATGTCTTTATAACTGTCTCGTTGTTCTAGTTTGGTAAGACTGCTAACAGATATTAGATTGTTTGTGAGTGCTATGCGGAATCCCATGGGCTCAGGTATAACACGACCAAGAGTGAGGTGATGGTGTTCAAATCCGGTACGGAGAGCTATGACACCGTACCTGAAGTCACTTTGGACGGCAGTGCTCTCAAAAGAGTGGCGCAGTTTAAGTACCTGGGCCACTGGGTCACCGAAGCCCTCACAGATGATGTGGATATTTAAAGGGAACACAGGGCATTGTCAGTCAGAGCTAATATTCTGGCCCGTAGGTTTGCACGCTGCACTGCACGTGTAAAAATAACTTTGTTTAAGGCATATTGTCAGTCTTTTTATACGTGCAGCCTATGGGTGAAGCATACGCAGAAGACTTACAGTGCCCTGCGTGTCCAATACAATAACGCATTCAGGATGTTGATGGGGTTGCCACGCTTTTGTAGCGCATCAGGTATGTTTGCAGACGCTCATCACGCGGTGCGCAAAGTCAAAGTGAGTTGTGTCGAAACGAGCTCCGTGTTTTAAATTCGAAATACGTGCAAAACCGATATAAACCTTTTAGTAAATATACTGTGAAGTTCCACTACAAGTGTACTCTATAACAGTGAAAACAGAATTTAAAAATAACAAGTAGTTCTCAAGTTATAACCATTTTTATAACTCAAATTTAAATAACGAACTCATAGAAAAAAACACAGTGTTAACTAATTGGAAAGAGTCGCGTTTTGTGTCGTTCTGTGTCAAACGTAGCGAAATCGCTCCGCCCACTTTACACGGTGACGCTCTGTGTCCCCAAGTTGGAAAGGATCGCGTTCTGTGTCGCTCCGTGTCACTGAGCGCATTATTGTGATACACAACTGGCTGACCGCGAGTCAGCTCTCGCTTGTTACTTCGCTAGTCTGCGTGTTGGGTATTTATTAGCGTGCTTAAACGTATTTATTACTGCCCACCTGGATTAATAATGTCTTCATCGGCTGACAAATTAATGATGTGGGGATGCTGCGATGGTGGACTGGATGAAGGAAATTATCGTAATTGCGCGATTTGTGAAAAGGCATTTCACCTTGCCTGCTTAACAAATTATGACGAAGAGTTCCTCGCCTCCAAAGCTTGGAATTGTCCGTCCTGCTCCAGCAAAAATCCTAAAGTGCCCAGGGATGATAATACCCCTATTAGGTTCAATGCTAATGTTACCGTGAGTGGCGCTAAAAGACAAGCACTGCACTCGCCACCAAATTCCTGTAATACCTTGACAACTGACGACATCCGTAATGTTGTAGAAAACGTACTGCAAGATCAGCTAAGTAGTTTGCTCTCAAAAATCAATGAAAGCATAAGCATCTTAATGAGTGAGGAACTTCGATCGGTGAAACAGGAACTCAAAAGCGCAAAAGATTCTATGAATGCTGTAAACACCCAAATTGGGGACATTGTCACTGAGAATGTAGAGGTTAAATTAGCTATGGAGAGCCTGAAGACTCAAAACTCGTCTATGCAGCATACCATCACGGATCTGAGCAGTAGACTACTGCGGCTGGAACAAAGCTTTCACAGTAAGCCACTGGCATCTGCAAGCAGTACAGAGCAGGAAATCTCAACTAAGCCCCTCTCTGAACCAGCTCCCCCTTGTGTCAGCTCAGTTAAACCCAATACCGATTCTGCGCGAGTTGAAATGGTGTCGCAGACTGCCTCTTCTAATTCACAAGCATCAGACTCCCAAGAATGGACACGAATTACAAAGAAATCCAAAAGCCGTCGCCCAGTTTCACTTCAAGGAGCTGCTGGCCCCAGTGTAACATCTTTAAGGGCCGTAGAAGCTCGTAAGTACTTACACCTATGGAACATGGAGTCTACAGCCGACGAAATTAGAGACTACCTTCGCACTTTATGTGGCACTGATACTTGTACCATTGATGAACTCACTCCAAAAGGAAACTACAAGTCTTTCAAAATTGGCGTTCCCATTGCATACTATACGCGCTGCTATTCCGCAGATGTGTGGCCGGTTAATGCAAGAATTAAGGCTTGGATTAACTATAGGAAACCGTTCTCCGTGCACTCTAACAGCCATCGTGTAGTTGCCCCACAGCCCTTTCACGAACAGTTTACACAGAGAGATAAGGCAGCATAGTGCTAGTATTGTGACTGGCCCTCCAGCAGCTTTCAGAGCTAGCACCAGATTTACAAAAACAATTGATTGTTTATACCAGAATGTTCGTGGAATTAAATCAAAGCTCCGGATGTGGCGCAACAATCTACACATAGCCGAACAAGATGTAATAGCGGCCACAGAGACTTTTTTGGATACCTCGGTTGACGATACAGAACTCGTCAATGGTGAGTGGAATGTATTAAGGCGCGACAGAGGTTCACCTTGTGGAGGCGTGCTGCTCATGGCACGCACACCCATAGTCCTGCGCCGTCGACGTGAACTTGAGACGGACTGTGGTGAGGATCTTTGGTCGAGTTTTACGTGGCATGGTTCCCCTGTTTATGTGTGCGTTGTGTATATAAAACCAAGTGCCACTGACAGCGATTATATGACCTGGTTTACAAAAGTGGAAAGTTTTATAAATGACTTAAAAGGAACAGTTATCATTTTAGGTGATATAAACTTAAACAGTGCTTCCTTAAATGTGCGCAATTATTATGGTTATTTTCTAACATTTTCCAACATGTGTGAAAGAAATATTGTTGAGAACATGCATGGGGGAATGTTGGATGTTGTTTTAGTTCAGGAAAGCGCAAGTCTGCGTGACGTTTCTGTAACAGCAGTTGAAGGCTTGGTACCCCCCGATGCGTACCATCCGCCGTTGGACATCCAGGTAAGGTTACAGTCATCTGATGAAAGTAAAAGACTTGAACCCAGTAATGTCAACCGTAGTAGGGACTGGAATTTCAAAAAATGTAATCGCAATTTTCTGTACGAACTTCTCTCTGAGGTATCTTGGGATGCTGTTATATCATCCAATGACGTTTGCACTAGCACTCAGATTTTCTATGATATTATTTACAGCCTATTTGACGCTTGTATCCCTAAAAAACACAAACAGAGTGACTAAAAGATATCCTACCTGGTTTACGTCAGATATTATTCTGGATATTCAGAAAAAAGTCAAATTACATTCTGCGTGGAAAAAGAGCAAATGTGAACTAATATATAAGCAATTCTCCGAGTATAGATCTAGCCTAAAGTCTCGTATATCTACTGCCTATGATACTTACATTAGGCGCATCGAAGGGAATATTAGGAAAAACCCCAAAGAGTTCTGGCAGCACATTTCTAACCTAAGATCAAAAGGTGGATTTGAGCCTAACATAACCCATAAAGGTGAAATTCACAGTGGTGCAGCTGCTGCAGAAGCGTTTGCAGAATATTTCGCAAGCGTCTTCCAAACTGAAGTACCAAAACTGGACCACGAGAATATAGCCAATCCAACCAACTGCAATATTAGTAATTACATTAATATACTTATCTTCTCAGAAAGTGATATTAAAATCGGAATAAATAAAATAAAGCTCAACAGTTCTATTGGTCCCGATAATATTCCTCCATGGTTCTTAAAAGAGGGAAAGGAATTTCTCATTCGGCCCCTACACCATATTTTTAATTTAGCTTTAAAATCTGGAGTCTACCCACCACCATGGAAGATATCACGTGTGACTCCTATACCGAAATCGTCAAAGAAATCTTCAGTAGATGAATATCGTCCAATAGCGATATTATCGTCTCCCGCGAAAGTTTTCGAGAATGTCCTACATCGAGGAATTTATAACCAAGTGAACCAGTACCTGTGCAATGAATAGCATGGCTTTCGCGAAAAAAGATCCGTCAATACTAACTTACTTACACTAGTTAATTATATCTCTACTAGTCTTGATCGCAGACGCCAGGTAGACGTTCTTTACTTTGATTTTCAAAAGGCGTTTGACAGAGTCAACAATGACGTCTTGCTGTCAAAGCTCAGTGCTATAGGTGTAGCTCCAGGTCTCCTGCGACTTCTTGCAGATTACTTGCGGGACCGACAACAATTTGTCAGACTAGGTTTATATGAGTCACTCCCATACCACACTCGCTCGGGTGTGAGTCAAGGCTCGGTAGTCGGCCCTCTCCTTTTCATCTTGGTGATTAATGACCTCCCTGACGTAGTTGCGAATGCCAGATCCCTCTTATATGCTGATGACTTAAAACTGTTTTATGAAATAAAATCTGAGCTCGATTGCCAAGCTCTGCAATCAGACATTGATTCAGTATATAAGTGGAGCCTAGAAAATCAAATGGAATTTAATAAATCAAAATGCTACGTGATGTCCTTCGGTCGTATGCGGCACACAGTCAACTTTGCATACAAGCTGAATGGAGAGGCAATCACAAGAACAGATTCCATGAAAGACCTGGGAGTCTGTAGGGGTCTACTAGGACCGATGCCTGCCGGGGTCGCGTGATTGTTCGAAAGAGATACCGTGACCCTGGCACATGGGCAACTGATGGAACACGGGTGGGTTTTAGTCAGTAAAAGTCTGACACGCCCTCCCGCTCCGCCCAGAGCGGGAGAAGTCATTTGATGATTTCCCATCCTGAAAAAAAAAAAAAAAATACCTGGGAGTCGTATTCGACAGTAAGCTCACTTTTCACGACCACATCACATCCACTGCTAAAGAGTCTTTCAAGCGCCTTGGTTTCATCTTAAGGAACTGTCGTGATTTTCATAACCCCCACGTTATCAAGCTTATTTTTGGGGCATTGGTCCGTAGCAAACTTGAGTCTAGTGCATGCGTATGGAATCCTTTTGAGAAGCAGTATGCGTTAGCTTTAGAAAAAGTTCAAAAAGCATTCCTTAGATATCTTTACAAGCGCTTGTACGGGTTTTATCCTTTCTTGTATCCCACTAAATTTCTGTTGGGTTGCTTAAGCTTTAATTCTCTAGTAGTAAGAAGGTCGCGCGATCAGATGACTGTAATATTTAAAATTATTAGGGGGATTATTGATGCTCCTGATTTGCATAATGAGATCTGTAAACTATTTGTCCCAGACAATTACTGTCGTGGCAGAAAACACCGCTTGTTGGCTGTTCCAACTTGCCGTACTGTTGCGCACTCCAAGTCACCTATTCCTCGGACATTAGCAGCTACTAACGCTCTCCTGAACTCAAACACAGATATTGATATATTTGCAAATGAATGGAAGATGATACTTACTGTCAGAATGTTTGAATTTTTGTGAGAAGAATGCATGACTGTGCTAAATGAATTGTGTCAAATAGTTTTATTATATGTCTAAATAGTGTAATTGGCTTCGGTCGTTCTATTTAAAATAAATAAATAAATAAGTGGATGGCTTTCAAACGATACATCGCAAAAGAATAGCGTCTCTGATGCGCCGCATACGGGGCAGCCCCAACAGCTTCCTGCAACTTATTGCAGGGAGAATGGATGTGGACTGCTCCTTCATGGAACACTGGACAAAACTACATGTACGAGTAGTGCGGTCTTGATCCAGTGTTTCTGTTGTGTAGTCCTATTCATATAATATTAGGTATTTAAAAATTATAATAAATAAAATATAACTAGTATGGATTATTATAATGTAGGTAATGATTGTAATTTATTGTTATTTATTGTACTTAATCTGAATTAAATTGAATTGAATTGAATTAATATTGAAACAGGCAAATTCAACTATTTTATAAATTAAATTCCGAGTAAAAGACTCTAGAATAAATGTGACGCTTTTCATACACGATAAGTTATTATTTATGCAAAATTTATTTTAACTTTTATTAGAATTCTGTAGACGTAGCACGAACACACCAACTAAAATTAAAGATGCGTCCAGACAAACCGAGGCATCCGCTGTTAATATTCTTTTTTATTATTAAGTAGAATCCCAAAGACTGAGGCGCACGTCACATGCGTGGCTTACAATTCTAAGCACTATATACCTTCGTACTGTCTGGACACAGCTTAATATCAATTCGATTTTTGAAATCGATTCTATCAGTAACTAGCTGACCCAACAGACATAGTGGTCTTTATACTCATACAAAAAAATCCCATACAAAAAAGCACCTTCCATTTTTTCCGAATTTTCTCATTTTTCGGGCATCTCTTTCAACTTATTTTCTTATAAAATTTAATTCGGAACGTTACAGACATTTAAAAAAAAATAGCAACATCGGCTCAGCCATTCTCAACTGTCAGGCATACCAAAGAACAGCATTTCTTTCTTATTTATACACACTAGTGGTCAGCCAGTGGTTCATCATCATCATCAGCCTATATTGTTCCCACTGCTGGGACACAGGCCTCCTCCCGGTGAGAAGGAGTGGGCCGTAATCTTACCACGCGGGTCCAGTGCGGGTTGGTAGATCTCACATGTCTTCGAATGATTGGTTCTAGGACATGCCGGTTTCCTCACGATGTTTTCCTTCACCGTTTTGAAATCCAGCCAGTGGTGGTTGAAATACTATAATCCCTTAAAATTTAAAATATTTCTAATGCATTGTATTTATTACCTATATAATAATATTAACTTTCTACACTCCTTCTCCATATAAACTTTAACTGTGCCAAAATTCATTCTCCTGCGTCCACGTAATTTTCGTAAAAGGAGAAACAAACTTTTTGCTCTGCGTATATATTATTATAATATAAAGATTATCCGATAATCGTATTACGATATACGTGCAAAATAAAAACACCGATCATAATATTTGTTTAACGCCGGCAGGGATACTTACAGCCGGCAACGGTATTTTTTTTATATTACAGGTTAATTTGTTGTGAGTTTGCTCCAAAGAAATTCGTTTGTAAAAAAAATATCCATCGTAATGTCAAAATTTGAATAAACAACTCATTACTGTAAGCCTGCGGGGATGACCAAACTGGCTCTACCACAAATTCAAGTGAATTCAAAATTATTTTTTATTTGGCAAATTATGAGAGCTAACAAAAAAGATGATTGCCTCAAAAGGCTGAGTGAAACCGCTTCGGGCTAGGGGCCCTTAATCAAAACATATAAATTCGGGAGGCATTGCGCGTGAAAATATGAACTAGGATTTATCTGGTCGAAATTTCGTAACCTAAAATGTTAAGGATGCCTGCAGGCATTTCGCCTTTACATTACATTTCTTTATGGAAACTAGAATAATAAATCAGACTTTATATAGTAGAGAGAGCTTTCATACGGCTCGTGACTAAAACATAACAACCGCAGGGGTCGATCGCAGGTTAAACTACACTTGCTGCGTTCGGTTCGTAGACGGGTTAGCATTCGACAACACGTTCTCGTACGCCATTGGTCCCGGCTGTCACTTGCAGATCTTTGATTTGATCTGATATCTGCCTAGCCTTTTCCCAACTATGTTAGGGTCGGCTTCCAGTCTAAATGGATGCAGTTGAATACCAGTATTTTACGTGGAGCAACCAGTAAATGGGTAATCCGATAGCCCTTGGTCAGACGGGTTGCGAGAGTTGGGCTTCTGAAGGCCCGGAACGACTGTCAAAGATCCGTGAATGACAGCCTCAATAATGATACTTCAAGGTGTGAATTTATTTCTCAGCAAAGGCATAGTCCTCGTTATCGAGAAATATTTCTTTATGTATTTCTGTCCCAATTTTCTTCCAAACCGATGCCAAAAATTCAACGATATTATTTAAATACCGCATCAGTGATTCTCACAAATATATGGCAGGGGTAAAGCAAATTCCTTTGGGTCGACGCGACGTCGCGTCATAGATTGAACCCGTATAAATATTTTCAAGGTACCGTCCCGTACAAAATTCTTGAGATGATTTACTTATAAGACTTGGTTATGTCGCCTTCGCAAACAGTAATAAAGTTCCTTACTGTATGGTTTCAACAAAAAACTTTGATTTATTTCACATGTTCTATGTTTTTTTTTTACTTTAGTTTGTTTTATTTAGATGTTGTCCAAGGAAATCGGACTCAAAGCATTTATTTCAAACTAGCTTCTGCCCGCGACATCGTTCGCGTCAAATTTCTTGCTCCCCGACCACTTCTAGTCCATTAAAGATAATTCATTTCTGACACTTTAGTATAGCATCGTCCTAATCTAGACTTAGAATTAACTAATTGTAAAGTTTACTAAAATAAGAATTTATCTCTCTTTCGTAATAATTAGGTATACGATGGGGCATACAGAGTGACAGGGATCGACGCTCAACCATGTTACCGTGTATTCAGAACAAGATTCTGAACCGCAGCAAAAACCGAAAAGATTTCAACCCAAAGGGCGTTGAAATCAATCACGTTTACAATTTGTGTCGATGTCCCAGCCTTCTCGTACGAGTATATGTATTTGTCTAATTGGGTAGCTTCCTTATCCTCTTTTTTAGAAAATTCCCCTTTCCATTAAAAACTCTCTTTTCGTTATCAAAGCCAAAGTCAAAGTCAAAGCATTTATTTCAATTAGGCCCAAAAAAGGCACTTTTGAACGTCAACTGTAACAAGAAAATAGAATTGTTTCTAGTTGCCCCTTCCAAAAGGTAGATTCGTATGGAGAAGTATGGGCAAGAAATTCCACCGTTACTCTTCTAAAATACTTTTCAGTATTTGTATTCAATATTTATACAATTATATGTGAAGACGATACACCTACAATAAAAATTACCATAACACAAAAGGTAAAAGAACTGAAAATGAAGCAATGAGAGATAAATTAATTAAATGATAGATACATGGTGCTCACATATTTACAAAAACATTGCAAAGGCAAGAATACGAATTTCCTAATATTTTTACAACATACAAGTCAGTGTATGAGTTACAGTAATCACAGAATGTTAATCAATATCATAGAAGAAAAAATAAACAATGTTTCTGAATATGAACAAAATAAGACACCACCAAATCCGATAAGGAGTCCAATTGACAGAGAATCTCCTAGCCTTTTGATGGATATAGAGATTTTAGAGGAAATTAGTATTGTTGACATTGGTGATTCTACAATTGCAGAGATCTTAGGTACTTATATATATAAATAATATAATAAATAATTAGGCGGCAGGGACCATAGGCCTTCCATAGTTCTTGGTAACCAGTCCATTTTAGCCATCGAAATACATAGTCCAACATCTTGGTTCCCATATCCTGCAATAGTCCAACACCAACCAGGGGTTGTCCTTGGGTGCACTTGCACAGTGCATACGGGGATAATCGTCGGTTAGTGCCTCACTTCATCTAAATTTTCTAAGGGGCCTCTGCGAGTTGGCTTCGGCCCCTCGCACGCCTTCCAAAAGACTGGGATCCTAGAGTCCCGAGATATGTTAACATATAAAAGTAAATAATTATATCGTAAGTGTACCACACCAGAACTGTCTTTAACGAAATTGCTTCAGCCATCTCCAGCGATGTATCTAGTCAGACTAGATTGCCATCACTTATCTAAACTCACTTTGCTAGCACATACGAAACTGTCGGCAACTAAGTCTGACCTGATTACACGTTATTGGCTAAGTTTTGACCACATGTTACTCGCTATCGACCTCGAAGGAGTTTAAGTTTTAACAGCCCCCAAGACGTTAGGCGATACCTGCAGTTCATAGGGAAACTTAATTAGCTTAATGGGCGATTAAGTTAACAATAAAATTTAAACTTATTCTCTTTGAGTCTCTGAAGTTGTGCAGTCCATGACGCAGTGACGTTTTGACCTTGAGCTGACCCAGCGAAGTACAGATTTTTAATATAATACGAGGACCGCATTTCTCTCCCGCGTTTTTCATTAGTGGTCCGGACTCAGGACTTGACTGGCAATATGTGAGTGCACACCTCAGCCCAACCCTTTGGTGAAACAAGGCGTGAAGTTATGACAGACATGTATAAGTATTTTTTAAACTACGTACATTAAAAAAACGTTTTTCACAGCAGTACTTTGTATTTTTGGCATACCGTGTAGACGTTAAAACGATTACGTACGTAAATCTATACATACATACATACAAATAAATAAAATTGGAGTGTCTGTTTTTAATATTAAGATAACCACATTTTACTAAGTGTATATGGATGTTACATATACCAAAACAACATTTTTTACAATTTTTGTCTGTCTGTCTATCCGTCTGTCTGTCTGTTTGTTCCGGCTAATCTCTGAAATGGCTGGACCGATTTTAACGGGACTTTCACTGGCAGATAGCTGATGTAACAAGGAGTAACTAAGGCTACTTTTATTTTAGAAAAAATCTTTTATTTTGGAAAAATACCTGCGTTAATTTCCGACATCCACGCGGGCTAAGCCGCGGGCAAAAGCTAGTCATACTATAAATGTGAATGTAAGTTTGTTTGTTACGCTTTCACGCGAAAACTACTTAACCGATCATCATGAAACTTTGTACACATGTTCTTGGAGGTATTAGAAGTAACATAGAATACTTAAGAAAAAACTCTATTTATTGTTATTTTTAACGCAAACGAAGCTGCGGGCAAAAGCTACTATGTAATATTCTAAACTTACCTATTACAGTGTAATAAAATTCACAAAACAGTCACTGGTTTGAGGTCCATTAATAATAAAAAGTTATTCATTTGGTCTTCATTTAATCTTTAATTTTGTTCAGTAAAATTTATACAGTAAAACACGTCTTTGAAATCACGTAAATTAGTGAAACTGGAAAAATGTCGTAAACGGCCACGTAAGCTTTTATTTGATAAATAAACTGCTGAAATAATTCTTCAAACATCAAATTAAATAAGAAAGCAATTTTCTGGACGATAAACGCTAAAGAGACATTTCAGAAATAGGAGTGCCCTTTGCTCCAGTGCACTTTTTATGGGCTCTAATGTATAAAGCTCAAAAGTGGCCTATATTCTTTTTAAAGCTTTTAAATTGCTTATATTTCTTGAATAAAACCAACAAAGAAACAAGCGAAGCACTTGCTAATCAAGTGCTCCTTTTAAGTAAAACGGTGCTTACAAAAACTTGAAGAAAATTTTCAGATAAAGAGGAAATTAACTTAACTTTTCACTCGCTATTAAAAACAATGTTTTTTTTAATGGATTTCTTAGTGAACTGTTTCAAAGTGAAGGTGAAATGTCGTCAGGTAACTTGCGGGTCAGTGGTCAGAGCCAGTACCAGTGGTAAAGGCCGGGACTTACGAGTTAGGCCATGGGTTTGAACTCAAACAGACACTTTACTTTGTGTAAAATATTCCATCACCACTGCTCTCAAAACAGTGAAAGATAATATCATGAGGAAACCGGCATATCCTAGAATCAAAAATTTAAAGACGTGACATCTACCAACTCACACTGGGGCCCGCGTGTCTTATTACACACACTCCCTCTTACAGAGAGGAGGCTTGTGTTACCAGCAGTGGGGACATTATGGGCTATTGACAGATAATTTCAAGTTCACTTCGCCAAAGTTATCACGGTATGATTTTGCAGAAATAGACATGATTGCCGATCTACGGCAATCATGTCCATACTGTGAGCAAGGATGATCATCAGTGCTCGTCCTCCCTATTTCAGAACCCACTATCTATAGTCAAAAAAGGGCATTTTAATATCTATATTAACCCATTGAATACCGTAATTACAGACACAATTAAAAACCATTGTGTCTATACCAAATGTGGTATCTCAGGGACTTAGAGGTTAAACTGTCCTTTATCGTCATCTGGTGTCGGCTTCCAGTCAATCGGATGCAGGTGAATACCAGTATTTTACATGGAGCGATTGCCTATCTGACCTCCGCGACCCTTTTACTGGGTAACATGATGCCCCTTGGTAAGACAGATTTTATTATATCAGATTTTGGGCTTCTGACAACCCGTAACGATTATATCAAAGATCCACGAATAATTGCCGGGACCAACGGCTTAGCGTACCACCGAGGCACGTGGGGGTCTTAGAATGTATAAATGGTCCCCCATCTTCGTATAATATAACGACTTGTCTCGTCAAAGTGGGGTGCTTCGCCTGACGTTTTGCGAACTACTGGGCTGGCGCTATCTTTCTCTGCAGGTGAATTCGCGTGCCCCGTTTGGAGTCGTTCAGCACATGCAAAGTTAGTGGATACAGCTCTGAATGAAACGTGTTGGATCATCACCGGCTGCCTCAAACCGACCCCGGTGCAAATGCTGTATCCACTGGCTGGAATAGCGCCACCAGAAATTCGTAGAGCAGTGGCAAGCTCAAATGAAAGAGCCAAGATGGTGTCTGACACACGACACCCTTTGCACGATAACATCCTCGTGTCACAAAGGCTGAAAAGCCGCAACAGCTTTATGAAGTGTGTCCTCCCACTCACTGGCGAACGATCTACGGAACGACTAAGTCTGTGGCGACATGGTGCTTCCCTACCAAACCCATTCGTCCCACTTACTGAAAATCTCGCACCTGGACACGAGTTGCCTTGGCTTTCCTGGAAGTCTTTAAATAGGCTCCGGACTCAAGTAGGCCGAAGTAAAGAGAACCTGTACAAGTGGAAATTCATAGATGACTCCGCCCTGGAATGCAAATGTGGTGCTGTCCCACAAACAATGCAGCACTTAATAATTTGTCCCGCATGTCCTGCTGTTTGCACGCCACAGGAATTGATGGATGCCTCGGAAAGTGCTAAGCTCGTAGCCAAATTCTGGGCTGAATATATTTAGATTGCTATCGACACGCTAAGAAGAAGAAGAAGATAACAAACTAGCCTTTGCCCTATGTGTTAATCTAGGTTATATTATCTGTGCGCCTAATTTCATACAAATCCGTTTTGTTGTTTTTGCGTGAAAGAGTAACAAACATGAATACTCACAAACTTTCATATCATAATATTAATAGGATTGCCTTTATGAAATTAAATTCATTGTAGGTGCGCTATAGATACACCACCACCTAGCTCTTATGGCATTACAGGCGTGACATTATGTCAAGTTTATGAATTAAATGGGTAGCACAGAAGTGTATATGAAACGTGAAAAGTCACGGAAGTTTTTCTCGAAGCAACAACCTCGCACTTTTATTTTCCTTTCGAGCCCAATTCAGCATGTAAATTACCAGATTGTCCTCCAAACTTTCGGGCACCAAGCCATGCCAAACGAAGGAATCCCTTGCGGTAATACCTTAGAAAAAAAAATACAACAATCGGGATTATGCAGCCCATTCCGTCGACAATGGCAGTGTGACAACGAATTTGCAAGTCAATGTGCCAACTGGCGCTACAGACCGACTCGTAATGAAAGCTAGATAATATTGTTAGCTGGTCTAAGAGAGTTTTCACACTTAAGATTTGCCAGCATTCGCAAGGCGATTTGTGAACGTCTCCGCGGGGGTGAAGCGAGCTAGCCGCGAGTACGTGACGTATTCTCTACGTTTTAAGGATATTGTATACTTGCTAGTCTCGCTCCCTATAGAATATTCACGTCAGCACAACATATCAATATTATCGTGGATCCCCACGGCAAGAAAGCAAAATACCTATATAAAAATAGGTGCACGTTATAACGTTATCGTGGACGGAAATTGAAAAGTGTCTTCATATACATTTTACTATCCTGTGTTATCAATTATAAAACCATGTCGCTCTAGTTTCGCATACACAGCAAAAATGCTGAACACACGTGGCGTTCTCGCTACACACAGCAGCGAACGCGATAAACAATCGGTTCGCCGGAAACACGCTCGCAAATCGCCAGTGTGATAAGGCCCTAAGTACGCAGCGAGTTCGGGCGAGTCCGAAGCGATTTTCAAACACTTCAGTCTGATAATGTAGTTGGTGTCTGGGTGCTGTTGCTGAAGTTTGCAGCTTCGAGGAACTGGTTTTAATGAGTAAATAATGTTCTGCAAAAGTAGATAGATGGACTCTTGGTTGTTTAGTTTTAAGAAGAAGGAATAAACTTTTTATTACGAGGTTTGCTTCCTGCACCTTTCTTTTTTATTACAAGTTTGCAACCTGCTCTTTAGGAGCCTCGAATATTTTTACAATGTATAGAGGGTAGATGATATCGTTCTATTTTCAACATAGTGGTGTCAAATGTTAATGGTAACGCTCAGTCATTCTGCCAACCATCTTTCATCTTTTTACCTGACAACGACTTAGCAAAGAAAGAATGATGAACGTATCATCCCCTTTCTTCAAGGACATACTTATTATAACTCCTTCATTCGTCTAGTGCTAGCAAGCGTTACCTATGTTCGAATCCCAGTTCGGGCAAAGTGTTATCGGGTTTATCTACTTGGAAATTTCAGTAGCAGCCCGTTGTCTGGTCTTGTGACTATTTAATGGAAACAGGCTCGCCCGCTATGACATGGGACTGAAACATAACTGGCGAAATGTGAAGGTACTCTTCTGCCCAAACCTACGGAATCAATCCTTAGAGGGAATGAAGGCCGCCCGGTTAGGACCAGGCCCGGGCCGACGGCGCGTTGTGTTCCACGCGCGTCTCAAAGTGATGTCAGCACAAACTGAAGGGGTCCGCGAGGACCAATCCCTGCCAGGGTTGCGGATTTGTCCGAAAGGGTTACCGTGGCCCTGGCACAGGTAACTGTGGGAACACGGGTGGGTTTTAGTCAGTTAAAGGCTGACACGCCCTTCCGCTCTGACTAGAGCGGGATAGGTCATTTGATGATTACCCATCCAGAAAAAATTATAAAAAAATATTTTATATAACATATACAATCATCATTTCTTGTTTCATGGAATGTTCTTAGTAACTGAAACAGCTGGCAAATATATGAAGCTACTGTCCTTGTTAAAACCGTACGTAGTAACTATAGTACGCCTGGAAAATTCTGCAATTTTCAAATGCAAATACTAAATGGTACAACGGCGAAAATAAAATGTGGAACTAAATTACTCGTTCTCTCTCACAAATTGTTGAGTCCCCTCGCTATGTACATAATTGAATACCCATTTAAAGACTTGACTTAAATTATCCTAAACACTTTTGTGATATTTAAGTAAAAATCTGTGAAAAGCATCAATTTTGCTCGATTAAGCACCATCTAAAGAAATCGGAACAATTTTATTACTTGTAAAGACAAATGAAAAAAAAATAAATGAAAAAGACAGTTTCTATGATCGCATTTTTACTAAAGGTGGAAAAGACATAACATTACAACTACTTTTACGAGCATTTTCTTAAGGACGCTATCACATTTTTCTACAAATATCGGTGGTTTTCCGGTACCAATTACATCAAGAAGAATCACAACTGTGAGGTCAGTTATAGTCTAAATTAAAGATAATTTATTCATCTCCATGATGAAACCATAAAAAATGTATAGTCCCATACAATATTTTCACAAAAATACGGTTTCCCCATCGCAATAATCGAAGAAAATGAAAAATAATGGGTTCTAAAACGGTACCTGTATAGTGAGATCAACTGCATACTTTAACTTCAAAATGACAAGAAATTATGGCTAGTATAATCTTCTATGTTTTTGCCTAAATATTTTGTAATTAAATACATAACTTTTTTATTTATGAGAAAAATAAAGAACGCCCTCAAATTTCTTCATACATTTTCTACTCGCGGCTTGTCATTCCGCGCTCAGACGCGCCCTAGGAAGCACGGGCGTATCGCTTTTTTGTACGAAATAAATACGATCAAAATAATAATAAAGTGAGTGCCGTGCTGTATACTGTGGTTGAAAAATGTTGATACTTTTCAGACCAAAAATATGAGTACCAAACTTATTACCAGAACTTGGTTTAGAAATAAATAACTCAAATTCTATTGGGAATTATGGAGCAGTGATGATTATGAATATGTATTCATTTACAAGAATTCAAGATGGCGGATGATTATTCAATAAAATTTATAAGAAGATCTATTTTTAATGTGGTAATTAAATTATGCATGTCTCCATTTTTGGAACTAAATTCTATAATGTAGCTTGCGGTAAGGGTAAACAAGGGTGCTGAAGACGATTGTGGGGTCAAAATCAAAATCAAAAATGGCGGTTGCGAAAATTTTCAAAGTTTTCATCATGGGTGTCGTTTTCAATATCTTCGAAGGTGCTGAAGCCGAAAACTCCATACAAATTACATTCGGAGTTAAAAAAGGCTAAGAAACATACTTCCTGACGGGATATCCACCGACCCCACAAGTTTTTCATTCAAAACGACGAATATTTAATTTTTTTAATTAAAAAGTGGGTATAGCTATCAACTTTGGGTACTTTTAGGATAGTGATTACGGCTGTTTTATCCAAATTTGATCCAAATACGGCGGGTATTGTTTTTTATAAAAAGATTATTATCCATATTGGGGGTAGGGATTATGAAATCATCGATTTTTTATTTAAAATGGCTGATGTACTGTTATGATGAAATGTCGACATGGGTATCAGTTTTGGGAGTTTTGCTAGTACCTATGCAGTCAAAATATTTAACGTAACTTTCATTATTTACATAAATTGAAAATCATGTAGTTAATCATTATCTCTCAAAAATGTTAGTCATTTCGAATTATAAATACAGCCAGAGCCAGAGTAAAAAAACAGCCTTCATACAAAAATGAGGGCCTCCTCTAAAGGGTTCCTATTGTGTATTAAACATTCTGAATACGCGCTTCAATCTCGAAAGGCGAGGTTCGGGCGTCACACAATTTTGCTTAGTTTTCTTTACGGAATATTCTGCACATTTTCAACGATAGTCTACGATCACCATCCGTTATATTTGTTTATTATCCAAAAATATTATTAAAGTTTTTTATTGTTACACCTCAATTTTTTTTTAAATTGACGAATTATATACGTTATTCCAAAAATAATGATGATCATGGTAATAAAACTTATTTACTGTCACCAAATGCAGAAAGTAAAGTTAGTTTACTACTAATTTTACTCAACAGTGTAGTAAAATAAAATAAATAATACCTTCGAGTATCAAGATTAGTTAAGTAATGTTTAAAATCGAGCGAACAATGGTTTCAATGTGTGCGTGCGCGTAATGTCGTTGTGTGGCGACTCAGATACCTAAACTTGAGCGATTCAAAAATGTTATAGCGTCCTTAATTCTTGCATACAAACTACCAAAGTCATTATTATTTTTTCTTTTATTATTAGTCACACCGCTAATAACCTGTCAATGAAGTATAATAAAGTGTATTTTTCTTCACTTGGTAAACTAATATGGTGTTCTTACTGATGTTTATCTTGGTATGATGGATATGGCTGTCCTATGCGAATTATTTTTCCCATGGTTTGTCCGATAAAGCTTGGAAAAGGAGCTCGTGACTTAATAATCTCAGCCGCACAGGTCAATGGAAGGTTAAGCTACGCTTTCCGCGGTCGATTTGTGGATGGGTTAATAACATATTGAGATTCCTCCGTGCCTCGGAAAGCATGTTAAGCCATTGGTGACGGCTGTTATTTGTACATCTTTGACAGTCGTTCCGAGGGTAGGCAAAAAACCCGAAAATGTAACAAACATTCTAGCCAAAGGGAATCGTAAACGTATTACTCAGTACCTGGTTTGTTCAGCTGCACCCGGTTTCACTTGAAGCCAGTTGAGAAACCGTTAAGACTATGTAGGATCAAGATAGAGAATTGAAATCCAAGTAGTCGACTGAAAACGAAAATTCCACCACTATTTTATCTGAAATCCATACTTAATTTAAATCCAAACACAACTGTTTGTTTGTGTGATCTTTTCATACTTTAACAGCTGAATGGATTTCGATGTGGCAAACGTGTGTATCATGACCTGGGTTAGGTCATTGGATATTATGCAAAGGTCCTCGCGTACATGTGCTAGTGGCGCGAGGAGGCTAAACGCCGGGGCGAAACTCCGCTGCCGCGACAAATTGCGGCACGGCGGACAAAGCTCCGGCAGGATCTCATGGCGACATGACGGGTACGATTGTCGCAACCCAGCGCTGGGCACGCCACAATTGCGGCTGTAAGTCCCCTCTTTGAGGAGTGGATAGAGAGGCGCCACGGCGTCCTTACCTTCCGCCTGACGCAGGTTCTCACCGGGCATGGGTGCTTCGGTGGGTTCCTATTCAGGATAAAGCGGGAGGATACGCCCGGGTATTTCCATTGTGAGGATCGTCCAGAGGACACGGTGGAGCATACGGTGGAAGTGTGCCCTGCCTGGGCGGAGCACTGTCGTGTCCTCGTGGAGGCGATCGGTGGCGGCGACCTCTCGCGTCCGGCCCTGGTGCGAGCCATGGTACGGAGCGAGAGGGCATGGGAAGCCGTCACCTCCTTCTGCTAAGCAGTAATGCTCGCGAAGGAGGAGGCGGGGCGCGTGAGGGAGTGGCAGACTCTGCGCCGTAGGCGCGAGCTTGCGGGTGGCGAGCAATGGGTGGCTCGCCGCCCGGTAAGGACCAAGCTCGGGGCGACGGCGCGTAGTGTTCCACGCGCGCCTCAAAGAGATGTCAGTAGCGCTGAAGGGGTCTGCTAGGACCGATGCCTGCCGGGGTCGCGTGATTGTTCGAAAGAGATACCGTGACCCTGGCACATGGGCAACTGATGGAACACGGGTAGGTTTTAGTCAGTAAGCGTTTTCTAGCTGACATACAAAATGTGTAAGAAAATGAAAAATCTCTTTAAACACTACCGGGGCGTATGCTACTCAATCTGTGCTGTCCACTTCATTAAAAAAACACCGGGGTAGATGCGACTAAATCTGTGCCATCCACCCCGTTAAACGACCGGGTCGTCACTACCGGGGTCGATGCAACTATTTTTCCCAACCACCCCGTTAACGGGACGGGACGACCGGGGTGGATGGGATGCACTCGTTTTTTTTTCTGGATGGGAAATCATCAAATGACTTCTCCCCCTGTCCGGGCGGAGCGGGAGGGCGTGTCAGACTTTTACTGACTAAAGCCCACCCGTGTTCCTTCAGGTGCCCATGTGCCAGGGTCACGGTATCTCTTTCGAACAATCACGCAACCCCGGCAGAAACTAAACAATAAATAAAGCCTTGTTGTACCTGTGTTTAACAATAAATAAAGATGAACTGAAAATCTACAGTCTTGAAAGAAATGTTTAAAAAATATACCCATGTCCAGGTGGGCCATTTTTATGTGGGCAACATTCAAAATCTGCCTAGCGTTCTCCCAACTATGTTGGAGTATAACAAATACAATTTATAGTACTTTCTGAGTTTATCTTGGACTGTCATCGGTGAAGGAGAATGTTGAAACCTTGACTTTGACTAAATATAATATAAATCTATAGCAGAACAGGCTTTTGTTGCAGTTGGACAATAATAGGCCAGTGTTTGTTTTCCAGATTGTGAAATAAAGCTGTGAAGAAGCATCTAGTAGACGAAACTATTATGTTATCGACATAAGGTAGTTTTAGACACGATAAAATGTCAACATCGTACCCACCTACATTAAGAAAACAAAACTGTTAGCTACTAGACTATACTTACCTTATGTATTTATTTGCTAAGTATCAATGTTGGATCTTCTAGAATAAATAAATAATCTTTAAACCTAGATATTTTCTGCACTGATACAAATTTTTCACTAACAAATTTTTCCAAATACCCGTTCAATGAAAACATTTCAACTGTAAAATGTGCCGGAAAAAGCCGTGTTAGCTGACTTATTTCACGATTTGTTTGTAAAGGAACATTTCCTGTTTACTTTCCACGACAACCCGACCCTCAGGAACAGCTGTGCTGGAAACATTTACAAGCTATTTTATTATACTATATTTTTACGTTTGTATGTGATTGTAGTCGTTTGTTTTTCGGCAGGGAAAGGGTTGTCTTGGGGTTTCTTTGTAGGCTTAAGTGAGAAAAAATATTTTTTGCATGAAATTTGCATTAGAATCAGAAACAATCTCACGGGAACATGCTACCAGGAAAAAACTATGTTACTCCTTATATTATCAGTTATCGGTTACGGAAAGGCCTGACAAAATCGGTCCAGTCATTTCAGAGAGCTAACCGGAACGAACAGATAGACAAGAAGTTTTGCAGTTGTTTATTTATAATAAACTAGCTTTTGCGTGCGGCTTCGCCCGTGTATTATACGTATAAACCTTCCTCTTGAATCACTCTATCTATTAAAAAAACATATCAAAATCCGTAGCGTAGTTTTAAAGATCTAAGCATACTTAGAGACAGACAGAGGGAAGCGACTTTGTTTTATACTATATAGTGATACCGTATGTACAGACACCTACACGCAAAGCTACTAGAATCTGTCAAACTTTATTAGGTTTTCAATTATATTGCTAAAGTATTAGGTTCAAGTTTGATTGGGAAAATTTGACAGATCCGGGTATCTTGATGTGCTGGCGCCTATACTTTCATATGTATTAAGTAATAAGCTGTTATTTTTATAGTAAAAACAGACATTTAATAATTTTTTAAATAAAAGTATAGCAATAGATTGTAAACTATATTGTAGGTTTTATTTTTTGGTAAAATATCTTCAAAGGTAATTAGTTGTAGAAGATATTTTTAGATAACAATAAAAACCTTTTAAAAAGGTCTCTAAAAATATGCCATTACTTTCATATCCTCGAGTTTATATCTATGTAACCTTACTAGAGTCTAATGAATGAAGTTGCCAACAACGCTGTGTCCACAATATATCACGCTAGTAATTTCGCAACGTGACAAATGGGTTCCACCGCACTTCTGTGTCACAGTGACACAAGCGACACACCCCTGCACCCTGGGGTG
This sequence comes from Aporophyla lueneburgensis, assembly GCA_932294355.1. Taxonomy (NCBI): domain Eukaryota; kingdom Metazoa; phylum Arthropoda; class Insecta; order Lepidoptera; family Noctuidae; genus Aporophyla; species Aporophyla lueneburgensis. The sequence continues at coordinate 5,893,378 of OW028742.1, forward strand.
AAGAGTCAAGTCATCTGCTAAACCTTTGTTGAGAAAAGGTGATTCAGGGATATCTATGGAATATCCTTACATTATTCATGTAAATTCACGAGCGTAACTACCGTACACTAATGCAACATTCAGGATCGATTTCCTCGTGAAGTTGTAATTGACACTTTGAGAAACCAGTGATTGCAACTTTGCAAAAATAATGATTGGAACTTAAGAATCGAAATGATTGCAATAAGTATAGTATTGCAATTTTTAGGTAAACAATTATTGCCACTATTATATACTTACTACTACTATTTTTATTACTATTTTTTTTTTTAACTTGAAAAACATCAAAATAATTTATCGTAACATAAAAACGTGACTGTACATTATCACAACTATTCTTCACATTTATTTGTATGCGATTGAACCAACGTGTTTGCACCTTATCGCATCTATGTAGAAATAGCGAGTATCGATATCGAGGTATCGAGATAGCGACCGCAATCGCAAGCATCTTCGACATTTAAGTAATAAGACGGTGTAAAGGTACACGAAGGTAAAGATATCGCGGCGAGATTTAATCGTCCACTACATTTTCAACTCTCGGTATTGAACCGAGCATTGAGATTCCAACAGTGTGCATCTGAGTTCGTTGAAAAAATACACTGTTCAATTTTTTACTATCGGCACTAAGCAGTACGTTGAAGATCCAGTGAGCGCGAGAAAATCCCGCTTTTTTTGGATGTGATATCATCAAATGACTTCTCCCACTCTGGGCGGAGCGGGAGGGCGTGTCGGACTTTTACTGACTAAAACCCACCCGTGTTCCTTCAGTTGCCCATGTGCCAGGGTCACGGTATCTCTTTCGAACAATCACGCAACCCTGGCAGGCATCGGTCCTAGCAGACCCTTTCAGTGCTGCTGACATCTCTTTGAGGCGCGCGTGGAACACTACGCGCCGTCGACCCGAACCTGGTCCTTAACGGGCGGCGAAGTACCCATTGCTCGCCGCCCGCAAGCTCGCGCCTACGGTGGCCGGGAGTCCACTATTGACTCCCGACGCCCGGGACGTCTCCTCCTGCGGTGGCTAGGGACATGAGGGCGCAGAGACTGCCACTCCCTCACGCGCCCCACCTCCTCCTTCGCGAGCATTACTGCTTCGCAGAAGGAGGTGACGGCTTCTCATGCCCTCTCGCTCCGTACCATGGCTCGCGCCAGGGCCGGACGCGAGAGGTCGCCGCCGCCGATCACCTCCACGAGGACACGGCGGTGCTCTGCCCACGCAGGGCACATCTCCACCATATCCTCCAGACGATCCTCGCAATGGAAATCCAGTGACCCATAGGTAGGTATTTTATACTGACTGGTATTTAATTATTTTATGCAACACAAGGAATAAGGAATGACTATACTAAAAACCCGGTCGATAAGACACAAACGAATAAAATCGCTAACATTTAACTTATAGAATCGCAACAAACAACACTTCAAAGAAAGAATTTATTCCCCATTCAATCCTGCACTTAAATAGCAATAAAAGTGTACATACGGTGTCGTATTTCAATTTCTATTCACGACTAGAGTCAACAGGAACACATCGGCCTCATATAATGTGTGTTCCTCACACCGTGCGTGATCCGAATTGCGTGTTGAGGATTTTATTACACACTAGCCTTTGCCAGCAGCTTCGCCCGCGTGGAGGTCGGAAATTAACCCGCGGGAACATATATCCCGGGATAAAAAGTACTCTATGTATTACTCCAGGTTATAAACTATCTGTGTGCCAAATTTCTTCTAAATTGGGTCAGTAGTTTTTGCGTGAAAGAGGAACAAACATCCATACATCTACAAGATTATTTTTAGTATATGCGAAACCTGAATATAGTTTGTTCAGAATCAGTAACTGAATCGATTCCAATAATTTTTACACCATGTTATATTTTGTACCAAAAATATTTAATTACGCTTCCAAGTCGCGGGCCTTAGTGTTTTGTTTCGATTTTAAAATTATCATGTCTTTCTCGTATTCAAACGTCCATTACACGGAGATGGTACGTACACTAGCTGTTTGTGGTGATCTGCATATGTTTTTGCGTGGACAACCAGGTAACTTATCAAGCTTATAACTTAGTGATTATTAATGATACAGTTTTGAAATTTTTTTCATAGATTCTTTACATAAAAATACTAGACCCGTGTTTCGGGTTTCGCATAAACAAAAATTAATGTTGTATACAACCATACATACAAACTTTCGCGTTTATAATATTAGAAGTAAGTAGTATAGTTTCTTTGCTATTTTCGTTTGAAAGTAGTATGATACAATAAATCACTTTTTTGTTGTCACGTGCATCTACTATCCATGTAGTGCCAGACATTTAGAATAGTATCACCCCATTCCTTCTTGTGGGTGTCGTAAAAGGCAACTAAGGGACTAACAAGAGAATGGGCACCAGCGTTTTCTTTCCGTTTTACCATCGTTTTTTTTTGCGATCGCTAACCCGCCTGCCAAGCGTGGCGATTACGGCAAAGCCCACAAAATTCGGAGAGGCCTATGTCCAGCAGTGGACGTCTTGTGGCTGAAATGATGATGGTGATGCATCTAACAAGTCAACCTAGGTGGTTATCAGCTACTTAATCGGACCTGTCTGTGGTTGCCCCAGTTAACTTAAAGCTTTCAACGAACCCTTTGAACCAAGGCCTTTAAAAATTAAGCTACTACTAAGGGCACATAAGGACGTGAGTTTTATATAATCCTTGTAAAAATATAATTTCAAATCCAACTGGTGGCAGTTCAAGAGCGCAACAAATTCTTTAGCTTAGAATAAAACTTTAGCTTAGAATAAAAAGTATCCTCTGTCCTAATGTACGTCATGGTCTATGTGTGCCAACTTTCATACAAATTTAGTCATTTTAGGATGTGAAAGTGAAACAAACAAACTCACTTTATCATTTGTAATATTGTTAAGATTGCATTACATTAACAGATTTCTATGTATACCTACAACATTGCAGAATACTTTCTTGTACCCTCAGATCTCAGTCAAAGAATCTCATTATCCCTATCCAATCAAATACATCTACAGACCAAAAAGGTTTAGCAACTGTTTTGTATTTTTTCTACTCGTCTGCTCCACAAACACTCTTAATGAATGAAAGTGTGGAAAGCAGATACTGGAAAAAATCCATTTGGAACGCGTCTGACTGGAACAAAGTAATTTGTAGCTGGACATCAAAGGGATGGGAGGTTTACGGTATATTGGGACTATGGATTGTATTTTTTAGGAAAATCTTCAATGGAAAAGGTTCCGGTCTATCTTTTCTTTAACAACCATTTCGCTGAGTTTAGGAGGAAAAAAATAAAACTGTACTTTCGTTGGTACGTTATAAAGTATTTATTGTTTTGGTAGGTAAATACTCTGTTACTATGACATTGGAAAGCTTTGGAAATGGCTGGCTAGGTACGGTCACCAAAAGAGAAAAGAATCCAAGGTCGGCGGCAGTTGAATTTTAGTAAGTAATTAATAGAAATAAACTGTTCAATTATAATCTAACAGTTTATTTCTATTAATATATATATATATTTTCTATACTTTTCAAATATATATTTTTTTACTAAACTTCATCTATATCCTACGATCCTGGTTACGTTTCTCTTTGGATAACTGCACCCAAGGTTGGATACCTATTTGTATAAAACGAAACGAGAAGATACCCGCGATAACATGCATACATAAACTCCGCCTTTTTCCCATGGGGGTAGGCAGAATCTACGGAACGCCTGCTACAATCCTAACATACTCTTTTTGCCTCACTTATGTTCATACATCTGGCCATACACACACGCCGGTTGCGAGTACTACGCACCTGACCTTTCTGAAGAACATCACCAATAAGATCACGATATGGCCTCCTAGGGAATTCCCATTCACATCTGCCTTGTAAAATACCTTTTGTAAGCCGCCTTTCATTCATCCTCTCAGCATGCGCAAGCATGTCCAAGCATACTATTTACCCGTGATAATTACTAACTTAACCAGTCAATTACCGTAATTACAGACACAATTAAAGAACCATTGTGTCGATACCAAATGTGGTATCTCAGGGACTTAGAGGTTAAAGTTATTTTTTTAATCCCAGATAGTAATCTGACATTTCAAGTCCTTGTGTGTCTGCTTTTTCGTTTAGGAGTTTGACATTAGACCTGTCAAATTAGTATCTGGGATTAAAAAAGGAACTATACTTTGTTAGTATTTGCACCATAATCTTTACCATGTAGGTATTACGTAAAATCTGATATGGATAAACATTATTCAATATGCAATTCAATAAATACATTTTTATACTTAAACACATTCTTTATTTCTAAGAGGGTTGGCAGAAACTAAAATAAACAGATTTTTTTTTATTCTGTAAATGTGATGTTGGAATCACTTTTACACGTCATATAATTTAAATTAGGTGTAATAGGCATTTCTTTCCTAGCTACGTCTGAGAAGAAATCGCGAAACAAACTCATAGGTGTATTTTAAAGTTGAAATATAATCTTGGTCTTATCATGTTAGCCCAATGCCCGAAATGATATTTAAGGAAAAATATATATAAATTTGAGTGAACCAGTACAATAAGTGCACGCTTTTATAAGTAATCGTGTAGCTCAACTTGCTATGATCCTTACATATATTTATTTGCTTGTCATATACAACTTTGCTTCGTTGACTTTATACCTACACCTGAAGAATCTTGTAATTAAAAACGTTCAAAACGTAGTCGCTATCTCATCTCGGCGACAATCAAATGTCAAAAAAGACTTTTTTCAAAAAATAACAACCGACTTCCTTAAAAACAGTCGGTTGTTATTATTTTTTAGTTTTTATTTTTTTAGGTATTATTTATGTACCCCGCACTAATCTAATCGCATATTCCTCCATTTGTCACGCACATACTTAATGAAAATAAGAAAGAGATAAGACTTGTATGGTTTTCTCATGGATGCCATTGTCAGAACTAACTGAAATGGAACCACACGGGAAGCACCAGCTTTCAAATAAAAAAATAATCATCAAAATCGGTTCACCCAGTCTAAAGTTCTGAGGTAACAAACATAAAAAAATACAGTCGAATTGAGAACCTCCTCCTTTTTTGAAGTCGGTTAAAAAGTTGGGAAACTCGAAGTAGTTTTGACAGATTGAGACTGAGATCAAACTATGAACGTTCTTAAAATTACGAGAATTTCAACTCCGGTCCTATAAATACGCCGGTTGCGAGAAATACGCAACACTGTGATGTCTAACCTCATTTCAGTTACATTAAAAAGTATTTTCTAAGCACGCTATACTATAAGTACTAACAATAAAAAGAAATGGACCAAAAAACGCTTTATAAAAATCTTTACGCGCCTGTGTTAAGTTTAACGGGAATCGACTTAAAAATGGAACTCAATAGCTGAAAAGATGTTCACAAAAATGTACTGTTTTACAATTATTATTATGGAGTGTTTATGCATTTTGTTAAGGCTAAAATAAGTAGGTCAATTTGCAATAAACTTACGAAAAAAGGTCACTGCAAGTAGATATAATAAAGTCCATTTAATTCAAAACTTGCCAATTGCCTAATACGTATTTCTGGAGTTGCCGATTGGCCCACAAATGAATTGACTTCGTGCAAGTCGTCTATACAAAATAATATATTATTTAAAAGGGTCTACTCGCCTGGGCAAAAAAATTCGTGCCTATCGACTAATAAGCCAAATGGGGTTTCGATTACGTAGCATAACATAACATCTCGCCTATAATCCCTTAAGGGTGAGGCAGAGTTGTATCTATAGTACCTACATCCACATTTCTCCAGCCCCCCTAGCCAAGTCACAAACGTTTACCGTTCTACAATCGGTAACGCCTCAGTGTCAGCAATTGTAGAAAACGATAAGTTGGTAGCCATGTTGAAGCGCCTGAGTCGGCCGCTCGTTCTACAATGTCTTTAGAAAAACGACACATTATAACAAAGGATTTAGCGTTGAACATTATAGAAACGATAAAAAATCATTCTATCATTTTGAAAGATGTGAATTTGGCTACGAATTTTCTGTTCGTTTGTTTTAATCACGTGACTTAACGTTGAGCGCCTAGCGTTAACGATTGCAGATAATCAACTTGGCTAGGGGTGCAGTTATGTGTAAGTCCCATGTTATAGGCGGCGATCCTGTTGCTATAAACTGGGCTAAAATCCAAACTGTGAAATCCCTGACGGCACAAGTTGTTACCACTATCCGCAACTTCAAAAATCGCTTTTCGAGTCTAGCTGTGCACGCGCTTAGGTCCTCTAAACAACTAAATGAACATTTTTACTATGATTTAGACAATTTATTCCTAATAGTTCCTAATGTGTTGGTATTATAAAAGGTGGTAGGGGCATATAGGCAAAAACTGAAATATGAATTCAGCAGATGTTTCTAGCCCCCTAGCGTTTCAAATTTTTTTTGAATCGATTTAAAAATAAAATCTGGTATTTCTGGCTAAGCGCAATACCTACGCGGCCTTTTTTTATAACAACGAATAATTTCAATACAGTGGGGTTCAGAATCACAAACCTACTGGATCCATTGAAACAGGTTTCGCGTCGTTATTCCATCACCCTGTACACGAAAGGTGCAAGACATGGTAGGAATTTCAATAACTTATTCCATAAGACCTTTTATAAAACATTTTTGCTGAAAATACAGGTTTTGCTCGATGTAAACACTGCAAATACCTGCTACCTGTACTGAGTTTATTACAATTTACATGTGTGTTCCATTGTAAATTACACGACGCACATTACATGTAAAATATTCAACAAACGCACTTACGGCTTGATTCTTAGACCTGGCGTCTAATTAGTAGATTACGCTTGTGCGAATCTGGGGCCCCAACCGACCCAGCTTTTTATTTATACAAAGGCTTACCAACTATACACTTACCAAAGCATTAGCCCGAAGTATTTGTTAGAATATAGATTTAGCATGTATGTACGTAAACTGTAGGAAATAAGCTTACTGCCAATAAACATAAAATAAAAAACATTTCAAGAATAAATTAAAAATACTTAGTTAAAGCTTACAAATGCTGTTTCTAATAACCATCAATTAGCCCACTGGGACTGGGCCTTCTCTCGGTGAAAAGGAGTGAGCCATAATCCACCACGCGGGCCCAGTGCGGATTGGTAGATGTCAAATGTCTTCGAATTGTAGGTTCTAAGACATACCGGTTTCCTTCACCGTTTTGAGAGCAGTGGTGATAGATAGACAAAATCAAAACAAAATCAAAAGTCATTTATTCAAATTAGGCTGAGAGTCAGCACTTTTTGAACGTCAAAGTTACACAAGATAGTCCCCTCAAAACGCCCACCCTTCGACACTTCCTAGTGCTTTAGCTGGTAAGAAGTAATAATAATTTACACAAAGCAAAGCGCCTGCTTAGGTTCGAACTCACGACCCGTAAGTCGCAGCCGTTACCACTGGGCCACCACTGCTCCTATAAAAAAACACTTTATTTATTAACAGCTTCCACCGCGACTTCGTCCACGTGAAAGGACAATGCCAGAAACTCTATAGAGCTTTGACCCATAAAATAAAAGTTTGATTACAAGCATGAAAAATGTAGCATTCTATTGCTGCTTTATTAGAGATATCTAAATTATGTCTAAATGCCTTTAGAACTTGCTGTGTCTGTTTAAATCTACAATGCTTATTATTTAGGATTTTTCACTACGGTCAAATCCGAGCAATAAATACCGTAGTATTTACATACCTGTTACAACAATTTCCATGTTGCAACAACATATCTTAGCATCCTGTCGACGCACAAATGACCATGTATGCACCTCGACATCGTTACCCAACTGGAGCATTGTTCAAAATGGAAGCAATAATCAGAATCCGTGGCAAATAGTAAAAAGTCGGCGAATAGGGAGATCGAGTCCGTGTACAAGAGCAAAAGTCGTCGGAATAATGTAACATTAATAATATTGACCACGTTGAGATTAGGGAGCGTAAAATACAAACAGCAATGCAACGGCAAACAGAACAGAGCTAATGTCAAAAAGTCAAAGAATGACTTTTTGTAGTGGTGGGCGTTACGACAACAAACCGTTTCCGAAGACCGTTTTATGTTTTGCAACGATGAAACCGTTTTCACGTCCTGGGTCCAAACAATCTTTGCTGCACAAACCAGTCTTCGAATTACTAGATGCGATTATTTATTTTACAGCTAAGAAAATACGGTCGAGAACCCATTGATTCAACTATCACACTCGTCGCGTCGTCGTCCTTAGTCCGTTCCAAAGACCGTTTTATATTCTGCGACGACTACGACGATGAAACTGTTTTTACGTCTTAGATCCAAACAGTTTTCGTTACACAAACCAGTCTTCGAATTACTTGATGCGATTTTTTATTTTATTGCTAAGAAAATACGGTCGAGAACGCATTAATTTTATTGATTGAACGGCTCTTCAAACCAGTTGCGACGACAACCGTTTTCTGCAACCGTTTTCGTCGTCGGAAAAACGGTTGCGTTTCGTCCGTCAAAAATTCGACAACGACCCACCACTAACTTTCTGACATTACCATTAGCTCGTCAATGACGTTTCATTACACCTTAACCTACTAGTGCTCAAATGCGAAACATTTATTATAAAATATATTCATAATAATATTATATAGGTATTCACAAAGATTATTTTCATTAACTTTGTGTAATTTAACCAAATACATATTAAAATCCGTATATAGTAAATTAATACATATTATTTTTTTAATTAAATAACTGTTTTTGTTCCGCGTGTGTGCGTACTAAGTAACGCAAATGGTCGCGATTAAAACAGGAAATACGTCTTGGGTTTTTAAATTCCTTTTTATCGCTAACTTATTATCCGCAAGTGTAACAGAATAATAGTTAAGCAACAAAGGGTCATAATTTTTTGTGAAATTTTTGATTAAGTTACATTTCCGGTACGGTGGTGAAGGGTGGGGCAGGATCTGGCATTGTCATTTCTATAATAATTATATCCTATAGCTTCGCATCGCACGCAACGAAATAACTTCGTTTTCTCTTAGCGATCTTTCCGTTTTCTTTTCAGTTCATTAGAGTCACCTTTATCCTTCTTTAAAAATACGGCTACAAAATGCGCCAAAGATTTTAACCATTCCGAATGGTAGTTTTGAAGATTATCACATATAACACAGTATACCTATATTAATACGTGGGACACTCAGAAAGTTTTGCGAAAATAAAAAGAATTATTCTATAGGTAAATATGTTTTTATTAAATCTTTTCAAAATACTCTCGACTAGACTTTTTTTTTTTTTGATGGGAAATCATCAAATGATTTCTCCCGCTCTGGGTGGAGCGGGAGGGCATGTCAGACTTTTACTGACTAAAACCCACCCGTGTTCCATCAGTTGCCCATGTGCCAGGGTCACGGTATCTCTTTCGAACAATCACGCGACCCCGGCAGGCATCGGTCCTAGCAGACCCCTTCAGTTTTGCTGACATCTCTTTGAGGCGCGCGTGGAACACTACGCGCCGTTGACCCGAGCTTGGTCCTTACCACTCGGCGATATATCCATTGCTTGCCACCCGCAAGCTCGCGCCTACGGTGGCCGGGAGTCCGCTATGGACTCCCGACGCCCGGGGCGTCTCCTCCTGCGGCGGCTAGGGACGTGAGGGTGCAGAGACTGCCACTACCTTACGCGCCCCGCCTCCTCCTTCGCGAGCATTACTGCTTCGCAGAAGGAGGTGACGGCTTCCCATTCCCTCTCGCTCCGTACCATGGCTCGCACCAGGGTCAGACGCGAGAGGTCACCGCCGCCGATCGCCTCCACGAGGATACGGCGGTGCTCCACCCAGGCAGGGCAAACTTCCACCGTATGCTCCACCGTGTCCTCTAGACGATCCTCACAATGGAAACACCGGGGTGTGGCGTGCCCAGCACTGGGTTGCGACAATCGTACCCACCATGTTGCCATGAGATCACACCAGAGCTTTGTCCGCCGTGCCGCGATTTGTCGCGGCAGCGGAGTTTCGCCCCGGCGTTTTGCCTCCTCGCGCCACTCCCACATGTGGGCGAGGACCTTTGCCTCCAGATCCCATGGCGGCACTCCGGCAAGGAGGCTCGCCGCTTCGCAGGAGACCGTGTGGTATCCCCAGATTAACCGGATGGCCATGACCCTCTGGGCCGCACTCAACCGGCGCGCTGGGCGCAGCCTCAATGAGGGCGCCCACACCGGTGCCCCGTAGAGGGCCATGGACCGCACGATCCCCGTGTAGAGCCTCCAGCAGGAGGCGTTTGGACCCCCCAGATTGAGCAGGAGCCGCTTTAAGGCAGCCCCAGCCCGCTCCAGTCTGGGAGCCAAACGTCGGAAGTGCTCGACGAAGTTCCACCGGCTGTCGAGGACAAGTCCCAGGTACTCATCGTCAACTCGACGCCGATGTGAACCCCTCCCACCGTGAGTTGGGAACCCACAGATGACGCGTTCCGAGGACCATGAAAACCCATGGCCTTGGACTTGTGCAATGCCACCTCGAGTCCCAATTGCCGGATCCTATCGACGATTGTCGCAACCCCGCGTGTCATAAGGTCGGCCGCTGCCTCGTGCGACCTCCCCTGCGCCAGGACAACCGTGTCATCAGCGTAGTGGCTGACGCCGCTAGGGAGGTCAGCGCATAGCACCCAGTCGTACCACAGATGCGGCCCCAAGACCGATCCCTGTGGGACACCGCACGACATCTCTCGCCAGTTCCAGTCTCCCTGGTGACCGGGGTAGATGACGGCTCTATCCGTCAAGCAAGCCTCGACCACGCGACAGAGGTAGATCGGCATCCGGTTATACCGGAGTGCCTCCCTAATGCAACTCCAGGGCAGGGTATTAAAGGCGTTGGCGATGTCTAGAGACACCGCCAAGACGACCCCACCCCGGGCCACTGTATCCCCCGTCGTGAGGGCTCGCACGCGCATGATGGCGTCCACCGTAGAGCGCCCCTTGCGGAAACCAAACTGGCTGTCCGCCAAATCCGGCCCCTCCCGCGCCAGCCACCAAACGAGACGGTCTGCAATCACTCTTTCAAAGAGCTTGCCCACCTCGTCGAGCAGCACGATGGGCCGGTAAGCAGACGGAGAGTCCGCTGGGCGCCCAGGCTTCTTAATGAGGACCAGTTTCCCCGTCTTCCAACGAAGTGGGAACTAGCCCCTCCCCAAACATGCGCTTAGGAGCCTAAGTCGAGGCCCGAGAGCCTCTAAAGCCAGGACCCAGGCTTTGCCAGGCAAGCTGTCGGGTCGTGGGGCGGTATTTTTGGCATTTAGCCGACGTACCGCCACTCTCAAGTCTACCCCGGTCACCTCTGGAGCGTTGTCATCGTCATCGGTGGTGTGGTCCGCAGCGTCGGGCACCGCGGAGCCATGGGTGGGGGACTATGTTCCCCTCGCGAAGGGAACAGAGCGCTCACCACGCCCTCCACGAGTTGGAGCCGGAGACTCTGAGTTAGCGGAGGAACCCATGGGCGGAGTTTCTCCCGGACGACCTTGTAAGGCCGTCCCCATGGGTCCCTGTTCAGAGTCTCCAGCGACTCCTTGTGGGCCAGTCCTCTGGCCCGCAGGATCTCCTCTTGGAGGGTGGTCTTCGCCGCTCTGTACCCGTCATATAGCTCCGCCTGAATGGCTTCCGTATCTGGAGGGCAGATACGGAGCCTGCGGTGCCTGGTGTACCGGTGTCGCACCGCAACGCACGCTTCGCGCAACGCTGTCAGTTGCGGCGACCACCAGTACTCCTGGCGCCAAGCCCGTCCTGGGTGGTCTTGGGGCATAGCCACGTCACAAATCTCGGACATGGCCTCCCGGAACCACTCCGCCTCGTCACCCAGGCCTGCACGAACGAGGCTTCCAGGAGAAGCTCCCGGTCCAGCTTCTTAAGCGCCCACCGCAGACCACACGTGGCCTGTCAGACCGGCGCGGTCGAGGTCTGGGCGGAGACGTCAAACCGGATATACCGGTGGTTGGAATACGTCTCCACCACCTCCATTACACGCCAATCAATGACCTGCGGCGACAGAGCGGGACTGGCGAACGAATGTCCACCACTGAATCGCCCCGCATCCGTACGCACGTAGGGACGGAACCCCGGTTAAGGACGACTAGGCTTGTCTCCAGAGCCCAGTCCTCCACCATCCTGCCCCGTGTGTCCGTATACCGAGAACACCAAGCCAAATTCTTGGCGTTGAAGTCCCCTAGTACGAGCACGGGGAGGGGACGGAACCCGACGACGACAACTTTCAACTCCGCAAGGGAGTTGTGGAACTCGGCGAGAGTTCGGCTCGGGGAGAAGTATACTCCTACCACGGCAATCTCCCCGAACCGCAACCCCGTCCCCTCTAGACAGGCTCGAGGGTCGGGGTTCCGGCGGTGGCCGACGAAATGAGGGTCACTGAGCCGCTCAAGTCCTCCACCCAGTCATCCCTGGGTGGGACAAAGTACGGCTCAGCGACCACGGCGATGTTAATTGACCACTGCACCATGCTCTGGAGCAAAAGATCCTGAGCAGAGGCGCAGTGGTTGATGTTCGCCTGGAGGAGGCGTAATGGAGCAGCCATTACTGACAGTCCATATCAGCCCCCTCCCGAACCCCCTGTGAGGACCCTGCCGTGGCGGTGCTGGCCACGGCAACAGTGGTCGAGGCGGCAGTGGCGACAGCGGTGACAGCGGTGGCGGAGGGCTTACCCTTGCTTCTGGCCTTGGCGGCTGCAGCGCAGGCCTTACTCCCTGCCCGGTGTTCGGTTGGCTTGCCAGCCGCCGCACATGCATAGCCGTGCGGCGTGGCATTGCACGAGCCGGCCTTATGACCGGGCTGACCGCAGCGGAAGCAGTTACCGCTGCGGTCTACCTCTGAGGTACAACTCACGAACACGTGGTTGCCCATCTGGCATCGGAAGCACCTCAGAGGTCTGGGCTCCAACAGTTTCACCTGCGCTGAGACCCAGCCCACCAGAAGCTCGTGTGCCCGTGGGTTGGAGTTCCCTTATGGATACGTCCGGGGGGAAGGCCAATCTCCGGGACGGTGCACCGTGGGGTGCGGGCAGACTCCCCATTGGGTGCTTTGTGCCTAAAGGGAGTTTTTGCCCGTATGCGAATGTCCTGTCGGAGGAACGCTTCACCGTGTGTCCCTCTGAGTTCTAAGCAGAGGCGCACAGCGGTGGAGTTAGAGCGGGCTCGGTGTGCACTTACACTGTCGCCGGGCAGGCAAGAAGGAGTATTCTCCTTCTGCCACCGTTAGTCTCGTAGCCCCGAAGATTGTCACGGTCATGTCTCTGACATTTGAAGGGGGGCGAGGGTCTTGGCTTAATCGCCCGGGCCGCGAGGTAGAAAACCTCTAAAAAAAATCACCCCAAACCTCCAAGCGGCGGCGCAACGTGAGGGAGGTTGACAGCTTGCCTAATGGGTAGCTGAATTAGTCACTAGTGCGAACCACTGAATTTCATGTATAAAAAGATTTTACTCGTGGGAACAAATATGGAAAAATTCTTAAAAAACCGAAAACCAAAACCAGTGGAAGGGAGCGATGCGGGGTCGGAGTCCGACGCCGCGTCGAGTGCGAAGGGCTCGCGTGCGAGCTCGGAGTGAGGAGTGGTGGGCGCTGCTGGAGGGAACCGACAGTTCTCATAGAAGCGCCCTTAATCGGGGGCAGGGCAGGAGTCATCCTCCGATGGCGGGCTGAGCTCGGCCTGCCGCAAAATATCATGGCGTGGTGGGCTCCATGAGGGGGGCGCCGGCCGAGGACTCCCCACCAAGGAGGCCGGCGAGCCAAGCCGAGCAGGCTCAGCCGAGCTGACCCAAGGAGGAGGCTCACCACGGAGGGGCATCCCTCTGGAGGGACCAGCAGTAGGGCCCCCTCAGAGTCCTCCAGTGGCGAGTCGGACGCTGCCGGCTGCTCGGAGGAAATGGGCAGGTTCGCGGAGGTCATGGCCACGGCTATCAGGGCGGCGACCTTAAAGAGACTCCAGAGGTCGAAAGACAGGGCCATATCTGCTGTCACGAAAGCCATCGTGGCGGCAGCAAAGGCCTTTCGCTCTGGGCCTCCGTTGGTGGATGGGGTGGCAGAACTGCGGGCGGAGGCCGCACGCGTGACTGCCGCCATGGAGCTCCTCCGAAAGGAGAATGCGGAGCTCCGAGCGGACCTGGCCAGTCTCCCTGGAGCCGCCCCCCAGGAAGCATCGCAGGGGGAAGCGCGGCATGGGCAGGGCGGGCTCCTGTCTACCGAGAACCAGGTGCTGACCCTGGTGCGAAAGGGGCTCGCTGTCTTCGAGAGCAGGTTTTCTGCTCTGGAGGCCGTGATCCTGCACCCCCCGCTGGCGGCGAGCCGGCCGGTTTCGGGCCAGCCTGGGGCGACCTCGGGCCAGCCGGAGGCGGCGGCGTACGCCGCCGCCTTCGGCGGCTTCGGCTTTTGTTTATCATATCACGGCACCATTCCACCCGGGCCTGCTTCTGAGCATCGCTGAGGTTGTGCGGCACCTGGGCTGAAACTGTCCTCCTCACGCGAAGATGCACGTGTATAATCTCGTGAAGGCTTCCCGATCCAATCTGCAGTAGGTGTTGAATCTACTGATATGTAATTCGCCTATTGTCTTGGATTAAATTTTTCACTGCTAGCACGTTTTCCTCCGTAACAGCCGTCAAAGGGCGACCACTTTTTTCTTCATCCACCAAAGTTAGTCGACCACGTTTGAATTCATTATACCAACAATACACAGTTGCCTTAGAAGGAATTTCATCCATGAATGCAATTTAAAGTCTATCGTATGATTCGTACGGTTTCAGGCGACACTTGAAATCGTAAAAAATCATAGCACGAAAATGTTTCCGGCGCGAATCCATTTTCCAATGAGACACGATAATTTAATCAGCTCGTAAAAAATGTGGAGGGAAATTTTGAAATTTAACGTACCTGTTTTTATTTTACTTATAAACTAGCTTTTGCCCGCGGCTTCGCCCGCGTGGATGTCGGAAATTAACGCAGGTATTTTTCTAAAATAAAATATTTTTTCTAAAGTAAAAGTAGCCAATGTTACTCCTTGTTATATCGTCTTAATATTACAAACAGACACTCCAATTTTATTTATTTGGATAGAGTATAGATAATCATTATTTTCATAAAAGTATACAACTGGCCAATCTCTCATACGAAAAAAAACATCGCTATACTTTCTGAGTGGCCTGATATTAGTGTAGATGATACACAGACATATCCGGATGGAGTGATCAGAAAATGAAACTGAACTACTTTTCTATGGGCCCAACATCGAAATCTTGTAAAATAAATAAATCGGTCCAATAGATTTGGGTCACAAGTTCTTATAAATGGTGTAATTTTATCTTTAATATTTTCTTGAAAATCTTTATATCTGAACATATCAGAATGCCCGATGAAAATCTCCAACCATCTAAAAGGGTAAAATCAGACGAAGACTGACTTTAGCGGTCTCAAGGGAAATCAAAATGCATTGCCCATCTACCTTATGTAGGTAACGCTTTATAGTTATCCTGATACAACAGCTACAGAAAAAGAATAGCTCATCTGCATAACGTTAAATGGTGGTTTCTCTTAACTACAATTCAGGCAAGGATAAGCAAAGTCAGAAAAATTAATTGAATTCAGGCAACCAGTGCTTCAATTATTTAAAATAAATTGTCGAAATACTGCAACAAAATAGATTAATTTTTCAATGCAATTAAATAAATAAATAAGTAAATAAAAATGATAAAAATAGAACAATTAAATATTTAATAAACGCAAAAATAAACGAGTAAGTAGGTGCAAATTACAAAGGTCACCCAATAAAAATTATAATAAAATATCAAATGCGAAAATAAATGACTGAGTAGGTCCAAATTATTACAAGGGTCAAAGAATAAAAATTAAAAATTGAATATCAAATTATAGAGGTCGAAAAAATCTCAAGCAAATTGATCAGCTTATATTAATAAGTTTTAATTGTGATCAGACTGTATACATAGGCTTTTTATCAATATACTATGCTGGCGAAATTGCAGGTGGAAGCTAATCTCCTTTATAAAACAAAGTCATTTCCCGCGTTTTTACGGTTAGATCTTTTAAATTACGCAACGGATTTTAATGCGGTTTTCATCAATAGACAGAGTGATTCAATAGGAAGGTTTATATGTATAACTAGCTTCTGCCCGCGACTTCGTCCACGTTTTTCTTGCTACCCCGACCCTTCCCGTCGCGTCGAATCTCCCACCCGTGCGATTTTCCCCGTTTTTGCAACATTTTTCATTACTGCTCCGCTCCTCTTAACTGTAGCGTAATGTTATGTAGTTTATAACCTTCCTCAATAAACAGGCTACCCAATACAAAAAGATTTTTTTCAATTCGCACCAGTAGTTCCTGAGATTAGCGCGTTCAATCAAACAAACATACAAACAAACAAATTATTTAGCTTTATAATATTGTTATATATAGTAAATATAGTAATATATAGTATATATAGTATAGATACGGCGAAGCCGCTAGCAAAGTTAGTAATTAATAAAAAAGACTTTTTTCATGACGGTGAATAGCACAGCATTATTATCCGTCCATTAATAATACCTACTATTGAGGTACTGGTAAATCAGAACCAACCACAGTCCTCTACAGAGTTAATAGCAATATCTACCCGACATCCAATTAGTGATGCAATATGCAGTACAAGACGTTATTGCAAAACTAAGGCAGTGATCCACACAAAGCGATAATGTATACTGATTACTGACACTATTCGTTCTGTGTGCTTTTTGATAAACGCTTGCACATTAGCATGTATCAAAAAAGCGAAAAATGATCTAATGTTCCGTAATACAGAACTTTAACACTCACTCGACCCAAATATGTGATATTTTTTAAGATTACGATGTCGATCCCATTGACAAAGTTTTTCAGTTTGATGATATGTCCCGCACCTTATAATGATCACACGTGTCTGATACATACATACATTCATCATCATCATCATCATTTCAGCCGTAATACGTCCACTGCTGGACACAGGCCTCCCCCAATTTGGGGGCTTTGCCATAATCGCCACGCTTGGCAGGCGGATTGGCGATCGCAGTATGGTGGTAAAATGCATAGAGAACGCTGCTGCCCATTCTCTAGAAAATCCCGTAGTCGCCTTTTACGACACCCACGGGAAGAAATGGGGTGATGCTATTCTTTACGTCCGGCACCACACGGTACATACATACATTATCAGCCTATAATGTTCCCACTGCTGGGACACAGGCCTCTTTCCGTTGAGATGGGGTGGGCCATCAATTGGTGGGTGTTACATGTCTTACGATAATTTTCTTCACGCTTTAGAGAGACGTGGTGAAGAAACAAAGTAAAACGCCTTTCTGGGTTCGAACTCACGACCTACAACTCGTAACCACTGGGCTACCACTGCTCTGTCTGATATCCGTTAATTGCGTAAAACACGATAAATCAGAATCTGAATTATTTAGAAGGATGTTACTATTATAATCCATTGCTTCATATGTTTCCAAAAGATCTGCTCAACAACATTAATAACGCAATGTACGTCGTTGAACTGTCAAAATGAAAGTTACTGTGTTACGTAATTATACGTCGCGGCACATTTCTTGAACACCGATTGATATACCCTTCTCGCTCTTCTGCATTGGCGGGAGAATATACAAGAGCGAGAAGAGTATATCAAACGGTGTTCAAGATGTTTGCCGGGACCTATATCCCTCTGCTGTTTGTAGCTATATATTATTTTAGGGGTACGGAAAGAATATTAAGCGGATGTTAAGGGAAGATGTCATAAATAAGGGTTGGTAAGGAATTTATTTGCTGTCTGTGCTGTCTTTATTAAATGTTGGTGTTGTGTGTGCGAAATACTGAGTGGAGTTGATTGATATCTGATTTATATCGGTTAGTTGTTGATCGTGACTTCGTTTACGTATATTATTTCATTTTGTAGACTTTGGATGATTTTTGACAGACATTTTGATTATTCAAAATGTGAATTTTAATAACCGCTAACATATCGAAAACATAACTTCACGCCTTGTTTCACTGGAGGGTGGAGCAGATGTGTACCTATAGTACACCCATATTTCGCCAGTTAAGTTCAAGTCTCATGTAATAGGGGCGAAATTATTGCCATCAAACGAGCCGAATGCCAGACTCTGGACAGCTAATGAAAAAAACCAAATGGAAAACACACCAATAACACTTTGCCGCTGCAGTATAATTTATAAGGCATATACACACACATAGAAACCAACAGCTTAACGTGCTTGCTAAAGCACGAAGCGTTTCATGTAGACACGTAATATGTCTATTTTTAACATATTAACTGCCATGGCTAAAATCAGAATAAGTCAAAAAATATACTTACAATTAGTGTTTTTCACTTTAAATAGATTATTTATTCCATAAATACATTATTTATTCCAAAAACATGGCCGCCAGGCAGCAACGACATGTTTAGATTTTATATTTATTTATTTATTTATTTATATATACTTTATTGTACCTACACCATAAAAATACATCACAAAAAACATTATAATTATTATTATTATTTTGTATGTGTTGTTGGTCATATAGTCTGACAAGGCCTGAATGGAACAAAAGGAAGGCAGTTAACGTGTTAATTATTGTTGTTGTACTCAAAAGTCGATGTTTACCTTCAAATATCTTCATAACATGACACTTTAGGGTACCATGTTACTAATATTTTTTGTTTGTCTATGTGTCCTTTAGCCATACATATCACTTTCATCGCGCACTGCGATATCGTATAAAAATCAAAATGGCGGTAGGTCGATAAGCCATATCAGTTCTAAGCCCTTTGGTCACTCATTCACGGACCAACCGCAGTAAATGAAACTGTAACCAAACATTTAAAGACATGTGACATCTACAAACCTGCACTTGGCCCACGAGGTGGTTTACGGCCCACTCCCTTTCACGGAGAAAACGTCTGTGTCCCAGCATGGGGACATTAAATGTTGATTATGAAATCGTCCCTCATATTATTTCTTTCCTTGTGTACTACAGTCCTAACGATGATCAATTAGGCGCTATTGTCTGATTGCTGTTAACACGTCCCTCATGTGCCGTACTATGCATTGATTTTATCAATATTGAGGTTAACTGGGAATATTGTTCGATAATGATACGAATCTTGTAGGTATAAGGGATTATTGTCCGATAATCGTACAATACAAAACGGGAATCAAACAAAAAGGCTGCCAGGCTATAATGGGATTGGATGGGTCACGCCAGCCGCATGCACAGTGACCGCTGGGCAATAGTCTCCACACAATGGGTGCCTAAGGATGGACGGCACCGCTGAGGCCAGTCCAAGAAAAGGTGGAGAGTCGACCGAGACGCGCATTGCAAGGGTTGGATCGAGGTGGCGTAAAGGATGCCTGAAAGGATTTGGAAATGGGTCAGAGCAGTCTTATTATAAAAAAATGCTACTTTAATGTTACGAGTCTTGTAGGGGCTTTTTTTTTTGGATGGCAAATCATCAAATGACGTCTCCCGCTCTTGGGCGGAGCTGGAGGGCGTGTCAGACTTTTACTGACTAAAACCCACCCGTGTTCCTTCAGTTGCCCATGTGCCAGGGTCACGGTGTCTCTTTCGAACAATCTCGCGACCCTGGCAGGCCTACGGTCCTGGCAGACCTCTTCAGTTCTGATGATATCTCTTTGAGGCGCGCGTGGAACACTACGCGCCATCGACCCGAGCCTGGTCCTTACCGGGCGGCGAGCTACCCATTGCTCGCCACCCGCAAGCTCACGCCTACGGTGGGCGGGAGTCCGCTTTGCGAGCATTACTGCTTCGCAGAAGGAGGTATCGGCTTCCCATGCCCTCTCGCTCCGTACCATGGCTAGCACCAGGGCCGGACGCGAGAGGTCACCTCCTTGTAGTGGCTTGTGACCAAAAACAGCCACACAGGTCGTTCGATCAGGTTAAGCTACGCTGCCCATGGTTGGTCTGTGGATAGGTTACCATCGAAACATACCAGTACCTCTCCATGCCTCGGATAGCATGCCCTTGACCACTGCCTAACCTATTATTATGGTTTTACTTGAAATAAATATAGAAAATGGGCACTAAATCTACAAACCAAAACTAGCGAAACAATTTTCACTCGAACTTAGGTATCATTATTTACGGTTTTATGGCCGGTAAAAACGTAATCTCAGCAAAGAGCCCCTGGAGGTTCAAAGAACGAATCTAAACGAATCTTGTTACATTTTTATACGGAATCCCGATCTCCAATCAACAAAACCCGAGTAAAGCTGAAAACAAGACATCAAACACAAAATAGTTACGATACAGAAGACCAGCTTCAAACAACAAGCGAAAACAGGCACACACACACAAGCAAATTTAATTTACTAACATTAATGGAAAATGCAAAAACGATTTTCTCAGTCTGTTTATAAATAAAAACTTTTTAACAAAAAATTAAACCGCCGAAAATTTTTGTTAAAAAGTTTTTATTTTATAATTTGTTGTGGCTTTAATGTACTTATAATACTTTGCAAGATATACCCTATCTAATAAAAAAAGGATAATCAAAATCGGACTACTCTGTATAAAGTTATGCGTGGTTATACATTACAATCAGTGAGTGAACAATCAATCATCCCCTGTTTTCCGACCCTTAGGGTTCGATTTTGCTTTTCAAATTTGTATGGGACCACCTTGGAAGTACACCCTTCCCAATAAAAGAAGAACTATCACAATCGGACGACTATGTAAAAAGTTATGCGTGGTCATACATAAAAAAAAATATGCGTCGAATTGATAACCTCCTCCGTTTTTTTCGTCGGTTGATAAATAAAAAAAAACAACAACAAAAATTATAAGTTGTTGTTCCATGAGATAACCGGTTAAGAAATTGTAAGTACCTAAGCGGGCTCGTAAATCAATCGTCTTTGAATTTTTTATTTTAAGACATGCCGGTTTTTTCCCGATTTTTTCCTTCTCCGTTTTAAAGCGCGCCTACTTCCTCACAGCGGGAGGCCGGTGTCCCAGCAATGGGAACATTATAGGCTGATTATATGGTTTCCAGCAGTTGCCCGCGATTTCGTCCACGATCAAGTAGCCTATGTCCTTGCACAGGTCATGGTCTATCTGTGCGCCAAACTTCAATCAAATACCTTCAGCCCTAACAACTAAACTTACTTTCGCATTTAGGTATAATATTAGTAAAGATAAGATTTAAAGTATTTATACCCGTGCCTGTATGGTGTTCTCACACAAATGTCAGTCGCTCTCAGTGTACGCGTATTCGTGCATTGCCTGTTGTATAGAGTTGACCATCTGTAACCAAGAAATCAGGGACGAAGTTATCCTAAAAGGAATGCAGTTACCGACATAGCTTGTAGAGTAAGCAGGTTAAAGTGGCAATGGGCTGGCCATGTTTGCCGAAGGACTGATGGCCGATGGAGAAGACGATTCCTGGAGTGGAGACCGCGTATCGGCAAGCGTAGTGTGGGACGCCCCCAACTAGATGGACCAACGACCTCAAAAAGGTGGCTGGGACAGACAATGCGAAAGGCGAAGGACAGAGTATTATGGCGCAGCAGTGGACTGCGATAGGCTGAGTTGATTGATTTGGTTGACCTTCTGTAGGCATCTATCGTATGTGTATGAATAGTATAAAGACCTCAATTGTTCAAGACTTGGGAACGTTTGATGTTAGTGAATATCACGTTTAGTTAGGTACATTATTTGGAAAGAGAAATTCAGCAACCCTATTTGTTTGCCTCTGGCCTTAATTTTGTATTGTCAAGAATCGGCGGGGTTATTGTGTAACAGAAGAACTAGGAACGACTTTCATTTGACTGTTCAAGAACATTCATTGTATCATTTACGTTTTTGAGAAGGCAAATTGCGCAACACATTAGTTAATTTTTAAAAATGTTTGTTACATTTTGCGCTAAAGACGTTTATTTTTGTATACCTTACTATTATTAAACTTTGTTTCTCGTTAAGTGATTGATGTAAAATCTTTTGAGAAATAAATGATATATTTACCGTAAATTGTTCGAAAATATGAAGAAATGGATTACCAACATCCTTCATAATGATTTAGATTGTCATTCACAGTGTGTCAGGCAATTTAGGTGCGGGATTGTGGAAAGGAATGATTAACCTTGAAAAAATTTGGATACACAATATTTTGGATTTATTCTTATGATAAACAACTTTTTTCCCTTTTATAACATAGCATGAAGCCTTACTTTAGCCGTTTATGTAGTACGCTACATTTGTCATTGCAATCAATTAGAAAAAAAACGTAGTATTTTTATCCCACTTCTAAAAAGAGGAAGTACTCATTTCGGCCTTATTTTTTTTTGTTTTTTCCTGGTATTTCCGGCAATGGTGGACCTATTTCAAAAAATACTTTTTTAATTGATAGGGTACACACATATTGTATGTTTATACCTCAGTGGTAGTCCTATTTTTTTAATAAATTCGCTTTGGTAGCTTTTGAGTAAGCTTCAATAATAGGTACGTATTTATTCCAGTTTGCGTGTCGTGGTACATACGAATTGGTCTGGGTGCTACAGCTAAAAAGAGAATTAAAAAATAAAAAGCTTTAAGTTTATATTTTCTTTCTAAGAAAATTAAGTACCTGGATACATTTTCAGATTAAGTACGAATACATATTCATATTTGCAACCAAAACAGTTCTAAACGCTCTAACATTAAATTTCCCTGAACATCTGCAGTGTTCAGACAATCCAGTTACAGCTAATCTGCTGCAGCAGTGTATAAGGAGAAACAAAGGAAGCTTTGGATCTCTAATTAAATTATACTACATTTAGGTGTAAAACGCAGTTTACTGTAGAAATGAGGATTGCAAACGCACGTTATAATTAATATGTTTGCTAAATACATATACACCAATATTATACGACGCCGATGGGTCGGGAGCCAATATTTTTCTTGAATGAAATCGCGGGCAGAACCTAACCCTTTTATGCGTGTGAATGAATGAATGAAAATGAAAAAATGAGTCGGCTTCCAGTCTATCTGGATGCAGCTAAAAACTAATAGGTACTTTACTAGAGCAACTGCCTATTTGACGTCCACAACCATGTTATTGAGTAACACGATACCCTTGGTAAGACTGGCTGACAGACATTTAGTTTCTAGACTACCCATAACGATTGTTTCAGATCTACGAATGACAGTCGGGACCAACAGCTAAACTTGCTTTCCGAGGCACGGAATGGTTTCGGGGTATTTAATGGATGGTCACCCATCCAGAAACCGACTACGGTAAGCGTAGCATAACCTGTGTCGGGAGTCGATAGCGGACTCCCGACCACCGTAGGCGCGAGCTTGCAGGCGGCGAGCAATGGGTAGCTCGCCGCCCGGTAAGGACCAGTCTCGGATCGAATGCGCGTAGTGTTCCACGCGCGCCTCAGAGAGATGTCAGCAGAACTGAAGGGGTCTGATAGGATTCGATACCTGCCGGGGTCGCGAGATTGTTCGAAAGAGATACCGTGACCCTGGCACATGGGCAACTGAGGGAACATGGGTGGGTTTTAGTCAGTAAAAGTCTGACACGCCCTCCCGCTCCGCCCAGAGCGGGAGAAGTCATTTGATGAAGTTCCCATCCAAAAAAAAAGCATAGCATAACCTTCGATCGACCTATGCGGCTGTTATTATTTTCACGAGCCCATATGTCACGAGCCGACTGTACGTACCTTCATAATACGTAAATGCAATGTCTTCTGTTTGATGTATCGCTTAAAGTTATTCCCTCACCACTCACTTGTTGACTCCTTATTAAACTAATAGAGGTGATGTAAATGATGGATGGTAATGGATTAGTTATCGTGTAGTGAAATCTTCTAATAAACTTTAATAATATCTTAGGACAACCAACACACCGTTATCTGATCCCAAACTAGGCAGAGCCTGTACTATGGTGACCAAACAACTGAAATATAATTCTAAATATGATACATACATATTCACACAGATTGTGCTCATCACACAAAGATTTGTCCTGGGTGGGAATAGAACCGACGACCTCAGTCTTAGCAGTCAGGGTCACTAACCACTAGACTAACAGGCCAGTCAAAATTTCTTTATTCGTATACAGTGTGGGTATTCATGATCTGCCTAGCCTCTTCCCAACTATGTTGGTGTCAGTTTCCAGAATAACCAAACACAGCTGAGTACCAGTATTTTCCATGTCGCAACAGCCTATCTGATCTCTCCAACCCAGTAACTGGGTAATACGATACCCCTTGGTAAGATTGGTGGTCTGAGTTTCGGGTTTCTGAAGACCCGTCACCACAGTCAAAGCTCTATGAATGATAGCCGAAACCAACGGCTTAAGGTGCTTTCCGAGGCACGGAGGAGTGTGGAAATTGTCATATGCATGCGCAATAAGATGCTTTCTTTGGGAATGTACTGTAAAATTTAAGTGGTTGAACAATTAAGTTTAGGTGTACAAAAACCATTCAGAACACTTCCAACTACTTTTTAAACCTTGAACTTTTACAACACCTTATCCACTGTTGCTTGATCCAGGCTGGCCTTTTGTTTGACCTTTCATTGATTGGCAACGATGCGGACGAATTGTGGTGATTTTTTTTATTGTTATTAGTCACATTTCACACATTATTAGTTCACGATCGTGGCACGTGACGTCATCACATTTTCCGCGCCTACGTGTGTTTTAAAACTCCGTTACTGAAAACTAGTAACTTCTTAATTACTGATTTGAGTGATTCAAAATGAAATTTACTCAGATATTTATATTGCATTCGATGTAGGTATATATGCTTTTGTCGAATTGATCCTCATTAGGGTGCCGATGCCACTGTTAGGGTTTCATAGAAGACGCCTTGAAATAGAAAAGAACTAATTACACCCTTGAAATGTCCACCCCCCAGTCAAAATATTGAAACTAACTGTTTTTAACTATCAACTAACTAGACTAAATCTCATTTACGCGCAAACCTTGTACAGATACCAAATAAACTCAACGAACAATTGTATTAATTCACTTATCATAATCTTCACTAAGACAATACTAAATGTACTATTGTGTGTCTTAATATCAGGACAAGTAATATACGGAAAACTTCGCTCACAATCCAATTACTACACAATGGAAATTGAACTTTTTCAGATGGATATAGGGTTTATTTCAGCGTGTTGTGTTAACAAGAGATTTTAATAAAAACAGAATTACACAGTGCGGTATAAGGGTGGTATAAGGGTCTCATTATGGCGGAACTTGTTGTTATGTGGTCAAAGGAAACAATCTCCTTGATAAGGAAACTAGAGGTTAATGTTTTGCGCTGTTTCACTTATTACGATGAGAGAAATGAGATAAAACTGGGGTTTATTAGAAAATCTTCTTCTATTATACCTACTGGATGGGAACGTAAAACAAACATAATGATAATTTACTGTGGATGCTAATAACCTTGATAAGAAAGGGAGGAAGCAGACAGGGTGGATGAAACATCAACACGCAACCTGTTACCATTAATTCAGTACCTACCTTTCGATACAATTTCACCGCGTAGGAGTAGCATATTTCACTGTTGTATGAAATAAATGTTTCTTTTTTGATAACCGAAGAAAATTTTCTACGCTATACGTTTCTGAATGACAACACCATATTAAATTAATGCTAAAAACAAAGGGACAATGTTAAAAACCGAAAATTCTTATCTAAGAAATCAGTGCTAAGAAAGAGCCGTCTAACAGAAGGACTAAGTGCGGAAACCAAAACCCCATAACATAGAACATAGAGCCGTCTAACATTTTAGCCAAACAATAGGTATTGATCGGTTCAAGGACACAAAACGAGAGACTATCGAAGTTTTATTGTTACTAGCGATCGCTGTTGGTCGAAATTCGACCGTACTTCATTTGAATAGAAATACATTATTAAATGAAAAAAATATATATATAATAATAAATAAAAAAACATAATATGGTTATATTTGACATTCAGTAACACTATAGACAAATAATATTGAAGAAAAATATTCTCGATATGATCATAGATTTTAAAAATGAAATAGGTTATATATTACTTATGTTTATACTTGACACAAAATATCAAAGACAGATATACTCGATTGGACCACAGATTTCGACCATAAACAAGAGAATATCTATGCATGTGTGTATTAAATACACGGTAATGAATAGTAGTATGTGTAGCGTGTTATTTATTGAAAGTAATGTATTGTAACACATAATTTTAAAAAAAATATTAGCATTAGTCACTTCTTCTCTGTACAAACTATAAGTGTGCGAAATTTCATACTCCTCCGTCCACCCAATTTTCGTAAAAAGGGATCCAAAGTTTTCGATTCACGTATTAATATATAGATGTCTCTTATGCCTCTGAGGAGAACAAACTCTGCCTTCTGATTCCTATCAACCCAGCTACTTCCAACATCCGCGACATCTTTAAAGCTGAGAATATGCAGCAGAAGAATAATTCAACTAAACATACTTGAAATAAATCACAGTGAAATATGCGAGAGCAAAGTTATAGGAAAAATCTAGTAGATACTTAGCTATTTTATTACATTCATCCTGGAATAAGGTCAGAACTGTAAGGTTTTAATATTTATCATACTGACTTGGACGGCTGTAACTAACTGTACCGTACTAGTTGCTTCTTTAATTAAGCGGCTTTCATTTTACGCCTTGGGATTAACTTGCCACACTAGGATTTAGACATATTTGTTACACTAGATATTCTAGCCTTAATCCCAATCTCGTCATTCACACAATCCGTATTACATCATTTCTTTCATCCGCCATTTTGTTCTAGGATCTGTCTCCTTCTTACAAACATTAAGAACAGCTAAATAAAACAGCAGAATTCGCTTCGTTAGTCTCATTTCTCAAGACCATTCCATACAAATCTTCCTTTATATTAAATTTGCGAGAACGCAATACAACTGCGCTTTAATATTTCGTCCGGAACTTGCAAAATTAAGTTTCTCGTACTGTTACCGCAGAATAGATAGACACAGAAGGCTGGTTTCTAACAACGATGGAAAACGGACGCACGCACACAGACACGCACGGAAACATAGACGCGTACGAATGAAGATCTAACGAACGTTCACAATCGCAGCGGGATTTTTTTACTGGATTTTCGACTCTCGGTGTTACGCCAAACATTAAGTCATTAAATCCGACAGAGAGCAGCACGAGAAGTTTCAGTGCGGCGAAAAAACAGAGTTCTATTTTCAACTCATGGCTCTAAGCATTGCATTGAAATTAATAATAATACAATCGCATAGTATCTACTTACTCAGTATCGCTTCTGCATTGATTCAGCATAGCTACTCACACGCGACTGTTTCGGGCAACATCCGATAAAGGCAAATTGCCCAGAACTGTGAATGTACAAGCAAGCAGAACTTTTCACTACAGCTTACGACATAATTATCGCTACTGCATGATGATAGTATTAATTGAAAAACATGGTTAACACGTTCGCGGACAGTATTCTCTTACTGGTTAATCGTGTTGAGACACAAACAAAATTTCATTTTTATTAACATTTTTTTAACGTCATGATAAGACAGTAAAAGATTAAAATTGTATCTGTGGTGAAACTATAGAATGCACTTTCTTTTATTAGTCTATAAAATATAACGTCAGAAGTCGTACTGATTGTATGCAAGTCAAAAGGTTGACGTCGATAGGCGTACTGTCGTATTATTTTATCCAGAGAGAACGTCGAGAGGCGTTCTTTCCGCGAACGTGTTAAGTGGGGAAAGGTATAAGACCAGCGACTGCATCGTGATTGCCCTCCTGCCAGGGTCGCGTGATTGTTCGAAAGAGATACCGTGACCCTGGCACATGGGCAACTGATGGAACACGGGTGGGTTTTAGTCAGTAAAAGTCTGACACGCCCTCCCGCTCCGCCCAGAGCGGGAAAAGTCATTTGATGATTTCCCATCCTGAAAAAAAAAAAAAAAAAAAAAAAAAAAAAAAAAAAAAAAAAATCGTGATTGCCCCGCTACTAGGCGTCTGTGCTCTCTAATTCTATCAACAAAGATACGGGCCCGTCCGAAAGTAATCCTTATGGATGTGAACAAATTTAATTTTTCACACGGGAAAAACACATCGGGCGTAAAAACTTATCACTACGCCACTGTTAAACCATGTTGTCATTCATTCTTAGTTTGGAAACCGAACAAATCTTATGTCCGTAAATGGTAGTTACGGAGTAGAAAATACCGTAATTTCAGCCGAACTTACGGACTTCGTGCTGCGAAAGTAGACGCACAAAATCGCCGCAAAAAATCGGCCGCCTAACGACTGTCGTGACCAATCGTGAACTCACAATCGCATGTGTGTGTGTGTGTGTATGTGCGTTTTCGCTCAGTGTATAGAGCCAACCTTCTGATCGCATCTATGCTATGCCCGTACCATTGTTTGTCGTGGACCCGAGACGCGAAGCATTATTTGGGTCCGTTTTATTCGCCTTGTAAGCACCTTTTGTTCTTTTTACAGGCGATAAATTAGCCCTGTGTATGTTCTCTGAATATAATTATTACTCTGTTGTTTGTTTATTTTTATTTAGATTTTTACCACTGGAAGTTTTTTTAGGCACCACTGACAAATTATCTGTAGACCATGAAATGAAAACTGTTAATGAAGATTTTGAACTTAACAATTATAATGTTATATTTTTCGTAGTAATTATTATTAATGTTTTTGTGTTTATTATAATTATCAAAATTTCAAAGTTTATATAACGAGTTTAATGTGCTGGTAGGGCTGCCCCGCTTCTGTGAAACAGCGGAGGAGATGTTCGCGAATGTAGATTGTTACCACATAATCATGCGTAAAAGGTTCGCTTATTATGATACTTGAATAAAGATAGGTATTTCATTGTATTCTATTTTAAAAGTTTGCAAAAATATAACTTTCAATAAATAAAAATTGACGTTGACGATAATGCTGTCTTCGTTGCTCCAAATTCCTACCCACCTACTAAATAATAGTTTAAAAAACTAGCTTCTATGAAAGCGCGTTTTTGCTATCCTGGTGATCCTGGCCAGAATATTGGCACTTTATATAAATATTGTATTGTCTTTGATAAGTTCGCAAAGTTTCAAATTAATCCGACATTTTGAACGGAGTGAAAACCACGTTCAAAGATTTCGTCACATCTATGTAACGGAATCTTTGAAAGTGGTTTTCACCACATAAATATATACCAAGATAATAAAAGCGTGGTAAAAATAGGCTATAGCGGGTGGGCTATAGAATTAGGTATAGGCTATAGATTCAAATATTTTATAGCCTTGCCTTTTCTGCCATCAGCCCTCTAGCTAGTTGGGAGCTGTCAAACACAAGCGCTGGTGCTCATTATATTAAACGTCATTATGTCAGTTTGTAACGCTGCAGCTTTTAGAAATTTAGAAGGAAATGCTGTGTATATGAATATGGGCAGAATATTACAGTAACACTAAAGGTGAGTGGCAGGGAAAAAAACATGGCGGAATATAGACAGCTGTCTTCTAGGTAGCTAGGACTATGTTACGTTGTTTTATTATTTTCTAGATGTTTTTATGTATCATCATCATCATTTCAGGCGAATGACATCCACTGCTGGACATGGGCCTCCACCAAAAGGAGGGATTTGATATAATCTCCACGCCTGGCAGTCGGGTTGGCGATCGCAGTATTGTGGTAAAATGCATAGAGAACGCTGCTGCCCATTCTCTGGTAAGTCCCTTACTCACCTGTTACGACACCCACGGGAAGAAATAACTTATCTACCTATGTTTTACAGACAAATGATATATCGATGCCAGATGTATCAATTAACGTAAGGGACATTTTGGCGAAAATCCACACTAATATTATAAATGCAAAAGTAACTCTGTCTGTCTGTCTGTCTCGCTTTCCTGCTAAAACTACTGAACCGATTTAAATGAAATTTGGTACACAGATAGTCTGAGATAGGACATAAGCTACTTTTTATCCCGGTAGTACGTTCCCGTGGGATATTTTCCGACCTCCACGCGGGCGAAGCCGCTGGAAAAAGCTAGTGAGTATATGTCATTGGATTCAAAATTTTCAGCTCTATCAATTGGTACTATAGAAAAAAATCTATCGTTAAAAAAATCCCTTACAGTAAAAATGTTTGGCCTGTGTAAAACGATTTATGACAAAAAAAAATTATGTAACAGACGTTTACATTTTTTTTTTTCTCTGAAAAGTAAAGTAAGTCATAGTGTTAAATAATTTACACCCTTACCTTAAAACTCAAATCAGTCGATTTAAATAACATGTCCCTTACTTTAATTCATGATTAGAGGTTTTAAAGAATTATTCTCTTAAATTATTATCTCACAAAACTATCTTTATTTTAAGCTCCTTACTGTAATATGCCTATTACGTAACAACTAGAAATCAAATTCGTATTTGCTTTACTTTATTTGTTTCAATAAAGATCGCTGCTAAAATATCTGTCCAAACCAAATTGTATCTGCCAGAGCAATTTAAGAACTTTTCAAACTTGTACAGGTTGTACATTAAATATTGTGAAGAAAGGTCCGAAAACTATTTGAGGGAGAAATTATTTATATGTATGTTTAAAGAGTAAAACTATGCATTTCATGTTCCTAAGAAGGACAAATGTCTCTTATGTACTCAAAAGGAAAATAATCCAGATATGACGACTAATGAACAGTTACAAGCACATTTATTGGAAAAAGAAGCAACATATAAACGCTTTCATATTCATCAAAATCAAAAACGCGATAGCTCGTTTGTTGTATCTTGTTTCGATCTTCAAAAAGTTTTAACGACACCGTATGGTGAAAATATGCAGTTTTATTATTCCAGAAAGTACGCTGTGTTCAATTTTACAGTACATGAGAGTGGAACGCAGAACGGCTACTGTTACATATGGGGTGAAGCTGATGGTAAAAGAGGAAGTTGTGAAATAGCAACGTGTCTGTATAACTACTTAAAAGAACTCGATAACAGAGCAGTGAACACATTATTATTATACTGTGTCAAC
The DNA here is from genome assembly GCA_932294355.1 of Aporophyla lueneburgensis. Taxonomy (NCBI): domain Eukaryota; kingdom Metazoa; phylum Arthropoda; class Insecta; order Lepidoptera; family Noctuidae; genus Aporophyla; species Aporophyla lueneburgensis. The sequence goes on from OW028742.1 coordinate 5,924,467, forward strand.
TGCACGGGGCAAAATAAGAATAAAATTATATTTTCAATGTTCAAACATTTCCTGGAAAAATCTAAAAGTTAAACAAATTAATTACCTTCTAGCGGGACATACGAGTACATATATGCCAGTTGACAGCATGTATGCTGTTATTGAGAGGGAAGTAAGAAAACTAATTGTTTGGGCACCTTCGCAATGGCCAAGTTTCATAGAGAGCAGTGGCGTGCGGTCCATATAGGCAAAAAGACACTGCAGACCCTAGACTTAGATCTAGACTAGTTACTAATATTTCAATAATAAAGAAAATATGCTAAGTAATAAAATTATTCAAAAAGTTTAAACGCCTAATATAAATGAGAAGCAACGTTCATACGGTTCTATTAATGTACTCGCGACGCAAGCAGGCAGCGATCGAAAGTGTCTTCTTTTCATTCATAAATGTACGCATGTAGTGGTAATTTCTTCTACATTTTCGTGTCTGCACATTTCACACAGAAGCGAGCTAATAAAGCGAACTCCTGCGGCAGGCTATCCAATCGCGGGCTTCCCTGCGCCAGGGTAACCAATCACGGGCGGGACGCCCATGGTTGGTTATTGGCGCGCTGTGAGTATTATGCGATCAAGTTGAATATTACGTAGCCTCAAGCAAATTCCTATTCGCAATGATACAATTTTATTTGTCAACGTTTTAGTTGTCAAAATTTAGAAATCGTTTGTTTACGAAAGGATCCATATTGATTTCTTAGTGGAGCGCGCAGTTTTATGTTTTTATTTTGACTGAGTTTTGTTGTGATTAATTCATTTACAAACGTTAATATTTAGGTCGATTTGTTGCTTATTTCAACTAGTTTTTTTTGAACTGTGTTAGTTTTTCGATTTACCTATGTACTACGCTTCTTGTTAGTTTTTTTTTGTCAAAATGGTGTGTGTTGAAAATGTGTGTTTGTTAAAAAGTGTATCTAAAGGGAAGTGTACGAGAATTAACCCAGCAAAGAGGTAATGCAACTCGTAAGTTTCATAGTAATAATTAAGAAACATAAAACCGGCTGTGTTTTTGTTTACACACATTTAAATTATTTTGTTTTCCTTGCTAGTTTAGTAGTTCGAATACAGTGTGGAATTGTTCGGGATTTGCAGATTTATATGATTTCTATCCCGCGGCTTGCTCAAACATAAATACATTTGGTAATATTCGTATTGAGAGAAGTGTTACGAAGAAGTTTTACGTTTAGCGAAGTTTATTGTTACTATCCAAGCAAGCAGCGCATCGACAGAACGTTCTTTTTCATTAAAACGTATTCTCACGTACCTATTTAAGAAACACACAAAGTCAACAACGAGTACAACATCTTTCTGTGCTTTCGACGGAAAAAGAATTATCATCATCAGGAAATCGCCATTTCAACCTTTTAAACCACCTAGTGAATTTTTCTTCACTAACTTGAGCAATTACGAGACACGTTTTTTTTTTTTTGAATTGCCTACCCGGTCATAAAACCCTGTGCACGCCACTGATAGAGAGTGCTAGGAAACGGCCTCAACCATATAATGTGAGTGTCTTAGAGCATACAGATTTCATTAACTTCCAGAATCTGGCGGATTCAGTATTCACTACCCACTACTCTTAAAAAAAAGATCTGCTTATGAAAAACATAAGAGTGTGCACATTAAAAAAAAAATGCTTTGACGAAAATTGAAGTTAAATGTACAATGTTAGCGACTGGTAATACTTACGACATAGAACTCTCCAAAGAATTTTAACGCAAGAGGAAAGGGTAAAGGGATTGGGAAAAGAAGTGTTGTTAGAGGAAAAATTACAAAAAATATAGACAACAAATATGAATCTAGTAATGACATAAGTCAAAGGAACACAGACAATTAATTTGCCGCCTCTATATAAAGAGAGGCTCCCAGTTTCCATTCCAAAATACAATGACTTCAAAAAATTGTGCGACACCGCACAGTGTTTTATGAAGACCATTTTTCGGACATTGCTTTTTTATATAAAAAGCTGATAGTTTAAGTTATTTAAATGCAATATTTCGTATCCCCGTTTCACTAGTATCTTTAGTTTTTGAGATAAATTTTTTTGAAAATCGTCTTTTTTTCAACCGGGTATTTAGAAAAAATATCATATCTCTGAAACTAAATATGATACGCAATTATGATCTTAGAAACATCGATGGCGTTTTTTATGTTGCATATTTTACAGTATAAATAAATCTCGGAACTTCGTTAGATTCGGACTTATACGAGGTTTTTTGTTTTTCGTTTTTATTTTTTTTCTCGGTAATTCCACCGTATTTGGAAAAGTTATTTATGCTAAAATTATGCCCTCCATCTTCCCTACATACCACAAAAATAACATATCCTAATTGCGTGGAATCTAGAAGTTATTCCAAATTAACTGTTTTTGCTAGGGTTGTCACTTTCTAATCTGAATTTTGATGACTCAATTTTTATTTAATGGTACGTTTTGGTTATTAAAATTTCGAGTATTAATCCTAGGAACTTTGTTATATCCAGACTTATAAAAGGTTTTTAGTTTTTTATTTATTTTGCTCTCGATAATTCCGTAGTAGTATTGGGATAAGTTATTTATACTGAAACTACACTTGGCCAGCAACTTCGTTCGCGCATATTTTCATAAAAACTTTAACACCCTTTAAAACTGAATTTTGACGGTAGTTTTGACAAACGAATACCGGGCCGATTCTAATGTCACAAAATTCTCTAAACTAAACTAAAAATCACTTAAATTTGGTTTATCCCTGTCAAACAACGATTTTCTATTCTGAAATAGACTAAAAGTGACACAACTTAACTATATTTTAGTTTGATAGCACCAAGATTGCACTGAATTATTAGTTTAGTGAAAATGTCAATTTTGCTATGCTGAGTTTGCCGGTTTTCACCAAAAATTCTGACTATTTTTAATCGCGATTAAAAAAGTGTGGAATAAGACTAGTGATCATGAACTAAAATTCACACTAAAGCCACGCCTTCACGGGCAAAGACAGTACTGTATTTTTTGTTTTCCTTTTCTTTTGCTTATATCTCGAAAATGGCGTGTCCTATCACAAAAATAATGAAAATTTCGAGCCCCTTTAGAACCCCTGCCCATTTAAATCTCAAAACGTGGGTAATATTTTTTTATATTTTTCAAACAAAAAGTGAAAATTTTCATATAAAACACGTCCAGGCTGCCTCCTAGCGCGCGCCCTCGTCTCTCAAAAAATTCATTGCGTAGCGCACAAGTTCGACGTTGCGAAACCAAAGGAAAAAAAAAATACCACGTTGAGTCGCGATTTTCAAATTCGATTTTAGTCGTGTCAAAATAATTTTTAAATTTAGATATTTTTTTCTTGCAGAATAGCGTTACAATTCTCATATCCAAAAGTAAGGAATTTTAGAGATAGTTTAGTTCGGTGTACAACAGAATCGGCAATGACAATCATTATTTTGATTTTAATTTGTGCTAAGTTTTAGGTTTATTAACCCAAGAAATAAGATTCCTCCATACGATCTTTAAAAACCCCTAAATTTTTCTATTGGAGGTAGTTCTAAAAATCAAAAATGACATTAAAATGTAAATGTGCCCTGCCCACTGCCCCTTAAGTTTGGCGATTCTTCTGGTTGTGTGGATAACTTTGGTATAAATATAGATAAAACTTCAGATCCGGATATGAACTAATATAATATGATCGCGTGACAACCCTAACGACGTAGAATACGCATCGAACTTAAAAATGTTGTGGTTTCTAGATTCCACGCAATTAGGATGTGTTATTTTTGTGGTATATAGGGAGGATGAAGGGCCTATTTTTAGTATAAATAACTTTTCCAAATACGACGAAATTACCGAGAAAAAAAATAAAAAATAAAAACTGAAAACCTCATATAAGTCTGAATCTAACGAAGTTCCGAGATTTATTTGTACTCTCAAATATGCATCATAAAAAAAACGCCTTCGATGTTTCTTAGGTCACAATTGCGTATCATATTTAGTTTAAGAGATATGATTTTTTTTCTAAATACCTGGTTGAAAAAAAGACGATTTTCAAAAAAATATATCTCATAATCTAAACATACTAGTGAAATGGGGATACGAAATATTGCATTGAAATAACTTAAACTATCAGTTTTTTATATAAAAAAAGCAATGTCCGAAAAATCGTCTTCATAAAACACTGTGCACCGGTATAATACTAAAAAGGTATCATGGTGAATATTTGAACCTTCCGGATAAATTGCCAGTTAAAGATACCCTCAATGAAACCGACGACGATGAAGATGTGAATACCAAATAGAAAAAGTCATTCCAACCATTTCAGTTTCACCATTAAAATAATTTAATTTACTAATAGTTATCATTATAATCTGTCTGCCCATTCCTAATTATTTATTATTGTAATAATATACATTTCTTATTAATATTCATATCATTTATATTATTTTATTCATTCATCTTTCAGGAAATTCATATTTTTTCATCTGTCTTTCGTTTCCAGTACATTCATTCAATAACTTAATAAAGAAGACTGTCGAGTCTGAGAAAACATTTTTTTTAAATTCATTTAGTGATTATAATTATAAAGCTAATTAAACGTAATTATTAAAAGTACAGAGTTTGTAGGACTGTTAATTAAAAGACATCATGGAGTCAATTATACATAATTATTTTTACATTGATAACTAGGTGTGTATGACTGTTAATTAGAACACTGACATTTTTAGAACATTTATTTAAACTTAACAAAAAGTTTTATAAACTGATTAGTGTGTTGAATTTATAATAATTACGCAGATATAAAGTCGAAAATAAAAATATATATATTAACAATAAATCGTTGTATTTTTGTATCCCTAAATTTCATTTAAATCTGTGATAGCTAAGCTGAAACTAACATTAATCATGCAAAGAACCTATTTCTATGGTGTTAAAATACCATAATTTTAGTAGATAATCTATATTTACATCAAATTGCAACACTGTAAAAGTCCTTTACAATAGAATTTCGTATAATTTTCTGTTGCTCTTACTGCTTACACTATGCTTGACGGTTTACACATAAACTATTAGTAACGTAAGGCACAACTAAACATATTTTTTTATTGTAAGGGACATGCTATATTTTAAACCGCTGTGTATTCCTAAATCTTGCGTTTATAGCATAAAAGAAGAGGAAATTGTAAAAAACTTTCCTCTAGACACAATTAAAATTGGAGCAGACAGTAAAAAGTTATAAACAGATTTCAAAAAATTAAATCGTTTTTTGGCTCTCCTGAAAAACCGTGTTGTGTCCCTTACATTAATTGATACTTCTGGTATCGATATTCTTGTTCTTCCATTTAAACATAACTTCAAATCTGTATTCTCTGAAAAGGTAGGCAATCGTCTGTCAAATACCTACCTATAAGTACATAACATCACGCCTTGTTTCCCCGAAGGGTTGGGCAGAGGAGTGTCTATTATAGTACACACACATTTCACCTGTTATGTTCAAGTCCCATGAAATAGGGGGGGCGAGCCTATTGCCAACCTACCTATAAGTACTTACAAATATATAGCGAGCTGTATTCATAGACTTCAAAGAAATGATGCTGCTGTCAGCATATTAAGTAGACCATACGTCAAATGTCGACTTAAAAGTTAAATAGAAAAACCGTCATGGCCCATCATTATGACAAATGCTTATTGACGCCTGAACTAAGTAACAGGCAAATTTTTGCGTTATATTATCTGAGTCGTTTTAAATGATAATTGCTTATCCATTGTTTCTGTTCCAAAATTTGTCTGATCTGTCTTGCAGCAATTCTCACTCTGCTATTGTACTATTATCTAACAAATTAATGGAAGACTGCAAAATATAAGCATTTGTACAATATTTACAGGAATTATGAATGAATAGTGGTAACACGCACTTAATACAGATAGCTATTCCACAAATAGCTTTTCCATTATTTCAAACAGTTGAGATGAATGCCTCTTAATTCCGTAGTTGTCTCAACTACTTAAGGGCAAATTAATTTAATTTCAAAAATATGCGAACAAGACACTAATTTTGACGAAGATCCATTTCACTTAGAAAATGTCCTCCTTTCCTTTGCAAAAAGGAAAATAATATTATTATGGAAGTTTAATATCTAGATAAACACTTACCTTTGAAATTTCATCACCAGCATTTCAGCCGAAAGACACTATTGGACTTAGGCCTCCCCCAAGAACCGCCAGTTTATCCGGTTCATTTTTTGAGGAGGATTGCCATAATCGCCACACTTGGCAGATGAGTTGGCGATCTTAGCATGGTGATAAAATGCATAGAGAACGTTATCGCCCACTCTTCAGTAAGTCCCTTAGTTGCCTTTTACAACACCCATGGAAAAAATTAAAAATAAATAAAAGCAAATGCTTAAATAAAAAATATCTTCACTCACTAAAGAAGTTGTTAAACCCGTCGCCTGGACAAATCACAGCGTTCTACAAAACGACAATTTGTTACTCATGAGAAATGGCTACACCCTAGCTCTCTTCAACTACGCGACATACTTTTAAGAAGCAAATATTTAAGTCTGGAATGTTTTAAGTAAATCACATTTGCTTTAATTATAAGGTTCCTGAAAGAGCGTTTAAAAAATGTTTTGCTGATTAGATTTTTCGTTGGCGTAAGTGTATCGTTTCTGAAGGAGCATACTTTGGTTATAAAATGATAAATAACTAACATTTTGTTGTATAATGATCATTTGCCGGTACTTTCTTGACAGAGTAGCACATATGTACATAGATACTCATGAACTAAACACATGGGGGTTGGTAGTTACGATCCTTTTTTTTTTTTGATGGGAAATCATCAAATGCCTTCTCCCGCTCTGGGCGGAGCGGGAGGGCGTGTCAGACTTTTACTGACTAAAACCCACCCGTGTTCCATCAGTTGCCCATGTGCCAGGGTCACGGTATCTCTTTCGAACAATCACGCGACCCCGGCAGGCATCGGTCCTAGTAGACCCCTACACTGCTGCTGACATCTCTTTGAGGCGCGCGTGGAACACTACGCGCCGTCGACCCGAGCCTGGTCCTTACCGGGCGGCGAGCTACCCATTGCTCGCCACCCGCAAGCTCTCGCCTACGGTGGCCGGGAGTCCGGTATTGACTCCCGACGCGCGGGGCGTCTCCTCCTGCGGCGGCTAGGGACGTGAGGGCGCAGTGACTGCCACTCCCTCACGCGCCCCACCTCCTCCTTCGCGAGCATTACTGCTTCGCAGAAGGAGGTGACGGCTTCCCATTCCCTTTCGCTCCGTACCATGGCTCGCACCAGGGCCGGACGCGAGAGGTCGCCGCCGCCGATCGCCTCCACGAGGACACGGCGGTGCTCCGCCCAGGCAGGGCACACCTCCACCGTATGCTCCACCGTGTCCTCCAGACGATCCTCACAATGGAAACACCCGGGCGTATCCTCCCGCTTTATCCTGAACAGGAACCCACCGAAGCACCCATGCCCGGTGAGAACCTGCGTCAGGCGGAAGGTGAGGACGCCGTGGCGCCTCTCTATCCACTCCTCAAAGAGGGGACTTACCGCCACAATTGTGGCGTGCCCTGCGCTGGGTTGCGACAATCGTACCCGCCATGTCGCCATGAGATCACACCGGAGCTCTGTCCGCCGTGCCACGATTTGTCGCGGCAGCGGAGTTTCGCCCCGGCTTTTCACCTCCTCGCGCCACTCCCACATGTGGGCGAGGACCTTTGCCTCCAGATCCCATGGCGGCACTCCGGCAAGGAGGCTCGCCGCCTTGCAGGAGACCGTGCGGTATCCCCGGATTAACCGGATGGCCATGACCCTCTGGGCCGCACTCAACCGGCGCGCTGGGCGCAGCCTCAATGAGGGCGCCCACACCAGTGCCCCGTAGAGGGCCATGGGGCCGCACGACCTCCGTGTAGAGCCTCCGGCAGGAGGCGTTTGGACCCCCCAGATTGGGCAGGAGCCGCTTTAAGGCAGCCCCAGCCCGCTCCAGTCTGGGAGCCAAACGTCGGAAGTGCTCGACGAAGTTCCACCGGCTGTCGAGGACAAGTCCCAGGTACTTCATAGTCGATTCGACGCCGATGTGAACCCCTCCCACCGTGAGTTGGGAACCCGCAGGTGGCGCGTTCCGAGGACCATGGAAACCCATGGCCTCGGACTTGTGCAATGCCACCTCGAGTCCCAATTGCCGGATCCTATCCACGATTGTCGCAACCCTGCGTGTCATGAGTTCGGCCGCCGCCTCGTGCGACCTCCCCTGCGCCAGGACCAGCGTGTCGTCAGCGTAGCAAACCACGCTGACGCCGCTAGGGAGGTCGGCGCGCAGCACCCAGTCCTAACCGATGTCCCACAGGTGCGGCCCCAAGACCGATCCCTGTGGGACACCGCACAACATCTCTCGCCAGTTCCAGTCTCCCTGGTGACCGGGGTAGATGACGGCTCTATCCGTCAAGTAAGCCTCGACCACGCGACAGAGGTAGGTCAGCATCCGGTGATACCGGAGTGCCTCCCTAATGCAACTCCAGGGCAGGGTATTAAAGGCGTTGGCGATGTCTAGAGACACCACCAAGACGACCCCACTCCGGGCCACTGCATCCCCCGTCGTGAGGGCTCGCACGCGCATGATGGCGTCCACCGTAGAGCGCCCCTTGCGGAAACCGAACTGGCTGTCCGCCAAATCCGACCCCTCCCGCACCAGCCACCCAACGAGGCGGTCTGCAATTACTCTTTCAAAGAGCTTGCCCACCTCGTCGAGCAGCACGATGGGCCGGTAAGCGGACGGAGAGTCCGCTGGGCGCCCAGGCTTCTTAATGAGGACCAGTTTCCCCGTCTTCCAACGAAGTGGGAACTGGCCCCTCTCCAAACATGCACTTAGGAGCCCCCTGAGTCGAGGCCCGAGAGCCTCTAAGGCCAGGACCCAGGCTTTGCCAGGCAAGCCGTCGGGTCCTGGGGCGGTATTTTTGGCATTTAGCCGACGTACCGCCACTCTCAACTCTACCCCGGTCACTTCTGGAGCGTTGTCATCGTCATCGGTGGTGTGGTCCGCAGCATCGGGCACCGCAGGAGGTGGAGCCATGGGTGGGGGACTATGTTCCCCTTGCGAAGGGAACAGAGCGCTCACCACGCCCTCCACGAGTTGGGGCCGGAGACTCTGAGTCAGCGGAGGAGCCCATGGGCGGAGTTTCTCCCGGATGGCCTTGTGGAGCCGTCCCCATGGGTCCCTGTTCAGAGTCTCCAGCGACTCCTTGCGGGCCAGTCCTCTGGCCCACAGGATCTCCTCTTGGAGGGCGGTCTTCGCCGCTCTGTACCCCTCATATAGCTCCGCCTGAATGGCTTCCGTATCCGGGGGGCGGATATGGAGCTTGCGGTGCCTGGTGTACCGGCGCACTATGGAAAATGGTAGAACAAGCGCATATCAAAAATGCTTTTTACGAATATCATAATTTGGCTAATATGGCTATTTTATTAGGTTCTCTAATAGTCAAATTATATTTATTTATTTATTTATCTTTAGATCAGGCACATAACCCATAATTTTGTTAGTATTACTTAAACTATGTTAGTATAATTAATTAATAAAAAGGTACAACAAATCAGAAACAATAAATTACACCATAGTATTCCTCAAGTTACATTGTTTTCAATGCAACTTAAGGAACACCATATCTATCACGCCATCTCCTAGACACACCCGGCAACAATACATGCACTCCGCACAGGTGCCCTATCATATGGCCCTCAGGTTTGCTAGCAACAATGCTCAGAAGACTGCTGTCGCTGTCCTGCATCCGACGCAGTAATGATGCGGATCTTTTACGTATGATCGCAAAGAAGTCATCTGTACGCGCTGCTGCGAACATTCCTGACGCGCTACAGAAACGTGGCAGCGACAGCAGTATCCTAAAAGCATTGTTGTATTGCACACGCAGGGCATTGACCGTTTTTTGCGTGTATCTGGTCCACAGACTGCAGGTATAAAAAGCCTGGCAGTATGCCCTAAACAGTGTTAATTTAACATTACTGTCGCACTTTGCAAATCTGCGGGCCAGCATGTTGCATCGTACGGCCAATGCCCTGCGCTCTCTATCTATATCACAGTTATCCGTGCCGTCCTCTGTAACCCAGTGACCAAGGTATTTAAACTGTTTAACTCTGTTTAGAGTTGCACCACATAGCGAGACTGGTGGCACCACTTCATAGGTCTTGTTTTGTGCCATAAAGACTAACAGCTCACTTTTCTTTGCATTATACCTTAGTCCATGGGCTCCAGCATAGCACTCACATATCTTCAATAGTTTCCTGAGGGCACTGATCGATGGACTCAGAAGCACCATATCGTCGGCATAACTGATGTTGTTGAAAGATACACCATCTATCGTGCATCCGATGCCAGTGCTGCTGAGTTCCTCGATAAGCTTATTTATATAAATATTAAATAACTTAGGCGAGGTCAGACCCCCCTGCCTCACCCCGCACTCTAACCTATATACATCTGAGTAAGCGCCTGCCCACCTCACAATGTTATATTGGGCCCCGTACCAGAACTTAAAGATATTAATTATTTCTGGCGGCAGGTTAGCTTCGTTGGACAATTTTTCCCACAGGATGTCATATGAGACTAAGTCAAAAGCGTTGGATAAATCCAGGAAGCATGCATACACAGGTGTCCTTCTCCCAGTATAATATTGCACTGTGCTCTTAAGAGTCATAATCGCAGTCTCCGTTGATAACCCATTCCTAAAACCAAACTGTCGGTCATTAATGTTTAATTGTTTACCTAGATATCTGTCAAGCAAACTATCCATAATTTTAGCTATAACTGTTGCTAAGGAAATCGGTCTGTAATTGGTTATATCCGACATATTACCAGTCTTATTTTTAGGAACGGGCACCACAACTGTTCTCACCAAATTAGCTGGCAGATAGGAATGACTGACACAAAGGTTGAACAGTAAGGCAAGAATCCTTGGGAGATGAACACCTGCGTTCTGCAGGTGCTCAATACTTAAGCTGTCGTGACCAGGCGACTTACCTCTTAACATGTTTTTTATAACGGAAGTCACGTCACGGGCCGTAAAACGGACACTTAGGTCATAACAGCTTACATTCGGCGTTTTGTCTGCTGGACCCAGAGGTGGATCAATTTTGAAACGCTGCCTAAATAAGTTAGCTATATCAACTGACTCAGTTTTCCCCTCAACACTCGTGGGGAGACTAGACTCAGGATTCAACCTTTTCGTTTCTCTCCAAAAGCTTCCAAAGTTCCTCGCCGAGTGGTGAGACGCAATAATGTCCATTTTAATTTGTTGCTGGTTGTTTTGACACCACTTTAGTTTCGCCTTGAAAGCTTTTCGAGAGTCACGCATTTGGCTGTAAATAGGCCCCATACCCGGTTTGCCATATTCCATCCAAAGTTCAAACCTGAGTCGCGCCTCCGCGTGGGCCTCTTTCACATGCTTGTTCCAGCCCGTGACATACCTCCGCTTCACTACAGTCCGACACAAACAAGTCGCCGCCGCTGACTCACTTAAAATGCTAACAACAATATTATATAATTTATCTATATGCGGCCTGTGCTCCAAGTTATTACACATATTATCACAGCACTCATGAAAAATAATAGGAAAGTCAACCTCTCTCATCTTATTATGACATAACTCTTGGTATATTTTTATTTGACTAGCGTCTCGAGTTCCCCACTTAACCTTGTTATAAAAGTTATTACTCCTATCAAGTTTTGGCTGCAACACTTTCAAGTTGCATGTTAGCTCTAATGGCAAGTGGTCTGACCAGAAAACATCACACACAACCCTAATATCAACAATAGCTTGCGAAGCGGCTTGAGTGACCACACAATGGTCAAGCCACCTACGACAGTTGTGGTGAGCGTCACTAACGTATGTATACGTATCAGAATTAAGACCGAGTCTCTCTACGTCTGCACAGAACCATTTTTGCTCATTACAAAAACTTAGCAATTCAATACAAAAACGCTCACCTGGGTGTGAATTAAAATCTCCCAACACAAATACACTTTCAACGTTCTCGTTCTCAATAATAGCACTTATTTCGCTCAAACATACCGTAAACTCAATAAGGTTGTCCACTGAGTCTGTAGGCATGTAAACAGAAAAAACTATAAACACGCGGTCCTCCACTACAAACTTAGCTGCTATTAGACGCACACTTTTACACTCAATGACAGACACCGATGTAAACAAACCTTTTCTCCATATCAACGCCACTCCACCATAGGGCCGCCCGCGTAGTATCTCGGCCGACGTATCAACAGCTGACTTGCCCGCAAAGGCGAAATCATTGTGAATAGTGCCTAGGTAGGGTACGTCGTGCGGCAGGAGCCACGTTTCCTGCAGTGCAATGATATCAGTCGATTGGCAAAGCGATCTCACACCGTCAATAGATCTATGAATAGATTTGCAGTTGAAGCTTACGAATTTAACTAGACTGTGATCCATTATGATTGGTGCTAGGTGGTACTCGTAATGTTTCAGGGGATTTACCTTTGAAATTAATAAATTTCCTGAAATTAACACCTTCAGGCCACAGGTTATCGTCCATGAAGACAGGTAACTATGTCTCGGAACGTAAACTTTGTATGCGCTGTAGTCCTTTTCCTGTTTCATTATAACCTTATCCAATTGTACGGACACCTGCGTTTTAGTAAAAATATAGCTCGAGATATCGCTCACTGAGGTACCTTTGTCTACGTTATTGATAAACAATGGTACTTTAATATCTGCCGCTTTGAACTTCATATCCGACTCATTCTTCGCTGTACCTTTTTGCCCAATAAAACGATTTTTGTATCGTTTTTTCCTAACTTCTATCCATTCTTCGTCATGTTTATTTTCTTTCCAAGTACCTGGTTGCTGTACAATATCCGCTAAGGTCCTTTGGTTTGATTTACCGTTCGCATCGCGATCTATTTTTTCATTAACTACCTCCACTTGCCCAGGCGCAGCTACCATACATTGAGTCGGCGCATGACTTAGCTGTGAAGTCGTATGCACCGTACCAAATTGCTCGTTTACTCGTATCGGCGAATGTGGTTTTGCAAACGAGACGCACTTATCGTTAGCACGCTCGGGTGAGAGGGACAGCTGATCCGGCGCCTCGGGCGCTATCAGCTGTTCACTGTGTGTCACTAAGCCCATTGGTCCGCTATCGTAGGTATCACATAAAAAAGCACCTCTTTTGTTATTAACGTTCAAATGATGAACGTTAACTAATGAAGCTCTCTTGAGATTTTCTAGGTCACATTTTAGAACACTAAACTGATCGTCAGTTACATATTTCTCCTTGATATGTGATATGTCGTTCCGTAAAATAAGGAGATCTTTGAGTAATCTGGTGACATCTACATGGTCAAAAGATATTGGTGGCAACTTTTGTAGATCACGAGCTACAAAAATTGGTATTAACTCCGGGTCTGTCTGTTTGAAAAGACTAATAATATCCTCCAAATTTCTGTTTGTCTTGCCTTTATTTTTGCGCGTAATGTTACGCTTCGAAGTCTGGATTGAATCGAACAACAGATTCTTGGCTTCTTCCACCTCCTCTTCCGAAAAAGCGGTCGCACAGATTTGCACTAAACTTTCTTCATTCATAACTTCTATTTTGTTTTGCACAAATGCAAGCACTTCGCAGATCACAATGTTACAGTTTTGACATTTTAATACTTTAGAGGCCATTGCGTAGCCTCAAGGTCAGTGACCGCACTCAACACGAACGCATAAACACCCACCCGCACAGGAAGACGTTTGCGCGTGAACGGTTATAATATTCATTAGGTTTTTTTCACTTAATACGCGAAATTATTATTTTCTTCATAGATAGAAATAAATAGAAGACAGAAGTACCAAACTCAAGTCTTTGCGTATACATGTTTCAATACCATATTGTAAAAAAAATACTTGGTACAGATATGCAGTATTATACATTTTTAGAAAGGTTATTTTATTCTTTTTGCGATACAGCTTAATGATTTTAAAAGTAAAGAAAAATATTTCAGTAATTACTTAAAAAGTGACATACCTTATTTTTCACTTATATTTTTTTTCGTCGAAGGTTTTCAATGTTACCCACGTTTGCCCAAGCGCTAGTTTTTGTGTTGACTAGTAGTCTAACTATTCATAAATAGAATGCAAAAAAATCAGCTGCGGATATTTGCGATTTTAGAAGATATGAGAAAAAAACTGACAAAAGTCAGAACCCGAAAATTGGTATCTTTTGCGGTTTACCACTGACACCATGCACATGAACAATATGGAACTTTTTGGATATTTTCTTCATTATTTCGTGATAACAAAGGGACCTTATCAAATGTTCACTCGATTTGCGTGGGAAATTACAAGATAATAATGATGTAGGTACCAATTCGATATTGTAAAATAAGGGAAGCAAAAACTATTCGAACCATCTACATCAGTGTAACTTCAAGTGAAGCAAATCTCATCTACGCCTATTATTTCTGCAGATTGTGCAGTGTTAAAATGTCTTCCTTCAGCTGTACCAAACGAGACTTCATAATCCCCTATATCGAGGGCAGCAAGACCATGGAATTATTATCCAAAGTTTTAGTGGAAAAGCTCAATGTTTCTGAAAACAACTTGTGTTTTATAATTAGTGACATACAAAGGCACATTCTTCCTATTTTCAAGAAGCGCTGGGCCCTGGCATCTCGGAAAAAAGAAACATTTTTACAGAAGAATTGTACTTGGTTGGACTCAAGGTATTCGTTAAATTTACCGGATTCTGAACAATATTCTACGCCATCAACATCTGGCCAACGAGGAAGAGCATGCGTGGCTTATGAAGACTCCTCAGAATCTACCAAGAAGAGGAAAAACACTCTTCTACTCCAAGAATATGGCTTCGAGCATATAAAAAACGCCTATGTGCAGGGACAACGGGCTTTACGTGAGTACACAGAAGCTCATCTTGTCGAAGAATTAAGAACCGCTGACACTCAAAATAAATTAGATATCTCAAGTAAGTGGAACGACTCAGACCAGATGAAGATTCTTTCCGATACGGAAGCATTGAGTGCTTTTATAGATTTGGATCTAACAAAAGCACAATATATGTACCTACCTGAAAAACTTAACCAACGAACGAAAGTGTTGTATATTCCCGCCTTACTACAAAATACAAAAAATAAAAAGATCTTGTTATCCACCATCTTCTACAATCAAAATCACGAATACTTATGCTAAAGTGATTAATATCCAAGATTTATTGGATCATACTGCTGCTAGAATTTTAAAAATCGATTCTGTTTTCCAAAAACAACATAGAACATTGATCCTTTATTGTAAATGGGGATGTGATGGTTCATCTGGTCAAAGCCAATACAAGCAAATACTTGCAGAAGAGTCGGAAACCATTTCAGATGCCAATTTGTTCATCACTTCATTAGTCCCCATCAGATTAGTTGATGTGCAATCGGGATCCGTTGTTTGACAAAATCCAGTACCTTCATCTGTCCGTTTTTGCAGACCCATTTCTATTGAGTTTTGTAAGGAAACTCCAGAAAAAACCAAGGCAGTTGTCGATGATATTAAAAAAACAAATTAGGGCTGCACAAGCATCACTTATAAACAAAGCTGGTCTTGTAGTAAATGTGAAGCATGAACTATTTCTAACGATGATCGATGAAAAGGTGGCTCAGGTCCTTACAGATACTCCATGTGGTTCCACATGCACGATATGTGGGGCTACTCCACGGCTAATGAATGACCTATCGAAAGTAACTGCCAGACCTGAAAACGAAAACGCCTATCAATACGGATTGTCCACCTTACACGCCTGGATTCGCTGCATGGAAATGATATTGCATATTTCCTATAATCTTTCGTTTAAGACTTGGTCTGCTTCAACTGAGGAAAATAAGAGATTAAAAAAAGAAAAGAAAGAACTTGTTCAAATACGGAGGAGTTGGGATTAATCATCGACAAACCTCGGCAAGTTAGCGGGAATACGAACGATGGCAATACCGCACGAAGATTCTTCTATAATAGCACTTGCTCATCGGAAATAACAGGTGTAGATGAGGCATTGATTAAACGCCTATAAATTATCTTGCAAGTTCTTTCTTCTGGAATGATGATCGACCCTGAAAAATTTGGGGAATATGCAATAGAAACTGCAAGAATCTATGTTTAGTAAGTAATGACGATTGGTATTATATGCCATCCTCCGTTCATAAAATACTCATACACGGGGAAAACGTTATCAAACATTTTGCGGTGCTTCCTATTGGATAGCTATCGGAAGACGCACAAGAGTCTCGCAACAAAGACTACAGAAACATACGACTTCATCATGCCAGAAAATGTTCCCTATCTGCTACAAATGAAGATGTCTTCAAAACGCTTTTATACACGTCAGATCCATATATAATTATATAACAAGTTTGAGAAAACCGTACGTAAGAAATGTGAAAGAACTTGAAGAAGAGGCAATTAAGTCTTTTAAACGTGGCACCTGAAAGTGAACCCACATTTACTGACCCTGATCCTTAAGTGGTACTTATAAGTTAAAAATAATATTTATATTTAGTTATTACTTATATTTGTACCTAGCTACATCATTTTCTGAAGCCAGAGTAGGTATAGGATGTATCGATTTATTAGTAATATGTTTTTAATTTAGTAAATTGTTATTATATATATATATTGTTTACTTTGCTTGTTGTAATTAACCATGGTTTAATCTTTTTAGTCATTATAAACTTGTATTCCACTTGAAATAAATTTTTAACTATTTTTTTCGTGATTTTTTCCCATTTCTTTCATTCTATGCAAAAAAACATACATAGATACACAAGAAAACACTATAAACTACACATCATTCAAATCTCCAAACCTTACTGCATATTTGTGCCAAATTTCATTACGATACGACAAAAATTCATGAAGTTACGGATTTTTGATCCGATACCGACCTATATTTTCCATAGTGCGGCGTCGCGCTGCAACGCACGCAACGCTGTCAGCTGCGGCGACCACCAGTACACCTGGCGCCAAGCCCGTCCTGGCTGGACTCGGGGCATAGCCACGTCACAAATCTCGGACATGGCCTCCCGGTACCTCTCGGCCTCGTCGTTGATGTCAGCAGGCCTGTCCGGTGGTGACACCCAGGCCTGCACGATCGAGGCTTCCAGGAGAAGCTCCCGGTCCAGCTTTTTAAGCGCCCACCGCGGACCACACGGGGCCTGTCGGACCGGCGCGGTAGTTACGATCCTTACATACTCACTCTCTTTTCTTCGTTTACATTCATACACGCTTGCCGGTTGCAAGTATTTAATTAACGACCTTTCTGAAGTACATCAACAATACGGTCACCATTTTGTCCTTCTAGAGCATGCCCAGCGTTTCCACCCACATCATCATCTGCGTAGCCTTTTCGAAAACTTGTTGGGGTTAGCTGCCAGTCTAACCGGACGCAGCTGAGCACAATTTTTTACATGGAGCCACTGCTTATCTGACCTCCACAACCCGGGGAAGACAATCCCCTCTGTAAGACTGGTTATCAGACTCTCGGGCTTATGACGACCCGTAACGACAGTCAAAGATCCACACATTACGACGGCTTTACGAATTTTCCGAGATACGGTGTTTCTTGGTTTATTAAGATAGTCACCCATCCATTATTACTAGCTACAAGCCCCCATCCAAATTTACCATATATGTACGTCTCTGTTATTATGTCCTCCTTAATTTTTTTAAGTCCTCCATCTTATCAACGTTAATAATCTCATCCAAGACTACAAAGTACAGCCTCAAAGCCGACTTCGTTACTTCGCTCAGAACCACATTCATCAAGAAAATTTAATTGGAACAAGCCTTCAGGATATTTACAGAGGAAAACGTCTTCAGCAATTTAATACCGAGCTAAGAGCTTATACTCGTAATAACGGTTTACAAACCCAAAGACAAACGGGAATAGAACTGCGGAGTCGCGCAAAGTACTTAATAATTACCAGGAAACCAGGAGTTGGTAGGAGTTGTGCTACAATGCCTGTGTAAGCGTCTTACGTGCATGAGTTGGCAATTTGCGGAGACGCGCGGTATGGATCGTGATAGAGTAGATACAGTTGATTGCATAAGTTTTTGTTATCAAATTGAATCATAGTGCATAGATATAAATTAAAGTGTCTGTAAATAACGACAAACTAACAGCATTTGCTAAATGCATATAAAAGTGTTAAAACAATTTTTATAAAACTTTTTCTGTTCTTTTGTTCCGGCTAATCTCCAAAACGGAACCAATTTTGACAGGACTTTCACAGGCTGACAGCTGATGTTGAGTAGGAAAGGCTACTTTTATGGAACAATACCTAGGACGTACCCGTGGGTTAATTTCCGACACCCCCGTGGGTACAGCTTCAAAATAATATGGAGTACGAGAAAAAATAATTATTGTTTTTGTTTTTAATGTTGATGTTTTGAAAGATTTCATAGTTGCAAAGTTCTCCTTTGCATTTATACTATCTCTGTTTTAAGTTAATGTCGTTTTGTGTCTCACCACATTGTATAAAATAACAGGATCGACTCAATCAGTAAAAACCACTTGAGGTAATGCTAGAAAAAACACTGCAATAAAAAACACTATACATTGCGTCTCGTAATCGTAACAAACACTGCAAATAATATTATTAACGCCACAATGCCCATAACTTTAAACTTCCACAACCGTTTGTACCTCAGATTCGTCTCAGTCTTCAGAACTCATAGCGTACGTAAGACAAATATCTGGTTGGATACGTGCCTTCAACACTGCACATTACACTTTACCTTCCTACATTTAGATCCTAAGCTCACTCACACATGCACACAAGTCGTTTATGCAAGAAAACACATGAACGTCCGAAGAGTCCCCGCTAATCCCCGTTAAAATCTGTTCATATGAATTTTTATGTTTATGTTCGTGTGTTCCCACAGATATGCCTGTACACATATGACTTTAGCTGACATCGTTTTTTCATCAATAGTGTATCGCATTTTGGCGATTTAAGGTCAGATTGCTATGGCAAAATGCCGCTTATACTACGACTGTTTCGATGCTGCATCTGTTAGGTAATTCGCTGCGTTTTTGATCAGAGATACACTTTTTATCATGCATTTTTGTCAGTCGCTGCTATCGAGTTTTCTAATAGCGACTAAACTGCTGATTACAGAAGCTATGAACGAGCGGGATTAGAGCTCAGTTATATAGAGCTTCCAAAAAGCAATCAAATTATATCATGAAAAAGAAAGAAAGAAAGAAAATACGTTTATTTGCGGTAAATAAGACGCAAAAACAAACTGAACACAACAAAAATATAAAAAAATAGCTGGGGAAAATATGCGTCAAATCCACGCAAAACGGCCATCGCTCAGCATAATACTGCGACTCTATGCGAAACAGAGCCCCAGCGCTGGTTTTCAGCGACAGCCGGCGCTGACGTGTGACGTCGGCCGGTGCAGCAAATCATAATAAAAAGAAGTAACAATACTAAATCTTAAATAATAAATAACACAATATTAAAAGGCAAATAAAGAGCGAAATACAATTTTAAAACTTATCATGCTGATATGATGTTTATTTCTGCAAGGTAAGTAGATCTTTTTACACGTAAAACTGGCAGGCGCATTCTTACTTGACTAATCCCTGAGAAACAAAGCCAAGCAAACTTATAAATCACGGTCTCATATTTTAATAATGATACTAGCTTTTCCAGCGGCTTCGCCAGCGTGGTAATTGGAAATTATACTGCGAGAATTTACTACTGGGATAAAAAGTATCATAAGTCCAAGTTATAAACCATCTATGTGCCAAATTTTATTCGGATCCATCGGGCTGTTTTTTCGGCATATACATAGTTACAAATATCAAAAGACACTTTCACATTTATAATATTAGAAGAAATAGTAGCATTGTGTGAGTCTATGCAGTGTCATGTCTTTTTTGCGTGGGATAACATCAAATTACTCTACAAGGACACGGCAGTGCTCCGCCCAGGCAGGGCAGAACTCCACAATATCCACATAATGGTGACACCCCGGCGGCGACCTCTCGCGTCCCGCCCTGGTGCGAGCCATGGTACGGAGCGAGAGGGAATGGGAAGCCGTCACCTCC
The DNA here is from genome assembly GCA_932294355.1 of Aporophyla lueneburgensis. Taxonomy (NCBI): domain Eukaryota; kingdom Metazoa; phylum Arthropoda; class Insecta; order Lepidoptera; family Noctuidae; genus Aporophyla; species Aporophyla lueneburgensis. The sequence goes on from OW028742.1 coordinate 5,944,614, forward strand.
TTCTGCGAAGCAGTAATGCTCGCGAAGGAGGAGGCGGGGCGCGTGAGGGAGTGGCAGTCTCTGCGCCCTCACGTCCCTAGCCGCCGCAGGAGGAGACGCCCCGGGCGTCGGGAGTCAATAGCGGACTCCCGGCCACCGTAGGCGCGAGCTTGCGGGTGGCGAGCAGTGGGTAGCTCGCCGCCCGGTAAGGACCAAGCTCGAGTCGACGGCGCGCAGTGTTCCACGCGCGCCTCAAAGAGATGTCAGCAGCAGTGTAGGGGTCTACTAGGACCGATGCCTGCCGGGGTCGCGTGATTGTTCGAAAGAGATACCGTGACCCTGGCACATGGGCAACTGATGGAACACGGGTGGGTTTTAGTCAGTAAAAGTCTGACACGCCCTCCCGCTCCGCCCAGAGCGGGAGAAGTCATTTGATGATTTCCCATCCTGAAAAAAAAAAAAAAAAAATGGTGACACCCGGGCACTTCCTCCCGCCTTATTTGGAACAGGAATTTCCCGAAGCAGCTGTGTCCAGTGAGGACCTGCGTAATGCGAAAAGTGAGGACACCGTGGCACCTCTCCAGCCCCTCCTCAAAGAGGAGACTTACCGCAACACTTGTGGCGTGCCCGAAACAGACCCATGTCTGGAGAATCCCTTTAAAGAAAGACCCATTGCAGTGAATTGCTACTTTAGCAATAGAGCTTATCCTCGATGCAAAAGTTGCACATCTGCCGGCTGTAATTTGTGCTAGATATTGCAGCACACACAGTTTGAGCCTTTAGACTGAGCTAAGTGTTCCTACGTGGTTGAGTGAATCGACTTGCTTTGAAATTGGATTGAATATAAGGCACATTGATGAATCCGCTCCATGTATATGTAAATGTATGAATGTATGTGGTTTCTTAATTGCTAGAGCAGTGGTTTTCCTGTGTATAGTCAAGGGAATATTATATGTGTTGAATTACAAAGCTGTTTTCTGATAAACTATCTGTTAAAATTGTGATATATTTAGTTAAATACCTATATTTTTAAATAATATCTCACAATTCCTAGTTACTTTAAGTAGATATATACTATTACAGCAGCTTTCACAAGCTAAAATTTTATGCTGAAATGTTCAATATAATTAGAAGTAGTCACCGGAAAAGGTACCTTTTCCTTATAATTCTTAAAAAAAAATATAATACTAGCTTTTGCCAGCGGCTTCGCCCGCGTGGAGGTCGGAAATTATCCGGTGGGAACATACTACCGGGATAAAAAGTAGCCTATGTCCTCTCTCAGGCTCTAAACTATCTGTGTACCAAAGGAGATGTTTCATTTTCGGCCATCAGACGTACATTTATCGAAAAAGAGGAAAAAATACCACAAATTGGGGAAAAATATTCTCTGGTGAATTTGAGCCTGATTTGTTGTGTACAAAAAATAATAGTTTTTCAATTATTGCCATGTTTTATTCAACATGGCGTCTCGTTTGCTTCATTCGTTCATGCAAACTTCATTCGTTCTGAAATCATGTCTCACCAAATCAATGTTAAGTAGAAAATAATTAAAAAATGTATTTATTCTTGTTGCGATAAAAATAAATTACTATTATTCTCTTACACATATTTTTGAGTAAACATAATTAAGTGTGACCATTTCATCGTTACAAAAATCTTTAGTCTCCATTTTTGAAGTGTGTTTCTAAACGAATTCAAAATAATCGCTCGCTAACTCTTAGGACAAACGTCAAACATTTTTAATTTTTATTTTGTACTTATAAACCATTTGATATTATGAAGAAAATGTTACTTTATTCTATTCAGGAGTAAGTTTCCCAACTTCACTAAACTGTACACGTTATGGCCGGAGCCCCATATAAAAATGAAACATCTCCTTTTATTTGACTGACTGGCCTGTTAGTCTAGTGGTTAGTGACCCTGACTGCTAAGACGGAGGTCGATTCCCACCCAGGACAAATCTTTGTGTGATGAACACGATCATTTGTTCTGTGTCTGGGTGTAATTTATCTATAATATGTATGTATTTAGAAATATATAAGTATGCTTATCAGTTGTCTGGTTGCCATAGTACAGGCTCTGCCTAGTTTGGGATCAGATAACGGTGTGTTGGTTGTCCTAAGATATTTATTTATTTAAATCGGTTCATTATAAATGATAAATGATAAATGATAAATGACTTTATTTTTGCAAGTAGGTTTGTACAAACACTTTTACACGTCAATCATATTTTTTTTTTAAACTAGATGAGTTCGGCATTTCCTATCTGACTACTCTGAGAAGAAACGCCGAAACAAACTCAGAGGTCACAGTCTCTTTTAAAGTCCAGACATAATCTTGATCAGATCATGTGAAGACCATGTGGATTGGTGTCTGAAGTGGTCTTTTAAGGAAAGAACACACAGCTTGAGTGGACCTGTCCAATCAGTGCACGCATTTGTCAGTAATCATGCAGCCCCACTCAGAACTTAAGGAGGTCAATGATTCGACGAACAATACCAAAGAAAGGACATTTGTGAAGGTCGCACAAATTACTCAAACTGCCAGACAATGTAAAAAATTAAATTAGAAGAAAAGGAAACCAAAAAAAAAAGAACACCCACTTCGTCTTCACATTTACAATGGGTAATTAAAACAATATAATACTTAAAAGTAAATATTCATGTCATTGTATAAGTAAAATTCACCAATGTCAATGTGTATATAAAATCAGGAAATAGTCCCGGTCTGATCATTTGAGGACCATGTACATGGGGGTGTCTGAAATGGTCTTTTGAGGAAAGAACCATACAGATTGAGTGGACCTGTCCAGTCAATGCACGCATTTGTCAGTAATCTTGCAGCTCAACTCAGAACATAAGGAGCACAAAGATTCGACGAACAATACCAAAGAATGGACATTTTGGTAGGCCGCATTAAGTACTCAAACTGCCAGATTATCATTAAAATGGAATGAGTAAGAGAGATATAAAAAAACAAACATCACCTACATAGTCCTCACATTCAAAATCACTTAAATAATAATAATAATATTATACTTCTGAAAGTATATATTCATGTCATAGTGTAAACAATAATCAAATGTCAAAGTGTATAAGCAATAATCAAAATGTCAAAGTGTATAAGCAATAATCAAAATGTCAAAGTGTATATTCCCAATAAAAAATTAATAAAAAAAAGGCAAGTAATTAATAATAAAAATAAAAAATATCATTCAGTACAATAATAATTTAAAAATAAAAATCAAAAATTGGAGCAGCTTAATCCCAAGCTTTTTTGTCCTCAATATAATCTTTGACAGTGTAAAAGGCTTTCTGGCACAACTTACGTTTAATGAATGATTTAAATTTATTGAGACTTAGATCTTGAACATGGCTTGGAAGTTTATTATAAAAGCGTATACATTGACATCTGAATGAGCCACCTATTTTCTTGAGCCTTGTTGAAGGTACAATAAATTTGTGTTTATTCCTAGTATTTATATTATGGATATCACTGAATTTTTTAAACAATTTAATATTCTTATGGGCATATAAAAGATTTTCAAAAATATACTGTGAAGGCACAGTCATTATATTAATTTCTTTAAATTTCTCTCTGAGTGAGTGTCTCGGGCTTAATTTATAAATTGATCGAACAGCCCTTTTCTGCAAGACAAAGATAGTCTGAATGTCGGCGGCATTTCCCCACAACAGAATACCGTACGACATTACACTATGAAAGTAGGCAAAATACACTAAACGGGCTGTCTCTATGTCAGTTAAATTCCGAATTTTTCTAACAGCGTATGCAGCGGAGCTTAGCTTTTTCGACAATTTATCTATATGCGGGCCCCACTGAAGCTTGGTATCCAAAGTTAGGCCCAAGAATACAGTGCTATCTTCAGGATTCAATTCTTCGCCCTTCACCAACACATTCGTTTTCACTTGCCTAACGTGAGGTAGCGTAAACTTAATGCATTTGGTTTTTTTTTCATTAAGAAGCAAATTATTTACATTGAACCAGTGAACTACTTTTGAGATCGCGCTATTAACATCGTCAGTATCCACTTGCTGACGTTTAAGTTTAAACAAAAGTGAAGTATCATCCGCAAACAAAACTATATTATGATTATCTTTTATAAGGTAAGGCAAGTCATTAATATAAATAAGAAACAAAAAAGGACCAAGAATTGAGCCCTGTGGGACTCCCATTGTTACGATAGATCCGGGAGACCTTTTTCCATTGACATCGACACTCTGAATCCTATTACTCAAATATGAAGTAAGAAGATCCAGAGCTCTGTTCCGGATCCCGTAGTGGCGGAGTTTCCTGATTAAAGTTTCATGAAGAACGCAATCGAATGCTTTAGATAAATCACAAAAGATGCCCAAAGCATCGCATTTATCTTCCCATGCATTATAAATATGTCCTAGGAGTTCAACACCGGCATCGGTAGTTGAACGACCCCTTGTAAAACCGAACTGTTTGGTATGTAATAATTTATGTTTATTAAAAAATCGTTGCAACTGATCTAAAATTAATTTCTCAAAAATTTTACTGAACGTAGGTAGTACTGAAATAGGTCTATAGTTAGTGGGGTCTGATGTACTACCAGATTTAAATAAAGGTATTATTTTACTATTCTTCATAAGATCAGGAAACTCCCCACACTCAATACAATTATTAAATATAAGAGCTAAAGTAGGTGCTACAATGTCAATAATAGACTTGGCGACTTCTACAGAATTACCCCACAGATCTGCAGTCTTTTTTACATTTAAAGTGTGGAAGGTTTTAATTATATCTTTACAAGTAATATGTTCAAAATGAAATTCCGAATCGCAAACATTAACATTTTCAATAAGCAAAGACTCAGCAACAGAAGGTGATGAGTTTAGGGATTTTGTAGTTGAAACAGGAATATCTGAAAAGAAATTTTCAAAAGCCGCAGCGACTTGTGAGTCTGATTTTATTATGTTGTCGTTGATAGACAGGCTGTAGTCATTATTTCGTTTACTAGACCTTCCCGTTTCACTATTAATAATATTCCAAGTCGTTTTAATAACATTACTACTATTTTTAATCTTAGAACTCAAATAACGCGACTTGGCCATCCAACAGACTTTTTTAAATAATTTCGAATAATTTCTAACATACAAATTAAATTCAGCAGTGTTGACAAAAGCCCTTTCATTGTACAGCTCATAAAGCCGTGTTCTACTTTTATGAATACCAATGGTCGCCCAATCACTGAAAGATACGTTACTGTTAACTGAGATAGTCCGGGGAATAAAAGTCGAATTAAAGTCATTACAATATGTCTTAAAAAACTCATCATATAGATGATTGGGACCACCATTAATAGATAAAAGTGGCAATTTCTGAACTAGTTTGCCTTTAAAGGCTTCTAGGCGAACTGCAGTTTTGGGGTTAACAGTGATATCTCTTTTACTTAGTTTTTTATTTTGATTTTGAAAAGTAATCTGTTGCCCGCAATGATCAGAATCTAGTAAATTAATAATTTCTTTGTGGCTTGGTATAACATCAGTATAAATATTATCAAGGCATGTGGCACTAGTAGGGGTTATTCTTGTGGGATCCATAAATAGGTTTACAAGATTGTAGGACTGAAATAGACTTATTATTTTACTACAAGAACCTGAGTTTTCTAATAAATTAACATTAAAATCCCCGCAAGCAATAATAGACTTGTTTGAGTTACTAATCTTGTGTAATACTTCATCCATGACCTTTTCAAAGCAGTCATACAATCCTGATGGTGGTCTGTACACACTTAATACAATAAACTGCTCCAATTCTATACAGGCAATTTCTACTGTTCGCTCAATGGAGAGGCTCACAATATCCTTACGGTCTTTAAATTTAAGTTGGTTATTTACTAAAATTAGTGAGCCACCATGTATAGCATTTACTCTGTTGAACGAACTACCAACCTGGTGATTATTAAAATTGAACATGAACTGGTGGCTTTTAAGCCAGTGTTCTGTAATACAAAGAATATCTATATTTTTACAATTAAGGAATAAATCTACTTCTAAATCTTTGTTCAAAAATCCTTGAATGTTTTGATGCACCAGGTTGATACTATGTAAGTCTTTTACACATACATTTGCCATACATACATTTGTGCAAGAGGTTGCCTCTATTGTCTTAATTTCTAATTTAAACTAAAATCAATGTTATCAATTGTTACCAAATTATTAGCAGAATTGTTCAACATGCCATTGCATTGCTCAAAAGGAAGGGGGTTAATAGCCAAATTCTTGGCTGAAATAGAAAAAAAATATGATAGCGACACAGCTATCTGTCTTTTATAATAGGTAGAAAGATAGTACATAACACTATTATATCTGTCTTTTGTCAAGTACCAATGATTACTAACATAATTGTTAGTATCAACTAAATGAAACAAATTATTATTAAATGTCAAATTGTGCAATGTCATGTTGATTTCAAATCTTAACCTATTTTCCTCCTGTGGCAAGCTGTTACTGTAGGGAAATGTAAATAATACAATCTTTCTTAAACTAAGATTACTCAATGTTTGAAAGTATTGGAGCAATTCCCCTTTGTTCACATTTCCCCTATTACCCATAAAAATTAATAATGTGGTCTCCTGGGTAAAATTACATTTAATAATTTCCTTCATAATATTAAATAAGGAACAACCCGGCATACAGTAATTTATTATTGACTGACCTGGACATTCATCTGTCAACAAGTTGCCTAATTCTTTTCCAATTTCATCGCAAAATAACACTACATCACTTTTTACAATTTGCTTACACTGTTTATTGGAACTATTAGTAACAGGAAATGCAAAATCAACACAGGGTTGCAATGGGGTGGTATTGCAAGTTGTCAATGAATGGTCTGGTGTAGGTAAATTTGATGATTTTTGACATTGCTCACAGTTGGTTGTTTGCGAGTTTACCAGCTCATTCATTGCCAACACATATTCCCTCATGAGATCTTCTGAGGTATTATATTTGTTAGTCATTGAACTTAGTTTTTCCTGTAGGTGATCAAGTTCAGATTGTAAGTGCTCTGTGTCAATGCTGTACCTCCTGTTACTTTCTTCCAAATTAGAAGAATACATATCTAATATTTTGAGTACGTTTAGTCTTTCTCTATTAAGTTTAACATTTTTAATGAAGAACTGATGTTTTTTAACCAACTTTTTGGTTTTAACAATGTATCTATTCATTTTTATGTATTTTTTAAGTTTGTTTTTACTAGTGACTACCCTCACTGAGTTGCATGACTTTGAATTATCATGACCTATCAAATCTATGGTGCAAGAGGGATTGATAGCAGAAACCATTGAGGGGGCAACAGGCATCAGCTCATCGAATAGACTCTGATTCAGCGAGGCGGTGATATTAGAGTTTATGGTCTGTAGTTCTGAAATTTGACTTTGTGCCTCATGTAGCTGTTGTTGTAATAAATGTTTGTGATTAAGAGCTTGTTCATACTCTATGCTACACTGGCTGAATCCGTCCACAACAAGCTGAAGTCTGTCGCGTTCTTCTATGGCATCAGTGTATTGAGTGTATATCTGAGCCATTTCAATTTTTAATTTCCTATTATTATCATGGGCATCGAAGAGCACCTTCTCATTGTCATCCATTTCCTTATTCAGTTGGTCACAGAGCTCCTTTGACGCCTGTAATTCGCTCAAAGCCTGTTTGAGTTTGGACTCTTCGAGGCGAGCACGGGCGCTGCGAGTCATAATCATGATTATAAAGAATAAGGAACCGACAAGAAATTGAAAGAGAGAAGATGGTGCCAGTAGTCTATAGGAAGATTAGTTTAAGTGAAAAATGAAATTTAGATGTAAAGAAGGAGTTCTGTCACCAAACCAAGGTAAGGTTATGTTTACGTACAAAGGTCACTGACATTAATAATCGTATTAAAAGTGAACAACGGAAAAGTTGGTAAAAAAAGAGTACGTAAACAAACTAATAGCATGTAAAATACAAAGTATTGTACCTGATATTAAGATGACAATGCAAAAGTTCACCTCTGCCGGCAACTGTCACCGATTCACTTTGAAATATTTAAACTTATTGTACACTTGTTATGTGAATCTAAGACGAAATACACTTTATTATTCTATGTACTAGATGAGTAATTGGAAATAGGCCATATAAACAATGAAAAACTAATAATTAAGATTAAAATTACTAGGACAAATTTAAATCAGCTGTTAGCTGTAGTGTTGCCACAGGGGAAAAAAAAAAAAAAAAAAAAAAAAAAAAAAAAAAAAAAAGTTTTAGCTGGAAAGCGAGACAGACAGACAGAGTTACTTTTGCATTTATAATATTAGTGTGGATTTACTTGTTAAATATTATTATGTATCTAATATAGTACATGAATATATCTATAATATAAAAAATCACGCGTGCAGCACCGAACAACAAACGTACGAAAAAAAAACAAAAAAAATTTTGTGTGAGAGACTATTTCTTTCTTTTCTCTCATATAACGAAATGTTTCACTCTCCATTCTCGTCTAATTATCTAATGGAAATTATTTAACTACCATAGAATGACATATTCTTCAAAAAAATAACATTCTATTTAATATCTTATCATAAAATTCACAAAACATTTTAAGTCAATACAAGTATGAACAAACCTATCTTCAGTACAAGTCCACGATTGTGAGATCCGAGGCAATTAAACTTCCCCAAATGGCGGCGCAGAAGCAAAATCAACATTAATTGGTCAAAGTATATATTATTCAAAATAGGCTTAAGTCAATTAGCAGAGAACTTCAAAGACCCACCCTTTACTTGAAACCAAGGCGTACATTGTTAGTAGTAAATTCAGTACCGTAACCAACATCAAAGATTTGCAAATGACAGTCGAGATATCATGAGTTTGCGAGTCACTTAAATCTAACAGTACACACAGTAGTAGATAGGGAAGAGAGTGGGGAAGTAGGTAGTGTACTTGATATAAATTAAAATATCTGGATGACCGAGCTTTGCTCGGTATGTTTTGCTAAATTGTGTTTAAAATAATAAGTTTATGTTCAAGTTGATTAACGATAAAGTTGGTCATTGAAAAAACGAATAAAACGACACTTTATAAAAATGAATCCTAGCTAGATCGATTTATCGCCCCCAAAACCCCATGTATACTAAATTTTATGCAAATCGTTGGAGCCGTTTCCGAGATTCAGATTATATACATATATATAAGAATTGCTCGTTTAAAAATATAAGATTAGCTTTTCATGCCTGTGCGACTGCGCGTTCTTCTAAACTACAAAATTGATTTTGATGCGGTTTTCACCATCATTTAGAGATTTTTTTAGATAAGGTTATGTTTGTATTAAACTTGGGTACACATTAATATGTAGTTGTTAAAACTGTACGGAGCAGAAGCGGGTTGTTAACTTACAATAATAAAAAAAAACTGAACCATTTTGATGGTTATTGCTTCAAATGTTCGAAAAATTTGTCTCTTCAACAACACAAATAATGCAATGTATGTTGTTGAACTTTTCGTCTACACTGAACCAATAAAACGCTTTATTGACACGCAATTTAATTAGTAAGTCTGCAGACAATCGGCTGCTGAATATACATTTGATAGAGGCATAACCTAAAGTCAAGAATCAACAGGTTTTGTAGAAGCACAAAAGCATACTAATTTCAGGCAGATACCTTATTAGCATACAAATTGAATATACTAGGATCATAGCTATGATCCTAGTATATTCAATTTGTATATTGACAGAACGCCGCTAGCTAGCGGCGTTCTGTATATAGTTCCTGCCTATACTCATGAGAAACAGGCGTGAGTCGAGGAGAGTATGATTATTGAACATGAAGAGCACGTCGTAAGCGAGTAAAGACCCTAGTGGGGAAAAGGCGCAAGAACCCAGTGTTAATGGTGGCCAAGTGGTACTGGTAACGGCAGTGACTTACGAGCTGTAGGATTGTATGTTCGAACCCAGTGAAGCGCTTTCATCATCACGCACCGCCACTTCGACCAATTCCGTGCTTCTCGCATCCAGCAGATTCCTGCGGCCTTCACCAAGTCATCAGTCCATCCTGTGGGAGGCCTCCTAACGCTACGTCTTCCAGTACGCGGTCGCCACTCCAAAACTTTCCGACCCCATCGGCCATCGGTTCAACAGTGTCTTAAGACGAAAGTCTTTGACCAGTGCTTGTTGCCAGCAATGACTTATGGCACTGAGACGTGATCGCTCACAGTGGGCCTCACTATAAAGCTGAAAGTCACCCAAAGTGCAATGGAGAGGGCTATGCTTGGAGTAAATTGCTTTACTTTGTGTAAAATTATTTCATCACCACTGCTCTCAAAACGGTGATGGGAAACATCGTGAGGAACCCACATGTTCAACAACCAATTAATCCGTTTTAATTCGGAGACATGTTTCATCTACTAATCCTAAATGGGCCCGCGTGGTGGATTACGGCACAACTCCTTTTCACAGAAGAGAGGCCTCTTTCCCAGCAGTGAGAACATTATAAACTGATTATGCTCTGACCTCTGTGCTGCCATTTACTGAGATTTGATTTAGAATACAATACTATTCTACCAAGAACAAAAAAAGTTCCTTATGTATTTTAATTCTGTAAAAATGTTTCTATCTCATCAGAAAAATAGTCATCATACTTGACATCGTACTCTTGTCGACTGAAGAATACAAACATCTCTTCTTTTCCGTTTTACACAATTTTTCTACGATACAATCTATCATTTTGTCTTCTCTTCCGTCGACAAATTCCGTTTCTAGGCGGTCAAGCTACGCGTGCAGGAGTAGTATTTGTGTATCCAGTATATATTCAGCTGCTAAAACAAACGAGCAGCAAACTCTCTAGCAACCCAGTTGTTTACTTTCCCCAGTCAGAAGTAGCTACTAATGAACATAACATACCATCACGCCTTTATTCCCCGAAGGTTAGGCAGTGGTGTATTTATAGTACCTACAGACACATTTCGACAGTTATTTTTATGTTCCATGTATGTTTTTATGTGTTCCATGTAGGTGGCAAATCTATTTTTCCATCAACCAGGCACAAATCCAGCCTGCAGACTACTACTAAGGAATTCTAGATCGAAAAACCCAATAAAAATTTGCTCGACCCAGGAAATTGAACCCAAGCAGAGTGAACGCGGTCTTATATTCGGAGCAGACAATGTGATGGCGAAAAGAGGAGAAACCACTAGAACAAAGTAAAAACCTGATCCAGAATAATTTCATGAACAACATACCTAGTTACTCATAAAACAACTTTCATCTAGATAACTATACAGAATAATTTATGTGCAAAAAAATTGCTGGAAACTTAAAATATTCAGCATATCATGTTACAAAGTTATGCAGCAGAGCATATGCGCCAAATTAGATTTTATCCTTGCTCTAAAATATTCTACATACTTCTCATGCAGATAATATTAGAATATCATGTACGTTGAATTTTAACGTTCTTTCTATTCGAGAAACCGTGTGCCCGTTGGGCAAAAATATAGACAAACTTTAATTATTTACCTCGGTATTATCTTCGGCGGTGAATTTCGAAAAATCTTCCTAAGCGTTCACTCTTTCTGTATAAGAAACTCTTATGAAAAAATTCATACTTAAAGGCCCAGTGGTTTAGACCGTGTACGGTCTGTCAGTGAACAGATGAATTTAAGATTGTATCTAAGCACATTTAGGTATATTCAAATGAATAGATACAGCTCCATTGAGAATAACCAGCTTTCAACGTTCCCTTTGTTGAAACACAGACGAAAAACAGCTCCTATTTGTGGGGGATTAATTAGAGCCATCCACCACACGTAAAGATGCTCACCTATCCCCGAACCAACCGCGGCAACCGCAGCTTAACCTGGTCGATCGACCAGTGCGGGTGTTATTATTTAACCACAGTCCACCCCCCCTTCCACCCTTCTACAACCACATTAGTTAAAGGTACTTTTCTTTGTAATTTAATTTACATAGGAAGTCATGTAAAAACCTTTTAAACAAGACTGTGGTTGTAACAGTGGCTCGTTGAAGCGGAACCAAAGAGGCTTTGGAAATTCACAAAGCGAATTTCTTATTAAAAGGTTTAAAATTGCAATATGCAAAGTAGATTTTTATTTTCACCTCGAAAAGGAAAAATGTTGGAAAAATATAAGTTTTTAAATATAATGGAGCTGTCGAGAACATTCGTTTTGTTTAATGCATTTATTACCAACATAAAAGTTTTACGCTTTTGTAGGTCAGCGCAAGTTTTCTTTGGCCATGGCGCCATTTTGTTTTCAATGTAATTTATAAACTACTTTCTCTTGTGTAGTGTTTGCAAGAACTACTGCCGGGCAAACTATTACTTCATTTTTCTATTTAGAAATTTTCAGTAGCAGCCCGGAGCTTGGGTTTTTTTGTCCGGTTTTTGGCAATAGGCTCTGTCGGCGACGAAATCTAAGCATCTAGGCGCAAGTAGTATCGGAGTGCACCCTGACAATGATTTTGTAAGTTAGAAAGCATTTTTAAATTAGTAAAGGTCTCAAAAGTTCGTAAAAATGTCAAAATTTAGACCCCCTCTGGGTAAGTGGGTGCAAGTAGCGCAGAGAGCGCCTTGATAATAAAATGTAAATATAAGGAATAATTTCGTAGCCAGTAAGGAATTTAATAATTTGGAAAAGTCTTGTTTATAAGTTTATGTATTAGATTCTAATTAGTTTTAGTTTATAGATTTCATGCTTAGTTTTCTTATTAGAATCTAATTAACTTCAATTTGAGTGAATCTTGTAAGGAAATGTACAAAATTTCGAAAGGAATGTTCTATAATTACGTAACTTGAAAATGAGGTTTTTTGTTTATGGTCCGATTGTTGCTATTTTTGTTGTTTACGATAGAATTAGATGTAAAACCACTTTTAACGTTTAAATTATCAAAATCGGACCACAGGATTCAGAGATATTATAGATTAAAGATAGTGGCAATTGTCCTAAGTCAAACTTTGTAAGTTTTTGTTCTAGAAAGTTTTTATTGTGACTATGTACATGCAATATTGTGTTTTTATATAAGAAGGGACCACATAACAAATGTAAAAATATATAAAATGTAAGGGTTATGTGATAATTAATTAAAAATAAAGGGGTTCAAAAACTTCGGCTTGATGAAAACTAACAGTGAAATGGGCTTGAAAATCACTGTCGTCTATAAGGTAATGGGAAGCGGCCCCGTCGACTATAAAATACGCACGATCGGCCGGGCCCATTTAGTCGCAGCTCAGCCGTTGAAGAGGCACAACGAAGAACAAGCCGGAGTCCATGGACCAAAAATACTAGAAGAAAAGTGTTTTATTTCGTCCGTTTCTCTCAGAATTCAGTCTCACGTTCAGTCTCCCGAGGTCTTGGTCGACCGTATCGTTATTACGCATTCAGGGGTGCGTGGTGACGTGTTTTACCAGCGCAGTAGGTAAGTAGGGAAGCACGTCAAAAACGTGGGAGAAGTCCCAGGGCGAGTAAGGGTGCTGATCACATCCCATTCGTCCACTACAGGCTCGCACCCTATTTATTATACATGAACAGTCTAGTGTTCCCAGTGCTAGTAACAGCACTTTAATAATACAAAAAATATATATATCAAACATGGGGCTTGTGGCTTAATAATAACAGCCGCACGGGTCTATTGTTTAGGTTAAGCTATGCTTGCATGGATAGGTGACCTCTGAATCCACTGTATTTCGTGAAATTGTGATAGTCATAACGAGTCCTCAGAAGTCCGAAAATCTGACAACCAATTTTACCAAGATGTAAAATCTGGTACTCAGCTGCATCCGGTAAAACTGGAAACCGAACCCAACATAGTTTGCAGAAGTAAGACAGATATTGGTATCTCAAATATTGTTCCATGTATTAATAGAGGGAGCCCCAGTAAGTAACAATATTACTTGGGTTGCTTTCTTACTCTTCCTTACTAAGGAGATGCGCTAAGGTATACTGATTTTTTTTTTAATTTCTTTTTTGTTGCAATTGGACAACCTATTGGACAGAATAGTCAGTCAATAGAATTGTCTGAACTTAGCGAGTTGTGTTGATGATTTTAATTATTATATTTCTGTACAGCCATCTTTGTTACGGTCGCGAATCATATTTTGTTCACAACATACAACTTGACATTGACCTATAAATTGCAAAAAAACATAAGAAAAATTTATGCGGGCTATTCTTTTTTTTGTGGGTGGGAAGTCATCACATGACGTCTTCCACTCTTGGGTGGAGCAGAAGGGCGTGTCAGACTTTTACTAAATAAAATCCACCCGTGTTCCTTCACTTACCCATGTGCCAGGGTCACGGTATCTCTTTCGAACAAATCTCGCGACCCTGGCAGTTTGTATACACTTAACGTTGACATTTGTTTGCGACGTTTTTATCCTACGAAAAAAAAAACGCAGGAGGTCCTCCAATCGACGCGTTTTTTTTTATGTATGACTACGCATATCTATTTATAGAGCAGTCCAATTTTGATAATTATTTTTTTATTGGAAAGTATATACCCCAAAATTAGTCCCATATAAATTGAGAAAACAAAATTTAACCCTCAAGGTAGGAAAACAGGGGATGATTGATTGTTCACTCATTGATTGTAATGTATGACCACGCATAACTTCTTACGATTTTGCAAGCCAATAATTAGTAGATTATAGCCACGAACAATTATAAAAATAAAAACATTTTAACAAAAACATTATACCGCCGAAAAAACTGAAAAGCAAAAAATAAGAAGCCTAAGTAATTTTGAGTTGGCGCCAAACAATCAAATCAAATCAAATCAAATATTTATTGGAACTAAAAACAGATTCACAATTTTTTGTGTTCGTTAACAGCTAAGTTAGTTTAAAAAACTGTGTTGCAGCCATTAGCGCCCACCTCCGAGAGTGGAGACGTCGGCGTTCCAACATTAATAACTAAAGCTACACAATACAAATAAAAAAAAGACAAAAACAAATATATTAAAACTTACAATAAAAGTAAGTTTTTTAAACTATTTAACAAAAATATGATTGATTATATAATTTTGTTTAACACTTATGATTTTTATCCTAGAAACAATACAAAAAATAAAAATTAGATTAGATAGTCCAGTTCTCTAATGTGAAGAGTGTGTGGGTAAGTATGTAAGTATGAATGTGTATATGTGTTTAGGTATAGATATAGTATATCTGTAGGTGTGTGTGTGATTGTATACTTAGATAGACTATCATAAAAGGAACATGAGTGTCAAGACATGTTTACATCAAAGGTAAGTATGTGTCACCAGATTCTCTAACTCTTCATACGTTAGGTTTTGGAGCCATTTGTCCGTGACCGCTTTGCACTCTCGTGAGGTAAGCGGATAAATATTTAAAATCTTATTTACTCTATTGTACAAAACAGGGCCAAAGAAATGATATTGACGTTTCACCAACACAACATTGGCAGACTCAGTCTGGCACACTCTATCTACCCTTCGCTTTTTTGAACGGTGATTGGGATCAAAAGTAAGTTCCGAGTGTTTGCGTAGTATGGTGCTTAGGAAAAATGCATGCCTCACTGTAGGTACTTTACAGAGAGCATAAAGTTCGATGGTTGGGAAACGAATAGGTTTGTGTGCCATAACTTTAAGAACGGCCCTTTGTGCCCGTTCCAATCTAAGCATTAAACACTTACCAGCGCCACCCCAAACCGCTATACAATAGGTTATGATAGAGTG
Source organism: Aporophyla lueneburgensis (assembly GCA_932294355.1). Classification (NCBI taxonomy): domain Eukaryota; kingdom Metazoa; phylum Arthropoda; class Insecta; order Lepidoptera; family Noctuidae; genus Aporophyla; species Aporophyla lueneburgensis. Next base: position 5,960,319 of record OW028742.1, read on the forward strand.
CGCCAATGCAGAGTAAACTATCCTTAGAGTATGAAAGTCAGCAGAAGATCTCAAATTTTTAAATACAAATATCAATTTCCTGACCCGTGCCACCAGTGACCCAATTTGTTCATTCCACGACATAGTACTGTCGATAATAACACCAAGATATTTTATGTTGTTAGTGCGCGTAAGTACATTACAGCAACAGGAAGTGTTTTTTGTGTGTGTGTGTTGTGAAGCCCTGTTCACGAAACCAGTGTGGAACAGCTCCGAGTGGACCCAACATGCTGCTGCGGCCTGCTGTGCCTACGACGCAACTGTATATTTCACGTCTGCATTACACCACGAAGGTTGAGGAGATCGTGGAGTATGTACGAGTGAAAACGAACTTCACTTTGAGGGTCGAGAAGTTGGAATCGCGCCACAACACGAATTTCAAGTCATTCGTGGTGCGAGTTTCAACTCTTCAAATCGAGACCTACCTCAAGGCAGAGTTTTGGCCGAAGGGTGTCGTGTATCGGCGATTCCGCGGAGGGCTACGCGACACCACGCAGCGCAACACGACGCCGTCACTTCGTGTACAATAGTTTTAAATTGTTTTTTATTTGTATGTATGTTAGTCTGTAAGGTATTTATGTTATGGGTCTTTGTAGCCCGAAATAAATTGATTTGATTTGATTTGATTTTGTTATTTATTGAGCAGCAATTGTGTGCAGTTAGGCTGTAGGGTGAAGTCGGTTGGGATGCTGTTCTTGCCGCAAACGTGATAAATTTAGTTTTCTCTAGATTCAAGGTAAGGAGATTGCTAGTTAGCCACTTCATAACAACGTGTAAGGCAGACTCAGCACATGAGCGAGTTTCAAGCCAATCGCTTCCATGTACAAGTATTACAGTGTCGTCTGCGTACATTATCATTTTAGCGTTTTTTAAAATAATTTACAGAGGTCATTTATATAAATTAAAAAAAGGGTAGGACCAAGGACACTACCCTGTGGGACTCCGTAACTAAGGACCTCTTCATTACTGGTATAGGTACCAATTCTGACGGCCTGAGAACGGTCAGTCAGGTAGCTCTTGAAAATATCAAGAGGCAAGCCCCTGATGCCAATTTGTTGCAGTTTGATAAGCAGGAGGAGGACAGAGACAGTGTCAAAAGCCTTAGAAAGATCAAGAAAGATTGCAATCGTTTTTAGTTTTTCTTTTATTTTTCTTGCAATAGTACCCGTTAGTTCCAAGACAGCGTCTTCTGTATTTTTTCCTGATCTAAATCCATATTGATTCGTGGCGAGAATATTTTGCGAATTAAGATAATTTAAAAGTCTATTGTTAAGAACTTTTTCAAGGATCTTTGACAGCGTAGTCAAAACGGATATAGGTTTATAGTTATTGACACTGCCTCTGTCTCCGCTCTTGTGTATAGGATGTACGACAGCCTTCTTAAAAACATTGGGAAAGACCCCTGACATAAGAGCAAGGTTAAAGACGTGAGACATAATTGGGACAAGAATATGCCTAGCAGCCCTAATCAGAACAGCAGATATACCATCCCAACCCACAGCACTATCTAGTTTAAGACTTAAAACGATTCGCTCTAACTCTTCAACGTCCGTACTGAAGATGGCCATTGAGCCAGGACTTGTACTCACACTAGGTTCAGGAGCAGTTTGAGGGTTGTCTAGCCCAGAAGTAATTTTAGATGCTAGAGTTTTCCCCACGCTTGCGAAGAAATGGTTTACTGCATCAAGTGACTGGGAAGGGTTAGCCCCTAACGCTAAAAGTTCACTAGCTGATGATTTATTATTTTTAAGGTTAGAAATAGATTTAATTAGTTTCCAGGTAGCCTTTGGGTTCTTCCGGAGCCTCTGAAATTCCGCGAACTCGTATTGGCGTTTTAATCTTTTCAGTAGGTTATTACAGAAATTTTTATAACGTGTATAAGTCATTTTAAGAATGTGGTTGTCAGGATCTCTTTTTGATTTTCGATACATTTTATCCCGGTTACGAATGCACCTCAATAATCCGGGCGTAATCCAGGGTTTAATCATTCTGTTTTTGCTAGGGATTACAGCAGTGGATGTATTATTATTAACCGCCGTGGAGATTAATTATACAAATTTGGTAGCAGCATCGTTTGCATCATTGCTGTCAAGAACACAAGAAAAGTCGGTTCCTTCAAGTTCGAGCACGCAAGCAGCTACATCAACTCGACGCGAGGTTATAACTTGTTTTGGGGAGTTGAATTTAAGTTTGCAAAACACTATTATTGGAGCATGGTCTGTAATAAACGAGTCGACAACCAAAGTGATAGCAGGCTGGTTGGTCTTAATAATAGCGTGATCTAAGCAACTGTTTTTACGAGTGCAGAAAAGATGACCGGGCAACATTCCATGCGACGCAAGTGTGTTCAGGTAAGTATCAGAATTAGCATCAGCATTCTCGGGTGAAATATTTACATTAATGTCTCCTAAAATAATAATAGTCTTAAAAGTTTTAAGCGAATTTAGAGTAAAGTCTAAACTGTCAATAAAGTTTTGGATATTTCTGTGTGATGGAGATCGATATATTGATAGTAACGCAACATCGGAACTAAACTTGAGAATGAGACAATTAGCGTCACGAAAGACAGGTGTTTCGATTGTGAAACATAAGTTATGCCTTGTATAAACAACAACCCCATCATTTTGGTTAGAATATTCGGACTTAAAAGATTGAAACCCAGGGACCACAGGAAGAAATGGGCACTTGCTTAACCAGCACTCTGATAGCACAATGACGTCAAATTGTACTTTAATTCTATCTAATAGAATAAGAAGATTATTGAAGTTGGCAGTGTTGCCTAGACTCCTTATATTTAGGTGGATAAATTTTAAACCACTTGCAGAATTATTTAGGTGTGATGCACATTGTTCCGGGGCACAAATGTATGAATTTGAAACCGAGAGATGCTCTATATCATCAGTAATTAACGAATTTTCGTCAGTCATTTGATGATTTTAAAATAAACAAGTAAATCATAATGTGATGACCAAAGCGCTGATTTGGAGAAGACACATTCGTCTGGTTTGAAGAGATTCCACCGATTACAGGATAAGTTCTTAAAAGAGAGAGTGTAACACAGCAAGGCGGTTTGCTTATGACATTCCTTTTGTTGTATGGTTTGTGTGTGTATATGAGTATAACTGTGTGTAATGTGGATGTATGTGTATGATTGATGTTAGTAAAGATTGGTAGTGTGAGAACTGGAAGAAGTACAAACAAATATTTAAATAACACAAGAAATAAATGAGATGACATAAATTGCAAGAAGTAACAGAAAAAACTATGAACAAAGATCACTAAATTACCTTAAAATTATAGAAATAACCAAATCAAATTAATTAATTAATTTGTCAGTACTTAGTTTCTGCTGTGCGTTGCATGTCAGTCAGTCATTTTCTCCATTTATAGATTACTAGCTTTTGCTTGCAGCTTCGCTCACGTTAAATTCGGGATAACACGGTTCCCATTTCCTGATTTAGAACACAGAAAAGAACTCGGATCAAAAGTTATTTTAATACGATACTGTAGACGATATTATATGTCTTTCCATTTGGGGTTAGAATGTAAAGATTCTGGACATTGAACACACGCGAACATGCTACATACAATTGTCCATGGGAAAAGCACGGCTACCTAAAAAAGAAAAAAAAATTGCCTATATCACTCCATCAGTGTGACCAGATTCAGTATTTTAAATACTGAATGGCTCCGAAACGGCTGGACCGATTTGAATGATTTTTTTTTGTATGCGTTTGGATGGCACTCTGGATGGTATAGATTCACTATTGGACCCGATAGGTGACGCTGCTATCGAGTTATGTGACCAGATTCAGTATTTTAAATACTGAATCTGGTCACACTGCTCTCCATCTCTTTAACTAACTCCACTTAAAAAATCACATCAATTCGTCGCTCCGTTTTGCCGTGAAAGACGGACAAACAGACACACACACTTTCCCATTTATAATATTAGTATGGATAATACACCGACTGAAGAGTGGGTTGGCTCGTTAATGTAGTGGTCGCAAACTCTAATGCTGAACATGAGGTCCTGGATTCGATCCCTTGTCGGGCAAAGTGTTAATGGGCTTTTCTATTTGGAATTTCTCTGTAGCAGCCAGACGTCAGGATTTCTGCCCAGTTGATGGCAATAGGTTCGCCCTCTGTTACATAGAATTTAAACGTAGCTGGCGAAATGTGGGTGCACTTTATGTGCACCTCTATCCAACCTTTCGGGGTAACAAGGCATGATGTTACATGTATGTCATGTTTTATTCAGCTATTCGTATGTCGAAGTAAAGAAATCCCTCCTGTATTATTTTTTTAGCCTGTTGTTACAAAAGAATTGTAATAAAGATGTCTGTGGGCACATGAAAACAGCTTATATTCGTGGAATATATTATGGTTCTTTTACTAAACTTGGAATAAATATGTAAGCTTTATTTTCGCAAGATTCGGAAACTTTTTACGGCACATTACGTTTGATTCTTTAGGCCTTTTCTTAGTTAAGTTGTAAAAACTTCAGATCTTATATACGTGGCCTATCTGTTTAGGAATGAAAACAAGACAAGTATTTTATACCAGAGTTACGCCCTATTTCTCTTGGTAAAAGTTTTAATGGCTATTTTGTGTTCCACTGTTTGTACAAAAGTCTACTCGATCATCATCTAAGTAAAGAGTTTATATTTTTAACCGTTATAAACTGACTTGCTTTTGCCAGCGGCTTCGCCCGCGTAGAGGTCAGAAATAATCCCTCAGGAACGTGCTACCGAGATAAAAAGCATTATTTTTGTTAATTCAGGTTGTAAACAAACTGCCTACCAAATTTTGTCCAAATACGTTTAGTAGTTTTTGCGTGGAAGAGTAACAAACATCTATCCATTCGTCCATCCACACAAACTTTCACATTTATAATATTAGTAGGAAGTAATCAAGGTGAAGTAGGAGTCCACCACTTAGAAGAAAAGAGTATGTAAAAAAGTATGAATGCCGTAATTCCCCATATAGGTAGGGGTTTCATAAATATTTTAATTTTTAGGTACGTAAAATAAATAACGCCATTTTTGTAGAGACCTGGGCAGAAACTACGGAACTCCACTTGCTATGCTCATTACACTTACCCCCTTTAAAGTTTTACCACTGTATAAACTATTCACGACTAAATGACTAGACCAATACAGCCTTTTCACCTGAGTCTAGAAAAACCAACAATGCAACTTCCCTAGCGTAAGTTTAATGAAGTTAGAAGACAACAACCGAAAGGCTAGAGCAAAGTCGAAAAGACAAGAGGGTAAGATTCGCAGACCGTAATTTAACTTTAATTTACTAAGTAAGAGGTCCATACGATTACGCACCTTATTTCTGCGCGAAATGTGTATGTTCATATCAGCGAATAAGATGATAAACTTTTTTTATCTGGAAGCTTCATGTACACATCAGCTTCATGTATACTTAAACTCTATAAAATTAAATTGACTTGCGAAATTTGCAGACGTGATTAATAATACGTAACAATAACATAAAAATAAATCTACACAACGTTAGTTAAAAATCAGATGAAAAGTGATGCAAAATTGGCTCTAAATAATGCATTTTATCTAAAATCTCGTGCAGACGGCGATTTATATCCGTAGAACAATGTCTATGAAAACGCGCGCGACACTACACACAGGGGCCAGCTGTTGCGCTGCGATGCGACACGGTTATAAAAATTGTTCTATGGATATAAATCGCCAAATTGCGCGCGACCGTCGCATCGAGGTAGTCAGAACGAGCCTTAAATCACCGATTCGCGCGCTACCGTCGCGTCGCGCTAGTCTGCACAAGCCTTAATACAAACTACAGGTGATACTATAGATTTTGCTAACCAAACTTCAACCACTCACCTAAAATGTATCGAAACCTTTCTATTTTGTTACGAAAACATTTTGCTCCGTAGCAAAATAAGAAAAGTTTTTATTTTGAACTGCAGACTATTCGTTAGTTTACGTTTTGACAGGAGATAAACAACAATGTTTAGGTGTTTACTACTTTCAGTAACTTTCAGCGTGTTTTAGCACTAGGATTAAAATGTTCAGGATTATACATGCTGAATGTAACATGTTTACTTTAGTTTTACTTTAAAATTTTGTTGCTGCTCGTGAATCTGTTGTCATTTGTGTTTGTCGACGGAAGGTGTTCATGGTTTTAATACTTCTCCGAGCTGGTTCTAAAACAACTTTAAGGGGAAAGGGCCAGGTAAGCCTCCGAAATCGAAATTTTCTTAAGTTTTTTTTTTTTGCAATTTGCCCGTTGTATGTTGAACAAAATATGGATTTATGACCGTAATAAGTATGGCTTTACAGAATTATAATCGTCACTACAATGCTCTAAGTTCAAATAACCCTATTGATTAATATTTCATTAAATCGTCATCGCATACTGTAAAAAGAATAAGAAAATTAAAAAGTTACTCACATTTGCAGCATATCATATTCGACTTATAGTATTCCCACAGCCGGGACATGGGCCTTCCCTCTTCGATAGAATGGGTTATAACCTACCACGCGGGCCCAGTATGGGTTGGTAATAATAATAATAATAAAGCTGGCAACACTATCGACAGGTCATCTTGTGTTCCTAATTCCAACAAAAACAATAAATTTGACGCAATTTTACAAGAAATTTGCAATAGAAAGGAAATCCCCAATAGTAAAAACCTTTTGGAATAATAAAATACAAGAAATTTTTACCATAATGTAAAAAACTAATGTTAAAAGAAGCGAATCGGAGGTGGCATGACAGATGTCATCTCCGATTAAATCCGATAAAATCAAAATGAAAATATAAATACGGAATGTGAGTAAATGTTGACAAGAGCAGCTGCACGGAACGCACGACTACCACCTCCGGACTCGCCGCCGCCGGAACCCAGCGCCATCGAGAGTGCTGTGACACCGGCCGCGGCAGTTGCGTCGAGCTCGAGCGACGAATATTTTTCCCCGCCGACGTCGCCAACACCTGTACGTCGGCAGGGGAGAGGCCGGCCACCGAAGAGCTTGGGACTTAGGGGCCAGCCGGCCCCGAGCCGGGTCCCCGCTGCCGGTGGTTGTGTGCGGCGCATGAGATGGACTCAGTCTATGAACGAGAACGTCATGCGCGCATATTACGGGTCTACAGAGGGGGGAACTAACCTCACTGCGTATCGTGATAGGATGCTGTCTCTGTTCCAGGAACTAGAACCAACCGTCAACGTCTCGGCCCAACGACTTTCGGATCAAGTGCGGGTTATCCAACGCAATCACAGGTTGGACGACACCGCACTTGAAAGGCTGCGCTCAGAAGTACTGAGCAACTATGTCGTCTCGACTCCGACACAAACCGCGGCACATGGGTCATCTATCGCAATTTCGCCGCGGTTCCATCATGTTGAAGAAGAGGATGATATGGTTGCCACAGTAAGTAGCCAGTGCAACAACCGACTGAGGAGCGCTCTGGAGGATGCGCTTCGCGAGTATAGGTCTATCCCAACCGAACTTAGACCCCGATTACCACGGTTGCCTATGCACAAGAAAAATAGGGCGCTGGTGTGTGCCTTGGACTCGCAGCTTAAGAATTTATTCGAGAGCAGCGAGAATCTCGTTGATACACACTCGATCCTGTATTGCGCGGCTGTTGCGGCATGTCGATTAGCTAACGTCAAGTTTCCAAGCTGTGACGGAGCTACTCGACCAATGCCAACCGTACCAGCCTGGCAATGCAGGATTGAGCGTCGTATCGATGGGGCCAAGGTACTCATCGGCAAACTATACTGCTTCAGGGAGGGCAATACTCGACCACGAGTGATGCGCTTTGTAAGGCGGGCATTCTCGGGGACTGGAATCAGTCCTCCAGAATACATGTCCCGTGTTACAGAGCGCATCGACTTCCTGAAGCAGAAAGTCTGTGCATGGGCAAGCCGTATTCGGCGGTATAAGCGGCGGGTTGACCGATACAAGCAGAATCGTATGTTCCAGAGCGATGAGAGGTGGGTATATAGAGCTTGGGAGCGATCCGAACAAAATGTGACGGACGTGCGCTGCCCGGATGACGCCGCCACGAATGCATTCTGGCGGGGCATTTGGTCAGTGCCCGTCTGTCACGTTGAGGCTGGCTGGATGCGAGATGTCGAGCGAGTGTGTGAATCATTACCAGAAATGGAGCCCGTGTTAATTACGCCAACAGATGTAGCCAGAGCAGTCCGTCCGTTACCGAACTGGAAATCCCCGGGACCGGACGGACTGCACAATTTCTGGTTAAAATGGCTCACTAGTTCACACAGTCGCCTGGCATCTCATTTCCAGTCATCCTTAGAGTCTGGGTCGCTACCGCAGTTTCTAACAACAGGCGTCACCCACCTGCTCTATAAGTCAGGTAGTACCGCGGAACCTAAGAATTATAGACCGATCACATGTTTGTCGACGGTTTATAAACTTTTTACATCCATTTTGAGAGCGAAAATTAGTTCGCATATTGATAATAATTCCATTATGTCTGCGTCTCAAAATGGATGTAGGAACGGGTCCCGTGGTACTAAGGAGCTACTCCTCATAGACATGGCCATAAGCCAACAGGTTCGTCGATCCCGCAAGGATCTGTCGACATGCTGGATAGACTATAAGAAAGCCTACGACTCTGTGCCACATGCATGGCTCAGGAGGGTGCTGGAGTTGTACAAGGTTGATACAACTCTACGCACCTTCCTAGAGTCGTGCATGGGGCAATAGAGGACGGTCCTTCGCTATCCAGGATGTCCACAGATCCAGCGAAATGATGAGCCTGTACGGATTAAGCGGGGAATATTTCAGGGCGACAGTCTGAGTCCACTTTGGTTTTGCTTAGCCCTGAATCCTCTAAGCACACTGCTGGAGGATTCAGGTCTAGGCTATCGGCTGAGGAGAGGTGGTCAGGTTATATCTCACCTCCTCTACATGGATGACCTAAAACTCTTTGCCCCCAACAAACTGCTACTGATGGAGCTACTGAAGGTAACTGAAACTTTTAGTAGCGCCATCAGGATGGAGTTTGGTGTGGACAAATGTGCAGTCATGCATGTAAAGCGAGGTGAGGTTATGGAATCCGAGGGAATCCAACTTTCGGATTCCGTATACCTCAGATCCCTTTCCTCATCCGAAAGCTACAAGTATTTGGGTATGTCGGAAGTGTTAGGCATCAACGACGCTGACATGAAACAATCGTTGAAGGAGCGCTTTTTTGGTCGCCTGAAGAAGGTATTAATTAGTCTTCTCTCAGGCGGAAACAAGGTGCGCGCCTTCAACGGTTGGGTCATGCCAGTTTTGATGTACTCTTTCGGCATACTTAAATGGACTCAGACAGAACTCGACGCCCTGGATAGGAGGGTCCGTACAATGCTGACCGCAAACCGGATGCATCACCCACGATCATCGGTGATGAGACTGTACATCCCGCGGAAGTACGGGGGTCGAGGCTTTTTAAATGCAAAGACCCTCCACAACCGCGAGGTGTGCAGTCTCAGGGAGTATTTCTTAAAAGCCGAAGTGGGTATGCACCGTGATGTGGTCGCAGTGGACAAGGGGCTCACCCCGCTCTCCATGGCTAAAGAGAACTGGCGCAAACCTGTAGTACTTACTACCGATGACCGCAAGGAAGTATGGCGAAACAAGGAGCTTCACGGGCGCTTTTACCGGGCTCTTCATGAGCCCAGTGTAGATTTCTTAGCGTCCGTATCCTGGCTACGTTTTGGTAACCTATTCGGGGAAACAGAAGGTTTCGTCTGTGCAATTATGGACGAAGTTATCTTGACGAATAACTACCGGAGACATATTATGAAGGACGGGACGGTGGACGTGTGTCGGGCATGTCACCATCCGGGTGAGTCCATCAGGCATATTGTCTCTGGTTGTTCTCGTCTGGCTAACGGCGAATACTTGCACAGGCATAACCAAGTAGCCAGGATTATTCATCAGCAACTTGCTTTGCAGTACAAACTAGTGGATTCTGAGGTACCGTATTACAAGTATGTGCCCGACCCAGTTCTCGAAAATGACCATGTCACGTTGTACTGGGATCGGTCTATCATTACTGACAGGACTATTGTCGCCAATAAGCCTGATATAGTGGTGATAGACCGGTTAGCGCGCCGCACAATGATAGTCGATGTTACCATTCCGCATGACGGCAACCTCGTGAAAGCTGAGAAAGAGAAACAGATGAAATATCTCGACTTAGCACACGAGGTTGTTGACATGTGGAATGTTGACTCAGCTGTCATTGTGCCGATTGTCGTATCAGCCATTGGGCTGATGGCCGATACCCTCGATCAACACCTGTCGAGGCTATCGTTAGGCGGTTGGATCAAGAGCCTGATTCAGAAGGCAGTACTCCTTGACACGGCTCGCATTGTGAGGAGGTTTCTGTCTCTGGAGCCCTAACCACCGGTAGCTTGGATCCTGCTCCCGCTACCGATGGACTGCTATTTTTTATATTTTTAAATGTTTTTGTATAGGTATTTACTTTGTTAAAAATATTTAAAAATGTAACGAAATATGTATGAAAATAAATAAAAGAATAATAATAATAATAATCCGATCAGTGCGGCGCACAATGATTGTTGACATTACAGTCCCGCATGACGAGAACCTCGTGAAAGCCGAAAAAGATAAACCAATCAAGTATCTTGACTTGGCTCGCGAGGTTGTCGACATGTGGGATATGGACTCAGCGATCATTGTGCCGATAGTCGTCACAGCCAATGGCTTGATATCCAAGAGTCTCGACCAACATCTGAAGAGGCTCTCGTTAGGCAGCTGGGTCAAGGGCTTGATTCAGAAAGCGGTACTTCTGGACACGGCTCGCATCGTCAGGAGGTTCCTCTCTCTGGAGCCCTGACCGCCGGTAGCTTGGACCCTGTTCCCGATACCGGTGGGCTACTATTTTTTATATTTTTAAATGTTTTTTTATTTTATATTCTAATATTTAAAAATATAATTTATAAGAATGTTTAAATGGAATAAAGGATAATAATAATAAAATGTGTTTTTTTTTTTGTTGGTAGATGTCACATGTCCTTGATTTTCTGTTTCTAAGACATACCGGTTTCCTCACCTTGGTTTCCTTCAGCGTTTTGAGAGCAGTGGTGATGAAACTTTTACACAAAATAAAAAGCCGTTTTGGTTCGAATCCACGACCTACAACTCGTTAGTCGTGCCGTTAGCAGTGGGTCACCAGTGCTCTAGCTACATCAGTAAAGCAGAAGCTGTACTTATAATAAACTAGCTTTTGCCAGCGGCTTCGCCCGCGTGAAGGTCGGAAAATATCCCGCGGGATACGTACTACCGGGATAAAAAGTAGCTTATGTCTTTTCTCAGGCTCTAAACTACCTGTGTACCAAATTTCATTTAAATCGGTTCATTAGTTTTAGCAGGAAAGCGAGACAGACAGTAAGAGTTACTTTTGCATTTATAATATTAGTGTGGAAGTGTGAATGTGGATAGTGTGGATGTGGATTATATATATATAATATAGTGTGGATATAGTTTGGATAGTGTGAATTACCATAGAAAAACTCTAAGTCCAGAAAAACGGTATCCTGATAGACAATTGTCACAGTTCTGTAGTTTCTGCCCCCACGGCTGGCGTAAAGTCTCTCCCAAATCTTTTCTTCCTCACCTTTTCTTTTCCTGCGAACAAAGCAATTGTGCTTTGTTATAATGATTATTATTTTCCTGCTTTTGGCTTCGCATGATAATCGAATTCTGGTACGTTTTTCACATTCCCTACAGGATGATCAATAGAAAGTTATGTACCAGAACATTTTATAATAAAACCGAATGTAGGTACCGTAAAAAGTTATAACATCACACATGTTAACGTTCGTTCGTTGTTTGGTGCAATCGCTTCGAGTGTGTTTTTATGGCAACTCACTGAAACAGGTGGCAACAATTTGTTTTTTAGCGTTGTTTTGAATTTGAATTGAGTTTGTTTTAAAGTTTAAAGTGGCGCTTGCATGTGTAGTGATATTGGTAGGTTGATTTAAATCCGCAAGGGATGGACCCTTTCAGGTTTAGCTACCATTACCGCTGTTAGCTCTTGTATGCGATCATCTTTATATAAATCAAGACTCTCTCTTTGTTGCGCCACTTCTTCTTCTCAGCTAAAGCACTAGGAGGTGGTGAAGAGCGGGTGTTTTGGGGGACTGTCTTGTGTAACTTTGACGTTCAAAAAGTGCTGTGTCTCAGCCTAGTTTGAATAAATGACTTTTGATTTTCTCCGTGCCTCGGAAAGCACGGAAGAAGTCATTCGGCTGATTCGGTGATGATATTTGGTAAAGAAGCGAAAATAGAGACAACAAAATAAATGCATAATAAGGTAATTAGGCCTCTCCCATGTTGCGCCACAACACCCTGTCTTCTGCCTTCCGCATCTAATCTACCCTAGCCACTTTCCTAAGGTCGTCGGTCCATCTAGCTGGGAGGCGTCTCACACTACGCTTGCCGATACGCGATTCCCACTCCAGGACTCGTCTGCTCCACCGGCCATCGGTCCTGCGACAGATATGGCCAGCCCACTGCCACTTCAGCTTGCTTACTCTGCGAGCTATAGTAACTCCAGTTCTTTTCCGGATAACTATGTCCAGCAGTGGACTGCGATAGGCTGAGTTGATTGATTGATTGAAGGTAACTATAAAAAATTTAATATCAGTCGTTTGTATTGAACTGCAGGACAGGCGGCAGATCTTTGCGATCTTCTTTTGTACTTTCCACAGAACAGAGAAGCTATCTTGAGCTAAAGTGGACCAATTCTGTCTGAAAGCGTCAAGCTTCTCCTGGGCCTGCCTCGATGTCAACGGACGTTTTATTGGACCCACGTGGTGGTAGATTTGGACTATGATCCCAATAAAACTGAATTACCACATTTTTTTGATTGTTTATTCGCAGAAACCCCGTAGAAGATGGCAGGACGAGCTGGAGGAAACCAACGAATAGTGGTCCGCTTTACTCCTTTTTTTTGTGTGTGGCAATTCATAAGTGATGTTTCCTGCTCTGGGCGGAGTGGGAGGACGTGTCAGATTTTTACTGACTAAATCCCACCCATGTTCCTTCATTTGCCTATGTGCCAGGACCACGGTAACTCTTTCGAACAAATCTCGCGACCCTGATAGGTCCGCTTTACCCCTGGATCAAAAGAGCTGGACGTCATGAGAAAGACCTTTGCTCAGCAGTAGGGTAATGCAGGCTATCAGTAACCATAAACAGTTAGGTAGATACTTCAGTCTATCTTCTGAAAGTAATACCTACAAAAGTATCCCTACGTTGAAGATTTCTTATCCCTCGTAACAAAGACTGCCATTTTGTACCCTTACCCTATTTTTGACCAAAGTGTGGGTAGATACATGCATACGTGTTCCGGAGCAATACGTCGTGAGTCGTAGACAAGTTTTATCTCTAGTTTGGTTACGTGCCGTAATAAACGGGTCCACGGAAAGTTTACTGCCGTACCTGAGTTAAAATACTAGCAATTGTACCGTGCTACCTTGTAAAAATACAGCCCCAACTGTATTTTTAGATGAATTTCTTTAAATTTAAAACTTTTCTTGTTTTAGTTTAAAGAAACAACAATGTGTCAACAAAATTTTGTAAAAATATGATAGGATACCTGCTCCACAATCTCTTACGAAATACCGTGCTGAGATTGGCCACCCATCCGGAAATGACCGAGGTATGTTCAGCTTAACTTCATACCCAACATTCTATTTCGCTGTCGTTTAGTTGTGAGATCCTCTAAGTTACTTGGTTTTAGAATAAAGAATACTATAATAACTATTCCAGCTTCACTCCCACAGTTTTATACGCCTGTGGGGTAATTACGTAAAATTAATAATACCAATTATTTTCACAATACAACTATATACATTGCGTTGTTTACATTCTCGAGAAGGCAATTTTTTAAACATATGATGCAATGGATTATGCATTTTTTTCAAATTCTTCCGACTTTCATAAAAGCTGAGTTACGTAGTTGGAGAGCTCTGAAAGTGAGTGATCTTCAAGTAACATGAAACAGAAACCTAAAAAGTTCTACTGAAACTACATCGACCAACTTAGTGTTCCGAAGTTTGCAACTACGAGTATCTATCTCCGAGTGAAATTACGAAAATGCATATATGTATCGCGAACTGAAAACTGACGTAAATTGGTGAAATATTTGTTTTAAAACTAAATGGAAGTTTTGCGTTGGAGTTTGTGCCGAAAATGTGGCTTATTAATTGATTCGCCAGAATTTACTCGCTCAAAACGGGCGAATCAACACTTTTAAATAAAATATTATTTTCTGACTGCCTCGCTGGCTCATTGGCGTTGGCTCGTCGAAAGCGCTAGACTGAGGTCTTGGGTTCAATTCCCAGGGCGCACAAACTTTTGAGATTTCATATATGCAATTTCTTAGTAGCAGCCCGGAGTCTGGATTTGACGGAATCGCTTGATGGCGAAGGTTCGCCCCGTATTACATAGGACATAAACATAACTGGTTAAATGTGGGTGTATGAGTTTTATGGGTACACCTCAGTCCAGCTCTTCGGGGAATATATAAATTCAATCCTCCTTTGCATCGTATAATCTATACTTATAATATTATAAAGCTGAAGAGTTTGTTTGATTGATTGATTGAGCGCGCTAATCTCAGGAAAAACTGGTCCGAATTGAAAAAATATTTTGTGTTGCGTAGCCTATTTATCGAGGAAGGCTATAAGCTATATAACATTACCTTACAACTAAGAGGAGCGGAGCAGTAATGAAATATGTTGGAAAAACGGGGAAAATCGCACGGGTAGGCGATTCGACGCGACGGGCAGGGTCGGGGAAACAAGAAAATTAACGCGGACGAAGGCGCGGGCAGAAGCTAGTATCTTTATAATAATAATATCTTACGACAACCAACACAGCATTATCTGATCACAAACTAGGCAGAGCCTGTACTATGGTAACCAGTTAACTGATAAATATACTAATATATTTCTACCATATATAGATAAATTACACCCAGACACAGAACAAATAATTGTGCTCATCACAAAAAGATTTGTCCTGGGTGGGAAGAACCCACGACCTCAGTCTTATCAGTTAGGTTCACTAACCACTAGACTAACAGGCCAGTCAAGTATATATTTAATCTTTTAGTATTGTATAATTGCATAGCACATGTATGAGCACTTTGTTCCTACTATAAAGCTACCATTTACTGGGTACGTCTTTCATTGACTTGAATGTACCTTAGAAGCTGAGAGTATGTCATGTTCACTCAAATGTCTCGCTGGTGGTAGCGCGTGTGATCCCTTCAATATGGTTGAACTAACTGGTGCTGATCCATACGTCATGTTCTTGAAAGGGCGCCATCAGTAGGGACTGGTTATCTCTTAACTGCCACGGCTTAATTTAATTTCTGAATTGTTATTTTATTTTTGTTTTAATTACGGATGCTTTTAATGTTCACGTCATTTCAACATAAGTGATGTAACCAACTTTTTGTAACAAAATATTGATTGCATGAGTGTCCATGGAGTTGTTTGCCCGTTTTTCTCAATTAGTAAATACTGCGCTTTGGAAGGGGCAACTAACTTTCTGAGCAACTTTCTTTCTTTCTTTCTTTCTGTGTCAATTCAAAATTATTGGTTTATATAAAATAAATTCTTTGAGTTTGCGTTTCAGTTTTAATTTTGAAAAAAAAGCGTGATGTTATATCATGCTATTATCTTAATTTATTTGTGAGCGAAACGAAAACTGCAGATATACGTATTAGGCAGTTGGCATGTTTTATGTTGTTTAGCCCTTTTCGGACGAGTAAATTCGTGCGAATCGACTAATGAGCCGAAAAAGCGTGAAACTAGCTAGATAGAATATTTAACAAAACCATTTCAAGCAGAAGTATTTAAACTAAAATGATAAGTTAGCAGAGGGGTACCACAAATCCTACTTCAACTACATAAAATACAAATATATTACTGCACCACAGAAAAAAAGTTAGATACATTCACAATTGTACAGTTTCTAAAATAAAATCCCGGGAGAAACCAAAATCCTTGCTGCAGCTACGTTCCAAGTAGAAAAGCAATAAAATACCAATTTCCAGACCTCACCGCACGTTTAGATAAAGCTATACATATAAAAGATAAAGGGAATACAGTTAGTGAGAATTGGTTAAAGCAAATGTAACTCACCATATTATTTTCATAGTTAAAGTAAGCAGCGATGAAGTAATGGGAAATGCCATTTTAATAATCTAACAGATGAATGAAATCAATTTGCTTTTTCATAAAAGATACTCGCACACTTTTTTACACATCTTTGAAAAAAAGTTCTCTTAAATATGAAATAAACTTACTATCATACACTTAACATAACACCTTGTTTTTTCGAAGGGTCCCGCAGAAAAATTCTACCATCCTACTAATATTATGAGTGTTGGATGATTGTTACTCAATCACGCAAAAAATGGTTAAGCAGATATGGATGTTTGGCACATAGATAGTTTATATAACCTGGATTAACACAAAAGGATTTTTTTTCGTCCGCTGCGAAGCCACTGGTAACCTAGTAATAAACAAATGGAAATAAGTATTACTTTTGGCCCTGTGTTGTTCACTTTATTTCATCTTCCTAAACGACAAAACTCTTCAATCAAAATTCATTTTATTGACTATTATAACCTGACCACCATTTCAAATGAGATAATAATATCATTCTTAACCTAAATTTAGAACACAATAGAGTACTCACAGAATAGAAAACAATAGCCATCTTTTAAAGTAAACTCACGAATAACAATGGACTTACTCATTCGAAAGGACTCTTTATTTACTATTACTCTTGCCGAAATATCAACACAACGTAAGCTGGCAACAGTCTCGTAACAATCAAAATATTTAAAATATAAGGATCACGACTATTCGCTTGCATTTGCTAACCGACAGTGGACTTACCCAGTCATGATTTGGAAACACTCTGTGGTGCATTTTTATTTTTTAATATTTCTACGATTTATAAGTTGCTGTCAGTGTAATATAAATAATACAAATGTCAGTGTAGATAAAACAACGCCTGAATTGGAGGAATACAGTACAACTGAGTTCGTCGACAAGACCGGGACTAGTACCGAACCGGGAGGAATTTCCATGACCACCAATCTCCCTCAAAGTAGTTTTGAAATGAATGAAACTACTACAGAATCAGGGGAGACAATGAAAGGATTATTTGATATTGAATCTAATAAAAGCCATACAGTATCCGAAGAACATAACACTGTAGACATTTTCGAATTATATGAAAATAGTTCAGAGATAGTTGAAGCAATAGTTGACGGGGCTGAAAACAGTTTTGAATCAAATTATATAGGGACACCTAATCCTAATGAAACCACAGTAAAAAGTGCAATTGAAATGACAGGAAATCAGTCAGATAGTGAATTGTGGAAGAAATGTCCACATTACAAGAACGTGGATACTTTTAATTTGGACAAAATGTCTGACGTATGGCAAGTAGTGTACTATCGACTACCGAACAAGTTGAAATGTTTCAAAATACATATCAAAGCGATATCTTTTAAGGTGGAGTATGCATATTTCTAAAATTGTAACCAATGTATCGTGTGTACCGTGTGGTGCCGGACGTAAAGAATAACACCACCCCATTTCTTCTCGTGGGTGTCGTAAAAGGCGACTAAGGGACTTACTAGAGAATGGGCAGCAGCGTTCTCTATGCATTTTACCACCATACTGCGATCGCCAACCCGCCTGCCAAGCGTGGCGATTATGGCAAAGCCCCCCAAATTGGGGGAGGCCTAAGTCCAGCAGTGGACGTCTTACGGCTGAAATGATGATGATGATGAACCAATGTATTGTATAGAAGTAATGTAGTAACCCTGGAAATGATATCACTCGGGTTTATATATGACTCAGTGTTTATCAATATATTACAATACTACAAATTTAAGGCGCAGTTGACGTTTTCATAAAGTAATCATTCAATGGGATTGAATGAATTTAGAGGGTTGTATTGATGATTTTAGTGATTAAATTTTTGTAGATACGAGTTACGGTCGTGAATTCTTTTTTTTGTTCAACATACTGCCTGACACTAAACTGAAAATGGCAAAAAGAGTAAGACAATCTGAATTTCGCGCTTCTATCTTAACCAAGTTTTTTTCGTCGCTTTAACGTTGTTTATTAAGCCATTACGTCATCAGAATTAGGTTTTTCCATTATACCGGTAATACGCAGGAATCGTATGATAATAATAATCAATCAATGAATCCTAGCGGTAGCTTGCGTTCAACAGAAAAACTGTCTATGATCCTTTTATAAAGTCAAACTTAACTATATTTTTTTTCAAATCATGCTTTATAGGGCATTTCTTAATGTCAACATTTCCAAAAAATAGAATTGGTTCTAGATATAAATGAGAAGTATTAAACTGAAACTTGGCATCCAAAGTCAAGCCCAAGAATACAATCCTATCTTCAGGATTTAATTATACAAGGTGCAGTTTTGGATCTGCAAAACATTTTAGGAGATATGTTAGTGAGTCTCAACCCGAATCAACAATAAAATGGGCAGGTTTTTTTTTTTCATTTTATTCTTATTTACGGAAATTGGTAAGTGTGAACTCCCTTTTTAAAACCCGGCTAGTCTGAACGTGTCCTTAAACTGCGCTTTCACACATATAAACAAACGCAACCAACATTTCTTTCATAGATTTTATGAAGAGGGTTACTAAGAGAGTTATTTTGAAAAACATTAAAATTGAAAAATCTAAAATAAAAAGGATTATTGACTTGGTATCGTATTGTTATATTATATGATTATTTACGAGTCTCATAACATCCTCCTGAAATGTTTTGCAGGTTCAAAACTGCATCTTGAATATCGTTTATCAACTCCTTCGTTTTCACTTGCCTGACGTGAGGTAGCGTAAACTTAATGCATTTTGTTTTCTTTTTCATTAAAATATAAATTAAGAAATTATTATTAATATTGAACCAGGGAACTACTTTGAGATTATGCTATTTACATCATCAGTAACCAGCTGCTGATGTTTAAGTTTAAACAAAAGTGAATTGTCAGCTGCCAACAGCACTATATTATGATTATCTTTTATGATGTAAGGCAAGCCATTAATATAAATAAGAAACAAAAAAGGACCAAAAGTTGAGCCCTGTGGGACTCCTATTGTTACTATAGAATCGGGAGACCTTATTCCATTTACATCGACACTCTGAATTCTGTTACTCAAGTATGAGGTAAGAAGATCCGGAGCGGTGTTCCGGATCCGGTAGTGGCAGAGTTTCTTGATTAAAATGTTATGAAGAACGCAATCGAATGCTTTAGATAAATCACAAAATACAGTACCTGTACCAGTAGTAGTCATACTATGGCTCAACAGTCGTATTGAATAATGTCACATAGTGTCGTAATGGCGCTATGTAAGGCCGGTGTAATCGAAACATATCCAAATTGTAATGAAACTATATCAATTGACTGTGAACTCAATATTCCAGGGGATCATATTTATTTATCATGAACATACTAAACTAAAGTGTTGAACCAACTCAGTAAATAGCGAAACCAGCATCTCTTTTAAACAACTGTTTTTATACATGGTCGTCTGGGACATCTACGCGCAACCTGTTACCATGATAAGAAACCTCTACATTGAACTTTTTCGTCGATTTTAACCAAAAAATTCTTTTTTATACATTTTAACCGCGTTGGAATAAAACTTTCCTATGAAACATCATATATCTTTTATAACCAACGAAAAGTTTATACGCTTAAAAATCTAGAATTATGTGCTGAATTCAAGGTCCAGTTCGCACTTCGATGGGGCCGCTCTGATTTATCAGTTAAGAATTTCAGATTTCAATAGAGTACAAATCTCAGTAATATAAGAACTAATATTTTCGGTCAAAAACAGGAGCAGAGACACTACCTGAGAGTATTTGGCAGTTTCAACGATTCGGTGCACTGGAACCACTGTTACTTGGAAATAACATCGAAAGACAAGGATCACAGTGGTCGAAGACACTTCCTGCAGGGGACACAGGGCGAGAAAGGAGTCATGGAGAATATCATCATCGATGAGGAGTATTGCAGTGAGTAGTTCTTACTTTACCATTGAATAAAGCAGTGAGGTGCTTAGCATCATTATTACTATTTCACCCGAAAGTCATGAACTGCCGAATACAGCCCTCCTTAATTTCACGGGTTTGTGACGTTTGGCAGGCTGGGTGGCGATACAAAGTACTCTGTGGTGGCGATCGCAGTATGGTGATACAACTCATAGAGAACACTTCTATTCATTATCTGGTAAGTCCCTTAGTCGGCTTTTACAACACCCACGAGAGGAAATGGAGTGGTGCTATTCTTTACGTCTAGCACCGCACGGACTAAAGAGATATGGGGTTTGTAACCGTGATTAGTCCATGGTAGTGGTGGTGCCTGGTCGTGCCTTGGAATACACGTCAAACCGTTGGTCTCACTTGTCATTCTTCGATCTTTGATAGACGTTACGGGTCGTCAGAAGCCCGAAAGTCTGACAACCAGTCTAACCAAATCGTATTCCGCAGTAACTGTCATTTCCGCAGTCAGATAGGTACTCCATGTAAAATACTAGTATTCACCTGCATTTGGTTGGACCGTAAGCCATCATGCTGCTACCTATGCTGTACCTTTTGTTCATTTTTGCCGTACATTCGGCATCATTCACTCGTCTAACAAAAAGAAATTAAAAAAATAAGAATGATCAAAATCGGAATACTCTGTAAAAAGTTATGCATGGTCATACATAAACAAAAAATTAAACCACCGAAAAAACAGAAAAGCAAAAAATAATGTAGCTACCTTAAAATTTTGAGTCGGTGCTGAAAAATCAATGAACATCACTCAAAGCAAACAGAAAAGCAAAAAATAATATAGCTACCTTAAAATTTTGAGTCGGTGCTGAAAAATCAATGAACATCACTCAAAGCGCCGACTCAGAATTTAATTTTTGTAACTTTAATGTCCTTATAATACTTGGCAAGGTATACCCTATTCAATAAAAAAGAATTATCAAAATCAGACTACTCTGCATAAAGTAATGCATGGTTATACATTACAATCAGTGAGTGAACAATCAATCATCCTCTGTTTTCTGACCCTTAGAGTGCGATTTTGTTTTCCAAATTTATATGGGACCACCTTCGAAGTATACCCTTTCCAATAAAAAATATTTATCACAATTGGACTACTATGTAAAAAGTTATGCGTGGTCATACATAAAAAAAAAACAAAAAAAATATACGCGTTGAATTAATAACCTCCCCCGTTTTTTTTTTCGTCGGTTGTAAAGCGTAATATGAGTGAGAAGATCCAACAAAACCTTAGAACAATAAAAGAAAACCAAAACGATTGCGCTTTCACTCAAGCGAACTATTCTTACTTGTGAATTTTCTGATATCAGAGGTATAATTCCCGTGGGGTGCTTGGACAGGAAACCTCCTCGTGTGCCCGGGGGTTGGAGTTCCCTTATGGATACGTCCGGGGGGAAGGCCAATGTCCGGGACGGTGCATCCTGGGGTGCGGGCAAGGACTCCCCATTAGGTACTGTGTGCCTAAGGGGTCTCGGTGCCCGTACGCTAATGTCCTGTCGGAGGAACGCTTCACCGTGTGTCCCTCTGATCTTAGCAGAGGCGCACAGCGGTGGAGTTAGAGCGGGCTCGGTGTGCACTAACCTGCCGCCGGGCAGGCAAGAAGGAATGTACTCCTTCTGCCACCGTTAGTCTCGTAGCCCCGAAGATCGTCACGGTCATGTCTCTGACTTTTGACGGGGGTCGAGGGTCTTGGCTTAATCGCCCGGGCCGCGAGGTAGAAAACCTCTATAAAAAATCACCCCAAACCTCCAAGCGGCGGCGCACCGTGAGGGAGGTTGACAGCTTGACTAATGGGTAGCTGAATTAGTCACTAGTGCGGACCACTTATTTTGAGACATGAATGAAAAATACTCGTGGGAACTGACATGGAAAATTACTTAAAAAAACAACCAACAAAAGACGTAGAAAGGAGCGATGCGGGGTCGGAGTCCGACGCCGCGTCGAGTGCGAAGGGCTCGCGTGCGAGCTCGGAGCGAGGAGTGGTGGGCGCTGCTGGTGGGAACCGTAAGTTCTC
Organism: Aporophyla lueneburgensis; assembly: GCA_932294355.1. NCBI lineage: Eukaryota > Metazoa > Arthropoda > Insecta > Lepidoptera > Noctuidae > Aporophyla > Aporophyla lueneburgensis. Next base: position 5,982,532 of record OW028742.1, read on the forward strand.
CCAGAAGCGCCCTAAATCGGGGGCAGGGCAGGAGTCCTCCTCTGACGGCGGGCTGAGCTCAGCCCGCCGGAAAATATCACGGCGTGGTGGGCTCCAGGAGAGGGGCACCAGCCGAGGACTCCCCACCAAAGAGGCCGGCGAGCCGAGCCGAACAGGCTCAGCCGAGCTGACTCAAGGAGGGGAGAAGCTCGCCACGGAGGGGCATCCCTCTGGAGGGACCAGTAGTAGGGCCCCCTCAGAGTCCTCCGGTGGCGAGTCGGACGCTGCCGGCTACTCAGAAGAGATGGGCAGGTTCGCGGAGGTCGTGGCCACGGCCATCAAGGCGGCGACCTTAAAAAGGTTACAGAGGTCCAAGGATAAGGCCATATCTGCTGCCACGAAAGCCATCGTGGCGGCGGCGAAGGCCTTTCGTTCTGGGCCTCCGGTGGTGGATGGGGTGGCAGAACTGCGGGCGGAGGTCGCCCGCGTGACTGCCGCCATGGAGCTCCTCCGAAAGGAGAATGAGGAGCTCCGAGCGGACCTGGCCGGTCTCCGAGGAGCCGCTCCCCAGGAGGCATCGCAGGGGGAAGCGCGGCATGGGCAGGGTGGGCTCCTGCCCATCGAGAACCAGGTGCTGACCCTGGTGAGGAAGGAGGTCGCTGGCTTCCAGAGCAGGTTTTCTGCTCTGGAGGCCGTGGTCCTGCGCCCCCCGCTGGCGGCAAGCCGGCCGGTTTTGGGCCGGCCTGGGGTGGCTTCGGGTCAGCCGAAGCCGGCCCCGGTCCAACCGAAGGCAGCCTCGGCCCAGCCAAAGGCAGCCTCGGGCCAGCCGAAGGCGGTGGCGTACGCCGCCGTCGCGTCTGCCCCAGCCAAAGGGCCGGGGCAGACCAAAGGCCGGCCCAAGCAGGCGCCTGCTAGGGCCCCCCCAGCGCAGGTTGTGAGAGGGCCGCCAATGCCGCCCCCACCTTCTAAATCTCCCCCTGCCAACACCGAATGGCAAGTGGTTGGGGAGAAAAAGAAGGCAAGCAAGGCTGCAAGGGCGGCCAGAAATAAAAAGAGGCAGCAGCGGCGCAAAAAGAGCAGCGTCGCGGCTAGGCTCCGCGCCCCAAAGTCCGCAGCTGTAGTCATCACACTACAGCCGGAAGCGGAAAAGAAGGGCGTGACCTATCGCGACCTGCTCTCCAAAGCCAAGGCGGCAGTGGACCTCCAGGAGATCGGCATCTCCAACGGCCTCCGGGTGAAGGTCACCTTGACTGGAGCCCGGATGTTGGAGGTCCCTGGTGCGGCGAGTGGCCCGACTGCTGACGCTCTGGCCGATAGGCTAAGGGCGTCCTTAGACGCGGACGAGGCCCGAGTGTCCAGGCCCACTAAGTGCGCTGACATGCGCATCCTGGGTCTGGACGACTGCGTGACGGAGGCGGAGGTAATAGCCGCCGTTGTTAGGACGGGGGGGTGCTCGGCCGATCAAGTCAGGGCAGGTACCATCCGTCCTGACAGCACGGGGATGAGCACCATAACGGTCAGCTGCCCCGTGTCGGCGGCTCAAAAAATAACCGCGGAGGGCCGAAGGCTCCTGGTGGGCTGGGTGTCGGCGCAGGTGAAACTGCTGGAGCCCAGACCTCTGAGGTGCTTCCGATGCCAGACTGGACACCACGTTTACGTGAAATGCACCTCAGAGGTGGACCGCAGCGGTCATTGCTTCCGTTGCGGTCAGCCCGGTCACAAGGCCGGCTCGTGCAATGCCACGCCGCACTGCTATGCATGTGCGGCGGCTGGCAAGCCGGCCGAACACCGGGCTGGGAGTAAGGCCTGCGCTTCATCCGCCAAGGCCAGGGGCAAGGGCAAGCCCTCCGCCACCGCCGTCACCGCCGTCGCCGCTGCTGCCTCGACCACTGTCGTGGCCGGCACCACCACGGCAGGGCCCTCACAGGGGGCTCAGGAGGGGGCTGAAATGGAGTGCCAATAATAGGTACTCCATTGCGCCTCCTCCAAGCGAACATCAACCACTGCGCCTCCGCTCAGGATTTGTTACTCCAGAGCATGGCGCAGTGGTCGATTAACATCGCTGTGGTCGCTGAGCCGTACTTTGTCCCGCCCAGGGATGACTGGGTGGAGGACCTGAGCGGCTCAGTGACCCTCATTTCGTCGGCCGCCGCCGGAACCCCGACCCTCGAGGCCGTCAAGAGGGGACGGGGTTGCGTAGCAGCACGGTTCGGGGAGATTGTAGTTGTGGGAGTATACTTCTCCCCGAGCCGAACTCTCGCCGAGTTCCACAACTCCCTTGCGGAGTTGAGAGTCGTCGTCGTCGGGTTCCGTCCCCTTCCCGTGCTCGTGCTCGGGGACTTCAACGCCAAGAATTTGGCTTGGGGTTCCCGGTATACGGACACACGGGGCAGGATGGTGGAGGACTGGGCTCTGGAGACAGGCCTGGTCGTCCTAAATCGGGGTTCTGTACCTACGTGTGTACGGATGCGGGGCGATTCAGTGGTGGACATTTCGTTCGCCAGCCCCGCTCTGTCACCGCAGGTTATTGATTGGCGCGTCATGGAGGGGGTGGAGACGTATTCCGACCATCGGTACATCCGATTTGACGTCTCCGCCCAGACCTCGAGCGCGCCGATCCGGCAGACCCCGAGTGGTCCGCGGTGGGCGCTGAAGAAGCTGGACCGGGAGCTTCTCCTGGAAGCCTCGATCGTGCAGGCCTGGGTGTCACCACCGGACAGGCCTGCTGACACCAACGACGAGGCCGAGTGGTTCCGGGAGGCCATGTCCGAGATCTGTGACGTGGCTATGCCCCGAGTCCAGCCAGGACGGGCTTGGCGCCAGGTGTACTGGTGGTCGCCGCAGCTGACAGCGTTGCGCGAAGCGTGCGTTGCGGCACGACGCCGGTACACCAGGCACCGCAGGCTCCGTATCCGACCTCCGGATACGGAAGCCATTCAGGCGGAGCTATACGAGGGGTACAGAGTGGCGAAGACCGCCCTCCAAGAGGAGATCCTGCGGGCCAGAGGACTGGCCCGCAAGGAGTCGCTGGAGACTCTGAACAGGGACCCATGGGGACGGCCCTACAAGGCCGTCCGGGAGAAACTCCGCCCATGGGCTCCTCCGCTGACTCAGAGTCTCCGGCCCCAACTCGTGGAGGGCGTGGTGAGCGCTCTGTTCCCTTCTCGAGGGGAACATAGTCCCCCACCCATGGCTCCGCCTACTGCGGTGCCCGATGCGGACCACACCACTGACGACGACGACAGTGCTCCAGAAGTGACCGAGGTAGAAATGAGGGTGGCGGTACGAAGGCTTAATGCCAAGAATACCGCCCCAGGACCCGACGGCTTGCCTGGCAAAGCATGGGTCCTGGCCTCAGAGGCTCTCGGGCCTCGACTCAGGGGGCTCCTTAGCGCATGCTTGGAGAGGGGCCAGTTCCCACTTCGTTGGAAGACGGGGAAACTGGTCCTCATTAAGAAGCCAGGGCGCCCAGCGGACTCTCCGTCCGCTTACCGGCCCATCGTGCTGCTCGACGAGGTGGGCAAGCTCTTTGAAAGAGTGATTGCAGACCGCCTCGTCGGGTGGCTGGTGCGAGAGGGGCCGGACTTGTCGGACGGCCAGTACGGCTTCCGCAAGGGGCGCTCAACGGTGGACGCCATCATGCGCGTGCGAGCCCTCACGACGGGGGATGCAGTGGCCCGGGGTGGGGTCGTCTTGGCGGTGTCTCTTGACATCGCCAATGCCTTTAACACCCTACCCTGGAGTTGCATTAGGGAGGCACTCCGGTATCACCGGATGCCGACCTACCTCTGTCGCGTGGTCGAGGCCTATCTGACGGATAGGGCCGTAGTCTACCCCGGTCACGAGGGGGAGTGGAACCGGCGAGAGATGTCGTGCGGTGTCCCACAGGGATCGGTCCTGGGGCCGCATCTGTGGGACATCGGTTACGACTGGGTGCTGCGCGCCGACCTCCCTAGCGGCGTCAGCGTAGTTTGCTACGCTGACGACACGCTGGTCCTTGCGCAGGGGAGGTCGTACGAGGCGGCGGCCGAATTAATGACACGCGGGGTTGCGACAATCGTCGATAGGATCCGGCAATTGGGACTCGAGGTGGCATTGCACAAGTCCGAGGCCATGGGTTTTCATGGTCCTCGGAACGCGCCACCTGCGGGTTCCCAACTTACGGTAGGAGGGGTTCACATCGGCGTCGAGTCGACGATGAAGTACCTGGGACTTGTCCTCGACAGCCGGTGGAACTTCGTTGAGCATTTCCGACGTTTGGCTCCCAGATTGGAGCGGGCTGGGGCTGCATTAAAGCGGCTCCTACCCAATCTGGGGGGCCCAAACGCCTCCTGCCGGAGGCTCTACACGGGGATCGTGCGGTCCATGGCCCTCTATGGGGCACCGGTGTGGGCACCCTCATTGAGGCTGCGCCCAGCGCGCCGGTTGTTTGCGGCCCAGAGGGTCATGGCCATTCGGTTAATCCGGGGATACCGCACGGTCTCGTGCGAGGCGGCGAGCCTCCTTGCCGGAGTGCCGCCATGGGATCTGGAGGCAAAGGTCCTCGCGCACATGTGGGAGTGGCGCGAGGAGGCGAAACGCCGGGGCGAAACTCCGCTGCCGCGACAAATCGCGGCACGGCGGACAGAGCTCCGGTGTGATCTCATGGCGACATGGCGGGTACGATTGTCGCAACCCAGTGCTGGGCACGCCACTATTGCGGCGGTAAGTCCCCTCTTTGAGGAGTGGATAGAGAGGCGTCACGGCGTCCTCACCTTCCGCCTGACGCAGGTTCTCACCGGGCATGGGTGCTTCGGTGGGTTCCTGTTCAGGATAAAGCGGGAGGATACGTCCGGGTGTTTCCATTGCGAGGATCGTCTGGAGGACACGGTGGAGCATACGGTGGAGGTGTGCCCTGCCTGGGCGGAGCACCGCCGTGTCCTCGTGGAGGCGATCGGCGGCGGCGACCTCTCGCGTCCGGCCCTGGTGCGAGCCATGGTACGGAGCGAGAGGGAATGGGAAGCCGTCACCTCCTTCTGCGAAGCAGTAATGCTCGCGAAGGAGGAGGCGGGGCGCGTGAGGGAGTGGCAGTCTCTGCGCCCTCACGCCCCTAGCCGCCGCAGGAGGAGACGCCCCGGGCGTCGGGAGTCGATTGCGGACTCCCGGCCACCGTAGGCGCGAGCTTGCGGGTGGCGAGCAATGGGTAGCTCGCCGCCCGGTAAGGACCAGGCTCGGGTCGACGGCGCGCAGTGTTCCACGCGCGCCTCAAAGAGATGTCAGCAGCAGTGTAGGGGTCTACTAGGACCGATGCCTGCCGGGATCGCGTGATTGTTCGAAAGAGATACCGTGACCCTGGCACATGGGCAACTGATGGAACACGGGTGGGTTTTAGTCAGTAAAAGTCTGACACGCCCTCCCGCTCCGCCCAGAGCGGGAGAAGTCATTTGATGATTTCCCATCCTGAAAAAAAAAAAAAAAAAAAAAAAGGTATAATTCCCGTCTTTATCAGCACCTTCGCATTCTAGTCTGAGTCCCAATATGTACTTAAAATTACTTTAATGGACATATATTTATACAAGTTTTTAACATTTACTGTCGCTGAGGCGAGATTGCGATTAGATTATGAACATTATTTGTTACGGGAATTAGCATTCTGCTTAAACTTTCTACTAGACTATAAAATCCTTTATCTGTATTCTCTACTTGTAGAAAATCCGAATATTTAATTATCACTTCTTGTTACATATGTATATTATTCTACATGCATAAATTACTGAAGTAAGTTCAACGTCTGTCAACCCTATCATGATCTAAAACAGGATTATTATCATTCTCCTCCCCTACAATGGAATCCTCAACTAAAATGGAATATCCATTTTCGTAGTGGTCACTCTAATAGTGTTTTTCTTCCATACTTCTTTATTAGTCATCATCTCGGTAGTCACTCCCTTTCTAAAGATAACCTCATTCACACAGCCAATACATCGTTTCTTTCGCCTTCCCCTACTCTTATAGCCATTGACATTCATACTCAACACTTTCCTCACGACATTTTCCTCATTCCTCTGCATCACATGACCATACCATGACAACCGATTTTCCCACAACTTTTCAGCTACCGGTGCCATTTTCAGATTTTTCTCGATCTAAAATACGATAATGGTTTTAGAAATCATTCCATTCCTTACACATTTGTATCCATTAATTTCGCTATGCTTTAAACGATCGAACCTTACATTTGTTTCCCCAAAGGGTTAGGTAACAGTATTTCCATATCAGGTAGGTCTGGTACACACATCTTGCAAGTTATCTTTAAGAGCCACGTATTAGGGGGTGACTATTGCCATCAACTGACCCCCAGACTCCGACTCTAAGAAATTCCTGATGGGAAACCCAAAAACACTATGCCCGAAGCCGCTTCATTCGAAATTACTTCTGCCAACATTGAATTTTCTTTGTTACACATAGGGAATTGTTACTAAGTACCTACTTAATACGCAATAATTGGCCTTAATAATTAATACCTTACTTACCCTAATTACTAATCCAATCTATGTATTATTCATCTAATCTTATCGCTAATCCAATCTTAGCGTGTTGGCGCCTCTTGCGATACTATCGAATACGCCACGGTAGGTACAAGTACCCACCTACTTCAGTACTGCATTTCCTTTAAGACCCATTCACACGGTAACCAGCCGTTAACTTAATCGACGGTTAAGTTTTTATCGAGGCTTAGTGCGGCAGTCCATCGCAGCCGTCACTAGGTCGGCACCTATAAGAAATGATGGCGTCGAAGTAGTAATACATAACTACATTTACTATGGCCACGTTGTCACGCCCGTCACCCGAGCGTCTTCATTCCAGCCGCCGAAAGTTTCGCGTAGGTTGGCGCGACCGTTACAATTCAGCCCGAAATTGCGACGGGCTGATGTACCGACGACGCAAAACATTTTTTATCTTCTCCACACACTGCCAAACACCGACACGGTGGCCGTTTGCCTGACTTTTGTTTGGTCAACACCTACTGTACGACTGAGTTCAATTGCGGTGGACAAACGATGCCCGTCACTGGAACGTCGTGTTCGGCTCCTATAATCTCGTTTCTCGGTGACGGCTGCAGTGCACAAACACCCTTACAATACAATGACGTAATTTTACGACGATCCACTTTTCGAAGAGAACGGGTTATGCATTTATATTTAAAGCCAATTATTTTTTATATTCCTTCTGGTCGGACCAAATGGTTTTGCCTCCATTTTCCTTATACGCAAAACTGAAATATGAGATTCCTTTTTCTGTATTTTCGGACTATTTGATAATTTTTGTTTTAAAATAAAATGTGTTTTACCACTAAACAAACTACTTACCACTTGGTATGCTTAAAATATAAATATAAATTACTATGCCGAGATTTATAGCGGAAATCTTGAATTTAAGCCTAGTAGTGCCTTGATTTTATTATCTGACTCAATAATGGAAAGCTTCAATATTTATAGCGAAATTTCACTTAAGTTTTCATCTTCACATCAGGTTACAGACACTGTTTAGTATGATGCACAATCTTAAATAGAGATAGGTGCCTGAGATAGGAGTTTACTGAGTTACAGATCAATGTCTGACTAGATATGTAATGAATTACAAATGTATGTAAGAGTAGACTTACAGATCAGTGTAAAAGTAGACATGTAATGAGTTACAGATCAAATATAATAACAGATCAAATAATGTTTCAGAAAATTCTACCTACCTAACTCTTCACCGTGAGAGTGGAGATCAGTGGCTGGTGATCGACAACCTATTGGTGATGAGGGACTGCGAAAATGGAGACTTCGTAGTCTTCAACCGATATCCTTTGCAGCCTCGGAAAACCGAGATTATGGATGCCCTGAAGAAGTTCGACGAGAACGAACCCAATGGTACCATGGCTTGTAACATTGAGAAATCTTGGCTAAAATATGATGAGGATTTGCATTTACATGATGATAATCATTAGATTAGAATGTAACAGGGCATTTAAATAGGACCTCATTTTTAGGACTGTATTCCATAGTTCTAGGTTCAAATTATCAGTAACGTCGCTCAACCATGCCGTTTTGAAATTTAAACGTCGGTGATGCAACGTTTATAGATTTAGATTTAAATACTTTATTCTCAAAAAGACAAAGAGCCACTTACATGAGAATAATTATTAGATAACATAATGTAATAAACTTATCCTGGGTCATCAACATAAATGATTACACTTACAGTTTTTTTTTTTGGGTTACGCTTTCAACGGTTTTATTTACAACTCAATTATATAATTTGCTAGTTTTGATTTAAAACCGCTGAAAGAGCGTACATGTTTTATATAAGATAGTAAACTGTTATAAAATTGTGCTCCTTGTTTATAAATAATTATAAATTATTGATAAGTTTACAGAGAGTGTGATGAAAGTTAGTCTTGGGTTAATAATAATAAATACGCTCAAACTCACTCGAGGGAACTTAGATAAATAATAGTTTTAGTTATGAAACTAAAACTACACAACAATTGCACATTAATATAATTATATATTAATGTGCAATTTTTGTGTTAGTAGGCAATCATTGCGTTCACATGTCACTTATTGTTCGGCGAACACGAATGTATGGTTGACTCTACAGGTGCCTTCCACTTTTCCGAACAAAAAAGTGACATACGAACGCGACGATCGCCTATTCGCGCGAATATTCATTTTGATTAGAGAACTGTTTGCAGTGTAAAACTGTTCTCAGATAAACGATATATATTAAACGATACTGACGACTAAAATAATAGGTGATCCACATACACATTGTGGTTGTGGATCTCCTATTGTTTTAGTCGCCGTAACACGAACGTAAACATATCGCGTTGAAATATCTTCGCACACTGGATATTCAAAGCATTACGTACGGCCGAGAGTTAAAAATCGAACAGTAATATTTTTTCGATGGACTAATATATCTCCGTTCGATTCTCAATGCTTGGTTCAACACCTAGAGTTGAAAATGCAGTGCACGTTGAAATCTAGCCGCAATATTTTTACGTCCGTAGTTTGACTTATAATTACATTTATTTTGAACTTTATTGTTGGTCTGAGTTCTAAATAAAAATAGTGTTAATTCTTCCTCTTAATATTCGGTCCCTCAATGTTGAGGATTGTGACCCATCGTGTTAAATAGAATCTTGTAATAATAATCTACAGTAAGTTTTATTATCCTTTTCTTCCAAGCATCGTGCCTATGTTTGTCAAAGGAATAGAGGATAGGCAGAGGTGACCTATTAGAACTATACTCACATTACGCCAGTTATGTTTAAATAAGATTTTATTTTAAATGTATTGTCATAAATATTTCTGTTTAATAAAGTTGGTAATAATTTAAATCGTTTTGTGTTTTCTCTTACCTTTATCATCATTTCAGCCATGAGACGCCCCCTGCTGGACTTAGTCCTTGCAGTGTTTGCCATAATCGCCACGCTTGGCTAACGGGTTGGCGATCGCAGTATGGTGGTAAAATGCATAGAGGAAGCTTCTGCCCATTCTCTAGTAAGTCCTTTAGTCGCCTTTTACGAAACCGACGGGAAGAAATAGGTTAGTGCTATTCTTTACGTCCGACGCCACACGAACTTATCACTTATGTTGCCTTACATCGCACATCAAGCTAGTCATATTCATTCATTGATTCAAAAATCTCTTTCTTCGAGCATCTATAAGTGACTGTTTTACATGCATCACAAAACTACAATACATAGTCTAATAACATCATAACATCACGCCTGAATACCTAGAGTAAGCAGAGTACCTATAGTACATCCACATTTCACCAGTATTGTTCAAGTCCCATGTTATAGGCAACAAACCATCACTACCAACTGGGCACAAATCCAGACTCCAAGCTGCTACTGAGACATTCCTGATTCAAAAACCTAATAACACTTTGCCCGACCCGGGAATCGAATCCAGGACTTTATGATCAGCAGTAGACCCTTGCAAACAATAGACCAACGAGGCAGTCGACATAGTCTTAAGTAAAACATAATAATTGAGTGTGAATAATCCTGCTGAGTAAAGGTGATTCAAAATAAAGTCAGGTACGATTTCAACGAGTCAACCATTTGCAAGATAGACTGAGATTAAATTGTTGGAACAATTCCTCCGAAGCAAAATGAAATTCAGCTCAAATACAATGCAGTCCGATACAATTTGTATTTCAAATAGTATAGCAAAACAAATCGAGGACCAGTACTAAAATAAATACTGAAACAGCCAAAAATACACAGGGACGGAAACCCGATTAAATGCGCTGAACAAAATATAAATAAAGGGAACCCACCCGGGTTTGTATAAGGGACGAGCTTTCCGTGTTGATTTTCCGAAACATTTTCTGAACGTAGGTAAGCAAATGATCCTCGAAGGTTGTAGGACGCTAAGGCTGTTCACTCACTAGGCCACATGAATTGGGAAATGTTTTGTGATAAGCTTTGCTATCACTCAGCAACAAAATAAACACTGTACATAAACATGTTCCCACTGCTGGGACAAAGACCTCCTCTGTGAAGAGTGGGCCGTAATGCACCGCGCAGGCCCAGTGCAGGTGAGTAGATGGCGCATGTCTTCGAATTTTTGGTTCTATGGCATTCCGGTTTCCTCACGATGTTTTCCTTCACCGTTTTGAGAGCAGTGGTGAAGAAATAATTTACACAAAGTAAAGTTTTTGACAACGTTCGAACTTTCGACCTACCACCACTGCTCAAACTGGGCAAACCGTGCTGAAAATAATGCAATTGTATATCATAATAACACAGTAGTATGGCAGAAGCTCGTTGGGTAAATTTTCATCTGAAAACAGGCAGACGGGAAAGTCCCTAGTTGCTTGAAATCTGAAAATCAATTCATGTCAACAGGTTCAAAATCTATTTACAATCTTGTTTCAGAGACAATCAAATTCATAGAGTTGTCTAAAATGTACAGACGCCACCAGGTCAAGCTACCCGAAACTGTCAATTTTTCCCAATGAACCTTGAACCTAATGCTATAGAAATAAAGTCGAAAATCTATTAAAGAAATCTGACAGATTGTAGTAGCTTGATGTGTTGGCGTCTGTACGTAAATTAGTGGTCGTGGATGCTGTCAAAGTAGTCGAATTTTGGTCCTTGCTTATTATTTAGGGCGGATTTTGAAAACAATTAGCACATCTAAGCCACGTTCAAGAGCTGTCAATGTCATCATTATTGTGGAATATTGACACTGACAGCTCTTAATCGCTGTTCAGACGTGCTGATCGCGTTCAGTTTCATTGGTGAAATAGGGATAGGCATTTAAAACCCATAAATGGAATCATCGATACGACGAAGAATAAGTGTTTCTTTTTGACTGATTCAGGTTGATTAATTATTACGATTTGAACGCTTTTTTGGAATTTTCCATACACTTTGCCAATGACAATGAGTTTTTCTAAGTGGTTTCCTGGTAAAATTCCCAACATAAATCATAATTATTAAGCTCCTAACAACATCTGGATCAAACGTCAAAGGGCATCATGTCTTAAAATACTAAAACAATGTCACAGCAACATGTAGCACCAACACGTTGCGTAGCATGTTGCTGCAAAGCAAACACAGCTTGATCCTAAAAGATTGGCTAACGTTAACTGCACGACTTGAACAGGTGGCAAGCACGAACCGTAAAAATAAGGATTTACGCAGCAAGAGACAGCTTTATATAAATCGTTTGCGATATAAAATGGCATTGAATGTGTAGGTCTGGAATAAAACTGTGAGTTCATCTGATTTTAGATTTTTTTATGAATTACTCAATTTTTAAACGTTATAGTGACTACTAAGCAGTGAAGATTTGATGTCGGAAATTAACCCCGTTATATTATATTTACTACCGGGACAAGGTCAACAAGCTGCTCATAACCTCAGCTACCTGCCAGTTAAAGTCCGGTCAAAATCAGTCTAGTTGTTTCAGAGATTAGCGTGAACAAACAGAGATACTGTTTAGTCCCGAACGATTTGTTTACTCTATGCGCCTACGTTTCTAAACGAGTAACAGAGTGACATCTCTCTTGACAGTTTGATGTTGAAACTTGACAGTTCTTGTTAATTTGCCGCTAAAAAAGCCCCGTCGCGCTATTGGAACCCCGCGACGCGTTTGTTGAAATTAATCCTTTTAAATCGATCCGTTTGTGACAATTAGTCGTGATCCAATTGTGTTAATTGTAATAACCCCTATCTTGACGTAATATTACGGGTTACGTTTGTTAAAACTGAAGTTCTTGTATAGGGATGGCGGTCCAAATTGCGCGTGCGACCCTGTTGTAAAGTAATCCCTTAATCCCTGAGAACCGGTCGTTTTGTGGACAATCTGTCATGACCCGATGGTTAAGTGTTAGTGACGCTATTGGGAATGAGTGATTTGAAGACCGCGTGCCATGAAGACATCTGGCGGATTGTTGCGGATTGTTCCTGAGAATACTTACTCATAACGTCACAACACAATACAGATACACTCACTTACATACATAACTCCAGGTTGGCACCAGAGCAGTGTCCTTCAACCAACAGGTAAGTTCTTTTGTTGTACTGTAAGTGTTTGATTTGATTGTCTGCTCCGCGTACGGCGGACAGTACGCTAGCCACTCTTGTCTCCTGGACCCCACCATAATATCTTCCACTGCGCTATTGAAATGCTATTGTAGGGGTCTAGTCTGGCAGCGTACATTTTTGGTATTCAGAGCACGGTTATAAGACATAACCACCAAATTGGTAATTTACAGTAGGCTAATTACTTGGCAGTCTCTATAAGGGAAGTAGTAATACGCTGTAAATATTTGATAACTATAATTAATTGTTATTTGTAATAATTTGTAAATTTGTTGAGTCGAGTAACTCATGTCAGCCCGGGTTGCATATGCTAGTAGAGTTGAATGAATTGGGCTATGTTACAACCCCTTGTTTGTGTCTGACCTCTGTTGAATGTCAGGAAGACATTAAACTATTGAGTTTTGTACCATCAATATGGTAGTTTTGTTGAAATTGGCATTCTAGAGTATTACCATTGTTTTGAATTGGAATAAAGGTTTATTATTGTTGTACCTTTGACACAGTGGTTTGTGAACTTAACATTTGGAATTGGATAGAATTTGAATATTTGAATTGAATATGAAATAGAATTTTGAACTTTGATATTGGGTTTGAATTAAAATAAAAGTTTATTGTTGAATTGAATTGAAACTAATATATTGTTATTTCTTGAGTTGCTGATTAGTCAGTTTGGTAGTTTGATTGTTTGATTGTAGTTATTTTGTAATTGAAAGTTTGAACTTGTTACTTATTTACCTTTTGCTTGGTTTATTTTATTTGATTGTTTGCGTTGGATTTCTTTGTTATTTATTGATTGAACTTTGTTATTTGATAATTTAATTGTTTTGTTTATTTGTATGGTTTTGTTTGTGCAATGGCATACAAATGGAAATATTGCAGTGCCGGACACCTGTCCAGGTCAAGCCGGAGACCTCGGTTGTTTCAGCTCCCGGACTATTGAGTAGATTGCCTGCTTTGGAACTGCCACACTTGACGGTCGCTGGGACCACTGGTACGGTTTCCAAAACCTGTTTGCAAGTTTGGTTGATGCACGCTCGGACCTCAGACCCGCCCAAAAGTTGGCCTATTTGTTGTCTGTCCTGGAAGGTGAGGCCCGAGCCTTGGTACAGCATCTGTCGTTGACTGACTCAGCCTACCCTACCGCTTTGGGACTACTCACCCAGCGGTACCAAAATAAAGTTGTTTGGCTGACGTTAATATTGAATTGATTTTGGGGTTACCGGTCATTACTAGTTTGTCAGCATTGCGTACTGACCTGTTGAACCCGTTGGTGACAGCGACCAACGCTTTAAAGCAATTGGAGTTGCCGGTGGACCATTGGTCTTACTTTTTGGTACATGTTGTGCTGCAACGGCTTCCTGCCGATTTGAGGGCTCGATTCGAGCAAAAGTATGGTGGGGATAGTGTCACACATCTCCCCCCATTTGGTGACCTCGTCCAATTTTTGGAGGATGAGTGTCGGTTTGTGGACAACTCTGGCGTTGCCACTGAGTCATGCCAGCCGTCTTCCCGGCCACGAGACCAGGGACGGACTAGGGCTCGCGGGCCTGTTGATGGTCGCCCCGCCGCTCGTTTTGCTGGCACCCAGAGTCGTCCTGGTTGTGAGTTTTGTAGGGACACGGGGCATGGCATGGCAACTTGCGCGGCCTTGTTGAAGTTGCACGTGAGTGCCCGCCGCCGAATTGCCAATGCACGCCGCATGTGCTTCTCTTGATTGGGGGCTCACTTCCATCGGGACTGCCCCAACCCCCGCCCTTGTAGAATTTGTGGGGGGTCCCATTTGGACATTTTGTGCGCTAACGCGAACCACGCTGGCAGACCAGCCTCTGATGAAGGTTCGCGTACGGGGGGTTACCGGGCTTCTGCCTCGCCGGTTCAGAACCGGGGAGAGGCCTGCAATTTTGAGCGCCACACTCCACCCCCCGCGCAAGTTGATCGGGAGCCGCGCGACCGCCATTTGGTCTCCCCGCGTAAAGGCGATTACGCAATTGTTGCTAGGCACCGCTGGCCAGACCAGCACCGCCTGCCCTCCCCTCCTTTGGCGGAACGTCCCCGGTTGGAGTCACGCCCCCCGCCATTCAGGCCTCCGGTGGGATATGCCATCCAGCGATGGCGCGTGGCTCGGGACACCACGCGTACGAGGATTTTGAATTCCATCCTCGTCGGGAAAGACTTGGGCCTGGGTGCGGCGATCGGTCGCCGCCCAGGCATTGTTAGGACATTGGCGCCTGCCCCGCTAAGTTACCCCTCAGATCGACATGGTTTTGTTGCCAACGGCATCGGTCGGGTCTGGGGGCCCACGGGAGACTCTGTTGTGGTCCGTGTCATTATGGACATGGGAGCCCAGGTTTGCCTTTTGTCTATTGTTTTGTTGTTTTGTTTGTATTGTTTTGGGCAAAATTGTTTTCTTGAGCGCCTTTGGACTGCGGGACTTGGCTGGGACGAGCCAATTCGGGAAACCCTGTTGGAAGATTGGCTCCAATTTGTATCCGCACTCCCTGCAGTCAACGAGGTCGTGTTACCCCGCGCTATCCTCCCCCCTGGGAGCTACACTGCTACCCTTGTTTGTGATGCGTCTTCGCACGGTTATGCAACTGTTGTTTGTCTGCGCACCGTCTGCGCAACAGGCCAGGTGAATTTGTCACTGGTCTTGGCCAAGAGCAAGGTGGCCCCCCTCCGGATGGCACTGACCATCCCTAAGTTAGAATTGTCAGGGGCGGCGCTTCTTGTGCGTCTATTGAACCACGTTGCTCACACTTTGGGCGGAACTGTGGACATTCGGGCTTTTTACACCTGGACGGACAGTCAAATTGTTTTGTGTTGGTTGAAGACGTCCGTCCACTCTTTGCAGGTCTTTGTTGCGTACCGAGTGTCCCAGATTCAAAATTTTGATACGCCTTTGATTTGGAGGCACTTGCCTGGAGATTTGAACCCAGGCGCCGTGGCCTCACGTGGGTGCATGGCACCCCGCTTGTTTGCTTACCCCCTATGGTGGGGACCAGACTGGCTGACTCATCCCGAGGATGATTGGCCTCGATCGCCAGTCTTGATGTCGGGTCCTTTGCCCGGGCTCAAGGTGCTCGCTGTTGGAACGAAGGACCCTGATTTTTTGTTGAGTCGATTTGGCTCCCTCGACAAATTGTTGAATTGTTGTTTGTTGTTGTTGAATTGTTGGTGACTGATCGTCACATTAAGAACTCGCATGCCGGTTGCAATGCGCTGTTGGCCATTCTGCAGCGAGAGTTTGGATATTGTCGGGAGCCGTTTAGTAAGTTGAACCCCTTTTTTTGGACGATACGGGTCTTTTGTTGTTTGGTTGACGGTTGAGTCACTCTAGCCTTCCTTATGGGGCCCGTCACCCCCTTTTGTTGCCTAAGGAGGGCCATTTGGTTAAATTGTTGTTGTTGTTGTTTGGTTGTTATTGTTGTTTTGTTGTTTGTTATTGTTTTGACCCGCCAGCCTGCCCCCATTGGGGGGGTATTTTTGAGGCCGCGGTGAAAGCGGCACAGGGACTCTGGCGCAGATTGTTGGGAGACACCGTTCTCACCTTTAAGGAGTTAGCTACGGTATTTTGCCGTTTTGAAGCTGTATTGAACTCGCGTCCATTGTGCCCGCTGTCTTCGGACCCGAACGTCTTGGAGGCCCTGACCCCGGGCCATTTTTTGATTTGACAGCCACTTGTCGCCCTACCGGAGCACCCTTTTGTCGATGTGAGCCAAAATTGGCTATCGCGGTTTCAGTTGGTGCAGCAGCTCGCTCAGAGTTTTGGAAGCGTTTGAGCTTGGAGTATTTGCACATCCTCCAGCAGCGCGTCAGGTGGACTGATAAAACGCAACCTTGTCGGGATTGCCAAGTGATTAGCGGACGGGAAGGCCCGTCCGGGGGGGGGGGTAGATGTTTAGTCCCGAACGATTTGTTTACTCTATGCGCCTACGTTTCTAAACGAGTAACAGAGTGACATCTCTCTTGACAGTTTGATGTTGACACATGACAGTTCTTGTTAATTTGCCGCTAAAAAAGCCCCGTCGCGCTATTGGAACCCCGCGACGCGTTTGTTGAAATTAATCCTTTTAAATCGATCCGTTTGTGACAATTAGTCGTGATCCAATTGTATTAATTGTAATAACCCCTATCTTGACGTAATATTACGGGTTACGTTTGTTAAAACTGAAGTTCTTGTATAGGGATGGCGGTCCAAATTGCGCGTGCGACCCTGTTGTAAAGTAATCCCTTAATCCCTGAGAACCGGTCGTTTTGTGGACAATCTGTCATGACCCGATGGTTAAGTGTTAGTGACGCTATTGGAAATGAGTGATTTGAAGACCGCGTGCCATGAAGACATCTGGCGGATTGTTGCGGATTGTTCCTGAGAATATTTACTCATAACGTCACAACACAATACAGATACACTCACTTACATACATAACTCCAGGTTGGCACCAGAGCAGTGTCCTTCAACCAACAGGTAAGTTCTTTTGTTGTACTGTAAGTGTTTGATTTGATTGTCTGCTCCGCGTACGGCGGACAGTACGCTAGCCACTCTTGTCTCCTGGACCCCACCATAATATCTTCCACTGCGCTATTGAAATGCTATTGTAGGGGTCTAGTCTAGCAGCGTACAGATACAATTTTATTTTTTATTAATACCATCACTATCATTTAATAACAAAGCTTTTCTTTTGACATTACAAACAGACACTTCCATTTCATTTCTCTGTATAGAATATGTGGTATATAAACTATTTTTAGTCACTGCACAGATCTTCTATGTTATTAAAGGTTAGCGTGACGGTCAACTTTGTTACTCGGAAGCGGCGGTGAAGCCCAAAAGAAGGGTAATATTTTTTCTCTCGTGTCAGCCATCACATTAGCATTCCCGGAAGAAAATGCCTTTACAACTAAGTAAATATACATGGTGGCCGGAATAACGACGCGCAAAGTGTAGCCATAAATTCAGCATATGATTTTGAACCCTCTGTGATGAAGTCTTTCGTCGGATACTAGAAGAAATATAATGATTTGTATAATGATGTTGTATCCAGACCCAGCCGCAAAGTGCATATGCTTCATGTTCCTAGGCGTAGAATTAAATTATTTTCTAAAAATGTGTACTGCATGTCCATTATTGTTTATAACAAATTACCTGATGCCTTTAAAACTCTCAGCCTCGGAACATTTAATTGTAAATTATTTAACTTTCTCTTAAGCAAATGTTATTATTACTCGACTGAAGATTTTATGAATGAAAAATTTACCTAAAGATTTGACATTATTCTGTAAAAATCATATTTTATCTCCCTGACTTCATGCAATTTTGACATTTAATTAAAGTCTTTTACATAAAAAAGAAAAAAAATGTTTCGTAATTTAAATAAATCCTATTGATTAATAACTAAATCTTAATGTAATGATGACATATAATTTTAATGATTAATAACTAAATTTTAATGTAATGATGGCCCATAATTTCAAAACCATATTGTACGCCGGAAACGGCAGAATATTTTGAACGTAATCCACATAACAACTTTGTACAATATTCTGACAAATAAATGCTTTCTTTCTTTCTTAAATAAGCTGTTCCTGTATGGAACTACTTTTTTCTCTTTTAGCTTTTGTCCGTGTTTGCTCATCAATGTCCCTACCACCCTATAAACTATATCATGTATGCGTCATAAAGTTCTTTTGTAACTTCGGTACGGCATACAATTTATACTGATGCGTCTATCACCAATAATGAAATTGGTGTTGCTTTTTTTGATTCAGTTACAAATACCTCGATGAAACTTAAAATTGAATCTGTAATCTCAATAATGCATGCAGAATTGATAGCAATTTTAGAGGCACTGTCCTATATTGACTCAATTGCATGTTCTGAGTTTTTAATTGTATCTGATTGTCAATTCCCATTGCTTATGTCATATTGGATACGTTGTGTAAACTTAAAAGTAAAAAAAAAAAGGTTATAATACAGTGGGTGCCTTCTCATATTGGCAATGAAGGCAATGAGATGGTCGACCGATCCGTTAAAGAGGCATCAACCGAAGGTGAAAAGTTTTCTTGTATCCCGTATCACACCGAACTTTACGGTACAATAAAACGCCTTTGCTATGACAGCTGGCAGGAATATTTCAACGAAAGGAGCCGCAGTAAAGGTATATGGTATGCCACTATACAGCCGAGCGTCTTTAAAAGTACCTGGATAGACACTGCCAATATGGGAAGGCAAACAATCATAACACACATACCCTTAAATAAATTTGCATTTCTCATGGGTAAAGTTAACTCACCAAATTGTGTGGAATGCGACATGATTGAAGACGTGTACCATATCATCATGGAATGTGTCCGGAACGAACCGGAAAGACGAGATTTGTTAATAATGTATTACAGTATGTGCGAGACTGGGGTATGTAACAGCGTCCTTGCTGCTCCTGCTTCGGAAGCAGCAAGGATGCTGTACAGACTCGTAAACATAGGTATTAAACGCAGAGGTAGTCTAAGATAATTTTAAGTTATGTACGTTAAGTTGATTTGTAACGATGAGGGTGGCATAATCTGTCTAGATTAAAACCCTCTTTAAATAAATAGAGATAAAAAAAAAACTTCGGTACGGCAATACCACACTCGGAATTCCACAAAAAAGTAAATAATCCCTATTACACACTCAACTGCGTATTTCCAGTGATCCTTATAAACAAAACGACCGCGAAAATCCATGAAACGCAAAACTCAAACTGAAATCACATGAAACGGTTAAAGTACTTTCGAGGGCTCATTGAAACTGGCGTGCAATTTAACTCGTCGGGTAGAACGCTGTATACTGTACACTATTTGTAGGCAGGCAGTGTAATAAACATGGATTTGGGTACTGCGAGTGGAGTGTACGATTCGTCTGGTTAAGTCAGTGTGATTCGGGTTAATTCGGGTGCATTCGGTATTTGGGAAATTTATTTCACACGACTACGACGAAGCAAAAAGGAGGGTTTTGATTTAGTTATGCGGGTTATTTGTATGTTCATCTATTCCCTCATAACTTTTAAACTTCTTATCATAATTTGACAAATGAGTTTCTTGCCATCTACTTCGATTTTGGAATTCAATGTGCACTTGTACAAGGGATCGCTCACTGCGGATTTAATTTGGTCAGTCCATCTTATGAGCTAGCGTGCGCGGGGTCTAGTGGCCTCAAATCTACCCTGCACGACAGTGCCATTGCCATAAGCCCGGATTTGTTTTTTGTAAAACTTAACTTATCAAACTGACCCCTATAATCACCGGAAGGGTAGGGCAAAGGTGTCCCTATAGTTCATCCACGTTTCGCCATTTTTGTTTAAGTTCCATATATAGGGGCAAGCCTATTGCTATAAACTGGGCACTTATCACTCCGGGCTCATCTTCATCCGTTCAGACGAAAGACGTTCAATACTGGAGATGGGCCTACCTCAAGCACCGCCACTTCTACCGCTTTTGTGCATTTTGCATCCAACGGATTCCTGTGGCCTTCACAAGGTCATCGCCAACTCCGGGCTGCTACTGAGAAATCTCTGAATGAAAAACCCAGCAACACTTCGTTTGACCTGGGTATTGGATATATTGGTTAGCAGTAGCGCTTATGACTATTGGAGCGAAGCAATTCTCACTTATCGTCAAGTGAACACTACTTGGGCGGCAAATCTTATGCAAAATAGATTCCGAGTTTACACCAAGACTATCGTACTAACCTTTTCTCTGTGATAGTGACTGGGTAAACGAAGGACTTGATAAAACATTTCGTATTAGCTGTGGCCGAGGCTTCGTCCGCGTGTATGTCGGAAATTATCACACGTCGGGAAAGAGCTACCGAGACATATCGTATAGCCAAAGTAACTTCTTATAATATCATCTATCTGTCAGTGAAAATCATGTCAAAATTGGTGCAGCTGTTTCGGAGATTAGCCGGAAAAACAGAGAGAAGATTAATATAGTGAATTTGACAAAAAAAACAAATGTATAAAATTTTTAATCAACATAAGTACAATATATTTACTACCTTTCAAAGCTGTCGTCAAAATCACGTCTACCACCATGAAATTTTGCAACCAATATTTCAACTGAATTCCAACTTCCACTGAAGCTATCGGGCTGAAATTTGGGACACACTTTTTTTTCTCATGACTATGCACGATAAAAGCTTTAACGAAATATAAAAAAAAAACAAATAGAAAGAAAGTGTCATCATGATACGTGTCGTTTTGACTAAATATAATAGAACCTGTTATTTTGAGATAGATGGTAAACGTATACGTAAATTAAAATTAATCAAAGTCGAGTTAAGCTTTTGCATTACTAAGGGGACGAATTATTAATTAATTCTGTCCAAGAGTATGTCCCTAGTTTACCCAGCTACACCGTATTATTAACGTAGAGGTACGAGCTACCCTTTCACCCAATAATCTCTTAGTCACCTCTAACCCACGCTAAGAGCTCCTATTCTTGGCTTGGTATACAGGCTGTTGTGAATATTCGATAGCTCTCGAGACCCGATGTATTCACGAAGCGCTCGTCGGCTTAGCTCCTATTATCATGCAGCTGATATTAAATATGGAACACGCTGTATAAGGGAATTTATGAGAAGCTGTATAGATGTTTTTTGTTAAAGATAAAATAATAAACGAATATAAGATTATTCAAACTGTATTACAGCAGTGGTGGCCCAGAGGTAACGACACGAATTACCTGTCGTAGATCGTGAATCTAGGCAAACACTTTACTTTGCGTAATTTATATAATCACCACTAACTACTCTTAAATCTGTGAAAGCGGTACGTCCTAGAACCAAAAATTCAAAGTCACGTGACATCTACCAACCCGCACTGGGCCTGCGTGGTGAATTACTACAGTCCCACTGACAGCGATGCGGACGAATTTTTTGACGCACTTTCTTTCTTATTTCCTTAATATAATTGTACGTATCTATATATTTTAGTGTTAGATTATACATTGTATTTATGATTTCTTAATACATAAGAGAATATATCATAGATACAATGTATAATCTAACACTAAAATATGGTTGGGTATATACCTAACTATATACTTATGTATTAAGAAATCAATAGGCTCGCCCCCTCGCTCCCAGCGGTTGATAGCAATAGGCTCGCCCCCTTGACATAGCATTTGAACATAACTGGCGAAACGTGGATGTACTATAGTGACACCACTGCCTTACCCTTCGGGGGATTATAGGGGCCTGTTATGTTATGTTAAGTTTTTAATAAAACAAATCCAGACTTATGGCAATGACCCTGTCGTGCAGGGTAGAGTTGAGGCCACCAAATGAAATCCTCTGTTGCCGATTCCTTGTATAAGTGAATATTGAGTTCCTAAAATCGAAGTAGATGGCAAGAAACTCATTTGCCAAATTATGATACGAAGTTTAAAAGTTATGACGGAACAGATGAACATACAAATAACACGCTAAATCACCCTTACCCCTTGCTTCGTCGTAGTCAGGAAAAAAAACTCAAATACCAAATGCACCCGAATTAACCCGAATCACAACGATTCAACCAGACGAATCGCACACTTCACTCGTAGTCCCCAAATCCATGTTTATTACACTGCCTGCCTTCAAATAGTGTACAGTGTACAGCGTTCTACCCGACGAGTTAAATTGCACGCCAGTTTCAATGAGCCCTCGAAAGTACTTTAACCGTTTCATGTGATTTCGGTTTGAGTTTTGCGTTCCATTGATTTTTGCGGTCGCTTGGTTTATAATGATTACTGGAAATACGCAGTGGTGTGTGTAATAGGGATTATTTACTTTTTGTGGAAATCCGACTGTGGTGTTGCCGTACCGATCTTACAAAAGAACTGACGCATGACGCATACATCAGTGGCGTGCGGTCCATATAGGCAAAAAGACACTGCAGACCCTAGACTTAGATCTAGACTAGTTACTAATATTACAATAATAAAGAAAATATGTTAAGTAATAAAATTATTCAAAAAGTTTAAACGCCTAATATAAATGAGAAGCAACGTTCATACCGTTCTATTAATGTACTCGCGGTGCAAGCAGGCAGCGATCGAAAGTGTCTTCAATTCATTCATAAACGTACGCATGTAGTGGTAATTTCTTCTACATTTTCGTGTCTGCACATTTCACACAGAAGCGCGCTAATAAAGCGAACTCCTGCCGCAGGCTATCCAATCGCGGGCTTCCCTGTGTCAGGCTAACCAATCACGGGCGGGACGCCCATGCGTCATTATTGGCGCGCTGTGAGTATTATGCGATCAAGTTGAATATTACGTAGCCTCAAGCAAATTCCGATTCGCAATGAAACAATTTTATTTGTCAACGTTTTAGTTGTCAAAATTTATTTCTTTCATGTGGAGCGCGCTGTTTTATGTTTTTATTTTGACTGAGTTTTGTTGTGATTAATTCATTTACAAACGTTAATATTTAGGTCGATTTGTTGCTTATTTCAACTAGTTTTTTTGAACTGTTATAGTTTTTCGATTTACTTAAGTACTACGCTTTTTGTTTGTTTTTTTTTTTTTCAAAATGTTGTTCGATTGTGAGGTTTGTGTTGAAAATGTGTGTTTGTTAAAAAGTGTATCTAAAGGGAAATGTGTACGAGAATTAACCCAGCAAAGAGGTAATGCAACTCGTAAGTTTCATAGTAATAATTAAGAAACATAAAACCGGCTGTGTTGTTGTTTACACACATTTAAATTATTTTGTTTTCCTTGCTAGTTTAGTAGTTCGAGTACAGTGTGGAATTGTTCGGGATTTGCAGATTTATATGGGTTCTATCCCGCGGCTTGCTCAAACATAAATACATTTGGTAATTATCGTACTGAGAGAAGTGTTACGAAGAAGTTTTACGTTTAGCGAAGTTTATTGTTACTATCCAAGCAAGCAGCGCATCGACAGAACGTTCATTTTCATTAAAACGTATTCTCACGTAGGTACCTATTTAAGAAACACACAAAGTCAACAAAGAGTACAACATCTTTCTGTGCTTTCGATGGAAAAAGAATTATCATCATCAGGAAATCGCCATTTCAACCTTTTAAACCACCTAGTGAATTTTTCTTCACTAACTTGAGCAATTACGAGAGACGTTTTTTTTTTTGAACTGCCTACCCGGTCATAAAACCCTGTGCACGCCACTGGCATACATGATGACGCATACATGATATAGTTTACAGGGTGGTAGGGACATTGATTCTTCTTTCCTTAATATAATTGTACGTATTTACATATTTTAGTGTTAGATTATACATTGTATTTATGATTTCTTAATACATAAGTATATAGTTAACTATATACCTAACTATACTTATGTATTAAGAAATCAATATCTGGATGACCGAGCTTTGCTCGGTATTTTTTGGTAAATTCTGTTTAAAATAACAAGTTTATGTTCAATTTGATTATCGCTAAAGTTGGTCATTGAAAACACGAACAAAACCACATTTTATAAAAATGAATCCTAGCTAGATCGATTTATCGCCCCCGAAACCCCCTGTATACTAAATTTCATGAAAATCGTTGGAGCCGTTTCCGAGATTCAGATTATATATATATATACAAGAATTGCTCGTTTAAAGATATAAGATAAGGTAAATGTAATCATAAATGTTAGGCTTTAAATTTGTTCTCATTTAGTGTAAATACAATGGTAGATTAGGCCTCTGCCAGGGTCGCGAAATTGTTTGAACGAGTTACCGTGGCCCTGGCATAAGCAACTGAAGGAACACGGGTGGGTTTTAGTCAGTAAGAGTCTGACACGCCCCTCCGCTCCACCCAGAGCAGGAGACGTAATTTCGACACAAAAAAAATATATATTTGGTAATCTATAAAGCTCTGAAGATTTCTCTACTATACTCTAAATGTTCCCTGTTTTATCTTCACAATACTTAAAAACATACTTACAAGTTGAGGGCGTCGAAAGCGATGAACTATTAAAACTGTTACTGTTCAGCGTCAAAAGTTTTGTATTTATTTTAAACTACTAACTAGATGAAAACTTTAAGGAAATTGTTCTATAAGAAAAACGTCGCACCTGTCTGTGGAAACCTTTAATGTATATGTGTCCATGAACGGTGGGAGCCATTTAAAAAGTGGAAATGGTGGACATTACTCCGTTTCTTCCCGTGGGTGTCGTAAAACGCGACTAAAGCACCAAGTATGTATCCATTCAAATGCTTAAACGAAAACAAAAAAACATTCCCCCTACCTTTTTATGCAATCATGTTAATCAACAGGAAGGGGAAGAAATTCATAAAAACCTTTTAATAGCGTATCATCCGTATTCCATGCCGATTAAATAATAAATTTGTTTGTCTGTTACGTTTTAAAGAAATAATGGACTTCCAGTAGTTTGAGTACCTTTTACTTACAATAAAATACATCCAAGTGTTTTAAAAAGTTAACTATGTGAATAAATAAAGGGAAAATTAATTCAAAAGCGTGTCGTTTAGAAAGAGCCCTAACTCAATAGGGTTGCTTCGTTCCAAATCGAAGTTCCCATAGCCGCCTCGCAGGGTACCACCATCTGGCTCAATCATCAGACAAATTCCATGTCATAATAATATCGCATAGTCATCTGATTTACATAAACATGCGAAATTTCACGACGATATTTTGTATCGTTCGCTTTGGTGGCCATTGGAGCATTGGAGCAATATGTGCATTTACTCAGTAACACATTAGTGTTACTGAGTAAATGCACATGTTGAAATTGATAATGCTACATATGGATAATGTCTTTACCATTCTCTACATGATCACAGCTTGTATTGCATGTAATAACGATGATTAAAATTAATAGTAGCTCTTAATAAAAATGAAAATGTTTAAAGGCAACCGTCCTTAACCACAAATTCATGCTCCAATGGCCACCAAAGCGAACGATACAAAATATCGTCGAATAAATGTAGCAGAAATATACTGTATAAATAATTCATACCGGGAAGGAACTGTACGAAATTTTAAAACGACTTTTATGCGCTACTAGCTTTACGACCGCGACTTCGTTCGACAATTTTCTCATACAAACTTTAATACCCTATTTTACTATTTAGAGACTGTTTGAAATGAAGAAACGTTTTATGTCCTTCCTCAAGGTTTATAAAACTATCTCCATATTCAATTTCCGTCGACTTCGACGATTCTAACCTTGAAAATTGTAAGAAAATATTGTAGTAAGAATGCAAGCGCCTTATAGAATCTTCATAGCATGTTTGCCTGCTGCATATTTCAGGCGACAAAATGCGTTTAACATAACAATATGATATGGCATGTATGTGTCTTTTTACAAGCTTTTATTTAGTTATACCTGTCCCGGTGTGTGTTTGTGAACAAATCTTGCAAGTCTAATTGCCCACTTCCTGGTTTCCAATTGAGCTGAAATTTAGCATGTTTATGTAAATCAGTTGACTATGCGATATTATTATGACATGGAACTTGTCTGATGATTCAGCCAGATGGTGGTACCCTGCGAGGCAGCTATGGGAACTTTGATTTGGAACGAAGCAGCCCTATTGAGTTAGGGCTCTTTCCAAACGCACGTACGCTTTTGAATTAATTTTCCCTTTATTTATTCACACAGTTAACTTTTAAAAACACTTGGATGTATTTTATTGTAAGTAAAAGGTACTCAAACTACTGGAAGTCCATTATTTCTTCAAAACGTAACAGACAAACACTCTTTATTTTTTAGGCATGGAATTTGGATGATACGCCATTAAAAACGTTTTTATGAATTTCTTCCCCTTCCTGTTGATTAACATGATTCCATAAAAAGGTAGAGGGAATGTTCTTTTGTTTTCGTTTAAGCATTTGAATGGATAGGTACTTGGCAGAATTCGCGTCGTAAGCAGAATTTTTACTAATAGACATTATTATTTTGGTTAAGTTGGCAAACAGCCTGCCCACTTACCAATGTCCACTATTCATTATTATCATCATAATTTTAACAGTGAGACGTCCACTGCTGGACATAGGCCGGGAGAGCATAATCGACACGCTTGGCAGGCGAATTGACAATCGCAGTATGGTGGTAAAATACAAAGAGACGCTGCTACCCATTCTTTAGTAAGTGCTTTAGTCGCCTCTTACGACAGCCACGGGAAGAAACGGAGAAATGTCCATCATTTCCACTTTCTAAATGGCTCCCACCGTTCAGGAACACATACACATTAAAGATTTCAACAGACATTTAAAGTTTTCATGGAAATTGTTTTACTAGAGAGGCGTTCCGCTGTCGCGTCGCGCCAATTTGAAGCCTTTACTGCATAAAGACTCGTGCAGTCTAGCGCGACGCAACGAACACGCGCGATCCTGCGATTTAAATCCGTAGAACAATTTCTATGACCGTGTCGCGGCGCGACAGCTCGCAGTGTGTACTTCACACACTCGTTTTCATAGAAATTGTACCTACTACACATATCGCGTCGCGCTATTCTGCACGAGCCTTAATAAAGGTTCAATCACAATCCAGGTGTTTCGAAAGATATTTCTCATCCATTGCTCCATAGGTTCAATAAATTCATCTGCTTAGCAACGGAAATAACGCAATGAATGTGACTGAATAGTCAACATTTAAGGAATTGCGATTTATTCTATATATTAATACGTGAAGCGAAAACTTTGGATCCCTTTTTACGAAAATTGGGCAGACGGAGGAGTATGAAATTTCGCACACTTATAGTTTATACAGAGAAGAAGTGACGAATGCTAATATTTTTTTAAATTATTCGTTAAAATACATTATTTTCAATAAATAACACGATACACACACTACTGTTCATTACCGTATATCTAATACACACATGCATAGATATTCTTTTGTTTATGGTCCAAATCTGTCTTTATTATTTTGTGCAGTGTTAACAACACCCAGAAATATTTACCCCTAAAGCTTAAGTTAAAAACGCCTAAAATTGCCACAATTACTAAAAAAATCCGCTAAAAAATTATAATGAAAATAACTAACGAATGTGAGAGACATTCGTTAGTTAAAAATTAAAAATTGAAAATATTTTTGTCTTTAATATTATTTGTATTTTAGCGACGATTGGAATTTAGCTTACATTTATAAGAAATATTTTTTGTGGTTTTATGGGGAGTGTCAAGTATGGCATTAGTAAGTTTCCCATACAAAACTTAGTGTCGTGTGCAAACTGTAGAGGTTATATGCCTCACGATTGTACAGGCTGGTCATAGGTTGTACAGGCTGGTTATAATTATGACATTTTGAACTCTCATAATTAATTAAAAATAATAGGGAAAATTCTATAAAAACAGTGCTTTCTGTGATAATTCATTCCATGTCCAGCAGTTAAGAAGTATTAAGAAAATAAAGAAGAGAGTCCTGAATTATTATTCTTTACTCGTTACACCTACGTCCTGGTCCTGGCCATCACCATCCTCCCAGCGAACCCTCTCCACAGTAGTACAGAGTCAACAATTTGTCTATAGTGTTACTGAATGTCAAATATAACCATATTATTTTTTTATATTTATTATTATAATTTTTTTTTTCCATTTAATAATGAATTTCTATTCAAATGAAGTACGGTCGAATTTCGACCAATGGGCGATCACTAGTTTGAATTATTTTGTATTTATTCTAAAAGGTTAGGTTATGTAGGAATGGTTCTGGAATAGCGACCGCGTACCGTAAGACGTAGCGTTGGAAAGCTTTCCACAAGATGGACCGATGACCTCGTGAAGGCCGCAGGAATCCGGTGTATACGAGAAGCACAGAACCGTTCATAGTGGCGGTGCATGACCTATGTCCAGCAATAGACTTATTTCGACTGAAATGATGATGATGATTTTTGACAATGGATGCTATTTATAAATCTGAAAGAATGAAATTTAAAAAAAAAGGACTTAGGACAACTAACACATCGTTATCTGATCCCAAACTAGGCAGAGCCTGTACTATGGGAACCAGACAACTGATAAATATACTTATATATTTCTAAATACATACATATTGTAGATAAATTACACCCAGACACAGAACAAATGATTGAGCTCATCACACAAACATTTGTCCTGGGTGGGAATTGAACCCACGACCTCAGTCTTAGCAGTCAGGGTCACTTACTACTAGACTAACAGGCCAGTCAAAATGATGATGATGCATTTTGACAATGGGTGCTATTTATCTGAAAGAATGAACTTATTATTATAATTAAAGACACAGGTAGGTGTTTCAGTTGTAACCGAACTAGCTTTTCCCCGCGACTTCGTCCGCGTAAATGTCGGTTATCACGAACGCAGACGAAGTCACGTAAAAAGTAGCCTATTTCATTTCTTGGGGTTCAAACTTATTCCGTACCAAATTTGATCCAAATTGGTTACGTGGTTTTGTCGTGAAAGCGTCACAGACAGACAGAGTCACTTCCGAATTTATAATATTAGTATAGATAGATTTCATCAAAATTGGTTATGTGTTTTAGTCGTCATAGCGTCACAGACAGACAGAGTTACTTTCGCATTTATAATATTAGTATAGACGTATAGATAAATACAATTTAGATCTACCAGAATACCTTTTTTTTTCTCAGGGTGGGAAATCATCAAATGACTTCTCCCGCTCTGGGCGGAGCGGGAGGGCGTGTCAGACTTTTACTGACTAAAACCCCGGGTGAGTTTTAGTGTTCCATCAGTTGCCCATGTGCCAGGGTCACGGTATCTCTTTCGAACAATCACGCGACCCCGGCAGTAGTAGTATACCTGCTAATATATTAGGCAATAACCATCGAAATTTTTTTCAGCAAGGTACGAAATCTTGCAGATTTCGTACCTTGCTGAAAACAAATTTTTTGTAACTACATTCACGGGAGCACCAACAGAACCGCACCGGCTTTACCCCTGTGTTAGCATGCCCGTTGATTTTTGAGTGACGTCGAGCCAAACATTGATACAACCTTATAACTACACACTGCACGCGACTTTCACCCTTATTTCTATACTAAAGCGGTGAATATATAGTGTGACATATGT
Organism: Aporophyla lueneburgensis; assembly: GCA_932294355.1. Lineage (NCBI taxonomy): Eukaryota > Metazoa > Arthropoda > Insecta > Lepidoptera > Noctuidae > Aporophyla > Aporophyla lueneburgensis. The sequence continues at coordinate 6,012,120 of OW028742.1, forward strand.
GCTAAATTAATTACAAGGATGGTTCAGCGAAAGTTTGATCCTTAAAGACCGTTTAGAGCTACGAAACGGGTCTTAGGGGACTAGTTATGAAGTGTCTAGATATAATTAATTTTGTAGATATTTTCTGGATGATTTATTATAACTTTGACCTTATATTTCTAGACTTGCTTTCATTAATTGAAGTTTTCCTTAATTGCTACTAACTACAAAACTTAATAGCTTTAATTGCTTTATGCGTGCATTGACTGGACAGGTCTATTCAATCTGTGTGTAACCTAGTTTTTAAACTAAGATATGGCATGCACATTTCATATCTTAGACCTGCCAGGTAGTTTGTTCCTAATTGACTACTGAATCGATTTCAGTAACTTTCAGTATCATTTTTTTAATATGCATTTTTCCGTTCTTACCGCCTATTACGCAAAGAAAATTCAATCTTATTGCAAGGTTATAACACTCATTTTTAATGTATTAAGTAATGCTAGGATCAACACGTTTTTCTTAATAATAACGGTTTACTTTAAAAAAAAATGTTTTGTTCATTTATTATGGTTTTAACTCAATACTCTAATTTTGTTTTTGGTTTTTGGTGGTCTTACTTTCATTATGTTACACATTGTAAAATCCACAGCTATAATAAAATTAACACATTTTAACTACAAGCAGTTTCCATACTCCATAGCATTTCTGAACTTTGAGATCGTTACGGATTTAATCAACGTAAATTGGGGTGGCCATACACTGACTATTTGCGTCGAAAGCGCGTCGATATACGTAGTAACGGTGTATATAATCTAGTAACTGCTTGTGTAAGAACTCATTTAGACATGGCTATGAAAACAGCGGTTTTTGAGAGAAACCGGTGCAAGGAAAGTAAGAATACTTTTACGGTATGTTTTTCTTATACTTCCAAATGTGTGTGTTAATACAGGTTATTAACTAGCTGTACGCTAAAAGACAGTGGGCAAAAATGTATGGGAGTTGGTCCAAGCGTCGCCAAGGATGAATCATATACCAAATTAAAGGGTACAATGTATTCTTCAAACACGCATAAGGGCATCAAAATCTGTCCGAGAGATTTCGAGAAATGATAGCTTCTTTTTGCCTCAGAAGATACTACGGATTTTTTATTTTGCTACATTGTCGAATATTATTATAGTTTTTTCTTGTTATTTATAGTTAAAAATCATTACTTCATCCTTATAATCATCATTATTTATCATCATCATCATCGTCATCATCGAGTAATGATAGATTTTATATTTTTCCTACATTGCCGGTATGTTATTTGATACACGTTGGTATTACGTATTTTTATGGTTTATTAATCGATCATCTTTTCGGTTTGGTCCTCCTTCACCATTATAAAACAAACAAGAGATAAAAGAAAACAAGAAATATTTTTTTAAGTGTATATTAAAAATAACTTATTTAGTAGTTACATTCGCTTCAAACTTCAATTACTGAATCTAAAAACTCTGTTAGAATAAGTCTTTTTATAGTGTTCTAAAATATCAAGCTGTATATGAACGATTCCGGGATTCATAGAAAGGATTTTATGGCTTTTAAGAGGAAAAAATAACCACATACATATTTATCCTATTAATTAATTAGTGAGTGGCAATGATATCGATTAATAATGATGATTATGCAAGATGTGGTGGTGATTATAAAGTAAGGTAATACTATAGCAACATTCGTCAAAGAAGCAAAATAAATAAAAACGTTACCTAATAACTTAAAGTAAACTTATCGTTACTCCATGATGATGATGTTGTATAATGAACATCATAAGAATGAAGTTATGACTTTCAACTATAAATACCAAAGAAAACTATAATAATATTGACAATGAAACAAAATAATAAAAATCAGTGATAACTTCTAAGACAAAAATAAGCTATCATTTCTCGAAATCTCTCGGACAGATTTTGATGCACTTCTGAATGTTTGAACAGTACATTGTACCCTTTCATTTGGTATATGATTCATCCTTGGCGACGCTTGGACCACATTTGCCCACTATCTTTTCATCTTTTTTAAAATCAAAATCAAAATCAAATCAATCAAAATCAAAAGTCATTTATTCAAACTAGGCTGAGAGTCAGCACTTTTTGAACGTCAAAGTTACAAAAGACAGTCCCCCCAAAACGCCCGCCCTTCGACACTTCCTAGTGCTTTAGCTGGGAAGAAGTGGTGAACAAACTCCCCAGCAGCACAGCTGTCTGTTAAGTTAGAAGAACTTGATTCTATACAATTGTAAGGAGGTAACATTATGAGACACAAAACATTAAATTAAATGATTTGCCATCTGTCAGCTAGCCAACCCAATAATCCAGGAAATAAAATGAAATCTATACTCAAGCAAAAGCAAAAGATATTTTTATAATGTAAATAAAGGTACCAAAATAAGCCTCCTGGCATAAAGGGCGTGACAGCTTACATATGCAATGCTGAATCACGTTCACATAGCTGTTACGACCCGAGTTACAACTCGAGGCCTCAAAATGATAAACTAGGACCATCGGCGTAAAAACAAATAAACAGGTAGGTAATTCATCTAAATCCATTAGCGTATAATTAGACGTGAAACAAAGTCTTTATGCGCCTTTTTTACGAAAATTACGTGGAATGGGGAGTATGAAATTTGGCACAATTAAAGTTTATATGGAGAAGTAGTGGAGACAACGAATATTTTTATGTATTATAGTTTTCATGCTATACTTACACTTTAATTCATGATTCCTAATATCTATTTATCATCCTTTTTATTTGTTTCTATGTTTACACTATTCATGCTTTACTTATTTTTATTTGTTTATATGTCTACACCTACACTCAGCAAATCGATCTAAATGCGATTTATTAACTTAAAAAATATCTGAAATAAAATATTAACTCAAATTTTCATGTTGTGACAAGCCAAATTGTCAACTGTCAGCTATTTGATTTTATTAATTATTACGATTGTTTACTAAATAACTTAACTTAAAATTATATTTATGAAATTCTTTACGCACTCATGTGGCCAGCTACACGCACTCATGGATATGTCCTGGCCGACTACACTTGTCAGATGAGATGATGGCTACAAGAAAACGAATATTTGGAAAAATGTTTGGAAAGGGAAGACGACTTTGATATAAAAAAACCGGCCAAGTGCGAGTCGGACTCGCGCACCGAGGGTTCCGTACAAACCTGTAGGTATTTTCGGTTTAAAAATATATATATTTTTTAATTTTTATATTTCAGTTGATTGAATGTAAGGTAAATTGCGGTTTACGATTTATGACGTTTTAAAAAAAAACTACTCACTCGATCTCGTTCAAAACAATTTTCGTTGGTGGTTTACATGGTAATTATGTAATGTACATCATATATTTTTTTTAGTTTTGTCATTCTCTTATTTTAGAAGTTACGGGGGGGGGGGACACACATTTTACCACTTTGGAAGTGTCTCTCGCGCAAACTATTCAGTTTAGAAAAAAATGATAATAGAAACCTCATTACCATTTTTGAAGACCTATTCATAGATACCCCAAACGTATGGGTTTGATGAAAAAAAACATTTTTGAGTTTCAGTTCTATGTATGGGGAACCCCAAAATGTATTGTTTTTTTTTCTATTTTAGTGTAAAAATCTTAATGCGGTTCACAGATTACACCTACTTACCAAGTTTCAACAGCATAGCTCTTATAGTTTCGGAATAAAATGGCTGTGACATACGGACGGACAGACAGACAGACAGACAGACAGACAGACAGACAGACATGACGAATCTATAAGGGTTCCGTTTTTTGCCATTTGGCAACGGAACCCTAAAAACGGGCGTTCGAACCGCTGACGGGTCCACTCTGGAAGCCACGCCACTCTTGAAGCCACTCCTCTGAAGCCAGTGCACTCTTGAAGCTACTCCACTCTGAAGTCGGTCCATTCTGAAGCCAGTCTACTTTTGAAGCCGGTCTACTCTTGGAGCCGATTTGAAAAACATCAAACCCAGGGGATCCAGCTAAATATCCACCTGGGACCTCCACTCCCGATCATCGAAGGTCAACTACGTGCCTGACTTAATAGGCCCCGAGGTCTACTACGGAGCTCACCTGGCTACACGAAGCCCTCGAAGAAACCCTGATAACGACCTGCCGCCCTGCTGCCTGCTCCCGTCCCTCAGTGCTGAACCACAGAACCATATAACAAAGAGTGCGTGCCAGGCAGGGTCTTTTATACTTAGCTGTACTTCCCATCTCTTGTTAATATTCATCTAATAAATTGTAATAGATCTGCCTTTATCCAATCATTTCATTCTAACAGGATTAAGCAGATACGTAACAGTATGTAGAAATACCCTAAATTGATTAAAAAAAAATATGCGACCACTAGTATATAATTATGTATGAATAATATTAGAAATGTGAAAGTTTGTATGTTTTGGATGTCAGTTACTCAATCTTACAAAAAAGGCCGAACAGATTTGGGTGAACTTTAGCACACAGTTACAACCAAGATTTACATCTATCTATATATATAAAATTCAAAGTCCTGAGTGACTGACTGACTGACTGACTGACTGACTGACTGATATATCAACGCACAGCCTAAACCGCTGGACCTAGAAGCATGAAATTTAAAGGGTGTGTTCTTTGTAAAGAGTAGGTATCCACTAAGAAAGGATTTATCGAAATTCCACCCCTAAGAGGGTGAAATGGGGGGTTGAAATTTCTATGAAACTTTTTATTCTCTGGGTCGATTGACACAAAAATTGGTACACATACTCTTCAAGTATAATTATGTGACACGTGTATCACAATTTTTCCAAAATCATCCCTTTACTGCGTCAAATAGGGCTTCGAAAATCTTACGTGGAATGGTAGATGTGCGCATGGCGTGCGGGGCAGCCCGGGAAGCGCATTGTCGTCACCGGTGTCCAATCTCAACCAAGTATCAAATATGTAACTGATATTAATATGAACTAACTTTCGTCCGCGACTTTGTCCGCGTAAATGTCGGTTATCGTGGACGGAGACGATATCTCGGAATAAAAATAGGCCTATATCCTGTCTTGGGGTTCAAACTTACTCCATACCGAATTTTATCTTTCGCAATTATTTTTTTCACAAAAAGATCTCATGTTACTTCTAATACCTACTTCTAAGAATGTGTGTAAGTACAAAGTTTCATGATGATCGGTTAAGTAGTTTTGGCGTGAAAGCGTAACAGACAAACTTAATAATGTATTATTAGTATTTGCAAATTATAACAGCCGCACGGGTCGATCGTTCAGGTTAAGCTACGCTTGCCGTGGTTAGTCCGTGGATGGGTGACCATCTTTACATAGTAAGACCCTTCTGTGCCTCGGAAAGCATGTTAAGCCGTTGATTCCGGCTGTCTTTCGTAGATCTTAGACCGTCGTTACGGGTCGCCGGAAGCCCGAAATTCTGACAACCAGTCTTACCAAGGAGTATCGTATTACCCAGTTACTGGGTTGTGGAGGTCAGGTAGGTAGTCGCTCCATGTGAAATACTGGTACTCAGCTGCATCCGGTAAGACTGGAAACCGAACCCCAACATAGTTGGGAAAAGGCTAGGCAGATGATGATGAAGTAAGTACGTGTAAAAAACGCGTTTGTGTCTGTATTAGATAAAATTGAGTAACTACACTAACTATTCTATAATAGATAGGTACCTATGCAACTTTATAAGTAAAAACTAATTGGGCACATACCTGCTATTATATTTTACGCACTAACATATAAATCTGTACGTTCAGTGAGCAATAGTGCGATTTGGTTTATGCATTAAAGTAAAACATAACGACCAAGCCACAATCATCAATTAAATTATTTTGAGATCGTTCAAAGGAGTTGAAAATAATTATAAATCAGTGGACTCGAGTGACAAACAATGATGAAGCCATACATTACCCGGTTTAGTTTCTTAACACATTGAAGCCTCTCGGTGTCTCAACTCACAAATGTAGGTATAAAAATTTAGAGTTGGCACCCAGTTATGTTGCTGCGTAATTTAAACCCGCCAAAATTATGCAATGACACCAGGTTGTGAGTGAAAATATTGCAAGGAAATGTTATCGAGGCAACTACACTGACACGTTGTTTCTGAGAGGAGTCTGTGTAGGATTCCTCTAACGCCATCGAACTACCCCTTCGACTTCAAAAGAGTACAGTTTCCCCTCAAAATCTGCTTTGACAAGACTATAAATAAATCTTAAGTCAAAACACTTCATTTAACAGGGGTAGACTTAAGGGAAAACTGATTTTCACACGGTCGGTTATACGTGGCCTGCTCAAGAGTAAGCTCACAGGCAGTGGTCTCGAACGTCATAGAACGAGATCGGTAGAATTGCCAGTTAAAAACGGTATATTTGTACCCAAAATCGGTAAATGACATTTCCATGTGTACTGTGAAATCGTAGAATATTCGTTATATTTCGGCACCCCGGTTTTTTTAGAACAGAGCCCATATCGGTAGAAATACCGAAAAATCGGTAGGTTCGAGACCACAGCTCACAGGGTAGCTTGGTGATTCTAGAACCTGAAGTAAAAACAAAAAATATTGTTTACAAAGAAATTCTGCGGTAGGCACAGTATTTCGTAGTAAACAATATTAATTGTTAATTATCCACTTCTGATTGTCTCTTAAATAAATCTTTTCACATACGCTTTGAGTTCTATTAAAACTATACTTCTCTCATCCCAGAGATTATTTTAGTTTTACGGAGAACTTCGTCTTATTTGCTTTGTTTGGGATATTGTCAGTTCGTATATTAAATTGAGAGGTAGTGAAAGCACGTATGTTTTTTTGTAAAAAAAAAGAGTCATTTGTTTCTTGTAGGCCAAGCGGGTAAAGCCGCAGGCAGAAGCTATTCAAAATAAACCAATGAAATAAACACAGGCAAAAAAACATCTGTCCTAATTAGGTATATTACATGCATACGTGTCGAATTCATAAGGATGATACTGTATATAAGGTGTATTTATTTATACACGAAATATTTTAAAAGGTACAGCTACAGCAACGAAAAAAAAAATTGAATGTATATTTTTCAAAAATTAATATTTATAAATTATTTGACGCGCATAAGAAATACTGACTCCTTTTTATTTTTTACGGCCCGAGACACCGCGGCCATGCTCGTGCCGTCCGGTCGCAGCGTCAAGCGGCCGATTCATAGAATTTGGAGTAAAAGTTTTAAAATTAAAATAATTACGAAAATTCAAAAACGCTTAGATAAAAAAATTCTTTTTGCTTCTATAGCTTCTTTATCACCTGCAGGTGTACCTCTTAAAATATTTCGTTTCTGAATAGATACACCTTATATATCCTAAAGAGCTCTTAAATTTATTCAACCCATCTGGTCTTTGTCTCACACACTTATCCTTAAAGTGGGTGCTTCAGTAATTAATGCTACTACAAAATCTTAATCCGGCCAAGTTGAGAAATGGGATCAGGTTGTGTGTGAAAATCTCACATCAAAACGTGGTAGAGGCCACGCCATTGTATTTACTGACTGTGCTCAAGGTGAATTGGTGTACTATTGTATATACCGCAGATACCACTAATACCGTCGGAGTACCCATTCGAGTTTAAAAGGCCGCAGTCTCCTTATGGTATATTTAGCAATGACGATTAATAAGTCTCGGGGACAGTCACTATAAACGTGGGATATGATCTTAGAGGGGACTGCTTCTCGCACGGCCAGTTTTACGTGGCCTGCTCGACAGTGAGCTCTTCTAGCAGCCTGGTTGTATTAGCACCTGAGGGCAGAACCTCTAAAGTAGTATTTAAAGAGATACTTTAATTATAGACTAAAACATAAATAGTCTTAAACCCCTGTGAACAGCAACGTAAGTAAAATCTTCATTTGAATAATTTAGGTAACAATTTTTTTTCGAAATGCCCAGGGAATAAAGAGAATTTATATTTTCGCTTTAAAGTTGCCTTCAAAGTCATGCAAGTAGGTAATTTGCCGTTCCGTTATATATTTTCGTCACTATTGTTAGGTTTTAGGATTAATTATCCTACATCAATCATTTATCAATCCGAGCGCTGCTCCGTGGACAACACAAAGCAAGCAATGGAATAACACATTGTTTACCGGGATTAACACATAGGATACTTTCAATCCCGGTAGTACGTTCCTGCGGGATATTTCGACATCCACGCGGGCGAAGCCGCGGGCAGAAGCTAGTTATACATATTATATTTTCAGTCTCGATAGTACTTTCCCATGGAATATTTTCCAGGCGATGCCGAAGGCAAAAGTAGCAGTATCATAAATAAATGTATGTGTACACACAGTACATCCAAAAGTAGGCTATTATGTCACAAAAGCTACACACGTGAGGCAAGTTGTGGAGTCAATCGATGATCCGCCAGCAATAGGTGCTAATGGTTCCCGTCGATGCGCCAGATGTGACGCCGATCAGCGCTCTTGCAATTGCTGGCTTTTATGAATTGGCCGATAAATAAATTTTAAATATTGGAAATTTTACAGCATTTTGTAGAACAAATTGTGCTGTTAACTCATTTACCTACTTATAATGTAGGTGACTATGAAAGATGGTCGGCTACCATAAGCTACGTCAATTTAGATTTAGACCTAGACTTTGAGACTCACACTTTTAAACTTAGACTTTTATACCAGACTGTAGATTTTTAGACTTAGACTTTTCGACTTGTAGATTAAGACTTAGATTTTTAGACTTAAATTTTTAGATAAGTCAGGTTTACACGTCAATCATATTTAAAAAACTAGCTAGATGAGGTTGGCGTTTCATATTGTACTACCCTGAGACAAAAGGCTGACACAAACTCATAGGTCACAATATTAAGTCCAAAGCAAATCTTAGTCAAGCAATAAGAACAGCTTAGGGAGAAGTAAGGTGATAATAGAAAAAGAAACCAAAATACTAGCAACAAAAATCCAAATGAAATACCATAAAGATTAACTTTCAGGAACCAAAAAACTAAACAAACCAAATAAAAAGTAAAATTACAGTCAAAAATATTAATTCCCTTAAGATAACTCTTAACCAAATAACTTTCAATGCTGAAAACAAAGGAGAATACATTTTCAAGGTTCCGCGTACCCTAAGTGTGCTATAAATCGGTGCTGTTACCCTAAACTCATAGAAATGTCGGGGGGAGTTGTGAAGTATATGGATTTAATGCTTCAAGCCTATTAACTCTTGTTATTATAGCTGAAATGAATATATTAAAAATGTTTCAGTACTCGTACCGCGTTGGAAGTGAGTTGAAAAGTCGCATACCGACTTGATAGCCTCATTTTCCGCAATTTTCCGGCCGACCGCAAATATTATTCGATCACATCCGAATCCGATCACATACACATCCGTAGTTCGTAAATTAAAATCACAATTGTATACCAAAATAAAATATACAGTTAAAAAGCTGAAATAAATGAGATTTTTTTTTTATTAATTTTGAGGGTAGATGTTAGTTATGTTCGTTCTGGGTACTACAGTACCCCTTGGCGCTTTAGATACCTATGAGTCATCATTTCAGCCAAAAGACGTCCACTGCTGGACCCAGATAAAATTAATATACCTACGCGTCATCTTGAGAAAAAAATAGGTGCCAACTGTGCTTAACACCAAAACCTATTAGTATTTATCAACTATTGACTAGTTACAAAAAACTTAGCAAGAAGACACATACTCAACCTCCAAGGTTATCATCATCATCATCATTTCAGTAGAAAGACGTCCACTGCTGGACATAGGCCTCCCCCTATTGGTGTGGTTTTGCCATAATCGCAACGCTTGGCAGGCGGGTTGGCGATCGCAGTATGGTAGTAAAATGCGTAGAGAACGCTGCTGCCCATTATTTAGTGAGTCCCTTAGTCCCTTACGACACCCACGGGAAGAAATGGGATGGTGCTATTCTTTACGTCTAGCACCACACGGCGTCCCGAGTGGTGCTGAACGTAAAATCTATGAGTAATTTTAACTTATTTATATAGACATAAAAAAGAATGTAGTTTCAAACAAAATATCAGTTTCAAGACGATACAACGATCTAGATTTTTTGCCTCATGAAGTTGGCGTTCCCAAAACTTTTAACGAGCAACACGATAACTTTGTCAATTTGCAGATAAAATCATATTTGCTGGTTTATTTCGCCATAGAATCAAAGGCCTGGTTTGGAAAAACACTACCTCTTATTTAAGAACAAAGCACAAAGTTAACTTTTGTCTTACTAAAATACAAGAACTTAAGTAAAATATTACTGCTAACAAGTAAACCTTTTTCATTTCTTTAGCACGTTTGAAGATCGTCTTTTTTATTACTAAGTGTTTAAGTTATTACCCATACTTATAATAATAAAATAGATGATCTATGGCCTACAAGATTAAAATGTTATTCTATAGTGGATAATGTGTTAACCTTCTAGCAACGGTTAAAATGTTATCCTATACAAATAAAAGAAGAATACCTACATATTCTTATATAACACTAGCTTCTGCCCGCGACTTCGCCCGCGCCAAATTTTTGCTCCTCTGACCCTTCCCGTCGCATCGAATTGCCCGCCAGTTTTAGTCCATTTTTCTTTGCTGCTCCACTCCTTTTGATCGAAGCATGATATTATATAGCCTATAGCCTTCTCCAATAAATAGGCAACACAAAAATAATTTTTCAATTCAGACCAGTAAGTAGTAACCGCCCGGTAAGGACCAAGCTCGGGTCGACGGCGCGCAGTGTTCCACGCGCGCCTCAAAGAGATGTCAGCAGCAGTGTAGGGGTCTACTAGGACCGATGCCTGCCGGGGTCGCGTGATTGTTCGAAAGAGATACCGTGACCCTGGCACATGGGCAACTGATGGAACACGGGTGGGTTTTAGTCAGTAAAAGTCTGACACGATGAGCGGGAGAAGTCATTTGATGATTTCCCATCCTGAAAAAAAAAAAAAAAAAAACCAGTAAGTAGTTCCTGAGATTACCGCGTTCAACCAAACAACCTGTATTTTAGTGATGTTGTCGAAATAAAAGAGAACTTTTTAGTTCGACGATTCGTATAATAATGCCCATAATTAGTGTGTGCAGTTACAAATATAAGGTTAGGCGAGCTGCACACTACACCTCCCCTTTTTTTTTAAAAAAATGGCTTTATTGTCTAAGTACAAAAAAAAATGTTGTATGTACATACAACATTTTTTTTCCTTTTAGCTTATTCATAATTTTCAAAACAACATATTTTATATAATTATACTTTCTATCATTACATTAGGTATATAAAAAAAACATCGTATCATAACCAAATAATATTAAGTAACAAACAGTTTTGTATTGTTTTTATGAATTACAAATTCTTTATTATCTTTTAAAATTTTAACATTTGGTGTTACATTTTCAATCACTTTATATGGTCCTAAATAAATTTTATCTAACTTATTTCCTACTTGATTTTTAATTAGAACTACATCTCCACTCTTATATTGTTTCATCCCGTTTAAAGTAGTTACTCTATGCGCCTTCGGAACGCGCCCGAACGGAATGACATCTGACTTGTCAAGTTTGACTTTTGACACTTGTCACTTCCTTTTTTAGTTTTGGTCTTTGAAAGCGTCGAATAGAGTTTTGCTACCGCGAGGTTTTTGGTAAACTAATCCCTTCACACCGATCGTTTTGTTGGACAATTAGTCGTGATCGTATTGTTTTGTGTATAATCAACCCCGTTTGTGAAATAATACGGGTCGAGCTTGGACATATTTGTTTGTTAGAAGAACTTTGAAGGTTAAGTGTTGAAGACCGCATGTTGGAGAAAATCTCTGGCGAGTTGCAGCGGCCGTGATTGTAACCTGGAGAATACTCATAACGTCACAACACGATACATATACACTCACTTACATACATAAATCCAGGTAGGCCCCAGAAGCAGGTGTTCGTCTACTACAGGTGAGTTATTTGAATTATATTGTCTGCTCCGCGTACGGCGGACTAGTTTCGCTCGCCACTCTTGTCTCCTGGACCCCACCATCATAACTTCCACTGCGCTATTGAAATTCTATGGTAGGGGTCTAGCCTGGCAGCGAACATTTTGGCATCAGAGCGTGGTTAGGACATATAACCAAGAAATTGGGAATTTACAGTAGGCTAATTACTTGGCAGTCTCGATAAGGAAATAGTAATTCGCTGTAAATATTTGTTAACTATTATTGCTTGTTTATTTGAAATACTTAGTTTAAATTTGTTGAGACGAGTAACTCATGTTGCCGGGGTCAACCGGGTTTGCATATGCTAACAGAGTTGGTTAGATTGGTGTATATATATGTTATAACCTCTTGTTGTTGTATTTGACCTCTGTGTTGTATTGAATGTCAGGAAGACATTAAAATATTGAGTTTGTACCATTGACATGGTTGTTTGTGAAAATTAATATTTGGAATTGGCATTTTTGAGTATTACCATTGTTTTAAATTGGAATAAAGGTTTATTATTATTGTACCATTGACAAAGTGGTTTGTGAAATTACCATTTGAATACTTGAATTAAAATAAAAGTTTGTTGTTGAATTGAATTGAAACCAATATTTTGTTATTTCTTGAGTTTCTGACTAACAGTTTGGTAGTTTGATTGTTTGTTTGTAGTTATTTTGTAATTGATTGATTGAACTTTGTTATTTGATTATCTTGTTTGGTTTACTTTAATTGTATTGTTTGTGCAATGGCACACAAAGCGGTGAGAGAGGCAATCAGTGGATTGACCACACAGCTACGGTGGTTCACTTCAGCTGCAGCGACTGCTGAGTGCCAGGATCTCGAAGGGATCACTCTTGCTCGGTTCGAGCAGTTGAACGTGAGACTCGCTCGGCAACGTTGATGCTCTGCTTACCCGCTACAACGAGTACATTTGTGATGTGGCTCTGGAAGTGCTGGACCAGGCAGCACGTGACAAGGTCCTTGCTGACTATGACCAGATCTTGGACCTGGGGGATGTTATTGGTCAACGTGCTCGGGAAATATTGCAGAACCAGACACCAGTCCAGGTCAAGCCGGAGACCTCGGTTGTTTCAGGTCCCGGACTATTGAGTAGATTGCCTACTTTGACGGTCGCTTGGACCATTGGCTAGGTTTCCAAAACCTGTTTGAAAGTTTGGTTGATGCACGCTCGGACCTCAGACCCGCCCAAAAGTTGGCCTACTTGTTGTCTGTCCTGGAAGATGAGGCCCGAGCCTTGGTACAGCATTTGTCGGTGACTGACTCAGCCTACCCTACCGCTTTAGAACTACTCACTCGGCGGTATCAAAACAAACGTTGTTTGGCTGACGTTCACATCAAACAGATTTTGGGGTTACCGGTCATTACAAGATTATCAGCATTGCGTACTGACCTGTTGAACCCGTTGGTGGCAACGACCAACGATTTAAAGCGATTGGAGTTGCCGGTGGACCATTGGTCTTACCTTTTGGTACATGTGGTGCTGCAACGGCTTCCTGCTGATTTGAGGGCTCGTTTCGAGCAAAAGTATGGTGGGGATAGTGTCACACACCTCCCCCCATTTGGTGACCTCGTCAAATTTTTGGAGGATGAGTGTCGGTTTATGGATAACTCTAGCGTTGCCACCGAGTCACGCCAACCGTCTTCCTGGCCACGAGACCAGGGACGGACTAGGGCTCGCGGGCCTGTTGATGGTCGCCCCGCCGCTCGTTTTGCTGGCACCCAGAGTCGTCCTGGTTGTGAGTTTTTTAAGGACACGGGGCATGGCATCGCAACTTGCGCGGCCTTTTTGAAATTGCACGTGAGTGCCCGCCGCCGAGTTGCCAGTGCACGCCGTCTGTGCTTCTCATGTTTGGGGGCTCACTTCCATCGGGACTGCCCCAACCCCCGCCCTTGTAGAATTTGTAGGGGGTCCCATTTGGACATATTGTGCGCTAACGCGAACCACGCTGGCAGACCAGCCTCTGATGAAGGTTCGCGTACGGGGGGGTACCATGGAGTTGGTCACCGGGCTTCTGCCTCGCCGGTTCAGAACCGGGGAGAGGCCCGCAATTTTGAGCGCCGCACTCCACCCACCCCTCGCAAGTTGATCGGGAGCCACGCGACCGCCATTTGGTCTCCCCGCGTAGAGGCAATTACGCATTTGTTGCTAGGCAGCGCTGGCCAGACCAGCACCGCCTTCCCTCCCCTCCATTGGCGGAACGTCCCCGGTTGGAGTCACGCCCCCTGCCATTCAGGCATCCGGTGGGATATACCCTTCCAGCGATGGCGCGTGGCTCGGGACACCGCGCGGACGAGGAATTTGTCCTCCATCCTCGTCGGGAAAGACTTGAGCCTGGGTGCGGCGATCGGTCGCCGCCCAGGCATTGTTAGGAACTTGGCGCCTGCCCCGCTAAGGTACCCCCTCAGATCGAAACGGTTTTGATGCCAACGGCATCGGTCAGGGTCTGGGGGGCCACGGGGGATTCTGTTGTGGTCCGTGCCATTTTGGACACGGGAGCCCAGGGTTGCCTTTTGTCATCTTCTTTAGCGGGACAGGTGGGCCTTGATGTGCGTGACTTTTCACGCAAAATTAGGGGAGTGGGCGAAACAGATGTCACGCCCAAGGGACTGGCTTGGTTTGAGGTCACTCCTCTGAATTGTATGGCACCTAAAATTGTTGCTTCGGCCGTTGTTCTGACGAATATTTTGGGTAGTCATCCATCATGTCAGCTGTCTTCAGAAATCGTCCGGTTGACGTCAGGCCTGGAATTGGCTGACCCCCGGTTTGATTCCCCTAGTACAGCGCATTTGTTGTTGTGTTCCGATGTACTAGGGAGAATATTTTTGGGTGATATAAAGGTTCTGCAGCCACGCGGTTTGGTGGCTGTCTCGACCATCTTTGCCTTTGCGTTGATGGGACCAGTGTTGTGGGTCCCCCCTACACCTGAACCTGATTTTGTGTTGTCGCCGTTCAGAGGTTTTGGGAGGTTGAAGAGCCCCCTCAGGTAGCCCGTTTGAACCCGGAACACGAGGAGTGCGAGTTGTTCTACCAGAACAACACAAGTCGACTCCGTTCCGGCCGGCTTGTGACCAGGTTGCCTTTTGTTGCGGTGCGACCACCTCTCGGCGAATCCAGACCTACGGCCGAGAAGAGATTGTTGGCAATGGAGCGCCGCATGAGCAGGGACCCAGTGCTGCGGCAGAAATATTTGGATTTCATGCGGGAATACGCAGATTTGGGACACATGTCGGTGTCAAATTTGGATTGGCGCTCAAGTGAGCATTATTTCCTGCCGCATCACGCGGTCCTCAAGCCATCCACCGGTAAGCTGCGCACGGTGTTTGATGGATCTGCGCGGACTTCGCCTGGTGTCTCCTTGAATGATTGCTTGCATCCAGGCCTCAAATTGTTGAGGGATCTTTGTGACGTCATTACGTCTTTCCGTCGTCATCAGGTAGTTTTTGTGGCCGACATCAAACTGATGTTCCGCCAAACGGTTATTCACGAGGATGACCGACGTTATCAGCTGATCCTGTGGCAAGAGAATCCCCAGGACCCCATGATTGTGTATGAGCTCAATACGAATACGTACGGCCTCCGATCGAGCCCTTTTGTTGCTATTCGTTCCCTTTGGAAGCTCGCGGACCGAGAGCGTTTGAAGTTCCCTCGTGCGTCCGCGATCTTGAAAACGGACTTGTATGTTGACGACGTTTGTACTGGAGCTCCCACAGTTGGGGAAGCCGTCCTGTTGCGTGACGAATTGATTGGTATTTTGGCTTCCGCTGGCTACGAGTTGCGTAAATGGGTGTCCAACTCGCCAGCGCTATTGGAAGGTTTGCCGGAGGATCATAGGCCCGCTTTTATTTGAAAATGTTGACAACCCTGCTATGATACCAGTTCTCGGCGTTCAGTACCGACCAGTCCAAGACATCTTCACATACGATATCGACTTGGAGTCACCTCACACTTGGACTAAACGACTGGTGTTGTCTACTGTCGCGAGGACCTTTGACCCGAATGGTTGGATATGCCCGGTATTGTTTTGGGCGAAATGTTTTCTTCAGCGCCTTTGGACTGCGGGACTTGGTTGGGACGACCCACTTCGGGAAACCCTGTTGGAAGATTGGCTCCAATTTGTGTTCGCACTCCCTGCAGTCAACGATGTCGTGTTACCCGCGCTATCCTCCCCCCTGGGAGCTACACTGCTACCCTTCATGGGTTTTATGATGCATCTTCGCACGGTTATGCAGCTGTTGTTTATCTGCGCACCGTCAGCGCGACAGGCCAGGTGAAGTTGTCACTGGTCATGGCCAAGAGCAAGGTGGCCCCCCTCCGGACGGCACTGACCATCCCTAAGTTAGAATTGTCAGGGGCGGCGCTTCTTGTGCGTCTATTGAACCACGTTGCTCACACTTTGGGTGGAACTGTGGACATTCGGGCTTCTTACGCCTGGACGGACAGTCAAATTGTTTTGTGTTGGTTGAAGACGTCCGTCCACTCTTTGGAGGTCTTTGTTGCGAACCGAGTGTCCCAGATCCAAAATTCTGAAACGCCTTTGATTTGGTGGCAGGTGCCTGGAGATTTGAACCCGGGCGACGCGGCCTCACGTGGGTGCATGGCACCCTGCCTGATTGCTCACCCCCTATGGTGGAGACCAGACTGGCTGACTCACCCCGAGGATGATTGGCCTCGAACGCCAGTCTTGATGTCGGGTCCTTTGCCCGGGCTCAAGGTGCTCGCTGTTGGAACGAAGGACCCTCCGTTTGACCCTGATTTTTTGTTGAATCGATACAGCTCCCTCGACAAATTGTTGAACGTTACCTCGTGGATCAGGCGTTTTGGTCATAATTCTAGGAACTCCGGGAACAAACGCCTGTCTCCGGTTCTCTCTCCTCAGGAGCGACAGGAATCACTCCTCCTTTGGGTCCGCTCCGTGCAGGCTGCACACTTTGAGAAGGAGATTGAAACTTTGAAGTCTGGTAAGGCTAAATTGTCGGGAGCCATTAGTAAATTGAACCCCTTTTTGGACGATACGTGTCTCTTGCGTGTTGGAGGACGGTTGAGGCACTCTAGCCTTCCTTATGGGGCCCGTCACCCCCATTTGTTGCCTAAGGAGGGCCATTTGGTTAAATTGTTGGTGACTGATCGTCACATTAAGAACTCGCATGCCGGTTGCAATGCGCTGTTGGCCATTCTGCAGCGAGAGTTTTGGATATTGTCGGCCCGTCGTACTATTCGTAGCATCGTCTTCCGTTGTTTGCCGTGCTACCGGACTAAGGCCTCTACTATGCAGCCAATGATGGGAGACTTGCCGGCTGATCGTGTCAATGAGGCGAGACCCTTTGCAGGCGTCGGAACGGACTTTGCTGGTCCCTATTTGGTGAAGACGTCTCCTCTTCGGAATAGTAAAATTGTTAAGGCTTATTTGTGTGTGTTTGTCTGCCTGTCAACTAAGGCAGTGCACTTGGAGTTGGTAACCAACTCGACTGACGACTCTCGACGGAGGCCTTTGTGGCGACCTTGGATAGATTTGTGTCTCGCCGTGGGTTACCTACTTTGATCAGGTCTGATTGCGGTATGTACGTTGCCAGGCTAGGCCTCCCAATACGATTTCAAGTGCGCAGTGGAAGAGTTATAATCGTGGGGCTCTAGAGACAAGAAGTGGCTAGCGTACTGTCCGCCGTACGCGGAGCAGACAATACAAGTGAACAATTACAAATACAACAAAAGCACTTACCTGTTGGTTGAAGGACACTGCTCTGGTGCCAACCTGGAGATATGTATGTAAGTGAGTGTATATGTATTGTGTTGTGACGTTACGAGTATTCGTCAGGTTAGATTCCGCCTCAACCCGGCTGGAGGCAATCACAGCATGCGGTCTTCAAATCACTCGTTCACAATAGCGTCACACTCAACCATCGGGTCATGACAGATTGTCCACAAAACGACCGGTTAATTAATACAATTGGATCACGACTAATTGTCACAAACGGATCGATTTAAAGGGATTAATTTCAACAAACGCGTCGCGGAACTCAACACGGCGACCGACCTCTTTTAGCGGCAAAATTAACAAGAGCTGTCAAGTGTCAACGTCAAACTGTCAAGAGAGATGTCACTCTGTTACTCGTTTAGAAACGTAGGCGCATAGAGTAAACAAATCGTTCGGTACTAAACATCTACCCCCCCCGGACGGGCCTTCCCGTCCGCTAATCACTTGGCAATCCCGACAAGGTTGCGTTTTATCAGTCCACCTGACGCGCTGCTGGAGGATGTGCAAATACTCCAAGCTCCAACGCTTCCAAAAACTCTGAGCGAGCTGCTGCACCAACTGAAACCGCGATAGCCAATTTTGGCTCACATCGACAAAAGGGTGCTCCGGCAGGGCGGCAAGTGGCTGTCAAATCAAAAAATGTCCCGGGGTCAGGGCCTCCAAGACGTTCGGGTCCGAAGACAGCGGGCACAATGGACGCGAGTTCAACACAGCTTCAATGCGGCAAAATACCGTAGCTAACTCCTTAAAGGTGGGAACGGTGTCTCCCAACAATCTGCGCCAGAGTCCCTAACCGCCTTCACCGCGGCCTCAAAATACCCCCCCAATGGGGGCAGGCTGGCGGGTCAAACAACAACAAACAACAAAAACAACCAAACAACAATAACAACCAAACAACAACAACAACTAAATGGCCCTCCTTAGGCAACAAAAGGGGGTGACGGGCCCCATAAGGAAGGCTAGAGTGCCTCAACCGTCAACAACAAACAACAAAAGACCCGTATCGTCCCAAAAGGGGTTCAACTTAATAACGGCTCCCAACAATATCCAAAACTCTCGCTGCAGAATGGCCAACAGCGCATTGCAACCGGCATGCGAGTTCTTAATGTGACGATCAGTCACCAACAATTCAACAACAGAAAAACAATTCAACAATTTGTCGAGGGAGCCAAATCGACTCAACAAACTCAGGGTCCTTTGTTCCAACAGCGAGCACCTTGAGCCCGGGCAAAGGACCCGACATCAAGACTGGCGATCGAGGCCAATCATCCTCGGGATGAGTCAGCCAGTCTGGTCCCCACCATAGGGGGTAAGCAAACAGGCGGGGTGCCATGCACCTACGTGAGGCCACGGCGCCTGGGTTCAAATCTCCAGGCAAGGGCCTCCAAATCAAAGGCGTATCAAAATTTTGAATCTGGGACACTCGGTACGCAACAAAGACCTCCAAAGAGTGGACGGACGTCTTCAACCAACACAAAACAATTTGACTGTCCGTCCAGGCGTAAGAAGCCCGAATGTCCACAGTTCCACCCAAAGTGTGAGCAACGTGGTTCAATAGACGCACAAGACGCGCCGCCCCTGACAATTCAACTTAGGGGTGGTCAGTGCCGTCCGGAGGGGGGCCACCTTGCTCTTGGCCAAGACCAGTGACAAATTCACCTGGCCTGTTGCGCAGACGGTGCGCAGACAAACAACAGCTGCATAACCGTGCGAAGACGCATCACAAACAAGGGTAGCAGTGTAGCTCCCAGGGGGGAGGATAGCGCGGGGTAACACGACCTCGTTGACTGCAGGGAGTGCGGATACAAATTGGAGCCAATCTTCCAACAGGGTGTCCCGAATTGGCTCGTCCCAGCCAAGTCCCGCAGTCCAAAGGCGCTCAAGAAGACAATTTTGCCCAAACAATACAAACAAAACAACAAAACAATAGACAAAAGGCAACCCTGGGCTCCCATGTCCAAAATGACACGGACCACAACAGAGTCCCCCGTGGGCCCCCCGACCCGACCGATGCCGTTGGCAACAAAACCGTGTCGATCTGAGGGGTACCTTAGCGGGGCAGGCGCCAATGTCCTAACAATGTCTGGGCGGCGACCGATCGCCACACCCAGACCCAAGTCTTTCCCGACGAGGATGGAGTTCAAACTCCTCGTCCGCGCGGTGTCCCGAGCCACGCGCCATCGCTGGAAGGGCATATCCCACCGGATGCCTGAATGGCGGGGGGCGTGACTCCAACCGGGGACGTTCCGCCAATGGAGGGGAGGGAAGGCGGTGCTGGTCTGGCCAGCGGTGCCTAGCAACAATTGCGTAATCGCCTTTACGCGGGGAGACCAAATGGCTGTCGCGCGGCTCCCGATCAACTTGCGCGGGGGGTGGAGTGCGGCGCTCAAAATTGCGGGCCTCTCCCCGGTTCTGAACCGGCGAGGCAGAAGCCCGGTGACCAACTCCATGGTACCCCCCGTACGCGAACCTTCAACAGAGGCTGGTCTTCCAGCGTGGTTCGCGTTAGCGCACAAAATTCCCCCCTACAAATTCTACAAGGGCGGGGGTTGGGGCAGTCCCTATGGAAGTGAGCCCCCAAACAAGAGAAGCACATGCGGCGTGCATTGGCAATTCGGCGGCGGGCACTCACGTGCAATTTCAAAAAGGCCGCGCAAGTTGCCATGCCATGCCCCGTGTCCCTACAAAACTCACAACCAGGACGACTCTGGGTGCCAGCAAAACGAGCGGCGGGGCGACCATCAACAGGCCCGCGAGCCCTAATCCGTCCCTGGTCTCGTGGCCAGGAAGACGGCTGGCATGACTCAGTGGCAACGCCAGAGTTGTCCACAAACCGACACTCATCCTCCAAAAATTGGACGAGGTCATCAAATGGGGGGAGATGTGTGACACTATCCCCACCATACTTTTGCTCGAAACGAGCCCTCAAATCGGCAGGAAGCCGTTGCAGCACAACGTGCACCAAAAGGTAAGACCATTGGTCTACCGGCAAGTCCAATTGCTTTAAAGCGTTGGTCGCTGCCACCAACGGGTTCAACAGGTCAGTACGCAATGCTGACAATCCAGTAATGACCGGTAACCCCAAAATCAATTCAATGTGAACGTCAGCCAAACAACGTTTATTTTGGTACCGCCGGGTGAGTAGCTCCACAGCGGTAGGGTAGGCTGAGTCAGTCAAAGACAGATGCTGCACCAAAGCTCGGGCCTCACCTTCCAGGACAGACAACAAATAGGCCAACTTTTGGGCGGGTCTGAGGTCCGAGCGTGCATCAACCAAACTTTCAAACAGGTTTTGGAAACTTAACCACTGGTCCAAGCGACCGTTAAAGTGTGGCAGTTCCAAGGTAGGCAGTCTACTCAATAGTCCGGGACCTGAAACAACCGAGGTCTCCGGTTTGACCTGGACAGGTGTCCGGCTCTCCAATATTTCCCGAGCACGTTGACCAATGACATCCCCCAGGTCCAAGATCTGGTCGTAGTCAGCAAGGACCTTGTCACGTGCTGCTTGGTCCAGCACTTCCAAATCCACTTCACAAATGTACTGGTTGTAGCGGGTGAGCAGAGCATCAACGTTGCCGAGTCTCAAGTTCAACTGCTCGAACCGAGCAAGAGTGATCCCCTCAAGATCCTGGCGCTCAGCGGTCGCTGCAGCTGAAGCGAACCACCGCAGCTGTGTGGTCAATCCACTGATTGCCTCTCTCACCGACGCCATTGCACAAACAATACAATTCAAATAAACCAAATAATTAAATAATCAAATAACAGTTCAATCAATCAATTACAAAATAACTACAAGCAAACAATCAAACTACCAAACTGACTAATCAGCAACTCAAGAAATAACAATATATTGGTTTCAATTCAATTCAACAATAAACTTTTATTTTAATTCAAACCCAATATCAACGTTCAACATTCAACTTCAAATTCAATTCCAAATATTCAAATTCTATCCAATTCCAAAGGTTAAGTTTACAAACCACTTTGTTAATGGTACAACAATAATGAACCTTTATTCCAACTCAAAACAATGGTAATACTCAAAAATGCCAATAATTTTTCAAATATTAATTTTCACAAATAACCATATCAATGGTACAAACTCAATACTTTAATGTCTTCCTGACATTCAATACAACACAGAGGTCAGACACAAAAGGGGCTACAACAAGGGGCTGCACCACAGCCCAATCCAATCCACTTTATTAGCCCGGCTGACCTTGGCAACATCAGGTTACCCATCTCAACAAATTTACAAATTATTTCAAATAAACTAGCAATCATAGTTAACAAACATTTACAGCGCATTACTACTTCCCTTATAGAGACTGCCAAGTAATTAGCTCACTGTAAATTACCAATTTGTTGGTTATGTCTTATAACCGCGCTCTGAATACCAAAATGTACGCTGCCAGGCTAGGCCTCCCAATACGATCTCAAGTGCGCAGTGGAAGAGTTATAATCGTGGGGCTCTAGAGACAAGAAGTGGCTAGCGTACTGTCCGCCGTACGCGGAGCAGACAATACAAGTGAACAATTACAAATACAACAAAAGCACTTACCTGTTGGTTGAAGGACACTGCTCTGGTGCCAACCTGGAGATATGTATGTAAGTGAGTGTATATGTATTGTGTTGTGACGTTACGAGTATTCGTCAGGTTAGATTCCGCCTCAACCCGGCTGGAGGCAATCACAGCATGCGGTCTTCAAATCACTCGTTCACAATAGCGTCACACTCAACCATCGGGTCATGACAGATTGTCCACAAAACGACCGGTTAATTAATACAATTGGATCACGACTAATTGTCACAAACGGATCGATTTAAAGGGATTAATTTCAACAAACGCGTCGCGGAACTCAACACGGCGACCGACCTCTTTTAGCGGCAAAATTAACAAGAGCTGTCAAGTGTCAACGTCAAACTGTCAAGAGAGATGTCACTCTGTTACTCGTTTAGAAACGTAGGCGCATAGAGTAAACAAATCGTTCGGTACTAAACACGGTACTAACTACAAGGGTACAAGTAACTATTTGAAGGAGGTATACGCCTTCCTTGCTGAGAACCAGGTTGACATTGGTAACAAATTAGCTCACCGAGGGGTCACTTGGTTGTTTGACCCGCCAGCCTGCCCCCATTGGGGGGGGTATTCTTGAGGCCGCGGTGAAAGCGGCAAAGGGGCTCTGGCGCAGATCGTTAGGAGACACCGTTCTCACCTTTGAGGAGTTAGCTATGGTATTTTGCCGCATTGAAGCTGCACTGAACTCGCGTCCATTGTGCCCGCTGTCTTCGGACCCGAACGACTTGGAGGCCTTAACCCCGGGCCATTTTTTGATTGGACAGCCACTTGTCGCCCTGCCCGAGTACCCTCTTGTCGATGTGAGCCAAAATCGGCTATCGCGGTTTCAGTTGGTGCAGCAGCTCGCTCAGAGTTTTTGGAAGCGTTGGAGCTCGGAGTATTTGCACATCTTCCAGCAGCGCGTCAAGTGGACTGATAAAACGCATCTGCCCAAAATTGGAGACCTCGTCCTAATTAAGGATGCCAACCTTAAGCCGTTGTATTGGCGCCGGGGGCGCATTCTCAATTTGGTGGCTGGCACCGACGGGGTTCCTCGTTTTGCAGAGGTTTTGGTGGACGGATCGGTCGTGAAGAGAGCGGTCGCAACCTTGTCAAGATTGCCAATTGATTAGCGGACGGGAAGGCCCGTCCGGGGGGGGTAGATGTTTCATCCCGTTTAAAGTAGTTACTCTATGCGCCTTCGGAACGCGCCCGAACGGAATGACATCTGACTTGTCAAGTTTGACTTTTGACACTTGTCACTTCCTTTTTTAGTTTTGGTCTTTGAAAGCGTCGGATAGATTTTTTGCTACCGCGAGGTTTTTGGTAAACTAATCACTTCACACCGATCGTTTTGTTGGACAATTAGTCGTGATCGTATTGTTTTGTGTATAATCAACCCCGTTTGTGAAATAATACGGGTCGAGTTTGGACATATTTGTTTGTTAGAAGAACTTTGAAGGTTAAGTGTTGAAGACCGCATGTTGGAGAAAATCTCTGGCGAGTTGCAGCGGCCGTGATTGTAACCTGGAGAATACTCATAACGTCACAACACGATACATATACACTCACTTACATACATAAATCCAGGTAGGCCCCAGAAGCAGGTGTTCGTCTACCACAGGTGAGTTATTTGAATTATATTGTCTGCTCCGCGTACGGCGGACTAGTTTCGCTCGCCACTCTTGTCTCCTGGACCCCACCATCATAACTTCCACTGCGCTATTGAAATCCTACGGTAGGGGTCTAGCCTGGCAGCGAACATATATTTTAATCCGTGTACATTTTTATCAAAATATTTTTTTCTTAATTCCTTACTAAATAATAAATTATTTCTAGCATCAGCTTGTGCTCTTTGAAGTCTGTATTTTAGTTCCAAAGGATAAGAATCAGGATTATATAATGGATCAACATAAGAACTTTTTGCAATATTGGATGGCAAGTTACAGTTCTTCCCAAATACTAGCTCAAATGGAGTGTATTTTGTTTCAGAGTGTACTGCAGTGTTAAATGAAAAGCACCAGAATGGAAGCCAACTGCTCCAATCTGATTTATTATTATCACACTGAATCCTAAGATAAGCTCCTAGAACCTTATGAGTGTTTTCCAATCCTCCCAGAGTTTCATGATGATAGGCTGTTGAATGCAGTTTATTTATATGCAACAAATTGCAAATCTCAGTAAAAACTGATGACATAAACTCTGTTCCCTGATCTGTTATTATTTCTTTAGGGATACCATATCTCAGAATAAAATTGTTTACAAATAACCTTGCTACAGAAATAGTATCTTTCCTCTCTAATGGATAGGCTTCAACGTATTTTGTTAAATCACACTGTAATGTCAGAATATACTTATAATTTAAATTATCTACATCTAAAGGACCCATTAAATCTAAACTTACTCTTTCAAAAGCAGTGGATGGCGTTGATGTTATAACCATCGGTTCTCTTGTATGCCTATTGGAATGCTTTTGATTCTGACAACTTCTACATCTCTTTACGAATTCTGTTACATCATTAGTCATTCCTGGCCAATAATAGTACTTCCTAATATTATTTAACATTCTATTTACTCCCGCGTGGCCACTGGTGGGTAATAGGTGGAAGTCATTCAAGATCACTGTTTTCGTGTCTTTGTCTGAAACTCTTGTTACATCTTTAATAACAAGTAGCTTAGGACTGTCATTCAAATGACTCATTTCCTTTATAAAATTGTTAACAAAAATTTCATAGCGTATATTTTTTATTATTATGAGCTCGTTTATTTTGATTTCCTTGCAAAAACGTTGTAATTCTCTCGCTAACACACTTACGGTCAATAACGATCGAGAAATCACAAAAATTGCAAATTTTTCAGGTACGAATTTGCAATTACCATTGTCACTAGTGAAATGTTTTGATTTTTCTATCTGCTTTATTGTATTTTTGTTACTAAACAATATCAATTCAACGCTGTCAATCGGTCGTTTGAGGATTTCCACTACTTTAGGTTGATCAGGCCTTGGAGTAGAGGATACCTCAGTAGTCATGTCGTTGTTGTCACAGTCAGTGCGTAACCTTCGACTCTGTGCCCTTGTCATGACTGATACTGCATGCTTGTTCATATCTTTTAGGCTGTTGGATGTAATAGGTATCCGGCTCAATGCATCTGCAGCTGCGTTGTGCCGTCCTGGGACATAGCTGATTTCGAAGTCGTATTCTTCAAGATATAATCTAAACTTTGTCAACTGACTTGAAAGATCAGTCATATTAAATAAATAAATCAACGGCTTATGGTCTGTTTTTATGTAAAACTTTTTCCCATATAAATAAGGTCTAAAATGTCGAACTGCCCAAACAATAGCAAGTAATTCTAACTCAATCACCGGGTATCGCGTCTCAGCTGGTTTCAAGTTACGGCTAGCGTATGCGACTACCTTGCCATTGCTATTAGACAGTACGGCGCCTAATCCAAGTTTTGATGCGTCAGTTTGTAACGTAAAAGTGTTGTTATCACTAAAATCTGGATAGTCAAGTATAGTCGGACTAATAAGAATCTGTTTTAACTTATAAAATGTTCGCTCGCATTCATCACTCCACACGAATGCTACATATTTTTTACATAACGCATTCAAAGGATAGGCTATTGCAGAAAACGTTGGAATAAAACGTCTATAATAATTTGCGAATGCTACAAATCTCTTGACTTCGTCTACATTTTGCGGGACTGGATATTTTTGTAGGCATTCTACCTTCGATGGATCGGGAAATATTCCTTCTGAGGTTATTTTATGTCCTAAATAAACGATTTCTTTACGTAAAAATTCACACTTTTGCGGATTTAGTTTTAGATTCACTTTTCTTAGGCATTCAAAAATTTTTATAAGGTTCTTATTATGCATTTCGAGACAATTTCCTACGACAATACAGTCATCTTGATATAAAAAGCATGATTTATAATTTAACCCAGACATTGCTATTGTCATGAGACGAGCAAAGCATGAGTGATATTTGGCAACGGAAATTTATCATCCTGTATCCTATTATTGACTTGGCGATAGTCCACTACAAGTCTCCATTTCCTTTCTCCTGACCTATCTGTCTTTTTAGGTACTAATAGAACTGGACTTGACCATTCCGAAATAGTCTCTTCAATAAGATCATTTTTAACCATTTCATCTATTTGTCTTTGTACCTCGCCTTTCAATGCTTTAGGCAATCGATAAGGCTTCACGTACGCTGGTGACGTATTTTCTTTTAGTTTAATTGAATGTTCTATTAAATTAATTGTTGTGAGCGTATCTCCTGGCAAATGGAAAACATCGGCATATTTGGCACATACGTTTTCAATACCTCTTTGTTCTTCTTTATTTAACGATTGCACCTCTGTTTCGGACCGAACACTTTGTTACTCTATGCGCCTTCGGAACGCGCCGCCCGAACGGAATGACATCTGACTTGACAGTTTGATTTTGACACTTGACGCTTCTTCTTGATTTTTGCTGCTTGAAAAATGAGCACGTCGCCGTTTGAGTTTCGCGACCTTTTGTAAATTAATCCTTTTAAACCGGTCGTTTTGGTGGACAATAGGTCATGATCCAGTTGTTGTGTTAATAACCCCAGTTTGGTGAGATAATACGGGTTGAATTTGGATATTTCTTGACATTGAAGAACTTTGGAGGTTAAGTGTTTGAACCGCATGTTGGAGTAAATCTCTGGCGAGTTGCAGCGGATGGTAACCTGGAAAACCCATTCACAATGTCACAACACAATACATATACACTCACTTACATACATAACTCCAGGTTGGCACCAGAGCAGTGTCCTTCAACCAACAGGTAAGTTCTTTGTTGTATTGTAGGTGAGTTGTTTGATTTGATTGTCTGCTCCGCGTACGGCGGACTAGTTTCGCTAGCCACTCTTGTCTCCAGAGCCCCACCACTTATGGTGGGGCTCTGGAGACAAGAGTGGACGAACTGAACTGTGGAGTGGGTGAACTTCCACTGCGCTATTGAATTGAGGTCTGGCCTGGCAGCGTACAACCTCTTCAAACAAATTCTTCTATTGGGATTCTGATTCTTCTATAATTTTCAAAATCTTCTTCGCTTTCTTTCTTCTAATTTTCCGTCTTCACAAACTTCTTGATTTTCATAATTGTTTCGTTAGTTGGTATAATCTTCATAATTTATTTGACTACGGCCGTTTATCGCGTGGGTTGCAAAATTTTAATTGCTGGCTAAGGGTCGCCATGTATTTTAGTGATGTTGTCGAAATAAAAGAGAAAGAAAGAAAGAAGAGAAGAAATTAGTGAAGAGAATTAGTGTGTGCAGTTACAAATATAAGGTTAGGCGAGCTGCACACTACAAAACCAACAAACAAACAAACTCTTCAGCTTTACAATATTAGTATAGATAAATAAAAGTAGAATATATATTTTTAAGGATAAAGTGAAAATTTTACATTCCCCACGGCTGGTTCCGTTAAAGGGTTACTTAGTGTAGGGTTAGGCTGAGGTGTACCATTGTACACCCACCTATCCCCAGTTATGTAAAAGTCCCATGTAATGGGGGGTGAGATTGAATTTTTAATGAATGCACACTCTCGGTAGCCACACGCAGTCTGGATTTGTGCCAGGGACATTGTAATGGACTCGTCCCTTGCCCCTTATTACATGGGACAACATAACTGGCAAAATTGTGGAGTAGATATTGTAATACTTTTGGGCCTTTGCAAGTGGCATGCAGATATGATGTTGCAGATTAAATTAAATAACATCAAAAATAATGCGGTTCGCATGTATTCTAAGTCAAAGTATAGTAGTAGTCATAAGTATTCATTCCTTCAACAATTTAAAAATAAGCTCGGTTACGTATCATAATACCTAAGTTTATTCCAACTATTTTGAGTAGGTATAACTACGCTCAAAAGATCTATCGTTTAAAATATCTAATGATCGTTTCACCTATTTTTGTAATAACTAATAAACGAAATCCATAAAGGACAATTCAACGACGGTTTATTCAACTACAATTAATTAAACTAAGTTTGATTAAACTAATGGTCGATTCACCTACTGTTAATTTACTGGTGATTTTGTATATGTCGATTGGATGATTTGCTAATTTGAATTTTCGCGAAAACCCTAGGGATATTGCGAAAACACGGATAATTAGGCAATGGTAAAATCATTTCTGCGAGCAACTTGGAAATAGCGCTCGCTGGCCGCTGCCACAGTACTGCTCACTACGCTCGCTCGGCTCGCGCGCGGTTGGTCACAGTTTTAACCTTTTTTTTTGATATCGAGGTGGAAATCCTCATGGATGTCTTCCACCCTGGGGTGGGCGGAGGGGTCTGTCAGACTCCTACTGACTTAAACTACCCCGGTGTTCCGTCCCACACCTACGTTGGGGACCACGGGAACTAATGCGTCTTCCGCGATTCCCGACTGGTGCCAGCCCGCCTCTGCGGGCCTCCTCACGTTAGGGGGGAAGTGAGATGCTAAACTTCCCCCCGTACATCACAGAGGCGCGCGTGGAACACAACGCGCCGCCATCCCGGGTCCTAAGAAATAGGGGGCGATGGATGTCCCCAGATCCATTGCCTCTGGACCCATTTAGGGGGGCCGGAAGAGGGCGTTATCCACCCTCCGCCGACGCCCGGTGCGCCTGCTGCGGGCCGGGTGAGTGGAAGAGATCTCCCGCTCCCTATCCGCAGCTCCCTTCTGCGACATGACTGTTTCGCAGAAGGATACCACCGCGTCCCAAGACTCCTCGCTGCCGACCATCGACTCGACCACGGCCGGCAGCGACAGATCGCTGCCTACTTCTGAGACGAGGGTACGACGCGGCTCCTCCCAAGCGGCACATTCTGCCAGCATATGCCACGCCGTGTCCTCACGCCAGTCGACGCAGTGGTGACACCGGGCGTCCGGCTCCCTGTTTATGCGACACAGGTACTTCCCGAAGCAACCATGGGCCGAGAGCACCTGCGTCGCCCGAAACGACAGGGAGCCATGTTTCCTCCTGAGCCAGCGCTCGAGTACTGGCTGGACCGCCTCGATGGTGGCGAGTCCGGCGGTAGGGCGTGAAAACCTTTCCCGCCAGCCCACCACCAGGGCTGCACGGAGCTGCGACCGACAAAGCTCCATGTGTCGCTCCGTCAGTCGCTCGCCCCGGTCCCTTGCTTCCTCGCGCCACCGATATAGTGACGCGAGCACTTTTGGCCTCGAGGTCCTACGGCAGGGATCAAGCCAGCACACAAGCCGCCTCGTGATGACTCTGACGGCCATTGCTCGCTGCGGTCTTCGCAGAACAGCGATGCTGCTGGCCGTCAGGTCAGCCGCCCAGAACAGGGCCCCATACAGGGCCATGGATCGCACGATCCCCACGTAGAGCCGCCTACAGGCAGCGCTCGGGCCCCCCCTATTAGGAAACAGCGTTGACAGCGCCCCGGCCGCGCCCAACAACTTGGGTGCCAGCCTCCGGAAGTGGGGGCCGAAGTCCCACCGGCTGTTGAGCACCAATCCAAGATATTTCATGGTAGACTCGACAGCGATCCGACACCCCCCGACCACGATGTGCGATCCGGCCGGTGGCACCCGCCGGGGGCCATGAAAGACCATGGTCTCCGACTTGTTGAGGGCCACCTCCAGGCCTATGCGCCGGTTACCTATCATAAGTTCGAAAAATATTTGACCGAATTTCATTTCCCCTAATACTTTTCAACTATTATCGTTTCGTTTTTAGGGTTCCGTTGCCAAATGGCAAAAAACGGAACCCTTATAGATTCGTCATGTCTGTCTGTCTGTCTGTCTGTCTGTCTGTCTGTCTGTCCGTCCGTCCGTATGTCACAGCCATTTTATTCCGAAACTATAAGAGCTATGCTGTTGAAACTTGGTAAGTAGATGTATTCTGTGAACCGCATTAAGATTTTCACACTAAAGTAGAAAAAAAAACAATAAATTTTGGGGTTCCCCATACATAGAACTGAAACTCAAAAATGTTTTTTTTCATCAAACCCATACGTGTGGGGTATCTATGAATAGGTCTTCAAAAATGGTAATGAGGTTTCTAATATCATTTTTTTCTAAACTGAATAGTTTGCGCGAGAGACACTTCCAAAGTGGTAAAATGTGTCCCCCCCCCCCCGTAACTTCTAAAATAAGAGAATGATAAAACAAAAAAAAATATATGATGTACATTAATGTAAACTACCACCGAAAATTGGTTTGAACGAAATCGAGTGAGTAGTTATTTTTTAAAACGTCATAAATCGTAAACCGCAATTTACCTTACATTCAATCAACTAAAATATAAAAATTATAAAAAAAAAATATTTTTACACCGAGAATACCTACAGGTTTGTACGGAACCCTCGGTGCGCGAGTCCGACTCGCACTTGGCCGGTTTTTTTTTTACTTCATCGAAGTCACGTCTGCCACTGTATCAGTTGACCATTATCAATTCGACTTTTTGCAGCTTCGACTTGCTGGCCGGCTTTGCCGGCCAGCCTCAGCTGCGTCGGCGGGCCTTCAGACCACCTGCTCCTCAGCTCGCGGGCCGCCCTATCCCTCCGCGCCTGCGCGGGCTTAAATTACACTCTAGGGGTAGGGCAGACAAGACTACGTAAAGTCGGTTTTACAGCGATTCGTTTCTCACTAAATTTTGTAGCACAATATATTGATTTTTTATGACGCTACATATATTTAATTTAATTCCCTAAAATTTTGTTTCACTGTGGTGAAAATATGGCAAACAAATCATTTGGCAAATGAAAAAAGTTCAAAAGAGGCTTCGGCCAATAGCAAAAAGTTATTTCGTAAATCGGCGAAACATAATTCGGTAAAATAATACCTATGACACATGATACTTCGATGATTTAAAAATATGTCAAATGATGCATATTGCAAAAAAGACGTCGGCCAATAGTTTTCGGTAAAATGAAATTCGAACAAAAAAAATTCGGAAAAGTAATCGGTTCCCCTATGCGCCGTATGCGGCTCACCACCCGCGAGACCGCAGCCGTCGCCAGCAACGCTGCCTCCCCGTACGAGCTCCCCCGGGCCGTGATCAGCGTGTCGTCCGCATAACAGGTACGTCAGGTTCACACCTGGCTCGAGCTCGCCCCTCAGTACCCAGTCGTATCCGATGTTCCACAGGGGTGGACCTACGACCGAACCCTGTGGAACACCGCACGACATCTCGCGCCGGCCTCTGCCGTCGCCCTTTTAACCTAACCTAACCTATGTCACTCAGCTCAAAATAACGAATCGTACAATTTGCCTGCGAGTGGATAATTAAATAATGATAAAAACATGTCTCGTCATTTTGAAGTGGGTTAATAGGTTAGGTTAGGTTAAAACTGTGACCAACCGCGCGCAAGCAGAGCGAGTGTAGCGAGCAGTGCCGCGGCAGTGGCCGGCAAGCGCTACTTCCAAGTTGCTCGCAATAATGTTTTTACTATTGTCTAATTATCCGTTAAAAGAAAGTTAAGTAAACACAAAAATCGTTGAATCATAGTTTATTTACATATAATTGACATTATTTGATACACCTTTGTGCATGATCTGGACTTGTTAAATTTATTGATTAATGAACAGAATATACACAGCTCATTTTATTTTTATAACAACTTTATTGTTCAATACATTCTATGCGAATAAATGATTTGATTTAATTTATCATCTGCCTAGCCTTTTCTAAATTATGTTGGAGTTGGCTTCCAGTCTAACCAGATAGAGCTGAATACCAGTATTTTATACGAAGCGACTATTTCTCTGACCTCCACAACCCAGGCACTGGATTATACGATACACCTTGAAAATCTGGTTGTCAGACTATCGGGTTTCTGATGATCCGTAATGACTATCAAAGATCCTCAAAGAACAGCCGGGACCAACGGGTTAACGCTTTTTTAAAATATGATTGACGCATAAAACTTTCGTACAAACCTATTTTACAGAAATAAAATAATTTTTCAAAGGATATATAAATTGTCTGTGACGACACTCAGTTTTCTTCATGTAATAGGAAATGAACTTAATATTAAGTTTTTAATAAAAATGAGAAACTGCTGTTCGCCCAAAAAGTGTAACGAACCGTAAAGATAACTCAACAAACACTGTTTTCTAAAAAAACTTTCACAAAGATGTTTGATAAAGACAAAATGTTTACGTAAACTTGCAAATTTTCACAAGTTTTATCTTTGCAAAGGTCCCTTTTTATCAAGATTCGGTGTTAAAAGGTTCTATTTTAAGAAAATTTTGTTATTTTTTGTTTTTCTTAGCTTGTTAATCTATAATGCAACTCACTGTAGCATTTTTCTGAACCTTTTTACTCTGAGAGCTTTCTTTTGTGAGAAAAATATATTTCTGTGTTTTAACTCGGCTTTGTCTCACTGCAGTCGGATAAAAGATTGTGGACGTTAGACAAAGTAGAGAGTGTATAAAGATATAAAAAGAACCATATTTTTTTATTTTTAACGTTAATTTATTCGGGTTTGGTGGCCGGACTATAATATAAAAATACATATTAAACAGACCACTCTGCTGCTTGGAAGTTTTTTGCGCCCGTTCTTCTTTCCAGCTAAAGCACTAGGAAGTGGTGAAGGGCGAGCGTTTTAGAGGGACTGTCTCATTTTGATGTTCGAAAAGTTCTACTCCGTATAAATTACTTTTGATTTTGATAAATAATTACCTTTGCTACGTCTTAGGTGTACCTAACTGGAAACCGTCCAAGCTATAGGTACCTAAAGATAATAATAAAATGGGACAGCCTGAATCGGTGAGAATAACCAGAATATGAAAATAAACAAGAACACGATCCCTAACGCATGATTAAATTATCTTGAGCTCCAAAAGTGCTCTTAAAAAATGTAATATTAAAAGTGGCATATAATTATCCCCTTATCCCCGTCTCCGCCAAGAAATGTAAGTGAATTACTATCCAACGCGAGAGTAATTCGCTTTTCCTTCATAATTGATGGTATATTGTCAAAAAACATTTTCGATACAAAGTTGGACAGTTTGTTTTCGCCAGAGGCCTATGTAACTGATATTTTCAATGTTTTCATTTCCCAACTGAAGAGTTTTTTTTTCATTTGTTCAATATCGATATATTTTGGCTGTCAATTATTGTATACAGAACTTCGGCGTATTTGAATTATATTTCGGTTTTGGGAGCAGTGAATAATATTTTCAAAACAAAACATTGTTTCCCCGAAGGGTTGGGCAGAGGTGTACCTATAGTACATCTACATTTCGCCTGTTATGTTTAAGTTCCATGTGCCTAATACAGGGTGACCTTATTGCCATCAACCATATGCTCAGCAGTAGCGCTTACCTCCACTAGAGCAATGAGGTAGTCCGAACGATTTAATAAGTCAAGTAATTAATATATATTTTGTGAAAAACGTAGGATTTAAATTAATTTAAAAACAAAATTATAATCTAAATTAACTAATACTATTTACAAATTAAAACATAGCGTCGAAAAATTCATCCGCACCGCTGTCGACTTGTAATGTACCCAAGAGACTGGCGGCATTACCACGTTGTATGGCAATGCTTAGCCTCTAGCCAAGGTAACATTAATGACATCATCCGACGAGCTCTTGTCATTGTCGGCATTCCAGCTGTAGTAGAACCCCATGGCTTGGCACGCAACGATAGCAAGAGACTAGACGGCATGTCTTTATTTCCTTGGAAGGTGGGTAGGCCTTGTGCCCTGTGTGGGATGCAACGTGCGTCGATACTCTTGCGCCATCTCATCATGCCAGGATGGCGTGCTGTGCTGGTGCCGCTGCTGCGGCTGCGGAAAACCTCAAGCGGCGTAAGTATAATAATCTTATTGGTCACTAGCTTCTGCCCGCGACTTCGTCCGCGTTAAATTTCTTGTTTCCGCGACCCTTCCCGTCGCGTCGAATCGCCTACCCGTGCGATATTCCCCGTTTTTGCAACATTTGTCATTACTGCTCCGCTCCTCTTGGTTTTAGCGTAATGTTATATAGCTTATAGCCTTCCTCAATAAATAGGCTACCCAATACAAAAAGAATTTTTCAATTTGGACCAGTAGTTCCTGAGATTAGCGCGTTCAATCAAATAAACAAACATACAAACAAACAAACTCTTCAGCTTTATAATATTAGTATAGATTATATTTTTGAGTCGTTTGGGGTTGAAACCCTCGGGCCGTGGGATCCGAGTGCTCTTAGCCTATTTAAGGAAGTTTCTAAACGGCTGGTGGACACTTCCCGTGAAGGGCTGGTTTTATACCTTGGCCAGAGGCTAGTCAAGTAATGTATAAAAGTTCTAAAAAGATTTTATCACAGGTTGTAGAGAATACGAAGAATAAAAGCGTGTTAAGAACACTACGATATGGATTTAATAATGTATTTTCATTTTCTAGTAATACATTTGGTATTGCTAGAACTAAATTTAAAGCTTCTATTACCCACTGCCGGGGTCGCGTGATTGTTCGCTGCCGGGGTCGCGTGATTGTTCGCTGCCGGGGTCGCGTGATTGTTCGAAAGAGATACCGTGACCCTGGCACATGGGCAACTGATGGAACACGGGTGGGTTTTAGTCAGTAAAAGTCTGACACGCCCTCCCGCTCCGCCCAGAGCGGGAGAAGTCATTTGATGATTTCCCATCCTGAAAAAAAAAAAAGCTTCTATTACCCACATAATATTATTATAGCTTGAGTAAATACACTAGATTCCAAAACTTAACCATTTGTACAGTTTTAATAAACTCATTTTACCCATCGGTGAAATGAAATTCATGCTTATAATATTAGCGAAATCCAACATTAATGATACCTACAATCATTATCATAAATCTTTATTTATCTTAACATCATAACACGACCGGCAATAGTTAATAGGACTAATTTTTAAGATTAATCTATACTTATATATATATAAATATTAAATATATAATATTATAAAGCTGAAGAGTTTGTTTGTTTGTTTGTTTGATTGAACGCGCTAATCTCAGGAACTACTGGTCCGAATTGAAAAAATCTTTTTATGTTGGGTAGCCTATTTATCGGGCTACATAACATCACGCTACAACTAAGAGGAGCGGAGCAGTAATGAAAAATGTTGCAAAAACGGGGCAACTCGCTCGGGTAGGCGATTCGACGCGACGGGAAGGGTTGGGGGAACACGAAACTTAATGCGGACGAAGTCGCGGGCAGAAGCTAGTACAAGATAAGATTAAAATACTGGTGTTAGCTGTATCCGGTTAGATTGGAAGCCGACTCCAACATAGTTTGGCAGATGATCATAATGTCGGCACATCACACATGCGTGTGATCGACGACGGCGCAGCGCGGCTGTCGGGGTGCCGAACCCGGACATATATGACCGCTGCGCGGGAGCCGCACCACTGTTATTTCATTGTTATTTTCCATATATGTTAATATTGTAAATTACGGCATTATACCTATTTTTATACAGTCCACTCCAATCTTTTATTATAAAAGTCCAGTTGAGCCCATTAAATGGTCCTTCGAGCCGGATTTGCCTCAAAATTAAAGACTTCCCTTCAACCCGGGGAATATGTCGGCGCATCAATAATGATGATTCTTAAATAGACGCAGGTATCTGAGGTAGGAAGATCCTGAGTACAGATCACCCGGCTCTCTTAGATGATCATCATCATCTTTGCGTTATCCCAGTTGCACTCTTTCCGAGCCCCGGATCCGCTTGCCTGCTTTTAGCCCTCCACTTCGGACAGTTTTCTGCATGCCTTATGTTGACTCTGCTGGTACACATGTCATCTGCTACGAAGCACTTTTTGAGTCTTTCTCTTCTGCTGGGGCACGGTGGTGACGGCATGGCCGGACATTTGTTCCCTACAGAGCTAGCCGGTTTCCGTAAAATGTCCCCGTACCAATGTAAGTGACATGCCTGCAATTTGTCTTCTACGTCCCGGATATCAAGACTCTCTTGGATAGATCTTCTTCGTCTTTTCGTATCCATGGTACTGATACACTGTTTGTTTTTTTGAGTGTTTTAGCCTAGTAGTTTACCACGTTAGTTGCGGCATCAGTGACAATCTTTAGGTCATCTGAGGTGTATATGAACAGGCACTTAGAACACTCCAGCAAGTGCGGCCTGATCTGATCAAAGGCACCGCACCACACTGGGTATTGGATGGGTCAGTGTTCCTCCTCACCGACCACCGTGAATACAAACAAATTCTTCAGTTTTATATAAGTAGTAGCTATTGCCCGCGACTTTGTCCGCGTCAAACTTTTGCTCCCGTGACCCTTCCCGTCGCATCGAATTGCCTGCCAGTGTTCGTCCATTTTTCATTACTGCTCCACTCCTTTTGATCGTAGCGTGGTGTCATATAGCCTATAGCCTTTTTCAATGAATACACTACTCAGCACAAATATATTTTTTCAATTCGAACCAGTAGTTCCTGAGATTAGCGCGTTCGAACAAACAAACTCTTCAGCTTTATAATATTAAAGTATCGATTAGGTTGCAGCTACAGTATAAACTGTAACTGCAATTACTTCCAGGCAAAATACCGAATTCCTCCAACAACAAGAAAATTCAAATTGTTTAAATAATAAAATAACTAAATCTGGTTTCAAAAAACCGGCGAAGTTAATTTAATAGTGTCCAGTTTAGCTCAGTGTAATCAGTTTAATGCAGTTTCAGATAGGACTGCAACTCTAATTATTACAGCTCTCTCAACGATTAGTCTGCTACACTATTGGGGATAATATTCTGAAATAGAGAGCCCGAGGGTAGTTTACAAAATCATAATTTAGTTGGGAACCTTGTTATCTTAATTGGCAAACTGTTAGGAATATTTTGAATCCAAGCACGCTCTATAATATAGAGAAAGAAGAGGGAGAGAGAATAGAGGTGACAGTTCCGACTTACAAGTTGGAAATCATGGATTCCAACCCAGGCAGGCTTTTATTTCTCTTTAAACCGCGAAGAAAAACATCGTGAGGTAGCCGGGCTGTCCTAGAACCAAAAATTCGAAGATTCGAAGCCATGTCCGTCCGTCAGTCCGTCCTTCTGACTGTCTATCCATAGCTTAGCTCAGAGACTCTGAGTATTAGAATGCTGTAATTTGACATGGATATATGTAGATACATATTAGTCACACTGACAAAATGGTGAAATGAAATCTTGAAAAAAAATTTATACGTGGTGGGTATGATTTTTTCTGGTCCGTAGGTATGGGGTGTCGTTGGATAAGTATTTCAAATAAAATTTTACAATTTCAAACCCAGTTTGTGAAATACTAAGCTTTAAAACGCTAATTTTTGTAATGCTTGTTTTTGGATATGTGAAAATATTCATGGTATATACATTTAACGAAGCTAAAAAGTAAACCATCACAGCGAAGTATGAATAGTCGACCCAAGAAGAGGTGGCGAGACAACCTAAACGCGTACTGCAAGGATTGGATCAAGGTGGCCCTGGAAATGAATTCCTGGAAGGATATGGGAGGCCTTTTCTCAGCAATGGGACAGCGTAGGCTAATAAATAAAAATAAAAAATTGTCGGCCAACTTTCTTGTGTAGTTGTAATGCCTACCGAACATAGTTTTCAACCACATTGTTTAAGTTCGTTCTTGGGATAGAATCTATGACGAAACCCTTCATTGTGCGTGGTCCAAAACGCATTTGGACGGTTGTTGACTTTTCTATCATCGTTATCGCTAACAGTATGTCATTTTATTGAAGTAGATAAATGTACTTAGCAGTAAGCAACATTGTAACCAGTAAGCAGTCGATAATAAACGCTTGTCTTGACTTGACGTGTTTCCTTTCGCCTCCATACTTCATGGCGACCCTGCCATACGCGTT
The DNA here is from genome assembly GCA_932294355.1 of Aporophyla lueneburgensis. NCBI lineage: Eukaryota > Metazoa > Arthropoda > Insecta > Lepidoptera > Noctuidae > Aporophyla > Aporophyla lueneburgensis. The sequence goes on from OW028742.1 coordinate 6,050,226, forward strand.
CCGGGAACTCAGCTTGCGAGCTATCGGATAGCGGGCGCAAAGTGCGAACAAGGCGAATTCCTGTGTGCCTCGGTGCACAAAGTTATAATGTTTTATAAAGTGAATAATAAAGCCACGAGTGTGATTGACTATAGTTGTGTCGTAAAAAGTACTACAAGTAAGGAAAATGGGGAAATCATACTCTAAAACTGAGGACAAGGAAATTGTCATTGCCCAAAACGCATCAGGAGGCAGTAACAGTGCAAGTGATTCAGAACAAGAGTACCATATCAAGTTTAATAACATTTTAATGACCACGTTCCTGGTGCTGATGGCTACTGTGATACTTGTAATAATTTACAAGAAAGTGATAAAAGGACATAAGAAATGGATAGACCAGCAAATAGATTCAGCATTTATAAGAAGGATGCGGCATCGTTTATCTGGAAGGCGTGACCAAGCTCATGGTGAAGAAGAAGTTTGAATGCAGCAAATTCAATTCGAGAGAAGATTCGTTAGTGCATAAAAAGTGTTTAAAAAGTGAATTAAAAAAAAAAAAAAAAAAGGAAGTGCGTTGGTTTAAAAGTAACAGTGAAAGTGTTTCTACGCGTAAGATTATTGACAATTTTAGTTTTTAAAGTATGTACTTAGTTTAGTCATTTTTAAGTTCTAAAAATAGGTTGTGAATCGCGTTACGGCAGTACCTACGTACAATGCCGACCCAGCATTTTTTTTATCGGCGCATTGAATAACAGTGCCTCGAATTAGATTAAATAATATTGTTATGAATGAAATAAGATAGGATGTTACAAGTATTTCCTTTAAATAATAATGTTTTCTTCCTAAAATATGGTTGACGATTTAATAGAATTATATGAAGATTTACTAGAGATTCGAAAATACCTTATAAAAAAGGCCAGAGTAGATATAAAGGTTCAGTTTCGTCAGATAAGTTACAAGAGGCCGAAATATTGTTAAATAAAAGTAAGACATTATTTTCTACTTTAAGTAAAACGACAAAGGAATCGGAAATAGAGTTAATTAATACCACGTACAAAAATATTTGTGCATTATTTTCAGAAATATCAAAATTGTGTACTTTGCCTAAAGTAGAAATAAAATCAGAAACCATGGAATTCGATATGAAAACTGCTTGTATGTTAATACCTATGTTAGATGATAAGGAAAATACAACGAAACGAATGATTGATGCGGTAGAAATGTATGCGGATATGCTTAATGATGTGGGTCAACAGTTATTAATTAAGTTTATACTAAAGGGAAGGTTATCTGAAAATGCAAAGTTAAGAGTAGCAGACACTTACTCGACAATTAATGACATGATTAAGGATTTTAGGATAAAGCTGTTAGTAAAGAAATCATTTATAGCGGTTCAAAATCAAATTCAGTCCTTGAACCAAGGTTATAGAACTGTTGAGGAATATGGATCGGAACTTGAAAGATTATTAACAGATTTGAATATTTCTCAGGCGTCAGGTGACGCTGCCAAATGTGCGATTTTGAAGCCAATTAATGAAAAAATGGTTTTGAAAAAGTTTACAGATGGTCTTAAAAGTGAAAGGTTGGGCACGGTCGTCGCCGCACGCAACTACACATTGCTGAAGGACGCAATCCAGGCAGCCAAGGATGAGTCCCCGCCGTCTTCATCTTCTTCCAAGCCTGCTGAAGTTATGGAGATGACTTCGACGTGGCGATGTAGGCAAAATTATCGTTTTTCAAAGTTTCGAGGACAAAATAGAGGACGCGGTCGTCCAAATTACCACAATCATAACAGAGGTAATTTACAAAACAATTTTAATAATTATGGCCACCATCCAAATAGACATCAAGGCTACTCCAGACCTTTTAGGTACGCACCCCGCGGTAGAGGTCAGTATAACAAACAAGGTTATTACAATAATAGGCGTGGTGGACAAGGATTTTACAAAGTAGGGGTCACAACACAAAGTGACAATACTCAAGCACGCAATTCAAGTAATATGGAACAGAAGCCTGATAATACAGGAAATCAGTTTTTTCGTGATTAATAATTTTGTTTATAATACTTCTAGTGGTAAATTTAAATATATCAATTACTATACTAAGGGTAAAAAACTTATACTATTATTAGATACAGGGGCATCTATTTCGATTATTAAGGAAGAAGTACTTCCAAAAGCAACACAGGTGTTTCAAGATTGTTTAGTGGTCAATGGAATCGGAGGTAAAGTTCACTCCTCTGGTTATACAGTGCTCGATCTAGAAGTATCCGAAACTGAAATGTTTCAAAATAAGTTTCATGTTTTTAAAAGATTACCTATCATCGTCGATGGAATATTAGGATTAGACTTCATGAGTAGGTATAAGGCAAATATTAATTTAAATAAAAATTTGCTAACGCTGCAGATAGGAGAAAATTATTTTAATCTACCAATTTATGACAAACCTGATTACAGTAATTCACTGTTAATCCCACCTCGGAGTGAAACTATTCACTACATTTGTTTAAACACGGAAGTGGAAGGTGATTGTTTTGTTAGCGCTAGAGAGTTAGAAAAGGATGTTTTCCTAGCAGGTACTATAGTTAGGCCAAAAAATAAAAGAGTCCCAATAAAAATATTAAACACTCGAGATGAAGAAGTACGTTTAAAAAAATTCGAATTAAACGTAGAGGCGTTACAGGACTACAATATTTTTGAATTTAGCAAGCAAAAAAGTAGTTTAAAAAGAGCCAATACATTATTACCTTTATTAGAGTTACAACATTTAAACAAGGAAGAAAAGGATTCAATTGAAAAGATTTGTACTAAATATTCAGATACTTTCTTTTTACCCGGTGATAAGTTAGAAACTACAAACATTTGTGAACAATCCATAACAATGAAGAGTAACATTAATCCTATTTATACAAAACCATATAGATTACCACAAGCCTTAAAACCGGAAGTAAATAAACAAATAGAAAATATGCTTAAAGATGATATAATAGAAGAATCATCTAGTGAATGGTCTAGTCCAATACTACTAGTTCCAAAAAAATCGGAGGGTTCTCAGAAGTGGCGTTTAGTAATAGACTTCAGAAAATTAAATGAAAATATTGTAAACGACAAATTCCCTTTGCCTAACATTACTGATATTTTAGATTCATTATCTGGTTCAATATACTTTAGTCATTTAGACCTTCAACAAGGATATTACCAAGTAAAACTGGCTCCTGAAAGCCGAAAATATACTGCATTTTCGACTAGTACAGGACATTACCAATTAAAACGATTACCCATGGGTCTTAAGACTTCATGTAGCGCTTTTAGTAGAGTCATGTCAATTGCGATGTCAGGTTTAGCTTTTGAAAAATGTTTTATTTATTTAGATGACTTAATCGTTTTTGGAAGATCTTTAACTATTCACAACCAAAATCTCATAGCTGTTTTCGAAAGACTGAGAAAGGTAAATTTAAAGTTAAATCCTATAAAGTGTCAATTCTTAAAGAAAGAAATTTTGTATCTAGGTCATTTAGTTTCTGCTGACGGTGTTTCGCCTGACCCTGACAAAACTAAGGTTTTAGAAAATTTTCCTATACCTAAAAATGTAGATGAGGTAAGACGGTTTGTTGCCTTCTGCAACTACTACAGAAAATTTGTGCCGTCCTTTGCAACAATTACTATGCCTTTAAATCGTTTACTAAAGAAAGGTGAACCTTTTGTTTGGAGCTCGGAGTGTCAAAGAGCATTTAATTTTCTAAAAACATCATTAACGACGCCTCCTATACTACAATATCCAGATTTTTCAGAAACCAATGAATTCATATTACAGACTGACGCGTCTGATTTGGCAGTAGGAGCAGTATTGTGTAATAAGGACATGAAACCAGTTGCTGATGCCAGCAGACCTTTAAATAAGGCAGAAAAAAATTATCCAGTAATACAGAAAGAACTAACAGCAATAGTATGGGCAGTAAAATACTTCAGGCCATATTTATTTGGCAGAACTTTTACAATTATGACAGACCACAAACCTTTAGTTTATTTGTTTGGCATGAAAGACCCATCTAGAAGGCTAATTAAATTCAGGTTAATATTAGAAGAATATGATTTTAAGATAGTGTATGTGAAAGGTAAGGACAATGTTATCGCAGATGCATTGTCTAGGGTGTCCATAACATTGAATGAATTGAAGGATATGAAAGAGCAAATTCTAGCTGTAACAACTAGGGGACAAAAGAGAAGGTTGGAAGAGAGTTGTAAGAAAGAAAAAACTGTGCCTAGTAAAGCCACCGACAACTGGCCTGATCAACCAAGGGTCGTGGAATTACTAAGACAGCCGTGTGATTCTATTGAGATAAAGTTAGTAGAAGAAAAGACTATAAGTAAGTTCAAAAGAGAAAATATGATAAAGGAACAAGAGGATTGTATGGTTTATATACCAAATAAAATGTTGTTGTGTATTAACCTTGACTTTAGATTGCATTTCTCGCGAGCCGAATTTGCGACTAAGTTAAAGGAGTTTTGTGAACGAATAAAAGTAAAGGAACTATGCATAGTCAAAGATGATAATAATATTGAATTTATAAAAGGTTTATGTAGTGAAATTAAATCTTTAAAAGAATGGACCGGACCCCGAATATGTATTTTAAGAGGAATTGAAAGAATATACGACGAGAAGGAAAAAAAGTTTATTTTGAATAACTATCATTTATTACCCACCAGTGGTCATGCAGGTATGAATAGAATGGCAAATAATATTAAGAGGAAATATTACTGGCCAGGATTAGAAACGGATATTCGGAAATTTATAAGTAAATGTGAGATGTGTCAGAAAATGAAACAAAGTAAATATACAAGACAACCCTTGACTATAACTACTACAGCAACAGCTGCCTTTGATAAAGTTTTTCTAGATTTAGTAGGACCTTTGGATAGAGATGAGTCAGGAAATTGTTACATTTTAACCCTACAATGCGAGTTGACAAAATACATAGAGGCATATCCATTACCCAATAAGGAAACGGTAACTGTAGCCAAAGCATTCGTGAATAATTTTATTTTAAGATTAGGCATCCCTAAATCTATTGCTACGGATAGGGGGACAGAATTTATTTCTCAAGTCATGGAACAAGTATGTAGGCTATTAGAAATAGAAAAGCTAACATCCACTGCTTACCACCATCAATCAATCGGTTCCTTAGAGATAGCCCATAAACATTTAGGAGCATTTTTAAGAACTAATTGTAATAATGTGTATCATTCTTGGTCAGATTGGTTACCTTTTTGGTGTTTTAGTTTTAATACTAGTGTAAACACGCAAACAAAATATACACCTTATGAACTTGTGTTTGGAAGACAATGTCGTTTGCCAAACAGTTTAGAACATGATGTAGAACCACTTTGTAATACTGATGATTATTGTTTAGATTTAAAATATAAGTTGCAAGTAGCTTTAAGAGATGCTAGAAATAATTTGATAGCTTGTAAGGAGAAAAGAAAAGACAAATATGATAAATCATGTAATCCTGTATTTTATAAGAAAAATGATCTTATTTTAGTTAAGAACGAATGTGCTCGTAAATTAGACTGTGTTTTTGATGGACCTTTTGAAGTGTTGGAAGATTTAGGCGTTAATGTAAAGATAATTAAGAAGGGTAAAGTAGATGTAATACATAAAGATAGAACAAAAAAAAATTAGTAAGTAAGTTTTAAGAAAAGGTACCTTTGCTATATTTGTATTTAATTTTAATTTCTTTTTTCTTTCACCCCCGGAGGTGAAGTAGATAAATGTACTTAGCAGTAAGCAACATTGTAACCAGTAAGCAGTCGATAATAAACGCTTGTCTTGACTTGACGTGTTTCCTTTCGCCTCCATACTTCATTATATAGGTTTTCAGGTCGGTGATCCACCTTGTAGGCAAATTTCTCATTTAGAGAACAGGTAAGTTCTTACGACCAGTTCATAATGATATTTGAATCAAAGTGAACTATCTACGAAACAATCTTTCTAGCCTTTTCCAAGTATGTTGTTATCAGCTTTGGGTTTAACTGGATGCAGTTGAATACGAGTATTTATATTGCGCGAGCGCGACTGTCTATCTGACCTCCATACCCCGGCTACTAGACACACGATACCTCATGGTAAGTACTGGTAGTCAGATTTTCGGGCTTCTAACGACCCGTAACGACTATCAATGATTTAAGAATGACAGCTGGGACCATTAGCTTAACATGCTTTCTGAGGCACGAAGAGACCTCGATAAGCAATGAATGGTTACCAATTGCAGCGTAAATTCGCTGCGGACAAAACTTTTTGGTTTGTAAATCAACCTTTTTTTCAGAAACACTGGCCTTTATATTTTTTTGTTCTATTTCAAATTTCGATCCTGTAAAATCTTACGCCAAAAATTTTTGCTTGTCAACTGGCAGACTGCAGATGGGAGCTGAGCGTTTCACATCAATATTCTTATTTTCGGAACTCCCAAGTTTAAATTAACAATTTTAACTCTATAATTATATTTCTAAACCTACGTGTGTCCTATCTGGTGCTACTTTTAAAATTGTTCATATTGATAAAGTTCTTTGTGCAACTCTTCCTTTTAACTGACGACGACCATACAAGCCGAATTTCGGCTTTTCCCCCCGACGGGCTATCAGCCGTCGGATTAAACTGAGGTCAGCGGCGTGTTGCTGACGTTTGCCACCGACGCAGAGCCCGACGCCCACATAGTCGGTTGCTTGCTGCCGTCGCTGCACGCGGCACCGACTGTCTTGCTTGCTGCCGTCGCTGCACGCGGCACCGACTGTCCTGCTTGCTGCCGTCGCTGCACGCAGCACCAACTGTCCTTCTGGATTGTTTCGCCCGGCTGGTTATAAGGAACCTTTTAACTTACCTATTTTTTTCTATTTTCCTGTAATAGATTATCTAGATAATTTTCTATTTTTTACGCATCCAGATGTAACGTGCATTTCACGATTCAACTAGGTGTTCGTTATAAAAAAGAAACCTATAAATCGACGTGCATAGGCCTGTTTTTTTAATCGATTGCAATCGTATTGGGGATAGGTCGTGCGCGAAGATAATTTCCGTTAAATCTAATTAACCACTAAGTTTGACTCATCCCTCTTTTTAAACAAAACCAAATATTTTTATAGCCACATCTGCAGTCAACCATATACTTGTTTTTTATATTTTTTTTATATTACTGCTGTACTTTTTTACTTCATGTTTCGTTGAAATTATAAAAGTGGTGTGAATGTTGGTGTTTTTCTTTAACCGTCTCGCTACACAATCCAACCTCGGCAAACGTAGCTAAACATTTGATCGACCCTTTCGACTATTATTATTTAGCAAAGAGCCCCAGAAATATCTACTAAGAGGGCACATTATTACACAGTCAATGCAGCAACCAACGTTACTAACTTTTGTTTAACCACAGCATGAGCTAAATCTGCATAGCTCATTAGATTACTAGGATAAATGAAAATTTTTGAGCAAGAAACAGCACTTTCAGTATTTTATATGGAACTTCCCATAAAACATCCAACTTTTAATTAGGGTACGGAAACACCATACTGCAAACTTTAATGTATTCGGGCTAACAGCTCCAACTTGTTGTTCAATATTCCCATTGAAAACTTTGAACCACTACTTATCAATACACAGTAAATGATTTAATTTTATGAATGTTTCATTTACATGGGCTTCAATTAATTCGTCCCATTATCTTAGAAGGGACTACACTACTCTAAGCAAACACGAATCTATCCTCGAAAATATTTGATGTGTTCAAGTGCACGACAGAGGAAAGATCAATAGTGCAAAATTGTCGGAACTATCTTGATAACATGGCCACAATAGAGACGAGAATAAAAATCTTATGCACTGCAGAGGTTCTTGTCTGGGGAAGAAAGCTACAGATGATGATGAAGATGAAAATAAAATTTAACTAAACCGAATTATTTAATTAAATACAAGCTAAAAATTTAAGAAATGCTTCGAAAATAATTACTACAATGCAATCTTTCGCATCTGTGATATTATGTTATTATTCTAGTAGGTGTGTGTGTAGCCACTAAAAACCTTTTACATTTTTACATGTTGTTTTACATGCCATCATTTACATGTTACTTAGTAATTATAGGAAGACACTAGCTCCTGTAATACTGTGTACAATAGCGCAGGAGCTAGAGAATTCACAAAAATATGTGTATAAATTTATGTTACCTTTTTTTTATCAGCTTGCCCGTACTTACATAAACTATTTTAGCATCATCAAATATTATTCAAAACATGTACGGTGTTCAGTAAACTCAATCTTAATATCAAATATCAACGTTACTAAAGGAACACTCATAAAGTCCTATTTGCCAATACAAACATTCCTCACACACATTCACTCAGACACGATCGTTTTCAAAGTACGTTTAGGTATCGATTTCGCGGCGTTTACTTTGTTGACTCTCAACTGCGGACCAATCAAGTAATGAAAAGCTAGCAACTGGAGATTTTCGAGTATTTCTTTGAAGAACGAACGGTTTGGTAAATTAATTGAACGTTTCGGGAGAGATTCTTATGGTTCCGATTGCGATTTATACCTATCTACGTTCTTATTTCAAACTTAACATTTTAAGTATTACTAAAAGGGATAGCTAATAAATTAAATACTAACATATCTTTTTTCTAAAACAGTCATGCAGATTCAAGAATACACGACATTTTTCTTTTTTAATTTAGTTTGTTTTAAATATATATTTGGAATTAGTTGCTTTATAGCTTAGTAATAACTGACTGCATGAATATACTGGGTGACCGTGTAGGACAAAATATATGAAAATTTTCTATGGAACAACTGGTATTTTTTGACACCCCGCTATCGGGTCTAGTATCATGGTTTCAACTTAGGCGTCGATATCCCTGCCATCCTGTACATACTTTATTTGCGAGTCACACTATACCCAATAACTGTAACTCGTGAAAGTCCAAATCAACAGAAGCAATCACCACGAAAAGCGCTAAAAACAGGTCTAAATGATTAAACTCTCTTTTAGACCCGAACCGAAACTAAACGAAAATACAACAGCGGACGAGTAAATTATATGTACCTTTCACTGATAAAGCAAATAGAAAAGCAAAACTCCACATGTACCTATCCATATTTATACAGAACATACCTTTCCCTTATACCCGACCCTCTAAGTAAGAGCAAATGTTAGGGACCGGCCGCCATTACTTTTCACCATTTGTAGCGAAGTGACGTCATCATAATTTATGACGGTACACGATCACACACTTTGATGTGGCCAAACATTATAAATATAGCCGTAATTTGGCCACATCTGATGAAATATGGCCAACTGCGGGCTATAAAGACGACGTGCCGGTAGATTTTTTATTATTTATACTTTGACACCGGTATTGAAAGTTAGTACGTAAGTGTATTAGTAAGCTGTAATTTTTTCTGGCTTGTTAAGAACTCATGAAACGGTTGGGCACAGTTAAATAAATATGACAGCTATTAATGGTGATATAAAGTCTGGAAATGTTTAATAACTGAGTTATGACCCAATTATTAATAAAAATATATTATGCCAAAAGAAGTTTTAGTATATTGGAATATTACAAATTAGGAAGTTAATTTCATAGATCTGATTAATTTTTGTGTAAAATTATGATAAACAGTCACATTAACTAATAATGTAATTAAGCTGCTTGAGAGAAACACTGAACAGAAACAATCGCCAGAGCATAAATTGTAACATGACGATATTGATAAAAGCCAAGCCACATAGAAGCAAGTAATAAAGTGATAGCAATTAACAGCCTCACAAGATACAATAATATATAATGGACATAAACAAAGCAAACTAAAACCAGACCAAAGTAAAGACAAAATAAAAGAACCATCGATCCAAGCACCAGATAATATATATCTAGAACCCCGATTTAGTAAAAGTTCTAGTACTAACCAAACTCTCAAATTCTCCTCGTCTGAAAAGTTATATATTACTTTGAATACTGTTTACATCGTCGATTTCTGTTCTTTGCCAAAGACTTCGAAAGTCGTAGATTTATATTTGATTAGATATATTTGCTGGTGGTGAAAGAAAAATAAAAGTAACATCTGGTTAAACTCTGAGTTTTGGAAGTTCTACCCTCATGCCAATTTACTTGAGGTTACGATCAAAGGATGAAACTGGAAGTTTGCGTGTGATGTCATGAAACAAACGTTTGATCTTTCTTTATCATGCAGATTACGTAAATTAAGTTTGCCAAGCTGTAGCTGGCGATAATCGTCATAGTGAAGATAATTTGTTTAGTAAATAAGATTATAATTATGTAAAACAAACTAAAAATTTCCTTCAAACATTGACCGTTGCAAAAATACTTTTATTCCAAAATTTAGATGTGCCCAGGGCTTCAAGGATTTCACTGCTTGGACGAAAAACTGTAGCCTACGTACGCCTTATAGTATCAGCTGTCTGCCAGTGAAGTCTCCTCATAATCGGTACAGTCGTTGGAAGATTAGCCTGTAGGAACCGAGAGACAGACAACAATTTTAAAAATTTATTTTTGTTTGTTAATGGTACCGTATAAACTAATATGTAAATACAATTTTGCAAAAACTGTTACTAACAGTAACTTTTATTTCATTTATTTGTATTTGTGCATAAATATAGATTGAGTTTTGTGGTACAGAAAGATATAATATACGGAGTTTGAGCCAAGAGAAAAACAGTTCCATAGTGCAAATTAACTAAGGTTTACATCATATAATCGGTATGCTCTTCTCCTTACCAATCATAAAACTGCACACTTAGTTCAGCACATGGAACCAAAGTCTTTATCATAGCCGCAATGACCACTTTAGCTTCGTGGTTGATGATCGAATTTTAAATTGCACCATGAGCAAAATTAAGTGGTCTATAAAAACGTATTCAAGTACCTTGCCGGTATAAAAATCTCAGGAAGCATAAAACTTAAAATAACTCATCAAATCCATGAAATATCATAATTTAGAGAATACTAAAACGTAGTCACAATTCTCTGAAGACAAAAATAAAGAGTGCGTGATCACAGACTATTTGAATATCTAACATAAAGCATCAGGCAATGTCGGTTCAACCAAATGAGGCTATAAATATTCATTTTTCGGTATTTTTGTGTTCATATCCCGTTTTATCTTCATGAAGACTCGCTCTTATATCAGAATATACTGCGTTGAGAAGGAATTGGGTGTTCTAGCTTGGGGTAGAATGTAAGTGTACTGTCAGTTGTGTATTTTCTTGTTAGTTATTATCTTTTAAAGTGGCTTTAAAAGTGTGGAGGTTCTCAATTCGACTATATTTTTTTTTTTTTTGTAAACTTCAAAAACTATTTTTTTAATCGATTTACAACTGCCGGAAATATTGCGAAATATTATACATAATTCGCAATTTCTCCGGCAATTGAAATCGATTTCAAAAAACCGTTTTTTAATGGATTGGTGTATAACCGATCCATTAAAGTGGTGGTCCCATATAAATATTATTGACATCCGAAATTACAGCTATTTTTCATGTTGTATTTTTTGTTTTTCCAATTCTTGTCTACTATTCTGTCACTGACCTCTACTCACATAACTGTGTCTACAAGTTCATATTTAGTAAGCTAGCCAAATTCTGCAGACGTGTTGGGTACCATATGTAAGCATGACAAAACGAAAAAAAAATAACAAAAACTGTTGTTTGGGATCACATACGTGTAGATATTTAGATCCTATCACTTCTGCAGAGAGTTATATAATTTAATTTGACCCTATAAATCATCATTGATCCTTGTCATCATTATTTGCCTAACCTTTACTCAACTATGTTAGGGTCGCGTCCAGTCTAACCAGACACAGCTGAATATCTGTATTCGACAAGAAGCCACGAGTCTATCAGACCTCTACAACCCGGTTACTGGGTAATACGATACTCCTTGGTCCGACTTTTGTGTTTCTTACCAAGATCCATGAATGACAGCCGTCCCGGCTTATTTTGGCAAAGACTTACTTTGGAAAGTTCGGACAGATCATGATCTGAAAATATGGTCACCAATCCATCGAACAACCGCGGCAAACTGGAACTATGTGGCAATAAAGGCATGCCCTACAAAATAAAAACATAATTCCTTGTAAAGCTAATAAAAAAATCACGTAAACTAGTAACAATGCCATATCCATCATCATAAAAACGTGTTAAAATAAACTTTTTACGGAAACACACGACTTTTAAAATACAGTAATAAAGCGATAAAGTTTTATTGGCCGAGCCCCTCAGCTGACCGATCGCAATCGTTGGTAATTAGTGAGGAAACAAAGGGGAGCCTGATAAATCGAGACTCATTAAAAACGTGAGGCCAGCCCGACTCGCTGCTAATTAACCTGAAACGATTCTTTCAGTGTGGGACTTGTTAGTGCTTGGGTGAGGCTCACTGGTTTTTTTGTACTAGGTTTTTCTACTGTTTAGTTTTTCTAGGAAGCTTTAGAAAATAAAGTGCGAATTACAGTGGACAAAACGTTTCTTGTACTGAGGCAATATCCTTGAAAACCATTCAGATTCTTATTGTAGTATTCTTATGTTCTGTTCCGTGTGTTGCAGAACGTTAAAAATAGCACCATCACATTCCTATCCGTGGGTGTCGTAAAAGGCGGCGATTAAGGTAGTTACCAAAGAATGGGAAGCAGGGTTCTCTATGCAATTTATTACCAAACTGCGATCGCCAACCCGCCTGCTAAGCGTGGTGATTATGGCAACCCCCCCTTTGGGGAAGGCTTATGTCCAGCAGTGGATGTGTTATGGCTGAAATGATGATGTTTCTTATTTTCTATATAATTTACCTTCAATGGGGAAGATTTCATGGTCAGAGGGCGCCACGCGTATGATCTATTTACATTCTATGGTTCGGAGCGGTTCATACGAAATATTTTATTTACAATTTAAAATTTTATAAACTTGGGTATATGTGTATATAAATTTTATTTACATTTAAAATTTACCCAGGTTACAAATATATTATAGTTTGACTGACACCAAATATTTTTGATAGTTTGAAATTACAATAGTGACGTCTCAATTTCATTAATTTTAATAGAAACTGGTCTTCCACACTTAAATATATCACATTTCCTGATTTATAACACAGATTATAGGCGATAGGACATAAAGTATCCATAACAAATTAAAATTTTTCGTACGTTTCAAGCCCAGTATAAAATATTACTGATGTGTCATCAAAAAGTAGTTTCTCTGTAGCAAATAATCTCAACGGAACAGAGGTTTGTGTCGATTTATTGTTAATATTCTGAATTTTAGTATCGCTGTTACTTGCACACTGCTGTTCATTTATATTTGAAATTTCATTATCCAGAGTTCCGTTATCACTAAAACCTAAGAAGTTTGGTGTAAATAGTTGTTTTTTAGGTTTCTATTCCGCAGTTTCTCTTCTCTATCAGTTGCGTAAGGCGGTAGAACCTTTGACCCAGGGAAAATAGATGGTATCGCATTCTTCCTCAAAATTCGGCGCTCTAAATTGAAACTTGAAATTTACGCAATCATGATACATATGACATTGGTGAAAGATTTGAACAAAGACAAAATATAAGAATGTTCCTACTCAGCTGTAGACGATTTAAAAGTTTTATAATCATTTTCTGTAAAATGATGTCCACATAATCGTAAATATGAAGATTGCGATTTTGCCAATTCTGACCGTTTTATTGCTTTAGCCCACAACCTTTTCCTATGTTTATCTTTTGGGAACAAATTATAACCATTTTCTTTGCATCCTGGCACTGCACACTTCGTCATTTTAATACTTTTAATATAAAAACGTGAATAAGATCTAAAATGTAAAGATGCACAGATATGTATAGCGGATCATAGGAATCGCGACACCTAGCGGGGAAAAATGGCAAAAATCTTCCCCATTATAGTTAGCAATAATAACCTAAAACACGTTTGCCTAAAAAAAATTGCATGGTCCTAGTATAAAAAACTATGTGCACCTTTAGACTGTATAGATAGACCATCAAAAACAATTCAAGTCGTTATTATTCTCACTATCAATAAAAATTATGTGAGTGACAATTTTCTCAATATCTCACAGTTTTATTACATAGAAACAACAAAAGCAATAATTTAAAACCGTAACTACCAATAATTTCCCAGCACTAATGTTCGTCGTTGGCTGAGTCGGCGCCGCGTCGGCATAATTCATTATTTGAAAACTGCACTATTGCGGTTTAATAAATCCCACATGTTACGGAAATGAGTTACACTTACTACGACGCTAATATGGACTTGGTACTTTACCAGCCTTTTGTTTGGATAGAATAGAATTGTCTAAAGTCAGTGAAATTTAATTAACTGATAATACTTTGCCCACGTTTTGAGTATCGTTTTTTTTTTCATCGTTCTGTGACAATCCCTTGTGGTGCCGGACGTAAAGAATAGCATCACCCCATTTCTTCCCGTGGGTGTCGTAAAAGGCGACTAAGGGTCTTACTAGAGATGGGCAGCAGCGTTCTCTATGTATTTTACCACCATACTGCGATCGCCAACCCGCCTGCCAAGCATGGCAATTATGGCAAAGCCTCCCAAATTGGAGGAGGCCTGTGTCCAGTACTGGACGTCCTACGGCTGTAATGAAGCCATTGCCATCAGGCAATCAATGCTGTTTTTGTAATTTTTCGTGGAACAGAGATTTTTTATTCGAATTTTCAAAAACCAAAATTGTGTAGTACCAAGTCGTTTGGTTCGCTTAATGTACATCAGCGGCGAGGCGTAAATTTTTCTAAAAGAGAAGCCGAAGTGAAGTCGGCCTTAACTTACTGACTCATCAATAAAGAATACTTACTATCATTCTAAAATTAATATAGGAATGTAATGAATTAAATACAATTAAATTGAACAGATGAAAACGAATAAAATATGCAATATTTCTCTATCTCGTTCTCGCTGACGCATTTTTCTATACCTGTCTCTGTCATAACCCGTTGTACAGAGGCTTGCTCTCGTACATATCAAGCGGTGCCACGTGACCTAAAGTGACATCATCACGGGATCGCTGTTGTATGAATTTTTAGTTCCCGATTATGACGTTTTGGCGCCGGGTTAATTTAGAACATTTATCTTTTGTTGTAATACAAAGGTATAAATAACCTTTTTTGTTGTTTGAATGTTATGGTGAATTAAATACCCGTAGTGTAACTATATTTATTGACAATAGTAGCCACTATTTACATACTATTGTATTTTTAATAGTGATAGAGTTACCAATGCGAATCCCCGAAGGCAAGCCGGTAGGAATCGTGTTATATGGTGCCTTCGCCACTGATGTACATATGTCATGTCAGTGTCATTAATTATTTTTTATTGCCATGACGAATTTTTTTTAGTGTGTTTCGTTAGTTTTCGATATCAATACCTTACCAAGACATGGGTAAAAGTATTACTAGCTTATTTAATTTGACCCTGTAATTTGTAGACCATACAAATTACAGTAAGAAAGACGAACATTTTACATAAGATGACACAATAGGAAGTCTTATCGCTTAGAGCGATCGTTCAAGACAACATTTGGATTAACAACATTTGGATCAACATTTGGATAATCAACATTTTGTTTTTAATCAACATTTGGATTTGGATTAAAGGGAGAAAGGGAAACAATAATTCAGGTAGTATGCGGTGTTTCATTTACAATACATATTCAATAAATACACTACCTACAACTACTACTTTATATACTAACTGATGGTAAAAAATAACCCAGCTGTAACAGCTGTGTATAATCGTCACAATGAACACAAGGATTATACCTATTTATGTTAAACAAAGCTCAAAATATTGACCGTTGATTTTATTCCAGAAACAAACAAAAACAAAACAAGATCAAAACATACAAAAATAAATAGAAAATGATACTCCTTCAAAAATCCTGAAAGAAAAAACCATCATTCAGCAAAATACATGCAATACAACTACACTCATAACATCAATATGAAACTTTCATTTGCTTCGTCGAGTCACCGATAATAATCTACAAATAAACAAGAAACAACACTAAGCCCCGTAATCCGGCACAAACTAATATCCCGTGCAATATTTTCCCATCACTAGCGACTGAGCTTCGACCATGTCGCTCATTATTTGAAAAGTTTTCTCATTCACCATTTCTACTGGAGAATGAAGATATTTATTAAATACTTACTTTTGCCTGGGACTTTGTCCCTGTGGACTGTACTTTTATCACGGGGAATGTGAGTACTGACCATAATGAGCCTATGATGTTTCGCTGCTGGAACACCAAAGTCCTCTTTGTGAATGGGAAACCAGCACCCTAAAAGCGTAACACTATTTATAAGAATCTGAATCCATTGCTTTACACGGTCGAAAATTTTCTTTGCTCAACGACGTAAATAAGGCAATGCTGTTGAGCTGTCAAAATAAAAATCATTCCTATTATTAATTTGTGGTTCTTTCCTCAAAAGACCATTTCAGACACCTATCTACTTGGTTTGTACGTGATCTGACCAAGATTGTCTGGACTTCAAAAGAAATTAGATTTCTCGATCCTTTCTTCTCAGAGTAGTCAGGAAACGCCGAGTTCATCTAGCTTTAAAAATTTGATTGACGTGAAAAGTGTTCGTACAAACCTTCTTACAGAAATAAAATAATGAATCATATAATTTGTGTACTTACCCCGCTGGATAAAAAGTTTAATATATTTTAATCCATCTACCCCTACCTCGGTTGTTTTGTGGATGGGTGACCATGTTTACATACCAAGACCCTCTGTGCCTTGGTAAGCACGTTAAACCCTTGGTCCCGGCTGTTATTTATGAATCTTTGACAGTCGTTACGGGCCGTCAGAAGCCCGAAAGTCTGACAACCAGTTTTAGTAAAGGCCATCGTCATACCCAGTAACTGGGTTGTGGAGGTCAGATAGGCAGTCGCTCTATGGAAAATACTAGTATTCAGCTGCATCCGG
This sequence comes from Aporophyla lueneburgensis, assembly GCA_932294355.1. Classification (NCBI taxonomy): domain Eukaryota; kingdom Metazoa; phylum Arthropoda; class Insecta; order Lepidoptera; family Noctuidae; genus Aporophyla; species Aporophyla lueneburgensis. Next base: position 6,067,206 of record OW028742.1, read on the forward strand.
TGAGACTGGAAGTCGACCCAACATAGTTGAGAAAAGGCTAGGCAGATATTGATGACATTTAAATCCATTTTATCCAAATTCGTTGAGCCGTTAAATTGTGATAGTGCAACAAAAATACAAACATTCATATTTATAGTATTAAGCGTTTTGCTCTCCTGTTTGTAGAACCGAGTCATCTGTTGAAGAAGTACGGTACTTCGGAAACTTTTACCGTACAATGACGGGTATGAATATTAAAGATTCGCCGAGAAATGGACGTCAGAAGTTGCATAAACTTGAGTAAGTTGACTTGCGGTGGGACAACGTGATGTATGTAGTGCATTAAGCATTGCTTTGGCTTAAATTTATCATATTTTTACATTGTTGGTATTTTAGTAGACTGCTATGTTCTCACAAGCATAAATGAGGTTTTGAGTTCGATTTCCGGGCCAGTGACGTGTTCCTGCCAGGGTCGCGAGATTGTTCGAAAGAGATACCGTGGCACTGGCACAGGCAAATGCAACACGCCCTCCCGCTCCACCCAGAGGGGAGAAGTCACTTGATGATTTCCCACCCAGAAAAAGAAACGGTTGAGCAAAGCGTTTTTAGGATTTTCCATCTAGATTTTCTCAGTAGCAGGCCAATGTCGATTTGTGCCCGGTTAATGTTATTAGGCTCGCCCCGTTTACATCCTGGTGAAATGTGGATGTACTAAATGTACACCTGCTTTAACCCTTTGGAGATTAAAGCGTTACGTTTTTTTTTTTTTTGTAGTTTTTTACCTAGTAGAGTTCTATACAATATAGCTCGTCTATGATACGTTACTATACCACTGCATATTTTCGCAGCTAAGCAGCTTTGCTGTATTCCAGTGAGAAGGCACCGGTGTAATAATAACAGGCATACCGGCCGGTCTCATCAATACTATTGTTTCGGACCGAACACTTTGTTACTCTATGCGCCTTTGGAACGCGCCGCCTGAACGGAATGACATCTGACTTGACAGTTTGATTTTGACACTTGACGTTTTCCTCTTGGATTTTGGTGGGAAAAAAGGGAACACGTCGCCGTGGTATCTCGCGATCTTTTGTAAAGTAATCCCTTACCCCGGTCGTTTTGGTGGACAATAGGTCATGACCCAGTTGTTTGTTAATAACTCCAATTTGACGTAATAACACGGGTTGAATTTTGGATATATCTTGTTGAAATAGTTTGAAGGTTAAGCAAAGTGACGCTATTGGGAACGAGTGATTTGAAGACCGCATGCTGTGATTGCCTCGCCTTATTGCAGCGGATTCTAACCTGAAGAATACTCGTAACGTCAGAACACGATACATATACACTCACTTACATACATAACTCCAGGTAACCCCAGAAGCAGTGTCCTTCAACCACCAGGTAAGTTCTTTTGTTGTATTGTAGGTGAGTCATTTGTTAATTGTATTGCGTCTTCACTTGAATTGTACTTGTATTGTCTGCTCCGCGTACGGCGGACTAGTTTCGCTAGCCACTTCTTGTCTCTAGAGCCCCATGATTATCACACTTCCACTGCGCATTTGAAATCGTATTGTGAGGTCTAGTCTGGCAGCGTACAACTATGTTAAGTTTTTTCTGATTTTGTGTGAATATAATGTACAAATTAATCTATTTTATTTATTTTCCTTTCTTTCTTTATTTTTTCTATATCTCTCTTTTTTCTTTACTTCTTTAATCTGAAAAAGTCTCACCGTCAAAACTTACAGTTCATCTATGTAATGCTAGGAATTGACAGCTCACTTTTTTTTGGATGGGAAATCATCAAATGACTTCTCCCGCTCTGGGCGGAGCGGGAGGGCATGTCAGACTTTTACTGACTAAAACCCACCCGTGTTCCATCAGTTGCCCATGTGCCAGGGTCACGGTATCTCTTTCGAACAATCACGTGACCCCGGCAGATTGACAGATCACTTCACGCTCACTTCACCTAAGTTTGCCAGTTTTCACGGTGAGATTTAAAAAAAAATAGATTGAATGATATTTCAGATTCAACGTGAGCACACAAATTAAATCAAATGAACAGAGATACATAGCATAACTCCGTCTTCGGATTCAAATATGTTTATATCCCATAGAGGATATTTTGCAGTGACTTCAAGAAAATTGCTTTGGGACATACAAAATGAAATTTTGAATGCATAGTGGATCTCATCGTTTCAAATCCATTTTATGTTATCTTGAGAAAATGTAATCTTCAATGAAATTCTTTTACAGTATACTGAAATGTGGATTTAATCTATAGGTACTTATTTTTTATGTTTGAACGCGGTAATCTCTGAATCTATCAGTTGGGAAGAAATGTGGAGATGCTATTCTTTACGTCCGGCACCACACGAAACATGCTGAAATAACATAAAAATACTTTTATTTTATGTAAAGTACCTCTTGTGTTGTTAACCAATACAGAATAACATTTTAACCAGTACGCAAACTGTAACCATGAATTCAGCAGATGATGCCAGACGGAGCGTAGAAATATATCACAGGCTATAAAAGCAAATCCTGTACAAATAAGTTTGAGGAAAATGGCGAATTGGCACGAGCAGCAATAACGATAATGGCGGCTCATTCCAAGCTTAATATTACGATCATTTGACTGACGAGATGAAAGAGGCTTAGGGGAATCAATAGCAAACGGTTGCTAACGTTCCTGACATAGCGGGGGTCATAAGGTTAATTCCACACCAGTTGAATCTTGTGATTATTTTGAATAAATTCCCGAATTCTATGTAAACTCCGCTTTGTAGGGTTCCGTACCCGAATGGTAACCAACGGGACCCTATAACTAAGCCTCCGTTGTTCGTCCGTCTGTTTCTTAGCGGGCTGTTTCTCATAATCCATAATAGGCAGTTGAAATTTTCATAGAATGTATATTTCTGTAAATAGAAACAAAATTAAACGGGACTCCACGCAAGAAACGTATTTTTTTTATACGTGTGTGGTACGTGGCCCTTCGTGTGCGAGTTCGACTCGCACTTGGCCGGTTTTTATTCCCAGGTAGTAAACCTGCCATTTCAAGGCATTTTCTGAATGCTTTGAATAAGAGTTTGACATTATATCTCTCAAATTACTACTACTATAGGTAGTATCCTCGTTATATTTAATATTATTACACGTAATAAATGACAATGTTTATTTGTACTAGCTTCTGCCCGCGACTTCGTCCGCATCATATTTTTGCTCGCCTGACCCTTCCCATCGCATCGAATTGCCTGCCAGTTTTCGTCCATTTTTCATTGCTGCACCACTCTTTTTGATTGTAGCGTGATATTATATAGCCTATAGCCTTTCTCAATAAATAGGCTATCCAACACAAGAATATTTTTTCATTTCGGACCAGTAGTTCCTGAGATTACCGCGTTCAACCAAACAAACTGTTCAGATTTATAATATCAGTATAGATATAGATGTGACCTTTAGATAGTTTGAACCCTAGCAAAGTTTCAATTTAGGGTTAGATATTTTCTTATTAATGAAAATTTAATTACGAGGTCAACTTACGCACAAACAGATAACTTATTAATATAAACACTAACACAACTAGGTCCCACTAACTACATTCATTATATACATACCCTTGATACACACATACACACCCCAAATACACACTCCCCACACACGCACACCACGCACACTCCACACACGAGCACACACTCTCATACAAGTGCTTCGATGATTGCATGATTTCATAATTGTTTAAATTTTATTACATAAATGTTAATGTAACAAAAATGGGAGAAGACACTGATTCCTGTAACACAGGTTACAACCTAGCTCAGGAGTCAGGGCTTTAATATATAAGGTGTATCTAGACACGCGGGAGCGTGTCAAGCCAAGTTCAAGTAACAAAACTGGCGAGCAGCACCGTGTGTAATATTACACGAACCATTTGGAGCCACTTATGACCCCCTCATAACTCAAAAACTATTTCACATAAACGTGTCAAATTTGGCTCATATAGTGAGACTTGCAAGATACATATGTGCTCCAAATTTCATAAACATATCTCAAACGGTTATTTAGATATTAACGTCTGAAAATCGTCATTTTTATCACTGACTGACCTATAGATCAAAACTCTAACCCACTTCCAGATGACCTAGAAAGTTCAAATTTGGCATGCAGATAGGTAATTAGGTAAATACAAAGGAATAAATCAGAAACTGGTAATTTTTTATCATTTTGTTATAATTTTCACTTAATTGATTCTATAAGGAACACTTATAACAAAAATCATTTGGTATTAATTTTGTTATAAATTTGTTATAAATAAGTACCTACTAATAATTTATGTACAAAAAGTAATGATATCCCATCAAAAACATAAATGTGAAATGAGAGCCAAGTTCAATATTATCATATATGCCTTGTTTGTTGACTTCAACGACAAAAGAAGAGAGATCTAAATGGGTGCCAAGTTCAATGGTCAGTCCTGACTTGGCTAGTTTTCATATACGAATTATATTATAGCCTTCGCAAGTTTTAAACCTGTTACTTGTCGGTTCTTATTTTATTATTCCCAAAATTTGGCTTGCTGGTAGAAACTAGCCATCGAACATAATAATTCGTATATCAGAACTAGCCAAGTCAGGACTGACCATTGAACTTGGCACCCATTTAGATCTCTCTTCTTTTGTCGTTGAAGTCAACAAACAAGGCATATATGATAATATTGAACTTGGCTCTCATTTCACATTTATGTTTTTGATGGGATCTATTCATACACGAAATATTTTAAGAGGTACACCTGTAGTTGGTAAAGAAGCTATAGTAACGAAAAAAAAAATTTCTAAGGGTTTTATTTTATATTTGATATTTATAAATTATTTGACGCACATAAGAAATACTGGCTCCTTCTTATTTTTTACGGCCCGAGACACCGCGGCCATGCTCGTGCCGTCCGGTCGTCGCCCTCGCAGCGTCAAGCGGGCCATTCATAGAATTTGGAGTAAAGGTTTTATGCAAAACGTCTCAAGTAGTTTTAAAATTATAATAATTACGAAAATTCAAAAACGCTTAGATAAAAATGTTCTTTTTGCTTCTATAGCTTCTTTACCACCTACAGGTGTACCCCTTAAAATATTTCGTGTATGAATAGATACACCTTATATAAATGTAACAATGTTTTATGTCAATAACATTTTATTTATTTATTTATAACTATACAGTGCGCAGCTGTTAATAAGGCAAATCGACTTTAAGAATATACTTACCATGGGTATTTGTAGAATGTCTGCTACCTAAAGCTGTATAAATATTATGCTGTAGGTAGACTGTAGCGTAAATGTAGCTCAACATATATTAAGCATACATATAATGATTATTTCCACTGCTAAGAAACAGGCCTCCTCACGGTGAGAGAGAGTAGCGTAGCCCATAACCCTTCATCATAATCACGTGTTTTATATACCAAGACCCCTTCCTGTCTCGGAAAACACGTTAACCCGTTGGCCCCGGCTGTTATTCATATATCTTAGACAGTCTTTATGGGTCATCAGAAGCTCGAAAGTGTGTCAAACAATCTTACTTACTCTTCGTTACTCCACGACATGATTTGAACTGTCTTTATAAAAATATTTTTAAGAAATCACCACAACACCATTTTCACGTTTCGTCTTCCAACTGTGTAGATCCCATTAACAATATTTAGCATACCATTAATAAAATGCAAATATAAACAGTGTACGGTACGGTCATCATTATCATCTGTAATGATAATGATAGAGGCGCTGCTCCACAGCAGCCCAAAGCTAAGCCACGCTGAGGTAGCTTCTCTATGTATGAAAATGTAGGAAGGAATATCCACCGCGACGGAACGGCCACGCTACGTACGAATGCGTGACTGGCAATCAAAATGAACCATGCAGCTCACGAGCTATGCTTTGGATCCTGCATAGCGTTTGATCTGAGAAACTCCTCTGACGCCATAATAATTGTGGCCACTCCTTTTCCAACCGTGTTGGGATCGGCTTCCAGTGTAACCGGATGCTTCTGAGTGCCAGTATTTTAGGTCGAGAATAGAGTCAACCTGCAAACCTTTTTTTTTCTCTGGATTGGAAATCATCAAATGACTTCTCCCACTCTGGGCGGAGCGGGAGGGCATGTCAGACTTTTACTGACTAAAACCCACCCGTGTTCCTTCCGTTGCCCATGTGCCAGGGTCACGGTATCTCTTTCGAACAATCACGCGACCCCGGCAGAACCTGCTTACCTGGGTAATACAATTCAGACGCTTCTGACGATCCGCAACGACTGCAAAGATCTTCGAATGACAACCGACAGCATAACGTGCTTTCCGAGGTGCGGAGGCGTCTTAGTAAGTAAAGATGGTCACCCATCCCCGAATCCACCTCGGCAAGTGCAGCTTAACCTGATTGATCGACCCGTGTGGCGGTTATTACTTAGCCACAAGCTCCTGTTATTAGAAGCATAGATGGTACTGACGTAACGAAGAATAGAAGTGGGCGGTTGACTTAATAACAATGAATATTTTGTACTGAAACAATGCCTGTATTTATAACTAAGTTACTTGGTCATAGCAATTTGAATCAACTATCCTAATTTAAGTTCAACTTGCGTGATGAGTTTCGCTTGCCAAAACTTATTAAAGATCTGGCAAATTGAAAACTAAGTTTTTCAATTAGGTACCGTGTTTTTCTGTGATCTGAAAAATATTAACGTGAATATTTCTAGACTTCTAAGGTATGGCAGAAGACTCAATAAAAAAAAAATATTTTTCTAAATATTCAGTTGTAAATTAGATGGTTTTGTGTCGGCCTTTTTTTTTTTTTTTCAGGATGGGAAATCATCAAATGACTTCTCCCGCTCTGCGCGGAGCGGGAGGGCGTGTCAGACTTTTACTGACTAAAACCCACCCGTGTTCCATCAGTTGCCCACGTGCCAGGGTCACGGTATCTCTTTCGAACAATCACGCGACCCCGGCAGGCATCGGTCCTAATAGACCCCTTCACTGCTGCTGACATCTCTTTGAGGCGCGCGTGGAACACTACGCGCCGTCGACCCGAGCCTGGTCCTTACCGGGCGGCGAGCTACCCATTGCTCGCCACCCGCAAGCTCGCGCCTACGGTGGCCGGGAGTCCGCAATCGACTCCCGGCGCCCGGGGCGTCTCCTCCTGCGGCGGCTAGGGACGTGAGGGCGCAGAGACTGCCACTCCCTCACGCACCCCGCCTCCTCCTTCGCGAGCATTACTGCTTCGCAGAAGGAGGTGACGGCTTCCCATTCCCTCTCGCTCCATACCATGGCTCGCACCAGGGCCGGGCGCGAGAGGTCGCCGCCGCCGATCGCCTCCACGAGGACACGGCGGTGCTCCGCCCAGGCAGGGCACACCTCCACCGTATGCTCCACCGTGTCCTCCAGACGATCCTCGCAATGGAAACACCCGGACGTATCCTCCCGCTTTATCCTGAACAGGAACCCACCGAAGCACCCATGCCCGGTGAGAACCTGCGTCAGGCGGAAGGTGAGGACGCCGTGACGCCTCTCTATCCACTCCTGAAACAGGGGACTTACTGCCGCAATTGTGGCGTGCCCCACACTGGGTTGCGACAATCGTACCCGCCATGTCGCCATGAGATCACACCGGAGCTCTGTCCGCCGTGCCGCGATTTGTCGCGGCAGCGGAGTTTTGCCCCGGCGTTTCGCCTCCTCGCGCCACTCCCACATGTGCGCGAGGACCTTTGCCTCCAGATCCCATGGCAGCACTCCGGCAAGGAGGCTCGCCGCCTCGCACGAGATCGTGCGGTATCCTCGGATTAGCCGGATGGCCATGACCCTCTGGGCTGCACTCAACCGGCGCGCTGGGCGCAGCCTCAATGAGGGCGCCCACACCGGTGCCCCGTAGAGGGCCATGGACCGCACGACCCCCGTGTAGAGCCTCCGGCAGGAGGCGTTTGGACCCCCCAGATTGGGCAGGAGCCGCTTTAATGCAGCCCCAGCCCGCTCCAGTCTGGGAGCCAAACGTCGGAAATGCTCAACGAAGTTCCACCGGCTGTCGAGAACAAATCCCAGGTACTTCATCGTCGACTCGACGCCGATGTGAACCCCTCCTACCATGAGTTGGGAACCCGCAGGTGGCGCGTTCCGAGGACCATGAAAACCCATGGCCTCAACTTGTGCAAGGCCACCTCGAGTCCCAATTGCCGGATCCTAACGACGATTGTCGCAACCCCGCGTGTCATAATATCGGCCGCCGCCACGTACGACCTCCCCTGCGCAAGGACCAGCGTGTCGTCAGCGTAGCAAACTACGCTGACGCCACTAGGGAGGTCGGCGCGCAGCACCCAGTCGTAACCGATGTCCCACAGATGCGGCCCCAGGACCGATCCCTGTGGGACACCGCACGACATCTCTCGCCGGTTCCATTCTCCCTGGTGACCGGGGTAGATAACGGCCCTATCCGTCACGTGTCGGCCTGATTCTGGTATTTGTAGTAAAACCCATAAAAAGTTACAGGATGTTTTAGGTGACTCCTCAATTCAGACGTGTCTGGATTGTGGAGACACTTGATTGATGATAATTACACCATCATTTAGTTAAACAGGGTTAATGTATATTATCCGACAGTAAGTAATAATAAACTTCCAGACTTTAATAAAGACTTCTCGATATTTTGTCATGTGAAAAAATTCAATGCGAAGTAACGCGGATCGCTGGCAAATATTAAACAAACAACATAAGAAAAGCCCTGATTTCTCTCACAGATAGATCCTCGAAAAACGCTGACTCACCTAAAAGCAAAAAATATGCAAATACCTTAAAAGTTTTTCAACGCATTGCAGCAGTGTCGGTTCGAACATTTTCTTAAAACTCTTCCAGCGCACCATTGGAGTTGTGAGAAGTTTCTCCCTTAGGCTTGGTCTACGGTCTCGAGCGATGCGATTGGCGACAAGCGACGCGATCGCGCGTCACCTGCCTATCTATTCTGTGAAGTGGAGTGAAGTGAGCTTCAAGTGAGCTGTCAATTCCTAGCATAAGGTAATTATAACTATAGTGAGCTACTACAACTTTTTATTCCTTAGAGAAATCCTCATAGATACCCTCCGTCTTCGGAGAACGGTGACTCATGACGAACTGCTATCCCTACTGTTCTGTCTACTGCCATAAGTCGGGGGTTTGGGACATACATGTACGTACATTCACCGCGACTCCAACTGGTACCAACTCGCTATGCCAGCAGGCCACGATATCAAATGACCACGTCACCACGAACACATGTTCTTTCATAAACGCACACCCGCAATACTGCGTGCTATTTCTTTGGGTCTGACTATTTGAGCAACGATACAGCCCAATTTCGCCGCCCGCAGTCCCCTTATAACCCAAATCACTTAAGTTTGAGATTTTGACATAAAAGATCTATTGGACAGGTCTCTCGGAAACTCGAAGCATTTCTTTCATTTGTTTTTACTATAATCGCTGTTGTAAGGCGCTTGTCGCTTGAGCGTATAACTCGTGGCTTTGGTGTAACGAATATTTATGACTTGTGAATTTACAGGCAGCTAAATAGGACAAACAAAGCAGGAAATATGTTTAAAACTTGCCTTGCAAACGTTTCCAGTCAGCTCGTGCTTGTTTTGACTTATTTGGTTAACATAAGTTTGTGGGTAAAGTTGTATCCTCGGAGATTTTGCTTGAGCACTTGGCTTGTCATTGTTGGGTCTTGAAGTTATTTTGCTTCATGCTGTATTGTATTAGGAAAATTTTTCTACCCTTAATATCTGTGAACATACCAATTTCAGACACATTACAAGTGTGTTGTCATTACTCGATTCTCGATCTTTTATTGCTTTAGATGTACTTATGTGGAGAGGAAACACGTAAAGAATAACACCACCCCATTTCTTCCCGTGGGTGTCGTAAAAGGCGACTAAAAGACTTACTAGAGAATGGGCAGCAGCGTCCTCTATGCATTTTACCACCATACTGCGATCACCAACCCGCCTACCAAGCGTGGCGATTATGGCAAAGCCCCCCAAATTGGGGGAGGCCTAAGTCCAGCAGTGGACGTCTTACGGTTTAAATGATGATGATGTGGAGAGGGACTTGGGGCTAAGTAATGAAATTCATGCAGGTTGGTCGTCGGTCAAGTCAAGCTACTCTTGTCGCGGTTGGTCCGCGGATGGGTGACCATCTTTGCCAACACCTCTCCGTGTCTCCGACAGCACGTTAAACCGTTGGTCCCGACTGTTATTCCTGGATCTTTGACAGTCGTTATGGGTCGTCAAACGCCCGAAAGTCCAACCAGTTTTACTAAGGGAATAACTGAGTTACTTTCTCAGTAACTTGGTTGTGGAAGTCAAATGGGCAATCGGTCAGATAGGCATCCGATTTGATTGGAAGCCGAACCCCATTTAGTTTGGAAAAGGCTGGTGAGATGATGAATAAGTGTTTATGTGGTAAAATGACACTGCAACTGCACCCAAGAAATGTCACGCAGCAAAAATCTTGGACTGGAGCTAGTAGGTACTTATCTAGTAAACATACCTATTTCATCTAAGGCTGGGGAGGATGTTGAAGAGTTTGTTGCGCCACTTCTTCTTCCCAGCTAAAGCACTAGGAAGTGTCGAAGGGCGGGCGTTTTGGGGGGACTGTCTTTTGTAACTTTGACGTTCAAAAAGTGCTGACTCTCAGCCTTTTGCCTACTAAAAATAGCTACTGAATTTCTATTGAAAATAGGTTTATTTCTAACAATACTTAACATGCATTCATAGTAAAAAGATTAGTTAGATAGTACGAGTAAGATTGCCTGGCCTAGCGTGCACAGGACGTACTCAAGTATCGGTGGTGGGTGTGTAGGCCCGGCCTATGCACTTAGGCTAATGGGCCCATAACTCATACATAAACATATGCCTACCCTTTTCCAACTATATTGGGGTTGGCTTCCAGTAATACCCGATGTAGTTTACTTAGATTGCCTGTATGACCTCCACAAACCAATTACTGAGTAATATCCCTTAGTAAGACTGGTTGTCAAATTTTCGAGCTTCTGACGACCCGTAACGTGTGTCAAAAGAACCACAACCGATATCCGGGACTAACGGCTCAACGTGCTTTTCCAGTCACAATGTCTAAAAACAGTCACCCAACCACGGAACAACCGTGGAAAATTAAGCTTAACCTGGTATATCGACCCGTGCGGCTGTTATTACTTAGCCACAAATCCCATTTTTTGGCATCATCATCATTAGCATTTCAGCCGAAAGACGTCTACTGTTGGACTTAGGTCTCCCCCAATTTGGAGGTTTGCCATAAGGGCAACGCTTGGCAGGCGGCTTGGCGATTGCAGTATGGTGGTAAAATGCATAGAGAACGCTCTGTTTTTAGTACAGCCTAACAATGACTCGCAAAAAACGTAAGAAACTTTTCTTTTTGCTTCTCTTCTAAGGGTCGTAGCACGATGTTATGTAGCCTACTTTAGCCTAGCCTACCTTATTCAAAAATTGGGCTATGAAATGTAGAACAATTTCATATCCTACTGATAGTTTCCCCCATACACACTCTAACAAAGAATCGAATTTTACATCTTTATTTATCAGCTTCAACGTGTGTGAGTATGTAACAGAAACTTTGAACATGATTTTGACCCCATCAAAACGTCGAATTAACTCGAAATTTGGCATACTTATCAAGGACTGATGACATTACAATAATTGTATAAATTTGTGCCATTATCCTTGCTGGGTTACCAGGATAGCGAAAAAAATCTTCGAAAACTACGCTGACATACGTCACAAACTACGCTGACATACGTCTCTAAATTCGAAACCCTTGCTTGATATCAATTAAAAAATACCTCAAAATGCACCCCACGCTTTTTCCATTATTTTCTACTTTTTAGTTTGGTTTTCTATGGAAGCGTGTTTTTTGTTTTTTTTTTACTATAAGTACCTACCTGGATGCCCGAGCTTTGCTCGGTATTTTTTTTTGGTAAATTGTGTTTTTTAGAAATTATATTTAAATACAAATTACATTTTGTTATTTTTCTTCATATAAAACAAAAAACATTAATTTATGTTTAAGTTTATTATCGATAAAGTTGATTATTGAAAACACGTATAAAACGACATTTTCTAAAAATGAATCCTAGCTAGATCGATTACTAATAAAAATTTAGTATAGATTTAGTATCGATCGATTTACGATCGATACTAAATCTATACTAAATTTCATTCAAAATCGTTGGAGCCGTTTCCGAGATTCAGATTATATACAACATTAATTTTTGTTTATGCGAAACCCGAAACACGGGTCTAGTATTTTTATGTAAAGAATCTATGAAAAAAATTTCTAAACTGTATCATTAATAATCACAAAGTTATAAGCTTGATAAGTCACCTGGTTGTCCACGCAAAAACATATGCAGATCACCACAAACAGCTAGTGTACGTACCATCTCCGTGTAATGGACGTTTGAATACGAGAAAGACATGATAATTTTAAAATCGAAACAAAAACACTAAGGCCCGCGATTTGGAAGCGTAATTAAATATTTTTGGTACAAAATATAACATGGTGGAAAAATTATTGGAATCGATTCAGTTACTGATTCTGAACAAACTATATTCAGGTTTCGCATATACTAAAAATAATCTTGTATATATACATATATACAAGAATTGCTCGTTTAAAGGTATAAGATTATAAATAAATAATCGAATCAAATCAATTTATTTCGGGCGACAAAGACCAATATCATAAATACCTTACAGATTTACATTGTTTTTTATCTATATGTATGTTAGACATATAGATAAAAAAACAATGTAAACTATCACTAAACACGAAATTATGACGGCGTCGGGTTCCGTTGCGTGGTGTCGCGTAACGCGAAACGACGATACAAGACACCACCACTTCAAGCGCACAAATTGCGCAGAGTTGGACTTAATGCCATAGGCATTTTCTACTAATCAACCTGTGGTTGATGCAGACATAAACAGTAGCAGGTGCCAAAGCAAAAGTTGCGGATTTTTTTTTTTTGGAGATCCGCGAAACACGAACTGCTATTTGCTTCTTAACCCTTAAAGCGTCCCTTCTCAAAGTAAATGCTCCTAATTATGTTACTTTAAGGAAGTATCCCGAAACAATCAGTTCCTGTGGTTCCCTTCCGCCTAATAACGAAACTTTTGCTTTGAATTTAATTAAAGTTAGTTGGAGACGCTTTTTTGTATAGCTATTGAACGGATCTGCTGACGCGAGACTTGAGACGGGAGCCCGACTTCGTTCGGTGAAAGGAAGTTTTATTTTTATAGATTGTGATTGAGTTCTCCGAGAAAGTTTTTGTGGTTGATCAGATATTACAAACAGCAGATTTTGTGAAAACCTAATACATTTTTTTACGACCCCTGTCTTAAAAACTTGTATTAGGTTTTCAAAAAATCTGCTGTTTCATAGAAAATTGTGTATAAAAGCGCTGTCCTCTTAAAGGACTGTACCTATTTTTTGGTTCCCTATGTACCTTTTGTTGCATAGTCATTTTATTCTAGGCGAATCGTCTTCACATACAAAGGTGGTAGAGACATCGAACAGGGTAATAAAGACAACAACGCGTTTAAAATTTTCGTACGTTATTAAATAAAAAAAGAACCGCGTGGGTATTCCAATTTTCTATGAAACAGCAGATTTTTTGAAACCTGATACATTTTTTTACGACAGTGGTCTAGAATCATCTGCTAACGCAATTCATGGTTACAATTTGCGCGTCGACGTCTCTCGAATTTTATGTAATTAGTAGAAAATATTGTAAAACATTTTTAAAAAGTTTCTTGCCCATTCTTATTTATACGAAAACTACTTTTGGATGGCACAACTAGATTCAAGTTTATTTTCAAGTAAATTTTGAAGATTAAAAGTGCATTATTTACCTACTCTGGAAATAAATCTTTGACTTTTACAAAAAATATGGTATCTGCTGAAATGGAAATATTCGTAAGTGTTATTCACAAAAGTGCTAATAAATACGTTACCCGTAACAGTCCACAAACCAAGCGAGCTGTTACAAAAACGCTTCGACAGAAAAGCCAAAAACACTCTTGCACTTTCGCAAATTGCTAAAAATTTGAAGCAACTTTTGGCTAAGTAATTAAATGAAGAATTTATTGTTTCCCAATCACAGAGACTTAGACTACATAGGCGGGAATTTATCCATAAGGACAGTTCTCACTCAATGAAATAATCTAATGCAGCAACATTGCTCGCGCTAGCGGTATACGCATCTAGACATCTTTCGCTTGCAACGCAATGTATTCCGTATGGTAGGATTCCATTTCTGACTACTGCATTGTACAAGCATTGTACAGATTACGTCAAACATTTAAAAACGGACAAATAAACTGTTGCAAATGAAAAGAAAAAAAACTGTGACATATTTTCTTTTGACGGTTTACCTTCCATTGACTTAAATGTGGATTGGTGGCTGATAGATGTCATGTTCACTCAAATGTCTCGCTGACGGTGGGGTGTGTGTTGGATTATTTAACTCCTTTCAAAATGATTTAGCTGAAAAGTGCTGATCCGTACGTCATGTTCGTGATTGAGCGCCATCAGTTGGGACTTGTCACTTTTTTATGAACCAATAAACATAACAATTTCTTAGGCTCTGCCACGGCTTATTTCAATCATATTATCTATCGGTTATATTTTCTGTTTCTGTTTGTTGTACTCTGGATGCTTTTAACGTGTAAATCTATATGTACACAATACTGAATGAGAGATTAGTGTAAATCGATTTGTATTCCAGACTCTACTAAACGATTAAGATGAAGCTTAATTGTCCAACGGACAATGTGAACAGTTTTCCATCTATATATTTTGTCCCTAACTGATATATGATATTATCTGTACATGATTACATACTGACATGTTGTACACTCGTACATTGTATGTATACCTAGATGACATAACGAGTGGGCTCGTCGGAGTTCCATAAAGCTGGTCGGATTGCGTGCAGTCCAGTTGCGGCCGTATTAACTCTGTTGGACCAATTATTCTTGTACTAAAATCCGAATATGCTAATGTAACAACTGTTTTATAAGTATGTAATTATAATATTGTTAATTTGTTGAATGCCCGTTTTCACTAAAGCCAAACGTTCTCTTTCCGAAGCAACCACTCCTGATTCCCATTCGTAGGTAACTCTTCTGCTTCATAATCGACATGTCTAACACTTGTCTGTGATCAATCCTACTTCCTTCCTACTAATCTTACTAATATTATAAATGTGAAAATTTGTGAGGATGTATAGATCTGCCGGGGTCGCGTGATTGTTCGAAAGAGATACCGTGACCCTGGCACATGGGCAACTGATGGAACACGGGTGGGTTTTAGTCAGTAAAAGTCTGACACACCCTCCCGCTCCGCCCAGAGCGGGAGAAGTCATTTGATGATTTCCCATCCTGAAAAAAAAAAAAAAAAAAGGATGTATAGATGTTTGTTACTCTTTCACGCAATATCTACACATCGGATTTGAATGAAAGGCACATGGATAGTTTATAACCTAGATTGACGCATAATATACTTTCACGATATACGGATACTTTCCGACCACAACGTCGTTGAAGCTGCTGGCAAAAGCTGCTATTCCACATATTCACCGATGTCATAAAAGCAATTATCCAAAAACCAATTTCTTAGGTTTTCCTTGTACATGGGGATAGGAAGTTCATTAAAAAGTTATCAAAAAAGCAGAAGTCATTTATTCCAACTAGGCTGAGAGTCAGCACTTTTTGAACGTCAAAGTTACATAAGACAATCCCCCCAAAACGCCCGCCTTTCACCACTTCCTAGTGCTTTAGCTGGAAAGAATAAGTGGCGCCACAAACTCCCCAGTAGCACAGCTGTCTGTTAAGTTAGAAGAACTTGATTCTATAGAATTGTAAGTAGTTAACATTAAGAGACACAAAACATTAAATTAAATGATTTGCCATATGTCAGCTAGCCAACCCAATAGTCCAACGAATAAAATGAAACCTATACTCAACCAAAAGCAAAAAATATTTATATAATGTAAATATAGGTACCAAAATATTTGCCTCCTGGCATAAAGGACGTGACAGCTTACATATGCAATGCTGAATTATGTTCACATAGCTGTTACGACCCGAGTTACAATTCGAAACCACACATGATAAACTAGGACCATCGGCGTAAAAACAAATAAACAGGTAGGTAATTAACAACAATACCAACATCAAGGTCAGCAAGACGACCAGTCACCACAAGCAGAGTTACCACCACAAGTTAGATACGTTTATTGCAATCACAAGGTTTTCACTGCACGGCGACGTTTCTCATTTTACCTATCACAATGTAGAGACATTAACAAACAGAATTTGTTATTTTTTTTATAGAATTTGACTCAATTTGTGAAGCACATCTATACAGCACACATATATACAGCACGTCCATTGTTCTCACAAATGGTTATAAGAGATAAATGTCTTCGAGACGTTGTGAGTTGTGAGAGCGCAACTTATGTCTGACACTGCAGTGTGCACACTACTCTCAAGTTTAGACATGGTGCTAATGGTCCAGCGATAGTGGGACCCTAGGAAACTGTATTTAAAGTGTAATAAAAGACTTTTTGAACAGTCATGCTTGTAGATCTAGAGGAAGATTGATGGAATTTCTTCGTTATTCCATTTTTGAACCGAAGTTTGAAATCTTTTATTCCATTTTTAGAGTGCGTTCCATAGATTTTTCTTGTAATAAATTAAATTATCTTTACGATGAAATTCAGAAAATTTTGCTACCTATCTGATAAGCGAAGCTAGTCGAAAACATTGTCTTTTTGAAGAATTTCATACTTCTGGCAATTTTTATCATGTTTGTGTAAACTATTGGGTAGAGTTCCATGGCGTAATAAGGTATAAGAGAGATTCATATAGTTTAGTTATGCCTTACCTTATTACTACTCTGATCTCATCTGTCAAGTGTGTCCTATGCCTATCCTATCCCGATGGTCAGGAAAAACTTCGCAAGTTGGTTATTGGATAATAACTTTTATGCCATTGGCGAAATATGGAATACTAGCGTTTGCCAGCAGCTTCGCAAAATAACATGTATTTAATTTTGAAATTGACTTTAAACTAACGATTGTCTAATTATAATAATATTAACTCATATTAAACTTATTGTTAATCTAAAATTAATTGTAGTTATTTATACAAGAATGTCATTTCAATATATGAACACCATAAGTTGTGGAAGAATGTATTATAGAACGTAAAAAAATATAAACAATATACTATGTAAAACGACATTCTTACTAATATCTGTAAATTAACTGTGATTCTGATCTCTCTGTACCCATTTCCACAGTCCAATTCTTCGTAATGTCATTTTTAATTATACTTCAGCTTACCCAACAAAGTTAAAAGAGTGAAAATAAATAGGAGAAGTGTACACGTTCGGATGTACAAGTCAGCTTAATGTGGTGGCGTTAACACTTTGCTAACTGTGAGGAACCTTACCACAGAATAAGAAACCTGTATGGAAGCGAACTTCATATACTTTTCTTTGCACCTAAATAAGTTATATCGACATATCAAGGAAAAGGCATTGATCAACGTCATCATCGTCATTTCAGCAGAAAGACGCCCATTGCTAGACATAAGGCTCCCGTGACCCTACCCGTCGGCGTCGCATCGAATTGCAGGGCATTTTTCGTCCATTTTTTATTGCTGCTCCGCTCCTTTTGAATGTAGCGTGATGCTTATAACCTTCCTCAATAAATAGGCTACTCAAAACAAAAAAAAATATCAATTCAGACCAGTAGTTCCTGAGATTAGCGCGTTCAACCAAACAAACAAACAAACAAACTCTTCAGCTTTATTTTATAATATATATTCTGACATTCTGACATTACAAACAGACACTTCATTTGTATAGATAAGCAGCCGATTTCAGAGTTTCAGTTCTTCACATTTTTACTTAGTCTGTGTCCTTATACAATCGTTAGGGAAGGCAAGTTGAAAATTGCTTTAAACCGGACAAAGTTCATATGTAATCATACTTAGTGTAGAGTTCATACTGTAGCATTACTGTAAGAAATGTTATTAAGTTGTTTGCTTTGCTTTAGTGGGGGAAAGGATTCACTGGGACTGTACAAGGATCTTTTGACGATTATATTTAGCAGACAATAATCTATATATAATATGGATGTTAGCATACAAGTATACCAACGAAAGCCCCGACTGCACCGTTGGTCCTGAGTCCTGGGTTCGATTCCCAGATCGGTCAAAGTGGTTATCTGGATTTTCCAGTAAGAATTTCTTAGTAACAGCCCTGAGTTTGGAAGATGGCGATGTGATACCCCCGTGTCTCGGAAAACACGTTAAGCCGTAGGTCCAGCGCCTAATCTCTCTCTGGTCGTGTCGGATTGCCGTTCCATCGGACTATGAGAGTAAGAGAAAGAAGAGTGAGTGCCCTTGTGTCTGCTCACACACTTGTGCCGTATGCTCGCATTTATTCATTGTTATCTACTCAATTTATTTTATAAGTTTAGCTAGTATTCATTCGTAACTTCATTAGTTGTTTTGTTTTACTCCTAAAAACATAACCGGTCACTTAGCAGTGTTTTATAAACTATATTATATGTATGTACATGACATTGCTGGTGGTATCACTACTCATATTTAAAAAAAAACCTTATTAAGAAAATCAATCTAGGCAACAGACAGCGAAAATTTTTAGAAGTAGATAGAAAAACGCAAGCTCAGACAACCTACATTCCATGCTATCTACATTTCCCAGCAACATTACGCAAAATACCTACTCACCATAATGTCTGCATTATAGACGCAAGTACCACAGTCGTACCGAAGTATATTTACTGAAACAAGCCACTTATGTAAATCTAGGAAGATAGGACCCGCGCGCCAGATGTATCACCACTAAAACTAAATTTAGTTTTATACAAAGATACTCGTTAGCATTTAGGGCATCTACCATTTAACCTGATCGATCGATCATGGATGAGTTGACCATGCCTCGAAAAGCACGTTAACCTGTTATTCCCGGCTGTTAGTTTTGACAGTTGTTATTGTTACGGGTCGTCAGAAGCCCGAGAATCTCAGCCAGCCAGTCTTACCAAGAAGCTTCGTTTTACCCAGTAACTGGGTTGTGGCGGTTGGATAGGCAGTTTGGATTTAACATAATATTATAGTTTATTATGTTTACTCAAATTGATTTAAGTGTTCAAACACGAAGGTTCAAGGTAGGTGAAGATGCTTTTGTCTTGCAGTGAGCCAATTAGAGTCCCATTGCATTCATTTCCCGCATTTGAGCTAAAAAAAAATACAAAAGCATCGGTGAATTATGAATTTACAAAATAGTATCAGATTATCAACAAAATAATGGTTACCCTTTTCTAAAACCCATTTGTAATGTATATGATGTCCCATCTCTTCCTCATATCTCTCATCTTTAACCTTCTGAACTTCGCTAGTTCCTTATGGGACGAAATAGGGACATAGGGACGCAATTTCGACCTGTTTTGTAGTCTTCCAAAGAACCGGACTTTGATAAAAAAATGTGTGGGAAAGTCTTCTGTGCGTTCTAATGGATTTTGAAAAAGGTCCCTTATCGCGATTACCTTTTTCCAAAAGGGTGAATAGGGTCTATGTAAATGTGATCATAAATAAAGAAAAACAAATCTGAGGCGTGACCATACAAGCCACATGAAAATTATTTGTTTTTTTTAATCAACCGTTCAAATATGTAGGACAAACAAAAAAAATAATTGGATTTTATGTTTCCAGAACACAACTAAAAAATATTTGTTTTGGAGATCACAACGAAATATTAAAATATTTTTCCGCATACAAAATTATTTACCATTAAAAAAAATGATAAAAAGAGAATTGCATCGGCCGGGAATCGAACCCGGGCCGCCCGCGTGGCAGGCGAGCATTCTACCACTGAACCACCGATGCTTACACTTCGCTAATAAATATAGCTCTTAGTACGTGTGCTAATGTATTACTATGCGCGCATTGAGCAAAAACATGCCTTTCACCGTGATTTACATGATTACGCTATTACAAAACTCATCTATACATATTGTTTCTATGCTTAGAAATAATTATATTGGTACACGGAAGTGACAGTAGGTGGAGTAAGTGAGAGACTATGGTGGGCCAGTGGTAACGGCTGCAACTTACGAGTTGTATATCGTAGGTTCAGACCTAGACAGGCACTTCACTTTGTGTAAACTATAATATTTCATCGCCACTCTCTCAAAACGGTGGAAGAAAACATCATGAGGAAACCCGCCTGTCCATGGAAAACATTGTGAGAATGATTATAGGCAAATTATGTCGAGACAACGGGAGAAAATTACACTTGACCCTATGACCACCCCGCTGGAGAAGGCTTACTCTACCACTGGAACCACTTCAACGTCTGCCCCTGCACTGCGCAATAAACCTAGGGACCTAGCATTATTCTCACGACATTTTCCTCATTCCTCCGAATCAACTGCCGGGGTCCCTTTAGTATCGTTTGGCAGGCGGAGGGGGTGGTGATGGGGAGGGGGGAGGGGGGGAGGTGTCCACTCTCCTCTGGTACCACTCCCGTGAAAAGGTATCGCACCGTTTTTGAGAAAAACTGATATTTGTAATCTAACCTCAAAACACTAAAATCACCTACTGCGGTCAAGGAAAATCACGTGCGGTTCTAAATTTGCTTCAAATCAGTACTAATAAAGGCGTCGTCGACGGAGCCCCGCTTCGCGGGGCTCCTACTTCTGGGTGGTTTAAAAAAAAAATAACCACGAAGGTGATGGCGGGGTCTTTCAGACCCCGCCATCCCCTTCTAACCTAACCTGTCCGAGTCGGGGTGCCCTAAGTCCCGAGCTCGCTTCGCTCGCTCTTGCATACTAAGAGGAGTGACATTGTAGTAGACTCTATAACTTTCTAGGTTGTTATAAAAATGAAACCACAATAAATATCAAGGAGAAACGGAATAAAAACAAACGTCACAAATGACACATGAGTCACGACGCAAAAACCAGAGACTTTTTTTTTGCGTTCCTTTTTACTGATTTGTACACCACAGACGATATATTAGAACACATTCGGTTGTCAATCGCCCATTTTATCGTTCCGTTTCACCTAATAACGTTTACATTACGCTTTTTATCTGATTTAAGGTTAGAAACAATTTTTGTGAATTTCTGGAAAAATATCCATTACCTTGTAATAAGAGTGGTAGCGTTATAATCGGGGCCCCACCCTCTACCAGATTTAACCACTTTTAGCTCCCTCCGCCTGCCAAACCAAACTAAAGCCAACCCGTACTCATTTCTTATCCCTTTTAACTTTCTCATCTCAGCTGCATGCAATTGCCTTTTATTCATTAATCTTGTGGCCCAACATTCTGAGCCATACAAGACAACAGGTCTGCAGCTATGGTTTTAAAAATCCCTTTAGTCTAAGAGGAAAATGGGAGTCGCACATTGTTCCCGTAACCTGCCGCCATGTCATCCATACGTCCATTTGAGTACCGTCAACTGTGGCATCTTTACTTTCGATGAGTAACTTTACCCATAAGTACGGTAATTACTCAAAAATCTCTCAGTCACTAACATTTGTTGCTAATACTCAGTCGATATTTCTACTTTTCTATTGCTTTGATATTAAATGGCGGCAACAGATTTTTAGTAATCCTAAGATGTAGATTACTCATGGGTAAAGTTGCCACAGTTGACTGTCTCATCTATATATATAAAATTCAAAGTCTTGAGTGTCTGACTGACTGATATATCAACGCACAGCCTAAACCGCTGGTCTTAGTGACATGAAATTTGGAGGGTGTGTTCTTTGTGAAGAGTAGGTATCCACTAAGAAAGGTTTTTTTGAAATTCCATGCCTAAGAGGGTGAAATGGAAGGCTGAAAAGGAAAATTTTTCGATATCCACGCGGGCGAAGCCGCGGACAGAAGGTAGTTCTAAAATAAAATACTAACTTAGAACAGAAAATATTGTAAAATCGAAACAAATATTATAATTTCACCGTCCCCTGTAATTTAATTAAACATTCTGCACCAGACTGGACGGTATTAAATTTTTCATTATACAAAATGATAAACTTTTTTAATAATGCTTCTTGAAGCAGGTATGAAATAATGAAAATTTTAACTGAATCAAAACATGTTTTTGTTTTGACTTAACTATGTTTTTTACGCTGTGTTGTGTCGGCATTAGAGATACGTCAAAAGTACAATAAGGTGAGTTTCGACTCATACCTACATGATTTCATAATACTTCTGATATTATGTAAGTAAGTACAAGAAACATTGTATAAAATAACGTCATGGTGCCATTGATTTCGTTTGAAAAAGTATATTACTAATTTTAATACCGAATTATAATTTTCACTGTGGCAACACTGTTAAGGCATTTAATGAATTGTAACAGGCTTTTGAGGTGTGACAACATTCTGACAACTCGGGCAATTGAATGAGGTTATGGAGGTATGCTATTGGTGGTCACCCATCCACGACCCGGCTGTAGCAAGCGTAGTTTAACCGTCGATCGATCCGTGCGGCTGTTATTATTTATCCAGGAGCTTCGCCACGAGCATTTTATGTAACTACTGGTGCTCAATATATGTAGTACCTTTCTTTCCAAAAGGCAGCTTTTACTCCATTCAGATGAATTATGGGTTAAAACCACCAAGACCAAGAACGTCTAACGACGCCAAAACGGCAAAAAGACTGCAGTAGTTCTTGAAATCGACCGCAGTAGAATAAAACAAAGACTTTTGCTCAGCAGCTCTCACTTTAAAAATAAGTCAATTTGCCACCAACTTTTTCGTTGGTAGGTTGTTTCTTTTTATCAAAAAATATTTATTTTTTCACTTTTGAATTATGGTACAAAATTCCTAAACTTTACCACTAGTTGTTTATGTATGTTATGCAAGCAACAGTGACAGAAAGTAAGAACATCATCAAGATACACAAAATGGATTAAATACCTATGTATTATCAAAGCGAACGCAACATTTTCCCAAACCACGTTAATAAAATATGGGACCACTCTTGAAGCATACCCTATCCAGTAAAATAATAGCTCGAAATCGATCAACAATTGCCGGCAATATCGCGAAACACACATACAAAAAAAAATACAGACGTATTTATATTATACTCTCCTTCTATTTGAAGTCGGATGAAACAATAAGAAATTTGCCCCTGCCAGTAATGAAAACCAAACTCAACGCGAATACAGAAACGTCTAAAACCGATACCTATACAGCCTCCAGGGGTAATTTATGGTAAAAACTTAGGGGGAATAAAATGGCGCCATCTGGGGCCTTTTTATGAGTTCCCACTTGTTTAGCCAGCGTTATAGTTTCGTCTCGTAAAATATTAGGGTGCGATCATTGGCTGTTACCTGTCGGGTAGTTTACGAGTGTTTTAGTTAAGGTCGTTAGAGGGTAATAAAATGGAAGGGTTAAAACTGGGTAAATACATTTTTGAGAGTAATGATGACCCAGTGATATCGGCCCTGGCTCTCGAGTTTGTAGGTCATGAGTTCGAACCCAGGCAGATACGTATTTAATTACATCAGCACTTCTCACAAAACGGTGAAGAAACAAATCGTAAGGAAACCGATTTGTCCCAGAACCGAAAATTCGAAGACGTGAGACATCTACCAACCAGCACTGCGCCCCCATGCTGGATTTCAGTTCACTCTCTCTCACAGAGAGGAAGCCTGTGCCCTAGCAGTGGCAACATTATAGTCTAATATATTTTATTTTGATTATGCCAAGCTTAATATATTTTAACACGTTGGTCGCCTTGTCGGACAATGGTGACCACCAGTAAATGTTTCATTCAGGCCGCGTCGGACATTGGTGACTGACAGGGCATACCTTACTTTGACTTACGCTCAAAGGCCACTTTTTCATCAGTTTGTGATTCGTCGCG
The DNA here is from genome assembly GCA_932294355.1 of Aporophyla lueneburgensis. NCBI lineage: Eukaryota > Metazoa > Arthropoda > Insecta > Lepidoptera > Noctuidae > Aporophyla > Aporophyla lueneburgensis. The sequence goes on from OW028742.1 coordinate 6,091,171, forward strand.
TCGTCCGAGGCGTAGCTTTTTTTTTTAATTTTTAAAATTTTCTTTGGCGGCCTACGTGTTGAAGTGGATACAAATATTTTCTTCCATTTGCATATTTCGGGAAACGTGCTGTTTCCAAGTGAATTTTCTGAACATCTTAATTAATATTTTATTCATATCAATAAGGTTTGGAAACCGACGAAAAGCGTTGTACTTACGCTGAACAAGACTTAGAAAACTTACACTTCTGCCTACTCCCCCGTGAAATAAAGCTGTGATGTTATATTACGATACCCTGTGAAAAGCTAGAGTTTTAAACACTACTGCGGCCACCATAAAGCATTCGCAACTTACCCATGAATGATACCACTGAAACATTTTACAACGTGTAACTTTTTTAACGCAAAATATGTTGACCCTAGCAATATATGTATTATATTATACTAGCTTTTGCCCGCGGCTTCGCCCGCGTAGATGTCGGAAATTATCGCAAGAGGACGTATTACCGCGGTAAGAATGTATATACATACATAAAATTACGCCTTTTTCCCATGGGGGTAGGCAGAAACTACGGAACGCCACCTGCTACGATCCTTACATATCTTGTGTGTTTGATGTACTTAATTAAAATAAAACTAATAGTATTCAGAGTAAGAAGACTGCGACATAGGGCTGGATTGAATTGAATATAAGTCTTCCTGGTTTTTCTTAACGCTCCAACACTCAGTTATTTACGAGACACCAAATTAAACATAGTTATAAGAATAGTACTTTGGCCAGTGGCTTTGCCCGTATAGCTGTCGGAAAATATCACTCGGGAAACTACTACCGGGATAAAATATCTATGGTATGCTATATAAGGTGTATCTATTCATACACGAAATATTTTAAGAGGTGCACCTGTAGGTGGGTAAAGAAGCTACAGGAACGAAAATTTTTTTTTTCTATATGTATTTTTTCCAAAATTTAATATTTATAAATTATTAGACGCACATAAGAAATAGTGGCTCCTTCTTATTTTTTAAGGCCCGAGACACCGTGGCCATGCTTGTGCCATCCGGTGGAATTTGGAGTAAAGGTTTCATGCAAAACGTCTCAAGTAGTTTTAAAATTATAATAATTACGAAAATTCAAAAACGCTTAGGTAAAAATTTTCTTTTTGCTTCTATAGCTTCTTTACCACCTACAGGTGTACCTCTTAAAATATTTCGTGTATGAATAGATACACCTTATATATGGTAAGTATCCAGGATAACCAAAAATCCAAATCCATCCAAAAATCTAAACATCTAAGCCATATTTCGCGGTCTCTTACTTGGAATAATACAATTAGCTTTATTTTGAGTACTTCGAACACACATGATGCTATGCATTTACTATGAAGCCCAAGTAATATGAATTACAATCCTACTAATCCTGCACTACCCGACCGCTACCAAGCGAGATGGCCGGACGCGGAACGGCCCGCTAGCCGCTCTGCGGCTATTTTATTATAATCTCTGATATCTTCTAAAATGTTCATTTTAGTGATATGCTGTAAAAGGCAATTTTGATCTACATGAAATGCACAACATATCTAATGTATTTAATTGGATAAGAATTAATGCTGTATTGCTTAAAATCGCTTCGTAAATAAGCCATTCTTTCTCATAAAAATTAAAGGATAAAAAATGGTTATTGTGGGTTATCCCTAAGAGATAGACATATACCATTGCGGATTTTTTTGTAGAACTTTGTAAGGTGTACAATACTGTAGTACATTATTTTGATCTATTTCGTAGGGTTCAGCCAGCGTTCGCAATGTAAGCGCAAAAAAATGAGTTTATTTATGACATCACATTAGAAACCTCTAAAATGATCAGTGTTTCTTTACTGTATTATGCATGTTATATAAATATAAACCTTTCTGTTGAATCACTCTATCTATTAAAAAAACCCGCATCAAAATCCGTTGCGTAGTTTTAAAGATATAAGCATACATAGGGACAGACAGACAGCGAAGTGACTTTATTTTATAATATGTAACTAGCTTTTGCCCGCGGCTTCGCCCGCGTGTATGTCGGAAATTATCGCAAGAGGACGTACTACCGCGGTAAGAATGTATGAATCCATGTTATACATACATAAAATTACGCCTTTTTCCCATGGGGGTAGGCAGAAACTACGGAACGCCACCTGCTACGATCCTTACATATCATGTGTGTTTGATGTACTTAAAATAAAACTAATAGTATTCAGAGTAAGAAGACTGCGACATAGGGCTGGATTAAATTGAATATAAGTCTTACTGGTTTTTCTTAACGCTCCTATTCTACCTATACAGACACTCAATTATTTACCAGACACCAAATTAAACATAGTTATAAGAATAGTACTTTTGCCAGTGGCTTCGCCCGTATAGCTTTCGGAAAATATCACTCGGAAACCTACTACCGCGATAAAGTATCCTATGTATATGGTAAGTATGCAGGATAACCACAAATCCAAATCCATCCAAAAATCTAAACATCTAAGCAATATTTCGCGGTCTCTTACTTGGAATAATACAATTAGGTTTATTTTGAGTACTTCGAACACACATGATATTCGCATTTACTATGAAGCCAAAGTAATATGAATTACAATATTACAATCCTATTAATCCTGCACTACTCGACCGCTACCAACCGGGACGGCCGGACGCGGGAAGGCCCGCTAGCCGCTCTGCGGCGATTTTATTATAATGTCTGATATCTTCTAAAATATTAATTTTAATGATATGCTGTAAAGGGCAATTTTGATCTACATGAAATGCACAATTTATTTAAGGTACTTAATTTCATAAGGATTAATGCTGTATTGCTTAAAATCGCATTCATAAATAAGCCATTATTTCTCGTAAAAAGTAACGGATAAAAATGGTTATTATGGGTTATCCCTAAGAGTTAGACATATGCCAACGCGGACTTTTTTGTAGAACTTTTTAAGGTGTACAATACTGTAGTACATTATTTTGAGCTATTTCGTAGGGTTCAGCCAGCGTTCTCAATGTAAGCGCAAAAAAATGTGTTTATTTATGACATCACATTAGAAACCTCTAAAATTATTAGCGTTTCTTTACTATATTATGCATGTTATATACATATAAACCTTCCTCTTGAATCACTCTATCTATTAAAAAAACCTGCATCAAAATCCGTTGCGTAGTTTTAAAGATATAAGCATACATAGGGACAGACAGACAGCGAAGTGACTTTATTTTATAATATGTAAAGAAGATGTAAAGATGATGATAATGATTATTATATTATATTATTATATTTTTTTTCGCTCAATCGTCGCTCAGCATGGCAAAATACAGATGTTTGAAAAAAAAAATAGCCATATTAAAACTTACTGAAATTCTTTCAGTACTCAATTAGGAACAAGATACTTTCAGGTCTTGCGTTTATTCTCTTACAATTTGTTTATGAAAGTGAGTTGGTGTGTTATTCTAAGAGCGTATTTTGGTATGGTTAAGTAAAATCACGGTGCTATCGTTTGCACGACAGCTGGTATGTCGCGGCCGACGCTGTTCTGGAAACAATAGCCCAACACTAGTAAAATATACTAACCATAAAGGAGAGGCGTCAGGATAGCCCGCTATATTCAATTTACAATTTCTTCTTCTTCTTCGTCGTTCCCACAACGCTGAGAATCGCAACCACACTTTTGTACTCCACCGCACATTATTTTACTTTTGAATTTTAATTTGTGTCACAAAGTGTCATCATTATTATGTCTTCCTTTCTTTTTTTTCTCTTTGTATATTGGCATTTTGTACCTACTTCGTTAATTTGTTATCACAATCAATTATTATTTCATCGTGCTTTGTATGTTGTGTTGCATGCATCAAATAAACGTTTTATCTATCTATCTACATATGACGCGTTTCCAAGTTATGGGATCTAGTGCAGTATGGACCGCTCGGTAGAAGCTGCCTCCAACAGAAGTAGTTACAGAATTAAAATCATTAAAATTATCAATACACATCCTCTATGTATAAATAACCATTTCTTGAAAAAGTCATTTATTTTAATCAACAGACAGCGGTACCCTGGCTAAGTTTTTTTTTTCTGGCTGGGAAATCATCAAATGACGTTTCCCGCTCTGGCCGGAGCGTGTCAGACTTTTACTGACTAAAACCCACCGGTGTTCCTTCAGTTGCCTATATGCCAGGGCCACGGTAACTCTTTCGATCCTCCTTAAGACTACTCTTCTAACCATCCATTTCAAAGCGATATCAATCAAAAAGTGATCAAGTGAGCGCATCGTGGATACACTAGTTCCCGGGACAGAAGACGTTATGTACTTACTGAAGTTTTTCTCGTTATGTTTGCGATTCCCTGACGCAGCATCCAACGACCAGATGACGGCAAAAACTTTAAAAGAATATCTGCTGAGAACTTCAAACTTTTGTACGTATTGGACATTGTTCTTTTTATTCTATACTAGCTTTTGCCAGCGGGTTCACCTAACGTTTAAACCTTCCACTTTAATCACTCTGTCTATTGATGAAAACCGCATTAAAATCCGTAGCGTAGTTTAAAAGATCTATGCGAATGAATACGAAATGCGACTTTATTTTATAAAATGTAAAGAAAACTAAATCATAAAATTATTTACTTTTAGTTTAAAATCTGTTGTGTCTTACATCTTTTTAAGCTAGGTACATAAGACATATTTAATGGGTTAGAAAAATCTTTAAATTATATAATCTTATCCTACATCTTAAATCAACAACTCAAAAACAACAACCACGACCTAACTCTTTCTGTAGTCTTTAAATGTTGTATATCTTGTAGCATTCATTGTTTTTTGTTTTTGTTGTTATTTTTGGTGTACAATAAAGAATAAATAACTAAATGAATAACAATCTTGTTACCTTACTTGATAAATGACGATATAACTTCTTCAGTTTACATGAGTGGCGACCCTTAATTACTATCATTATTTATTTATTTTCAGACTACAAATGAGGTCCATTATGTTTATAATAATCTTAGTCAGCCTATGTTAGTACTTAATAAGTAAAATATATCTTATTCGATCTGCTAACGCCTACACAAGGGGACATCTGCCCGGGCGGCTATCGAGTGCAGAACGATGTTGGGACTGTCCAGCAACCTGCGAAGCAGCGAGGCAGATTTCTTGCGCCATACTGCATCGAAGCTGTCCCGCAATACCCGCAGTATGCGTGACGGCAAGCATGGCCGACATATCGCTGGCCCTGGGCAATAAAGCGGTAATATCAAAAATCGATTTTTACAGGAGAAATAAAAGAAGCTAATTTGTTTATAGTGCAGCGTACAGTGATCTAAAATACGACGTATTTTCCGCTTTAGATCTCGAGCGTACCAGCCGATTACCACCTTCCTCAGGGAAATTTTATAGCCAAAGGCTAGCTGTATTATCCACTATTCGCTATTTTAGAATCCTATCAATGAATCATATTTTTATGTAACCATTGTAACAGACCGACTTCATAATTTGATTTATTTTTTGTTTTAGTTGATAGAGAATTTTTCATGCAAAGAAGCTGTTATTGTCATTTATTATAAGAAATATTAATTAAAAAAAAATGAGAGCTATAGACTGATAGCCAGAGAAGCCAAAAATCAAATAACATTATAAAGGGCGTAATCGGCGTTTACCGCTACATTGCCAGGGGCCAGCGATATACGTTCTAGCTATATAGATTTAGAGTACCAGCGCTGCGTCACTTATTTTTAAATGTCGCAGCATCAAGCATTTTGGCCTCGTACTTACTTTCCTTTTTTTTATTTTTTATTCAGCATAATTGCGTTTAGTTTAGTCTGTAATATTCCTGTGCGAGTCATAATAAATACCTTTTATTTCTTTCTACACTTATCTCTTTATAATATTACTCGCAGTTTAGATAGAATAAACACAAAATACTTACCACACCAGGGTCTCAAAGGAATACCAAGCCACACAAAACTCATTGCTAAAGATAAAAGTACTTTTTTAATTGATATAAAACCAATAATGAAAATGGAGTTATCGGCAAACTGCGGACTTTTGAGCAATTTAAAAAGCAATTTACTGACTCACACTTTGGAGATGAAAAATCTGAAGATTCATCCGAGCGAATGTTCCATTTATTTCGTAATTTATATCTTAAGTTTGTGGAGTTGAAAATAATATTCTGAGTACGTGCAGTAGTTAGCTGATACTTCGTTCTTTTTAAGGTAAAAGCTTTTAATAGTATGACAAGAACGAACTAGATAGGTACTTGGAAATATGTATTAATACAAATCATCATCAACATTTCAGCCAAAAGATGACCACGGCTGGACATCAGCCTCCCGCGGCACCGTCACTACGACAGGGTCTGTGCTTCTCACATCCAGTGGATTCCTGCGGCATTCACCAGTTCATCGGTCCACCTTGTGGGAGGCATTCAAACGCTACATTTTCCAGTACGCGGTTGCCTCTCCAGAACCATGCGGCCTCATCAGTCATGTTCGACGCCAGGCCAAGGCCCTGACCATAGGATTTAATGAAGTACGTGGAAGCATGATGGTGGGCCCTGGGCAAGAGTGGGACGAACTGTCCGCCGTGCGCGGAGCTGATTAATACAAATATGCAATCACTCACCTGGTATGAGGAAAACTGGTTCTGGAGCCTACCTGGATTTATGTATGTAAATGAGTGTATATTGCATTGTGTAGTGAAGCTGTAATTATTCCAGGATACCAGGCCGCTACAATACGCTAGAGATTTTCTCAGCATGTGGTTCCAATGAATCACTATCACCTCAAACTATTTCAATCAAATTCCAAAATAAACCCGTTCTATTTCGTCAAAAGGGGTTGTTTACACACAAAACAATTGGATCACGACAAATTGTCCACAAAACGATCGATTCCAGAAGATTAATAACAACAAGGGTCGCAAGGCAAATTACGAAGACCATCCATTCTTCAAAGACCAAAATCAAGTGTCAAAATCAAACTGACAAGTGACAGTTGTCACTCCGTTACACGCCATGATGCGTAGGCGCACAGAGTAAACAAATCAAACGGTCGTACGGTCGGTTGGTCGGTCCGTCTGTTGTCACGGGACGAAACAAGCCATATGTTCTACGAACAAAATGCCCTGCCCACTGTAACTTGGTACTCCTACTACTGTTTGATAATTCTCCGGGTTATGTCTGTTATCTTGCTTCACCTACGGATCTCTTCATTTGTGATTCGATCGCGTAGGGATGCAACCTTAGTCCAAGCATTGACCACTCTATCACCCTATGGCTGACTTTTAGCCGTATAAGGACGCTGAAGTTTTTCTTATGAGGCCATCGTAGTTATTACTAGTAGTAGCGGGTAGGTAATAACCTCTAATCAATCTGACTAGCCTTTTCCAACTATGTCGGAGTCGGCTTCCAGGTTCGAGCGACAGCCTACCTGAGTTCCACAACCCTAACTGGGTTTGGTAAGACTGGTTGTCAGACTTTTGGGATTCAAATACCCGTAAGGACTGTTTAAGATCTACCAATGACAGCAGTGACCAACGGCTTCATGAGCTTTTTGAGGCACGGAGAGGACTCGTTATGTAAGGGATGGTCATCCATCCACGGACCGACTGCACCAAGCGTAGCTTGACCCTCGATCGACTCTAGCGGTTTAGCCTTTTTATTTAGCCACTAGCTGACCCAGCGAACTTTGTACCGCTTCAGAATCAATAAGACCCATGTTAGGTGAGTTTCTACCAAGTTATACCAACCTAGTAGTTCGAAGACATAAAGCGTTTTCTAGCTATCACACACCCATGTTAGGTGAGCTCCTACCAAGTTATGACAACCTGGTACTTCGAAGACATAATAAGGAACTTTTTTGGATGATTTTTTACACCTTGGGTCCGTAAATCCCAAATATCTTACGGACCCCTATTTAAAAAAATAATAAAATATAGCCTATGTTACTCGCAGATAATGTAGCTTTCTAATGGTGAAGGAATTTTTAAAGTCGGTCCAGTGGTTATTGAGTTTATCCATTACAAACAAAAATACAAACTTTTCCTCTTTATAATATTAGTATAGATAACCCCCTTAAGTAGGTACCTCTTATTAGTAATTTTTACATGTTTTCTGAAATTTCTGTCAGGCTGATGAACACAATGCAGTACCATAAATAAGTCTACTCAAAAAACAAACAGCTATTTTCAATATAGGTTTAATATTTTCAGTAACAATAGAATATTATATTCGAAAACAATTGAACTATCCGCTGTAAAATAAATCAATGACAAACAAAAGTCATAACGGAATAATAGCGCTATTCTGTTTTCAATTTTAACAAAACAATGCTTAAATTAAATGCTATTATTTTATAGTTGGTTTGTTTTTGTATTTTATTTAATAGTAAACTCAAAACTAAATTGTAGAGCTAAAATCAGAATGTATGTCTAGTTGAGTGGGTATATTCTCTATTTCTGTTGTACAGTCAATTATGAAATTCGGTACTTTAACACTTTGTTTCTTTATTAATATAGACTATTCAATGAGATGCTGAGAAACACATTATCGTATAATTGTGTGTTAATTTAAAAGGTATTTAAATAAAAATATAACTAACTTTCGTTACCACTCATACAAGATCACATCCCACACATTTCATTAAACTAGAGACAAAAAAAATCCTTATCATTTTGAGAATTACTTCTACATTATACGCTGGAAGCGAAAATTCTTTATTTCTTATCGGTACTATGTTCGAAAATTCAAATTCGCAATCTTTCTAATCCGGATTTCATTCCAAAAACACAATAAATTCTAAATTCGGAGCGTTATTTTATTTGAATTTGGAACGCTAACTGCGATCCGACGCGACCTCATTATGTCTGGCTGATGTAAAAAATATTCGCCAACGAAATATCGTAGCGCGGCTTTATATTTCACGAATATACCTGGATGAAATGAATGTATTTTTGAGTGAGGGAATGTATGAATACTGAAAAGGAGTTTTGAATACAATAAAAAAATAAAATAAAATAAATATCTTAGGACAACCAACACACCATTATCTGAACCCAAACTAGGCAGAGCCTGTACTATGGTAACCAGACAACAGATAAACATACTTATATATTTCTAAATACTTACATATTACCCTGACCTAGATAAATTACACCCAGACACAGAACAAATGATTGTGCTCATCATACAAAGATTTGTCCTGGGTGGGAATCGAACCCACGACCTCAGTCTTTGCAGTCAGGGTCACTAATCACTAGACTAACAGTAGGCTCACATAGCCGCACGTTAAGAAGAGAACGACTCCAATTAAATAAGCCATCTTGAAATTTACATTATAATGTTTGACTGTCATCTCTATGAATCCCCGAGGTGCTTGACGTAATGATAACTATTTTGACATCTATCCCTGTAATAGTTCCAAATTTATTACTTGCTTTTCTCTTCTTTTTGTCTCAACATCCCTGCTTATCTACAGAACAGCAAAAACATTTATCAGATTTTATCCTATACTGTAAACACTACCTAATGCTGTTTTGTTTCATTCTGTCTATGTTATCAATAACGTTACCTTCTACTTCCATACGCTACCTGATTTCCATTCTCTATCATTCGAAAACACAAAACATGGCTCCCAAACAAGGGAGCCATGTTTTGTGTTTGTGTTGTGTGTGTCTCCCAATTCTAAATTCAAATAAAAATGTCGTGTTCGTAAGAATGCGTTTCGGTTTACGTTGACAGCGCGGTGTGACATACGGCTCCTTCCGGGATGGGCAGAGTTCCAAGTGCCAGGACATATCGTGTTGGTTTACTATAAAAACTTGCATACATTGTGATTGGTTTATTATGGCAGTGTACTTGTTCAATATGGAGGTAGCGATATGTATTTTGGAAAAATAATATTTTATGACGTCATGTCCATAGATGGAACGTATAATTTGCGTCAATTCTACGATTTCAACACGTAGAATTCAAGGTATAGAAGTGGATCTGTCTGTTTCATTACATTATACAATTTTTTAAATGGGGTTTCTTTCACAATCGTGATCTTGTTGTGAAAGGACAATGCCCACATACTAGAACAACCTTGGCCCACAGTGAACACTTACAAATAGTTCATGGAATTATAGTTTAAGGTGTTATGAGCACCTTCTAGTACTTATCAGTTCAGAAAATAAGTCGCCATTTGGAAATAAAACAGTTTAATTTTTTTTTTTTTTTTTTTTTTTTTTTCATAAGCACTGACCTATTCTATACACTTTTTTTATTTATTTTTTTCAGGATGGGAAATCATCAAATGACTTCTCCCGCTCTGGGTGGAGCGGGAGGGCGTGTCAGACTTTTACTGACTAAAACCCACCCGTGTCCCATAAGTTGCCCATGTGCCAGGGTCACGGTATCTCTTTCGAACAACCACGCGACCCCGGCAGGCATCGGTCCTAGTAGACCCCTACACTGCTGCTGACATCTCTTTGAGGCGCGCGTGGAACACTACGCGCCGTCGACCCGAGCCTGGTCCTTACCGAGCGGCGAGCTACCCATTGCTCGCCACCCGCAAGCTCGCGCCTACGGTGGCCGGGAGTCCGCTATGGACTCCCGACGCCCGGGGCGTCTCCTCCTGCGGTGGCTAGGGACGTGAGGGCGCAGAGACTGCCACTCCCTCACGCGCCTCGCCTACTCCTTCGCGAGCATTACTGCTTCGCAGAAGAAGGTGACGGCTTCCCATTCCCTCTCGCTCCGTACCATGGCTCGCACCAGGGCCGGACGCGAGAGGTCACCGCCGCCGATCGCCTCCACGAGGACACGGCAGTGCTCCGCCCAGGCAGGGCACACCTCCACCGTATGCTCCACCGTGTCCTCCAGACGATCCTCGCAATGGAAACACCCGGACGTATCCTCCCGCTTTATTCTGAACAGGAACCCACCGAAGCACCCATGCCCGGTGAGAACCTGTGTCAGGCGGAAGGTGAGGACGCCGTGACGCCTCTCTATCCACTCCTCAAAGAGAGGACTTACCGCCGCAATTGTGGCGTGCCCAGCACTGGGTTGTGACAATCGTACCCGCCATGTCGCCATGAGATCACACCGGAGCTCTGTCCGCCGTGCCGCAATTTGTCGCGGCAGCGGAGTTTCGCCCCGGCGTTTCGCCTCCTCGCGCCACTCCTACATGTGCGCGAGGACCTTTGCCTGCTGATCCCATGGCGACCTATTCTATACACTTACAATAACTTTTGAATGGTATTTACACAGTCATTATTCATTTCAAAGTTATTTACTCATTTTAACCTTTTAAATAATAGTCACCTTCTAAGTTTAAACGGCTATGGGGTGCATTTCATACAGTAAAAAATTGGTACAGTTATATGTTATGGGTAACTCAAAAGATTTTGAAGTTATTTTATTTATTAATCAATACTTATCATTTGTATTAAACAACATCCCCCTCCCCCCCAACAATACAAAAGCTATGTAATGAAATAATGCTGATGTCATGTCAGTACATATTAAATGAGCAGCTGAAGGATGTCTAATTTCATTCCATGGTGTAGTCCAACATGAATGACAAACAAAATCATTGCTTGAGATATGCACCTGAAAATGCAATTAATTATTTATTTATTGCACAGCAAACGATGAAAAAGAATGAAATGGATAGCTTAGAATAGTATATATATAGTAAGAGCTTGTGGCTAAGCAAAAACAGCCGCACAGGTTGATCGTTCAGGTTAAGCTTTGTTTGCCACGGTTGGTCCGTGACCATCTTTACATACCAAGATCCTTCCGTGCCTCGGAAAGCATGTTAAACAGTTGGTTCCGGCTGTCTTTCGTAGATCTTAGACAGTCGTTACGGGTCCTCAGAAGCCCGAAAGTCTGAAAACCCATTTTTACCAAGTGGTATCGTATTACCCAGTCGTTACATGTAAAATACTGGTACTCAGCTGCATCCGGTTAGACTGGAAGCTGACCCCAACATGGTTGGGAAAAGGCTAGGCAGATGATGATGAGCTTAGAATAGTACTTAGGCTGTAGGATTTGGTTACTTTCTCATTAAAATAAAAGTATTTATTTAAAAATATTTTCTTCACTTATTTAATACTAGTTTTGGCTAGCAGTTTCGCCCGCGTATTATATGTATAAACCTTCCTCGTGAATCACTCTATTTATTAAAAAAAAACACATCAGAATCCGTTGCGTAGTTTTAAAGATCTAAGCATACATAGGGACAGACAGTGGGAAGTGACTTTGTTTTATACTATGTATTGAAGTGAAATCACTAAAAGCTTGCAGAAGTACTGGCTATTGTTATTATCATAGTTTTCTACAGGTATTGTATAATGTGGGTGAGTAATTTAAGACTTACCTGTTTTGAAAGAACCCATTGCTGTACAATGTTGATTGATGAGATGAGAGCGTACGCGCCACATATCCACTATTTAATTCGCACAGCGAACCTTGCGCCGGTTAAACCATGCGACGTGTTCGGGACAGCAGAGTCGCTCAGGTCCGAATTCGCGCCGGAGTAATCATTAGTAAAAGCGAGACTCCCGCAGTCCAAATGCATGCGAGGGTCGTCATTAATATGCGGCCAGCAGTTTTTACTTTCACACCAGGGTCATCTCAAAGTGGAGCCACGATCTAAGTTCGCGCAAGGATTGTCACTCTGGTGAGATTGATCGGAGTCCACTGTCAAAAAAGCTCACAAAAGAACACAAACTATATCTTTATCTATTTGTTTACTGGGTGTCAAATGTCAAATTCATTATCTGTCATAGAATAATGCTGCCATATTTTGAAATATAATCGATTAGTTGCATCGATTATTGGTCTTGAACAATTTAATTTTTATCTAATTACGGCAAAGCCATAAAGAATACAATATTACCATTCCATATTTATGTATGTGTGGAGTTGTGGACTATAAGATATATGGCTTGAGATGTTTATGAACATAATTGTTTAAACTGGATTTAGTTACGTTCACAGAAATTAAAATGGCCGTCATAATCAGACTGCACGCCTCTGAGCACACAGGTTGATTTTTATAATTATTAATTAATCCGTAATCGATTAGACTTATTCAATATACGAACTGAATTTAAATTGACAATACACTAGCAACCTTAAACTTTACCTGACAGTCAAACTCTCAGTGATAACAATAAGTTTAATTACTTATTTATTTATTACAATGACGGCGTCTTAATTAGAGATAGAAGTGAAACGGATAATTCCTGTTTTAAAAGATAATTTTTTTAATTATCCTTCGAAATGTGTTTGCGGTGGGCCATCGATGGGCATTGACCTTTACTATGCGGCGATTAGATATTACTTGGAAGAGAATTCAGAGTGAAACAAGAACACGCCACGTTAAGGCATATTCATTACTAGCTTCTGCCCGCGACTTCGTCCGCGTCAAATTTTTGCTCCCCTGACCCTTCCCGTCGCATCGATTTGCCTGCTAGTTTTCGTCCATTTTTCGTTGCTGCTCGCTCCTTTTGAGTTATAGTGAGTCAACCTTAAAAGATAGACATATGCTCTCGCGGACTTTTTTTTAGAACTTTTTAAAAGGAACAATTTCGTCATATATGATTTTTGCGTTACTTTAACGCAGCGCACGCAACGGAAACTCTCAAAAGGAATAAATTTTCCCCGTTTTTGCAACATTTTTCATTACTGCTCCGCTCCTCTTAATTGTAGCGTAATGTTATATAGCTTATAGCCTCCCTCGATAAATAGGCTACTCAACACAAAAAAAAATTCAATTCGAACCCGTAGTTCCTGAGATTAGCGCATTCAATCAAACAAACAAACAAACTCTTCAGCTTTATAATATTATATTATATTATATAATTATATATTATATAAATAATAAATAAAGTATAAAGTATAGATGGGAGAAAGGAAAGTTATAACGCTCTCTCTGTCTGCCACAAACTCTCTCAAGGCTCCCGCAGACAGTTGCTACGCGACAGCACTACGCGACATTTAAAGAACAAATTCAATGAAAAATTCTTGGAAATTGATCTACTAGAGTAGCTGTTGCGACGCTTCCGTCTATGATAGTATTTATTCTTTAATATTTAAGACGTTTCACTTCAATCACAATTTTGTTTTCACAAACCTTGCTGTTTTATTTTTTTTAAAGTTGTCACTACTGAGCAAAAAATATAATACATGCTTACTATGATAACATGAAAACAAAACACAATCTCATAAAAATAAACACCAATTCTCCTTTGCAAACATATTTCATCAGAGAATCCCCGAAAGAAAAATGGTAACAAACGATAAAGTTTATTTACAATTGGGTAGATTTATGTTTAATGTATAATTCATATCTCGATCGATATTCATGTAAGTCGAGGGGTTTGCATAAAAAGATCAGTATTCGAGATATGATGCGAGGTATGGTAATAAGACCCCTTTCGTGAAATTTAAGACAACGGTTATTATTTTATTAAACTTACTTTTGGACTGAGTTTGGTTCGTTTCCGCGGTAATTCTATTCAAAGGTACGAAGAAAAGTTTTTGCATAATGTCTTAAGAAATTTATATGGCATGAATAGTAAGTTTTCTGGAATACTTGAGTTATCAAAACGTACATCATCATAATCTGCCTAGCCTTTTCTGAATTATGTTGGGGTCAGCTTCCAGACTTCCAGCTTTCCAGCCGGATGCAACTGAGTACCAATATTTTACATGAAGCTACTGCTTATCTGACCGCCACAACCTAGTTTCTGGGTAATATGATAATACTCTTTGGTAAGACTGATTTTCTTTCAGACTTTAGTTGCCAATGCTTTATCGTAGAAATAAAAATATGTTCAAACTGAACATATTTCAAAGACATTTCGAAAACATTCTGCCTAGCCTTTTCCCAACCGTACTGAGGTCAACTTCTAGTCTAAACAGATACAGCTGAATACAAGTATTTTACATGCAGCGACTACCTATCCGACCTCTATAACTTAGTTGCGGGGTAACATAATAGTTACCCCTTGGTAAAACTGGTTGTCAGACATAAAATATAGGCTTTTGACTAGGGATGTTATGGATATGAAATTTCGGATACGGTTAGGTTACGGATGTAGGAATGATTATTATACCGGATACGGATACGGATATGAAATTATTTCGGATTATCCGTTAGTTTCGGATAATTTCGGTTACGGATATTAAACTTTTAAGGAATTTCATAAGTAAAATACAAAAAGCTAATAAAATAGCTTTATTTATATGTCACCATTTGGTAGGAATTGCAATCAGTGTGTGAGTAATTATTACAGATATTTAAAATAAAAATTATCTAATCTACCTAAAATAAAAATGTAATAACAAATCCGATATTATCCGAAACTTTTATTTCGGATTCGGTTACGGTTACGGATAAATTTTTATATGGGATATCCGATAGTTTCGGTTACGGTTACGCAGCTCCCTAACATCCCTGCTTTTGACTACTATAGGCACTGTCGAAGATCTACAAATTACAGTTGGGACCAACGCGGCAACGACTTAACTTTCTTACCGAGGTATGGAGCGGGCTTTTTTTTTTGTGGGTGGGAAATCATCGGGCTTAATATGAAATGGATGGTCACCCATCCACGAACGGACCGCGGCAAGCGAAGCTTAACCGTCAATCTACCTGAGCGGCTGTTATCATTAAACCTTTTAGTAATCACATTCAAAGAAGTACCAACGGACAGGGTAAAACAGACAAAAATTTGACGATAATTTCAATACATTTGGTGGGTTTAATAAAATACATGAATGAAGTGTTTTATGAAAATAAGTAGGTATTTTCTTATAACACTTACTTATTAAATAGGGTTTTTGCTTATTAAGTATTGCGCCAGATATTTTTACTGCTGACAAAAATATATCTAGTAGTTACGATGTCTGATTTAGGTTGCTTACTCAATAGATAATTTCCATGGTGAGTGATTAAATGTGAATGTGAATTTGACTGGCCTGTTAGTCTAGTGGTTAGTGACCCTGACTGCTACGACTGAGGTCGTGGGTTCGATTCCCACCCAGGACAAATGTTTGTGTGATGAGCACAATCATTTGTTCTGTGTCTGGGTGTAATTTTATCTATAAATATCTGGTTGACCGAGCTTTGCTCGGTATTATTTGGTAAATTGTGTTTAAAATAATAAGTTTATGTTCAAGTTGATTATCGATATAGTTGGTCATTGAAAACACGAATAAAACGACATTTTATAAAAATGAATCCTAGCTAGATCGATTTATCGCCCCTGAAACCCCTTGTATACTAAATTTCATGAAAATCGTTGGAGCCGTTTCCGAGATTCAAATTATATATGTATATATATACGAGAATTGCTCGTTTAAAGGTATAAGATATCTATGTATTTAGAAATATATAAGTATGTTTATCAGTTGTCTGGTTACCATAGTACAGGCTCTGCCTAGTTTGGGATCAGACAACGAAGGTTTGGTTGTCAAACAAAAAAAAAAAAAAATTTTCATTTGCTTATTAATGCAATCTAATCTAATTGTTACCCGGTCATATCGGTATAAATGTGCAAAATACATAAGATTGATTGTTATAAGTTATGTATTTCCTTATTATCATCACTAGAGGTTGAAGTTCGCCCATAATTAATTTAAAACTTTATAAATTTCAAAAAGAAAGTCGCTTCTCGCGTCTATGCTATCTTTTAAACTACGCAACGGATTTTCATGCGGTTTTCATTTATAGACAGAGTGATTAAAAAAGAAAGGTTTATATTTATTTCACGCGGGCGAAGCCGTTAGCAAAAGCTTTAGGTACTATATAAAATTACTAGCTTTTGCCAGCGGCTTCGCCCGCGTGGAGGTCGGTAAATATCCCGCGGGAACGTACTACCGGGATAAAAAGTATGTGTTAATCCAAATTATAAACTTACTGTGTTCCAAATTTCATCTAAATCCGTCCAGTAGTTTTTTCGTGAAAGGGTAACAAACATACACATACATCCATCCTCACAAACTTTCGCATTTATAATATTAGTAGGATTAACTTCCTTTTATATTCCTCCATCTGCGCAATTTTTTGTAAAAAGGGGTACAAAGTTTTTGCTGCACGTATTAATATAAACATATATTATATCCTCACTAGACATTTCTCAACATAAATCGAATAAAATCCAAAAAAAAATGCCAGAAATAATATAATTTCATTCTTACAATGCAAAAAAATAATTGCATCGGCCGGGAATCGAACCCGGGCCGCCCGCGTGGCAGGCGAGCATTCTACCACTGAACCACCGATGCTTGATACTTTAATGTTTAAAATACGTATCGGTTCATACGGTAATACAAAGTAAAAGTGAAGATGTGTGCGCAAAAGCACCTTTCACCTCGACTTGACCTCTCTACGTGTAGTTTCAAGGTAAAAAATAATATTAGACGCGAATGACTGCTTTACGAGTACTTTGATAGCTATGCGTTCATTTAGTAATGACTTCCGTAGACCGGCGCGATGCGAAAGCGTGACGCGATTCTAGAAAAACAATTTTATAAAAACTACATGGAAAACGTACTACCAGAACTACGTCGCGCCTGTCTGCGGTATCCTTAATTTTAGATATTAATAAAATATATTTTAAACACAACTGGTACTGCTTAGGAATGCAGTGCATAGTAAATAATCAACCATACAATTGCGAAATATTGATGACGTTAATGCGATATTATCACAGTGATTTAAGTGATTTTGAATGTGAGGACTACATAGGTGATGTTTGTTTTTTTTTATATCTCTCTTACTCATTCCATTTTAATGATAATCTGGCAGTTTGAGTACTTAATGCGGCCTACCAAAATGTCCATTCTTTGGTATTGTTCGTCGAATCTTTGTGCTCCTTATGTTCTGAGTTGAGCTTAGGGATTGCAATCCCGCAGCTCACTCAATCCCGCGAGATTGATATGCGGGATTGATCAATCCCGCGCGGGATCCCGCGGGATCCCGCATATTTGAAATTATTCACAGTAGTTCAACTTTTTGCCCCGTTTGTTATACTATATATAATATTATAAAGCTGAAGAGTTTGTTTGTTTGATTGAACGCGCTAATCTCAGGAACTACTAGTCCGAATTGAAAAATTATTTTTGTGTTGAGTAGCCTATTTATTGAGGGTGGCTATAGGCTATATAAAATCACGCTACAACTAAGAGGAGCGGAGCAGTAATGAAAAATGTTGCAAAAACGGGGAAAATTTATTCCTTTTGAGAGTTTCTATTGCGTGCGCTGCGTAAACGGTTAAAGTAACGCAAAAATCATGTATCACGGAATTGTTCCTTTTAAAAAGTTCTAAAAAAAAGTCAGCGAGAGCATATGTCTATCTTTTAAGGTTGACTCACTATACCTCAAAAGGAGCGAGCAGCAACGAAAAATTGGACGAAAACTAGCAGGCAAATCGATGCGACGGGAAGGGTCAGGGGAGCAAAAATTTGACGCGGACGAAGTCGCGGGCAGAAGCTAGTGTAAGATAAAGTATTAATTTTTTGTTCTTATAGGGCTTTAAGATCGAAAAATTAATATTTTATCTTATTTAAAATTATGTTATAAAATCGAATTGTAACTACAGGTTTTTGTTTAAAAAATCAAGTATATCAAGTCAACGTCGTGCTCGAGCCACTCGCTTTCTTACGCAAAACTTCACGAATGTTTTAGCTGTAAATTTGCGGGATCCGCGGATCCGCCTTTTGAAGGTGCGGGATCCAGCAGATTAATAAGTGGAGGGGATCCCGCGGGAATGCCGGATCCCGTTTTGCGGGATTGCAATCCCTAGTTGAGCTGCAAGATTACTGACAAATGCGTGCATTGACTGGACAGGTCCACTCAATCTGTATGTTTCTTTCCTCAAAAGACCATTTCAGACACCCCCATGTACATGGTCCTCAAATGATCAGACCGGGACTATTTCCTGATTTTATATACACATTGACATTGATGAATTTTACTTATACAATGACATGAATATTTACTTTTAAGTATTATATTGTTTTAATTACCTATTGTAAATGTGAAGACGAAGTGGGTGTTCTTTTTTTTTGGTTTCCTTTTCTTCTAATTTAATTTTTTACATTGTCTGGCAGTTTGAGTAATTTGTGCGACCTTCACAAATGTCCTTTCTTTGGTATTGTTCGTCGAATCATTGACCTTAAGTTCTGAGTGGGGCTGCATGATTACTGACAAATGCGTGCACTGATTGGACAGGTCCACTCAAGCTGTGTGTTCTTTCCTTAAAAGACCACTTCAGACACCAATCCACATGGTCTTCACATGATCTGATCAAGATTATGTCTGGACTTTAAAAGAGACTGTGACCTCTGAGTTTGTTTCGGCGTTTCTTCTCAGAGTAGTCAGATAGGAAATGCCGAACTCATCTAGTTTAAAAGAAAAAAAACCGGCCAAGTGCGAGTCGGACTCGCGCACCGAGGGTTCCGTACAAATCTGTAGGTATTCTCGGTTTAAAAATATATATTTTTTTTAATTTTTATATTTCAGTTGATTAAATGTAAGGTAAATTGCGGTTTACAATTTATGACGTTTTAAAAAAAAACTACTTACTCGATCTCGTTTAAACCAATTTTCGTTGGTAGTTTACATGGTAATGTACTTCATATATTTTTTTTAGTTTTATCATTCTCTTATTTTAGAAGTTACGGGGCGGGGGACACATTTTACCACTTTGGAAGTGTCTCTCGCGCGAACTATTCAGTTTAGAAAAAAATGATAATAGAAACCTCATTACCATTTTTGAAGACCTATTCATAGATACCCCACACGTATGGGTTTGATGAAAAAAAACATTTTTGAGTTTCAGTTCTATGTATGGGGAACCCCAAAATTTATTGTTTTTTTTTCTATTTTAGTGTGAAAATCTTAATGCGGTTCACAGAATACATCTACTTACCAAGTTTCAACAGCATAGCTCTTATAGTTTCGGAAAAAAAGTGGCTGTGACATACGGACGGACGGACGGACAGACAGACAGACAGACAGACATGACGAATCTATAAGGGTTCCGTTTTTTGCCATTTGGCAACGGAACCCTAAAAAATGATTGACGTGTAAAAGTGTTTGTACAAACCTACTTGCAAAAATAAAGTCATTTATCATTTATCATTATCATTTATCACACCGGTCGCTGACAATTAATCATTCTGGATTCCTAGTTTAACTCACTTTAACCATTAATAGGTATAGCATTTATAGTGTCTATAACTTGTGACTCATACATTTCTCCGGAGAAAAGAAAATCAACTATTTCGCTTACTTCTACAAATTTCAATAAAAGATCTTTTATATTGCAATAACCGATTTCCACGAAGGCACTCTCCCAAATCGAATTGACCATAAGCCCAACACGCATATATCTTCACTCGTTTTTTCCAATCGAAAACCTAATACGAATAATGTAAAACCTCATTTTGCTGCAACTGGGCTGCTTGAATGCAAGCAGAGTTATTTTATTCTCAGCTAAACTGGCAATGAAATAACTCAAAAATAAGACAACTGAAGATTTGACTTTATGTACATACGTATATAAGGTGTATCTATTCATACACGAAATATTTTAAGAGGTACACCTGTAGCTGGTAAAGAAGCTATAGAAGCAAAAAGAAAATTTTTATCTAAGCGTTTTTGAAATTTCGTAATTATTATAGTTTTAAAACTGCTTGAGACGTTTTGCATAAAACCTTTACTCCAAATTCTATGAATGGCCCGCCTGACGCTGCGATGGCGGCGACCAGATGGCACGAGCATGGCCGCGGTGTCTCGGGCCGTAAAAAATAAGAAGGAGCCAGTATTTCTTATGAGCGTCAAATAATTTATAAACATACAATTTTGAAAAAAATATATTCAGAATTTTTTTTTCGTTGCTGTAGTTTCTTTACCACCTACAGGTGTACCTCTTAAAATATTTCGTGTATGAATAGATACACCTTATATACATGTATGGTGGTCCAGACTATTTTGGCCATGGCGGCCAATCTCAACGGAGAATAGCCTTCCGCGAGATATTATAGTGCACAAGTGTGTGCGTAGACACAAAGACACTCATTCTCATAGTCCGATGGGACGGCAATCCGACACGAACGGAGAGAGCGACGGCTTAACGTGCACACCGAGGCACGGGGATATAGCTCCGCCAACTTCCAAACTCCGGGCTGTGTGATACTAAGAAATTCCTAACGGAAAAACTCAATAACACTGCCCTTCCTGGGAATCGGACCTAGGACCCCACGCTCAGCAGACGGGCCCACGAAACCAACACGTACGGGGTGAGGCGGTTTTTATGTAGTGATATAAGGTCAAATTTTGAAGGCAATCTTTACAGTACTTTAGGGGCCTCAAGTTCTCCCTGTACCGGGTCGAACAATAAAATACGAATTAAATAAATATTTCGTTTATTTTCGCTTTTGTGTTTACAACAATGCACCTGTCATGCAATTTAGTATTTTCTAAATAAAACATAGGCAAATATTTTGAAGGCTTACTTCGTAACAGGATTGTATGGCCAGCATGTATAATGCAAGGTTGACTTATGCTGACAACCTTAATAACCTACCTATAACGTGTTAAAAGATAAATCAGCACCTGTACCGACTTGGCTGAACTGTTCTCTCATAAAACAAAATAATGATAAAAGATTATAAGTATTTCTATAAGTCGGTTTACAACGGGGTCCCCCAACGCGACGTATTTTATTTTTTAATTATTAATACATACTTAGGTACTTTAAGATTGAGTTTTTTTAATTTTTTTTTTTACTTTTTAAAGGGAAATTAGGTTTTGGTGTCGGGTGTTTTTAAATTTTTAATTAAACTTGATGAGGTCGGCGTTTCCTATCTGATTACTCTGGGAAGATAGGCCAAAACAAACTCAGAGGTCACATTCTCTTTGAAAGCCAGACATAATCTTGTTCAGATCATGTGAAGACCTTTTAGATTAGTCTGAAATGGTCTTTAAAGGAAAGAACCGTGTGTTTCTTTTAGATTGAATGGACTTGTCCAGTCAGTGAAAGAATTTATCAGTAATTACGCTGCTCTTAACCATGACTGCTTGGTGCTCAAAAGCTCAAAGCTCGTGCCAAAGTGAGATAAGACAAAGTGCCATAACTTTACCTTAATAAGTAAAAGGTCGACGCTATATAATAATTAATAGCAGGCATATTTTGCGTGCGCAATTAGAGGTCCTGCCCTGCGGCCCATTCGTAATATTTGTCCTATTTTGTACGGGCTAAGGGCTAAGTCTGTTGAGGTCAAGCATCGGTCACGTTTGATACATTAGGTAAGTCGTAACCTGTTACGTGGTCATCCAAACAGTTTGTTGTTCACCAGGGAGTTATATTACACAATTTAGCAGGTCAATATTAGTTGAAAAGCTAAGTGTAGTGCGACTTTGGATCATAAAATAACAGAAAAGACGCCGTCGGCTCAGACTGGTCGTCTCCTAAGTTCAGAGCTTATTTTTAATCTTATATTCTTTCCTATTTTTTTTAAACATTGTTTTCATCATCATTAACATTTCAGCCAAAAAACGTCCACTGTTGGATAAAGGCCTACCCCTATTTGTGGGGGTTTGCTATAATCGCCACGTTTCGCAAGTGGGTTGGCGATCGTAGTTTAGTGATGGATGCATTTTGCATAGAGAACACTGTTGCCCATTCTCTAGTAACTCCCTTAGTCGCTTCTTACGACACCCACGGGAAGAAATAGGATGGTGTTATTTTTTACGTCTGGCCCCACACGGAACACAATATTATGGACCACAACATAACGTAATATGTCGCCTATAAAACTAAGGGACAAAAATACAAAGCACATTTTTATTTATAATAATATATTTTCGACTGCTGCGAAACCCAAAACCCGGTCCTGAACAACTCACAAACCCGTCAACACAACAAATATTAGATTTCAAACTGCACAGTTGCCAAATCTATGTAGCACACAGACATCAGAGCTAGTGACAGCACGAGTGTATACTGCACCGCACTGCTGCAGGACAAATAGTGACACATGCGAGCTGTGTGTGACTCTGCTTAATTTATGTATTAAAGGATAGGTTTCACTGCCGGTAGTTGTCTTGTTTGCAAATTTAACGTTGGCGAAGTTTGTTTTGGGTTCTGGTGACTAGTTTGTGAGACTAAGCATTTTATTTTCTTCAAATCAGTTTGTACTCGGTCGGCGGTAATTGCGAAACACATATAAAATGAGAATTGATCGCAATTTGAATGACGTTCGGACTATGATTGAAAGTGTCTTATGTGCCTGTTGGTCTAGTGGTTAGTGACCCTGACTGCTATGCCGGAGGTCGTGGGTTCGATTCCCACCCAGGACAAATGTTTGTGTGATGAGCACGATCATTTGTTCTGTGTCTGGGTGTAATTTATCTATATTATGTATGTATTTAGAAATATATAAGTATGTTTATCAGTTGTCTAGTACCCATAACACAAGCTCTGCTTAGCTTGGGACTAGATTGCGTTGTGTGATAGTTGTGGAATATTATTATTATTTATTTCTTTATCTACTTTTTTATTATTATTTTTATTTAGAATTTGTTTTTCTCGGCCTAGCCAGATAGAAATGATGGCACGGGCCTAAGCCAAGTGTTATTATTATCTGGATCATTTTGAAGGATATGGCTAATCCATTACTTCAAATGTGCCAAAAATTTAATAAATCATTTTACACATTTTTAGTCGAGCAAGGAAATTGCTGTACAAATATACAATATACCTTTGAATTTGCGGACATTATTTGCTCCTTCGGAGCCCTCACAAAATTACTGTTTCTGTACAGTGCAGTACTAGATCCGACTGTTTGTCACAACGGCGCTGACTCGAGCAAAATGTAAATTATTTTTGACTAACATACACATTTCATAGATGTACAACGCGGCATAGTTAATATTTTCGTATTTTTACAAAAGAGTTCGCAGTTGTCTGTTATCTGCAAATGCTATCTTTTATGCAAATTAGTTTGCTCAATAAAGTAAAAAACACAATTAATGTTCAAGTTGAACTGAACTGTCCAAATGTAAAGCCATTCCTGCTGTTAGTACAGTAGAGACTCGATTAACCATTGTTGTCGATAGGCATTCGGATAATCGAAAATCCGAATAGTTGAATAGGTATATGAAGAAAAGCGGTTGTTGTACAGATTGTTGCATAAATAATGCCAGGTAGTTATTAAAAACAACAAAAATCAATTAAAATTATAGTAAACAAACATGGCGGGCATTATGACAGATGATCACATAACTAATGCAATAAACAGGTTTTATTTCGTCTCAAAGGATTTAGATTCACACCTAGATTCTTTGTAATAAAGTTTTGATTATTAAGAACATATTTGAAGTAACGAAATATCTGTTCAAGAAAGTAACTTTTTCGTTTGTTTCGCTTTTGTATTTGTTTTTGAGACTTTATTCCTTTTCATTTATCTTAATAGTATTTTAACTTGATACTTATCTATTATTTACCCTACTTTGAACAGGTCCCTACACTTCCTCACATAAATCCTTCCTTTCTATTCTCCCATTCAATTCTTTAGCACGTAAATAAAGTATTTCGCGGTGCATTTCAACTCCTAGCCCGAGTAGGTAATGGTTGATCGAGCTCTGCATTGCAATCGAAAATAAATAGTCTTTCGATACTATCTCGACTTTGAGAAACAGTTTCAGTAAACCGTCTGTCGTGCACGACTCCCTGATATAATAAAAGATATCGCATGAATAATTTAAAACATGCACGAACACAAACGTTTTGACTGTCTGATTTGTCAGTGTAGACTCTAAGAGCCCGTAGGGTACGAAATGTTACTCCTATAAGTTTTAATGCACAAATGAAAGATCGTTTTAGTTATTATCTATTGAATAAGCGCCTTTTTTAACCGCGACGCTCCTCTATAAAAATCATTAGTTAGGGAATTAAAATATCCATGGTAACAAACCGCAATTTTATAAGAAAATACAAAATCTAAAAACCAAATACGGCTTTCGATCAACTTTCGAAGAAAAAATTGTGAAATACATAATTATATAATATCATTATTTTACTAGAAAACTACTCTAAAAAGGGAAAGTCTACGTAAAAGAAGTCGCAACTTCGATCAATATCGAAGAGTCGCAAACAAATTGCTGCTTCGTTATTTCTGTAGCTAGTTATTATTGCGATGCGTAATCATTAGCCGATAATGTTCCCACTGTTGAGATACAGGCTTCCTCTCTATGAGATGAAGTGGGCCGTCGTACACCACGTAGGGGCCAGTGCGGGTTGGATCTACCAACGCATGTCTTCGAATTTTTGGTTCTAGGAAATGCCGGTTTCCTCACGATGTTTTCCTTCACCGAGTTTTAGAGCCGTAGTGATGAAATAATTAACACATAGTAAATCGTCTGTCTAGGTTTGAACCTACCACTAGTTAACAATACCAAACAATCACTGCGACAAAGATTAAGAAATACTAACCATAACGGCATTGTTCTAGCTTTAATATCCCTATTCAATCACAATACTCTTATTAGATTAATCTCCAGAACCAATACTTGTATTGTTTTCTTTATTCTGTAACAAACAAAACAAAAGCTAATAAATAACATTCGTTTATTAAATCTGTTCGCTATTAATTAGGTTTCGCAGTTTTTCTCCGTTGATGGATTTCCAATAACGAAATAATGAAACGCTATATTTCTTTAAAGTATTGAAAAGAAAAGGCTGAAAAAGAAATAATCGTTCGTTTATTTCTGTTAAAGATATTCTTTTTAATATAGACCAACTTTTCGCCTGTAACTAAATAATGACATTCAGCTGTATCCGGATAAACTAGAAATCGTCTCCAACATACTCGGGAAAAGAGTAAGTAGATTATTATTGCGGCTGGCATACCCCCATATTTTACAATGTACACACTTCTCCTAAAACAATAAAGAAGAAGTCACAAAAATCGTAAAAAAAGCATAATCGGTTTATAATGTTCCTACTGTGGATAGAGATGTCCTAGCGGCCGTAATACGCGATGTACGTGAGCACAGTGCGGGTTGCTAGATGTCACATGTCTTAGAATTTTTGGTTCTAGGACATGCCGATTTTTTCACTATGTCTTCCTTCATCGTGTTGAGAGCAGTAGTGATGAAATTATTTACACAATGTAAAGTCAAAGCCGGCCAGAATTCGAACCTATAACTACAACTTGCATGTCACAGCTGTTTCTAACGTTTCACTGCTGAAGATAAGTAAAAAGAAAAATACTCAAATTAAACGTGAAAAAGGAGAGTAGTGAGTACAAAACCTATTCACATAATTTATAACAAGTAGATCTGAAGGACTGGGTCGTGTATTGTTAATAATAATAAACAAGCCACGTTTCCTACCGCAGTGGAAGTTGAAGCCGGAAGGAACTATCGTTAAGCTAACACATAGACAATTTTGAAGATAGATGTAACGCTCGAAATACTATTGGAACTCGAGTGAAACTCGCTAAAATTACTCAATGTTCTTAGAGAAAACAATAGGTCGTCTCATTGCAAAATGAGTTTAAACATTGGTTGTTCACCCATTTTTTGTAATTCGAACTTTATACAGACCGTCGAAAAGTATCTATACAAAGTGAACAACTTTTTCCTCGCATGTAGAAACACATTTGTAATTAGAACTTTAACTCTCAGAACAAAGTTTAAGTTGAAAAATGATTCGATGGTTTAGTGATTCTAAAGACAAACCCTTTTTCGTAATAAGACCTCTCTTTGTGCAACTTCATGGTGGATCCCAGGTGACGGTTAAGGGGATCCGGTGGATACAAGCAGTACATGACCACTCGATGCACGTGGCGATGCTTGAGGGACACCCAGTAGTAGACGTCATCTGAAATTAAGTGGAATTGCTGACGATTATTGCAAGTAAAAGGTTTCATGTGTTTAAGAATCGAGTTCAAATAGTAGTCTCTCTGCAAAAGCGAAGGATTTACCGGCTTAAGGGGGGTTGTGTTACGAAGCTTACCACACACTTACCGATACATATTTCAAATATTTTCCCAAACTCAGATTATCCTTATGACTTTGTTGCCTTTTAATAAAAGAGACCGTGTTCTATTTTTAGATACTGTCCTTTTTTACGGCATTCAAATATCGAATCTTATGGTTTTTTTTTTCTCGCATATTGGGACAACAATTTTTTTTTTACCAATGCCCTTAAGAAAGCCACAGAAATCCACAGAAGTGTAGAACCAGTTGATGTGACGATGTTCAAGGGATGTCTGTGTCTAGCAGTGAACGTCTTTCGGCTGGAGTGATGAAGACAGCTGGTAGTTGCCTACTCTGGCTGTGCTGGACGTGCAAGGCAATGCTATTAATTTAAACGTTGATTAGGGAACCTCCTATTTTTATTTAACGGTTAAAAAACTTAAAATGGTCAAGAAAGAAGTGGTTGAATCCGTTCTCAGATATAAAACGTTCAGGTGTACTTTAACCTGAACTCAAATGAAAACTTTTGTTTCTGCAAAATGATTGTATCAATCTTTACAATTATTGCGCTAAAAAATGGAACAACATTTCATTTTTTTTTTTTCTTTTAAATTCTTTTCCATTTTTGAGATTAGAAATGTTGGTTCTTTTGCGAGCAATGTTAAACAGGCCCTCAATCTTAAAATCAGCTTCATAATTCTCCTGCCCTTATCCCAACTTATTTAAGGTTGGCGCAGCATGTCTTTTTCTACCATACTTTTCTATTCGTTTTCATATCGGTATTCACCCTCTTTCTAACCACTTATCTTATCCCTGTATCTTAAAACTATCTTCTACCCATGACTTTACCCGCATGAACTTTCTTGTTTTTGGGTGGCAAATCATCAAATTACTTCTCCCGCTCTGGGCGGAGCGGGAGGCCGTGTCATACTTTAACTGACTAAAACCCACCCTTGTTCTTTCAGTTGCCTGTGCCAGGGCGGCGGTAACAGTTTGGAACAAATACGCAACTGTGGCAGGAATCGGCCCTAGCGGACCCCTTCAAATCGCCTACCCACACTTTTACTTTATTTTTGCTTGGCATTCTCTTTCTACCCGGCTCCAAAAATAATAACGTGATTTATTTATCTATTTATTCATACACGAAATATTTTAAGAGGTACACTTGTAGAAAGAAGCATGAAAGTAGAATAAATGCTGTGGAAATGCGTTCCTTGCGAAGCATGTGTGGTGTGACTATGAATGATAGGCTGAGTAATGATGTGACAAGAGAACGGTGTGGTTTAAAAGAAGATGTAGTGACAAAAATTGAAAAAAGTATGCTTAGATGGTTCGGTCATGTTGAGAGGATGAATGAAGGACGACTCACAAAAGGTATTTACAAGGCAGATGTGGGAGGAAACACCGGGAGGGGACGCCCTAGGAGGACATATAGTGACCTTATTGGTGATGCTCTTCAGAAAGATCAGGTGCGTAGTACTCGCAACCGGCGTGTATGTATGACCAATTGTATGAACCTTAAAGAGGCAAAAGGAGTGTGTAGAGATCGTAGCAGGTGGCGTTCCGTGGTTTCTGCCTACCCCCATGGGAAAAAGGCGTGATTGTATGTATGTATGTATGTGTGTACACTTGTAGGTGGTAAAGAAGCTATAGCAACGAAAAAAAAAAATTTCTAAGGGTTTTTTTTTTAATTTCATATTTATAAATTATTTGACGCACATAAGAAATACTGGCTCTTTCTTATTGTTTACGGCCCGAGACACCGCGGCCATGCTCGTGCCGTCCGGTTGCCGCCCTCGCAGCGTCAGGCGGGCCATTCATAGAATTTGGAGTAAAGTTTTTATGCAAAACGTCTCAAGTAGTTTTAAAATTATAATAATTACGAAAATTCAAAAACGCTTAGATAAAGATTTTCTTTTTGCTTCTTTAGCTTCTTTACCATCTACAGGTGTACCCCTTAAAATATTTCGTGTATGAATAGATACACCTTATAGGTATATGCTTTAACGTACACCAGAACATACATTTCAACGAAAAACATTTAACAATAAAAACATACAATAGGCGGCCTTATCGTGATGTAAAATATTTAAACCTGAAAAAAAACTGTTTTTTTAGGAGTTCCAGAGATGTAACTTACAAACAAAACCTCTTGATAAAATTAGATTAAAACACAAACTACAGTGACGAGCAAATAAACTACCTCATTTATCCAATCCAGTTGCTTTCAACTCAGTGCACAAAGTGATTATACTTTATCTTGAACTACAGTGTCATACACTGCAGTGCAGAAAACTGTACACAACTGCGTCCAGCTACGTTAAATTCCAAGCTGCAAATGCATCGATGCGTGGTAGAGTGTCTCGTGAGAGGAAGTATCCGTTTACACTGCGCGGAGAAAATTTTGAACAGTATTTTGTATGCTACACCTTCATGCTTCGTGGGGCGTGATTTGGGTACCTGTATTTTCTTTACAGTACATACATATACGTGCAAACAACCAGTGTTTCTTTCAGGTACTACTCCGGGGGGGCAAAGCCCCCCCGGAGTAGCCTTACCGTCCCCCCGGGGCACTTGGAACTGTAGGTTGCCGCTCGCTCACTTTCGGCCTAGATTTATGTATGTTCACGACGAATTTCCCGACAATTTGGCAAATTATTTAAACCTATAAAGCGAGTTGCGTTCCGCGGACCACGGGAAGCATACAGTAACATTTATCTACAGTCAGAACAGAACACATGTGGCGTGCAAGGCGAGTCGTGTCGGTCAGAATAGCAGAGCAGTAACCACAGCCTCCGTCGAAAGATCGTTTAGAACGATGAATAGAATACTGAATATGGCAAGAAACAGAATGCTACCTGAAACTTTAATGCATTGTATGATGATTAGCATCGAGGGACCAGAGACTCCAAAAGAAATTTTTTTGGAAAAAGTTGTTGATTTGTATGCAAGAAAAAAGCCACAAAGAATAAGATTTTTGTAAAGAATAATATGTTACTTTGACAATTTTGGTTCAGCTTAGTTGATCTTTTAGTTATTGTGTAGCCTGATAGCATTTTTAATTCATTAAAATATTAATATTAACTGAAATTAATTTTAAATATTACTTTGTTTTAATTATTTACTCCGCCCCCCCAGATCTCTTAATTGCCCCCCTGGAGAATTTTGCCTGAAAGAAACACTGCAAACAACAACTCTTTTTCTTTTGTTTTTGCTTGTAAAACCTGAGACATCCTACCGTTCTACTAGTCTTACTGAGTTTTGTATGTATGTTGGTAACTCAATTAACCAAAAACGTGAGTTCATATTTGGATGAAAATTGCCACGGAGATAGTTTATAATACACTAGCTTCTGCCCGCGACTTCGTCCGCGTCAAATTTTCGCTCCCCTTCCCGTCGCATCGAATTGCCTACCAGTTTTCGTCAATTTTTCGTTTTCTGCTCCGCTCCTTTTGCCCGTAACGTGATGTTATATAGTTTATAGCCTAAAAGAATTTTTCAATTTCGGCTAGTAGTTCCTGAGATTAGCGCGTTCAATCAAACAAACTCTTCAGCTTTATAATATTATTAGTATATATTAGTATAGCTTTCCGTGGGATATTTTTCGACATCTACGCAAAGCTAGTGTCAATATAAACTATAGCCTATTTATGCTATAGAGTAACTCCTCGCAACCCATCAAAACGCAGTAATTTTATTAACGAAATATCATTTTCTTTTACCAACATTCAGTGCCACCGTCTTTTAAAAACCTTCTACAAACTCCAACCGGCACTCTACCAAAATTATTTTTGAAACCTTAATAAGCTAAAATATTATATTTTAAGAAACCTACGTAACATCTTAAGAGGAGCTACAGGCAGTCGTCCAAATTGAATCAAATTCGTTGTCGGACCTGGCAACATTCGTAGTTAGATTATATCGTGTTCTGTCTGTACTAATTATGTGTCCTTGTTCCAACTTCTGTGTTTTATTCGTGATATTTCTCGCTTTTTCTAAGACGTGACTTGTGTGTTTTTGCTTTTATTCTAGACTAGATTTTGCTTGTGGTTTCGCCTGCGTAGTGGTTGGAAATTATCCCACGGAATCGTAATACCGAGATAAAATATATCCGATTTTATCCTGGTAGATATAAATATAAACGTATTTATTACGATTATTTATTTAGGAGATATCCCTTCACGTCATGGTCTCAATTTTCATCGAAAATCCTTCAACAGTGACGATTAAAAAATATTTTTTAAGAGGTGACTATTAAACTGAACAGATAGTATAAACAATGTCAAGCACACCGAGGTATCTTCTTGAATATAACAAGAACCTATAATGAACCTATAATTTTAATGGTATATTTTTTGTTTTACTAGCCTCCACTGTCCCACTCTTGGGCAAAGGCCTCCCCTCCTTCCATCTTTTGCCAACCCACGCGTCCTCCTTGTAGTTTTGAGGAACCTGCTCAGCTCGTCCCGCCATCTTATATTATATTAAAAGCAAATAAAACAATGTTCTTTACAAAAATAGTAAATTTAATGATTAAACTAAAAGTTTAGAACATCGATTATTGATTTCTGTCTTCTTGAACATTTAACAACAAAAGTAATATTCATTTTACACGATACGTAAGTGGTGTGCTAGTCCGCGGAGCTGTCTCGAGCAAAAGTCAACGTCGAACGATGTTATGTTGGATCTGTCAGTTGATTTTGACAGCTTAGCTAACTTCACATTGTTGATATTTCCTTACAATATAATTACATGATTTTAATTATTAAAATCCTGCTAAGCCATATTTGTTACGGTTGCGAATCATATTTTAATCAACAAACAGCCAGAAACTAACCTACCCTGGAACTTCTCCCTTAACTTCATTTGGTTTATTTCACTTCTCGTTCTAGTCTAGTCGTTCCGCGGTTTCAAATTCAGTTGTAACCTAATTTTCATCTCTCTCCTTTGAATTCCACAAATTATATAGACAGAGATAGATACCAGATGTTCTTCGTTTCGTACTGAAACAAAACTGCACACCCTCAATCACAATCCGAAGAATTATGAATGAAAATTGTAATTCATTGCTTCATAAGTTTCAAATATTCTTCTGCTATTCAAAGGAAACAACGCAATGAATGTTGTGGAACTGTCAAAATGAAAAACATTGCCGTTGTAAGTGTGTTACGGAATTACCGGGTACACGTCAAGCTATAGATTTCCAGTTTTAGCTGAACTCGCATTGTAGTAGCTTTTCGTACAATAAGATATCAGCTTATACTGGAAAAATATAGCTTGACGTGTGGCCGTGTGTACGAAAGTATTCTTTAGGTATAACGACTACAGACATGACTCATTCTTCTGTCGTGTTGAGCGAGCTATATGAGAATAAATAGCTCGTGAATGACGCGGTGAAAAGGTAAGCTATTTAGCGGAACTTATGAACAGACCTACCTACGTACTAACGTATGGTTAATTTACGAGGTTGCAGGTTTTGTAATTAGACCATTAAATGGTCTAATTACAAAACCTGTAACCTGACAAACCTGACAATTCAAGTGTAATAAATTTTATTACACTTGAATTGTCAGGTTTGTCAGAAAGTAAGCATAACCAATTAAATTTTTAGGTACGCGTTGAATTTTATGGGTAAATGTGCCTGCTGTTTCGAAGTTATTGGGTTTTTATGATGCATTTGCCTCCAATCCCCCAAATCTAAAACTCTTTATTGTTTTTTGTTTATAATGATTTGATTAATTATTATTATTTATTTTTCTAGCACAACCCAGTTACTGGGTAGCACGAGGTATCGTGTCACTGTTACTGTTTGTCAGTCTTTGAGCTTCTACGACCCGTAACTACTGTCAAAATCCGCGAATGATAGCCGGGATCAACGGCTTAGCGTGCTTTCCGAAGCACGGACTACATATTACGGATGAACGGATACAATCCTGTGACAAACAGAGAAACAGACCGAAGGCTTTGAGGGTCCCATTTCACTCTTGGAGTACCAAACCATGCGATCTCATAGGCAACACTGCTCGTAACTCAATTCCGTCTCTTAATATGAGCTCCAAAACCAACTTGTCTATCATTTCCATCTCAAACAGCCACTATAAAACTTCGAACCGATATCAAAACCGAACTTATGTACATACAACCATAGCGGCATAAATAAGTACAGTCAACGAAATAGTTACGTACCATGCAGGCAAAAAACACACACTGTGCTGGCAATATTCTTTTTATTTTTATTTTATTAACTACTTATATAGTATGGTCACACAAAATTGGTTTTAAAGGCGTTGTTAACCTTCTTTATTTAATACTAGCTTTTGCCGATGGCTTTGCCCACGTAGTTGTCAAGAATTATTCCACAGGAACATACTGCCGGAACAAAATGTATCCTATGTCCTAAGCCATAGTCTGTGTGCCAAATTTCATCCATAACCGTTCAGCCATTTTTGCCTGATTAAATAACCAACTTTCGAACATAATAAACGATAAATGAGTTTAAGTAGATTTGTATAACCACTTTTACACGTCAATCATATTTTTGAAAACTAAATAGGTCGTCATACAAACTTTTATATTAAAAGAAAGTAGGACACAATAATTGTTAATGACGCACTTATTATGTAACTGTATAAGATTTAATTTTGATTTACTTAAAGAATATCCAACCAATTATTTACACTACATTCAAATTAAATGACTAAGTGACGTCATAGAGCTGCATTTTATCTGGGAGGTACATCTTGGATACCTTTTGCTTTGGAAAGACTTATTGCCTTTCCAGATTCTAAGGATTACACAGCCCCACAAAAATAATAATTGTACTTGTGATTAAACCACATGGTCTTTACGTATTTTGAGCTGCCGAATCCGAATCTGGACACAAAATTAACCCCACACCCTCCAGTTTTTCTCCAGGAGCAAAAAATCTCTTGAATTTTGCAGTAATGATACGCCACACAAAAAAAAATACAAAAAAAATTGTACCTGTTATTAAACCACATGGTCTTTACGTATTTTGAGCTACCGAATCCGAATCAGTACACAGAATTAACCCTACACCCTCCAGTTTTTCTCCAGGAGCAGAAAACGCTTAAACTCTACCGTATAATGGTAATATTAAAAAGAAAAGAAATTAATTTTGTTCAGGTTTTTATCAGACTTCCTGTCCTTTTTAGGGCTTTATGTATCATATTATATGTTATAAGGTAATGTAAACTTTAAGTTACTATGATTATTCAAATTTTCTGTTTAATACCGGATGACATTTTTTATCGTCTCGACCGTCATACTGTGTGTTGTGTAACTAGAATAGAAGGCAGGATGGCCTTCAGATTAATCGCAGGTGACTAAAGGAGCGCGAGACGCGGGCTAACGGGGATGCGTGTGCGGCTTGTGCGCCTGGAAAGATCAATTTGGCCGCCTATCGGCCGGCTTCAAAGGGTAGGACCGCGCTACAAAATTATTGATACATGCTGCGCATTGAGTAGGGTGTGTATGATGTGAGTTTCGATAGATTTTAATTGATTTTTTTATTTTATTTTTTCCAAATTTCTGTTTTTGTTGTTCTAGTATGAAAATGTTACTTTAAATGTATAGTATTTATTGCTAGATCAATTTCATTACATGTTATTCAAAAATAAAAATAATTAAAATTTCTATGCCAAAGGCTTCTACTCCGTTCACCTATTACACCCATTTTTTTTTTCAAGACGTTAAAAAAAGTCACCCGGTATATCATTACTGCAAAATTCAAGAGTTTTTTTTGCTCCTGGAGAAAAACTGGAGGGTGTAGGGTTAATTCTGTGTCCAGATTCGGATTCGGCAGCTCAAAATACGTAAAGACCATGTGGTTTAATATCAAGTACAATTCTTTTTTTGTATTGTTATTAAAATCATCCAGATAACATTTTCCCTCCAGTACTTACCGTGCAAAACATTCGAAGAGATTTTTGCGAACCAGAGATGTTGCTGTGTATTTAGTTGCTTGCATACGTATCTCTTTAGTCGACTGTACAACCAGCAAAATAATATATAACATACCAGCACGCCACGCGTGTAGTTTGAACAAGTTAGTTCGCTGCGGCCGGAGTTCCGAACTTCGGTAAAACTAGAATGAGGGCGTAAATTCACTAACGCCATTAGTTGACGTCGCGAACCAAATTAAACCAGCATTTTTGTTCGAAACTTGGGAAGCGGTTAGATCGAATTTTCGATTTTATCGTGGCCACGTAAATACGTGGTTGGGGCTTGGAGCACTTCGAACAGAATATAGCTAGGAAACTCGTAACTTATCTAGCATAGACTCAACGTAGGTCCTGTACGTGAGTTGCCCTAGCTGGTGATTTCATAGCTTTCTTTGTGTAAGGAAATCTATATTTAATATTATAAAGCTGAAGAGTTTGTTTGTTTGTTTGATTGAACGCGCTAATCTCAGGAACTACTGGTCCGAATTGAAAAAATCTTTTTGTATTGGCCTATTTATCGAGGTAGGCTATAGGCTATATAACATCACGCTATAATTAAGAGGAGCGGAGCAGTAATGAAAAATGTTGCAAAAACAGGGAAAATCGCACGGGTAGGCGATTCGCCGCGGCGGGAAGGGTCGGGGGAACAAGAAATTTAACGCGGGTGAAGTCGCGGGCAGAAGCTAGTGCATCATAAAATTATTAAATGTCAATTCGTTCCGCTCACATGTACGAGTAAATTAACAAGCTTGAACTTTAAAGTTTAAGATCATAACATACAAGAATACATAAATGATAGCTAAGTAGGTATAGCCTGTTTAGCCTAGGTCATCGTTTCCGCTCGTTAAGAGGTTCCGCTCTTTAGAAAGCCAAGATATGATTGTATGGAGTTACTAGTGTTTCATTATGAGACTTTTGTCATAGATTTATCTAAGAATGTAACGTATAATTTCGTCTTTTGTTTTTTCTATGCGCTTTTGTTTTTGACTGACTTCAAAACGGAGGAGGTTCTCAATGCGCCTGTATTTTTTTAATATGTTCTGCGTATCCCGGCAATTGTGTGTCTATTTCGAAAATTCTTATTTTAATTGATCAAGGGTGGTCCCATCTGCCAGGGTCGCGAGATCTGTTCGAAAGAGTTACCGTGGTCCTGGCATATACCTAGGCAACTGAAGGAACACAGGTGAGTTTTAGTCAG
Organism: Aporophyla lueneburgensis; assembly: GCA_932294355.1. Classification (NCBI taxonomy): domain Eukaryota; kingdom Metazoa; phylum Arthropoda; class Insecta; order Lepidoptera; family Noctuidae; genus Aporophyla; species Aporophyla lueneburgensis. The sequence goes on from OW028742.1 coordinate 6,127,311, forward strand.
TAAAAGTCTAACACGAAAGAGAGCGGGAGACGTCATTTGATGGTTTCACAACCACAAAAAAGCATAATAGCATAAAAGAAATACGCAACCATTTTGACTTATTCATAAATCCACACTTCCACACTTCCACACTAATATTATAAACTAGCTTCTGCCCGCGACTTCGTCCGCGTCAAATTTTTGCTCCCCTGACCCTTCCCGTTGCATCGCTTTGCCTGCTAGTTTTCGTCGATTTTTCGTTGCTGCTCGCTCCTTTTGAGTTATAGTGAGTCAACCTTAAAAGATAGCCATATGCTCTCGCGACTTTTTTTTAGAACTTTTTAAGAGGAACAATTCCGTCATACATGATTTTTGCGTTACTTTAACCGTTTACGCAGCGCACGCAACGGAAACTCTCAAAAGGAATAAATTTTCCCCGTTTTTGCAACATTTTTCATTACTGCTCTGCTCCTCTTAGTTGTAGCGCGATGTTATGTAGCCTATAGCCTCCTTCGATAAATAGGCTACCCAACACAAGAAGTTTTCAATTCGGACCAGTAGTTCCTGAGATTAGCGCGTTCAATCAAACAAACAAACAAACAAACAAACTCTTCAGCTTTATAATATTAGTATAGATGCGAAAGTAACTCAGACAGAGTTACTTTCGCATCTATACTAATCGGTCTGTCTGTCTGTCTGTCTCGCTTTCCTACTAAAACTACTGAACCGATTTGAATGAAATTTGGTACACAGATAGTTTAGAGCCTGAGAAAGGACATAGGCTACTTTTTATCCCGGTAATATGTTCCCGCGGGATAATTTCCGAAATCCACGCGGGCGAAGCCGCTGGCAAAAGCTAGTTGCTCATAAAGAGCATAAGTTTAATCAACTATAAGGTTCCCACAGCTGGGACATAGACTCTTTGTGAGAGATAGACCATAATCCACCACCAGGGCCCAATGCGATTTGGTAGATGTCACATATCTTCGAAGTTTTGGTTCTATGTCATGGCGGTTTTCTCACCATGTTTTCCTACACCTCAGTGGAGATGAAATATTTTACTTGAAGTACACCACCTGCCTGATCCACCTTCAACTCATGAGTCAAGGGTGTTGCCAGTGGGCAGCAGTGGTTGCTCTCATAAAGAGTCCAGTGCGAAATTAAGCCCTTATAGACGATGTGCGTCTCCAGGACCTCGAGAGAACTCGAAAGCAAAGTATAATAGGAGCCCTTCCCAGCAGCAAGTCTGAGACTGGACTAGTGCTCGGTGAATTGCAAAAGCTCTTCCTCATTAGTATGTTCATTAACAAAACTTCATCGTTGTTTTTCGTGTTTGTTTTTTGTTCTTTTTTTTTTTGTTTTTTTTTTACGTTATTAGGTGAGCGATGTTGAATGGCTTCAAAAGTAGAGTGAAACCTGCGATTAAGTAGTTTTTATTAAACGTGTAAGTATTAGCATTCTGAAGGTATTTGCGGAATGTCTAGGGCCTGCATTGTATAGATTTATCATCAAACTGCGGGCATGGGCTTCTTATGATTGTGATGTTTTTTTTTAATACTTTAAATTACTTTCATTTCGGAAGGTGGTGAATTATTATGTAATTTTCTTTTTTTACTATCGACTTCCGAAATTAGTGTTATTTCTTATTTGTCACTTAGTGTTTTTGTTTCAAAAACAGCTGTACACGCACTTCGAAGTCTGAAACATTATAATTAACTAGCTTCCGCCCGCGACTTCGTCTGCGTTAAATTTCTTGTTCCCCGACCCTTCCCGTCGCGTCGAATCGCCTACCCGTGCGATTTTTCCCGTTTTTGCAACATTTCTCATTATTTCTCTGCTCCTCTTCGTTGTAGCGTGATTTTATATAGCCTATAGCCTTTCTCGATAAATAGGCTACCCAACACAAAAATAATTTTTCAATTCGAAACAGTATTTCTTGAGATGAGCGCGTTCAATCAAACAAACAAACAAACTCTTCAGTTTTATAATATTAGTATAGATTTTTTTCATATGCCTGTCGAAATCTAAGTGTGACACTCAGAAAAATACTGGCTTCTTGAATATATAAAATTATCCTTTAAACTCTTATTTACTTTATAAACACATATTTACATAGCTGTAAGTGGTGTTTGCTACTTTACAAAATGCATCTCCAAACAGGTCCCTTATGTGTAGCATCACCACCTCTAACTTCACTCTCTGACTCCGGAAGGGCTAGCACGAAGTCACAGAGATAACGTAACTTCAATTCGAACGATTTTGATTTTAAAAATACGCGTTTCGCCCATCATATTATTACCTCCATTCTAAGGACGATCTCTGTAAGGACAGAGCCTGCAGGGTTTGGGAGATTCATCCAGCTTCTTGTGACGCGATAATGATACGATTTTTGTGAATTATTTTAGTTTTGCGATCTTAAGTGTCCCTGTTTCAAAAAAATAACTAAAACTGTAGGATAAACTGTATTTTCGTTTAAAAACCGTTCGAATGTACGAAACGTTTTGGTCGTGCGTTCATGACAGGGCCTCCGATTGCTGAGTCAACTAGAGCACTCTGTAAAGTCACAAATGAAGTTACAGTGTACTGCGAATGAATAAGTAAACGAGGTAATGGCGAGGTGCACTGAATCTGTCGAGCAGCAAAGGATTTTGTTAGCAAACAGGTACTGGGAGTTTTCAAAAGGATGACATAGTTTTTAGCTTTCATTACAGAGATGATAAATTCTCGCCGTATCAAAGCCCTGCTTTCAACTTTGATAACTGGAAAACCGTTTTTATTGAGGTGTGAGTTAGTCTTGTTCAGTCCATGCTGATGTGAGTGATAGAAAAGCAAGTTTGTTAAACATTTGCCATGATATCCATTCTAGAATCATATATAGATGCTTCGAATTGTTGGCTATTTTTAGTTTGTCACGTAGTTGTCATTCTTACACTACTATCCTTTACCTAATAACAGCCACACTTGAAAACATTGTAAAACCTCTTCTGACGTTTCATGAGTGCCTATGTCGGATAAGTGAATTATGGTATTTTGAATTTAGTTATTCTTTTTTTTTTTGCACTGAGGACGATGTAATCTTTCGCCCTACCTCAATTCGGTGCGGAGGACTATTATCAAAACCTAATTGAATCAGGAACATAATTCTTCACACGACACGGCCTGTACCGTATCATGCACAAAGGCTAAACACCAAACTAATTCCGTGCCAAAAAAACTTTATTCACACAAAAGGAAGCCAAATGTTTCGGACCGTTGGATTAGTTACTCTATGCGCTTTCGGAACGCGCCATCGAACGGAATGACATCTGACTTGTCAGTTTGATTTTGACTCTTGACACTTCTCTTGGAATTTGGTGGGAAAAAAGGGAACACGTCGCCGGTTGTATTTCGCGATCTTTTGTAAAGTAATCCCTTACCCCGGTCGTTTTGGTGACAATAGGTCATGACCCAGTTGTGTGTGTTAATAACCCCTATCTTGGTGAAATAACACGCTTCCACATAATAATTAAAACCGTATTGTGAGGTCTAGTCTGGCAGCGTACACCAAATAAGCTGCACATAACGAGAACTCCGGGAAGCTGCAATGTATTCACGACGGAGATACGGAGCTCTTTTATAATAAAGATTATGGTCTAGCTCCGTGCACCTGCAATATGTAGGTGTTACGGAACAAAGGTGAGATCAGAAGTGTTGATACTACTAACTGTTACCGCTACAGTAGCGTGAAATGGTCTTTTTGGGATAAAGAGAACATCGCATTAGCTTTGTGAAGTTGCTGCTCATATCGTTTATTGACCACTGTAGTATTTTTATTAAAAGTTTTTATTTAACTTGCAGTGTAAGGAGCAGTGGTGGCCCAGCGCTAACTGCCGCGACTTATGAGTTTTAGGTCGTGGTTTCGAACCCAAGTAGGCATTTTACTTAGTGTAAATTATTTGTACCGTGTGGTGCCGGACGTAAAGAATAACACTAACCCATTTCTTCCCGTGGGTGTCGTAAAAAGCGACTAAGGGACTTACTAGAGAATGGGCAGCAGCGTTCTCTATGCATTTTAACACCATACTGCGATCGCCAACCCGCCTGCCAAGCGTGGCGATTATGGCAAAGCCCCCCAAATTGGGGGAGGCCTAAGTCCAGCAGTGGACGTGTTACGGCTGAAATGATGATGATGATGATGAAATTATTTCATCACCACTCCTCTCAAAACGGTGTCGTGAGGCATATCCAAGAACCAAAAATTCGAACACATGTGACATCTACCAACTCGCACTGCGCCCGCGTGGTGAATTGTGGCAATGGGAACATTAAAGACTGGTGCTACTGATGATTATGATGATTTAACTTGCAATGTTCAGAAGTATATTATCCTTCCTTTCAAGTTTAATTTGACCCACTTTTCGGTAATTGAATGAGCTATTTGGCACACGCATTGTAAGTCGGTGACAATATAATATTTTGATACCATCAAGCTGCAATTCTATAGCAAAAAAACGTAATCCCACCATGTTGGTTGTTGGGTTCGTTTGATTTATCTTGACAAGTTTTCTATTAGTAGATGATGTCCAGGGTCTGTCGATGAAGCCGGAAGGTGCGCACAGGAACTCTGCAATAATATAAGGCAACTTCATCGAGTTTGAGTTTGTTTCGTGTGTCTTGGCGAGTAATCGCCAATAAATAAATAAAAAATACGAGTGATAATAATTAAAAGTTAAATTTTACTTTTAATTTATTTTACTTCTAGCACTGAAGCCGCGTGTTAGATCTGATGATAGATGCTGAGATAAAAAGCCAGTAAGCCCTGTCTCATCACAGATATAGGAAACATTGATTTTATATATCATGGATGTATCATGGATCATCAATAGAAAACTAATCTGTCATTGACTACACAGGGTGTGTTACCATAAAAGCACATGATTCTAGATCCCCAACCCCAGGTGGAAGGCAATAGACCCACCCCCTTTAACATGGGACTCAAACATAAATAGCTAAATGTGGGTGTACTCTGCCCATGCCTGTGATATTATGCATGTTCATAGCCTGCAACCAGCGGACGATAAAGACGCTTCCAAAGATACTAGTCTCATTAGTCAAATTGTCATAAATCGTTTAGAATGCATGAGGGGATAGATGAACATACATACATGCAAGTCTAAATCATAACTATCTTTTTGCTTTGCCGTAATCGGGTAAAAAGCTCAATTAGGGTCAAAATTGTGAATCTCATTCTCTAGCCGCATTTCATTTTAAATGAAATTCAAGCAGTTTGCAATTACTTACTAACTTTGTAGAGAATAAACTATATTTCAAAGTACTCATTATCTGCACGGCTGGACGAATCTTAACGACATTAGCGCAAGTTTTGCGAAGTGTAATTGACATTGGAAAGTTTGTACTTTAACCCTCCAAGCAATAAGTAACTGGGATTAAAGATCAATATTGGTATCACGATTACTTGAAACCTATAAAATCATTAAAGAATTTCAGAGGGTAATTGAAAACAGTAAGCTTTTTTTTTGGTGGGCAATCATCAAATGACGTCTACCGCTTTGGGCGGAGCGGGAGAATTTATAATTATGTCAGAATTTTACTGACTAAAACACGGGTGTGTTCCTTCAGTTGCCCATATGCCAGGGCCATGGTATCTCTTTCGAACAAATCTTGCGACCCTGGCAGAAAAGAGCATGCTTAGATGGTTATTGAAAAGATTATGCTTAGATGGTTATTGAAAAGATTATGCTTAGACGGTTATTGAAAAGAATATGCTTAGATGGTAATTGAAAAGATTATTCTTAGATGTTAATTGAAAAGATTATTCTTAGATGGTAATTGAAAAGATTATTCTTAGATGGTAATTGAAAAGATTATTCTTAGATGGTAATTGAAAAGATTTTTCTTAGATGGTAATTGAAAAGATTATTCTTAGATGGTAATTAAAAAGATTATTCTTAGATGGTAATTGAAAAGATTATTCTTAGATATAATTGGAAAGATTATTCTTAGATGGTAATTGAAAAGATTATTCTTAGATGGTAATTGAAAAGATTATTCTTAGATGGTAACTGAAAAGATTATTCTTAGATGGTAATTGAAAAGATTATTCTTAGATGGTAATTAAAAAGATTATTCTTAGATGGTAATTGAAAAGATTATTCTTAGATATAATTGGAAAGATTATTCTTAGATGGTAATTGAAAAGATTATTCTTAGATGGTAATTGAAAAGATTATTCTTAGATGGTAATTGAAAAGATTATTCTTAGATGGTAATTGAAAAGATTATTCTTAGATGGTAATTGAAAAGATTATTCTTAGATATAATTGGAAAGATTATTCTTAGATGGTAATTGAAAAGATTATTCTTAGATGGTAATTAAAAAGATTATTCTTAGATGGTAATTGAAAAGATTATTCTTAGATATAATTGGAAAGATTATTCTTAGATGGTAATTGAAAAGATTATTCTTAGATGGTAATTAAAAAGATTATTCTTAGATGGTAATTGAAAAGATTATTCTTAGATGGTAATTGAAAAGATTATTCTTAGATGGTAATTGAAAAGATTATTCTTAGATATAATTGGAAAGATTATTCTTAGATGGTAATTGAAAAGATTATTCTTAGATGGTAATTAAAAAGATTATTCTTAGATGGTAATTGAAAAGATTATTCTTAGATGGTAATTAAAAAGATTATTCTTAGATGGTAATTGGAAATAGTATGTTTTGATGGGAATGTGGTTTGATAGTAACTGAAAGGAGTATGCTCAGATGGTAATTTATTAATCATTTCTGTTGAATGCCATCATTGTTTGATTGAGGCGACCATTGACCAATTATTGTGATTAGCATTAAGTAGCGAATTGGAACAACTGGAACGTACAAACTTACCAATTATGTAATCATACTGAAACTCTCAGCTTTTATTTCAATAAAATCATTCAGAGGCACTGTTGAATTGCGAAAGGAATCGATCAATCAAAAATATGAAGCTAACTCACCCATGCGTAGTAAAAAGTTCATTTGGAAAAGAACTGACCAGAAACTCCATGGACTCTCTTTAAAAAACCCCCAAAATTCTCCTTTTCTCGCTTTTGTCTCTCTGAACAGTATAATTATGGTAACAAAATATTAATTAATTAGTTACACCATTATTATTGCTATAATATAATTTCAAGGCTTAATGATAATAACACGAATACTACAATTTGCTGCAATGTGTGTTCGGAAACAACACAAACAACGAATGTTTTGTTTTGATTTGATATCGGTGAAATGAGCGGCGAACAGCGAAAACAAACTGCTCATAATGATATGGTTTGTATTCAGTAGCTCGCGAAAAGAAAATATGTAAAGTAAAAAATTACATACAAATTGGTGACGTAATTGAATTGCTTCAATGATTTATGTATTAAAGAACACAAACGGCATACAGGGTTGCAGGACTTAGACATGGACATCGCGAACGGTAACCATGAATTTAGTAAATGATTCAGGCGTTGAAATTTTTTGTCGATAATTATAAAAAGAATTTGCTATTCCATACATTGTGACCGCGTAGGCATTGCAGTTTTCTATGCAAAAGCTATTTTTTTTAAAACCAACGAAAAATTTCTACCACATTGTTTAGATTCAATATTGATTAACAAAGGTATTAAGGAAAGGTAGACACAAATTATGGGTATACGTAAGATTAAAGATAAAAGATATTGGACAAAACCTGCATACAAAACTAGAAGCAAATAGAAACAATGTTAAGTAACGTCGATAAATAAAATACAATAGAATACAAGTTAATGAAAGGTACGACCACCATGTCCTTAAAAAAATACCTACTAGTGTCTGGATGTGATTATGCCTTTCTTATGCACATACTTGGCATATAGGCAGGGTAGTGGTTCGATACCCGGTAAGGGTAGCTCACCACCAGGGAAGTACCAGGCCCAGATCGACGGCGCGTTGTGTTTCACGTTCGCCTCAAAGAGATGTCAGAAAAATTCGTAGGCGTCCGCTACGGCTGATCCCTGCCAGGGTCGCAGATTTATTCGAAAGAGTTACCGTGGTCTTGGCATATACCTAGGCAACTGAAGGAACATAGCTGGGTTTTAGTCAGTAAAAGTCTGACACGTCCTACCGCTCCATCCAGAGCGGGAGAGGTCATTTGATGATTTCCCACCCACAAAAAAATGGTGAAAGTGATATTGACGCGCAAACTGTAATTATGAACTCAACACATGATTCTAGGCCCATTAGGGCAGAAATGTTTCATCGGCTATTTAGAAAACTGGTAACACTATGCCCGCCGGTGTCTCTGCCACCCAAATATCCAAAAAAAAAAAAAAAACAACTTGGTTACCTAAAAGTTGTACCTATGAGTTTATGTATTATGCTATAAAGATGTCACCTCTCATGGACCAGTCCAGAATTTGGACAATTCGAAATGAACTACCCCATCAGCCTTCACGGTCTTCTAACAGACGTTCTGGTGAAGTTTAAGAACCGCCATGTTTCTCTTGACGTAATCTGTGTAAGTATGCCAAGTGTTGCTTCATTATCAGTCTTACCTTTTTCCAACTATGTTGGGGTCGGTTTCCAGTCTAACCAAATGCACCTGAATACCAGAATTTTACATGGAGCGTCTGCCTATCTGCCCTCCATAACCCACTGGGTACCACGTTACTAGGTAATACCAAACCTTTTACAAAGACAGTTTGTCAAACTTTCAGATTTGTGACTGTCGAAGATCGACAAAGACAGTCGGGACCGACGGTTTAACGTGCTTTCTGAGACGGGGTCTTTTTTTTGGATGGGAAATCATCAAATGACTTCTCCCGCTCTGGGCGGACTTTTACTGACTAAAACCCACCCGTGTTCCTACAGTTGCCCATGTGCCAGGGTCACGGTATCTCTTTCAAACAATCTCGCGACCCTGGCAGGAAGGAGGGGTCTCGATATATAATAGACTAGCTGACACAGCGAACTTCGTACCGCCTCAGAATCAATAAAACCCAGTTTAGGTGAGCTCCCACCAAGTTATGCCAACCTGGTACTTCGAAGACATAAAGCGTTATCTAGCTATCACACACCCATGTTAGGTGAGCTCCTACCAAGTTATGCCAACCTGGTACTTCGAAGACATATTAATAAGGAACTTTTTTGGATGACTTTTTACACCTTGGGTCCGAAAAAATATCTTACGGACCCCTATTTTTTTTATATAAAATATAGCCTATGTTACTTGCAGATAATGTAGCTTTCTAATGGTGAAAGAATTTTTAAAATCGGTCCAGTGGTTATTGAGTTTATCCATTACAAACAAACAAACAAACAAAAATACAAACTTTTCTCTTTATAATATTAGTATAGATAGTCACCCACCCACAGACCAACCCATGACGTTGTTATTATTTGGCCATGAGCACCTCCGACATAATACAATATCATATTAATTATTTAAAATATTGGCTTAAATTTATTTAGTTATGTATATAATTGCAAATTGCAATTTTAATAAGATTTTCTTCAATTTGGATCAGTGCTTTACCGCTAAGTTCAGACTCATGTTACTCAATATTTGACAGGCCTGTTGGTCTAGTGGTTAGTGACCCTGACTGCTATGCTGGAGGTCGTGGGTTCGATTCCCACCCAGGACAAATGTTTGTGTGATGAGCACGATCATTTGTTCTGTGTCTGGGTGTAATTTATCTATAATATGTATGTATTTAGAAATATATGTCGGAATCAAGTCGTATCCGGTACGCCAGCGCCATCCGGTGGCGCGAGATGGAGTTGGTGGTGCGCGCGCCGGCGAATCAAGACTTCACATCTCGGTCGGCGAGCGGCGCGTGCGGATCACTGAACCATCGCGCGTTCTGCGATACGTATCTACGTAGTTATACGAGTGTACCTATTTAAACTGTTAAATATCAAATCGGAATTATAGCCTACTTGATTGAGTGTACAAGTCTGTTTTCTTCATCCAACACTACCCACTGACGCCCATAGTTAAGAAGCCCAAGAATGAGTGCCAATGATGATGGAGACAGTCCTCCCTCGTTATCAGAAGTGCGATCCGTGTTGGATAAGAACAAAGAAACAAACGTCTGGACTGCCATGTTCGAACAACAGAACAAAAACATGGAAGCGTTAATTCAGGCGCTGCTATCACCGAAACCAGCTTACTGTGCAGAACTACCCGCATTCGATCCTGACAAACATGGCACCGACGCAAGATCATGGTGCGCGACAGCAGATTTGTGTTTTTCCGAAAATCCACCAAGCGGCGGTCGACTTGTTCTGGCGGTCAGCAAGGCGCTAAAAGGTGAAGCATCAACATGGCTATCTCAAATAGCTTACGAAGGAATGACGTGGAACGAATTTAAGGTACTTTTTACAACACGATTTATTTCGACCGAGACATTGGCGGGTACCCTCATTAAAATGAACGGAGAAAAACCGAGTGATAATGAAACATTACCCGCGTTCGCAAGTCGTTTAATTACTTCACTGACTAATCGTTGGAAAGATGTAGACAAAGAAGAAATCGCCGTAGCAACAGTACTTGCTCACATATCACAGTTTGACCCGCGACTTCAACGTATGGCGTTCACTACAAGCATTAGATCAAGGGACAAATTACAGCAAGAACTGAACGCGTTTTCATATCTGAAGCGCAAGATAAACACCACCGGTGAATCATCGAATACAACCGATGTCAAGCGACCTAAAATAACCGCAATTAAATGCTTCAACTGTGGAAAAACCGGTCATAAGCGTATTGAGTGCAGAAGCAAGCCGATGGACACCACGCGAAGACCTACACCTACATCATCGTCGAGTCAAGTGGCGCAGCAGCCGGCATCGAAGCCCTTTGTTTAGTCCCGAACGATTTGTTTACTCTATGCGCCTACGTTTCTAAACGAGTAACAGAGTGAGAACTGACTTGTCAGTTTGACGTTGGCACTTGACAGCTCTCTCTTGATTTGCCGCTAAAATAGGCCCGTCGCGTTTTGAGACGCCCGCGACGCTTTTGTTGAAATTAATCCTTTTAAATCGATCCGCTTGTGACAATTAGTCGTGATCCAGTTGTTTGATTGTTAATAACCCCTAATTTGACGTTTGATAACACGGGTTTTGGACATATTTTGGATAAATAGTTTGAAGGTCAAACCAAAGTGTTAGTGACGCTATTGGGGAACGAGTGATTTGAAGACCGCATGCTGTGATTGTCTCCAAGCCTTGTTGAAGCGGAATCTAACCTGAAGAATACTCGTAACGTCACGACACGATACACATACACTCACTTACATACATATCTCCAGGTTGGCACCAGAGCAGTGTCCTTCAACCAACAGGTAAGTGCTTTTGTTGTATTTGTAATTGTTCACTTGTATTGTCTGCTCCGCGTACGGCGGACAGTACGCTAGCCACTCTTGTCTCTAGAGCCCCACGATTATAACTCTTCCACTGCGCACTTGACATCGTATTGGGAGGCCTAGCCTGGCATCGTACATTTTTTGGTATGCAGAGCGCGGTTATGAGACATATAACCGACAGATTGGTAATTTACAGTAGGCTAATTACTTGGCAGTCTCTATAAGGGAAGTAGTAATTCGCTGTAAATGTTTGTTAATGGTAATTAATTGGTATTTGAAATAATTTGTTTAAATTTATTGAGACGGGTAACCTGATGTTGCCAAGGTCAGCCGGGCTAATAAAGTGGATTGGATTGGGCTGTGTTGCAGCCCCTTGTTGTAGCCCCTTTTTGTGTCTGATCTGTGTTGTATTGAATGTCAGGAAGACATTAAAATATTGAGTTTGTACCACTGATATGGTTGTTTGAGAAAATTAATATTTGAAACTGTCATTTTTGAGTATTACCATTGTTTTGAGTTGGAATAAGGGTTCATTATTGTTGTACCATTGACACAGTGGTTTGTGAACTTAACATTTGGAATTGGATAGAATTTGAATATTTGAATTGAATATCATATTGACAGTTTTGAACGTTGATATTGGTTTAGAATTAAAATAAAAGTTTATTGTTGAATTGAACTGAAACCAATATATTGTTATTTCTTGAGTTGCTGATTAGTCAGTTTGGTAGTTTGATTGTAGTTATTTTGTAATATATTGTTTGAACTTTGTTACTTAATTATTTTGTTTGGTATATTGAATTGTATTGTTTGTGCAATGGCATACAAAGCGGTGAGAGAGGCAATCAGTGGATTGACCACACAGCTGCGGTGGTTCGCTTCAGCTGCAGCGACCGCTGAGCGCCAGGATCTTGAGGGGATCACTCTTGCTCGGTTCGAGCAGTTGAACTTGAGACTCGGCAACGTTGATGCTCTGCTCACCCGCTACAACCAGTACATTTGTGAAGTGGATTTGGAAGTGCTGGACCAAGCAGCACGTGACAAGGTCCTTGCTGACTACGACCAGATCTTGGACCTGGGGGATGTCATTGGTCAACGTGCTCGGGAAATATTGGGGAGCCGGACACCTGTCCAGGTCAAACCGGAGACCTCGGTTGTTTCAGGTCCCGGACTATTGAGTAGACTGCCTAATTTGGAACTGCCACATTTTGACGGTCGTCTGGACCACTGGTTAAGTTTCCAAAACCTGTTTGAAAGTTTGGTTGATGCACGCTCGGACCTCAGACCCGCCCAAAAGTTGGCCTATTTGTTGTCTGTCCTGGAAGGTGAGGCCCGAGCCTTGGTACAGCATCTGTCGTTGACTGACTCAGCCTACCCTACCGCTGTGGAGCTACTCACCCGGCGGTACCAAAATAAACGTTGTTTGGCTGACGTTCATATTGCATTGATTTTGGGGTTACCGGTCATTACTAGTTTGTCAGCATTGCGTACTGACCTGTTGAACCCGTTGGTGGCAGCGACCAACGCTTTAAAGCAATTGGACTTGCCGGTGGACCAATGGTCTTACCTTTTGGTGCACGTTGTGCTGCAACGGCTTCCTGCCGATTTGAGGGCTCGTTTCGAGCAAAAGTATGGTGGGGATAGTGTCACACATCTCCCCCCATTTGATGACCTCGTCCAATTTTTGGAGGATGAGTGTCGGTTTGTGGACAACTCTGGCGTTGCCACTGAGTCATGCCAGCCGTCTTCCCGGCCACGAGACCAGGGACGGACTAGGGCTCGCGGGCCTGTTGATGGTCGCCCCGCCGCTCGTTTTGCTGGCACCCAGAGTCGTCCTGGTTGTGAGTTTTGTAGGGACACGGGGCATGGCATGGCAACTTGTGCGGCCTTTTTGAAGTTGCACGTGAGTGCCCGCCGCCGAATTGCCAATGCACGCCGCATGTGCTTCTCTTGTTTGGGGGCTCACTTCCATCGGGACTGCCCCAACCCCCGCCCTTGTATAATTTGTAGGGGGTCCCATTTGGACATTTTGTGCGCTAACGCGAACCACGCTGGCATACCAGCCTCTGATGAAGGTTCGCGTACGGGGGGGTACCATGGAGTTGGTCACCAGGCTTCTGCCTCGCCGGTTCAGAACCGGGGAGAGGCCCGCAATTTTGAGCGCCGCACTCCACCCCCCGCGCAAGTTGATCGGGAGCCGCGCGACCGCCATTTGGTCTCCCCGCGTAAAGGCGATTACGCAGTTGTTGCTAGGCAGCGCTGGCCAGACCAGCACCGCCTTCCCTCCCCTCCTTTGGCGGAACGTCCCCGGTTGGAGTCACGCCCCTCGCCATTCAGGCATCCGGTGGGATATGCCCATCCAGCGATGGCGCGTGGCTCGGGACACCGCGCGTACGAGGAATTTGAACTCCATCCTCGTCGGGAAAGACTTGGGTCTGGGTGTGGCGATCGGTCGCCGCCCAGACATTGTTAGGACATTGGCGCCTGCCCCGCTAAGGTACCCCTCAGATCGACACGGTTTTGTTGCCAACGGCATCGGTCGGGTCTGGGGGCCCACGGGGAACTCTGTTGTGGTCCGTGTCATTTTGGACATGGGAGCCCAGGGTTGCCTTTTGTCTATTGTTTTGTTGTTTGTTTGTATTGTTTTGGGCAAAATTGTTTTCTTGAGCGCCTTTGGACTGCGGGACTTGGTTGGGACGAGCCACTTCGGGAAACCCTGTTGGAAGATTGGCTCCAATTTGTATCCGCACTCCCTGCAGTCAACGAGGTCGTGTTACCCCGCGCTATCCTCCCCCCTGGGAGCTACACTGCTACCCTTGTTTGTGATGCGTCTTCGCACGGTTATGCAGCTGTTGTTTGTCTGCGCACCGTCTGCGCAACAGGCCAGGTGAATTTGTCACTGGTCTTGGCCAAGAGCAAGGTGGCCCCCCTCCGGACGGCACTGACCATCCCTAAGTTGAATTGTCAGGGGCGGCGCGTCTTGTGCGTCTATTGAACCACGTTGCTCACACTTTGGGTGGAACTTTGGACATTCGGGTTTCTTACGCCTGGACGGACAGTCAAATTGTTTTGTGTTGGTTGAAGACGTCCGTCCACTCTTTGGAGGCCTTTGTTGCGTATCGAGTGTCCCAGATTCAAGGTTTGAAACGCCTTTGATTTGGAGGCGCGTGCCTGGAGATTTGAACCCAGGCGCCGCGTGGCCTCACGTGGGTGCATGGCACCCCGCCTGTTTGCTTACCCCCTATGGTGGGGACCAGACTGGCTGACTCATCCCGAGGATGATTGGCCTCGATCGCCAGTCTTGATGTCGGGTCCTTTGCCCGGGCTCAAGGTGCTCGTTGTTGGAACAAAGGACCCTGAGTTTGTTGAGTCGATTTGGCTCCCTCGACAAATTGTTGAATTGTTGAATTGTTGTTGAATTGTTGGTGACTGATCGTCACATTATGAACTCGCATGCCGGTTGCAATGCGCTGTTGGCCATTCTGCAGCGAGAGTTTTGGATATTGTCGGGAGCCGTTAGTAAGTTGAACCCCCTTTTGGACGATACGGGTCTTTTGTTGTTTGGTTGTTGACGGTTGAGTCACTCTAGCCTTCCTTATGGGGTCCGTCACCCCCGTTTGTTGCCTAAGGAGGGCCATTAAATTGTGGTTGTTATTGTTGTTTGGTTGTTTGTTGTTTGTTGTTGTTTGACCCGCCAGCCTGCCCCCATTGGGGGGGTATTTTGAGGCCGCGGTGAAGGCGGTTAGGGACTCTGGCGCAGATTGTTGGGAGACACCGTTCCCACCTTTAAGGAGTTAGCTACGGTATTTTGCCGCATTGAAGCTGTGTTGAACTCGCGTCCATTGTGCCCGCTGTCTTCGGACCCGAACGTCTTGGAGGCCCTGACCCCGGGCCATTTTTTGATTTGACAGCCACTTGCCGCCCTGCCGGAGCACCCTTTTGTCGATGTGAGCCAAAATTGGCTATCGCGGTTTCAGTTGGTGCAGCAGCTCGCTCAGAGTTTTTGGAAGCGTTGGAGCTTGGAGTATTTGCACATCCTCCAGCAGCGCGTCAGGTGGACTGATAACGCGCAACCTTGTCGGGATTGCCAAGTGATTAGCGGACGGGAAGGCCCGTCCGGGGGGGGTAGATGTTTAGTCCCGAACGATTTGTTTACTCTATGCGCCTACGTTTCTAAACGAGTAACAGAGTGAGAACTGACTTGTCAGTTTGACGTTGGCACTTGACAGCTCTCTCTTGATTTGCCGCTAAAATAGGCCCGTCGCGTTTTGAGACGCCCGCGACGCTTTTGTTGAAATTAATCCTTTTAAATCGATCCGCTTGTGACAATTAGTCGTGATCCAGTTGTTTGATTGTTAATAACCCCTAATTTGACGTTTGATAACACGGGTTTTGGACATATTTTGGATAAATAGTTTGAAGGTCAAACCAAAGTGTTAGTGACGCTATTGGGGAACGAGTGATTTGAAGACCGCATGCTGTGATTGTCTCCAAGCCTTGTTGAAGCGGAATCTAACCTGAAGAATACTCGTAACGTCACGACACGATACACATACACTCACTTACATACATATCTCCAGGTTGGCACCAGAGCAGTGTCCTTCAACCAACAGGTAAGTGCTTTTGTTGTATTTGTAATTGTTCACTTGTATTGTCTGCTCCGCGTACGGCGGACAGTACGCTAGCCACTCTTGTCTCTAGAGCCCCACGATTATAACTCTTCCACTGCGCACTTGACATCGTATTGGGAGGCCTAGCCTGGCATCGTACACCCTTGGTGTGCTTCAAATGTGGCAAGCCAGGTCACATAGCCGTCCGGTGCACGAGCGGTGGTGGCGGCGGCGGCGGCAGCGGCGGCAGCGCGCCGGTCGACGGCGGGGCGCGGCGCGTCGATGTCTGCGTCCTACAGCCCCCATCGGGCACATTACAACACAAAGGTGAATTGTTACGCTTTACTTACGATTCTGGTGCTGAATGCTCGTTGGTAAAAGAAAGTTTTGCACCGAAATTTAATGGAAAACGTATTAGTAATGTTGTTACTATGACTGGTATAGGTCAAACGCGAGTATTCAGTACAGAACAGATTTTATGTTGTGTAGTGATTAACGATCACCCTCTCGAAATTTTATTGCATGTTTTACCCGACAACTATTTGCAAAGTGACGTCATGTTAGGTCGCGAGATTTTAAATCAGGGTTTTGCTGTAAACATGACGGCAACGGAGCTTTCGTTAGCAAAAGTCCTTTGTGTAAATTCGATGCGGCATAATAGTGATAACGCGTTTCAATCGGATTTAACTGTTATCGTGACGGATGTAAATGGCAACGGCAGGTCTAAGCTTTTGCAAATGCTGAATGAGTTTTCCGAATTTTTCATTACCGGTTTGCCTAGGACGCGAGTAAACACAGGCCAGCTTAAAATTAAGTTAATTGATCCGAATCGCACGGTGCAGCGGCGACCGTATAGGATGTCGGCGGACGAACGTAGCGTTGTGCGTGACCGTGTGAAAGAACTCTTAGAAGCGAATATTATCAGACCTAGCTGCTCTCCATTTGCAAGCCCAGCTCTACTAGTAAAGAAACAAGATGGTTCTGACCGCATGTGTATAGACTACCGCGAACTTAATAGTAATACCGAACGGACCGTAAAGAACCCCAGACGCGAGTAGACCGTTTTAAAGTCGCTCTTCGCTCAAAAATCTTTTAAAATAGTAAAAGTGCGAATTTTAACCCCAAAATAGTACCAAAGTGTGTGTCTTAGTGCGTGCTATAAGAAAAGTGCAGTACCACGGTGAAAACCCTATTGGTTTTCCCGAAAAAACTCAAAAACTGTGTTTCTTTTTCGAGCGTTAACCTCAAAAAGACGTGTTCGAGACCATTTTTGGCGTGCGGCGCCAGATTCATCGCGGCGACCCCCCGTTTTTATACTGCTGTTTTGAGGGGCCCACTTTGCCCCACATATTGGCAAAGAATTGGATTTTTCCCGCCCCTCCCCTTGCTGCGACGGGGGAAATACTGAAAACCACGTGGCCACAAGGTCACTGTTCCAGCTTTGTCCGGCTGCATTTTGCATCGGCATCACCTGGCAGACATCAGGAGCGACCGAGAACCGTTTCAAGCTTGCCCAAAAGTTGAATGGTTCTGGACTTAAAAATTTTAAACTTTTAATGTATTTCGTAAAACTTTAAATTTAAATATTCCCGAAAGTAAATCGATAACATATCGTTTTTATTATTTTTAAATTAAATTTAACATTTTTCCTATGTTTATACTTAATTTTAGATTTTTTGGTTAAAAAACCACGTTTCTATTGATTTTGAAGATTTTGTCTGTAAATTAACCATTAATAAAAAAGTATTACTCTTGTACACCTTTGGCTTTTAGCCGAGTGTGTAGGACTTAAAAATACAATTTCAACGAGCCCAAACACCGATATTGTGGGCTGGATATTACCGGAGATAGAGCCTATGTAATTTCATGGTGCCGCCATCTTGAAAAAACTAAAATCAAGATAACTCTTACGTCGGCCGTCATAAATATCCCGTGTTTGGACTCTGTGGAATGGGCGTCGCGCGAGGAAGCTAAAAATAAGACTCGCTCTACAATTGTAGAGCAATTAACAAATTTTAGGAAGGTGCTCTGTAACCTGTAATTTGACGGACTGATCATTGCATACAAGACCGCATTCTTCTGAGACCAGATTTGGTGAAGATACAACTCTTCCAAGTTTGGCGGCCATTTTAACGGCCATCTTGAAATTATTATAACCATTGTAGCTCCGTCATTTTTGGTCGTATTGAGTTGCGGTTTTCAGCATTGAGCCTTCCATATAGAGCACTCACAACTAGACTGCAGAACGGGCTCTATATAGAGCATTTTTTTTTTTTTTTTTTTTGTCATTATTGATCGGAACTGTATTCTCACAGCGGCTGTTACCTCTTAAATAAAACTCTGACTGCCTCCTCTACCCTTTCTCACCCTGACCGCTGTTTTTGGGTCGAATACCATATTAAAGTGCGGGTAGAGTCAACTGTGGGACATATTTAATTATCTTCTTTGTCTACCTACTACTACTAACGTCTTCAGTAGATCCAGTCGAAGCTCGTCTGTTGGTCTCCCAGCCGCGTATACCAACCAGTAGGTTCAATTATTAAAGTTAAGCTGACAGGATTCTTCAGAATCCTATTGTTTATTGTTTTGTCTATTACTTGTTGTTATTGTTTATTATACATGTTTACATTTGACAGGGGTACTCTTTACAATACTCCTACCCAAATATTGACGTTGGACTAGTTAGAATCCAAACCATACCGACAAAATGATGGGTATACGTACACCCGTAAAGAAACCGGCAAACCTGCCAAACAAAAGCCCACCGAACGCTATAGAAGAGGCCGGATCCTCTACGCAAAACGTAAGGAGAAGCGTGGGTGAATGGGAGGCTGGAAAGCCGGCAGGCAAGATGACTCCCCCAGTAGTAGAAAGACGGCCGCTAAAACCGACACCAGAGATACAAAGAAAATCCCTTGAGATGGTCCTCCTGAGTCCACCGGCCACAAAAACGAGAGTCGTGGAGGCCAGGATATGTCTCAACAAAATCAAGGCACATATGACCAACGCTAAAACTACAAAAAAGGAAATTAAGGAAGAGGTTAAAGCCCAAGCAGACCGGCTCTACTTCCTTATAAAAGAGTCCGAGCAGGAAAAAGGGCGAGTGCTGCCCCCAAAAATTATTACAAAATCAAAGGGGACTCAGGTGCAAACAGAAAAAGAAGAGGTAGAAGTAGCTGCCAGCACGGGGGTGGAGATAGAGTCGCTTAAAAAGGCCCTGGAGGACCATAGCCGAAACCTTCGGGAAAATAGCGACAAGCTCGATAGGCTGAAAGAGGCACTCAAAATTAGCGGAGAAAATATGGAGAAACTCTCCTACGCTAAGGCAGCGGCAAATCGGCCTATCGAGCAGCCACCAAAGCAGACGGCACTCCACTCCATTGTAGTCACCTCCACCAAAGAGACAGAAACAGGGGAGGAAATAATCGACCACATAAGAAAGGCGGTAAACGCAAAAGAGGGATGGGTCACAGTAGACAGAATCCGGAAAGCAAAGGACAGGAAGGTAGTGTTGGGATGCAAAACAGAAGAAGAAAGGGAGAGAATCAAACAAAGACTGGCAAGTGTGGGGAAATTGTTGAAGGTTGAAGACGTCAAAAACAGGGACCCACTGGTGATCCTGAGAGACGTCCTCACCTATAACACAGACGACGACATCCTCAAGGCTGTTCGAAACCAGAATAGAGACGTTTTCGAAATGCTAGCAAAAGAGGAAGACCGGGTGGAGATACTTTTTAAAAAGAAAACCAGAAATCCCCACATGCACCATCTTGTCCTCAGAGTCTCCCCAAAGTTATGGAACAGACTGCAGGATAGACAGGCAGTCCACATCGACCTGCAAAGAGTCCGAGTGGCTGACCAAACTCCGCTGGTTCAGTGTTCCCTATGCCTGGGATTCGGGCATGGTCGACGGCTCTGTAAGGAGCAAGTCGAAAAATGCAGTCACTGTGGGGGCCCACACATGAGGACGCAATGTGCTGAGTGGATGGCCGGAACAGCTCCATCATGCTGCAACTGTGTGCACGCAAAACTGGAAAATACCGAGCATAACGCATTCAGCGATGAATGCCCAGTTAGGAAGAGATGCGAGGTTCTGGCTAGAGTCAAGGTAGCATACTGCTAAAGATGAGACTGGCGACAAGGCAGGCACCCAAACCAGAGGATACATAGTTGCCCAAGCCAACCTACAAAGGAAGAAACTGGCAACCACCGAACTCTTCTTAGAGGCCAGTGAGCGAGTAATCGCGTTGGCACTGATCCAGGAACCATATGTGGGAGGAGCTAGGAGTATGAAGAGCTACCGCGGTGTAAGAATTTACCAGTGTGAGGCTGATGGAAGCGGGAGGGTAAAGGCGGCAATAGCCGTCTTTGATGATGACTTGGATGTCATTCCCCACCCCAAACTCACCACAAACAACATCGTTGTGGTAGAGATCCGGACCAAAACCTGAAAATCGCGGTAGTCTCTTATTACTTCGAACCGGACCAACCCATAGGGCCATACTTGGATCAGTTGACCAAAATAAAGTTGGAGCTGGGGACTGGAAAATTACTGATAGGTGGAGACGCGAACGCAAAGAGTACCTGGTGGGGAAGTACCATAGAGGACCCCAGGGGAGAAGAGATGTCCGGGACCCTGGAAGAGTTGGAGCTTCAGGTAATGAACACTGGTGATACGCCAACCTTTTACACTGTAAGAGGCGGTAAAGTATACAAAAGCCATGTAGACGTCACGGCATGCTCGCTCGACCTATTCGACCTGGTAGACGGCTGGCGAGTCGACACGGGGGCAACGAGCTCGGACCATAACACCATTTTATTTCAACTCAAAGTTAAAAGAGATAAAGGGATTAGTATCGTCAGAACAACTAGAAAGTACAAAACTAAAAAGGCAAATTGGGAAAAATTTAGAACTAAATTGGGGGAATTTAAGATAGAGAATAATATAAGTTTAGACAGCATAAACGGAATACACAACAGGCATGAATTAGAACAGGCAGTATTAAATTATCAAAACATAATTATGAAAGCTTGTGACGAGGCTATCCCTACAATCAGTAATAAAAGTAAAATTACCATTCCATGGTGGTCCGAGGAGCTCGCTGCGAAGAAGAAGGAAGTCGCCATGAAGAAGAATCGCATCCGCAACGCCGCACCGATCCGTAGAGCGATGGTCGTCAACGAGTACCTGAAAGCAAAAGAAGAGTATGAGTGCCAAGCCAAGAATGCCCTGGTAACCAGCTGGAAAAAATACTGCGAAAGACAAGATAGAGAAGGGCTGTGGGAGGGTATATATAGAGTCATCAGAGGGACCACCAGGAGACAGGAAGATATGAACCTAATGAACGATGGTGCATTCCTGAACCCGAAAGAATCGGCAGCCTTACTCGCCGACACGTTCTATCCAAAGGATACAGCTGAAGATGACAATGTGGACCACAGGCTCACCAGAGAAGCAGCCAGACGGGTAAATGAGTGGCGACATGATGAATATCATGACCCACCATTTACACCGCTGGAGCTGAAGACAGCCGTGGGACACTTTAATCCGAAGAAAGCCCCCGGAGCGGATGGATTCACGTCGGATATCTGCAGTCGAGCGATCGACCAGGACCTGGACGCTTTCCTTGCCCTATGCAATAAATGCCTAGAATTGGCACACTTCCCAGACATCTGGAAAGAGGCAACGGTGGTAGTCCTCAAAAAACCGGGCAAGGATAATTACCTTAACCCCAAGTCATACAGACCAATAGGTCTTCTGCCGGTCTTGGGGAAGGTCCTAGAGAGGATGGTAGTGGCGAGGATCAAGTGGCAGCTTGTACCGCGGCTTAGTACTCGTCAGTTTGGCTTTATGCCCCAGAAGAGCACCGAGGACGCCCTCTGTACGCTAATAAAGCATGTACAGGACAAGTTGAGGCTAAAGAAGCTAATTGTCCTAGTGTCATTAGATATAGAGGGCGCTTTCGACAGCGCATGGTGGCCAGCAATTAAGGTCAGGCTGGCTGAGGAAAAGTGCCCGGTGAATA
Source organism: Aporophyla lueneburgensis (assembly GCA_932294355.1). NCBI lineage: Eukaryota > Metazoa > Arthropoda > Insecta > Lepidoptera > Noctuidae > Aporophyla > Aporophyla lueneburgensis. The sequence continues at coordinate 6,149,299 of OW028742.1, forward strand.
CCAGGAGGCTACTTGACAGCTACCTCGACGGCAGAAAAGTACGGGTAAGGTATGCTGGGGAGGAATGCACGAGAGAGACAAACAAGGGCTGTGTTCAAGGTTCAATCGGTGGTCCCATCCTGTGGAATCTCGTACTGGACCCGCTACTGCAAGACCTGGACGAAAACGGCTACTTTGTGCAGGCGTTCGCAGACGATATAGTTTTGGTCGTCGATGCTGACACAGCGGCTGAAGTCTCCAGAACTGCCAATGCGGCCCTCGCCCGTGTTCAGAGTTGGGGTGTCAGAAACAAGCTAAGGTTCGCACCGCACAAAACTTGTGCGATGCTAATAACCAATAAGCTCAAGTACGACACCCCAATTCTGACCATGGCTGGGGTCGGTATTGGTATGGTCAGGAGCATAAAGCTGCTGGGGCTCACCATAGACGACCGCTTGACGTTTAGCGAGCACACAAACAACGTCTGCAGGAAGGTGGCCGAAGTATACAAACAGCTGTCACGTGCGGCCAAAGTCAGCTGGGGCCTAAACCGCGAAATAATTCACGTTATTCACACCGCCACGATTGAGCCAATTATTACATACGCGGCTGGAGCCTGGGCTCCCGCTACGAAAAAGCTGGGTATACGGAAGAGGCTGGGCTCTGTCCAACGAGGATTCGTCCAGAAACTTTGCAAGTCTTATCGTACGGTCTCATTGAACTCGGCACTGGTACTGGCTGGGATACTACCTCTAGACCTCCGCATACAAGAGGCAGCCGCCCTGTATGAGGCAAGGAGAGGGTCATCCCAGTTCATGCCAGAAGACAGGGAAATAGAGAGTATGGTAAGATTTGCAGAGACAATTCACCCTGCTAAACAAATGACCTTGGAGTTCATGTGCCTGGCAGACCAACAGCTTGTGGACAGCCAAAACGTGCAGGCAGTGCGAATATTCACTGACGGCAGCAAGATTGAGGGGAAGGTTGGAGCTGCATTATCATTGTGGGATAATGAAGGTGAATTCCAGAGCCTCAAACTTAGTCTCGCCGCGTACTGCACTGTTTACCAGGCGGAACTACTGGCCATTTGCAAGGCAACGGATGTAATCCTCAAGCGCAAAGAGACGAGCTATGGATTGTACAGCGACTCAATATCAGCATTGCAGACGCTTGCAAATAATGGCTCGCTCCATCCCCTGGCGATTCGCGCTCGAGTAAATGTGGCTCGGGCTTTGGACCAAAACAAGAACATTTCTTTCTTTTGGATTAAGGCCCACGCCGGTATACCGGGGAATGAGCGCGCGGATGAACTGGCGAAGGAAGCGGCATTGTCACTACGGAGGAAGCCGGATTATGACCAGTGTCCGGTTTCATTCATCAAGCGTCAAATCCGCTTGAGTTCGCTTGATGAGTGGAATCGGAGATATGTGTCTGGCAAGACGGCCTCGGTGACGAAAATGTTCTTTCCGGACGCCGTAGCCGCCTACCGCATTGTAAAACAAGTGAGACCAACAGGCGTGCTCACACAGATACTAACGGGGCATGGTGGGTTCTCGGAATACTTAAACCGGTTTAAGTGCAAAGAGAGCCCAGCCTGCTGTTGTGACTCCAGTGTAGCGGAATCAGTCCCACATCTTGTTCTGGATTGCCCAATATACGAGAAGGAGCGATACAACCTGGAACAGGAAATAGGCATAAAGGCTCATACAGACAGGCGCGACTTGTCGCGCGACCTGCCGCGGAGGCGATTCTGCGATATATCGCGACGCAACACCTTTCACACTGGCCTGCTCGTCGCGCGCGGATCGCGCGCGATTCGCGCGCGACAAGCAGCGCGACAGCTTTTAGTACATTTTGTATGGCGTCGCGCCGTGTCGCAGCGATATCGCCGCGACACGGCGCGACGCCGTGAGAAATGGTATAAATGGCGGTACAATCTGGGCTGAGCTCAGTAGTAAACGATCTTAATCAGAGGAAGAAGGCAGGTATGTGGATGATTGCGGGTCGTAGGTTCGATTCCCTGGTCGGTCGACATAGGTACCTACTTAAGTTAGGTAATGTCACACAACCCAACCCAACTAGAGGTACCTACGCTTGAAGTACTTTTACGTAGTAGTTGTTTAAAAATCAAGTTTTGAAGTCTAGGTAATCATGTTTGATTTTATTGACGGCCTGCTTAGTTTTCAATTCATGTGATTTCGGAAAAATGACTTTGTTTTATACATGTTAAGTGTACTTTCCGACACGAAAATTATTATGAGGAGATTAGGTACATATTATGATTTTGAAATCTTAATTTACACTCTCGTAAACTACGTTTAATAGGTACGCATAACTGGCGAAATGCGGGTGTAGGTAGGTACTATACGTACCGTTACCTCTGTGTAACCCTTTGGGGATTGCAGGGGCGATGTTATGTGTGTTTAAAAAAAAATCAGTAATTAATAACCTAATATGTCCAATGAGTGATCTAATCTAAACTAATATTATAAAGAGGAAAGATTTGTTTGTTTGTATGTTTGTAATGGGTAAACTCGAAAACTACTGAACCGATTTTAATTTTTTTTTCACCAATAGAAAGCTACATTATCAGCAACACTTATAGGCTATATTTTGATTTAAAAAAAGAGATCCTTACGAAAATAGCAAAAATGTAACCCAAGGTATCCAAAAATTGCCTATAAACGTCATTATTTGGCGTAGGTACGCTGCTTTAACTATTGATGGTACATATAATAATGTACTACATGTTTATAGTCTAGTATTACCTATCAAAAAGTCTGCGAGGCTGTATGTCCAACTATTACAGTTAAGTCATAATAACCGCTTTTTGTTCAAATGAGTCAGTCAAAACACGGGTAGAATCGTAAGATGATGACATTCGTATCATGATATTAATCCTTATCCAAATAAATGGTTTCATAATCGAGGCTAATTATACACACGTCAATTACTCTTTAAAATATTCAAATCAGACCTTTCGTTTAGAAGTTACGACGGGCATACAATGCTAAAAGTAAGAAAAATGCCGCGGTGTGAGCGAACAGCCCTACGCTTAGTCTATTAGTAATGAATATACTCAAAAACTACAGAATTGATTTTAAAAGTTCTTTCACCAATAGAAAGCTGTATTATCGCTGAGTAAGACAGCCTACTTTTAATCCCGAAAAAATGCACAGTTCCTGTGAGTCACGCGGACGAAGTCGCGGGTGAAGTGCTAGTTGTAAATATAGTTACTTCTAACAAACTGCTTCGTTGGTCTAGCGGTCGCAAGTACAACAGCGCATGTCCAGGGGCTTGTAATATGCACACAGCCGCTCGTTCGCATACACACATTGACATTTGAACTCGAACTGACTCTCGCACCGCTGACATCACGCAGCTCGCACATCCTAGCGGAGACCTAGCGCTCTTACGATGAATCGGGCGCACGCTCCGCCGCGAGCCATTTCAACTCGAGGTGCACCCGCCCATTTAGAAGTATTAAGTAAGTATTATTATTAGTGATATATACATATTATACATAATATGTTGTGTGTTCGGGGTAGGTTTATCTACGTAATTAAACACTACTTTAAAAACTGTAGTATAAATGATTATCATCACTAATATGTAAAATACACGGCGCAATCTAGGAATTACATACATTCACGGTTGATGTTTGTAGATGTAGTGGACTGGCGAAGGCGTCCGAAGGGCGCGGGCCGGTGCATGGGAGACGTGATGGTCCGATCGTCCTCGCGATTCGGTAATGTTCGGTCGGTAGCTTCGATCAATATTTTGATCGAAGGTCGGTAGGGATGAAGCGGCCTACGGCCGAACGAGTGCTGGGGCTCCGCTGGCGGCCCTCGGTATTTTGCTAGGTGCATACCTACAGCATAGTAAGCGGATGTACAACACGTGTTTAGCCTACCTACAAAGTATTAATTTGACAAACAAATTACTTATAATGACAAAATTATAGGCGTGGGAGGCAGTCTGCTGACTGTAATATTGAAGAGACTAAACTCCCTGAAGATACGAATAAAAATGTTGGACAAAGTATTATTTTGTAATCATTGAATAATGCCAAAGCATAATTGAAAAAATGCAAATAAAAGGTGCTTTATTCTCGCGGACGCCACGCCGTTCGCATAGAAGCCTCCGCCGCAGTTGCAGTGCCGCGCCTTTTATCTCACGAAGCAACGTATTTTGGTAACCAAGTGTACAACCACGTGCGTGAAGACGAGTAGTGTCAGCACATAGCACACACACGCACGCAAACACACTTTGGCCATGTCTCGGACGAGTCGGAAGTCGGACGGTACCACGGATAAATAGGACGGTACCGTCAGCTCCTGCATTTAAACACACAACTCGCTTTATGTCAATTATTTCCTCACTACTGCTCTCAAACCGGTGTCAAACTGTCTTAGAACCAAAAAATTCGAAAACATGGGGCACCTATGGCCCAGCAGGGTCCGCGTGGTGGATTAAGGCCCACTCCCTCTCTGTGAGAGGAGGCCTGTGTCCGGTTGTGGGAATATTATAGGCTGATGAAGAGATATACATAATGTAATGTGGATGTTTAAAGGCTAAAAATATTTCTGTATTAAATGCGATCGTAACAAATATGATTAAAGTCATTCATACAACCCTCTAAATTCATTTAATTCAATTGAATGAATATGTCATCATTCAGCTAAAGTAAGATATCGCGGACCAATTCGGTTTTACCTCAGCACTAAAATTTTTTAACAAGATCGGTGTGGTTCGTCCGTTGTGCGACTAGGGTTGCCAAATGAGTCGCGAAAAAATACCGGACAACCCCAAACAGGGGGGAGGGGGTATGCTAGGTCGCAAAAAATACCGTTTTTATACTAATATTTTATTTTAATTAATCAACATCATATAAATTAACTTAATTAGTATTAGTAACAAAATATAATGCAGTTATAAGATACAGACAGCGAGCGAGGAGCGCGCGCGAATTTTGCGTTTGAGGGATTTCATATGCCTACTTTTGTAGGCGCTTGTGACCAGTAGTACCGACTTTCCTCAAAATATCGGACATTGTTCCGTCCGGTATGACCATTTATTTTTTACCGGACAGGCCTCGAAAATACCGGACTGTACGTGTAGTGGACGAATGGGATGTGATCAACACCCTTACTCGCTCTGGGACTTCTCCCACGTTTTTGACGTGCTTCCCTACTTACCTAACTGCGCTGGTAGTACACGTCACCACGCACCCCTGAATGCGTAATGACGGTACGGTCGACCAAGACCTCGGGAGACTAAACGTTTTTGACTGTAGGTACTCTGATAGAAACGAAAAAAAAAACACTTTTCTTCTAGTACTTCTTGTCCATAGATTTCGGCTTGTTTCTTCGTTGTGCTTCTTCAACGGCTGAGCTGCGACTAAATGGGCCCGTTTTTTTTTTTTTTTTGTAGGACATCTCGTAGTTAACCTGAAAGATTTTTACAACTTAAACGGATTGTAGCCCGACGAGTTCTAAAAGTTACCTTTTTAGGCCTCCAGCCGGGGCTTATTATACTTAAAAACTAAAGCGAAAGCTCTAAGGGTTACCCCGACGGGGGTACGAACCTCGGCTTAGGCAATCACTGGTGGGGGGACAGCAAGGGACTGGCTGGATCTGGGTTAAGAAATGGACCCGGCCGATCGTGCCTATTTTATAGTCGCCGGGGCCGCTTCCCATTACCTTATAGAGGACCGCGATTTTTGAGCCCATTTCACTGTTAGTTTTCACCAAGCCGAAATCTTTGAACCCTTTATTTTGCATTAATTATCACATAACCCCTTACAATCTATATATTTTTACATTTGTTATGTGGTCCCTTCTTATAAAAAAACACAATATTACATGTACATAGTCACAATAAAAACTTTCTAGAACAAAAACTTACAAGGTTTAACTTAAGACAATGTCACTATCTTTAATTTACAATATCTCCGAATCCTGTGGTCCGATTTTGATAATTTAAACGCTAAAAGTGGTTTTACATCTAATTCTATCGTTTACAATAAAAATAACAACAATCGGACCATAAACAAGAAACCTCATTTTCAAGTTACGTAATTATAGAAAATCCTTACGAAATTTTTGTACATTTCCTTACAAGATTCACTCAAAATGAAGTTAATTAGATTCTAATAAGAGAACTAAACATGAAATCTATAAACTAAAACTAATTAGAATCTAAAATCTTAATGTATGAACAAAACTTTTCAAAATTATTAAATTCCTTACTAATTACAAAATTATTCCTTATATTTACATTTTATTATCAAGACGGTCTTTGCGCTACTTGCACCCACTCCCAGAGGGGGTCTCATTTTTTGACATTTTTCGAACTATTGAGATCTTTACTAATTTAAAAATGCTTTCTAACTTACAAAATCATTGTCAGGGTGCACTCCGATACTACTTGCGCCTAGATGTTTAGATTTCGTCGCCGACAGTACGCTTAAATACCGGACATCTGGCAACCCTATGTACGACCGAGGTTCGCTGACGACATCCAAGCTGAGCCGAACTACTTAGGTTAAAGTCAGTGAGATCTGTGCGTGTTACGACTGACAGAGGAAAAATCATAGAAGGGAAAATGAACATAGAATTATTAATTGACTTAGTACAGGCCAAGCCTATCTTTTACGACGTGAGGTGTGCTACCTACAGAGATAAAAGATAGAAAGGCAGAGTATGGGGACAAATTACAACAGAATTGCATTCCACAAGTAAGTACCTACATACTTCTTTAGATAACAAAGATCGAATTCGGAAATGAGATCGTAAACTGAGAAATGTGGGATAAACTGCCTATTTGGTTGTCATGGCAATAATAACATTTGTTTTAAAAAATGTTATTATATTTTACTAGCTTTTGCCCGCGGCTTCGCCCGCGTGGATGTCGGAAATTAACGCAGGACGACGTACTACGGCGGTGAGAATGTGTTAATCCAGGTTATATAGGTAATAGCTGTCACCCGCGACTTCGTCCGCGTGGTATTTAACAAAAAAATGTTCATTAGTTTTATATTTTTTTCGTGAGATCCTATTTTTTTTTTCTAAGATATAAGTAGCCTAAGTTACTCCTTGTTAGATCAGCTATTTTACAGTAAAAGTCCCGTCAAAATCGGTTCATTTCAGAGATTAGCCGGAACAAACAGACAGACAGACAAAAATTGTAAAAAAAGTTGTTTTGTTATATTTACCGTGTATACATCCATGTACACTTAGTAAAAAGTGGTTATCTTAATATTACAAACAGACACTCCAATTGTATTTATTTGTCTAGATTTATGAAATACCTACTATCATTAATGTAGATTCTTTTATATTTTGTGAATGACTGTGAGAACGTTGTAGGCCTTATAGGATGTACACAATTTTCTATTTTATTAAGTACCTGGTACCTACTTGTTGATTGCCCAATCACGAGGACAGTTCCTCCCATAGCTATTAAAACTAAAACCTAACCTAAGTAAGTACCAATGTCGATCGACCGGGGTATCGAACCTCAGGCCCCACGATAAGCAAACACGCATAGATCTGTGTTCGTCTTATGACGAAGATCGTCTACTACTGAGCTCAGCTTGGATTGCACCGTCCTTTATACTCTCTTGTGTGGTGTCGCGTCGCGGTCGCGAAATCGCGGCGATATCGCCGCGACATCGCCGCGACGCCATACAAAATGTACCAATAAGCTGTCGCGCTACTCGACGCGGCGCGACCGTGTCGCGGCGCGCCAGGTCGCCCCTGTGTGAACGGTCGCGCGCGTTTTCATAGAAATTGTTCTACGGATATAAATCGCCGATTCGCGCGCGACTGTCGCGTCGCGCTAGTCTGAACGAGCCTTAAAACTACACAGACAAAAAGTAAGGGAAATAATGCTGGGTAAACAAAGAAACATATTCATAGCTTACTGTGAGAATATAGCCGATAAGGTAATAAAAAATAATAAAACACGGTAATAAAACTATGTTTCGTATTATATTAAGTATAATTACCGTAAGCATAGGACACTTGCGCACAAAATGTAATTAGAATTAACATTAGGTTAGAGTAAACAACATGTATTAGTTATACTATATATTCGAAGTATTATAAATATGAAGTAAAAATGTACAATAAAGGATTTGTAAGAATATTTAATTAAGCACCATTTGTAAGTTATAAGCATAATGTAATGGTATAATATGTATAGTATAACGCAATCTAAAGCATATGTAATAAAGAAACCCTGAAAAAATTATTTACCCTAAAACTCAATAAAGTAATATTAATAGAAGATTAGGATAAGATAACGGTGGGAGTCCCACTCACTGCATAAAAGTTGAAGGATAAAAGAAAGATACAGTATGAAGCATGGAAGTACGAGAGGCATGTAAGCGAGAACTGGTATGGAAAAGGAGTAGATATAGAATAGGCGCCAATTATGTTGGCGGAACTAGTCCAAAAAAAAAAATAGTAATACCGCCTCCGATCGTTACCCGCTTCCTCTAATCTCCGATCAAATCGCGCGTCTCCATGGTGCCAATTATTATTCAAAATTAGATTGCACTAGCGGATTTCATTTAATACCTGTGAGTGTAAAGTCGATTGAGAGCACAGCATTCATAACACCTGAAGGTCAATATGAATTTTTGACTATGCCATTTGGCCTAAAAAATGCTATCTCAGTTTTTCAAAGAGCTATCATGAAAGCCTTAGGTGACCTTGCTCATGACTACGTGATCGTGTACGTCGATGACATTTTGATCATATCTCCCGATGTAGAGTCAGGTTTACAAAGACTTCAAACTGTATTAGAAGTTCTGACTAAAGCTGGCTTCTCTTTGAATCTTAAGAAATGCTCCTTCCTCAGGACGAAGGTAGAGTTCTTGGGATTTGAGGTAGAGTCTGGCCAGGTCAGACCCAATCGTAAAAAAGTCGAGGCCTTAACGGCTCTCCCCCCTCCTGAAACGGTGACCCAACTACGGCAGTTTATAGGACTAGCCTCATATTTTCGCCAATTTGTGCGCCAATTTCTCTAGAAAAATGGCCCCCTTGTACCGACTGACTTCACTGAAAAGCGAATTGACATGGAAACCCGAGCACGAAGACATTCGCCAAAAAATAATCTCCACCTTGACGAGTGATCCGGTATTGGCGATCTATGATCCAGAACTCCCGGTAGAGCTACACACAGACGCAAGTAGTTTAGGTTATGGAGCAATTTTGTTCCAAGCCAAGACTGATGGTAAGCGTTGTGTGGTAGCGTACTTCAGTAAGAGAACATCTCCTGCAGAGAGCAAATATCATTATTACGACCTCGAAACCCTCGCAGTTGTGAACTCTATTAAACACTTTAGGCAATATCTTCATGGCAGAAAGTTTACCGTCGTTACGGACTGCAACTCATTGAAATCTTCCCAAACGAAGCAGGAACTGACGCCCCGGGCGCATAGATGGTGGGCTTTTCTGCAATCTTTCGATTTTGACGTAACTTATAGGGAGGGGAAACGTATGTCGCATGTAGATTTCTTTTCACGAAACCCTCTAGCACTTGATTCAAAATCAATAGAGTCCCATGTTAGTCCAAAACGCATAAACGTTACTGAACTCTCACCCAATTGGCTTCAAGCCGAACAACAACGTGACGTTGAGATTTCTAAAATCATAGGTGATTTAGAAGAGAATCAAATTGATGAGCAATTAGCTAAGTCTTATGTGCCACGTTCAGGCGTCCTTCACCGTAAGATCCAACGCAACGGTAGGTCTAAATGCTTACCGTATTTACCTCGTGCTCTCCGATGGTCAGTAGTCAATAATTTTCACGACTCTATCGTTCACCTCGGTGCTGAAAAGACGACTGAAAAGCTTTTCGATTATTATTGGTTCCCCGGAATGTCTCAGTACGTTAGAAAATTCGTAGATAGCTGCGTTACGTGCAAAGTCGCGAAGTCTCATTCCGGTAAAGTTCAAGCCGAATTGCACCCGATACCTAAGGTCAGGAAAGCTTAGTGGGAAGAACGATAAGAAAGAATACATTTTCGTCATAATCGATGCGTTTACGAAGTACGTGCTGCTCTACCATACGTCAAACATTGACTCTAAGAGCAGTATTCATGCGGTGACTCAAAGTGTAGCGCTCTTTGGTGCTCCGGCTCGCATAATCGCGGATCAAGGACGTTGTTTCGCCAGTAGAGAATTTCGCGATTTTTGCTTGAACAAGAATATCGACTTGCATCTGATAGCGACAGGTTCGTCTCGCGCTAATGGGCAGGTAGAGCGCGTCATGAGTGTCCTAAAATCGATGCTAACTGCTATAGAGACTAGTGATAACAAATCGTGGCAGGACTCTATAGGTGATGTTCAACTGGCTTTAAATTGTACCATGAATCGAGTTATAAAAGCATCACCTCTGGAGCTTTTAATAGGCAAAGTTGCGAGGCCATTATCGTTGATGTGTAGCGATGTAGAGACCGATGTAGACATAGAGGAAATTCGCGAGCGTGCGTCAGAAAATATTAAGAAGTGTGCGGAATATGATAAGACCCGGTTTGACAAGACAAAGGCAAAAATTCAAAAGTTTGCGATTGGTGATTTTGTGTTATTAGAAAATGAAGAAAGAAATCAATCAAAATTAGATCCAAAATTTAAACGTCCATTTAAAGTGATAGAGATTTTGGATGGTGATCGTTATACATTGAAATCTTTAAATTCTAAGCGTACCTACAAATATGCACACGATAGGCTGAGGAAGATGCCAGCGGGTCATGTACCACTCAATGTTGACGAGGATTCTGATTAAGTTGTGGTAGAAGATCGAGTAAAGCATTCTATCGGCCGTATTGTGTTCGACCGTACCAGTGGTTATTACGTAGTCGTAGCCCGGTAGAAAGCGGTGTCTCTTGAAGCAACTCAAGTAGTCCGTGGGTGCGCGATGGGCGTTTAACTCTGGCGGAGGTCGGGGTCTGCAGAGACCGTAGTGTGTAGTCAGTGGGTGATGCACACGGGCGATCCACTTGATGGATATGCGTACAGAAGTTTTGATCCATGCGCTGGATGTGTGAAAGCAATGAGATTGCTGGTCGGCTGGAGAGCCGTGGCGTTAGAGGTTTTACTCGAATGTTCCTGAAAGATTGGTAGTTTGTTTTGGAATACAGTTGTAAAGGTTGATTCGAACGACTATGGTACATGGCCTAGGGTAGTGATTGTTGTATTTTTGATTCTCAATTTTACCGTGTTTGATTTTATTAAAGATTAAGATTTGAAACCGAGTCTTAAAAGTGTGGTCAGGAGTGACCGAGTGGAACAATATTCTCTCGTGGACTATTTGTTTTGCAGATTAGCTAACACACGAGGACGTGTGCACGCAGGAAGGCCGTGTCGCAATCAAGTCGTATCCGGTACGCCAGCGCCATCCGGTGGCGCTCGATGGAGTTGGTGGTGCGCGCGCCGGCGAATCAAGACTTCACTTCTCGGTCGGCGAGCGGCGCGTGCGGATCACTGAACCATCGCGCGTTCTGCGATACGTATCTACGTAGTTATACGAGTGTACCTATTTAAACTGTTAAATAGCAAATCGGAATTATAGCCTACTTGATTGAGTGTACAAGTCTGTTTTCTTCATCCAACACTACCCACTGACGCCCATAGTTAAGAAGCCCAAGAATGAGTGCCAATGATGATGGAGACAGTCCTCCCTCGTTATATATAGAGAAGTATGTTTATCAGTTGTCTAGTACCCATAACACAAGCTCTGCTTAGCTTGGGACTAGATGGCGTTGTGTGATAGTTGTGGAATATTATTTATTTATTATTATTTATTATATATTGAAAAAATAATGTGACAATGTTGTTTCACTTATGCGGCACTATTAATGGCTTTATGTTACGTTCCATTTTATTGAATTAGTACCTTTACCTACAGTGTTAATTATTATGATTCACAAACATTTATTAATAATTCATACTAACTATATTAAATAACGTTAAAAATAAAATAAATAAAATATATAAATAAATTAAAATAACAATAAATTGGACGAACTAATACAACAAGGAATGTGAAGACAATGTTGACCCGATCAGCAGCACGACGAGCACGCCCACCACCTCCGGACTCGTCTCTCAGCTCCGCCTCGCCGCCGCCGGTACCCAGCCCCACTGCGGGCGCTGTGACGACACCGGCCGTGGCAGTTGCGTCGAGCTCGAGCGACGAGTACTTCTCCCCGCCCACGACGCCACCACCTGCTCGTCGACGGGGAGGACGCCGGCCGCCGGATGGTTTAGGACCTCGAGGCCCACCGGTCTCTGATAGGGTCCCAGCTCCCGGCGGAAGTGTGCAGCGCATGAGATGGACAAGATCCATCAACGAGAATGTCATGCGCTCATACTATGGGGCTACAGAGGGGGGAAAGAATCTGACCGCGTACCGTGTTCGGATGCTCTCTCTTTTTCAGGTGCTTGAGCCAGCTGTCAACGTTTCAAGCCAACGACTATCGGATCAGGTGCGGGTCATCCAACGTAATCGTATGTTGGATGACACCGTACTTGATCGCTTGCAAAATGAAATGCGGAGTAGCCACGTCATCGCCCCCACGCCGCAGAATGCTGAAGTACCACCGCAGCCTGTAACAAGTTATGCTGACGTGGGATGTGATGACAGGGCTACAAACGTAAGTACCCAGTGCAGTGATGAATTGAGGAGTGCTTTGGAGGGTGCGATCCGGGAATATCGGTTTATGACGCCCGAACTTAGACCACGCTTACCTCGTTTGCCCATGCATAATAAAAATAGGGCGCTGGTGGCGGCTTTGGATTCGCAGTTGTCAAATTATTTTGATGACTGCGAAGATCTCACCGATACTCATTCGATTCTGTACTGCGCAGCTGTAGCGGCATGTCGTGTAGCTCACGTTAAATTTCCTAATGATTCTAGAGCTACACGACCGAAACCAGCCATACCAGCTTGGCAGTGCAGAATTGAGCGACGTATTGGTGGGGCCAGAGCCCTCATCGGCAAACTAATCTGCTTCAGGGAGGGCAACACTCGCCCTAGAGTGATGCGCTTTGTGAGACGGGCGTTCTCAGGGACTGATATTGGCCCTCAGGACTATATGTCCCGTGTCACAGAGCGCATAGACTTCCTGAAGCAGAAAGTTTATGCATGGGCGAACCGTATTCGTAGGTATAAGCGACGGGTGGACCGATACACTCAGAATCGTACCTTCCAAAGTGATGAGAGGTGGATTTATAGGAGTTGGGAGTGACCGGACCAAGGTGTGACTGACACGCCCCTTCCGGATGATGACGCCATGTCTTCGTTCTGGCGAAATATCTGGTCGGTGCCTGTCAGTCACACCGAAGGTGACTGGACTAGGGAAATCGAGCGGGCGTGTGGCCAAATAATAGAAATGGGGGCAATTACCATCAGCCCCCAAGATGTCGCTTGTGCAGTCCGCCCGTTGCCTAACTGGAAATCTCCAGGACCGGACGGACTGCACAACTTTTGGATCAAGTGGCTCCAAAAGTCACACGCTCGCTTGGCATCTCAATTCCAGTCAGCCTTAGAGTCCGGATCGTTGCCCCAGTTCCTAACAACAGGCATAATCCACCTGCTCCATAAATCAGGAAGCACCGCGGAACCCAAAAATTATAGACCGATCACGTGTTTGCCGACGGTCTATAAAGTTCTTACATCCATTTTGAGAGCTTAAATTTGCAAACATATAGACACTAACTCCATCATGTCTGTCTGTCAAAATGGATGTAGGAACGGATCCCGCGGTACTATTGAGCTGCTCCTCATTGATATGGCCATTAGCCAACAGGCTCGTCGTTCCCGAAAGGATCTGTCGACATGCTGGATAGATTATAAGAAGGCCTATGACTCGGTGCCACATACATGGCTCATGAGGGTGCTGGAGTTGTATAAAGTAGATACAATTCTGCGCACCTTCCTAATGTCATGTATGGGGTAATGGAGGACGGTCCTTCGCTATCCAGGATGTCGAAATATTCGGAGGAATAGCGAGCCGATAAGGATCGAGCGAGGCATATTTCAGGGTGATAGTCTGAGTCCGCTTTGGTTCTGCCTAGCTTTGAATCCTCTGAGCACACTGCTTGAGGATTCAGGTTTAGGCTATCGGTTGAGGAGAGGAGGTCAGGTTATTTCTCACCTCCTGTACCCCTGGATGACCTTACACTCTTTGCCCACAACAATTTGCAACTTATGGAGCTACTGAAGGTAACTGAAACCTTCAGTAGCGCCATCAGGATGGAATTTGGTGTGGACAAATGTGCGGTCATGCATGTAAAGCGAGGAGACATTGTGGAATCCGTGGGAACCCAACTCTCGGATTCCACAAACCTTCGAGCCCTCTCAGCATCCGAAACCTATAAGTATTTGGGTATGTCGGAAGCGTTGGGCATCAATGTTACTGACATGAAGCAATCGTTGAAGGACCGCTTCTTTGGCCGCCTGAAGAAAGTATTAAATAGTCTTCTGTCAGGCGGAAATAAGGTACGCGCCTTCAACGGTTGGGTCATGCCGGTTTTGATGTACTCTTTCGGCATACTCAAATGGACTCAGACCGAACTCGATGCCTTAGATAGGAGGGTCCGGATACTGTTGACTGCACATCGAATGCATCACCCACGTTCATCGGTAATGAGACTGTATATCCCGCGAAAGTGTGGAGGTCGAGGCTTTTTAAACGTTAAGACTCTCCACCATCGCGAGATATGCAGCCTCAGGGAATATTTCCTTAAAGCCGACGTGGGGATGCATCGAGATGTGATCGCGGTGGACAAGGGCCTCACCCCGCTCTCCTTGGCTAACGAGAACTGGCGCAAGCCGGTAGTACTTAACACTAATGACCGCATGGAGGTATGGCAGAGTAAGGAGCTCCACGGACGCTTTTTCCGGGCCCTACATGGACCCGATGTAGATCTACTAGCGTCCGTAGCCTGGTTGCGTTTCGGTGACCTCTTTGGGGAAACCGAAGGTTTTGTCTGTGCAATTATGGACGAAGTTATGATGACGAAGAATTACCGGAGGTATATTGTTAAAGACGGCACGGTGGACATCTGTCGGGCATGCCACCGTCCGGGCGAATCCATCAGACATATTATCTCCGGGTGTTCTCGTCTAGCTAACGAGGAGTACTTGCATAGACACAACCTTGTAGCCAGGATTATCCACCAGCAACTTGCTCTGAAATATAGCCTTGTGGAATCGGAAGTGCCGTACTACAGTTATGTGCCCGACCCAGTTCTCGAAAATGGACATATCACACTCTACTGGGATCGATCCATCATCACTGACAGGACTATTGTTGCAAATAAGCCTGATATAGTGGTGGTGGATCGATCAGTGCGGCGCACAATGATTGTTGACATTACAGTCCCGCATGACGAGAACCTCGTGAGAGCCGAAAAAGATAAACAAATCAAGTATCTTGACTTGGCTCGCGAGGTTGTCGACATGTGGGATATGGACTCAGCGATCATTGTGCCGATAGTCGTCACAGCCAATGGCTTGATATCCAAGAGTCTCGACCAACATCTGAAGAGGCTCTCGTTGGGCAGCTGGGTCAAGGGCTTGATTCAGAAAGCGGTACTTCTGGACACGGCTCGCATCGTCAGGAGGTTCCTCTCTCTGGAGCCCTGACCGCCGGTAGCTTGGACCCTGTTCCCGATACCGGTGGGCTACTATTTTTTATATTTTTAAATGTTTTTTTTTTTAACTAATATTTATAAATATAATTTATAAGAATGTTTAAATGGAATAAAGAAAAAATAAATAATAATAATATATATGTTCCTCTTTTTTTATTGTTTACAACGCTAGTCTTAAAATTTGACAAATTGGCTCATTGTGCCAGTGGAGTACGTGATTTCATTTGTATCATTTCTGTATCTTTTTTTTTTTGTGTAATTCTTATTGTGAAATAATTTTTTATCCCGAACAAATAAAATAAAAATGTAACAACAACAAAAGTCCATGTTCGTCCCAAATTCTAAATTGAGAATGAAAAATACAAACGATTCAACATTCCGGGCGTAGCACAAACGTTTTCATAAGAAAACATTTTCAATTTGCGTCTTACTACCCCGCAGGTAAGTTCACAATGAAAATATTTCCTTAACATTCTATTTCCTGAGAAATCTCTTGCATATGTTTTGTAAGAACATTATTTGTGTACTGTACAGAGATTCATGCAACGTTGGATACAACAAATTGAGGTATACTGCAATCTTGTTTAGGATTTGTTATGTAGAATTTGGTTAAATTCTTCTACGAAATTAGTTAGCATGTGGAAGAGTACGAACGTTACCCTTAGGTAGGATTATGTTATCAAGCATCGAGATTGCAGAGCACTTTTTGCTACAGCGTTGAGAATTATGACTTACCTTCCAGTTTTGGTGCCTTAAAAGCCTTATTAGAGTTCTTGTTGGAGTCAACTAAATGAGGTTTTTGTAGTTTTATTGTAGCCATTTATAATGAAGGAAGGTTTTAAAATGGTTTCGTGAATATTGACATCTCTCTTTCACTTATACATACAGAACAGTCAGAATCACCCTATTATGATCCCACAGGCCTCTTCTCTGTGAGAGGGAGTGGGCTGTAATCCACCTAGCGGGCCAAGTGCTAGTTGGTAGATGTCAAATGTCTTCCTTTTTTTTGGATGGGAAATCATCATATGACTTCTCCCGCTCTGGGCGGAGCGGGAGGGCGTGTCAGACTTTTACTAACTAAAACCCACCCGTGTTCCTTCAGTTGCCCGTGCCAGGGTCACGGTATCTCTTTCGAACAATCTCGTGACCCTAGCAGGCATCGGTCCTAGCAGACCCCTTCAGTGCTGCTGACATCTCTTTGAGGCGCGCGTGGAACACTACACGCCGTCAACCCGAGCTTGGTCCTAACCGGGCGGCGAGCTACCCATTGCTCGCCGCCCGCAAGCTTGCGCCTACGGTGGCCGGGAGTCAGCTATCGATTCCCGATGCCTGGGGTATCTAATGTCTTCCTTCACCATTTGAATGAAATAATTTACAGAAAGTAAAGCGCATGTCTCGCTTCGAACTTAAGACCGACGACTCGTCAGTCGAAGCCGTTACCACTGGGCCGCCGTCACTGTTCTTTTTGGGATTTGTTTTGTAGAATTAGTTGGTTAAATTCTTGGGCTGAGAAATTCGTTAGCACGTCGAAGCGTACGCACGCTATCCTTATGTAGGTGTAATTTTATCACGACGATTGCAGAGCACTTTTTGCACAGCGTTGAGAATTACGACTTACCTCCTAGTTTTGGTGACTTATTGTAGAGTCCTGTTTGCAGATTACTAAATTAGGTTTTTATTGAGACACAGGCCTCCTTTCTGTGAGAGGGGCTGCAATAGACCACGCGAATAAAATTTTTGGTTGGTGGTTAACCGCGTAGATATTTCACGTTTCTGTCAAATAGCAGACTTTTTTATAACCATCTAAAAGTGTCTAGAGCAGGGGTTCCCAACCTTTTTTTGTCCACTGCCCACTTTAAGAATAAATTATTTTTTAACGCCCCCCTTTTTAAACATACTTAAAAACCGCTAAGTACTTATAACTGATTATTGAAACGCAAATTTATAGTATTCGGACAGAGTACTCTTTTCTGGGTCTCTTACCGCCCCCCTTTAGGCCTGCAGCGCCCACAAGGGGGCGTTATCGCCCACGTTGGGAAAGACTGGTCTAGAGTCATATACTGAATTCGTGGTTTCCGTTAACGCACTGTTTACCTCTTTTATATTTATTTATATTAGAATACATTTATATTTATAGTACCTAATACTGTAGAAAGGAGGCTTAAAACAGATTTAACCGGCCAAATGCATGTAGTAAGTGCCCTAAATGGAATAACATAAAATATTCATCTTAAAACCATGGCCTGGCACTATTCCAAGTTAAGAAAGAAGATGAATTGATAATACTATGCTGACGTGGCAACGTACGTCTCTGCTTATCCCTTAAATAAATGTGTTTCTTTAAAACCGTTGCCAAATAATACGTCTTTATCACACTTCTGCAATCTTGAAATATTAAATTGAAACGTATGTAAAAAGTAGCATTGCAAATGCTTCTTTGCGGGTGTTTGCAAAAGCTACTTTATTTTTTATAGCGCTTTGCCCGCGATTTCTTCTCGTGATGGATTTCCGATTATCCTATACAAACTTCAATATTTTTTTGGGGTTTGATCCTTTAATAAAAATATGTATAATATCTTTTTTTTTGTAAACATTTCATCAAAATCTGTATACCTACCGACTTAGCAGTGAAAATCGATTTAGGTAATCTTTAGTGAAAACACAAACAGACAATTTCGCTTTAACCTCTAACATATTTTTAGTTAACGGCGCCACCAAGGCCGTTAATTAATAAAAGAGTCACTCATTAATCTATAGAAAATAATCATTCAAGTTGCCCGCGTTGTTTTTCTAAGCGACAGAATGGGTTTTGATGCGGATTATGGTGTATATATATTTTTTTATTTATTCCGAAAGTTTTATGTGTGAAGTAAGACCTGAGGATTTATTTTTGCCTTGGCCAGAAGCTTAACATTGCCATACAAGTATACAACGTGTAATGCCACCAGTCTCGATTGTTCGACGTTATATTTTAGTTTGTGCAAAGTTTTAGTTAACTAAGGATGCAGTTTAAATGTTTTTATTTTTTCGATGTTATTTACGTACATTGTAGTATATCTACCTAAAATATAAATAATTTTTTTGTAAAATAGATTAATATTAAAATTACATATAACAAAGATAATCTCGATGTCTTGTCTAGTTATAAAAACCGTGCGAAGCAGGGGCGGGGCGTGAGTTTTTAAATAAACAACTTTTAATCATGAACGTCTTATCATACCACTGCATGAATTATACGATAGTGATAGCAGAATTTTTACTTATTTTTAACGTGTAGAGTACGCGATAGCGCGACGCATCTCTAGCAATATTTTTTATGAAAACTTTTTGAAAGTTTATCTACTAGAGACGCGTCGCGCTGTCACCTCGCACCGGTCTGCGAGAGCCTTAATATAATATCGTTGTGTTTTTGTTTGCAATTTTCACAAATAAAGGCAATAAACTCAGATTTTCGCACTCCAGGGGTGGACATTGGACACTCTCAGACTGCGCCACAACACTCTGTCCTTTGTCTTCCGCATTCAAGCTGTACTAGCCATCGTCATAAGGTTGTCGAACCATCTAGCCTGACTCTCACACAATTTTTTCCGACACCTAGTCTCCACTCCAGGACTCGTCTGCTACACCAACCATCGGTCCTTCGACAAACATAGCCATTACCACTGCTACTTCAGCTTGCTTACGTTGCAAGCCGTATCAGTAACTCCGATTATTTTCCGAATTATTTAATTTGTGATCTTCATAAAAACTGTGAGCATAGCCCGCTCCATAGCGCATGCCATAAAAGTAATGGCTAATACAAAATGGCATTTGATTTTGCGCATGATTTGATGGGTTCGTGCTAATTTATTATTTTAATCGTAAAAGGCGTGTGTCATACTGCAAGCTAAGATGATGTCGTTGAAGAATTAGACCACTTTTGACAGGTTGCGGTTGTCATAAACCCGAAAGTCTGACAACTAGTCTTACCAATAGGTATTGTATTACCCAGTAACTGGGTAGTGGAGGTTACATAGGCAGTCGCTTCATGTAAAATACAGTATTAAGCTGCATTTGGCTAGGCTAAAAGCCGACCCCCCAGTAAGAAGAATTTGTCATATTTTATTTTAGGTACTTTGGTTCTGTGAGATAAACCTTTAAACCAAAGGCAAATTTTAAGACTTTCGCAGAAAGGCGCGCCGCGTTGGAGAGACGCGATTTTGGTAAAACAACATCCATAAAATTTTCATAGAAATTATGAAGAATCGCGTCGCGGCAGTCTGCGGAGCCTCTAATGACTCTATAACGTACCGTGTTGTAAATTAAAATATTTTGTAGAAATTTAATAGAGTCCACAGAATTTCTAGTACGCTCCTCTCAATAGGAACCCACTACGCTTTGGGATGGGCAACTAGACTTACACCTAGAGAACTTCATTTTTCTGACTGACAGACACCGTGAAAATTCAATTCGTTATTGGTATAACTGAAATAAATCCTTTGATTTTGAGTTGGTGAAAACAACAGTTAAATTAAGAAGTTTAACGACATGTTGGACGATCTCTTTACGCTCGAAACTCATACAAGTGCATTGAAAAAATCATTTTCTTTTTCGAATCTCAGCACAAACACAAAATATGAATAAACTCAAATCTCGTTCAAATCGGAGAGGATAATAACGAAAGGCTTTTCCCACCAAAAAGCCGAGGATTAGGCAAAAAGGGGCACGTTTGAGGAAGTGGAATTTTAATAAGGTTTCATAACACCGCGTGCATTACCATATAAACGTGCCGAATGTTATGTATGTAGATCTAGGTATATCTGTATGAAGTATTTTATTTAGGAATCGGAATGATGCATTTGTGAAGAAAGCTCGGAATCGAATCACTTTGTCACTTTTATTAATTATTAGCTTCTGCCCGCGACTTCGTCTGCGTAAAATTTTTGAAGACCTTTCCCGTCGCATCGAATTGCCTGCCAGTTTTCATCCATTTTTCATTGCTGCTCCGCTCCTTTTGATTGTAGAGTGATGTTATATATCTTATAGCCTTTCTCAATAAATAGGCTCACAAAAACAATTTTTCAATTCGGACCAATCGTTTCTGAGATTAGTGCGTTCAACGAAACAAACATACAAACAAACTCTTCAGTTTTATAATATTAGTGTTCCGTCCCGTTTGACTGTTTACTCTATGCCAGGGCTTGGTAACGATACCAAATTCACACAATAAGTATCGTTAAGTAACGTTATTTTCATAAAGTTAACATGTTAACGGTAACACGGGTAACGATACTTTGGTATCGATACTATAAAATAACGTTACCAATTAACGTTCCAAGTATCGATACTTTTATCGTTACTTAATGCGTTGTTGTCAGCCCGCGCAACCTAAGCGGCGGCGGCGCGACACGGGCGGCGGCGACGCTCTACGGAACGGCAACATCGCCAATCAAACAATGCAAGCTAGTTGCAACTAAAATGTAAATACGCAGTACGGTTTCACAAACGAGGTATGCGGTAGGTAACGGATTTAGTCTCAGTAATTTTGATTCCTTAATAAAAATAAAACGAATATTATTATCTTTAAAATGATAAAAAAAGAAACACTACAAAGTGAAAAATAACTTTAATTTCGGAAGTCGGTGTCTTAGGATCTGTATTTAAGGTTTTTAACCGACTTCAAAAAAAGGAGGAAGTAATCAATTTTTTATTTTTATATTTGTTACCTCATAACTTTTGACTGGGTGAACCAATTTTGATGATTCTTTTCTTATTTGAAAGCTGGTGCTTTCCGTATGGACCCATTTTAATTTGGTTCTATTCGGACAATGGGAACCATGTGAAAACAATATAAGTCTTAAATTTGCATTAAGTATTTGCGCGATAAATGAATGAATATTGCGATTAGATTAGTGCACAGGGTATCTACCATAACTAAAAAGTTAAAAATAAAAACTTTTTACGTGTCTTAGGATCTGTATTTAAGGTTTTTTTTGCCACCGACTTCCGAAATTAAAATTATTTTTCACTTTGTAGTGTTTTTTTTTTAGGAAGTCGGTTGTTATTTTTTGTAAAAAGTTTTTGGAACGAAGTTCTTATTCTTAACTTTTTGGTTATAGTAGATACCCCGCTCTAATCTAATCGCAATATTCGTTATTCGTTCATTTGTCGCTAAATACTTAATGCAAATTTAGGACTTATATGGTTTTCACATGGATCCCGTTGTCCGAATAAAACCAAATTAAAATGGGACCACACAGAAAGCACCAACTTTCAACTAAAAAGTGTCATCAAAATCGGTTCACCTAGTCAAAAGTAATGAGGTAAAAAAATAAAAAAATAATACAAAAAAAACAGTCGAGTTCATAATCTCCTCCTTTTTTGAAGTCGGTTAAAAATGAGGCACAAGAAGCAGAATACATATCGTTACTTCGAAATAGACGGAAATATGAAGACTTCTAGGTGTTTAGTAAACGAATGTGGAGAAATATTGAGGCTAGGTACCTATTACAGTTTTAGTAGGAATTATTAGTTTATTATACTTATTGAAATGAAATATTTACTTAGGTCTCAGATGATTTTTATGGTTTTTGGAACGAAGTTCCTTATCGCGCGTTGCGTAAGGGCGCTAGATGGAAAAAATTAAGACCAGAAGTTGTAACGACACTTTTTGCTATAGTTGTAAGCCGTGCGGCGTGCGCGTGTTTCTCCGTCTGTCTCTCTCTCTCTCTCTCATGGAAATATTCTTTGTTCTGTGCATAGAAAGCAAGCCAGTTATTTTGGTTTCGTCTTTCTATTTCGCATTGAACAGTGTGGTGTCGCGATGATTATTTTTGTTGAGTGTATACAGGTTTTTGTACATAATAAATAATAAAAAAACATTTCTACCATCGATGCAGTTTTTTCAAGACATTTAAATAAAATAGAATCCCAAACATATGTTTCCTACTTCAGTTACCACAAGCCAATTATTACTAAAATTGAGCCTACTGATTAAGTTTATATTACACTAGCTTTTGCCAGCGGCTTCGCCCGCGTGGAGGTGGGAAATTATCCCGCGGGAACATACTACCGGGATAAAAAGTAGCCTATGTCCTTTCTCAGGCTCTAAACTATTTGTGTACCAAATTTCATTTAAATCGGTTCAGTAGTTTTCGCAGGAAAGCGAGACAGACAGACAGACAGACAGACAGACAGACCGACAGACAGACAGAGTTACTTTTGCATTTATAATATTAGTGTGGATTATATTTGTTAATAATAAAAAAAATATAATCATCAATTTAAAAAAAAAATACAAATCCTTCACTAATTAATCGAAAGGAACTTCGTTTCATCCGGGTGTCCCTTGACACCTCTCAAGTTTTTTTTTTTAGAAACAAAAAACAATTGAATTTCCGGCGTTATGTAAGTACCTACCTCAATCAACTCAGCCTATCGCAGTCCACTGCTGAATATAGGCCTCTTCCATATTGTGCCACAACACCCTGTCCTCCGCCATCCGCATCCAGTTTGCGGTCTACCTAGCTGAGGGGCATTGCACGCTACGATTGCCGACACGCGGGCTCCACTCCAGGACTCGTTTGCTCCATCGCCCATAGGTCCTTCGACAGACATGGCCAGCCCACTGCCACTTCAGTTTGCTTACTCTACGAACTACGTCGGTAACTCCAGTTCTTTTCCGGATAATTTCATTTCAGATTTTATCCTTCAAAGAAACTCCGAGCATAGCCCGCTCCATAGCGCGCTGAGCGATCTTGAAATTGTGGACTTGCCCAACTGTCAGTGCCCATGTTTCGGCACCGTATGTCATTCGGGCAGGACGCACTGGTTGAAGACCTTAGTCTTCAGACATTATGGGATAGGCGACGAGAAGACTTGACGAAGTTTCTCAAACACTGCCCAACCCAACTGGATCCTCCTGTCGGCTTCCTTCTCAAAGTTGTGTCTACCGAGCTGGATGACTTGCCCTAAGTAGACATACTCCTTCAAAACTTCGAGAAGCGAAAGCTCGATGTGGATTGGAGTCGGCAAGACGTGCGAGTTGAACATGACTTTCGTCTTGTCCAAATTCATGCCGAGGCCTACCCGCCGGGATGCCCCATACAGGCTGTGCAGCATCTGGTCCAACTGTTCCAGCGTCTCTCCCATTACGACGGTGTCATCGGCAAAGCGAAGGTGTGAGATGTAATCGTCATTCACATTGATACCCTGTCCAGTCGACTTCGACATGTCGTCAGTGCATGTCGAAGTCGACGTATATACCTGTATCACTTTCAGGTAGTACCTGTCCGTGAGTTTTTGTACAACGTACGCTACCCGTGTCGACACACCACTGATTTCTACAACGCTGCTAGTGAGTTCCTTGTTGATCAGGAAGCCGACACCGCCTTGGGAGAACTGATCACCTTCGTGGAAGTGAAGTAGGTGGCCTGACTCCAGAGTTATCGTATCCTCCCCCTGTCTTCGGACTTCGGATAACCCTAGCTTAGCTTAACTGGCATATAGCCAGTTAATGCGCCCTAACTCTACCTCAGTTCGGCAAGGTCCAGTCTCATTTAACGTCCGTTATACGTAGCCAGATGTAGTCATGGTTGGTAGCCTGCCGTAACCAGGAGATTCTTTGCACTTGCCGTCCCGCCGTTACCGTAACCGCTATCTTGACCAGAAATAGCGGGATCACCGGGAACTGGGGGCCGTTGTTTTCGCAACTTCTTCATTTGGGAGGATTTATGCACGTAGTCACCACACTGGGCATGCGGGTTGGTGACCGCAGAGCCAATCTTTTTGCAGCGATGACGCTGCTGCCCGCTATCTCTCTGGAGGATTTAATTTTTCAATTTTGATCAAATTTTTATTTCACAACCAACGATTGGCAAAAACATGGTTCGCTAATCATCATACAACAAAAAATTGGTTTAATCTTTCGAATACCGTACTTAGAGACACAATAGAAAGACAATGAGAGGAGGGAGTAGTTCAATAAAATTATCAGTGCAATAATAGGTTTAAGGAGGTTGTTTATTAAAATTATGCAAAACATGGTCAATTAAAAAGAAAAAAATATAAAATGACTCAAAACCTTAAACGGCGTAAATATAACAACCTTATCGGAAGTTATATTTTGAGCCGTTTGTGGTTGAAAGATTAGGACCATGGTCCGAGTGCTCATCGAGTGTTTCAGGATATCAGCAAACAGCTGGTCGACTCTTCACGTGACCAGAGGGCTGGGCTTTTCTTAGGACAATGAATCAATCATCATTTCTATTCAACGTGGCAATGCTGCTAACGTTTTGTACACTGTTCCCGTTAACAGCGATGTGGATGAGTTTTTTGATGCTCAATTAGTTATTTTTATACTTACCCGTTTGTACATATTTATATGTATAAGTTAGTTCATTAGACCTTAAGGTAATTAGGTTTTGTTAGTTGTGACACTATTGTAACACAGGTAGTGATGGGCAGTGGATAAATACTCGCAGGATAAATACTCGAGTTTTTATCCGAAACGGATAAATACTCGTTTTTACTCATTTTTATCGGATAAATACTCAAAATGATGGATAAATATCTTTTTTGCGCATCTGATGATTATTTTAAAATGTTAATGACTTTTATTGTTATTTAGGCTTTTCAAAATACTACGTTGTTACATTATTTAGTTCTAATATCAATTGCCAGGCTGTAATTGTGTCAGAAGCCCAAACGTCTCTAATAGAGCATGCTCTTTAGATACAAATTTAGAATCTTTCTTTGTTGAGAGTGTAGAGAATAGCCATATAATTGATTATCTCTGTGAAGGTCTTCTAAAAGTCAAGAAAAATGCGGCGAAGACAAGTTTGTTGTTGTTGTTTGCCAACGCTATAAACATGCAAAGGGCTTTTCAATTAGTTAATGGTGTTGAGCCTTTAAACTGCGTAGCACCCACTAGTAATTTGGTGGCTCATGGTCCACTGAAATGCGGTAGTTTCAAAAATTTATAAACTATGCAGATATTATAAAATCTTTAATAAAAAACAATTGGCTGTCTGTAAAGTCGGTATACGGACGATAATTTTACGTGATAATGTCTAAGTCTCTTTTACTCGGACGTATTGGCCGATGAAGTGGAAGAGAGAGATATTTCACAAGTCGAACGTTAAGGCCAATCGTGCCTCTCTCTCGCTTACACGCTTGGTTCAGGCGGAAGTGACAATGAGACATGCTTTTCCGTGCGTGCAGCCAACGTTCATCGATTTATAAGACAGTCAAAAAATCACAAGAACTAAACCCAAAAACTACGATCGAAGCTACAACAAATCGTAAAACAAAAGGTAACGGGAGAAAAGTTAAACCTGCCATGCTACACAAGATAGGGCAGCTATCTATGATCACTAGTTCACACACACACACGAGTATGAAAAATAGAAAAGCCGCTCTCTCAGCGTACGCAAAAGAAAAATATATCGTCAAGTCAAATGCTACAAGCACCTTTGCTTGATGATAACTTTTGGGATTAGGTATATCAATGCATATCTGTTTTTGAACCCATAACAGAACCTGTCTTTCAACAAGAGTCCAACAAATGCAATGCCCTTCTAGTGTTTATAATATTTAAGGATATGAAATCAACACAAAATGTGTTATATTTACAGACAAATACTGATAATGAGTCATTGGATTTGAGAAAATCTAAAAGCAGGTTTCAGTGAATTTTACCACTGTGTAGATCGCCTGGAAGATACGGTGGACCATAGTGTGGAGGTTTGCACTGCTTGGGCGGAGCAACGCCGTATCCTTGTAGAGGCGATTGGCGGCGGCGATCTCTCGCGTCCGGCCCTGGTGCAGGCCATGGTATGAAACGAGAGGACATAAGAAGCTGTCACCTCCTTCTGCGAAGAAGTAAAGCTTGCGAAGGAGGAGGTGGAGCTCGTTAGGGAGAGGCAGTCTGTGCAGCCTCATGTCCCTAGCCACCGTAGGAGGAGATGCCCCGGGCGTCGGGAGTTCATTGTGGACTCTCGGCCACCGTGGGCACGGGCTTGCGGGCGGCGAGCCACCCATTGCTCGCCACGGTAAAGATCAGGCCCATGTCGACGGCGCATTGTGTTCCACGTGCGTCTCTAAGAGATGTCATTACATATTGAAGGGATCCGCGAGGACCGATGCCTGCCAGGGTTGCGGATCTGTTTAAAAGAGGTACCCTGGCACAGGCAACTAAGGGAACACAGGTGGGTTTTAGTCAGTAAAAGTCTGACATGCCTTTCATATTGGCGATAGCAGTGGTGGCCCGGTGGTATCACTCCGACTTACAACTTGTAGGTCGTGAGTTCGCACTCAGGCAGGTGCTTTACTTGTGGTAAATAATTACATCATGGGAAAAAGGCATGAGTTCATGTATGTATGTGAAAAACCAATTAACAAATGTATAATTTTATCTAACTTTGACAGAGGTTACTAACTGTATTCATAATTGAATGGAATTATTGTCAATATCGGCGTTTTGTAATTGTTAAAATGATTAATAAGGTACAATACCAATCTGCATTGTCTATTTTTCATTAATTTTAATCCTTTTGTTAGTAAAATGACAAAACTTATGTTACGAAAACATAAAATAGTATTTATCCACTGTTTTGGATAAATACTCAGTAAAAACGGATATTTATCGAGTATTTATCCATTTTGAGTATTTATCCGGATAAAATCCCAACACTACACAGGCCTTCCTCTTTATAAATAAAATTTTGTAAGGCGAGAGTTAGTAAAATGAAACATTTGCAGAACGAATCGTTTGTGAAATAAATAGTATACAAAACGTTGGTTGTTAACAAAAAATTTGTCAATTGAGTTTTGGTGAAACAATGGTGAACCCTATTATTGATGTACTTTTAATATATTTCATATATGAGTACATTATGGAGGGTCAAAGTTCACGTAAAATAACAGATTTTCAGAGCTATTTACTAGATTAGTTTTAAACAAATTTTTGTTTTAGTTTCTACAGAAGCCTAGATAATATCCACAAGATAGCTGTGTACCCAAAACATCTAGAGAAAAAAAAAACGACGCTGAAAAAGTATGAAACAAAATTTTCTGGATGCTGAAATAAACATACTTTTCAGCGTCGTTCTTTTTTGTCGTAGTCGGGTTTTAGTTTTGTTACTTTCTATTATTTAAACTATTTTGGTGTTATTGTCCGCTAGTGAGTGTTACTTTAAATTTGAGCAATATTTTGGAAATGTCCAAGTGAAGCACTTTCAAATAATACCAAACACGGTGTATTTATCCTTTTTTTTCGGGATGGGAAATCATCAAATGACTTCGCCCGCTCTGGGCGGAGCGGGAAGGTGTGTCAGACTTTTACTGACTAAAAACCAACCGTGTTCCTTCATTTATCCATATGCCAGGGTCACGGTATCTCGTTTGAACAATTTCGAGACCCTGGCAGGCATCGGACCTAGCAGACCCCTTCAACGCTACTGACATCTCTTTGAAGCGCGAGTGAAACACTATGCGCCGTCGACACGGGCCTGGTCCTTACCGGGCGGTGAGCTACCCATTGCTTGCCACCCGCAAGCCCGCGCCTACGGTGGCCGGGAGTCCGCAATCCACTATCGACGCCCGGGGCGTCTCCTCCTGCGGCAGCTAGGGACGTGAGGGCGCAGAGACTGCCACTCCCTCACGCGCCCCGCCTCCTCCTGCGCGAGCGTTACTGCTTCGCAGAAGGAGGTGACGGCTTCCCATACCCTCTCGCTCCGTAACACGGTTCGCACCAGGGCAGGACGCGAGCGGTCGCCGCCGCCGATCGCCTCCACGAGGTCACGGCGGTGCTCCGCCCAGGCAGGGCACAATTCCACCGTATGCTCCACCCTGTCCTCTAGACGGTCCTCACAATGGTAGCACCCGGGCGTTTCCTCCCGCTTTATCCTGAACAGGAACCCACCGAAGCACCCATGCCCAGTACGTCCCTAGCCGCCACAGGAGGAGACGCCCCGGGCGTCGGGAGTCGATAGTGGACTCCCGGCCACCGTAGGCGCGAGCTTGCGGGTGGCGAGCATGGGTAGCTCGCCACCCGGTAAGGACCAAGCTCGGGTCGACGGCGCGTAGTGTTTCACGCGCGCCTCAAAGAGATGTCAGCAGCAGTGTAGGGGTCTACTAGGACCGATGCCTGCCGGGGTCGCGTGATTGTTCGAAAGAGATAGCGTGACCCTGGCACATGGGCAACTGATGGAACACGGGTGGGTTTTACTCAGTAAAAGTCTGACACGCCCTCCCGCTCCGCCCAGAGCGGGAGAAGTCATTTGATGATTTCCGATCCAGAAAAAAAAAACCCATGCCCGGTGAGAACCTGTGTCAGGCGGAAGGTGAGGACGCCGTGACGTCTCTCTATCCACTCCTCAGGTGTATTTATCTTATGTTTTTTTTTAACACAATATTGAGTTTTGTGACACGTCACATAGCCTATGTTCAGCGGACCATTAAAACAGTTCTATGTATATCTCATGTGTCGAGTTATGATAAGTAGCTTAGGGGCTATGAGGGAACATATGAACTTACACACATACATAGCCTGTTAAAATCATAACCCTCATTTGCCTTTGCTGTTGTCGGGTAAAAATTTGTAATAACATCATAATCACGTATGAGCGGTTGGTTGTATGAAAATGTACCTCGAAAAGGATTCTCTTAAGTAATATAATTTATACGAATAATCAAGATCGGACATAAAGAATAGCATCACCCCATTTCTTCCCGTGGGTGTCGTAAAAGGCGACAAAGGGATTTACTGGAGAATGGGCAGCAGCGTTCTCTATGCATTTTACCACCATACTGCGATCGCCAACCCGCTTGCCAAGCGTGGCGATTATGGCAAAGTCCCCGAAATAGGGGAAGGCCTATGTCCAGCAGTGGACGTCTTGCGGCTGAGATGATGATGATGATGAATCAAGATCTAGCATAGCATAAACCGTTACCACTGGGCTACCACAGCTCTAATCAAGATCTATTTGATTAAAATAAAATTACTTTGTCATTTTTTAATTTATATTTTACTAGCTTTTGCCAGCGGCTTCGCCCGCGTGGAGGTCGGAAATTATCCCGCGGGAACATATTACCGGGATAAAAAGTAGCCTATGTCCTTTCTCAGGCTCTAAACTATCTGTGTACCAAATTTCATTTAAATCGGTTCAGTAGTTTTAGCAGGAAAGCGAGACAGACAGACAGACAGACAGACAGACAGACAGAGTTACTTTCGCATTTATAATATTAGTGTGGATTTGTCAAAGTAATTTAACAACAGTGCTTCCACAATGACTTAAATTTTGATGTGATAAAAAATTCAACCTGTATGTGTAGGTACTTGAATATGATGTATCTTATAAATCAGCATTAAAATTGTTTGAAATGTGACCAAATTAGAAAAAAAATGTAAGCATTAAATCTGTCTATTAATCATAAACCATTTCAATAACAAGTTATGTATTTTAAGTTATACTAAAACTTGTTTTTAATAAATCGATATACGAAGTCTCGTAACTTTTCAATTTGATGCTACATTTCCCTATATTCTTCTTTATTTATTCATTAAACCCTGGCCCATTACTACCTGATTTGGTTCATTTATTTACCTACTATATTATACATACTGTGTCATTGAAAGTTTTAATCCCTTCGTCCACGTGCTCTTTACATCAGCACCCTGAACATTGTTTGCTCTTCTACTTCCTACTAAACTAACTAACTACTACTAAATAACAATTGCTCATGTGTATCATAAGCCATAAACCCACAAACGCTCGAAAAGTATTACCTCCTTACTGCCGCCCATTAACTAGACCTCAAAGCCACAAATATTAAACATATGATATATATGAGCGAAAAATATATGACGTATGTCATGCAATCGAAGGTTAAAAAAATTTAGGTAGGTATAGGATTAATTTACATCAGGATCCCGAATCATATCCACTATTATCATAACAATGACGGCGAAAATATTCTTCCGTGTCCGTTTCGGTTTCTGGAGCAAAATTCCGTATCCTTTTTGACATTTTAATATAGTAAAATAATGTACGTAATTCCTAAAATGTTGCGCAGCGCAAGTGTTTTTGATTTGAATACCAACGTGATCAACTAAACCAGTACTGCATGAATGTAGACGAAAGAAAGAGATGAAAGAAAATAACGTTATTTAACGGTACTTTTCGTATGCATTTGGTAACGTTATCAAACCCTGGGCTATGGTAACATTACATTTACCGGTAAAATCTTTGATAACGTTAAGTCAGTTTACCGGTAAAACGTATGCGAAGTATCGTTACATAGTATAACGTTACCTCTAAAAATACCGTTAACGTCGTCCGATGAAAGTAACGATACCAAATTTTTAACGTTATTCAAAGCCCTGCTCTATGCGCCTACGTTTCTAGACGTGAACAAAGTGAGAACTATCACTTGTCAATTTGACGTTGACACTTTTCTTTTTGGTTTTGATCGGAGGAAGAAATCGGTCGAATTTGCTTGTGCGACCCTGTTGTAAAGTAATCCCTTAGAATCGGTCGTTTTTTTGGACAACCTGTCATGACCCAATTGTTTGATTGTAAATAACCCCCTTTGGCGATATAGAACGGGTTTTAGTTTGAACTTTGGTTGAAATAGTTTGAGCAGAGTGACGCTATTGAACCGCGTGCTGGAACCAATCTCTGGCGTGTTGCAGCGGATGGTATCCTGGATTACCACTTACAACGTCACTACACAATACAATATACACTCACTTACATACATAAATCCAGGTAGGCTCCAGAGCCGGTGTTCTTCTACCATCAGGTGAGTCCTTTGAATATTATATTGTTCAGCTCC
This sequence comes from Aporophyla lueneburgensis, assembly GCA_932294355.1. Classification (NCBI taxonomy): domain Eukaryota; kingdom Metazoa; phylum Arthropoda; class Insecta; order Lepidoptera; family Noctuidae; genus Aporophyla; species Aporophyla lueneburgensis. Next base: position 6,180,765 of record OW028742.1, read on the forward strand.
GCGCACGGCGGACAAGTTCGCTATCCCACTCTTGTCTCCAGGGCCTCACCATCATAACTTCCACTGCGCTATTAAAATCCTATGGTGAGCCCTTGGCTTGGCGTCGAACAATTAGTATAGATAATTATTTTCTTTGGGTGCCTCGCATGAAATTATTCGTGGGCGAATCGACAGATCTAGAATTACGTATCTGTCACGCAAATGGCACGTTTTGAAAATATAATATTATTTAATAGTGACGATTCGCCCGATTCGGAATCAATCATTCGAGTGAAACCCTGTTACAAGTTTATTCCTTTGCAAGATAGAAAATTAATTCATGGTAAGTCCTAACGATTTCTATTCTACCAATCTATTTCAACAGAACCAGCAATTTATGCGCGCATTACTGTTTGTCGCATTCATTTTGCAATAATATTTGTTCGAGAAACTGAAAGAATCCTTAGCTTTTAATATGCCCACTGATGGGACACAAGCCTCTTCTCAGAGAGACTGAGTGGGTCGAACTCTACTACGCGAGTTTAGTGCGAGTTGGTAAGTGTGACATGGCTTCGAATGTTAGGCTCTAGGATATGGCCGGGTCTTTAGAGCTTTGGTGGTGAAATAATTTGACAAAGTAAAGTACCTGTTTAGGTTCTAATTTACGACCTAGAACTCGTAAGTTGTGGCCGTCACCACAGGGCCACTACTGCTCAAAAAATCCATAAATAATAGTCCAGTCAAATAAGACTTTGAAGGTTACAATAATTCCCATAGAGCTAAAAATTGGTATGAACGTTCAGAATACTATTATAAACGAATTGTGAAAAGTCCCCATCAATCCCCCTTGTGCAAAAAAAATTATTGATGGTGAAAGTTTGCAAAAAAGGGTTTTTCGCGTTTTCCAGCTAAACGGTGAGTTTTACAGCAAAAATAGTTCAGACAAAATTGTAGATCATCCGATTCTCTACAAAAAATGTTTCTACACTTTTTCATAAGTATTGCCATTTCCGTGATATAGCGGTTGAAAGAATTGAAAAAAATATTTTATTCGTAATATGCACACGTTTCCACACCACCTATGAGGTAGTGTGCTTGGCGCTTACAAGTAATATTATGAATTTTTCAACATCAAAAATTTCATTTTTGCCATTTATTCCTCAACCAGCTAGTAATTACAATACTATATACACCACTTTACTTTGTGCTTCAGAAAATGCAAAACGTTATGGTCATGATGTATGCATTGTTACTTTTGATCAGCCTCTGTATGCAAAAGCTCGAGAAATCGTTTTAGCTGCACCTGAAGGGTCTGAATTATCGAAAATCATAATCAGGCTCGGACGATTTCATTTAATTATGTCATTTCTTGGAGCGATTGGTTACATCATGCAAGGAAGAGGCATACAAGAAATACTTTCTTTGATTTATGCACCTGGGTCATTAGATAAAATGCTCAACGGTCATGTATACGCGAGAGCTATTCGAGCTCATACATTACTTCAGTTAGCTTTAACAATAATAATATTTAAAGAACTTGATATTGATACGCCATTGATGATAATCTGATGATAACTGCGAAAAATGTAATAGATAATATTATTTCATATAATGATGTTAAACATGATAATCAAACATCTGGAGCATTACTGAATCAGTTTAATGAAAAACTAAAATAATATGAAAAACGAGGACCTACCGCAAAATTATGGATTCAATATTTTGATATGGTGTCGATTGCAAAGGTGTTTATAAGAGCTGAACGTACGGGAGATTGGCAAGCTCATTTGGACAGCGTTAAAGAAATGCTTCCTTACTTTCACGCGTCGCGACATTTCTCTTATGCTAAATCTGCACACTTATATCTACAAGATATGCTACAATTAAAAAACTGTATGGATCCTGATGTTTACCAACGTTTTACAGGAGGATATTTCTTCAAGCTTCTTCTTCTTGGCACCGTCTTTTCACGGCATCAATGCTACTTTTTCGAGTATAATTTTTTCGACACTGCACATGAATTTTTACAGATGCCTGGTCTTTCAGGTACTCCGAAAAATCATCACCTCTTTTAATACTTGCATCAATTAATGCTTTCATGCCGTGATCAACAGTAACAACTCCACTTTCAGTCAAAAGTTGACTACAAATAAAGCAGAATTGCGACATTTTTTTTTTTTAAACAGTAAAATGCACAAACTTCGTTACAAAATATAAGCGATAGCCACGAGTTGTCACTACGAAGGAATGCTTACGACTAACAGTATTTTGTTGAGTATGAGACCTTTGAAACGGAGCAGGTATACTAGCATCGCCACGCTGACAATTGAATGGAAGACAGATGTTACTCAAGGCCATGCGACTAAATGAAAATGGGGGCGGAATTTTTGACGTTCATTTATATTCTAAGAATTTTATAATTTGTGTGTATAAGATATAGGGACTCATATGTTTACTAATATAACGGTTCAAAAATGTATATAAAAGTCCATTAACGTGCATATTACGAATAAAATATTTTTTTCAATTCTTTCAACCGCTATATCACGGAAATGGTAATAGTTATGAAAAAAGTGTAGAAACATTTTTTGTAGAGAATCGGATGATCTACAATTTTTGTCTGAATTATTTTTGCTGTAAAACTCACCGTATAGCTGGAAAACGCGAAAAACCCATTTTTGCAAACTTTCACCATCAATAAAAAAAATTGCACAAGGGGGATTGATGGGGACTTTTCACAATTCTTTTATAATAGTATTCTGAACGTTCATACCAATTTTTAGCTCTATGGGAATTATTGTAACCTTACTTCTATTTTAAGGACTAATTTGACTGGACTATAATTAAAAAAACAAAAAGTGGATACAGTTGTGCATAACATTTCAGCAAACGGCTGTCTAAAAACTTTTTCATGTTCCAAGAACATTAATTTTGACCATTCACTTACGGTCTTTTTCTTCACCTCGTCAACCTCGCTCATCTAGCTCATTTCTCGCTCAGCTACCACTACAGCCTCGTCTGTTCCAGCCCGTATTACCAAGGTGCCAGGGGATCGCGTCGATTTATTTCTCCTAATACGATCATTAATTAGGTAGGTACCCTCTCTAAAATCGTGACAAATATTTTTTGCTGGCCAGAATGGTTCGTTAAGTTTCCTAATGGTCTACCATGCGTTTTTTGATGGATTAAAGGGATATCTTAAGTTCGAATAATTGATGCTGTTCATTATATTCTTTTGCTTTCTTATAAAGGCAATATCATCATTTCAGCCGAAAGACGTCCACTGTTGGACATAGGCTTCCTCTCCCGAGCTCCGCCACTTCAACTGGTTTTGCACTTCCCGCATCCAGCGTTTGTTTACGGCGTTGTCTGTGGAAAAATTGCCCAAAAGGTCGGCAGCATGTTAAAACAGATCTGCTTTCTGGTCACGTGGACGTTGATATGTACCTACTTGGTTAAAATCTGATAAAAAAATAAAAAATAAATTATATGCCTTCCTTGTCAGTAAAAAACTGAACTACTTTAATTGTCAGTAAAAAACTGACCTAGTTTAAAAACAAGCAGAATGATTTTAGTATTAAATCGACACGGGACTAGGTAAGTACTAAATAGATTATAATATCGACGCTTGAAAGGCAAAATTGACTAAGCGACACTGTGGCCCTATGTCGCTTAGGCAATTTCGCCTTTCAAGCGTCGATATTTATTCACAGTGCAATTAAACCGCCAATGTGCCCAAAATGGAAAACTGAAAACCAATCTTATCAGCGGAGTCGGGAGACCTGTAAAACATTGTTCCACGGAACCGTCCCCTGACTGCAATGAAAGTTTGTTACCTATATGTAATAAACTACTATAAACCAAATTTCAGTCAAATCCGTTTGGTCGTTTTCGCGTGATTGAGTAACAAACATCCAAACGTACAAACTTGCATAGTTATAATACCTAAAAAGGATAGCAGGATAAAGGTAAGATTGTTATCTCAACATTGTGTAAGTATTTACACCATTTTCTGTTCAATTTACGACGAAAAACACGGAAAATCTCAAACTTATTAGGACGAGACAAAATTTAATCGGAGTGCAGCCACAAAAGCAGCGAGTAAAGTTCCCGTGGTCGCCGATATACAGCATACATTATTCAATAGGACCCGCGTGTGGGCCACGAAACAAGTGAAGTGACTTGAATATTTTTTCTTCGGAAGTTATGCGAAAGAAATAAGATGACAACTGGCTAAAAAGCTGCCAAACCGTAGCATACAAGCGTGAAGGTCGTTTCTTCTATGTGAAAAGACGTTTTTGCCATAAACACAGCTACAGGTCGGTATGGTTTATTTATTTAGGATCTCCAACAAAGGATACACATATGCATTTTAAATCACAGTAATATAAAGGTCCCTTTAAGTGTGCTCCTTAAATTACAGGAGACCACAGCATGTACATAGGTAATAATGAAAATAATTGATGAAATTGGAGGAAAAAATAATGAAATAATTTACGTATCAAGATATGATGATGTCTTTTTTAGTAAAACGTGAAGAACTTACTTGTCATGACACGTAACGGCCTATTTCTTAATGTTTCGATGGCAATCTAATGGATTTCCACCCAGAATTTGGCTACGTATGTGACGCCATCACTAGCGTCTATCAGTTCTTGTAATGTGCAGCTGGCAGTTTACGCAGAACATGATATTAAGTGACCCATCGTTTGTGGAACAGCACCACATTTGCACTCTAAGGCGTAGTCATCTATGAACCACCTGAACAGGTTTTTATTGCTTCGGCCAACCTGGGTCCGGAGTTTGTTTAAAGACTTCCAGGTTACCCAAGGCAACTCATGTCCAGGTGGGAGATCTTCAGCGGGTGGAACAAATAGTCTGGTTAAGGAAGCATTGAGTCTCATCTGTCTCTCTCTCTCTCGTAACGTATTACGTAATAATGGTAATAAAAACGGTGAAAACAGTAATTGCTTTATGATATAAATTACTTACAGGTGGCGAGCATTGGTGTAGCAGTGGTATTGGCCCCGACTTACGTGTTGTAAGCGGTGGATTCGAAGCCATGCAGTCGCTTTACTTTTGATGTGAAACATCTATAGACGAGGGTAAAGCTAAATTTTGGCGTGACGAGATAGGCCGTGGCGACGCATCGCCACGCTATATGATGTTATGTTTGTTACCTCAGAACTTTCAACTGGGTGAACCGATTTTGATGATCCTTTTTAATTTATTTATTTATTCACAAGGCAACTACAACAGGTAACACACATAATGTTCACATTATAATGTGAACCTTGTGAAATATTGTAAGGTTCACATTATAATGTATAGTAGTTAAATCTATAGATTTAGACCTGATTATCACCCAAAGCGTAATCGCACAACATGACCAGCAACAATAAAATTAATTATGAATAAAACTACAGTGAAAAGTTTAGTGCACAAAATAACAACAACAACAAAATTAATTATGATTAAAACTACAATTTTTTGTTAAAAAAAACTTTTTATCAAAAAATTAAACCACAAGTTTTTTTGTAAATAATTTCATCATCTTCGTCACTGCTCTCAAAACGGTAAAGGAAAACATTGTGAGGAAACCGGCTTGTCCTAGGACCAAATATTCAATGACGTGGGACATCTACCAACCCGCACTGGGACCGCGTTGTAGATTACGACCCAGTTCCTCTCACCAAGAAGTGGCCTGTATCACAGCAGTGGGAACAATATAGGTAGATTATGATCATCGCAAAAATAATCTAATACATTTACAGAACACAATAAAAAATCTGAATTATTAGATTTCAGCTAGTAGAAAACTGCGGACCAAAAACCAAGTTGCCGTTTTCAAGGCCCCAAAGGCCCTCACAAGGTAGCAAGGAAGCCTCAACTCTTGGCCCAAGCCCGGCCAATACTACGGTGAATAGGCATTCCAATTTAGCTGAGGCGAACTAACCCAACAAGTTTTCTGTAATGGCTGACTCAGATTTCTATTAGCCTTAGAAACACGTACTATTAATGTATAGAACGTGGGGGACTTTGATTAAAAAGATTGATAGGATATGAGGAAAATCAATAATGAATAGGGATAAAGAGATCCTTGGGTAAAAAGATTCAAAAGACAGTATTGATCCCAGATTGTACATTATTTGTAGGTTTTATACGGTATATTCGGCTTTATTAGGGCACGGAAAGAGACAAATTAGGTATTTAGCAATAGCGCCTCGCAACAACAAATGGTTCAAAATAGCAATGCGTTTGATGTGATATTATTAAAGCCAACTCCAAAACCAGTCGTCAAAATATGACCACATTTATATGGGTTGTGCCCATATAAATGTGGTCATATTTTGACGCGGTGCGGTTTAAAAGAAGATGAAATGACAAAAAATTAAAAGAGTATGTTAAGATGGTTTGATCATGTTAAGAGAATGAATGAAGAGCGGCTAACAAAAGGTATTTACAAGGCAGGTGTGACTGGATATGCCGAAAGGGGACGCCACAGTAGAACATATAGTGGTACCTATACCCTATTGGTATTGTTCTTCAGAAGGGTCAGGGGCGTGGTACTAGTAACCGGCGTGCGTGTATGACCAGAAGTATGAATTTAAACGAGGCAAAAGGAGATTGTAGCAGATGGCATTCTGTAGTGTCTGTCTGCCCCCATGGGAAAAAGGCGTTAGTTTATGTAGGTATTATATAGGACCACTATAGAATGATCCCACATAAATTTGGAACTGCCTATGTAATATGTATACACATTTTAAAAAAAAGGTGAAATTGTATTCAGAAGTGGTCAAACCGATCGGTTTACTAAAACCTCCTCCTTTTTTTAAATCGGTAAAATACGAGCAATTTTAAAGCTGTTATGAAAATAAACAAAACTTAGTCCTGTCTCATATTGATTTTGTTTTAGAAACATCTTGAGAGAAGCCTGTGGTGAGCAACTTCAATTTGAAATTAAATTCAGGGTTCACCTCCATCAGCTAGAGTGGCACCCTAATCCAAACTAGTTTAGGTATCGTCAACAACATAAATATTGCGTCACATGTTCTTGACAACCACCCGAAAATATTCAGCTCTCGTCTAAAGTAACCGTCAAGAAGGATTTATGGAAATTCATTCCTTCAGTTGAAAAGGGATGAGAGTCAAAAACACTCACAGAGGCGTCGTTTTAAAAGAAAACATTTACTTAAAAATATGAAACATTTAGAAGGGGGGAAGGTGGAAGACAAAAGGAGAAATACACAAAAGGCTCAAACGAAAGGCGACCCATTTTCGAAACGTATTTCAAAGAAACTCCCCCTGTATCTAAATCCGCACGCTTAGTGCGTGTTCACACGTGACGGGCAGTTTGATAAAGATTTATTTCGTGAGCAGGTTTTATAAACGGAATTTAAGTGGAAGAACGCTTTCTCCTATCCTTTTGTTTATGAGGGCGATGGGTACATGCAAAATACCATCGTGGAAATCGGGACGATTCATGAGTCGCCAGTTTTAGCTGACCTCGTATTGATAGGTTTATCGTACAATGAGAAGTCAGTTTATACTGGAAATGTAAACTAGACGTTATCGTGCCTACCTACCTTTCATACTGAAAGCATCGTCATAAAGCGATATGACTTTCAAGGAAAAACTTGTAGGCATTACTTTATGTATTTAACTCTTGCTACTGAACTCGATGATACAATTTGCCAGAAAAAGACATGTAATGTAATACTTCAAAATTCATGACCCTATCTTTGGAAAGAAACCAACACAAGATTGTTTTTAAGCCTTCAATCATCAGAAAAAGTTTAGTCAAAAATCGGGAATCTTTTCGTAAGACTTCGCCTAGTTACTGGTGTCCATCAGTACCTGTAATTCCAGTCATGTTCCATGTATTGTCGGACGTAAAGAATGCCACTATCCCATTTCTACGCCCGGGTGTCGTAAAAGTTGACTAAGGGACTTACTAGAGAATGGGCAGCAGCGTTCTCTACGCATCTTATCACCTTACTGCGATCGCCAACCTGCCTGCCAAGCGTGAGGGTTATGTCCGCAATGAACGTCTTGAAGCTGAAATGATGATGATGCAGCTAACAGTACACGCAGAAAATCTATACTAATATTATAAAGCTGTAGAGTTTGTTTGATTGTTTGATTGAACGCGCTAATCTCAGGAACTACTGGTCCGAATTAAAAAATTATTTCTGTGTTGGGTAGCCTATTTATCGAAAAAGGCACAACAAGGATAACATCACGCTACAACTAAGAGGAGCAGAGCAGTAATAAAAAATGTTGCAAAAACGGGGAAAATCGCACGGGTAGGCGATTCGACGCGACGCGCGACGGGAACAAGAAATTTAACGCGGACGAAGTCGCGGGCAGAAGCTAGTGATCCATACTTCCATATCCATATCCATACTTCCATACTATATATACTATATATATATATATATATATATATTATATATTTATATATTATATATATATATATAGTATAAATAATTATAAATGCAAAAGTAACTCTGTCTGTCTGTCGGTCTGTCTATCTGTCTGTCTGTCTCGCTTTCCTGCTAAAACTACTGAACCGATTTAAATGAAATTTGGTACACAGATAGTTTAGACCCTGAGAAAGGACATAGGCTACTTTTTATCCTGGTAGTACGTTCCCGCGGGATAATTTCCGACCTCCACGCGGGCGAAGCCGCTGGCAAAAGCTAGTATAATATAAAGTATCCCATAATTTCGTAACACTGATGCCAAACACATACCAAACATAACATATTTGCAATTTCCTAAAATATTCCTTCCTGTATCCAAAGCGTTTTTCCTCAGCCGTTCATCAGAACTCCCCTTTATCTCCAGTCGAGCGCCGAGATAAGTATGCGCGAACGTGCTTCGCATTACATTAAAGACATTTGCGCGGTAAACGAGCGTTCTACAACTTACTAACTGGTTTAGTGGTGACGTCATCCAGTGCTAGTTTATATGACGTTTTAGAATTGCAGATGTTGAGTAGTTTTGTACAGACTGTGAAATGGTTTTTGAACAACTTAGGTTTATGTATGTTTGTGGGTGTGTATGAATGTATGTTCATCTGTTCCCTCATTATTTCTGATATGCACCTCCAATATTTGTTCGGTACATTTAGAGTTGCTAAATGTAACGAATTGCTATAAGGGCCACGCTTGGCAGACGGGTTTGCGATCGCAGTATGGTGATGGGCAGCAGCTTTCTCTATGCATTTAGCATAGAGAAAGCTGCTGCCCATTATCGAGTAAATACTTTAAAATTATTATCATAATTTTACAAATGAAGTATCGTTGGATGCTTCTTGATTGTCTGCTAGTATAAGTTATGTGACGTCATATTAAATTGACTGGCCTGTTAGTCTAGTGGTTAGTGACCCTGACTGCAAAGACTGAGGTCGTAGGTTTGATTCCCACCCAGGACAAATGTTTGTGTGATGAGCACAATCATGTGTTCTGTGTCTGGGTGTAATTTATCTATAATATGTATGTATTTAGAAATATATATAAAGTATGTTTATCAGTTGTCTGGTTACCATAGCACAGGCTCTGCCTAGTTTGGGATCAGACAACGTTGTGTTGGTTGTTCTAAGATATTATCGACACCTGCAAGGAATAACATTGCAACTAATATTTAGTAACTTTACAGGAGAGCACGTCAAAGATTATAAAAAACTCTCAGATTTCGGTTAAGTCTTATTGCCAACCAACCATGAAAATATGAGTCAACAAGGGATTAGCTACAGTTTCGTATGATTATATTATTATCCTTTATTCCATTTAAACATTTTTATAAATTATATTTTTAAATATTAGTTAAAAAAAAAAACATTTAAAAATATAAAAAATAGTAGCCCACCGGTATCGGGAACAGGGTCCAAGCTACCGGCGGTCAGGGCTCCAGAGAGAGGAACCTCCTGACAATGCGAGCCGTGTCCAGTAGTACCGCTTTCTGAATCAAGCCCTTGACCCAGCTGCCCAACGAGAGCCTCTTCAGATGTTGGTCGAGACTCTTGGATATCAAGCCATTGGCTGTGACGACTATCGGCACAATGATCGCTGAGTCCATATCCCACATGTCGACAAACTCACGAACCAAGTCAAAATACTTGATTTGTTTATCTTTTTCGGCTTTCATGAGGTTCTCGTCATGCGGGACTGTAATGTCAACAATCATTGTGCGCCGCACTGATCGATCCACCACCACTATATAAGGCTTATTTGCAACAATAGTCCTGTCAGTGATGATGGATCGATCCCAGTACAGTGTGATATGTCCATTTTCGAGAACTGGGTCGGGCACATAACTGTAGTACGGCACTTCCGATTCTACAAGGCTGTATTTCATAGCAAGTTGCTGGTGGATAATCCTGGCTACAAGGTTGTGTCTATGCATGTACTCCTCGTTAGCTAGACGAGAGCACCCGGAGATAATATGTCTGATGGATTCGCCCGGACGGTGGCATGCCCGACAGATGTCAACCGTGCCGTCTTTAACAATATACCTCCGGTAATTCTTCGTCATCATAACTTCGTCCATAATTGCACAGACAAAACCTTTGGTTTCCCCAAAGAGGTCACCGAAACGCAACCAGGCTACGGACGCTAGTATATCTACATCGGGTCCATGTAGGGCCCGGAAAAAGCGTCCGTGGAGCTCCTTACTCTGCCATACCTCCATGCGGTCATTAGTGTTAAGCACTACCGGCTTGCGCCAGTTCTCTTTAGCCAAGGAGAGTGGGGTGAGGCCCTTGTCCACCGCGATCACATCTCGATGCATCCCCACGTCGGCTTTAAGGAAATATTCCCTGAGGCTGCATATCTCGCGATTGTGGAGAGTCTTAGCGTTTAAAAAGCCTCGACCTCCACACTTTCGTGGGATATACGTGATATGACGCGGGATGTGATGGTCTCATTACCGATGAACGTGGGTGATGCATTCGATGTGCAGTCAGCAGTGTCCGGACCCTCCTATCTAAGGCATCGAGTTCGGTCTGAGTCCATTTGAGTATGCCGAAAGAGTACATCAAAACCGGCATGACCCAACCGTTGAAGGCGCGTACCTTGTTTCCGCCTGATAGAAGACTATTTAATACTTTCTTCAGGCGCCCAAAGAAGCGGTCCTTCAACGATTGCTTCATGTCAGTAACATTGATGCCCAACGCTTCCGACATACCCAATTACTTATAGGTTTCGGATGCTGAGAGGGCTCGAAGGTTTATGGAATCCGAGAGTTGGGTTCCCACGGATTCCACAATCTCTCCTCGCTTTACATGCATGACCGCACATTTGTCCACACCAAATTCCATCCTGATGGCGCTACTGAAGGTTTCAGTTACCTTCAGTAGCTCCATAAGTTGCAAATTGTTGTGGGCAAAGAGTTTAAGGTCATCCATGTACAGGAGGTGAGAAATAATCTGACCTCCTCTCCTCAACCGATAGCCTAAACCTGAACCTTCAAGCCGTGTGCTCAGAGGATTCAAAGCTAGGCAGAACCAAAGCGGACTCTGACTATCACCCTGAAATATGCCTCGCTCGATCCTTATCGGCTCGCTATTCCTCCGAATATTTCGACATCCTGGATAGCAACCCAGCCAACACATAAGCCAGATAGTAGCGAAAATATACCACAATAAGCAGTGTCAAGCTTTATTACTTTTGTATTACAGCTGATGTTATGGCTTTATTTTGAATAAGAGAGTTCTTAAATTTAAATTCTGTATAAAGTTCGCGGTATTTTTTTTAAGCTGAATAATAATCAAGAGTAGAATCTGCTAAATAAGCGATATTCAAATAAAAGTAATTGAAACAGCTATTATCTGCACAGTAGCTGAAGTTTTTGCATTGTCCTGTATAACATATTTAAGCAAAGCAGTTAAACAGCAAAACGCTGAATATTAGACGAAATATTTTCTTTAAGCTGCATAGTGTACGAAATGATATTAATTTATTCAGATGCTGAATATTTTAGATTTTTCTTTTTTACACAGCTGACTTCTGCATAATCTACACTAATATTCTACACTAATATTATAAATGCGAAAGTAACTCTGTCTGTCTGTCTGTCTGTCTGTCTGTCTGTCTCGCTTTCCTGCTAAAACTTCTGAACCGATTTAAATGAAATTTGGTACACAGATAGTTTAGAGCCTGAGAAAGGACATAGGCTACTTTTTATCCCGGTAGTATGTTCCCGCGGGATAATTTCCGACCTCCACGCGGGCGAAGCCGCTGGCAAAAGCTAGTTGAAAATAAACTCCTTGTTTTACCTAACTTATAGCGCTATAAGCGTACAATTGTCTTTATGTTCAGCTTAAAACAATATCAATTAAAAATGTGGGTATCTTTAGCAGAAAATAACTGATTAATTGAAGATATCGTATGTTTATATCCAGATATTTCACCATTTTGTGACAAAACTGATAAATGTTTCATCAACAATATGCCTCCTCAGAAAAATAATAACAAAAGCGTAAATGATTCATGGAAAATAGGAAAGAGAACGGGAGGAATAAGAAGAAAGTGTTCACGAGAGTATGTAAAGATATAAAATAGTGTCTGTGCAGTAATAGAAAAAAAAATTAATAGAAAATAGTGGGTCCTACCTAGGTCCCATCGACCTCAAATATTCATGGATTTATTTTCTATAAAAAGAATATGAGTATACTGCATTATGTAATTTAAGACCTTTCTCTGAGAAATGTATAATTATTGTACTATAAATCAAATAATTTCTGGATATGTAGTCGTATGTGAACTATTATGCAGAAATAAGCAAAATAATCACTGAAATAGACACTTTTATTCAAATTGGCCGTCCGCCATTAACTAAGGTTCGACATAACCTCTTTTTATAAAAATCCTCAACATTTATCTTATGAAACACTTTGTTTAGTGAGTAGGAAACATTAGCAGTTATACAAAATTTGATTCTCATTATTTGCTGGTACTGAAATTTGATAAAAAGTAAAGATAATTTAATTTAAATATTATTTCACATTTGTTTACCTTTTAAATTATAGCTTTATCTTAAGACGCTCAAAAAATGTACAATAATCATATTGATAATTCACAGTAAAGTGCCATGCGTTTATATAATTCACCTTAAACTTATACTTAAAATGTATGAAACAATTTAAATACCAAATTTTTGAAGCCGTACATTTTTTTGAACTAAGTAACACAAAATAATTTTGTCATAATGAAAAATACATTTATACTTTTTTTACTTGCATAATTTCTTTGTAAAACTACTCCTGAGATCGGAATTATGAATATCATTTGAACATATGAACTCACAAATTAACAACTGCATAAAATATTTATAATTTCTGGACTAAAGAAAAATCAGAATTTATGCAGAAGATATTCAGTGTGTTGTACATTTATTCAGCTGCTATGTGGCTGTTAATCAAATTTTATCCAAATTGAAGCAAGATATTTTGTGCCCAAATTGCTTGAATATCATCTGTATAAGCGCTTACACAGAAGTTATACAAATACTTTATCCAGCTTAAAGCCAAAAGAATTGCTTTTACGCAAAATTTATTCAGCTAATCTGTGTTGGCTGGGAAAGGACCGTCCTCCATTGCCCCATACATGACATCAGGAAAGTGCGCAGAGTTGTATCTACTTTATACAACTCCAGCACCCTCATGAGCCATGTATATGGCACCGAGTCATAGGCCTTCTTATAATCTATCCAACATGTCGACAGATCCTTTCGGGAACGACGAGCATGTTGGCTAATCAATGAGGAGCAGCTCCTTAGTACCGCGGGATCCGTTCCTACATCCATTTTGACAGACAGACATGATGGAGTTAGTGTCTATATGTTTGCAAATTTTAGCTCTCAAAATGGATGTAAGAACTTTATAGACCGTCGGCAAACACGTGATCGGTCTATAATCTTTGGGTTCCGCGGTGCTTCCTGATTTATGGAGCAGGTGGGTTATGCCTGTTGTTAGGAACTGGGGCAACGATCCGGACTCTAAGGCTGACTGGAATTGAGTTGCCAAGCGAGCGTGTGACTTTTGGAGACACTTGATCCAAAAGTTGTGCAGTCCGTCCGTTCCTAGAGATTTCCAGATAGGCAACGGGCGGACTGCACAAGTGACATCTTGGGGGCTGATGGTAATCAAAATCAAAAGTCATTTATTCAAACTAGGCTGAGAGTCAGCACTTTTTGAACGTCAAAGTTACAAAAGACAGTCCCCCCAAAACGCCCGCCCTTCGACACTTCCTAGTACTTTAGCTGGGAAGAAGAAGTGGCGGAACAAACTCCCCAGCAGCACAGCTGTCTGTTAAGTTAGAAGAACTTGATTCTATACAATTGTAAGGAGGTAACATTATGAGACACAAAACATTAAATTAAATGATTTGCCATCTGTCAGCTAGCCAACCCAATAATCCAGGAAATAAAATGAAATCTATACTCAAGCAAAAGCAAAAAATATTTTTATTATGTAAATAAAGGTACCAAAATAAAAGCCTCCTGGCATAAGGGCGTGACAGCTTACATATGCAATGCTGAATCACGTTCACATAGCTGTTACGACCCGAGTTACAACTCGAGGCCTCAAAATGATAAACTAGGACCATCGGCGTAAAAACAAATAAACAGGTAGGTAATTAACAACAATACCAACATCAAGGTCAGCAAGACGACCAGTCACCACAAGCAGCACCCGTTCACGAGCATAACGCAAAGATCAGCCATTACCGCCTTATTTGAGGGAAGGGGGTAACCCGACCCCTGACGCTACCGCAAGCATTGACATCTAAGGGAGCATGACGAACTTGCTGCCGGTTGCTCAGGCAAGAATTGAATGACAACTTGTCGAGGTCGCTAGCTAATCATTTTATGCAATACTAATCATTATAATATGTCAAAGCATAGAACATGTCAAAACCAATAAATATACAAAAAAAAATGACTAACACAGAAAAAAAATATATAATAAAAATTATATTACAGCTATATAACCTATCACTAGGTACGCTAGTACTGGAGAAAGAACACAAACATTGTCTTGAGTTAATCACAGCGACCAACTAGTTTTGTCATTTAAATAGTCGTTGATGGAATAATATGCCTTTAGACAAAGGTTGGATTTTAGTTGAGCTTTAAACGCATTAAAAGGTAATTCTAGTAAATAAGGTGGTAGCTTGTTGTAAAATGTTATACCAAGCCCAACAAATGAGTTATGCACCTTATGAAGCCGGTGAAAGGGAACACGTAGTTTGTCCTTATTTCTAGTGTTAACAGTGTGAAAATCACTGTTTTTAGCGTGTAAGTGTAAATTTTACCTAATATATAAGATGTTGGCGAAGATGAATTGTGATGCTACCGTAAGAATACCAATATCTTTAAAAAAGTCCCTTAGAGAAACTCTGGCACCAACTGGTAAATTGCTCGAACAGCTCGTTTCTGAAGGACAAAAATATTTTGAATATCAGCGGCTTTGCCCCACAGTAGAATACCGTAAGACATAATGCTGTGAAAATAACTAAAATAGACTAACCGAGCTGTATCAACGTCAGTATATTGTCTTACTTTTCTGACGGCGTAGGCGGCTGAACTGAGCCTCCCCGCTAGACTTGAAATATGTTGGCCCCACTGTAGTTTGCCATCCACTGCTATGCCCAGGAAAACTGTCGAGTCTACAGTTTTAAGAACCTCTTTATTTAAGACGATTTCGGGACCTAGATTTCTAACATTCGGTAAGGCGAACTTTACACATTTCGTTTTCTTGGCATTGAGAACTAAGTTATTTGCCGTAAACCAATCCGTAACCATTGAGAGTGCACTGTTTACGTCTTCAAAATCTTGTCTGTTCCTATCTACTTTAAAAATAAGAGAAGTATCATCTGCAAACAGTACAAGGTCACAAATACCCTTTAAAAAGAATGGTAAGTCATTGATATACACTAAGAACAAGAATGGGCCGAGTATAGAGCCTTGAGGCACACCTAACTGAACCGGTAGCCCGGTAGATTTTACACCATTAATATCTACACATTGGAACCTATTATGTAAATAAGAATTTATTACGTTTAAAGCTTCGTTATGGACACCGTAATGACGTAGTTTACGCAAAAGCGTGTCATGGTGCACGCAATCAAAGGCTTTGGAGAGATCACAGAATACTCCGATAGCATTTTGCGAGTTCTCCCATGCGTTAAAAATGTGTTTCAAGAGAGTAACACCCGCATCTGTAGTTGAACGACCTTTCGTAAAGCCATATTGCTCATTATGAAGGAGGCTGTTTAAATTAAAATGTCTTAACAACTGCTTGAGTATTAGCTTTTCGAATATTTTGCTAAATGCAGGTAAGATAGAAATAGGCCTAAAATTAGAAACGTCTTTTTTATTACCTGATTTAAAAAATGGTATGACTTTGCTACTCTTCATGAGGTCAGGAAAAGTTCCGACATCAACACATTTATTAAAAGTAACAGCTAAAGAGGGGGCTACGATGTCTATTATATTACTTAATAGTTTGATGGAAATGCCCCAGAAATCACCAGTGTTTTTAGACTTAAGTGTGTTAAAAACATTAACTATATCACGAGGCGTTACATGTTCAAAATTGAATAGGCAACTACTTTTAGGCACACTACTATGCAAAAGGTTTTCAGCTTTAGACGGGGAGGAATTTAAGGAGCGAGTCGTAGTTATAGGTATGGTGGCAAAAAACTCATTAAATGCCTGTGCTACGTCAGCTGCCGTATTTACTAATTTGTTGTCGACCATAATTTCAAGTTGTTTTTCTTGTTCAACCGATTTACCCGTTTCATTGTTAATGATTTTCCAAGTGGTTTTTATTTTATTATTTGAATTTTTAATTTGATCGCTTAAAAATTTAGATTTAGCAAAAGCACTAACCTGTTTAAATAATTTTGAATATTTTTTTACATACTCTAGGAAAGGAGTATCAAACCTGTATTTTTTTAAACCATATAACTCGTATAGCCTCGCTCTACTTTTATAAATACCTGGAGTAGCCCATTGGTTAAAGCCGACGGAGGTGCCATTAATGTCAATGGTTTTGGTCTTGAAAGTAGATTTGCACTCTTTTTGCACTACATTAAAGAGGGCTTCATAAATTGCATTAGGATTCTCGTTTTCTACTATGGATGGTGTAATTCTACGAGCTACATTATTTTTAAACTTGGTGCAACGACTAGCTGTATAAGGCCTGCATTCAAGTTTATGTGCCTTTTTAAACAATGACATAGGGAAGCTAGATAGCAAACCACAGTGGTCGGATGTTAAATCAGTTAGCACTAATTTATTTTTGGCATCACCATCACTAAATATATTATCAAGACAAGTTGACGAAGAAGCTGTGATCCTAGTTGGTTCAAAAAACAAGTTAAATAAATTGAAAGACCTGAAAAGATTGAGAAGTCTAATACTCAATGGAGTAACATCTAAAATATTAATATTAAAATCGCCACATACAATTATACTTTTATTACTTGATTTTAACTTATTGAGTAAATCCTCCATTACTGACTCGAAACAAACGAAATCCCCAGAGGGGGGTCGATAAACGCAAATTATAACGTATCGCTCGAGTTCAACACAAGACAACTCAATAGTGCGCTCAATAGAGAGATTTACTAAATCTGAACGTTGCTTACATTTTAGCTTGTTTGAAACAAGAACTAAAGAACCACCACGGATGGCCCTTTTTCTCGCAAATGCACTTTGTACAGTAAAATTATCATCATTGATAAACACTATTTCATGTTCTTTCAACCAGTGTTCAGTTAAACATAATACCTGAACATCATGATTCTCTATAAATAAACTTAACTCTAACTCTTTGCCGGACAGACCCTGCATATTTTGATGAACAACATTCAACATATGCGGCTTATCCGTTGTCGCACCTAGTAGTTTAAACTACTAGGCGTATCAATAGTAGTGTTAGTATCACTACCAACACTAATTAAATAAGACTGTGACATACTACTTATGTCTGAGTTAATATAAGCTAATAGCCTCGCTATATGATGTCTAAACCTAAGGGGAAGATACACTGTATTCCTTGTCGATTTTAACTTATCAACAAAAATGTTAGTGTCAAAAAATATAAGTTTATCACTGTAGTGACTGACCAAAAACTGCATATGATTATTAAGCATATGAATATGTTTGTTTTTCCTACTAGATAATATCTCAAAATATGGAAATGCACACAGAATAATTTTGTTACAATTAATCTTTAAAAGCTGAGTAACACTGTCAGTTATATCATTTTGTTTGACCTTTGAACTATTACCTACAAATACAGTTATGATGGTATTACAATCATATTGATATCTCATAATTGATGTCATTATTTCTGTAAAGGATTTCCCAGGCAAACAATTATTTTGATTCGAAATATTCAACTTGTTACTAACTAATTTCCCTAAACCTCTTCCTATACTATCTGAAAACATAACTGACTGAAAACCAAGTTGACTGCAACAAGGGGTAACACTACTAGCTACTACCTGTACCCCTTGAGATTGTTCATGCACAGTATCAGGTATATTTTGAATGGAGATAGAGTGCAGACTACTCACAACTTGGGACGGGTTCACCATTGCCTCAGGCTGGAGGGCATCAGGGTTAGATACCCTTCGACAAGTGCACTGAGTGTTACTGAGAGTCAGCAAATCCACTCTGTCTACCAATTCATTTGTAGCAAGGATATGTTCCTTAATTTGGTGCTTAGAGCATACATATTTATTATAAAGTGACTTAAGGGATTCATCAAGAACTTGAATTTCAGACTGTAAGCGCTGAGTGTCTACTTCATATATATTTATGCTATCTTCTAATTTAATTTGATAGTTTTTCAATTTGTTGACAAGAGAAACACGTTCTTTCCTTAATTGAATATTTGTGGAATAATGTTTTTGATGTTTCTTGAATTTATTACATTTTTTAATAATTTTATTCAGTCGCGCATATTTTTTAAATTTATTTTGACTTATTTTATGACTACAGTTATGTTTCAGTAAGGAATCCTCGGTTAGGTCAATTGTCGTTATAGAGTGTGGGTTACAATTTGTATTAAACAATTCATTAAACAAATGGTCAGATTCTTTGACCTGATTACGTTCTTTATCCTTTTCTAACTGTTGAATTTTGACATTTGCATGGATTAATTCATCCTCTAGGTCCCTAACCTTACTTAAAGCCTGCTCATACAAATTACTACAGTTGTTGAAACCATCTGTAACCACCTTTAGTTGATCCCGTTCAGCAACAACACTGAGGTATTGGAAATGTAGGTCTACTAGCTCCTGTTTTAAGCTTGTGTTTTTGTAGACAACTTTCTCGACTTCCTTCTCACTTTCCTCTCTCTCGTCTAACAGCTCTTGACATTTAATTTTGGAAGCCTGTAGTTCGTGAAGGGTCGTTCTCAACTTAAGCTCCAATTCCTGAGCAGCAGCTTTACCGGTCATCACAGGCATGGTTTCAAGCGTAAGTACTGAAAGGATAATTAAAGGAACAGTGAGAACTACTTAGAAAGATAAATAAAAAAATGGAAAGCTAGAAGTGAAAGGGAAAATGGGAGAAATTAATGATAATAGATAATAGTTAATGTTAAGGTTGATGAGATAGGCTGGTGTATCTTATCTAAATGCAACTATTGAGATTAGATTAAGTACAAGATATATTGATTTTATTGTCTTAATATTACCTACTTTTACATAAGTGGGTAGGATGCCTAGATTAAAAGTTTAGTTCTAGTTTTGCATAGTTAAAGTTTGCAATTTAACCAATAGACTAAGACTGGATAAATGTGTTACTAAGTATAAGTGACGACTGTTTGCTAATTATAAAACAAAGTGAACAATACTTCCCGTTTAAATCCGCAGGTCAAACATCAGCTGTTCGTGATAGGTTACCGGTATCGTTAAGTAACCAAACACTGTCTTTTACTTCGTTAATTTGCAGGAAAACAATAATCCTTAGTATTTAGGCAGTTATTTTACATATAGTTATATTATTACACCTTAATTACACTTAAAAATTAAATAAAACTAATTTTAAAATACGGAACAAAATTTTGACATGTCACTCGGACAGTGTTGCCAAAGGACCCATTCATTGCCCCCATTTCTATTATTTGACCGCACGCCCGCTCGATCTCCCTAGTCCAGTCACCTTCGGTGTGACTGACAGGCACCGACCAGATATTTCGCCAGAACGAAGACATGGCGTCATCATCCGGAAGGGGCGTGTCAGTCATGCCTTGGTCCGGTCGCTCCCAAGTCCTATAAACCCACCTCTCATCACTTTGGAAGGTACGATTCTGAGTGTATCAGTCCACTCGTCGCTTATACCTACGAATACGGTTCGCCCATGCATAAACTTTCTGCTTCAGGAAGTCTATGCGCTCTGTGACAAGGGACATATAGTCCTGAGGGCCAATATCAGTCCCTGAGAACGCCCGCCTCACGAAGCGCATCACTCTAGGGCGAGTGTTGCCCTCCCTGAAGCAGATTAGTTTGCCGATGAGGGGTCTGGCCCCACCAATACGTCGCTCAATTCTGCACTGCCAAGCTGGTACGGCTGGTTTCGGTCGTGTAGCTCTAGAATCATTAGGGAATTTAACGTGAGCTACACGACGTGCCGCTACAGCTGCGCAGTGCAGAATCGAATGAGTATCGGTGAGATCTTCGCAGTCATCATCAAAATAGTTTGACAACTGCGAATCCAAAGCCGCCACCAGCGCCTTATTTTTATTATGCATAGGCAAACGAGGTAAGCGTGGTCTAAGTTCGGGTGTCATGAACCGATATGCCCGGATCGCACCCTCCAAAGCACTCCTCAATTCATCACTGCACTGGGTACTTACGTTTATAGCCCTGTTATCACATCCCACGTCAGCATAACTTGTTATAGGCTGCGGTGGTACTACAGCATTCTGCGGCGTGGGGGCGATGACTTGGCTATATTATTATATATATATGTATATTTTAAGACTTTTTGTGAGTTACAATGATATTCCACAACATATATTGTTTAAAATGGCATTGTAACTTGACATACAATCGCATAAAGTATGATAAAAGCTCATTTCATGAAATAATTAGTTCCAAGAACGAGAGTGTATTTTGAATTACAATATTATATTAATAATAGCGAACCTAAAACAATGATGATAATGATGCGTAACTAAATAAACCATTTTATTAACTACAGTTGACCCTTACTTACAATGTTTTTACACTGTACAAATTGGTGCGTAATAGAGTTTAGACACAGGAGGAGTAAGTGCAAAAAAAATCAGCATTTTTTGTACAGCATGAATATGATTGTAACTTAAAATTGCCTAAAAGTGAGTTACGATGTTATTCCTTGCAGGTGTTGTTATTATTATTTGAATATGGTCCCATTGAGGACATAGAGTGGTGAACATTTTTTTAATGATGCCGTATTGTGTATCAAATGAAAGGCCTTGATTAGCAAACAAAAACATTTTAAGCTATCTCCAGAATAGTTTCAATAAAATTTAGTTCGATAACTAAACTAGACTGGCCATAACTAGACTACTGAAAAATCACACTCTTAAAAGTATGAAACAAGTAAACATTCTCATCGTAAGCCACCTACACAATACATTCTATCAGTAGTAAGCGATCATAAGCTTCAGAGCGAAGTGGCTATCGACCACGGCTTTCAGAGAACAATATTTTATTTACGTTATTGAGCACAAGAATAGTTATGAGGGCGGACTTACTGCCTTATGCCTATCTAGTGTTTACTTAATTTTGCCCCGACTACAGTTAATATTTGCCATAACTTAAATGATAAATGATTTTATTTCTGTGAGTAGGTTTGTACAAACACTTTTACACATCAATTAAATATTTTTTAAACTAGATGAGGTCGGCGTTTGCTAACTAACTACTCTGAGGAGAAAGGCCGAAACAAACTCAGAGGTCACAGTTTCTTGCAAAGACTACAATATGTGTAGTTTCTTGTTCGTTTTGTTAATATTAATCTGTGGAAAATATTATCGGTAGTATATTTGTTAAGTTGTTTCTCTGTACTTTTAGTATGCTACTGTTTGTTTTCCTGTTTTAAATAAAAATATTTGATTGGCAATTTGATTCAAGATCTATTGGAATGTGATTAAAAGTGGGTTAACCAAAGAGAGTGCTGTTATCCTTTATTAATCGTTGAAAGAGCTTTAGCATGGAAAACATATTGTGTTAGGCTAGGCAAACAATACATTTACCACACTTCATATGGCTTGGTAGTCGACGGATGACTAAATATCAAAATGGCGGTTCAATTTAGAGGCGCAGAAATAAAGGATGTTTAATAAAAAATGAATCTTGCCGTTCTACCCTACAACTCGGTCCTTATGCCTAATTCTCTGGTCGGCACGTTCTAAACAGCTATGAAAATTAAATATTAGCTGAATGAAACAAGGAATGTTTCCAAATGAAGTCAATACACGACAACTGTCATTCTGACAAGAACTTTATTCAGTTAGGACAAAGATTAATTTTCTTAGTTGTTGAAATCATTTTGAACAGTCTGTTCGTCCCAATATTTTTGACGCTGACTGTATTCATGGCGACAAATCAACCTATAAGTAGTGTTGGGATTTTATCCGGATAAATACTCAAAATGGATAAATACTCGATAAATATCCGTTTTTACTGAGTATTTATCCAAAACAGCGGATAAATACTATTTTATGTTTTTGTAACGTAAGTTTCGTCATTTTACTAACAAAGGGATTAAAATTAATGAAAAATAGACTATGCAGATTGGTATCGTACCTTATAAATCATTTTAACAATTACAAAACGCTGATATTGACAATAATTTCATTCAATTATGAATACAGTTAGTCAATCACTGTCAAAGTTAGATAAAATTATACATTTGTTAATTGGTTTTCACATACATACATGAACTCATGCTTTTCTCCCATGGGGGTAGGCAGAAACTATTTAAGTAACGCTTAAATCATTGTAATAATGAAAAAACTACCTCGTGAAAGTCGAGAAAGATTAACAAATCAAATATCTTGACTTGGCTCGCGAGGTTGTCGACATTGTAGGATATGGATTCAGCGAGCAATGTACAGTTTTGAGACCAGTGGTGATGTAATTATTTACCACAAGTAAAGCGCCTGCCTGAGTGCGAACTCACGACCTACAAGTTGTAAGTCGGGGCTGATACCACCGGGACACCACTGCTATCACCAATATGAAAGGCATGTTAGACTTTTACTGACTAAAACCCACCTGTGTTCCTTTAGTTGCCTGTGCCAGGGTACCTCTTTTAAACAGATCCGCAACCCTGGCAGGCATCGGACCTCGCGGACCCCTTTTTTTTTTTTTTTTTTTTTTTTTTTTCAGGATGGGAAATCATCAAATGACTTCTCCCGCTCTGGGCGGAGCATGAGGGCGTGTCAGACTTTTACTGACTAAAACCCACCCGTGTTCCATCAATTGCCCATGTGCCAGGGTCACGGTATCTCTTTCGAACAATCACGCGACCCCGGCAGGCATCGGTCCTAGTAGACCCCTACACTGCTGCTGACATCTCTTTGAGGCGCGCGTGGAACACTGCGCGCCGTCGACCCGAGCTTGGTCCTTACCGGGCGGCGAGCTACCCATTGCTCGCCACCCGCAAGCTCGCGCCTACGGTGGCCGCTATTGACTCCCGACGCCCGGGGCGTCTCCTCCTGCGGCGGCTAGGGACGTGAGGGTGCAGAGACTGCCACCGTGGACCCCTTCAATATATAATGACATCTCTTAGAGGCGTGCGTGGAACACAATGCGCCGTTGACACGGGCCTGTTCTTTACCGTGGCGAGCAATGGGTGGCTTGCCGCCCGCAAACCCGTGCCCACGTTGGCCGAGAGTTCACAATGAACTCCCGACGCCCGGGGCGTCTCCTCCTACGGTGGCTAGGGACATGAGGGCGCACAGATTGCCTCTCCCTAACACACTCCACCTCCTCCTTCGTGAGCCTTACTTCTTCGCAGAAATAGGTGACAGCTTCTTATGCCCTCTCACTTTATACCATGGCCTGCACCAGGGCCGGACGTGCCAGATACGGCGTTGCTCCGCCCAAGCAGGGCAAACCTCCACTCTATGCTCCACCGTATCTTCCAGGCGACCTACACAGTGGTAATATTTACTGAAACCTGCTTTTAGATTTTCTCAAATCCAATGACTCATTATCAGTATCTGTCTGTAAATATAACCCATTTTGTGTTGATTTCATATCCTTAAATATTATAAACACTAGAAGGGCATTGCATTTGTTGGACTCTTGTTGAAAGACAGGTTCTTTTATGGGTTCAATAACAGATATGCATTGATATACCTAATCACAAAAGTTATGATCAAGCAAAGCTGCTTGTAGCATTTGACTTGACGATATATTTTTCTTTTGCGTACGCTGAGAGAGCGGCTTTTCTATTTTTCATACTCGTGTGTGTGTGTGTGATCAAGTGATCGTAGATAGCTGCCCTATCTTGTGTAGCATGGCAGGTTTAACTTTTCTCCCGTTACTTTTTGTTTTACAACTTGTTGTAGCTTCGATCGTGGTTTTTGGGTTTAGTTCTTGTGATTTTTTGACTGTCTTATAAATCCATGAACACTATCTGCACGGACGGAAAAGCATGACACATTGTCACGTTCCGCCTGAACCGAGCGTGTAAGCGAGAGCGCGAAACAAGCGATAGAGAGGCACGATCGGCCTTAGCGTTCGACTTGTAAAATCTATCTCTCTTCCACTCCATCGGCCAATACGTCCAAGTAAAAGAGACTTAGACATTATCACGTAAAATTATCGTCCGTATACCGACTTTACAGACAACCAATTGTTTTTTATTAAAGATTTTATCATATCTGCATAGTTTATAAATTTTTGAAACTACCGCATTTCAGTGCACCATGAGCCAGAAAATTACTAGTGTGTGCTGCGCAGTTTAAAGGCTCAACACCTTTAACTAATTGAAAAGCCCTTTGCATTTTATAGCGTTGGCAAACAACAACAACAAACTTGTCTTCGCCGCATATTTCTTGACTTTTAGAAGCTCTGCACAGAGATAATCAATTATGTGGCTATTCTCTACACTCTCAACAAAGAAAGATTCTAAATTTGTATCTAAAGAGCATGCTCTATTAGAGACGTTTGGGCTTCTGACACAATTACAGCCCTGGCAATTGACATTAGAACTAAATAATGTAATAACGTAGTATTTTGAAAAGCCTAAATAACAATAAAGTCATTAACATTTTAAAATAATCATCCGATGCGCAAAAAAGATATTTATCCATCATTTTGAGTATTTATCCGATAAAAATGAGTAAAAACGAGTATTTATCCGTTTCGGATAAAAACTCGAGTATTTATCCTCCGAGTATTTATCCACTGCCCATCACTACCTATAAGCAATTCCAGTATAAACTGACTTCTCATTGTACGAAAAGCCTACACAATCGAGATCAACTAAAACTGGAAATGTGGAGGAGAAACGCTGAGTACGACTGGCCGGGATATCAACTAAGTGTGGACTGCAGTAGCCGTCGGTAGTCAAAGAGCGATGGTGGAATCAGGTCGTGAAACTCTTGCGCACACTCTCCGAAGTCTGTTGAAGACTTATTGTGAAGACTTACATAGCACTGATTATTACATATTTCCATAGGTAATGATGCCAACAGATTTGACTGTGGCAATGCACCATTACCATTGCTTGATATGTAGCCATGTGTAGAAACACTTGTTTTCTTTAATATCGTTTATATAAAACAAACAGTCTTTGTCAATTTTAAAAAGTCAAACTGCTTAGTCGGTGATTCGATAATTGGACTACAATTGAGTGAATATTTGAACAAAAAACACATTTTGATGATTAAACAATAACCATTGTTTCGATTATACAAAACATCACATCATGAACAAAACAAAACTGAATTCCGTTGACTCGAATTAGTCGCGAATCAGCAACAGCTCAGTTTTTTTAACAACAAAGCCAAACCTATGGATATTAAAGATAAAAACAACACGCCAATTATAAACATTATCAGTCCTGTTGTCGGAGTCTCAGCGGTCCTGTTGCACAGATTTGTGTTGCACATGGTAGCTAACATTAACTCCAGTTTTGCTCGTATAATCACCAAGAATATCATCATATTGCTCAATTTGTTTCCCGCATCCGCGTTTTATGTAGAAGAACCAGTAATCTGAATGCAGAGGAAAAGGAAATAATTATGGTTTCTTCTTTAATTTTGTATTCGTTCAAGGTCAGTGCAGACAGAAAAGAATTCTCGGCTTATTAGTCGACTCGCACGAATTAACTCGCCCGAATCTGACAAATCCAAATCGTTACTTTTATATATTAAAATATTTTCTACAAACGACTCGCTCTAGGTTCATTTATTTGTATATAGGTATCTCAACACTTCCAAAAAATCGTATTATGCAATTGATACGTTTTGTATTTAATATAATAACTAGCTGACCGTACAGACGTTGTCCTGTTTCCTAGAACTCGATAGCAGCGCCACCTACCGGGTCCAATAGTGAATCTAAACCATCCAGGGTGCCACCCAAAATGCACACAAAAAAAATCATTCAAATCGGTCCAGCCGTTTAGGAGGAGTTCAGTGACATACACACGTACAGTAGAATTATATATATATAAAGATTACATAACAGATTCACCTGGAAATAAATTAACTTCGTGCGATTTGCCTACAGAAAATATTATATTGTTTTAAAATGACGATTCACCCGAACGTCGACCAATAAGCAAAATTCTCGAGCGCATTCTTTGCTTTCTTGCAAGCTATTTTAATCCCTATTCTACTTGTTATTAAACTAATTATCAATGTAAAACTAATCGAGCTTGCTGCTCCTACTCTGTTGACTCTAAAACCGCCACTTCCTTATGGAGGCATTAACGATACAGAATTGATACTCACAATCCAATTTCACATATCCGCAGGAGGACTCAGGGCAAACTTTGATCATGCTGAAGTGTAACCTATTTCTGCAGGCTGAGTTAGTTCCAAAACCTTCACACACGTAGCATACAACAGACGAAGCTGGAAAGAGATCTTAATATAAAACATAGGCACAATTCCTAGAAAATTTAAACTTCACTCGTCACATAGAAAGTAGACAATGGTGGTGATTCTGTTGTGCACCAACTAAACTTAATGTAGGCTATTGTAATTTTTTTCCTTCTAATAAAACGAAAAAGAGACGGAAATAATATATTCGACACAACCCAAGAAAGATTGATTTATTGATTAGTAAAAATAACAAAATAATATATTAACTTAACCAAAACTATACACAAATTAAAATAAAGCATCGAAAAATTCATCCTCATCGCTGTCGACCAGCAATGTACCCAAGAGACTGGCGGCATTACCACGCTGTATAGCAGTGCTTAGCCTCTGTCCAAAATAAAAACCAGCCCTTGAGTCACGAGAAGTGTCAACCAACCGTTATGATATTTCTTTAAAGAGGCCATGAGCACTCTGACCCACACGGTAGCATACGGTGGAAGTGTGCCCTGCCTGGGCAGAGCACCGCCGTGTACTCGTGGAGGCGATCGGCGGCGGTGACCTCTCGCGTCCGGCCCTGGTGCGAGCCATGGTATGGAGCGAGAGGGCATGGGAAGTTGCCACCTCCTTCTGCGAAGCAGTAATGCTCGCGAGGCGGGGCGCGTGAGGGAGTGGCAGTCTCTGCGCCCTCACGTCCCTAGCCGCCGCAAGAGGAGACGCCCCGGGCGTCGGGAGTCGATGGCAGACTCCTGGCCACCGTAGGCGTGAGCTTGCGGGCGGCGAGCAATGGGTAGCTCGCCGCCCAGTAAGGACCAGGCTCGGGTCGAGGGCGCGTTGTGTTCCACGCGCACCTCAAAGAGATGTCAGCAGCATTGAAGGGGTCTGCTAGGACCGATGCCTGCCAGGGTAGAAGAAAGAGATACCGTGACCCTGGCACCTGGCACATGGGCAACTGACACGGGTGGGTTTTAGTCAGTAAAATTCTGACACGCCTTCCCGCTCCGCCCAGAGCGGGAGAAGTCATTTGATGATTTCCCATCCAAAAAAAAAAGAAGGAATCTCACCCCACGGTCCGAGGGTTCCAACCCCAATCAGCTCGAAAATATAATTACCAATAAGGTTGCTATATTTTCGCCGCTTGAGGTTTTCCGCAGCCGTAGCGGCAGCGCCAGCGCAGCAAGCCGAGCTAGGAAGATGGGATGGCGCAAGAGTATCGACACACGTTGCATCCCACACTAAAGGCCTACCCACCGTCCAAGGAAACAAAAACATACCGTCCGGTCTCTTGCCATCGTCGCGTGCCAAGCCATTGAGTTCTAATACAGCTGGGACGCCGACAATGACAAGAGCTTGTCGGATGATGTCGTTAATGTTCGCGTGCCGCGCTAAGCGACCCGCACTTCGGCTACAAAGCCGTCGTGTCCTAGACTGTTGACAACTTCGCCACAGTGGCAGCGATGAGGAGATCAACAAGGAGCTCCTAGTCTTAGAACATCGACACAACTACGACGAACTAAATTCCTTATGCTTGAAATCACGCATTTAGTTGGACAGTTCTAAACCACCACTTGTCTTTTTCTATCGTGGTTGTATGTGACCGCGAAATCTGTCAGAATGTGGAGGGGCTTGTGGTTGATCGTTCAGGTTAAGTTACGCCGCGGTTGGTCCGTGAATGGGTGGCCATCTTTACATACCAAGACCCTTCCGTGCTTCGGAAAGCACGTTAAACCGTTGGTCACGGCTGTCGTTCGTAGATCTTAGACAGTCGTTACGGGACGTCAGAAGCCTGAAGGTCTGACAAACAGTCTTACCAAGGGGTATTACCCAGTAACTGGGTTGTGTAGGTCAGATAGGCAGTCGCTTTATGTAAAATACTGGAATTTAGCTGCATTCAGTTAGACTGGAGGCCAACCCCAACATAGTTGGGAAAAGGCTAGACAGAAGATGAAATTACATTCAATGGAGGTGTTACTACCGGGGTCGCGTAATTGTTCGAAAGAGATACCGTGACCCTGGCACATGGGCAACTGATGGAACACGGGTGGGTTTTAGTCAGTAAAAGACTGACACGCCCTCCCGCTCCGCCCAGAGCGGGAGTAGTCATTTGATGATTTCCCATCCAGAAAAAAAAAATGGAGGTGATAGAGCTATTACGAGGTCGACTGATCAAACATTTATGATATTTCCGAAGTCCAGAGACCAAGTCTTTATTATACTTTCAGCATGGTACCGCACTAACAGTAGTAATAACTTTGATTTAGATGGTTTAACCACATTCATTGTGGCAGACAAATTCCTCGATTATGCAATCTTCTATGAAGCAATGAATTAGAAATATCCTTTAAAATAATTATGATTGTGATTGATAATGTGTTACGGAATCAGGGTGCTAGTTTATATAGGTACTACTAATCCACACTATCCACACTTATCCACACCAATATTATAAATGCAAAAGTAACTCTGTTTGTCTAGACGTCTCGCTTTCCTGCTAAAACTACTGAATCGATTTAAATAAAATTTGGTACACAGATAGTTTAGAGCCTGAGAAAGGACATAGGCTACTTTTCATCCCGGTAGTATGTTCCCGCGGGATAATTTCCGACCTCCACGCGGGCGAAGCCGCTGGCAAAAGCTAGTCGAAAATAATGTAATCACTAACACCCTTAATATATTTCCACGACAAAAGCGTTACCAGACCAACATTTTTTTTCAAAAGAAAGAAAAAGACTCACCATATTCTATAGACAAGCAGACAAACAATGGCACCATAATCAATTTAGATATTAAGAACTTCATAATTTAATAATAATTAATTTCGTTATTTAAGTCGAAAATAATTTTGCCAACTCTACGAACACTCGAAATTGTCGAAATAAACTAAATCATGATATTTACGGATATTTATTATAGTTCAGGATAAATTAAACAGGAAAGGAAAATAGATAGTAGCAATTACGATTAGGAAAACAAACCAATGATTACTTGTATTGTATATACATCGGTATAAAATTTGACAATAATTATCTCATTGTAATAAAATTATCCTGTTCGCATTTTGATTGCAAAATGATCAATTTATGCAATAACTAACTTTTGCCCGCGGCACGCTCGCGTTAAATTCGGGGTAACACGGTTCCCCTTTCCTGATTTAGAACACAGAATAGAACTCGGAACAGAATGTTATTTTAATACGCTACTGTAGACGATATTATATTATGTCTTTCCATTTTGGGATAGAATGTAAAGATTCTGGGCATTGGACACACGCGAACATGCTGCATACAAAAAAAGAAAAGAAAAAAAGTAGCCTATGTCACTCTCCATCCCTTCAACTATCTCCACTTAAAAAATTCGTCAATTCGTCGCTCTGTTTTGCCGTGTAAGACGGATAAACACACACACACACACACTTTCCCATTTACAATATTATAGTATGGATGTATTTATTTAACTGGAGTGTTAAATAGGTACCTACTTTATTTATTTTCTTTTTACAATTCACTTTTATAACAAGAGTGATCCTCCTGAGTTTTACGAATGTACCAACTACTGCCCGCAGCTTCATCCACGTGCATGTTAGACTCTCGAGTGCCCACCGAGTCGCAACCCATTTCCCGCTCGTGCCTTATTATATCGTTTTAGGTTAGCGTTATTTTTAACTATTTTCATTTTACTTGGCTCCTAAGAGTTGCAGAATGGTGTGAAATAGCCTATAAACTTTCTCAAGAATTGAACTATCAAAAGCAAAAACAATTTGTCAAATTGGAACGGCAGTTCCAAAGATATGCGCGTTCAAACAAACAAATTCTTCAGCTTTATATTAGTATACTATAGATATAAATTCCGTATGCTGCTGGACATAAAGAATAGCAAAGTAGTAGTGTAGTAGTATGTATTATAGCAAATATGTATGTGTATAATTAGTTTGTAACCTATTTTTGTACTAGTGTTTCTCTCTTATTTATAATTCAATATCTGGTTGACCGAGCTTTGCTCGGTATTTTTTGGTAAATTGTGTTTAAATAATAAGTTTATGTTCAAGTTGATTATCGATAAAGTTGATCATTGAAAACACGAATAAAACGAGATTTTATAAAAATGAATCCTAGCTAGATCGATTTATCGCCCCCGACACCCCCTGTATACTAAATTTCATGAAAATTGTTGGAGCCGTTTCCGAGATTCAGATTATATATATATACATATATTCAAGAATTGCTCGTTTAAAGATATAAGATTATTATACTTTTTTAATTATTGTTCCTCTCAACCAAAGCACCTGCCATGTAATCTCTTCACCACCCTTGGTTCACTGGTAGAGAATGCTTAAGGCATTAAGTATTTTGTGTGCGAGAAGTTTAACCCATTGAATGCCGTAATTACAGACACAATTAAAAAACCATTGTGTCTATACCAAATGTGGTATCTCAGGGACTTAGAGGTTAAATAAATAAATAAATAGCTTCGTACCATATCTTCCCGTGAGTATCATAAAAGTAGACAAAGATACTGACTAAATAATGGGCAGCAGCATTGTCTATGCATTTTACCACCATACTGTGATCGCCAACCCGCCTGCTAAGCGTGGCGATTATGACAAAATCCCCAAATTTGAGGAGACCTATGTCAAGCAGTGAACATCTTTTAGCTAAGATGATAGACATAAATATAGATGTTCAGACTATAATTAGCCTCCTAATCCACAGACCACACCTTTATTATTATTATTACAGGGCAAGAGTATAGTATAACAGTACCATGATATTCTTCGATAGAATAATTTGTAAAGCGAGGTGGAAATGCGCGGAAACGTCGAAGCAACTCGACCGCGAACGTGACGCGACAACTTGGAAAAATCGGAGGATGTCGTTAGAACTTGCACTTAGACCGAGTGTGCTAGCAGTAACGGGTGTTTAGATGATTGCGTTAAAAATATATGTGAAATATGGTAACTCTTTCTTTACATCACATGTCACCAATTTTCTCCGGACAGTGAAGCAGAGTTGTATTATAATTAATACACGACGCAAAAAGAGGGCACAATATTAAAAAGGGTCGTTATTCTTAATGATATGGTTCCATTCCAAAAGATACCTTTCCACGTCAAAATCAGCATGGATGCTTTTTTGAGGAAAGTGGAGGGGTACTTCAGACACCTCCCAATTTATACCACTCAGTTCTAAGGAGGTCTCCTTAGCACTTGAGAGCCTTTGAAGAATCGCTGGAATGGACCGGTGCCTGTTCTTTGTAATAGAATTTGGTGGGTCTTAAGGAGTGGCCTGTTAGATCAACAGCTGTAGCCCGCGGTTTTACTCTTATATTCTAAAAATAAACACAGAACCGAATTCATTGGCAGCTGTCTGTCGTAGTTGTGACAAGAAGGCTTCGGCATAATGAACCCACAGCATAGCGCTGATTTTCAGTAATTACCTGAAAATTACATACGGAAAACAAATCAAGGCTTAATTATTAGGAACTAGGTAGGTTTCTGGTTTTTGTATAGACGAATATGTATTTGTTTGTACCGGTCGACGTTATCACGTCAACGCCAGCGGTCGCTGAAAATCAGCGCCGGGCTCTATGTCCTATAGGGTCGTAGCATTATGCTGAGCAATGGCGGTTTTGCGTGGATGTAGCGCATATTTTACCCCAATTTGTTCTTGTTGTGTTTGTGTTCTTTCTCTGCGTCATTACTGTCGCATATAAACATATTTTTCTTTCCTTCCTTCTTTCCTATGTAATAACCAGTGCTCTAGTTGCGTAACACACTATCAATCAGGATCGGAATCATTTTTAACAAATTTTTATTAGCTTCACTCCCTTGGACTCGACTTTGACCCACTAAAGGACTAATGACAATACAATAATTTCATAAATTACGTCACAAAATTCAAAACACAACCAAAAAAATTGAAAATAAATAATAGATTAAAAAAAAAACTAAAAAAACACGCCTCCATAGAAAACCATAGGGTGTTGGATATCAATAAAAAAATACCTCAAAAGCACCCCACGCTTTTTCCATTATTTTTTAGTTTGGTTTTCTATGGAAACGTGTTTTTTAGGTTTTTTTTACTATTATTTTAAGGATATTATTGTTAATCCATTGCTTCGTAATATGTTTGTACTTGTCTTACTACTAAAGTAGACTTTAAGGAAATGTAAAAAAGTGTTACATACATATATAAACTCATGCCTTTTCCCATGAGTGTAAAGCATTGTTATTGGCAAATAAATAGCAGCTATCTGTTCAACAACGTAAATAATGTAATTAATGCTGTTGAATTGTTCAAATGAAAGCCATTCCAACCGTCAGTGTTACACAAATACCCGAAATAATAGCTGAGTCTTTCTGTGTGTCTGCTTTCCAGCCATATCAGTTACTAGCTCCTGCCCTCAACTTCGTCCGCGTCAAATTTTTGCTCTCCTGACCCTTCCCGTTGCATAAAATTTCCTGCCAGTTTTCGTTCATTTTTCGTTGCTGTTCCGCTCCTTTTGATCTTATCGTGATGTTATATAACCTATAGCCGTCTTCAATAAATAGGCTACCCAACACAAAAGGAATTTTTCAAATCGGCCAGTAGTTCCTGAGATTACCGCGTTTAACCTTTTGCTATTGATAGGTAACGGTTGATAAGTTCGGATGGGAGTAGCAGAAATGAAAGTTCACACAGCTAGGTAAAACTTGATGTCTGTATTGTTCAATTATAATGTCACAAATTACATTCGTTTCTAACACGACAGACCTACACAAAAACTTGGAGACGACTGGCTAGCGGGGGAACGCGCTCTCAATCGCAGGCGTCGTCTCTGATTACATTGTGTCACTACAGTATTCCCCTCTTAAATTTTGGGCAAAAAAAATTTTTACACTAATTATTACAAAAACTAATTGTTAAATTAAACATCACACTGTATGTTAATAATGCAGAGCTAAACCGAATACATTTGAATGTGAGTCAGCGTACTGTCCGTGGTACTGTGTTGACGATAAGCTAGGTGTTACATTACATAAGTGTTGAACAATGTTATGATTCATGATTAACCAACTTGTAAATAAAAAGTATGAGCATTTATTTTACATTTTAACCATCATATTCTACCTTTTATTAACTAAACTAACACATTCACATTCGTATAGATGGACACTGGTTACAAATATAAATATTTTACACTTATTAATAGGAATGCTGAGCTGGCTGCGTTGGGATCTGTCGAGCCGCTGCTGGCTGTGACTGACCCTTTTCTAAGGATGACACAATATCTGTCACCAAAACTTTCCTAGCTCGGCGTCCACATTGTTTGCACCCGACGAACAAAATTATCGCAAACACTGTCACAACAATTATTATAGTAAAAACGCTATAAATTTCCAATTTCCTTTCCAATGTTGAGGTATTGGTTGCGTCATTTGCTCCATTTTGGGAAATAATTACTTCTGAGTTCTTACTCTGTGCTTTACCCATTTTTATTTTACGAAATAAAATAATAGTTAACACTGTTTATTACTACTCTAAGCGTGTGTCCACCTATGGAAATGAAATTACAATACATGTTTAACTAAAGTATGTATCATATTAATACATTATTTAACCTACTTTCAGAAAAATGTCGTAGTGTCAAAATGTACAGTTGATCAGTCTGCACAATATTTTTGTCAAAACAAGATTTTTCTGAAGTTTAATCACTTACGCTACCCGTTACAATTACTAGTTGCATACCTTACGTGCAATGCATACACATCAATATATCTGTAGCCTACTTAAGTAGGTACTGAATCACTCGAAAACAACAAAAGTATTGTCGCGAACACCATACTTTACTCATGTTTATGCTATCTAAAAGTTAAATATTAGATCGTATGCCGTAAAAAAAATAATGGGAGTAGGTACTCCACCTAAACTATTTATTTCTATTTGTGTCATAGGTCATCGAAAAAACGTGTCTTTTTAATTACTCGGCCATAACGCGAAACTAACGGTGCAGGCGCAGGGGTACCGCTGTCTGCGACTGTACTGTTTTTCGATGAATCATGACTCTTATTCTGACTGTCATCAGTTACATTTCGTGCCTTATCGGCTTCTTCTGTATTTAATAAAAAAGCTGGTTTTAATCTATCAATTGAAATGCACGCTTGTCTGTTGATTAAATCTATAACATAATACTTATCAGCCCTGCTTATGACGCGGTATGGGCCATCATAAGGGGGTTGCAAGGGTTTACGCACTGTATCGTTGCGCACAAAAACATATTTGCAAACTTTTAATTCCGGATGTACAAAGGTATTCCGTATCGTGCCATTCCGCGAAGATGATCGGAACTTACTAATAGTCTCTCGTAGCTTTCCTACGTATGTCTCTATATCAATATTTTTATCATGACCAGTATCGTAAAAATCTCCTGGCAATCTGATATTCCGACCGTAAGTTAATTCTGATGCACTATAACCCGTATCACCTCTGATAGCGACTCGTAATCCTAACAAAACTGTTTGCAAATCGTTAACCCATGAGTCTGTACTCATTGTAGCCATTAACGCTGCCTTAAGTGATCTATGCCACCTTTCGATAATACCGTTACTTTGCGGGTGGAATGCAGTAGTTCGGATTTTATCTATACCCAGTATTTTCATTAATTGTTGAAACAAATTGCTTTCAAATTGCCTACCCTGGTCACTAGTAAGTTTTACAGGGCAACCAAATCGAGAGATCCATCCTTCATATAGAGCCTTAGCTACTGTTTCTGCTGATATATCCTTTAGCGGTATGGCTTCCGGCCACCTAGTAAAACGATCAATAATCGTCAGGCAATATCTATACCCTTCCGCTGAAATTACAAGTGGACCTATTAAATCTATATGAATATGTTCGAATCTATCGCTATAAGAAAAATGTCCTAAATCCGAAACTGTGTGTCTTTGAACCTTGGCTCTCTGGCATCCAATACAGGCTCTAGCCCATATGCCTATATCCTTATTCATGCCAGGCCAAAAATATTTTTTCGCGATTAATTTCTTTGTAGCTCGAATACCGGAATGACTCAGGTTGTGTATTGTATCAAAAACCTTTCGTCTGAAACTTTCTGGTAAATAGGGTCTAACTGAGTCTTTTGATATTTCACAATAAAGAGGTTTATTTATTATTGGACTGTTAAGTTTCTTAATAACAACTTTGCTACTCTTATTACTATCCCACGCCATTCGTGTAATGTAATCGTCGGTTTCCTGTGCTACCGCTAATTCTGCGAAATCGATGGCTGTCGGGCAGTACATTTCTGCGATACGTGATAACGAGTCAGCAACAATGTTATGTTGTCCATCTATGTGTCGAATATCCGTTGTGAATTCGCTTATGAACAATAATTGTCTTGTTCGTCTAGGTATTTCTGAATTACTGTTCAACTTAGAAAAGGCATAAGTCAAAGGTTTGTGATCCGTAAACACAATCAATTCTCGACCTTCGAATAATTTCCTGAAATATTGAATTGCCATGTATATAGCTAATAGTTCACGGTCATAAGTACTATATTTCCTTTGCGTCTCGGATAGCTTTTTAGAAAAATATCCTAATGGTTCCCAATTTCCCTCTAACTGTTGCTGAAGCACTGCGCCGGCGCACGTGTCAGATGCATCACACATTAATGAAATAGGAACATCGTTACGGGGATGCGACAATGTGACCGCCTTCTGTAGGCTTAGTTTACATTGTTCGAATGCTATGTTCGCGCTTTCGTCCCACGGTACTATTGACTTATCGTTTTTCTTGGAATGATGAATAAACTTATTAAGTTCCATTTGCGTCTCTACTGCCTTTGGTATATGGGATCGATAAAAATTCAGCATTCCTAAAAACCTACGCAACTGTTGTATTGTTTCAGGTTTCGGAAAATCTACTATTGCCTGAACTCTTGAGTCTAAAGGCTTAATACCGTCACGTGACACTTGAAAACCTAAGAAATCAACTACTTCCTGTCCAAATTCGCATTTAGCAATGTTGATAGTGATACCAAATTGTTTAAATCTTTCGCAAACTGTTTTTAAATGTTCTCTATGTTGAAGGTCATTTTCACTAGCAATTATGACGTCATCAATATAGGTATACAAGAAGTCTAATCCTTGCAGTACCACTGTGCTCATAAAACGTTGAAACGTTTGTGCTGCGTTCCTTAAACCAAAACTCATTCTAGTAAATTCAAATAGGCCAAAAGGCGTAATAATTGCTGTTTTTTCTACGTCCTCTGGATTAATCGGTATAAAATGATACGCTCTGTTTACGTCTAATCGCGTAAATATGTTTTTGTTCGCCAATACATAGGTGAAATCCTGTAGTCGAGGTACAGGATAACGATCGGGTTTGGTAATTGCATTAAGTGTCCTATAATCACCACACGGTCTTATTTCTCCGTTCTTTTTTGGAACGACATGCAATGGGCTTGCCCATGAGCTTTTACTAGGTCTACATATTCCCATCTCCATCATACGCTTGAACTCTTCTTTAACCTTAATGTACCGGTCTGGGGCTAGGGGTCTGGCCCTTGCAAAAACTGGTGGACCGGTGGTCTCAATATAATGCAAAATTGAATGCTTGGGAGGGTCATTGAACGATGTAGGTCTAGTAATCTCAGGATAAGCAGTGATAACATTATAATACGGATGTTTGTTATGTAAGGTATATATTGAAGGCTGTAAACTACTGACAATTGAAGCGATAATATTACATTCTGTTACCTGATCAATTAATCTCTTTGTGCTGAGGTCTACTAATAGTTTGTGATAACTTAAAAAATCGGCTCCCAGTATAGGCTGCTTGACGTCTGCGACCACGAAATCCCATCGGAAGCTACGACGTAATTTTATATTTAATATAAGAGTCTTCACACCATACGTCTTAATTTCGGTGCCGTTTGCTGCATACAACTTAAAACTGTTACTCGGTGATTGTCGATTTTTCTTGCCTACCGGTATAACTGAAATATCTGCGCCAGTATCCACTAAAAAATGATAACCACTATTCGAGTCCGAAACACATAGGCGGTGGGCAGTAGTAACGGTGCAGATCTCCGCCGTTGGCTGCACCTGTCCTAGTTTTCCGCTTTCTTATCCCACGCGCATGGTTGTACGCACTTCCGTGCTTTATCGGCATACCGGAAGTGGTAAAAGCATAACCAGTTTGGTTTCCTCTGACTGACTCGTGAACTGCTCCTGGATCGGGGTGCACGATGACGACTGCGGCTGCTGCTGCGGGGTCTTGTGTTGTTGTGCCGACTCTCCAGCTTTTCGAATCTCGCGCTTAATTTGGCAATTTCAGCGAGAATCGCGTTGTCACCAGACGACGAGGCTTGCACTTGCTGAACAGCTACTGCTGCCGCGGTATTAGATTTGGTTGCCTCGTGAACATCGTCAGCAACCGCCGCTAACTTTTCCAGGTCTTTATTCTCCGTGACCACCAGCAATGCACGAACCGTTGTTGGTAATAAGTTTTGCCAAAGAACCCTAAGTGTATCATCAGGAACCTTGTCTCGTGCCAATTCCTTCATTTTACGCAATAGTTGAGAGGGCTTCTGGTCTCCAAGCTCCATCTCGCTGATGAGTTTCTCAATTTGCCTGTTCTTTGATTCTTCGAATATTTCGAGTAATTTTTTCTTTAGTGCTTCATATTTGTTTATTTCTGGCGGATTTATAAGGAAGTCGCTTATCTGTCCTACAACGTCACTTCCCAACTTCGACACGACCAGGTCGAACTTTGAGGCGTCTCCAAGCTTTTGTGGTGCCAACGTTGCTTCTGCCCTGATGAACCATACTCTCGGCTGATGCGTCCAAAATTCCGGGATCCTCGATGACACGGTGATTGACGCCAAGTCGGTAACTTCGCTCGATTTAGGTATGGCCATTTTACCCTATCTGCTACTCACAAAAATGCGCACGCACACAGTTCTGCACTAGGAAGCTAATGTTCAAACGCGGGTCACCACTTTTGCTATTGATAGGTAACAGTTGATAAGTTCGGATGGGAGTAGCAGAAATGAAAGTTCACACAGCTAGGTAAAACTTGATGTCTGTATTGTTCAATTATAATGTCACAAATTACATTCGTTTCTAACACGACAGACCTACACAAAAACTTGGAGACGACTGGCTAGCGGGGGAACGCGCTCTCAATCGCAGGCGTCGTCTCTGATTACATTGTGTCACTACAAGTGTAATTTAAAATCCCGTAGGCGCGGAGGGGCGAGGCGGCCCGCGAGCTGAGGAGCAGGTGGTTTTAATGTTCGCCGCCGCTGCTGAGGCTGGCCGGCGAAGCCGGCCAGCAAGACGAAGCTGCGGTGGTGATCGTTAAATCGTCTGCGACGATAAGCTCGCGTGGGACCGCATAAGCCCCGCAATGCCGGAGCCGTGACAGAAACCATGCCTGCTGCATGATGCATGCTCGCTTGCATACTGCATGCTTGCTTGCATGCTCGATTGCATGCTGCTTGCCTACTTGCATGCATGCTGGCTTGCATGCTGCATGCTTGCTTGCATGCTACATGATGCATGCTTGCTTGCATGCTCGATTGCATGTTGCTTACGTGCATGCATGCTGCATGCATGGTGTATGTTTGTTTGTATGTTTCTTAGAGGGAAATAAAATCACTTGTTCACAATCACCCGTTTTATTGAGTGATATTGTATTTATTGAGTGATAATACATGCAGCGCCATGCCAGGCCTTGATAAATACCATAATGCTTTTGTATCTTTACTATTTATGTATTGTATCAGTTGAATTTGATAAAATAATGAAATTCTTAATGAACTCCGTAATACTTTGTTTTAAAAATATAATTAGGATAAATAAACATAAATAACTTGAATTTAGATCTTATAACTTTTATGGAAAACAGTTTTAAGTCTTTTGTATATTATTGATAGTAATATTTATGACAAACGGATTTAGGGCATATTATATTTAGGGATTTCAATTGTATGGCATGTGATATTATGTGACATTTAGTTCGGGCAAGTTATCATTCGGACAAATGATGATTAGGACAAAAAAAATTATGGCTCTTTAGATTATGGATAAAAAAGTTAGGTCACACAATAGAGAACCTTTTTCACCAGGCTTTTTTTTGGGTGGATTTCATCAAACGACGCCTCCCGCTCTGGTTGGAGGAGAAGGACATATCAGACTCTTACTGACTAAAACCCACTCGTGTTCCTTCAGTTACCTATGCCAGGGCAACGGTATCTCTTTCGAACAAATCCGCGACCCTGTCGGGCATCGATCC
The DNA here is from genome assembly GCA_932294355.1 of Aporophyla lueneburgensis. Classification (NCBI taxonomy): domain Eukaryota; kingdom Metazoa; phylum Arthropoda; class Insecta; order Lepidoptera; family Noctuidae; genus Aporophyla; species Aporophyla lueneburgensis. The sequence continues at coordinate 6,221,091 of OW028742.1, forward strand.
AAGCGGACCCAATCAAAAATTCTGACACAAATTTGAGGCGCGCCCGGAACACAACGCGCCGTCGACCCAAGCCTGGTCCTCACCGGGCGGCGAGCTACCCATTGCTAGCCGCCCGCAAGCACGTGCCTACGGTGGACGGGACTTTGCCTACCGCCGCCTGGGGAGTCTCCTGCGGTGGCTAGGGGCGTCAGAGCGCAGAGATTGCTTGTCCCTCGCGCTCGGCTAAAGGGCTTATTTCGTTAGTGGTCTTTCAAATAAAAGGTTTTCACTAACAACTTTTCCTGGCCTTATGCAGCGAATGTTGGCATTTTTTTTTCTGGGTGGGAAATCATCAAATGACTTTTCCCGCTCTGGGTGGAGCGGGAGCGCGTGTCAGACTTTTACTGACTAAAACCCACCCGTGTTCCTTCAGTTGCCCATGTGCCGGGGCCACGGTATCTTTTTCGAACAATCACGCGACCACGGCAGGCATCGGTCCTAGCGGACGCCTTCAGCACTGCTGACATCTCTTTGAGGCGCGCGTGGAACACAACGCGCCGTCGACCCGAGCCTGGTCCTTATCTACGGTGGCTGGGAGTCCGCTATCGACTCCCAACGCCCGGGGCGTCTCCTCCTGCGGCGGCTAGGGACGTGAGGGCGCAATGTTGGCATTACTTCCACATTCGACAAACCATTTCGCCATTCCACTTATAAAATCTATGGCATCCAGTTCTTTGTCTTGATTTAACTCGACCTTTAGTCTTTGGGTGAAGCAGATCATCATCATCATTATCATCGTTCTTCTGCCCTTATCCCAGTTTATTTGGGGTCGGCGCAACTTGCCTCTTTCTTCCACACTTTGGTACTAGTTGCCATCTTGACACCCTTTCTATCCATATTATTCACACAGTTCAGCCATATTTTCTTTGGTCTCCCCCTACTATTTTAGCCATCGACATTCATACTCAAAACTTTCCTCACGACATTTTCCTCATTCCTCCGTACCACGTGCTAAGCAGCAACCTTTTGAGTCAAGCAGATAGGCGGAAAAATTTAAAGGCAATCGTTACCCTTTTTGCCACTGCTGAGAGAATTTGATTTTTGGTTTTATTATCAAGATACTTAATTAGACAAAATAAACCTCATTTTAGATTACTTATCCCAGAAGATGATATACACTAGGTAGGCGCTTGTTAGGCTCTTTTTGAAAGAGAGAAGCATTGGTCTACGCGATTCCACAACATAAAAATAAAATAAAAAACATCAAGGTAAGCTACTTGTGTCATTTGACATGACAGTATCTTTTGTATTTATCAGACATCCCATCTTGTGCAGCACGGCAGCTTTAACTTCTCTCCCGATTTCGATTGTTTTGTAATGACTGGTTTAATACCAGTTCTTTTGTTTTTTTCTTTTTTATAGATTTTATTATATCTGCATAGTTTATAAAATTGTTGAAACCTTCATATTTCGGACCCATGAACCAGCAAATTAATAGTGCGTGCTTCGCAGTTTAAAGGGTCAACATCTTTTACTGATTGCGTTCCTAGCGTGGTCACCAAAAACACCAAACTTTTCATCGCCGTGTTTATAATGTCTTTTTGAATTTCTTCACGGAAACATTCACTTGTGTGGCGTTTCTGTACACTCTCACTAAAGAAAAGTTCTAAAAAAATATTTCAGAGCATGTTCTATTAGAGACAGTGGGACTCCTAACACAATTACAGCCCTGGCAATGGGAACCGATTACTTTTCCGATTTTTTTTTGTTCGAATTTCATTTTACCGAAAACTATTGGCCGACGTCTTTTTTGCAATATGCATCATTTGACATATTTTTAAATCATCGAAGTATCATGTGTCATAGGTATTATTTAACCGAATTATGTTTCGCCGATTTACGAAATAACTTTTTGCTATTGGCCGAAACCTCTTTTGAACTTTTTTCATTTGCCAAATGATTTGTTTGCCATATTTTCACCACAGTGAAACAAACTTTTAGGGAATATTATTTGGTCACAAATATATAGCCGGTTACTTGGTAGCGTTTTCAATATTAAATTAAATATATGTAGTGTCATAAAAAGTCAATATATTGTGCTACAAAATTTAGTGAGAAACGAAACGCTGTAAAACCGACTTTACGTAGTCTTGTCTGCCCTACCCCTAGAGTGTAATTTAAGCCCGCGCAGGCGCGGAGGGGTAGGGCGGCCCGCGAGCTGAGGAGCAGGTGGTCTGAAGGCCCGCCGCCGCAGCTGAGGCTGGCCGGCAAAGCCGGCCAGCAAGCCGAAGCTGCGGTGGTGAGCATTAAAACCATCTGCGACGATAAGCTCGCGTGGGGCCGCCCAAACCCCGCAGCGCCGGAGCCGTGACAGAAACAATGCTTGCTGCATGTTGCATGCTTGCTTGCATGCATGGTTGCATGTTGCATGCTTGTAGCAAGCAGCATTGTTTGCATGGTTCTTACTGGGACCCTTTAAAAACACTTTTGTTCATAATAAACTGTTTTATTAAGTTTTAAAAAATATATTTATCCATCATTTTGAGTAAATACTCAGTAAAAATGAGTAAAAACTGAGTATTTATCCGTTTCGGATAAAAACTCGAGTATTTATCCTTCGAGTATTTATCCACTGCCCATCACTGCTGTCAAAGTTATATTAATTTACTTTTAGCTAAAAGGCTTGATTGTAATGTGAATAAAGTATCACCATCCATACTAATATCCACACAATATTAATATATTAATATTAATTTATATTATTATATTATTAATATTAATATATTAATAATCTTATAAATGCAAAAATAACTCTGTCTGCCTGTCTGTCTGTCTGTCTGTCTGTTTGTTTGGCTCGCTTTCCTGCTAAAACTACTAAACCGATTTAAATGAAATTTAGTACACAGATAGTTTAGAGCCTGAGAAAGGACATAGGCTACTTTTTATTCCGTGACTTTGTCTGCGTCCGCGATAACCGACATTTACGCAGAAGAAGTCGCGGGCAGAAGCTAGTTTATGATATTTATAACGGAAAAATCAAGTTGCAAGTCCAGATGTGTGAAAATTAGGTCAATTCCAAGATTTAGACTCAATATATCTATACTGCTATGGTTCTATACTAATATTATGAAGCTAAAGAGTTTGTTTGGTTGAACGCATTAATCTAAAGGAACTGCTGGTCAAAATTGAAACAGAAATATATCTAATTCAATTTATAAATGTAGAGCCCTGACCTAAATCCGAGCAATATTAAATGCAATGGCTTTACAAAACAAAATGTAAGATAACTGTAAGGATTGCCCGGGCACCCCTTTGTAAAAGATTTATTACCTCACTTTAACTTCACAAATAGGGATTTCGAGAGTCATTCAGGGTTGATCATGGTCAAAAAGGGCGGGCAAGTCTTTCTGTTTGCTGTTGCAATAAAATATTTCGAGGGTTCAATTACATATCTATCTCGTTTAATATTATAAAAAAATAGATATAAAAATATGTATTAAGCTATTAGTTATGAATTTATTTTATTTAACAATTTATGTACACACGAACAATACATAGACTAGAAGAAATGAGCAGAAAAATTGGCACAAAGGCGATGCTTATTTCTAAAGAAATTTCCAACATATCTGTTATACGAAAGTAGATGAAGATATGTAGACAGCGTATGATAAAATAAAGAGAAACAAGTAGTTGATAAGAAAAAACATATATTATGGCTTATATAGCTGAAAGGTTACCGGGCCTTTTTCAGAATTCGTCTTATATACTCATTTCTTTTCATTCATGTAACACGACATGCGACATATCCCACAACTCCACGTAATAACTTAATATTGTCATGTCGGTATATTACAAGTCAATAAAAGAAGAAATGACGTAACAGTGGACAATATTGAAGCCGTCTCAAACGTGCCCCGGCGGACATATTTATTTATTAAAGGAATCAATACGCTCGCTATATTTGTAGCTCGGGGCTGCGTTTAAATTTATTTCTACTACACTTTGTGTCGTCTTGGTAAATGCTTTGTCTAGGACTGTAGAGTCAATTGTTGTTTATGTGGACAGAAATAAGTACTCTGAAATGAACATACTTAAGGTGGAAGCGCCAGGGAAGCTAAATATTGTTAAGTTATTTTGCAATTTGCATATTACTGTCGGGCTGTTTGTTAAAAAGTACCCTGTTTATAAACTATCAGGTTATAAACTACCAGGTTATAAACTATCTGGGTGCAAAATTTCATCCAAATCCGTTTAGTAGTTTTGCGTGAAATAAAGTTTATATAAATAAACCTGTATTAAAAATTCTTGTATAATAAGCAGGTGAATTTGACATCTGCATCATTCCCATCCAGCCCGTCACTTGCTACCATTTTCCAGCGATGCCCTTTTTTTGATCTCGAGGTGAAAATCTTCATGGATGTCCTTGGGGTGGGCGGAGGGGTCTGTCAGACTCTTACTGACTAAAACCACCCCGGTGTTCCGTCCCACACCTACGTCGGGAACGAAGAGAGAGCCCGCCTCTACAGGCCTCCTCACGTTAGGGGGGAGTGAGGTGTTAAACTCCCCCCATACATCACAGAGAGGTGCGCGTGGAACACTACGCGCGCAACCAGCTCGGGTCCTAAGGAATAGGGGGCGACGGATGTTTCCAGTGATGCCCTAAGCTAAGTTTCGTACCCCACAGGGAGATCCCAAAGCGTGTAGTCGCGCTAGTTTTAAACCCTGGCTGGAGGCCTTCATTTATCAAGGTAGCTGCAGGCAAGTCCGGGTAAGCAGCCGACAACCTAATACATGGGACCTGGAGGATGTAGTTCAGAAGTAAAACCGACATCTGCCATACCAGAGGAAGATTAAAGACAGCTCAGTGCCTAACTCATAAATTACTCTTCATATACTTTTATTTAAAAAAAAACTGAATTCACTATCGCGTTATTACATAAATTAAATTATTTATCACTATATCAAAGATATTAATACTGTAAAGGTACAAATTATGATATTAGTTGGTATGTACAAACCGCGGTCTTAGCAAAAAGTAATGAGTTTCACTGGGAGACTATTTGTAAACGTTTGCCTGGATATAAATAGCTTGGGCTATGTACACTGACAACTATCTAGTCGTGTCGTGGAAATTAACAGGTTATTTTGTAGCAGTAAGGGTCTAAGTATAACCTATTGTAACTAATAATATAAGTGATATTAAGAAAACGATTAAAAAAAGAAAATAATGGTTATATGCGGTATATCATGACGCAACGAAACTGACAAACACCAAAAAAAAAATACAAGATGAGTGAAAATATTACAATAAGTTAAAAATAACCATAATAAGACAACTAATGGTAAACCATTTCATATTTATTTAATTGTAATAGTATTACATAAAGTGGAAACTATCTAAAAACAAAAAGATGCATCGGCCGGGAATCGAACCCGGGCCGCCCGCGTGGCAGGCGAGCATTCTACCACTGAACCACCGATGCTTGTAACTATTACTGGAAAGTTGGAATCCGTTTGAATGTATGGCCAACAAAATCATTATCATCATCTTTAATAACGTGTGTAAAATACTAAAACGTGTTATTATATAGCGTAGCAAGGTCAAATCCAGGTGAAAGGCGTTCTTGAGAGCATCTTTACTTTCACTTTTAATAGCAATATTTGAATAGATTTATATGTTGGCTGTACGATGTCAAGCATCGGTGGTTCAGTGGTAGAATGCTCGCCTGCCACGCGGGCGGCCCGGGTTCGATTCCCGGCCGATGCAGAATCATTTTTGTGATTAGGACCAAACCATTGCATTTCCTTTTTCGTTATTACTTACTTTTTATCGTTTATCGTGCAATATAATAATATTATTGGAACCGATAATTGCAAAAACTGACAGTTAAATTTTGTAATCATCAATTTATTTATTTTATTTTAGCAAAATATCTACCGATTTTCCTTCCACGCATCGGAAAGCATGTTAGCCGTTGGTCCCGACTGTTTTTCTTAGGTCTTAGATAGTCGTTAGGGGTCGTCAAAAGCCCGAAAGTCTGACTAGTTGTCGGACTTTCGGGCTAAAAGGCTAGGCTTATGATCTACCATTTTTCTTGCACATTACATGTAGGTAGCAGCTCAACACCAATTTTCATTTCCAAAGTAAATAAAGCAAGTAATTAGAAAGATTTTAATTCGCAATTTGGAAATGTCTTTCCTAAAAGGTAAGACAGGAAGGCAGCCCAAAAAATGTAAATGACTGCGGCGGCCATTAAAATTATAATTTTAATTAATTTCTCCCTTCACAATTTCTTATTTGGGCAGAAATATGGTAATTTGGCACACTTACAGGGTCCATTAAATAAATTATACTAGGTTTCAGATTGTTTATATATAAATGAAATAGAAGAACTTCCCGTAATAAGGTTTTTTTTTGTGGGTGGGAAATCATCAAATGACCTCTCCCGCTCTGGGTGGAGCGGAAGGGCGTGTCAGACTTTAACTGACTAAAACCCACCCGTGTTCCTTCAGTTGCCCATATGCCAGAGCCACGGTATCTCTTTCGAACAAATCTCGCGACCATAGCAGGAATATTATTAGTGGCCTCGACTTGTAATTGGGGTCATAACAGCTATGTGAACATAATACAGCATTGCAAATGTAAGCCGTGTCGTCCTTTATGCCAGGAGGCTATTATATTGGTCTTATGCTATGTCAACATTTTTATATATTTTTTTTTTGCTTGAGTATAGTTTTTTTTTTATTTGTTGGTAATTGGCATGGCCAGCTGACATATATGGTGCTGAGTGTCGTAATGGTTATTATTTTGTCTACCTATTATTGTTTAGAATCAACTTTATCTTACTAAGCAGACAGCTGTGCTGCTGGGGAGTTTGTTGCGCCACTTATTCTTCCCAGCTTAAGCATCAAGAAGTGATGAAGGGCGAGCGTTGTGGATTTAAGAATTTCTCAGTAGTAGCCCGAAGATAGGAAGATAGTGGTGTGATACTCGCCGTTGTTCCAGCGCCTGATCTCTCCCCGGTCACGTCGGGTTGCCTTCCCACCGGACAATGAGAGTAGGACCCGAAAATACACCTGAGTTAGCGTACCCTTACCTGTACCTACTTGTGCACTACACTATCTCGTATGTACCTGGCTATTCTCTCGTATCGTCAAATCTGGGCAGTGGGCAGTCGCAGTAGTGGAATTGTTCGATGCCTTGTTTCCTTCCCGCCTTTAAATACATTAAGGATATAATTAATTATAGTTAATTTAAGTCTCTTATCTTATAAATTACATACATATACTTATTCCTTCTTCGTATGAGGGTAGACAAACACTTTTTTTTTTTTTTTTTCAGGATGGGAAATCATCAAATGACTTCTCCCGCTCTGGGCGGAGCGGGAGGGCGTGTCAGACTTTTACTGACTAAAACCCACCCGTGTTCCATCAGTTGCCCATGTGCCAGGGTCACGGTATCTCTTTCGAACAATCACGCGACCCCGGCAGGCATCGGTCCTAGTAGACCCCTACACTGCTGCTGACATCTCTTTGAGGCGCGCGTGGAACACTGCGCGCCATCGACCCGAGCCTGGTCCTTACCGGGCGGCGAGCTACCCATTGCTCGCCACCCGCAAGCTCGCGCCTACGGTGGCCGGGAGTCCGCTATCGACTCCCGACGCCCGGGGCGTCTCCTCCTTCGGCGGCTAGGGGCGTGAGGGCGCAGAGACTGCCACTCCCTCACGCGCCCCGCCTCCTCCTTCGCGAGCATTACTGCTTCGCAGAAGGAGGTGACGGCTTCCCATTCCCTCTCGCTCCGTACCATGGCTCGCACCAGGGCCGGACGCGAGAGGTCGCCGCCGCCGATCGCCTCCACGAGGACACGGCGGTGCTCCGCCCAGGCAGTTAGAACGCCACCTACTACGATCCTTACGAATTCCTTTTACTTTGTTTACGTTTCTTCATCTGGGTAATACACGCACGCCGCGCGCCGTTTGTGAGTGCTACACACCTAACCTTTCTAAAAACCATAACCTTAGGTCACTAAATGTTCTTCTAAGGCGTCCCCTCTCGGCGTTTCCGCTCAAATCTGCCTTTATATTGTTAGTAGTGTTTCACAAAAAAATATTTACCTATATTTAAGGGCGCACTGGGCCTCTGGCGCTAATTGAAGCGTGGTGGATTTGGCAAGAATGGGCGGATTGCGCGTGAATTTAGGTCTTCCTTGGGTATTATTAAAACAAGTACACATTTTGACATTTTTATTGTTGTAGTTGTGTTATTATACAAAAGCCGATGACCTTCCGTGAAGTATTTAACGTCGTAGGTACTAAGGGTTTAATTTGTTTTTACAATTGCGAACTATTGCGGATTATTTTTCTATAGAGGGACCCATGTCATCGTTTTTCTAAATTGTACGATTTATAGAGTAAATCCATAATATGGATATTATATATCTTCAAAATCTATTAATTGCATAACTAAAGGTTAAGTAAAAACGATGCAGCAAGGGATGAAACGAACACAATTATTGCGCAAATCCTTCTCAGCACTCGCTACAAATTGCTCCGATCACAATCGAAAATTCATTTTACATTGAAACTCTTAAATATCAAGTATGAAATTTTCTTAGATTCCCTTCTTTATGTCAGGTTCCCCCCTCGACTTCACTAGGATTCTTGGATTTTTTTCAGTGTCGTAATACAAAGTTTATGAAAAAACAAAAAGAAGTTGCATCGGCCGGGAATCGAACCCGGGCCGCCCGCGTGGCAGGCGAGCATTCTACCACTGAACCACCGATGCTTGTACTATCATTTTTAAACTTCGCTACAATTCAAATAGTGTTAATCAATTATGCCGTCGCTGCATGTTGCCTTTCACAATATTCTAATAATTCTTAAGTAGGTAAGTGTCTCACCGCCGGCGATCTATGAGAAGCGATTAGAGCTACTAGCGTTCGTATCGTTGAGCTTCAAAAGTTCTGAATTGAGCTGCACGATTAGTGACAAATGCGTGCACTGACTGGCCAGGCCCACTCAATCTATGTGGTAAATACCATTTCTGACAGTTATCGACATGGTCTTCACATGATGTTACCAAGATTATGCCTGGACTTTAAAAGAGACTGTGATCTCTGAGTTTATTTCGGCTTTTCTTCTCAGAGTAGTTAGGAAACGCCGACCTCATCTAGTTTAAAAATATGTTTGACGTGTAAAAGTGTTTGTATTAACCTACTTCAATCAATCATCCCAGCCTATCGCAGTTCACTGCTGGACATAGGCCTCTCCCATGTTGCAGCACAACACTCTGTCCTCCGCTTTCCACATCCAGTCTGTCCCAGCCACTTTCCTTAGATCGTCAAGCTTGGCATGCTTTTTTTTTTTTTTTTTTCAGGATGGGGAATCATCAAATGACTTCTCCCGCTCTGGGCGGAGCGGGAGGGCGTGTCAGACTTTTAATGACTAAAACCCACCCGTGTTCCATCAGTTGCCCATGTGCCAGGGTCACGGTATCTCTTTCGAACAATCACGCGACCCCGGCAGGCATCGGTCCTAGTAGACCCCTACACTGCTGCTGACATCTCTTTGAGGCGCGCGTGGAACACTGCGCGCCGTCGACCCGAGCTTGGTCCTTACCGGGCGGCGAGCTACCCATTGCTCGCCACCCGCAAGCTCGCGCCTACGGTGGCCAAGAGTCCGCAATCGACTCCCGACGCCCGGGGCGTCTCCTCCTGCGGCGGCTAGGGACATGAGGGCGCAGAGACTGCCACTCCCTCACGCGCCCCGCCTCCTCCTTCGCGAGCATTACTGCTTCGCAGAAGGAGGTGACGGATTCCCATTCCCTCTCGCTCCGTACCATGGCTCGCACCAGGGCCGGACGCGAGAGGTCGCCGCCGCCGATCGCCTCCACGAGGACACGGCGGTGCTCCGCCCAGGCTGGGCACACCTCCACCGTATGCTCCACCATGTCCTCCAGACGATCCTCGCAATGGAAACACTCGGACGTATCCTCCCGCTTTATCCTGAACAGGAACCCACCGAAGCACCCATGCCCGGTGAGAACCTGCGTCAGGCGGAAGGTGAGGGCGCCGTGGCGCCTCTCTATCCACTCCTCAAAGAGGGGACTTACCGCCGCAATTGTGGCGTGCCCAAAGCTTGGCATGCTGAGTTGACGATCGCAGTATGGTGGTAAAATACTTAGAGAACGCTGCTACCCATTCTCTAGTAAGTCCCTTCGTCGCCGCTTAGCGCTTACGACTCCCACTGGAAGAAATGGGATGGTGCAATTATTTACGTCCGGTACCATACTGTATTACGTATATGTACAATATTTACAGAATTACAGTCACTAAAATTGTCAATACAATCCTGTAAGTTCATTTACTTCCCGAGAATGTTTTATTTTTTCTTGATAAATTGATTAAATAGGTTATTAAATGAAAATTTCATGAAAAAAATATTTTAGCATCGCTTTTACTTACACGGAACCTGCAATCTTTTGTGCGTTTGCTCAACCGAGAAAAACGTTTATAGCTAGTCACTGCCTTGCCTGCGAAGGAAAATGTGCCTTAGTATTCCATCACTAAACTAATGTTCTTATTATGTAAACTTCAATGTTCATTAAGATTTAATTATAGGTTGTACAGAGAATTCGAAGAAAAACACGTTGCTAGAAATTTTACATATTTCAATAGCTAGTGTAGTGCAGGATTTGTTTGACTTTAGCTCTGCTTTTTTCTGTCAATATTAACATATTTGTCTCGGAAAGATTCGATGAACAAGACGAGAAACGGCTGTGGTGACTTTACTTGGGACAGGCTTAAGTATGTTTTATCGCTGCCGACCATGGTCGAGTCGATGGTCGGCAGCGAGGAGTCCTGGGACGCGGTGGTACCCTTCTGCGAAACAGTCATGTCACAGAAGGAGGCTCCGGAAAGGGAGCGGGAGATATCTTCCGCTCACCCAGCCCGCAGCAGGCACACTGGGCGTTGGCGGAGGGCGGACAACGCCCTCTTCCAGCCCCCCTAAGTGGGTCCAGGGGCAACGGATCTGTGGACATCCGTCGCCCCCTATCACATGGACCCGAGATGGTGGCACGTAGTGTTCCACGCGCGCCTCTCTGTGATGTTCAGGGGGGAAGTTTAACACTTCACTCCCACCTAACGTGAGGAGGCCCGCAAAGGTGAGCCGGCACCTGTTGGGGATCGCAGAAGACATATTGGTTCCCGTGGTCCCCGACGTAGGTTTGGGACGGAACACTGGAGTGGTTTTAGTCAGTAAGAGTCTGACAGACCCCTCCGCCCACCCCAGGGTGGAGGACATCCATGAAGAATTCCACCTCGAGATCAAAAAAAGGCTTAAGTATGTTTGGGGCCGCAGCAGGGGAGGAGTGTCGGTATAGCGTAGGCCGCTCTATTTAACCTCTGCGGCCACTGACCTGACCCGTCGCAGGGAGACCAAGGGTGCTATACAAGGGGTCGTCTGTTGCTGGTGTGCTATTTTGTCCCTGGGGTGGTCATGGCGTGCTGTCTTCTGGTGCACCGGTCATTTCTTCTTTTGGCCTTTCTTCTCAAAGTAGTCGGATAAAATATGCTGACCTAATCTAGTTTTTGATTGACGTGTTTGTACTCACCTACTTACAGAAATAAAATCATTTCTCATCTACCTATTTATTCGTTACATACAGCGAAGTCATTACCCCGACGTCATCAATATACATAAACCTCATAAGAAATCACGTCCATGAAGTATGAATGAACATAAAAACGTCGATTTCACAAAAGTGAATGTGCCATCAATTTGTAGAACGTGCATCTTCAAAGAAAACGACAAAAAGTGCTGTGTTTAGATGTAGTAGGTATAAGCATCGGTGGTTCAGTGGTAGAATGCTCGCCTGCCACGCGGGCGGCCCGGGTTCGATTCCCGGCCGATGCAATGACTTTTTGCAGACCATTTTTTTTTTTTTTTTTCTTACAATACTTAGTTTACGAACAAGATTTTTGGGGAAGAAAAATGAGAAGAGTTGCCCAGAATTAATTGGAATATTCAATACAAACTAAAAGTGCTTGTTTCTATGTGATGTCAACGTCTGTCCGATCAGGTAGTTATTATTTAACAAAAATAAATAAATCAAAAGTCGTTTACTCTAACTAGGCGGAGAGTCAGCATTTTCAATATTACATAAGACAGTCCCCCAAAACGCCCGCCCTTCACCACTTCATAGCGGTTTAGCAGGGAAAAAGACATGGCGCAACATCCTCCCCAGCAGCACGGTTGTCTTTTCAGGTAGAAGAACTAGATTCTACTTTTTGGCCTAAGATTTAGCATTACCATACAACATGGTAATGCTGCGCGCCTTTTTGGCACTTTTCAAATTGACTTTTTTTGATGCTCTGTGAATCTGTTCCCTCTTCTTTTATATGCATGTACATACTATTAAAACTTTTTTCTGTTAACTAATATAAATGAATAATGAAAAATGGTAAGTAATTAACATAACGAAGCACAAAACATTAAATTAAATTATTTGCCATATGTCAGCTAGCACATGCCAATATACCAACTAAGCCAATGCTTAGTTGGTATATTGGCATGGGCTAGCCAGTTTCAATAAACTGTGGGCACGCCACAATTGCGGTAGTAAGTCCCCTCTTTGAGGAGTGGATAGAGAGGCGCCACGACCTTCCGCCTGACGCAAGTTCTCACCGGGCATGTGTGCTTTGGTGGGCTCCTGTTCAGGATAAAATGGGAGGAAATGCCCGGGTGTTTCCATCGAGGATCGTCTGGAGGACACGGTGGAGCATACGGTGGAGGTGTGCCCTGCCTGGGCGGAGCACCGCCGTATCCTCGTGGAGGCGATCAGCGGCGGTGACCTCTCGCGTCCGGCCCTGGTGCGAGCCATGGTACGGAGCGAAAGGGCATGGAAACCCGTCACCTCCTGCTGCGAAGCAGTAATGCTCGCGAAGGAGGAAGCGGGGCGAGTGAGGGAGTGGCAGTCTCTGCGCCCTCACGTCCCTAGGCCGAAGGCGGAGACGCCCCGGGCGTCGGGAGTCGATAGCAGACTCCCGGCCACCGTAGGCGCGAGCTTGCGAGTGACGAGCAATGGGTAGCTCGCCGCCCGTTAAGGACCAGGCTCTGGTCGACGGCGCGTAGTGTTCCACGCGCGCCTCAAAGAGATGTCAGCAATGCTGAAGGGGTCTGCTAGGGCCGATGCCTGCCAGGGTCCCAAGATTCGTTCGAAAGAGTTACCGTGGCCCTGGCATATGGGCAACTGAAGGAACACGGGTTTTAGCCAGTAAAAGTCTGACACGCCCTCCCGCTCCGCCCACAGCGGGAGAAGTCATTTGATGATTTCCCATCCAAAAAAAAAGCATTGAAACTGTAGGTACCTACTCAAGAAAAATAAATTATACAAACGTAAACAAAACTGAATGCCTAAATAAGTAATAATAAAGGCAAGTGAGTAGACTGAATTACAGCAAGATATTCCATGAATAGTATCGTGATACCTAGAAGCAATCATTGCACGAAACCAATTTGTTACAGAATATTCAGCGTCCAACAGTAAATTTTCAAGAAATTCCCAAGCGAAGCGCTGCAGAACCTGGTGAAGAAATTAGTGTCTGTTGCAATCTAAATAAGGAACGTTTTACTCTGCACACTTTAAATATACAGGACTTTTTAAATTAACCAACGTAACTTTAGAATGTGATAGGTTTCGATGTCAAATAGCAATAAAACAACAAGAAAGCTCCTGTATATGTTTTTTTTTTATCTATAATTGTTGTAATTATCTTTGACCAAGGTTACAGACGTTACCCAGAAAGCTGCTCAGCTTAACTGGGACTGGGCCGGACATATCTACCGGATGTCTGATGAATGGGCTAATAGAACCACAAATTGGGTCCCACTAAACGGCCGACGACATCGCGGCAGGCCGAGACGAAGATGGCGGGACGAGCTTGACTCCTACCGAAAGGACTGGCCAGCACTAGGTGAAAGACAGAATTTTGTGGAAAAGGGAGAGGGAGGCCTTTGCCCTGCAGTGGGACAAAGGATATGAATAACTCGTCAGATTATTTTCACTCATATTTATATCATAACCACTTATTAGAACGTATCATTCTTCTATTCGAGTCTTTTCGAATGATGTTCGAGTCTAATTTTCATGCTCCAAGTTTTTCTTTAAGACTCGAGTTAATTTTAAGGCTCGAGTCCTTTTTAAGACTCGAGTCCTTTTTAAGACTCGAGTGCTTGACTGTAGACTTCGAGCCTATTGAGCACACTGAGTCTTGCATAATTGACTCGAGTCTTTTAAATTACGACTCGAGGACTCGAGTCCTTTGCAACACTAATACAGACTAGTTAGATTAAATTAGTAATTATCGCCCAGTGCACCATAATAGTACATTATGGTACAAGTGTGTAATGTTGGTGATTACCGCTGAGGCGCCATTGAGACCCGAGCCGTCAGGTGAGGGTCTTAAGAGAGCCGAGGACGGTAATCATCAATACACACGTGTATCATACGACGTTTTTCAACACACTTGCGAGGAAAAAACAAATATGTATTGCATAAATCGTTTAATTATTAAAACAATTGGTGAATGTACAATTTTCAAAACGATATTGGATTGTTTTTGATGGCAATTTCACAGTTTGTGTTACATTGGTACTTGCCACTTCTTTAGTACCTTCATTTACTTCTTGTGTAAATGTCGGCGACAAAGGTAAATCATACAAATTACTGGAAGGAGAGGGCACCAAATAACTCACGCTAGTAGATGTACATGGTTGTGGTTCGGGGCAAAACTTTTTTGCCTTTGGCTCCAAATTAATGGCTTGCGTTATTTTGTCATTGATTTTTGCTTTGTTATGAATTGATTCTTCTATGTACGATTCAGCGATTGCATCAGAACGCCATCCACCATGTCGCTTCAAAGTTAGTATATCAGCCCCCGAATCAGCCAACATTGTAGCCGACGTTCTTCTAAAACTGTGTCCAGTGTAAAAATCGGCCTCAGGCAAACCTAAATACTTCGCTATTTCTCTTGGCATATTACCAAATTTGTTAATACCGATTGTTTGTGCAGTACATTTTCCTTTCTGAAAGTTTTGGAAAAAGCGGTCATTCTTTGTTTTTGTTGAACGGAGATCTTGGTATTTTTTCACTATTTCACGAAACGTTCCTTGGATTGTAAAAGATCGTGGAATCTTGGTTTTAGTCTGGGTAATTTTGACAAGAAGCATATCTCCGTGGATTTCTACATCTTTTGTTGTAATATTGTACAGCTCTTGTCGTCTACAAGCACCAGTAACACCGAATATTAAGGCAACCTGCAAAGAAATCAATTAATTAGTTCTAAGAAATTATGCTAAAGTTACACACTTGTATATTGTAGATTCGTTTCGATTAAAAATATGAAACGTACCTTTGTTGCTAGATACTGACTATCCGGAGCCTCATTCAAAAACTTTTCAACGTCGGCTGGTGACAAAACTTTAGATTTCCGACCAATATATCCATCCGAGCGTCTCTTCAAAAATGCCATCAGGTTACAGTACGTTTTGATATCAACACCATGTTTGAGCTTAACCATGCTTCTTAACATGGAATAGATGCACCACAGGGAGCTAGGTTTGTATGTATTGGCGAGTTCAGAGAAATACGCCAAAAACACATTTTCAGAAAATGACTGGGTTTTTTTGTTGCTCTTCCATTGCAGGAAACTATCGTAAGCAGCTAAATACTTTTCTCTAGATTTTGCAGGTATTAGGCTTTCGTTTGCATTTTGTGCTGCATTTAGTATTTCTGGCGGGGTTAAATCAATCAATTGTTCATCTTCTGTACTAAAACCTGACATTTTTATAATTATTTACCACACAGCAACAAATGCGATACACACAAAATATGAAAATTAGGGGAAAATTGGGAAATGGCGCGCAATTTTTTTTTTTTGCACGCGCCAATTGTAAGTTGATTGATTACAGCCATACAGCCTACTTCAAAATGATAATTTTTGTGATAAAATGCAAATATTTTATAAGAAATTATTGTGAATTATAAATAATTTGATAATAATAAATGTTTTTTCGTCTTAATTAGGGACACATTTATTTATTTCAAAAATGTAAATAGATTTTCGGTGGCATAAAACCTCTTTGTTGTTACAAAAAAAAAAAAAAAAACTGTATTACCCGGTTAAATTGAAAATGCTCTGTTTACTCGCATATAATTTGCAGTTAGGTACTAACTTAACTTTGTAGGGATCATTCTATTATGCACTAGTGTGTAATATTATTATGCACGTGTATGTTATAGTTCGGTTTATGGCCCTAAGAACGATATAATAAGGCTCACTTTACGAGCAAGTGTGTTGAAAATTATTAAAAACTTAATGTATTTCTATTGCATTACTATTATAAAAATATTAGCTCTCTGCACTCCTTCTCCATATAAAATTTAACTGTTCCAAATTTCATACTCCTCCGACCGCGTTATTTTCGTAAAAAGGGGTCCAAATTTGATTAACGTATTTATTTAAAGATATAAAATAACTTTCAAAGTGACCTGCTTTTTGTTCACAACAATCGGGCTACAATTATAATAACGATACCAATCACATTTGCAACGTCAGCAAAACTAAAAGGCATTATATAAATAGATAACAATTATACTGGTGGGTAGGTGGGTAGGTACTTGAAGGCATGTGCCTACAACATCACGCACCGCAATCTGCCATGAACAGACCTTGCGGTCATACTTGCACAAACAGGGTGTCCCACCCTGTTTGTGCAAGTATTTGCGTGTAAGTAAGTATTTATACTTAAACCTAAGAAACTATTGAAATTCCTGGAGACTAAGTACGTGTTATATCGGGTACTTTTTTTAGAAGAGCTGGAACTTTATATTGTAACTAGCTTCTGCCCGCGACTTCGTTTGCGTCAAATTTTTGCTCTCCTGACCCTTCCTTTCGCATCGAATTGCCTGCCAGTTTTCGTCAATTTTTCGTTACTGCTCCGCTCCTTTTGGTTGTAGCTTGATGTTATATACCCTATAGCCTTTCTCAATAATTAGGCTACCCAGCCCAAAAAAAATTCAATTTAGATCAGCAGTTCCTGAGATTACCGCAATACCGCAATCAGCCAAACTAATAAACAAACTCTTCAGCTTTATAATGTTAGTATAGATGAAACAAAAAAAATATTTTAATATCCAGGTCATTGCCTTTATTTCACAGATTTTCGCTTTTCTGCATAAGACGACAATATAACTCGTTTTATATTGGACAAGCAATAATGAAGTGCAAAAAGATTGAGCTGACTTCATGGAGCTGACGATCACTCCCCTGAAAATAAACTTGCCGGCGTCCATGGACGGAGATGATGTCAAGAGAGCCGCTATCGTACCATTCCAAATGAGAAACTGTTCTCTATTTTAATTATTAATTTACTCTGTAAATGCGACCCTTTTAATAAATAAACGATTATTATTATTAATCTCACGACGAAAGGCTAATTCAGTCACAATCCTTATGATATTGAATCTACTAAACCGCTAATATAGTGACTACTTCTGGTGAAGGCTATTCTACGCCATTATAACTTTATTAAATAAAATTTCTCATTTAAAAAAACACACCTCCAAAAAGATACATTACAAAGTGAAAAATGTCGGAGATGAAAAGTGAACAAGTCGGTTTCTATGGTTTTGTACTTGTGATTTTTGCCACAGCCTTTCAAAAAAAAAGGAATAAAAAATAGTTTCTGTGTTTTTGGACAGAAAATTATTATAACATCATCGACATAAAGTAAGTGGAAAAAATACGCATTATTGAAGCTAACTCGATAACCACTAATCAGAACTTTACCAGATTTTAGAATTACTCGATATGTACACCTTTTCATACCAAAGAAGACTTTTATTTTTTAAATCGATACCTATATTATTGACGGAGTTCGGAAGTAACAAACCTAAATAAATAATGTTTTTTAAACTATTATTTATTTTCTATTTTTTAGGGTGTTTCAATGTGACGTTTCGGCCTTTCTTCTCAGAGTAGTCAGATAGGAAACGCCGACCTCATCTAGCTCAAAAAAATATTATTGACTTGTAAAAGTGTTTGTACAAACCTACTTACAGAAATAAAATCATTTATCATTTGACGTATGTCAGCGTAGTTTTTGTATTTTGTCACGTATGTCAGGGTAGTTTTCGAAAGACAGTTTTTTTTTTGCTATTCTGGTAACCCCGGCAAGGTTAATGGCACAAAGGACAATGCCAAATATCGGCTCGAATCATGTGGCGTCCGACAGACTTTCTATAATAATGATAATTCATACTACAAAACAGTAAGAATTATACAATATAAATAAAATCTGTAGAAGTACACCGTTGAAAAGTAATTTTAAATAGTTATTCAATTTATCAACACATTTCAAGGCTACAACTTCAATTAGAAATGTTGCCAATACCAAAATAAAATAATATCGATACGGACAGTCGCAAACCGATTACAATAATATCAATATGAAGCTACGTAAGTAAGTATTTAAGTACTTACGTCGTATCTCGTAATTCTTATAAAATAAATAGCGTTTATTTATATTTTTTAGTATACATTTTATAGTTACATAATAATTAAAAATAATTTAATTCGTTTATCGATACCGTCTAGAATAGTTTATTCGTAATAATGTTATTATAGTGCTGGCAACACTTCACGTAAAACAACTGCTGTGGAAGGAAAATGGTGATTGGCGGGAAAGATACAAAAAGTTTTCAATAATTTTATATTTATTAATATAATTCAAGATATGGATGAAAAACCAAATAATGTTGAAGAAATTGATGTTAACAGTTCAGATTTCTACGAAAATGTTAACATTGAAACAGCTGCTTTATTCTACGACGAGATCTATGATTTGCTACTAATTGAGAACGAATCACACGAAAACTTTGAAGATGAAGAATGTGAAGATGAAACGGAAGAGAATACAACAAAAACATAAATACATATTTTAAAGTAATTACTGAAGACATTGAAGCTAAGATTCATCAGTGAAAGCAAATGTACCTATTGTTCTGAAGAAAATGCGGATATAAAACACGTTAGACTGTGAATCGTTCGCCATGCAAAGACTGTTACTTGTCAGTGAAATTAGTGATATAGCAGAACAAAACTCTTTTATGTGTTCCCCGCCACGTTCAGGAATTACTTTCCAACACAGTTTATTTCAATTCATTATTTAGATATTTACTGAATACTGTAGAAAAAATTTAATTGTTTCGGGATGTACTTAGCTGAGAATAAGAGTAGTATGTTTAATGATTACGACTGAAGGACATGTATCCATGGTCAGGAATAAATTAAAAAAAAAAAAAAAAAAAAAACAACTGCTGTCATTGTCAAAAAGTTTGACTTCTCAGTTCTCATTTCTCCCGCGTGTCATTTGTAAAAAGTAAACATGTGGTTTTTTTCGTATTACGTAGTATTTTTGTTTGTTTCGTAGTATTCTAAAATCATATAGGTATGTTAAATGAATATTCTTACTATAAATATAATATATGATGCAAGGATAATGTGATAAAAGTCATTAATTGAATAAACCATTTGTTTATTTCACGGTATTGTTAAAATCAGAAGTATGAAGTGGTCAACTTTAAAGAACTATAACTTTTGTTGGTGTACTTCTAATAGAAAACTAATTATACAATCAAATTCTATAATAATTTTCCTTTTTTATGAAATATTGATCATCTTTGTCGGTAGTGGCCGAGACTTGTAGGAAACCTTGGCATTCTCCTTTATAAAATTATTGTTTTGTCATCGGACTTTGATAAGTATGCCTTTCGAGTTAATCCTACGTTTTGAAGGGGTTCAAAATAATGTTCAAAGTTTCTGTTACATGGGCACATACGAACATAGTATGAAGCTAATAGAAGCGTGATAAAAATACAACCGACTTTAGAACCTATTTCTTTTGATGAAGTCGGCTACAAACACCTAGAAAAGAAAAGTAATTCTACTAAACATACAATATTTCAACCCTTTCCTTGAAAACAGCCTTGCCAATATGCCAAGTTGATAAACACGTCTTCCATCTTTATTTGTGGCGAGAACCGACCGGCGACGTGTGAACGTATTGCCCGATCAATCTCAATTAGCCACGAATCGCCGGTAAATGTGGATTTATGTCCGAACGTATAAATAATATGGCATTATTATGGCAGTTTTACAGAAAATGGTCGCAGGTGAGGTAGAGAATTGAGCCTGTTAATATGGTGACAAATAAAACTTGCTTTTGGTTGGGTTGAAAGGCCTTAAAGGATTGTGTTGAAATCTTTCAAATGTTATTAAATTTTTTAAAAAAAGTGGATCCCTACATTTTGGCCGCATAGGTCACTTTTGTAGAATACCCCTAATTTTTCTTTCAATGTGGACTTCACCTATCGCTGTCCACTGCTGGACATAGAACTCTCCCAGGCTGAGCCACAACACCCTGTCCGCATCCAGTCTGTCCCAGCCACCATTTTGAGGTCGTCGGTCCATCTAGCTGGGCGTTCCACACTACACCAGGAGCCGTCTGCTCCATCGGCCATCGGTCTTTCGATAAACAGGGCCAGCCCACTGCCACTTCAACCTGCTTACTCTGCAAGCTATTTCGGTAATTCCAGTTCTTTGAACCGATGAAAAATTTCAAAGCAGAGAAAACATTTATTCAAAGCCTACTAAATATGTGGTCAAGTCATCAATCACTAATTTATTCGTTGACCATAATCACAAATCGCCTCCATTTCATTAAATTATTGTTAGTCATATCATCTGTCCAGCCTTTTGCTAACTATGTTGGGGTCAGCTTCCAGTCTGACCGAATGCAGCTGAATACCAGTATTTAACATGGGGTGACGGCCTGTTTGACCTGCACAATCCTATTACTGGGTTACACGACACCCGTTGGTAAGACTAGTTGTTAAACTTTCGGGATTGTGACGCCCCGTAACGACAGTCTAAGAATGTCAGCCGCGGCCAACTGCTTAACGTACTTTCCGAGGCACGGAAGGGTATGTGTATGTAAAGATTGTCACTCATCCTAGGACCAACCGCGGTAATCGGAGCTTAACCTAATCATCGACCATCCCGTGCGGCTGTTATTACTTAACCAAAAACCCCTCATGTGTCATTTTCTCCATTATTCTCCATACGACTCTACCTTTTGGAAGGATCGACTAGAATCAATTCTATTTAAATGTAAATGTAAACGTCCAAAAGTGTTTTTTAAGTGCCTATTAGAAATAAATGCTTTGACTTGTCACATCCTAATGTGATAATGTTGTAAATTTTATCATCATTCAACAAATTAATATCACTGCTAATAGGTTAACTTAACTCAAAAGCTTTCATGGGTCATTATCTAAACGAGAGAACAGAAACAATATCATTACTTTTAAAGCTATTTAAAATACAATTTACGAAGCGAACGAGACGCAAAGGATTCCAAAGAAATCGCACAAAACAGAAAATAAGCTCGGTTCTCAATAAAAGAAAATCCATATTGGATAGCAAGAATTGTATAAAGATTTTAAAATGGCAATAGCGTTGTTTTTCGTTTTTAGGGTTCCGTACGCAAATGTTGCCAACGGGACCCTATAACTAAGGCCCCGCTGTAGCCACTTGTAATTCTTGTGAGTGTATATCGCTACCACTACAAATTCACGTTGACACGGACCTATAAATATCGCAGCAGGATTTTTTCGCGCACTCTATTTTTATCGCACTGCTTACCGCCGAGAATATTAGGAAATACCTAATTAACAACAAAAAAAAATAACACAGAAAGACACGTTTTTCGTGATTTGTGTGGCAAAATCGGTCGATATCTAAACATGATAAAGAAAGAAGAATTCGTTTTATGGTTTTTAGGGCGTCATAGACCGCAGTTATTGTAGTTACCTACGTTTTATTTTCTCTGTTTCTCTGTTTTATATTTTGTGTAAACTTCACAGACTTCGACTAACAGAATTAAATTAAAAAAAAAAACAGATTTTATCAACTCATACTTCAAGTAACAAAGCTACCAGCGGTCGGTGACCCCCTAGAAAAAACTAATCATTTGCTTTTATCCTGTTTAGTTATCGAAACCCATCACTGAGATTTTCATTAACTAATTTAATTTGAATTTGTACTCTATGTAGTGTATTGTACGATGGTACGGAAACGTAATATGTAGTAGTCCGACTCGCACTTGGCCACTTTTTAATAAGACTGCAATGTTCCATTAGTTCGTTTGCTTTTTAATAATGCGGAAGACCGTTCCTTATTGAAACGGATTTTATTTAATTTGCAACACTCTTTGTAAATGGTGCTTCAAAATGTTGTCGTTTTAAAGCCTCGGGCTTTTTATCTCGTGTCGGCACGACACTTGAGGGTAAATAATGCCGTAGTTAAAAGATAATTTGTCATATTTGTCGATTCGCACGAATTTACTCACCCTTAACGGGCGAATCGATATTTTTAAATAATTTTTTTTTTCTGGATAAGTGTCCGGTGGGTCCGGACTACAAGAATAGCAGCACCCCATTTTTTCCTGTTGGTATTGTAAAAGGTGACTAAGGGACTTACTAGAGAATGGGTAGCAGCGTTCTCTATCTATATACATCTATATATATAAAATTCAAAGTCCTGAGTGACTGGTTGACTAACTGACTGATATATCAACGCACAGCCTAAACCGCTGGTCCTAGAGACAAGAAATTTGGAGGGTGTATTCTTTGTAAAGAGTAGGTATTCCACTAAGAAAGGTTTTTTTTTTAATTCCATCCCTAAGAGGGTAAATTGGAGGGTTGACTTTTCTCTGAAACTTTTGATTCTCTGGGTCGGATAAGACAAAGCCATCTGTGCGATAAGACATTGTTTACCTGGATTAACGCATAGGGTACTTTTGATCCCGATAGTACGTTCCTGTGGGATAGTATTTAATTCACCATAACATTCAAACAACAAAAAAGGTTATTTATAGCTTTGTATTACAACAAAAGAGAAATGTTCTAAATTAACCCGGCGCCAAAACGTCATAATCGGGAACTAAAAATTCATACAACAGCGATCCCGTAATGATGTCACTTTAGGTCACGTGGCACCGCTTGATATGTACGAGAGCAAGCCGCTGTACAACGGGTTATGACAGAGACAGGTATAGAAAAATGCGTCAGAGAGAACGAGATAGAGGAATATTGCATATTTTATTCGGTTTTCAGCTGTTCAATTTAATTGTATTTAATTCATTACATTCCTATATTAATTTTAGAATGATAGTAATATTCTTTATTGATGAGTCAGTAAGTTAAAGCCGACTTCACATCGGCTTCTCTTTTAGAAAAAATTACACCTCGCCACTGGAAGCTAGTGCATTTATAAAAACCATTCTGCGATCGCCGACCCGCCTGTCAAGTGTGGCTATTATGGTAAACCTACATACCAAATAGAGCTGGCCTATATTTATAGGTGAATCCACAATTCCAGAAATTCGTATTAGACAATTGGCACGTTTTGTAATTTTATGTAGAGCTTGTAAACTTGTAACTTTTCATTGTTTCCTTTACATTTTATCAAAAGCGTGCCAATTACCTATTACGTATTCCTTGAATTGCCGAAAATAACATTATTCGACTAAGGGATTGCTGGAGAATGGGCAGCAGCGATCTCTATGCATTTTACCACCGTACTGCGATCGCCAACCAGCCTGCCAAGCGTGGCGATTATGGCAAAGCCCCTCAAATTGGGGGAAGCCTATGTCCAGCAGTGGACGTTACGGCTGAAGTGATGATGATGATGATAAACATTATTTACTAGTGTCAATTCGCCCATTCTGGGCGAATACATTCGTGCGGATCGACTAATAACCCGACAATTTAGCAAGTCAGCAGGTTGGTGACGAATATTAAAACCCGGAGAGCGTCAGACGAGGTCATGCTAATTTGTGAAGGAGCTATTAAAGCACTCCAAGGTCATGAAATACAAAACCACAGGAAGAGAAAACGTTGGTGATTGTAATAGGTTTCCCGAATGCAACTAGAAAATACGCCAAAAACGCCTCTTCTAAAAGTGTTCTGCTTAGCAATTCATAACCATTCGACTTGATTTCGAATCGTAAATGACCCATTTTCTGTTACCTAATTTGCCTAGTGCCATATAGTTGTCAGAAGAGTATCGCTAGTCTATTTCGTATAAATACAAAAGTCTGCACAAAAATTACTCAGTTTTTTCTATGTATTACCTAAATGCCTTTGTTAACTAATAGATTCTATCTTCTTCCTCCTCTTACAGACTCAGACTATAAAATAATAGCACTTACTGCCGTCAAAATAATTGAAGGGTTAAGTGGACAAAGGTGTTATCTGATATAATAAAAAAATCCGACTTTATTGCATGGACATAGGTTCTAACTGATGATAAATCGATTCATGGATTTAAAACACACCAATTATAATTCGTTACATAGTTAAGACGCTAGCAAAGGTGTTAAGTGTCAATCAAGTATATATTTATTTCAGATTTGCAAATTTTTTAACACAAAAATGTCGAATTTTTTGATTTTGTCAGATATCACCTTTGTCCACTTGACCCTTCAATTGCCAATCTGCATAATGGTGACTGGGGCTTGACTGCACAGGGTGTGCCGACCGTAGATTTAAGTATGGCTAATTATATACCCGGCCTTGTTTCAACTACTTTGGAGTAGTTTCCCAGTCCAAATTCAGCTGAATACCAATACTTGACATGCAGCGACTGTCTATCTGACCTTCGAAACCCAGTTACTGGGTAATACGATAACCCTTGGTAAGACTGGTTCTCATACTTTCGGGCTTCTGACATAACATGAAGTTCGAAAGTATGAGAACCAAATCCAAAGAACAAAAACCATTAAAAAAAAAATATAGTAAGAGTTCTGGGTAGTGTCAAATGCGTGGACTGATTCGATAGGTCCATTGAATCTGATTTCAAACACCACTCTACATTGTCTTCACACGATCTGACCAAGATTATGGCTGGACTTTATAAAAGACTGTGACCTCTGAGTATATTTCGGCCTTTTTTCTCAGAGTAGTCAGAAAGGAAACGCCGACCTCAAAACTATAATAATATGATTGATGTATAAAGTATTTGTACAAACCTACTTAAAAAATAAATCTTTTAAAGATGGACGCGCATCCACGAACCAACCAAATCAAGCGTAGTTTAATCTAATCGATCAACCCGTGCGGCTGTTATAACTTAGTCAACAAACACCACAAGTATGGCCGCCCGTGGAAGCTATTTATAATACAATAGATTCTATTAAAAGATATGACATTCTATACAATTTTGCAGCGAGCTAATAAATGAAAGCGTAGAGTCAATTAAGTACACAGGGTGGTTGGGTTTCCCTCTGAGAATCTTTCGATATAAAGTTATAATCTTATTTGTACTCATCTTCTGAACAATTTCCCGAGAGGAAACGGTTTTCAGTGTAATTATTGGCGTTATTGTGGAATAAATGGAATATAATGTATCACATGTTAAATATTAATTTAAAACGCTTGTTAAATATCACATGTTAAATATTAATTTAAAACGCTTTTTGTATGTGTGACCGCGGTGTTGTTAATTTGAAATTCACCCACACCACCATTCAATATTATTTGGAGAGCGTTTTTCAGAATGTTTATGTGAATTAAACTTAAATGTTATCATGAAATTGATGGATGTGGACTGGATCTTTAATCAAGATGTAAAAACCGTGTGAAACAGGACCGCGTGGCAGACGAAGAAAGAAGAAGCGGGTCACTGGAAAGCAATAATAAAAAAAAAACTATAATACCTATGTTCTTAAAACTATTCGGAGAGAAAATCTAGACATGTCATGATTTTCATCTACACACTAGAAGGTCTGTACCTACTTCGTCTCCACGAGTAACGCCAAAAACTATAATAATATTATAAGAATTTATGGTTCAGCTAGCTGATCGTGTGGTGCCGGACGTAAAGAATAACACCACCCCATTTTTTCCCGTGGGTGTCGTAAAAGGCGACTTAGGGACTTACTAGAGAATGGGCAGCAGCGTTCTCTATGCATTTTACCACCATACTGCGATCGCCAACCCGCCTGCCAAGCGTGGCGATTATGGCAAAGCCCCCCAAATTGGGGGAGGCCTAAGTCCAGCAGTGGACGTCTTACGGCTGAAACGATAATGGTTCAGCTCCCGTTTGTTATTAGTGGATCTTTGACAGTCGTTACGGGTCGCCAGAATCTCGAAGTTCTTTCATTCTATTACCCAAGAACAGGGTTGTGGAGGTTAAATGCAGTCGCTATATGTAAAGTACTAGTACCCACCAAAATCATTTTTATGTAAAATGGTGCCAAGACTGTCAAAAAGTTAGAAGATCTCATGTGGAGCCAAGCTGCTAACTCTACACGCCCTAAATCTTCACGCTTTAACTCTACATGCCCTAACTCTACGAGCCCTAACTTCGCATCTCTACACCTTAGTCAAAATATGTGGTATGCCCGTTTCGCTGCCGTCACATCAGCGTAAGGCGAAAAATTTATTCACAGTTCATTAGTTTACTGTTATACAATAGTTCTGGCAGTAAATAAACGGGTGAGGGCACCAGATTCAGCTGCATCGTGAATAATATTTTGTTATTCATACAGCCTCACTTACCTGCAAAGTGCAAAAAAGCGTTAAAAATTTGAATTTCGTGAGCTACTCTGGTTCCCTATTAAGAGCACGCCTTATAATCAGGGTACCTATTCTTACAAATCCGTCACCAAAGCGACTAATCTTTACAAATCCTGACTTTAAAGTAATTCGGTTTTAACGCTCGCATGTTTACAATCAGTGAGGTTATCAGCTGTTAAGTTGCCCAATTAACTTGAATTGTGTGAATTTTATCACCAAGTGCGTGAGCCGTGTTACAATGTATCCCGGCTGACTATCTGATATTCATATCTTTATGGTTACAGGAAGGTAGGTAGGATTCTTGTCAAAATAGAAGTTATATCGGAAGGAAAGATGTAAGCTGCATGTCTCCTAAAAGTGCTTGATTCCTTTTTTTCTATTTTCAAATAATCAGTATCGCTATACCACTTGGCAACGCTGTCAGACTTTTGGGCAGTTTTCCCACTGACAGCGATGCGGAGAGTTTTTTTGATGCCCTGTGATTCTTAATCTTATACCTTTAAACGAGCAATTCTTGTATATATATATATAATCTGAATCTTGGAAACGGCTCCAACGATTTTCATGAAATTTAGTATACAGGGGGTTTCGGGGACGATAAATCGATCTAGCTATGATTCATTTTTATAAAATGTCGTTTTATTCGTGTTTTCAATGACCAACTTTATCGATAATCAACTTGAACATAAACTTATTATTTTAAACACAATTTACCAAAAAATACCGAGCAAAGCTCGGTCAGCCAGATATTAATAATAATAATCAACCTGTATTGTCCCACTGCAGTGCAAAGGCCCCCTTTTTCTACTCAACTCTAGCCTGAGCCAATAAGGACCAATCAATTCAAAATTCAATCCCTCATGTAGGCGTCGAGTTCGTCTGCTATGCCGTTTGACGTTTTGGGGGACCCATATTGTGGTGGTCTTAGCCTATAATGCATCCTACATGCTGCATACGTGTCCGGTCCGGTACTATTTGAGGTTGTTTTTAAATACATGTAGATATTATATTATTGTACGTCTGTAAGCCTATATAATTGTCATGTAATTATTTTCATAAGCATGTAAGTGTTCCTACCGCGTACGTGTGTATTGTATGTTGTGAGTCATGTAAATAAAAAAACTGTGTACGGCGAGCGCGAGTACATAACTAAAATGTGTAATTATTTATTTCACTATTATAATATTTGTCCTACATACAAATCGTTAGCTGACGATGCGCCTCAGGGAGCATCGTTCTCACGAACAGTTAGTTTTTGTATTTTTAAATGTCACTGAATTCTGCACACTTCATTTTATTTTTCATCAAGGTAGGTTTTGAAGTACAAAATTACTTAGGTACTTAAAAACTTACCTACAGCGGAACATCGATACCCAAAACATTATTCAGTTTGTCAAACTTATCGAGAGTGAATACCCGCATTTTATATTGAATGGTTATTTTCTATTAACTTTATAGGAAACCTCTTAACGTATACAAAATATTCAGGTTAATGGCAATAAAAGCCAACTTTCAATTCGAAATCGAGTCAAACGGCCCTTATCGGCCATTTACAAAATAAACTCAGTCTAAAGCAATTTTATTTGCAACAACAGAAGGGACGATTGTCGTAAAAACGTTTGACTTACGATTTCGGTCGCGAATACGGATAGCAGTAAACCGCATGAACTTTGTTATCGCAGAACTTGTTAAATTATAGTAGGTAGGTACGAAGGTACGGTACTTATTCTGATTCATGGGTAGGTACGTTTTTTTCCTGTAATTTTGTGAAATTCCTCGTCCAAGTATCTACTGTATACAGCACCGACACAAGTATGAAAGGAAGCCATTGTTTTGCTTCTCTCGAATCTACAATCAAAGTTTTTTCGAATACTTCATGCCAAAGCATTCCAGGTAGTGGTATCTCCAATTCACTCTCTACCAAGGTACGGCGAAATCTGGAGATAACACTGAAATATTAATTTATAAGGGCATCATTTCGACATAAAAATTTCGACGAATTCAATTGAATTCAGAGGTTTCCCATCATTTCCTCTTTCATAAATCTTCGTAAACACAAGGTACAGGCCCTTGTGTTCTGTGCGAAAAACAAAGAGAGAACCGACAAGCCGAGACCCCCGACGGATAAGAAGGTAAATAAATATTAATTAGGGAAATCAGACCTTAGGGAGACCCAGGTGTAAAAGCGTTGCATCACATTAATAAAATTAATGTTGGTATACAAATATTTATTAGCAAGAATATCATTTATATGTATTTATATCATAATGTTTATCTAATAATGTACAATATTTAAATGATATATAAGCTAACAGACATAAAATAATATGAATAGTATGTACTTGTATGTAAAAACAGAGAGAAAAGAATCTCAGGGCAACAAAAATTCATCCGCATCGCTGTCAATAGAAAAACTGCACAAAAGACTGGCATCATTGCCACGTTGCACTATGGAAAATGGTAGAACAAGCGCATATCAAAAATGCTTTTTACGAATATCATAATTTGGCTAATATGGCTATTCTTTTAGGTTTTCTAATAGTCAAATTATAATATTCATTACGATTTTTTTTCTTAATACGCGAAATTATTTTTTTTTTCTTAGATAGAAATACATAGAAAACAGAAGTGCCAAACTCAAGTCTTTGCGTATACATGTTTCAATACCATATTGTGAAAAAAATACTTGGTACAGATATGCAGTATTATACATTTTTAGAAAGGTTATTTTATGCTTTTTGCGATACAGCTTAATGATTTTAAAAGTAAAGAAAAATATTTCAGTAATTACTTAAAAAGTGACATACCTTTTTTTTCACTTGTATGTTTTTTCGTCGAAGGTTTTCAGTATTACCCACGTTTGCCCAAGCGCTACTTTTTGCGTCGACTAGTAGTCTAACTATTCATAAATAGAATGCAAAAAAAATCAGCTGCGGATATTTGCGGTTTTAGAAGATATGAGAAAAAAACTGATAAAAGTCAGAACCCGAAAATTAGTATCTTTTGCGGTTTACCACTGACACCATTCACATGAACAATATAGAACTTTTTGGATATTTTCTTCATTATTTCGTGATAACAAAGGGACCTTATCAAATTTGCACTCGGTTTGCGTGGGAAATTACAAGATAATAATGATGTAGGTACCAATTCGATATTGTAAAATGAGTATTTAAAGGGAAGCAAAAACTATTCGAACCATCTACATCAGTGTAACTTCAAGTGAAGCAAATCTCATCTACGCCTATTATTTCTGCAGATTGTGAAGTGTTAAAATGTCTTCCTTCAGCTGTACCAAACGAGACTTCATAATCCCCTATATAGAGGGCGGCAAGACCATGGAATCATTATCCAAAGTTTTAGTGGAAAAGCTGAATGTTTCTGAAAACAACTTGTGTTTTATAATTAGTGACATACAAAGGCACATTCTTCCTATTTTCAACAAACGCTGGGCCCTGGCATCTCGGTAAAAAGAAACATTTTTACAGAAGTATTGTACTTGGTTGGATTCGTTAAATTTACCGGATTCTGAACAATATTCTACGCCATCAACGTCTGGCCAACGAGGACGAGCATGCGTGGCTTATGGAGACTCCTCAGAATCTACCAAGAAGAGGAAAAACACTCTTCTACTCCAAGACTATGGCTTCGAGCATATAAAAAACGCCTATCTGCAGGGACTACGGGCTTTACGTGAGTACACAGAAGCTCATCTTGTCGAAGAATTAAGAACCGCTGACACTCAAAAGAAATTAGATATCTCAAGTAAGTGGAACGACTCAGACCAGATGAAGATTCTTTCCGATACGGAAGCATTGAGTGCTTTTATAGATTTAGATCTAACAAAAGCACAATATATGTACCTGAAAAACTTAACCAACGAACGAAAGTGTTGTATATTCCCGCCTTACTACAAAATACAAGAAATAAAAAGATCCTGTTATCCACCATCTTCTACAATCGAAATCACGAATACTTATGCTAAAGTGATTAATATACAAGATTTATTGGATCATACTGCTGCTAGAATTTTAAAAATCGATTCTGTTTTCCAAAAACAACATAGAACATTGATCCTTTATTCTAAATGGGGATGTGATGGTTCATCTGGTCAAAGCCAATACAAGCAAATACTTGCAGAAGAGTCAGAAACAATTTCAGATGCCAATTTGTTCATCACTTCATTAGTCCCCATCAGATTAGTTGATGTGCAATCGGGATCCGTTGTTTGGCAAAATCCGGTACCTTCATCTGTCCGTTTTTGCAGACCCATTTCTATTGAGTTTTGTAAGGAAACTCCAGAAAAAACCAAGGCAGTTGTTGATGATATTAAAAAACAAATTAGGGCTGCACAAGCATCACTTATAAACAAAGATGGTGTTGTAGTAAATGTGAAGCATGAACTATTTCTAACGATGATCGATGGAAAGGTGGCTCAGGTCCTTACAGATACTCCATCTGGTTCCACATGCACGATATGTGGGGCTACTCCACGGCTAATGAATGACCTATCGAAAGTAACTGCCAGACCCGAAAACGAAAACGCCTACCAATACGGATTGTCCACCTTACACGCCTGGATTCGCTGCATGGAAATGATATTGCATATTTCCTATAATCTTTCGTTTAAGACTTGGTCTGCTTCAACTGAGGAAAATAAGAGATTAAAAAAAGAAAAGAAAGAAGTTGTTCGAAAACGTTTCAGGCAGGAGTTGGGATTAATCGTCGACAAACCTCGGCAAGTTAGCGGGAATACGAACGATGGCAATACCGCACGAAGATTCTTCTATAATAGCACTTGCTCATCGGAAATAACAGGTGTAGATGAGGCATTGATTAAACGCCTATACATTATCTTGCAAGTTCTTTCTTCTGGAATGATGATCGACCCTGAAAAATTTGGGGAATATGCAATAGAAACTGCAAGAATCTATGTAAGTAATTACGATTGGTATTATATGCCATCCTCCGTTCATAAAATACTCATACACGGGCAAAACGTTATCAAACATTTTGCGGTGCTTCCTATTGGACAGCTATCGGAAGACGCACAAGAGTCTCGCAACAAAGACTACAGAAACATACGACTTCATCATGCCAGAAAATGTTCCCGATCTGCTACAAATGAAGATGTCTTTAAAACGCTTTTATACACGTCAGATCCATATATAACAAGTTTGAGAAAACCGTACGTAAGAAATGTGAAAGAACTTGAAGAAGAGGCACTAAGTCTTTTAAACGTGGCACCTGAAAATGAACCCACATTTACTGACCCTGATCCTGAAGTGGTATAAGTTAAAAATAATATTTATATTTAGTTATTACTTATATTTGTGCCTAGCTACATCATTTCCTGAAGCCAGAGTATAGGATGTACCTATTAGTAATATGATTTTAATTTAGTATTTTTTTTTTCATATATATATATTTTGTTTACTTTGCTTGTTGTAATTAACCATGGTTTAATCTTTTTAGTCATTATAAACTTGTATTCCACTTGAAATAAATTTTTAACTATTTTTTTCGTGATTTTTTCCCATTTTTTTCATTCTATGCAAAAAAACATACATAGATATACAAGAAAACCCTATAAACTACACATCGTTCGAATCTCCGAACCTTGCTGCATATTTGTGCCAAATTTCATCACGATACAACAAAAATTCATGAAGTTACAGATTTTTGATCCGATACCGACCTATATTTTCCATAGTGCGTTGTAAGGCGATGCTGATTCTTTAGCGAAAAATTGGCCAGCCCTTTAACCCTTTATAAGGCAGATAAAACTAGACATAGTATAGTATTTCTTAAATAAATATTCTTAGTAAATTCTTAGTATGTTAATAATGACATTTTAAGTATTTTTTCAAATTGGGAATGGGATATTTGCGGAAATGTATATCATCAATGAAAAATAAAATCGTTGTCAACAATACAGTTAAATAAAACAAATAATTTTATTGGTGGCATTACATACTGCCTCTACCTTAAAAAGGGTTAAACATGTTTTACAAAATACTGGAAAACAATAAAAATTAATAACTAAGTAGGTATGAAGTTTCTTGCCCATTACTTAACAATACCTCTTGGAAGGGACACCCAAAATCAATTCAATATTGCTGTACAGTACTTTTTAATGGGCTACTTGAAATAAATTGTTTGATTTTGACTTAAGTGAAACCAAGAGGTTCACTGTTTGACTCGTAGTCAGTTAATTTATTTAAAAAGAAAAGTGTAAGTACACAATTTGTGACGACAAAAGGTTTTTCGCTCTTCAATATTTTTCATGTTTCCTTTTACCTCTTTCAATATTTTTGCATTTCTTTTTGAAGCAAAAAAACTCAGGACACGAGCCAATTATGCTATCACATTTTCATTCCTAGAAGCTCACATAAAGATGTTTTTATTTAATTTGAAAAGCTTTTTATGTAATGGAAAAACTTCGTTTGAATTTCATGAAAATAAAAACAAAAAGTTTAAACGCTCGCGTTGTATTTCAGACTAATAATATTACTTTCACAAACTAACTGCAGACAAGAAGGCACAAAAAAATCTAGGTCGCAATCATATTGAAATACTTCGGCAGTAAATGCCAAAATTCTAGGCAAAATGCCAGAAATAAGGCTAATGTTTTAATATCAAACGTAGACATTTCTTGTGCTGAAACTTTCGTGAGATAGTACCTTATAGACCCTAACTTTTTATAGCCAATACTATTGGGTTTTGTAGGCAACCCGCCTAAGGGAACGCCGAGCCATTTTTTGCCTACCCAGCTAAGTTTGACAATGTTTTTGCTAAGCCCTTCTGGTGCGAAATACCTCGATAAAGTCCATTATAAGCTAAGATTAATAAATTAACTCTTGATAACATTCAGGACCTCTAGAACCGTGTTGTTGATGAGTAATTAATTATTATTTTAACCCTGTATTTGGATATTTTCTATTTTTTTAATGTTGATGAATGTTAGTAGAGTCTCAGATGTTTCAATTTGTTATAATTTCTTATTTTGTTAAATACTTGATAGTTACAAGCCTACACTGTCCTCCTATGCCAATTCATATTGTAATTTAATAAGTTTGTAAAATACGAATTATTTTTTAAACATTTCATTTAAGGTTCAGTTTTGTCAAAAAACAAATTAAATTGAAAGAAAACTCAACCAGACCTCTTTCCAATTAATTTCAAAAACATTGTCCATGTGTAATCCCTTGTTTCCGCACTCTCCTCTTTCCCAAAACTTCCTCGTTTTATTATTCCGACTCGGTTTGTGATTCAATCACAACAGTACGTAAATAGTTAGTTAAAACAGCGGCATACTTAATCAAAGTCGTGAAATCCCGAGTCGGTCCCAGTACCAGCTACAGCCATATCGATCGCCCAAATACCGGGACTAACTAATTACATAGATCGAGAATGCTTGATACTAGATGGAACTCTTTGTTCGAACAAATGTTTTTGCAGAAATACGAAAATAGACAGAGATCAGATACGACTACAAGAGTACAAAGGTAGTGGTTATTTCTAACTATAATCCGCTAATATAAACCTTCCTCTTGAATCAATCTCTCCATTTATGAAAACGGCATTAAAGTCCGTTGCGTAGTTTAGTCTAAGCGTACAAACGCGCAAGGCGACTTTGTTTTATACTATGTAAAGAAGAAACAAATCCATATCGCAGACCTACGAAAGGAGAAATAAAAAAAGAAATGTAGACTATATTTATAGTGTAAAGTTTTGCGACAGCTATGAATTGAGCAATTCTGGTCCTACATTACATACCGGCGAAAAGTAAGTGTACTATAGGAAAGTACCATAGTACCAGAAAGGATATGGCGATGCCGTTAAATAAGAAGCGATACTGAATGTTCGCTATTTATTTTGCAGAGATCGTGTTCACTTTTTACGTGTATTCTAAAGCAAACGGTCTTTTACAATTTTGGTAAGGATTCTAAATTCACTTGAGTCAAATCAAATCAATCAAATCAAAATTCGTCCGCGTTAAATTTCTTGTTCCCCCGACCCTTCCCGTCGCGTCGAATCGCCTACCCATGCGATTTACCCGTTTTTGCAACATTTTTCATTACTGCTCCGCTCCTCTTGGTTGTAGCGCAATGTTATATAGCTTATAGCCTTTCTCGATAAATAGGCTATTCAACACAAAAATAATTTTTCGATTCGGACCAGTAGTTCCTGAGATTAGCGCGTTCAATCAAACAAACAAACAAACTCTTCGGCTTTATAATATTATATTAGTATAGATAAACGTACATGGGCACATATGAAACGTCAGAAACTAGGTGCACGGTTCCAAATTGTTGATTCCTATGGAGAAAAGCCGGCAAGAAACTCCACGGTTACTCTTTTAAAAATAATTGTTGTTGTTGTTAATTCTTGTTGTTGTAAACAATTGTTTCAAATTACATTGTTAATAGGTATGAGAGGACGGTGCAGGCTCAGGGTGCAGGCCTGTCAACAAGTACCAGGTAGGTACTCAATAATATAGAAAATTGTCTACAGTCTACAAGGCCAGTGATGAAATATTTCTGCCAACCTGCATGATGTAGTCTCCCTTTTGAAGACAACCTTAACAGTACCTACTTTAAACACACCTCTGCCTACTCTTCGCAGAACACATGAGTTACGTTAGGGATGCATTCATTCCGTAAAGTGCACTTTTATATTGTTCAACAATCGTTAAGTATATCTAATGATTGTCGAACAATGTTTATATACACGGCTTTATG
The DNA here is from genome assembly GCA_932294355.1 of Aporophyla lueneburgensis. Taxonomy (NCBI): domain Eukaryota; kingdom Metazoa; phylum Arthropoda; class Insecta; order Lepidoptera; family Noctuidae; genus Aporophyla; species Aporophyla lueneburgensis. The sequence goes on from OW028742.1 coordinate 6,256,517, forward strand.
AAGGGACTAGCTTCTGCCCGCGACTTGGTCCACGTCAAATTTTCGCTCCCCTTCCCGTCGCATCGAATTGTCTACCAGTTTTCGTCCATTTTTCGTTTGCTGCTTCGCTTCTTTTGACCGTAGCGTAATGTTATATAGCCTATAGCCTTCCTCAATAAATGGGCTACTAAACACAAAAATAATTTTTCAATTCCAATCAATCGTTACTGAGATTAGCGCGTTCAATCAATCAAACAAACAAACAAACTCTTCAGCTTTATATTATTAAGTATAGATAAGCTTGAAATAAATGTTTTACAGCTTAGTAATACCTAAAACAGGAAATCGCCTAAACTACTTATAACTCTATATTCTAGGAATTGAGAGATTGATTCCAAGACAGTAACAACGACCTTTTAATGAAGTTATTTATGTGATACACCTTTGAAATTGAGAAATAAGTAGCATTTTTACGTCCAATAGCAAAATTAATAAAAATGCTTAGTATTTCTGACAACAAAATGCGCCCTTTAGGTAATATAAAAAAAACTATCTAGTGTGGTATCTAGACTATGAGGGCTGAAAGGATTGAATAGTGCCGTCCGTACCTTTCAAACGAATATCATGTGAAGCTGAAAGGCTGATACGCCCGATACAAATCCGATACACGAGATCAAAAATTCAACTCCGAATATTGTATCGAATTCCTTTCTGAATATGGAGTATCCACCTACGTTCGTTCGACGACTTTATTTTATATTTCATACGTTCGTCGATATTTATTCGGCTATATTTATTGAATTTTCCGTTGTTACCTCGAATTTGGAACTGTAACTTTTCTATCTATTGAATGGAATTGCGTTAGGTCTGAAAGTTGGACATTGTTAGTCTCTAGTGTCTAAAATTTATTTACTGGTTTGTAATAAAGTTTCAATGGCCTTCGCGCCTTAAAAAGATACCTATATACCAATGTTTCTACCTACTCTTGTTACAGTTTTTTTTTTCACGAGGCTCAGCGAGTTATACTTCTGGTTACTAAGTGTTGGTACATAATATACATACTTCAGACTTCGCCATTATCTCGGATTGTGCCGAGAGCCACTGCGCTTATTCACAGCGTGTTTGTACGCTTCTAACACTTGGTAACTACAAGTAAACGCCAAACATGGCAATTGTTTAGTGCGTATTTTTGAAAATTCACCCACAAATTAATTAACTTGCGTGAGTCACCTATAGAAAGTATAATAATTTAGGAGACGATTTGCTCAATTCGGGAGCGTCGACTAATAAGTCCAAGTAAAACGCTAGTCTTTTCGTGAGATCAAAATACCAACGACATTCTTTATTGCATTCCAAATGTATTACGTAGATGATATCTATACTAATAATAATAATAATTACCGGAGATTTATTGTGAAAGACGGCATGGTTGACATCTGTCGGGCATGTCACCGTCCAGGAGAATCAATTAGGCACATAATCTCCGAGTGTTCTCGTCTAGCTAACGAAGAATACTTGCATAGACACAACCTAGTAGCCAGGATTATCCATCAGCAACTTGCTCTTAAATACAGCCTTGTGGAATCGGAAGTGCCGTACTACAGGTATGTGCCCGACCCAGTTCTCGAAAATGGAAATATCACATTGTACTGGGATCGATCCATCATCACTGACAGGACTATTGTCGCAAATAAGCCTGATATAGTGGTAGTGGATCGAGTAGAGCGGCGCACAATGATTGTTGACATAACGGTTCCGCATGACGTCCTCGTGAAAACCGAGAAAGATAAACAGATCAAGTATCTTGACTTGGCTCGCGAGGTTGTCGACATGTGGGATGTGGATTCAGCGATCATTGTGCCGATAGTCGTCACAGCCAATGGGTTGATAGCCAAGAGCCTCGATCAACATCTAAGGAGCCTCTCGTTAGGCAGTTGGGTCAAGGGCTTGATTCAGAAAGCGGTACTTCTGGACACGGCTCGCATCGTCAGGAGGTTCCTCTCTCTGGAGCCCTGACCGCCGGTAGCTTGGACCCTGTTCCCGATACCGGTGGGCTACTATTTTTTATATTTTTTAAATGTTTTTTTATTTTATATTCTAATATTTAAAAATATAATTTATAAGTTTGTTAAAATGAATAAAGGGAATAATAATAATAAAATAATAATATTATAAAGGTGAAGAGTTTGTTTGTTTGTTTGGTTGAACGCGGTAATCTCAGGAACTACTGGTCCGAATTGAATAGTAGATTATTAACCAAGGGGATAAAGCAGTGTCTTCTGTCGCGGGTGACGATTTAAATCGCGAGCGTAACGAAGGACTCGAGGTTTACTCCCGAGCGTAACGAGGGTGTTAAAAACTTAAATCACGAGCGAAGCGCGGGGTTTAAGACGAGTCCTGAGTGTAGCGAGGGATTTAAGTTCACCCAAGACTAAGACAGCTTTATCACCGAGGAAAATACTCTACTTTTCGTACCATTTGCGAAAAAATTAACACAATAAGAATATGAGTTAAGCATTTATTAAGAATAATGACAATTAAAAGTAAAATAAACTTAACGTTTATATATTTAAAGAAAACAAAAACGCGGCAATTCCTAGACTAATATTTTTTGTCGGAAAAGCAAAGGCATCAAGCTCATACGGCCTCGTCGGTTTTCGTAATTTTATTTAATAATCATAACTGCATAATAAATGCGTATTCCTTTTTCAAAAAGATGTATAACGCATTATATACAAACTCAATGGTGTAAACACAGATGTAGTTCAATATAAATTTCGGTAAGTATTCCAAATTTAAATTACATTCTCCCCCTAGAGCATGAATGAAATTCAGTACAATTTTCTTTCCCTGTTTTTAACAGATCAAAAATGACTATGGTTATGTTAGCTTTTTGTGGCATAGAATGTTACTTTTTTGAGCAAGTGGTACGAATAATTTATTTTTGTGTTGGGTAGCCTATTTATTGAAGAAGGCTATATGTATAATATCACACTACGATTAAAAGCAGTGGAGCAGCCACGAAAAATAGATGAAAACTGACAGTCGATTCGAAGCAACGAGAAGGGTCAGGGCAGCAAAAAATTGATGCTGGTATACTTAGTGATATACATATAAGGCTCGTAGTAGGTCATATTTCGGTAGTTTTTGCCTACCCCCATTAGGAAGAAGGCATGAGTATATATGTTTATCCAAGTAAGTACAAAGCACGGTAGCGGGTAAGTATGTAGGTATGTGATATTGGATAACCTGTAGCAATATATTATGAATAGCAATTTAACTAAGTGAACGAATGTATTTGTACATTCGTATAAATAAGCATTTTGCAAACAGATCCATTTATTTCGATTGTTTACCGTTTTCAATACAAACCGGAACAAGCAAAACTGCAGTTTCAGCGTAAATATTTTGCAGACTTCAATTTATTGGTGTCTGTATGGAACATAAACAATTTAATTTAATTTATACAACTCATTTCAATTCATCAGACATACCTACTGGACGAAAACATTTAGCAAAAAAAGTTATGTAATTATTGAATGCAGCCATTATGTAGGTAACCAAGATTACGTCTGGACTTTAAATGAGACTGTGACCTATGGGTTTGTTTCGGCCTATCTTCTCAGAGTACCTAGTTACTTAGGAAACACCGACCTCATCTAGTTTTAAACTATGATTGACGTGTAAAAGTCTTTGTACAAACCTACTTACAGAAATGAAATTGTTTATCATTTATCAGCGTTGTAGGATCGGAAACATCGTATCACTAACAAACCCATATTAAAAAACAAAAATTGCTGACCCTTATAAAATATCAATAACTATTCGATACAAAAGTTTGTGACACCTGAGGGGGGCAATTGCCCTAATTTTAAGAACTTTGACAGTTAAATCACAGTCCCAATCCGTCAAAAATATCTCGAGTTTCCATACATTTTTGACATTTGATTGTCGCCGAGATGTGACTGCGACTAGATTTAAATTACGGGAATTTGCCTTCTGATGATGTTTTCGCGATTACGATATTTATCCCATGAAACAGTTCTTTATTTTCATATTCTTGCTAGACCATTAAATCTGACCATACAATTCGATAAAACATTATACATCCTATACTTGGTCACATGAGCAAAAACTTCACTCTTGAGTTCGTTTGTTCAACTTTCACGCTTCAATGAGATTATCTCTTTGATTTTATTTCACAGACGAAAGGATTTTAATCTTGTTCCTTGTTAAATACCTACTTCAACCTTTTATGCCATGGTTTTTTACCTAATCAAGTAAATAAATTCTCTTTGATTTCCTCTTTACTTTAGGGTTCTAAAAAACTTTGGTTCAATTAAAGTAAAGCGAGTAAATTCACACATTTTTTTTATAACTCGTTTTATTTGACGCCGGAACAAAACTATCCGAAAATACCGTATCTAGCACATCTCTATTTCCGAAATAGACAAACACGGGCGCAGTGAATTTGATTGAAGCGGATATTTGTCGTTCCGGTGCCGCTCGCCAGGGGCGCGGGCATCGCTCTAGTTTGCCTTTATTCTTTTATTTTTTTCTTCCGATTAAAATCCAATAACTGTGTCCGTCCGGCTAACCTGCACTTGTTTCCGCCAGGAGTTAGCGGACTGTTCTTTTTTTAGGGTTCCGTACCCATAGGGTAAAACGGGACCCTATTACTAAAACTTCGCTGTCCGTCCGTCCGTCTGTCACCAGGTTGTATCTTATGAACTGTGATAGAGTTGAAATTTTCACATATGATGCATTTCTGTTCCCGCTTTAACAACATACCTATACTTACTAAAAAATAGAATATAATATATAATATCTGGTTGACCGAGCTTTGCTCGGTATTTTTTGGTAAATTGTGTTTAAAATAATAAGTTTATGTTCAAGTTGATTATCGATAAAGTTGGTCATTGAAAACACGAATAAAACGACATTTTATAAAAATGAATCCTAGCTAGATCGATTTATCGCTCCCGAAACCCCCTGTATACAAAATTTCATGAAAATCGTTGGAGCCGTTTCCGAGATTCAGATTATATATATATATACAAGAATTGCTCGTTTAAAGATATAAGATTTAAGGGGGCTCCCATACAACAAACGTGATTTTTTTGCTGATATTGGCACGGAACCCTCCGTGCGCGAATCTGACTCGCACTTTGACGGCTTTTTTATTGTTAGCCGTAAAGTTATTAAGTTGTAAGATATTTTTGGTTCAAACTATTTACGATATAATTTTAAGATTACGTTTGCTTTTACACCTTTTTTTTTTCAGTATGGGAAATCATCAAATGACTTCTCCCGCTCTGGGCGGAGCGGGAGGGCGTGTTCCATCAGTTGCCCATGTGCCAGGGTCACGGTATCTCTTTCGAACAATCACGCGACTCCGGCAGACAGCGGTCCTAGTAGACCCCTACACTGCTGCTGACATCTCTTTGAGGCGCGCGTGGAACACTGCGCGCTGTCGACCCGAGCTTGGTCCTTACCGGGCGGCGAGCTACCCATTGCTCGCCACCCGCAAGCTCGCGCCTACGGTGGCCGGAAGTCCGCAATCGACTCCCGACGCCCGGGGCGTCTCCTCCTGCGGCGGCTAGGGACGTGAGGGCGCAGAGACTGCCACTCCCTCACGCACCCCGCCTCCTCCTTCGCGAGCATTACTGCTTCGCAGAAGGAGGTGACGGCTTCCCATTCCCTCTCGCTCCGTACCATGGCTCGCACCAGGGCCGGACGCGAGAGGTCGCCGCCGCAGATCGCCTCCACGAGGACACGGCGGTGCTCCGCCCAGGCAGGGCACACCTCCACCGTATGCTCCACCGTGTCCTCCAGACGATCCTCGCAATGGAAACACCCGGACGTATCCTCCCGCTTTATCCTGAACAGGAACCACCGAAACACCCATGCCCGGTGAGAACCTGCGTCAGGTGGAAGGTGAGGACGCCGTGGCGCCTCTCTATCCACTCCTCAAAGAGGGGACTTACCGCCGCAATTGTGGCGTGCCCATTGCTTTTACACCTTACAATGCCTTCGCGTATTGTCATGCAATTGGTGATTCCAGGGCCCTATGTAATTTATATGGCTAGGCATGCTGCTGATCCAACCTACCTACTTACGCATCATTGTAATCCGTCGTCAAGCCCGAGCGAAACCATTTTCTTCTTTACCTTTAACCTTTTGAATGTCTTAAGTTACACAGTTCGACATAAGCAATTGTCTTTCTATTGTGTCTCTAATTACGGCATTCGATGAATAATTGTATCATTGGGAATGTGCGTTTAATAAATAAAATATCTGGATGACCGAGCTTTGCTCGGTATTTTTTGGTAAATTGTGTTTAAAATAATAAGTTCAGCCGGCTTACAGTGACTTTTTCATTTGCAACGCTACCTCCTGGACCATAACGTCAAACCAAACACGTCAAGCCAATGACTTAGTGTTGCTTAACAACGCCATCTGTTGAAGTAGCTTTAGTGTTGTTGTGTCGTTAAAGCAGTTAGTTGCTCCCAATTAAAAAAATAGTATTATTAGTCGCCAATAGATGTCAGGAACAGTCATATTTTTTAGTTTATGTTTAAAAGTTGATTATTGAAAACGCGAATAAAACGACATTTTCTAAAAATGAATCCTAGCTAGATCGATTTATAGCCCCCGAAACCCCCTGTATACAAAATTTCATGAAAATCGTTGGAGCCGTTTCCGAGATTCAGATTATATATATATATACAAGAATTGCTCGTTTAAAGGTATAAGATATCTGGATGACCGAGCTTTGCTCGGTATTTTTGGTAACTTGTGTTTAAAGTAATAAGTTTATGTTCAAGTTGATTATCGATAAAATTGGTCATTGAAAACACGAATAAAACGACATTTTATCAAAATGAATCCTAGCTAGATCGATTTATCGCCCCCGAAACCCCCTATATACTAAATTTCATGAAAATCGTTGGAGCCGTTTCCGAGATTCAGATTATATATATATATATACAAGAATTGCTCCTTTAAAGATATAAGATAATTCTTCCCGTAAACTAAACTGAGTGATCTACAAACTATTTCACAAAGATATTGAAAAAAGTCTTACTTGCTTCTCAAGAATTTAAACATTGCAGTTACAGCGCTATCTCTCAATCATGCAGAAAACTAAAGGTTGAAATTCGTTCAATTATTCGTGTACTTAATTGAATGCTTCAAAATTATTTAACTTTTCAAACTGAAAACACAAGAATAAATAAAAGACATCATAAATAAAATAAAATAAATAAAAAGCCTTATATTTCTTGCCAACCTTAACTAGTTTACACATTAAAAAATAAAATAAAATAGAAACTTAAACTAAATGTTAGTAATTATATTCTAAGCTAGGTTAAAGTCCAACCCTTTCACTGGTAGCCTCCGTACTACCCAGGATGAAAATTTCAATTAGATTGCTCCCCTACGTAGTACCGAGGATGGATCGTGGTCACACTGTTTTGCGATTATCTATGAAACTACGTAGCCTATCTCTATTGTTCTTATGTTAAAATGAACAGGGAAGACAAAGCTTTCTATATGTCCTTCACTGCTACGAACATTATGGCACTTTTGAGGCGCTGCGCGCTGTGTTGGACGCAAAACACACTATAAAAAACTTTTTAACAAAAAATTAAACCGCCGAAAAACTGAAAAGCATAAAATAATACTTAAACCTTAAAATTATGAGTCGGCGCTTTGAGTGATCCTTGTTCATTGATTTTTCAGCGCCGACTCAAAATTTTAAGGTTTAAGTATTATTTTATGCTTTTCAGTTTTTCGGCGGTTTAATTTTTTGTTAAAAAGTTTTTATTTTATATTTTTTTGTGGCTTTAATGTACTAATAATACTTGGCAAAGTATACCCTATCCAACACAAAAAGAATTATCAAAATCGGACTACTCTGTATAAAGTTATGCGTGTTTATACATTACAATCAGTGAGTGAACAATCAATCATACCCTGTTTTCCGACCCTTAGGGTTCGATTTTGTTTTCCAAATTTATATGGGACCACCTTGGAAGTATACCCTTTCCAATAGAAGAAGAATTGTCACAATCGGATCACTATGTAAAAAGTTATGCGTGGTCATACATAAAAAAAAAAAAAAAAAATATACGCGTCGAATTGATAACCTCCTCCGTTTTTTTCGTCGGTTGAAAAGTTGGCACACTCGCGGGCCGACGCTCTCAACGAAACAATAAAAAAAAACTGTGATTGACTGGTGAATTTGGGTTTTATAAGCATGAATACGTAACTAAAGTGTATGACCTTTCTATTTAATTATTAGTTATATGAAGTTTATTACATTTACGCATATATTTTGCGAAAATAAGTTGTCGAAGTGAAAAAATGGGCGGCGTAGAAATTCTTTGTGACGGCTTTTCGTATACATATTTTGTCGTAAATGGCTGAAATACTATTGAAACGTTACGACAATTTCATTAACTATTCATAAATATACGATGTTGTGCAAGAAATTCAATTATAGCAACAAAATATTGCAATTTAAAAATTTCATTCCTCTATTTTTATTTAACGCGGCCGCCATTCCAAAGTCGATGACGTCATCGCCCGATTTCCTTTCTTTTAGCTTTAATTGTTAGAAACGATTAAAGCTATGGTATAATGTGTAATTGAGAGGTAATTTAATTAAGTTATTGGAACAATTTTCACATTTGCAATCAATTGTGCACTTCATAAGTTAAACCCGTTTTTTGTGAAGCACATTCTTTTCTTGTTGTAAATTACTGTTTTTTACCTATCTTTTTAACAGGAAATATTTACGACTTCTGCTCATTTTGAACACTTGTAAATATTTCTTAGGGTAGCGTCACTCTTGAACTAACTAAATGAACACACTGTGACATATTTATGACCACAAAAAACAAAGGTGAATGAATGTTGACGTTGTATAAACATTCTAAACGGCCACTTGAGACGTGATAAGAATATCGTCTTTTGTTTATGCTTCGACTGCTTAGTGTACTGTGTTTATTATGTAATCGTTGTTATGGTGTAATAGTGATTAAAATTAAATGATTTTTATATTAAAATATGTCTTTCACAAAAAATTCTGGGACTTATAATGATAAAAATGGGACGAAAATAATAAAACTTGTTTTTAATTTGAATGATACTCGTTTTATTCTGAATCAAATTACTTAAGTGTCATTCACCGAATAGTAAAACTTGTAAACATTACGAAACAGTCACAATCTTGTATGGGGTTCATAGTAAAATATCGAGAAATTGGGGTTTAACCACAAGTGGTCCGAAAAGAGGCGGGATCTCGGCAAGATGGAGCAGAGTCGCATGTTTGACGTTGACAGATAAACGCCAAATGAATGGATAAATTGTTCATTTCTAAGCATGCGAAAGTAATACTTTTTTATTCTGCAAGAACCCCTCTACAGGTGAAGGCCTCCTCCAAAGCTATCCAGTCTTCTCTAGACTGGGCTGTTTTCATCCAGTTTATACCAGCTATCTTTTTTATACCATCTACCCATCTAGCGTAGGGTCTCCCCTTTTTACGTGTTTCTTGGGGGCCCTGCCACTCCGTTACCTTTTTTGTCCATCTCTGGTCTTGTAGACGCGCTACGTGCCCGGCCCATTTCCATTTTAGAGTTAGGGCTTGCACTAGCCCATCTCTAGATTTTGTAATGTTTCTGATTTGAGTGTGCCTTATTTTTTTAATTTTCTTAATGTTCAGCATGCTGCGCTCAATTCCTCGTTGACATGTCATTATTTTGCTTTTAATTTAATAATATAAAAGACATCAAGACAATAAAATGGAACACTGTTGCTATTTTTTGGCAGAAATAAAAGTACTAATGACCAATACTTTAGTAAGTGACATCTATTAATTTTATGGCAAACTAAAACGAATGTTTTGTACAAAGCTTTGTTTCAGCGACGACAGATGTCAGAAGTAATGCCAATTAAACATTCAATAGGTTCACGGAATATTAAAGCAAATTAATCAACGGGAATTAATGTATCAAAGATATTTTACTTTTCAGAACGAAAATATAAGAATTGATAAAAGACATCAAGACACTAATAAGGAACACTGATGCTATTTTTCGGCTGAAACAAAAGTAGCAATGTCCTATATTTCAGTAAGTGACATCTATTAGTTTTGCGGCAAACTAAAACGAACGTTTATATCAGTGACCATAGATGTCAGAAGCAGTACCAATTAAACATCAGTAGGTTCGCAGAAAATTAAAATAACATCGGCCAAGTGCGAGTAAGGGTTCTGCGGGTACCCGGTAGATGGTATTCGTTCCAATCCAACCTCAAATATTGTATGACTGGTTCTGAGGTTGATATTAAATTCAAGCAAAATACATGCACTGGCTCGAAGGTTTAGGCTTGTAATATAGGTAGAACTCATTTTCTAATCATTCGGCTTTAGTTTCCATTCATTTTATTACACATGCTGTTATGGCATATTGTTCTGAGGAGGGCCGGAAACACATGTGACTAAGAGATTGATGAAGACAAATGTTGATGGATGAAGAGCGAGAGGAATGGAAGAGAAAAGATAAATGAATTATTATAGGAATGCTATGAAAGAACAGGGAGCGAATGATAGCGTCACGGTTGACAGGGGAGAATGAAAGAAGAAAACGTGTTTCGCCAACCCCAAGTATTATGGGACTAGGGCAGGAAGATGATGAATAGTTGTTATAACGGCCTAAGCAACCCATCGTCACACACCGTATCTATTTTATGAATAATTAAACTGTCTAGCTATAATGATTAGGAGGATACCTATAGACCTGTGTTATAATTTATCAACATCCTTTCATATTATCCCAATAAATACCTACGGTTTCATAAGAATTACTATATTTTTTTTAAATCCATTGTTGTGCATTTGCATGCATGAACTATTATTTGCAAAAAGCTTTATTATCCGTATACATAAACAGCTAACAACCAGAAAAAAATTAGGTATAGTTCAAACATCGATCGGTTAATTTATCATAATAATTGTATATTTCAACCAAACTTACCTTATTAGGCTGAATCTATGTAAGTTCGTTTGCCTATTACCTAAAGCTAAAAAGTTGATCTGGTTTTCAACACCTATTGCGTACCTTGATTCTTGTTTAGACCACAGTTTTTTTCTCACTCTAGCTTGTACGTGCTGCTTATTACAAAGGAGACAGAATTCAGTGATGTCGATTCGAATAACCACGCTTCAGATACAGAATAGTAGCGATTGTGACGGTATTTCATAAATAAATGTCAAAATAACTCTCTCGATGCCAAATGATTATTGTTGTTTTTACAATGTTATTCCGTTAATTTTCTTGAAATGCATCGAGATTGAGTGATCCGCGATCGCGTTTTTATGGCTCCGATTCGTAAAATAACATGCATCGCGCGTACCATACGGGTTTGTGATAGATTATCCCAACTCTTCAAAATGTCAAATTGTTTTTTAGTGTTTTGTGTGTGTTATTATTTCAATTCTTGTTTAAAACTGTTGTATATTAGTGTTAATGAGTGTTGTGTTGTTATTTAATTTGAAAATGGTGTTAAATGAGGTGTTAATGTAGAAATAGTGCGAAGTGAAGTGTGTTTGTGAGGTTAGTTTTTCTTCCCGCTATTATGTGGTCCCTGTTCTCATATCCTGGCTGCGGCTCGGTGAGTAATAGCGAGTAAGTTTTCTATAGAAGGACTTCTAAAGGAATTGTTAATTAAATTTAGACGCATCGTCTTTTAACTTACAAAGTTAAGTGAAATAAATTGTGCATACAAAAAAAAATGCAGATGTCTATAACTTAGTCTCCATGAGACTTATGTGCATGGAAATGGCTGATAAATAGACTTTAGATAGACAATAATGATTCCAATCATCCATACAAACTATTTAACTAGTTATTCTGTTATTTAAATACCATTTAAAGATTCATGTTTTGTAAAACTGAGGTTTCCCGGGAACTAAACAATGTCACATTTCTCAATGTTTTTTATCAACACACAAATACTCAAAAAGATTGTTTTAATGTAAAGATCCAGAAACAAAAGAGGTTTTAACTTAAATAACTAACTTTACATAATGGTTTGGTTGTTTCATCAGTAACGGAAATAAGATCTCAAAATAATTACTTAAGTTTTTAAGTAATTATTTTGAGATTATGGTAAGTAAACAAATTTCAAACAAAATGTTTTATGATCCAAGAACTCATAATATCTATCCATATTGCAGACAGCGTTTACACTCTTTGGTTTGAAGAATGTTGTCAGTGCTATAGAAAACAGGTTCAAATCCTGATATGAGAATTTTAAGTGCATACTTTAATATGAATAAACGTTTGGGTTAGATCCCCATCAAAAGCTTATACAGTTTATGAAATAGTATGTATGGATTCAAGTACCCTAACATATAACATGTTATTTTGAATAAATCTAAGGGAGACATGTGTTAATTACTGTCTCTTGTCTCTGTGTTAGTGGGTTCAAATCCCACATTAATTTGTGATGGTTTATTAATTACCTGACTATGGGAAACCCAAATGGGTAGTCATTTTGCCACATGTGGTAATAAGATACTGTCAAAAAGTACCCTATTTATTGTTGTGAATAAGCGAGTATTTTACAGTATGTATGTTTGTATACCGGATAACTTGGGTTCAACTCCCAAAGTTCTCATCTGTTATTGCCATGTGGACTATAATTTTCTGTTAATTTTGTGAATAAGCGAGTACTTTACAGTATGTATGTATGTTTGTAAACCAATTAACCTCAGGTTCAACTTCCAAAGGTCTCATCTGTTATTGCCGTGTGGACTATAATTTTCTGTTAATTTTGTGAATAAGCGAGTACTTTACAGAATGTATGTATGTTTGTAAACCAAATAACTTGGGTTCAACTCCCAAAGTTCTCATCTGTTATTGCCATGTGGACTATAATTTTCTGTTAATTTTGTGAATAAGCGAGTACTTTACAGTATGTATGTATGTTTGTAAACCAATTAACCTTGGGTTCAACTCCCAAAGGTCTCATCTGTTATTGCCGTGTGGACTATAATTTTCTGTTAATTTTGTGAACAAGTGAGTACTCTACAGTATGCATGTATGTATGTTAGTAAACCAAATAACTTGGGTTCAATTCCCAAAGGTCTCATCTGTTATTGCCATGTGCATTATAATTTTGATAAGTCCTAAATTACAGGAACTGGTCTGCCTACCTTATTTATTTATTATGCTTGGCTTCAACTCCCAAAGTATTTAACAGTATTCAATATGGTTTGCAATGACAGACCAAAAAGTGCCTTAAAGTCTGTAGGTTAGAATCCCATGGATAATTTTGCCAGTAAATCTACATGCTCAACTCCCAGAGGAAGAAAGGATTTTTCAGTTCATATTTGGGTTCAAGTCCCATAAAACATTTGATGGTGTTTTTCTTCAGAACTATTAACTAATATGATAAATTAGCCTCAGCAATGTGGATGGGGCTAATGTATGGGTTAGAATCCCATATGAGTAATTTATGGGTTAGAGTCCCATACATGTAATTTATGGGTTAGAGTCCCATATAATTCATGGGTTAGTGTCCCATATAAATTATGGGTTAGAGTCCCATATAATTTATGGGTTGAAGTCCCATATAATTTGTGGGTTAGATTCCCATATAATTATTAACTGGTGTTGGTTGTACTGGTAGAAGTCAGTTCATCATTAATTATGCAGACTTTATATTTGTGGGTTCAAATCCCACACAAATAACTTTCCGTTTTTCCGAAACAAGGAACTACATACCCCACAGAGGTATTCATCAGCAGTATGGGTCATCAATATGGGTTAGACTCCCATATTCCATTTTTTTCAGTAATGACTGCTGCAAATTATTATTAAGCACCAGCAACCTTAGAACCAGCAATCATAGAATGGGTTCAATTCCCAAATTTTTAAATGGTCAGTGATGAAGAAGTTCTTTCAGAAAGAACAAGTTGGCTTTTTTAAGCAACTTATGGTAACTTTTTAGAATGTGGTATGAATGTATATGAATGTAAGTACCTAATGATGGTTATGTAAATTGAACATTATGAGTTCTATGTTCAGTCTTGGGTTAGATTCCTAAGAAACTTAAGAGTGAACTACTTAATTGATGTCTATATTTTATTTCTATGGGTTCGATTCCCATCAAAAACAACCAGACCTGTCAAGCTATTTTGTAAACCATAATTTTATGTGAAATATTCTTTTTGAGTACTTGGTTAAATAAAAATTGCTATGAAAGAAAATAGCCATTTTCATGTACATACTGTGTAGTCATCTGCGTTACATTTAGATCTCCTTCATCTTGTGGAAATTTTTATGGACAATTAAATTATTTTAATAACCATGGTGCCATTACGTTTAAAGTTTTTAAGCTTTAAATGGATTTTATTACGAAAAATCGCGGATTTTTAAACTTTTTTTGTTTAACTTTATTTTTGTTTATTGTTTACTTAGTAACTTTTATTTTTGTTTACTTAGTGTGTAAGGAAATGTTTGTAAACTATTTTAATTAAAAAAATAAAGAGAAAAAAAAACAAAATAAAAAGAGGAATCAGAAAAATTACAAATAAAGATGTTGAGAACGGTCAGTCTACTTATTTACCTATCCATACTCCCTTTCCTACCCTGGTAATTTGGATTTCTACAAGGTATTCTTCTGCAGACACATTCATTTTTAAATTAAATATTTTAAAACATAAACAACTTGTTTTATTTATTTCCAAGGTATATTAATTTGGTATGGTTTTGCTCACAGTGCCAGCGCAGTTCATTCCTGGGAGGACCGGTGCGGGGCTGCTAATACTCAACGGGTTCACATTTTACATGAAGAACCACCAAGCGCATGGGAAGAAGCAATGGTACTGTTCCTCGAGAGACGTCCACGGGTGCCGAGCAGACGTCATCACATACAAAGGTGTAGACGGCAGGGATTACATATCAATATTCCGTGGAAGACACATCCACGATCCTCCCCGTTTGCGTCAGTGTCACGACGGTAGATTTATAAGAGAAAAATATTTCTTTAATAGACAATCACTGCAGTGATCTTTATTTTTATTTGTACAAGTATTTTTTTTATTATTAAATTTTATTTTATACAAATTGTGATGTACTTATTGTAATGACGTGTTCTTCTAACGCATGTTTCTAATGTAGGGACCTGCTAGTAACTAGATGGACAGTTGTTGGTGACTATTTTTAGGAAATACAGTATTCTGGTAAACTCGTGTTGGTTTTATTGACCCGCCTTATAACTGTGTATGTGACTAGCTTAGAAAATATATACCCGACGAAATTGCCAATAAACTAAGTAAATTGTAAAATATAAAAATTGTAAAGGAAATATTTGTAAATCGAAGAGATCAATATTAAAAAAAAAAAAAACAATAATTATTGAGATACAAAATAGTGATGTAAAGAACTCAAGCAATTGTTTTTATTTCGTGTTTTAGAAACTGTTGTAGAAAATATGTAAATATAGAGATAATATTACTTTTAAGTTTTGTTTTGTACATACCTCTACATTAGGGCTCCCGCACACAGGCGCAATGTAGCAATTTGTTGTGTGCAATACTATTTTGATAGGTATCTATTCAGGATACTAACAACCTACGCATCTATGTGGAGGGAGCCATTAGACACATTTTGATGCCCATTGCCGAAAAAAATACTTTTTTGAAAACCCATCGAGCAAAGGCCATCAAAATACACCTTTAGTAAAGTATACTAGAAAAGTAAAAAAAAATGTAGGTACTGGTAATAAGTGTAAAGGTTTTTCCAGGTATTTACTACCTCCCATCGCACAGAACTGGCAGCATGGTGTTGATCTACAACGACAACAAATATTGGATCAACAATCGATACCAGAACACGATCAACTGGACGTGCAGGGATCGCAAACGGTTTGGGTGCAACAGTTGCGTGCAAACCACTATCGAAGGAAGATATGTCAAGCATAAGGGCTTCCATAACCATGACGACAATTACACCAAGTATAATTTTAACGATTGATGTCAAGAACTACTTTGGCCAGTTATTACTTCAGTTGAAGGTCGTTGGTCGCCTGCTTGAACAAGTTAGGTTGATTTACTATGAAAATCTAATTTAACACAAGTGCCTCGTTTGTAGTTTGTAGGAACTTGTTCTGGCGTGTTGTGTTGATGATAGATCTTGAGTGTGAGATTTTCATAGTAAATTACGAAAGAATGCAACTGCGCGAAGCTAAAGTAAAATATAAGCCCGGGGTGATTGTTTCCCACTGCGGTTATTTATTACACACTGTATTTGCGACTCCCCGTATTGACTCCAGCATTTAGAATCCAAAAGTGCACGCCAACGCGTCATAAAACACATTGCTTGGTTTTTATTTCTCAGCGCTAAGCAGTGTGTTGAAATTATAGTGCGGGATATAAAATCGTCGCGTGAAAAAAGCGCCCGTAGATACTAGGGCTTATAAATTACACAGTTTATATTGGAAGTTTCCATTTTTAAACCGAATTTTACCAATGCTGCCGTCCTTACGAAAAGTGCAATAACTCGAGTTTTGGCGCGAATTGAGATAAGTACATATTCGGAATTTGCAGAACAAGATCTATATATTCTTTTTAGACACTTTTTACGTATCTATGACGTAGCCGGTTTTAATACTAAGCCTAATTAGTATTTTAGATACAAACAAAACAAAAATAAAATCTTTACATGCGTTTTTCTCGAAATCAGGTTTAACCTAGTTATTGCACTTTTCGTAAGGACGGCAGAATGGCTAACTGCATGTATGTCTATACATGCAGTTAGCCATTGGTAAAATTCGGTTAATTAATTGCCGCGCAAATGTAATTTGACAGACGACATTTTAAACTGGCCTCAGTAGTGGCACGTGTAATTTTGCATTTATCGTAAATTAGGTAGAAAATATTTATTTAAGACATTGTTCATAAATAGGTACTATTGATAGAATTGCCCTATTATTAGAAGTTAATATTATTGCTGTTACTTCGAATCGATTAACGATCGAAGTAATCACTACTCTAATGGAATTTTGAGGTATTGTTGTATTTATCTTGTACTGAGAGTGTGAGAGAGTGCGGTGTGAGAACTCATTTTTGTTATAGATTATAGATAATATTAGAATTTATAAACATTTATATACCTATAATATTTATATTGTTTTTTTTTTTTGTAAATAACGCCACCTAGTGGCCAATAGTAGGGATTAAGGAATTCGTTGTTTGTTTTAGGCAACAACAGATGGCAATAGTTATGTGGTAATGGTAGAAGGTTTCTCAATTGAGCTTTGACTTTATACATTGTATTTCGTTTTTTTTTTTTATAAAGCTAATAAATATCATAGTAACTGTATCATCTTGTTGAATATTATATCTACAGATTTGTTATAAATAGGCTACCATTTCTAAATGAGCTAAAATCTGCCAACTTAGAGAATTGTAGTAACTTATTGACGAACTTAGAATTTTAGAAGAAGAAAAATATCCTTGTACTTACGTAAGTAGCTTGTACTCGAAAACTAAATATTACTTAAACTTAACTAGTCATAAATGTTTTTTTCCTTCTTAATTGTGAACTTGTGTGCCAAATCGTTATTTAAAAAAAATATTTACATTAATCGATTGATTTGTGATTGTTATTATTTTCTCTTATTAAATTGGTACAGCAAGCACTTGTGTGGTGTATATTAATTTTACTGGATTTAGGTACTTAATTATTTTCTTAGTTATTTTTTCCCAGAATATTTAACCAATTATTTATGTATGTGTCCTAATAAATTATTTTTATTATTTAAATGGACCCTGGTAAGGTACTCAAAAGACGACAATCATTCCCAAGTAATGAGCTAGATTAATTGTCTTTATTTTATACACTGATATTTTTAAATGGACCTGTAGCTTTTGTACGTGTGTACCACACCATTTATAATGTATTTTAATTTAATTTATAAAATAAAATTATATACGCTGATGAACTTAATTCACCGTCTGTTCGTTTTAATTTATTTCTGCATTTGTAACCCTAGTAAGTAATATTTTTCTAAAAGATTACCCTATAATAGGGTTCACAGGGAAAGTTGTTGAGTATGGCGGGTAGAACATCCCCTTAACTGCA
The DNA here is from genome assembly GCA_932294355.1 of Aporophyla lueneburgensis. NCBI lineage: Eukaryota > Metazoa > Arthropoda > Insecta > Lepidoptera > Noctuidae > Aporophyla > Aporophyla lueneburgensis. The sequence goes on from OW028742.1 coordinate 6,274,651, forward strand.
TCCACAGGATGTAGGTACGATTTACGTGCAATCTGACAAATATCTTTAATAGATTTTCAACTTTATCCCTTAAGCATTAGGTTCAAAATTGATTGGTAGAATTTGACAGTTTTGGGTAGCTTGCTATGCTGGCTACTGAACATGGGATTATGAATACTTTTAGTTCTGTCGCACACATTGATCCTGTCCATGCAGCTCTTTAAATTACATATTAAATGACTCACCAAACAAAACTTCTGTCGTAGACCTGGGAGAGTTCTATGTCTAGCATTGGACTTATACGTCTGGTCATAGACTCCTCCTAAGTCCCGCCACAGCACCCGACTTTTCCCCTCCCGCATTCATTCAGTTTTTTTGTGTCGTAGGTTCTTCTAATTATTTTCTTAAGGTACAAAGGACGTAAAAACACAATAAACACTGGATCTTCAACCTTAAGCGCCGAGAATGCAAAACCAACAGTATTCTTTTTCGGCTCGCTAGGATACACTCCGTTGGATTCTCCACGCTCGGTGAACCGAGAGAGTTGAAACCCGTGCGAACGTGATTTTAGCATACCATAAAGAGCTCTGTACACTATCAACCTTCTCCATGCTTTCATTTACCACTTCCAGCAAAACTCATCACTACAAACTTGGGAGCGACTTTGCTTATGTGGAACAACCACACTTTTGCCAGTGAAACCTACAAGACCTCGAAAGGTGAAGATCGATGGAGGTGCACTAAGAGACGATCTATCAAGTGTCGTGCCTTCGTCATCACGAAGGACGGAGTTATTCTAAGAACCCAAGAAGATCATAACCATGAACCTATGAAGTATTATTTTAGGGAAGGACTTTACTATAGGGTTTAAATAAATATAAACTGGTCAAAAAAATTTTTTTATCAGTGCGCAAGTTTTTTTTGGTGGTTCTGTATCAGTAATAGAACACATTTCAACTATTGTTTCAATACTTTTTTATCCGACCTTAAATCAGTAAACTGTGGACACCCTACATATTTCTTAATATGATATCGACAATAGGTATAGGTCAGTAACCGCGCGCCGGCGTAGGTACTTCGAACTTCTTAGAATTTTGACCGATCGAACTGGTAGGTACTTGTAGCTACGCTCGATCGTTCACCTTTGCCGCCTTACCATAAAAACCAGTTTTAAATAAACATCTTTAGTTAACGATAACTTAATTTTTTTGTACTAAGATATATCAAAATAAAAAATAACTTGTTTAAATTTAATTTGTTAAAATTTGCGCACTGGTTAAAAACTTATCCTGTATATATAGAGAGATTATTGTACATAACAGGATTTGCTGCAGTCATATGAAAAATACTGACAAACAGAATAAACAGTTTTAAATCATTGTTAAGACGCTTTTTCCATCACATTCACGAAAATATCTTGGCTAAAAGATGATAAGCTAAACCCAGTAAAGCGCTATGAAGTTGTTTAATATGATAATAAGGATGTTTGACTTTACTACTTACCAATGACAAAAAAAAACAAACAGTTATTATATTTATCTCACAAAGCGACGCTCGCTTTATTTGTGGTAACCAAGTGTACAAACATGCTGTGAATATACTCGTGAATACGTTTACACACATTCACTACGTGACATTTGGTCACCACAGGGAAAGCGCTAAAAATACTGTAATTCTAAATTCGTGTAAGAAGAACGTATTAACATGAACGGGCTCTTTTTGTCACGTCTGTTTATTGCATATACTAAGTTATCTTGGGAAAGTCTTTAATATATAATAAAGTTTTGGAGGTGATTAAGTTGTCCAGTAGTTATTAAAAAAGTATTATTTGTTTACTTTACATTTTATTATTACTTAATAGGAATGCAAGTAATAAAGGTTTTTTAATGGCACGGTAGCATTTTGAAATTTCTCTCTGTTTACTTATTTCCTTGTTCTTAATAATTTTAGAACTGAACAGTTTTTCATACATTTTATGTTAGCTTTATTTTCCGTTCGCCAGAATATGAAACTACCCGAAACTGTAATATTTTTCAATCAATCTTGAACCTTAACATTTCAGCGATAAAGTTGAAAACCTATTAAAGAAATTTGACAGATTGTAATGGCTTTTGTGGTGGCGTCTGTAAATATTGGTTATCGCATTTTTCTTCATTGTTTGACTAGTCCTAACCTTAAAATAAACAGTTACCGGCTCAACCCGAGTTGATTATTTTCCAAAGTCATCACACCGTGTTTCCGAACAGCACTGTTGATGTTGTTAGGAAAGCACAAAGGGCGGGATGGCGGATATCGACGGCGGGGCTTAGTCGACGTACCTACGGACGTATTAAAATCGAGCCTGTTTTTTCGTGCACTGGATTTTAAACTCTCGTTGTTGAACCGAGCATTGAGAATTTAACGGAGCGCATGTCAGCGCGTCGAAAATCGAAAATTATTTTACTGTACTGTTCAATTTTCAACTCTCGGTGCTAAGCAATGCGTTGAAAATCCAGTGTGCGAAAAAATTCTGCATTCTACGAGATATTTAATGTTCATTTTTGTTTTGTAAAGTTGTAAAAAATTCGTGTCCCACACATTCGTGTGTCACAAAATCCATTTCCAGCAACAATTCGAGTGGCCCTGCCCTGCACCGAAGGACCGGCTGAGGTCACCTACATGCCCTTCGACGCAGCGGCAGCGGGACGAAGCCACCGTGCGTATTTTCCGACACAGCAACAGCTCAGTATTTCACAAAGGATAGTGGGCAAAAGTGGTCCAAGCGTCGCCAAGAATGAATCATATACCAAATGAAAGGGTACAATGTACTGTTCAAACAAGCAGAAGGGCATCAAAATCTGTCCGAGAGATTTTGAGAAATGATAGCTTATTTTTGTCTTAGAAGTTATTACTGATTTTTATTGTTTTGTTTCATTGTCAATATTATTATGGTTTTTCCTTGGTATTTTTTATAGTTGAAAGTCATAACTTAATTCTTATGGTTGTCATTATACATCATCATCATCGAGTAACGATAAGTTTACTTTAAGTTATTATCGTTTTTTTTTTTTGTTTCTTTGACGAATGTTACTATAGTTTTATCATCATCATTATTAATCGATCATCTATTATATCATTGCCACTAATTAATTAATACGATTAATATGTATGTGGTTATTTTTTCCTCTTAAAAGCCATAAAATCCTTTCTATGAATCCCAGAATCTTTCATATATAGCTTGATATTTTAGAACACTTGAAAAAGACTCTTATTACGTTTCGTTATGACTCACAATAGGAAGCCCGTATTTTTGTTACCGTAGGTGAAACGAAACGGGACTAGACGCTATTAATTATTATTATTGCTCTTGCAAAGCCGATAAACGCACGTTAGGTTGCTGCGCCCACATAATGGTTATAGTGTGGTTCATGGGTTTTGCTCGTCACCAAGAATCCACATAGACCAGCAGAGGTTTTGGATTCAGTAATTATTGACGTCTGAAGCGAATGTAACTATTATATAAGTTACTAGCTTTTGCCAGCGGCTTCGCCCGCGTGGAGGTCGGAAATTATCCCGCGGGAACGTACTACCGGGTAGCCTATGTCCTTTCTCAGGCTCTAAACTATCTGTGTACCAAATTTCATTTAAATCGGTTCAGTAGTTTTAGCAGGAAAGCGAGACAGACAGACAGACAGACAGACAGAGTTACTTTCGCATTTATAATATTAGTGTGGATTTGTAAAATACGCTTAAAAAAATCTTGTTTTCTTTTATCTCTTGTTTGTTTTATAATGGCGAAGGAGGACCAAACCGAAAAGATGATCGATTAATAAACTATTAAAATACGTAATACCTACCTGTGTCAAATAACAAACCGACCATGTAACAAAAATATAAAATCTATCATTACTCGATGATGATGATAAATAATGATGATTATCAGTATTAAGTAATGATTTTTAACTTTAAATAACAAGAAAAAACTATAATAATACTCGACAATGAAGCAAAATAAAAAATCCGTAGTATCTCCTGAGGCAAAAATAAGCTATTATTTCTCGAAATCTCTCGGACAGATTTTGATGCCCTTCTGCAAATTTGAACAGTACATTGTACCCTTCCATTTAGTATATGATTCATCCTTGGCGACGCTTGGACCAACTCCCATACATTTTTGCCCACTGTCATTTTGCAATTTGCATTGACTGTATCATAAACCCAAGCAGGCGCTTCTTTTGTGTAAATTATTTCATCACCACTGCTCTCAAAACGGTGAAGGAAAACATCGTGAGGAAACCGGAATGTCTTTGAAACAAGAATCCGAAAACATGTGACATCTACCAACCCGCATTGGGCCCGCATGGTGGATTATGGCCCACTCCTTCTCACCGAGAGGAGGCCTGTCTTCCAGCAGTAACTTTTTAGGCTGCTAATGATAATTTCATGATATATCAATCAATAGGTTTATTGAACTGCTTGCTGGCCACTGGCTGCTGATATGAACTTAGAGGGTTGTGTTTTGGAGGACACGGTGGAGCATACGGTGGAGGTGTGCCCTGCCTGGGCGGAGCACCGCCGTGTCCTCGTGGAGTCGATCGGCGGCAGCGACCTCTCGCGTCCGGCCCTGGTGCGAGCCATGGTACGGAGCGAGAGGGAATGGGAAGCCGTCACCTCCTTCTGCGAAGCAGTAATGCTCGCGAAGGAGGAGGCGGGGCGCGTGAGGGAGTGGCAGTCTCTGCGCCCTCACGCCCCTAGCCGCCGCAGAGGGAGACGCCCCGGGCGTCGGGAGTCGATTGCGGACTCCCAACCCGCCTGCCAACCGTGGCGATTATGGCAAACCCTTCCAAATTGGGGGAAAAAATAGGTTTATTATATGTTCTTGCTTTTGCAATGAATCATATCATCTATAATTTACTTTATAAATAACAACACGATTAAATGCCCAGTAGCACATTTTTTTGAAATTCGAAGCAGAAGCTTAAAAAAGTATCTGCCCTGGCCTGTCCTCTTGTCGGTTTTAGTTTAACTTGCAGACAGTACATACCTTCTTTGTATCAGTCGCTAAAGTATGTGTAGCACGAAATTAAATAAATATACTAAAGTATTATTAAGAAAAACACAACTGTTGTTCAATTTCAATCATCTTAAACTTAATTTTTGTCCCGCTTTTTTGTGTATCTACCCTGGCAAATTTCGTTCAGTTGCTACAAACGTAAATAAAAGACCATATTCCGACCTTCGACATAAAGTTAGCAATACTAAACACGCGACCCGTCCGTGCAGTTGGCAACAAATAGTCTAGAATGTATAGTAATGTTTAACAAGAGCAAGAATACGTCTGATCTCCGAGACTATTTCACAACTACTACGTGAGTCGTGACTACTACACACGCCACAACTAGGCAACTACGTCGCGCCGCTAGGCGACGACGTCGACGGTGCGGCGACGTCGTCGTCGTCCACGGTCGTCAGCAAGGCGACTACGCCGCAGCGCTCGTCGTCAATCGAGTGTCGTTGGTCTGTAAGCGCCCTAGAGAGCCGTCATTTTTTAGTTGTTGCGATGCGATGTGCTATGTGGTGCTTTCACAAGGTCATTGTGTCTTTCTACTGGTAAGCTATAAAAGTTGTAATATTCATTAAATTTATCTGCATTTACTATCCTAAAATATTGTAATAGTTAAAGTGTAAGGGCGCTATCATACTAGCGGTTCACGAGCGTCTTCAAAGCAGAGCGAGTGCGGAGCGAATACGTCGCGGACGCGCATCGAATACGCCACGTATGCGCCGCGAATATGTTGCGGACGCGCAACGAGATCGCCGCTGATAGAACCGTTACTGAGTGTATTTTACGTCATAAACTCGCCGCGAATCGGCGTCGACAACGAATTGCATAATCTCTTCGCTGTGCAGCTGCGACGTGACTACGACGTAATAGCTGTGCGCCCGCTCCGCTCTGGAGACGCTCGAAAACCGGTTGTATGATAAGGCCCTAATATAAAAGTAAGCTAAAAAAATGTCAATAAACACAACATTTTTTCATGAAAACGCCTCTACCTTGTCGTATTTCCCCTGACAAAATAACTGCCGGGGGAGATTCATTAATTTCTATCAACGTTAACTATTTAACCACTTAGATAACTATGGTAAATAAAAATTCTTATGAAAACTAAAAATTAAAGGGGTTCTCAGTTCATATTGATATTATATTATTGTTTAATATTGTTATAGATTATGGCACCAGGAAAAAATTAACGCGTGAAGAAAGATTAGAGAAGAAACGTAAATCAGAGAAATTGAGATATCAAAAAATTAAAAATGATCCAGAACAGTATGCATTCCACAGGCAAAAGGAAAAGGAAAGATATTTAAAAAAGAAAGAGAAAGGAATTATAAAAACTGTCGATCAAATGACTCGTAGAGAGCAACATGAGGCGCGAAAGATCTGGAAAAAGAAAACAAGAGAGCGTAGGCAACGTCTTGCTCTTCAAAGTGTAAATAATGCTTCGGTAACGCCATCCATTTCAAATGTTGATGATCAAATGCCACAAAAGAATTTACATAGAACAGTTGTAGCTACCAAACTTAAATCAGATCAAAGCGGAAGACAAAGATACCTAATGAATAAAAAAAGATAACACTACAAAAATTAAAGACTAAATTTAGCAAGTAACAAAAAAGATGAAATTGACTACGAAAGCCTGAAAAACTTACACTTAAACAGCAAAGTCGATCAAGTGCTGGAGACACACCGAAGAAAAATTTACTGTTGGCAGTCGTGCTCAATCAGCAATTGAAAGAAAATTATTCTGCGCTTCCAAACGAAAAACTAAGAATATACAAAAGAATTATAAGTAGGAAAATTGAGAATAAAGTGGCGTACTACTTTTTTAGGCTGGCAATACCAGTGTTACCAGCCTAAAATAGTGGTAAGCTGGTCTTAAAATTACAGTGGCATGTTAATTAACATTTATTTTTGTAAATAACAAAAATGACGATCTTGTTTTATATAAAAAATAGAACTTTTAAATACAATGTTTAATAAAAGTTGATTTAATTAACTTAATTTATTATTTTATTGCATGAAATTCACTCCAATGTTCAAATACGTATCTACCCTATTCTTCATGTCTCTACCCTGCCCAATGTATTTACCCTGGCGTTCTATCGTTTGTTCGTTTCAGCCGTAAGACGTCCAGTGCTGGACTTAGGCCTCCCTCAATCTGGGGGGGTTTGCCATAATCGCCACGTATGGCAGGCGGATTGGCGATCGCAGTATGGTGGTAAAATGCATAGACAACGCTGCAACCCATTCTTTAGTAAGTCCCTTAGTCGCCTCTTACGACACCCACGGGAAGAAATGGGGTGGTGTTATTCTTTACGTCCGGCTCCACACGGTACAATTTTATCACTACTATTTAATTACTGCCCGACTCTCTATCAATTCCATAAGCAGATATCATCATCATCATCATCATCCACAGCCCGACTTCACCTACTGCTGAGCATTATTCACGCTCCTGTGCCAGCGTCCTCCGGATTTTTCCTGCGATGGCAACGGTGTCTCGCCATCTCGCCACCGGACGACAGATCTTATTCTTTTTAATTACCTGACAGACAAGTCACAGCCTAAACCTGCTGGATCTAGAAACTTGAAAACGAAGGTGAGCACTTACAAAGTTATTAAAAAAAAACATCCCCTGAAGGGGTTAAATAGGGGATAATATTTTGTATGGATGTTCGTATTTTTTGTCGATGAAAAATCCTATGGCACGCACAGCACGCCTTGTCGTCTATACATAAATATAAACAAGAATCCATACAAATAAATAACATAGAAAAACTTCGGCGCGGCGCTGCGTGGCAAAACGTTAGACACGACGTCTCGACAGCGCATGCGTGCGCAGACTCGCTGCAACACCGCCGCGTGAGTCACGTTGTGCCACGCGCTATGGGGGCGTCCATTAATCACGTGATGTTTTTTTGGCATTTTTTAACCCCCCCTCCCCCTTGGTGATATATGGTGAGGTTTAAGACTACCCCCACCCGTATCACGTGTATTTTTCTAGTAGGTACCTACAAAGAATCTTAATTTTATTTATTTACATTACTGGAAAAAATTTTTCGTCAAACGCGAACAAAATTCAAAGCGGCTTGTAGTGAACTTTATACACTACGGGAAAAAATTAAGGAATCAAAAATAAAATTCGAAATTTTTGGGCAATTTTCAACAGGCAATTTTCACTTCGAGAGAAATGGTCGTAAAAAAAAAGAAAAAAATGTAGCTCCAAGTGTCTAGTCTTTGGATTAGAACTTTAAAATGTTGTTGAGTCAGCGCATTTTGATTGATCTTAGAAAAAACAGCAACAAAAATTGAAAAATTTTTCAATCTTTTTTTAAGTTTTTGGTTTTGGTCTACGGGCGTGGAATTTTTTTATTTTTTTTTTCTTAATCACTATATGAATCGGATACATCGTTCATTTTTAGCTTTAATTTCTTTTTTTAGGAACCAGGATAACGAGATATCTGTCTTCAAATGGAAAAGGATCCTTTTTTCTTTAATTATCGATATGCCAGCAACCAATGATCGCTCAGAAAGTTAAAGGTTGGTTTCAAGAACTTCAATAAATTCCTTTAACAACTAGTCATTGATTTTTCGAAAAAAAAAAATTGTTTTTTTCTTTTGTCGCATGAATTTGAAAATACAACAAAATAACGGCTTTTAGTGGTTTTTTGGAAAATCAAGCGCTGTATCGAAAATATTGAGGAAACCAATAATGTTAAGTGTGCCTTTTACATTTCAATATGTCCACAAAAACCCTACAAGGGCCAAATTAATCCAGCCAGCCGTTTTTTTGTGCCACTCGATCGAATTTTTGAAGTTCTTCTAACTTAACAGACAGCTGTGCTGCTGGGGAGTTTGTTCCGCCACTTCTTCTTCCCAGCTACAGCACTAGGAAGTGTCGAAGGGTGGGCGTTTTGGGGGGACTGTCTTTTGTAACTTTGACGTTCAAAAAGTGCTGACTCTCAGCCTAGTTTGAATAAATGACTTTTGATTTTGATTTTGAAAAATTAAAGGATCACGTTTTCTGCTGTGAAAAGCTCATAATCTTAAAAAATGAGAATTTAAAAAATCCGAGCTTTTTCCACATTTTTATTTCAGACTAGCTTCTGCCCCCGACCCTTCCCGTCGCGCATCGCGTCGAATCGCCTACCCGTGCGATTTTCCCCGTTTTTGCAACATTTTTCATTACTGCTCCGCTCCTCTTGGTTATAGCGTAATGTTATATAGCCTATAGCCTTTCTCGATAAATAGGCTCCCCAATACAAAAAGAATTTTTCAATTCGGACCAGTAGTTCCTGAGATTAGCGCGTTCAATCAAACAAACTCTTCAGCTTTATAATATTAGTAAGTATAAATAGTGCTTAAATTAAAAAAAAAAAACCATTGTATTGGTATGTCTGTCGGTATCTGGCATAAGCTCGAGATACGACGGATTGACTTACACCCATCTGGATGGCAACTGCATGTTGACGGTAAGCTTCGTCACTCATACATATATAAGAGCCACTAATCGAGCAACTTCCACGTCTTATAAATGTCGTGTAACCCTTACTAAAAATAAAAAAAAAATAGAAATTTTTAGTTTTGACGAAAAATTTAAAAAAAGTTCTAAGCAATTAGTTTTGAAAAAAAAAACTGTTTGATTAAGCGATTTGCTAAGGATTTACGAAAAGCATACAAAAACAATCTCCGAAATACAATTTATAACTTAACAAAAATTCAATTTATTAACTTTATTTTTAATTTAATTAACGGGAGATCAGTAGAATAACGGAGTACAGCGGCGGAAACGCGTTAAAAATGATTGGGCTTTGGTCTCTTAAATTCCCTAAAGATGTTCCAAAATATATATTTTTTCTAATTCTTTGAAGATTATGAGCTTTCGGAGCAGAAAACGTGATCTTTAAATTTTTTCAAAAATTAGATCGAGTGAAACAAAAAAACGGCTGGCTGGATTAATTTGGCTCTTTGTAGGGTTTTAGTGGACATATTGAACTGTAAAAATCACACTTAATTGGTTTCCTTAATATTTTCGATACAGCGCTTGATTTTCCAAAACACCACTAAAAGCCCCTTTTATTGTTGCATTTTCAAATTCATGCGACAAAAGGTAGATTTAAAAAAAAAAAAACAATGTCTAGCTGTTAATAGGAATTCGTTGAAGTTCTTGAAACCCACCTTTAACTTTCTGTGCGATCATTGGTTGCTGGCATATCGTTAATTAAATAAAAAAGGATCCTTTTCCATTTGAAGACAGATATCTCGGCGAAAAGTGGACGTATCAAGGTTCCTAAAAAAAGAAATTAAAGCCAAATGAACGAAGTATTCGATTCATATAGTGGTTAAGCACAAAAAAACCACGCCCGTAGACCAAAACAAAAAACTAAAAAAAAATTGAATTTTTTTGTTGCTGTTTTTTCTAAGGTTACTCAAAAACCGCTGACTCAACAAAACGTAAAAGTTCTAATTCAAAAACAAGATACTTGGAGCTACAATTGCCTTTTTTATTTTCTTTTACGACCATTTCTCTCGAAGTTACAGCCTGTTGAAAATTGCCCAAAAATTTCGAATTTTAATTTTGATCCCTTAATTTTTTCCCGTAGTGTATAAAGTTCACTACAAGCCGCTTTGGATTTTGTTCGCGTTTGACGAAAAAATAAATACACGTAACGCCTCTTTTCGGCTCAGTATCGCACGTTTGCCGAAAAAATAAATACACGTGATATATTACTACACCCCCCCTCCCCTTGTGATATTTCGTGATTTTTTATTGACCCCTCCCCCCCCCCCTTCGAGCCTCACGTGATTAATGGACGGCCCCTATTGTCGATATGGGTACTTCTCAGATTTCGTGCAAATCGCATGGCCGGTTAAATATTTATGAATCACCATATTTTTTATGTTGTAGATATTATAAGGCATACTTGCTACAAAAGATATAGTATTATTTTAACAATTCAAAAACTGGTCAGTATCTCATTCCCATCTGCGTCCTTTTTATAAACTTCAGCAAAAACATTAAAAACAGGCCTCATCTTAAAACTTTAACTCTAAGCGGTTACTTTAGATATCTCAGGTATATAAGGAATAAATTTGTGATATTTATTTCATAAATATATATTATCCCTGACGATTACAGTGACTAAACATTTTTAAGAAAAAAAAAAAGAATGCATTACCTTCATCATGAAAAGAATATCAAAATATTATAGTTTATTTTGCTGCAATAGGTACGGCTCCCATAGCAACAGACTCGCGCGCTTACCGCCATCCAGTCAGTCGGCCGAGAAATAGTGTAGAGGCCGAACGTCGCCACATTTTTTGTTATTCTCATACGAGAATGCAACCACTAATCACGACAACTATGTCAACTATACAGTTGTCGTGATTAGTGGTTGGTCCATCAACTTTATTTGTCCTGTAAGTACTATGTTTTGTCTCTGACCAATAATCGCGGCTCTAAAAAAATTAAGTGGTCTGTTAGCATACCTACATATGTCGCATTTATCTTATTACTAAGCAAACATACGAGTAAATTGTTTTAAATAAATCACTTTTAAACTGGAATTTTAATGGTTGTCCAGGTGACACAACATCTGATCTAGTGTTTTTTTGTTTGTCCCCCAGTAGCTTACTACAATGAAACATTACTTTATACCAAAAAAATACTAAATGGCAATTAATTACGCTTGTACATAATTATTCATTACAATGTCTTCTATGATACTAGCATTTGATTTTGGTTTGCTTCATAATTTTAACGAGTTTTTTTGCATGTTCATTTTGGTCCCTATTATATTTTAATATCCTGACTTCCATAGGACAGCAGTAAAAAGTTCCGAAACCGAAACATAGATGGCGTGATCAGTGCCTTGAGATCAAGTCGTTTGATTTGGTGACAACACTCATTCAGCCCCCATTTTGATTTCATCTTTGCCGCGACATCAGTCGGCCGAGTGCGTTTTAAGAAAGTGGGTGGCTTTTTTGTGTGTCTACCGGACAACTAGCACAAAAACGTAAGTGTTTGATATATCGTAGTCAATTGAAGTGAAATATATTATATTTAATCTATATTTTTCATTGTGCGTAAGACCTAATTCAAAATATCATTATTTATTATCAGAAAGCAAAACTTTTGACTGATAAATGTCACTCGGACAACCAGTCGCTTGGACAACCAAAACCGTTGTCCGTGGGACATTTTGGTTGTCTATAGAACAATAATGATAGAATCTGCATAAAGCAATACTTTTTCTTTCAATCTCTTACAAGGGCTAGAGAATTTATTATTGTTTAATTTAAATTAGATTGATATTTTGACCAATTTCAACTTTCTATTTCTTGACGTGTAGAACACCGAGTCTAGGATCGATCCGATGATCTCTGGTGTTAGAGTTTTTAAACCACCTACTACCAGCAGTAGGCCTCTGACATGGTTGTGTAACGACTGCCATCTAAGTAATCATAGCAACCGGGACCAACGGCTTGACATGGCCTCCGAAGCACGGAACCATCTTTGTTATGAACAATCAGGTGGTTTAGCTAGCTATGTCCTAACCAAACTGGGTACAATCTTACAGAGTGATAAATTGACAAATATTAACTTTATGTGCTATTACCCAACAATCGAACCAGGTACCTCGAGACAAATGCTCAAATCACTAGACCATGGAGGCAGTTAGCTTACTTAACACATTTTTGTTATATCTAATAGTTCTCTATTCGAAATTACTTTTGTTATTATTTTTAGATAATAGGTTTGACGAAAAAGAAAAATCAAGACGCTATAGAGAAAGACTTAAAGCAGACCCGGCGAAATTTTCTGAGCGAAAGAGAAAAAAAAGGGAAAGCTACCATAAGAATAAAAAACTAATTTCAAGTATGCCGCCAGAAGATAGAGAAAACTGCAGAATTATATGGAAGCTGCGAAAACAATCACAGAGAAATCGGCAAAAGCTGTTAGGAATATAATTGAGAGTATGCGTCCAAGCTCTCCGTCCATTCTGCAAGAAAGTTAGAGTCAAAAAAGTATTTAAGCTGATTAAAGAGGTTGTTAATGTTTCTAAGTTAATTGTAAGAGTTGTCATGTTTATAGGTCTGTTCATTATTTAATCATTGATTGATTGATTGATTCTTTCGTAAAAAAAAATATAATAAAACTGATCATTGTTGTCATGTAGTTGTTTTTTTTTACATAAACAGAACAAATACAGGCGAATTCATCCTATTATCCTTTGGACTCCCGAGTATGTCCTTTGGACAACCATATATGTCCACTGGACAACCATTATGTCCCTGTCTCCTAAAGACACATTATCGTCATTTTTACTTGTTAAATATTACGTATTAATTATTATTTTACAAGTTAAATGAAAAGTTCGTTACATTGAAAATTTGTCGTTGTCCAGGAGACAATAATATTATTGGAAATAACTTATAAATTAAGAGTCGCGTCATTTATTTATAGAAGATAAATCGAAATCCATCTTATATTTAGTGAGAATAAAGTGACGGTTTACAATTTGACTGAATTTCAAATGGTTCAGAAGTCTATTTAGTTAGTTGTCCAAGGGACTATCTTAACTAGAGTCATGTGGATTTCGGAGTCAAATTCAGTATTTTATTTAAATAAGTCGTTCTGCTCTAAGTGAATTCTTAAAATATAAATAATTACAGCAAAAATGTTATATATTTTTATTTTTCAAATAAATAGAAAATTTTATCAATGATGTAAACTTAACAGTTGATTGACCCAATTAACTTCATTGGGATTTAACGGCAAGTTATTATTTTTTTATTTTGGGATTAGATTTAATGCACTTGTAGGCTGATTTCAAAACCTAGTAATTTGTTTTTTTAAAATATCTTGATTATTTATAGCGTAAATTCAAAAAAAGTTCATAGATCTCATTACATTCAGTTCAGTTTTTAAGATGATGGTAATGAGGCAGAAGTGAAAGTAATGCAAATGTTTTAAAATAACTTTTTATTCCCTACAGTTTGAATGCACGTCTATATATAATGCATAAGACTGCCATAAAGGGTTCTGGCTTCGAAATCCAGGTTGTTAAGAAAAATTAAGCCTTTTTTCTTGAAATATCGCTTCGCTTGTTTGGCAATTCAAAATACATGGATCCTAACTTAGCTAGGAAACTTCGAGTATGATATACCTCTGCTTACTCAACTTGTTAATTGATGTAATAATTTTAATTTATTATATTTACAGGAACATTTAACATGCCCAAAAAGAAGCAGAAAAAAACGAATGAAGAAAAACTCATGCAAGCAAGATTACATCGAAGAAAAATGTATCGAGATATCAAAAATGATCCGGAGAAATACCAAATTCAGAAAGAAAAAGAACGGCTAAGATATTTGAAGAGAAAAGAAAAAAAGAAAATTAAGAGCATTGCTGATATGACACCAAGAGAACAAAGACTACAGCGAAAACGGTGGAAATTAAATAGCCAACGTTATATAGAAAACAAAAAGAAGAACAGTTAATTTGTGAGGTGTTAATTGATTCTTCGGCTTCAACGAGTAACAAAACAGAAAATATCATGCAAGATCAATTAAAACAGTCATCTCATCAAGTACTAGACGAACGAAAATCATGTGATGTAGCATCTCAAATAAAAAATTAAAATAAAGGTAGAGTACGTAGTCCCAGGATATGTGAAGAGAAGGTGGAAAAACAAACTATAGATGAACACGATCCATTAGAAGGGCCCTCTTGTCAATCGCTGGACGATCCCAAAACCAACTGCAAATCATGTTTAAAAAACAACGAAATTCATTCAAAGAATGCGTTACAATACAAGAAAGCAGATAGGTAAATTGAACATAGAAAAGGAAAAGATAGGAAAAGAAAGAGATGCTTTGAAAAAAAAAACGGTAGCTAGATTGATAAAAACTAACAAAGAGCTTTTAAAAAAAACGCCTTGAACGGAACAAAAAGTGTACACGTTGATTAAATCTGTAGATACAGATAAAAGAGAAGAAAATATTATTTGGTGAGTACTTAACTAAAAGTTTGAGTTCAAAATACCAAACATTAAATAAAAATGAAAAACGTGGACTTAGTGATATAGTAATGAACAATAAAGAATCTTTTAAAAGGCATAACATTTTAGGAAGAGCTAGTGGTTTCACAGTTCGAGATACAGATATACCTCAATGTTCAAATTTAGACACAACCAGTATTATAAAACAGGAAATTGAAGACTTTTTTTTGATGATGGCAGCAACACTAAGATATCTCCCGGAAAGGAGTTCATAACGCGATATGGGATAAGAAAACAAAAACGTTATTTGACTGACTCACTAGTAAATTTGCATAAAAAATTCATCATCAACGTAAACATGAAAGTACCTTATTCAACATTTTGCAAATATATACCATTTTGGGCTATCTATCCAAAAGATTCCAATAAAAACACCTGCGCAAGTAAAGTGTATATGAACTTTGATTTATTCATTAAAATTCTTAATAAGAACAAGATTGTTAAGGAAAATGGTACAGCTGTCTTACAAAGCCTTTGATGTAATTTATATGATGAAAATTGTTTAAATCGCACTTGTAAGAAATGCAGAAATAAAATTTGTTGAATTTAACAATGAAGATAAGGCAAAGTATTATCAATGGCAGGGATGTTAGGGAGCTCCGTAACCGTAACCGAAAATATCGGATATCCGATATAAAAAATTATCCGTAACCGTAACCGAATCCGAAATAAATGTTTCGGATAATATCGGATTTATTATTACATTTTTATTTTAGGTAGATTAGATAACACTCAATATATAATTATAATCATTTTTGTTTTAAATTGCAGTAATAATTACTCACAGACTGATAGTAATTCCTACCAAATGGTGACATATAAATAAAACCATTTTATTAGCTATTTGTTTTTTACTTTTGAAATTCCTTAAAAGTAATAATATCCGTAACTGAAATTATCCGAAACTAACGGATAATCCGAAATAATTTCATATCCTTATCCGTATCCGGTTTAATAATAATTTCTACATCCGTAACCAATCCGTATCCGAAATTTCATATCCATAACATCCCTAATCAATGGTGTGCAAAAAAGAATACTGTAGTATATAAGGTGTATCTATTCATACACGAAATATTTCAAGAGGTACACCTGTAGTTGGTAAAGGAGCTATAGAAACAAAAAGAAAAATTTTACCTAAGCGTTTTCGAATTTTCGTAATTATTATAATTTTAAAACTGCCTGAGACGTATTGCATAAAACCCTTACTCCAAATTCTATGAATGACCCGCCTGACGCTGCGAGGGCGGCGACCGGACGGCACGAGCATGGCCGCGGGGTCTCGGGCCGCAAAAAATAAGAAGGAGCCAGTATTTCTTACGTGCGTGAACGCTATACTAATATTATAAAGCTGAAGAGTTTGTTTGTTTGATTGAACGCGCTAATCTCAGGAACTACTGGTCCGAAAAATTCTTTTTGTGTTGGGTAGCCTATTTATCGAGGGAGGCTATAGGCTATATAACATCACGCTACAACTAAGATGAGTGGAGCAGTAATGAAAAATGTTGCAAAAACGGGGAAAATTTATTCCTTTTGAGAGTTTCCGTTGCGTGCGCTGCGTAAACGGTTAAAGTAACGCAAAAATCATGTATCACGGATTGTTCCTTTTAAAAATTTCTAAAAAAAAGTCCGCGAGAGCATATGTCTATCTTTTAAGGTTGACTCGCTATAACTCAAAAGGAGCGAGCAGCAACGAAAAATGGACGAAAACTAGCAGGCAAATCGATGCGACGGGAAGGGGCAGGGGAGCAAAAATTTGACGCGGACGAAGTCGCGGGCAGAAGCTAGTAATTTATAAATATTAAATTTTGAAAAAAATACATTTAGAAATTTTTGTTTCGTTGCTGTAGCTTCTTTACCACCTACAGGTGTACCTCTTAAAATATTTCGTGTATGAATAGATACACCTTATATAATATAATGTTTTCAGCGTCAGCGAATGCAATCGATATGATGCAAGCGCTATATGGGCGCATCTTGGGTATATCAGAGAAATATCACCACTTATTGACACAATACATTTTATTTAGGATAGTCCATCCAGTCAGTACAGGAACCGGTTCATGTTTTATATAATTACTTAATTGCAGTACGATTTTCCTCAAATTAATTATTTCACGAGGAATTACTTAGAAGCGGGGCATGGAAAAGGAGCACCAGATGGTGTTGGTGCTGTTCTAAAGAGGACCGCAGATAAGATCATACGTTTTGGCAATGATGAATAAAGATATAAAATCAAAATAAAGAACATCAAACTACTGTATGTCTCAGAGAAAGAAGTACAATAACGAAAATTTCCTTCAAAAGTCCAAACATTTCGTGGGACTATATCGGTGCATCCAGTTCTTTGATCATACAATATTCCTCGATCAACTTTAAGAAAACTGAGTTGCTTCTTATGTGGAAATGACGAGATATGCTGTCATGAATACCTCTTAGGCTACATGGAACTACCACCTTTGCTTAATAATTACCATGTTCAACTGGAAGACTTTCTAGATGCAAATTCTACTTTTACAAGAGATGTTCTCCTATATATGACAAATGGTTTGTACCCCACTACTGAACAACAAGCACAGCTTAAAAGTACTCCCCAAAATATTTCAGCTTCGTCAAGTGTATCTCTGACAGTAAAAAAAATACCATACTTTCGGACATAAAACTGGATTGGATTAATATGTCCTTAATTGACAAGAAGTTAAAAAAGAACTGACACAAAATTTAAAGGATTCAGTTATAGAGTTAGGGTGAAAAAAGAAAATATTTGTACAGGTAAACACTTAAATACTAAAAAGATGAAGAAGAAGTCCAACTTTTTAACCGACTTCAAAAAGGAGGAGGTTATCAATTCGGATGTTAATATTTTTTTTTAATGTATGTTCGGCCATAAATCCGTCATATGTAAACGGATTTGCAAAATTCTTTTTTTTTTCGAAAGGGGTTTATTTCGAAATGGTCCCATATAAATCTATACTAATTTTATAAAGCTGAAGAGTTTGTTTGTTTGTTTGTTTGTTTGTTTGATTGAACGCGCTAATCTCAGAAACTACTGGTCCGAATTGAAAAATTATTTTTGTGTTCGGTAGCCTATTTATCGAGGGAGGCTATAGGCTATAAAACATCACGCTACAACGAAGAGGAGCGGAGCAGTAATGAAAAATGTTGCAAAAACGGGGAAATTTATTTCTTTTGAGAGTTTCCGTTGCGTGCGCTGCGTAAACGGTTAAAGTAACGCAAAAAACATGTATGACGGAATTGTTCCTTTTAAAAAGTTCTAAAAAAAAGTCCGCGAGAGCATATGTCTATCTTTTAAGGTTGACTCACTATAACTCAAAACGACGTGGACGAAAACTAGCAGGCAAATCGATGCGACGGGAAGGGTCAGGGGAGTAAAAATTTGACGCGGACGAAGTCGCGGGCAGAAGCTAGTTTCATATAAATCTGATGATGAGTTCCGGAGACAGACATCGGAACTCTTTAAAAATGACAGCAAATGAACCGCGATTTCTGCTATCGCATAAATATGCATTGTTTGTTTGGAATTAGTGTGGGGTAGATACCATAACTAAAAATTTAAAAATAAAAACTTTTTTACAAAAAAAAAAACAACCGACTTCCTTAAAAACACTACAAAGTGAAAAATAACTTTAATTTCCGAAGTCGGTGTCTTATGGTTTGTATTTAAGGTTTTTGCCACCGACTTTTGTTTTTTGTAAAAAAGTTTTTTGACTGCACATCTTCAGATAAACATATATTTTAATAAACTTACCAATGCAAAAGCCATAATTACAATAATTACTTAGAAATTGTTGAATTCCTTCTTCTTTAGTTTCTACTATTAAACAGTAGAAACTACTAACTACTATAGTAGATATTTTTTAATAATTGATTATGATACACTTAAATTATATATATATATATATATATATATATATTTGTTATTATTTTCCTGGCTATAAAACGTGGGCTGTTTTTAAGAGTGATTTGAGGCCATGAGAGTCAGAGTGGCCTATCTAAAAAAATAAATAACAATAAAGGTGCCTAGGGTTTACACGATTGCTAAAAAATCTCTTAATATGTAAAATAAACAATATTACATATTAAGAGATTTGAGCACCAAAGAATAATAAAATATATTTATTATATAAAGTTACAATAAAATTATTTGAGATCAGGGTTGCTGTTTTTTCCTCGAATGAAAACTATTGAATAAGTAGTTAGGCCACTCTAGCTCTAGACAATGTGTCTTTTGTTTTTATGCTCACATCATAATATTAATATAAGTCTATACGTGAGGACTTGTAATTGGCTTTCGAATGTTTATAGTTTCCTTTTCATCTGTTTTAATTAGCTGTTAATCCTCCATGTTCTAAATAAATAAATAAATTTGTCTTAAATAGTACAGTAGTCTTTAGTAGTTTCTACGTAAGTTTAGTTCATGATTATTTTTATTTAACATTTAAGTAACAGTGAAGTTTTCAATTAAGAGATGTTATGTTTATTACGTTTTGGGAGAAAAATTTAATTCTGTGTATCAATAAATACAGTATGATTACTTACTAATTTCTTATTAATTACCATGAATACTTGCTCATTACCTTCTTGAAGGATATCATTACCAGATTTACTCATTTCATTACCTTCAGGCAATATAAATTTACTATATCAATATATTGAACAATTACGTGCGGAATCACATATAAATTTATCAGTAATTATAAATTTATTATATCTTTGAGTTTACATCATAAAAAACATTTTTAATTTTTTTCTCACAATTTCATCCATTTTGCGCCAACTCAGAGAAGTATCCATATCATATTACGAAATAGGTATGTAGGGTGTAAATATTTTACTAACTTAAGGTCGGATAAAAATTAAACAAAAAAGTATAAAAAAATAATTGAAATGTGTTCTATTACTGATACTGAAACACCAAAAAAAAATTGCACACTGGTTAAAAACTTATCCTGTATACGGTACTTATAATTTAAACCCATTTTTTTAATTTGTAGCTGTCTGTCTGTTTGTTACGGCTAATCTCCGAAACAGTTGAACCGATTTCGACGTAACTTTCACTGGCACATAGCTGATGTTACTGTCCCGGTGGCGAATTTACAAAGGCTATACTATTTTAGTCACGAGTCAGACTCTAATCAGTGAGCTTTTGTTTCTGAATATTACTCGACAATACCTAGTCTATCTCAGTAAAAAAATTGACTGAAATAGACTAGCTTTTTGTTTTGATATTTTCAAAGAAAATGCACGGACAAAATCTAGTACCATTTCAGTCACGCGTGGACGAAATCCCATCCATGGTTAATACCCCGACTCAGAGTACCCCGACTCGGATAGGTTAGGTTAGAAGGCTTAGGCGGGAGCGAAGCGGAGCGGAGCTCCCGCCTTAGCCTTCGTGGTTATTTTTTTTTAAACCACCCAGAAATAGGAGCCCCGCGCAGCGGGGCTCCGTCAACCTAACTTAGCGCAGGTGGCAATCAGTTACATACATATTAATTTTGAATACATATTAATCAAATAGATAAGCTTCAATTATAGGTTGAAAGTTACATGGCCACTGTTATCATTTTAATTGCTCGTTTCTCTATTATGTATTTGATAAACAAAAATAAAACGAATTAACAAACGAGAAGTACTTTTATTAGGTAAAGAACACTACCCAGTTGTTGCGTGTATAAATTTAAAAATATCTCGCCAAAAGCTTAGCTATTCGAGTGATATGTATTATATAGAACTAGATTTTGTCCGTGCATTTTCTTTGAAAATATTAAAACAAAAAGCTAGTCTATTTGAGTCAATTTTTTTACTGAGATAGACTAGGTATTGTTGAGTAATATGCATAAACAAAAACTCACTGATTAGAGTGACTCGTGACTAAAATAGTATAGCCTTTGTAAATACGCGTCCCGGTGGCCCGTTCTCTTGGTATCATTTCCGAGAGTCAAGAGTACAGCTAGATTATTTATTACAATCTAAAACTTCTTCTATTTCCAGCCACATTGATGACCCTGACGCGAGGAAACTCTCTGGTCAGATACAAGCGCTATGTATACTGTAGCCACTGCAGATTGAAGTATGGCCACCGCTGGAGGTGCAACCAGTACCTCCGGACTGGATGCACGGCTTTTCTTGTGCTGGATTCGTCCTTCAGAGTAATGAGAGCTGTTGAGGATCATCATCATGAGGCTCCACAATACATTCGTATGAGAAACGGGATGTATGTTAAGATTGAGGACCGGAAACCATATGAATTTCTATGAAGCACCTACGAATATGTATATATGTTACCGGAAATGTATGAAATCTAAGAACTGTATACATTTCCTAGGAAATTTATACAATTCCGAAGCTATTTAGGAAATGTATAAACTATTATTTAAAAAAATATTTAATAATTACATATCCTGGGAAATGTATACATTTCCTAGGAATTGTATATAATTCCAATATCGTATTAGGAAATGTATAAAAAGCGCCATTATAAATTGTTTTCGAATCTTTTCCCAAGCTAGGCGACGGAGCGGGGCTTTTACTTCTGCGTGGTGTATAAAAAAATAACCACGAAGGGGATGGCGGGGTCGTTTGAGCGAGCGAAGCGAGCGAATAGACCTAACCTAACCTATCCGAGTCGGGATGCCTTAAAAGTCCCGATTGCATCCAGTTTCTCCTAATATAACTACCGTTACACACCCAATGTCGATGGCAAATGCAATGGCATATGATATTAGGGCAAATAAAGTTCGGGCAAACGGCGGTATACCGTTTTACATTTCTGATTGCTATTTAGGAAATGTATAGATCTACTAGGAAATGTGTCTAATATAATTTATTTCACACATTTCCGGGCGATTTTAGGAATTACATACAATCCTAGGAATTGTATACAATGACGGATTACATACATTTCCGTTAACATATATATTTATTATTTTCAGACAGTATTGTATTACATGATATTATATAAGTTGGTGTAGCGAGGTTTACTAACGTAATTATAAACCAGCTCACTGATTGGTCCTCAGCATTTATAATGAGCGGGAAAGAATAATCTTCAGTCATAATTATGTGTAACATAGAACATAGTATCTTCAATGTGCTAATAGTGATTAATTTCTTCTAATTGTTAGTAACCATTATTTCCTAGAAATACGGGTATTAAAGAGGATGTGTTAAGGTAGCCCGTAAAATTTCAGTCTTACCTTTTTTTTGCAATTTCCAAGTCAATTTTTAACCAACACAACAACCTGACGTTGTATGTTGAACAAAATATGATTGGAAAATTGACTATTTCATGTAGTCATTCAATGGAATTACATGAACTATATACATACGTGTTACAGTCGCTAATTATATATTATCCCCTTACCTAAAAATTACGAAAAAAACGTATGAAAATTTGACATTCACGGGCTACTCCGGCACTTCTCCCTTAAGTCATGCTTGTAAAACAAATAGATTTTTGATAAAGTAATCATTAATTATTTGCTTGTAGTGAAGGGTCCTCTGCCAATATTACTTTCTTTTTTCTTAAGATATTGTTGCGAAATGTGGGTATACTATAGGTACACCTCTGCCCAACCCTTCGGGGAAACAAGGCGTGATGCTATGTTTGTTATGTTATTTTTAAGGGATTAGGTTTTTTTTTTTATTTGGCCAATTTTCAGTGTACTATGGGCACACCTCTGTCCAACCCTTTGGGCAAACAAGGCGTGATGATATGTTATTTTCCCCTGAAAATGTTGTACCTGTTTGACCTTCAAGCCAATTTCATTCGTATCATATTTTTATTTTATGTACGTTTATTGTTTAGCTTTATTTTGTTTAATTTGTCGAAACTGCACAGCAAATTTTGACAGGTCTAATTAGTTACTTAAAACATCTAGTCAGATTTAAGTTTAATTCAAAGAAATACCTTGTACATAGAAAGTTAACTCACCGTTTGGCCCCTTATTGCCTTGATAGCTAATAAAAAAAAATAAGATTAAGAATACTGTCTGTTAGATTAGGTAAATGTTAGTGAGTCTCAGTGTAACAATGTATTCTAAATAAGAAAAACAAAAACAAAACATTAAGTTGTTTATTCATTAAATAGTAAATACATAATTATATCAGAAAAAATGTCAACCATTTTTTGTCATATAAGCCAAATATTTCAACCAAATATACATAAGTACGTTAGTATGTATGTATATTTGGTTGAAATATTTAGTTTCTAGGTCTTGGAGATACTTTTACGAATTTACGGATTGATGTGTCTTTAAGTGTTGTCATTGCTTATAATCCACGTTATTGTGGCATTTATTATTCTACTGTATAATAATAATAAAGATATTCTATTTTAATATAATAATACATTTCAATAATTTTAAAGGAATTTAGACTGCTATCTCTTTAAACTTAATAGCTAATAAAAAATAAGATTGAAGTATACTACCTATTAGATTAGATACATAGTAGTGATTCTCATTGTAACAATGTATTCTAAATAAGATTTACTTGTTTACTCATTAAATTATAGTCATATATGTATTCAAAAAAATATTCAACCATTTTTATGAAATAAGCCAAATATTTCAACCAAAATATCCTTGAGTAAGTCTAGGAGATACTTTTCGAATTTATTGATGGATATGTTACGGCTAAAGGTGGGTGTGAACATAAACTTAAGATTAGCCGGCTAAACTTAGGTTTATCTTCGAGAAGCAGCTAAAGTTCGATATCACGTTAGTTTGCGTTGTGATATTCCATCTTTATCCGGCTAATGTGCACATTAACCGAAACGAAACGGCTAAAAATGTATTCGATGGACGCGCCGGGCCGGCGGCGTATTTACAAAGGCTATACTATTTTAGTCACGAGCCAGACTCTAATGAATGAGCTTTTGTGTATGCATATTACTCAACAATACCTAGTCTATCTCAGTAAAAAAATTGACTCAAATAGACTAGCTTTTTGTTTTAATATTTTCAAAGAAAATGCACTGACAAAATCTAGTTCTATATAATACATATCACTCGAATAGCTAAGGTTTTGGCGAGATATTTTTAAATTTATACTCGCAACAAGTGTGTAGTGTTCTTTACCTAATAAAAGTACTTCTCGTTTGTTAATTCGTTTTATTTTTGTTTATCAAATACATAATAGAAATAACAGTTGCCATGTAACTATCAACCGTTAATTGAAGCTTATCTATTTGATTAATATGTATTCAAAATTAATATGTATGTAACTGATTGCCACCTGCGCTAAGAAAGGTTGACGGAGCCCCGCTTCGCGGGGCTCCTATTTCTGGGTGGTTTAAAAAAAAATAACCACGAAGGCTAAGGCGGGAGCTCCGCTCCGCTTCGCTCCCGCCTTAGCCTTCTAACCTAACCTATCCGAGTCGGGGTACTCTGAGTCGGGGTATTAACCATGCATTTCCTTCTACATTTTTAGCCAAGGGCCTCCAGTTACACTTAAGTATAGCCGGCTAAAGATAGAAGAAACTAACATTAACACCTCGTCGAAGATAAACCTAAGTTTAGCCGGCTAATCTTAAGTTTGTGTTCACACCCACCTTTAGCCGTAACAGATATATACTTTTTATTTAGCGTAGATACTGTCTCACGCTCTAAGTATATCTATCTATATCTGAGTATTCACGTTATTGGGCATTTATTATTCTGCTATATAATTATAATAATTAAGGTATTCTATTTTAATATAATATATACTATTATACAACTAAATTACTATTATATAATAAGATTGAATATACAATACTACCTATTAAATTAGAGTAGTGATTCTCAATGAAACAATGTATTCTAAATAAGATTTACTTGTTTATTCATTAAATTATATCATACATGTATTTAAAAAAAAAAACCATTATGTGTCTAATAACCAAAAAATGTAGGTACGTAAGTTAATCTAGGAGATACTTGTACGAATTTACTGATTGACGTAACTTTAAGTCAGTGATTCCATTCCATGTTATTGTGGGATTTTTATTCCATGTTTTAATAATAATATTTACTATTTTATAATAATAATATTAAACTGTAAATAATTTTCAAGGAATGTAGACTCATATATAATACACTATAACTATACTATAGGAATGTATATTCATATATATTCGTAGATCTCAACGTGCAAATATCGTATCGCATTTAAAACTCTATGCATGCTTTTTAGTCCGCTTTTTTAACCTCCTCACGCGACGAGGACGCGAACAAAACTGCAGTAAAACAAACAGAAACCTTTGTAAGGCGCTGCGCTTGCGTCGCTGGCATGTCACGCTTGTGTTCGTGTATCTTCAACCGTATTTGTGATACCAGTGTAATTAATACCAATTTAGATACTAAAACGTGAAATAAACAATTACTCAATAACGTTGTCTGATATATGTAGTATTTCGGGACGGATAAACGTTTATGTTACTAAGTTTTTGCTATACTCACCACGATGTAAAACTCCTACCTACATACATATTCGGATCGGATGCGGCCCACCCAAATTTGCGTCAGCCTTAAGTATTTTTTTTTTTCATTGTAGTTACAAACCTACATACGTATTACGTAACTACTACGTAAGTAGGTAGGTGCCTGTATGCCGATATTTTTTATCGGTCATCGAAAATGTAGGTAAGTAGTTAGTTAATTTACTAATTTAAGGTTCATCCGTTGGTTTAAAAAGAAGGCCGCTGTCGGCTGCGGGAACGCAACGACGGCGACGTTCGTCTAAAAAAACAAAGATCCCTGAAAAAGTTGATAAAGTAAAACGTGAGAATAAAGACGGAAACCAACCTCGGAAAAAAAA
The DNA here is from genome assembly GCA_932294355.1 of Aporophyla lueneburgensis. Lineage (NCBI taxonomy): Eukaryota > Metazoa > Arthropoda > Insecta > Lepidoptera > Noctuidae > Aporophyla > Aporophyla lueneburgensis. The sequence goes on from OW028742.1 coordinate 6,300,556, forward strand.
AGTTACATTTTTCACACCCAGACAACTTAGAAGTACGAAGAGAGGTGAAAAAGAAAAACTTCTACGTCACGGTAATAACGAATGCGAGGGATGAAGGACTGCCAGTCCACTAACGTCCTGCACAGCTGTCTGGAACGTTGCGGCTTCCAAATTCTAAGTTGCTTTTGTAAAAACACTTGTAGTGTTATGATATGAAAAGTTATTATCCATTGCCTGAAGATGTGTCAAGTGACAGAAGTGTTCAAGGACAAAAGGCGACATTCCAAACCAGATTCGGAAGATTCACAGGCTCACATCAGTCACATCATTCCCTTCTCTTCTGCCGCACTGTAAATTGACTCTGAATACATTTTTCATTTCATGCAACTTTGCTCGTTCTCGTAACAATATAACCGGTTTGCTTATATCAGACTAAAGAACTTAAAATGCGATGGCAATGTTCAGTGCACATTTCGAGAAAATGTTCTTCTTATACTCATATAGTCTTAGACGAGAACGAGTTTATAATAAAATCGAAGAAAGAACATAAACCCTTAGATAAATCTGTTATGTGGCAAACTGACAACGTGACATATTATAATGATATTGGCACGCCTTGTAGCTAGCACAGGCGTTCGTCAAACTTATAATAATACTTATATAGATATACCTGTAACTATATACACCCATAATATCTATAATATACATTTAAATGCATTTAACCAATATAAACTAAGTTTCAACTTGATAGTTTCACAGGAATTCGTCCGAAGTTCGTAGTAGTAAGTTTTTATATTCACTAATATTAATATAATCAGCCTTATCTCCTTCTGCTTATCTATATTATAAATGGTCATTTTTAACAAAAAAGCCTTTTATCATACCATCTCCTTCGGGGTGATTGCGTCACTAACGAACAGTGGGATTAGCTTGCGTTATTTACGTTGCTGAGCAGACATTTTTTTCGAACATCTGAAGCAATGGTTTCGTCATATCCTGCAATTTCATTCTGATTAATAGTGTGTTACGCAACTAAGGTGCTGGGCCTGTCACGTTTGCATGTTGACATTGTTGCTTTGAAACAATTGTATTATACATCTCAGATTTTTTGCAGCCCGATTCATCGTAACAGAGCAGGATATAAACTACGCAATATTAAACCGTTATATATTTTATAAACATCACGGACTCAAGTCGGGTTGCGTGCTGTGGCAATGCAACAAGCACTACTCAAGGAAATGTGGGGCCTACCTCGTCCTGGATGATCGAGGAACAATTATGGAAAGGAACGAGTTGCACTCTCACCCACCAATTGAGGACATCACAAATAACAGTGGGGTTTATGTCAAATTACTTACATGAAATGTGGCGTCATGAAATTTTGAGGGTAGTCTAAATATTACAAACACAAGTAGGATGAATGTTATATTACGAACTTTCGAGAGTAGCCAGTAAGTTTATTAGAAATGGAAATGGAGTTTTTGTCAGGTTATAAAGAGAGGGATGCGAAATGTCTTGAACAATGATGTTTTGTGGGTAGTCATTTGAATTATATCAAGGAAGGTTAGACGATCAATTTTAATGGTTTTGCTGCCATGTTGATGTGCAAAAACATAAAGTTGTAAAAGTCATGTACATAAATCTAAAAACATTACTTGACAACATATAGAAGTACAAGATGAAGAAATAAACCTACCGAAAAATTTATTGAAATGACAAAACTGGGAAAGCAAATTGATAAAAACGATTTTACTGTTTAATTAATTAATCATGGTAGTTAAATAGAACCAACAATATAACCAAAATGTACCTTAAACATAGATGTCTATAACGTAAATGTAAAGTAGAAGAAGTAGTGATAATAATGAATATTAAAAAGAAAAAAAAACGGTACTTAAACGTACGTAAATATTGTATTTTTACACACCCACCATTTATTGGCCAACATTATGTGTACAGGTATGTTTTTGTCCTTGCTTTTGCTGTAGAACTATGGTAGAATAAAATCGAATTATGTAAGTAGGAAATACGAACTTTATCCCGAAATAATATCGTCTAAATATGTTTTTACTCAAACAGATGATAATATACACACTGGCCTAGTATTGAACGAACACAGTTCTCCGTACCAGTCATCATCATTTTTGCCCGGCAACAGCTGCTGCCGCATTTTCTGCCCCTTTTTTCCACCATACTTCCAGGTTCCGGGTTTCCCTCATCCAACTGTTTCCTGCCGAACCAATACCTACTAGAAAAAACCAAGAATGTAATTACTTTTTCTATAGCCGTTGACACATTCTTTGTTTTCAGTACTCCTTGTGAAAGGCCGGAACGGAAAGGACCTGCTGATGCTCGATGGCTACACGTACTACCAGCACAAGATCTTGAGGGATGGCTTCCGTTGGAGCTGCACTCAGATGGGGTCCAGGTCCTGCCGAGGATTCCTGCACGTCACTAATAATATGTTCGTGGTTAGAGCCTTCACGGAACACACTCATTCACCTTCGACGTACTCCTGGAAGAGTATTAAGAATCAAAAGAGGACCAATGAGGTGAGTTGCTGCAATTTTTTGATGTGCTTGTTAAATTTGAGCTCTTTGGCTTAATGATTATGTATGCCTTTTCATTACCAAACTTTTAATTTTCGATGCAGACAGAGAGGTCTTAGACAAGTGGCAATCATTTTCTACTACCGAAAAGCTTGTGTCAATCATGCAGAGTAATTGCGTAACGCATTGACAGTACGAATGGATATTGTTTTGACAGTTCAACAAAATTCATTGCCTTATTTACGTAGTTGGGCAGAACAATTTTTCGAATGTATGAAGCAATAGATTCACCAAAATGTTCCAGATTCTGATTGTAGTGTGTTACAGAATTAGGGTGCTGTTTAAACTCGAACTTAGACTCAAACCATTTATTTAAATTAAACCATTATTTGGCAACTCAAAAGCGTCTGACTTTTGAATTGCCAAAAAACTGAGGAAATAGGAATCGCTTTCAGTATTTCTACAGCGATTTTAACAGGATTGACATAAGCTTTTCGGTGACGTTAATCCAATACATTTCTGAAGTTTCTATCATCGCTATCCCTAATAGAATGTCAATTTGTCTTTGACCTCTCGACAACACATCGGACAATACTATTATGACACACTTAAAGGGGAATTGCCAGGGTACTCCGTGAAGTTTTCTGTATCCTCTTTTTGCATTTATTCCCATTGAATGTAATTTTTCATGAAATTATATGGGATTAAATGAATTTTGCGAGTAACCTTAGCGCATTCTTCTTGATGTTCGTGAAGCTCCTTGCATTGGCTGCAACATCCTTTTTTTTTGTAATACTAGCTTTTTTGTTTCAGCATAAAAGACATACCATGGATAAAGAAGCAATAAACCCACTAGCGCTAAAAATTGCCAACATCAAAGGCCGAGCTGGTTTCTGATTTATACGAATGCCTTTAAATATAATCTTTAACATGAATATTATTAGAAACTATAACGGGTGAAAGATTTATGTGCAATGATACGTACTTATGAGGATCTTTTTCACCCATGTGACTATCCTGAGAGCGTTTGTCCACCGCAACCGGCATCAAGAAACCAGATTATTCGGAGCGATCATAACGTCCCGGTGACGGCGATCGTTTGCCATAAAACTGGGCCGTTCAGTATGTCCTGATAGACAAAAAGGCGCTCGGGTGACGGAAATGCCGTTGACCCGTGGCCATAGTAAATGTTTGTATACTTTGGCGTCTTCATTTCGGTGAAGGCTTGCCGGCTACGTTGGATAAACGCTCTGAGCAGATACGCGAACTTTCAGGCTGAGATACTTTGGATTAGGCGTTATTCCTATCTCTGTCGCACAGCTGTCAAACTACAAGTGCAAGACAGAGATGGAAACATGTCTATGCTAAAGTATGTGCTATGTATCGTATATAGATAGAGTGAAACGGGTGAAAAGGTCCGTAAAGCCTTAAAGCTCCGTTGGTTCGACGCGATTCTGGAAGTATAAGTGTTCATAGAAATCGTTCTCTAAGAGTCGCGTCGCCTGTCTGTGGGAGCCTTTATTTGCTCGTACGTTGATCGCCCGCTGTATAATTATACCGAATTGTATGTCCTTATGAATATATTGTGGTTTAGGATAAGATTTAATCATGTCGATTACAATATAGTGAAATAAACTTATGAATTATTTTATTCACGAATTGTATGAGACGCAGGATCGTCGTCTCCATCTGAACAGTTTTTTTAATAAGATGACAGCCGTTTATCCAGGTGCAGGTACTTTCTTCAACATCAATGAATTTTACCTATTGGCTTATCATCATTTATTAATCATTGGAATTTGACCTATGGGCTATAGATACGACACGAGGCCAATTTGTGAATGACTCGCAAACGCGTAAGTCAGTAGTAGGTGCTGCAGACTGGCGCGAAGGTACAGTCCCAATGCTTGTCGGTAGATGTCACAGGTCTTCAAATTTAGATCTTAGATATGCCAGTTTCGATGTTTCCGTTCACCGTTTTGAGAGCAGTGTTGATGAAATTATTTATACAAAGTAAAGCAAGTGTATTTATTCTACACGCCTGTACAAGATCTGTGATTAAACTATCCACTGAACTAACGTGCAAATTGGCTTCGTGTCTGCAGAATCCAATATTCTACGCTTTCACGCCTTGGTAATCTTGAATTGTCATCTTATTCAAAATAGCTTGTCCGCAGAAAAAAAAAAATTGGTTAAGCCTAAGCTTTAGACAAATTTTAGGGTACAGAAGTTTCTTTACGAGGTTCTCCTTACTTTTATAGCACTAATAAAGCATTGTCAACACTCGTTATTAACATATAAATATACAGGGTCATGTTCAATTATTTGGCAATATTTGACACATGTGTGGGGTTTAGATATACAAAAGTAATAAAGCAAAAAAATTTTGCATCATTCGATGGACGAAGGTCAATGTCCGTAATCGTTTAGCAAGCGATTGATGCGCCGGGCGCTCGTGGATCGCTAAGCTGCACCCTAATTGCGAAACGCACAATTTATCAGAATCTGAATGGGATTGAAGATTATTTCTAAACCATTGCGTCATTTGTTCGAATAAATTGTAGCTCAGCAACGTAAATAACGCAATGAATGTTATTTAACTATGAATATTAAACCAATTCCTACTGATAAAAAGTTCCGCAATTACTGTAATCTGTTTTTGTATTTTTTTTCTGGAACGTGCTAGATATGTTTTACGAATTTCTAAAAACCATCAAATAACAGTCAGTTGCTTTAATGAAGAGCAAAAAACTTTTTTGTTTCATTAGTTTCAATATACCCAACATGTGGAAGTGGTGGTGGGTGGTGCCAGCTTACTGTAATATGACCTTGTATACTATAGCTTAGATATGTTGGTATCCTATTTTGTGTCAACAGATGTCTCAAATTCAGTTATAATAAGCGTGTAACTAATATTATTTACAAATAGTGCATTTGATTAATAAGATTATTAACTCTATTTACTACTTTTCTTTTGCAATACATGAAGATTTTTAAAATTGATAACAATTGACTCGATCTCAATACTCCGCTTAGTTTTAGTTCTGACAAAAAATAAATGCAAATTGTTCAATGGAAGCAAAATAATGCAGATAAAAGTATTATACGAAATTATTTAGTTCATAGTATATTTAATTTAGGCGCATCATAGTCGTTAAGCTTTTAGATTTGGTTTCTTAAGGAAATGGAAAACGGTCACATAATAGCAACACTTTAATGTCAAATATTGTTGAAAGTAACAGTTTTTCATGGCGGTCGTTATGATATGATGGAACCGTACGCAACTTAACTGACAGATTACGAAAAATATATATAACTTATGTCCGTTTAAGGCTCCCTGAGATGGGCACGATGAGATTCTGCTTTTGTGTTTATCAATGAATATCTTGCCAGATTTCTATCTTCCTCACGGACATAATAAAATTGCGGCGGTATTTTATCGCGCACTGGATTTTCAACTGTCGGTGGTAAACCGAGCGTAGAGAACAGAGTGAGCAGAAGTGAGTCTCAGCGCGAAGAAAAACAGTGATGAATTTGCAATTTTCGGCGCTAAGCAGTGCGTTGAAGATCTAGTGCGTCAAAAATCCCGATTTTATTACGTCTGTAGGAATGCCTACAAACGTTCCTACAAACGCATCGTAATATGTATCTCGTGCCCATAGGAATATGTATCTCGTGCCGATAGGAATATGTATCTCGTGCCGATAGGAACATATATCTCGTGCCAATACGAGATCATGTTTCAGTGTGAAATAATAAGATAAAATATTATCGCGAAGGTTATCTAATTTGAATCGACCCTAAAAATCACGATGCAAGTTTAATTTAAGTAGTAACGCAGCTTGATAATTATTAATTAATTACTTAATTTTTTTTTGTGTAAAGATGGATGTTAGGTGTTAAATAATAACTGTAGGTAGAAGTAAGTGAATAACTTGTGAGTAACGTGTTCATTAAAATCTGATTGTAAACAACAGTTCCTTGTTTCGGTAGAACACATTGAGACCATATCAAACTATGTAACCCGATTTTGTGCATTTGGGGATGTCAAAGTCAAAAGATTGGCAAGATTGAATTCACCCACCCACTTCCCTTCCTTCCTCACCGCTGACGCTTACCAGTACGGTCTGCACTCTCGTATTGTTCGCACTGTTCTTTTCGTTTAGAATACTGTTGCTGACGCTACCAATCATGTCAATATTTTGACGTTGACAGATCCACAGTTATGAAAATCGGGTTAAACTGTGGTTTTCCAGCTCATACTGAAAATGTATAGCTATATGAGTCGGTATCCTACAACAAAGATGACATTGACAGCTCTTGCACGCTGTTTAAATGTTCTGATCGCGTTCAGTTTCAATGGTGAAATTTGCCCCAAGTATGTTACCATGTTTATTATAATTTAGAATGCAAAACTGTTCCCTCAGGGAATACTACAATAAAAAACATAGAAAGTATTTTTCATCATGAAGACAATATAATTAATGTTATTTTTTCTAAGACAATATAATTGGGTTTACTTGTACGATTATCGTATAGTGCAGTGATTGAGTTGAATCATGGTGTAATTGGTTGATATTGATCAATACTTGTTAATTTCGAACAACGAATTACCGTGATTAACTGTTGAAAGTGGGTGTTTACGTGAAACGCGTAAGCGACGCCGTATGTGGAGGACTTACGACGTTCTTCTCGCGAGCTCGCGTACGCACGCTCCGGAGGCGAATAAGGTTGGATTTAATTTATGACAAAACTTGAACGCGCTTATAGTAAACAAACTGCAGATAACTTGCAATATTTTGGATTTGTACATTTGTCATAATGGCAACCTCACTGTCATGGGGATGCTACACCAACGTGAACGAGATAGATGGTGACCAATTTATTGCGTGCTTGAGATGTAACTTGAATTATCACTTTGTTTGTTTATCTATACCTCCTATTCATGCCGCTTCCGATGAATATTGTAAGTGGACATGTTCGAGTTGCACCAATGTGATTCATAACCCTTTAAATAAGGATTGCACGCCTGCTCGCAATGTATCCACCACAAGGGGTAATAAGAGACCTGCCCTAAATTCTCCCCCCGAGGATAAATCAGTGACCAGCAGTGACGTTCGAGAAATTGTGCAAGACGTTATTAAAAGAGAGCTTGCTGTTATGTTACAACAGTTAAATAACTCCATTGTTAGTATTATCAATAAGGAGTTGGAGCCAATGGGGAGAGAGGTGAGAGAATTGAGTGTATCACTTAATTTCCATACTAAGCTGTTTGAAGAGTTCCAAGCTGAACATGTTGGTTTAAAGAATAATGTGAGGAATTTAAATGAAGAGAATACCCAATTGAAAAACACTGTCTCAGAATTGGGTCAGCGTCTTAATTACTTGGAGCAGCAAACGCGGTCCAACAACCTTGAAATACAATGTTTTCCTGAAAATAAACTGGAAAATCTTTACACCGTTGTTAAGCAGCTAGGTTCTGTAGTCAATTGTGAATTGAAGGATAGCGACATTCTACACTGCACTCGCACTGCTAAGCTCCAAACCGACAGTGCCCGACCTCGTTCCGTTGTGGTTCAACTTGCCTCGCCACGAATTCGGGATCAGCTTTTGGCCGCCGTCATAAATTACAACAAAAGTAATAAAAATAACAAGCTTAATAGTGCAGACTTTGGACTTGCTGGTAAGAAATCCCCGGTTTATATTGTGGAACATCTATCTTCTTCCAATAAGTCTCTTCATGCTGCCGCAAGGCTGAAGGCAAAGGAAAAAGGATATAAATATGTTTGGGTGAGAAACGGCAGGATTTTTGTGAGAAAGTCTGACGGCGAGGGACATATTCTGATCAAGAATTTGGACACTATAAATAAGATTATGTAACTGTTATTCTCATTATATCATCTCTTTTTTTTCTCTTTGCTTGTTTACGGAACAACATACTAACTAAATTCAATTCCTTAAAAATATATTACCAAAATAGCCGTGGCCTACGAACCAAGACCCATGTTTTCTTTCGGAATTTATGTTGTAACGACTTTGATGTTATTATACTATCAGAGACCTGGCTTAATAGTTCTGTTCTGAGCAGCGAGCTGTTTGACGACAGGTACGTGGTCTATAGAAAGGATAGGGAACATACCCATTTAATCGGTAGAAAAAAAGAAGGAGGAGGAGTTCTGATTGCTATTAAGAAAACTATGAAGTCCAAACGAATGAAAGACTGGGAGAGTAACTGTGAGGATCTCTGGGTTACTGTAGAACTACCATGGTCACGTACCGTTAGTCGAATAGCTCTCTGCGCGGTATATTTACCTCCACCAGTGCGTCGCTGTACTTTGGAATACTTTCTTAATTTTTGTAGTGCGATCTTTGAACAAATAACTGACTGTGACGTTTGTCTCGTGGGAGATTTTAACTTGGGTAACATTGACTGGAAATCTGTGGATGGCACCGGGAATAATATGGGACTATGCAGTATCAACGAACTTTTACTGGATTTGGCTTATGTTAACATGTTGAAACAATGTAACTTTATCACGAATGCTGCTGGTCGTGTATTGGATCTTGTGCTCTCCACAATACCACTATGCTCTGTAAATGAGTGTGTTTGTCCTCTGAGTGTTGTAGATCAACATCACCCGGCTCTTGACATTGTTATTTCATTTGAAAAGGAGGCTAGACTCCCCTATAATATACCAAAGGCGACTCCTGACTTCCAAAGGGCAGATTATCAACCTATTCGTAAGTTCTTAAAAGAAATAGACTGGAATTCATTATTCAGTGGACAAAGTGATGTTAATGGGATGATAGAGGTCTTCTACGATATTCTTGGTATAGCGATAAAACAGTTTTTGCCATTACGTAAACCAAAAAACCAAAAATTTCCGTCATGGTTTAGTCGTACGTTGATAAAAATGCTTAATGAAAAGAATAAGATCAGACAGCGCTTCAAGAAATATAGGAACCCATTAGATGCAATAGAGTTAAAACTAATTGGTAAACGGTGTGAAAATCTTGCTTCTATTTGTTATAAAGATCACATTAAATATTTAGAAGACAATTTAGCATCTAATCCTAAGTTACTTTGGACTTATATAAAGGCAAAACGAGGAGGTTCAAGTGCTTACCCCTTTTTTTTTTTTTTTTTTTTTTCAGGATGGGAAATCATCAAATGACTTCTCCCGCTCTGGGCGGAGCAGGAGGGCGTGTCAGACTTTTACTGACTAAAACCCACCCGTGTTCCATCAGTTGCCCATGTGCCAGGGTCACGGTATCTCCTTCGAACAATCACGCGACCCCGGCAGGCATCGGTCCTAGTAGACCCCTACACTGCTGCTGACATCTCTTTGAGGCGCGCGTGGAACACTGCGCGCCGTCGACCCGAGCCTGGTCCTTACCGGGCGGCGAGCTACCCATTGCTCGCCACCCGCAAGCTCGCGCCTACGGTGGCCGGGAGTCCGCTATTGACTCCCGACGCCCGGGGCGTCTCCTCCTGCGGCGGCTAGGGACGTGAGGGCGCAGAGACTGCCACTCCCTCACGCGCCCCGCCTCCTCCTTCGCGAGCATTACTGCTTCGCAGAAGGAGGTGACGGCTTCCCATTCCCTCTCGCTCCGTACCATGGCTCGCACCAGGGCCGGACGCGAGAGGTCGCCGCCGCCGATCGCCTCCACGAGGACACGGCGGTGCTCCGCCCAGGCAGGGCACACCTCCACCGTATGCTCCACCGTGTCCTCCAGACGATCCTCGCAATGGAAACACCCGGACGTATCCTCCCGCTTTATCCTGAACAGGAACCCACCGAAGCACCCATGCCCGGTGAGAACCTGCGTCAGGCGGAAGGTGAGGACGCCGTGACGCCTCTCTATCCACTCCTCAAAGAGGGGACTTACCGCCGCAATGGTGGCGTGCCCAGCACTGGGTTGCGACAATCGTACCCGCCATGTCGCCATGAGATCACACCGGAGCTCTGTCCGCCGTGCCGCGATTTGTCGCGGCAGCGGAGTTTCGCCCCGGCGTTTCGCCTCCTCGCGCCACTCCCACATGTGCACGAGGACCTTTGCCTCCAGATCCCATGGCGGCACTCCGGCAAGGAGGCTCGCCGCCTCGCACGAGACCGTGCGGTATCCCCGGATTAACCGAATGGCCATGACCCTCTGGGCCGCAAACAACCGGCGCGCTGGGCGCAGCCTCAATGAGGGTGCCCACACCGGTGCCCCGTAGAGGGCCATGGACCAGTGCTTACCCCTTAACCATGACCGACGGAACTACCGCTACTTCGGACGGAACGAAAATTTGCGACCTATTTGCGGACTATTTTTCGTCCGTTTATAGCCCTGATAACAAAGGGGATGATGCATACAACTCCGACTTCTTGCAATTTGTTGAAAATAACAGTTTGTGTTTAACTACCCCAGTTATTTCTTGTGAATCCCTCCACAAAAAATTAAAAGGCCTTGATCCAAAAAAAGGGGCTGGGCCAGATGGAATACCTCCAGTATTTCTTACAGAATGTTCATCTGAGCTGGTTTACCCACTTATGTTGATTTATAACAAATCATTGATAACCGGTATATTTCCGTCTAAGTGGAAAATCGCAAAAGTTGTTCCAGTTCACAAATCGGATGACAAAGACGTTATAACCAACTACAGGCCTATTTCAATTTTGTCATCGTTTGCCAAGGTTTTCGAGTCACTGATATGCCCATATATTCAAGATCATTTAAAGATGTATTTAAGCGACCATCAGCACGGATTTGTCAGGACCCGCTCCACTAGTACAAATCTGGTACCTTTTACAGAACTCCTTACGAAGGCTATCGATGCTGGCCATCAAGCTGACGTTATTTATACGGACTTCAGCAAAGCGTTCGACAAGGTGTCACATAAAATCTTAATTTCTAAATTGCGTGCGTACGGCATCTCTGGGTTCTTGTTACAGTGGCTGAGTTCATATTTAACGGATAGATTTTTCTTTGTTGTCGTAAATGGTTATCAATCAACCCTACAATGCGTTTCTTCCGGTGTTCCCCAGGGTTCTCACTTGGGACCAATTTTGTTTATTTATTTTATAAATGATATTCCAGAGTGTTTTCTGCACTCTGATTTTTTTATGTACGCGGACGATTTAAAGTTCTTGAGAATTATCAAGGCTGAAGATGACTCAGAACTACTACAGAGTGACCTCGATCGTCTCGTTCTTTGGTGTAACATGAACGGCATGGAACTAAATTCAAAAAAATGTTACCATGTTAAATTTACAAGAAGGAATGTCCCAATAGGCAGCAGTTATCATATATATAGTGACACAGTTAAAGAAGTTGAAACAATTAAAGACCTTGGTGTACTGTTCGACAAGAAGTTAACTTTTACGCCGCAAATCGATAGTATAATAAAAAGAGCTTCAAAAATGTTAGGGTTCGTCCTACGAAATTGCAAAACCCTTCGTCATAATAGGACAAAAATTTTACTTTATAACAGTCTCATTCGTAGCATCCTGGAATACAATAGTGTAGTTTGGCGTCCTCACTACGCAACGCATTCACTGCGAATTGAACGTGTCCAGAAACGTTTTGCTTGGCACCTTGCATTTTCCAATGGGGTGGCCAAAAAAATACGTTCTTACACTAAACGGCTTAAGCATTTTAATATGATTTCTCTGGAAAAACGCAGACATCTAATTGATGTCATGTTTGCCTTTAAAATCATAAAACATAAAATAGACAGTCCTAGCTTACTTGCCCTTTTCAGTTTTCGCGCACCCTCTAGAATCCCACGTAGTGCCATCACACCCCTTTGTCCCCCTTTTAGAAGAACTGTTTTGGGAGCCAATTCGCCTTTTGTAAGAATGTGTAAAGCGGTGAATGGCTACAGTGATATTATTGATCTCCACTTCGACTCTCTTACTAAACAAAAAGCCATCCTTAATCGTTTACCGAGCAACCCCTTACTCCAATCATAGTCAAGTTTATGAATTGTGTCAATTTTTACCATAGATATAATTATGATTTTTTTCCTTTATTGTTGCCAATTTTATCTATCAATTCAATTCAATCAATTCTAATTTATTTTTTTTGTTCATAATGTTTTAATAATATTTTAAGATTTCTTAACATCATCGCTATGTTGCTGATGTTAAAATTTTGTAACAATTTTCTTAATGATATTATTTTTATCAATAATTTATACAGAAAAAAAAGAAAATAACATGATACTTTTATTTATTAAATTCTTATCAATTTTTACCAATGTTATTAGTGTCAACGAATCTGAATTTCATCAATTTTAATTTTGCATGTCTCTGTGTTATAGAATGTTACTATTTTTGTTTTTTCTACCAATGTTACCAATTTCTTAATGTTAGCGCTTATAACTAAATAAGTTAGCTTATTTCTCAGAATTATTGTTTCATGCATGTGGTGTTTACCTTTAAGTAAATGATGCACTGTTAATCTTTTATTGTCTCAATGTATTATTAATTGTATCGGTGTAATCAATTGTTGGTGAACCTAATAAAATAAAATAAAAAATAAAAAAATCTGAAATAATCATTTTATTCATGTCAGTAACGGAAAGTAGTATTAAAAAATTAAATTATTCGTTTTAAGAAAAGTAGTTGATGCAGTAGTGGTTGCAATAATTTTAACGTTAGATCAATGTGTATAAAGAATATTAAATGTATCTCATGTTGTGTTAGGGTTATATTTCACTTGCACTCATAGAGTCGTGAACTCAATCTTTTGTATACGCCTCTCAAGATCATATAGGTCAAGTAGGCTCTTACATATTATGTACTAGCAAAAGAACTCGAGGTTCACGATTCTTTGCGCACAAGTCAAAATCTACCTTAAATGTAAAAACAACATGTCAATATGCCTTCATGTGATTATAATAATTTAGAGTATAGAGAAATGTATTAAAAATAAATACTATTTTGTATTTAAAATATCGCTTATTAAAATCATAGTCACTTGTTTTCGTTGTATCTTTTCAGCTTATTTTAAGATCTTCTCCAAGATCTTTGCCTATATCTATTATATAATTATGTGAAAAAGAATTACGCATTATTACTTGCAAACATTCCTTTATAATTTAAGTCTTCTTTTACAAGAAAACGGTACTCAATACAATAAAAGCCAAAACATCAAAATGTTAATACTTTTATATTTGAAAAACGACATCTGAGACTAGAGCAGATAATTTTTATACCATCCAAAATTTCTTGTTACTGACGAAAATTGTTTTTCCAACAGTTGAATTCTACCTCCGCCCGAGCGGTAGGATCAATCTTCGTCTGAACAACTTTACTTTCTACAAGCATCTAAAAGCCAGGACCAACGCCCATCGTTGGAGCTGCACCGCATACGGTTCCAAATGGAAGTGTAAGGCGCACCTCATTATCACCGACAGACTCGAAGTCTTAAAAGCCAACATCTACCACAGCCACCCTCCAAGCATGAAGAAAGAAATGAAGATACCTATGCCTCGACTAGTGAAGAAAAATGCTAATGAGACTCCGAAAGCAGGACCTAACAGCAATACAAACATGGATGAACATTACCGTAGTCTGACCCCGTTTCAGAATTATTTGGCAGCTCATAGCGTGTTTGGTAGTTATTAAACTCCTAGTGTAAAGTGTAAAGTGCCAAAACTGTATTGACACTTCATTTTAAGTACTTACTATTCTGTTATTTAAGATAAGACCTTGACGGGCTAAACTTCATATCATATTTTTTTGTAAACTGCTAAAAAAAATGACGACAGAACTAAAAGTATACTAGGACTAATACAAACGCAAAGTTAGGCATAAATAATATTTATCGGACCTCTCACACGCACTTGCGATTCTTATGGCGCAGTGCTAGTGATGTGCGTAACGGTATTTTTGTTACTGACATAATGATTTATGACTCTAACTTTGCGTTTGTAATGGCGGACAATATAGTATTCTAGTGCTATGGATATTTCAGTAGGTTTTGAAGTTATGATCACGTTCTTTAAGTAAGTATAAATAGTTCTTTGCTGTTGTGTATTTGCTGCGTTATTATCAACACTAAGTATTGTTACTGTTTTGCTTTTTACACTGTGGAAAGCAAAAATTATTCGCTTAAATTAGGGACGCCATATTTTGGGCAGTGTTAAAATTAATACAATTATTGTTGTTCTCATTTTGGATCTCTTGTACGTTGGGTTAATAAGTAATTGATTATTGTTCCTAATTACTGATGTTATTAGCCTTCTACAGTAGCTTTAGCTTTATTTTTAGTAGTCGCTGCACCCCCTATAACTGTAGTTTTCTTGTTTTGTTTATTCAACGACAGGAGAGAATAGCTATATCATAATTGTGATAAATTAAACCCATTAGATATATTCTTTACGTTTAATCATTCGTATTTTTAGCTCTACCTTTATCATGTAGGTATTATATTACCGAAGTAAACTTGCATGCATTGTAGTTATGTCAGTAGGAATTAGTATATAGTTACCATAAAAAAACCATTTTCAAAATACCATTTTGATTGGAGATATTAATATCAACATTCGTCCAGAAAGTGCTGACGCATCCGCTGAGGAATACCTTAACCTGTGCGCCTTCCATGGTTTGCTTCCCACTCACACGCTTCCTACCCATCAAAGTGGCTCCTGCTTGGACCATATAATACTCAAATCGAATTTCCCTGCTCTTGCCCTTGTAATTAATTCAACAATAACAGATCACAGTGCTTCCCTATTCATTTTAAATTGTAAATTGCCTAAAGTAGTCACTCGCACGATTACTAGTTTAAACGTAAATAAACTTGAAGAAGACTTACACAATATCGACTTTGACCCAGTCTACGATTCCGCTGATCCGCAGTTTTGTACTTTGTACTTAATAAAAAATGTGCAAGATGCAATTCAGAAAAACACTGTCAAGTCTCGGCTAAGTAACAAAAACTGCAACATAAAACCATGGATCACGGCAGGACTAATACGTTGTATTAAACATAGAGATAATCTGCATATGAAAGCTAAATCTAACCCAGATAATTTAATTGTACAACAGTCGTATAAACGATATCGTAACTTTTGTAACGATCTCTTAAAAAAAGTAAAACGCAGCTACGATAAAATTGCACTTGAAAAGGCTGGTACCAATAGCAAAAAAATCTGGAATTTTATCAAAAGTGTAACGTACAACTCAAAACAAAATCAGTCATCTTCAGGTTTATTACAAGCACACTCATCACCGTTAACATCTGCCAACATTGCAAATAATTTCTTTGTGAATGTTGGAAAGTGTTTAGCTGAAAAAGTTCGGGGCCAATCACAATATCTAACAAGCACACCATTTCCATGTAGCACTATTTTATCATCCTTTGCGTTGTTAGACACTGACGAGGCTGAGGTAGAGACGATAATTATGAGTTTGAAAGACGACTCTGCAGTAGGCTGGGATAACATACCAAATAAGATTATTAAACAGTTCAGGCACATTTTAATACCACCACTTACATGTATCTTCCAAAAATGTTTATCTACAGGTATTTTTCCTGAGTGCCTAAAAAAAGCTGTTGTTGTCCCTGTTCATAAATCGGGCAACAAAGAACAAGTAACAAATTATAGACCTATTTCCTTACTGCCTTCTATATCTAAAATATTAGAAAGAATTATAAATAAAAGGCTTTACAAATACTTGGAGGACAAATTAATTTTATCGAAACGGCAGTTTGGATTTAGGCCAAAAATGTCAACAGACGATGCTGTACACCATCTGACTGACTATTTATCCAAAGAACTTGATAATGGTAACCATACAATAGGGATCTTCCTGGACCTCGCGAAAGCATTTGACACGGTTTCTATTTCTATTCTGTTGCGCAAGCTTGAAGCCATAGGTATTAGAGGAACCCAGCTGAAACTATTTAAGAGCTATCTAGAAGACCGTACCCAATGTGTAAGGATTGGTAATGTTCTCAGTGATGATCAAAAAAACACGTCCTTCGGAATTCCCCAAGGAAGTATTCTGGGACCTACACTTTTTTTGATTTACATAAACGATCTTTGTAATCTAAACTTAGAACACGGCCAAATTATTTCTTATGCTGACGATACTGCACTACTATTTTCAGCTGACTCAGAAAACAATGTCTACAAATTTGCGCAACAAGGTTTTAATGTTGTTAATAAATGGCTTCAATATAATTCACTCACACTAAATGCAGACAAAACAAATTACATTAGGTTTTCGATGCGTAAGCAAACATCAACTTGCCCTACCTCGACAATTTATGCTCATTATTGCGCTATGCCTACAGATAACCAATGTGTTTGTCCTGTCATCAAAATGGCAAATGCAACAAAATACCTTGGTGTTATAATGGATGAAACACTTTCGTTCAAAAAACACATAGAAGCCTTAAATAGCAGAATTCGCAAGTTGATTTTTGTTTTTAAAAAGTTACGCCATATTGCTGAACCAAAAATAATTAAACAAGTTTACTTTGCTCTATGTCAATCGCTATTAAGTTACTGTATTACCACATGGGGTGGAGCGGGTAAAACATTGTTATTAACTATCGAGAGAGCTCAGAGAGCGATACTCAAAGTCTCTACTTCCCGCCCATTCCTTTTCCCTACTAACCTACTATACAAATCTTGTGAGGTATTAACAGTTCGACAGCTATTTATAATGGGCATTGTATTAAAACAACACGCAGCTCTACCCTACAGCACTGAATTTACTAATAAAAGACGTAAAGATATAGTCTGTCCACAAAATAGAACAAAACATGCCTTTATAACCAAATTTTATCTGTACCTCGGGCCTCTCCTGTATAATAGATTAAACTCTATAGCAAAAATTTACTCACTGAACTACACAAATTGTAAAAGAACTCTTAATTACGCTCTCCAAAGTATGTCTTACGAAGAAACAGAGAATTTACTAACTGTGTTAAAGTAAGTACTAACCTCCGTTAAGTAATAAATTCTAATAAACTAAGATATAAGCTATTTAACATGTTTGTTCAATAATTTGTCTATTCACAACTATTGGCTATTTATTTATTTTATAAGACTATTTAAGCTCTACTAGCCTGAAACACAGGATTGCCTAGTTCAGGCACGTAAATCTTAGAATATAATTTACATATAAGCAAAACTGTACATATTTTTAAGCCTTTTTATTTTTGAATAAATATTATGTTATGTTATGTTATGTTATGTTAGTTATTATTGATCAAAAAGTGCCTTTTACTAAACGTGTCTTTCTAATTAGATGTAACACCAATGTTTTTTGTAGCAACTCGTGTGATATTTTCGTTTGCCTTTCGATAACGCATACAGTATTATAATTGTGATCGAATAAGCATTTTATAGTTTGTAGTTTAGTAATAGAACATATTCTTGCAATTAGTTCTAAGAATTTTGCCTGTAGTGAAACAACGTATCTTACATTTGTGTCTATTTTTATAAACATATCCGTAATTTTGATAAGCCTTGTATTAATTACTTAGAACAAGTATTTTTCCAGTATGCAATAATTGAGTGTAGGTACATGCTTTGTACAAAACTGTTCCAATATTTATATCAACACTAACATGATACATAATTTTAGGTTGGTTGAGGCTACGTAACTGATGGTTGCAGCTACTAAATCTATACTTCTATTGGACTGCATTCTATGAGCTAGTTATCAATATTTGGCTTTCGTAAATATACCTTACAAAGCTATATCAGCATCCCTTCGTAAAACGCTGGTAGAATATTTGTATACGAAATAGAAAATAGGCCAAGAATTTAACCCTGTGTAACTCTCATTGTTATTGTGATTACGAATACGAGTACAGATTTATATCCATTGCTTACAATGTAACGTAATAAACTTGAGCTTATTATAATTCTGTGAACTGTGAAAAATATTTCCCGTCAACCCTTGTAAATGGTACAGTCATAGCCTATATGACAATCAAACGCTGTATCAAATTCGATGGAACAATTTTCAAAACCTTTTAAACTTTTCGAAATAAAAATATATTCTAACCAACATGATAGGATTTATTCTTATAGAAAATATAGTTTTTAATTAGATAACTGTGTCATGTAAACTAGTGGAGAGAAAATAATCATTGTACTTGATTGTACGTTTGATTTTTGTGATATTAAGGCATTTTTATTGGATCTCATTTTATATTTTTTGTAAAATTCACTGATTTCAAGACTGTAACCAAACTAAGCATTATTGTATACGAAGTTAGTTGTAGTTGGAATTCATATGTTTTTTTTAGTTTTTTGATAGGTTTAAATATATGTTTCGGTCCTTTTGCTACGCCTGAAAACTGGAACTGGAATTTCGAATTAATGTGGTTTATTCAAAACTGTTGCTAATTTTTCTACGTGTGACTTAACTTTTTACAATATAGCCGCAATTGTATTACCTGTATTCCTAATAATGACTATGTATTTTAAAACAGTTTACTATTGTATAATTTCTTGACTAATTTCATTAAAACTTTTAACAATTCATTGATTTTGGAACTGCACAAGTTACTTGTGTTAATTCCGTCATTTATCACAGACCATATTCCTTCCTACCCCAAAACATTGAGGAATGAGATAGAGCATCATACATTTGCATAAATGTAACGAGTCCAATATAATAACGCCTTCAGAGTTATGTTGGGGCTACCGCGCTTTTGCAGTGCGTCGGGGATGTTCGCGGAGCACGGTGTGCCTGATTTTTATGCTATTATGCGGACACGAATAGCGTCCCTGATGCGGCGAGTGCGCGATAGCTCCAACAGCTTGGTGGCTATCATGGCCAACAGAGTGGACAGTCCATTGATGTGGAACTGGATGACCACTCACCGTGCGTCATTCCAGTATATAAAATAGAGCTTTTTTGTATTTTTTGTGTACCTTTTTGTTTCTTTTTATTTTTTGTGTGTAAAACTGTAGTGTTTTAAAATATGGACTGATGGTCTGAAATAAATATTATTTATTTATTTATTTATTATTATAAATAAGGCGTATACATTAGTGTCTATTGAAAAGATGTAGAAACCTAATGAATTTTCAGTAAAAACTATGCTAAGTGTGGCATCATCACTAATAGTAATTTTGTCTCATGATTGGATGAAAAAATAAGGCATCGTATTTAGGGGAGTTAGTGGTATAATCTTAATTCTGATGCCTTACGTATACGTTATCTGTCATCGGCTGAACTATGCTGGTACGTGGCGGGCGAACTGGATCGAGCTTAACCTGTCAAAGAAAATGAGTGCGTACTCTAGTTCAGCTGGCATAGTCCGGAAACTAGTTATATGCCCTCACTTGGGAATGGTAGATTTCGCGTTATTTCTTTTTTTCATTGTTTGGTTTTTACGGATCTGTGCTTTCAGGTCGGTTAAAAAAAGTAATCGGTAGCATAAATGCACTAGTAGCTACTTACTTAGTGGACATTTGATTAACTGACTTGTACCATTCCCTAAGTTTTTCGTGAATCTTTTGTTTATACCTAAAGTATAATTAATAAAAATAAAAGTTTATCCACAGACCGCAACCAATTATCATGACCATCATTCTTGTTCCCACTACTGAGTATACATGTACCTCCATCCTTTTGTGCTACGCTTCCCTGCAATTTACAAACGTTGAAATGGTCTCTCTATCGTGAGGATTGAACAGATTTGCCATACGAAATCTGTAAAAACTCACATTGCAATTGGTGTGAATGGTTGTAAATTGTTTATGTATCTCATCAATAATAATAGTAAAATCTATTCCAGCTTACAATCCAGGTAAACTGATCAAGCTCGTTGACGGGAAGGAGCTATTTCTTCTCAACGGCTACACTTACTACAGAAGATGGGGTGTCGGCAATGCACTGAACACCAGATGGTCCTGCACCAACTCTTCAAGATGCAGGGCATACATCCACCTGGATGGAGCATTGAACGTTGTCTATATTTCTACTCATGAGCATGTCCATCCTACAAGACCACTCTATAAGAATTCAAACGGATTATATGCTAGGATGTAAATTAGTCTTTATTTCTATAGAACTGCGGGGAAATTGCGTAACTCGCTGACGATTGCATTGCCTCTCATTTTTCAATTACACAACATTCATTGCGTTATTTACTTTGTTAAGCTGACAATTTTTTCAAGCATACGAAGCAATGGACAAGGAATTTCCTTCAAAATCCTTCAGAGTATGAAATAAATTGTGTTATGCAATTCGTGTCGGAGACAAAGATGAAATAACTTCCGTTGAGGTTTTAATTTAATCATTGTCATTAGTAGGTACTTAAGAGATTTTTCGTTTGTTTGTTTTTAGAATAATATTTTTTCTAAATATGTGTGTAAATGGTGTGAAACTTTTAGGCAATAAAGTATTTTTATCAGTTTTGAATTTTATTTCTGCCACAAATCCATATATAATGCAATAAAATATGAACTAGTCATGGCTGCTGTGCTGTTTTTCAATTCATACTATTTAAAATCGCGTCTAGCAAATGTTAATGTGATGCAATTTCAGTTAACATATTCATGACGACCAGAGGGAAGGAGCGGCTGATCTACCAAGACTACACATATTACAAGCAGAGTAGGACGAAGAGTGGCTTCCGATGGGGATGTACCAAAAACCGATGGCACAAGTGCAGGGCCTACCTTCACTTGACTGACGATATGACAATAGTAAGAAGTAACATGCTGCACACACATTCACCTTTTAGTACTCCAGTGAAGAAAAGACAACGAAAAACTGTGGTTGTTAAATAAATTTAAGTTCTTGTATTATAAAATAAATGAATAATTTGTTTTCGTAAGGAATGTAGATGGACTGTATTTGGACCATAACATATTTGCTACACCGCAATCGTAGTTTGGATGCGGTTTTTGTGCAGCAGATATGACTTCATCGAACTGCTTGTGTGGTGTGTAGTGGCGATTGTTACGCGTAGACTGCACATGCGTAAATAGTTTCGTTATATATAGCAGTCCACTGCAGCATTGTCCTTTTCAATAACACACAATTTTTATCGATCCTTGGCTACTCTTATCTAGCTGCAGCAAGATCGTTGCACTTAGCCTGCCTTCTGCGGTCTTCTGATCCTATTTTTCATTTAGCTTGTGGTCCGAATTTAGACCGTCTGCCCTTATTGATACTTTTTGTTATCCTTGAAAATCATCTATCTTCTATACTATATATACTTATATACTATATATACTATTATTAATATTATAAAGCTGAAGAGTTTGTTTGTTTGTTTGTTTGTTTGTATGTTTGTTTGATTGAACGCGCTAATCTCAGGAACTGCTGGTCCGAATTGAAAAAATATTTTTGTGTTGGGTAGCCTATTTATCGAGGAAGGCTATAGGCTATATAACATCACGCTACAACTAAGAGGAGCGGAGCAGTAATGAAAAATGTTGCAAAAACGGGGAAAATCTCACGGGTAGGCGATTCGATGCGACGGGAAGGGTCGGGGAATAAGAAATTTAACGCGGACGAAGTCGCGGGCAGAAGCTAGTTGCGTATAAATTAATCCAAAAGTTTTATTTCTACAGATGATGTAAGAGTTGATTGTATAATTTGAATGTCCTGAGGTCCTAGACGAGTGGCTATCATTTTCAAAGCGTTCATTTCTACAAAGACGTTCGACAGGATTCACGTAAACTTTTCGGTAATGTCAGTCAAAATAATTTTTGACTTCTCCGTCATCGTTATTGCTAGTAGAATGTCACTTTGTCTAAGCCTTCTGGACATAGTGCTATTGTTCATATCTTTCTGAAAAGTCTTCCACTTTTGTTCTCAAACATTGTAATAAATTAGCAGTCATGTGAAGTTATGTATATCATTATATTGAATTACGTTGGCAGTGCAAAAACTGTTCATATCATATCTTAGGCGTTTTCGTCTGTTTTAATGTGTTATTCCATATTTCTGTCTAACTTTAATGTTAAGAAAACAAACATAAGATTTAACTGCTTTTAACTGTTAACAACTTAAGTCTTTCTTAATAATGTCGTCCGATTAACTTATAAATAAAGCTAGAGAATGAGTAATCTATAAAATATTAAGTATTTAAATATTAAGTTTGACTAAACGCCATGACTTGTGACAGACGCGGACATCAAAATTGAGAGCACGAGGTGAATACTTTTACATCTGTATCTCGTGTCATCTCAGTGCCCATATACACGGGCAGCACGTTGCCAGCAACAGAGGCAACTAACTGCAGCCGTAGACATCTCGACGGGTGCAGTTACCTCTGCCGTTGGCAACGTTCTGCTTGTATATGTAAGAACGTAGTCATATACACGAGCAGTCTCTCAGACGTTTAATGACAGTGACTGCCAGGAACCTTGGCATATACTATAGTATTCTACGGCATACGTAAATAATAGAGCTTATTATTATTACGTAATAATATATAATAAAATATTGTTTTTATTTAGTTGTTGGTTTAAGAGTTTACTATTAAGAAAGGTAATTCAAATAGATGTATTGCAATCAAACTGTCTAGTAAAGCGCTTCCGTACTTTTAATTAATTTATGTCATTCGTTATTTGTTGAGAATGATCTAATTTTGAGGCAGTTTGATTGCAACTGTTTCTTTAATGATCTCAAAATAATTGTTAGTAGTAGAAAAGCCTAGTCAGTTTAACATTCTAGTCCGTTATTTAAAATTGTATTAATATTCATAGATTATAATAGCTAATAATATAATTATTTTTGCACCTAATACCTTCTTTCACCATGGCGAAATTTTACTATAGAATTTGGCTATACTTGTACTATAGTAAATTTATATATTTACTATCTATAGTATATAAATGCAAAGTTAGAGTCATAAATTATTATGCCAAATTTTAATTTTATCGAAAGTCTCGCTCGTAGTTACATCCCTTATGAATCCTGTGTTGTGCGTTCTGTGTCATTGTTATTATTGACATAATAATTTATGACTCTAACTTTGCGTTTGTAATATCCCGAGTATACATATTCGGGCCTTACAGCGTAAAAATATCTTCTCTCATATAATTTGCTTTCAATTTAAGGCTTGATGGAGTAATAATGTGCTTAATAAAATTTCCTGAAAATTCAAATCCGTATTATAGGGGGGAAAAAAATTACAGTGTCATTCGAATGTAGGTATATATATATACAAGGTCAAATTACATTACTTGGCAATTCTTTACCCACGTTTTGAGTATCGATATCGGAATCTAATGAAACCGAAAAACATAAAAAAACACATCGATCTATGTTCATAACTTTGAATGACAATGTGACGAGTATATTAAAGCAACTATAATAATAATATCCTAAACTAGGCAGAGCCTGTACTACGGTAACCAGACAACTGATAAACATACTTATATATTTCTAAATTCATACATATTATAGATAAATTACACCCAGACACTGAACAAATAATCGTGTTCATCACTCAAGGATTTGTCCTGGGTGGGAATCGAACCCACGACCTCAGTCTTACGTCACTATACGACTTATAAGCTAACAAAACTAAGTTCAGCGAAAACTTACGAAAAACAGCTGATCAGTTACGGTCATTGACCACCTAATGATGTTTTTTCTTTTGTTTCAATAGTTTTCAATATCGATACCGAACACATGGGTAAAATATTGCCCACTAATTGGATCCTGTAAATCTTAGTTATTGGTGCTCTTTAATTTAACCAAGTAAACAGTTCACCATGACTGCATCAAAGACACACCTCGATGGTCTAGTGGTTGCAAGCGCTGTTGATGAGCATGAGGCAGGACCTCATGCTCGGTTCGATTCCCAGGTCGGGTAAAGTGTTATTGAGTTTTTCCATCAGGGATTTCTCAGTAGCAGCCTGGAGTCTGAATTTGTACCCGGTTGATTACAATATAGTCGCCCCCCTATTACATGAGACTTAAAAATAACTAGCGAAATGTTGGTGTTCAATAATAGTGTACGACTAAACGCCGACAGACTGAACACCGACAAGACTTCGACGGGATTTTTCGCCGACAGGACTCTTCGCCGACAGGGCTCATCAGCGACACAATCAGATAAAGTAGGTTAATGATTACGTTGCTCCTACGTACCAGCCGAGCGAGCGAAGCGAGCGTTGCCGTCGCAGCGGCCGGCGAGTGCCCCAGAAACGACTAGATTATGTTGATGAGCTCGGCGAAGAGTCCTGTCGAAGTAAAGTCTTGTCGGCGTTTAGTCGCACACTCGTTGAATAGGTACCTCTGCCTAACCTTCAGATAAATACAGGCGTGATGTAATGATGAGTATATTTAATAAAACAGTTTTGAATGTGTCTCAGTATTAAATGTGATGTCAATGAAAGTATCTATACCATTTGAAAACAAATTAATTTCTTCAGAACTGTAAAATGCTACGCATTTAATAAATAATTATCTTATTGCCAGAATGTGAATACTGTGATCTCATTACTTATTTCGAAATATAAAGTTGCATTTTATTGAATGTTTTAGTTTTATTACCGTAGATAGTGGGGTGAGCAGTGGTGGCCCAGTGGTAACGTCCGCGAATTACGGATTGTAGGTCGTACGTTCGAACCCAGACAGGCGCTTTCAACAAGATCAGCCTATAATGTTCCCACTGCTGGGACACAGGTTTCCGGTGAGAGGGAGTGGGCCATAATCTACCACGCGGGCGCAGTGCGGGTTGGTAGATGTCACATGTCTTTAAATATTTGGCTCTAAGACATGCCGGTTTCCTCACGATGTTTTCCTTCACCGTTGTGAGAGCAGTGGTGATGAAATAATTTACGCAAAGTAAAGTGCCTGCTTGGGCTCGAACCCACGACCTACGACTTGTAAGTTGCGGCCGTTACCACTGGGCCACCACTGCTCTTCGCCTCACAGGCGCTTTACTGTGTGTAAATAATTTCATCGCCACTGCTCTCAAAACGGTGAAGGAATACATCGTGAGGAAACCGGCATGTCTTAGAACCAAAAATTAGAAGACATGTGACATCTAACAGACAGTAACCCTAGTTTAAGAGGCAGGGCTCACCAATTGTCTACAGATTTCTACAGCATAGAAAATTCAATTTGTACGTACTTCCTACCGCTAGTTGTGAACCATTTTGTGAAACTATTAAGTCTGTAATCTTGTTTTTTGGAAATAAATATATATTATTATTATTATTATCTACCAACCCGCACTGGGCCCGCGTTGTGGATTTCTGCCTCACCGAAAAGAGGCAGCTGTTCCCAGCAGTGGGAACATTACTTATAGACTGATTGTAATATGACAATAGGTAATATTAATCATTTGGGTAGTTTGTGTACAAGGACTTATTCTGGTACCCACGGCTACACATCAGGCTATACTTGTCCAGTTTAACCTGACCTCTCATTCTACGGAAATCCCATACAATGTGAGATCACTTTATACTGGAAATGCATTGCTTGAAATTTAGCTGTGTGTACATTAAGCTTTATCTTAAATTTGATAAAAAACTGAACTTGAATAATCCTATAAAATCGGTAGGCATTAGGCATAACCTACAACTAATGAAATAAGAGTGAGCACGTCTCCCTTATTAGGTCCCTGTAAATGAGAACTAATAAAATATTTCTGGTTAAAATATATGGTTATCCACAGCACAATACATTACCCTGGTCCGTGGTTCGAGACTTCTACTGCCTAACGGTTTCTCCTTCTTTAGAAGTGGCAGCATCCGTAATGGAGGGTCCCGGTTTAGCTGCTCCTCATCCAGCATATCAAGCAAATGCTGTAAGGCTTTTGCGCATATTTCAGCTGATGACGTTATCATTAAAGCGAATTTGGAGCACAACCATGAACCTATTAAATATGTGCAGACTGCGGACGGCAGATATCTTAAAGTTTAAAATTGAATAATAAATATGTATTCATTGTATACAAAACAAAGTAGAATATTACAAAAAACGAAAAACATATTTTACTAAGCCTTGGGTGCTAGTTTTTACAAAAATAATATAGAATATTCGTGTTTTGTACAGTCGACCACACTTCAGTGATAATAAATATTATTTTTAAATCTTTCGGAGAAGACCCATTAAAAAGGGACTAAAAAAAGCACACATACAAAGGTAAACTCTTTTTGCACGCCTTTCTTCTCTTGCACATTAAAACCAGTATAAGCAGGCAGCTGGCCTCGTATTCTATTGAAACCACAAAATTCGCCAGCTCGAGGTCAAGGTCAAATTGTTAGCCACCGTGCGATCGACTGTACTTAAAACATCATAGCACTGATATAACTTGTTTTGGCTATTGTTGCCAGGTTATCTGTTGACCCGAGGGTCACGATAAAACACTCATAGCGTTTTCGCTCTACGCCTCAAAAAGTAAACGCCGAACAGCGAACACAAAACACATTTGAAATAAACATAATTTATACATGGGTAAAGCTGATATTTGTTTCAATCGAAATAACATCTCTTCAAAATGCTTTGAAGCAAAATAGCCATGAACGGGATTTTCGTGGCTAAATAGTCGGTCGTTGATAGATTTTTTTTAAATTGTAATAATAATAAATTATAGTTTATTTTAAGTGGCAACTTGCAATTTAATTTTAAATAAATATTGTAAATTAATTTTTTTAAATAAAATATATTACAATGTTCTTATTGTTTTATGGAATAGCAAGTTAATATATTTTTTAATAAAGGTTAACACTGTATGTGGTGATGACTGTACTTTTTCTAGTAGGTAGGTACTATTTATACATTAAGTAAAATATAAAATATTGTGTTTTATTCATTTTCCAGCAATGTATATTACTTTAGAGCAAGGAAAGTCTAAACTCTTACTGATCAATGGCTACAGCTTTTCAAAGAATAGTCGGATGGCCAAGGGCGGAAGCCGTTACGCCTGTTCCAGCTATCTGTCCGAGGAATGCAGGGCATTCGCACACGTCAGCGCCGAAGACGTTATAATCAAGAGTAACACGGAACACAACCATGAACCTCCAAAATTTTATAGGACGAAGGATGGACAGTATCATAGAGTTGGTTTCGGTAGGAAAAAGAAGTAGACAATAATAAGAGGTGAAATAATTGGAGGTGGAGGTGGTGGATGGTGGGGCATAGGTATATCGGGTATCGCTTGATCCCATAATTAAAAATATTATAAATTATCTGCCTACCTAAAGCCATGCCTTTTTTTTAAAGGAGGGTAGATAGCCCGCGAAATTCAAATTTTATTTTGAGTCACTGTCAGATTGTATGTTGATTAATAAAAAAAATATAATTCGCGATCATAATACGTATGTTTGTATATACATACCTAATTATTATGATTAAATTCATTAATACAACCTTAAGAAGATTGTATTAATTAATTTAATTTTAGTACAATTAGTCCCATTGTATGACTATTTACGACACGAAAAGTCATTTTTGACCTGGATATTGCAAAAAATAAATGAATTTGACGGTCCCAATTCAATTTGGAAGTGCCAGAGTGCCTTTCGCCCCAAATATGAATGAGCTGTGTAAATAGGTTAGCGATTCGCCTAATAAGGCATTTTGTCCGCAAGCCCGTACGGCGAAAATCGACTCAAGTGTAAATCCCCCATATTCTTGGCTTAGGCCGTTATTACATACTAGAATGTTGTATAATATTGTCTATACTATAGTCCATTAATAAATGTTTTTAATTAAATGAACAATGCCTTTGCCTTATCGCCAGTAAAGCAATCATCCACAAGACCACAAATTTACTTAGAGCAATACTAAATATATATTGCATGACAGTTGTTCATCTTTTGCTGGCCCAAACTTCGCCACTTTCACGGCGTTATCGGTAACAACGCAGAGGTCATCTTCTATCATGCCCTTTATGCCCCAAAACATGCAGACAAAGTGACCTCTGCAGAGCTTCGGATAACGCCATGGGTCATACTGAAAATATTGCTGTATATTGCTTATTCTACGCAGTACTAAAGATATTGCTCGCTACCTACAAATGTGGGACTCAAATAGAATGCAGAAAAAATTAAACCCATTTTAATTAAGTAGGTTTTGCTAAGATGTGTGTTTATTAATTTTACAGCAAGATTCATAAGTCTGGACCGAGAAAATTCTTGGAGAAATAAGTTGCTTCTGTTCAACGGCTACACCTTTTCGAAAAACAATACTAACGCTCTCGGGTTCACCAGATTCAAGTGCTCCTGTGCCTCTTCTAAAAGGTGTAAGGCTTATGCCCATGTTAGTCCTAAAGGCTTCATAATCAAATACAACACCAAACATACTCACGAACCTCCTAAATATGTGCAGTTGCGTAACGGCCGGTACCAGAAGATGTAGATTTGCAAATCACGAACAAGCAAGTTTACCCTTGTTTTTTTATGGAAGTGAAGCCAGCTTTAGACTAAAAAAAATACTTTGTTTATGTAAAATAGTACTAAGTTCGGATGTATTGACAGTACGGGTAAATTAAAAAAAAGTGCCAGTAGCCCAGGTTCGCAACGGCGATATTTCGCATTTTAACGCAAGTGCATGGTGCTGAAAGTGGAAAATCCAATAGTGTTTTTTTATAATGCGCTGGGATGCATTGTGCTGGATTCTGAACGCTCGGCCCTACACCGAGTGTTTAAAATCTAGTGCGCAATAAGATCAGGCTTTTACATATTTTTACATAAACAATGTTATTTTTATATTATTATATATTTTTTAACTTCACAGATTTATGAGTATAGTCTAGTCATTATATATATATATAATACAATAAAGTCTCATCTCAAATCTTTACTCAATAATGTAATGATAATAATATTACTTACCTACTTATTTATTTCTAGAGTCCAAGATATACATGAAAAATAGGACATGTAAGATTTAAGCTATACGTACATTTCAATATTCGTAGATTTACATTCAGACAATCGATGAATAATCGTATTCATTGATTGTCCGAATGCAAACAGTGCATGAAAAAGATTCCTTAAACTATAGTAACAGAAAAGACTAAATTAAAGTGGCAAATAACTCGCTACAGCGTTTTATTATCATTTTTTATTTTATTTTTAAAATAATTATTTTAAAAATAAATAATATATTTTTTTATCTGTGAGCAAATTTTAGAACGAAAGAAAATACGTTTATTTACGACAAAGACTGAACACAAAAAAAATATTTTTTTTTAAATTGGGGGAAAATATGCGTCATATCCACGCAAAACGGCCATCGCTCAGCATAATGCTGAGGCCCTATGCGAGACAGTGCTCCAGCGCTGGTTTTCAGCGACACCTGGCGGTGACTTGATGACGTCGAACGGTGCAGCAAAGAATGAGTAATGATTTTCGCGGAACACACCATTAGATACAATACGGCCGGTCCGAACTTAGCGCAGAAGGCTTCGCAATTATTTATTTTAGGAAGCATAATTATGGTGGCATGAGGTGTGAGCGAGAGGACGTGCGGGGAACTGCGGAGAGACTATGTTCAGACCAGCCATGATTCATCGGCCGTATTGTAATTACAGTGAAAGGCCTTTGACAATGACATACAGGAAAGTCTATAGTTTATATTATTTTTTTCAGAAGTTATTTGGTGTCTTACGTATGAACTTTGAAAGTTGTCAATAATGTATGTTTCCATCTAAACCCACTTTGTAATGGAAGTAATAAAATCGCGACGAATTTTTTTCGCGCAGTTGATCTTCCAACGCACTGAGAAAGAGACCGCAGCGCAGTGAAAGAGAGTTGAAAATTGAACACGCTGAGAGTCACTCTCGCTGGGTCCTTGATGGATTTCCAACACCATTCATTCTCCTGGCCTTATCACAATTTATTTGGGGTCAACACCGAGAGTGCACACAGTGCGCGAAAAAATCGCACTGCGATATCATTACGTCCCAGTGAACGTCAACTAAAACTCTTTGTTCTTTCAGTAAAATTCATTACTTTGCAACGAGGACAAAGGCTGCTTCTGTTCAAGGGTCACAGCTTCTCGAAAGGCGTTACTACGAACATCGGTGGAGCCAGGTACAAGTGTTCCTCCGCCTACACCACGAAATGCAAGGCTGATGACGTCGTCATTCGGTATGACATTACACATAATCACGAACCTATCAAATATGCACGGTTTATTGACGGCCGTTTCTACCAAGTACCAAAAGAAGAGTACGATGAGTAAGGTTCTTCACATAGTTGCTCGTGTAATCAAAGATCGATAGAACAACAATTTGTATGAGAATATTAATAATATACAGTGTCTTGGGATGTCTTAGAAATTAAAATACGAAAAGATTTGTGACATCTACCGCAGCGCGTGGTGGTTCCGGCTCACCGAGAGGAGGCCTGTATCCCAGCAGTGGGAACAGTATCAGCTGATTATACAACATTAATTTTTGTTTATGCGAAACCCGAAACACGGGTCTAGTATTTTTGTGTAAAGAATCTATGAAAAAAATTTCAAAACTGTATCATTAATAATCACAAAGTTATAAGCTTGATAAGTTACCTGGTTGTCCACGCAAAAACATATGCAGATCACCACAAACAGCTAGTGTACGTACCATCTCCGTGTAATGGACGTTTGAATACGAGAAAGACATGATAATTTTAAAATCGAAACAAAACAGCGCGGCCCGCGACTTGGAAGCGTAATTAAATATTTTTGGTACAAAATATAACATGGTGTAAAAATTATTGGAATCGATTCAGTTACTGATTCTGAACAAACTATATTCAGGTTTCGCATATACTAAAAATAATCTTGTATATGCTATGTATTGTTCATATGTCGAGTATATGTAGGTATCTAGGGAATCGCCAGGGTAGCCCGAAAAATTCAAATGATCTTACTTTTTGTATTTTACAGATCAGTGTCAGGCTTTATGTTGAACAAAATATTATAATTCGCAACCGTAACACGTATGAGTAAAGATTTGTAATCATTAAAATCATCAACACAAGCCAAAAAATTCATTTAAACACATTGAATTTCTTTTTCACGAAATACTTAGTAATTCAATGGGATTAAGTGAATTTGAGCCATATTTGTTACGGTTATGAATCTTATTTTAATCAACATATAACTTGACACCTGCAAATTGACAAAAATGTAAATAAAGTTGTTAGGTAACGTCCCGGTGGATGCTCGGTCATAGTAAATGTTATGTATCGCTACTTTCGCGACATCATCTCGTTCTCGTTGATGTACCGTTGACGGTGGCGGTGGAAAAATGACCTGAGGTCAATACAAGAAATCGAAATGTTAACACCATTTTGACACTTCCAGAAGTACCTGTTCAGTGTTTTGGTGAATAAACTTTACTGCCCTCTCTTCTACCGTTCCGTTCTATACAGGAACTAAACGTGTGCTTGGGGTTCCTTGAGAACCGAAGAGCTCCACAGACGGTCTCAGTGACGGCTGTCATGTAAATTATGGCAGCGGGGTTTGACTTTAGTATCAAAAACGGTCTCTAGGAAAACACACCAACTTACTACATATCTTATATAACGTTTTAGTGACGTCATTCGCCGGTAAATTACAGACGCTATGTCAAGGTCGCTCTTTGCGGGTTTTCGCACAAAAAAAAAAAAATGTTTCTGCTCTATAATAAGTAATATAGAGCAGAAACATTGTTTTGTTTTTTTGTGCTGATTTAGAATGCGTAATTTTGGCTCGGTGATAGTTCATTTTACCTGACTGCTATGAAAGCCAAAAAGAAGGTGATGTTTATAAATCTGCATTTAAAAATACGTAGGTAGTTTTACCCGACTGCTGTGAAACTCAAACAGAGGGTCATGTGTTTCCAATCTGTATGTTAGTATTTAAATAATAATAAGTATTTATTTATATTACTATATTTACTCCTAAATAATCGTAATTGAACTGATTTTAACAAATGATCGTATCATTTATTTTTTTCTTCATACTGCGAATGATACTAGTTTTTATAAATTTAAAAAAATCTAACTTGGTAATTACAGTGTATTTTAACAGTTTAAATGTAGTAGTGTAATAAAACCAATCGTGACTTCGTCATGTCGTGTATGAAAGTATAGAACTCTTAAAACGGTAGAAACTTACGCAAAACTATGTTCTACCTATAAGTATTTCATATTTTATTCTGTGCGTCTCTGATGGATGGCAATAGACTCGCCCTCTGTGTTACTTGGGTGGTTAATTAGAATATGCCAAAGAAACTAGTCATTAAAAAAACGATAAAAATCGATACTTAACTATATTTCATTGGTGTAGATACTGTAAGAAAACACTGCTTCCAGCTAAAAGCAACAATATGAGTCCCGACTGCAATTAAATCATTATTTGCATATAATAATATGTATTCACAAAAGGTATAATGAACTTGTTGTATATAGTTTACCACCGTTTACATAATGTTTACGTAATTTAAGTAATATATAATTACTTAGTTACTCAAAATTTTATTATTCGGGTATCAAACCCGAATAATAAAATTTTGAGTAAAGTGAATTTGATATTAAATACTCTTTACTATGTAAATAACCTTACTTTTTTGCTAACTTGAAATCAGTTTTAATAACTTGTATAAAAAAAAAAAAAATTGTTCATAAATCATGATATATCATCATTAAATAAATGTAATAATTAATTTGCTACGTATATTCTAATTTATATTCTTTCACATTTATTTCATAAAAATAAATATATCATGAGATCTTCACGAAGAAATGTAAATAAGTCTCTGAATAAATTCGAATTTCGTCACATTTATCATATATTCATGTAAAAAGCGTAGTAAAAAGTAAGATACAAAAAAAAAACAGAAAACATATTAGGTACCTACTGTTTAGTAGGCATAGTGAACAGTAGTAGTAGAAAAGAAGAGAGAAAAGTTGAAGTAGAAGAGAGAAGTAGTAGAGAATGGCTAAGTATTTACCATGCATTTAAAGAAATGAGTGCCATTTTACTTAAAACATGTATAAACGTTAAGCTAGATTTTTTTCTGAACTGTAGAAAAATAAGATTTTGTATTTTAATTATCTGTAGCTGTATTCACAATAGGTACTTTCATAATTTCGATAAGTGTTTCTACTCGACATTTTTTATTCAGGTTGGAATTTTTGGAACGGTTTTCATGTAAACTGTAAGAAATGAAATTTTTGTATCTTAATGATCCGTAGCTATAAATTTCGGTAAATGTGTCTACTCGACAAATTCTTTTGCTGGCTGAAATTTTTGAAATGGTGCTCATGTAAACTGCAAAAAATTAGATTTTGTATCTTAATTATCTGTAGCTATATTAACAATAGGTATTTTCATTACTTGGTGTGTCTACTCGACAGATTTTTCTGGCGGGCACTTGAAACAGTTAAGTAAATTAAAAAAATATATTTAGATAAAATATAGATTTTTGTATCTTAATGATCTGGGGCGATAAGGACAATACTTTCTTAAAATCTTAATGTGTCAAAAAAAAAAGATATTGAAGGTTTGTAGTTTAACCTAAAAAAAAAATGACGATAAAATAAATGTTCAAACCTAATAATCATTCCATGTGTACTAATTAGATTTTTTTTATTTCCAGAGTATGTCTATCGTAGGTAAAGTTTTATATTCTAATCCGTCAATTCGTCATATCTACTGTTATTTTTTGTACTGTTTTAATTGTGTGAACAGATTCCTAAAAGATTTTAAAATTTGTATGTTAACTAATCTGAGATAGATATATAACGTTGTATGACTTATAATTATCTTTTCTTTCTTTAATTCATAAAGAGGGTGGCAAGACATCGACGAGCAAAACTGAAACTATGAATTCACCTCAAGATTCTAGACGTAGAAAATTCATCGGTCACTATCACTGCTTTGTACCAAGATCAATGAACCATTATCTTTCCCATCATCATCAGCTTATAATTTTCCCACTGCTGGGACACAGGCCTCCTCTCGGTGAGAGGGAGTGGGCCATAATCCACCACGTAGGCCCAGTACGGGTTGGTAGATGTCACATGTCTTCGAATTTTTGGCTCTAAGACATGCCGGTTTCCTCACGATGTTTTCCTTCACCGTTTTGAGAGCAGTGGCGATGAAATAATTTACACAAAGTAATGCGCCTGCTTGGGTTTGAACTCACGGCCTACTTACTCGTAAGTCGCGCTCGTTACCACTGGGCCACCACTGCTCTCTTTCCCTTCTTTTAATTCATATACAGGGTAGTACAGACATCGACACGCAAACTGAAGCTCAATATTCTAGACGTAGAAATTTTTTCATCGGTCACTATCTCTGCTTTGTACCAAGATCAATGTACCATTATCTTTCCCTTCTTTTAATTCATATAGGTACAGGTTGGTAGACATCGACGAGCAAAACTGAAACCATGAATTCAGCTCAGGATTCTAAACGTAGAAAATTTTACATCGGTCACTATCCCTACTTTATACCATCACCAAGGAACCATATTTATAAACTTTTAAAACATGTCGGTTCAATTACTATAATGATTTCATTTACAGG
The DNA here is from genome assembly GCA_932294355.1 of Aporophyla lueneburgensis. Taxonomy (NCBI): domain Eukaryota; kingdom Metazoa; phylum Arthropoda; class Insecta; order Lepidoptera; family Noctuidae; genus Aporophyla; species Aporophyla lueneburgensis. The sequence goes on from OW028742.1 coordinate 6,335,537, forward strand.
ACGACCTTCATCTACTAACGACGCTGCACTAACTGAATGGATAAGAAACTAAATGCTACATTCAGTGAGGTTTCTTAAAAATAATAATTAATTAAGTTTCATTAATCTGCTTCATATTAGCACATGTCAATACAATTGAAAGGTCTCATATGTTTCACCAACGACCTTCCTGTAAACATTTTTCATTCAAAGTTAATAATTGTTTATTTTTGAGGACCTTGTGGCTATATAATAATAGCACGGATAGATCGATCAGGTTAAGCTACGCTCGCCGCGGTTGGTCAGTTGATCGGTGACCATCTTTACATGCCAAGATTGCTCTGTGCCTCGGAAATAGAGGATACAATCCCGAGCATGTTTTTCAATCCCGGGATTACGGGATTTTAGAAACGTAATCCCGGGATCCCGGGTCTATCCCGGGATTAGACTGTGGTTTCTAATTGGGCTAAAATGAAAAAGCAACTTAAATAATTAAAAAAAGATCTTTTTTATGTCTTTACACAACAAAAATCACAATATAATAAGAAAAGATAAAGACAAAACAAAAAAAAAACGATACTTTTGCAAGAAATCAAAAAGACAACACAAAAAAAATATATTTAAAATTTCGAAAATATAATCGCAGAAAAATATCAAAGCATCCAATCTTTGACTTCTAAGCCTGCTTCGTAGTTTATTGCCAACATAAGCAGCAGCTGAAAACACTCGCTCAGGTTCTACGCTGGTTGGAGGAATAGACAATACGTGTAGATACTTATATGCTGTTTCTAAGTGATATCCACGAACTCCTCCATTTTTGAACAGGCTCATTTCACGTCTAATACTACAATATTTGCCAACCTCAATTCATTTTGTACTTGTACTTCAGGATCTGGGGATTTCATACTCTTGTTAATTTCCAGCTGTAACTTTTTCTTTAAGTCCCTTATAAGTTCTACGACAAACATATGTATATTAGGACTGTACCTGTTTAGTGTCTACTGTGTATAGTAGGTACATATCGTACGATGGCGTATCTAAGGGGTTTCTTTTTTGTTGTTATGTAAAAAATGCTATTCATATAATCTAGGCAAGGTTTATTATCAAGGCGCAACGGACTACGGGATACAAATTAGACTTGTTTGTGGCAATCCCGAAAATCCCGGGATTAGCCAAGTACAGTCCCGGGATTTTCGGGGCCAGAATACGGTCGGGATCCCGGGATCCCGAGATTCGGGATCCCGGGATTGTATCCTCTACTCGGAAAGCACGTTCAGGCGTTGGCTCCGACTGTCATTTGTAGATCTTTGGCAGTCGTTACGGGTCGTCAGAAGCCCGAAAGTCTGACAATCAGTCTTACCGAGGTGTATTGTAGTACCCAGTTACTGAGCTGTGGAGGTCAGATAGTCAGTCGCTCCATGTAAAATACTGATATTCAGCTGACCCTAACATAGTTGGGAAAACGCTAATCAGATGATGATTAATTGATATTTTTAGGTAATGACTCTGCCACTTTTTTTCTGTCATCTATCTAATTGTTTCTCGAACCTTTTATATTTCAGTGAGATTCGTAGAAAACAGTTTGGGGACTGTATATCTTCTCGTCGATGGATTCGTCTTCAGCAAGAACGCGAAAATCCGGGATGGTGGCAAGAGGTATGCTTGTGGGAACCGACTGTCGAAGCGCTGCCCTGCCTACGTTCACATGTCGAAGAACAATGTGATACTAAAGTACTATAATAACCACACTCATCCTCCGCCGTCTTTTACCTTTACAGCTAGTGGACATTTTGTTAAAACTTGCTAGGATAAGAATTAAGGTTATGGGAAATCATCAAATGGTGTCTCCCGCTCTGGTTGGTGCGGAAGGGCGTGTCAGACTTTTACTGACTAAAACCCACCCGTGTTCCTTCAGTTGCCTATGCCAGGGCTACGGTAACTCTTTGGAACAAATCACGCGACCCTGGCAGGAAATCCACGTGCGCATAGATGTCAAAATATTGCGACGAGGTTTTCTCGTGTACTGGATCTTCAACGCACTGCTTAGTACCGAAAGTTGAAATTCCAATACCGTGTTTTCTCGGCGTGCTGGGATGGTAGATTCTTTAAGCATGGTTCAACACCTCGCTGCGATAGTTTTATGCCATCCGGTCTTTTAGAGGAAATGTGGTCAATCGTTCATTGTCGTTCAGTCTTTACATGTATATTCGTCTGGTTTCTGTTATAACGCTAGAGGGTTTTTTTACGAAACTATATGTTGTCTACCACGGCCATGTTCGTATCTTTGATTTTTCTTTTTCTAAAAGTAATTTAAATACTTCAAAAATCAAATCATAAGGCTATGGCAGTGGTAAATATACAGTATTTGGTAACAAAATATTTACTCTAGTATCAAGGACCAAATGAACGCCAATGTCCACGTTTCCTCTTAAAGGGAAAAGCGCCGGAGTCACCCACGAAATATCAGGTTGTATGTTAATTTAAATATGATTCGCGAATACACGGTCTATCTTAGCGCATTCTTCTTAAGGTAGCGCCTTTATGTGCAAGTCTTCAGATATTGTTAGGACCAGTTAGGACAATAACATATTTATCATGAATTGTTATTAATACCCATAATTGGGCACGCCACAATTGCGGCGGTAAGTCCCCTCTTTGAGGAGTGGATAGAGAGGCGTCACGGCGTCCTCACCTTCCGCCTGACGCAGGTTCTCACCGGGCATGGGTGCTTCGGTGGGATCCTGTTCAGGATAAAGCGGGAGGATACGTCCGGGTGTTTCCATTGCGAGGATCGTCTGGAGGACACGGTGGAGCATACGGTGGAGGTGTGCCCTGGCTGGGCGGAGCACCGCCGTGTCCTCGTGGAGGCGATCGGCGGCGGCGACCTCTCGCGTCCGGCCCTGGTGCGAGCCATGGTACGGAGCGAGAGGGAATGGGAAGCCGTCACCTCCTTCTGCGAAGCAGTAATGCTCGCGAAGGAGGAGGCGGGGCGCGTGAGGGAGTGGCAGTCTCTGCGCCCTCACGTCCCTAGCCGCCGCAGGAGGAGACGCCCCGGGCGTCGGGAGTCAATAGCGGACTCCCGGCCACCGTAGGCGCGAGCTTGCGGGTGGCGAGCAATGGGTAGCTCGCCGCCCGGTAAGGACCAAGCTCGGGTCGACGGCGCGCAGTGTTCCACGCGCGCCTCAAAGAGATGTCAGCAGCAGTGTAGGGGTCTACTAGGACCGATGCCTGCCGGGGTCGCGTGATTGTTCGAAAGAGATACCGTGACCCTGGCACATGGGCAACTGATGGAACACGGGTGGGTTTTAGTCAGTAAAAGTCTGACACGCCCTCCCGCTCCGCCCAGAGCGCGAGAAGTCATTTTATGATTTCCCATCCTGAAAAAAAAAAAAAAAATACCCATAAAGTGCCTTTTGTCTCAAACTCTAGTAACTGTATCTGTTACAGACTAAAGTAGGTTAAATAAACAAGTGATGTTAATTAAAAGTTAAATACTCGCGTAGTTCACAAAAGAATAAAAGCCGGGCAGTTACTATGCCCTTTCGCTGCGCTACAGGCTACGAGCCCTGCTACGGCGTAGCATACACAGCTGCGATCGTCGATCACGTAATCTTCAGACGTTTTGGAATGTAATATAGATTTTCTGAGAATGAAAAGAATATTCAATATATTTTTATTGTTGTAAAGCTGTCTGATTCTTTAAGATCCACTCTGTGTAGGTATGTCTTTATCTGTCTTTATCTAAAGACGAGTAATATTAGAACAAAATTTGAAACCGTAACATGGTCATTAAAATTATCAATACAACCCTCTATGTCCATGCAATCCCATTGAATATTTTTTTCATGAAATAGTCATTCAATGGATTTAAACACACTTAGAGGCTTGTATTGATGATTTTAATAATTATAATTCTGTAAAGCCGTATTTGTCACGGTTACGAATCATATTGTAATCAACATGCAGTCTGACACTGACATGAAAACAGTAAAACATGTAAAGAAAAAAAGAATCATAGACTTTTCCTTAAGTATACGGGAATCCCCTCTTGTAGGGCCCCTCTTGTACCTATTGAAATGGCAATATCATTTTTTTTGTGGGTAGTAGTAATAATGTTTGTTAGTTTTAACGGTTTACATTCATTTTGCTATTATAAAAACGTATTTTTCTTTTACTAGTTCTAAAAATAATAAGGAATACATTCCAAAAAAACACTTTTTGAATAAAAAAGATTATAAGGCTTAAATCAGTGATTTTTTTCAACATAGATTTTTGAATGTATACGTAATAACATAGATTTTTTAATGTCTACCTTAATATTTTAAATTTTCTTGGTATTGTTAGTTGATTTACTACTTACATAGATTATATATAAAACGAATAATTATTTACATACTGTTATAAAAGGTACTTTTAATACATAGTTAAGAAGAAATTATAGTTATTTTAACAGACTGCTATTTTTGTAAAATTGTATACAATATTATTGTTAAATAAGTTATAAGTTTAATAGTTTTAATACGGCAACGGTTTTGTAATAAAGTTTATACTAAATCCAATTATTCGGAGTTTTTATGACTACTTAAAAATTAACAAACTTCTTCCATGGTTTTCTGTATTTTCAGAGACCTATGGAGAATCTACTACTTTTGGATTATCAAGTTAAAATAAACCAGTCTTTCTATTTAGCCCTAATGGGGGGGACATTTTGCTGGGCAAAGGCCTTCCTATCTCTTTTCCACAGACGTCTGCCCACTGTTCAGTTCAGTCCTTTCCGTGGGCGTTGTTCGTTAAGTTCGTCCCTCTTTTATGTTTTGGTCTGAAGTGATATTAAATAGGACGCAATTTTTTTTAGCCCACGTCTCATCCGACGGACGGCAGACATGTCTGGCCCAATTCAACTTAATATGAGGGGAACAAAACTTAAATTTATTTGGTCATCGTTTTGAGTAATCAATACGCTTTAGAGATGTTTTTTTTATTGTTTTATCGTAAGTAGTGGTTGAAATTAGATCATAATTCATTTATAATTAAAGCTAGCTAAACTTGACTAGGACGTGGACGCACCACGACCAGGAGGTATTGCTAACAAATGCGACCATGTATACAGTCTTTAAAAAAGTATTTTTTTTATTATTATGTCCTAATACTAAAAATTTCAAGATATGTGAGAACTACCAACCCTTAGTGGGCCCGCATGATAGATTTTGGCCCTGTCCTTGCAGAAAGGACGCCTGTGACCCAGCAGTGGTAACATTATAGCCTAATGATGATGTTATCTTGATTTATTATTATCATCAAAGAAATTTACATTCAAAGAAAACAACGCCTTATTTTCTTAACACATTGAATGATAACAAAGATTTTAAAAAATTTCGAACTGCACCGTAATTAAGTAACACATTTTCAATCACAGTATTAATCAGTTCGAAGGAAATTGCTAATCCATTGCTTTATAAATATGTTCGAAAAAATTGTCTGCTCAACAACGTAAATAAAGCAATGAATGTTGATAATGTCAAAATAAAAGCAATTTCAATTACGCGATTACTCCGCTTGTTCCTTTTCACCACATACCTAAGGCTAGATATTAAACATCTCGTTTCTCTTTCAGACACAGAACGCCGACTTATCACGCTGCTATCTGGCAGAGTTCTTCTTAAACTGGATGGATATACTTTCTATAAGGCGACAAATTCCAGCGTGATCCACAACAGATGGAAGTGCTCGGCGTACGGCACGGACAACTGTCGTGCTTATGCTGTCCTTAGCGAAGACAACTCCTACATCATCAGGTCCCACCTCGTCCATAACGGCCATAATAAACCACTACTAAGGTTTCTTAGCAACGGACGATATGCTACATTGTAAATATACACTTATTATTTAAATTTCTCCCACCGTAGGTACATTAGGTACTGTTCTATTTATATCTCGTATTTGAATATTATATAGGAGACAATGTGTCTATATGTTTTAAGTAAGTTATTGCATTTTGGCGGATTCTTTCGTCGTTAGCTGTAGGAACGGTCAGCAACTAAAGTCGGTTAACGCTGTAACTTTTACATGTAATTGACACGAAATTATTAGAAATCCATTTTTTTATTATTTCTTGCAGTAAGATCACGAGAGTACGGACGTAAAAATATCGTGGCGGGATTTTATCGCGCACAGGATTTTCCACCCTCGATCTTAAACCGAGCGAGCAATGAGAATCCAACAGAAGGCATACCAGCACGTCGAAAAACTCATTTCGATTTTCAAATCTTGGCACTGAGCAGTGCGCGAATGTATACATGTTATGAAGTAATCATAATATGAAAGTAAATAAAAAAGACAAGCTTGGAGGTTCTTATTTATGATTATTTAAAACCTCAACGTTTGCCTTTTTTTTTAAATCACGTTGAGGGTTTATTAGTCGACTCGTCCGTATTAACGCGCCCGAATCGGGCGAATCGTTACTTTAATATAATATAATATTTTCTATAGGCGGCTCGCACAAAGTGTCGTGTTCGTGGGAGAAGGACAATCTTAAGAACGTGTGTTAGGAAATTGGCAAGTTATAAATAAAGCTTTAAGGAAACAACGACAAGTTCAGAAAAAGAAACAGTCACTTTTTAGGGTTCCGTTGCCAAATGGCAAAAAACGGAACCCTTATAGATTCGTCATGTCTGTCTGTCTGTCTGTCTGTCCGTCCGTCCGTATGTCACAGCCACTTTTCTCCGAAACTATAAGAGCTACGCTGTTGAAACTTGGTAAGTAGATGTATTCTGTGAACCACATCAAGATTTTTACACTAAAATAGAAAAAAAAAAATTTGGGGTTCCCCATACTTAGAACTGAAACTCAAATATTTTTTTTTCATCAAACCCATACGTGTGGGGTATCTATGAATAGGTCTTCAAAAATGGTATTGAGGTTTCTAATATCATTTTTTTCTAAACTGAATAGTTTGCGCGAGAGACGCTTCCAAAGTGGTAAAATGTGTCCCCCCCCCCCCCCCGTAACTTCTAAAATAAGAGAATGATAAAACTCAAAAAAATATATGATGTACAGACGCCAACACATCAAGCTACTACAATCTGTCAGATTTCTTTGATAGATTTTCGACTTTATTTCTAAAGCATTAGGTTCAAGGTTCATTGGGAAAAATTGACAGTTTCGGGTAGCTTGACCTGGTGGCGTCTGTACATAACCATGTTAACTTCCACCGAAAATTGGTTTGAACGAGATTCAGTAAGTAGTTTTTTTTTTAATACGTCATAAATCGATAACCGCAATTTACCTTTCATTTAATCAACTCAAATATAAAAATTAAATAAAAAACATTTAATTTCATAAGCATAAACCTTATACATAAACCGAGGATACCTACATGTTTGTACGGAACCCTCGGTGCGCGAGTCCGACTCGCACTTGGCCGGTTTTTTGTATCTTTAGTTATAAAACTTTGTTTTTTAGTAAAATACAAAACTTGCCAATTACTAAATACTAGTTTTTGGAGATATCGATTCGCCCACATATAAATTGAATTCATGCGAGCCCCCTATAGACAATATTATTAAGTGATGATTTGCCGTCAATTCGGGCGAGTTAATTCGTGCCAGCTATGTAATAAGCCACGTTAGATTAGGTAGCTAGATATTTAAAAAACAAAAATCGCCTACTAACTTTTGTTGCTGAGTGTAAGACGGAAGAAGAAGATGAAGTGTTTTGGAGTTAACCGATTCAGTGTGGCAGCCTTGTGACATACATACTTGTAAATAGAGTGTTTGCTAACAAATAATTCTTGATTCTACTGTTTTGCGAAACGACAAAGAAGCTGATAACATAGCCAATTATATATGTCTATTAAAATATTTCTCTTCGTCCCCGTAGCGTCGATCAGCCCAAAACTGAGCTCATAGAACTAATTTTAACGAAAATCTAACTACGCTTAACACAATCCTATGTGTAATAATCAATAAAAAAAATACATAAAAAAATAATTCTATCGAAGATGGATTACTGGTGATATTTATTAAATTAAGTATTTAGAATATGCACACTGTCACTCACATTTCAAATGAAAAAATATCAAAAAATTGCATTTCAGTAACAATGCAATTAACAGGTATGCATAACTTCGAGATATGAATAGTAGAGACAAAGGAGAAAAAAATATGTGTGTCTAGTAGACCTAATTCTAAAAAACAAAACAATTTGAGCTACAAAGACCTTCGCACTGTTGTGAGAATATACAAATGTGGCTGTAGGTACTATAGGTACAACTCTGCCTAGCCCTACGGGGAAACAAGCGTGGTGTTGTGTGTAATAATTGATACTTACGTTATGATTTTTAGGATTGGGTCGAAAATGCGAATACATTCCAGATACTGAAATACAGGGTGACGAAGCTGGAACGAACGGACCAGTATTTTCTCGGCCTCTGCCTAAGGGAAAAATACACTTCCCCGTGCACCTACCCAAAAAACATGGAAGAACCATGGGAAGAAGATGTAAAGTGTGCTTTAAGTACATCAAAAAAAGAGTCAGGGTTTTATTTGGTTGCCCTGACTGTCCAGGTTTCCCAGGATTCTGCTTAAACTGTTTTGGAAAAGGTCACAAATATTGAAACATCGGTTACTGCTCAGATAAATAAAAATCTTTATTAATACGAAAACCTTTGACATTGCTTAGGACTAGGATACATAGATTGTTAAACTAAAATTCACACGGATAAGGTAAATAAACTAGGTGATCCTGTGACTTAAGAGTCAGTGTTCTACTGTCACTGAGATACCGAAAACCTTTCATTTGGTGTTCGACCATTACAAAAATAGTAATTGGCATTATAGGTTACAAATAAGGTATGTATATTAAAATTAACAACAATATAAGATATCGATAGTGTTTGGACCACTTTTGTCAATTGTCCTTAATTATTTTGTAAATAAAGTTTTATTAAAAAGCTAGTTTTTTCATAAAACGTTTTAGACCTGCATGTCGTGCCGTCGCACTGAATCGGTTAATATTCATCTTTGAATAGGAGACACGATGATCTCTCAATATATTATTTCTAGGCAAGCGTCCATAATGGTCGATCACATCATCGCCATCGCTTTGTTTCGCCGATATACTAGTCAAATGCGAGCCTATCAATTAAAATAATATTTATAAAAACCTTATAATACTCAAAATTACTCGAATAACTGTATGATCTAAATTGTAAGCCTCCTGAGGGATAATTGCGTAACACACTAACAGTAGGAATGGCTTTCATTTTGACAGTTCAACAACATGCATTGCGTTATTTACGTTGTCGAACATACAATTGTTTTGAATATATGAAGCAATGTATTAGCAACATACTTCAAAATAATTCAGATTCTGATTGAAAGTGTGTTACGGTTATAAGGGTGCTGGACTACCTTTGATATTATTTGTATTTCACGAATGAATAGTAGCGAACTGGCTTCATAAGCAAAACGTATTACTTGATACCAAAATACAATAGTTTTTAAGTAATTTATTGTCCTATCTATACGTATGATTAATAAAAATGAATAAACAATATTTAAAATAATATTATACTTACGCTTTCATTAGTCCTTATTTACTGAAAATATTTGTAATCTTAATCGTATCTTAATTATTGTGTACCAATTTTCTGCAGATCCCACATTCATCACATTAGTATCTGGGAAAGTTCTCCTAATGGTTGACGGTTATACTTTTCACAAAGCAACGGGACTCAAGAGTATAAGACATAACAGGTGGCGGTGTTCCTCGCACCATAAGAGATGCAACGCCATCGTGGTACTGACTGACGACGAGACCATGATTCTTAGGGCTAAGTTGACACACGGTGGTCACGAACGACCTAAATTGCAACGTGTAGCAAATGGATTGTACTGTAAATTTAACCAGTCAAGCCTTCATTTATGAAAGAGGTTGTATTTTTTTTTACCTCGTCAACGTCTACCGTCTCGTCATTTACCGTGAATTTCGTTCATCATTAGACCCACAGCGTTGAAATATTTCGTTGGTTATCTCCAGTGGTCTCCAAACTGTATGTTGTACTTACTACTGTACCCACGCGTACTGTAATGTGGTGGGAAATATGGCACATTCAATATTGAAGAGCTTGAGTTTATTTGTAAAGCGTTATCTCTTTCACTTTTGTAAGTATATGTCGCAAATGGATTGTGGAATCCACTGTTTCACAAAACCGCTAGTGGTTTTATAAAACAGCTCCGTTATGTAAAACAGCTGAACAACGTGACATATATTTACATAATGTGACAGTTTCTCTAAAGTTCGATGTGTCATAATTAAGACAGTGTACGCATTGTTTTGACATTTAAATATATTATTTCAAGTTAATGTCATCAGAGAATTTTACTACGTTTTGAGGTTAAATTAGTTATTAATTAGAGATTTATTCAGCTTCGGGTTATCCTTAATGAATTGTTAATTAAATATTTACATGTTAAATCGTGTTTTATTTAAAAATATATTTTTAATTTCGTAAAATACTTACAGAATTCTCTTGCAACCACTTTTAAATTCCATAAATAACTTTTTAGCCACCAGCGTTTCTTAAAATGCTAGAGAATAAAGTGATGCGCATGTGATGCGAAGGGAAGATTGGAGTATGAGTTTCGATGGCTGTAAGGCGGGTAGGGGAAGACCAAAGAAACGATGAATGGACTGTGTGAAAGATGATAATATGGTTAGAAAGGGGATGACTACCGAGATGGCGACTAATAGAGAAGTTTGGAAGAAAAAGTCATGCTGCGCCGACCCCAAATTAATTTGGATGAGGAGAGGAGATTGATGATGATCTCAAAGTCTTTAATAGATATAACCACAGATATAAGTAAAGCTGCTCTTTGTGTTTATATTGTCGAAATAGTTGGTAGCCATTGTTCTAATAAAAATGGTAATAAAAAGAGCCACAAGAAAGAAGAACGCTTAATGTTAAGAAAGAAGAACGTCTCAGTAGATTGGCAAATACTCAATGCAAATGTATTTAATATTTAATCACCCTACATGTTATGTTTAGAATTAACATTTCTTCAGAAAAAAAACCAACGCATTAATTTTAAATCTCAATATAATTTATTAATCGATATTCACACAATTTATTACCTGCACTTCAACGTTTCGCAAAATACGCATTTTTTTTTTTCATTTTTTCTTTTGAAGTGATATGTCACGCTTCGTGTTTCGATTTACGAAATAGATTTAATTACTAGTCAAAGATATATTAAAAACTTACAATAGAAATTGTTCTACTGGTGTTATGTCGCGCCTGTCTCTGATGATTTCTATTTTTTTCAGAAAGTTGTTCATAAGGTCTTAACTTAATAGCTTTTAGGCCTACACGTAATGTAAACCGCGTAGTTTAAATTATTTTATTTGTGGAACGGCCTGCTCTTGACCCCGACGTCGCCTGGTGGAAAGCGATGAGATCTACGATGGAAGATAACTACATTCTCAGTTAAGAAAGATACTCGTTCAATAGGTTCTAGCAGAAAGCAGTAGAGGACAACACATTAAAAACTTTCAGGGTCAAATAACTTCTATATTTTTTACAGGTAAAAAAATTGTCGGTGGAATATTCCTGGTCAACGAAAACAAGAGGGTTTTAATATTTAGGGAGTTTGTCTACGAAGAACAAAAAATCAATCCAACTGATGATGTGGTTATGTGGAAGTGTATGAGAGCGAACTGTCCTGCCCATATACTTATGAATAAGTTTAAGAAGATGGTGAAAGAGGCTCCGCATCACAACCACGAGACTACTGCGATGTGGTCGAAGAATAAAATCAAGTTCAAAATTACAGCTAACAATGCTTAATACATTGTTGCCAAGGCTGCAGATGAAATGTCGTGTTCAAGATCTATACTGTACAAATCACACCAAGAAAACTTAGGTGAAGTGTTATACTGATTGTGACTTGTCAATAGTGTGATGTAGCGACATCTACTACCGCGCAAACAAAGTTTACCGCACGACTAAGATATTTAAGGTATATCTATTCATACACGAAATATTTTAAGAGGTATACCTGTAGGTGGTAAAGAAGCTATAGCAACGAAAAAAAATGTTTCTAAGGATGTTTTTTTTTTTTTTTCATTAAATATTTATAAATTATTTGACGCACGTAAGAAATATTGGCTCCTTCTTATTTTTTACGGCCCGTGACACCGCGGCCATGCTCGTGCCGTCCGGTCGTCACCCTCGCAGCGTCAGGAGGGCCATTCATAGAATTTGGAGTAAAGGTTTTATGCAAAACGTCTCAAGTAGTTTTAAAATTATAATAATTACGAAAATTCAAAAACGCTTAGATTAAAATTTTCTTTTTGCTTCTATAGCTTCTTTACCACCTACAGGTGTATCTACCCTTTAAAATATTTCGTGTATGTATAGATACACCTTATATACAATGTCCTGACTTTAACTGTCGGGTATTTCCGATCCAGCGTGTCCCTTGCTGCGACACCCTAGACCGAAGTTCGTGCCTCCAAAGGGTGCCCGTAGCGTGTACATACATACATACATACAATCACGCCTTTTTCCTATGGGGGTAGACAGAAACCACGGAACGCCACCTGCTACGATCTCTACACACTCCTTTTGCCTCTTTAAGGTTCATACAATTGGCCATACACACACGCCGGTTGCGAGTACTACGCACCTGACCTTTCTGAAGAACATCACCAATAAGGTCACTATATGTCCTCCTAGGGCGTACCCTCCCGGTGTTTCCACTCACATCTGCCTTGTAAATACCTTTTGTGAGTCGTCCTTCATTCATCCTCTCAACATGACCAAACCATCTAAGCATACTTTTTTCAATTTTTGTCACTACATCTTCTTTTAAACCACACCGTTCTCTTATCACATCATTCCTCAGCCTATCATTCATAGTCACACCACACATGCTTCGCAAGGAACGCATTTCCACAGCATTTATTCTACTTTCATGCTTCTTTTGCCACACCCAACATTCACTCCCATACATAAGCGTAGGCACCAGTACTCCATTGTGAACAGCCAGTCGAGCCTTATTGGACATCAATTGGTTGGTCACAAGTGCATGTAAAGCACCATTTACTTTGCGTGTAGTCATAGTTTAAAGTTTTTAGCCCTGGCTGGAGTTCTTTATTTATTGACGCAGGCACAGGCAAGTTCTGTTAAGTAGCTGACAACCTCTTAGTTGACCTACAAGAAGGTTTTAAAAAAAACTACCGCCTGGTAGTTGGCCACCAGGCGCAACACCCGTCAGGTCTGAAAATATCCTCCCTTTTCTATGGCATGCAGAGTGAATTTTACACCCTGTTCCACATACTTCTAGAGTGTCACCCCCAGCATCGGGTGGAACGCTAACTTCACCTAAGTTTTCAAGGATTTTTTAATACTGAATAGGATTTTTACCGAATTTAAATTAGAACTTGTAAATATTGGCAGACGGATTTAAATTTGAACTTGTAAAGATTGGATACTACTAATATTACCAACGCCCACCATAGTTGGTAAGAGGCTAGGCAGGTGATGATGCCTTGCAAATATTGTCTAGTTTTAAATTCTTTACTTTTTTGAAGGGCAGGGGAAATTCTGGTTCGCGTCAATGACTTGCTGATCTCAACCATATGTCTGTAGACTCTGTAGCTATGAGTTTCACGTGGTGCGCATATCCACCATTAAAAACCTGATAAGTTATTGAAGTGGAAACTTCTTTAGCCTATTTTTGGACATGCTAACGCGACACGGGATACAGTGACTAGTTGTTTTGTTTTTCCAAAGTGTTAAGTTTTCTCTTCTATAGGCAGTCCATGACTAACTTGTTTGTCTTTTGTTTGTTCCGTTACTTTTTATAGGTTAGGTTCGTTAACAATTACAACTTTCAAATATTTAAGTAGTATGTAAATTAACCATGGGTTAAGTCCCAATTTTAGGAAAATTAGTAGTTAGTCACGGATGTATTATTATACTTACCATCCGCTATGAAATGGTGGTTCTTATTTGTAAAGGATGGTAATTTTAGTTTACGCGGTCACCTGTCCGTTGGCCTACATTCCATACTAACGTTTTTCTTCTACGTCGAGAAGAATGCGTGACACCCGTCAGTTTCAAATAAACGAATACGTGTTATGCGAATTTGATCTTTATGATTTACTAAAATTGTCGCACTGACAGATGTCAAGAATGCATTTTCTCTACGGGCGGACCGTTATCCTTTTTTAAAATATGTTCCGTGTTTTGTTTTTTGCCGTATTTTGTTTTCAAAGTTTGTATAAAGCAACGCCAAATAACAAAACATAGTGACATGGTCCTGTTAGATATACATTGTTTTCGTTTTTGTCTGTGCTTGTTATCCTGTCTGTATCTTTTTGTGTTTGTATATGAGTCTTTTAACATTAAACTAATTTTATTTATTTATTTATTATATCTTAAAAAATATTTTTACTATTTTTAAATTTATATAAAAAAAAACAAGAATACGTCAGTATAGGATGAATGCTAACGGCCTTGGAACCGCGTTTCCACTTTTGTGAGATTCTTAAGTTTACTGATCTCGGTACTTACGTGTTTTAAATATGTATAAATGATTTTAAAAAACCTCATACAGGCAATGCCTATGCCTTTCATGAAACTGCCATAGTGGTAGTTTTTTATCTGTTTTAAATATCTAGTGAGTATTATACCTAATACTAAAAATAGTTATTTTGTTTTTGTTTTATAAATAAATACTAATATTTACCTACAGTTACTTTTTCTGACCTAAAACATACTCTTAGGGCGAGTTACACCAATGAAACTGAACGGGATCAGCTTACCCATGTAAACTGCGTTCAAGACCTGTCATCGTCAATATTCCACAATAATGACACTGACAGCTCTTCAACGCAACGGTACGGTCCGGTCTTTAAAGTTATTTCATCGCGATCTTAGGAAACGAAAGAATGGGAAAAAATATCGTTTATTTTGTGGAAGATGCAAACACAGACAAATTAGAATAGAAACTTACATAACAAATAATACAAATTTAAAAAAGACATCAACTAAGCAGTTCGAGCATGCTTTATTTATCATGAAGTTACAGATACACGCTCGCTACAGATACCATACCATAGACATAATGGCTAACGGAAACTAATGGCAAAACGAACGGGAAGATAAAAGGTTTTCTAAGAAGGGAGTGAACGGTCACACACTAACAGCTGTCCAAATATAAAGCGTTTTGTTTGTTACCTCCAAAGAAAAAATGGAACGTTTACAGGATGACTACGTTGTCCGTCTGTCTGACGAGAAGCTTTTTAGCGGGAACGCTCGTAGGTATCATTTTGAATTTAATATCTAATACGTACATAGGTCTAAGGTCAAGCTTCTAAGTCAACGCAATAAAGATAATATGGTCATTTATGTCGTCAATTTTGCTCGTTTTGTTGAACTAGAATCTTTAAATTTGGTCAGAAGCAAGGTCCTACAGTACAAGTAAAGGAAAAAGCCCCAAAATCGTTAATTAGTATTTTTTTTTTTAAATTAACTGTAACGTATGATGTATGCGATAACATGTTTTTCAACTACAGTGTTAAGTTTATTCTTGGGATAAATTTATCTCGACTACGGAATCCTGTATGGTCCGACACCTACTAGGTCGGTTTTATCACATGAATGTCAAATATTGATGAAAATGACTTTATTGACGGCCGTTATAATATGATGGAACCTCGAAAATGGAATACTAAAACTAATCTTAATTAAAATTCCAGGTGAAATGATGGAACTTGTCAGTGGCGCTCAACTGTTTAAATTCAACGGTTTCACCTACAGCTTCCATTGTGGATCGAAGAAAGGCACGACGCGGTACAAATGTTCTTCGAGAATGAAGCACGACTGTCGGGCATACATTATTGCGGACTACAACATGATCGTCCTAGGTGGAGACTTGAACCACAGGCACCCGACCCCTGTCTATTTCATGCATAACTCTGGAAAGTGGAGTCTGGATCTGTCGACGAAGGCTATTAATAAACCTCTTAATGTACTGTATACGCAGAAGTATGTTTAATAATAATGCCGGCCTATATTTGTCCCACTGTTGGACAAAAGCTTCTTTTTATAATGACAAGTCACATGCAAGTACCACGCTTGCTCAAGATGAATTGGCGATTTCAGACATATGGTTATATAAGGAAATATATTGCTCATGTACGTGTGTATGTCACTGAACTCCTAAACGACTGGACTTATTTTGATTATTATGTTTGTGAATGTTTAAGAAGTCCCTGGATGGCTTAGATTCACAATTGTACCCGGTAGGTGGCGCTGTTCGGGTCCCACAACGTTTGTCAAGTCCGCTAGCTATATAAGTCGCGATTTTCTTGCGATATTTTTCTTTATTGATGTTAGTAACTTTATCACTGGACCATCGCAAAGTATGTTTAATTATACATGAATGTTGTTGAGGAAATATTGTTAAGGTGTAAATGAAATGTAAAAAAAATGTAATGAAATGTTTCGTAACACAGAACTTAGTCGACGTAAACACGGACGTAGAAAAAAGGGTGTCGAAAATTGGACACTGTCCTTTATTGTTCGATTTTCAACGAGTTCCAGTGCGCGAAAAATATTAATAAATAATATCCATTATGTATGTCTTAGTCTAATTATTTAGTAACGAGCGAGGCTGGAGGTAAGATGTGATTATGTTTTTAAGGAGTACCCCTCAAACGATCAATGCAAAATAGTTATATGACCTAATATAAAATATGTACATACTTATTGATAATGTAGGACTAATTCTATTGTAATTAAGATTATAAGTTGGCAATCAATTAACCTGTTCAGGTGGAGATTCACGACTCCGCCTCGGAGTGTAGATGTGACGCAGTCCCTCAAACAATGCGGCACTTGATATCTTGTCCAGCGTGTCCTGTTGTTAGCACGCTACAGTGGTTGATGGATGCTACTGAAAATGCTAAGCTCGTAGCCAAATACTGGGCTAACTCTATTTAGATTGCTATCGCCACGCTAAGAAGAAGAATCAGTTATGTCAAGTAACACTTACGACATACTTGAGCAATGGTGGCCCAGTGGTGGCTCCGACTTACGAGCTGTAGGTTGTGACTTGGAATCTAGACAGGCACTTTAGTTGTGTGTATTTAATTTCATCAAGGAAGGCATCGTGAGGAAACCGGCATGTCCTAGAATCAACAATTCAAAGCCGCACCGCCAACCCGCACTGGACCCGCGGGTTGATTATGGCCCGCTCCCTATCACAGGGAGTACACCTGGTACCAGTAGTGGGAACATTATAGGCAGATTATGCACTCTTAGTTATTTACTGTGAAATGTTTTATTAGAAATTAGTATCTACTTGAAAGTAATAGGCTCGCCTCCTATTACATGGGACTTGCGAAATGTGTGGAAGTTGTATTATGTCAGAACTTAAATACTTAGTTACCTATCCTTATTTATAAATTCATAAAAGTGACTGAATGTACGCACGGCTACATAATCAAGCAATATCATTTCCAGTATAAGCTGACTTCTGATTGTACGGAAAGTCTATACAATGCGAGGTCTGTTAAAACCGGAAATATATAGCTTTAAATAGATAAAGCCTATACAATGCGAGGTCTGTTAAAACTGGAAATGTATAGCTTTATACATATAGATACTAGCTGACCCGGCAAACGTTGTTTTGCTGGGTGAAAAAGAGTGAAAATTTATATATGCATGTATTTTTCAATGCCAAATCATAACAAAATAAAAATAAAAAAAAATTGACAAAAAAATTTAAAAAAATATTTAGGGTTGGGTCACCCTTATCATTTAGAGGTATGAAAAATAGATTTGACCGATTCTCAGACCTACCTGATATCCACACAAAATTTCATAAAAATCGGTCCAGTCGTTTCGGAGGAGTTTGGTAAAAAACACTGCGACACGAGAATTGTATATATTAGATGAATGACTTCTTATTTCCTATATTTGTTTATTACCACATTTTTTGTACATATAAGTTTTATTATTTCTGTACCTGTATGTAGAAAATAAATATTTTAATTATTATAAAATACTTGTCTTGTATATGTTTATTGACGTTTCTTGGTGTTTAAAAATATAAATAATTATAGTTGAATATACCCAATTTTTATTAATTCCGCCCATATTTTGCATGGATTCTACCCATATTTGTGTAAGTACTAAATAAGTACGGGAATACTGTACATCATTGTACTACCCTTACGACAATTTATTTGGGATCGCCGCGACATGATTTTTCCCTCCATACTTCCCTATTGGTCGACATCTCGGTAGTCACCTCCTTTCTAACCATATCAACGTTCACACAGTCCATCCATCGTTTCTTTACCCTTCCCCTACTCATATCGCCATCCATAGTCATACTCAAAATTTTAGAGGAATTCTTAACACTACCAAAAAGTTTATTTTTGTAGTGGTGTTAAGAATTCCTCTCTCAGGCAGAATTTCGAGAGAAAAAATTGGTATCACTAAATTGCTACACAGTTTTAATTTTTTAACCGAGTTGCAATTTTGTACCTCAGAGGTATACAATAATAACACCACGTTAAATGAGAAAAAAACCACAACCAGAGGGGTAATTGCGTAACTTGCTATCAGTATCGGTTTCATTTTGATAGTTAAACAACATTCATTGCGTTATCCACTTTGTTGAGCCGACTATTTATTCGATCAAAGACGCAATGGATTAGAAATAATCTTTACTAGAATCAGAATTCATTTAAAATTTGTTGACTTATCAAGGAATAATTTCATTTTGTGCCATTATAAGGATAATGGCACAAAATGAAATTTTACTTTTGCAGATATTTTTTTTCTATCCTTGTAATCCTGGGAAAAGCCAGGATTACCGAACTAAAAAATAGAAAATAAATAATAGTTTATAAAATTAAAAAACACGCTTCGTGTAAATAATAATAAAACGAATTGGTATCAAGATACCAATTTAACAATCTGAAAAAACTTTTTAACAAAAAATTAAACCCCCGAAAAAACTGAAAAGCATAAAATAATAAACCTTAAAATTATGAGTCGGCGCTTTGAGTGATCTTTGTTCATTGATTTTTCAACGCCGACTCAAAATTTTAAGGTTTATTATTTTATGCTTTTCAATTTTTTCGGCGGTTTAATTTTTTGTAAAAAGTTTTTAGTTTATAATTTTTTGTGACTTGCATAATACTTGGCAAGGTATACCCTATCCAACAAAAAAAGAATTATCAAAATCGGACTATTCTGTATAAAGTTATGCGAGGTTATACATTACAATCAGTGAGTGAACAATCAATCATCCCCTGTTTTCCGACCCTTAGGGTTCGATTTTGTTTTCTAAATTTATATGGGACCACCTTGGGAGTATACCCTTTCCAATAGAAGAAGAATTGTCACAATCGGACCACTTTGTAAAAAGTTATGCGAGGTCATACATTAAAAAAAAATATATATACGCGTCGAATTGAGAAATTCCCCCCTTTTTTTTTTCGTCGGTTGAAAGAGAACCAACGCTTTCTTTTTTTTTCCAATAATTTTCTACTTTTTGTTTGATTTACTATGGAAGCGTGTTTTTAGTTTTCTGAACTATTTTTTTCTAGAACTACCTTAATATTTACATTATGAAGTATGAATAATACTTCATAATGTAAATATTAAGGTACCTAGTTATTACTATAATTAATGTGAATTTAAGGACTATGTGGGTCATTGTTCCACTTTTGATTCTGGCAGTTTGAGTATTTCCTCAAAATATCATTTCAGACAACTATTTACATGGTCTTCGCATGATGTGTCCAATATAAAGTCTGGACTTTAAAAGAGACTGACCACAGAGTTTTTTTCGGCCTTTCTTCTCAGAGTAGTCAGTTAGGAAACGCCGACCTCATCTAGTTTTTTTAGAAAATGTAATTGACGTGTAAAAGTGTTTATGTACAAACTTGCAGAAATAAAATTGACTATCAATTCCGAAAAAATGAAGTAAGTTCGATATCCTACAAGGAAACTTTTGAAGAAGTTTTCATACGAAATATACGAAGAGGATTTTCTGCGCTCACCCCGAAACCTATTCGAAAAACTCTAAAGGCCCATTTCGAGACTCAAATACAACGACTTACAAACATCATTACGATGGATTCCATCCAAGTTCCACGATTATATGTATAGAAATCTTTCATTTGCAGATGTCCCTGACTTACCTGAAGCAAGTGAGTAGCTGTATTGGTTGTTAAAAATAAATAATATTTTGATTTTCAGCTCTGTGAAGTAACTTTTGTTTCATTTTAGTAGTAAACCTCTCTCAAATTCAGAAATAATTCCATAGCGCTACATACTGTCCAGATTCATAACGTTTCTAGGTGCCAAATATGTTTATTAAGAGATAAACAATAGTATGATATCATAATGCTTTCTTAAAACACCTCATCATCATCATCTCAGCCGAAAGACGTCCACTGCTGGACATAGGCCTCCCCCAAGCTCCGCCACTTCGACCGTTTTTGTGCTTCCCGCATCCAGTGGATTTCTGCGGCCTTCACAAGGTCATCGGTCCACCTTGTGGGAGGCCTTCCAACGTCATCCGGTACACGTTCGCCACTCCAGAACCTTTCGGCCCCATCAGCTTTCTGTTCTGCGAGCAATGTACCCTGCCCACTGCCACTTAGTTTCGCAATAATATTAAGACACACTGATGAGTTTCTTCCAATCTCTTTAAAGCAACTATATCAAAATTGCACTCACAGTTTGACTGCGTATGTTTGCCCCTCCTGTAAAATGTTATTTAATCTTTTAAAATTTAATATTCCGAAAACGTGTCACAGGCTGCTGGCAAGTTTCCTCTCCATTTTTAACCGACTTCAAAAGGAGGAGGTTATCAATTCAGATATTTATATATTTTTTTTTATGTATGTTCGGCCATAACTCCGTCATATATAAACGGAATTGCAAAATTCTTTTTTTGTTCGAAAGGGGTTATTCCGAAATGGTCCCATATAAGTTTCATATAGATCTGATGATGACTTCCGGAGACAGACACCGGAACTCTTTAAAAAATGACAGCAAATCAACCGCGATTTCTGCTATCGCATAAATATGCATTGTTTGTTTGGAATTAGTGCGGGGTAGATACTATAACAAAAAATGTAAAAATAAAAACTTTTTTACAAAAAAAAAAAAAAACAACCGCCTTCCTTAAAAACACTACAAAGTGAAAAATAACTTTAATTTGGGAAGTCGGTTTCTTAGGATTTTAATTTAAAGTTTTTGTTTTTGTTTAAGGAAGTCGGTTGTTTTTTTTTTTTTGTAAAAAGGTTTTTCTTCTTCTTCTAGGCCATATAACTAAAATTTAACCTTTGCATTCAATATTACTTAGTCTTATTAGTTTTAACAAAATGCGTTTTTTTTTTTACATCTAGCCTAAAGCTCTGACCCATTATTTGCATTTCCAACTTTATTTTAATTTGGGTAAAGTTCTTAATACAAAAATGACGGCTTAGCGCCGGACTAAGTTGTAAATTTTGTAAAAAGAACGGCACCTCTATACCTACATATCGGGTTCTCAATTCAAAACAAGCTTGTTGGTTTAAACCAAGAAAAGCTTTTTTTGTAAAATGTGTTGTTTAAATATTTCTTAGTCTGTTACGGTGTACCATCGTGGTGAAGTCTGTAGTCCGTTACTATTAGTGTTTGAAACCTATTATTGGACATACTTAGTAACATATGTATCGCTGTTGGTTAACTACCTAAATAAAGAAAGCTACACGAATGTTTCACTGGAACCTTGCTTAATGTTACAGCGGAGCTCATTACAATAAAAGGAACCGGCAAACAATATTTGATGAAGAACGGCTACACGTACTACAAGCACATCGTTCTTAAATCAGGCGCTAGATGGAGCTGTTCGAGAACATCAAAATGTCGCGCATTCCTTTTAGTGTCTGAATACGGTGAAATACTCAAGTCTTTAGAAGACCATAGCCATGAAAGACCAAGGTATTATAAAATGCCTGATGGCACGTATGTCAAAGTGTAGAATTTTAATTGAGTGTGTTTTAAAGAATTTTTGTAAATAAATGAATAAATGTGAAAGTGATTGTTTATCTTATACCTTTAAACGAGCAATTCTTGTATATATGTATATATATATATATATATAATCTGAATCTCGGAAACGGCTCCAACGATTTTCATGAAATTTAGTATGCAGGGGGTTTCGGGGGCGATAAATCGATCTAGCTAGGATTCATTTTTATAAAATGTCGTTTTATTGGTGTTTTCAATTAGCAACTTTATCGATAATCAACTTGAACATAAACTTATTATTTTAAACACAGTATACCAATAAATACCGAGCAAAGCTCGGTCATCCAGATATTTTAGTTTTAATCAAAGTATGTTTGTAAATTATATTTTGAAAATAAATAGGGCCGGAAAAAGCAATGATGGCCCGGTAGTAACGGTCCCGACTTACGACTTATATACCTACTAGCTGACCGTACAGACGTTGTCCTGTTTCCTAGAATTCGATAGCAGCGGCACCTACCGGGTCCAATATTGAATCTAAACCATCCAGGGTGCCACCCAAAGGCATACAAACTGCCAGGGTCGCGAGATTGTTCAAACGAGATACCGTGACCCTGGCATATGGGCAACTGAAGGAACACGGTTGGGTTTTAGTCAGTAAAACTCTGACACTCCCGCTCCGCCCAGAGCGGGAGAAGTCATTTGATGATTTCCCATCCAAAAAAAAAAAGCATACAAAAATATTCATTCAAATCGGTCCATCCGTTTAGGAGGAGTTCAGTGACATACACACGTACAGTAGAATTATATAAATAAAGATATTTCATCAACACTGCTCTCAAAACGGTGTACGCAAACCTGCATCGTGAGGAAACCGGCATGTCGTAAAACCAAAAATTAGAAGACTTGTGATAACTACCAAATTAGATTACATCCCACTTCCTCTCGAAGAGAGGAGGCTTAATTGCCAGCAGTGGGAACATTATAGGCTGATTTTGCTTATAATACATTCCGAGTGACGTAACCCGAAGAATTATCAAACTCATGTGGCAGTGGGCTGGACAGATTGCTCGCCTGTTCTATACGGCCGATGGAGCTGAAAGGATCTGGAGTGGCGACCGCGTACCGGACGACGTAGCTCTCTTTCCAACGCCCACACAAGATGGACCGAAGACCTTGAAAACTGCAGGAATTGGCTGGATGCGAGAAGCACAGAACTGATTGAAGTGGTGATGCTTGGGGTGGGCCGAATTCCAGTAGCGTACGTCTTTCTGATGGCATTATTATGATGGTGATAAAAGTGTGTCTCCAAAACCGGGGCTGTTCGCTGACGATGACCGGTAACATAGATATCTAACACCCACGTTTGATGTGTGATACTACTTGGCCGCGCCATAGTGGAAATCAACTGTAATAATCGTTCCTTTGCAGACATTGAACTGATTTCCAGCGTAACGTAATAGAAAGAGATGGAGGGGAAGCAAGTCGGACCATATTTATTACTTTGAACTGCTATTATGAATAATATCCGTGTAAAGTGATCATTTTATCACATTGTCTAAACAATTTAGTCATTGTATGGGTAGTTCTACAAACTAAGGAATTTTTGGCGGCTCAGCCAAAATCTGATAAAAAATTGTTGGTAAAATTTGTTTTGGATGGGATACTATTAATTACAATTGTTTCTAGATGGTCACTAAAAATAATTAAGATTCACAAGTGTCGAATTCTCAGGATCCTACAGTGTCCCTCGTACAAATTTTAGTTCAAAGTGCGTCGTGATACATTTACTTCTATTTTAGGGTCTTAAAATAATCCCAAATTAATAAGTTTACTATTTTTCCTGACTAGGTAGAACAATTACTATAGTATTTCCTTAAACAATATTGAATAAATCTGGTTTACATTTTGTCCCCACGATTGTATATCAGTAGCCTGTTCGGTGTTGAATTAGCAAATATTCAATAGACTATTTGCCGTGCGTCTTTACCTTTCCGCTGAGTCGATAGTACCTACGATAGAGACAAAGAATGTCATCTATCTATTCTCACCTAGCACGTTGTTTAGTGAGCCGAGTGCGTTCGGTGAGTGAAGTGGTGTCGTAATCAGTGGAGTTCACAGAATCCCGGTAAGATTTTTATTTACGAAATAAATAATGAATATGACTAATTTTAGCGTACCTATTGATATGTAAGATGCTATCACATAGGCCTAGTTTAGGTTAATTTTTGTTGAAAGTTATAAATTGGTGTGTTTATTTTATTTTTAGACAGAAATGATCAGGAACCTGGCTTCAGGCTGTCCAATTGATACCCAGGATACTGAGAACCATCCAAGATCCGATCATATTAAAATTATTGTTTCTGTGCAATAATAGTATTTTTTTACACATAAACATTAAACTACAAATAAATAATTTAATATATAAATTTAACTTACTCTTGTAATGTGTTTATATACTGCTGTTAAGTTTTGGTAGTGGTCTAAGTAAAAGTATTCTTATAATTATTTAGAAACGTCGGATTAAAAGTATAAAAAACAAACATTTAATCGATCTTACAAATATTATATTTGAATATTATATTTTGTTACACAGGAAAAATGGCGCCAAAAAAGAAACAGACCAATGAAGAAATATTAGAAAAGAAAAGGATAGCTGAGAAAATTAGATATGAAAAAATTAAGAACGACCCTCAGAGATTAGTGGCTGAAAAAGAAAAAAGAAAGCAAAAGTATAAAAAGCTGCGAGAATCTGGCAAAAAGAAACTTGTTTCTGAAATGTCGGCTTGTGAAAAAAGGCAAGCTCGTAAAAGTTGGAGGGAATACTCAGACAAAGCCTACAAAAAGAAAAAGTTAATAACCAATATGATAAATTTACCAATTTGTTAGAGAAAATACTCTGTCTAGTTTAGATGATGAACCTGTAGGTCCTGAGTTCCGTGATCATGAAAATTTACTTGCTGAGGTTGTTACCTCAGCAAGTAAATTTTAAGATAAATGTTCCTCAAACATTATCGCCAAAGCCAAATCCAAGATTGAAATCAGCACGAGAACATTACCGGATGGGTTCACTAGAATACTCTAAAGGATCACGGCAAATATTTAAAGACGTCTACGAAAGTGAGACGGAATCAAAAGATCAGCCAGATGATATGAGCGTTGCAAGCAATCTTACTTTAAATTTGGAAAATCCAGAAGTTTTAGCCACCATACCTGATTTGCAAATTGACCCGACTACTCTCTTCCCAGACCTATCACAAGAGTTATTAAGAGAAAAAAGAAATCAAAGAAAAGTTAAAACCCAAGAAATAAAAGTTGATACTGTCACCGAACAACCAAAAAAGGAAAAAGAAATTATAGCGAGGATAGACAAAGTTAAAAAAGCGGCTTAATACAAAAAACAAGACTCAAGACAGAAAAAGAAATTCAATTCTAGAAAACAAACAGTTAAGAAAATAAATCAAAAAAAGCACAGACAAATAAATACTAGTTCAGTGACTGCGAGTGCCTCATATGTGGTGTTCTCTACAGTGAAGATACGACAGGAAATGACTGGGTCCAGTGTCTAATACGTAATAATTGGGCACAAGATGGATTTATTAAAGGTGAATCTACATTGTATACTTGCCCTGGGTGTTTAGTTGATTGTGATTACAAAAAATAGTTTAAAAGAATTGAAACGAGACTCAACGTTATTATTTTTGTTTCTAGCTTTAAGTAAAATACTACATTGAAGTGTCGTTTAGTCACAACTTCTTACAAAAACATTATATTGTTAGCTTTTTTTTTTCTTTTTTTATTTTTTTTTTTTCAGGGTGGGAAATCATCAAATGACTTCTCCCGCTCTGGGCGGAGCGGGAGGGCATGTCAGACTTTTACTGACTAAAACCCACCCGTGTTCCATCAGTTGCCCATGTGCCAGGGTCACGGTATCTCTTTCGAACAATCACGCGACCCCGGCAGGCATCGGTCCTAGTAGACCCCTACACTGCTGCTGACATCTCTTTGAGGCGCGCGTGGAACTCTGCGCGCCGTCGACCCGAGCTTGGTCCTTACCGGGCGGCGAGCTACCCATTGCTCGCCACCCGCAAGCTCGCGCCTACGGTGGCCGGGAGTCCGCAATCGACTCCCGACGCCCGGGGCGTCTCCTCCTGCGGTGGCTAGGGACGTGAGGGCGCAGAGACTGCCACTCCCTCACGCGCCCCGCCTCCTCCTTCGCAAGCATTACTGCTTCGCAGAAGGAGGTGACGGCTTCCCATTCCCTCTCGCTCCGTACCATGGCTCGCACCAGGGCCGGACGCGAGAGGTCGCCGCCGCCGATCGCCTCCAAGAGGACACGGCGGTGTTCCGCCCTGGCAGGGCACACCTCCACCGTATGCTCCACCGTGTCCTCCAGACGATCCTCGCAATGGAATATTGTTACCTTTAAGAGATATTTTATTATTGAGAGAGACTATTATTATTCTTATGTTCAATAATCATTTGATGATTAATGTTCCTGCTGAAGGCTGTTTTAGGTATAGAATTAGGATCTAAGCCAAGTTTAAAACTACTTTTTGTTATTCTAAAAGATACATTGATTATTACAAATTAATGTTAAGAGGCAAATTTTTAAACTTTGTGAAATAAATTATTGATCTCGATAAAGATTTGTTGTTTTCTTCAGCTTCCTGGTGACACTCTCAGTTTCCTGTGGCTCGATTTTTTTAAATGGCCATAAATAAAAAAATATTAAATATTTTGACTGTTCCCTTTAGGATAAGCTAAAAGACACTGTACTCTAGTTATTAGACTGAATTCCGCCACCAGAATGTATGAAAAATGTCGGGCCGGAATCAGACTCGAATTTTTCTTTAGTTTGTAGAACTACCCATATATAATAACCAGACATTATGTATAATAGCTATTTAATCACTATGACTGTAACATATACATACTTAGAAAACAAAAATACACAAAAGGACAAAAAAAAACTCACTCGCATAGGCTGTTTAGTCGATATACAATGTCGCCCATGCGCATGTGACCGCCCGTAATTTCCTGAATATTCATGAAAAAAAGTCGAAAATAAACTTCAAAAGGCACCAAAAGTTTTTTTTTTTTTAAATACACAATTTTTTTACCGAAAAAATGACTTCGATTCCGTAATTTTTTTTCGTAGTCGATCATTTTTTAGTAAAAATGTTAATTAACCTGTTAAAATAACTCATAAGCTTTTGGAAATAATAAACAGAATCCAAATCGACTCATAAACTTCGTAGATGTGTCAAAAAATAGAAAGCAAATCTACAAACTCTACTTAAAAATTTCAAATTGAATAACATGAAAAATGTTATAGATAGACCCCCCTTTTGAAGTTTATTTTCAACATTTTTTCATGAATTTTCAGAAAATTACGGGCGGTCACATGCGCATGGGCGACATTGTGTATACAGTAGCATAAACATTATTATTGTAGACAAGTCAATGTTGAGGCAATTTTGGTGTGTAACTACCTGCTTTCTAAAATATGGCGGTTGTTTATGCTCAAGGGGGATGCTTACGCGCGGGATGGCAACGTTGCATTTCTAGTGACTTTTCGTAATTATTTTATATTAAACTAGCTTCTGCCCGCGACTTCGTCCGCGTCAAATTTTACTCCCCTGACCCTTCCTGTCGCATCGAATTGCCTGCCAGTTTTCGTCAATTTTTCGTTGCTGCTCCGCTCCTTTTGATTGTAGCGCGATATTATAAAGCCTCAATAAATAGGCTACCCAACACAAAAATATTTTTTTCAATTCGGAGCAGTAGTTCCTGAGTTTACCGCGTTCAACCAAACAAACTCTTCAGCTTTATAATATTAGTATAGATTAAATAAATCAAAGTATATTTGTTTTTCAGCGAAGCACTAGGTCGTTAGTATTTATAATTATTTATAGAATAACTCGCAAACATAAAAAATTAATCGTAATAAGGACTAAATAGTAACGGTGAAAAAATTAGAAACTACCTTATAAATACCAAACGTCTAGTGTTTGACAGTAAATTGTACTTTACTTTTATTTAAACTTAATAAGATAATCACGGTAAATCACTTGAATTGCGACGATGCCAGCCCGCGCTGGATAAACGCTCATATTCAAATTCTCTTACGTTTTTTTTTTTCAGTTTGCAGGTCAGTGTCATGTGTATGTTGATTCGAATATAATTCGCGTTTGTGTTCACAAATTATAATCATTAAAATCATCAATACACCCCTCTAAATTCATATAATCCCTCTGAATGACTTTTTCATGAATTAATTAATAGAGTATTTGCAAAAAGAAAATTGAACGTCTTCAGCTGCCCCGGCGCTTCTCTCCCTAAGGGCAGATTTTACCAACGTCAGGTATCTTTTATCCTGGGAATTAAATCGACGTTTGACAGTTTCAGTACGAATAAACTGTCAAAAATTCAAAATTTATTCTCTGGATATGACTTATTCTAGGTATAAAAGTTTGGTGAAATTCGCCCTAAAAGTAATTAATTTATGCTTATAAATAAACGCGTGCGACTGACGTCCTCAGAGAAAACAAATATGACAAAAACTATCGCCGACTTAACTATAAGAAACAATATATACATTTTGAAATAAACTTGTATGTTTGTCTCTCACCATTTCATAATTGCGTGTCCAGTTCAAAAAAAAAATGAACTAATCGGATTTTAAAAGACAATTCATAAAAAAATGGCTTATGCCTAAATAAAAACAGCCGCACAATTCGATCGATCAGGTATAGCTACGCTTGTCGCGGTTGGTACGTGGACGGGTGATCATCTTTACAGACCCCTCTGTGCCTCGTTAAGCCGTTGATCCATGCTGTCATCCTTGGATTTTTGAAAGTCGTTACAGGCGGTCAGAAGCCCGAAAGTCTGACAACCAATCTTACTAAGGGGTATCGTATTACCCAATAACTGGGTTGTGGAGGTCAGGTAGCTAGTCGCTTCTTATTAAATACTGGTATTCAGCTGCATCCGGTGAGACTGGAAGCCTACCCTTTAGTTCGGAAAAGGCTAGGCAGATAATGAATTCATAAAGAGTTTCTGAAATGCATCAGAAACTAGTTTCGTACCTACGTCACATCATATCAAGGCTTCTGCAGACAGGGTGCGACGCGACCCTAACTGAACAATTTCTATGAAAACTTCAAGGAAATTATTATTTTACAGTCGTGTGCTGTCTCGTCGCGCCTGTCTGCGGCACCCTTCAGTCTCTTGTCCTTATCGCATTTTTTTCCAAAGCGCAAACGGACTGTTGGGTTATAAAAAGTTGATCAGACCCATATAAGTTTTATAAAAGTAATATTTATGTAAGTATCCACAGGATCGCAGTCTCCTAAGATTACCAGAAAGATACCATCAAAAAAGACACTTACACGTATGAAATTTAACAACTCTTCATGAAATAAGAAGCCTAGCTCTTAAACTTCAGCTACTGACTAAATTAAGAAAAAAATAGGTCTAGGATAATCGAATTTTAATTGAATTGAAACTTGTTTGATATTTTATTTTCTTTCCAAACTGAATGACGCATCTTCTTTCGCAATAAGTTAGTAACTTTTTCAATAAGTAACTACAACATTTTGGAGTCACATTTACTATACTGATTTTTTCTTTTCAGCTTGCATCATCGACATGGCTAACGGAAAAACGTGGGTCCTATACCGCGGTTACACATTCTTCTTTAGGTACAAAATGAAGACAGGACACAAGTGGGTCTGCACCAACTTCCCCCGGTGTAAATCGTACCTCTGCTTGGATGACCAGAACAATATCATCAAATGTGTACTCGAGCATGGTCATGAGATGCGACCGGTCCATAGGTGTCCTGATGGAAAATACGTCAAGTTTTATTGATGTCTACAGAAATTGGTTATCGTTATTTTTGCAATACCCTCAAGTTATTCAAAAGCTATGTCCACACTTCTTGTGTACTTTTATGCCCTTGATTCTTTTTGCGAGGAATGCGTAGTACGCTAGAGCGAATCTATCAAAACTGTGTACATGTACAGGTTCGGAAATTATTTCGCTTAATTACTACCAACTTATATCATCATTCTCCTGCCGTTATTCCAATTTATTAGTGGTTCTTAATTTTTACTGTATAGTTTTGGGATGTTGGGGATGTTCCGTCACTTCTTGTGCACTTCATGCCCTTCTTGATTCTTTTTGCGAGGAATGCGTAGTACGCTAGAGCGAATTTATCAAAACTGTGTAAATGTACAGGTTCGGAAATTATTTCGCTTAATTACTACCAACTTGTATCATCATTCTCCTGCCATTATTCCAATTTATTAGTGGTTGGTCATTTTTACTGTATAGTTTTGGGATTTTGGGGATGTTCCGTGTGGTGGCGGACGTAAAAAATAGCATCGTCTCATTTCTTCCCAAGGATGTCGTAAGAGGCGTCTAAGGGACTTACTAGAGAATGGGCAGTAGCGTTCTCTTTGCATTTGACCACCATATTGCGATCGCCAACCCGCCTGCCAAGCGTGGCGATTATGGCAAACCTCTCCAAATTGGGGGAGGCCTAGGTCCAGTTGTGGACATCATCAGCTGAAATGATGAAATGTTGTCTGGACTCATCCCAAGTTGTTATTAAAGATGTTAAATTAAGTTTATAGTTTAAAATAATATGCAGATTGTAGTTATAGCCACAATCTGCATACTATTTTAAACTATAAACTTCGGAACCCAAGGGATGTCAGGAAACATTGAAATATATTCATTTTATACTGACACATTAACAATATAGACTTGAGTGTTTAAATAATGGGTACCTATGTTAAAGTGATCATCAGAATCATGAATTTTTTACAACAGTTATTCGGGCGCTGGCCGCAAAATATGTAAATTTGATTATCTTCTTTGTAGTGTTTTTTTTATATTAGAATCACAACTAGACATAGGTTTGGATAGATTTATCTTGTTATGAAATAAAAACGTTTTTGAGAAATGTGTATTTTTCTAACCCGCATAGCGATCAGGTTAAATGACTATTAGCCTCATTGTGTCTGTGCCCAAAAAATGGTGGCATAATGCCACCGAAAATACCGACAACGATGACAATGTAGAAGTGGCGAAATATTGGGCCAACAAAATTTAATGGTCGATGGCATGACAGCGTATGGTATGACTACGATGAAAAAGAAGATTTAAATCTTATTATTAGGAAACTGAGACCGGTCGAATTGTCACGTGACCAGAGAGTTGGCATATTTTTTGGCCCAGTTTGTTCCGATACATTGTTCCCAATGAATACGGGACTTTCTTCTCGACCTCTCACCGATGTTCACAATAAAATTTCGTTTGAAACAAAATAAATTTAGAAAAAAAAAAAAACTTTGTAGTTGAGTTTCATTAGTTGGCCTCCTTCTAGAATAAGAGCGTTTGTTTTGCAAACAGATCCGATCTGAATGCGAGAACCGTCAGTCTAAAACAGGCATTTCATTCAAGGAGTAAATCGTCATGGCTTCTAACTCTTGATCCCTTGATGCTTGCTACAAATTTTTGCCAAACATTTTAAAAGAGTAACACTGGAGTTTTCCTTGCCCATTCTTCTCCATACAAAACTACCTTTAGGAAGAAACACCATTTTTTTTTTGGATGGGAAATCATTATATGACTTCTCCCGCTCTGGGCGGAGCGGGAGGGCGTGTCAGACTTTTACTGAATAAAACCCACCCGTGTTCCTTCAGTTGCCCATGTGCCAGGGCCACGGTATCTCTTTCGAACAATCTCGGGACCCCGGCAGGCATCGGTCCTAGCACACCCCTTCATTGCTGCTGACATCTCTGGACGTGAGGGCCGGAAAAAAGAAGCACCTAAAATCACTTGTACATTTTGACGATAAAAATGTGCTTCTTCAATGACTTTCTTGGAATAATTTGACTGAATTTGAAATGATTTGACTTTGACTTTGTAGTATTCTTTATTTGTATGAGGCTTCTTGGCACACGACGCCGGAGCTAAACTGGCGCCGGACCGTATGTTTGTGTACGAATGAATATCGCGCATACGCCGTATCATCACCAAAACAAACCTTAAAATGAAAAGCTGCCGTATTCGATAGTTTCATTGGCAATGCTTTACTGGGCTGTGGTCATTTCTTGACTATTAAAAACTCGGCATAAATGCGGTGTACGGAGTTTGCCCAATGTTCCTTCGTCTAAGAACACAATCATACGGTTCGGCGCCGGTGCGGCTCCACAACACCGGAGGGAGGGTTCTCAACTCCATCCGTCTGAATTTAGAACATTTTCAATTCGTATGCAATGGTCATGTTACTATATTCACTTTTCTTATTATATTTTCAGCTGAAATGATCACGATGATGAATGGGAAAACACTTTTAATGTACGAAGGATATACCTTCTATAAGAGAGAGAATCTGAAGAAATGGTACTGCACGAGCCATCATTGCAAATCCTTTGTTATATTCGACGAAAAATATACTGTTATTCATTGTTTGATGCAACATCATCATAAAAAGAAGAAGCTTCATAAAACTGATAGTGGTCTATATATTCGTCTGTAGTCTGTTTATCAAGATATATATGTATTAAAACTGTGTATGCTATCCAATTGATCCTCTTATGTGTAATTTCAATTGAATGTTATCAGTAAATGTGCTTAGGCTTTTTATCCTACTAATATTGTAAAAGATCGGATGTTTACATGTTTGGATGTTTGTTACTCAATGACGCAAAAACGGCTCAATGGATTTGCATGAAAGTCACACAGATAGTTTATAACCTGGATTACCTCATACTATAATTTTCATACCGTTAGTGCGTTCCTATGGGATAATTTCGGACAACCACGCGAACGAAGTAGCTGGCAAAAGCTAGTAAAGTAATTACATTTTCTGAAAGTTTTCGTTGGATGGCCATCTTTAGTTCCAGAGAGAATGGAATGAAATACAATCTATATTTATTCTCTATGCAAACAAATAACAGTGGAATGTCTGTTTATAATTTCAAAACAATAGCTTTTACTAAACGCATAATTATGAAAGTACATAGATACTATACTTCTAAAAAAAAATGTGTCCCAGTCTGTTTGTATTGTCTAATTTTCGAAATTACTGGACAGATTTTGACGGGATTTTCACTAGCAGATAGCTGAATTAAATAATTAAAGCGTTATTAAAAACGTTCAAAATCTAGTCACAGTCTCATCTCGGCGACAACCAAATGTCAAAAATTTTACAAAAATGTATGGAAAGTCGATGAATTTTTGACACATTGAAACTGAGATCTTTCTTCTTTGACTGTGAACGTTTTTGAAATTACGAGGGGGTGTTATAAGGAGCAAGATAGACTTTTTGACCCGGTAACACGTTCCCGTGGGATATTTTCCGACGTCCACGCGGGCGGAGCCGCGGACAGTGCATATAGATATTTATAAGAATGTTGCAAATGTGTGTAGCGTATGTTCTTTAAAGTCAATCTTATAGATCCTCAAATGTGTAATTTCAATTGAATGTTATCAGTAAATGTGCTTAGCTTTTAATAAAGTTAATAAATCATAGTTAATAAACTTATGGGAGTTTTTGTTGATTGGCCATCTTTAATTCCAGGGACAGTGGAATGAAATAAAATTACAGTTATTTGATAATTATAATTATTCGATATTTACTCCAGCATGCAGCAAAATCTCACGCAACGATGGAAAAATACTATAATAAACATCAATATTATACAATGTATTTATTTTTGTTATATTTCAATGTTTTAATTTTTATTTAGAAGATTTGGGAAGCCGAGCAGACGAGGTTGACAGCCTTTTTAGGAGAAGTTTTGCGTAAACGCAACCAAAGATGAGACAAAGAAGGTATATGGAATATGTGAGCTTGAGTATTGTTCAAGCTCACATTGAGAAAAGATGCATCGTTTGCCCAAGATCCAGGAATGACAGCCGAGACCAACGGCTTAACATGCTTTCTGAGGCACAGAGGGCTCTGTAAAGGTCACCCGTCCTCGGACCTACCGCGGCAAGAGTAGCTTAACCTGATCGATCGAACCGTGCGGCTGTTATTACTCAGCCGTAAGCCCTATTAAATTCTTTATGAATTCTCTATTAAAAACTGATTCGTTCGTTTTTTTTTTTTTGAACACACGCTATTATTATGAAATGGTGAAAGACAAACATACAAGTTTATTTCATAAAGGCTTATTCAGACCGGCGCGACGCGACAGCGCGACGCGATTCTTGTAGAACAATTTCCATGAAGTTCACATAAAAAATGTTCTACGAGTGTCGCGTCGCGTTGCCGCGTCGCGCCGGTTTGTAGGAGGCTTAACGTGTACATGTTTTTTTATAATTAGTCGGCGGTTTTTAATAAGTATCACGTGTTTATTTAGGTATTAATTAATTACTTTGAGGGAGAAGCGCCGGGGCAGCTGAATACGTTCAAATTTTATTACGTTTTTAACAAACGGGACTTTATTTTTGCTATTTTTTTTATTTATTTACTTTCAATATTCCATTTTTTTATTTCTTAGTTTTTTTTATTCATTAACTTATTGTATTTTTTTTTTTGCGTTCGTTTTGTGTTTCAGGAACTGTCTGAATCTATACTATATATTACTATTATAAAGCTGAAGAGTTTGTTTGTTTGATTGAACGCGCTAATCTCAGGAACTACTAGACCGAATTGAAAAATTATTTTTGTGTTGGATAGCCTATTTATCGAGGAAGGCTATAGGCTATATAACATCACGCTTCAACTAAGAGGAGCGGAGTAGTAATGAAAAAAGTTGCAAAAACGGGAAAAACGCACGGGTAGGCGAAGGGTCGGGGAAACAAGAAATTTAACGCGGACGAAGTCGCGGGCAGAAGCTAGTAGACTATATTCTTTAGTTCTTTTTTCATATTAAATAGTTTAAATTAACCTGTCCCAACAAACGGCACTCAAGTTTCATCCACATCGTGAGCTCCGCCGCATCTTAGGGAGCTCAACGATCCGACACAACTATAACACCCACCAGTGAGAGCGAGGAAAATTTGTGGTGAGGGTGGTGCAATGGTGAGTTCTGTAGATGTTAAGTTTTGTCGTCTATATTTTCAGTTGAAATGATCACTGTGGTAAATGCAGTGGGATGGTAAACAAAATTGACTAATAAATTTAATAAAATTAGTTTTGCATGTACTAATCCATCCAGCATGCGTAGCATGACCACCGTAGAAATGGGTTTTGTCGACGGAGGAATAGACAAAATTACAGATTGTAGAAAGATTTGTACCGTTTTATGCTGGCGTAGCATGACAATTCCATCTCTATTGTATAATTAAAAGACAAAGTTCTTTCTATGGTGGTCATGCTACGCGTGCAGGCGTTAGGATGCTTCGAATAAAAAATCTCACATAATGAAGACATACACACACCGGCAAAATTAGGGGAACACAAAAAAAACTCTTTTTTTTCTACAATTGATTGCTTTTTATTATTTTTTTGACCCATTTTAGCTTGATTATTCAATATAAGTAAAATAAAACAAAATCTAAGGTTGATTATCATTTATTTACAAAGTGAAAGAAAAATAATGTAAAACTGTGAAATTAATTTCTTTTTTAATAATTTAAAAAAATTGAATTATTTTTTAAACCCTGTCTTTGGTGTTGCGTAGTCATCTAAAACTTAAACTGGAAGCATTGGATTCAAATAAACCAATTACAGGTAATTTAGAATTGTCAAGACAGCCAAATAGATGAAGCTACTTGCCCATTCCAAAGCGTAGCAGATACCTATGGAGATGACTGGCCAAGAAACTCCACGGACACTCTTCTAAATACATTTTATGACTAAAAAATTGTTTTCTTCATTCGTGTTGAAATACACGTGATAACGATGTAGAAAGACGTGCACTTTAAAAGCGTCTGCTATATATGTCAACGTGAAATTGTAAATAACGTTAGATTATAATCTAACTCGCGAGATTGTAATCTGCCGAAAGGTTGTGAACCGTCAGATTATAATCTCGCTAGTTAGATTGTAATCTGCCGAAAGATTGTGAACCGTCAGATTATAATCTCGCTAGTTAGATTGTAATCTAACGGTGTTTACAATTTAACGATGATATTTTTTTTTGAATCTTCAAATCTATGTATTCAATAGCTTTAACATGTATTTCTTGTTTCCAGCTCAATTAATAACAATGGCAAATGGTGCTCAAGTACTACTACACGACGGTTATACATTCAATAAAATGTATTCTAAAAAGAGAGGTAGCTTTAGATGGCATTGCAGCAGCTTTCGCTTATGTAAATGCTATCTACTCACCGACGAGCTACATAAGATATATGATGGCAAAGTCGACCACAATCACGGTAGAAGAAACTTGTTTAAAACGGCCGACGGAAAATACATACGTGTGTGAGAATAACGTTACTTGATTGTATTGTTTTTTAATAAAAATAACCCGTTTTTCAGTAATTAACTAGATAAATAGTAGCGCCCTCCCAGGGTTCAAATTATCTCCAAACTAAATTTCGTACTTGCTCGAGCCATTTTGGTGATGAGCCGAAACAAACAGCCGGACAAAATTTGTTTTTTTTTTGTTATATGTACCGTATATATTTTTATATTTTCATATGCATATGCTATTAAGTTTACAAAGAGAAACTTCATTTTTTTTTTAATTTTTGTTTTGTAACTTAAGATTACAATTTAGCCTAAATTACTAATATGCAATTTTCGACAAATTTATGATTGAAGAATAATTATTTATATTTAAACTTGGCATAGAGCCAAAATTGTACTTTACTGAAGTCCTAGAATATGTATGTGCAGGTTACATGCGCTGGATCACCCATACACAACGCGATATTATCTGTATTGTTTAAGTAATTTTAGTTCATATAGTGCAATAATAACTTTCTGAGTCTCATTACGGTTTTGTTTTTTTTACTTATTCTTATAAAACCTGAATAGAACCAGACCTATATTCAGTTATATCCTATAGGTTTAATAGTAAAATGACGTTCAAGCGGTCTAGTAATTTTAAATGAATTATTGCATTATTTCAGTTTCTTCGTTAGTTGTTTAAATTCGTTGGTTCATAACCATGCCGACTGGTTCTGCCCAGAACCAGTCGGCATAGATATGAACCAACAAAAGGAAGAAAGGAGGCAGAAAGGAGCCTTCCTCGTGTTTAAAATATACACGTTCCACGGTAAAAAATTGTCAAAACGTGTTGTGGTGACTCTGCAGTTATCTTTAATGCAAAGCTGATGACGGCAACACTGAAGATAATCATTCGAATGCAAAAATATTTCTGTAACTATGGAACAGTAGTTACTTTCGTGTCGGCTATCCAAATTCACGTTTATTCAAGAAGACTCATCATTATCATGATTACAGCCATAATACTTCCACTGCTGGACATAGGCCTCCCCCAATATGGGTTTGCTATAATCGCCAAGCTTGGCAGGCGGGTTGGCAACCGATCCAAAAGTCTACGAAGTTAGAAATCTTAATTTCAGCATCTTCATAAATATAATTAACATGTATTTCAGAAACAATTTTCAGTATTTCACGGCCTTTATTAACACTACAGATCCATTTCCATCAATCGTTCTTAAGTTTACCGCATTACTTTTACAATTTTTTTTTTTTTTGTTACAGCCAAACTTATAACTATGACAAATGGCAAGAAGCTAATTTTATATGAAGGATACTGCTACTATAAAAAGTATAATAGTAAAAGATTTAGCCGATGGTACTGCACGAACTCAAACGTATGTCAAGCGTACGTTGTAACTGACAACCATTTGAAGATAAAGGACAGCAACAGGTCAACACATAGCCATAGCAAAAGAATACTTGTTCAAAACCCTAACACCGGCACATATTCACGTATATAAAGAAACTATTCATTTCAGTTTATCAAACATGATAGAATATAAATAAATGATTATGTACTTAAGTAAATCTTTGATTTTATTCATAACAAACGTAGAATACATTTTTTATACTATCGGATTAATAGTCATGACGTCACTTATTTAAAATTTCAAAAAATATTTTTTATCTGTGTATGCGTCAATCTTATAAATAATAAAAAAGACCCCTATCTTTTTTATTTACTGTATAAAAGCTCTTGTGTAGATAAACTTTTTGCTTTTTTTTGTATGTAACGTATACTATCTCATCATTTCAGCCGTAAGACGTCCACTGCTGGACTTAGGCCTCCCCCAATTTGGGGGGCTTTGCCATTATCGCCACGCTTGGCAGGCGGGTTGGCGATCGCAGTATGGTGGTAAAATGCATAGAGAACGCTGCTGCCCCTTCTCTAGTAAGTCCCTTAGTCGCCTTTTACGACACCCACGGGAAGAAATGGGGTGGTGTTATTCTTTAACCTTCGGCACCACACGGTAGTTGTGTGTTAGTATACTATCTCACTGCTGGGCAAAGGCTTCCCCCAAGTTTTTCCAGGAACACTTTTCCCGCGCCACTTCGAACCAGCCGTCGCGGTACGCGTCCAAGTCCAAGTCTCGCCACCACTTTCTGGGCTGACCGCGGTGGCGTCGTCCTTCTTCAGGCACCCATTGCTTATAGACCTTTGACCCAGCGGTCATCCTGCATGCGGCTAATGTGACTATTTACTTACACATTATTTTAATTTTATGTAATATTAACATTTCCAGCTAAGTTTATAACGATGATCAATGGCAAGAATCTCGTTCTATACCAGGGCTACACGTTCTACAAGCAGTACAATAGAAAGAAAGTTGACAAGTGGCACTGCACCAGCCAACCAAGATGTAGAGCCTTTCTAATAACAGACAGTAACTTAAATATCCAACACAGCTACACCGACCATTGTCATAAGAAAAAACTACTTATTGAAAATACAGAAGGTCGATACATTCGTATCTAAAATAATATACTTTTCTTCTATATTGTTACAGGACAAATAAAAATGAATGTCAAAAAAAAAACAAATCTTCCGAAAAAAACTGAAGCGATTTTAGTTTTACTATCTATTATTACTGTACATATATCATCTAGCTCTTATTGTATGAATGATACTACAAATAATACACAAGTGAAACATTTTATAGCAAAATATATTTATTCACGTATATTGTAAGCAAACTATGAAATTCACGTGGTTAACAATGAAAAAGATGGGAATAAATAGTACTTCAAATAATTTTCAATTTGTTTTATTTTTATAACAAACTTGGAAAGCTCTTGTGAATAATTAGTTTATTTAACGATTATTTTATGTAATATTCGATGTTCGCAGCCAAGCTTATAACGATGGTAAATGGCAAGCAGCTCGTTTTGCACCAGGGTTACACGTTCTACAAGCGGTATGAAACAAAAAAACTTCAGGCTAAATGGCAGTGCACTAGCCAACCGAGATGCAAAGCTTACCTTGTAATCGGTAACGACTGGAACATCCTCGAATGTAATATTGAACATAATCATAAGAAGAAGCAACATATTGAAAGTGATGGCAGATATATTCGAGTTTAAATTAAAAAAAGGTCTCCTTAATTTACCGTTGTTTTAATGACTAATGGCAAGCAACTCATTTTGTAAAAAGGATAAGACGCTAATTTTGTATATCATTTATTTGTGTAAAACCTTATGTTTCCAGCCAAGCTTATAACGATGGTTAATGGGAAACAGCTGGTTTTGTACCAGGGCTACACGTTCTACAAGCGGTATGAAAGAAAAAAACTTCAGGACAAATGGCAGTGCACCAGCCAACCGAGATGCAAGTCTTTTCTTATAACGGACAGTTCCTTCAACATCCTCGACGGTTATATTAACCATTGTCACAAGATGAGGCAACATATTGAAACTGGTGGTGGATATATTCGGTTTTAAAATAAAAAAATCTGCTTGAATACTATAGTTTTAATGACTGATAGCAAGAAGGTCATAATGTTTACCACTTCTTTTTGTAATTCCATGTTTCCAGTCAAGTTTATCATTATGGTTAATGTAACAATAATATATAATTCAGGGTCTTCCGTATAAACGACAGTAAAGCATCCACGACAGCAACTATAACCATAGTAAAAACACATGATTGAAAGTTATAGTGGCAGATCGACGCAAAAAAGTTATCTTGTAAGGTAGGTTCGGGTAATAAGGCCTGTTCGGTAATAGAGCCTAAGCAGTAAAACTCCAATTTAAAATTCTTTGAATCGCTCAAGATCACAAACGTAGGTAGCTAAGGGCCTGGCCACAGTCTCTGGCGGTGCGAGGCGCAGTGCGGCGGGCGGCGCGAGTCGCGGTGGTATGCCACAGCTAGACTAGTTGCGACCGCGGCGGCGTCCGCGGTGGACGTATTTAGAGAACGGCTAAACGATTAAAATGCCCCTATCAAAAGAGAAATTTCCCACTCTTTATTATGAATTTGGAACTATCTTTATAATTTGTTTGAATATACGAGGGCAAGCATAGAAACTTTTGATTATATACTCGGATACATACATGAAGACTTGAAAACTAACGAACTTGTCCCATAAATAGATTTCAATGAAAATAAAAATGTGTTACGCAATTAGAGTGAAATTTGGTCCACTGTCATGATATTTGAAACATTATTCTGTGTGAATCTTCGAACAATTGGCAAACAAGAACGATGTTTCAATAGTTTAGCTTTAATGTAATTAATTATTTGTGGTGCTACTGGGCTTTTTTAGATAATAAAAATAATAATTAAGCATTCAAATATAATCTTAAGTCCTATAACGATTAATGCACATCATCTTAAACTTTGCAGCGGAGATAATATACACAGTGGGTGGCAGCTGCCTCCTTCGATACAAGGGGTTCTGCTACACCAAGATTCCAAAGAGATCATGGAGTTGGAGATGCATTCACACCAGACATTGCTTCTCCACTATTTTTGTAGAGCCCAACTTAACAGTCTTCAGAGAACCTAAGGAGCATGTGCATCCTCCTAAAGAGTTCCGCAGGACCCCTTGTGGACTTT
Organism: Aporophyla lueneburgensis; assembly: GCA_932294355.1. NCBI lineage: Eukaryota > Metazoa > Arthropoda > Insecta > Lepidoptera > Noctuidae > Aporophyla > Aporophyla lueneburgensis. The sequence goes on from OW028742.1 coordinate 6,376,547, forward strand.
ACGAATCTTGTGAACAAATGTCTTGGTGGCAGAAAAGAAAACCTTGAATTGAGCAGTGTGGCAGCCTTTTTTTTTTGTGGGTGGGAAATCATTAAATGAGGTCTGCAGCTCTGGGTGGAGCGGGGGGCGTGTCAGACTTTTACTGACTAAAACCCACCCGTGTTCCTTCAGTTGCCTATGCCAGGGCCACGGTATCTCTTTCGAACAAATCCGCGACCCTGGCAGGGCAGTGTGGCAGCGTGGTATCTGGATTTGTGCACCTCTGCCTAAGGTTTTACAGATCATGTAAATTTGAAAAATACGTTTGTAAAAAGTCTGTATTCATTTCTTCTTACGGGTACAGGAAAATGACTCAAACTTTTGGCAATAGTGGCATCTATTGTAAAAGGTTTTAGGCATTTTCCTGTAACTAATTATTTAGTTACAGCAAAACCCACCTTAACTCAATAACGGACTGATCATACCTATATTTTATTTAGCAAATAAGAATAATAATTAAGTATTTTAAGCTTAAGTCCTATAATGTCTCATAAACATAATCTTGCACTTTATAGCGGAGATAATATACACTGTGGGTGGCAACCGCCTCCTTCGGTACAAGGGGTTCTGCTACACCAAGACTCCAAGAAGTAAATGGAGTTGGAGATGCCTTCACACCAGACATTGCTACACCACAATTTCTGTTGACCAGAACTTAACAGTATATAGGGAACCTAAAGCTCACGAACATCCTCCTAAGGAGTTCTTTATGAACTCTGAAGGACTCTACAACTGCGATGGACAAGTTTCTTGGACGCATAAACGCTTGAACACCCGATCAGATTGAACTGTTCAACCTTTTGTTGGATTCAATTAAAGCCTTTTACCCGGTTATGTTAAAAATCATGATAATTCACGTGTTAGAGGGAGATGCAGCTATACACGATTTCTCTGTTCCACAACAGAACAGTGATGGATATTACAAAGATTTAGATCGTCGGACTTGACCTTGACGTGCTTAGGTTGCGCGAGAGTGTCCATACTGAGAAGAATGAGCTCACACATCCTGCATGGAATGATAGGTATGATGTTTTAGAATTAGTGAGCGAGACGATACTATTCAAATGTTAACGACACAGAAAACTGATCTATTGACACGGTCGGGCGGATCTAGCGATTTAAATCTATGGAATTTAATATTTCATACGACTTCTACACGGACGTAACAAAATCGCGACGGGATTTTATCGCGCGCTTGATTTTAACCGAGTATTGGGTATCCAACAGTGCAGCGCAAGTGAGTCTCAGCGCGTCGAAAAATCGGGGTTCGATTTTTTTACAACTTCAAAAATCCTGCCCCAATTTTATTACGTCCGTGGGAATACGGCCCTAGAGGTTTTCTTAGTGATTATTACTAGTGGGTTTAGCTGCGATTTGAGATGGTTCATTCTTGCCTATGTACTGAACATGAATTGACAGAAAATGAAATGTCTGTAATGTTTTTACGTCGGTTAATAAGTCAACTTTTACTCAGTATTATAATTTAATATAAATTGATCATAATGAAAGTAAAAATACCCTTAGCGAAGCCGAAAGTCACTTCTTCTTCCCGTTATTATGTTTTTTTTTGTCCTGAATCAAATCTGGGAACCTTTTGGTTACGGAGGTTTTGAAGTTCTTTCAACTTTTTTCTACTTCGTTTTCCCGGCCCCCTGAATCATGGTGATGGAAGGATAAGGAGTGGGTTAGTCAGTAGGAGTCCAACAGAACCAGAATTGGATAGGCAATTTCTACAAAAAAAAAGGAAAACAAGTTTTAAATGTTACTAAACTTAACTTGAAACATTCCCTGGACTGTAGACCTGCGCGATTCACGTGCGTTACATTACGCGTTGGCATGTCCAAAAATAAAAAGTAATTTGTCAGAAATTATTATTGCATAAAGTTACTTAGTCTGATGTACAGAATACGTAGATTATGGCTTCGTTAAGGGCAGTGGCGTGCATTGCAAGTAGACACTAGGTCGTCTGTTCTTGGCTAAGTAGACAAACGCGAGTTTCTTTTAGGTATAATAATTTAGTTGGTTTCTTAATAATTTCGGGATAAACATTAAAATGTAATTGACAGACTTATGGTGATTTTTCGAGGTAGGCACTGCTTATGTAACTACATGCAATGCACGCCATTGGTTAAGGGATGTTCTATGGAAGAGGGTTTCGTTTCCGCACTAAGTCCTTCAGGTGAAGCATTGTGCGTGGGCCATGACGGCTGTCAGTGGTTATTCCAACCAGCCTAACTCCCTCCAGAAGTTGATTATATTTCCTGGTATGAAGGGTCTTTTAATAACCTGTATATTTTCATAATCATGAGTAGGTTACTTGTTAATCGATGTGTTACAGTATTTTTTAGCTCAATACATTGTCTGTTTCATAATACAATGTCAGTAGTATGTACAGATGAAATATTTATTGTGTAAATATAAATTAAAGGTATTTAGCAATTGCTTAGTATTTTAATTTGACTTAAAAAATATTGTATTACTAAGTATTGTTATGAATAGGTGACACAGCGGCTGAAAGATTCAGTTGGAAAATAAATAGTAGGTAAGTATTCGACTTATTTAAGTCAAGTTTTTTATTTTACGAAAACATACTTTTTTTTTTAAACGCTATAAACATATCTTCCAACTCCAAATAAGGAGGATATAAAGCAATAAAAAAAATATTTCAGGAGAAATAATAACAACGTGTGGAGACAAGATTCTATTCAGATATAAAGGATATTGCTACACGAGGAAAAATGACAGTTCAAAAGTTTGGCGCTGTATTCATACTAATTATTGTTACTCATCACTTATTATTGATAGCAATCTAACCGTGTTGAGGGAACCTAGGGACCACGTACATCCTCCTAAAGAGTATCAGATGGTCGAAAGTGGAAAATACATCAGCATTTGATTTCATCTACTGCTATTCCAAGGAGGAGGAATGGGGGAATTTACATACATACATAAGCTTACGCTTTTTGCCCATAGAGGGTAGGCAGAAACTACAGAATGCTAGCTAGCATTCTGTAGTTTCTGTCTGAAACGATTGTTCATACTTTTTAGGAAGATTTAGATAGTCAGTAACTTGAATAGTGTTTGGTATTTTATTTATATAATTCTTTTTTTTGTATAAAACAGACTAGTACATGTATCACTTTTTACAAAGTAGGTAGTTTACAAACCTGTATTAAGGAGTAACAATGCCAATCCATTCTAATATGTTACTACAATTGTATTTTTACAAGTATTTTTTTTATTACATATTATATTAATGCGCGAGCGCATTATGTGCGTGTGTGTGTGTGTGTGTGTGTGTGTGTGTGTGTGTGTGTGTGTGTGTGTGTGTGTGCGTGTGTGTGTGTTTGTGAGTGGGAGGGTTTTGGTTGGTTTGGTTTGATAAAAATACAGTCCAGGCCTATAATACGGCCTAGCAAGAACGCGTAACGTAAACACGATTTAATTTTAATAAAAAATACCAACAACCAAAATCCATTCAAATATTTTTGGTTTAAAGTTTTAAGTCTAAGTAAATATTATGAGCGATACGAGAATGTTTAACACTTTTTCAAATCGTTCTAATTTACGGTTCTTTTACACTGCACATTCGTGCTAGGCTCACTAGTCATAATTATATTTGTAAATAAATTATTTTAAATGGGCGCACGTGGGCCGCATTTGATTGATGTAATACTTCAAAAATTAAATTTAAAGGAGAATTGAAATTAAAAGATTTCAATTCACCTTTTAATTCTTGTTTTTTTTTTTTGTTAATTTATATAAAATTCTTTATCAAATTATCACACTTATACTGCTTTTTTTAAAGATTAGACAGACTGAAAACAAAATTGAGATGCGCATTTATTCAAATATACATTTAAAAATATGTTGTAGCTTAGTTAGAAATATGTTGTAACTTAGTTATTGCATATTTTTAGAACGTATTTATTTTTTATTTTAATTGCCCTTGATATATCCTAAACAGGGAAAGTACATGTGGTCTAGATCACTTCGTTGTGAAGCCTCAGCGCATTCAATTTCAAAAATAACATTTTAAACCATTATAAAACTGCTTAGTTAGAAGTGGTTTCAATCGTTTTAAACCAAAAAGTCGATTTAAAACAAAATTGTTTAAATCTAGAGACTTAGGTATAAACTTATAACGTGTGTGTGTAGTTTTTTTGCTACGGGCTTAAAAAAACATTTTTTTTTTTTTCATTATAAAAATATGCTGAATTATTGTGTTTTTTTTTAATCCTCTACGCACACTGCAGTGTCTCATAATCATAACTGATATAACACATTTTACAGAAAAGAAAATAGTTTTTGTTTTTTTTTATTATATATTTTCCTTTAATTGACTGTTTATTTATTTATAACATTATTACATATTTTACAAGATAAACAATCATTTTACGCGTTTTTAAGTAACTTATAGTTAAAATAACTCATTTGGAACAAATACTACAACAGCTTATTTTTTTACAGTGCAACTGATAACGACGGTCCACGACAAGTTGCTCTTAAAATACAAAGGCCACTACTACACCAAGACTCCGTACTTGAAAAAGAGATGGCGCTGTATCAATACCAACATGTGCTACGTTGGCGTCATCGTCAACAACGACTTCTCTATCAAAAAGGAACCAGGCGAACATTGCCATCCCCCCAAGATCTTCGTAGAAACTGAAGATGGAAGATATAAACACATGAAAGAGAATCCTAACAAGTCATGCGATTATATTGTGTATGAATACTGATATTATTGTTAAAGCAGTCTAATGTGTTTTGTTGTAATTTTTATATGCATCGACTTTGACGCGGCAGGACATTAAAACAATTCTAATACCGCATCGAACTTCAGAATGGTGTCAAATACTGACCCCCCCCCCCCCCTAGCATAATTCTTCCATGAAACACTTCAGCTTAGGTTTTCTAAAAAAGCGGCGTCGTCAGACTACTCGCAATATGACAACACTTTTTAACAATAAATGGACGTCCAGTGACTTCATAAAATCGCAACGGGATTTTCAACTCTTGGTGTTGAACCGAACATTGAGACTCCAACAGAATGGATCCCAGCACGTCCATTAATAACCAAACATTGTCCTTTTCATAAAAACCCGTAAATTTGCGGCTGTAATTGACGGCACCGTTTTCTTTGGAAACCCAAGATTAAAACCACTAAAACACTACATGATATTTAAGGCCAGATATTTCTGTGGTGTGTTTTTCAAATAGGGACACTTCCTCCCATTCCCTTATTATATAAACCCGATTTAGATAGTGCCCCTAAATATCGCGTAGTGTATTAAGACATTTGAATGGCAGAATTGTGTGATTTGACGTGATCATAAGTCCTGGCCAACAATGCTGTAAGTATGGATAATTTTGATAATTTCATTGACTTTGATTTGAACATTCATAGATGAACATCTACACTATAAGTTAATGATGACAGCTAATCATTATTTAACTGTTCGACTGCAGATAACAGTATAACCTTTTTAAGATACGTATGGCAGTGACATGTTTTAATTTTAATCTACTAGTTCATTACTAGCTTGTATAAATATTGGTAATGGGTTGAACATTTTTTTTTATCGCTTTTTTCTTTCCTTTCTTTTGCTTAAACCTGTGTGTTTAGATTAATGACTTTAATTAAGATACTAATGTAGAAATACTGTCAACATTTAAACTAAGTTAATATTTGTGTTAAATAATGTTTTAAAATGTACTAACATTGATTATTGTATCCGATATTAAATTGTGCGTTGTTATCCTATTCTATTGATTTAGTAACGATATATTATTATGTTCCAAAAGGCTGCCGCAGACAGGAGCGAATTGACTCTAGGAGAACAATTTCTACAAATACTTTATGGAAATTGCTCTGTCAAATCTGCGATAGCCTTTACTTTATCTCTTAAATTATAATTAGTGGCTATTCTTCATTCTTTCAAGATTAATAATGTAATATGATGTATGTTGTTTTTTACCGCGTTGATAAAAATGTTGCGTCAAAAAATGACCGAGCGTACTTGGACTTAGACCGTTTGTCCACCAGGCACTGTCAACGGGACGTCAACGATATAGGATAGAATTATACTAACCGAGCGTGACGTCCCGGTAACGGCGCGCAGTGACCACGCGGCCATAGTAAATGTATGTATCGCTACTTCGGCGACGTCATCTCGTTCTCGTTGACGTCCCGTCAGTGGGCAAACGGCCTTACCCTATAAATAAATCATAGTTAGCTGTTGGTGTTATACCTAAGATTATATGAATTTACATTAAACTGTACTCGGAGAAAGTTTTACCAAATAAAAAAGGTCATAAAATAAGTAGTTGATTTAGTTACATTAAATTAAGATTTTTTTCGGATTTTGTATATAATTGATGGGATTTATTTTGCTAACATGTGTTAGGGTTTACTGTAAGGTTTGGTCATATAAACTTAACTATCAAGAAAAAAGAAATACTTTGAATATTGTTTCTGTTATCATTGTGTTAAAAAATTCACATAGGTGTGCTTTATTTTTTTAATAGAATTTATTTTGCATTTCCATACAATTGCGAGAAATTTGAAATTTTACTCCACAAAACGGATTATATTTTGTCAGATGTTTACCTTTAAAGAACCGTATGTATAACTGACTTAATCTTGTTTTATGAAAATTATTAAATTAAATGACTTTAACTTTTTTTTATCCTTATCTAAAATGATGATAGCCAAATAATATAATGTGTAGTTTAAAATAGCCGTAAGCCAACAATGCTTTTGTCTATTACAAAAATTAAATTAGTTTTAAGAAGGCTGTGTGACTTATCCACGAAAATTATAAAAGAGCAACCTAACAACTTGCTTGACTATAATATTCTTTTTTTTTTAAACTAGTATTAAATATATGCCGCTGTTAATATAATGTAGGAAGAGTGAGTGGCTTTCTAGTTATTTTAATAATAGGTTACTTTTATTCTCAGTAATTAAACAGTCACACAGTGCTAGTTTTATGTTAGTTTTATATTCATTGTATTTCTAGTTTTCGCGTAATAAAGTGCTATGCAATCATCACTGTTTCAATTTCCCTAACAAAACAGTTTTTCAAACAATTCTCGAATTACAACTAGTTCATAAATAAAATGTCGGGATAAAAATACATGTTTGCTTGGGACTGCATTTACGACGACGCAAATTCTTGGGACTGTATTCACGACGTCGCAAATTCTAGGGACCGTATTCACGACATCACAAATTCGCAAATATCGCCCCAAGCTAAAATATTGATGACTATTATCTATTTTTTTTTTTTTTCAAAAACCTTTTAGCCACGGAATTTTTATTCTAAATTTTGTTTATAATTAGGGAAGCTCAAGCAAAAAACTACAATATGCTAAATTGACTCCGCAATCCGGCCCTTTATTTATAAGTTAAGCCCTCATTGGTTAAGTATGTGGTGTCTCCGTATGTGGTCTCTATATCAATAATGAAGCATTTTGAACGATCATCATTATATATTTTTTATGAATTACTAGCTGTACTAGCTGCGCCCCGCAATTTCACCAGCATATGTCTCGATCCCGTAGAAATATCCGGATAAAATCCTATGTTTTCCTAAGCATCCAGGTCAAGATCTACAAACATACAAAAATCTACGTTTTTCTCTCTATAATCTTTGGCTTAGATGTTTTTATCATTGAATGTAATCAATTTCAGCCAAACCCGAATCTTTTCATCATAACAGATACGATAGCAAATCAGCACTCCACCACACCCCTTCCCTAGTTTTAAGAATATTTATGATATATTTAATTTCAGTTTCCTACTGTTGCACTATTTACTAATAAGTAATTGTACCATTCAATTGTTGTTACGATTTTGATATTTTTTTTGCAGCGTATAAAGAACCAGAATCTACATGCGCAGGAGAACCACAAGCTACATACATTAAGGAAACAAAATCGACATATATTGAAGAACCACAAGCTATAAACACTGAAGAACCACAAGCTATAAACACTGAAGAGCCACAAGTTACATACAGTAATAAACCACAAGCTATAAACACTGAAAAGCCACAAGCTACATACAGTAATGACCCAAAATCTATATACATTGGAGATCTACAACCTATATACACTGAACAACCACAAGCAACATGTAGTAATGGTCCAAAATTGATATACATTGAAGAACCACAAGCTATAAACACTGCAGGGCCACAAGCTACATACAGTAATGATCCAAAATCGATATACATTGATGAACCACAAGCTATAAACACTGAAGAGCCACAAGCTACATACAGTAATGAACCAAAATCTATATACATTGAAGAACTACAACCTATATACACTGAACTACCACAAGCAACATACAGTAATGAACCAAAATCGATATACATTGAAGAACCACAAGCTATAAACACTGAAGAGCCACAAGCTACATTCAGTAATGAACCAAAATCTATATACATTGAAGAACTACAACCTATATACACTGAACTACCACAAGCAACATACAGTAATGAACCAAAATCGATATACATTGAAGGACCACAACCTGTATACACTGAAGAACCACAAGCTACATATAGCTATATACAACCAGAACCTATACAATTGATACAACCAGAACCTATACACATTATGCAATCAGAACCGATACACATTATGCAACAAGAACCTTTATACATTATACAATCAGAACTTACGTGCGGTAACGTACCAGAACATATATACGTTAAAAAACCAGTACCTTCATGCAGTAAAGAACCAGAATCAGAACCTACTTGCACAACTCCCACGCGCAAAACGCGAGGCAAGTCGAAAAAAAAGGTATACACAGAAGCAACATTACGAACTGCTTTAGAAAAAATTCAATCTAAATCATTAACTGTAAAAGAAGCCGCAAAGCTTTACCAAATACCCGCAACCACTATAAGATTTAGACTCAGAATAAATCCCACAAATAAAACGCCTTGCCTAAGAATGTCGGTAACAAAAGAAGATGAGATTATTTTCAAGCACCATTTAATCGCTTTAAATGATATGGGTATCCCGGTAGGTTTCCAAGACATCGCAGATATTGTGAAAGCTTACCTGGACAGAAAGGGCATAAGGTTCCGTGACAACAAGCCAGACATAATTTGGTGTAGACAATTTTTGGAGAGGTACGAAGATTTAAAAGAATTTATCATGTCCAATGAACATCCCTCTAAAAAAACAATTGCTATAGATACCACGACGGTGAACAACTTTTTTGATCGCTTGCAAAGAGACATGGATCATATGAGCCCTGACAATATCTACAATTTAGACGAATGTGGATTCGATTTTGATCCGGAAAAAAATACTCTTTTAATTAAACGTCCTTCTCGTCACCCAGGACTGGATAATAATTCTCATTCAAAGTCAATATACACAGTTGTATTCTGTGGTAATGCTATAGGCAAGCTTATACCTCCCTTCTTTATTTTTAAAGGTAATCCTGCCTCTGTTAGTTATAATCCTAACACGAGTTTATCGGCAACTGGTTGGATGGATACAAATGTGTTTGATCAGTGGCTGGAGGAACATTTCCTGCCAATAGTAAGGGAGAAACCAGGAAAGAAAATTCTAATTTGTGATAATATGAGCGCACATGTAAGTGTCAGTGCACTACAGATGTGTGCGGAGAATGACATTAAGTTTATTTGTCCAAAGAGCAATTCTAGTAGACTGCATCCCTTTGATGTAGAGTACTTTGAGCACATGCAATCGACCTGGCGAAGAGTGTTGGATGAGTGGCACGAAACATCAAAACATCAACTGTCTTTGTTAGAAAGAAAATCATTCGGTATTACAGGTTTAGCGCTGACAAAAGACACATTCAAAGTGCTTGTAAATAATACTATTGCTCGAAATGATAAATCTGCGGAAAATATAATTACTGGTTTTAAAAAATGCGGTATTTACCCTCTGTCGCGGTATGAAGTGTTGCAAACTATACTGCAACAAGAACTGGATGAATATTTTGAACATTAAAAGGAAAGAGAAAAATGAGCGGTGAAGATGCCGTGGGATTTTGCTAGTCATCATTTTGATCATAGATTGATATTTAATTGAAAGTATTAAATTAGATTCAGGTTTTTGTATATTAAGCAAATATAAATAAATAAACTATGTGGGTGTACTATAGGTACACCTCTGCCTAACCCTTCGGGGAAACAAGGCGTGATGTTATGTTATGTTATGTTAAACTATGTGTAATAAATTAAATATTTTAAGAGATATGTATGATTGCCTAGCCTATTTCAAAATGTAGATAGTTTCGAACGGCTAAACATTTATTAAGTATTTGCATGTCGTAACTGTATATCGTCTAATTTGAAATGTAATAGTTACTAAGAATCGTATTGTATACAACTTTCTGTGGGTCCTGTAGAACCTCAAAGTTCTTTCTAGTCAGTATTATATTTTTAATGTAATATTTGTCAATGTTTATATGTCTATGTCTATACAGGACCAAATTAAATAAGCTGCCTATACACGTGGTAAGATATCAAAACAAAAAGTATTGAAACAAAAGAAATTTCTTGTTAAAATTTTAACTGACACTGTGACATGTTCGTTATGGCAACCAAGCGACTTCTATGTTATGGTTTTGAACATTCGGTAACTTCAGAACCAGCTGAACGCGCACCCGGCCGACGCGTTTCGCCAATCGAATCATGTTTTTTTTTTTTCTGTAGTCTTCGATTTCGATACCCAACAGATGGGTAAACTGTTTTCAACTTATTTAATTTGACTCAAGTACTAAAAAACAAAATCTAGACTTAATAAGTAGAAGTTCTCCAAAGTCACAATTCAATATTTTCCTGATCCAGAAAGCGTTATTTTTCAATAAGTAAGTTCTGAGCTGAAGGTATGTAGCCCGTCTTTTGGAAGCTTTTTATATACACCACCGCTAAATGATATGATATTTATACAGCAGTGATGGACGTATATGAAATTAAAAAAAAACCAGTTGGTTAAATAGGGTAAAAATGAGGCTGAAGTTAAAAGAAATGAATTGACTTAGTCGCTACGATTTAAATCGTGGATATATTTTATTTATGTACCTGAAATTTTTCTTTATATCTATTCGTATAAAAATTAAATTTAAGATTCTAGTTTGTAAATTATATTACTATGTTTTTTGTCTTAAGATATTTTTGTAAGAGTAGTGGTGGCCCGTAGTGGCCGTTTACTTTGTGTATTTTTTTAAATCACCACTGATCTCAAAACGGTGAAGGAAAACATCGTGGGGCAACCGGCATGTTCTAGAACAAAAAATTCGATGACATGTGACATCCACCAACTGGACCTGCTTGGTACGGCCAACTCCCTCTCACCGAGAGGAAGCCCGTGTGTGTATGTTTAAGGAATTCTTATGAGTCTCGTACCTTTTACTTTTTAAATGTGTTGCACATATACCTATTTATAAAAAAGTATATGTGTTAACCAAGGTTTTGTAGGTAGGATGGAATTTTCACAATAATTATTATTACTGTACCTGTTATATTTAGAATTAAGTACCTTGGGTAATTCTGGAGAAGGAATCATTAAATGACGGGTAGTTTTCAAAATACTTCAACGTCTTGATATTAGATAGGTATATTTGTAGAGTATTTATACTTTTAACTATATTCTCCCAAATATGATGTGCCAATAAAAAAGTAAGGTGGATGTACTGAGGTAACTCGAAAAATCAAAATTTTCTTCTATTTAGTTAATTTAAAAATTTTGTATTGTTTCTTTTTGTATTGGTTGGCACAACGTCGAGCAAAATTGAATAGATCAATCGAACTTAGTAAGTTTTCATTTGTATTTGTTTGCGGATTTATATAACAATAAACTGTATTTATGTAACAATGTATCTTAATAAGTTAAATCTGTTTTGTAACTGCATTTCCTACTCCTATTTTATTTTAATGCATGCTGTGGCAGCCTTTAATTAAGGCTACACTATAAAATATAAGTGCTTTAATATTTAGTTTTGGTGTAAGCTTTGTTGCTCGGCCTTAAATAAATAAACCTTTTTCGAAAAAGAAAAGAAAGAAGAAGAGAAGTTTTTTTTTTTTTTTGAAAAAGTCATTCAATGGGTTTAAATTAACTTAGAAGGTTCTATAGATGATTTCAATTAATATAATTATGTGAATACAGTCTGACATTGATCTGCAAATAGTACAAAACATTTAAAAAAAAAGAATTTTTTGCGGGCTACTAGTGCCTCCACCGTAACCCAAATCTGCCAAAACGAGGCAACCTCTTTCATAATATTTAAATCGTAAATTGTAGTATTATAATGTGTTTGATAATAAGACATAATTAAACTATGAACGAAATTGATCAATTAATGTGTTAGATATGCGTAAGTGATTAGAAACATTCTCTGTAAGAATTTCTAAAACCAGTGTTAGAGTTCCGTAGCTTAAGAATATACCTTTGCTACTAAGTTTAACTTTTCATTCTACATTTTATGTGCTTCAGTAAAATTTTGCAGATACTTGTGGGTACTTATTTAATTAAAATTTTTTGATTATATAGGCACATCGATCAGCAAACTGTAATCATGAATTCAGCTCATGATTCTAGAGTTCCTAGCGTAGAAAATTTTCATCGTTTACAAAAAAAAAAGTTGTTATATAGAAAACAGCAATACCTACGCGGTCAAAATATACTGTACAACTAATTTGTTTTTAATAAACGCGTTGATGTCCCTGCCACCCTGTATATTAATTATAAATGTATTGTAAAAACAAATTTCTTACAAAAACTTTACGTCTTGAATATTTTATTAATTCAAAATGATTTATTTTTCTTACATCTGTATTCAGCCATCATAGTTATTTTGCATCTGTATGGAACCCTGCTTTATTCGTTAGGTTAATCATTTATCTAGTCTTAATTCTAGTCCGGCGTGGCCAATTTTTTTTTCTGTAGTGTAAATGTCTATATACAGGGTGTCCAAGAACCTGGCGTCCAACTGGATTCCCACGATGCCCCAAGTTCTAACAGTACTCAGAAAAATATTTTAAAAAATCCACCCCATGTACTTACAGAATTATACTGATTTAAAAAAAAAAGGGGAAATGAGCACCCTGTGACATACTTTTGAATGCTGTGACTGCTAATGCTGATAATTTCGATATTTCTTGGAGGTTTTGTAATCTAGGGTATTGCTGTGTCTAAATAGAATGTAAAAATAAAGTACTTATTGTACCATTTTAAAATAAAATATTATTTTAACTAAAGGTGATATGGAAAACTATTGAATTTCGCAACTTTGACCGACTGTAGTGTAAAAAAAATGTACCAAAATAGTATGGCAAGTGACGTCAAATTTTGACGCGTTTATTCCTCTTTTTAAAAAGGTATAATACTTACACATTAATTTGAAAAAAAAAATTTTGATAATATTTTTACTCAACAACCCAATTTTTACGAAGTGCCTACCTACTAACGGTAACTGTCGGACCCTTTCTTATCTTAGAAACTGTTATGTTACTACTATTATTTACTTCGGTTCCAAGAGTGAGCAAGAAGGAAATACACACAGGTAGATGGGTTCCCAGTAGAATAAAAGCAAAGAATGTTAGTTTAAAGATATTTTATTACAATAAATGTTCAAAATGTTGACCACCCGCGGCAATACAAGCTCTCACTCTCCTTAAAAAGGACCGCTTTATGTTTCGCGAGTAACTTTTTTGACGTATCACCTGCACTGCTTGTGTTATCTTCTCACGAAGGTCAGCGATGTCATTAATGGGCTTCGCATAAACGAGCTCCTTCATAGTTCCCCAGAAAAAAAAATCCAGCGGATTTAAGTCAGGTGAGCGGGCTGGCCACGGGATTGTTCCTGATCGCCCAATCCACCTGTTCGGGTATTGCTCGTCCAAAAACTCTCTAACGGATACGCGAAAATGTGCTGGACAGCCGTCGTGTTGGAACCACATATCTGGTGGGGTCTCTTCTAGTAAGTTTGGCAAATCATTTTGAAGAAAATTTAAATATGATTCGCCAGTCAAATTCTCGGGCATCTCAAATGGACCAATAATATTCCCACAGAGAATACCGGTCCACATGTTCACTTTGAACCGGTACTGGGATCTATCTTCTCGTATCAAGTGCGGATTTTCCACATGCCACTCGTGCAAGTTGTCTAGGTTCATGTAGCCATCCTTCTTAAATGTTGATTCATCTGACCACAAAATTTTGTCGATAAAGTTTTCGTCTTCTCGATGTTTTTGCAGGATTGTTTCACAAAACGCGACTCGGCTCGGATAGTCTCGAGGTAAAAGACTTTGCACTCGCTGTACGTGGTACGGATGATATTCTTCTTTTTGGAGAATACTGTGTGCTGTGCTCTTCGGTATCCCCGTATCAGCTTCTATTCCTCGCACAGAGATGCTTGGATTTGCCGACACCGCCTCTAAAACTTCATCGCGTATGAAGTCATTTACGGGTCGTCCTTCACCAGCTACTTGATTGGGGAACCGCCCGTCACATAGTGATCTGTGCACATTAATGAAAACTCGATGGTCGGGATATCGCGTAGCCCTCGGATACCTTTCTCTGTAAAGTCTCGCTGCAGCTCGTCCATTACCTCTACATTCTCCATAAATGTAGTGCATATTTGCGTATTCTTGCGGAGTGTAGGTCGCCATGGTAGCACACACAAAACACAAACTGTCCAAACACAGGCAAAGGTCGTCGTAAAGAGTTCGTTTCAAAGTCCAGAGCACAAAGAGTAATCGAGTCCAATAAACAAAGCTTTAAATCGTAGTTTGCCAAACTTCTTGGCAGTATATGGTTAGGTATAAATGAGACCAAAGATGTAGTATAGTCTGGTTATAATTATCCAAAGGTGCATCTTATATACTAACGACTACGTGTCGATAACAGATAGTAGAAACATTTAATAGATATTGAACGTGCGATAAAGAACATAAGATTGCGATGTAGATTGTAGATACAGCACAAAGATATTGTACTGCAACAGTACACCCCCCTTTAAAAGAAAAAAAAAAAAGTAAATATTATGGTAATAGTGTTTACAATATAAATTTGATCTAGACCTTACTAGTTATTTGCTGATGTATATAAATAATAATGCTATTGTACGCGGTGGAATTTGATGACGCCTGTTGTGGCGTGATTTGCTGACGTCTGTAATTTTGACTCAGCCGTTGCACGAGTGTTTATTATTTTTTCCGTTAAACTCTTCATTCTTCTGTCCAGTGTTTTCATTATGCCATAACGAATAACTTGCTTCTATCAGCGATTTTTACAGACGTACTACTGGCTTTACCTTACGTCCCGATCGTGTAGTGTACGTGTGTGAATGCCTGTCGCAATCCTTTGAATCTGGCACGCAGTTTGATTCGTCATTGATCATGAAAGCTGGTTTCAATCTATCAATTGATATCACTGTCTCTTTATCCCTAATTCTAATGCAAAATGTTTTATCTGTTCTACTAATTACTGGGTAGGGTCCTTCATACGGCGGCGTCAGGGCTTTCTTCATTCTATCACACCGAACAAATACGTGCGAGCATTCTTTGAGTTCGGGATGCACAAATATAGCTTGGTTATGGTTTTTTCTTTTCGGAACTGACGTCATTCGTGTGATGTCCTTTTGAATTTGTTTTACAAATTCTTCGTACGTTGATAACTGTGCTGCTGATGACTCAAAAAATCCTCCAGGGAGTCGCATTGGCGTTCCATATGTCATCTCTGCTGAACTATAACCTGTGTCTCCTCGCAAGCTACTCCGCAACCCGAGTAAAACTGTTGGGATTTCTTTTAACCAATTTTCGTTGGATTCTCTTGTCATTAACGCTACCTTCAAAGTTCTATGAAATCTCTCTATCATTCCATTGGATTGCGGATGATAAGGTGTTGTCCTAATTTTATGTATTCCCAAAAATTGAGAGAGTGACTCAAATATTCTTGATTCAAACTGTCGGCCTTGATCCGTAGTAATGCGCAATGGACATCCAAAACGAGTAATCCATCCTTCGAAAAGTGTCTTGGCTACTGTTTCTGCAGTTATATCTTCTACCGGAAATATTTCGGGCCATGTCGTACAACGATCTATGATTGTGATTAAATACCTCTTCCCTTGTGAAATCGGAAGTGGTCCGACGATGTCAATATGTAAATGTTCAAAACGCTGCGCTGTCATAAATGTACCAGGAGGTGATATCGTATGTCGTTGTATTTTTGATTTTTGGCAGGCTATACATGATCTACACCAATTATTGATATCTTTGTTCATATACGGCCATAAATACCTTTGGGTTATCATTTTTCTCGTAGTTCTTTTTCCTGGATGGCTCATACCATGAATGGTATCGAAAATTTGTTTGCGAAAATGCTTTGGTAAGTAGGGGCGGCTTTTCCCAGTAGACGTGTCGCAGGTGATGTTTATTGTGGAACCCGGAAGCGTAACGTTTTTGAATTTTAATCTTTTATTGTCACGTAATTTACTAAGTTCATTATCTGTTGATTGACATTTTTCCAATTCAGCGTAATCGATAGGTGATGGCACGTATATTTCCTCTATTCGAGATAAGGCATCGGCGGTAATATTGTCACGTCCGTTTATGTGTTGGATGTTGGTACTGTACTGTGAAATGAAATCTAACTGCCGGACCCGTCGCGGTGTATCGTTTGATGATGGTTTTTGGGAGAATGCGTATGTCAAAGGTCGGCGAAGTTATTATTATTATTATTAATCATTTATTATCAAGTTACATAGACTCATTAAATTAAATATTAATACAGACTCAGTCACATTAACTAATCAAATATAAATACAAATTAAAATAGAAATTATTCGAACAAAATTAACAAAACAGACAAATAGGTACACAACACACTTATTGCAGTGTTGCCACATTACCTGCGCTCAATGTGTAACCCACAGCAGTGGTTAATGTAGGCGCAATCGACCCTTTCCGCGAGCGCGGCCAACATGCTGTTGGAGCTCCCCCGCACTCGCCGAACCAACGAGGTGCCCCTCTTTCGCATCGTTGCATAAAAGCAGTCAACGCGCGCCTCCGCAAACATTGTCGAGGCGCTGCAGTAACGGGGGAGACCCAACAACATCCTGAACGCATTGTTAAACTGGACTCGAAGGGCACTGTACGACCTTTGCGTGTAGTTTGACCATAAGCTGCAGGTGTAAAATGTAGTGCAGTAGGCTCTAAAAAGAGTAATTTTTACTTCTGCTGAGCACCGTGCGAACCTACGGATCAGCATATTCGCTCTGATCGACAGCGCCCTTCGCTCCCGTTCAACATCTGCATCATCTTTCAAGTCGGTAGTAACTAAGTGGCCTAAGTATTTAAAAGTATCCACTCTTTCTAAGGGTATACCATTAAGCTTTATAGCTGGCATTTCGATAACCTTTTTCTGTCCGCCCTGAAAGACCATACAGTGACTCTTTTTCACGTTATACAACAGACCGTGGTCAGTTGCATAACGCTCACAGGTACTCATCAGCTTTCTGAGTCCGCAGACCGAGGCACTCAGCAGCACCATATCGTCCGCGTAGCTGATGTTATTAAAACAGACGCCATCTATATAACAACCGATATGTTGCTCGCTGAGTGCCTCGATCAACCCATTAATGTAAAGATTGAAAATAGAAGGAGAGCTTAAACCCCCCTGCCTCACCCCACATTCCAACCTATACGGGTCCGACAATGTGCCAGCCCACTTGACATAGTTCACCTGGTTCCCGTACCAGTACTTAAAGATGGTGATAAGTTCGTTCGGTATATGAGCTGTTTTCATTTTATCCCACAGGATATCATAACAGACCAGGTCGAAGGCCTTGGAAAGGTCAAGGAAGCAGGCGTACACAGATGTATTCCTCTTAGTGTAATATTTGACAGCACTCTTCAGACACAATATCGCAGTTTCCGTGGACAGTCCCGGTCGAAATCCGAACTGGTTATCGTGCAATTTTAAGTAAGTGTTTAATTGTGTATTCAGAATGCTGTCAAACACCTTCGCACATATTGTTGCCAAGGAGATAGGTCTGTAATTAGACATGTCTGATAAATCTCCCGCCTTATTTTTTACCACCGGTACTACGATAGTCCTCATCATGTCGTCAGGAAGGTATGAGTGTGATATGCAAAAGTTGTACAACATGGCCAGCACTCTGCACATATGAGGCCCAGCGTGCTGCACATGTTCCACACTCAATCCATCATGGCCGGGTGATTTGCCTTTTGAAATAGATTTTACTGCCATTGATACATCTCTGGCCGTAATCCTGGTATCAACACATTCCCCACTCATCCCACCCCCACTCCGTGACGAAGAAAATGGTCCCAACGGTGACCTAATAGTAAAATTATTTTTAAATTTATCAGCAATGCCTTTTAAATCATTAGAACCGTCAACAGTCACTGGAAGACCCGGCCGAGCCCCCACACAATTGGTATTTTTCCAAAAACCACTGAAATCTTTCGCGCTATGCTTAGCAGCGAGCACGTCCATTTTCAGTTGATCTTGATGGTTTTGACACCATTTTACACGCGATTTAAATATTTTTCTGCTCTCGCACATCTTAGTGTACATATCACCAGTGGTAGGACTACCACATAATAGCCATTCCCGAAAACTCGCCCGGGCCACCCCATGACTGTCGCTAACATGTTTATTCCAACCAACAATGATTTTAGCTCTACGTTTATTCTGCTTACGCCCGCCTCCCCCACCTCCCAAAGATGCCTGAGATAATGCAAGCACAATGTCGGAGTAAAGCTTATCGATAACTAAGCTGTGAGTAGGGTCATTACAATACCGGCCGCTACACTCTTGAAACTCAGTAGGAAAATCAATAAGTCTAAGACGTTTATGACTTTCAATTCTATATTGTGTAATAAGGTCATTGGTTTTTTCCCCCCACATAATTCCATTATTAGACACACTGGGAACAATTCTAACTGGAGTCAAACACTCCAATTTACATTCACATATAACGGGAAAATGATCTGACCACAATACGTCATAATTAACATAAACATTACACACTGAAACAGCCGCGGACTGCGACACAACACAATGGTCTAACCAACGCTTAGACCCACACGCTTGATCTATATAAGTGAATGTATCAGAATTTAAACCTAACTCACTTACTCATCACATAAAATAATCAATTCATTAAAAAATAATTCTCCGGGATGAGCATTAAAATCTCCTAAGACAAAAATAGGTTCGTTTTCATAATCATTACTAATAGCACTTACAGTTCCCATACAGTCAGTAAACATCGTCAGGTTCTCCGATTTGTTTGTTGGCATGTAGACACACACTACTATAAACGGACTAGCGGCCGTATTAATGCGTATAGCACACACTCGCGGATTATCGCAATTTATCACAGTGACACTAGGAAACACACGGGTATTCCATAGAAGCGCGGTACCGCCGTACGGCCTGCCACGCAGTAGACCCGCCGTCGTGTCCACAGCTGATGTCCCCTTGCAGCTAAATCTGCTGTCTATGCTATTTAAATACGCCAATTCTTCCGGAAGTAGCCAGGTTTCTTGCAGTGCTATCAAAACACACTCGTCGCACAACTGTCGAATATCGCTCACGGCACTCTTCACGTTTTTGCAATTGTAACTGGCAAACTTATAGGTCGTATTATCCATGGTTAGAAGGTAATGGACCGATGTTAGCGGATTCTCCGTCCACTTTTCGATGTCTATAATGTACGAAGCGTCTAAAGATAATTCCTTCAGGCCATATTGTTTCGTCTAAATACATAGATACATTCGACTCGGATACAAAGAACTTGTAGGCTTTGTGATCTAAAACTTTTTTTGTATTTACCTTTTCTAAGAACACCGTCTCGTGTGTTTTCGTTTTTATGTAATCAACAATGTCAGACTCTAATGTATCTTTATGCACATTCGTTATAAAAATAGGTATTTTTCTAACAGCAGCTTTGAAAGATGATATAGTCACTTCTGCTTTACCTCTTTCCCCCAAATACCTATACTTTTGCTTCTTTTTATTCCTGTTGACTGTTTGCCAAGGATTATCTTCTATTTCGTTGTTTATTTGTTCGTTAGACTTAAGTTGTTGACAAACATTATTTTGAGCCATACTATTATTCTCCTGCATTCGTTGTTTAGGAATACTTTTGCCAGCGATAGGTGACTGTATGACTTGCACTTTCTTGACATTCTCGCAGCTGATCGTTTGCGTCGGTACAACCGGGACTACCGGGACAGCCTCCGGTACTACCGGGAGATTAGGGGTCCGCGGTGACTCATGTATGTGAATAGTTTGAGTTACCGGTTTACACACCATCGGTTCAGCTTGGCAGTTATCAGTAACCGTCTTAGCTGAGGTGGCGACTGCGGTAGATGACTGTTTGAAGTCCTGCTCATTAGAAGAATAATCTTGGCTCAATGTCATTCCTACAGGGCCACTTTCCATGTTCCAGGCACCCCTTCTCATGTTTACATACCCGGTTGGAGTTGTAAATGGAGGAAGTGATGCGTGCTTTAAATTATGTATATCTGCTCGTAAGTCCTCAAATTGTTTTAGTGTGACACAAGAATTCTTAATATTTTCAATCTCAGAGTTTAATCTTGTCAAGTCTTTTAACAGTTTTGTACAATCGAGATGATCGAATAAAATTGGGGGTAGTTTTTCGAGCACTCTCGCCACAAACACTGGAATTAGATCAGGATCAGTGCTTTTAAAAACACTTATGATGTCATCTAGGTCTCTTTCTTCTTTCCCCTTCCTTTTTCTTATAATCTTCCGTTGATCCGTCGGCAGGGATTCAAATAATAACGATTTTGATTTACATATTTCACTACTCGTGAACGAGGACACACAAATTCTTTTTAACGTTTCTTCGTCAATTACTGATATTTTATTTTGCACATAAGCCAATAGTTCGTCAATGACGATATTACAGACGTTACATTTTAACACTTGCGACATTGTTTACAAAGTGCGTCGTCGCACTCAGCGCGGCGGGCGCACAGACCAAAACACAACCGATATTGATTAGGTCGGTAACCGAAGTGATTAGGTCACTAACCTGTAGTATTTCTTCCTTGGATAACTTTGCTATTACCGAACAGTATTTGTATTCGTCTCCTTGCCTCTGTGGTGCTAAAATGGCTTCTAGTTGCGTGAACCATAATCTGGGTTGGTCCTTCCAAAATTCCGGAATGCGGGATAAAACCGAGGTGCCAGCAGCTACTTCAAGTGTTCCTTGCTGATTTATGTTCGCCTTGCACGGTGATTGTGCCATGTTTCTTGCTGCGTATTCGTTCGTCGGGGTCACCAATTTGCCAAACTTCTTGGCAGTATATGGTTAGGTATAAATGAGACCAAAGATGTAGTATAGTCTGGTTATAATTATCCAAAGGTGCATCTTATATACTAACGACTACGTGTCGATAACAGATAGTAGAAACATTTAATAGATATTGAACGTGCGATAAAGAACATAAGATTGCGATGTAGATTGTAGATACAGCACAAAGATATTGTACTGCAACACGTAGTACGCGATCAATGGTAACAATAAGAGAGAGGTGCGTAGTAACGGCAGGAGGCAGTGACGCGTACTGACCGTACTGTTATCCTAAATAGCACGATCCCAGATAGCGTCACTATCTATCTCACTCGCACCTCTAACCTTTTTCTCCCTCACTCTTACCTGAATAATGGGGTACCATAAAGAAGAACCAGCAAATCGCAAAGATAGTTTCTGTCTTGCTCCCTCCTGTTGTAATAACGAATCACTATGGTGAGATGCATGCACATACCGTCCCTTACGGTCTAACCTGTTTTTTGGGAGGCCTGTTGTTATTTTTATGAGCATACAATAGTAATTCTTTAGAGGTTAGATTCAATTCGTCGTAAATTTTTCTTTCTAAGAATTCTGTAAGACATCGTAAAAATTGGGTTGTTGAGTAAAAATATTATCAAAAATTTTTTTTTTTCAAATTAATGTGTAAGTATTATACCTTTTTAAAAAGAGGAATAAACGCGTCACAATTTGACGTCACTTGCCATACTATTTTGGTACATTTTTTTTACACTACAGTCGGTCAAAGTTGCGAAATTCAATAGTTTTCCATATCACCTTTAGTTAAAATAATATTTTATTTTAAAATGGTACAATAAGTACTTTATTTTTACATTCTATTTAGACACAGCAATACCCTAGATTACAAAACCTCCAAGAAATATCGAAATTATCAGCATTAGCAGTCACAGCATTCAAAAGTATGTCACAGGGTGCTCATTTCCCCTTTTTTTTTGAAATCAGTATAATTCTGTAAGTACATGGGGTGGATTTTTTAAAATATTTTTCTGAGTACTGTTAGAACTTGGGGCATCGTGGGAATCCAGTTGGACGCCAGGTTCTTGGACACCCTGTATATGTCAATTTATTATATCTGAATGAAATTTACTATGTGTCAGGAGGTCTACTCACTAACCCCGAAAACGTATTTTCAGCCGAAGTAACGGGCGATGAGATTATTTTGTGACCCGAACTAAGAATAAATGATAATACAATTTGATCTTTGTCTCTACTTCCTCTACATTTTTTCCCGTCTGAAAAAGTTAATTTAATAGGAGTAGGGTTCGGTCTGTAGTATCGAATTATTTTCGGATCGGCTCATATCTTCGTTTGTTGACGGGATTATAGAGTAGGCCTCCAGTATTACATTGTTTTAAATGAAAGTGTACCTTAATTACTTCCATTTTAAATATATAATGAGTCTAATGTTTAATTGTAATGTCATTGAAGCGCTACTGCGATGATGTTTTTATTAAAAATAAACCTAATCATGTTTTTCCAACAAGGTATTTTAGACGAACAATTTATGACCTCCTTCTAGCAAAATATGATCGCGAGTTTTGGACTGACAACGTGTCGACAAATTCCAGTATAGAGCTACGGCGTAGCTTGCTCTACGGAAGTGTACTACGCCGTAGCAAATGCGCCGTAGCGAGCTACGAGAATCACGGTCGCTGGTTTTTGTCGATATCAAACTCAACATCCAAATTGTTTGGACTTGAGCATTTCCCCCTCCATAAACTGGAGTATACACAAAAGTTACATATATTGAGATTTTTCTGTATTGCCTTTAAAAGTCAGTGGTTAGCAAGGTCCAGAAAATTTGACATTTTGAACTTTTACAAATTATCTTAACAATACAAATAAACTTCTTATTTTCCAGTTCTAAAGGAAATTCTGTTGGATAACGGTCGGAAATACTACATGTACAACGAATATACGTATACGTTTAGATGTGAAACTAAGAAAGGGTTTAAGTGGCGCTGTACCTGCACGTCTGGATGCAACGCGTTCATCTTAGTGAATGAACAAAACGAGCTGTTCCAGGTATCCGGAGAACATTACCACGACCCGCCGAAGTACTACACTTCCGATAGTGGAAAATATTTCAAAATAAAAAAGATGGAGAAAAAGTGATCCAATGATGACTTCGTTTCCCCGTATGGTCTATGTAAAAATGAATTTATTAATATTATTGAATAATATAAATGTAAAGGTATATTTTTGAGAAAGAATTACCCGTAAGGTTTACGTATAAGTGAATTTATTAATATGATTAAATAAATACTATAAATATGAATGCTATAGTTTGTTGTGTAGCCTTGTGTACGTAGACAAGCTCGTCTGTTATTCCCATGCTGGCTGTCACACTCCACTGCGCCAACTTGTGGATTCCTACAACATTAGATTTGAGAACATTGTTTCAATCTAACACCACATCAATTTAGGAAATCTGTAGTCGATACTATCTTAGCTTTATAATTATTAAGTGGTGTATTATTTTTAGCTGTCTCTTTTTGTATCCCATACATTTTATTTCTAGAAAGCATTCATTTAATCAATCAATAATTTAATCTTTCATTCTATTCACTCATGTATTCTGTTTTTATTTATATCTCACGTAGCATTAAGAATCATCAAGTTAGTAGTAAGTATTTTGTTTAAGTAGTAAGATATTATGTATAACATTTAATTGTACCTGCCCCGTTAACGGGGCGGGACGACCGGGATGGATAGGATGCACTTCAATTTATCAGTTTATTATATAGGTACCGACGTGTGGCTTAAAATTAAATATTATTTTGATGTGTTATTGAGTTTTTCATTTAACCTACTCATGAATTTTCGTGTTTCTCTATATTTAAGGGTATCATCTCTAGCCCTGTGCTGTTTTGAACCAGAATAATGATCTCAACAAAAATATACATTATTTGGGTCATTAACTCATTACCTTCATATTAAATTTAATATAATGTAATGACACAAATAATTGGCATTCAATTTGAATAGTTACCATTTTTAGTAATCACGAAGTAAGTAAGTAAGTAGTCATGAAGAAACGCAGATACTAGATAAAATTAACAACAGAATGACTGATTTTAACCCCTCACCCACCACACTTAAAATTTATACAGTTTACATACAAAACAGGAATACGTCGCAGTAGAGTTTCAAGGATATGACAATTAAAAATCTAGGTGAAGATAGCGTTGAAGCAATGGAGATTACCCACACTATTAGCCCTTTATTACTTAATAACTGAGGGTACAGTCATAGCCTTATGCGTTTTATATTTGTGGGTGGGAAATATCATATGACGTCTCTCGCTCTGAGTAAAGCGGAAGGGTGTGTCTGACTGTTACTGACTAAAACCCACCTGTGTTCCTTCAGTTGCCTATGCCAGGGCCATGGTAACTCTATCGGACCCCTTCAGTTTTTGCTGACATCTCTTTGAGGCGTGCTAGGAACACAACACGCCGTCGACCCGGGCCTGATCCTTAGCTATGGGTAGCTGGCCGCCTGCAAGCCCGCGCCTACGGTGGCCGAAAGTCCGCAATCGACTCCCGACGCCCAGTAACAGTCATAGCCAACGCTGACGAAATGTTTGTTGATCAATCACGCATTAACGGCTGAACGGATTAGGCACTCTGTTGAACCACTAACAGACCCGTATATCACAAAACTTAACATATTACAAATTCGTAAATTTTACAAAGAAACGCGCACCTCAAGACTTACCTCTGACAATGTGTACAAAAACTACTCTTCAAACTATTGCTGTTAAAGAGATATTATACCATTAAGGACTATTTAGAGGCAAATCAATTGAATCTTTTATTTGTAAGTTAAAATAATTGACATCGCTGATTGTGAATATATTTGCACGCCAGGTTATGACAGGATGTGCTGAAACAAAATTACTGTAACACCTTATATTCCAAATATATTTGTTTGATTCTGATTGAATTTCACGTGCACTATCGATTCCTATAAATGTACATATTTGTTGATACGCCCCTACCCGCTGAACTGTCCAAGGCTAGACGGTTTCATGTGTGTCGACAGATCGATATCAACCCTATCATACAGCTATCTACATTCATCACCAAGAGTCGAGATATGAAGCTCAAACAGTTGATTTAGATGAAAACTGATTGCATTTTTTACTTTATTTTTACTAGCTATTGCCAGCTGCTTCGCCCGCGTATTATACATAATATAAACCTTCCTCTTGCATCATTATCTGTTCCGTACCGTTTATTACTTTATGCGCCTACGTTTCTAAACGTGTAACAGAGTGAGAACTGTCAGTTGTCAGTTTTGACTTTGACTTTTTCTCTTTGATTTTGTGCTTGAAAGGGAATGGCGGGTCCTCGTGGCGTCCCGACCCTTTTGTTAAATTAATCCCTTAGAACCGGTCGTTTTGGTGGACAATAAGTCATGACCCAATTGTTTTGTGTTAATAACCCCAATTTGATGAAGTAATACGGGTTGAGTTGAGGATATATCTTCGTTGAAACTTTGAAGGTTAAGTGAAAGTGACGCTATTGGAAATCGCGTGTTTGAAGACCGCATGTCTGGATGGCAGACCTCTTGGAGCGGAGCGGATTGTAACCTGGAGAAACTCATAACGTCACAACTAGTGATGGGCAGTGGATAAATACTCGGAGGATAAATACTCGAGTTTTTATCCGAAACGGATAAATACTCGTTTTTACTCATTTTTATCGGATAAATACTCAAAATGATGGATAAATATCTTTTTTGCGCATCGGATGATTATTTTAAAATGTTAATGACTTTTATTGTTATTTAGGCTTTTCAAAATACTACGTTATTACATTATTTAGTTCTAATGTCAATTGCCAGGGCTGTAATTGTGTCAGAAGTCCAAACGTCTCTAATAGAGCATGCTCTTTAGATACAAATTTAGAATCTTTCTTTGTTGAGAGTGTAGAGAATAGCCACATAATTGATTATCTCTGTGAAGAGCTTCTAAAAGTCAAGAAAAATGCGACAAGACAAGTTTGTTGTTGTTGTTGTTTGCCAACGCTATAAACATGCAAAGGGCTTTTCAATTAGTTAAAGGTGTCGAGCCCTTAAACTGCGCAGCACACACTAGTAATTTACTGGCTCATGGTGCACTGAAATACGGTAGTTTCAAAAATTTATGCAGATATGATAAAATCTTTAATAAAAAACAATTGGTTGTCTGTAAAGTCGGTATACGGACGATAATTTTACGTGATAATGTCTAAGTCTCTTTTACTCGGATGTATTGGCCGATGGAGTGGAAGAGAGATAGATTTCACAAGTCGAACGCTAAGGCCGATCGTGCCTCTCTATCGCTTGTTTCGCGCTCTCGCTTACACGCTCGGTTCAGGCGAAACGTGACAATGCGTCATGCTTTTCCGTGCGTTCAGCCAGCGTTCATCGATTTATAAGACAGTCAAAAAATCATAAGAACTAAACCCAAAAACCACGATCGAAGCTACAACAAATCGTAAAACAAAAGGTAACGGGAGAAAAGTTAACCCTGCCATGCTACACAAAATAGGGCAGCTATCTACGATCACTAAGGAGTATGAAAAATAGAAAAGCCGCTCTCTCAGCGTACGCAAAAGAAAAATATATCGTCAAGGCAAATGCTACAAGCAGCTTTGCTTGACGATAACTTTTGGGATTAGGTATATGAATGCATATCTGTTTTTGAACCCATAACAGAACCTGTCTTTCAACAAGAGTCCAACAAATGCAATGCACTTCTAGTGTTTATAATATTTAAGGATATGAAATCAACACAAAATGGGTTATATTTACAGACGGATACTGATAATGAGTCATTGGATTTGAGAAAATCTGAAAGCAGTTTTCAGTAAATTTTACCACTGTGTAGATCGCCTGGAAGATACGGTGGAGCATAGAGTGGAGGTTTGCCCTGCTTGGGCGGAGCAACGCCGTATCCTCGTAGAGGTGATTGGCGGCGGCGATCTCTCACGTCCGGCCCGGGTGCAGGCCATGGTATGGAGCGAGAGGGCATAAGAAGCTGTCACCTCCTTCTGCGAAGAAGTAAGGCTCGCGAAGGAGGAGGTGGAGCGCGTTAGGGAGAGTCAGTCTGTGCGCCCTCATGTCCCTAGCCACCGTAGGAGGAGACGCCCCGGGCGTCGGGAGTTCATTGTGGACTCTTGGCCACGGTGGCCACGGGCTTGCGGGCGGCGAACCACCCATTGCTCGCCACGGTAAAGAACAGGCCCGTGTCGACGGCGTATTGTGTTCCACGCGCGCCTCAAAGTGATGTCATTACATATTGAAGGGGTCCGCGAGGACCGATGCCTGCCAGGGTTGCGGATCTGTTTAAAAGAGGTACCCTGGCACAAGCAACTAAAAGGAACACAGGTGGGTTTTAGTCAGTAAAAGTCTGACATGCCTTTCATATTGGTGATAGCAGTGGTGGCCCGGTGGTATCAGCCCCGACTTACAACTTGTAGGACGTGGGTTCGCACTCAGGCAGGCGCTTTACTTGTGGTAAATAATAACATCACCACTGGTCACAAAACTGCATATTGCTCGCTGAATCCATATCCTACAATGTCGACAACCTCGCGAACCAAGTCATTTGATTTGTTTATCTTTCTCAACATTCACGAGGTAGTTTTTTTTATTTTTACAATGATTTAAGCGTTACTTAAATAGTTTCTACCTACCCCCGTGGGAGAAAGGCATGAGTTCATGTATGTATGTGAAAAACCAATGTACAAATGTATAATTTTATCTAACTTTGACAGTGATTGACTAACTGTATTCATAATTGAATGAAATCATTGTCAATATCGGCGTTTTGTAATTGTTAAAATGATTAATAAGGTACGATACCAACCTGCATTGTCTATTTTATATTAATTTTAATCCTTTTGTTAGTAAAATGACAAAACTTACGTTACGAAAACATAAAATAGTATTTATCCGCTGTTTCCGATAAATACTCAGTAAAAACGGATATTTATCGAGTATTTATCCATTTTGAGTATTTATCCGGATAAAATCCCAACACTGGTCACAACACAATACAATACACACTCACTTACATACATAAATCCAGGTAACCCGAAGAAGCAGGTGTTCGTCTACCACCAGGTGAGTTCTTTTGTTCGTTGTATTGTACTTATTGAATTATATTATTATATTGTCCTGCTCCGCGTACGGCGGACTAGTTTCGCTCGCCACTCTTGACCCAGGGCCCATCATCACGCTTCCACATAATAATTAAAAACCTTATGGGGGCCTGGCCTGGCAGCGAACATTATCTATTGCTGAAAACTGCATTAAAAACCGTTGAGTAGTTTAATAAGTCTAAACGAACAGACAGCGGAAGTGACTTCATTTTATACTATGTAAAAACTCACCACGGCCATCGAGTTCATCTCATTTTTGGCTTCTATAACTAAGAGTGGTTTACAATACTATTTTATAAATTTTCTATGACATCATTATTCATCGGTATCACCAATATCTTCCAGGATAGCATATAATAATATTGTCTACCTGGTTAGTGTACCTTAACTCCCTGTGGTCTCTATGAAAGGAGACTGGGCAAAGTATAGGAGATGGCAACGTCATCACTATTTGTCTATGGGACAATAGCGATGACGTTGTCTATTAAAGGTGTCTATTCAAACTACTTGTTTAATCTCTACTCATCGTTGAGTTCTTACGAATTGTACATAAAGTAAGAAAGTCACACATAAAAAAATGTACATTTCGTTGGTCTAGAAGAGTATTTTTATCAACAGCAACATAAAAATAAAAGGTATGAATTGTCATTTTCTAGCTGACTGTACCATATTTACAAAATCTATTGGCAATCTCTTATCTAATGCAGTTGGCAATTGCTCAAGAAATTGAAGACAGTCTCCTGAGACCGTTTTCCTGTAGCTAAAACGGTTAAGGCCCTAGTAAATCCAGAAAATTCGAAAACTATTTTATCCTCAAAATTCCCGGTTCTGACTTTTTAACCTCTGCACAAGAGTAAAGGAAAGGTGTTCTTACACGAAAATCAATACTGTGTCGCTATTAGATCATACATCAATCATGAAGCAAAACTAAAACGTAACAAAACAATACTTGTAAGAACAACCTGCATCAATTGAAAACGTTTCTCCACCACTCTTGTTATAAAGATTTACGGTCTGATTGGTCACCAATGTTGGATGTCTCGTAATAAGTAGATATTATTTCTCTTATACCCGCTGAAATTGTATTTGTTGTTTCTTTGTTACTATGTACCTACTTTAGTGGTTTAAATCAAATTATGTACTTGATGACTTTGGGGCACGATAAAACTCCAATGAGTTTATGTTGGCACTAACATAAATGTTTGAAATGTGTATGTACAGTCAGTGTCCTGCATTACCTAACCCCTGCTACACAAAAGAAATGAGGAAGGGGGGTCAGGTAATGCAGGACACTGACTGTACTACTGAATAAATAAAAAATTACCCAATCTCCTTTTCTCTCTATAAAATAAGAAAGAAGTCTGTTGACCTTGACAAGACAGCCAACCAAAACTGCTGACTGGCCATAATTTTAGCATGAGTTTTTCATTACCTAAATATTATCATTTTCCAGTTCCCAAGAAGATGTTGTTGATAAGCGGTAAAACATACTACATGTACAACAACTACACTTATACGTTCAACTATAAAACTAAGTATGGATTCAAGTGGCGATGTACGAGCACGTCCAAATGCAGCGCGTACATCTTGATGAATGAGCAAGAAGAGCTCCTAAGACTAACTGGAGAACATAACCATCCCCCGCCGAAGTACACTGTAGCAAATGGTAGGTACATCAGACTATGAAGTTTGAATTAAGAATCTCAGATAATTATCAAGCAATAACAAACTTAATGTCATATCTGTCAATGTTCAAATTCCATTGTAACTTAAACTTTGTATGACAATTTTAGATAGTTGATTGAAAAGGGGATGTAATGTTAATTGACAATGTTCAAATTCCATTTTAACTTAAACTTTTTATGACAATTTTAGATAGTTGATTGAAAAGGGGATGTAATGTTAATTATCTGAGAATAAAATAAAATTCTATCAAGTCATGTGTTAAAATTACTGGTCAGACATTTCGAGCTCCTATTTGGATGGGTCTCCATTTTTGTTAACATAACTAGGACAACTTTCGTATACAGAAAGCTATGTACAATATGTTTCAAGGTTTTTTTTGTATGGTTTTGGAAATTAAATAAAGTATTATATGACGTGTTAATATTTCTCTGTAACAGTTTTTTAGTTTAAGTAATAAGTGTTTAAAAATAAAACATATATTTATGAAACAAAATAAATATATTTTTATGAGGGATTGAGTTTTTTGTTTTAGCTTCCTACTGACGTCATGTGTCTATTTGAAATCGATAATCGTTTATTTCTCTATGGTTTGGTTTGTCTTTCGGCTGAAATGATGATGACGAAAGACGTCCACTGCTGGACATAAACCTTTCCCAATTTGGGGGGGGGGGGGGGGGGTTGTCATAATCACGACGCTTGGCAGGCGGGTTGGCGATCGCAGTATGGTGGTAAAATGTATAGAGAAAGCTGATTTACATTCGTCACCCCAAACTTTAGGTCCAGAAGAAAACGTCCAGCGTCAGACACTAGTTTTCTTAAATTTTTGCTTAACTAGGGCTCTTTGGCGCTGTCGTGACGCTCAGTTTAAACTTTTTTTTTCTGCTATATATTGTATGCCTTTTAGTCTATGTTAAATAAATGTATATTCTTTATTTCTTCTTTCTTTTCAATCACCTTATTTTTCACCACATAATCCACACTAATAATATAAATGCAAAAGTAACTCTGTCTGTCTGTCGGTCTGTCTGTCTGTCTGTCTGTCTCGCTTTCCTGCGAAAACTACTGAACCGATTTAAATGAAATTTGGTACACAGATAGTTTAGAGCCTGAGAAAGGACAGAGGCTACTTTTTATCCCGGTAGTATGTTCCCGCGGGATAATTTTCGACCTCTACGCGGGCGAAGCCGCTGGCAAAAGCTAGTACAATATAACAAACATGCTTAAAACTAGTGTATACACAATAATTAAAAGAATACTGTAAGGTAACCTACCCTGGAGTCCATAGTGACTCACGCACAGCCGGTCTTATCGTAAAAGGCAACTTCTTATAGGCAACAAGAAGACAACGACAAGAGTTCTTTGATAAGCTGGCAGAAAGGAGCGACATTTTAGCAGTTTACGACTAAACGTCGACAGACACTACGCCGACAGACTGATCACCGACAAGACTTTACTTCGACGGGACTCTTCGCAGACAGGGCTCATCAGCATCAGATATAGTAGGTTAGTTTAAAACTATGAACTACGCACGAGCCAAGCGAGCGAAGCGAGCGGTGCCGCAGCAGCAGCTGGCGAATGCCAGAAACGACTAGATTATGTTGATGAGCCCTGTCGGCGATCCGTCCGGTCGGCGAAGTGTCTTGTAGGTAAAGAGTCCCGTCGAAGTAAAGTCTTGTCGGTGTTCAGTCTGTCAGCGTAGTGTCTGTCGGCGTTTAGTCGTGCACACATTTTAAGCTGATAAAAAAAACAGGGTTCGAAGTCAATCGACGAATTGAGAGCCTCCTCCGTTTTGTAGCCGGTCAAAAAGTGGGCCTTATCACACCCATCTGAAATATCCCTGAGATAAAATATTTATTAATTTCAAATGAAAATTCCCCGGTTGTGAACAGGAAACTAGGTCAGGTCAGATAGATAGTAGTCTATGTTACGAATGACGTGTTCCTGATCTCTCCCTGCGTTCATTCAGGTCAGTCAATAGTATCCATGTAGGGCAAGCAAAGTTCTGCGTATTTGAAAACACGGGACATTCCACAATATATTCTGGGGGATATGCTAGGGGATGTGCTTAACTTTTTGGCTTAATTTTGTGGATGGGATTAGTAAAGTTGCCATCACTAGTGCATTATTGGTCCAATAATCCAATGTTTACACAGAATTTTTTGAAACAAGTTATGAACCGAAACAGATTCGAAATATTACTCCGTGGTACATTTTTCAAATAATGAGGAAGCGAGTACTGGTGATAGACTATATAAAATAAAACAATTGATACAAACTTTGCCACTCAGTTCACTCCAAACGAGTCGTTGTATGTTGATGAAAGCCTTGTACCATTTCGTGATCGCATTATTTTCAGGCAATATATGAAACAAAAGCGACTTAAATAGGGTGTAAAGATTTTTAAACTATGTACAACTCCAGGCTAACAGACTCGAAATCTATTGTGGTAGGAATTTGGAACTTCAGAATACTACATCAACGAATGTTGTTCTCAATCTAGGCAACGATCTTCTAAATAAAGGTATACCATGTACACAGACAACTGGTATACTAATGTAGACTTAGCAGATAAGTTGCTAGATTCAGATACTCACCTAGTCGGGACAGTGCGAACAAATAGAAGAAGATTACCAAAAGTAGTTCATCATTTCAGCCGTAAGACGTCCACTGCTGGACTTAGGCCTCCCCCAATTTGGGGGGCTTTGCCATAATCGCCACGCTTGGCAGGCGGGTTGGCGATCGCAGTATGGTGGTTAAATGTATAGAGAACGCTGCTGCCCATTCTCTAGTAAGTCCCTTAGTCGCCTTTTACGACACCCACGGGAAGAAATGGGGTGGTGTTATTCTTTACGTCCGGCACCACACGGTAAGAAACTGAAACCTGGAGAGTTCATAGCTAGAGAAAACGAAAGAGGTATTACAGTCATGAAATGGCGCGATAAACGTGAGGTGTTTCTTCTGTCCACTAGACACAAAAGATGAAACGATGTGAAAGTCGCAATAAGAGGTGTCGTTATCATCATCATCATTTCAGTCGAAAGACGTCCACTGCTGGACATAGGCCTCCCCCAATTTGGGAGGGTTTGCCATAATCGCCACGCTTGGCAGGCGGGTTGGCGATCGCAGTATGGTGGTTAAATGTATAGAGAACGCTGCTACCCATTCTCTAGTAAGTCCCTTAGTCGCCTCTTTCGACACCCACAGGAAGAAATGGGATGGTGCTATTCTTTTCGTTCGGCCACACAGAACAAAAGGTGTCGTTAAAAAAAAAATTGGACTACAACCAAGCAAAGTGCTGACTTTGCTTGCTTATAGTCCAAAATTAATTTCGTAGATATTTCTGACCAAATGACAGCTTATTCGACTCCCCTCCGGAAAACTGTAAAGTACTACAGAAAACTTGCTTGCGCTCCTCAATACATCTATAGTCAACGCCCTTGTGCTTATCAAACAGGTTACTAAAATAACAATTTCTATAGTTGATTTCAGGGCCACAATTGGAAAAAAGAAAATGAGCTCAACAGCCAGAACACCCAGACCAGTAAGCTCAAATCACTGTCTTGTAACAAAGGAAGGCAAAGCGAAGAATGTGCGCAGAAATTGCCAACATTGTTACAAAAACAATGTCTATACCATGGGAAGATTACAGGCAAGAAATAAAACAAAAAAAGTTGCCACTTACTGTCCTCGTTGTCCATTACAACCTCATCTCTGCCTTGTCTGTTATAATATCACTCATCACTAACTTCTAGCATATTTTTTTATTGTACTTAAAAATAAATAATTTTGTGTAATAATAACTTCCATGTTATCCATGTTATCTTGAATATTTTTTTAATAATAAATCATTTATAATTTAATTCCTTACTTTTATTTTGACTTCATACTTTCCACAAAGTGTATGAGAGTAATGGTAAACAAAAGTTATATTGACACAATGATTTTTGTGCTCAGGGCCGCGTGGGTCACTTTATATAGCTGAAAGAGTAAAGCCTCCTACAAACCGGCGCGACGCGGCAGCGCGACGCGACACTCGTAGAACAATTTTTATGTGAACTTCATGGAAATTGTTCTACAAGAATCGCGTCGCGCTGTCGCGTCGCGCCGGTCTGAATAAAGCCTAATAAAAATGGCCGCCAGGCAGCAACGACACGTTCAGATTTCGTATGTGTTGTCGGTCATATAGTCCGACAAGGCCTGAATGGAACAAAAAGTGTCGGACACATAGTCCGACATGGTAGTTAACGTGTCAATATCTTAGAGTTATATCAATAGGAACACGTTGAATATATATATAATGCGATACACACAATCCACATATAGTAGTAAGTAGTAACAACGACTTTAAAAAAAAAGTTGGTAAAACTTACAAACTAACCTTACAACTAATAACTACGTGGCTGAACACATGAAGGCACGTGTCTACGCACCCAATGCTTAATAAAGGGGGCTGTCCACCTAGTATATATCAAGTAAAGTTTTAGAATGCTTTTGTAGCTTCCGCGCAACCTACCCATTACAGCACGGGCTTTCGCGAAAATCTGCGAATTTTTGTAGGACCGCTGAAACCCCATCCATATCCTAAATCCATAAATCTCATAACACACACACATTTGTGTTATGTCAACACAAATGTATGGAACGGCTGATTTCATTTTCGCGATTTTATAGTAGGACACATAGAAGAAGTAGTACATAATGAGTGCAATATCTTTTACCGGACATTGCGTATACGAAAAGTAACGTTGTACACCATGTTGATTGCTAAAGCAAAAAACTAGTTTTTTAGGGTTCCGTACGTAGGTACGAATGAAAAAACTGAATCCGAATACAATGGAAAAACAGACAGATTAAAACTCTGTCTGTATCAGTCGATCCATATGATTTTTAATATGGGGGTGGATTTTGGGGAAAAAAATGTTTTGTTATACGGGAAGCACTGTGGGGTAACCAATATAAGGTGTATCTATTCATACACGAAATATTTTGAGAGGTACACCTGTAGGTGGTAAAGAAGCTACAGCAACGAAAAACATTTTTTAAGTAAATGTATTTTTTCCAAAATTAATATTTATAAATTATTTGACGCGCATAAGAAATACTGACTCTTTCTTATTTTTTATGGCCCGAGACACCGCGGCCATGCTCGTGCCGTCCGGTCGCCGCCCTCGCAGCGTCAGGCGGGCCATTCATAGAATTTGGAGTAAAAGTTTTAAAATTATAATAATTACGAAAATTCAAGAACGCTTAGA
Source organism: Aporophyla lueneburgensis (assembly GCA_932294355.1). NCBI lineage: Eukaryota > Metazoa > Arthropoda > Insecta > Lepidoptera > Noctuidae > Aporophyla > Aporophyla lueneburgensis. The sequence continues at coordinate 6,412,069 of OW028742.1, forward strand.
TAAAAAAAATATTTTTGCTTCTATAGCTTCTTTACCACCTGCAGGTGTACCTCTTAAAATATTTCGTGTATGAATAGATACACCTTATATATACTTTTTATGATTTTAAAATAAATAGTTGTAGTTTGACCGACCACCCTTTATGTAAGAAAACACTTACCCACTTCTTTTTAAAGACATTTGTTCTGTGAAAGATTACAGGAAAATCTACAAGAAGTCTAAAATAACATGGTAACGTTCACAATATTGTGCGTATAAAATTACATTCGCAGTTGGAGTTTATGAGAGAACATGTTGTTTAATCCAATGTCAAATTTGTTCTTGGTAAATTCATCCCTACTACGAGACCCTTTATCATGCCTGGTCGACCCGTAGAGCAGTGGTGGCCCAGTGAAAACGGCCGTTCGAGTTGTAAGGTTCGAATCCAAGCAGGCACTTTGTGTAAATTATTTCATCTCAAAACGGTGAAGGAAAACATCGTGAGGAAACGGTTATGTCTTAGAACCAAAAATTCGAAGACGTGTGACATCTTCCATCACGCACTGTGTACAATACGCTGGTACGGAGCCGTCTTGAAACGAATGCTATTGTTTGGAATCCCCATGAGGCTAAATACAGGGACATGGTGGAAAGAATCCAGAACAAATTCACTCGGTTTCTTTACTTCAAGCAGTATGGCGTCTATCCTTTCTTCCCACTTTTGTATCCGAGTCTCTTCGTATTAGGGATGGTAGGGTACAGTAGGCTAGCGGTGCGGAGGGACGTCACTCTTTGTAGCTTTGTGTTTCGGGTGCTGCGCGGTTGGCTGCATCACCCCGAACTGCTGTCAGAGCTGGGGCAGCGCGCGCCGGTCGGGTGCGGGGGCCCGCGTCGCCCAACGCCTACGCTATTGGAGCCATGCTCTAGGACAAATCTAAATAAGTTTGCCCCGTGGACACGAGCCATAAGATTGGTCAATATTATTTCTAAGGAGGTGGATATATTTCAGTGCAGCCTGAAGAGGTTCACAGAAGTAGCACAAGAAGTGCATTGAAAATAGTTAAGTGCCTATTTCTTGTGTATTTCGTTAATTTAAGCATGATGTTTTTTGTTTTGTTTTTCTTGTATATGTTTAGTAGTAACACCGCATTGGCGCATTGAGCTATTAGGGTGTTATTTACGTAATTTTAAATAAATAAGTTTTAGCAAATAAAATTTTTCTCCACATTTCTAGGCGTCCAGGACATAACAATGATGAATGGAAAAAAATTCAAGATGTACAAAGGATACACATACAGCCACCCAGTGAAGACTCGCCAGGACGTGAGGTACAACTGCACCCAAGGCTGCAAAGCTCGGTTATATCTTGATATGCAGGGGAACTTTATGAGGGTCTTGAACGAGAACAGTCATACTCATGGTAAACCGAACTTTTATTTAGCTCCGAATGGTACTTTTCTGAGAATTGCATAGGTTGCTTTTGTACGATGTATATGAGCATCGTTCACACGATGAGTGATACATCGCCTGATGATTTTTGCCTACGTGCTATGCATGCGACATTCTCGCCTTTCGATAGTGAACAAACTCTCCTCGTGTAAACGGTGCACGATACAAAGTTTGAGGCAAGGAGGGACTTGCTAGAAGTATAAAAAAATCACAATAATGTAACAGTCAAATTATAAAAATATAACAAAATTAACTGAAGTTTTATTCCTATCTCGTGTTTTCCAATGTGTAAATACAAAACAACAAACATCGAAATAAGGAACACAAACGAAAATACTGTAACGGTAATATCCCAATAATTTTCAGTATCGTTTGCCCGTTCCCAAAGAGGGGGGCAGCTTCTAGTCTTCAAAGGCTACTCGTACAGCTTGCAAAAATTTCGCAACGAAACTGCTCAGTGGAGATGTACTATGGTCCAACCAGGGACGGCCAAGCGGTGCACAGCAAAACTATTTACTAGTATACAGTATAATGTCCTAGATTATACAGGAGATCATAATCATACGAAACCAAAGTTTGTTAAGAGAAACAATGTGTTAGTTAGGGCGTATTGAATTTTGACTGGAGTTTATATTCAAAGCTGTACCCTTACTGCGTAACACTCTATCAATCGGAATCTGAATCATTTTAAAGGATACTGCTAATTCATTGCTTTATATGTTCGGAAAATGTGTCACCTGAACAACCTAAATAACGCAATGAATGCTGTTGAACTTCAAAATTACAGCCACGGCTACTAGTGTGTTACGTTATTACCTGTCTGGTGCTTTATGCACGGTAAATTTGTTATCAATTTTTATTTTTCAATTATTATTATATAATTATCATTTTATACTCATGATACTGGGACTTAAGCTAGTGTAATATTTGAAATTGTATTTAATTATTTAGTTATAAGTTCAATGTTTTAAATGTTTTGCATGCCTACGTGGTAAAGTATGGCTGAACTCATATATTTTTTGTCATCATTTGCTGTATTGCTGTTACCCATGTTTGCAAAATAAAATTATCTTTATCTTTACCGGATAATTTATCCAAAAAATAATTGATCTTAATTCAATAATTATTTCAGAATAGGTTTCAAAGAGTAGATATTTGTTAATACACCTTTAACTTTATACTAATGTTATTTGTTATACTTAAAGTTTATGTTAATATTTTTTTATAACATAATGAACAGACTGATAGTGCCTTGACCACACTCCAATAAAATATTTCGTACTTAGTTTAGCATTTAAAAAGTATATTTATAAAAAAAAACACCTTTTCATATTTTATAGTATAATTATAGATTAAGAAAACCCTGTTATTTATGTCACGAAAGTAGGACTGCACGGAATTGACTGTTACGAATCTAAAAATATAGGGAATTTGTTAAATAGTTATAGTGATTTAAATAATTACATTTGTATCTAAAATTGTTTATTACACGATATAAGATAACTTTAAAAATTTTCATAATGCTGGTTTATTAAGTCGATCCCAAAACCATATTCATAATTCTATTAAATTAGTACTGAAGCATACTGATGCATAATTTCTTTCACAGGTACATTTCTTTGGACGAAAAGAGGTGGTAAACACCCTTTGCTCGTCCTCTCAGGATACACATATAGCTACCAGAAACAGAACGCAGATGGTAGAATATCCTGGTACTGCTCTCGAAGACTCAAGGGTTGTAGAGCATCGGCCATCAGCGTTGGAACTAGAGCGCTTGCCCACAAGCCACACGACCACGCACCGCCGAAATTACCTGATCACAACGTAGATAAAACTTATATCTCTCCTGCAGAAGATGCTAAATATATAATTTAAGAATCGTTTTCTTAAAAAACACACTGAAATATTTTGCAATGAACGCCATAAAATGCTCCCGTTGTCTCAAAGTTTTACAATCAACCATTCTAATATGTAATTATATATGAATATGTTCAAATGGACTTCATATTTTTGTATTATCATTGTATTGCAGATGTAGTATTAACGAAGGAATAATTTGTCCTGTCGTGGCGTTCAGAGATGCTGTTAATGGTTGCAGACCTAAGTATAATACAATATTAATACGCATATTCGAAGCAATGCTTAGTTTAACTCATGCAAAATAATGGTAGAGGAAATATAGCTAGAATTATTGAGTAGAGTAGTTATTTGAGTATTCATTCGCAGAATCAATCCTACAACAGGCGGTAGTTGAAAACAAAAGCAATACGACAAGATATAGTTGGTTTTCTAATTATGAAGTGTAGAAGAAAGAGTACAACAAGAGATGTTTAAAAGTTAAAATAATAAACCATTATTTCCACACGTTGAATAAATTCTAAATAAAAATTATCTGTTTGTTAACTGAGCAGTACAAAATGCAATAGTAACCAACACTATTGTTGCATTAAATTCTATTTCAAGAACCGTTTACCTAGAAAATACTGAAGCCTAGTGCATATTTCTTTAGGCGCGAGTCTGCGAATAATAAGAAGGTAGTTATAGTTCGTATATGGAAATATTTGTTCGTGTATCACTGATATATAGCCTTGCCACTAGTTGTTTTTTTTTTTGGAATCTGTCAAGAGAGGCACCTAAAAGTTCTGTGATAAAATATGTTTGTTTATAATTTCACTCCAACTAAACCTTGTCTTCAATTCTGATACCAACGACAAAAAATTGTTGACTTTAAGATTTTGCTTTAATCTTTGACTCAGTACATTATAAATTTCGTCTAACCGCAGATGTGCTATTTTTACCCACTTATTAAATTAAATGTTCTTTTATATACTTAAGAAATCAGTAGTAGGTAAGTACCTACTTTTAATATAACAGAAAATATTCTCTGTAATAATTTAACGAAGATAGGTTGAAAGGGAAGATAGGTTACAAGGAAGTATTGTAGGTCTCCTACATAATAATTATTTTGTGACCCTCTCAAGGTCAGTTTATTTAATCGAGCAGTTTAGGCCCTTTTTCTGTAAATGTCTTGAATTAATTTATTAATTTAATACCATGACGTACTTTTTAATAATATTTGGATTATAATTTATTCGTTTCTTTTTGGCTTTAATTTTGCTATCCTGTAAAAGTGCGGATATGTGACTGAATAGTACCATATTAAGGATAGTAAGAGAAAGAGAAGTGTTGTATTTGGTGCTTTTTATTTATATTTTTAAACTGTTTTTATTTCCTTCCGTATTTTCCTAGCTTTAGCCATTTACAAAGAAATAATGCTTCGTACTTATTAAAAACAAAACTGAGCGCTTTGAAGCTAAAGTGCAAACGAGGTGTGGGTGAGAGTTTCTCTTAATACAGTTTTTTTTCGCTCACCCTCGTATTAAAGCGATGTAGTAAGTAAGGCTTGGCTCTTAATGATAAGACTTTTAACGAAATAAAAACCTCATAAAAATCCTATTATAGTAGGTACTAAATTCCCTAGTTAGAAAGTAGAAATAAATAATTATTAATAAAGTAAATATTAGGTATCCTAGTATTGTTATAGTTTTGAATCTATTTATAATCATATTAAGCATTTATTGGTGGTAGTTTCAATTATTCGCCTTAATGTATTCGTTCCTAGTACATTGTATTTAATATTATTTGACTTTTTTCGTGGTTATTATATCGCATATATCTAATAAATCGATGGTATAGATACAAATGTTATTTATTTCATCATTCTCCTCTTGCCCTTGTCCCAATGTTTTTATTTATTTTTTCTTACATCTCTAGAAGACTCCATACTTGTTTATACTTAAATGACAAACATGTTGACTTCGTCATCATCACGATCTTGCTCTTATCCCAATTTATTTGACATATCTTTCTTTCCCTACTTTTCTATTAGTCGTCATCTCGGTAGTCGTCCCCTTTCTACTTAATAAAAATACCTACATATATTTTGGCTCCGCAATCGACGGTTATCTCACTATGTATGTATGAAGACTCGTTTCTAGTTTATTTACGTCATACGCCGTTATTTCAATTAATAGAAAGTATTTCTAAGTGCTGATTTCGCCAATGAAACAGAACGCGAACCAGCACTTCTAAACCACGTACAAGAGCTGTTAGTGTTAATATTATATAATAATTTTGACACTGACATCTCTTGAACGCGGTCTATGAGTGCTAAACGCTTCATAATGTCAAAAGTTTCATAGTGAAATTCGCCCTAAGTAATCTCAAGAATTTCCGAAAACCCTGGTAAGTATTATAAGTGTCTCTTAGGGAAATAACCGAAGTTTTTTTCGGTCGTCTATGCGTCTCGACTTCAAAAACAAGTTGAAACAATTGGTTGAAATACATATTTAAGATATTTTACTAATAATTATTACCTCTAAACAATATATCAATTTACAGGAAAACTCATTCCATCAGGTAAAGGAAAGCACCCTTTACTGCTGTACAACAAACACACATACACTTTCAAGGTCCTGTCTGGTACAGGAGTCCTCTGGCACTGTTCACGGAGGACCAGGACTGGATGCAAAGCTTTCGTCAAGACTTCGCCAGACAAAATCAATTTTATCGTGGCAGTTCATGATGATCATTGCCATCAGCCAAGATTGGGGGTTGTGATTCCGACTCCGAATATTAAACGGCGGCATTAGCTACATATGTATATAACTTAACTACTTGTTTACCGGCAAGCATTAAATGGTCGATAAATGATATTATTTCTGTAAGTAGTTTTCTACAAACACGTTTACACGTCAATCAGATTTTTAAAACTAGATGAGGTCTGTGTTGCCTATCCTAGTAGTCTCTTTCATAGTCCAGGCATAATCTTGATCAGATCATGTGAGGACCATGCAGATGATTTTGTAAAATGGTCGTTTGAGGAAAGAACCTCACTAGTTTAGTAGACCTTGTCAGATCTCATAAACGTTGTTCCAGGAGTAAAAATACTCACACACACACACACATGGAGATTCGTCGGTCACATTGGTGGCGTGCTGGCAGGACATGCTTTCACGCCCTACTCGCCACCGTCGAGGCGGTCCGGCCAGTACTCGGGCACTGGCTCGGGAGGAGGCACGGCTCCCTGTCGTTTCGGTCGACGCAGGTGCTCTCGGGGCATGGTTGCTTCGGGAAATATCTGTGTCGCATAAACAGGGAGCCGGACGCCCGGTGTCACCACTGCGTCGACTGCTGGGAGGAGCCGCGTCGTGCCCTCGTCTCAGAAGTAGGCAGTGACCTATCGCTGCCGGCCGTGGTCGAGTCGATGGTCGGCAGATAGGAGTCCTGGGATGCGGTGGTATCCTTCTGCGAAACAGTCATGTCGCAGAAGGAAGTTGCGGAAAGGGAGCGGGAGATGTCTTCCGCTCACCCAGCCCGCAGCAGGCGCACCGGGCGTCGGTGGAGGGCGGACAACGCCTTCTTCCAGCCCCCCTAAATGAGTCCAGGGGCGACGGATCTGGGGACATCCGTGGCCCCCTATTCCTTAGGACCCGAGATGGTGGCGCGTAGTGTTCCACGCGCGCCTCTCTGTGATTTATGGGGGGGAGCTTAACACCTCACTCCCCCCCCAACGTGAGGAGCCCCGCAAAGGCGGGCCGGCACCAGTCGGGGATCGCGGCAGGCACATTGGTTCCTGTGGTCCCCGACGTAGGTGTGGGCGGAACACCGGGGTGGTTTTAGTCAGTAAGAGTCTGACAGACCCCTCCGCCCACCCCAGGGCGGAGGACATCCATGAGGATTTCCACCTAGAGATAAAAAAAAGGAGTAAAAATACTCACGAATGGGGAAAACTTGAATTATGATAGTGTTACGAGCTGGGGTTCGGGATAAATTAATTTAAACCAATTTACCAAAACACACAAACTGTTTAATTAAATAAACACAAATATCGCCACTACAAGAAACGTCACTTGGAATCACTTGTTTCGCGTGTACTGTATCACTCGAATCGTATTCGCTCGCTTCCGAAATCGAACTGCCTGTCGGCCCGACAATCCGCTATTTATATCCTGAGCAGAACATTCTCGAACATTCGACACTGTGCCACAGCGTAGAAGCTTCTAGTAATTTCCATTGAACAGTTTAATCCCACTATTCGACAATAGATGGCAGTAGCGTCTACGTACAATTTCGTGTAGTACTTGCTACTCAATAACAGATGGCGTTAGCGTGTCATTTCCAGTAGTTTCTAACACTGCCCCGTCCTTAGATGGAATTAGCGTGATGTTTCTAGACTTTTCGATTTACGTCACACTGCCCCTTTCTGAGACGGAGTTAGCGTGATGTTTCTAGACTTTACGATCTACGTAACACTGCCCCCTCCTTAGACATGCTCGTCCCGAGCATCATTATTCCCGTAGTATCATGCCAATCCATCTACATGAACAATTTTAGACGCAGTTCGCATATCCTTTTACCGCCGCACAACTGGTGCATTTGCGACACCAATCCTCAACATCCTGTCGATAGTGGATCCAGTAGAACCGTTCTCTGATCTTCAATAGAGTCCTTTTTACATCCCTATGTCCTCCTGAATAACCGCTGTGGTAGTTCTGTAGAACATCTGGTATCTTTGCTTTCGGGACGACCATTTGCAAGTGACAGCTATCCCCTCGACCATTTTCCTTTTTGCGGCACAAGACACCATCCTGGAGCATCAAGCTCTCCCACTGTGCCCAATAATTCTTTGTGGTGGTACTCATCGCTGCAACATCACACCATTTCGGTTTGGGAGCATCAGCTTTAATCCACTCGAGAATTGGCCTGATATCTGTATCACGCTGCTGGGCATGCCGTAGGGTTTCCTTCCATTTGTCACGAAGTTCCGATCTTAGCACCCTAACAGGAACTTCCTTAGCTTCCTGTCTGACACAATGTTTGTACTGTTCAGGAGAAGGTCTTCTTGATAAAGCGTCCGCGTTACCGTGGGATATGCCGTCATTGGCCTGTGACATCGAAATCCTTGGGGCTCTATTAACACCAACCAATACTCGCCCTGCACACTTATCACTTACTAATTTCTCTTGATGCTGCGCTGTGATATCGGACACCCTTCTAACCTGGGTGTGATTTTCGCTGGCAGTGTTTCGCTTCGGGCAATTTGACCGGAGGTGGCCCTTTTCTCCACAAGTGTAACATCTAGGGCTGTACCTAATACGGTCACAAGCAGGTGACTCCACAACCTCTCTGAAGCGATGGGCTCGATGATCATGCCTCACTGCTTCCACCTCCAACGCGTGGGCCAAGGCGTCCTTCAGCTTCTCATGGTGCCCAAGTCTCACAGCAGCTCTTACTTCCAGATCCCGTATGCCATCTATAAATACTTGAGTCAAAGTCCCTTCGATGAGTGCAGGCGCAGACCGATACGCCTTTCGGACCAACTTTTCAATTTCTAGGGCCCACTGCTGCAGATTTTCACCACTGCGCTGCACACGATCCCTCAACTGGGCGCGAAATACGTGCTCTAGGTGTGCGTCACCGTATCTGGATTCTAACGCCCCAACCAGCTGCTCGTAGGTAACATTTTTGCCAAGAGCCTCTAAAACGGTTAAAGCCTGGTCGCGAAGGGCCAAAGTAAGCGCGGTCATGGCCTGCCCTTTTGTCCAACCATTTGCATCCATAACGGCTTCAAACTGGATTTTGTATGCCGACCAGGAAGATGTTCCATCGAAGGTTGGCACTTTAAATCCACGCGCGGAAGGTACAGCAACTACAGAAGCCACAGTCCCATCTCCAGTCTTCAGATTTTCCAACGCTTTTTTTATATCAGCCACCTGAATTTCGACCTCGGAGATACGATTTTCGTGTAGCTGAACCTTCTCCTTCATGGCTTTGATCTCTTTGCCAAATGTCGCGTATAGATCTTTCAAAAGGAGAACCTGCTCCTCTTTATCACGCTGAAGCTGTTCTTGCAGGCGGCGGGTCTGTTCTTCCTGTCAGCGGGCCTGTTCTTCCTGTTGGCGGGCCTGTTCTTCCTGTCGGCGAGCTTGCTCCTCTTTGTCCAGCTGCAGCTGTTCCTGTAGGCGGCGGGCCTGTTCTTCCTGTCGACGGGCCTGTTCTTCCTGCCGGCGAGCTTGCTCCTCTTTGTCCTGCTGCAGCTGTTCCTGTAGGCGGCGGGCCTGTTCTTCCTGTCGGCGGGCCTGCTCCTGCAGCATCGCCATTAGCGCAGAAAGATCCATGGCTGGTGATGCTGTAGGAACACCAGACGCTTGGGAGACTGGCTCCGTCGTCGGCTGATTACCCCCAGGTGTCTGTCTAGAAGTTCCTTCAAACCGCCTCTGATCCACCTCCTGCTGGCGCTGACTCCTGGTACGGATACCTTCCGTATCCTCCTCGGTAAAACTGGCATAATTTATCCCTTACTTCTGACACCAAATGTTACGAGCTGGGGTTCGGGATAAATTAATTTAAACCAATTTACCAAAACACACAAACTGTTTAATTAAATAAACACAAATATCGCCACTACAAGAAACGTCACTTGGAATCACTTGTTTCGCGTGTACTGTATCACTCGAATCGTATTCGCTCGCTTCCGAAATCGAACTGCCTGTCGGCCCGACAATCCGCTATTTATATCCTGAGCAGAACATTCTCGAACATTCGACACTGTGCCACAGCGTAGAAGCTTCTAGTAATTTCCATTGAACAGTTTAATCCCACTATTCGACAATAGATGGCAGTAGCGTCTACGTACAATTTCGTGTAGTACTTGCTACTCAATAACAGATGGCGTTAGCGTGTCATTTCCAGTAGTTTCTAACACTGCCCCGTCCTTAGATGGAATTAGCGTGATGTTTCTAGACTTTTCGATTTACGTCACACTGCCCCTTTCTGAGACGGAGTTAGCGTGATGTTTCTAGACTTTACGATCTACGTAACAATAGCAACACTGTCTCGAAGTGTCTGCTTTATAGAATTTGACTGCGTATTTCACGTTTGGCCCCATATTGAAAGTTGATAATAATAAAAGGATCGACCTCGTAGGATGCCAATGATTTCGATTTCAGCATGTACCTTCAGTTTAGATAACGCCACATCTAATTTTATTATGCAAGCACATATGTTAGATATGTCACTTATAGATATAAAACCTAGGATAACGTTCCGCACCTATATTGGCTTGCATTTATCTGCAGGTATACAACACAAAAGCAGGACGACTGTTACAGCCGATACACGTATGTGTCTCGTTAAGACAATTAAATCATCCAGGTAACACATGAAGGCAGCTGATTTATTAAAAGTATTTTTTTTTAAGTTATCGGTTGCATTAAGACTCATTATTTCTAGGTTCCTACTGATTAAGTGATCATGGCAAGGTAGGTATAATAAAAATTTACAAGTAGATTTATAAAATAATTTTGAGTTTTGTAGTGAGTAAACGAGCTAAACTTTAAAGTAGTAAATATATCGCACAAGTAAATATGAATACTATACAAAAAGCTAAGTACAACTTTATCAAAATGTACCTTCGTAATTACATATAAGAACCATTATAAGTGGAGAGCAGTGGTGGCCCTGTTGTAACGGCCATGACTAACGAGTAGCTCGTGGTTTAGAACCCATGCAAGCACTTTACTTTGGGTAAATTATTTCATCACCACTGTTCTCAAAACGATGAAGGAAAACATCGTGAGGAAACCAGCATGTCCTAAAACCAAAATTCGAAGGCATGTGACATCCGCCAACACGGCCCACGTGGTGAATTATGGCCCACTCCCTCTCACAGAGAGGCCTGGATCCAGTGGTTGATTGTGAGATTAGTTATGTTATGACATATTATAAGTACCTATACGATAAAAGTTATACATAGATCTAATCGAAAACAAATCTTTAAACTTGTAGTTAGAATATTCATATTTTTCTATACTGTTTGCTAATTGTTACTTTATTTTGATATATCTAGTATTTTCGAAATTAATATTGTTAATTGTTTTAATATTGTAGCACAACGTGTCAATGTTGATAAAATCATTGTTGTAAGTATTACTTTTAAACGATAATAATAAACATTTATTTTACAAAAATAAGATACGATGGTATGTTTGTATTATTCCTTACTAATTAAGTATCTAAGCTTAAACTATTTTTAAGTAAGTTTTTTTTATGTTGAAAGAAACAATAAAATAAAAAATACTAACTTTGTTTCTTTTACACATGGTATCTATACTTTATCTTTTGTACTGTGAAAATTCTGATCGATACTCTCGATCTGGAGAAAATGGAGGATTATGTTGAAGCTCTGTAGGTACTGCTTATGACTAAAAACCTGCGGTGTTTCTCCACCTATAATATGCCGAAAATACGGCCATAAACTCTGCTGGACTCGTAAATTCCAAATTTTATCAAACTTTTGTTAAAGATCGCAGTAGATTTCGTCAGAAATTAAGAAAAAAGCTGTCAGATATTTCTAATTTCTTCTTCTAGGCATCAAATTTATATCAACAGGCAAAAAGTACCCAGCGATGGTGCTCAAAAAGCACGTGTATAAAAGAGTGAAAGAAAATCGTTCAGGGAAGGTATTCTACCGATGTGTATTGACGCATAGAGGGTGCAAGGCAAGTTGCCTCGTCAACGAGGACGAGATTGAGCTTAAGGAGGATCATAACCACGACCCTCCTAAAACCAGAACGCAGGGAGGAAGATGGATTGTAGACAATATACCAAAAATTTAATTACTATTGTTCTCAAATATGCCAAATTAAACGTTTTACTGTGTTCTTGTTGTGATTTCTTTTTACCAGCTTCCTTTGACTAACATGGTGCCGTAATTTACCTTGATACCTGAAGCTTGTGCTCGCTTTGTTTTTTAACATGTGCGTTAGTCACAGTTACCTGATGACGTAATGTATACGGTTGTAGTGCCTATTGTGAATAATAAAACGGTTGATGTCTCTGACATTTCAAATTATAGGCCCATTTCTCTGGCCATTGTCATAGCAAAAGTTTGAACAGTCTGCTTGATATGCAATTGGCTAAACACCTCGAACCACATGATGCCCAGTTGGATTTTAGGCCTGAGCTATGAACTAACAGCGCATTCTTGCTTCAAGCAGACTGCCCAATACCAATACTACACAGACAAGAAGATTCCTATTTTTGCTTGTTTCCTAGAACTGTCAAAGGCATTCGTAACCTCCTCACACTAGAAGATAAGTAAAATTGTTACTAGCCCTATGGAGTCCGGTCTGAAATAAAAGTTTTCTATTCTATAACAAGGAATGCGATGATTGTAAGAAACTGTAAAACTTCTATCAATCATCAAGAAAAACTCTAATTTAATAACTTAACATGTCTATGTATGTTCGAAAAAATTAAGTCCTTATCCTCAATTTAGAGTAGAGTTGGTTGGCACAAGGTGGACCGATGAACTTGTGAAGGCCGCAGGAATTCGCTGGATGCGGGAAGCACAAAACCAGTCAAAATGGCGGAGCTTCGGGGACTATGTCCAGCAGTGGACGTCTTTCGGCTGAAATGATGATGAAGATCCTCAATTTATTCCAGAATTTATTCAAACTCAAACCATTTATTTCAAATAAACCAATTACAGCCACTTTTGAATTGTCAAGGGGAATGATTAAATATTAACGATGAAAGTAAAAATCCCATCCTAACATTCTAAAAGCAAGTTTATAAAAAGACGAACTGTATGCCTGGTGGGATGTCCTCTTTAGGGAATGTATGTATTTTCAAAAATATGTCCTATAGCATTAAGGATTAAAGGGAGCTATTTTTTTTTCTGAAATTGTATTTTTGTTTTATAATACAATTACAGTAACCTATTTTTTCACAGGTCTTTTTATACCTTCAAAGGGCAAATATGCAATCCTGTTGTTTAAAAACTACACATACAGCAGGTTTCGTGAATCTAAACGAACAGGAGTCATTATTTGGAAGTGCTCCAACAGCAGAAGAGGCTGCAAAGCTGTGGTATCCAGCGGAAAAGGCTGGTATTTACCTGGCGTATTTAAACACAATCATGATCCTCCGAATTATACGTAATCTGAAAACGGCGAGTGCGTTAAAAATATCTGTCATGATTAAAGAGTAAAGATGGTAAAGATAGGGATGATGACTGAAATTCTTGAAAAATGCCGCTTTGTTTGGGAACAAAGATGCGAAATTGACAGAGCATACATACCTTTTTGATAAAGTGTATCCTCTGCTACCAAGATATCGAAGAAAAGTGAAGCGTTTTTGGCAATTGATTAGAATTTGCTAAACATTCTTAATATTTAATTTATTTTATGATATAGATGAAATAGTTAACAACATTGAATTCGACTTAACTTTTTTATTAAATTAACTTAGCTAGTAAATTTGCCGCGGTTGGTCCGTGGATGGGTGGATCTTTACATACCGAGAGGCACGGAGGAGCATGCTTCGGAAAGCATACCTTTGGTCCCGCCTGTCTTTCGTGAATCTTCGACCGTCGTTACCAATCGTCGCAAGCCTGAAAATCTGACAGGAGAAAGTCTTACAAGAGGCATAGTATTACCCAATAACTGGGTTGTGGAGCTCAGATAGGCTGTCGCCCCGTTCAGACTGAAAGCCGACCGCAACATAGTTGGGAAAAGGCTCGGCAGACTGATATGATGACTTAGATATAGTAAAGGGTTGTGGTTGTTTTATCAATTACCTTAATGTATTAAAAGGTTATTATATTACAGTTAAATAAAGAAACATAAAAACAAAATATCATTTAACTGAACCACCTATCCAAAGACCCTTTAAGCATATTTGAAGAATGCTTTAGTATAATATATGTTGTATTCTTCCAAACCATTACCCGACCATTAACTATTATTGCTTTTATTTTTTCACAGCCCACTATATAGCGTCGAAAGGCAAACATCAACTTCTAATGTATAAAAAATATACGTACAACAGGTACTTTGAGTCCAGAGTCACAGGCGCAGTACTTTGGAAATGCTCCAATAGGGGCAAAGGTTGCAGGGCTACGATGTACACAGGCATAAAAGGAGGCTTTAAGTCAGGTCCAGGAGAATATGAGCACGACCATCCACCTCCACATTTTGTTGTTAACAAGAGCGGCGAGTGGATTAGAAAGAAACCAGATCCACCCAAGCCAAGATTCAGCCCAATACCATATTTAAGGCCAAATCCTAAGCCAAGTCTTAAGGCAACGTTAACCCGAAATCCCAAGCTAAGTTCCAAGTCAAGTTCCAAGCCAAGTCCAAAGCTAACTGCCAAGCCAAGTCCAAAGTTAAGTTTCAAGCCAAGTCCTACGCCACGTCCAAAGCTAAATCTCAAGCCAAGCCCCACGCCAAGTCCAAAGCTAAGTCTCAAGTCAAGTCCCAGGCCAAATCCAAAGCTAAGTTCCAGTCCCAATCTAACGCCAAATCCAAGTGCCAGTCCAAGTCCCACGCCAAGTCCAAAGCTAATTGCCAGGCTAGATCCCAGTTCATTTCCTAAGATAAATGCTAAGCTAATTCTCAAGCCAAGTCCCACGCCAAGTCCAAAGCTAAGTCTCAAGCCAAGTCCCAGGGCAAATCCAAAGCTAAGTGCCGGTCCAGATTTAACGGCAAATCCAAATCTAAGTGTCAGTCCAAGTCCCACGCCAAGTCCAAAGCTAATTGCCAGGCTAGATCTCAGTTCAATTTCTAAGATAAATGCTAAGCTAATTCTCAAGCCAAGTCCCACGCCAACTCCAAAGCTAAGTGCTAGTCCAGATCTCACGTCAAGTCCAAAGCTAGGTGCCAAGCCAAGTCCCACGCCAAGTGCAAAGCTAATTGCCAGACCAGATCTCAGTTCAATTCCAAAGATAAATGCCAAGCTAATTCCCATGCCATGTTCCAGGCTAAGTCAGGCTTGTCTGATTTGGCTTGCTAAATCAGAGAAGTCAACCTAGTTTTAATAATGATCTCATTAGATTAATCATAGATTTTCAATCTAATACGTGTTACGGTATTTTTGTAATACGAAGCGAACATGCAGTGAATGTGTGCGTGAAAACGAGTGGCGTCATAACATATGCACACTTCCAAATTCGCCTTTATTTCGGACGGCAACGAGAGCTCCTGCGCTTACACACACATTCACAGCATGTTCGTACAGTTGGTTATCACAAGTAAGGCGCGCGTCTCGTCGCTTCGTGAAATAAAAATACTATAAGTACACACTAGTTCGGGTCGGCATGATTCGACACAGGAAAGGCGGCAAAATATACATAAATATACAATTACGTAAAAAAGTATCTAAGTTCCACGAAAAATTATAAAAAACAGCTGACCATCGGCCCTGAGTCAGCACACCCGGGCCAAATCGAATATACACGATTTGCTCACCCGAGTGTGCTGAGTCACGCTACCCGAACGAGTGTGAAAAAGGTGTTCGAAGAGTAATAATTCTAAGTCATTAATTTTAAGCGTCAAAATTATATGTTTTTACTACAAAATACATTGTGTAGCTACTTTTATATAATAAAAAGTAGGTAGGTATAACTTATTTTAAATGAACTACTTTATTGTGATAAATTGATTTAATTGTGTGTATACTCGTGTAATTAATGTTGAAAACATAAACAAATTCGTGTACTCGTTAATAATATATTCTAGTCATATTATATGGTATTAAAGTACATCAGTCAATGTGAAAATAAAATTAGTACTCGTCTTTGAATTACTTTTATTTTACCAATTAAACTACAAGAGAAAGGCGAGCAGTGGCGGCCTAGTCTTAACAATCGCGACTTACGAGTTCTAGATCGTAGATTCGAAGTCAGACGCGCTTTACTTTGTGTAAATTATTTCAGCACCTCTCAAAATGGTGAAGGATAATATCGTGAGGAAATGGCATGTCCCAAAACCAACAATTCGAAGACATGTGACATCTACCAACGGATAACGGTGGATTACGTCCCACTCCCTCTCACCGAGAGGAAACCTGTATCCCAACAGTGGGAACATAAAAGGCTGATCATGCAAATGCCTTTACACAACAAAATATTATTTTAAGCAAAATTCAAACCATTTATTTGCAGTTTACTTCACCACTTCAGCAAGAGGGACCCGACATCTCATGGTCAATGGGTACTCCTTCATCTGCCGGACATATTGTCTGCAACATGTGAAAAAGACCTGGAAATGCGCCACACATAGCGGCTGTACAGCTAAAGTACACACAGTAGAAGACAAAATAATCAATATGCGCAATAATCATAACCATCCAGCGACCTACAAGACCTGGAACCTCTTGGGTCTGCAATCGTACCTACTTCAGTCGTAACTAACATTTTATTAAAGAAATCGTCATCATAATACTACATTGGGATTGGTCCAGTCCAACCAGATGCTGCCGAGTACCAGTATTTTACTTGGAGCGACTGCCTATCTGACCTCTGCAACCAATTCAGTGGGTAATACGATACCCCTGGGTAAGACTGGTAGTCAGACTTTGGAATTGTCAGATTTTGTTAAAGAAATAATAATACATCTTTATTTTGCCATATTGTGTTTTCATTACGACAAGGTAAGGCTGCACTAAAGAAACGTACTACCTCTGGAAGCGCTCCTAGGTCCAATTGTGCATTCATTTTGTGAAATTCTTAGCTTTACAACCGTGTTGGATTGACAGAAAACTATTCAGATATAAAGAAGCCCCATGGTTACATAATTATTGTAGTTGCTATGCTAACCAGCTGCCGAATTTCCAGAGTCCCCAGTCCAGTTTTCGATATCTCAACGCGGTGGGATTATAATGCACATGGGGAAATACAGTTACAATAAAAAGAGCACGTGTGGTGATAAGACCACGTGGTATTGCACCAGCTACTACAACCATCCCCCTTGCAAAGCCAAGGTGCACACCATAGGAGAAACTGTCATAGCCGCTTACGGAAATCATTGCCATTAGGCTATGCGATCATTAGAGATCAAGCATACGTTTAATTGTAGAAAATATATATTACATTAAATTACTGGATAAGTTTTTATCCAGTGCGTAAATTGTAACCATGAATTCAGCATATCATTGTAGACCCCTTGCGCAGAAATTTTTCGTCGGTTTTACAAAAAAAAATCTGCTGCTTGATAGAAAAATGCAATACCTACGGGGTCAAAATGTTATGGAACAGCTGATTTTTTTTTTGTATAACCGACGAAAATTTTCTACGCTGGGGGTCTAGAATGATATACCTACTGAATTCATGGTTACAGTTTGCGCACTGTATAAAAAAATATCCTGTACTTGGAGATCTAAACCCTTATTGCCTAACACACTATTAATCAGAATTTGAAGGTTATCCCTTATCTATTGCAATTTTTCTGCTCAACAACGTAAATAACGCGATCAATGTTGTTGAACTGTCAAAATGAAAGCCATTCCCACTTAGTGTGTTACGTAATTACTCCGCTGTTCTATTGTGTTGTTGAAATTGTGTTGGTATATTAAATAAATATATATTATATAATATCTTGCAGTTTATCTGTTGTCTCGAAAATTTAATCAAAAAATTTACCGTTACATCCTATGAACGAAAAATGTTAGGTGAGCATGGACTACGAAGACGCAGATACTAGTATACTTACTCCGATTTTTTCTATATTCGACATCCATGTGGCGACTGGATATAATTCTTCTTAAGCATTACTAATACCAACATGCTCAAGAAGAGTCGCAATTATGTTATGGGTCTGTTGTTAGTTAGTGAACTTTTAATTAATTCACATTATCAATTTAATCCAGGTTGGAGGGCAACACGCTCCCATACTCTCACTCTATATTATTATATCGCACATCCCCTAAAAAACTGTCATAACACAAGAAAGTAAGAACACAAAGAAGTATGTTCTTACTTTTTTTTTGTGTTATGGCAGTTTTAGGATGTGCGATATTAGATATATATGACAAACTAGTTAGTCTGCCTGTGAATTCGTTCGCGTGAAATTTTGGCCCCCGACCTGTAGCGTCTCCCGACTGCGCTATTACTTTGTTTACACTTATCGTTCTATCCGACATTTTTTTTTTCATTTTGTTTTACCTATAACCTTCCTCAAGAATTGGACTATGAAGTGCAAAAATAATAATTCAAATGTCACTAGTAATTCCAAAGATGTATTAGTGTAGGTAACACGCAATATCGCGCTATTTTCCCCAAAGTTGAACGCAGAAATGTACCTTCTATTTTTGTTCCTAAAAACCTAAACCTTCAAAATGCGACCGGAATGTGGGATGTTTACCTCTCTTAAAGCAATTCGGTGGTCAACATCAGCACATGGAAGGAGGCACCGTTACCTCTCAAAAAAATGCTCTGAAACGGGTGAGACTGTGGAGGGGTCTCCCCAACATGTGCGTGTGCATGAGAGGTAGAGATGTACTTACCTATAGTACGCCCAATTTGGCCTATTACGTTTAAATCCCATGTATTTTTTTTAATGATGTCGATATACTTACAGGTTGTCACCTCCCTTCTGGTCGAATATACCTCACAGAGAAAGGTGGTCAAGTTTTGTTACTTCAAGGTCACAGATTCTACCGCGAATATGGGAATGAAGTGCGAAGTTACTGGCGATGTTCGAAGAGAGCTTCCCTTGGTTGTACATGTAAAGTAAGGATCATTAACCAAAGGATTCTGGTCTCCAATCATCATAATCATGTCCATCAGAGGAATGTTTTAATGAGTTAAAAAGACATTTTAATTTTTGTGGTCCTTTTTCATAAAAGTTTTCTTATTATTATTTGTGTGACTTAACCTTATACATTTTGGTAGGTTTAGTTTTCTCAATGCTAGCTGTTTTTATTGTACTTATAACGTATATATAATAATTAGATACATTATAACACAAAGACATAATACTTTTTTGAAACTATAATATTAAGGTTTTTAGAAGTTCTTACTAGTGGGTATATTTTAGGATTTCATTTTAAATATCATTCTGACTGCGTCCACTGAACCAATTAACATGTGGTCTAAAAAAATATCTGTTAAGTCTGATTTTCTCAGGTCAAGAATGAGTTTTGGATTAATAAAACAAAGTGATATTAAAAAAGACGAAAATGATTTAATTACAAAAGATATTATAATTGTATGTTTCTTTTGTCAATAAAATATATTTTTCTTAAAAATGTTGTTATCTTTTACCACTCCTAGTACTAAACAAGACCCGTCAAAGATTTTAAGTTAAGGAATGAATTATTTAAATAGTTAACTAGTTGTTGTAAAATGGATTTTATACATTTTAATTTATAATTTGTTTCAGGTTCTTTGGTTAATAAGGGCGTCGAGGATCTTCTTATAAGTAATGTAATGACGGAACTGCCAGACGATGAATCAGACGATGATGTAATTGAGGTAGTAAGAGACGACGCTCCAATAGAAATTCTTTCTGACGGTGAAGAGTTGGAACTTGAAAGGATTAAAGAAGCACAAAATAATATGGATGAGACGCAAAACTTCCACTTTACAGCTCTGCCTTCTGAATCCAATATTGATGAACCCAATATTGATGTATCTAATATTGAAACCGATGTAAATCGATGTGAAGAAGATCACATAATCGATCCACTAACGAATACTGAAACATTAACTAATGATATCCCAAATTGTAATAATTTGCTTCCTTTTGAAAATCCAATGATACCGTCATTGGATTCAAGGACTGATATCGTTAACGAAGAGAAATTAAATGATGATGATCATGATGAAGAAAATGTTTATGTTAACGTGACTGATGACGTTAATACGAATGAACCTACGCTATCAGATATTGCAATGGATCTTCACCATCAGAATGATCAAAACGAACAAAATCAAGCTCCTGTTGAAAATAGCTGCAATTCTGTTAATAACTTAAATGATGTTCCTGGAGATATGTCTCTGAAACCTAGTGAGAATGTTACTGAAAGCAAATAATAAATGCAAATTACTAAGTTTTTTAGCAATTATTGTATTAACATGATTATCTGATAAAATAATTTGCTGTAGTGCTTAATGAAGCTTTTTTTTATAGAAAAGCTGACATTGTATGTTATATTTATTTAATTATATTAGTTAATGTGTGATGATTAATTTGTAGGAATAAGTGGAACAATCCCTTCCTGACTGGGTGCATTATATGTTTACCTCCAATAATGATAGGTACTGTTCAAAAATTTTCTTTAGTTTGTATCGTTGTAGTGCTGCTGATTCTTCAAATAACAAAAACAAATACGTATTTAAAGATGGTTTCGAATGTTGTGCAAATAGAGTCAAAATGAAATAATTTTTATATCCGATAGTTTTTGATGATGATGTAACTAGCGAAGTTGAATCTATTATGGACGCAGTTGTGCCACTATTGAAATTTACTCGAAGTTAGGGATTTCTGTTTATTTGAATATATCGTACTTAAATAACATCATTACTTTTTTTACTTCCCTTTAACAGCTATCATTCTATTTCTCTGTGTGATTATTGCGTTTTGATTACAGAATGTACGTTTTTACTCACTAGGAGTAGAAGGGGGGCCATCATTTTGCTTCATGAAGGGTTTAAATATCGCCAAGACTACTGTCACGGCGAGAGGGTATCTTGGCGATGTATTCGAAGGCACAATGGGTGCAAAGGCTGCGCTGTAACTAAAGGGAATAAGCTCATGAAAGCTAGTGAGCACACACATGATGAAGAAGAGGAGGATGTGGATGAAAAAAGCTGAGAATTATGTGACGATTATGCTGCTAAATAAAGTTGTTACGATGAGGTACTAAAATATTTGGTATTTCAGAACATAGATTTCGTTGAAACTTCTCCTGGCCGCCTAAAAGGGATAGTAATAATTAACTGTATATTATTTGATGTACTTTAAATTATATTATTTGATGTACATTAAATTATTAATAAAACGGATATTTTTTTTTTTTGGTACGTAGTATAAGGAGAAGCCTAACTACTATTGTTTTTTTTTTTTGTTATGGTGCCGATTGCTAGTAAAAAAATATTTTTTTATTGTTATTTAGAGTCGCTAGATGTATTATAAAAGAACATATTGGTTGATGTTACAGAGTAAGTTGTCTATTATTTAAAATTATTTATTATTGTTTAAGTACAAATGTAATATATATAATAGTACGTTATAAGGACGTAATATATTATAATTTGATATTTTTTAATTAAAAAAAACTTGAAATCTAATACGATTTTCGTTTTTACAACAACATAAAACTTAGAAACACCACTACTACCTTTTCAACATATAAAACACACACAACCAACAATTTGGCAATATGTTGATAAAACAGACAAAAACACTATTTCTACACGAAACTGAAATATGCAATGCTATTTCCAGGTCTCCGATATAGGCTCGCGAGCTTCACGGAGTTAAACGGAAGGAATGTCCTAATGATAGGCAACAACCGGTTCATGAGACACTACATCAGCAGAAGAGGCAGGACGCGCTGGCGGTGCTGCAAGTCTTTCAATAAGTGTAGGGCCATAGCCATCACGGATGGAAATTTTATCATGAAGCTTAATAATCATCATAACCACGATTAAACGCAGGTAGCAGAACTAGTAGATTAACGTATAGACCATGGCCTCGCCGCGAGGCAGCGTGTAAAGTTTGATTCGTGGCTTCGAAAGTGTATTGAACAGAAAACTTCAGTCACGGTCCGCCTTCAAAACCGTCATTTGTGTATGTAGTGAAAGTAAACTAAACACGCTTTTTTTGTAAAGAAAGTATTGACAGTGGCGTCAATAGCAACACCCATTTATACTCGGGCCATTTAAAAACGCAATGTTAGAGTCATAAATATTTTTTATCGGACCATCAAGACCGATAATATTATAAGGCTAAAAAAGGGATCCTAAGGATAATGGACAGAGCCATTCTTCAAGTTTCCCTATGTAATTGAATCAGAAATGAAAAGATCCGCAGGATAACCACGGTAACCGACATAAAGAAGAATTGGCAAATTTAAGTGGCAGTGAGCAGGGCACATTGTTCGCCGAACAGATCGCCGATGGGGCCAAAAGGTTCTGGAGTAGCGACCGCATACCGGAAGACGTAGAGTTGGAATGCCTCCCACAAGGTGGCCCGCTGACCTTGTAAAAGTCAACTTTGCGTGTGTAATGGCCCTGGTATAGATGTCTCTGTGCTGCGTGCATTAACTATAGCAGATGTCCGAACTGCAGTCAAAGCGAACAATTCGGTGGTTTTTCTTCCAGGGAACCTTGTGTGATAAATAGTTTAATAACCATGTTTTTTTTTAATGTTCGTCATATATACATATTACTTTATTAAAACAACATTGAAGTATTTATTACCACTGACACTGTTGTATATTTTGTAAATATGAATATAAAATATTTGTAAGAACTAAAATATTTACAGCAAGATTTGAACAAAAAAAAGATAAAAGATTTGAATAACATTTGCGAAAAGGGAGTTTAACCCTCACTAGATATAATTGATATAGGTAATATTGAATAGGACAATAGTAACAAAAATAAATGTAGAAATTATATGTAAAAATACAACGAAATAAATAGTATACCTGCCTACTGATATTATAGATATGCTATTACAATCCTAGCTATTGCTTGCGGCTACAGCCGCATGAATGTCGGAAAATATCCCACGGGCCCGTAATACCGGGATTAGATTAAAACTACCATGTGTTAATCCAGATGATAAACTATCTGTGTGCCAAATTCCACACAAATCCTTTCAGTCGCCAACCCGGAACATACATCGTAACAAATTAACGGACAAAAATCTTCCTTACTATTTTATGTATAGATATTCAGAACAATTTTGCGCTGGGGGGTCTAGAATGATATGCTAAATTCATGCTTACAGTTTGCGCACTGAATAAAAACTGATCCTGTATAGGTATTAATTTGTCAGGTTCGGGTCGGTGACCCTGAATCGGGTATACTCGGCAGCAGTCGGTCGAAGACGCTGCATCGCGTTTATTCGGCGTTGAATCGCGTATACTTGTTTCCACTCGTAGTTCTCACTACTATCGCGTGGTCGTATGCACTCTCTATTTTATAATTATATTTTTTTTATATGACGGCGCGATATGTCTTTTTCTTCCGTACTTCAGGTGGTCAGATAGGCAGTTGCTCCATATAAAATACTGGTGTTCAGCTGCATCCGGTTAGACTGGAATCTGACCCCAAAATAGCGACTTTCCTATTAGTCATCATCTCGATACTCACCCCCTTTCCAGCCATATCATCTTTCACACAGTCCATCCATCGTTTCTTTGGTCTTCCCCTAGTCTTAATCGATACGTACAATAAAGTTTGATTTCATTGTTTATTTCGTTTGTCTGTTACTTTGAATATTAGAACAGACAAGTCTTTTCAATACGTAGGTAAGCCATTTTTGTTTCATCATTCATTACCCTAAAAAATACGAATGAAAAAGTACGTAATTTTTACAATTATTTTTCTTTTGCGTACGCGCAATACTAAAAGGATGCAATTATTTTTGTAGAACGTTACTTAGTGACGTAAGTAGGAGTCCACAGAATGCGTAGAGAGATTTTGTCTCGGTGGTGAGTGTTTAACAAACTGTAAATTAATAGCATTTGGATAATGATGTTTTAAACAATTTTGATACTTAATATTTTTAACTTTAAGTCTTAAGAAACTAGTATAATTATAATGTTGTCTTCTTTGCCGTAGATGAGAATTTATCGAGTATACGTTATTCTCGAAATGTGGCAATTGAAACTTAGCAATCGTGATCTGTGACTAATCTAATGCATTTACAATTTAAAATGATCGTACTTTTAAGTATTTAAAAATATATATGTTTTTATTTTTCCCATAATGTGGCAATTTAATATAAGTTGTAAATAGAGAAAACGCTTTATAGATTTTAACATTTTAAACTCGTTAGAGCATTACGGCGGCGGTAAATATATAAGATATAATATAATATTATGTAGAAAGTTTTGTACATGAATGTTAGTACTTTGTTCTGCGTTTAATAAATAACAGCAATAACTTTTAAAGTTTTATATTATTCACCTAGTTCCAAAAATTATTTCCTTTTTCTGTTTTACTGATTTTTTTTGTTAGTTAAATAACCAAATACAGGATGCAGTTCCCAGAACAGTTATCAGCGTACTCCGACACAATAAAATACTTACTGCCGTTTCATCATCAGAAAAACTCTAACAACCAAGACATATTTTGGTCTCTTTTTTTCAGTCTTCGACGTGAGGATATCAGTTGATGGCAGACCAATGTTGATATTCCAAGAGCAACGCTACTTCCGTCACCTGGTCAACAGGAACGGCATGACTCGCTGGAGGTGTCATAGGAATCGGTTTAACTGTAAAGCCGTTATTTGGACCATTGAAAATTCTATTGTTAAAACCAATAAAGAGCACAACCATTAGAGTTGGGGAACTAGGCTGTTTTTGTACTGTGAAGCTGACTCTTATTTGATCTTCCTTTTTAGCGCCACGGTAGCCCGTGAAATGATATTAATATCTACCATTGAATAACTAGTTCAAGAAAAAGTCTTTCAATGGTATTCAATGAACTTAGAGGGTTGTATGGTTTTCAATTTTTATTAATTTTCTACAACCATATTTGTTACGGACACGAATCATATTCATGTAATAATAATTAATGTGTAATTTATCTATAATATGTATGTATTTAGAAATATATATGTATATTTATTAGTTGTCTGGTTGCCATAGTACAGGCTCTGCCTAGTTTGGAATCGGGTTACGGTGTGTTGGTTGTCCTAAGATATTTATTTATTATATTTTAACCAATTTACAACCTGACACTGACATGTGAAAAATTGAATTTCACGGGCTATCTTGGCGCAACCTGCTTAATTTAAAGATAATGTTGAATCTGTATACAACAGCCTTGTTAAATTTTGGTAAATTTTAATTTTACGTAACATATGTATTTTATGATACTGAGATAAGAATCATGGTAATTAAATTAAGATGTATAAAACGAGCTATTCGATTCACATCCCATTCGCGGTTACGATGTAATGATACCGAGTTTGATATTTTCATAATGTTTAAATATAACATATATTTAAAAAATATACATAGTCGTGTACCTTACCTACTTACTACTATTTAACCAGTCGATGACGGTGTACGCTTTTCCAGAAGTAACTTATTTTTGGAGTTTACTCCTTAAGAATCGATTTTTATATATAAAAGCCCGGGCTATGAAAATTAATGGGGATTAAAATCACAACTTTCTCCGTTACGTTACGTTATGCGTTATGTTATGTTTAACTTCTAATCTATATATTTTATAATTGCTCGTAAGGTAAACGTAAACTTCAGCCGTGCGTCGGAGATGACAAACACATTTTTTTTTTTTTTTTGCTTAAGAGACTGCCAAGGTTTAATAAAATGATAGACTTATGATCATCGATCGTGTAACATTAAAAATATTGATATTCAGCTTCATCCGGTTTAACTGGAAGCCGGCCCCAACATAGTTGAGAAAAGCCAGAAAGATGATGATTGTGTAAGCAGTCAGGGAAATTAAATGTTAAGCACCCGCGTAGCTATTTCATGCAATTGTCAAAGAATGACGGTTTCGATTTGACAATAATTTAACAACTATTAATTCTACATGTGTGATTGCGATTGCAAAAAATCTTCCTTCCTTCGTTCCTCCGTTTTTATTTTAGGCTTTAAGGTGGAATGTAACTATGGCAAGCCAGCATTATTTTTGGGGGCAGGGTTGCAAGACCCAAGATTGGACCTACGTTATGAACGGGACTATAACCATGGAATATTCGAGAAACACCGGCTCTGTTGAAATGGAAACTACGCTGTGTCAAGAAACTCTTGTGAATCAATCAAAATAAACACCTTAATTCTTCAAATATTCACTATACTTGTATCCTTCATGTTCTTTTGGCTTGATAACTTGATTTTCATAATAATTAAATTTATAGGACATAATTCTGTTGTGCACTAACTACTCTTAATTAGGCTTTATCTCATTCTAATAAATCTTATCTCTATCTCACTCTAATAAAAGAAGAAAGAGACGGAAGTAAAATCGAGCTGTGAAATTGAATTGAACTAACGTCTACGACAATCTAAATTCATCATGTTGAAAATTATTCCAAATTCAAGAAAATGGAAACGCAATTTAGTTTGACCGTTCTAAAGCATAATTTGTCTTTTTCTTTCGCGGTATTTCAGTAAAAGATAAAAATACTCTTAGTTTAGGTGGTGAGCTAAAGAACCGGCACCGTTGACAACGTTTATATAGAATGAAGTTTAACGAGTTCATGGTTTTTGAAACAAACACGAAAAACAATGTTTTGTTGTTTTTTTGTACCTATTATAAGTTTATTCTTGTGTGTTAACTGTTCAAACCCATTTGACACTGAACGGGATAAAATAGTAGGTACAAGGAAATCTATGTAGGGTCACATCTGGACAGCATTTGGACCATACCCAAACAGGGTTCGGTCCAAATGTTGTTTCATCAAAATAAGGTAAAGTAAAGTATGATATTTTCTTAAATTAGATTTGTTTCTATTTTGTTTGCCGAAAATAATTTTCAATGCCAATAAAAATGTAAATGTTTCACCGTCAGCCCACATAATAAGGAGCACCAATGGACATCCCAAGCTGTTCTACCAAGGCTATTTCTACAGGCCGCACAATGCGTACCGGCAAAACAGGGCGCAGCTGTGGTACTGCAGGTTTAGAAGCGGCAGGAAATGCAAGGCGATGATAAGAACTATCGACGGGAGGGTAATATACGCTCCCAATCTGTCCCAGCACATATGTCGATTTCCGCAGTATATGTAATTAATTGCGTAACACATTATCTATCAGTAGCAACGGCTTTCATTTTGGCAGTTCTACAAAATTCATTGCGTTATCTACACTGTTGAGCAAACAATTTTTGCGGACAAATGAAGCAATGGATAGAGCAATATCCTTCAAAATGTTGTAATTGAAAGTGTAAAGTTGTAATTGAAATTGAAAGTGTTTTACGCAATTAGGGTGCTTGTGCCATACATTGTTATCCTAAGAACCAACAGCCTCTAAAAATTACTTTCTGTGGATAATTCTAAATGTCCAATAATTCCTACTGTATTGAATGCTATAGGTACCTACTAAAGCTTTGAATATATCAGGAATTATCGATAAGGTTTTGTTGATTCATAGGATGATTAGAGATTGTTTGTTTATGGCACAGAGACTGATCTGCCACAAAAATATGACTTATAAATCTCTCGTTGAAGTAAAGTTTTATAATAAAAGTTAAGTGTTACCTACCTAAATGTGTCATACTCAACACCCGCCTGCCAAGCGTGGCGATTATGGCAAATCCCCCATTTTTTCAGCTGAAATGATTGATGATGATGAAGTGTCCATATTAAATTTGTGGCAGTGACGTCTCTCTTTACTTGTCGTAAAATTTTGTAACAAATGTGTCAGTTATACTAGTCAAGTTATTTTTAAGTTAAACTTTAAAAAATCTTTGTTATTTTGTTTTGTAGATTTCTTAAAGAAAATGATAATTTGTCTCATTGTCTACTTATTTTTTTTTATTTTAATTAAATATGTTACTTGTTCCAAAAAAAATACCTTTATTGGTGTACGATGTATGAGACACTAAGTCCGGACCATACCCTAAAAAATATATGTTTTTGTTTACTTAACATTTTTAGCTTTGGCTGTACCAATTTTTTATTAAAGAAAAGTTATTTTGATTTTTAAGATTTGAAGAAATTTGTTTTTTATTCTCTTGCATTATAATTAATAATTTATCAGCAGGTTCATACCTTCTTGCATGCCATGGGTATTTCGGGTATCTTTTGCTGTGTAGTACTGGGAGTGGATTCAAAATGATGTCTTCACAGGCCTGCCATTGGTAGGGACCACCCTTATTAACAGATAAGGATAGTTTCTGGATGTTAGGAGTAGTTCCTATTAGGTATAAGTATAAAAAAGTGTTGTTTTCCCGAAAATCTATAACTTTTTCTTTGACTCGTCATTATGTTATGCTTTACCCTATCTCAAATCTAATTGTACGATGGCTCAATGTAAAAGACCAGGAGTCCAGGGTGAGTCTAAAAATGTTAACTAAAACTTTGTGCTTAATGCGTACCTATTTAATTGTTAGAATATTACTTAAAACATTGATACCAGCACTGAAATCCAAATGTTAGAATTCCAAATGTGATTAGGTGAAAATATAAATTTTCATAAATAAAAATAAAATAACCCATATATTATTACTGTGTCATTTAATAATATTCATCATTACATTTTTTTTTATCTAGTCTAATTTTAATTTGGTTGAAACACATTGTTTTCTGTTTATTCCAGCAAGGAATAACAATTTTAAGTAAAGTGCGTTTTAGCAAGCTATACCTACTATTTATTATATTGTTTTTATTCAAATAAATAATATAACTGAAAAAAATTGTGTTTTTTTTAATAAACCCTGTTTTTGTGAAAAAATAAAAAAGGCACCAAGGTCAAGGAGAAAAGTGAAAAATAAAAAAAAATTTAGTAAAAAAATACTTTTAATACAAACAGTGTCAACATTATACAAAATGATATACAAGAAGTGTACTTATTAGTTAAAGATTTATTTTTATAATAAACTGTTATTCTATTATTTAAAGCTTATTTTTAAGCATGCATCAAATGCACGATGCTTTAAAGACACATAATGAGACAAAATCTCAAGGCACTTATTAATTTAAAGAACGACAGATTTGTGTTTCTTCAGTAACTATAAAAATACACATGAAAAATATTGTATCAATAATATTCGAACATTTTGAAAATTATAATAAAAGTACACAAATATTCGTGAAAATACCTAGCTACTACAGGAAAAAGTAAAAATACAGGAATGATTAGAAAGTCATTACTTACTCGAAAGAGTCTTATGATCAAACTTAATACTACAATTCAGATTTTCAAATCGGTTTTTAATAAACCCTAAGTTATCTAAACTAAATCAAAATAATCTCTAATACGTGGCTTTAAGCAGTTTGAAACCAGAAAAAGCACTATTTAGTGATACTAATCCAATAAGGTAAAAAGTGATAATAAAGAGCCTACATTAATACAATTCACAGTAAAACAAAAAAAAACAGATCGGCAATACTTTAATAATTAATTTCTTATATAGGTGCAACAAATAAAAAAAATCAAAGATTTTCTTGCAACTTTTGTAAAAATATCCACACTAAACTTAATACTAAAATCCGTTATGGAACGAAATAAAATTGGGGAAATAGAGAACTAACGGGAATTAACTGCATCTGACATCTTTTCTCAAGCAGCGCCGAATCCACGTTTCAGTAATTTCACTGTTACTTTACCTCTGATTTTGCATCACCTTCATAATCACAATGATCTTTATCCTAGTTGAAATAAGGTTCCTTATGGGTTGCTGTCAGAGATAAAATAAAGTGAGAAACTGCACTTTAGAGCCAGATTGTATATCACCATGTATCATTTCTGGGTTCCGTGATTATGTTCCAAAAACGACCTGACGATCATGGAGTCGTGTGTCGTGATGCTCGCTCGGCATCCCAGCTGGATCCGCTTACTGCAAGTCCACCTCACCTTCTTCCTATACATCTCATGTTTTATGAACTTGTGGTCACCGACGTGCACGACAAGATGGCCGCGGTTTGACAGGCCGAAGCGAACTGTAAAAGGAAAAACAGTTGGTTAGATGGTCGTAGATTGGATAAAATATATTACCTTTTTTGCAACATGTATTAGTTTTCTTACAGAATTGTCATAAAAATAATAGAATGGTATACTATTGGATACCTGCTGCAATGTTCGTTTTAAAACAAACAAATAAGAAATAAAACACTTGTACCTTTGTTTTCCACACTTTCACAAGGTAACTATAATCAAATAATATGTATTTGTAGAAAAAAAAAAACAGTAGGCATAGGTAAAAGAAAACTCCTGGTACCAGATAGTAACTTCAGAATTTGTTGCAGTTGGTCTGATCGGCACCGGTCTCGACTCGTTTGCTTCCTACTGCCTCAGTAAGCAAGGGAAGATGGGCATCAACGTCGGGGGATACAGGTTTAGGTTCAACGGATGCGCCAGGAACGGGAAAATCCGTTGGAGGTGCTCCCGGGGACCCTGGTGCAAGGCAGCTCTCCACACTTACAGGGGAAGAATCGTTTACATACAGAGCACACACAACTGTGGCCCTAAACCGCCTGCTTGAAAAAATAATGTTTAAAAATGTACAGAAATAAATATAATTCGTGATATAATTTTACGTTAACATTCGAAAATGTAATGTGGCAGGTTTATTTATAAAATATTCAAACACGTTTTTTGTTGTTTTATTATCCATGTTAATAACTTATCGTACGACTAAATAACTTCCTAATAATAAAAACAAAAAATTGTAAAATTATATGTGGTCAAAAAAAAAATTAGAAATGTATTTTTCACAGTGTATTTTGTAACTGGGACATTGGTAACATTTGTTGTACGAACCAGTCTAGCAATATAAAAATATTTTTTTATTTAAAAATGCAGGAAAACATAGTACAAAATCTAGCCAGTATCAGCAAAACTTTTATAAACCCGACTCATAAGATATCAGATGTATAATTAAGAATTAATATGTATATTTGGAAAAATATCGTAAGAACTAACATAAGAATTAAAAAAACAAAATCGAAATAAAAGCTCAAACTGCAAAACATGAAAATTGTATTGTATAAATGGAAGTTTATTAAACGATTTATTAATTGTAATTTCACATTAACATTAGTAATTGATAGTTACCGTCCTTGTAGAAAATGGGTTATGTTTTAATAAGAAAGAATCGTTTTGTAATTAGTAAATAGTTAAGTAATTTAAGAAAATTTTACCTCATAGTTTATAAGTGTCAAAATATTAAGTAGGGTGAAAGAGCCAGTACATGTCCTTTATGCCTTTTGAAATACAATACAAAAACTTTTTAACTGTGAAAAAGGCGCATAAGTATTTTCACCCTAATTGTAATGTGCTCAGTTAGTAAACTGAAATGTAATATCAAAAATAATTTATAAGCAATGAATTTGATATCGGAAACCATTGTATGGAAACTATATTATTAGAAATACACTAAGTACAAAATGTATCAATCACTAAGTAAGTACTTAAAACTAACAATCATAATTGCTGTATTGAGCCAAACTATAAAAGTGACAAAAAAATATTGTAGTAACTTAAGAAAAATGTTAGTATTCTTTACTTTAGTATTTTAAAGTGTTAAAAATATAAGAAACAATCATGACATATTGTAACAAGATAGAAAAGTTTAGTTTAACGAGCATGTTACTTGTAGGATCACAATACAGGGTTTGTTGTCTAAGCAATTTATCAATTTCACAGACAAATAATATGTAAATATCGCAATCCATATGGATTTAAAGTTATTTATTAGGAGATATATTTTTGTGCAGCTGTTTGTAAATTATATACTAAAATTACTGAGAATTTCTTGGCGTTTTTCTATTTAATGTGAAAAACGCTTTGCTGAACTTACCGGCAAATTGATGATACATCAAAAAAAAAAATGTATCTGTAGGAATAGTATTTACTGTGTATACCTACATTATTATTAAATAAAACCCTTTAACCGCCCAATTTCTACCCCACCACTATCGGATAATGTTGTGCCCATTAAATCGCCAAAAATGGCATCATAATTATTTGTGAAATAAAACAGTATTTATTATTCTTTTGATATTAATATAATTTCAATATTTACAATTTATGTTATCATCATCATCAATAAAAATATGTTATACAGTTTATAAATAAGACATTCAAATGTTCGCCTTGTAATTTGCTCTGTATTCTGGTTTTACCTTGGCGGTCAAAGGGTTAAAAATATCAGTACTATACAAATAACTATATGAAGTAATAATTGA
Source organism: Aporophyla lueneburgensis (assembly GCA_932294355.1). NCBI lineage: Eukaryota > Metazoa > Arthropoda > Insecta > Lepidoptera > Noctuidae > Aporophyla > Aporophyla lueneburgensis. Next base: position 6,444,399 of record OW028742.1, read on the forward strand.
TAAAAAACCATCGCCTCTGTAATTGGCTACCTCTTATTACCTATATGAAGTATATTATATAACGTCTATGAGTGGTTGTGTGCGTTTACATACCGGTAGTGAATACTTGCCAAATTATGTAGATATAACTTGATGTAATTCGATGTTTGTATAAGAGAATAAAACTAGTCATAACTGTTATTTGTATATTTTTATTTATCTTACCTGCAAATTCACCAAGAACCAAAAACACACATTTCCTGTTGATGTTACCTGTACCAAGATACCAATATACAAAACATGCACATACCTCAGGAGCCCACCAAAATACTCTTATTGAACCTGAAACTGTTTTAAAAGAAAAAAACATGATAACATAAACAAAGAGCCACAAAACAGAAATAAAACAAAAATATGCAAAAAAAAATAAGAGAAAAATAACAAAAACTTATATCCTAAAATTACAAGTCTCAATTATTTCTTTAGCCCAAGTTTATTTGTAAGCTTTAAAATATTTACACAAACTATATTTATTATGTAAATAACCTAGAGAAAAACTGTGCTACCTATAGCCATTAACAGAAAATTAACTAAATCAATATAAGGTTCTCAAAAACCTTTGAACTTGTTTATAGAATATTAATATTTATGTAAAAAATAAAGTAGCTTTGCATTTATTCACAAGAAAAAATTTTTTACTACTACAATAATATTATATAAAAATATATATTCACTATGTTTCCACAAAATTTAGAAGAATGACTTGCAATGAGCAAGGCTGGAAGAAAAGGTAGCTATTGCAGTAGGTACATATGCAATTTGTATTCATTTATTTCGAGAACAATATAATTTTACTATAGTCGTTTTAAAGTAAACAATTTTTTACAAAATAGCAGGTCACATTCATCCTTTCTGGTATCCCTAGCAGGACCATCAACGAAAATAGGGATAGTCACAACTGACAAAATATGTGCCATATAAGCGTCATTGGATTAAATCAAATCGTTCCGCCAATTGCAAAGCTGTTTTACATACACATGACATGTGTATGTAAAACAGCTTTGCAATTGGCGGAACACATTGTGTTCATGGTTGCCCTATTGATGAATTTAGGAAAATTTCTACAGAAATATGTTCGCTACAACCATATGTATGGTTTTGCTAGGGATACAGTTAATGTATTTACATACTTTTTGAATGTATAGCAGGAAACATGTTTGTTTGCATATCTTAATAACAACAGTAAGTATTCTTACTATTTTTATGCTGTTATATATAAAAACAACTGCTCTTGCATTCAGGAAATAAATCTAATATCTGAGGGCAATTCCCGTAATTTTATGAAAGTTTACAGTCTCAATCTGTCAAAAATACCTCTAGTTTCGTTACATTTTAGACACTGATTGTCACTGAGTTCAGAAACAAAATTTTGAACGTTATTCAGTACGAGAATTGGTCTCCTGATTCTATACATATATATTTTAAACAAGATATACTCTAATATACATGATATATATTATATGATAATAATAACTTAATATGGTATAATAATACACGAATGATTTCCAACAACGGTAATAGTAACCATACCTATACAATACTTTAAATACTTTGTACACACTGAAAACCAACAGAAATAGAAGAAACCTTAATCATATAAACACCTATAATTACATTATTTACCATAATTAAAACTAAATCTAAAGTTTTTAAAAGAAGAAATTAAGTAGTACAGAAAAATAAATCATGTATTTAAATCTAAACTAATAAGACAACTATTTATCTGATCATCACATTTGAGAATGGGTAATCAAAAACAAAATATCATGTATAGCTTTGGCTTCCCAGGAGAGCGGTGCCACCACGAAAACATACATTTTCACCAATATTTTATATTAAGGTGTCTATTCTATTCTATTTTTATGAAATGGCAAGGAAACCCGATGTCGACAATTCTACCAATGTCTAAAGTGAATTGGAAAAACAAGAGAGCATGATAAAAATAAAATTGAAAGAAATAAAAACAACAACTTGAGACACAAGTACAATTCTTCGATTGATACAGTTGCACACAATATAGATCTTGATGGACATTAAGATGCAGGTGGTGTATAAAATGCTCTGTATTTTGACAGACATAGTGTGACGGTTCACCACTTTCTTCGGAAATCAAAGCTTTACAGACAACAGCCAATCAAATCAGTTTCTTGGTCTTTCAACTATTTTTATGTTTATAAGAGTGTCATACATCAGAGCGACAATTCCCGTATTTTTAAGAACACTAGTCATCATCTGCTTAGTCTTTTCCCAACTATGTTGAGATCGGCTTACAGTTTAACCGAATGCACCTGAATATCAGTATTAATTACCCAATAACGGGGTTGTGGAGGTCAGACGCCTATATCTGACCTCCACAACTCAGTAGCGCCATGCCCTTTGGTTAGACTGGTTGTCAGACTTTCAGAATTCTGATTACTTGTAACCAATGAGAAAGATATACAAATGACAACCGGGACCAACGGGTTATCCGCAAAAGAACCGAGGTTACCGACATAGTTTGCAGAGTAAGCAAGCTGAAGTAGCAGTGGGTTGGCCAAGAGACCGATGGTCGTTGGAGCAAACGAGTCTTGGAGCGGAGACCGCGTAACGGCAATCCTAGGGAGGGACGGCGTAAGTAAATCGACCGACGACCTTAAGAAGGTGGCTGGGACACACTGAATGCGGAAGGCGGAGTACAGGGAGTTGTGCCGCAGCCTTGGAGAGGCGTATCTGCCGTAGTGGACTGCAATTAGCTAAGTTGATTGATTTACCAAAATTTTTGACATAGATTGTCGCTGATATGAAATTGCGACTAAGTGAACGGTTTTAAATACAAGAATTGGCCTTCAGATGTTAGAGAACTATTCAGGATGGTTTTATCGAAGTTGGTAAATAACAACAAATTAATTATTTAGATACTTCTTACTGGTCGAAGTTATCAACCAACTCACAGGAAGGCCGAGGCCTTATCTCTTGTAGAGAAATGAATGTATTATTCGATGAGATAGTAATTACTGCTTTTCAATTCAGTATAATTAATCTACTGACAAAAGCCAAAATAAATGCTGGACTTTACACACTTTGGGCATTCATTCATAAATAACTTGACAGAGAACGACCTCAAGCACCTTTGGAAGATTGCTTATTAATGTCTGCGGCTCCCTTTGTGGGCGGCGAGCAATGGGTAGCTCGCCGCCCGGTAAGGACCAAGCTCGGGTCGACGGCGCGTAGTGTTCCACGCGCGCCTCAAAGAGATGTCAGCAGTACTGAAGGGGTCTGCTAGGACTGATGCCTGCCAGGATCGCAAGATTTGTTCGAAAGTGATACCGTGACCCTGGCACATGGGCAACTGAAGGAACACGGGTGGGATTTAGTCAGTAAAAGTCTGACACGCCCTTCCGCTCCACCCAAGAGCGCTAGACGTCATTTGATGATTTCCCACCCACAAAAAAAATGCTCCCTTTTTTATAAAAAGCAAACATAAGCACTACACCTTACTATCATCGACACATTTCCAGCAAAAACGATATGATTTGAACACAATTACTTTATTATTCACAAACTTAACAACTATTCTAGGTCAAGAGATAGTTGCAATCACTTTTTATGAATTTCTGCACTTCCACACTTTCTAAAATGCGACGAAGAACTGTGGTGACATGACCATATGGCCACTTAACCACCGCCATTTTTGTGGTTTGGGGGTAGAATCAAAGGGCGAAATATAAAGAACTTTTTAACATACATATATACATAAACGCCTATGCCTACTTGGGGGTAGGCAGTCTTTTTGCCTCGTTTAAGTTCATACAACTGGTCGTACACACACGCCGATCGCGAGTATGACGCACCTGACCTTTCTGAAGAACATCACCAATAAGGTCATTTTATGAACATATGCTTAGGTCGTCTCCTCCGGGCATTTCCACTCACATCTGCCTTGTAAATACCTTTTTGTAAGCCGCCTTTCATTCATCCTCTCAACATGACCAAACATCTAAGAAGAACTTATTAAAGATGTATTATTTTCTATAGCTGAACACTATAGGCAAGTCTGTAGCAGCACTAGCTCAACGTATAAACGCCTACATTGATAAGGTTATTAATAAGTCTTCTTTTGTGAAAAGTAGGTCATGTCATAACGGACACCAAACTTTTAGCAGCAGGGATTAGCGATTAAATCGCTTTTGGAACTTCGATTCAACGACGGAGCTTGTAACCCCGTACACTATTAGTATCAGCGATCAGCGATGGTAAATATACAATTACTAGCTTCTGCCCGCGACTTCGTCTGCGTAAATGTCGGTTATCGCGGACGCAGACAAAGTCACGGAATAAAAAGTAGCCTATGTCCTTTCTCAGGCTTTAAACTATCTGTGTACCAAATTTCATTTAAATCGGTTCAGTATTTTTAGCAGGCAAGCGAAACAGACAGACAGAGTTACTTTTGCATTTATAATATTAGTGTGGATTCTCAGTCGGAGTGAGACCCTAAAAATTTTTGTCAATGCGACTGAACGTAAAGTCCCACACTAGTGCGTTGTCGCAGCCGTGTCCATTTAATGGACCTGATGGATCAGGGAACCTATTCTCTGAGTCACGTCTCTGAGTCACGCCTCGTCCGAAAGTAGTTCGAATCTTTAGAGTGAACGCCACTTCCTATTAATTTACTCGTTCGGACGGGAAAAAGCAATCGGTAAGGACAACTGCCAAATCATGTTGTCTGTCATTAAATTTTAGGTCGGGTCTCAAACAAATCTTGTTACAAAAAGTGACATGGAGTGAGACTTCTGGCGAAATTATGGATTGCGTCGTGTAGACCTGCAGTATTACGACACGGACTACATCTGCGTTGCCGTCAATCTCAAGAGTTATCTATACTAATATTATAAAGCTGAAGAGTTTGTTTGGTTGAACGCGGTAATCTCAGGAACTACTGGACCGAACTGAAAAATTACTTTTGTGCTGGATAGCTTATTTATTGAGGAAGGCTATAGGCTATATAACATCACGCTACAATCAAAAGGACCGGAGCAGCAACGAAAAATGGACGAAAACTGGCAGGCAATTCGATGCGACGGGAAGAGTCAGGGGAGCAAAAATTTAACGCGGACGAAGTCGCGGGCAGAAGCTATGTTTCATAATTCAATCAACTAATCTGCCCAGCCTTTTCCACACCATGTTGGGTTGGCTTCCATTCTAACCGGATGGAGCTTAATACCAGTATTTTACATGGAACGAATGCTCATTTGGCCTCCACTTCCCAGCTACTGGGTAACACGATACTCCTTGGTAAGACTTTTGGGTTTCTGACGACCCATAACGACTGCCAAAGTTCCACGTTTTACAGCCGGGAGCAACAGTGTAACGAGGCACGGAGCTGGTATATAAAGACGGTCACCCATCCACGGCACAACCGCACCAAGAGTAGCTTTACCCGATCTATCGACTACTTAGCCAGAAGCCCTGCAAGTATGTTCCATCATACTTATGTTTTGGTTAATTAAATTTTGAAGTTCTATGATAGGGTACGGTACTTATCTCAGCTTTTAAACCTTGTGGTCGACCTACAGTATCTACTAAGAGGTCTCTTCACCCTCTACATCAGTCCCTGTAATGATCTGATCACCGGAGATCACTCCATGTTCTAGTTTTAGGTGGTTCAGGATACCCTTCATGTCTTTGTTCACATCACTGCACTTTAGACACTTGTACTGGCAGATCTTGCAGCAGTAGAAGTCTTTGTCGACTGTTTCGAATACTTTCCAGACCCAGCTCGTGTCGTCACCTGGAATTTATAAAAGAAATATGTAAGTTTTAAAATTTAACAAATGTGTTGTGTGAATTTGTATGTTTGGATTGAATTAACATTCAAACTTTCTCAATTATAATATTAACTAGCTGTGCCTGCGGCTTTGCCTACGTGGATAACGGAAATTATCCCAAGGAAATGTGCTACCGGGACAAAAAGTTTTGTTATTTCGCATAACATCAGCTATCTGCTAGTGTGACTCTCGTCAGAATCGGTCCATCCATTTCGGAGATTAGCCAGCCAGACGAAAATGTTTAAATTAGATTTTTTGATCCTATTAAGTGTCAAGCATGCCTATGTAGTATCCAGTAATAGGGGCGAACTTATTACTACCATCTTTCACAGCCCGACTGTACTCATTGCTGGCTTTTAAGGGCTCTATTTATTAGTCATCTTTTTCTACTGTATTACCATCAACCGGACACAAATCTTGACTCTGAGTAGCTCAATAGCTAGAAGAAACTGCTAATGAAAAAGGCCTGCCAATTAAGGCTCTCGCAGACGGCACGACGCGACTGCGCGACATGGCTCTAAGGTTGAACTTTTAATCCTATTCAGTAACTTGACAGTTCAATGCAAAATAATGATACCATTCTAAAACTAATAGTGTCAGGGTAGTGAACGATTTCACATAAAGAATGAATGATAAAAATGGTTTAAATTAAATAAAACTTTAAAAAATCGTTTTTAGGTGTGGAATATAAGAATAGTTAATAATTTTTAATAACAGTTTTTTCCTTTTTTTTTTCTTCTATTCTATAGAAACAAAACTAAATATAAAAATCATGTCATTATGCTTCTTTTTTTACTATTGTCATTTTATTTGCTCTGACAGCCATAGATTATATGTATATCGATATAGTACACATCTTGTTTTAAGACAAGTTATTAAATTTAAATTACTAAGTTTACATGTAAGTGTTACGGGCAACGTGATTAACTGGGCATTATTAATAAAGACCGGCCATCTACACTATCTACACTAATATTATAAATGTAAAAGTAACTCTGTCTGTCTGTCTGTCTGTCTCGCTTTCCTGCTAAAACTACTGAACCGATTTAAATGAAATTTGGTACACAGATAGTTTAGAGCCTGAGAAAGGACATAGGCTACTTTTTATCCTGGTAGTATGTTCCCGCGGGATAATTTCCGACCTCCACGCGGGCGAAGCCGCTGGCAAAACCTAGTGGTATCTAAGTTTCGGGCAATTAAAAGTATGTCATGTCTTTTAGGGCAAACAAAACATTCGGGCAAATGAAATTCGGGAATATGATGATTATGGTATATGATCTTCGGGTAAATAATAGACAACCAAGAAATTCATATAATACTACAGTTCACCTATTTTATTACTTTTCCCAAGATAGAGTGGGCATTATTCATAATGGCCGGGAAAAGTAATTAATTATGCTGTTTTAATCACATTCAAATCAAATCAAAATATTTTTATTTCACATAAGCCTGCAAGGGCACTTACACGGATATCGAGGGATATGCCTTGGGGGCGTGGCACGTGCCGCCTCGATATTATAAAATTGGTCTTATGTTCGAGTGCCGGCTGTACGCATCATTCAGTCGCTTTGCGATTGCGTACAGTGCACTATTGGTGCGTAAAAAACCAAAATGCCGAGTTGTGCAGTCATTATTTGTAAAAATAGGTCAAATACTATCAACCTGAAGACAAATGGCGTGTCCTACCACCGGTTAGTAAACAATTAAGTCACTGTTTTATATTTTAAATCAATTTTTAAATGATTTACTAACTTACGTCCGGAGCGACTCGAACTAACCCGAACTAGCCCGAACCTTCCCGAACGAAACGAACGTTTTATATGTAGAGTGGTGCAATCGTTTGCGTGCGGCTGATTTTATCGATATGCGTATTATTGCTGTTGAATATTTTTTTACAGAACTCAATGGATATCCTCGTATTACTTGTATAGTAAAAGAGTTAAATTACTCATTAATTAAATGTTGTTTAAACCAAATTAAGACATTATAATTCCAATATTATATTATATATTCGTGAAGTGTAAAAACTAAAGTAATATTATACCTAAAGATTTTCACAAATTAACAGTTTTTAAGTACAATATGATAAGTAATATGATAAATAAATATTATATTTCATCTAACTACTTATATTTGGTCAAAAAAATACAATAATTTGTTTTCGATATGCAAAATTTTTTTTTTTTCATCTGTCTATTTGGCAGTTTCGTAAGGTGGGCCATGGACGATTAATAATATTACGCAATATTATTGAGCGAGTAAGATTAGTATTGAAGATTGCGATGGTTAAATATTGTTGAAAATAAAAATATATTTTGCGTAATATTATTTTATTGATCACTAAACCGCAAGCCCATCTTAGTCAATCATAAAGCCGAGCAGCCAAGATTCGAAGTTTAAATTAGAGAATTCGCGGTCCGTCGCTATTTAGTCAAATCTTTGTCTATAATACTGAGTATTTCACATTTTATTTTATTTGTATACAAATGTGTTAAAAATGTACAACTTGCGTGAACATTGTACACTCCGCGACAAAACTTTAGCACACTACAAATTTTTCATTACAACTCATAATAAAAACATTTGTGTAGCTTTTCAATTCTATGACTGAAGACGGTTAGTCAAGGCATTCATGTAACTATTAGAAAGAGACAGCTATTGTTTCCTTATAGGTTCCGCGTCAGATCATGCCGCTCGAACGGTGCGACAAAACTATAGCACAGTTAGACAAAAAATAAATAAAAGAATTGATGGAAGTTTTTTAATTTTTATTTTAGTAATTAGTACATCCTTCTCTATTTTTCACAACTTCATTCAGTCTCTTCGGCAGCGTTTCATATAGGTTTTTAATATAATCTTGATCTAACTTTTTCCACTCATCTTGGATAGCATTTTTTAGTTGTTCAACACTGTTAAATTGTTTCCCATTTAAGTACACAGCACGTGCTAGCTTACGCAACAATTTTCAATAATATTCATATCAGGGGAGCGAACTGGCCACTTTAAAATTTGAATATTTTGTTCTAAAAATAGTCTTTAACGTGTTTTGCAGTATGAACTGCAGCATTGTCATGCTGAAAAATATAATTCTAGCCTCCAATTTGTGTTCCATATTTGGCTAACTGTTCGTTGATCAATTTGACATAACTTATACTATTCATTTTTCTAGAGATAAATTTATTTCTGTCTTTCCTTCAAAACCTATAGCAGCCTAACAAATAACACTTCCTTCACCGAACTGTCTGCGACTTAAAATCATTGGATCTTTTCTTAAATCGTGATAGTAAAACTAATATCCATCAGGGCCATACAAATTAAATATCTTTCATCCGAAAATATTACATGACGCCATTAGTTTTCCATGAGATATTTTCTTCGGCAAATTGTAAGCATTCGTTTTTATGTTTTTTTTACTTAAAGGTGGTTTCTGTAACACTTTATTTCTTCTTAAATGCCTAGCATCATGTAGGAGACGTTGAACATTTCTTACATTTGTTTTTACGCCAGCTGCAGACGCGATTTGGTTCGCTATTAACATAGAACTTGAAGCAACTCGCAGAATTGCTTCTCTATCTCTATCATTTATGACTCTTGGCCGGTCTCCTAGATTTTAATGTAATTTTCCGGATCTTTGAAATAATTCACGATGACTTTTCTAGATCTATCTATTAAATTTGCTATTTGTGACACATTTTTTTTTTTTTAGATTATCGATCATTTTAATTTCATCTGTACTAATTGTAAGTTTTTTTCCGCCAAAAATTAAACTTAAATTTCAAAGTCGTAATAATTTGAAATACGAATGGCATTCATAAAACAAAAACAACACGTATTAATTCTTTGCTGGCCAATCGAACACTGCATGTGTGCTATAGTTTTGTCGCGCCGTTCAAGCGGCACGATCTTACACGGAATCTATAAGTAAACAATAGGTGTCTCTTTCTAACATTGACATGAATGCTTTGACTAACCGTCTTCAATCGTCGAATCGAAAAGCTAAAAAAATATTTTTATTAAGAGTTATTATAAAAAATATGTATTGTGCTAAAGTTTTGTCGCGGAGTGTATTATTACGCTCTCAGCTCCAATCCGGCCTCAGACATAGTAACGAACTTAGCCCACATATAATATAACGTACTATATTAAAATATTCTTAGTAATAATAATTTATAATTATAGTAATATCCACCGTATAATTGCAAAATAATTTTCAGTTTTCCGAAAGATCCACATCTGAAGCTTAAATGGATAGAAGCAACAGGTAGAGACAATGATTGGTTTCCTACTAATCAGAGTGCTATTTGTTCTTTACACTTTGGAGAAGATTGTTTTAATCAATCAGGGACGAGACGCAGGCTTTTCGAATGGGCTACACCTACACTGAAATTAAAATACATATTTGAAACCGTAAGTTTAAACCGTAACTACCCATTCATTAATTTTCTTGTTAACTTAAAATTTAATAATATTTCTTTTTATATATATAAATCATTTGCAGCCTGCACCGTTAACAGCATCACTAGAAGATAGTACAAAATCATGTCCACAAAAACCCTCTACATCAACAGCCGTCGATATGTCTGGTACAAACTTGACAGACACACCACGAAAGCTGAAATTAAGGGCTATTATTAGGAACAAAGACAGCCTTATAAAATCTCAAAGAAGGTGCATTAAACGTCTTCAAAACACAAAGAGGCGGTTTGGTAAAAAAAAATAAGTATTTGAAAGAGGTTTTTGAGGCCCTACGGAATAAAAAATTAATAAATGAAGATCAAGCTTTACATTTGGCAAATACGAATGTGAGTATTCAAGACCTATTCAATAGATACAATACCCATTTGGCTTCAGGACGCATAGTAAGAACAGAGTACTCTGCCAGCTTAAAATCTTTTGCCATGACATTGCACTTTTACTCACCAAAGGCGTACGAGTTTGTGAGACACAAATTTGCAACGTGTCTACCACATATAAGAACAATTAAAAAATGGTATCAATCTGTCAATGCCAAACCAGGATTTACCACAGAATCATTGAAAGCATTAGAAATAAAATCAAAATACTCTAATAAGAAAATTGTCTGCAATTTAGTTCTTGACGAGATGGCTATCAGGCAACGCATTGAATGGGATGGGCACCAAATGCATGGTTATGTTGATATTGGCAACACACAGGAGGGTGACTACTTAATGGAAGCTAAGGAAGTGTTAGTTTTTTTAGTGACTGCAATAAACGGTGCATTTAAAGTTCCGGTTGGATATTTTTTTTGTTAATGGTGTTTCTGGGGAACAAAGGGCCAATCTCGTTATACAATGTTTAGAACTAATAGACAAAACAGGAATTGAAATTTCTTCCTTAACATTTGATGGCTGCCCGGCAAATGTAACAATGGTTAAACAGTTGGGATGTCTATTAGATGTTGGAAATGACATGAAAACAAGTTTTGAACATCCATGTACGAAAGAACCAGTTTTTATTATTTTTGATGCTTGTCATATGTTGAAGTTATTAAGAAACGCCTTTCAAGCATACGGAACTTTCATAGATAGACAAACTGGACCCGATAAGTGGCAATTTTTGGAAAAATTGCATGAATTGCAAATAAAAGAAAAATTGCACTTTGCAAACAAGTTACGCCATTGCCACGTTCATTTTCATAACCAAAAAATGAAAGTACGTTTGGCATCACAACTTTTCAGTAAAAGTGCAGCTGATGCCTTACAATATTGTGCTACTGAAAACCAAATCACTTTTAGAGAAGTAGAAGGTACCATCAATTTTATTAAAATAATTAATGATCTTTTTGATGTATTAAATTCCAGAACCATTAAGCAGGTTGATTATAAAAAAGCTCTTCATGAAAGTAATGAAGAAATTGTATTTACATTCTTGGACCACGTTATGGAATATTTAAAATATTTAACGTTACCTAACGGCTCCAAACTCGTCAATTCTGGCAGAAAAACGGGTTTCCTAGGATTCATAGTTAGTATCCAAAGTTTAAAAAGTTTGTATAACAAGCTTGTGAAGAGAGAAAAAAAACTGCAGTTTTTACCTGCATACAGACTATCTCAAGATCATCTGGAGTTAATGTTTGGGCATGTTAGAGCACACGGTGGTTGTAACACTAATCCTACAGCCCGCCAATTCATGGCAATTTATAAAAAACTGATTATTAAGTCTGATCTACGTGATTTCGATAGCGGAAACTGCAAATCTTTAGAAAATATTTCAATTTTGTGTTGCCAGTCTGCAATTGAAAAAAATAATATTACTTCTGCACAAAAAAAGCTTTGGGATGATTCATTGGACGATTTAGACGATTTATATGAACAAGCTTTGTTCGATGAAGAAATCGTAGAGTTTGCACAAAATATCTCAGACATAAGTATGCCAGTTATAGTTTATATGGCTGGATTTGTAGCACATGCTCTTTAAAAAAAGTTAGTGTGATATTTGTGTATCTGGCTTGCTAGCAACAGAAGTAACTCGCAATCACCGATTTATCAGTCTAAAAGACAGAGGTAGCCTTGTATTGCCCTCCGAAGATGTAATAGACATTTGTAGAAAAATGGAAGGGGTAATAAAAAAAACTGTATTAAGAGATGATAAATTTCAAGTGTCTTCAAAATTCACAAAGTTATTACTGGTACCAAAAGCTCTTAACCACTTCATCGGGTCAAACGTGTTCAAATCTATTGATTTTCATCAATTCGACCAGGAACCGTTAAATAATCATATCATTCAGTTGATAAAATGTGTCATGGAAAAATACATTGACATAAGACTTCACTTTTTGGCAAAAAATGTGACACCAAAAATTTCAAAGCGCCAAGTACTATCCAAATATTTACATTTTACTGGACAATAAATAATTTTATTTGATTTTTATTTTGTATTTCCTTATTTTTATTATAACAGTTCCCACTGCTAGGACTCAAGCCTAGTCTTTATTATACCCGCTCCACACTCACGAACGACGTAAACAGCGAGTGCGCAAACTGAGAGTGGTTTCGCGGCTTTGCATTTGTATATTGCGCTTTTCTCCGCTGGAAGTGGAAACACCGTGAAGACCACAATCGTTCGAATTCGATCCTGTCAGCATTTAAAATAGTTTGCTAGATGGCGCTATTTTAATTCCATTAGAAAAATGTCTTAACGCGATCGAGTTTGAATATGAGTATAACATTAGCCTAACTGAATTAAACCAAACCTGAATGTAGGGTAGGCATTTGTGTTTTTTTTTAAGGTTAAGTAATATATTATTTATTTATACAGCATGATAAGTAACAGTGAGCACTCCCTTTTAACCGATAATACAATTTTTTTTTTAATATTCCCATTTTATTTTAGTTAAGTTAACTATATTTTCGGAAAGGTAAAAAAAAAAAATTTAAAGGAAATTAAACGAAGTTATTATAATACAAGAATGTGCTAAAATTAAATATCGATAAAAATAATCAACCATCGCTTTCGACTCCCTAACTGCATGCGTGTGCATTGCATGTTCGCAAATAGCAAGTATTTACAAGTGAATGCCCCGCCATTTCTATGTATGTGTGCTATTAGACATTGATTTAGTGTAGCTGCTTTCTTCTTTGTGTGCGTGTTCAAATTTTAAGTGTGTGTCGTCAGTACACTATTTGTTAATGTTGTAATTTTTTGGGTGGGAGATAAGTGGCGACACTAGAACTCCTTACTATTCCGCAATGAAGGCATATCTCTGGATATCTATGGGCACTTATGAAACGTTAGAAGCTAGGTGCACGGTTCCAAATAGTTGATTCCTATGGAGAAGAGCCGGCAAGAAACTCCACGGTTACTCTTTTAAAAATAATTGGGTTTTACAATATTTTCAAACAACAGTTTTAATAGGTATGCGAGAACAGTGTAGGACTGTCAACAAGTACTACTAAAACCACCAACCAACCAGGTACTTAATAAAATAGAAAATTGTCTACAGTCTACAAGACCTACAACATTCTCACATTCACAAATTATAAAAGAATTTACTTAAATGATAGTATTACATAAATAAAACATAATAACCTATTTAAACCAAATGTCATTGTTGTTATGACAACCAATAATAAAGAGGTCAAATTAGAATTGTAAGTATATAATGTCAAATTATGAATAGAGTATGTCAAAGAAGAATTTAAAAACAAAAAAAACTTAAATAATGTACATCGTCATTTGAGAGCAGTTAATAAACATTTACATGGTCATCCTGTAATGAGCTACCAGGGAAGCCACATGTGCAGACGGAGTTATTGCCAAACTTCCTTGTCTTGAACGTAGTCTTTTATCTTATAATATGCATTTTTGATAAGGACACGCTTAATGTGTGATTTGAACTTTCCGTAGCTAAGTTCAGTAACCGACTTTGGCAACTTGTTATAGAAGCGGATACTGTTTATAAGAAATGATTTACTAGTTTTAGTTAATCTAAATTTAGGTATCACAATTTCATTTTTACTACGAGTATTTATATTATGGAAATCGCTTCTTAGTTTGAAGAGGCCTAAGTTTTTGCGAACATACAAGATACATTCTAAAATATAAAGAGAAGGTAGAGTCAGTATATCAATTTCTGTAAAGGGAAATGCCCATTTAATAAAGAAGTTTTGGCCAAGTGATGCCCACGCAAGAAATAAATTATAGGCATTAGGGCTGACATCATAGGTAAAGAAGCAACCACTATTTTTTACATAAAACTTGGTGGGACTTTTAGAAACCATATATAAAAATTAAAGGTTACAATAAAAACACTTTTAGTTTTTTTATTCGTTCTCATTTAAATAAATGACAAGCACGCCATCTAGGAATTGGGTTCACAATACACAGCTATAAAATACAACTTAAGTTGAGACAAAACAAACTACAACTATTTCTATGGTCTCCTTGTCACTAAACAACCGAATTATTTCATTCAAATCTATCTTACATAGCTATGCAATATAAGTTACTGAGTATGTATGTACCTCGCATGTTTTTTATAGTAAGTTACTTGATGTGGTGCAATCCATTGCTGTAATACAGACCGAACTTCCACATTGCTTAGGTAAATCTCTTAAGTCTTCGTGTATCTACGCCACAATTAACACAGAGAGGGCTCCGTGGTAAGCTAGTAAGTTCGTGTAAATCAGGTTCAGGTACAGGTCCGACACCATTGGCAAGCCGGTGTCGTCGCGGGAGGCGGGTACAGAATCCAAAGTAAAGCCAAGGTCATCATCGGGAGCGGTTACAGGGTCCATATTCGTAATCAAAGTCGTCAAAAATCAAATAGAAAAACGCAATAGAAAATAAATCACGATTCGCAAGAACACACAACACCAAACAAAATGTGAAATGTCAATTAGTTGACAACTAGGATTTATTATTGACGTAGGGATGCGATATGATATCAATTTACCGAAAAATCTGTAAATCAATTTAAAAAAAAAAAACTGGAGACACGCAATCGGTTCAATAGATCGCGTTCAGAAGCCCGGAAATGAAGAAACATCTTTTTTGTTTCTAAAGAAAACAACAAAGGTGAAAAAACTATATAATAAAAGAAGGTTTTCCAAAAATCAATGTTTGAAACCGGTTTTATTTAGTGTATCGATTGTGTGTTTCAGTAATGTTTGCCATCCCTACTCAGGATTGACAATCAACCGGAACTGTTAGATAATAAAATAAACGATTGAATGTTTTTATTAAATCGGCTTTTAATTCCGGAGTTTTCATAACAAATAAGTAATAGCAATATTTTAGTTATTAAATGGGTATTTTTTCGGTATTTACCACATTGATGGGCAGAACATGGCCAAGAATGAGCATCTCCCTTTGATTCTAAGAGACTCGCGAGGCTTCATTTTATAGATTGCGCGGATTGCCCTCTTTTGTAAAATAAAAACTGAATCTACGTCAGCTGCCGAACCCCACAGCAGAACGCCATAAGACATAATACTGTGGAAATAAGCAAAGTACACTAATCTAGCTGTAGCTATATCGGTCAACTGCCTTATTTTTCTTACTGCATATGCAGCTGAACTTAATCTACTGAAATTGCTGTAATGTGGGCACCCCATTGCAACTTTGAATCTAACGTAATTCCTAGAAATTTAGTTTCCGAAATAACATCTAGTTTATTGCCGTCAAGTTTTAAATTTAGATCTACTTGGGGTACATTTGGTAATGAGAATTTAATACATTTAGTTTTGCTTGCATTAAGTAAGAGATTATTAGCTGCAAACCATTTTGAAAGAACAGCTAGACCCTCGTTCACATGTAAGACATCCGTATCTTTTCTATCTATTTAAAAAATAAGAGAAATATCATCAGCGAATAAAATTATATCCGAAAAGTTAGCCATCATGTAAGAAAGGTCATTAACGTAAACTAGAAATAAGAAAGGGCCAAGAATTGAACCTTGGGGTACGCCCATCTTAACAAGAGACCCCGAGGACGTCACCCCGTTAACATTTACTTTTTGCTGCCTGTTTGATAAATAGGAAAGAACAAGATCAGCAGCATGTCCACGAATTCCGTAATGGTGTAATTTACAGATCAGAGTATTGTGGTCAACGCAGTCGAACGCTTTTGAGAGGTCACAGAAGATGCCAATTGCATCCTGGGACTTTTCCCAGGATTCCAAAATGTGACTGATGAGTTGTACTCCCGCGTCAGTCGTCGACCTACCTTTCGTGAAACCAAACTGCCGACTATGTAAAATCCCATTAGAGTTGAAATGAGCTAACATCTGGTCCAACATGATTTTTTCATAAATTTTGCTCAATGCTGGTAGCACAGATATGGGTCTATAATTAGAAGGATCAGTCTTACTACCCGATTTGAAAATTGGTACTACTTTACTATGTTTCATTAAATCAGGCAACGTACCGCTGTCTAAACATTGATTAAATATGCCTGTCAGGACAGGAGCAATTGTGTCAATGATATCTTCAAGAACCTTAACCGAAATCCCCCATAAGTCTTCTGTGTTTTTTATGTTAAGACTTTTAAATGATTTTTTAATCGTGGCAATAGAAATGGGTTTGAATTCAAAATTAGGAATGTCCTTACTGAAGTTTTCTTTAAGAAGAGATTCAGCTAATATAGATGAAGAGGGAAGAGATTTTGTAACTTCTATTGGAATATTGGTAAAGAAATTTTCTAGTGTCTCAGCAACTTTTAACTTATCTGAAATGGTTTCATTATGAATTTTTAGAGACAATTCATTCTGATCTCGCTGTTTTGTGTTTCCAGTTTCTTTATTAATTACCTGCCACACAGCTTTTATTTTATTGTTGGAAGTACTAATTTTGTTACTTATTAATTTAGATTTAGCTTGAGCGCAGACTCTTTTGAAAACCTTAGAATATTTTCTTACATAATTATGAAGGGCTTGATCAGGAGTCAATGATTTTTCGTGATACAAATTATATAAATTATCTCTGCTTTTTCTAATGCCAGTAGTAGCCCATTCACTAAATTTTGGTTTAATATTGATTGTAACTTTTTTCACAGGACATGCTTTATTGAATTCTTGGCATACCGTAGAAAACAAAGTACCGTAATTAATATTGGGGTCTTGTGAATCAAAACTTTCTGTTGAGAGATTCCTAAGAACATTATTATCAAACATTGCCCAACTGAGTCGGGCATTATGAATACAGACCGGCCATTATTAATAGTGCCCGGACTTATCAAATTGCCCGTAACATAAGTACATTATTTCAAGTTCATTCAATTTCATTCATTCTTGCACCACCTCACTATCTTTTTTTTTGTCAAAACCTGGTATCTCTCCAATTGTCAAGTTACTGAATAGGATTAAAAGTTCAACCTTAGTAGAAAGTTTCTACGACAACTTCATGGAAATTGTTCTACCAGAATAGTTTGTTTGAGCTGGGGATCATACCCAGGACCTCATAATGAAGAGTCAGAATAACGACCTCTAGCGCCAATGTGGCAGTCCATCAAGATTAAATACTAGGTCCAGAACATAATCGTTCGTAACACAGGCTCCCTGTTACCAAACTAAGTTTTTATTTAGAACACGGGTTAACTCCGTAACACACTAAGAGTAGGAATGACTTACATTTTGACATTTCAACAACATTCATTGAGTCTTTTACATTGTTGAGCAGACCATTTTCTCAAACATTTTAAGCAAGGGAGTAGTAATATCCTTAAAAATTATTCACATTGTGATTCGAGTGTGTTACGTAATTACGGTGCAGATTTTGACGTTCATTAGTGCATGTAATGTGCATATTTGAAATAAATGATTTGACTTTCGAGGCCTGTGTAATAGGGGACGAACGGGAGCCCTGGCTGTTACTGGGAACTTTTTCTATATCTATATTATCCCAAAATAATAACCATGTACGCACGGCGACAAATCACGTTATGCATTTCCAATATAACCAACTTCTCATTGTACGAAAAGCCAATACAAAGCGAGGTCAGCTAAAACTGGTTTTGTGTAGCTTGATATGTAGCCGTGTGTACTGTAGTCAATGTTCGTTTAACCTCTAAGTCTCTGAGATACCACATTTGGTATGTAAACAATCGTTTTTTAATTGTGTCTGTAATTACGGTAATTGACCGGTTAAATAACAAATAAGCTAATAGAACATACCAGGCATATTAACAGCAGTCTTGTGGTGTATCATCTTAAGGTGTCGGTTCATGTTGCCGGTGGCATTGCCGCCGTGACAGATGTGTCGCTCGCACAGCTTGCACCGCGCCTGCGTGCTGGACACACGGTCGAAGTACGACCAGATCCAACTGCGACGGAGCTTCTGGGATGGACTGTCTGGAAATGGTGAGGGTTTTTGGGTCGGAATACAACTTTTGATAATAAATAGTATTAAATGTATTATGGTTGGCCTGTTAGACTGGTGGTTAGTGACCCTGACAGCTAATACTGAGGTCGTGGGTTCGATTCCCACCCAGGACAAATCTTTGTGTGATGAGCACAATCATTTGTTCTGCGTCTGGGTGTAATTTATCTGTTTAATATTTATGTATTTAGAAATATATAAGTATGTTTATCAGTTGTTACCATAGTACAGGCTCTGCCTAGTTAGGAATCAGAAAACATTGTGTTGGTTGTCCAAAAAAAAATATTATAAATAAAGTAGCTTCCCGCAACTGTCTGTGTGGCCGCTTAGATTCTCTAAAGGGTTTTGATCCCGTTTTAACTATTATTCAGAAAATTTTCCCTTGATTTTGGTCTTATGGACCATGGTGAATTGAGGACCATGAGACTTGTGTGTTATGTAAAGGACACATTTTGAGTCGCCAATCGACGTAAATCAACCACGGTTGAGTTACACCCTTAGATCCATATGCATCACAAGTTACTATGTTTAACGCTAAACGAATTTAAAACATAATTCTGTGCAGCAGGCCGTAGTGATATGTAGGCATGATTAAAACTTGTCAAGTTAGATCCTGATAGTGACATTCTTTGAGGCCACAGGACTCTTACATCCAACACTGATATTTACCAACTACTTGTAAATACTGGTGTTGATACTAGTTTCGTTTTGGTAAGTTTTTCTATGCTGTTGCATGATAAAGAGTATTATTATAGTTTTAAGTCCCAATTTATAAATCCTGCCATGAATTATGATGCCTTAAAAGACAAGTATGCTTCGAAGTATACAATATTGAGCTCCAGACTTGATAAATACTATCAGAATTTCGCTTCTTATGACACATATGAAAACACTGACTAAAGAATCGACTGATAAGTGAACGAAAGAATAAATAAAGTAAAATAAAGATATTAATTCTTACCTATGATCTCTTCAAATTCCCGATCACTTGCATATATCTCCTCTGTCTTAATAGCATATGGTGTGTCAGTCTCACTTGTTAAAACATGCACATTTTGTATCACCTCACTCTTATAGACGGTTGCATGTCTCGACCGGACGTGGCGGTTCATGTTGTTGGAGTTGCAACCCTTGATTGAAAGCACCACATTGCACAACTTACAACGGTAGATAATGTTACTGAGCTTGTCAAAGTACTTCCACACCCAGCTTCGTTTGCGAGGCCCTGGAATTTGAGAAAAGGCGATTGAGTTTTACGGTTTTACGACATAAAATAAATTGTGATTACAGAAGAAGAATTGACACATGGTAGCAGTCATCAATCTGTTGAAATTTTACAAATGCAGTTTAACCCTTTATAGGACGGCTGATACAAAGTGGTCAGTAAACTGGACAGTCATTTCAAGATACCTAGGACCTTGAAGTGGACGGTCACTTCTTCACTATTCACTGTTCAGTTTACTGGTCACTTTATATGAGCCGTCAAGATAGCAAACAGTGAAGAGTGAAGAAGTGACCGTCCACTTCAAGGTCCTAGGTACCTTGAAATGACTGTCCAGTTTACTGGTCACTTTATATGAGCCGTCTGAAAAGGGTTAAACTAATGAAAGTGCCGAAATAGAGTATGAAAATATACTGTACACAGTTTTGTTATTGTAATCAACCTAATAGCCTGATCGAAAAATGAAATCAGCCTGTAGTAGCAGAGTAGTGTTTTTTTTATAAAAGTATGTAAAATGAGATACAATACTAACCAGTACTCTCCCGCCTAGTTCGTTTAGTTGTCTTCCCATCTAAGAGTACAAAATGCATGTTGGCATCTTCAGGTTTCACAGTTACTACCCCTTCCTTCTCCTGAATAGGTTCCGGTGCCTCTTCACAAACCTCACCAAGTATAACAGGCTCCGTCTTTGGGTCATCATCCTTCAATACATTTAAATGCAGAAACTCTATGCGAAACCCCACTGTTGCCTCCGGATTGTCTTTGTGAAGATCGTATATATCTTTATGATCAATTTTCAAGTGATCTAGAAGTTCTAGTGATTTTTCATCTGTCTTTAAAGTTATATCACAAAGATTGCATTTCATCTCACTGTCAGCAATTTTAACAAAATATATTGTTGCCCATTCCGGAAGCTGGTCAAGTGGGTCACTCTGCTCACCTGTAATCAATTTCATTGATTCTAATTAGTTTTTGTAGTTACGTGTTCTCTTAATAAACTCATTAATAATTTGATTCTACTAAATTGCCAGTGATATAATACACAAAAAATTAGTTGAATAAAACACAATATTATGTTGAATATTTTAATGCTGTGTAAATAGAAAACAAAAAGTATGTAGTATTGAAATAAAAACCCAATGTTTGTCAATAACTGTCTTGTTTATTTGTTTTGTATTGTTATTACACTCCCTTACTTACCTGGCATCTTCATACTACTGTTACACAAAAAATTATGTATAAAATAAAACGAAAGGTTGCATATATTTATTTGCAGTTGTACACATACAATTAATCATTATCATACCTTCAGAAACACCTAAAATAGGATTTAAAACTTTTATTCAAGCTTGTATATAGGGCTTTAATAAATTCCTACTATTATTAAACAACCCAGTAACCTCAAACACAATAATATTGTTTACCAATTCATACACAAACATAGTAAATATTAGCTAATCAGAGAACATTGGTTTCTTGTGGTTATGGAAATCCCTCACCACTTCGACGCCGTATGTTTGCATATTAATGACAGATATACAACCAGTCTTCTGCCGGGACGAGCAAATCCACTGCTCAGCTCCACACTGCAACCTACTTTTAAAAACGTAAGTGTAACCTTTAAACAAGATTTGGTGTCCCTTTTTCGTGGGCACGCACTGCACTAAGTCGTCACCTGCAATGTTTGAACACTATTAATCATATCTTCAACAAGTAAAATGCTTCTATTTACACAAATACTGATATTAAGAGAATCAAAACAACTGAATATTATCACGATCTTTGTACATTACAACCTGGCCCTACTACACAAAAAAACAGCGAGGTCGAAGTTTTTGACATTGTGAAAAAGGGAAACTGTTCAAAACTGTAAGAAAGTAATAAGCGAGATAAGAAAACAATAACTAATAGATAAACGTGGGAAAACAGTAAAAATAAATGAAATGACGCAACAAAACTGTCAAGTCAAAGTGACGTTGAGATTGACAACCATAAAGCTTGACGAATTTGCTTCGTTCTACGCAGTGTTCTCAATAAGAATACAAAATTATTACGAGAAAAGAATGTTCTTATGATTCGTCATCATTTTGCAGAATTACAAGATTTCCTATTAATTAATAAGATTACCTTTATTACATTAAAACGTTAAAAATTCAAACAGATTTGGTCGGATACACACGTACCCTTTTATCAGATCTGTTTAACCAACTTGACCAAAAGATGGCGCTGTATGTACCGAATGAAATGAAAATGATTACTTGATATTTCTTATTTTGAAACCTTATAATATTTCTATCATGCACGTAACAGTATTAGTAACATGCACCAATAAATTAATTATTAATACATTCTTATTACTCAAACAAAATAATGAACCCGAACTGCAAACGACAATTCATTTTAACATTTACCACCAATAGATGGAGGTAGCAGTCTCGTAAAATGAAATATCTCATAGAAAAATATCTCGTCAGCTTATTGACCTATAAATCTTATGATGTCGTGTTCGTTTCGGATCGAAATAATGCGGGTCTCAATGCAAATAAGAACGATCCTACAAGAACTGTGTCACTGTGGAATCGTTTGTTCACATCTTTTTTATGTTCCTATTAAATCTGGCCAACAGATGGCATAAGTAGTCTCGTTTTACTACGCCGCGCCGTCATTAATTCTATTATGTATCGGTTATGTACGTGTATATACATACGTTTATTGGTCATGAATTCTATGTTTACACCTTATTCTACACGTGTTGTGAAGTACTTGAAAGAAGTAATCTATGTTATTAGGCGAATCCTAATTGTGTCTTCTACTAGTACCTATACTGGTCCTGCTACGCATGCTGGTCCTGCTTATAAGAAACTGTTGGGTAATTCTGCCAGCTCTTAAGAGTAAAAAATCTTAGAAGTAGTTCCAGCTCAGAACAAAAAGGAAAATCTTGCATGCGACATTTTAAGGGGCCCATAATGAAACGACTCACGCAATTTTTAGGTAGGTAAGTATATATCTTTAATTCTTTTGACAATCATAACAAGAATACAAAATTATTATGAAAAAAGAAGTGTTCTTGTTATTCGTCTTCTTTTGCAGAATTACGAGATTTCCTATCATTATATTAATACGATTACCTGTATTACATTAAAACATAAAAAAAAATCAAACACATTCGGTCGGAAACACAAGTACCTATTTAGCAGAACTGTTTAACAAACTTGACCAAAAGATGGCGCTGTATGTACCGAATGAAATAAACATGACAGCAATAAAATTAGTACTTGATATTTTTAATCTTGAAACCTAATAAGGTTTCTATCACGAACGTTAATTTTAATTACGAAGTAATTATTCATGCATTCATAATACTGAACTCGGACTGCAAACAACAATCCATTTTAACATTTACCACCAACAGATGGAGTTAGCAGTCTCGTAAAATGAAAATTCTCGTAGAATTACGTCTGGTCAGCTCATTGACCTATAAATATTATGATGTCGTGTTCGTTTCGGACCGAAATAATGCGGGTCTCAATGCAAATAAGAACGATCCTACAAGAACCGTCACTTTGGAATCGTTTTTTCACATCAGATTAAATTAATGTTCCTATTGAAGAATTATTACCATACCATGCATATAAAATAAAACCATAGCAAGCGAATAAAAATATTACAACGAAGATTTATTTTTCTACTTGTTACATTAAATGAATAACACTGCTCCAAAGCATTTAGTCATTATTTATTTAAAACACAATCTCAGTCCGTTAGTTAACAAATCTCGCCAATAGATGGCATAAGTAGTCTCGTTTTACTACGTCGCGCCGTCATTAATAATTCTATTTATGTATCGGTTATGTACGTGTATGTACATACGTCTATTGGTCTATGTTTACACCTTATTCTACACGTGTTGTGACGTATTTGAGAGATGTAATCTATGCTATTAACCGAATCTATATCGTGTCTTGTGATAGTAGGCACCTAACCTTGTCCTGCTCCAGCTTATTAGAAACTCGTAATTCTGCCAGCTCTAAAGAGTAAAAAGTCTTACATTTTGTTCCAGCCCAGAACATGTAGAACAAAAAAAACAGTCTTGCATGCTTCGATCAATAATAGCACATTTTTGATCGAAGCTTGCATGCGACATATTTTTTTAGGGGCCCATAATGAAACGATTCACGCAATTTTTAAGTAGGTATGTATCTTTTATTCTTTTCACAATCCTAATAAGAATACAAAATTATTACGAAAAAAAAATTCTCAATCTCGAGAACATTCATTTTTTAGAATTACGAGATTTCCTATTATTATATTAGAAAGATTACCTTTATTACTTTAAAAATTCAAACACATTCGGTCGGATACACAAGTACCCTTTTAGCAGATTTGCTTAACCAACTTGACCAAAAGATGGCGCTGTATGTACCGAATGAAATGAAAATGACAGCAATTAGTACTTGATATTTATAATTTTGGAACCTAATAATATTTCTATCACAAACGTTAATTTTAATAACGAAATAATTGTTCATGCATTCATATTACTCAAACAAAATACTAAACCCAAACTGCAAACAACAATTCATTTAACATTTTCCACCGATAGATGGCGTTAGCAGTCTCGTAAAATAAAATATAGAATTATGTGTGGTCAGCTCATTGACCTATAAATATTACGATGTCGTATTCGTTTCGGATCGAAATAATGCGGGTCTTAATGCAAATAAGAACGATCCTACAAGAGCCCTGTCACTTCGGAATCGTTTTTTCACATCTGTTTAATGTTCCTGTTAAAGAATTATTACCCTAACATGCATATAGAAATAAAACCATAGGAAACTAATGAAATTATAAAAACGAAGATTCATTTTTCTACTCGTTACATTAAATGAATAACACTTCTCCAAAGCATTTCAGTCCGTTAGTTAACAAATCTTGCCAATAGATGGCATAAGTAGTTTCGTTTTACTACGCCGCGCCGTCATTAATTCTCTTTATGTATCGTTTATGTACGTGTATATACATACATTTAGTGGTCATGAATTCTATGTTTACACTTTATTCTACACGTGTTGTGACGTATTTGAGAGTTATATCTATGTTATTAGGCGAATCCTAATTGTGTCTTCTGATAGTAGGTACCTGTAGGTACTCGTCCTGGTCCAGCGTATAAGAAACTGTTTGGTAATTCTGCCAGCTCTAAAAAGTAAAAAATCTTACAAGTGGTTCCAGCTCAGAACATATAGAACAAAAAAAAAACGCAATTTTTAGGTAGGTATATATCTTTTATTCTTTTGACAGGACACTGGGCAGAGTTATGAAAATCAACTAGATTTTATTTGTCCTACTTATAGGACATAGGGTAGAATAGGGAATTAAAACAAAACATGTTTCATGTTATTCATCATGTATTCTTATCCAGTCTTAAGCTTTCATCTCTATATTAAATAACTAAACTATCTACATTCTTTAATTGCGGTATATTTTGACTTTAAAAGCTTTAAAAAAAATAAACATTCAGACAGAAAAGTATACAAAAACTTCTCTAACTAAAATCATTTATTTTTCTATAAACTTTTTCATTTTCGCTGTAAAATCAGTTAGGCATGAAGATCAGCGTAGCAATTTCTTTGTTTTGTTAAACTTAAGTTAACATTACAATTAGGTACTACATTTGAAATGAGTTTTATTGTAGAATCTGATTTCATTTTTTTTTACTAAACGCATTTTTACATAAAACATACATGTACAACTAGCGCAGTGATGGCCCAGTGGTAACGGCCCTGAGGTACAAGTTGTCGGCCATGGGTTCCAAACCAGGCAGGTGTTTCACCTTGTGCTAATAAATTCATCACCACTGCTCTCAAAATGGTGAAGAATAAATAACATCGTGAGGAAACCGGCATGTCCTAGAAACCAAAAATTTTAACGTGACATCTGCTACCATCATTTCATCCGAAAGACGTCCTCTTCTGGACATGGTCTCCTCCAAGCGTCACCACTTCGACATCTCCTTTGCTTCCCGCATCCAGCATATTCCCTATACAAGGTTATCGATCCACCCTATAGGAGCCCTTCCAAGACTAGGTTTTCCGGAACGCGGTCGCCACTCCAATGCTTTGCTTAAATATGTTTTTATCATCATAATGATCAGCCTATTGATTTTATGGTGGATAGGATCCCATGTGATTGATGATTGGAGAAGAGACGGATATTATTGGTACTGCGAACCTTCTTAAAACACGCTGAGTTTCTGAATACCTACATACTTATGTAGAGTCACAAAAAGAGAAGAGTCGTCGAATACAGTTGAAGTTTGGATGTATTTGAACGAATTTGATTAATTGTTCATTTTCTATTAATTTAATCGAAAACATCCAACAGTTTCAGACTAAACGTCATCTATATTCGACAACCCTGGTGGTTCTCGTTTGGTGATCGTACATTCTACGAGTAGGTTATGTAATAGCTAATAGTAGTAGTATTGACGACGCATCTCGTCTCTCCGTCACACACATTATAAATATATGACAAAGTAGTATTTACTGAACATTGTATAAGTAACTAGCTTCAGCCCGTGACTTTAATCGCGTGATTTTTCTTATTTAAATATAAAAAGATTCTACAGGTGCGTATCGTTGCGTCATTTTCGCTTAGCGGTCTTTCTGTTTTTTTTTTTTTTTCATTTTTCTCAGCTCCTAAGGGCCGTAGCGTGACGTTAGTAAATAAATAAAAAATAGGGTAGATTCAGCTATAAGCGCGTTTAAACAAACACACTCTTAATTTAAAAAAAAAATGATAAGTATCTAATTATAAGTAGATAGATACATGAAGAAAAACGATATAAATTTACAAATAATTCTTTATTGCAAATTCAAAATAAGTAAAACGAGTTGGGGATAACACACTTAAGAGATGTTCCAATTAAAAATACTGTTATCAACATTTAAGGCCCTTATCGCACAATTAGTGTTCTATCTTAAAAAATATAATTTGTACAAATTAATTAAAACTTTATATGGTAAATTTCATTAACGTTTACAAAATTCTTATTTGCAAATCAATCAAAATCATAATCATCCGAAAATAAATTCGGATGCCGTCTCCCAAACTCCTTTAGCCAATCTCTGCCTGCGAGTCCCAAATCCATATCAAATTCATGTTCAATCTGGTATTTTTCACAATAAAGAAATGCTTGCCTACAAATAACATATGGGGTGAGGCGTATACCCTCACGTGTAAGTTTTAATATTCTGTTGATGAATCCGATGTCTTGGCTCTCATTTAAATTATAACTTCGTTCTTGACGTTTGACGACGCTTTCCTTTTTCACGTGCAATATCAGCGCGCTTCTAGGGATACCAGCGCGCTCCGCTGCAAATCTCATCTCTTCCTGTAGGCATTCTTCTGTCCAATCTAGCTCACTGATTGCTGGAGACTTGGAACCTGCCAGTAAAACAGTCAAGATATTAATTAAGAAAGTAGAACTGGTCTTCAGTACAGTGTATTATAGCCGAAAGTTCCTGATCGTAAACTGTTTATGTTGAATTCTTTTTTTTTTTTTAATCAATACCTTATTAAGTAATTTTTCTATCCAATTCGATTCAAAAATCTCCTGGAGCCTTATTGAAGATTTCGTGACAGATTTTAATTTTTGGATAGTTACTTGAGGTAATATCCATATAATAGAGATAAACAGGGAAACAGAGTCTAGAAATATTATATTTATTAATTAAAACAATAAATAAAACAAGATATCGAAACAATAATTCCACTAAGCTTGCTTCTCAAAATTGAACTTTTCGGTGATACAATAAGCTAATAAGCTTATCTTTATTTTATTACAATTTAAATGCAAATAAAATACAGTTTTTGTATGTGAGTGAGTTTATATATTATATTTATGTAAAATACAACCTCCAAGGGCTTTCTTATTATTTGAATAATACGTGCCATTTGAAAACCCCTTAAAAACTGTTTATTTTTCAAATTTTCCAATGAGCCGGGCAACTTTCCAAAACTTACTCGGATGTTACAAAAAATCATCTAAAAAAAAATGCTTAGATCTATCCATCAGTTCTCAAGTAAAACACTTACCGAAGAACAGCATTTCACTTTTATTACATACATACATACATACATAAACACACGCCTCTCTCCCATGGAGGTCGGCAGAAACTACACAACGCCACCACACTGTTTTTGCATCGTTTAAGTTCATACAACTGGTCATACACGCACACCGGTTACCAGTACTACGCACCTCACCTTTTTGAAGAAAATCACCAATAAGGTAAACTTTATGTTCTCCAAGGGCGTCCCCTTCCGAAGTGTCCAGTTTCACCTTTATTAATATTGTTAAATGCTGGCAGGAAACAAAAGGCGGTCTTCGTTTTAATTAAGGCTGTGGGAAATAAATCATGACTAACCATTTCTCGCAGGTAGGACGCACTTAGGCTAGATGGAGCGACGATCTTCGCAGGGTGGCTGGTAGCGGCTGGATGAGAGTTGCTGAGAATCGAGCTGAATGGCATGCAATTGGAAAAGCCTATGTCCAGCAGTGGACTACTATAGGCTGATGATGATCATGATGAACCACTCCTCCACTCTGTCCATTACTACAAAACTGCAAAACTTCGGGGTGACGTTTCAAAAACCTCTTCAGCCTTTTTTTTTCACGCAAGACACGATTCGACATTAAAATTATGCTTTATTTGAAACTTTTCGCAAAAAAGAAACGTTTGCGTGCAAATAACGTATGGGATGACTGTCTTTCCATTATTAACAAGTTTTTTTAGCCTTTTGACGAGAAATGCTTCATGAGCTTCGTTCATAATGGAACGTCGACCCGTTTCACGATGTTTCTCTTTGAAAGGTGGTCAGCTAGTGTTTGCCTAGGAACGACATAAAGATCTGCTGCAGTGTGCTGTGTCGTGTCATCCTTAACCACGGCCGGCAGAAGATTTAAACTTAAGTAATTTTCGTGACGCTAGCTTTCACGGCACAAACGTCCATTTTTGAGATTTCAATGAGAGCAAAACTGTGTCAGAAGATCTCTTGTGACACAGTTTTGCTCTCACTCAAATATCATATGAACATTAACATACTACTGTATCAATAACGGGTATGACTTCCCACTGTATAGTCGTTCATCGGTGAACGATTGTTCAGAGATCAATTCCACATCATAAAAAAATCATAAAGATGAGAATCAATTATTTTGACTTGACTCGCGAGGTTGCCGGAATGTGAGCAGCTAACAAGACTATACCTTTCTGCCAGTGGTATCTGCAATAGTCAAGAGCCTCCACCAACATCTTGGGAAACTCTCGTTAGGCAGAGTTGGAGCAAAAACGAAGAAAAACAATTGAAGTTGGAGCAAAAACGAAGAAAAACAATTTAAAAACCTTTTACAAAACGATCTATTTTATTTACATGTCAAGTGCCTACAAACTGAGGGACAACTACGGTATTTTTAAGATCGTTCGCATCCTAATACAGGTATCAATCGTCAAAAAAACACTTTTTTATTTGACATTTTCTCGTTGAGTTGAAATTTCGCATTGAATTTGAACATTTTTTTTTTCAGTACGAGAATTGACATTCTGTCATCAAAACAAAATCTCAAAAACTCCGTTTTATTTTAGCAAATTATGTAAACAGTAGAACATACACATTAATAGTTTCACATCTCCTTTGCATTAGAATTCTATTAAGTCGAGAGTGAGACAAGTAAAAACCATAAATTATTAAATTTATTTTTATTTTGTCGTCGTGATTGGCGAAATATTTAGGCACTTACTTTTTAAATATATAAGACTTCATTTATTAAATATACATGGAATCACCCATGGATATGAATAAAGTCTAACTGTGCTTATCACAATTATTTTACCAAAATAATATGGAAGTTTTCGACTAATTTTAGATAAAAAAAATCGTACTTTACGTTACGTTTGGGTCTTGTTCGTAATAGCTCGGGCCTCTGGTTTAATCTCTGGGTGTCGATTTACAAAAGCTTTGTACCAGTCATAGCCAGCACAACCCTTAGTGATGCTAAAATTATTTTTAATATTATTTTCTAAACAAAAATCAAAGGCTTGTGTGCAAATTAATTTCCGAGTAAGAGACATCCCACTTTGTGAATGGTAAAGTATTCTGTTCACGAGCTGTTTTTCTTCCGTTTCACTCATTATTTTACATCTTCCTAGTCGTTTCACTAAGCTCCCTGTTCTTAAATGATTACTGAGAGTCCGTCGAGGAATTCCATGTCGATCTGCAGCAGCTTTCCTTGTTATTCGTCCATTTCTGACTGCTGCCATAGCAGCCTTTAAGTCGTTTTCTGTCCATTTAGCTCGTACTCCACGCTTCGAACCCAATTTCCTGGAACCTATGAGTAAACCTATGTGGCAATTATTAACAGCTAGCTTTTGTCAGCAGGTTCGTCGTCATTGTGGTTGGAAATTATAGCACCGGAATGTAATATCAGGATAAAAAGTATCTTACTATATTAATCCAGGTTAGAAACCGTGTGCCAAATTTTATTTTAATCAGTTTGGCCATTTTTGCATAACTGAGTAACAAACATCCAAAAACACAAACGACTAAATTTGCTATATCAGCAGGATTGATTTAAAAAACCTGAGAAACAAATGTTGTCGAAGAATTACGATATTCTAACTGTTTTCTGGACGCTCTAAATTCGATAGCATAAACGATTATTTTTTAGATTCCATCGAAATGTGTAAGATTTGAGTGAGAGCAAAACTGTATCAGTTTACCATTTCAGTCAATGGTACGATAGCCAAAAGCCGCGACCAACATTTAGGGCCACAGTCGTTGGGCAGTAATATCAAAGACTTGAAAACGAAAATAGTATTCCTGGATATGCTAGATACGTAAAAGTGAAACATTAAAATCATTGACAGAATGATTTATTTCACATGTCATAGTGTCTCACTCATCTCCATTTGACTAGAATTGTTAAAATTATAGAAATTTAAGACCTAAATTTTGTCAGGATGACGTTTTTTAAACTTTCTATACCAATCTTGGCCAGGAAGCCCCATAGTGATGTTGAAATTGTTTTTAATATTATTTTCTACACAAAACATTTGTTTGTTTGCGAACTAAATTCGGAGTAAGAGTCATCAATTATTCTTTTCACGAGATTATTTTCTTGTTCTTTGTTGAGTGTTAAAAATCGTCCTGTACGTTTTAAGACTCGTGAAGATTAGATAACTCATTTTTTTTACATTTTGTACCTGTTGCACCGTTGTAGAGCATTTGCTGTGTACCCTAATTGTCGACAGGCCTACACTGTCTTCCCATACCTATAAACAGTTTAATTTTAAAACATTTCCAATAAGTTTAAAAGAGTAACTGTGGAGTTTCGTGCCGGCTTTTCTCCATAGGAAACGACCAACTGGAACTGAGCATCTAGCTTCTGAAATTTCATAAGTGGCCATGTACTTAGATTTATGTGAAATATTTTGATTTTCCTGCGCCACCTACCTTTACGACCGCAACTTGCGCATATATCGAAGTGACGGCGTTCTAGGTGCTCTTACTTCTATGTCTGAACAACGACTAAACGTCTGCAGCGAAAGGTTACCTGTAGCACAGACTGCTGTGGTGTGATCACAAAGTTGCATTGCCCAGGCACAGGCACTCCTTTTACACGTGGCGCGCCAAATCGCCGAGGCAGATCCCACAGTGGAGGTAACCAGACTTCTCAAGTCTCAATTCCATGCTTAGTCTACTTCTCGAAACACCCTTGGCAGAAAAGCACGGTGTCAACTAGATGATTACTTCACAATACAGTCTTTCCAGCCATTCTTTCATAACGTATATTATCGTCAGTTTTATTAAGTATCTTAACAAATAAAGGATTGAACAGAAACATACGAGTTTTAAAACAATATTTATTTAAATCACACACTTTGTTACAACGGAATATCTCTACAACATAACGTCGAGATATTGTTTATCTATCTCGTCTTACAACTGTTTTAATCTCTGGGTTTCGTTTTATGAACCCCTTATACCAATCATCGCCTGCAAGGCCTGTCGTGATGTTAAAATAATTTTTAATATTATTTTCTAAACAGAAATCAAAAGCTTGTTTGCATATAATTTTTCGTGTAGGAGTCATCCCATTTTTTGAAAGGTTGAGTATTCTTTTCACAAGTGTCTTTTCTTGCACTTTGTTGAACGTTAAAAATCGTCCTGAACGTTTTACTGAGCTCCCTGAGCTCAAGTGGTCTCTGAGAGTTTGTCTAGGAATGCCATAACGTCGTGCGGCCATATAGTCTGACACTTTACCTTTTGTAACAGCTGCCATAGCAGCACGTAAGTCTTCTTCTGTCCACATTGCTCGTTTTGCATTCTTCGAAATCAATTTAATGGAACCTGTGGGCAAAACTATGTTTAATGTTGCAATTTGCAAATAATTAACAGTCGTAGAAAACAACCACCAAGCAAATGTTTTCTGTACTCCTAATTCTCATGATATATGCGATATTTTTATGAATGTATAGAAAGACTGTTACATTTACATGAGTGCAAAATTGTGTCAGAGCTGATTTATTTACGTGCCACTGTAATTAAGGACCGAACGATCCCTCACGATGATTTTTTTGAACACTTGATTATTTTATTTCTTTTGTTACATTAATTGCTATCAACTCAGCCTATAGCAGTCCACTGCTGGACATATGCCTCTCCCATGCTGCGCCACAACATCCTGTCGATGTTTAGGCGCAACATCCCCAGCTCGATGGACCGACGACCTCAAAAAGATGGCTGGGACAGACTGGATGCGGAAGGCGGAGGACATTATTTGCTAACATTAATTTAATTTAAAAAGATCTCTTTGCAAACACACTGACATATAACTGAATTTTTGTTTAGTATATCTGAAGAAACTATGGTCTGTGTCTCTTAATTCTGTTCAACAACAATATTGTTTAGGTTAGGTTGTAATTGCATCGGTTTATTTCCCAGCTATACTGAAACTCTTACTACTTACTAATTAATCCTTAACATAATCTCAGTACAGGAACTTTACGCAATTGTTTAATAATTTTCGTTTTGCTTGTCTTGCTGGAACAATCTCGGAGTGTCGATTTAAAATCCCTCTATACCAATCTTTGCCTGCGAGGCCCGCAGTGGTATTAAAATTATATTTTTAATACAATACAAAAATATAACGCTTCTCTGCTATTAAATTTCGGGGTGGTCCGGCAACCCCGAAATTCAAACACGAGTGACGTCTCCGTAACACTAGTGATATTGGTAACTGAACCACATATTATATGATTACTGATATTAAGGTTTTATTAAATATTGCACCAGAAAGTTTTATGTAAATACCATGGTCATTTTGAGGTGAGAAGTAAGAGCAAAACCAAAAATACTTGTATCGAGCTTTTAATTTTTGTACATGATTTTTTTTTTTAATAACACTTGTGTAACAAAATTATTTTTGTGATCTACAAAATATAAGTAATGAACTGTTGGTTACAATGTACCTGTAGGTATATATTTTCTCTTTCTTTCTTCTCTCTCTCTCTTTTTCTGTTGTTTTAATATTCCTTATTTTTTTTACAAATTGTTTCTTTCCTATGCCAATGCGGCTGTTAATGTCATCGTCGTTTAATCAATTGTTAGACTCTAACACCACCTTGTTCTATCTTCAGCTGAAATCTGTCTTTTAGACACTTGTTACGAAGCTCTAGTCTAAATTTCATATTGCCAGCGAACTTTAAAATAACTTGTTCAGTTGCCTTTTCCTTAGCAGCTTCGGGGCAACTCGATGTATCAATAGACACTTGAGTAACGTAACGTTTTCTTCAAAACCAGTACAGGCCTGAATTTGTTTCATTTTTATATTTAATTTATTTGTTAACATTCTACAGCGGTCTTGGTACTTCTTAATTTATAAGGTAATTTCTTTTTTTTCCATCGCATATTTTAACTTCCTTATTTGGAATGTTCTTTTATTCCTTTTTTATGCATATGTTTTTTACATTCTCCTCACCCAGTGGATAAGAGAACTCTTCATCATTGTTTTTTTCGTGATCTTCAAGCACTTCAGAAAAAATAGTTACCTCTTGTATCTTCCTTTCTTTTGCTTTCTTCTCCAGGTATCGTTTCGAATTTTCTCTCCATCGTTTTCTTTGTGCTCTTCGTTCGCGTGGCGACATTTCGTTGATAGTTTTTACTTTCTGCTCGCTTTTCCTTTTTAAGTAAGCTTCCCTTTTTTTAGCCCTTTCAATGGAATATGTTTCGGAATCGCTTTTAATTCGCTTATATCTTTCCCTTCTTGCAATTCTTCTCCTTTCTAACTCACTTTCATTTTTCTTTCGCTGTTTTAAATCTTAAACAATTTACCAAATACTATGAAGAAAACCATATAATAATTTTAACAAGGAAATTTATGATAATTATCATGGGAGACATCAATGAGGGAAAACTCCTGAAGTCAACAAATAAAAACAAGGTTTAAAACCAAATAATATGTACAAAATGCGCCCCACTGAGTACAAACATAAATTTATTGCAGTTAATTGGAATAAATAACATCAAGAATTTTGAATAACTTTGTATGCCTTGTAGCAGAAGTAGAGAAATAACCATAAATAAAAGTTTTTCTGTTGGATTTTGCTCGAAAATACCTGTTAATGTTGCCATATAAATCGAACCATCTATGACTTATTTTATATTTGTTAGTGCAGTTACGGCTGGGGTTATTTCACATTAGTACTGGCAAGACGTCATACGCGTCAACCCACATTTTACTAGTTGTTTTTTTTTATTGCTTAATAGGCATAGTTTTTAGTTTGATCACGCCTGGTATATAAGGTATATGATGGAACGAGCGGGCCCAGAAGATCCTGTTCACTCTTGCTATTGAGGCAGATGGGTTAAATGTAGAAGGAAATACAAACGCTGGCAGAGAGTTCCATACTTTGGCTGTGCGCAAAATGAATGTGGTGGAGAAGCACTGAGTACGACTCTACGGATCGAGATATCAGCCAAGTGTTTATAAGTCTAAGCTACAACAATACACTATGAATGACTACTGCGTCATATTGATTGGCCCGGAGGATTTTGAAAAGACGAAAGATTACTTTGAATTGATAGTTTTTATAAGAAATACCCTCAAAGATATAAATAATACAAATATCATTTTGTGTCTACCCACATTTGAATTTAATTACTACACAAATATGTTCAATAGTAGAATAGAAATTTTTAATAACTTACTTTGCCTAGATGTAATGTCGCATGAGTATGCATATGTACTTGACTCTAACTTAAACTTAAACTTTGATTGTACCTCGTTTAATAAGTGGTCAGGGGCAATAAATAACAATGGTTTAAACGTAATATTAAATGATGCTCTGGAGCTCATCACTGAGATACAAAGGTTAAATGATGTTACTTCGTTACAGTTTGAGTCTGTTCTGTCCACGATTGAAGACAATAATCGTGGATCCAATGTCGAAAAACAGGACAGTAACAAACAGTTTTTTCGTATATAATAATCTAACTGTTATGCATCAAAATCTCAACGGATTGATCAGCAAATCCGATTTATTATTTGTCAGTATTGAATCCCTTAAAAATAATGGGAAGGAGGTTGATATTTTATGTATAACGGAACATAATATGATTGATTCAGACATTATGTACCTAACCTTACCGAATTACACTTTAGCGGCAAGCTGTAACAGACATAACAGAAATGGCGGATCGTGTATACTTGTAAAAAATATCCTCAAATATAAAGTTCTTCAAGATATAGTTAGCCTTAGTGTTCGTAATGTAACGGAATGTTCCGCCATTGAACTATTGGATCATAATGTGGTGATTATATGTATATACCGACCTCCAAAAACTGCACAAAACGAACTTAATACATTTTTCAACATACTTCATAAAATCCACTACAAATTACGCAATCGAAAATCAACTAAAACTATTATTTGCGGTGATTTTAACATTGATCTGTTAAAAAGAACCTCCATTTCTTTGCAACTTACACATGTTATTTCCAGCTTTGATATGAAAATTGGCACACATAATCCAACAAGGCCAAAGAGTAACACTTGCATTGACAACATTTTCCACAATATTAGGGGTAGTAAATGTGACGTCATTGACTTAGGTATGTCTGATCACACGGCACAATTATTAAAATTTTCTGTTAAAAAAACTTGCACTGTCACTTTCTGGTATACCGAAAGGCGAGACTTTAGTAAAGAAAACCTAACTAAATTCAAAGAATGTCTGGGGAGCTTAAGTTTTCATGATGTGTATTCCACTAGTGATCCAGAAGTAGCATACAACTTATTTTTCGACCATTACAAACTTTTTTATGACCTCTGCTTTCCAATAATAAAAATTAGAAATAATATTGTTAAAAAACCTAAATGGCTGTCAAGGGGAATAAGCCAGTGTTGTCGGCAAAAAAGAAAACAACTGTGGCAGTATAGACTCAATCCTAGTGAAGAAAAGAAAAATGCTCTCAAACAATATAGTAACCGTCTCAAAAAAATTGTTAAACTTACCCAAAAATCTCAAAATAATTACCTAATATCCAATGCAGAGAACAAGTCTAAAGCCACATGGAAAATTATAAACTCTAACAAAAGCCAACTTCCAAAAGACAATATTAATAAAATAAAAGTAAACAATCATACAATAACAGACCCACAAATAATTGCTGAAGAATTTAATAATTATTATATTAATTTAATAAAACCCATTAATTCACTCAATAATAATAATAATTCATCAGTTGCGGACAATTTTAATAATAATAATCCTAATATGAATTTGACATCTTTCAATAATAATTTGACATTGACTAATAGTACATATAAATCTTTGTTTCTAAACCCTGTAACACCTTATGATATTAATATTATAATTAACACACTTAAAAACACTAGAAGTGCTGGATATGATGACATTACAACATCCTCAATAAAGGAAGTTGCGCCCATCATCAGCCCAGTACTCAGTCATATATTTAACTTATGTATTGAGCATGGAGTGTTTCCAACTAAACTTAAAAAATCCGTAGTGAAGCCACTTTTTAAGAAAAATAACAAGGAGGACATGGCATGTTACAGACCAATAGCACTTATACCAATTTTTTCTAAAATATTTGAAAAAGTCATATATATTGCAATTAATACTCACTTTGAGAAGTACAACCTATTTGCGAAAGAACAAAAAGGCTTTAGAAAGAATAAGACAATTAATTTAGCAATTTATGACCTTTTAAAAACAGTTTATACCAATATTGATAAGCGTTTGCCTGTCTCTGCAATGTTTATGGATATGACAAAAGCGTTCGATTATGTACACCATGGAACACTTTTAAATAAATTATACAGTTATGGTATAAGGGGTAACGTCCATAAACTTCTGGAATCTTATCTAAATGACAGATATCAGGTAGTTGAAATAAATAATATTAATATCTCAAATAATACCGAACAAAAACATAAATCCATGCCCAAAAAAGTAATATATGGAGTGCCTCAAGGTAGCGTGTTAGGTCCTCCGTTATTTTTGACCTACATAAATGATCTGCCTAAAGTTTCACAGCATCCAATGATCCTTTTCGCTGATGATAGCACAGCTATATTTACTGGTCAAAATATTAATACTTTTGAAAGTGAGATAAATTCCACTCTTTGCAATATAATTAACTGGCTGACGAATAATAATTTAATTATCAATTTAGAAAAAACTAAACTTGTGAATTTTGGGCGTAAAGCTATAAACAACAACTTTAATATTAATCATAATGGGACGAAAATTGGACATGTCAACTGCGTTAAATTTCTAGGGCTTTGGATTGATAAGGATTTGTCTTGGCAAACACACATAGACACAGTATGCAATAAAGTTAATCAGTACTCATATGCTTTATATAAATTATCAAAAATAGTTGATCGATCAGTTCTTTTGACCGCATACCACGCTTATATTTCGGCGACACTGAGATATGCAGTCATTTATTGGGGCAATGCAACTAACAGGGATTTAGTGTTCAAAGCGCAAAAAAGATGTGTACGTGCGATGGTTGGTATCCGTGTTCCAGATTCATGTAAACCATATTTCAAAGAATTAAAAATATTGACCTTCCCTGCAATTTACATTTATGAAGTAGCTGTATTTATAAAAACAAATGAAAATCTATTTGATAAACTTAAATCGAAAAGGCATATGTTAAAAATTTCTAATGTGCCACATAAAACGGCTCTATTTAACAAAAGCTTCTTTGGCATTGCATCAAAAATATACAACAAAATACCTATTAGCATTCTAGACACTAAGGAACTTTCAATATTTAAAAATAAATTACGAACATTTTTAATTGATAAAGCATTCTACACGATCCAAGATTTCCTGAATTGTTGACCATTTATTAGTTCCACTGTATTTTGACATATATAAGTATTGACCATGTATTAGATTCACCGTATTTGACATGCATTAGTATTGACCATGTGATAGTTGCACTGTACTTTTACATTTATAATAACTTACCATCTATAATAATTCCAAATTTTTTATGCCATATCTACCTACATAATTATTGTATGCCTATAAGGCAGGACATATTGATACTTTAAAATATTGTTAAGACCTGTAACTTACATGTGCCCACAATAAAGATACTTTGACTTTGACTTTGACTTTGAAGTATATTTAATTGGTTTGTCTCTGGTGAGTTTTAGAAAGAAACTGGCACTTAAATGCGCGAGGGCACGTCACACATTGCACCGATACTTTCGCGGCACGATACCGACGTAGAACGCGGCGTTGGGACTTTCTGCACGCGTAGCATGACCGCCATAGAAACGGAATTTGTCGGCGGAAGAGAAGTTAAAATGATAGATTGTATCGTAGAAAAATTGTTTAAAACTGAAAAGAAGAGATATTTCTATTCTTCAGTCGACAAGAGTACGATGTCAAGTATGATGACTGTTTTTCTGATGAGATAGAAGCATTTTTACAGAATTAAAATACATAAGGAACTTTTTATTTCTTGCTAGAATAGAGATAGAATTGGTCATGCTACACCGGCTGATGTGTCTAAGCTAGTAGGAAAGAATAAAAAACATACGAGCTTATAAACAATACTACTTTATTTTAATGACACATACGATTTACTACACTGGAATGCCTTCATCAACTATATCTGCAGTTTTAAACCTTCGGCTTCGTACAATTGGTATCTCTGGGTGCCGATTTAAAAACCCATTATACCAATCTGCGCCTGCAAGGCCCGTATTTAAATTAAAATTATGTCTTATATCGTTTTCTTGACAAAAATCAAATGCTTGTCGACGAATAATTTTCTGAGTGAGCGGAACCCCAGTTTTTGAAAGGCTGAAAATTCTTTCCACGAGTGTTTTTTCTTGTACTTCGTTCAGTACACGATTTCGTCCCGTCCGTTTTACTAAGCTTCCTGTTCTCAAATGATGGCTGAGAGCTGGTAAAGAAATTCCATAATGACGTGATGCAGCTCTCTTTGTCATATATCCCAAGGTAACAGCTGCCATAGCTGCACGCAGGTCTTCCTCTGTCCACAACGGTAGCTTTGCAATCTTCAAACCTGTATTAAAACTTTTGGTTAATGTTGCATGTAACAAACAATGAAAATTACATATAATACTAATTTTTTATGTAGAATAAATTCAAATCGACTTCTATAAAACCTGGTGTCTAGTTGGCAATACTGGCGGTATTGCTGACTAGACTCCGGGTGTTATGGAGTAAGAAAAAAAGGCAAGAAAATAGCTGTAGGTATTTAAAAAAGCAAAATGTAGACACGACTGCATATATTTCTAGTTTACGCTTATACTACAAATGAGAACTAACAAAATGTATTCACAAGGCAGACGTGAGTGGAAAGCCTAAGCCCTGGCAATTTAAATTTTCTGATGTTTTTTTGCAATTAGCAGGTCGTGTCAGGTGGATAATATTGTAATCACTGACCAACAAATTGCAAAAAACGTCAAAATTTAATTTCGCGGGCTACTTCCTCCTCAAAACAGCCAATTTTATTATGTACAACAGATTTACATTGGTGGCCTTAAAGCATTCTCTGCTAGTCAACCAATGTTTTAGCAGGACTGCGTTGTGAAAAGTGTACGTAACCAGCCACCATCTTGGTTTAAATATGTATATTTAATTGTGCTTGTCTTTTATCTCCACTGAATAAAATATAGTTTAGTTATCTTTCGCTCTATCTACAAAATATTAAAAATAAAAGCAATCCTGTTTTAGAAAATTATTATTATTATTCCATTTACCAAATCAACATCCGTATCATTTAAGATTATATCGAGTAGTGTAATATTCGGTACATAGCCAAAACTTGTACATGCAGCTCTAGGGTACTTACCCTAGAGTAGAATACCGTAAAACTAATTTTACTCTAAATTTTGGACGCTTTTTTTAACTCGTGGACTAATCTCGGGGTGTCGTTTCAAACACCCTCTATACCACGCTAAGCCTGCAATGCCTGTAGTGTTTTTAAAAGAATATTCAATATTATTGTCCCGACAAAAATCAAAAGCTTCTTTGCGAATTAATTTCGCGGTTACAGGCGACCCTTTGGTTTTAAGATTTTGTATCCTTTTCACGAGTTGTTTTTCCTGAACATTGCTGAATATTGATTTTCGTCCCATTTGTTTTACATTGCTTCCCGTCCTCAAATGACGTCTGAGAGTTGGTTCTGGAATTCCGTGGCGACGTGCGACAGCTGTCCGAGACATTTGTCCGCTTCTAGCAGCTGCCATAGCAGCGCGTAAGTTTTCTTCTGTCCACAAACCACGTTTTGCACGTTTTGCACGCTTCAAACCCAATGCAATTGACCCTGTGAGCAATGTTTATTTACAAACGATGTATTAAAACTCCTCAAATGTTATAGAAAATTATTATTCAGATGCTGGATGCTGGATAGCTGGATGTGACAATTGATTATACAATCAATTATAAAATTATTATGAAAAGTGTATTATTAAAATCATGTTTAGACGTGCACTACTAAACATGCTCATGTTGGTAACAACAAAGGACTGAAGTAAAACATACAAGCTTATTTATATATCTTTATAATCGATCCAATTCTGGTCGTACCCCTTACATAATATTTAACTAAATAATACCATAAGCGTTACTTTATATTTTTCTTTTTTGTAATCGTCTGCGTCTTGCTTGATTGATTTAACTCTGGGTGTCGATTTAAAAACTGAGCAACCCAGCGCTTGCCAGCCAGGCCCGTAGTGATATTAAAGTTATGTTTAATTTTATTTTCTAGACAAAATTCAAATGCTTGTCTACGAATAAAGTTTTGGGTGAGAGACATCCCACTTTTTGAATGTTTATTTAATCTTTTTATAAGTATTTTTTCTTGCGCTTCATCCAGTATTCGACTTCGTCCCATTCGTTTTACTGAGCTTCCTGATTTTAAATGATTCTTAAAGGTTGTTGTTGGAATACCATATCGCTTTGCTGCAGCATTCTGCGACATATTTCCCCTTGAAACAGCTGCCATAGCTGCGCGTAAGTTTTCTTCTCTCCACAAACCACGTTTTGCACGCTTCAAACGCAATTTAATAGAACCTGAGAGTAAAATCACATTTAGTATTTGTTGTGGTTATTGTTGAATAAAACCCTTAGATGGAACTGTGGCCAGAGGCGAGCCTTTAGTTGTGCACAATCACTTGGAAAACTGGGCGTGTGGGAAAAGGTGCTCACTCGTCTTCACCGTCGACGGCTTTTTCGGTGGCACCAATCCAAATACACAGTCCAGGGACGTCCCTAATTAGACACACACTGACACAGAATTGTTGAAAGTCTTTATAGGTAGGTTTTGTTAGAACATGGTTGATTTATGACTTATTGCCGGCGCGGATCGCACGCGCCATCTTGCCCCGCTCTGAGTCATACACCAACCATGTTCTAACAAAACCTACCTACAAAGACTTTCAACAATTCTGTGTCAGTGTGTGTCTAATTAGGGACGTCCCTGGACTGTGTATTTGGATGGAACTGTCGCCATAGGGGAGCCTTTAGTCGTGCACAATCACTTGGAAACTGGGATTAAGAAAGGTACTCACGGGTCCGCACAGTCGACGGCTTTTCGGTGGCACCAATCCAATACACAAAGTCCAGGTACGTCCCTAATTAGCCACTTACAACAATTCGGTGTCAGTGCTGAGTAGTATACGATCCTGTCAGATTTTTTTATTATTATTTTGTTAATTTATAAACAATAAGACTGGTTATCAGACTTTCGTAGATCTTAGACAGTCGTTACGGGTCGCCAAAAGTCCGAAAGTCTGACAATCAGTCTTACCAAGAGGTATCGTATTACCCAGTAACTGGGTTGTGGAGGTCAGATAGGCAGTCGCTCCATGTAAAATAATGGTACTTAGCTGCATCCGGTCAGACTGGAAGCCGACCCCAACATAGTTGGGAAAAGTCTAGGCAGATGATGATAATCTTGTTAATTTATAAACGTTACGTTATTACGTTACGAACATTTTTGAAAATCAGATCAAGTGCTGGACGTGAAAATTGATGATATGATCAATTCTGAACTTATTTTGAAAAATGTAATAACTTAATTAGATCATGGACAGACGCGGACTACTAGACTACTTACATAAGTAACAACAAAGAACTGAAGTAAAACATTCAAGCTTATTTATATCCCGTAATACAAATGGTTATAAAAAAAATCTATCGTAAGTTTACTTTCTTTTCATTGAAACTAGCTGATTAAACTCAGAAGTGTCACTTTAAAAACTGAGCAACCCAATGCTTGCCAGCAGGACTTTTTTGGTTGGTGGCTCACATTTCAAGCGCCGCACAGTGCGTAATTTTCACAATCTAGCTGGCCAATTTTATTTAGGCCTAGCAATATGAATAAAATATACACTAAAATACGATAATAGTAAATTAAAGACACTATCAAGGTTTAAGACATATATTTCAACATAAAGTAGGTACATATAACAATATTCACATTCAAAATCTTACAATTATATTTCAATTATACAGGTATAAAAACAAATAAGCTGTAAACTCAAACTAATAGAAAAATACATAGTCTTTATTATGCAAAAATATATATAACATAGACATAATATACAAAGCCTCAATCAGAATCGCTACCATAATGATCGACATCACTTTCTTCAGACTGGATATTATTAATTTCAATTTCTGGTGGTCTTATTTGTAAAAGTTGGCTCACTTCAGGAGTTATTTTGCCACGCTTAGTTTTTGGAGGAGCACGTAAGCTTGCTATATACGGGTCTGACGTTATCAACAGTCGATGAATTAAATCTGTGTTTGTGTCCACTCTTGACGTCTTTCTTGTGAATAATTCTCTGAATTTTCTGTTGTCCTTATTTCTAGCTTCCTGTGCTTCTTCGGAAAGCTGACCAATTGGAAGGATACAAGAAGCTATAATGTCTTTTCCATGAAAAAGTATTTTGTGTACACTTGCAGGCATCGAGTACCATGGATATTCTTTAAAATATAATTTTCTCGTTACTTTTGTATATTCTTCAAAGTTTTCCATGTTGACTGGAAATCCACTGTTGATACACTCTAAAATTATGTGGAAGCGTTTAATCAGCTCAACAGAAACTCCCGTAATTTCGGCGGACTTTTCAGAGTTCCGGAAAAACTTGCGGCCCGTATTTCCGTCATTGGTATTTCCTGTTTGCTGTTTAGGCATATCCACCAATAAACCTAGTTCACTTCTGAACTTCTCCTGTACAAGCTTCTTCTTTTCTGCTACTTTGGC
Organism: Aporophyla lueneburgensis; assembly: GCA_932294355.1. Lineage (NCBI taxonomy): Eukaryota > Metazoa > Arthropoda > Insecta > Lepidoptera > Noctuidae > Aporophyla > Aporophyla lueneburgensis. The sequence goes on from OW028742.1 coordinate 6,488,154, forward strand.
TTTATTCTGAACCCCTCGAGCCTGCCAAGATTTTATATCTAAACGATAAGATATATGTAATATGCATTCAAAAAATCTTATCCAAGCGTGCAGAGGTGAAAGGCCCAAAGAAATAAAGTTGCTATTTACCGCTTTTTCCACGATAAGCCTTTCATCGTTCATTTCACTGGGCTTAGCGCCACACAAATAACAACTCTGCGTGGATGTACATGCAGTTAAGGCATTACAAATTTTGCCATCGATCATGCACAAAATCATTGTTGGCTTCACTAAGACTTCTGTGTCATTTACTATGATTTTAGTGGGTGCCAGTAATCTTGCTTGCTCTTTTATTTTATCAACTTCACTTTTGATAAGATCTACTGTTTCCTTGGCAAATACAAATTTGATCGGCCGACAATATTTTGTAGAAGATGGGGAAATATTTTGCCAAACGATTTGTTTAATGGTTTGGTAATTTTCCGAGTACATTTGAATAGGCACCATTGATATGCTAAATAAGCTTTCATCACTACATTGTTCTTCTGAAAATTTCTGTTTATACCGAGTTTGCTCTGCTCCATCACAACCCCATTTCACAATTAAACTCAAAGTTTTTGAATTAGTTACTGTACTTAGGACCTTTTCTTGAGCTTTGCACAATCTTTTTACTGTATGATGTATTACAGACTGCAGTTTAATTTCAGCGTGCGTTTCGGTTACATTTATGTCGTCAGGGTAGCATAGCTGTTTCGCCTCTTTCTCTTTATAATACGGTGGGTACAGATTACTATTAACGTTCTTCGCTTGCTGGCGTATCACACTATATTGATGAGTCGTTAGATTCGCATCAACCATTAATGCAAGAGCTTGATCTACGACAGTCCACCCTTGTTGCGGCTTTCAATGGATTTTCGTGCTTTTTTTATAGAAGTACCTCTTCTTGGTGAAAAGAGACATAGCTCTTTAACAATAGCTGCTGAATCCCTTTTTCCTTCCTTTCGTAGTTGGGTTTCAGATGCCATCGATATTTCTTCCCGACTTGATGTATCGAGCATTTGTTGGATGCGCCGCCTTTTTGTTCTGTTGCTGCTGCTAGCGAAATCTTTTTTTGGTCTTCCAGCCCGATTACTTGTTGTAGGAAGTGAAAAGTCGACGACAGTGTTTGTCACTATATCGGGCAGTGATATACTTTCTTCCAACCACGAGGAATTTGTCTTCAAAAATCGATCCCGATGTCTTCCCGATTTCGACCATTTTTGTTCTATTTTTTGGCAAACACTTCGAATTGTGACTTTCAAACTCTTCAAAATGTCTTCCGAAAAGCAAGGATCACCCAGCTCTTGCAATATAAGATGTAGCAAAGCATCAGTTCTGTTTTGTTTTGCGTTAGCAAACCAAACATCAAAACATTTTCGACGTGAAATTTGCGAAGTCATCCTAAAAGTAAGAAAAACTTCTATGAGTGTCGCAATCATTCGCAAACAAACTGACATATGTAATAGAGCTAACGAGTTATACTTTCAGAAAAATACAATCAAAGAACTGTATAATGCGATATAATATACTAAAACTCAAGTACAAAGTGATTGAGAATATTATTATAGTAAAAAGTAAACATGTTATATTCAATTGGTGCTTGTAGTTAAATTAAATAACAATTAAAAGTAAAAATCACTTGTAACTTACCTCAAAACCCACAAAAATACAATAACAACACACAACAACTACTAGCAACTGAAACACGAGCGTATTCATCGAGTGAACTCAGACGAATGGCGCGGTCCCTCGGTAAACCCGATCGCGAACGAGCAGGTAACAGGTAGTTCCGACCCTTTTTGCTATTGTTTGGTGTGATCCTTTGTAAAATAAATTTTGTTTCTAGGAAGTGTGGTTCAACTACTTAAAAAATGTACAACTAGTTATCTTCTGGGAATAAGTTGTTAAATTAGATTATGGCCCGCTAGATTATGAAAATTACGCTTTGTGCGCCGTCGGCTAGTTGTCAGGTAACAGATCAGTTTGCGAACATTAGTGAGTGTGAGAATTTGCAGGGGACGCGCGACAGGGCCGTGCCAGCAGCGTGAGAATCACGTGGGGGCTGTTAAAAATATGCATACTTGCTTCTCAGACGCCTGTCTCTTCGCCGGGGAACGACATATGACAGCCCGCGAACAGTCCATTATTTTTTATAGTCATTGTATAATGTACTTCGCAGTGTAGTTGATACACAATCCTAAATCGAGTGACAAGTTATTTGCTGTGTCAGAGCGAAGCTGTTATAATGAGTGATAATAAGTGATTATATTATAATGAGTGAGTGACCTTATATCACAACTGTTCGGTCGCACTGATTGGTGGTCTAAGTATTTAAGCTCTGCGTAGATGGCAAAGCGAGGAAAATAAAGGAGTAAACAAAAACGACCGTACGAGGTTATAAATAATATTTATTAAAATTTATTTTATTTATTTATTATTTACTTTTGTTGTATCAAATCTCGTATCTAAATTTCTCCTTTACGTGAATATAGCACGAAATATATAATACAATAGAATAGGTGTAACTTTAGTTCTGGATTCTTTTCTTTTTATTATTGTTGTACAACTGCATTTAACTCGGGGTTTCGTTTCATAAAACCGTAATACCAATCTTTGCCTGCAAGGCCCGTAGGGAGATTGAAAACATGTTCAATATTATTTTCTACACAAAAATTAAAGGCTTCTTTACGAACTAATGTCGAGGTAAAAACCACCCCATTGTTTGAAAGAATTAGTATTCTTTTCACGAGTTCTTTCTCGTGTACCTCGCCGAACATTGAATTTCGTCCCAGTCTTTTCACTATGCTTCCTGATTTCAAATGACGGTAGAGAGTTCGTTTTGGAATTCCATATCGTTTTCCTGCATCCCTCCGTGTCATATCTCCGCTTATAACAGCTGCCATGGCTGAACGTAAGTCATCTTCTGACCACAATGCACGTTTTGCACAGTTTGCACTAAAACTAATAGTACCTGCAAGTAAAACCATGTTTTATGTTAGCATATTTATTAATAGCCGATAGAATCAACTTGTAAGGCTAACCGCGAATAGGTTTAAAAAAAAAAAACAAAGTAAAAAACGGAGAGGATCGGCTACGGCGTTATACGCCGTGTATCCAGAGGGCCCTTGCCGCCAGCAAGAGGGTTGGGAGAAAAAGCACAACACACACAAATATTTGTTTTATTACTGCACACACGCATTCACAACACAGTACAAGAAAGTTCTTAGAATAAATATGGATACTGAGCTAAGACAGAGCTACATTTTATCAAGCAAAGATTCAGCAAAAACTTTGACAGTAAACAAAGTCAAACATGGAGATTAAACAAAGTTGGATATGACCAGACTTGGAAATGAGTTGAAAAAAGGTAAGAGTCCTTGTTAGGACTGACGCCTAACTTTTATAGCGTCTCATCAACCTTCTAGAATTATCTGCCTGCCCCACATTTAGAATCAAATACTATTAAGTCCAGTCTAAGTATTGTCCAGAAACAACAAAACCAGTAAGATGCTAGTTAATTGCCTGGACCATTAACTAGCTTTATAGCATAGAAAAATAAATCTGACAGATGATAATTGGTGAAGAAAATGTCAATGTTTAAAAATATACCCAGACTTTTATAAAATAGAACATTAACAATGTAGAATAGTTTTGGGTGTAAAAACAGTCAAAGGTAACTAAGGATTTGCTTTTCAGCGGTAATTGTTCAATAACATAATTAAAAAATGTGAGATAAGTGAGTGTTACACGATTTCCTACTGGAAACTATAGATGTATAAACAAATAAATACAATAAAATACCACAAACGAAATTGAATTCAAATCTATTTTTGGATGCTACATTCATTACTCTTGCTCGTCGTATTACTTGCTCATTTCCTCTTCTGCGTGTGTATTCAGTAGGCTATATCAAGTACTTTCTTTGTTTCTATGTCGGATCGATCCCTCAGAGCCCTCCCGTAGGAGCTAATTAATTAAATGTATATATGGGCATTTCTCTGTAAACTGGGCAACTCGTTCTAAGGAAACTGTCTAGGCAACTTTTTTGCTCATAATGTAGTAAATTTTATTTAGCGAACAAGTATCCGTCTATTTATTAATATACGGCAGATAAACCACAAATATTCCTATAATTTAGAAAATATTAAGCATTTTCTGAAAAATGTATACAGGGGACTGTTACCAAAGCAAGGGCACTGTGAACTTAAATAAAAAAATCAATTTTTGTACCGAATAAAATTGTTTTTTTTATTATTATAAACTTTGAAGGTTAAGAATTAAGTAACTGAACAATAAAAAAATAAAGAATCAACTATCTTTATGTAATATTGTACTTAGCACTGTAATCTTAATATTTATGTATTATTAATTAAAATCACTTATATTAAAAGGACTTTCAGTACTTTGAAACTTACACTGCAGAATCAGTCTCGAAAAATAATTAGTTATTTCTAAAATATTGAAGACTAGCTTTTGAGGTCGGAAATTATCCCGCGGGAACATACTACCGGGATAAAAAGTAGCCTATGTCCTTTCTCAGGCTCTAAACTATCGGTGTACCAAATTTCATTTAAATCGGTTCAGTAGTTTTAGCAGGAAAGCGAGACAGACAGACAGACAGACAGAGTTACTTTCGCATTTATAATATTAGTGTGGATGTGGATAGGTAAAAAAAAAGTATTTTAAAGTCTAATTTTTTTCTCGAAAACATCTACCGGTGAATCAAACTTGTAAAACATTATATGTATTGCCTTTTAAAACTATATTTGGATTAGACAGCTTCTGTACCACTTGGTCCATTGTAATATCTGCCACATCATCATCATCTTATCTAAATAATTGGCCTTTATTATCACAGAGCTTTAAGAATGTAACCCGGATTTTGCCATCTTCTTCATCACTCTTGTCAATTACGCTCACATATCTATATTCCATATTTGTTTTGCCAAGCTATTTAACAACAATCTTTCCAATAACCATTTTTTATTAAAAGTCTTTTTTCTTTTAAGGTTTTCTTTTAAAACAACAAATACAAGATAATTTTTCAGTGAAAAATTATCTTGTATTTGTTGTTTTAGTATTTCACCGAAAAGTGTTTTCTTGAATTGATCTTTTCTTGATTCTGGAGTATCTGCCATTTTTTTGTAACTTTGTATTTGGTGTATCTTTAGGTTTTGGATTTATTCTCTTTTTTACTCACGATAAACGTTTATTTGTACTTTAATAATTTCTTCTGCAGTTCCAATTTCTTCATCTTTTTTCTTCTTTATTTTATATCTAAGCATCTTTTCTTTATTTTTATTACTTATTTCAGCAACTTCAGGTATTGACATTTGACATAAAATAGATACATCAGAATCTGGAGTATTTTCTTTAATAAATGAGTTTGTAATATTTGCTAATACTTTTTCTTATTGCGATACTTGGTGCTATGCTCTTTCCACTTCTTCTTGGCATCTCGGTGTTCTCGTGGAGTCATATTCTCAACAAGCTTTCTAGTTCCCTTTTCTTTTTTCTTCAGGTACTTAAGGTGTTCTTTTTTTCGAAGTTCTTCCCTTTCCTGAGGGTCGTTTTTAATCTTCTCATATCTCTTTCGCCCTGCTTCCCTTTTTTTTTGTAGAATCTCTTCTTTAGTCGCTTTTTTTTCTTTGGTGCCATTCTCAAACATATCTAAAACAATAACAAATATAATTTAGACAGCCCCCCGGATGCGGAAACAATCCCCTGTCCTGTAGAGAGACAGGGACTGTTGCCAGGGGCTGTTTAATCTCATTTATTGATCTGTGTTATTCTGCTGCATATAGGAATTATGTATCTATTGTAACATTTTAAATATTTGAAGGAATCATTAAAATACATAAATAGAAGTAAAATAATCCTTACCAGAGGACTGTTGGCTGTCAGGTTACCACGCGGCTTCCACGAAAGGACGCTCGCAAACTACTAAATAAGATAGCGTCCGGGTCGTCATAGCGGCAACTGCGCAAACTTCAGTCTTGTTGCGTTTCGTGACACGCATAAAAGGCGTTGTTTAACGTTTTGGCTACGTGATACATAATTTAAAATATAGACAGGGGGACTGTTCACTAAATGCGAAGACAGAGTTTCATTGCCTTTTTTGAAATTGTAAAATAATATTTATGTAAAATAAATAGGTCTCATTAACAATCAAACAATATTGATTTAATAATACAACAATTCGATTCATTCCAAAAGATACTGTTTCGATTAATTTTGTCTGAAGTAACTATACTGCTTTAGTGGCATGCCAGGGGACTGGTTTTTAAGAACTAAAAAAACGTTTTTAATTTAATAAAGTTTATTTCAATGAATTTTTAATGTTGAGCAGCGATAGATTAAGGTATTGATTTTTTGAATTATCTACGAAATATTTATGATCTTTTATTTTTTAAACAAAATTAGCCTGGGACAATGATTTGCCCAGTTTACAGAGAAACGCCCATATATCTTCTGAACTCATTCCTTATGAAATACATTTCAGTAGAATAATCATCAGCATAACTGCATCTGGATTCGATCCCCCAGATCGACTCCAAGCTAGCTCGCTGATCGACTTTGAATTTGTGGTGAAGTTATAACGTGAAAATCTACTTTTCGGCTCCGTATCTCAGAACAAGTCGGATTCAAAGATTGAAGACTTAATTATTTTGGCTCTGTGGAATTAGCAACGAAAAGGCGAAACAGGACTGACCTTACATACCAGAAGCTTATAAAGAACATTTATTCATATCTTCTTGTTTTGAATTTGTTCCTTACGAGACACATTACTGTAGAATAACCATAAGGGTGTGATAAGACGTGGCACTAGAAAAAGATGTCTGGAGAGATTAGGGGGAAGGGCCTTTGCTCAGCAGTGGGACAGTATAGGGTAATTTAAAAAAAGGGTATCATTACTCTAGTTCTGCATTCTTTTCTTTTTTCCATCGGCGTACAACTGGATTCATCTCGGAGTGTCGTTTTATAAACGCTTTGTACCAGTCTAGGCCCGCAAGGCCCGTAGTGATATTAAAAACATGGTCAACATTATATTCCAGACAGAAATCAAAGGCTTCTTTGCGAATTAATTTTGACGTAAGAGGCATCCCTTTGTTTGTAAGATTTAGGATCCTTTTCACGAGTTGTTTTTCCTGAACACTGTTGAATACTGATTTTCGTCCCATTTGTTTTACTATGCTTCCTGACCTCAAATGACTTCTGAGAGTTGGTTCAGGAATTCCGTGGCGACGTGCAGCAGCTCTCTGTGTCATATGTCCACTTCTAGCAGCTGTCATAGCTGCACGTAAGTCTTGTTCTGTCCATGCGGCACGTTTTGCATTCTTCGAACCCAATTTGACTGACCCTGTGAACAATGTTTATAGTAATCTTGTTTTTTTTTTTTTTACAAACGATATCATCAACAAATAAACTCCACAAATCTACACTAATCTACACTAATATTATAAATGCAAAAGTAACTCTGTCTGTCGGTCTGTCTGTCTGTCTGTCTCGCTTTCCTGCTAAAACGACTGAACCGATTTAAATGAAATTTGGTACACAGATAGTTTAGAGCCTGAGAAAGGACATAGGCTACTTTTTATCCCGGTAGTACGTTCCCGCGGGATATTTTCCGACCTCCACGCGGGCGAAGCCGCTGGCAACAGCTAGTATTATATAAAAGTATTATTCCGATCAATAACTGGATGTTTGATGATATGATAGTTTCAGAAAGTATTATAAAAGAGCAATATTTAGATTTTGGTCAGATGTGAACGACTTCTTACGTAGGTGACAATAAAGGCCTGAAGTAAAACATACTTTCTTATTTATATATTTTATTAATCCATGCGATTCTGATTTAACACTTACATACTTTATAACTAAAGATTAACATGAGCGTAACTTTATATTCAGTTTTTCATTTACATTTGAGTCTAGCTAGATTAATCTCAGAAGTGACGATTTATAAACTAAAGCAACCCAATGCTTGCTAGCAAGGCCCGTAGCCATATTAGAGTTACATCTAATAAGATATTCCAAAAAAAACTCAATAGCTTGTCTGCGAATACATTTTGGGGTGACAGACAGACATTCCAAGTTTTGATAGGTCATGGAATATTTTCAAAACCATTTTTCTTGCACTTTATTCAGGATTCAATTCCGTCCCATTCGTTTTACTGATCCTCCCATTTTAAATGACCTCTGAGACATGGAATTCCATCCCATGTCGTTTTGTCGCAGCTTTATGTTGTAAAAGCTGCGATAGCAGTGCGTAAGTCTTTTTTTTGTCCGTAAACCACGTTTTGCACGCTTTGATAAATGATAAATTATTTTATTTCCGTAAGCAGGTTTGTCACTTTTACAAGTCAATAATATTTTTTTGAGCTAGATGAGGTCGGCGTTTCCTATCTGACTACTCTGAGAAGAAAGGCCGAAACAAACTCAGAGGTCACAGTCTCTTTTAAAGTCCAGACATAATATTGGTCACATTATGTGAAGACTATGTAGATAGCTGTCTGAAATAGTCTTTAGAGGAAAGACCCACACAGATTGAGCCGACCTGTCCAGTCAGTGCATGCATTTGTCACTAATCGTGCGGCTCAACTCAGAACTTGAGAAGCTCAACGATTCGACGAACAATACCAAAGAAAGGACATTTGGGTAGGCCGCAAAAATTACTCAACCTGATCATAATTACAACATACTTGACAAATAAAGAAATATAGAAGAAAAAAAGAAACATACCGACACAGTCTTCACATTCACAATGATTAAAACAATATGATACTTTCAAACCCAACTTTATAGAAATGAGGTATCAAACTCTACTATAAATGACTATATGCAAAATTATTTCTGAATACTAACGTTTATCATCATCATTAGTATATACATAGCAGTCCACAACTGGACAAAGCCTTATACAATCGCACGCAATTAAACTCGAACTTCGGCAAAGCTCATCCACCTGCTACCAGCCAAACTCTGAAGATGATTGCGTCGCCTAGCCTGAGGTAATCCTATCTTATGTTTGCCGATTTGCGGTCTCTACTCAAGATCGATTACTATCTGCCTTAGGTTCTACGGCTACAGTAGTAGACATAACCCAAGAATGACCCGACCAGGTTGCGAACATTAGTGTATGATAATTTGATAGTGAAGACGGGAAGACAGCAGTGCGAGCAGCGGCATTGTTACCGCTTGCAGGCGTCTTTTTGGCGGGAGCGAGCTGGTACTATACTGTCATCATAAAATGTATCTTTACATAGTATTCCCGCATTTGTACGCTTAGATCTTTTAAACTAAGCACCGAATTGAATGCGGTTTTCATCAATAGACATAATGATTCAAGAGGAAGCTTTACATGTATAATATGCGAGCGAAGCCGCTAGCAAAAGCAGAATTTAATATAATTGATTTAAAATCCTAACTTGACTGGCAAATTATTTGCTGTGTCGGAACGGTGCTGTTATTATAAGTGATGACCTTTACTTAGAATAGTTCGGATGTGCTGATTCAAGATATGTATTTAAGCTTTGCGTAGAATTGGCAACACGAAGGCATTAAAGTACTGATAAAGAAACGAACCAACTTTTTATTAAAATCTTCATGTTTCTAAAGTTCTTATTTACTCTAGTTCTAGATTCCTTACATAGGTTGTTGTACAACTGCATTCAACTCGGGGTGTCGTTTTATAAACCCATAATACCATTCTTTGCCTGCAAGGCCCGTAGGGAGGTTAAAAGCATGTTCAATATTATTTTCTACACAAAAATTAAAGGCTTCTTTACGAACTAATGTCGAGGTAAAAACCACCCCATTGTTTGAAAGAATTTGTATTCGTTTCACAAGTTCTTTCTCGTGTACCTCGCCGAACATTGAATTTCGTCCCAGTCTTTTCACTATGCTTCCTGATTTCAAATGACGGTAGAGAGTTCGTCTTGGAATTCCATATCGTTTTCCTGCATCCCTCCGTGTCATGTCTCCGCTTATAACAGCTGCCATGGCTGAACGTAAGTCTTCTTCACACCACAATGCACGTTTGGCACAGTTTGAACCACATTTAATAGAACCTGTAAGTAAAACCAAGATTTCCGTTAGGTAATTTATTAACAGCCAATAGAATCAAATAACAAACATGTTGTATATAATTAAGACTAACCGTAAAAACCGTAAATCGGTTTAATAAAACTAAGTAAAAAAAAACACAACGGGTAAAAATAAAGGAAAGGTGATGGTGAAGGAATTCGAGTCAGCCTCAAATTTATGCGGCTCAGGACGCTTGGAGTCAGTAGCCGAAGCAGTAAGATGTTACAGGATCATTAAGATCGAAAGGGTCATCTAGAATTTGGACACCTGGATAAAATTTGCTGTCGGAGACCTTCCAGTACAGAGGTGGTCAGCTGCGGCGTTCTACGCCGTGTAGCCAGAGGGCCACCTCTGGCTTCACGGCGTAGAAAGCCGCACGTATTAGATTTGCTTTATTAGCGCTCACACAAAATCGCAACACAATACAAAATTGTTATTAGAGAAAATATGCATGCTGAGCGAAGCCAGATCCATACTTGATTGAACAAAGATTCAGCAGGGACTTGGACTAAACTAGAACAGAGTTAAGGCTCTAATTCTGTTCTAGTTTAAAATAAAAGGCAGCCGTTAGTCCTGTAACGGCTGCCTTTTATCTCCTAGCTCCACGTTTCGAATAAAATACTTCGTATTTGATTGTCGACTAGAAACAATAAAACGGCTTTCAGTGAGAACCTGACCATACACTATACACAAGCTTTACAGCACAGAAAAATACATTTATGACAATGTATGATGAAAATAACAAGAAAAATATTCCAAGACTTTCATGAAAGACAAAATAAACAATATAAAAATGACAAAGGTGGTTTTCTTTTTCAGCAGTAAGAGTGTTCAAAAACATGTAAAATGTCAGTTAATGTCAGTTATACGATTTAATACTGGAAAACATAGATGTATCTTTTTGTATTTACAAAAAGATGTGTTTTTGTGCAGTGACCACATAATTTATTCAAATCTATTTTCCGAAGTTATAATTATCATTGTCATTACTCTGGCTGGCTCATCATATGGCCTGTTGATCTTCGCGCTTATTCTGTCTGCTATGTCAACTACTTCGGTTCTCTTACGGATCTCGTGATTCCTGATTCGTTCCATCAGGGGTTCATCCAAGCTTCGCTTTTTCCATAGCTCGCCAAGCTAACTCATGTCTATTTATAGGACAGCTATACTTTCAAAATTCTACGCCACGACTGCGTTAGTTGGAAAAGGTAGGACGCAGTGATTGATGTATTAAGTTTTTAGGTTCTTCAGCATTGGCAATGAGAAGACAAACGTACGAGAAATAAAATCTCTTTAACTCTGAATTTGTTCCTTACGTGAATCATTACAGTAGAATAACCATAAGTGTAACTTTGTCTTGTCCGGATTCGAACTCTCAGAGAGAGTTTAAACTTAGCTCGTTCACAGCAACATCAGAACAGGTCAGATACACTGATTGAAGACCCATGTAATTAGGCTTTGTGGAATTTAAAACAACAAGACGTAGAAAGGACTGAAAAAAGTACTTACGAGCTAACAACATTTATTAAAATCTTATTTCTTTTGTCGCTTATGTGATATATTCTGGGTGTAATTTATCTATAATATGTATGTATTTAAAAATGTATAAGTATTTTTTTCCGTTGTCTGGTTACCAAAGTACAGGCTCTGCCTAGTTTGGGATCAGATAAAGTTGTGTTGTCCTAAGATATTATTATTAGATATTATATACAATAAAATAACCATAAGCAGAGACTAGTTCTGAATGTTTTTATTTTTTTAATCGTGGATTCATCTCGGGGTGTCTTTGCAAAAACCCATAATACCAATCTACACCTGCTAGTCCCGTAGTGATATTAAAAACATGTTCAATATTATTTTCTAGACAAAAATCAAAGGCTTCTTTGCGAATTAATTTCGACGTGAGGGACACCCCTCTTTTGGAAAGATTTAATATTCTTTTCACGAGTTGTTGTTCTTCTACCTTGCTAAATATTGATTTTCTTCCCAGTCGTTTTACTAGGCTTCCAGTTTTCAAATGAGTGGTGAGAGTTGATTTTGGAATTCCATGTAGTTTTCCTGCAGCTGTGCGTGTCATATGTCCGCTTTTAACTGCTGTCATAGCTGCACATAAGTCTTCTTCTGTCCACGTGGCAATTTGTGCACTCTTGGTACGAAATTTAATACTACCTGGAAGCAAAACCACATTTTACGTTTGCATTTATAACCAGCCGACAGAAGCAACTAAAAACTCAACGAATATGATTCTCCTTCCCTTATCTCAATTTATTTGATGTTGGCAGCATAAGTCACCCCCTTTCTAACCACATCATCGTTTACACAGTCCATACCTTGTTTCTTTGGTCTTTCCCCACTCTTATAGCCATCAACATTCATACTTAGAACTTTCCTCACGACATTTTTCTAATTCCTCCGTATCACATGTACATACTATGACAACTGATTTTCGCACAACTTTTTAGTTACCGGTATATCAAAATTCCCCTTATTTCCTTATTGTTTTCATTTCTTATTCTATCCATTGCTATTCTCATCTCAGTTGCATGCAATTGTTTTTTATTCGTCCCTTTGCTGTCCAACATTCTGATCCATACAAGACAGCAGTTCTAAAACCATGGTCCTTTATCTTCTCCTTAAACTTATTAAGGAGGATTTCAAGGAACATTAATATAAAATTAAATTCTAATCATCATTTCCGGATGCTAACATTAATAGAGAGATACATAAATATAATGCTCTTTATTGTACACCGTTCCAAATTACATTGGTCAGCATCAGTAGCCTATTGCAGTGCACAGCTGGACAAGCCTGCCAAGTCGGACTCGATTCAATTTGATCCTCGCCAACTCTCATCTAGTCGCTAACAGCTTCGCCTTGCCCGAGATAATCCTACCTTACGTTAACGCAGTCTCCACTGAAAAACACAGCCAGTGCATTGCCACTTCAGCTTACTTATTTTGGGGGCACTATAAAATATAAAAATGAGCATTATTGTAATATTACCTAAATCCGGATTTGGACCCTCTCTTTTGTTCCAGTGTATTACATGTTGGAACAGTAGTGGTATCTATATATATTGCTACATGCGAAGTACACATCATACTGATATGAAGAAAAATCCTGCACCTAGCTTATACATATACGACCTTAAGTCAAGCGTTGGGTTCACCCGGCACTTATACAAGCCAGCCTACACCGCCGAGCCTGTAGCCTGTTTAAATTCGTCCCTAAATAATTATCACTCCGATCAAGCCCATCCCTTGCTGCCCAGCCAGGCCCTTAGCCGAGACCCGTACCACACAAAGGATGCTCCGAGCGTTTAGTTGTATAATTTTAAGTTTTTAAGCCCTGGCTGGCTGTGGGTGGTAAGCAGCCACAGGCTAGTCCAGCTGATAACCTCCTAGATTAACATGCGAGATGTCATTTCCAGAAAAAAAAAAAAACAATCGTCGGGCAATAGCCCACCAGATACAACACCCGTCTGATCGGGGGACCCTCCCCTTTTCCCCTCGAGTGAACTTTACACCTTTTCGTCATTCCATAGAGCCATGTACAAGGAATCTTGTTATGAAAATTAATTAAGTAGGATAATTGCCTACCTTTGGACTCTTTAATAGAAATCACATTTTTTAACTGACATCAAGACAAATAGGTTATGCATAGAGAGAGTATTTTTCTGAATTTTTATTGAATTCGCTTTTTCATTTTAGTTTGTTGATGATTTTATTAAATCTCCTTCACTGTTGTTTACATAGAAAAAAGTAGTACACGAATTTGTAACACAATAAAAATATGAGTTTAAATATAAAAATAAAAAACATTTTACCACATTTTGAGTTTTTATTTTCAACGGTTCGGTACATTTTTTGAGATATAAATTATTGTTAAGATATTTTTTTATGTATTTACATAAAGAAATTGTACCTATATTTCCCGTAATTGGGTTTAGTAACTTATCCAGTACTCCTAAACTGCTTGCACATTGTTATTTTAGGGAAGTTCGGTGTACCTATAATTAGTTTTAAATTTACCACAAATACGGTTTTAACGTTTTTTTTTAATATAAGATCATTTGATCTTAGTAAAATGAACTTTTTGAACTACATTATAGGTCAACACTTTTGTTTCAAATTCAGATTTATAATATAGCTCAAGACGAACATTTCGTTAGTTTTTGTGACAAATTACCCTATTCTTCTTACTCTATTTCTTGCGCGCTCTGGCCGCGCCTTAACAAAATAAACTTAATACAGTAATATAACATTAGCATAGATTTCTGTTTAAATGGTAGCAGGAGCAATCTCGGCGTGTCGTTTTATAAACTTTTTACACCATTCCACGCCAGCAAGGCCCGTAGTGATATTAAAAACATGATTAATTTTATTTTCCAGACAAAAATCAAAAGCTTCCTTGCGAATTAATTTCGAGGTAAGAGGCACCCCTTTGTTCGAAATAATTCGTATTCTTTCCACGAGTTCTTTTTCTTGTACATCGTTGAGAACCGATTTTCGCCCCAGTCGTTTTTCCAATCTTCCCGTTTTCCAATAATCGCAGAGAGTTCGTTTCGGAATGCCATAGCACCGAGCGGCGGCTGCCTGTTTCATACGTCCTTCTGCAACTGCAGTCATTGCAGCGCGCAGGTCTTCTTCTGTCCATGTATTATACGGCGAACGCTTCTTCCGTTTTTTGTTCGTTTTCGTTTGTTGGCGGCGAACTGGGCCTGTAAAAAATTGGCACAATATAACTTCGAAATATTGTTTAACGGTACTTAAATCATAAAATTCAAATTTGAGTCATGTCAATTTGTATAAAGTGATCTTTGCGTTGGCATTTCTGTCGGGCTACATTCAAAACTTTGGGTGGTCGAGCATAAAGCAAAAGGGAATGGATTGTCTAGGTTTTAGGGGAAAATAAAACTGCAATTTTTATTTTATAAACAATCTGCTACGACTCGTATTTTCACCAATTCAGCATCCTGTATTACTAGTGGTGCTATCAAAGTTCAAACGCTGCGACAATATAATGAGACGAATTTAAAGAAAAATAAATTTCTTTACATATTCCGTTTTTTTTTAATGCAATAACTGGCATTTCCTTGGATTTAACAAATAATGTTACTTTGCAGAATTTGATCCTAATCAGGAACACTACCATTTAGTACATAAATACAGGGTGCTTTTTCAGTCGTTCAGTCGTTCAGTCGTTCCACAGTTTCCTTTTGGTAGGCATCAATGTTATCTAATATGACGTTTTTATAGTTATAATTTATAACTAAAATCGTTTTATTCAACCTCAGTGGCGACCGGCCACATTCATTACGTTTATTCATTGGCTCATAATGACTAAGATTTACATTGCAGTAAGCATATCAATTTTATCCTTCAAAGAAACTCGAGCATACTAGTGCAAATTATCCGGAAAAGAACCGAAGTTACCGATATAACTCACACAGTAAGCATGCTGAAGTGGCAGTGTGCTGACCATGTCTGTTGAAGAGCCGATGACCGGTGGAGCGGAGGAGTCCTGAAGTGGAGACCGCAAGCGTAGCGTAGAACGCCCTCCAGCTAGATGGACCGACGACCTAAAAGAACTGGCTGAGGCAGACTGGATGCGGAAGGCGGAGGACAGGGTGTTGTGGCGCAACATGGGAGAGGCCTATGTCCAGCAGTGGACTGCGATAGGCTGGGTTCATTGAAAGCATATTGGTCTTTAAAGATATATGATCTGTTCCAAAAGAATCTATAGAAAAATGTAAACAGTGAGATCAGAAACATAACTATAGTCCTGTAATTTGTAGTATTTACCATTTACAAGTTCAGAGTACTTTTATTTGATTATTGAAATACTTACTCGTAAACCCAAAATTCTAATTTAAAATCACCTTTATGACAGTTCTCATTAGACAATTGAGGTTAGTTTTAAAGTAATAGCCGAATACAAAGTTATCAGTGATTTTTCATTTACAATTTAATATCTATTGTTATTCAAACAGTAATTGGTGGAAAAGGGGTTGAAACCTTCTAAATACAGATTAATGTGCTCTAATTCCATTTAGTGAGTGTATGTGTAAGAATTTAACCTGAACAGGGTTTGTTTACACTCACGTCAGATACTTTTGGAACAAACTGTAGGTATTCACACGGTTTGTAACAATAGTATTTCCGTTGACGTCTTCTATATTTACTCCCAGCCTTTAGTTGGACTTTGGTCTGTATCTACGTTATCAGTGACGCAGTTATCGCCATCACGCTTGATAGTAAGGGAAGGAGGAACAACGTAATGCGAACGCCCACGACCTTGGTAATACTGATAAATCTTTGTTTTATTTAAATTAGATATGTATTAACTTTTTGCCAACATTATTACCAACATGTACCATACAAGTTTAGACGTGATTAAAAACTTGCCTACTAAAATTACGTCAATTTACGTCAAGCGCTGATTAATTTGACAGGACTAAACTAAAATTTATCTTCTGTCCTTTCATTAATGAAATAGAAAGAAAAAGATGCACTGAACTTAAAATTAGGTTAGTTTGTGAATAAGGGAATCGGCACCATTGACTGTCATATTAAAAGTTACGAAACCATACTACTATGAGATATCTAATAATGGTTGTCCTAGTTCTTACGCATACAATAACTGTATATTGGTGCCGAGACGTCTAAACTTGTATGGAGTAGTGACAGGCGCTGATTAATTTGACAGGACTAAACTAAAAAAATTCTTTTGTCCTCTTCTTAATGAAATACAAAGAAAAAGATGCACTGAACTTAAATTTGTGAACAAGGGGATCGGTACCATTGTATGCGTAAGAAACTAGCACAACCATTTTGACTGCTGAATTATAATAATTTTGACTTATATATGTAAGTACAGATTCCTATGTAAATACTTGTGGTGACGAGACTACTGTGCATTAGCGTTCGTCCTTTTGCGTCCGTCATGCGTGGGCGCATCATCCATCGACCGATTTGCTCTAAATTATCATATTAATTGTGTCATACAATCTATGTAAGTATGTAGGTACACATGGCTACAGGTCGAGCTATACATTTCCAGTTTTAGCTGACCTCGCATTGTATAGGCTTTTCGTGCAATGAGAGATTAGCTAATACTGGTAAAACTTAGCTTGATACATATCAAGCTTTGTTTTTCCAGTATTAGCTACATAGCCGTGCGAACCTACTACCCTTGATACTATCATACACCGTTATGTTACACGCAGACACGCTGAAGTTTCAGCGAATACTTTTGTTTGTTATTCTCTTTATTATCAAGCCTTATTAATATTCAATAGTAAAGTTTGTAAGACCGCCTGCCAAACACGAGGTCTCTGTGTGATTCCTAAGACGAGCAAGCGTGTTTGTCTCATTTCCTGGTGAGACATGTCAGCTAGAAGTTTGATATTCTGCCAGTTTATCGGGAATAAGCTCATACTTACACGGATTTAAATGACACATAAATAAACTCATGCCTTTTTCCCATGGTGGTAGACAGCTCCGTTTACGATCATACACCATACAGGCACTCCGGTTGCGAGTACTACGCACCTGACCTTTCTGAAGAACATCACCAATAAGGGCACTATTAGGTATGTCTTTCTCGGGCGTCCTGTCCCGGCGTTTTCACTAACCTCTACCTTGTCAATCCCTATCATTATTGTGCTATTAGTCGAAGCCCACGCGTACGTAATAAAATCATGTCGAAATTTTTTCTCGCACTGCATCTTCAAGGTTCTGCTTAGCGCAGAGAGTTTAAAATCAAACAGTATGTTTTCCATAGCGCCGAGATGCACTCTGTTGGATTCTCAATGCTGGGTTCATTCATTACCGAGCGTTGAAAATCCAGTGCGCTAAAAAAAAACCGCTGCGATATTTCTACGTCCGTGTGAACATAATTTCACGACAGAGATTAGGGAGCATCGGCTAGTCGATATCTTATACCTGTAAACGAGCAATTCTTGTATATATGTATATATATATATATAATCTGAATCTCGGAAACGGCTCCAACGATTTTCATGAAATTTAGTACACAGGGGGTTTCGGGGGCGATAAATCGATCTAGCTAGGATTCATTTTCATAAAACGTCGTTTTATTCATGTTTTCAATGACCAACTTTATCGATAATCAACTTGAACATAAACTTATTATTTTAAACGCAATTTACCAAAAAATACCGAGCAAAGCTCGGTCAACCAGATATTTAAACATTATCAAAGTATTTATTTCAAATAGGCGCATAAATGGCACTGTTCAAGGACAACATTTCCATTAAAACTACATTATTTCTAGTCGCCTCTTCCAAAAGATAGTTTCATATGGAGATAAGAAGAATGGCCAACAATCTCCACCGTTACCCACTCTTTTAAAATGTGATTTACTTATCAATATCATGAATTAATTATTTTACATCCGATCATAGCGTGCTGAATCTGATAGCGATAAAAAATAATCTTCTGTCGTAACAATTGAACTTCGGACACTAACAGAAGTCCAAGGACTTCAGCATGTTTACGTCAAACTGCCTTGATCTTTGTACAACAACAAACGCCATTCCGACGACACGTGTCTGCAGATAGCGATTTGTGGTTTGAAGGTCATTCGTTTTTATAATTTAATTCGTCTAACTAAATAGTAGGGAAGTAGGTGGGACTTATTTTTCGTACTGTGGGGAAATAGTCGTGTTATATCTGAGGGGCAATTCTTGTAATTTTAATAAACGTTCAGTCTCGTCTCTGTTGAAAATACTTCGTGTTTCCCTACATTTTTGACAAGATTTTGACATTTGACTGTCGCTGAGATGAGACTCTTACTAGATTTAGAACGTTTTTAATTACGAGAATCGGCTTACTAATACCTACCATCCTGTCTAACTGTTTTTCTGTGTACAATAAATATATTATTTATTTATTTATTTTACCAGCTCAAACTCCACTGCTACTTCTACTGCCATAAGTCGGGGGCCCAGAACGTACTTGTACATCTGCTGCATCCCTGACTGGTATCAGCCCGCCATACCTAGGGGCTCTGTCACCACTAACTGCGGTTCCTGGTTTTGTAGCTTTCTTTTTTGTGGGTGGTAAATTATTATCAAATGACGTCTCCCGCTCTGGGCGGAGCGGGAGTGCTTGTCAGACTTTTACTGACTAAAACCCATCCGTGTTCCTTCAGTTGCCTCTATGCCAGGGCCACGGTAATTCTTTCGAACAAATCTCGCGACCCTGGCAGGAGGTGATGTAGCTGCAGATTCAAAATCATGCAACTAGCCTTAATTGTTGTCTCACTAATTACTTAGCACTATTACTACCTATTGGTCTCGTAGCCGCAAGCGCGATTGCTAACTTGAGGGTCCTGCATTCGATTCCGAGATCGGGCAGAGTTACTTATTGAGTTTTCACCAGTAGCGAGCCCAGATTTCGGAAGCTAATGGTGTGCCTCCGTGCTTCGGAAAGCAAGTAAAGATGTTGGTCCTGCGCATGATCTATCCCCGTTCATGTGAGATTGCTGTCCCACCATCTGTCTAGCCTTTCCCCAACTAATTTGGCGTCGGCTTTCAGCTAACTGCATGCAGTCGAGGGTTTTACATTGAATAACTCCCTGGACAACGACAACCCAGTTACTGGGCAATACAATACTCCTTAGTAAGACTGTCAGACTTTCGGACTTCTGACGACCCATAACGACTGCCAAAGATCCACGAATGACAGTCGGGCCCAACGGCTTAACCTGCTTTACGAGGCACGGAAGAATTTTGTTATGTAAAGATGGTTAAATATCCACGGACTGGCGAGCTTTGCTATACCTGAAAGATTGACTCGTGTGGTTTTTATTACTAATCCACATAGACATGAAAGATTGAGGGAAGAGTAAGGTCAGGTGTGTTTGCATGTATAGTACATACTTGGTTGCTTGGCCGCTGTGACAGGACTTCGTACGCGAACAGTCTTTAAAAATAAATACAACCGTAGAAAATACTCCTTTATGCGATTTAGTGCCTACCTATTAAATACATCTCGTCAATCAAATATTTCATGATTCGTTTAAATATGATATATTTAAACCAAAGTTCAAGCATATGTCAGGGGTTATTAACACAGTGACTCAAATAAAAAAGAAACATGTTCAAAAAAATCATGTGATTCACATTGCGGCGATTTACTTGATATATTCTCCACTCGCTGTGGCTGCGGCTTCGCCCGCGTGGATTTGGGAAATTTTCCCACGGGAACTTGCTACACAGACAAAAAGTAGCCTATGTTACTCCTTATAACATCAGTTATCTGGCAGTTAAAGTCCCGTCAAAATGAGTCATTTTGGATACTAGCCAGAACAATCAAACAGAAATTTTGAATACTGTTTTGTTGTTTTAGGTACCTTATAGAATTTATTATGCATTTAGTAAAAAGCTGTTATTTCGACGTCACAAGCAGACACTTTAATTTAATTTATTTGTATAGATGTACTATACTTAAATATTGAACGTTTAGATAATTTCTTACTTTAAGCTTTAGAAAACTTCTTTAATACATGCTTCCATAGAACCATGACGAGCAGTCTGTGGGTAACCTTTACTCGCCGGGCTGCTAGTGCTCTGCGTGTCCAATACAACAACATCTACAGGATGCTGATGCGGCTGCCTCGCTATTGTAGTGCGTCTGGAATGTTTGCCGAAGCGAGAACGGACGGCTTTCACGCGGTGATACGCAAGAAAGTAGCCTCGTTGTTGCAGCGCGTGCGAGGCAGTAGCAACAGTATCCTGCAGATGGTTGTATCTCGTGCGGATTGCCCTATCCAGAACAAGTGGATGCGTATTATGATAGGTGTTGACTAACATAGTGCATAAGATTTTACTAACCTATAATTATAATAATTTCATGTGTTTGAATTTTAATTTATATCCCTGTATTAATTGTATTTTTGTAATTTGTAATGTTATGGATTATGTTTTTATCTGAAATAAACTGATTAATAATAATATGAAAATACTCTATTTGGTAGAATATTTGGATGATTAACCTCTAAGTCCCTGAAATACCACATTTGGTATAGACATAATGGTTTTTTAATTGTGTCTGTAATTACGGTAATTGACTGGTTAGTCTTATTGAAAAAATAACACGGGGATTTCCCTAAACAGTTAGTCGAACCAAGACTAGTGTTGTGTCATTTCCAATAAAATTTAGCAGCTTACGTTTGTGCAAGGACTACAAAATGATAACTATTTTGTAGTCCTTGCACAATTCGTTTAGTTATTAGAATGATTAATTTTTATCACTGTACCAATATCCACACAAATCGTTTATTTGTACTATTTTAGTACAGGTACCTACTTTTCTTTGCTTTTCGCTATACTCTAGGGTGTTTTAAGAGCGTACCGAAGAATTTGCGAAATAATTACGTTTGTTTAATCCGTTGCTGCATCGTTATTACTTAACCTTTAGATATGCAAATAATAATATTTACTATATACCAATTATTATTTAATATTTATGATATATAACCTAATCGTACAAGAAACACGATTAGTTGTAGTTTTTTCGATGAAAAAAAAAAAACAAATAATCTCTAAAACAAAATAATCCTTTAGTACGGCGTAAATACTTCAGGGACAGTCATTCGTTTTTTAATCATAACAAAACTAGGTATGTACGTTTTCTATAACGTTTACATCGTCCATTTTCAAAATGTATATTGTTTGAATTATGGGTAATATTAAAAATAATTGTACAGTCACCAAAATGAAACAAAAATGAATTTCGTTACCATAATGATAAGTGTTACAAAAAGGAAACAAAAAGGAACTAATAGGGCTAATTCACACTATGAAAAAAACTACATAGGTTTTCGTTTTTATTCATTTATTAAAATAAATCACAGGATAACTAAACTATAGTTAAAAAGCTACAACTTGACTTCTGAACTCTTAATAATGAGTCAAAACACGTCAAGTGGACCCCCCTTTTACCACTTGATGATAGAAAACTTATTAAAATATAATTATCGAAAGTAGTCATACCTAAAATCATACCTCAAAACAGTTTTTAAAAATTTTGAATTTAACAACAATTTATTTAACAATAAAAAATTTCGGTACTTAATTAAAAAAATAATTTCGTTAAAGCCATTGAAGATAAATTAACGAAATTTTCAGCGATTATAGTAAAATATCTATGTTTTCACATAAAATTCTTTTGCAAATTTTATTTGTTAGGAGCTGTCCATTAATCACGTGAGGCTCGAAGGGGGGCGGAGCGGTCCATAAAAAATCACGAAATATCACAAGGGGGAGGGGGTGTAGTAATATATCACGTGTATTTATTTTTTCGTCATACGCATACAAACTCGAAAGCGGCTTGTAGTGTTTATAAATATTAAAAAAAAAAATAAGATTCTTTGTAGGTACTAAAAAATACACGTGATATTGGTGGGGGTAGTCTTAAACCTCACCATGTATCACCAAGGGGTGGGGGGGGGGTTAAAAAATGCCAAAACAAAACATCACGTGATTAATGGGCGGCCCCTTATTTGTTGTATTTTTTTTTCTCATTTAAATGAACAAATTGGAATTTTAATTACTTCTCAGAACGATAATGGTTTTTCTTAGTAATACGCGTTATACATTTAAGTTCTTTATTTCAAAATAAAATTTCACCACCCGGTATTAGTTTAAATAATATGATTTTTTATATGACGCAGCGGCGAGCGGTACAAGTGCTGCGCGCTACTGAGCTTAGCTATTAAGGCTGTAGATCGCTACAAATGACACAATTATTTAATAAATGATTTTTACAATTCATTTTTTTTATATTTTTAACAATATTTGCACAGAGTAATTAAGACATAAAAAAGAATTTGCAGAAAAACGCGTTCTGTAAGAACGCGTTTTTCTGCAAATATTGTTGAAAAGTGGTTGTATGTTGATCAAAATATGATTCGCAGTCACAACCAATATAAAACAGAATTATATAATTATCATTAGAATCGTCAATACAAATCTCAGAGTTGGAATTGGCCTCAAATGATTAAATGAAAAAGTAATTTAATAAGGTAATTTGAACTTGCGCGAGTTGTATTTTTTTCCAGTATACCTACATCCACTTTAAATCGATATTATTATAACTACTTAACTGTAACAACCCGGCAAGATTCAGTTAAAACAATATTTTGAAGTAAAACTCTTTTGATTTTTTCTTTATCCTGTGTAGATCGGCTAGTCAATTCTTGCATAAATGAATTATAATTGGGACAATCTAAGAAGTCGAATATGACGTTTCTCATTTGACATGCCGCGTTAACTTTGTATCAAATCAAATCAAAATATTTTTATTTCACATAAGCCTACAAGGGCACTTATGAAATATCAGAAGCTAGGTGCACGGTTCCAAATTGTCGATTCCTATGGAGAAGAGCCGGCAAGAAACTCCACGGTTACTCTTTTAAACATAATTGGGTTTTACAATGTTTTCAAATGACAGTTTTAATAGGTATGCGAGAACAGTGTAGGACTGCAATAAGTACTACTAAAACCAACAACCAACCAGGTACTTAATAAAATAGAAAAATGTCTACGGTCTACAAGGCCTACAACATTCTCGCATCCACAAAGTATAAAAGAATCTACTTAAATGATAGTATTTCATAAATAAAACATAATAACCTATTTAAACCAAATGCCATTGTTGTTATGACAACCAATATTAAAGAGGTCAAATTAGAATTGTATGAACGTCTATCTAAGTAATTGAAATATCAAATTCATAATCCTAAATAATTACTATGTTACCCATACTCTATAGCAAGAGCAACGAGTATCATTCGTAAACCTCGAGTTTAAATATGTAATGAAAAAGGCACTCAAAAACACGAGTTAATCGTTGATTAATATTTCGACAGGACGTTTTGACAATGTTGTATCTATGGGTTGGTTGCCGTAGTGTTGTGACCGTTAAAAGCCGTTTTCTGACCGAATATAATTGATTTAATGAAAAATCGTTACTTTTACAAACATTACTTTAAAAAAAGAAATAAATGTACAATTACTGTATTATTAAATATTTAAACATATAAAAACAAATTCTGATCACATATATTTTTAGCCTTACTTTGATATTTGATATGAATATTTTGATATTATAACGCCACTGGTGCATAATACACTATGTATTCCGCCGCTGGTGCATAATACATAAACCTTCTGGAAGAAATTAGTATGTCGACTTTTAGTTTACATCTTGTTTTCGTTTTGAATCTCGCCCAAATTTAAACTTCATAGGAATTTTTGTAATAAATTTATTAAATATTATAAGCTCGTACGTGTAATTAAACAATGTTCCTAAAAAATCAGTTTTAAACTCTCTAAATACAATAGTCGATTGCAAACACTAACTATTTTAAATCTATAAGTCTCAGGAATCGGATTTTAAAGTAACAGATTATTTTTCTCCTCACTACACAAATTATTTTGATGGCTGTCATATCCTGCCGGGGTCGTGTGATTGTTCGAAAGAGATACCGTGACCCTGGCACATGGGCAACTGAAGGAACACGGGTGGGTTTTAGTCAGTAAAAGTCTGACATGCCCTCCCGCTCCGCCCAGAGCGGGAGAAGTCATTTGATGATTTCCCATCCAAAAAAAAATAAATAAAATGGCTGTCATATCGGACTTAGACTGTCACCACAATAGCTTTGGAATTCGGTGTTAGTTCAGTGTTGGTCTCGTTTTCAGGTATTGAATCATTACTATCCGTTTTTTGGCATTCAAACTGATTTTTCTGTCGATAATTTTTTTTTTTAAGTCCGCTATTTTTTCCTTTTGTATTTCTAGTTTCTTGTTCTGTTTTTTAATAGTTCCTTTCAATTTGTAGTAGTTTTTAAGTACAGTTTTCTTGGTGTAGGTTTCGCTTCACTTTCTTTGAGTTTTTTCTTTGATTATTTTTTTGTCTTCGCCAGTCTCTTCTTCTTTTATTTTGTTGACTTTCTGGCAGATTAGATATTTTGACATACCTGGACTTAATTCTTTGCAAGTTTCTTTTACGAATTTCTTCATATTTTTCGGGATCGTTTTGCTTCAATCGTTTTCGGTAATTGCGTGTGCGTGCTGCAGTCGTCATGGGTATTTTTTCTAGAACAAATTATATTATATTTTGAAAAATCTCGGTTGTGAGTTCAAACTCTACCCTATTAACGTGAACCCACTTCAGTATAAGCATTTTTAGCTTAATTGAAGGAGTTAGAAGATTCCTGTTAACCCCTCCAATAATGCTGCATAGTTCGTTTTAAACCCAGATAGTAATTTGACAGATGTACCTGCTAGCTAATTCCTATACTAAAAAGCAAGCACAAAAAGATTTGAAATTTCAGATTACTGTCTGGGTTAGTTAGAAAAATGGTAGCAATATTTTCACATAGTTTTAAATTAAGAACGTTTCGTGAGACATTCCTAATTTGATGCTAGGAAGGACTTTACTAACGTTGTTATGCATTCTTTGCCTGACTAGATTCAATCTCGAACTGATCTTAGTCATAGCTCGAAACACAGTGGTACGGCTGGTTGAAAATAGTTGGCCAAACCCGAAATATATACACGAATTAAACCATAAATAACATTACTCTACTAATACTTTCCCTTCATCAGATGAAAGCATTGCTAGAATAATTTGTAACCATAATAAACTTGTAACTTTGTTTTCAGCAGTATAAATTCACCCTTACTTCCTCTTTGTCTATTCATTTTGAAACGTGACAAAAATTGTAACAAATTGTAACGAAAATAAAAATAAAACACGTGTTGAATATAACGTAAAAGCACACTACTGTCAGTATTTAGCGCTACATGATTGGCTGCTAACAAAAAACGCAGTGTTGGCAATTCATAATTTTGAAATGTACAAAATATTGGTGTTACAAAATATAAAAACAAAAATGACAAAAATCGTGGACACAGATTTGATATTAAGTAAATTATCTATTTCTATATTATTGAAAAAAAATGCAGAATCTAGACATGCTCAATAATACTCAAGTGTATTTTTGGCTTGAAATACTGAGATATGTAGCAAGTAAGAAACCTAGACACTTGTAACGCTCATGTCTCCGAGGATATAATTATTTACAGGGGAGAAAAAGTATATAACTCAAAACAAAAATATGCATTTAAAAAACTATATGTTTTATTAGGCTTTGAAATTCATATTATTTATCGCTAATTATTTATGCCTACGTACCATAACTTATTAATATGAAAGATACGCGTTATATCGATTGAAGTAAAATTTGATAGTCCCCCAAGCCTAGAAGATGGGGATGAAATCATAAATGGAACGGCTTATAATTAACTACGTAAGTGATATTGATGGTTCTATTCTACATCGATCGTTACATATGTACATAGGACATTTCGAAGATAGGATCCTTTCATATAAAAAAATATGTTCAAGCCTTTCCATTTTATCAACTGAAGAAGTAGTACAGTGGTGTACACTTTTTTATTTTATTTTTAACAATGGGAACACCCAAATACTCCGAAATATTTTATTCCGAATTTCGATATTCCGATTTTCAAAAGTCCGAATTTCATAATACCTAAGAATTATAATGTCTATGATTAAAAATCACGAAATGTATTTTACCGAAATTCATAAATGCGATTTGTTAGTTTTCCGATTTTCATACGTTCGAAGAATAAAATGCTCGAAGGGTTCTCGGTCCGAATAACGACAATCCGATTTTCAATACTCCGAATAAACTAAAAGTCAACATGTGATACAAAATTTAGTGACAGAAACGAATCGCTGCAAAACAGACTTCACGCAGTCTTGTCTGCCCTACCCTAGAGTGTAATTTAAACCCGCGTAGGCGCGTAGGGGTGGGGCGGCCCGCGAGCTGAGGAGCAGGTGGAGGGCGTTAAAGCCATCTGCGACGATAAGTACGCGTGGGCCCGCCCAAACCCCGCAGTGCCGGAGCCGTAACAGAAACAATGCTTGCTGCATGCCTGCTTGCTGCTTGCATGCCTGCTTGCATGTTGCATGCCTGCTTGCATGTTGCATGCCTGCTTGCATGTTGCATGCCTGCTTGCACGTTGCATGCCTGCTTACAAGCTGCATGCTTGCTTGCATGTTTTTTAATTCTACCTCCTCATACTAAACATCATATTATACTTCTCTCCGACGAGCAATTATGTGTTTATTTGTCTTGCTATTCAGTTTTACAAGGTGTTTTTATTTCGGAATTGTAATAATCGGTATTTTAATAATCGGAATTCGTATTTTTGATATTTCGAATTATCATTAAGACGGAATTTTTGTTATTCGATCTATTGAAATTCGGTATTTTGAGAATAGTAATTATAAACGTTAGGAATACTGAAATTTAGGAATTATAAAAATAGGAGTAATGTTAAGTCGGAATTGTTATATTCGGAATTTTGAATCATTCGGAATTATGAAAATCGGTATTTTGAAATTCTTATATGTGACTGTCGGAATAAAGTTTTTCGTATTTATGTAGTGTACTCTTTAACAATCTGTATTTTCCCACATCTGGGGAAAGGTTTCCCACATAGCTTTGCACTGTTCCTGTACGCGTGTTGCCTTCCAGCCAATGTCCCGAAAACGGAATCTAAGTCATCATGATAGCGTTTCTTTGGCGTCCCTTGGCGAAGTTGCATAAATAGTAAATCTTAAAAACTTTGAATAGTTTTCAAGTTATCATTCTACACTTACCTACCACGGAGTTTGTAGGCAGAATCAGAATGGTACAGAATCAACTATAATGGATAAAAAACACACAATAACTTCAAGAAAAATGTTTATTGGTAGACACATAGCAAATGTTAAATATTCTTCATACACAGGTTCGGTACATTGAATTAATCATCTTACTCTATCGAGCTTTACCTACTAAATTACTTTTTAAACTAAGGTACTAATTTGACAGGTCTCTATGATAAACTCATATCAAACTCACAAACAAAAAAGACTTGAAAAGTTCAAATATCAGATAAATAAAAATTCCAGAGATTAAAAAACGTATATTCGTTGGATTAAAAGAGCATCTCCTTTTTCAGGTTTCGAAAATTGAGATTAGGTGCCATTCTTCTACAGATAGACGTAGGCATGAAAATGAAAAAAATGAAACAGTTTAGGTTTCCTTTATTCAATCCATATAAAGCAGTTTTAATTAAACCATGAACCACATTAAGAGTGTAAATCAAGATCAAATAAATACTCTCGTCTTCTCAGGAATCAAACCCGCATCTTAATTACGTAACACACTACCAGTCAGGATCTGAATCATTTTGAAAGATATTGCTAATCCATTGATTCATAATTATGTTAAAAAATGTGCCTGTTTTACGTAAATAACGCAATAATTGTTGATGAACTGTTAAAATTAAAGCCATTCCTTCTGTATGTGTTTGTTACGCAGTTGTATCATATATAATTTGTTGTAGTTTCTCAATTGTCCGTATTTATGCAAAATGGAACCACACGACTTAAGGTTTTTACTTTTTTTGAAGAATACTAATTTAAAAGTGTCCGTGTTTTTACAAAAAGGAACCACCCAGCAAACACGCACTTCTGAGATATCAAAGGATTTACAAAAACATAGACCACTAAAATGTAAAAGTACTAAGCCTGATGTACAGACGCAGCAGATAAAGCTACTACAATCTGGCAAATTTCTTTAATAGGTTTTCAACTTTAGCGCTAAAGCATTAGGTTCAAGATTGATTGGGAAAATTTGATCGTTTTGGGTAGCTTGATGTGCTGGCGTCTGTACATCAAGCTTCATATGACCAAATCAATAGTTGGTCGTAATCATACTTCCTACTAATATTATAAAAATGACAGGACTAAGCCTGATATATGCTTATACTGATTTGGTAGTAATCGTTATTCCTACTAATATTATAAATGTACAAGTACTAAGCCTTAAATACGGTTAACTTGTAGTGGTAGTAATCCTAATACTTCTTCATACTAATATTATAAATGAGAAAGTACTAAGCCTGATTTATGATTAAACTGATTTGGTAGTAATCCTGAACCTACTATCCCAATAATAGTACAAATATGAAAACATTAAGCCTGATACAATTACCAGGTGTAAGGGACAGCCCTCCACAAACTGACAGAGTGCATTCAGCTCCTTATTTTGAATCATATTCCACCGGAATTTTTCTCCGGATTTTTAATTTTTTTTAAACTTTTTTTCAGCTTTTTCAGTTTTATTTTAATGTAAAATTACATTGTCTGAAAGCAGCACTCCATTTATGTGAACAATACGGCTAAAATCTAAAAAGCAGCAATGGATGTTGAAATAATGTAACGAAGGACGCGTAAAATCAGGTTCACTTCCCGTCTAACTACAGAGTTCATCGAACTCGTTGTCGGCGATTGCACAAAGGCGGCTTTCCGAATTGATCCGAGATACATTGCGTGTGAGAAAATAAAACAAATCAGGTTTATTGGATTCCCATAACGGTCCTGAAATAATTTCTTGTACTGGTCAACTTAGTATGATATACTGAATCCACCCCATTAGTTTGTGGAGGGCTGTCCCTTACACCCAGTATACTTTTTCGGTAGTAATCCTTATTCTACTTTTTACTATACTACTTACTACTAATATTATAAATGTGAAAGTTTGTATATTTTAATTGTTTGTTACTCAATCACGCAAACACGACTGAACGGATTTGGATGAAATTAGTGACACAAATAGATTATAACCTGGATCAACACACAGATTTTTTTCATCCCGGTTGATCGTTCCCATGGGATAATCATAGCTTGCTTTAAAAAAAAAATGCTGTTCCATACATTTTGACCGGGTAAGTTTTGCACTTTTCTAAGAAACAGCAGTTTCTTTTTACGCTATAAATTTCTACGCTGGGCCTTTAGAATCATGTACTAGCTCATGGTTACAGTTTGCACGTCGATTTCATCCTATATAAGGAAAAAACAAGTCCTTTGACTGTTCAGTTGGCAAATTTGATTTAAAGTTAAAAAGGTTTAAAGTCCGCTTATAATGTATTTGCGGTTACGCAACCACCACAACACTTTAATTTTGAACGAGCATTTATTTAGTAGTTAATAGTCTTATTATTTCAAGTGTTAGGTACTTCACGGCAAGCATCTGACCCTACCTACTTATTTACTAGCTTTTGGATGTCTGCAAGATGTTGCATAAGAACATTATCGGCTGATCACCACAATCAGCCGATAATGTTGCCAAAGCTGGGACACAGGCTGGGAGTAAGCTATAATTCTCCACGCGGGTCCAATGCGGGTTGGTGGATGCCATAGGCCTCGATTTTTTTAAGAACATGCCGGTTTCTTCACGACGTTCTCCTTCACCGTGATGAGAGCAGTGGTGAAGAAATGATTTAAACAATGTAAAGCTCCTGCCTGGATCTACAACTCGTAATTCGGAGACGTTAACACTGGGCCACCACTGCCCTATTAGCACTACACGACTTAAAATTAACATTATAACTTGAGATTGTTGACAGGAACCTATTCAATTCCGATCCACCCCGTCTCTTGCTGCCAACTAACGATGCCCTTAGCCGAGGTCCGTACCCCACATGGTATCGAGTAGTCGTTCTAGTTTTAAAATTTTTGAGCCCTGGTTGGAGGCCTTAATTTATTAAGGTAACAGAGGCAAGTCCGGTTAAGCAGCCGACAACCTCATAGGTTGACCTGCGAGATGTCATACCAAAAAAATTATAATATGTACCTATTATTCCTGTCTTAACAATATCACTATGAGGACGGCTCTGTTTGCTTGACCTGTGAGTGCGATCCTCCATTACAAAAGTGCTAATATCTATTCATTCAAAAGACTCGACATTGAATGTATGTCAGACTATCAAAACGGAAGATAAAAAAACGTCACTGTATGTAACGATGTAGGTAACCTTATCAAATAACGTCGGTAAATGACGTGGCGAGCGTTATCAAAAATTTCTTCGAAACGTTCTTAAACTTGGCAATTTATTAGCAGCTCTATCTGCCCACATTTGGCAGGCCATAAACGATACCTACCATGATAGGTTCCTAACTTGATCGAGAAGAGGAGTAGCTTGATACCTTGAACGACGTTCAGACGGCCGTAAAATACCGCGGTGGGATTTCATCGTGCGCTGGATTTTCAATTCTATGTGTTAAATCGAGCATGTAGAATCCAACAGTATATGTCAGTATGTCAGTACGTTGAAAAAACACTATTCAATGTTCAACTCTCGGCGCTAACTAGTGCGTTTAAGATGCAGTGCGCGAAAAGATCCCGCTGCGTAAATCATATCATTACGTCGACTTAAGATATTTAAAAAAAAAAATCGAACAATGGGCAAACTGTACCGTACTCATGACTAACTGACTAGTCATCAACTGTTCGAAATCTGCATGAATCCCGACCTTATTCTCATTGAATATCGCCCGAAACGTGGTCAACAGTATCGGACGGTATTTCATTGAAAATTTAACGTTATTCCTGAGCTTTAGGGCCTAAACTTGCACTTTGTTAAGATTCAACATTCTAATTGGTCATATATTTGCGTGAGCGTGACTATAGATATGGTATCAATTGCCATTGATCTCTTTTTATTAATCAATCGTTTGTTCCGTCTGGTTTTATTGAAAGATATTTTTATATTAAATCTTTAGTAGATTCCGATCAACAGATATGCATTTCAGGTAGTTATTTTGGTGCTTTTAAAAGACAATTCGATTTCCCTAATTGATGTCGATCTATATACCTGGGCGAGTCCGTTACGATATCTGCCTATCTTTTAATTTGCACCAAAAACCCAGCCATTTACATTGTAATACCATCATATGTGTGTCCTTGTCCTGTCCTTATCTCATTATTTACAATTAAATAGTATGACGATGACCCAAGAGTCCATGACTAATCCGTTCGCAGTGTGAATCAATGAAATCATTATTTTCTCCTCTTGATAGAATTCGCCTGGTTTCTCTCCTTCTCGTCGTTTCTATGGAAATCCAAATAGTATCAGCCAAGAACTTAGCTACCGACTTTAGAATTATGCGAGCTGTTAATTAGCGCTAATAACTATTATATTTCGTTTTCACTAACTCCTCTTAAAACGATCATGGCAGCCACTTCTTGAAGGCTTCTAGATACTTCAATCGTAGAACAATTTCCACGAGGGTTTCATACAAACTGTTCGACGAGAGTTACGTCGCGCCTGTTTGTGGGAGCCTTTCCTTTCCTTCATGTTAACAAATAGACGGAATCTTACTTCTCACGTGGCGCAGCTTTAATAATTATAATCTTTCCCCTTACTTAGATGTTGATTCATTTAGAATCAGTTCACGCATATTTAGATTTTAAGGACGGTTTTGCGGTATCACAATACCATTACTCTTAAAAGCAATATGACACGAAAGCACATGTCATGGCATTGCATTTTCTTTTTATTCTAGTTTAAGAGCAATGGTGGCACAGCGGTACCGACCCCGACTAACGAGTTGGAGTTTATGGGTAGCCAGGCGGGCGTTTTATATAAATTATTTCATCATCACTGCTCTCAAAACAGTGAAGGAAAACATCGTGAGGAAATCGACACGTCTTATTACCAAAAATCTGAGGACATGTCCACTCACTTCCTCCCTCCCTCTTGCAGTGTAATAATTGGCATTAATTAAAATTAATGGCAACTGTAAACGCTAACTGTACATTATTTACCTAAATATTAGACTACAAACCTAAGCTTTCTACAGAACCCATACTAGTCCATATGTACATTAAAAAATAGAAAGTTACTGCGTCAGCATGTTACCTTTTCACGCCTAAACCACTGAACGGATTTCCATACAATTTGGCAAGGAGATAGATGGCATCCTAGCGAAGAACATATGCTACTTTATGTCTCCAAAAAAAATCAAAAGGGCGTGTGAAAGTTTGTATGGCTTAGCTTTTCTTAAGTTTAAAAATTAAATATTATTCAATAAATAAATGAGATAAAATTACTACACAAATATATAAATTCAAATGTATGCTTTTGGTAAGAAATAAAAAATTACGTGTTTAAGTGTTTTAGTAATTCATCCCCCCAAAGGATTAAAATAGGGGGTGACTTTTCAAGTAATATTTGTTTTAATATTTATTACACTGAATCGGTTCGTCCACCTTCTTAAAAGTTATTACAAATTTAGGTTTGAAAAACCTAGTCATTAGGTCAATCGTCTAATATATTATAGTTGGCTGGTATGTAATGCGTAGCTAAAAGC
The DNA here is from genome assembly GCA_932294355.1 of Aporophyla lueneburgensis. Taxonomy (NCBI): domain Eukaryota; kingdom Metazoa; phylum Arthropoda; class Insecta; order Lepidoptera; family Noctuidae; genus Aporophyla; species Aporophyla lueneburgensis. The sequence goes on from OW028742.1 coordinate 6,521,525, forward strand.
AGTGCTAGAACTTTTAAGACTAATGGCTACAATATAAATAAATTATTATTATTCTTAATTAGACAATTAGAATCACAAAAACCTGTTTAATTAAAAAATAAAAGATTACTGACTTTAATAGTGAAGATAATTTACATACTACCAACATTACAACGAAGGGAATTCTTTCGTGAAACGCACCCTACCTATCATACAAATCTATTTAGCTGCCAAAGCGTGAAAGGTCAATAATCTTTTTTTTATTTCTAATAATATTTTTTTTACTTTAAGTACAATAATTTGCAACAGTATCTCTATCACTTTTTTTTCTTATTTTCGCTCCCTTCATTTCTTAGTTCATCTCGTTCTTCTTCTATTTTTTTCTGTTTCGATTTGTCCTGTCGGCATTTTTTCTTTGCATTTCTCTATATTTGCTTGGGTTTTCATGTTTCATCCTCTCGCGGTACCGTTTCTGCCGTTCAGCTCCGCTCGAAAGCATCTGTATATAACAAACTACAATCCTAATTAGTATTTCGGACAGCATACTAAGCAAATAAAAGCATACAATATGTATAAAAGTATCTAATATGTTAAAAGAATTTGGAACAACTTTTGTAGAATTTATTTGGTTTATTAATGATTCTATTGTGGGTTGGTTTACGGCATATAGCGTAGTTATTTGCAGTAAACCAATCCGTAACCATTGAGAACGTATTGTTTACGTTCTCAATTTGTCTATTCCTGCGTAATTTAAAAATAAGAGATGTATCATCTGCAAACAGTACAATGTCAGATACCCTATATATATGGAAAGGGAAGTCATTGAAAGTATTGCCACCATAGAAAACAAGTTCCAGTGTGTTTTTCATTAAAATTACGAAAGCTACCCCATATTCACAAATTAACTTGTGAAAATTATGTTTTTGTTTTGTAAGAAATTGTAATATTTTCGAGATTTTCAGGCAAAAGACCAGACATTAACTCACATACTAACGATAAGTAAGTGACGATAAAATGAAATAACAAAACTGTAATTTAAAACAAAAAACATCATTTTCACCGGAGTGCGCTGGGACATGTTTTGTATGGAGCAAAAAAGATTTAAAGTTTCCTGTATTTTATTGGTAAGTATGTAATTTTGGATCTTTGATTTAACGGAACAAACAAAATTATTTGTCATGTAATGTCTATCATTAAAAACATCATAAAATTTAGGGGTAAGCAGATGACCGCGAACCTGCGGGCATTTAAGCTAATAAATAAATATAAAAACAGTGTTGTCCATTAAATCCTGTATTCTCCTTTTTAAGTCCAGTTTCTGTGGTGTGGAAATTATGAAAACAAAAACGGTCATACAATATGATTATTTTATTTTTGGTTTACATAAAACTTGCAAGGCACAATAATTATAAATATTATAATACATAATGGAACTTTGATCATTAGAAACTAATTTCTTAATATTTTATTTTCATTATAATGTTTTTTGTAGTTAAGTGGCGTGTGCAGTGTTTTATTTAAGAGCCAGTACGCCCACGTTTGCTCGGACATGAAAATACCGCGGCGGAATTTGATCGCGCACTAGATTTTCACCTAGCTGTGTTGAACCTAGCACTGAAAATAAAACAGAATGCATCACAGCGCGTTGAAAAAAACACACTACTTATTTGATTTTCAACTCTCAGCGTTAAGCAATGCGTTGAAGCTCCACTGTGCGAAAAAATAAGGCGCGATATTTTTACGTCCGTGCGAGCGTGGACTCAGTCAATAAAGTAGGCATCTATTGCTAAACGTATCTACCTACATACTTCCGATCTTTTTTTTTATTTGAGCCGTACAAACGTGATCCACAATTTAAATAGATAAGTAATTTATAGATATTTTTATTTCATTTCCCTATACATGCCGTCCAGCATAAATAAAACACTGTAAATAGTTATTTGATGAGTGTGGTCGACAAGTCAATAAAAAAGAGAGTTTAGCGGTCAGCACACTGGATTTTTGTTAATTACTAACGGATTTAATATTGAGGTAAGTAGGGACCTCGCTGTGTACTTTTTCTCCTCTAACCATGCTCATTGTTAAGGTACTCATTAAATCAGACAGCTATCACAGATGTAAACAAAAATCGCGTTAATTAATCGAGTACAATACATGAATAAGTAATACGATATTACCTACTCATCGAACTGATTTTTCCAATGACAATGTTTTATTGATACTTTCATTCAATAATGAAATGATATCGTGATTTTTTTCGATTTATCTCAATAATTTTTATCTAATTAGCCAGCAAACGTGATAATCGAAAACAATCTTCTACAAATTCCAATACGCTCAGAATTGAAAAACGGACTTTAGGTATTTCGGGATCGAGTGTGAGAGAGAGAGAAGGAGAGTGAGTAAATTAATTTTATCACTCATCAAATATCTAGGGTTATCACAAAGAAGAACAACAAAAAGGAAAGTTGGACATCACATCACAAAAGCGAAATCTACGCTTCACGTCGACTTAATGACATAAGTTAGCGCAAGCGCAACAATAGATACATTCATGGGCGGATCTTTGTAGGTCATCATGACTTATGATTTCATAAAAGTACACTAAAAACGTGTCAATATTACATAGTATTTTATAACTATACAATTAAAACATCACTTCGGTTACTGAAAATGCATGATAAATGTACATTTAAGAATGTACCTAGCAATATTTAGAATCCAAATATTGCTTTAGCGTACGATTTATCTTTTGAAAAGCGACATTATCCTAGTAGCCTCATAGTATGAATGACTCTACATTAATTTTAAAGTTGATCGATTCCGTATGTTCGGCGATAAAATTCAAGGCTGGAAGGCAAAAATGGTGTTATCAAAATGACGCTGATCAAAAGATAAACAAACACACGCCCCCTTAAAAAAAAGAAAAATTAGTACGAAACAAATTCGTATTGGTATTAAATATATTAAACTCTAGAAGAGAATATTTGCATTTTAATAAACTCAACTTTTGTACATAGTCTAAAATATTAGTATACATACCTACTTAATACTTACAACTAACTTACGAACTAAACTGTTCAATTAAACTTAACATTCCATAGAATACAAATTAAAATCTCATCTTGTTTGAAACAGAGGCAGTTTGTTCATTTCACAACAAAATAAAGGCAGTAAAACAAATTTTTTGCAAATACTTTTATTGTAATTTTAATTATACATTATTTGGCGTGTTGGGAGGCGTCTTATCGGGTAAGGGAGGGAGACTGTAGGATTTACCGTCCGGAGTCATCCAACAGGTCGGTGGATCGTGGTTGTGTCTGCCGATGCTTTCCGTCACCTTCCCATTGTTGTTTATCCGTAGCTTCGCAGGACAACATCTGCTGAAGAAGTACCAACAGTACCAGAGCTGACTGCCATATGCCTTCTTATACATAAACCGGAACGTGTGATTCTGATATATGAATAGTTTGGAGTTCCCTCTAGTGTTTATGAATATACCTGAAAATAAAAACAGAATTGTAACACAAATAAAGGTACTGTTACTTACATTAGCCGGAAGGTAAATAAAACAAATAATAATTTGATTTAATTATTATAATTGCACAATATAGATAACATTTGTGGAATGTTCTGAGAAATAAATCGAGAAATGATTACCTCAATAGCTCGCCTTTACAATTAGGTAAGTCCATTTGAAACAATACAAATCCTAAAGGTTTTTTTTTTCAAATGTGTTCTTTTGCAGAAAAGATATTTAATTAAATCGAACATAAATACCTGCTGTCTCATATTAGGATTGCTGCTTCTAATAAATAATTCAAATGACAATTGACAGTAGCCACAATTCTGGGCCCTAACTTAAGACCTCGGAGAACCCCTATGTTGTTAGGGCTTATAAGTACTGATCTTTAAAATGCTGTGTTTTGACAATATTGCCTTTTTTTAGTGGTAACTAGATGTTTTGTGTCTAAAATATACTGGGCCAATAGATATTAGGACAATATTTTAGTATGGTTAAGAGGAAATGTTATACAATAGAGGCAATGCGGACAAAAATATGTATCAATAAGGCATAATGTCCTATATAAGGACAAAGTTAGCAAAATTTTGTATAACATCAATATTATTTACACTACAATTTTAAGTTAAACACTCCTGGATACCTCCAACAAGCTCTTGGACTCCTAGAGCCATCATGACAATTTAGGAGTCCGGTAGGATATACTTATACTTCTTTTCATAACAGAATACAGTGAGTAAATATCTGATTGAAAATATAACTACAATGTCCTTCACTTAAAACAATACAGTGTTTACATTATGTAAGCATTGCGATGATTCAAACATAGTAGTATTTAAGAATTTTATTCATTAAACTTCATTTTAAACATACATTATAAGTTAAATTGGTGCTTTTAAAGTAGCAATATATATAATACAAGAATTTTAAGATACATTTAGTTGTTACTACATACCAATAATTAAAACATGCAGTAAATGGAATGGAGATGTTATAATTAACGCGTTTGAATAAACTAATACTCTACATGCCAGAAAATCTAAGTTTAGTAAGGTTGGATCACAATTTTTATTTCGAAGTCTTAGTCTCAAATCACTCTATTTGCTATATTTACTAATGTTACATTATGAGCCTGGGAGTTAATGTAGCTGTAACTTAGGAAAATACATTGGAACTGAATACTTACTATGATTAATAAATTACATTCAATAATCTTGAAATGTTTTTCTGCAATGACTTATACCAAATTCAAGAAAAGAATTACCATAGAGTAAAAATTATACAATTTTAAGGAATACCTACTTTGTAACTTCCATTGACGATTTATGCAATAAAAAAAAACATTTTGCGTTTATGGCTATGAGAAAATGTAATTATTGATGTTTTTAGAAACCATCTTTTTACTGCCTACCAACCATTGGACCAACAAATATATTTTATTTTATCTTAGTGTTAGATACCTATATTCCAGAATGGTAAATAATTGATAACAAAGTAGTTTTATAAAACAGATAAAATCTAATGCTTTGACAACAATCTGGGGGATAATAGTAATTAATGAACACATTAATTATTGGATAAAACCCAAGGACATTTCTAGAAGATAAGTAAATAATATTGAGAAAGTTTATTCAACAATTATTTCTACAAATATGTCAACATTATTTAATTATTAATCTTATCAGAGAAAATGTGTTAAATTATGTTATGATACATAAGAATTTATACAAATAACTATCTTATGTAATATCTAGTGGAAACAACTAAAAATAAAAATTAATACTTTTCAAGTTTTTCTAGGTTATTTCCAAGTTTTAATTTACCACTCAAGAGTTCCAGTTAAATAGTAATCGTTGGGCAATCGAGAGGTGCTCAAATTGAACTTACATACACATAATTCCAGCAGTCCAAGCAAAATCCAGGTTACAAACATATCAATAACATTACGTTAAAATCTGATAATAACTTTCACATTTCTGATCAAAGATTATGGTAAACACTTGTATTTCAAACTAATAACTAAATAACACATTTTATAACAACACAATAGCACTATCCTTTATTAATCACTGAACACAAAACTTTATTTAAAAGTTCACAAACTTTTAAACTTTTTCTGTGCACCGAGATTGCTCGGACGATAGCAACTACCACATCGTACAAGGAATGGGAGATACATTCCGCAACGTAAACATAATTCGATATAAGAACGAAATTAAATCAGATAACACAGTAAGCTAATTCGATGTTTTCATTGCTTTGCTTTACGAAACGAAACACGTTTGTCAAATTGTCACTTTTTGACAAATATAGTAATATGCACTCTGACAATGACGTTTCGTATTTATTAGCTGGCGTTTATTTACATTTCAATGATCGGATATGCTCAGACCGGTAAGCATGAGATTATTTTTACTTGCTCGTAATTTAGGCAACAAGATTTTATGTCCAACGATTTCATGCACAAACTTTTTTGTGATTGATACATCCAATCAATCATAAAAAAATCTTATTAATCCAAATTAATTTAATATCACAGCCTTTTTCCAATAAGCGCAACTTTAACATGTAACGGAACGTTTTAAAACCGAGGTGTTGCTAGTTACAGACGCACAAAAACGCGACCTACCATATAATTTGTATGCTGGCTACATTATTCCAAAAAGTAAAAAAAAAAAACAAGATGACAGACATAACAGCGTCATTTTATTTATATTATATAGCGTTGCGTACGTACTGTGGTGTATTATGTTTTGGTGTATTTAATGTATTCATGCTTAATTTTATTGGAAACTCCCGTTTCTTTGACATGTACGAACCTTAAAGTAAAACCAAAGAAAGTGTTTAAAGTGATATTACAGTTGTGACTTAGTTCAACTTCGAGTTAGGTTATATGCGCGCGAATAACTTCGTAAAGTTGTTTTAGGTTTTGTTGATAGATGTGACAGTATTAATGATAAAATACCTAGTTATTGCTGTACGTTTGTAATTAACTTGACTTTAATTTCTAAAACTTAAATGTACCGACTACTAACGTAGATTTAGAAAACGTAAACATAGTCCTACAGAGTTACTTGCATTCTAGTTTTTACTGGTGTAACACCTTAAAAAGTTTTAAATATCTGTTTAAAGCAAATGTGACGTGTGTAATATTCAATCTAATAAATACTACATAATCCATTTAAAACTGTGTTTCATTTATTTATAGATCATCCTAATATAAATTTAAGTTCTTCATTAATAACAATATTAATACAACTCATCAACATTTACTAACATAACTTAATCATTTCAGTTGCAAACTTCATTCCAACACGAAAAGGCAGCTTACTTCTAGTTAATAAGGGCTATGCATTCCGTCTGAAGAACAAACTGGCTTATGGAAAGAAGCAATGGTACTGTACATCTCGCACTAAGACAGGTTGCAATGTGGACATAACAACAGTGGTACATCGACTGGGACAAGTCATCAAACGGGTGCGTAACAATCATAATCACCCACCGCATGGTTTTTACCGTCGTAATGATGGTTCATTTAAAGTTGTATAACATACCATATCAATGAACAAATTTATGTTAAAGACGGCTTTGTACAATAAATCCATTATAAACTGTTAAAATCCTTACAGCAAAATTATGAACTGTACCAAGAAGATTTTAAAACTGTATTATTAACGATAATAAAGAAGACTGAAAATTTACCTTTTTATACCTTTATGATAATTTTATTACGCTATTTGCATGCATAATATTTACTTAGTTCTCTAGTTGTAAAAATAATAAAAGTCTGATAGTGTATTTCTACCTCAAACGAATTACCACCTATTCTAAGCTAAGTTTTAAAATTAAATATATTTTTATGACTGATAATATGAATAAACCATGGTACAATATTCAGGGCCAAACAAATAGTTGTATTATCTGCAAGTTTAAGTTAATTTAACTCTTAATTATGTAATATTTTTGTCACTTGTGTGGGTAACTGATTTTTTTGTAAGAATTATGTTATAAGGTAATAAAAAATTGAAATTATTTTTAGTGGTGGGTACTTATTGTATTTTAAGTTTTAGGTTTTTTGTATTATACTCAATATTCCTTTTTTGACTGATCAACACTAAATTAAGACTGACTGTAATACTCACTACCTCAATGTGTTTCGTATGTTTTTATAATTTATATCTGAATAAAATAATTTTTATGTACAAAGATGATTTTATTTGAATATTTATGAACCCTACAGCACAGCTAATCAAGTTACAAATGGTATACAGGGTCATATTAAATGAAATGACAATACTTGCATAAGGTATTGTAAATACTAATCGAGTCCACTGGAATTTTGTTCCATGAGTATTTGATATTGGTAACCAACAGGTAGGTAAAGTATTGCTAGCTATTTTAATTTTACCGTATATATAATAGTCTATCATAAACATAACACAAGAACTAATTTGCCCTATGGGTTGGCCAAATATGTACTTCGCCCTCATTTAAGCCATCATATTTTACGTCCCATGAAATGGAGGACCAGCCTAAGGCCATCAATCGCCAACGGATTCAAAGATACCTCCTACTGCAGTAACACTGTCCGACTAGGGAATCAATCCCACAACCTTATGCTCAGTAGTTGCGCTTTCGACCACTAGACCGATGGGGCAATTGAACAATATGCCAGGTAGGTAAAGTATTGCTAGCTATTTTAATTTTACCGTATATATTGTATAATAGTCTATCATAAACATAACACAAGAACTAATTTGCCCTATGGGTTGGCCAAATATGTAGTTCACCCTCATTTAACCCTTAACTTGGCAGAGAGCTTGATGTCATTTTTATTTTATTTCTTTAGTGTATTTGGGTTACCTGGTAAATAGACACTTGAAAAATAAACAATAAATTCTAACAATATTAGTTTTGTATTTATACCATGTATCTAATTATGCACACTACCAAGTCGTCATGCATAAAGCTTTGAAAATCCATGTGCACTGTAGGAAACACTGCTTGATTGGTAAAAAATGAAATACTTTTTTATTTTATAAAAATATTTATTTATGAAGTCATATTAGACACATATCTTAATCATAATATGTAAAATCACAGTCTTCAGTGTAAAGTAGGAACATAACAACTTCTTCTTAATAATTAAAAGTTAAAGCAAGTTATCGCAACGATAATGAGATCAATCAGTCAGTGTATTTAAAAAAGGTTGAACTCCGACATAAAGGAAACTACACCACCGTACACTTACACCTACATATTACAGCATTTTAACCTTACTACTTCTTGTGATAATTATAAAAACAGTTTCGATCTTCAACTAAACAAAGCCTAACTTGGCATTTCAGACATAAATTTAGTTTGACCCTTTACACAAAGCTTACATCATCCTTTGGATGTAAATGATGGCATGTGGCCCACATGGTCATAACGTGTGTCCATCTGATATTCAGGAGTCACGAATTTTTTTGCCTCTGTTTCCATAATAATAACAGCTCGGCTCATAGTAGGTAATGAGACTGTTAGCTATGGCGCATCTAAAATCTTTAAGTTTCAGAGGTTTTGGACAGTTGCTTCCTCGCCGGTAAATGAGCCATGCGGTGTTGATACAGATATCAAGCATTTGTGAGAAAAGAGGTACCTATGTACAGACGCCAACACATCAAGCTACTACAATCTGTCAGATTTCTTTGATAGATTTTCGACTTTATTTCTAGAGCATTAGGTTCAAGGTTCGTTGGGAAAAATTGACAGTTTCGGGTAGTTTGACCTGGTGGCGTCTGTACCATCTATGTGCACGCATTTCTGTGCGGTAAAGTGCAATCAACATATCCGATAGATCCACACCCCCCATATGGGCATTGTATTGACGAACTAAGTTCGGGCACAGGCTCTTTACGTCGCGTGTTTTTGTTATATAGCAATACGTGTTGAACCGGATGAGCGTCGGCGTAAGAACTAACTACTGTAACACATTTGTTATCAAACCATTTGACAACAGCAAGTTTTCGTTCATTAGAAGTGATTTGCGAAAATGCTCCGCAGCTTCTTCAAAATTTTATGCGTAGGAAGTTTTTTATCACCTCCTCGAAGACGATTTGGTCTCACAGTACCCAAAGAAAATATACCGTATTCATTTCTCAAATAATATATATACTAATTCGATGGAGGTGAAGAATTTGTCAAAATAAATCACACTGCAAACGGGTTCTTTGATCGACTTGCTCAAAGCTATGACTACTTTAGATCCCAATCTCATTCTGTTTTCTTCCTCATTGAATTGTTGAAATCGAAAAGTATCCTCTCCTCCATAAACCAAAAAATCATGGACTATACCCGATACTCCAGCCCGAACAAATATTTTAAATCCCCATTTTCGGGGTTTATCTATATACAAGATTATTTTTAGTATATGCGAAACCTGAATATAGTTTGTTCAGAATCAGTATCTGAATCAATTCCAATAATTTTTACACCATGTTATATTTTGTACCAAAAATATTTAATTACGCTTCCAAGTCGCGGGCCTTAGTGTTTTGTTTCGATTTTAAATTTATCATGTCTTTCTCGTATTCAAACGTCCATTACACGGAGATGGTACGTACACTAGCTGTTTGTGGTGATCTGCATATGTTTTTGCGTGGACAACCAGGTAACTTATCAAGCTTATAACTTTGTGATTATTAATGATACAGTTTTGAATTTTTTTTCATAGATTCTTTACATAAAAATACTAGACCCGTGTTTCGGGTTTCGCATAAACAAAAATTAATGTTGTATATAAAATTCAAAGTCCTGAGTGACTGACTGACTGACTGACTGACTGATATATCAACGCACAGCCTAAACCGCTGGTCGTAGAGACATGAAATTTGGAGGGTGTGTTCTTTGTGAAGAGTAAGTATCCACTAAGAAAGGATTTTTAAAAATACCACCCCTAAGAGGGTGAAATGGGGGGTTGAAGTTTCTATGAAACTTTTTATTCTCTGGGTCGATTGACGCAAAAGTTGGTACACATACTCTTCAAGCATAATTATGAGATACGTGTATCACAGTTTTTCCAAAATCATCCCTTTACTGAGTCAAATAGGGTTTCGAATATCCTACGTGGCCTGGTAGACGGCCGCATGGCGTGCGGGGCAGCCCGGGGAGCACATTGTCGTCACCGGGTGTCCAATCTCAACCAAGGTAACGGGGATGTATCAAATATGTAACTGATATTAATATGAACTAATATTTGCAAGTAATAAGTTACATATACTTAAAACGCATTTGTTTCTGTATTAAATAAAATTAAATAACTACAGTGACTATTGTTAAATAGATACCCATACAACTTTATAAGTAAAACCTAATTGGGCACATAAATCTGTACGTTCAGTGAGTAATAATGCGATTTTAGTTTATACATTAAAGTAAAACATAACGACCAAGCTACAATCATCAATGAAATTCTCTTGAGATCGTTCGAAGAAGTTGAAAATCATTATAAATCAGTGGACTCAAGTGATAAACCACGATGACGCCACACATTACCCGGTTGAGTTTCTTAACACATTGAAGCCTCCCGGTCTTCCAACTCACAGGTTGTTCCAGAGAGGAGTCTGTGTTTATTCCGAGGATTCCTCTAACGCCGTCGAACTACCCTTTTTTTCTTTTTTTTTGGGAAATCATCAAATGACTTCTCCCGCTCTGGGCGGAGTGGGAGGGCATGTCAGACTTTTACTGACTAAAACCCACCCGTGTTCCTTCAGTTGCCCATGTGCCAGGGTCACGGTATCTCTTTCGAACAATCACGCGAATCCGGCAGGCATCGGTCCTACCAGACCCCTTCAGTTTTGCTGACATCTCTTTGAGGCGCGCGTGGAACACTACGCGCCGTCGACCGGAGCTTGGTCCTTACCGGGCGGCGAGCTACCCATTGCTCGCCACCCGCAAGCTCGCGCCTACGGTGGCCGGGAGTCCGCTATGGACTCCCGACGCCCGGGGCGTCTCCTCCTGCGGTGGCTAGGCACGTGAGGGCGCAGAGACTGCCACTCCCTCACGCGCCCCGCCTCCTCCTTCGCGAGCATTACTGCTTCGCAGCAGGAGGTGACGGCTTCTCATTCCCTCTCGCTCCGTACCATGGCTCGCACCAGGGCCGGACGCGAGAGGTCGCCGCTGCCGGTCGCCTCCACGGTCGAACTACCCCTTCGAGTTCAAAAGAGTGCAGTTTCCCCTCAAAGTCTGCTTTGACATTACCATAAATAAATCACAGTTTGACATTACCATAAACAAACACTTAATTTAACAGGGGTAGACTTAAGGGAGAAGTGCTTCTCACACGGTCTGGTGCAGACCACCAGCTTGGTGATTCTAGCACCTGAAGTAAAAACAAAAAATATTGTTTACAAAGAAATACTGCGGTAGGCATAGACCACCTTAAAATTATGAGTCGGCGCTTTGAGTGATCTTTGTTCATTGATTTTTCAGCGCCGACTCAAAATTTTAAGGTTTATTATTTTATACTTTTCAGTTTTTTCGGCGGTTTAATTTTTTGTTAAAAAGTTTTTATTTCATATTTTTTTGTGACTTCAATATACTAATAATACTTGGCAAGGTATACCCTATCCAACAAAAAAAGAATTATCAAAATCGGACTACTCTGTATAAAGTTATGCGTGCTCAGTTTACATAGAAAATTTGTTAACGCTATGGGTGCTTCTTTCAAAAAAAGACGTTATAAACCGTTTTACTGAAGACCCCCGAAAGTTACTTTTAAAATAAATATTGTATTATTTAAAAAAGAATTAAAAAAAACCTATTTTAATTTACGTTTATTTATTTGCTTATAAAAAATCTGATTTGCCCCCCCCTGGCCCAGAACCTGGGTACGCCCATGTCTAATACAGTTTCATACTGCTATATTTTAATGAATATCTCCTAAAATATAAAGCCTGTAGTTATATTCGCCACATTTATACAAACTTGGCTACGATACCTTTCGATTAGTACTAGAACTAAGTTTGAACCTAGGTACTAATAATAACGCAATAAACGAAGTCACCATTAGATTATTTTAAATTATTTTTTTCGGAGGATATATTCGAATTAATAACACGAGAGACCAATTTATATCACATGCAAGTAAAATGCACGCCCATGAACGTTACTTCAGATGAAATTAAGGATTTTATAGCCATAAATATCTTCATGGGTGTTGAGCGTTCGCCAGCGTATACGGACTATTGGTCTAAATCACTCAGATATAGCAAAATAGCAGATATCATGACACTAAAAAGGTTTCAACAAATTCGGCGATATTTGCATTTTGTGGACAGTCTAGGTGACGATGGTGACCGTTATTACAAAATAAGACCTTTGCTAGAGAAAGTTCGCCAAAATTGCGTGAAAATTAAAGAGGAAAATCGGTTTAGTGTCGATGAAATGATGGTGCCTTATAAAGGCACGAGAGCTGGTACCCGAAAGCAATATATAAAAAACTAGCTTCTGCCCGCGGCTTCGCCCGCGTGGATGTCGAAAAATATCCCACAGGAAGGAACGTAGTATCGGGATTAAAAGTACCCTTTGTGTTTATCCAGGTAAACAATGGGTTATTGCACTGCTTGCTTTGTGTTATCCAAAGAGCAGCGTTCGGATAGATAAATGATTGTTGTAGGATAAATATTCCTAAAACATAACAATATTGACGGAATATGTAACGGAACGGCCAATTACCTACTTGCATGCCAAAATTGAAGACTACTTTAAAGCGAAAATATAAGTTCTCTTTATTCCCTGGGAAATTCAAAAAAAAATTGTTACCTAAATTATTCAAATGACGATTTTACTTACATTGCTGTTCACAGGGGTTAAAGACTATTTATTTTTTAGTTTATACTTAAAGTTTCTCTTTACATACTACTTTAGAGGTTCTGCCTTCAGGTGCTACTACAACCAGGCTGCTAGATGAGCTCACTCTCGAGCAGGCAACGTAAACCTGGCCGTCGAGAAGCAGTCCCCTCTAAGATGATATCCCGCTGTTTACAGTGACTGTCCCCGAGACTTATTAATCGTCATTGCGAAACATGCCATTAGGGGACTGCAGCCTTTTAAACTCGAATGGGTACTCCGACGGTATTAGTGGTATCTGCGATATATCGTACACCGATTCACCTTGAGCACAGCCAGTAAATACAATGGCGGAGCTTCTACCACGTTTTGATGTGAGGTTTTCACACGTGACCTGGTCCCATTGCACAATTTGGCTGGATTGAGATTTCGTGGTAGCATTGCTGGAGCACCCACTTTGAGGATAAGTGTGTGAGACGGGGACCAGATGGGTTGAATAAAGAGAGCTCCATAGGATAGTGTATAGCATCATCTTTATGAATTCGACACGTATGCATGTAATATAATTACAACAGATTTTTGTTGCCTGTGTTTATATCATTGGTTTATTTTGTTTAGTCCATAGCGGACTCCCGACGCCCGGGGCGTCTCCTCCTGCGGTGGCTAGGCACGTGAGGGCGCAGAGACTGCCACTCCCTCACGCGCCCCGCCTCCTCCTTCGCGAGCATTACTGCTTCGCAGAAGGAGGTGACGGCTTCTCATTCCCTCTCGCTCCGTACCATGGCTCGCACCAGGGCCGGACGCGAGAGGTCGCCGCTGCCGGTCGCCTCCACGGTCGAACTACCCCTTCGAGTTCAAAAGAGTGCAGTTTCCCCTCAAAGTCTGCTTTGACATTACCATAAATAAATCACACTTTGACATTACCATAAACAAACACTTAATTTAACAGGGGTAGACTTAAGGGAGAAGTGCTTCTCACACGGTCTGGTGCAGACCACCAGCTTGGTGATTCTAGCACCTGAAGTAAAAACAAAAAATATTGTTTACAAAGAAATACTGCGGTAGGCATAGTATTTTATTGTAAATAATATTACTTGTTTATTATCCACTTCTGATTGTCTCCTAAATAAATCTTTTCATACACGCTTTGAGTTCTATTAAAACTATACTACTCTCATCCCAGAGATTAGTTAAGTTTTACGAAGAACTTCGTCCTATTTGTTTGGCATATTGTCAGTTTGTATATTAAATTGAGAGGTAGAGAGAGCGCGGAATGTTTGTTTCTGAAAAAAAAAAAGCCGCGCATAGAAGCTAAACAAAATAAACCAATGATATAAACACAGGCAACAAAAATCTGTTGTAATTATATTACATGCATACGTGTCGAATTCATAAAGATGATGCTATACACTATCCTATGGAGCTCTCTTTATTCAACCCATCTGGTCCCCGTCTCACACACTTATCCTCAAAGTGGGTGCTCCAGCAATGCTACCACGAAATCTCAATCCAGCCAAATTGTGCAATGGGACCAGGTCACGTGTGAAAACCTCACATCAAAACGTGGTAGAAGCTCCGCCATTGTATTTACTGGCTGTGCTCAAGGTGAATCGGTGTACGATATATCGCAGATACCACTAATACCGTCGGAGTACCCATTCGAGTTTAAAAGGCTGCAGTCCCCTAATGGCATGTTTCGCAATGACGATTAATAAGTCTCGGGGACAGTCACTGTAAACAGCGGGATATCATCTTAGAGGGGACTGCTTCTCGACGGCCAGGTTTACGTTGCCTGCTCGAGAGTGAGCTCATCTAGCAGCCTGGTTGTAGTAGCACCTGAAGGCAGAACCTCTAAAGTAGTATGTAAAGAGAAACTTTAAGTATAAACTAAAAAATAAATAGTCTTTAACCCCTGTGAACAGCAATGTAAGTAAAATCGTCATTTGAATAATTTAGGTAACAATTTTTTTTTGAATTTCCCAGGGAATAAAGAGAACTTATATTTTCGCTTTAAAGTA
Organism: Aporophyla lueneburgensis; assembly: GCA_932294355.1. Lineage (NCBI taxonomy): Eukaryota > Metazoa > Arthropoda > Insecta > Lepidoptera > Noctuidae > Aporophyla > Aporophyla lueneburgensis. The sequence continues at coordinate 6,536,876 of OW028742.1, forward strand.
GTCTTCAATTTTGGCATGCAAGTAGGTAATTTGCCGTTCCGTTACATATTCCGTCAATATTGTTATGTTTTAGGAATATTTATCCTACAACAATCATTTATCTATCCGAACGCTGCTCTTTGGATAACACAAAGCAAGCAGTGCAATAACCCATTGTCCAGATCCAGGATACGAAAACCAGCCGAATCCAACTGCTCAGGGGGCTGAGACAGGGGGACGTGATATCCCCAAAACTGTTCACCAATGCGCTGGAGGTCGTATTTAAGACGGCGGACTGGACTGGATAGGGAATCAATGTGAACGGCGAGTACATCTCACACCTTCGTTTTGCCGACGACATCGTCATAATGGCAGAGACGCAGGAACAGTTAGACCAGATGCTGCATAGCCTAAATGGAGCCTCACGGTGGGTAAGCCTCGGCATGAACTTGGACAAGACGAGTCATGTACAATTCGCATGTTTTGCCAAGTCCAATCCGCATCGAAGAGTCGCTTCTCGAGGTTGTGAAGGAGTATGTCTACCTTGAGCAAGTCATACAGCTTGGTAGACAACTTCGAGAAAGAAGCCGACAGGAGGATCCAGTTGGGTTGGGCAGCGTTTGGAAAACTTCTTCAAGTCTTCTCGTCGCCGATACCGCAATGTTTGAAGACCAAGGTCTTCAACCAGTGCGTCCAGCCCGTCATGACATACGCTGCCGGAACGTGGACACTGATGGTTGGGCTGGTCCACAAATTTAAGGTCTCTCAGCGCGGGTAAGCAGGCTGAAACCTGGGCTGTACTACAGTCTCTTCAACGGTACCAGATCGACTATCGGCACATCGAGGTGCTAGTGTCTGTACGAAAACGCCACTATGTCGTGCTGTATGCTCATGTGATACCCACTCCAGTGAAGATCGGAGGCGCTACACTCGAAGTTGTGAACGAATATGTGTACCTAGGACAGACTGTCCAGTTAGGTAGGTCCAACTTCGAGAAAGAGGTCAATCATCGAATCCGACTCGGCTGGGCAGCGTTCGGGAAGCTACGCAATATCTTCTCGTCCCACATACCGCAGTGTCTCAAGACGAAAGTCTTTCACCAGTGTGTGTTGCCAGTGATGACTTATGGAACCGAAACGTGGTCGCTCACAATGGGACTCATTAGAAGGCTGAAAGTCACCCAAAGGGCGATGGAGTTTCCCTACGCGATCGAATCAGAAATGAAGAGATCCGTAGGAGAACCAAGGTAACCGATATAGCCCTTAGAATTGCTAAACTGAAGTGGCAGTGGGCAGGGCACATTGCTCGCAGAACAGATGACCAATGGGACCAAAAGGTTCTGGAGTGGCGACCGCGTACCGGAAGACGTAGATTTGGAAGGCTTCCAACAAGGTGGACCGATGACCTTGTGAAGTCCGCAGGAATCTGCTGAATGCGGGAAGCACAAAACCGGTCGAATTGGCGGAAATTGGGGAAGGCCTAAGTTCAGCAGTGGACGTCTTTCGGCTGAAATGATCACTTGCCCGACGTGCGTAGGGTTCGGTCAGCATATTTGGTTAAACTGAATGCCGTCGCTCGGGCTCGGCGCGCCGGTGCCTAGGATCAGCGGTGGCGGCGCGGCGGAAAACATGGCGGCGGCGGCGCGCCGGCGCGGCGCTCATATCTACCCCGGACTAACCAGATGGCCATGACCCTCTGGGACGCACTCAACCAGCGCGCTGGGCGCATCCTCAGTGAGGGCGCCTCACGCAAAAAACTGTCTTCGAAAACTACGCTGACATACGTCACAAAATTCGAAACACCCTAAAAAATTGAAAATAAATAATAGTTTTAATAAAAACGTCTTAAACTATTATTTTTATTGGATAGGTCTAGGTCAAGAATACCACCATCCCACGTAAAGAATAGCCATCTAACTTAAAGAATATCACCATCCCATTTCTTCCCGTGGGTGTCGTAAAAGGCGACTAAGGGACTTACTAGAGAATGGGTAGCAGCGTTCTCTATGCATTTTACCACCATACTGCGATCGCCAATCTGCCTGCCAAGCATGGCGATTATGGCAAACCCCCCAAATTCAAAATCAAAAGTCATTTATTCAAACTAGGCTGAGAGTCAGCACTTTTTGAACGTCAAAGTTACAAAAGACAGTCCCCCCAAAACGCCCGCCCTTCGACACTTCCTAGTGCTTTAGCTGGGAAGAAGAAGTGGCGGAACAAACTCCCCAGCAGCACAGCTGTCTGTTAAGTTAGAAGAACTTGATTCTATACAATTGTAAGGAGGTAACATTATGAGACACAAAACATTAAATTAAATGATTTGCCATCTGTCAGCTAGCCAACCCAATAATCCAGGAAATAAAATGAAATCTATACTCAAGCAAAAGCAAAAAATATTTTTATCATGTAAATAAAGGTACCAAAATAAAAGCCTCCTGGCATAAGGGCGTGACAGCTTACATATGCAATGCTGAATCACGTTCACACAGCTGTTACGACCCGAGTTACAACTCGAGGCCTCAAAATGATAAACTAGGACCATCGGCGTAAAAACAAATAAACAGGTAGGTAATTAACAACAATACCAACATCAAGGTCAGCAAGACGACCAGTCACCACAAGCAGCACCCGTTCACGAGCATAACGCAAAGATCAGCCATTACCCCCCTCGCCTTATTTGAGGGAAGGGGGTAACCCGACCCCTGACGCTACCGCAAGCATTGACATCTAAGGGAGCATGACGAACTTGCTGCCGGTTGCTCAGGCAAGAATTGAATGACAACTTGTCGAGGTCGCTAGCTAATCATTTTATGCAATACTAATCATTATAATATGTCAAAGCATAGAACATGTCAAAACCAATAAATACACAAAAAAAAAATGACTAACACAGTAAAAAAAATATATAATAAAAATTATATTACAGCTATATAACCTATCACTAGGTACGCTAGTACTGGAGAAAGAACACAAACATTGTCTTGAGTTAATCACAGCGACCAACTAGTTTTGTCATTTAAATAGTCGTTGATGGAATAATATGCCTTTAGACAAAGGTTGGATTTTACTTGAGCTTTAAACGCATTAAAAGGTAATTCTAGTAAATAAGGTGGTAGCTTGTTGTAAAATGTTATACCAAGCCCAACAAATGAGTTATGCACCTTATGAAGCCGGTGAAAGGGAACACGTAGTTTGTCCTTATTTCTAGTGTTAACAGTGTGAAAATCACTGTTTTTAGCGTGTAAGTGTAAATTTTGCCTAATATATAAGATGTTGGCGAAGATGAATTGTGATGCTACCGTAAGAATACCAATATCTTTAAAAAAGTCCCTTAGAGAAACTCTGGCACCTAGCTGGTAAATTGCTCGAACAGCTCGTTTCTGAAGGACAAAAATATTTTGAATATCAGCGGCTTTGCCCCACAGTAGAATACCGTAAGACATAATGCTGTGAAAATAACTAAAATAGACTAACCGAGCTGTATCAACGTCAGTATATTGTCTTACTTTTCTGACGGCGTAGGCGGCTGAACTGAGCCTCCCCGCTAGACTTGAAATATGTGGGCCCCACTGTAGTTTGCCATCCACTGCTATGCCCAGGAAAACTGTCGAGTCTACAGTTTTAAGAACCTCTTTATTTAAGACGATTTCGGGACCTAGATTTCTAACATTCGGTAAGGCGAACTTTACACATTTCGTTTTCTTGGCATTGAGAACTAAGTTATTTGCCGTAAACCAATCCGTAACCATTGAGAGTGCACTGTTTACGTCTTCAAAATCTTGTCTGTTCCTATCTACTTTAAAAATAAGAGAAGTATCATCTGCAAACAGTACAACGTCACAAATACCCTTTAAAAAGAATGGTAAGTCATTGATATACACTAAGAACAAGAATGGGCCGAGTATAGAGCCTTGAGGCACACCTAACTGAACCGGTAGCCCGGTAGATTTTACACCATTAATATATACACATTGGAACCTATTATGTAAATAAGAATTTATTACGTTTAAAGCTTCGTTATGGACACCGTAATGACGTAGTTTACGCAAAAGCGTGTCATGGTGCACGCAATCAAAGGCTTTGGAGAGATCACAGAAAACTCCGATAGCATTTTGCGAGTTCTCCCATGCGTTAAAAATGTGTTTCAAGAGAGTAACACCCGCATCTGTAGTTGAACGACCTTTCGTAAAGCCATATTGCTCATTATGAAGGAGGCTGTTTAAATTAAAATGTCTTAACAACTGCTTGAGTATTAACTTTTCGAATATTTTGCTAAATGCAGGTAAGATAGAAATAGGCCTAAAATTAGAAACGTCTTTTTTATTACCTGATTTAAATAATGGTATGACTTTGCTACTCTTCATGAGGTCAGGAAAAGTTCCGACATCAACACATTTATTAAAAGTAACAGCTAAAGAGGGGGCTACGATGTCTATTATATTACTTAATAGTTTGATGGAAATGCCCCAGAAATCACCAGTGTTTTTAGACTTAAGTGTGTTAAAAACATTAACTACATCACGAGGCGTTACATGTTCAAAATTGAATAGGCAACTACTTTTATGCACACTACTATGCAAAAGGTTTTCAGCTTTAGACGGGGAGGAATTTAAGGAGCGAGTCGTAGTTATGGGTATGTTGGCAAAAAACTCATTAAATGCCTGTGCTACGTCAGCTGCCGTATTTACTAATTTGTTGTCGACCATAATTTCAAGTTGTTTTTCTTGTTTATAATTAGGGGAGTAATTAGGGGAGGCCTATATCCAGCAGTGGACGTCTTTTGGTTGAAATGATGATGATGAGGTCTAGGTCTTCAGGGGACCAACATATAATTTTTATTGACTTCGTCAATATGTATATTTAATTCACTTTGTTCAGCGTGATGATATTCTAGTACTTCCTGTCACTGCTATTGACTTGGCCAGTAATGGTGTACGAATTAGTGCAGGGTAGATTAAAACGTTTTTGCAAAAAAAAAAAACAATGCACTTCCAAAAAAACACAACCAAGTGAAAAATAACTTTAATTTCGGAAGTTAGTGGCAAAAAACTAAAATAAAGACCCAAGGACCCCGACTTCCGAAATTAAAGTTATTTTTGCTTGCAGCGCTGCTAACGAGCAGGTAGAACGGGCGCGGATTACGATTTTTAAAAGTTTTATATTGTATTACAAATAGAAAAATGTTATTTTTCTTAATTTTTATCGACAAAAGTAGATAGTTAGTAGGGACAGGGACATTCACAAACTCCAGGGGGGGGGCAGCTGCCCTCCTCTGCCCCCCCCCTGGGTACGCCCATGGTATTAGAGTAGAGTGACCATAAATGACAATGTCAGATCCTACCCCACCCTTCACCACCGTACCGGAAATGTAACTTAATCAAAAATATCACAAGAAATTATGACCCTTTGTTGCTTAACTATTATTCTGTTACACTTGCGGATAATAAGATAGCGATAAAAAGGAATTTAAAATCCTGTTTTAATCGCGACCATCTGCGTTACTTAGTACGCACACACGCGGAACAAAAACAGTTATTTAATTTTAAAAATAATATCTATTAATTTAGTATATACGGATTTTAATATGTATTTGGTTAAATTACACACAGCTAATGAAAATAATCTTTGTGAATACCTATATAATATTATAATGAAAAATGTTTCGCATTTGAGCACTAGTAGGTTAAGGTGCGTCATTGACGAGCTAATGGTAATGTCAAAATGTTAGTGGTGGGTCGTTGTCGAATTTTTGATGAACGAAGCGCAACCGTTTTTCCGATGACGAAAACGGTTGCAGAAAACGGTTGTCGTCGCAACTGGTTTGAAGAGCCGCCTTCAAACCACTTGTTGCGACGACGACCCTTTTGTAAAAGACGAAACTTATCGAATATGGAATAGAATTGCGTTTTCGTCACGTGAAACAAGATCTATATGACGCGCTCAGCGGCTCGGATTCCAGGATATTCATTTACCTATCATCCCAATTCAATATGCCGGGCGATTTTGCACTTAACGGTTAAGCTAATAAGCTTACACAGGTTTGACCGTCCTATCATGAACGACAGTATAGAGTATTAGTAATAAAATAAAGACTTTATACCACTGACAAAAAGTTCACTTTTTACTGTAAGAACTGTTTTGTGAACGAACGCGGTACGCTAAGGACGACGTCGCGACGATTTGAATCAATGCGTTCTCGACCGTATTTTCTTAGCAGTAAAATAAAAAATCGCATCAAGTAATTCGAAGACTGGTTTGTGTAACGAATACTATTTGGATCCAAGACGTAAAAACAGTTTCATCGCCGTAGTCGTCGCAGAACATAAAACGGTCTTTGGAACGGACTAAGGACGACTACGCGACGAGTGTGATAGTTGAATCAATGGGTTCTCGACCGTATTTTCTTAGCTGTAAAATAAATAATCGCATCTAGTAATTCGAAGACTGGTTTGTACAACGAAGACTGTTTGGACCCAGGACGTAAAAACGGTTTCATCGTTGCAAAACATAAAACGGTCTTCGGAAACGGTTCGTTGTCTTAACGCCGTTAAAGTCATTCTTTGACTTTTTGACATTAGCTCTGTTCTGTTTGCCGTTGCATTGCTGTTTGTATTTTACGCTCCCTAATCTCAACGTGATCAATATTATTAATGTTACATTATTCCGACGACTTTTGCTCTTGTACACGGACTCGATCTCGCCTATTCGCTGACTTTTTACTATTTGCCACGGATTCTGATTATTGCTTCCATTTTGAACAATGCTCGAGTTGGGTAACGATTTCGAGGTGCATAAATGGTCATTTGAGCGTCGACAGGATGCTAAGATATGTTGTTGCAACATGGCAATTGTTGTAACAGGTATGTAAATACTACGGTATTTATTGCTCGGATTTGACCGTAGTGAAAAATCCTAAATAATAAGCATTGCAGATTTAAACAGACACAGCAAGTTCTAAAGGCATTTAGACATAATTTAGATATCTCTAATAAAGCAGCAATAGAATGCTACATTTTTCATGCTTGTAACCAACTTTTATTTTATGGGTCAAAGCTCTATAGAGTTTCTGGCATTGTCCTTTCCTAATAAAGTGAGACTGAATCGCCATTATTGGAATGTTCAGTAGTCATATCTTATTTTTTTTAGGGTGAAATTCTTTAAGACATCCTATAGCGTACTTTATAAAAGTCAAATTCACAAATCGGTAAAAATGTCTTTATTCAAAATCAGCATACAGGCAAAAATCAAGTAATATAAGTCAACAAAATATTTTTCTTTGTTTATAAATTACCATAACATTTATAAATTAACTGAAACCAATGTAAGACTCACCATCACATGATACGCACTCACACTAATTTAATTAATAGCGTTTTTTATTTTATTTTTATTTTTTTTCCTAGTTTTATAATTTGATTATTTTCTTTTATTCTCACAATGTTTTTGTTTTATTTAATTTTAATTTGTATCTTTAGCTTCTTAGTACATAGTTAGCTTTTATATCGAAACATGATTTTAAATTAAATGTTTAAATGGTTAACCGTCCAGATTGGTGCTCAAGATACAGGCTTGCCTAGTTTGGGGCCAATGTAAAACCTATGTAAATTTGTTTAGCAATAAAAGTTTATTTGTAGAATGTAGACACATTCTCTTACAGGTACGTATTTCAATTTTAGAATAATTTTAAAATATAGTCATTTTATTTACGCCACATTTATCCAAACAAGGTTACGATACATGTCGATTAGTACTAGAACTAAGCTTGAACCTACTTTTAATAACGAAATAAACTCCATTGTAATTTAGGCATATTGCCGTCCGAGCGGCCAACTAAAATCGACTCTAAAAAATTATTGAACCTATTTTCTAGTATTTTTCTTGTTTATTAGCTGCAACAAATTAGCAACTTATTGTACATACACATTAGCCTTGTTACTCAAAAGAACTTCAAACATCAAAGTTAATTAAAATCTAAACAACGCCGGACTAGGTCCCTGACTAAAAATATTTATAGAAAAGAAAAAGGTAAATTCTAAACTGTAGAACTGAAATGACAAAAACTTTTTTCTAAAATAAAGACTGCAATTGCAATGTAGCGCACTCAGTTTTACTTACTGAACTACCGATTAGTATTGTTACGTAGATCGTAAAGTCTAGAAACATCACGCTAACTCCGTCTCGGAAAGGGGCAGTGTGACGTAAATCGAAAAGTCTAGAAACATCACGCTAATTCCATCTAAGGACGGGGCAGTGTTGGAAACTTCTGGAAATGACACGCTAACGCCATCTGTTATTGAGTAGCAAGTACTACACGAAATTGTACGTAGACGCTACTGCCATCTATTGTCGAATAGTGGCATTAAACAGTTCGATGGAAGTTACTAGAAGCTTCTACGCTGTGGCAGTGTCGAATGTTCGAGAATGTTCTGCTCGGGATATAAATAGCGGATTGTTGGGCCGACAGGCAGTTCGATTTCGGAAGCGAGCGAATACGATTCGAGTGATACAGTACAAGCTAAACAAGTGATTCCAAGTGACGTTTCTTGTAGTTGCGATATTTGTGTTTATTTAATTAAACTGTGTTGTGTGTTTTGGTAAATTGGTTTAAATTAATTTATCCCGAACCCCAGCTCGTAACATTTGGTGTCAGAAGTAAGGGATAAATTATGCCAGTTTTACCGAAGGAGGATACGGAAGGTATCCGTACCAGGAGTCAGCGCCAGCAGGAGGTGGATCAGAGGCGGTTTGAAGGAACTTCTAGACAGACACCTGGGGGTAATCAGCCGATGACGGAGCCAGTGTCCCAAGCGTCTGGTGTTGCTACAGCATCACCAGCCATGGATCTTTCTGCGCTAATGGCGATGCTGCAGGAGCAGGCCCGCCGACAGGAAGAACAGGCCCGCCGCCTACAGGAACAGCTGCAGCAGGACAAAGAGGAACAAGCTCGCCAACAGGAAGAACAGGCTCGCCGACAGGAAGAACAGACCCGCCGCCTGCAAGAACAGCTTCAGCGTGATAAAGAGGAGCAGGTTCTCCTTTTGAAAGATCTACACTCGACATTTGGCAAGGACATCAAAGCCATGAAGGAGACTGTTCAGGTACATGAAAATCGTATCTCCGAGGCCGAAGTCCAGATCGCTGATATAAGAAAAGCGGTTGGAGTTCTGAAAGCTGGAGAACGGACTACGGCTTCGATAGTTGCTGCACCTTCCGTGCGCGGGTTTAAAGTGCCACCCTTTGACGGAACATCTTCCTGGTCGGCATACAAAATTCAATTTGAAGCTGTCATGGAAGCAAATGGGTGGACAACAGGCCAAGCCATGACCGCGCTTACTTTGGCCCTTCGTGACCAGGCTTTAACTGTGTTAGAGGCTCTCGGCAAAAATGTTACCTACGAGCAGCTCGTTGAGGCGTTAGAGGCCAGATATGGTGATGCGCACCTGGAACACGTTTTTCGTGCCCAGTTGAAGGATCGTGTGCAGCGCAGTGGTGAAAACCTACAGCAGTGGGCCCTGGAAATCGAAAAGCTGGTTCGAAAGGCGTACCAGACTGCGCCCGCACTCATCGAGGGTATACTAATTCAAACCTTCATAGATGGCATACGGGACTTGAAAGTAAGGGCTGCTGTGAGACTTGGGCACCATGAAACCCTCAAGGACGCCTTGGCCCATGCGTTGGAGGTGGAGGCAGTGAGGCATGATCATCGAGCCCATCGCATCAGGGAGGTTGCGGCGTCACCTGTTCGTGACCGTGTTAGGTACAGCCCTAGATGCTACACTTGCGGAGAAAAAGGCCACCTTCGCTCAAGTTGCCCGAAGCGAAGCACAGCTAACGAAGACCAGACCCAAGAAAGAAGGGCGGCTGATGTGACCGCCCAGCAGCAGGGAAACTAATAAACGCCAGGACTGCGGGGCAGGTGCTGGCTGGTGTTAAAATAGCCCCAAGAATTTCGGTCTCACAAGCCCATGATGGGAACACCCTAGTCATAAAAGGTGAAGTGAACGGAAGACCATGTAAGCTGACATTGGATACTGGAGCTTCTCGCACGGTTGTCAGTTCCCAACTAGCGAATCGTTTTCTTGGGGACTTCTTCGGTAAGCATGACGGCGTAAATTTAGTAACAGCTACCGGTCAGCACATAACCGTCCGTGGTGAGAAGGAGGTGGAATTAAAACTGGGTAACACAATCTACCGGCATAAGGTCATAATGGCTGACATAGTAGACGACTGCATCCTAGGTTTGGACTTCATGCGACAGCACTGTTGTGAGATCGACATTAACCAAGGAGTCCTAAAATGTGGGTCAGAAGAAGTCTTCATGGAAGGTGCACCATCAGGGAAAGTGTACTGCTTGAAGAAGATTGTTCTTCCTCCCCGATCGGAAACAATAGTTCCAGTTAGTCTTCCACATAATTCTGGGCAGAAAAACCGATGTATTCTCATTGAAGGATTAGATGGAAACCTTCCATGGAAGATTGCGCGGACCTTGGTAAAGGCAATCGACGTTGCAGCCGTACGCATACTGAACCCAAGTGAAAAGGAACAAGTAATCAAGAAGGGTACGTTGATGGGTTCCTGTGGGGAAGTAGCTTGGATGCGTGAATGCCAACATCGGCCTTCTCAAAATAACGCCCAAAGTGCAAGATTTAATGTGTTAAATCTTTTGGAAGACTGTCGTAAAGATTTATCGGAAGAAGAAAGAGAGAAAGCTAGGAAGATGCTACTTCAGTATGCAGACATATTCTCTACAAATGATGCTGACATAGGGAAGACTGGTTTGGTTCAACACAGAATTAATACCGGAAATGAGTTACCAATACGACAGCGACCAAGAAGACTACCAGTGGCAAGAGAAAAGGAGGTAGATACCATGATTAAAGGAATGGTAAAGGATGGAGTTATAGAGCCTTCGTCTAGTCCTTGGTGTTCTCCTGTGGTTCTGGTAAAAAAGAAAGATGGCAGCATACGGTTCTGTGTAGACTATCGTCGATTGAATGACGTTACTAAGAAAGACAGCTATCCACTACCCCGGATCGACGACACACTGGACACGCTGTCAGGAATGAAGTGGTTTACCACGTTAGACCTAAAAAGTGGCTACTGGCAAGTGGAAATAGACCCCAAAGACAAGGAAAAAACCGCATTTTCTACGGGAATAATGATGCTCGGGACGAGCATGTCTAAGGAGGGGGCAGTGTTACGTAGATCGTAAAGTCTAGAAACATCACGCTAACTCCGTCTCGGAAAGGGGCAGTGTGACGTAAATCGAAAAGTCTAGAAACATCACGCTAATTCCATCTAAGGACGGGGCAGTGTTGGAAACTTCTGGAAATGACACGCTAACGCCATCTGTTATTGAGTAGCAAGTACTACACGAAATTGTACGTAGACGCTACTGCCATCTATTGTCGAATAGTGGCATTAAACAGTTCGATGGAAGTTACTAGAAGCTTCTACGCTGTGGCAGTGTCGAATGTTCGAGAATGTTCTGCTCGGGATATAAATAGCGGATTGTTGGGCCGACAGGCAGTTCGATTTCGGAAGCGAGCGAATACGATTCGAGTGATACAGTACAAGCTAAACAAGTGATTCCAAGTGACGTTTCTTGTAGTTGCGATATTTGTGTTTATTTAATTAAACTGTGTTGTGTGTTTTGGTAAATTGGTTTAAATTAATTTATCCCGAACCCCAGCTCGTAACAGTATTAACATTAAAGATTTTTTCTTAGTGCTATAGAATTTATAACAGGCACAAAAATAGATCACTATGTCATTTATAAATAAAATTACTACCTATATTTTTGAAATTATTCTAAAATTGAAATAAGTACCTGTAAGAAAATGTGTCTACATTCTGTGTCTTACATTAGTTTCAGTTTATTTATAAATGTTATGGTAGTTTATTTTAAAAAAAAAAATTTTTGTTGACTTATATTACTTGATTTTTGCCTGTAGTTATGCTGATTTTGAATAAAGACATTTTTATCGATTTGTGAATTTGACTTTTATAAAGTATGCTATAGGATGTCTTGATGTCTTAAAGAGTTTCACCCTAAAAAATTAAGATATGACTACCGAACATTCCAATAATGGCGATTCAGTCTCACTTTATTATGAAAATTTATCGTCACTCTACTCTAATACAGTTTCATACTACTATATTTTAATGAATATCTCCTAAAATATAAAGCCTATAGTTATATTCGCCACATTTCTCCACCTACTAATAATAACGCAATAAACGCCATTGTATTTTAGGCATATTGCCGTCCGCGCGGCCAACTAAAATCGACTGTAAAAAAAATATTGAACCTATTTTCTAGTATTTTTCTTGTTTATTTGCTGCAACAAATTAGCAACTAATTGTCCATACACATTAGCCTCTATTAATTTGATTTTATGGTGAGATACCTTCACTTAACCTGAAAACTAAATATAGCATAACTTTTTGTATATTTAAGTTTTGATGATTTTTATTTTTGTAACAAATACAACAAATTAAGACCTTTCTTTTGATGTATCATTCGCCTATCTGCATTATTTGGTTTTTGTGTAATCACGGGCGATCACTACGGCAAGTGGCGGTTCTAGCGGCCAACTGTTTTTGGTCGTAGCGTCTTAGTTTTTTTTGTAACAAATTCAGGAAAAGAGGTGTGTTTTGTAACAAATTACAACTAATTCCTGGCAAAATTTCATCAAATTTGAAGAGTTGGCCGCGCGGTGGAAGCGGACATCATTTTTATGTACTCAAACTACAGGGCAACTGAGCCGATTTGGACTATTCTGCCAGCGTCGTGTAGTGACGGTAGTGCCGCTTTAAATGTATGCCATATTTTTAGATATAATGGTATGCACCTATTAAGTCAGTCAGAAAGAGCGGGAACAGTGTGGTATTGTTCGAAACAAGTAAGTAGGTAAACAGAGCGACACATCGCACTGCTTACATTTAAGTTTGGAACGACATTAGTTCAAGTGCCTGCTTCTCAAGCAGTACAATGCGGGTTCGAACTTCGAAACCAGGCAAGTACCAGTAACTATTACAGTAGTTTTTAAATTCATCTACATATATCCTACAAATCAATAAAATTGAAGTGTCTGTTATGTCCAAATAACAGCTTATTACTTCATGCATATGAAAATAGGTAAGTTTCGTATAAGTTTACTTTGAAAAATCAAAATCAAAAGTCATTTATTCAAACTTGGCTGAGAGTCAGCACTTTTTGAAGTCAATGTTACAAAAGACAGTCCCCCCAAAACGCCCGCCCTTCGACACTTCCTAGTGCTTTAGCTGGGAAGAAGAAGTGGCGGAACATACTCCCCAGCAGCACAGCTGTCTGTTAAGTTAGAAGAACTTGATTCTATACAATATTGTGTAAGTAATTAATATTATAAAATAAAACATACATTATTCGCCATATGTCAGCTAGCACACGCCAATATACAAACAAAAACATTGAAAACTAAAGTCAAGCTGAAATAATAAAACAAAAACGTAAACAGCACCTAAAAACTAAATAAAGCCTCCAGGCATAAAGGGCGTGCCCGCCAGTGGCGTGCACAGGGTTTTACGATCGGGTAGGCAATTCAAAAAAAAAAAACGTGTCTCGTAATTGCTCAAGTTAGTGAAGAAAAATTCACTAGGTGGTTTAAAAGGTTGAAATGGCGATTTCCTGATGATGATAATTCTTTTTCCGTCGAAAGCTCAGAAAGATGTTGTACTCGTTGTTGACTTGGTGTGTTTCTTAAATAGGTACGTGAGAATACGTTTTAATGAAAATGAACGTTCTGTCGATGCGCTGCTTGCTTGGATAGTAACAATAAACTTCGCTAAACGTAAAACTTCTTCGTAACATTTCTCTCAATACGATAATTACCAAATGTATTTATGTTTGAGCAAGCCGCGGGATAGAAATCATATAAATCTGCAAATCCCGAACAATTCCACACTGTATTCGAACTACTAAACTAGCAAGGAAAACAAAATAATTTAAATGTGTGTAAACAAAAACACACCCGGTTTTATGTTTCTTAATTATTACTATGAAACTTACGAGTAGCATTACCTCTTTGCTGGGTTAATTCTCGTACACATTTCCCTTTAGATACACTTTTTAACAAACACACATTTTCAACACAAACCTCACAATCGAACAACATTTTGAAAAAAAAAAACAAACAAAAAGCGTAGTACTTAAGTAAATCAAAAAACTAAAACAGTTCAAAAAAACTAGTTGAAATAAGCAACAAATCGACCTAAATATTAACGTTGTAAATGAATTAATCACAACAAAACTCAGTCAAAATAAAAACATAAAACAGCGCGCTCCACTAAGAAATCAATATGGATCCTTTCGTAAACAAACGATTTCTAAATTTTGACAACTAAAACGTTGACAAATAAAATTGTATCATTGCGAATCGGAATTTGCTTGAGGCTACGTAATATTCAACTTGATCGCATAATACCCACAGTGCGCCAATAATGGCGCATGGGCGTCCCACCCGTGATTGGTTAGCTTGGCGCAGGGAAGCCCGCGATTGGATAGCCTGCGGCAGGAGTTCGCTTTATTAGCGCGCTTTTGTGTGACATGTGCAGACACGAAAATGTAGAAGAAATTACCACTACATGCGTACATTTATGAATGAAAAGAAGACACTTTCGATCGCTGCCTGCATTTGCCGCGAGTACATTAATAGAACGGTATGAACGTTGCTTCTCATTTATATTAGGCGTTTAAACTTTTTGAATAATTTTATTACTTAGTTACTAATATTTCAATAATAAAGAAAATATGCTTCTTTATTATTGAAATATTAGTAACTAGTTTAGATCTAAGTCTGCAGTGTCTTTTTGCCTATATGGACCGCACGCCACTCGTGCCAGCTTACATGTTCAACGATGCAAAATGATCCATATACATACATTGATGCATATAGCTAAGTTGAAGCTACAATAGTTAAACTAGCACCTCCGGAGTAGAATAAATTCAAATTCAACATTTTATTTCAGACCAGGGATCCATAGTGTTAGTAAGAACTTAGTCTATGTTAGTAAACACAAATTTAATGAAATAAAATTAAAATAATAACACATTAATTAGGTACGTGAATATGTGCACGCACGTGCCTGCCAGCCCAGAGCCTAATAAATGGACCATCAACCTTGTCCGCCAGTGTAGCTAATATACTGTTAGGGCTGCCCCTGAATCGCCGCAACATCGATGCACACCGTTTGCGCATAATGGCATGAAAGTCATCTATCCGCGCATCCGCAAACATGCCCGATGCACTGCAAAACCGAGCCAGCCCCAGCAATATCCGCAATGCATTATTATACTGCACGCGTAGAGCGTTGTAAGCCTTCTGCGTATACCTAACCCACAAGCTGCACGAGTAAAACGACTGGCAGTAGGCTCCGAAGAGCGTCAATTTTACGTCGTCCGAATAAAATAACAGTTAATACAAATAACAATAACAAAAACCATGGTCAGCAAGACGACCAGTTACCACAAGCAGCACCCGTTCACGAGCATAACGCAAAGGTCAGCCATTACCCCCCTCGCCATATTTGAGGGAAGGTGGTAACCCGACCCCCGACGCTACCGCAAGCAGTGACATCTAAGGGAGCATGACGAACTTGCTGCCGGTTGGTCAGGCAAGAATATTATGAAATGTAGGTTAGGTTTTGTTTTATGTACAGACGCCAACACATCAAGCTACTACAATCTGTCAGATTTCTTTGATAGATTTTCGACTTTATTTCTAGAGCATTAGGTTCAAGGTTCATTGGGAAAAATTGACGGTTTCGGGTAGCTTGACCTGGTGGCGTCTGTACTTACCGTACTTAGCATAAAAAATCTTTTTTTTTTGTATGTCGTTTGTTCCAACTAATCTCCGAAATGGCTGCACCGAGTTTGACAGGACTTTCACTGGGAGATAGCTTATGTAATAAGGAGTAACATGAGGTACTGTTTGTCCCGGTAGCACATTTGCGAGGCATAATTTTTCACATCCACGTGGGCACAGCTAGTTTATATTTTCGAAATCGCTAAACCGCATCGAGAAATTGTGATGATACATGCTCATGCCTTCTCTGTTTAAGACACCTTTGCCCTGCAGTAAGTGGAACAAACGGTTACACCTACATTCAAATATTTTGATAAGTCTTTGTAGTTTCTGACTTAGCGCTGTGATAGATTCTTATTGTGGGATGTTCCGTTCTGTAAAGCTATTCAGGAGCTTACGTCATGTCATATCGATTACGCATTTCGATAAGCTGATTTGCCTTGCCCCCGCCCGACAGCAAACAGCTGTTGGAAGAGTAGCAGTCGTCTCATCATCATCATTTCAGCCGTAAAACGTCCACTGCTGGACTTAGGTCTCCCCCAATTTGGGGGGCTTTGCCATAATCGCCACGCTTGGCAGGCGGGTTGGCGATCGCAGTATGGTGGTAAAATGCATAGAGAACGCTGCTGCCCATTCTCTAGTAAGTCCCTTAGTCGCCTTTTACGACACCCACGGGAAGAAATGCGGTGGTGTTATTCTTTACGTCCGGCACAGCAGTCGCCTATTTGATTACAAACTGACAACATTTTCGGGTTTTGGATTAGTGAATAGCATTTATAGGACTCCTAAGATAACATTGAGATTCGGTTCTGAAGCATATTGAATGGTTGTTAATAGTTATGCTGGTCAGGTTCATCCATCTGTCTGCTTACTGGTAAGAAGAAAAAGAAAGACAAACGAGCTCCATAATGCGCAATGCCGTTTAATGTGCGGTGCGCCGACTACGCTACGTGGAACAAGGTTTTTAGATTGTTTTCATTGCACTTTGACCACAGTGTGTACCCTATCACTGTAGTGACGTAATCCTACGACTTTTGAAAGACAATATCCAGAAGATATTTATAAAAGGAACTCTAACTAATCCTTATTGACAGTCGAAGTTCAAAAAAAAAAAATTAAACCAAAAGTTTTAGTAAATAATTTTATTTAAATAATCATTATAATCTATAGGTTTTTCTTACTGTCTAATAGTTTACTTTGATATAAAGGCACAATTATTAGATTAAGCTAAATATCAGAAACTGGAACAGCTTTTTACTTTATCTGCTCGTAACGTATTTTTAAAGGTAGATACGTACCTACCCACATGATTTTTTTAAAGTCATTTTAATTTTTTACCCAGTTAACACTCAGGCAAATTCATAACGCATCGGCAGATGATTATGGTCACCCAGAGCCGTTATTATGACATTGTCAACTGTAGTGAGAATATATGCCCTGCAGTTCCTCACTCTGGAGCAATACCAACGCCAGCCATTCCTAAGAGGATACGGATACCGCGAGTAAGTATAATTTTTGTAAAGTATCAGGGGCTTGCCTCGTTTCGATTTAATTGCGTACGCTGAAAGTTATAATACATATATGTACATTAAGTAATAAAAAATAAAATAAAACGTTTTAAAATAAAAGAAATTTAAACATAAAACCACTAAAATACACAAATAACCAGTTAGACATTTAATTGAATAAACAAAAGGTGTACAATAATCATTACATTAGAATTACTTTATGGATAACATAATGCAACAGATCAATCGGTTTCAAAGATGAGGGGTTCCCTCAAAGCGTCAAGTACATGATGTGGTTTAAGGTAGTACTTCGGCGGATCATGGCAGTGCTCCTCGAAGGCAGAGATGATGAGGTTATTACTGTCAGTGAAGACGCAGCCGCGGCAGTTCTTGAGTGTGGAGCAAATCCAACGAGACTTGTTGCCTTTGTCGTACTGCTTGCGATAAGTGAATTTCCGAAACAGGAGCATCTCTTTGCCTTTGCGGGATGTAATGACCATTGCTGTATCTGTGGAAAAGATAAAATTTGTTTCTAGATTATCTCACTGGCGTAGCTGAGATCTTACACTAAGCCTTAATAATAAGACCTACCATTTTGATCTGTGTCTACATTTTCAAGTCTCGCCGGTTGTGGATGACAATGTTCTTCTTGGGATATCACTATTTCATCTTGATCGCTGAGAACCAGGTAAGCGGAACAGCTCTTATTAAGGGAGCAGTTCCAGCGGGTTCCGGTCCTGGATTTGTAAATCTTGCGATACCTATGGCCGTTGTACTGGAGAACTGTTTTCCCTCTACGTGACTCTATAAATAGACCTACATTAGTGGTTTGCTCTGTTAATTCTTCATCGTGTTCCGTCTGTTCTTCGTGTTCCATCTGTTCTTCTTCTTCCGACTGTTCTTCATATTCAAACTCTTCTAGGTACTGTTGCTCGTCTTTTAGTTGTTCTTGTACTAATTCTTGATACTCGTTGACTGTAGTTACTGGAACATACGATCATAAATACTATAAATCTTTATCGACTGTGCTGATGCTTTACTCATTTTAGACTAGTATATTTCGTAAAAAAAATTGTATCTAATAATGACATGCCTTTTGTAATCGCGAAAAGAAAGCTCAGTAAGATTTCTTTAATGCGTTTATATCACCAGCAGAACTTTCTCTGTAATTCTTACGGATCAGGTAAGGACTTGCAAGAAAACGACAAATAAAAATCAATATTTTATTAATTTCACAACAAAATGAAATGAAAAGAATTGGTACTTTCTTCAACGAGATCTCGCTGTGGTTAACAAAATCAACTAACAATGTATATGGACGTTACATAATTCTATCTTGAAAAACACGACAGAAAATAGGCTCATGAGTGTGAGCGTTCGCCATAAGGACAACTTCGTACTTGTCATTGACATGGACATACACGTCGCATTTGCTGTTGTTAGGCTCGTTACACACCCATCTTGGCCATTTTGTATCTTCCTCCACACCATACTCCTCTTTAAAAGTATATCCATTAATAATGAGCAAGGTTCTACCCGTAGACAAGGTGACTACTGAAACTGAACAAAAAGAAAGTGGCAACTAAATCGAAAATAATAAGAAAAGCTTGGATATTGGAGAATCCAAATAATCTATTGACAAAACCGTTTGACTAATAACAATATACTATACAGTTGCAACTGCCAACTACATAGCGCAATCTTAAATACCTACACAATTTACAGCATCTAAGATTCAAAATTGCCTCTTACAAGGATAACACATTTTTATTGATCATTTTATACATTATTTACAAATAATGAATACAAAATAGCCAACGTGAACTTGAAGGTAGGTATTATTTCAAACGCTGGATATTCATGATTCCCCCACGGGGTAAAAGGGCCGGAAACTCTAGAAAACGACAAGTATTCGATGTGGCGAACGCTTGCAAAGTCTTTTACGTCTGCTGTCCCAAGCTGGTTCTTTATTTTAAATGTAAAAAAAAGTTTGCTGAATCTGCCTGAAGTTCTCTGGAGGGAACGAATTATGTACTTACTCGAAAATAAAAAGTTACGTTCGCACGGACGTGAAAATATCGCTGGGAGATTTCTCCGCGCATTGTATCTTGAACGTACTTTTTAACACCGTTGGCTGATTTAATTCATCAATGGTTATAGTTCATCACCAAGTTTTACCATTACAATGATTACAGATGTAAGAAATAATTGACAGTTTAGTTCTTGGCTACGTTTATAAACTTCATCAGAAATGGTTCCAATGCAAAAGTGCACCATGACATAAAGGGACTATAACAAACAAAATTAAAATCCACATAGAATTGAGTCCTGATTTCCTATAATTATAAAGTCAAAGTATCTTTATTGTGGGCATATTTAAGTTACAGGTCTTAACAATATATTAGAGTATCAATATGTCCTGCCTTATAGGCATACAATAATTATGTAGGTAGATATTGGCATAAAAAATTTGGAATTATTATAGATGGTAAGTTATTATAAATGTAAAAGTACAGTGAAACTATCACATGGTCAATACTAATGCATGTCAAATACGGTGAATCTAATACATGGTCAATACTTATATATGTCAAAATACAGTGGAACTAATAATGGTCAACAATTCAGGAAATCTTGGATCGTGTAGAATGCTTTATCAATTAAAAATGTTCGTAATTTATTTTTAAACAAGGCGGTTCATTTTTTGTTTTTTATAAGGCGACTTAATGAAGGTCCCATCATTTTGCACTAAATAGAGAGGCGGACTATGGTTATGATCTCTGACATAAGCAATGATGTGATGATTATCAAGTAGGACCTTTGCCCTGCAACCGCCCATGTTCCTTTTGGAGCAGTACCAGTATCTAGTAGTATCTTTCCTAGCTTGGCTAAAAGTATAGTCCTCTATCATCAGGAGAGAATTTTTCCCGCGTCCAGATGGTATGAATTTGTAGTCTAAACCTGAAAACATATTGGTTGTAAAAATGTTAAGTGTGGTTAGATATAGACAGATATATAGTATAGGGACTGAACCTACCTATGTTTGTTCTTCTTAATTTCGCTTTCAGCAGGTAAATAAAACACCGCCATTTATCGAATTCAGGTAGGTACTATAACAGTTAAGGTGAATGCACTAAAGTAGCCCGCGAAATACGAATTGTATAACATTTTTTTGTGCTATTTACAGGTCAATGTTATATTAAAATCGTTTCGCGACCGTAACACGAATGTATTACAGTATAAAACTCATCAATTCAACCCTCTAAGTTCAATGACGTTTTTTTCGTTTTTATTCCATTCAATGAACTTAAGAGGGTTGTATTGATGATTTTAATTATTACAATACTGTAGTTAAAGCCTTATTTGTTACGGTCGCGAATCATATTTCAATCAACATACAATCTGACATTGACTAACACAATATGAATGTCGCTAGCCGCCTTAGCGCAAACCCCTTAAACAAATAACTTCATGTCCTGTAAAATGTGTCGAAAATAAGCTGATCCTTTGGGGAACAATTTCGACACTGAGATAACATTTTTGTACTTGTCTTTAACCTCTAAGTCCCTGAGATACCACATTTGGTATAGACACAATGGTTTTTAATTGTGTCTGTAATTAGCGGCATTCAACGGGTTAAGGTAACTTAATATTAGTAAAAAAAAGGAGAATCAAGCACCAAAAAATCTTATCTATAATCTTTTATCTTAGTAAATCTTACGAAAAAACAAAGAACTCTGTATCGAATTATCTAATAGAGTTAATTTGGTAAAAAGTCCAGCTGCTTCTTGCTACTTTGCTACCACCGTACTGTCTACAGCTACACGGAACGTCATTTTTGTCTACTCTTCCGTCGACAAAATGGTGCTCCTGCTAAGGCTGCAGCAAGCTTGGTACTAAACTATATCATGACTAAAATGGGACTGGGCGGGTCACGCCATCCGCATGCACAGTGACCGCTGGGCAATAGTCTCCATATAGTGGGTGCCTGAGGATGGCGGCACTGCCGAAGAAGACCCAAGAAGTGGCGAGACGACCAAAACGCAAGGCAAGGGTTGGATCGAGGTGGCTTTGGAAAAGGATGCCATGAGGGATGACGGGTGAGGCCTTTGTTCAGACGTGGGACAGTGTAGGCTTATTGAAAAAAATAAGTTATGAGGTTAACGGTAGATACATATCTTAGTCTAGAATAGCTTGACTAGTATATGTATAGGCTATCTTTAAGCTTTTTAACGAGATTGTTTTTTTTTTCAGAATCTCGTAATTATCAGTAAATTAAGTGGGCAATAAAAGGAAAAACCAAGCAGTTTAATAAAAGTAACGCACAATAATTAAAAAATAAACAAACAATAAACATACACAGTTATTAAGTCATGTAAAATTTAATATTTAAATATAGTCACTCTCGTGTAGTTTTTCAGATCCTATAAACTTGTCTAAATAATTATTTAACAAATGACACGACAGATATAGTTTATTACGTTGTATACAACTAATTTATAAATACAAAATCTAACTGAAAAAAAAACAAAGTTCTTCAATGGCAATAATCAGTATCAATATTTATTTTTATTTTACAAAAGTATGACCTGGCGAAAATATCTATGAAATCCCTAATCCATTACTCTATAGGTTTGAAAGCAATTGCGATCGACTCTACTTGGATACTCTCCCCCTCTCCCTACTTTCTACCAGCATATTCCACTATCAAAACTGAAAGTTGGTAAATGATAAACCAAAATTATATTTTTCAACATATTTCCGCCAAATAGTAGGTACATTTAGTGCCAATTTCAGCAATAAAATAACACAATCAGCACTTCGAAATCGTCGTCGAGCTGCGTTCAACTGTCAGTGTCAATATTCCACGACAATGATGACACTGACAGCTCTTGAACGTGGTTTAAATGTGCTGATCGCGTTAAGATTCATTCGCGAAATGCGCCTTAAGTCCATAGGTGCTTTAAGTATGTATAGTAAAATCTTAAAATATAAAAATACTTTTGATAAGTACATCATTAACTTATCCTATATAAACAGAAATACCCTGAACATTACTTTCATACAAAATCCATATAAAACTAAAATTATTTCTGGAATATTCATTGACGACAACCTATTCAAAGTTTTGCAATAAAAAATGAAGTTTGAGGCGGATAGCTTAATTTATATCAAAGCTACACATAGTAACTGAATAATTTAAACCTTGTCAAAGTAACTTAAGGAATAGTTTCCATATAAAGTCCATCAGGGGTCTTCTCATATACAGGGGGTGTGTGCGTATGTTCGTTGGATACACAGACGAGTTCGTAGTCATCGTTGACACAGAGGCAGACGTTACATTTCCACCTGGTTCGTCCCGAACAGTACCATTGTTCGCCTCCAGTCATTGGTGCAGGGTTGGTGAAGGAGTATCCATTGAGCATCAGCAAAGTAGCGCCATCTACCGCTGTCACAACTGACACTGGAAGGTGATGGGAACTTGAATAAAAAACTAGAAAACTGAAAAGTTTACTATATTTTTGAAGCTGTCCCATTCATACGGTGTCGACAAAAATAACACATTTATTCGATACTGCAGTTTTATACCTTTATGGACGATAAATTTTGTTATTAGGAGCGTGTTTCGCAATGGTGGTTCTGTATTTGGAGGTATTTGCAGGTTTTCCCTGCAGGACAGGAAAATGAGTTATACAACAAACCTTTTTGTCGTCGTTATTTTACTTACAAAGCAAGACTTTTGTTCTCCGCATGGGAGATTGCTTTTTGCCACCCTTTGCTTTATGACTTTTATGAGAGCAAGCACTTCCTACTGTGATAGGCTTGATTCCCATCTTTTTATCACAGTTTGGGAACGAAAACCGTGATAAAATGCGTGACACAAGCCATCACAGAGGCCGTGCTCGCCCCGCTGATAAATTTTATTTTATTTAAAACCCCTTGACTCAACTGCAATTTATGATTTGGGATAGGTAGTGAAAAAACACAGACAATGCATTATTTCCCGCATCACCTACTCATTAATAGAGTCATAAAGATCAAGGCTCCGGCAGAAAGGCGCGGCGCGACGGTGCCGCGTGATTCCGGTAGAACGATTTCCATATAAATTGTTTTGCTACAGTCGTGTCGCACCCGTCTGTGGGGGGCCTTAAGTTAATAATACTACTTAGTATAAAGGGATTAATAAAAATGCAAATAGTCACGCAAAACTAAGTTTATTCTATTAAAAATATAAGAAAAATAAGTTTATTTGATTTAAATTTATCTTATACACACCGTTGTATTTATTCGTAAAATATGACTGAAACATAAAACTAAAATATTGAAGTAGGTAGTTGTATATAAAAGACAAAGCCTCTAGTTAGAACTTTAAATATATTCTAAGTTACAAAAACCTTACGTTTATCGCTGTGCGAATTCGCGTGCATAAGGTACACCTCTGCCAACACTTCAGGCAATTAAGGCGTAATGTTATGTCTATTTTAAATTGATGGTGGTAAACGTTTGTTTAATTTTTAAATAAATTATAGGACTTCACATTCACAGGCAATTACGAAAATGCAAGCAAAAAGTGCACGGTTCCAAATAGTAGGTCCTATGGAGAAGAACCGGCAAGAAACTCCATAGGTAAGTTAAAAAAAGTCTGAATACATCTAAGATACTTACAACTAAAATCTATACTAATATTATAAAGCTGAAGAGTTTGCTTGTTTGTTTGTTTGTTTGATTGAACGCGCTAATCTCAGGAACTACTGGTCCGAATCGAAAAATTATTTTTGTGTTGGGTAGCTTATTTATCGTGGGAGGCTATAGGCTATATAACATCACGCTACAACTAAGAGGAGCAGAGCAGTAATGAAAAATGTTGCAAAAACGGGGAAAATTTATTCCTTTTAAGAGTTTCCGTTGCGTGCGCTGCGTAAACGGTTAAAGTAACGAAAAAATAATGTATGACGGAATTGTTCCTCTTAAAAAGTTCTAAAAAAAAGTCCGCGAGAGCATATGTCTATCTTTTAAGGTTGACTCACTATAACTCAAAAGGAGCGAGCAGCAACGAAAAATGGACGAAAACTAGCAGGCAAATCGATGCGACGGGAAGGGTCAGGGGAGCAAAAATTTGACGCGTACGAAGTCGCGGGCAGAAGCTAGTATAATATAATTTGATTTTCTCGTTTTGATATTTGTTTAAAAACAAAACCATGTTGAAAAAACATCTTATAGAACGACTTACACAACAATTTACAGAACTTAGAAACTATACTTACGACAAAATAACATTAAACAAAAAAAAAAACAAGGCCTGTAGGTATTGTTATCTACTTAAGACACGATTGATTCATTATTAAAATGTAAATATTAATTACTATGGCTTCTGGGAAACTGACCCATCTGTCAGAACTTAATAATAATTTATTTTAAAAAACACACTGCTTGTAAATAAAACTGTTCAGAGGTAGTTACGTAAAATCGAGTCATTATAAAATATTTCTATTAACTTTAGAGAATTAACTTTTTATAGATGACCATTTATAACATTACCTTTTATAGAATTACCTTACAGAATTACCATTTATACAGAATTACCTTTCATGGAAAAAGCCTTTTAAATACGATTATGTACTCAACAAAGGTCACTTGATCACGAAAAAGTAAAAACTTGCTACAAAGCGGTTAATAAGTATCTATTGAAAATACACAATTACTGACTACATAATTTGTTTAGAAATATAAGAGGGTATAAGTACTTATAGCATAAAATCCTTTAACCTTCACCATTCAAATTAAATTGTAGTTCCTAGAAGGAACTTTTTTCTATCAACTAACTGTGAACGTACTATACAAAATAGCTGTTTAATTTTAATAGAAGCATTTTTTTCATTATTAAAATAATTTTCTTTTGTAACCTCGCTCTTAATACAACGACTTATGTACTAAAATAAACATGCTTCGGTTTCCCCTCACTCTCAGGTGGTTTGTGGGAGTGTGTGTCCTTAGTACTGACTACATTCAGGTTATCATCTGTGGTCATACGTGCTTTACATTCTTCACTCTTACTCGAAGTACACTTCCAGACAGTGCCCTTCTTTGACTTCGCACTCCGTGAATAAGTATAAGATTTGTAAAGGAGAACATACTTTCCCTTTCTTTTTGTCTTTATGAGTACGGGGCCTGAAAGAGAGAACAATATTAATATATATTTGATAAGTAATTACAACGTTAGTAGTTACAAGGAAAATAATAAGGTATAATAAAAACTCATCAAACTCTAACAGGTTGCTTATAATTTCAAAACAGATATTCCAATATACGGCGTGAAAAATACCACCATGATGTTCAAAAACATTTTTACCTTAAAACGTTGGTTATAACGTTTTTATACCAATATCACTTTTTGCTCACAATTAATTTTTTTAGATTGAAGAAACATTAATGCTTAAAGCTCCCAACGACAGGCGCAATGCGACGGTGCGCCGCGATTTTAAATAAGTATAACAAATTTCATGAAGTTTTCATTTAAATTATTCTACTGAAGTCGCGTCGCGCCTGTTTGCGGGAGCCTATATTTGTTAACAGTTTGTGAACAAACAAAGTGCAAATAACGAAGATTAAAGAAGATTAGTATGTACGGGTACCAAGTGTCAGGTAGGCACAATGAAACTTCAAACTTAGAAATCACGATTATTTAATTAATTTAGTATATTTTATGCAATTAGGTAAGATTCGCTACGTTTAGGGTAGTACCTAAAAACTTTTTGTCTTACTCACATACCTACTTTTAATCTGAGATAAAATACTATTACATAATATATTTATTTAAATATTTTAAAATTAATAAATAAAGCTATAATTATAAACACTCTTACGAACTAATGACTAATACTGTCCTTCTTGAACATGAGACAAAAAATACTAAAAAAACTATTCAGACTGGCAGGGACATCTACGCGATGCCTGCCATGGATTCAGTGCATAATTCTGAAAGCCCCGGCGTTGAGTCTTTTTTATTACAAAAAAAGTTAGCCTTTCCACATATTTTGACCGTACCGTAGGTATCGCACTTTTCTATGAAACAACAGTTTTTTGTTTGGATGCCTGACGAAAATTTTTTACGCTATCCCTAATTTTTTTTTAGAACCATGTGCTGAATTCATGGTTATAGTTTGTGCGTCAATATCCCTAACACCCTGTACATATTATTATATTACTTAATGCATTAATTGCTGATTCTTACTAAACATAAAAACTAGGTGTTAAAATAAGTAATCAAATTCATTCAATTTTTTTATTAATATAATCATACAGTAAGTACTTACTTTCATTAAATTAATAAGTACCTAATTATTGCTTGAAGATTAATTACCATCAATAAAAAGTTTTGACTTTGTATAAAAGCGGTAAAAATAAATAAATCCATAATAATATTGTATTAAAACCTATGTATATAACCTATCTATATATATCTCTGCTATTTGCAGCTAAAATAATTAATTAGATATGGCATTACACAGACGGCGATGTCTTTATGCAAATTGCAAACACTCCTAACAGCCCGATCATACGTACAGTATGTGACAGCTTTTACCTGACCCACCCTGCCATTGGCTACAATGTGGGTCAGGACATCTATCACAGAGTGTACATACGGCTACAAGTTAAGCTATACATCCGGTATAAGCTGACATCTCACTATACAACCACACCACATCGCAGCGACAAAATACGGGCAAGTAGTGGTTACGTGTGAATACTGTCGCTGCAGCTTCTTGCAGTTGAGTTATATCGTAGTAACTACAAAATCAAACTAAACGGTCGACGCAACGTTTTGTTTGCGATAAAGCCGGCCGCTAGTGCGTGTTCTCACTAGTTGCATTGTGGCTGCGACGTTGCCTTAATGTGGTCAGTATCGCCTACAAAGTTGAATTTGACGGCCAAATGTGGTCCATGTGAGTAAACTATTCACGTGTTGTCGTTGTGGTGTGGTTATTTCCTGCCAGGGTCGCGAGATTTGTTCGAAAGAGTTACCATGGCCCTGGCATATAGGCAGGCAATTGAAGGAACACAGGTGGGTTTTAGTCAGTAAAAGTCTGACACACCCTCCCACTCCGGCCAGAGCGAGAGACGTCATTTGATGATTTCTCACCCACAAAAAAAGTGTGGTTATTTGTGATCGAGTTCTTAGACATGATACACTGAGATCATTATTATTAACTAGAAAAAACATTATCATAGCCTTTGTCTACACAAGTCCATCATTCAACTGAATCAATTTGATGCCGTGGTTGTGATCACCGTATACTTGCAGCACTCTATTATCAAAATCTGTAACAACGTTTACTTTGCACTTCTTCGAGTTTCTTGAAGAGCAGTACCATTTTATTTGTGTATCTCTTCTTGATAAATAACTCTTGTTATAGGTGTAATTTTGGAAAACCAATTTTGGCTCACCACGGGTTGATTTGACCACATATGCTGGAAAATCAAGTTTTTTATTTTTTATTAATAAAAATGTGAGGTGACTTTAAACAACTATTTGCTTAAGTAGTTAATTTTTTAATTTCTTTTATTTAATTTCAGAGGAGTATAACTGAATTGCAGGTGTGTTTTTGTCACATTTTGCCGTATAATAAATATTGTACCGAATCTTTTGGAATACGTTCACACGGACGTAAAATTATCGCGATGACATTTTCTCGCATAGGTACTGAATCTTCAATGCACTGGTGCAATTTTAGGTTCACCACCGTAACAGCGACAGTTGTAAATCCAGTGCACGATAAAATCCTACCGCGATATTTAAACGGTCGTGCGGACATGGTCTAAGTCTTTTACAGTTGCTGCTGACGTATTTTACTGTTTTTTTTCTTTTCCGCATCTCTTTAATTTTCGCCACTTGGCTGAAAGTAGATCCTTGATAGATATTTAAGAACCTGAAATAAACAAAATGAAGTAACAGTTTAATTGTGGAAGTGAGTAGTATTCACTTTCATAATTAAACTGCACGGCGAGTGGTCCAGGATAAAATGATATTCATAAATTTTATTGCAATCAAGATATTTAATAATTTTTTAACATAAACAACAGTCTTCTAAAACATTTTGGTAAATCAATTAATCACAGTTATTTTCGTCATCAATAAAATACATTGCCCAAATTAACTTAAAATAATCCTTAGGGAAACGGAAAATAGTCTCCACAAAAAGACATACTTATAAGAAACATTAAACAAAACGACCAAGTTCGTTCCTGTCAACAAGTAAAGCGACATACACACGGACGTAATAAAAACGCGGCGGGAGTTTTTCATGCATTCAATTTTCAAATCTCGGTGTTGAACCGAGCATTGATAAATCTAACAGAGTGCAGTGCGAGTGAATCACTGCTAGAGCATGAATCTCGGAATATCGCAGTATCGGAATCTCGGAACGTATGTTCCGGTATTATAATTCCGATACTGAGTGATCCAATATCGTCGATATCAGACAAACTTTTTGAGTTTTAAATTAAACCTACGTATATTTTATCTTTGTGTGTAGCGCCGTATTCTTGTTGTCAGCTTGCTAAGCATGCGATACAAGAGCTATAATAGTATTGTTTGTCTAGCTCACTCTTAACCTACGCCTGTACTTCTTGCTTATTCGCACAAACGAACAAAATATACCGTCAATCAGTTGCGCTCGTAAACCGTGTAAGTTAAGACGTGTTTGTGTTTTATTTTGCTAGTGTGGCTACATGCAACGTCACTTTAAAAGATGTTAGTACAATTTTTATCTAATTGTTGTTTTCCAATTCAATATAAATAATTGTTGTTTTCCAATTCAATATAAATTTCTGTCTTTAAATGTTTTTATAATTGTGCTACCTCAAAATAAAACAACGCAAAAAAATATTATTTCGTTAAATAATCGTTTCGTACTCGTACTGGAGTACGAGATTTTGTGATGTTGAAGTGTTGGAACACTTCAACATCACAAGAGCATACGACAAAACTAAAGAAACGAAAACAAATGACTGAGAACTTGAGGTCTTCAGAACCAATGGAAGCTATTGTTTCTCGAATGACTGCTTTAAATGGTGCAAGTTTCAGATTCTTTTCTGAAAGTCAAGATCTCCGGCAACTCCTCAACAAAAGTTGATACGACTTACCGAAAACGCCAAATACTATTGCAAAAATAGTTCTTTAACATGCCGAACAAGTCAAATGTGAAACAGTGAAAACCATTACGCTCATGAAGGAAAATGGAGAAAAAATTACAATGACTCTCGACGAGTGGACTTCTCTTCGAAACAGGAGATATATGAACATAAACCTTCATTGCAGAGCTTTTGGAGGTTTTGAATTCAAGAATCTTGGACTCGTCAAAATAACGGGGTCCATGCCAGCTACAGCAGCTCAGTCTTTAATATGCGAGCATCTTGCCAAATTCAATATCGCCCTTGAGGAAGATATTATTACAGAATACGATTTAAAAATTAAAGAATACTATTTAACAATGATTTTTATTGTATTTCATTCAACTTCATACCGAATTTGCAATTGAAATATGCAACTTCTAATGAAATTACGAAATTCCGATGTTAATATCGGAATTCCGATATTGAGACCTAATATCGGAAATCAGTATCGGAATTGAAAACCTTACGATATTACATGCCCTAATCACTGCGCGTCGAAAAAACACAGTGTTTAATTTTCTACCCTCACCTCGGCGCTAAGCAGTGAGTTGAAGACATAGTGCGCGAAAACTTCCCATCACGATTTAATTAAGTACGTCCGTGTGAATGGGGACTAAACGGGGCCGATAGACCAACTTTCGTCTTATAAGTACAGGATGGTAGGGACTTTGAGACGTAAACTGTTATCATATATTCAGTATGTACAGACGTCAGCACATCAGGGTACCCAAAACTGCCAAATTCTCCCAATCAACTTTGAACCTAATGCTTTAGTGACAACGTTGAAAATTTATTAAAGAAATTTGACAGATTGTAGTAGCTCAATGTGCTGGCGTCTGTACATGATTTTGAACCCCCCAGACGAAATTTTTCGTCTATCGAATCGAATATTTTGACCGTGCAGGTACTGCACTTGTCTATGAAACGGCAGCTTTTTTTATAACCGAAGAAATTTTTCTTGGGTCTACAATCATGTGCAGAATTCAAGGTTTCAGTTAACGCGTTGATGTCCCTAGCACTCTGTATAGATTATAAAAAAACAAACGACATAAAACCTATTAAAAATACATAAATGAGATCTTTCAATAAGATGTGTCAATAAAGGTTTATAACAATGAAACCTTTAAAGAGCATCTTTGCAGCTCAATGAGAAGCGGTTAAAAAAACTTAATATTAACGAGTAAATAGAATTTCCAGACTTGACCCCAAATTGACACAAAATTTTACGTTTCTTTGGCAGAAACGGCAGGATAATTGCTTAATATACGAACAGCAGGAATTCCTTTTGGCAGTCCAACGACATTCATTGCATTATTTACGTTACTGAGTAGACACATTTTTAAACAATATGAAGCAATGAATTAGCAATATATTTTTAATTAATCAGATTGTGATTGATAGTTTGTTACGAAATTAGGGTGCTTGTTACAAACATAGGTATATAAAAAAGTAATTATAGTTTTGAAATCATAGGTTTGAATGTAAGGTTTGCCGTAAACATTAAGGTACTCCTTTATAAAACATATTATACTTTCTAACTCGACGATTTAATCGTAGACGTTCACATTCACGTCCATAAAAATGTGTGTAAATACGCGGACGTTATAAAGTTATCGTGGACGGAATTTTAAAAGCGTCTTCATATATTTCCAAACATTCATAAGTTGTTTTTTTTTTTTTATAAAAACCACAAAGGCAACGCCCCTACATGCAACAAGTCATGTTTTAAAATATTTCTTAAATTATCTTATGATTTGGAACAACAACAAAATTTAGGGTAACATCAAACCACTTATAAGTACACTAGTTATAATAATCTTTTATCAAAATAAAACCCTGCTAATCTATCTTCTCAATATATTTGTCGTCGTCTTCATCTTCGTCCGAATCCGTTGCTACGCTCAGCTGTCTCTTGGACAGCCTCTGATATTCACCCTTTTCATTTACGTAGAACACAGGAGGTGGATGAGTATGTTTATCCTTTAGCACACTAAACTTTCCTGTGTTACTTAGGGTAACTTGAGCTTTACATTTCTTAGAACATCGTGAGGAACAAGCCCAAGTAATCCTGTGTTTGCTTTTACAATTCCTAGCGAAAGTATACTTTTCGAACACAAGCAATTCGTTTCCCTTTTTCGACGCTATAAAGTGTATTTCTGGAACAACGCAATTAATTTTCTTTGCTTAGTTCTAGTTATTTCTGGATGGAGTCAATAATTAAATAAAAGGCTTTTATAAAACATTGTTATACAATTTATTAAAGAATTAATTTTCAAAAACCAACACCATTATCCTAAATTTGAACAATAGAATAACATCAAATATAATCTATATCAGTAGGCAGTTTAATTTTAGGGGGAGGATGAGTGTGATTGTCATTATATTTCGTTACCCTGAACGGTTGTTTATCTTCATTCGTGGAGACGTTTGCTTTACACCCTTTCTTGTGGTGACTGGAACACGTCCAGTAATTACCGTATTTCTTATAGTTCCGCCAGGAGTAAGTATACCCGCGGAAAAACAGCATACCTTGGCCCCTTCGATTTCTTGAAGGTATGATCAAAGCATCTACAAAATTAAAAATATGCTTAACGTGACGGCTAGCTATGAGATACCCTGAACTTTATTATTTTCTGAAGTGTGTTATGAAGATTTAGGTGAGATCCAAAATAAGAACTCCCTAATTATCCTTTTTTGCAAAAACCGTATACTCTCAGAGAAATCAATTACTTCTTATTCACCATCTTAGCGTTTTCGTAGCTATACTAAGGTAGGTTTCAGATGCCAGTGCTAACAGATCAGGCAGAATTGCATTATTTTCCGCCGAGGTAATACTCCATATACCACAAGCTCAACCTAGCAGGGCAAAATGGATACAATAAGATTGTTTTTTACAGTTCAAGCAGTGCGGTTTTGGAATGCCATGAACGTGTCGAAGATGCGTGCTCAACCAATGTCAATTTTTTTTAAATATGGCAAAAAACACTATCTCTCCTAAAATACCTTTTTTCTGTACACTTATTCCATGATTTTTATTGTACCTTTATATTTTATACATATGTACCTATAATATGTTTTATGTATGTGACTTTCCCTATTTATATAAAAGGGGGAACTGACTGACTGACATCAACGCACAGCCGAAACTACTGGGACTAGGAACGTGAAATGTTGCAAACTAGGTTTTTATACTGGGATCACTAAGGGTTTTAGGAAATTCGACTTTGAAGGGGATGAAAAGGTGGGATTTAGTTTGTACGAAAAATGATATTCCTTGAGCTAATAAACTTGATACTTGGTACGAATACTTATTACGTAAATCAAAACGAGTTTTTAAATTCCTTCGTAAAGGGGTTACAGGGTGTTAAAGTTTTAAGGGAAAATACGAAATCAACATGGACGATATTGCTGGAAAAGTGCTAGTTATATAATATGTGTAAATACTACTCTACATGCTACCTACCTGCAGTATTCTCTCCTTCTCCCTAAATCCATCAAAAGGCTGTCTTTAAAACATCACTTTTAACGATAAGACCGCCCATTTTCATCCCTTGTAAAATTTCTACATATTTTTGTATTTTTATGGTGTACATAATAAAGGGTATTCTATCTATCTACTGCAACCATACATTTGTCTGTCAACCAGGACGGAAAATTACGCCTTCCTATTCTAGGCTTGTGAGGTCGCAATTAGGAAAGCCCCATCTTCATCGTAGATCCAAAGATGAGGGTAGTTGACATTAGCCTTTGCGAACTTTCGCATATTAAAATGTGTAGTCATATTATGTGCTTTCTCTATTTGAATTCTAAAATATTCATAATATAAACCACCTTGATGTCTTGTGATATAAAATTAGGAATATTTACCTTATGCAAAATTGTGGATTAAATAAAAGAGCCGGTTAGTTTAATATCTTTTAATGGCACAATCTGCGCTAAATGTCTAAATCGTAACATTGTAGGTACACATAAACTACATACATTACACAATATTGACATACCTTATTGAAAACCACTCTAAAACGACGAATATAATATTTATTATTAAAAAAAACTACATTTTTTAAATTTATTAAAATTAACTCTCTCGTGTATTGTATTACAACGAGATGTTTTACATACGTTTGAATAAATGCATATTATTATCATGTACATATACTTGTTACTTAAAAAGCTTTTTATCTGTACTTACTAGCTGTAAATACTTTAAGATAATATGTGAAACAATCATGAAATTAAATAATTAAAACAAAAAATAAATCTTACAGCTGCCACTATCCACAAAAATACCATCGAGATCATATTTACCATCAACTCTTAATATTTTCGTTATTGCACACACCCAACATTAATGGATCATGCTACCTTTTATTACACATATTAAAACAATCATACTATTCAATATCAATACTATAAAAATCGCTGTGAGCAAGCATACGGAAGAAATAGGAACAGTTAAAAAATATCACATTTTTTGCATGACATAAAAAAAAACAACACCACATATAAAATATTTAATCAAATCAATTAGGGCAGAATTGCATGTCGCGCACTAATTCTAGGTCTGCCCCTTTTCCTGATGTGCTTATGAATTATGCCAACCGGAGTTTGAATGATCACCGGCTGCGCATGGTTGTGCATGCCTCGTATTTGCGTTATATTGTGAGAGCAGTCCGTCGTGAGGATGGAGGGGCACTGGCTTCTTCCGTACATGACACAGTACCAAGTCGTGATTCCTTCCCTATTGGGTTTGCATTGCTGACGGTACAGAAGGCCGTTTAGGAATAACAGTTGAGCGCCACGTGTTGTTCTCACGTATTTAGCTGTAAATATTTAACATATTAATACCATGATCCTTTCTTATAAAAGCAGTTTTTTCTGTATTGTTGCAAGTATAAAAGCCAGGAATTCACAAAGCAACAATTGATTTTGCAGGCATCCGTCAAAAAATTGATCCGTGTTGGCAACATTGCTGCTGTTGTGACAGGTTCCTAAACATGTCGGATGTAACTTGTGGTGCATCAGTTGTTGCTTGTAGTAGGTACCTGGCTTTAGAACAGTGTTGTAAGGTCACTAAAACTCTAAATAAGTTACCACTTTCATCTGCCTTCTCACATAATCAAGCCCAAATTCAGCGCTTGAAAGTGGTGACTTGATTCTATAACAAGATCTACATATGGGAACAAACTACATTAATACTCACTCGTATCTACTGTTGTACCTTGACTTTATTAGTGTTGATGCTTTTGCAAGCACTGCTAAGAACTATTATGAAATACTGGAAAGGTTTAGTTCTATAGGTATCAGTTTAGCCAATATACAGCTACGTGGAGCGCTGGGGTTCCAGAAATGCCCAGTCCAGTAAAATCCAAAAGGGCATACTGCCAATAAGGCCTTCTGAATACCGACTTTGATATTTATATCATACTTACCTACGTTAATTTTTTATGTCATCATAATCAGATATAGGTGGCGTCGTTTTTACATAGCTACAATAATGTATTAAATTCACTACACATAATTATATTAATAGGGGAGCACAATATGTTTTTAGCAAAAATAAAATCAACGTAAGAATTAGAATAATTGAAATAGAAGATTTTTTTTAAATAAAAATTATATATATTTTTATTGGGACTTCAAAAATATAAATTATAGTTTTTTAACTTAACAAAGGCTATAAAAATAAATAAAAATGAGTTTCTTGATGAATATCTAGTCAGTACCAAAATAATATTGGCTGTATTCTGATCATTCTTAGCAGGTAGGCACCAAAATCCATACTAATATTATAAATGCGAAAGTAACTCTGTCTGTCTGTCTGTCTGTCCCGCTTTCCTGCTAAAACTACTGAACCGATTTAAATGAAATTTGGTACACAGATAGTTTAGAGCCTGAGAAAGGACATAGGCTACTTTTTATCCCGGTAGTATGTTCCCGCGGGATAATTTCCGACCTCCACGCGGGCGAAGCCGCTGGCAAAAGCTAGTAAACTTATAAATAAGAAACACAGGTTAAGTTTTATCATCAACTTTATTAAAAACAATTGCTAAATTGAATCTTATCATATCTTATATCTTTAAACAAGCAATTCTTGTATATATATATATATATAATCTGAATCTCGGAAACCGCACCAACGATTTTCATGAAATTTAGTATACAGGGGGTTTCAGGGGCGATAAATCGATCTAGCGTTCATTTGTATAAAATGACGTTTTATTCGTGTTTTCAATGACCAGCTTTATCGATAATCAACTTGAACATAAACTTATTATTTTAAACACAATTTACCAAAAAATACCGAGCATAGCTCGGTCATCCAGATATTAAAAGTTTATTAGAGACCAAAACATATATTCTTAACTGGTGTATGAAAATGACTTCAATATTGACAAAACAATTTTTATTTTGTGTTTTTAATTATATGTAGCTTTCTCATTAAAACCAATTGTTATTTTTATACTTACCCTAATTAAAAACAAATAAAACCTACATCCTGAATCGTGGGCTGTAGTTAAAAGAAACACACATAATTATTCATTTTGTTTGTTTAGTATTCTTAACAGAGGAAGTATAAACCGCTCGTGGGCAAAGGGCCATATTTATACGAGTGACTCAATTTTTTTAAGTGACAAAAATAAGTCTGTTATTTATTAGTATTACTAAGTGAGCGAGTGATGAGAAATCAACAGAACAGCAACTTACAAACATTAATTTGAGTTAAGTACTTAAAATAAAAAATTAGAAGCTTCATAATATTTAAGCAACCTAATATTTGTTTGAGTTGTCAACATTACGTCCTGCATTTTTTTCAATATTTGGCAAATGATTTATCCTGAGCCGCATTTTATCTTAAATAGAGTGTTTCAAATAGAGAAATCATTTGAAAAATACTATAATGAGCAGAGCCCTATGAGCTCACATTTTTTGAAAATTTTCTGCTTTTGCCAAGAAATTTACTTTAATTAATTGCCAATTGCATTATTAGCCAACAAATTTAATTATTTAAGGGTAGGTAATTAAATGAAACAATTTATTCCGAGAAAATAAAGCAATAAGCCTTTCCAAATCAAATGAACAAAAAACAAAATAAAATAAGACGCTTCAGTCAACTAAAAACAAGTAATCTGCTTATTAAACTAAAACTTAAACTAAGCAACATTGATAGGTATGAGTAGCCCTACCACTCATCGTCACTGGTAAATAAGTGCTGGCTTTGTGTATATATCTGTATTGTTTTATAGTAGTACAGTAATAATTATTATTATTTTGTAGTTAACTAACAAAAATTGCCTCGTCCTTTCAGCTACTAACAATAACAAATAACAACTACCACAAAATGCCAAGTTCGACGGCTCATCTTGCTGTGCTGCCGTCAACACTAATAATATTTTACTTTTGAATTTTAATCTGAGTCACAAAGTGTTTTCATTACTATATCATGTCTTCCTTTCTTTTTTTTATCTTTGTATATTGGCATTTTGTATCTAGTTCGTTAATTTGTTATCCCAATCAATTATTGTTTCGTCGTGCTTTGTATGTTATGTTGCGTCTTTTGTGTGCATCAAATAAACGTTCTATCTATCTATATACTACGAGGGGCTGGCAGAATAGTCGACATCGGCTTGTTGCCAAGAGGAAAAAAAAAGTGCTGGCTTGGACTTAGCGGGACTGGCTCATTTTCTTTTTTGCCCAATGGGTATCATTTTTGCTTCCAGAGGTAGTGTTGTAAGTTTGAGCCGAATTGCTAGACCCAAAACGTGTTTTCATACATATTTATTGAAAAATTCGGGACAGTCGTCGTTTTCATTAAAAAATCGTATCAAAACAAAAAACAATAGCTCAAATACAACATCAGTAACCAATAATCATTAACAAAGCAGCTTACAAAACGTTGCTTAAAGTGAACTTTTTAGTAGTTTTTAGTAGTTTTCTTTTCAGTAAAACCCCAATTGGAAAAATTGTCTCTATCTTAACCTCTAAGTCCCTGAGATACCACATTTGGTATAGACACAATGGTTTTTAATTGTGTCTGTAATTACGGCATTCAACGGGTTAATATTGCAGTTGAGCTCTCTGTATTTCTAGTTGCTCACTTAGTAATTTAGTCGCACAGCTAGAATTTTAATATCTGAAATGGATTAATCACAACCCACTTTTTGTAAGCTCGTTCTGAGTTTTATTAGTAGTCAATATTCGTCATTAGTTTAGTTAATTTTCTGCTTATTCAAATTCATACCACTCAAATTATTAAAACAGTATTTCATGTACAGTGGCTAAGTTTTTATTATTCGATAGTTTTATAAATCCCCTTATAAAAATATAAAAGAGCACTCACCGATTCCATGCTGATTCGGCTTTTGGTTACCATGCAAGAGTTACCTGAAAATAAATAAACATTTTTAAATATATTCAGTACACACATACACCTACATTTAGGGGGTAGAAATTACACTTGTGATTTCTACGGTTGATCAAGATGTGGACTAATACAAAAGTATAGAAGAAAAATAATTGTTGCACAAACCCCAAATAAATGGGATATGGGCGGGAGAAAAGTTATTTTGTTGATTTATTACTAACAACATTCCTTAATTTTGTTCAATGTACGCATCATGCTATTCATTACCAGTTTCAGCTGACCTTGCATTGTATACATTTTTTGTGCAATGAGAACTCAGCTTATACTGGAAATGTATAGCTAGATTTATCAATGTGCATATACATACATCCATTTCAAATGTAATAATTATGGAAACCATTTCTGGTTTATAAGCCAGTTACATACTACAAATAAACTTCAACTAGTATTATGCTTTCAACATGTCCCTCCAAATGTGACTATTAAACAATAAGGAATTCATTCAATAAAGACAACACTGTGTTTCATCAACCATAGCTATCACAAATAGAAACGTTGAATATGATGACCTTCGAAGAAAATGATGCATTCAAAGTATGACATCATCGATCACATATAAATAACTAGATACACAATCCCGAGCAAAAGTTCTCCTAAAACTGTCATCAAATTACGCACTTGTAATGGTAGTTGAAATAAATATACATTAATGTAAATTCAACCTTAAACGCAATGTTTAAAGTTTATTTCACAAAGCTATATACAAAAAGCAATTAATTTTTACGACTGATACTCATTGTTCACATACATCAAAACAAATTCAACCTTACAAGCATGTCTTAAAGTTCGAATTAAAAAGTGCCAATAAATAATAATAAAGTTTTACGATCTAGGCTCTCCGCTATGACAAGGAATGAGTGGAGTCGAACTGTCCAATATTTTTTATATATTTTTTTATATGTACTGGAATAATAAATGGCCTTTTTTAATTTCGATAAGGATAATGTAGTTTAAAAAATTGAGTACCTACGTATTAAAGCATATTTGATAATATTCTATGGTGTTTAAGAATAATGATTATAATTTACCTGAATGTAAAATGTTTTTGGATAGGGCACCACATCAATTTATTAATGAAACGAATAGTAAGAGTCATAATTATTTATTTATTCTTTATCTTCTTATTCTTTTGTTATACATATTTTGATCTTATTATTAAACTTACAGACTTAAAACTAATAAACTATTAAACTTACGTCGCAATTAGCGGTCACAATTTACCTGTTTTTGATTAATTTGACAATAGAAACGTGAAATATCGCTAACAAGTGACTTAGAATATTAATAATGAATTACAATTATAACACTGAATTTGATGTTGTAACCGTTTTAGGTGTAAAAAGCCATTTGGAAAATTTCCAATAACTATTTTTACATCCAAAACGAAATATTCGGTGTTAGGATATTATTATTGAATTTAAAATTAATATTTTAGGTCTTTAGTTACCCAGATTTCTTATTTCTATACAGTATATAGAAATAAGAATATATTGCCGAAATATTCAAAATAGCGAAATCATCATCATCATCATCATCATCATTTCAGCCGAAAGACGTCCACTGCTGGACATAAGCCTCCCCCAAGCACCGCCTCCTCGACCTGTTCTGTGCTTCTCGCATCCAACGCATTCCTGCGGCCTTCACCAGGTCATCGTTCCATCTTGTGGGAGGCCTTCCAACGCAAAGTCTTCCAGTACGCGGTCGCCACTCCAGAACCTTCCGACCCCATCGGCCATCTGTTCTGCGAGCAATGTACCCTGCCCACTGCCACTTAAGTTTGACAATTCTTCGGGCTATGTCGGTAACTTTGGTTTTCCTACGGATCTCATCATTTCTGATTCGATCACGTAGGGAAACTCCAAGCATAGTCCTCTCCATTGCTCTTTGGGTGACTTTGAGCCTTCTTATGAGGCCCATTGTGAGCGACCACGTCTCAGTACCATATGTCATCACTGGCAACACACACTGGTCAACGACTTTTGTCTTGAGACACTGCGGTAATTGGGACAAGAATATACCGCGTAGCTTCCCGAACGCTGCCGAATAGCGAAATATTTGACAGTTATTTGCGACGTTATCCACTTTCTGAATAAACGCTTTTAATTTCCTTGAAATAAAATGAGTTTATTATATAATCGTCTTTTCGATTGGTTTTTATTTTTTTCCGTATCTTTTTTTGCTATGTAATGCAATCTTATTTTAAGGTATCGTTCGATAATAGATTTTATTGTAATAATTCTATGATTATTGTCGTGACATTTGGAGGAAAATATGTCGACACCTAAAAATGATGATAATACCTTGCTACAAATTTGTGAAATATTTAAATTCTTTTTCTTGTCAGTACACGTGTAATGCCTTATTTCAACTTCTGTTTTTTTGCAAACAAGAAATACATCTAAAGATGAATAGAACAGTCCCCCCAAGTTTCGCACGTCAATTAGTTTGTGAAAATATAGCCTATCCTGAGCTAATAAACTATTTACACATGCGTCACATTTCATAATTTTTACTAAATGGCGTACCACGTTTCCAGCTATATATCCCACGATTTGGTCGACATATTCGGATCTACATTCGGATTCACTGAGCTCCAACGATAATATGTCACAGTTTTCTCTAATATGTGTGTCTTCTAAGTTATTACTGGAATTTATTATTTCTATTTCATTTTCTGCGCGATATCCTATTGAAGTTACATTAAGATTGGAAATTGTATTGTTACCACTTAAAATTGGAATATTTTCTAGCGGTATAGCATTTCCCGTGAACTTGCTATTTAACTCTAAATGCATTAGCATTTTTTTATAAGCGGACTTTAGCTGCACTGCATTAGGGTTATTGTTATGACCGCCATGACTTCGTAAATGACCGAAAAATAATTCTACATGATCTTGGCTAAATTTATAGGTTAGAAGAAAAGAAAGGGTACCAGATTCAACCAGAGTCCTGAATAAATATGTCAAGCTTTCAATGCAGACTAAAAGTCCGATCACACCTGTATTGGCTTGGCATTTCCATAACGGAATAATTTCCGAAGTGTAAACCACTCTCGTTTC
The DNA here is from genome assembly GCA_932294355.1 of Aporophyla lueneburgensis. Taxonomy (NCBI): domain Eukaryota; kingdom Metazoa; phylum Arthropoda; class Insecta; order Lepidoptera; family Noctuidae; genus Aporophyla; species Aporophyla lueneburgensis. The sequence continues at coordinate 6,577,865 of OW028742.1, forward strand.
GTTTTTTCTTTTTATAGTTTTTTTCCGTCGGATATCAACACATAAAGATATTAAATATTCTTTAGCTTTCACTAAATATGGCATTATTTGTTCAGCGTTACTAGCACTTAGTGGTTTTTGGTATCCGTGACCATTTAGATTCCTAGTATTTAATATGTCAAAAATATTATTTAAAATTAAAATGAAGTCAACTGTTGCACTAGACTCTTTAAAATCGGTAAGATGTAGATGCTTTTCACAAAATTCGATAGCTCTAGCCACACTTCGACTCAAAAGTTGCGTAGCTAATTTCACTTTCATTATTTCATTTCTAAATGCTACATGGCGGTGAGATAATTTGTTGGCAAGATGTAATCCCTTTTCTTCCTGTAAATGATGAAGACGACTTATGAGATTCCATCTTACAAGTTTCTGATTGGCATCCTTGATTATCTTTTTGGACTCAAAGGTATTACGCATAAGTTTAATCATGTGGCATGCATCTAGAAACACAACCACTTCGTAGTTGCCTGAAGGGTGTTTGAAATGAGTTTTCATTTTCGAACAATCATCAATGTTACACCCGAGGATTCTCATACAAGAAATATTTGTTTTACACCCATCAAAAGTCAACGATATCACTTTTACACCAACTGAATGACATTTTTCTAAAGCAATTTTAAGTAAATTGGCCTTAACTTCAGCTGTCAGACTTGAAATAAAAAAATATGCTAAAGGTATTTTAAATGATTCATTTACCCCCACTAACATAATAACATATACTTGACTGGCAATGTCATTTGTGTCGTCTGTGTTGCCAAGTCCCATGTCAATTAAACCCTCATAACGTTTACCCGTCCATATTTTCTGTTGTCGTATTGACATTTCGTCTGCAATTATAGCACCTATTACTTCCTTTTTTGCTTTAGCTGTTTTTTCTTTCAGTCTGTCAAACGCTTCTCCTGTAAAACCAGGTTCTGCATTTATACTTCTGTACCAGTTGCATAAAGTATTCGGATGAGGTAGGCAAGTGTCAAACATTTTTCGTATGTACTTATACGCAGCTGGCGAATAGAAATGCAGTGTGATGGCGAATTTTCTGGCACCTGGTGGATATTGAGAAAATGGCCTTTTTCTGCCTTTTATATTCTTTAAATACATAGCATTAAATGTGTCTGTAACTTCTATATGTTTAGATAAGTCATGAAGTAGTGATTGATCTACTGTTTGACGTTTATTTAATATAGACAAAACATCTTTCAAATTATTGTATTTTTTCTTTAGTCTAGTATTTCTTCTCCGTAAATTAGATATTTTGTTGTTTTTCACTTTTATAAGTTTTTTGCAAGCAAAAAGTTCCTTTTTGAGAACAATTTTTTTAGGCGTATCCAGAATTGAGCCAATGCTTAATGATGAAGTTGGGCTTTTGATAACTTCAGCAACTCTTGGTTCAATATTTATCTGAAATAATACAACTGTAATAAATCATGAGATAAAATATATATTTTTTATACCTATGTACGGCATACCATATTTTAAATAACTAAAAAGTAGTATGTAAAAACAAAACAAAAAAGACAAATTAATATTAACGTTTTCCTCAATCCCCGTGAAATTCATTAAGAATTGGAGTTTGAATTGGTCAAAACACAATATATAACTGTAAACAAATTAAAATATTATTGTTATATTTATAACTACTTACTTGTGGTTGCAAGCTACAATGTTCTATAGTTTTTTTATCAGAGGAAGACTCGTCTTGATCATGTTCATTTGCTTCCTACAAACAAAATACATTAATAATAATTAATCTAGGTACTATACAAATAACTAAACCCAATTTATTAAAATTTCACTTACTATTTGAGGTACAGCTGTTTTGTGTAGCCTTTTGATGCCTTTCGTAGTCACATATTCATCACTTTCTAAAAAATGCTTCGAGCATACAACGCTTCCTTGGGTCGGCTTGAAGAATTCTTCGGATCGTTGACGTGCTATTACCGAAATCCATTCTCCACACCTCACTGGATCTCGAGGAAAGCTTAAAAAAACTCATATCTTTAATTTTATGATATGCACTTAGTTAAAATCAAAACTATAAAATATTACTATGATATTGACAGAAACAGTTAGTAAAATTTTCTCACCAAACAAAAAAAACATTCTTTAATAAAAAAAGAATAAACACAATAGCGTCTCTACAAATGGAACAAAACCAACGCACATAACCCGAACATTTTAAGTGGGCATGCGATAGTATGATTAATAGATTTCGTAAGAGTTTTTACAATTGAGACGCTTTATAACTCCTGCTCTTTAATACGACTTAATTTAAAAAAATGATTTTCGATGATTTCTTGCCAAAATAGCAGCATTTATAATACAGTGATAACAATTATTTAATGATAATATTAATACTTACCGAAAATATGAAACTCCGTCCTTTTTTAGCGTCCGAGATGTGTGATTTTTACAGTTTTTAAACGAGCACTGAGGCATGTTTACCTTCCGAGCGTTCGAATGCTACTAAATCAAATGAGCACCCAAATGTTCAAGTGGGTGCTCATTTGGTGAGGCCATTTTTTGCCGCTGATTGTGTATCTAGTTCTTTATTAGTGATCGATGTATGACATTCATAAAAGATTTTATCATAATAAGACTGTTCAATATTACAATTGACTAATATCTAGTCTTGGGTAATAATAATAGAGCACAGAGTAACAAAATGTTGGCAAAAAATAAATATAGTGGGGCTTTACACTTTTTGGAGGGCTTTTTCATTATTAGTCGTTTTGATAGCATAAAGAATTAATGAATGCATATAAACTGAAAAATGTAGTTTAGATGTTACGTTTACACGTTATTTAAGAATTACAATACGTTGTACAACTATTGCGAAATATAGTAACATGTACCTGATATCAACGTCTCCACGAAAATGTACACGAACACAACACAACGCACTTAATTCACTTTCAACGAAAACATTAACCACACTGCACACTAACACTTCATTAATATTTGTTGTAAAATCACATGAAAGCTAAATAATACATATCAATACCAATAAAATAGTAAAAAGTGTCATCAACAAATTGGTCCAATTAAGAGATTTAGGTAAGGGTAATTTACAGAAATATTCACATTCAGGCACGTGTCCTACTACTGAATTCGTATCATTTATGTACACAAACATTTTGAATTCATTGAAATGCATCAAAATAAAATAGAAAACTAATTAAAAAACAAAATAAACAAGGAGTTTTTAAGGTTATGTCGAAGCGTCGAAGAAATGTCAAACGTGAAACGTCACTGGATGAAAATAGAGGTGAGTCGTATATACTGGTACAGGTATATATACCAAGTATGTGCTTCCCAGTACGGAGCCCGGGTACAGACCGGAATACTGGGTAAATACCTTGAAGGTATGACGTCATACGTATGGGCTAGTATGAAACGGACCGCTACCACAAGGTATCAGCCAGTTCGTGCAGCATCGGTCCGCCGAAACCTCCCGAAGCTACCCGACTGCTTACGGACGAACCCGAAGCGTCATTCGTGCTTTAGGAACGTTCGGACGATCTAATTCACGTGTAAAAAAATACATATGTCTACGTTCTTAAGGAATATAATTGCGTAATAATGTTATTGCATAAAAAATATTACGAATTTCATTTTTATCATATCAAAGAGTTTCTTAAAAATATATTGTGTGTAATAAAGTGATTTTTAACTACGCAGCTACTCTAGTTAGTCAGTTTAAATAAAATTAATGTTATTTTGCATATACTATTTAGTACTCACTAATAACCATCTTCATATCTCTTACTTGAAACGTCGTACCTACATAATATTGGAGGTATGCCATACCTATCGCATACGTTTACTTAACGAAATCATAACACACCCAAATACTTACAGGTATTTTGAAACCCGGTTTTTGGTCCAGGTATTTGGCGATACCCATACCTTGAAGGCCGGGTATGGAGATTGGCAGGTATGTCTCATGTCTAGATGAAAAACAGACTGCAACAGACGTGACGCCGTATTCACGGATTATTATTTTTACTTTATTTATTTGTATAGTATAAGACATAATAAAATCACGAAAATCGACGAGTAATAAGAATAGGTACCTAAATACCTGAGAGTCATGATACCTATTCATCATTAAGGCCCTTCTACACGGTCGGGACCAACCGCCGACCATCGTATCCTTGGTCGGGTTGATATAAAAATGGACAGTGTAGAAATTGGTTGACCCGACCGATATTTGGTTGATGTCAACGGCCTTGGTCGCGCATCCCTCGCGACAGGCTGCGTCCGTGGTCGGCCCCAACCGTCTGGAACGCTGTCGCCCGACGCGAGCGCTTCAGTGTGCGGTTGTTAGTCGTCGTGGGTGCATGTTATTGAGTGTTGCAATGGATTCGCAAAACGAAAACCGCGAACGAGAGGTTCTGACCGAATGTATATCTATTGATTTACCATGCCTTACGGATATTGGAACCGATTTATACAAAGATAAGAAACAAAAACCATTTCAAGTTATTCATTAAAAGTGTCTTGATTTATTCTTAAAAATTCAGATTATCATCTGAAGCAAGAATCCGTAAAATATTAAGGTGGTTCAAAGTAATTCGCTCTTTGAGCCACTGTTTCCTCCATTTTCTTTCGTTTCTTTTCTTCACTCAAGCATAAAAAAGTTATTGCCAAACCGATCTCTGTAACTTTGAAAGGCAAGGAGCCATTGCTTTGAATACCGGAGACAAGTTAAGTGAACCACCGACCGTGAACGAATGAGAAAATGAGACAAGTTGAGTCAACCACCGACCGTGTAGAACGAATACAAAAAAACTTTTTAGCAAAAAATAAAACCGCCGAAAAAACTGAAAAGCAAAAAATAATAAACCTTAAAATTATGAGTCGGCGCTTTGAGTGATCTTTGTTCATTGATTTTTCAGCGCTGACTCAAAATTTTAAGGTTTATTATTTTTTGCTTTTCAGTTTTTTCGGCGGTTTTATTTTTTGCTAAAAAGTTTTTATTTTATAATCTTTTGTGGCTTTAATGTACTTATAATACTTGGCAAGGTTACCCTATCCAATAAAAAAAGAATTATTAAAATCGGACTACTCTGTATAAAGTTATGCGTGGTTAAACATTACAATCAGTGAGTGAACAATCAATCATCCCCTGTTTTCCGACCCTTAGGGTTCGATTTTGTTTTCCAAATTTATATGGAACCACCTTGGGAGTATATCCTTTCCAATAGAAGAAGAATTATCACAATCGGACCACTATACAAAAAGTTATGCGTGGTCATACATAAAAAAAAATTGGTTGCCTGTAAAGTCGGTATACGGGCGAAAGTTTTACGTGACAACGACTTTGAGTGGTAAAATAATTTTAATGTGAATATTCATTCGTATAGTAGGAAGAAGGATGAAATAATAGTAACTTTTTTTTTTTTTTTTTGGCACTGACATCTCGTAGTTAGCCCGAAGGCTTTCACTACTTAAACGGGCTTTCCCTGCGGATGACTCTAGACGCGAATCTAAGGCCTCCAGCCAGGGGCTTACAAACTAAGGGAAAAACTACAAACTAAGCGACTAAGACCTAAGGGCACCCCCTGTGGGGTTCGGACCTCGGCTTAGGGAGTCACTGGTGGGGGGGATCAGCAAGGGATTGGCTGGATCGGGGGGGTCGTTAACTAGAGGCTCAGCGACGCGGGCTGGCTCATGCAAGGGTCGGGGGGGACTATTAGCTAGTCGAGAGTGTCGCGACGACGGACCTCGGCGGCGAGGTCGGTATGACGGACGTTTCGGTCTAAGTAAGGTGCTGGTGGCCCTATTGCTCTCCTGGAGGAGGGTAATGGGGTCATCAGGGTCGGTTAAGATATGCCGCGGACGGCGGTTCTTGCTAATGCGGGAGGGGATGTAGTTGGCTGCCGCGACAACCAGAGGGTTGCGGTGGGTTGCGGCCCTATCGAAGAAACGCTTGGAGATGCGTTTCATGAATTGGTGGATAGTCGGGAGTTTAAGGTCGAGATGGAGATTAGCATTCCGAACGTACCAAGGCGAACCTGTGGCGTTGCGGAGAAAACGGTTTTGGAGGGTCTGCATCCTATGGACGTGGTGGGGTTTCGCGTGTGCAAAGACTGCACAAGCATAGGTCATGATTGGCCTTATGCACGCGGTATATATGAGCTTTTTGCACCGAAGTGACATTTTGCTCTTTGGATTGAGAACGGGGTGTAACCTACCGAGAGCGAAAGCGGCCCGCGAGCGGACCTTCTTTATGTGCTCAGAGAAGGAGAGATGCTGATCTAAGATCACGCCTAGATATTTGGCTCGCTTCTCCCAAGGGATCTGCTTGCCGAACATGGATAGGGGGGTCGGGGGGCGGGGTTTGAGTCGCGGTTTCGTAAAGAGAACCGCCTGACTCTTGTCGGGGTTGACCTCGATTCGCCACTTCCTGAACCAGTCGGCGAGGTCGTCGACTGCGGCCTGGAGGTAGCGAATCAAGGCGTCTTGACTGCGCCCCGTGAAGTAAATGGCCGTGTCATCTGCGAACAGAGCCAACTGAGCCTTTAAACTTCTGGGGATATCGCTAGTAAATAGCGTAAAAATGAGAGGGGACAAGACAGAGCCCTGAGGGACTCCTGCTCGGATAGGATGGGGGGAGGACAGTGCCCCTTCGATGCGATAGCGAAAGGTGCGGTTCGATAGAAAGTCTCGTAGGATGAGCACGAGACGGTCTGGCACTCCGAGTTGGTACAGCTTGTATAGCAAGCCGTTGTGCCAGACCTTGTCGAACGCTTTCGCTATGTCGAAGAAACCTGCACCCGTGAACATACCGCGTTGAAAACCAACGCTGATATGTTCGACGATACGGTGCACTTGATGGACACACGAGTGTTGGGTTCGAAAACCAAACTGCTCGTTGGGGATGAGGCCCTTTGTCTCGGCGTAATCTCTGAGACGCTTATAAATAAGCCTCTCATAGATCTTGCCGAGTACATTGAGCAAACTGATGGGACGGTAGCTCGAGGGCTCCGCCTTCGGTTTGCCGGGCTTTGGGATGCCAATGACTGTGGCTTCCTTCCAAGCCTGTGGGAAAATGTTATTGCTCAGGGCACCATTGAAGATGGTACACATGAGCATGATCAAGTGCGCGGGGAACAGCTGGAACACCCTATTGGTGATACCGTCTGATCCGGGGGCCTTGCGGGGTTTGAGACCTTTGATGAGCTCGTGCACCTCGTCAGGTGTGACGGGGGGCAAGGGCTCATCTGGGTCCTCAACGGGCGGGAGTGAGGCTCTGCGCTCGACCTCAGCGTCGACCTCAGCGAGGTGATCTGGGTCTACTGGCAGTGAGCTAGGCGAGCATTGTGCCTCGAGGCTGTCGGCTAGGCACTCGGCCTTGTCGGCATCCTCGAATGCAAGTGTCGCATCGGGGCGGATCAGGGGGGGCATTGTGGTGACTTCTTTGGATTTGAGTTTCCTCTGAAGCTCCCAGAATGCCTGGTGGGTCGGTTCTAAATCGCCCAGCATCTTTTCCCAACCGGCGGAACGTAGCTCCTCAATACGTGTCCTTACAGCACGCTGTAAGTGACGCAAGTGAGCCCTGTTCGCGTCGCAGGGAAAGTTGCTGTAGGCACGAACGGCCGCGTTCTTCTCATTCAGCAGAGCCCGTACATCGTCCGGAAGTTTCCAGCGTTGGTCTCCCAACTCTGGAACTTCCCTTGAACATTCGTTCAAGACCGATTGTACGTGCTCTGTGAATGAGTCGATCGCGGCCGTTGTGTCAGCGATCGAATCGAAGTGATCCGGGATGGAATCTAAGTGAGGGGACGTGGTGGCTTTCAGCTTTTCGCTGACTTTCCTCCAGTCCGTGATCACTTTAGTAGCGGGGGGTTGGGTGGGATCGTGGGAACCTAAGCGGGAGGCCAGGTGCATGACTACCGGCCTATGGTCGGAGTCGAGCTCGGGTATAGCTTCTATAGAATCCAGCCTAAGGCTGATATTCTTAAGAAGAGCTATATCGAGGACGTCTGCGACATGGGTGGGATCATGGGGGAAATGGGTAGGGGTCATCGGGGCGATGACGTCAAAGTGGAGGGTGGAACAGAGGTTGAACAGGTGTCGTCCTCTGGTCGAGGTCCTGGAACTGTTCCAGGCTGGGTGTTTGGCGTTGAGATCGCCCGCTATTATAACGGACTCGCTCAAGCCAAGAAGTAGATCGAGATCGTCCGTGAGGAGTTGGTAGTTCTCCGTCGAGGACTGAGGGGCAAGATAGGCCGATACCAAGGTGATCGGCTGATGACCTGTCATTCCTAAATGACAGATCGAAACTTCTAGCCGGGAGAGGGGGGGAGGGTCCATGGGGATGCAGTACAGGGACTTCCTATAATAAATGAGGGTGCCGCCTTTGTGGCAGCGCGTCCTGTCATTGCGAACTAAGCGATAGTTGGCAATTTTCGGGTCGCGATGATTCGGTTTAAGGAAGGACTCTTGGATGAGTAGAATGTCTAATTGATGGTCGCGGAGGAAAGTGGCGATCTCATCACGTTGGTTGAGTATGCCGTTGGCATTGAAAAAACCTAACTTTAGGGATCGGGGTTTGGTTCTCGCTAATACTCGACTATCCATAATGGGGGGCTTGAGTAGAGAGGGAGACAAGGGCCTGCGTAATCTCCGGATACGCGTTATAGATGGCCTGGATTTGGAGCAGGTTGCCGGCGCGTGCTGCGTCGACTAGCTCCTGGGCCATACGTTGGGCTCTGGGGGAAAAGAACGTTGTGAACGTACCCGAGATGATATTGAAAGCATCAAGGGGGTTCACCGTTGTTCCTGAAGTGGGTACTACGGGACGGGGAGCAGGGGGTGCGGCTTTGGCGGCGGGAGCGGCCATGGGCTTAACGGGCTTTGCGGGGGGCGCAGGGGGGCGGGCTGGGGCGTTAGGACGCGGGTCCGTTAACGCGGGGATCCCAGCGGGGGAGGGCTTGGGAGGACCTAATGCAGGGAAAGCCTGCATGTGGTTCCCTTGGTTCCAGTGATTCCAGGGGCTGGGTCTCTGGGGACTCAACCTCTCTGGAAGTTTGGACGAGGGGGCTTCTCTTAGCTGGCGAGCGTTGGCGCGCTTCGCCAGTTTGGAGGAGGAAGACTTCGGGGCCTTGGGGCAGCCCCGGTAGTTGGCGGGGTGGCCGGCCTCTCCACAGAGAACACAGCTGGGTGGCTCTGTGCAGAGGGCTCGGTCTTTGGGACGCGGGCAATCCACTGTTCCGTGGTTCCCCAAGCACTTGACGCACCTGGGGGTTGCAAAGCAGTGGTGCTGAGAGTGCCCGTAAAGCTGGCACCTATGGCATTGACCAATGTTGCCAGTTTTACGGGGCTTCTCAATACGAATGCCCGTGAGGCTGCAGACAGCCTTGATGCGGAATATAGGGTGATGACCCTCAGTGGGAGGGCACACCACTAAAACCAAGTCGTATGCTGGGCCATTTCTAGCCCGGTGCATTCGATGGACCTCATCTACGGGCACGTTTTGTGCCTCGAGGTCGGCCTTGATATCATCCGTGGCGATCTCAACGGGGATCCGTCGGATCACCACCCGGATTTGACGCTCCTCAGGCAGGGCGTATGTGTGGTACGACACATTACGTGCACTGAGGAGTTTTGTCAGGTCACGAAAATCTCGTGACGTTGGGGTCTGGACTTTAATGCCCTGCTGGGTTGAGCGGGCATTAGTGAAGTTGACCCTCTGGTCAACACACCACTTTGAGATCTCGGTCCACTTCGCCTTGTCCTGTACGAATACAGGGGGCGGGGGAGGGATCTTTTTAGCGGTCTTGTTGACCGGAGGGGTGGGGGCAATGTCACGGGGAGCAACAACCTTTGCGGAGGTTGACGCTTTAGGGGTGGGGATGGACGCGGCGTTAGCCTGCGGGGTGGGGGCACGCGAGGGAGGGGATGTTTCCTCGATTGCGGCGAACTTAGCGGCCGGGGCGGCGCTAGAGTTTGTCTTTTTACGCTTGTTTCCCTTGCCATGGGAAACGAGCGTGAAATGTTCCTCGTCAGACGAGGGGGAGGAGACCGAGTCTGCTGCTCGGTTTTCCTCCTCGCCAGAGGAGACCTCTTCGGTGTCCATCGATATGGGCACCTGAGAGCTGGGCACGGGGGGAGACTCTAGGGCGTCACTAAATGTAGCGACGCTAGTCTCGGGAGTCGAAGTAGCGTCAGCGGCGATGGTCTGCGCTTGGGTAACCAGAGCGCGCTTAGACAAGCGCTTGAACAACCCCTTGAACTCGGGGTCGTCCATGAAAAGCTCGCAGAGCGAGAAAAAACTTTCTCGCTCTTTTGAGCTCCATTCGGCGACCTTCGAGCCCAACATGGTTGGGAAAAGAGGGGACCCTATTCGCTCATCGGAGCGCCTAACAACCTAACAAGCCCTAAACCCCGGGTGGGTGTGCCCGGGGGTGAGTAGCACTCCCTGTCGGGTATAGACAGGGAGGTGTGACCTACTGCGTGAGCCCTAATCTGTGTGTACCGTCGCCAATCTTATTGTGCGACGGGGCCCTAACCGGTCAGTGCGGATGGGTATAGAGATACCCTGACCAGTCTAGTGCGGGGGGTATAGAAATACCCGCGGCACTAGTACGCGGCTGTGGAAGCAAAACTGTCACCGGGACTGACGAGGGAAGCCCCCAAGGCCAGCGATCCGGGACCCGTCCAAACTTTCGCCTAGCCCTGAAGGGGATAGGCGGGTGCGTTGGGTCAGCACCCACTCGGTTTCGTTGACACCGTGAGGTTTCCACCGAGGACCACGAAACTGTGGATTTGCCCAGAAGGGGCCACTACGTTTTAGACGTATCCGAATAAAGAAACAATTTGTCTTGAAAAAGACAGTTTGAGACAATTCACGATCGAAAATAAATTTTCGATCGCCAATTGGGTAGCCGGAGCGACTACGATGCGGAGCGTTGCGCAGCAGACACAACACTGAACTGAACTTTCACAGCGGCGGAGTGGTGGGGGGCGCGGGCGGCGGAGCGGCGAGCGCGAGAACAACACGTCCGTTCGCTGCGGAGGTCGAGCGTGGAATGATAATAGTACAGTGGTGGATTTCGCGGCGCCCCCGTCAGGGGGCGCGGCGGGCGGCGCCAGAGCGTTTGCTCCCTGGCCGCGGAGGGTGCACGGTGGCCCGCTAAAACGGGCCCCTCAATGTGTTGCCCCTTGGGCTATAGGAATTATTGAACGCGTTAATATTAACGCGTCCATGTGAGTGATTGCTATTGGTGTCTCTGTAGGCGCGCCGCGACGTTGAGTTAATATCAACGCCGCTTTCTTCACGACATCTTGGCGGTCTGTCCCCGCCAGGTGAGACCCCCGGTTACCCGGGGGAGGCCCGGCGAGAGACGACCAGCGACAAGATGCCGACTCGACGCTCCTACAGAGTAAAGTGCGCGCCCCCGCTTATCCCGTTTTCCAGAGCGAGCCGGTAGCGGTCTAAGCTAAGGGGCAGTATGTGCGTGTGGGCGGTACTGTACTGTGTAACACCGCCCATGTTAGCGCGACACGCGGGCCCGTCCGCATGCGCGCGTGAGTCTGGGTGCCTGCTTAGAGGTGAATGTCTGATTTACGTTACGTGACATGCCTATATTAACTTAGGACACGCCACGCAGCGGATGTATGTTGTGTGTGTAGAGTGCTATTTGATACAGGTAAGCTGCGTGTAGCCTGGTTGCGGCTTACCCGGGAGTCAATCCGGTAATGGTGTCAGTCGCCCCTAACCAGATCGCGGGGCAGAGGTCTCGCGTCAGGGGGCCGCGTATGCCAGGGCGCGATCTGTTTGACGTGAGGCCATTCAGACGCGCCGGCACGCGCGAACATCCCCTTCGCGAGGCGCCGCACATGGTCATCCAGGCTCTCGATCCCGAGATCCCGCTGGATGACATCGTTCCTCACGTAGCGAGGAGCGTCAACTATGGTCCGCAGCGCCAAGTGTTGTTGGGCGCGGAGCGTTTTCCGGCTCGACTCGCTCGTGAGGGCGAACCAAGCGGGGGCGGCGTACGTCAGTATCGGGCGTATGTACAACTTGTACACGCCCAACTTGACGCGCGCCGGAATTCGCGACGAGAGCACGGGCCGGAGGAGATAGCGGGCGACTCTCCCCTTAGCCGCGACCTGGCGGACGTGCTGACCCATTTTGAGCCGACGATCGATGGTGACCCCCAGGTACTTGACCCGGGGCGACCACTCGATGTCGGCTCCTTGTAGTTTCAAGGGTGGTGGGAGGGACACATGGCCGGTGATCATGGCCTGCGTCTTACCCACGTTCACCGAAAGCCGCCATTTGGCGAGCCACTCGGGAAGGAGCTCAAGCGCTCGCTGCATCTTGACGGCCGCGTACTTCGAGTTCATCGAAGTAGAGATGTACGCGGCGTCGTCCGCATACAGCGCGAGCATCACGTCCGGAGTGGTGGGGATGTCGTCGGTGTAACGCGAGTAACACGCCGGCGAGACGCAACTGCCCTGCGGTACGCCCGCGAGCACCGGCCTGGCGCTGGAAAGCGCCCCATCAACCACCACCCTGAATGTCCTGTTGGAGAGGAAAGTAGAGACCACTTTGACGACGCGACGGGGCGCGTCGGTGGTGGCCATCTTATATATTAGGCCCTCGTGCCACACACGGTCGAAGGCCTTCTCCATGTCGAGGAATACTGCTACTGCGTACTCCTTCTTGTTCATCGCAGCTGCGAGGTGGTGCAGTACCCTCGACAGCTGGAGCGTCGTGCTATGTTCCGCCCGGAACCCGAACTGCTCTGGGCGCGGCGTGATGTGGGGCAGTAGGTGTCGCAGCAGGAGTGCTTCGAACACCTTGGAGACTGTCGGCAGCAGGGTGATCGGCCGATAGCTCTCCGGCTTCAGGACGTTCTTTCCCGCCTTCGGCAGCATTATGACGCGCCCTTCCTTCCACGACTCGGGGAAGGCGCCGGTGCGCAGTATCGCGGTAAACAGGCGCGCCAGCGCCGCTACCATTCGGTACGGCAGGTGGCGCAGCACTGTGTTTGTGATACCGTCCGCACCGGGGGCCTTCCTGGGCTTCGTCCTCAGGATGGCGCGTCGTACTGCGTTGGGCGAGAAAAATATCGGCTCTTCATCGGGAGCTATCGGCATCGCGAAGTAGTCCCCGAGGTGTTTCTCGACTGCTGCGACATGGTCTGTGTCGGTAGTCGGGTTAGGGCGGAACTGACGCTCCAGGTGCTCGGCGAAGACCTCCGCCCGGTCCTCCGCTACATATTTAAGCGCCCCGTCGCTGCTCTGCAATGGACGCACCGGGGCTGGGGTGTTCGTGAGTTGGCCGCATAATTTGTGAATCGACGGCCAACTGTCCGTCGTCTCATCGATTCGTTCCTCCCAGCCCGCGGCGGTCTGGGCCTGCAACTCGGCCTTGACCTTCTCCGCGAGACGGTTGAGCTGCCTCTTTTGTGTGGGACACCTCGATTGCTGCCACTGCTTGCGAAGGCGCCTTTTCTCGGCGATCAACCTAATCAACCGCGGAGGTAGAGGCGGTAATAGCCCCCGCTCCCGCGGCTGCTCGGTGGTCGCCGTTTGAAAAGCGCGTTGGATGCAAGCAGTGACGTCGCGAGCCGTCCTGTCCACGTCCGCGGAAGTAGTCATAGGCCGAGTCGGCACCGTGGTCTCTACTTCCTCTTGGAACTGGGTCCAGTCGGTACGTCGACGTGGCGCCAGGGGTTTCAAACGGGTCGGCACACCCGAAAGGACGACGAGCACCGGGTGATGGTCCGAGTTCAGCTCGTCGTCGATCACATGCTGCGTGATCTGACAGTGTAGCCCTCGATGGACCACAATGTCCAGCACGTCCGGCATGTAAGAGACTGCGTCTGGATAATGTGTTGGCGTCTCTGGGCCGGACACTGTGTAACCGAAGGCTTCGGCATCAGCTAAGAGCCGTCTTCCCCCGGTATTCGTGCGGCACGAGTTCCACGCCGGGTGCTTGCAATTCAAGTCACCGGCGAGGAGAGTGGGACGCGTAGAGCCGGATATAAGGGCCCGCAACTCAGATGTATTTAAGTGGGTCGCGGGCGGCTTATAGCAAGCGTACATATCTATATCCTCGCCGGCTACGTGCAGCTGTACACCCAGCGCGTAAAACGTGCCGAGTGACGGCGAGGGGAGTTCTTGATGGACGACTCGTCGCCTTACCAGTACCGCCAGACCACGGTAATTCTGATGTGCCGACCGCTCGTCCTGTCTGTAAACGAGGTACCCCGGAAATCTGATCCTATCCCCGGGGCCCAGCAGCGTCTCGCTTATCAACGCCACGTCGACGTCCTGTTCCCTAAGGAGATGTCGGAGAGGGGCGACCTTGTCCCGAAGGCCGCGGGCATTCCAGTGGATTACCCGCAACGGCCTAGCCATGGTACAAGGTTAGTAGCTTGGCCAGGCCGTCGAGGATAACCGTTTCCACTTCCTGGCCCTGCCTGATGGCCTTTATCAGGTCCATCAGTAGTTGAATGGCGCAGGCCGTGAAGTCCTTGCGTTGGGTTGTGGGCGTCTTAGCGGGGGCGCCGGCAGCGCCGCCACTCATGTTGGGCTCGGGGTATTTTGCTCTTTCTCTTCGCAGTTTTGCCGGCCGTGGCGCTATGCCGGCGCTGGTGGCGGGTGGACCCACCTCTACGGCCTGCGCCCCGCTGGAGGCAGGGCCTGCCCTCGGGACATCTGCAGTGGTGGTAACGGTCTCGGTCGCCGCGGGGGGTTTGGGCTTCTTGCCTTTCCCTTTCTTTCCCCCGCGCCTCTTCTTCCTCCGACCTGAGGAGGATTGCGCGTTCCGTTGTGTGGGCCCGTTGGCCGCCGCCATCAGCGACGCGCCCTGAGGCCCTTCTGGCTCCACATCTCTTTGCCTTTCGGTGGCCACAGTAGGCCGGCGTGTTTGGGCGGAAGTGGCGGCGGTCCCCGCCCGCCTATTTCTTATCTCCGCTTGGAAGGCGGGGCACTTGATATTGCACGCGGGGTGCGGGCCACCGCAGTTGACGCAGGTGGCCGGCTCCTCCCGCGGGCGCGGGCAGTCACGTGCCGTGTGCTCGCCTCCGCATCGCACACAGGCGAGCGGGCGGTGACACAGGTGCGAGCTGTGTCTAAACTTTTGACACCTGTGGCACTGAGCGGGCCCACGTTTCCCGCGCCAGGCCTCTATTTTCACGCCCCGCATGTACATAAACACGGTCGTGTCATAGATGGCCCGGACGTCCGGGGTCTTCTTTAGAATAGCGTGGAACACGCAGCCGGGTCGTCCTTGTGCGCCCTTGATGTGGCGCACATACTCCGGCTGGTATCCCAGCTCGCGCAGTTCCTCCTCGATCTCCTTGGGATCGGTGTCCGCAGGCAGCCCCCTTATGGCCACCTTTAGGTTCCGCTCCGCTGGAAGGGAGTACGCAAACCAGGCGACGCCGCTGTCCTTCTCCAAGCCGGTCAGGTAGTGCTGGACCAGCCTATATTCTTCTTCGCTGTCGGGGGTGAATCGAACACCCCCGCCGAAAGGTCGAGCGTTCGGAGGCCGGCCCAGCTTGGCGGCGATGGCCCGAAAATGCGTCGCCCAGTTGGGCAATTTCTCTACCACCAGCGGAGGGTAGCGGAGCTTCTTAATTTTAGGTTGCTGCTTACCCCTATTTTCCCCCGAAGTCGCGGTCTCCGGGGCAGCAGCAGTGGCAGCAGTAGGTGTGGTGGCAGGGGTGGCGGGGGGCCGCGCTGCGGCGCTGGACCCAGTCGCTCTGCCTCGGTGAGCTTCCGTTGGAGAAGGCGGCGTGCGGCGCGCCGCCTCGGCAAACGTAGGCGACGCCGGTGTACCCCGACCCCGCGGCGCGCTGTCGCGCTGTGGCCGCGGCGGGTCGAGGCAGTAACGCTTCGCCTCCTCCAATTCCTCTCCCGAGCTGCGTCTCCTCCGGTGTCGCTGAGGCTTCGGGTCAAGCTGGAACTCGAACCCGAACCCCAGCGATGGCGTCGGCGAGAAGGCCGGGGTGGCCGCATCGGCCTCCGCTTCTCCCACGTAGGGCCGCTGTCCGGATCGCGGCGTCGTATCGTACGACACGTTGCTGCGACCGGAGGCGGCCGAGCCCGCGGACGCCAGCGACATGCTCGATCCCGCATGGGACGAGCACGCCGACAGCATCGCAGGCGAATCGAAAGCGGAGGCTCGCGGGGGTGCGGGCGAATCCGGTGCGTATGGCACCGCTCGCGCCGGGCGGCCATGTGGCCCCGTGCTGGCCGGGCGCTCCTGCTCCCTCAACGCGCTTGGTCCCGCTGGCAAGAGGCGGGGGTCCAACGCGGAGGTGCGAGGAGCTGGGCCAGCACGAGACGGCGTCGGTGTCGGTGCTGGCGGGGCGCCGCTGCGCGCCGGCGGCGAAGTGAATCGCGGCGGCGGCGCAGCGGGGCGCGCGGGTGGGGCGCGGGGGCGCGCGGAGGTCGTGGCTGGGTGCACGGGTGGCGCGGTGGCGCGCACACCGTGCGTGGGCTGCGCGTGGGTCGCGCCGGAGCGCGCAGCAGGCGCGGCTGGGTGCGCCGTAGGCGCATGGTGCACCGTGGGCGCAGGGTGCGTGGGCGACGCGGCGGAGCGCCCAGTAGGCGCGGTCCGCGCGGCCGGCGCAGCGGGGCGCACGGGCGGCGCGGCGGAGCGCCCACTCGGCGCAGCGGGGCGCACGGGAGCGGGCACGCGCGCGGGCGGCGCTGCGGTGCGCGCTGGGTCGCGGCCCGAACCGGCGGCAGGACCCGGGGCCTGGATAGGCACCGGGCGAAACGCCGCGGGGCGGACGGCCACAGCGTGGTGCCGGCCCGACGACGGTGTAGGCGCAGCGCGCGCAGGCGCCAGCGTCGTCGACGGGCCCGCAGTCGCAGCGGCGCTCGTTGCCCCTCCTCCTCTTCGGGGGTCTTCTCCCCCCCCTCTTCTTGGTGCGGCCAGCGGCGCACCGCACGACGCGGCGCCGATGTTCGGCAGCGACGTCGCCCGGTCCAACGCCGGACGCCCCTCTTCTTCTTCCGTTGTCCCGGCATCGCGGCCCAATGAGCCGCGCTTGCCGGGCTTAGGCATCACGGGGGCGTAGGCCTCCCGCGACCGCTGCGGCGGCGATCCGCCGGGCAGCGAGCCTCCGTTCGTGTCGCCCCAGGTGCCGGCTGGTCCCTGAGTCGACACGTACGGAAGTGATTAAAAACTGTGCACTTAAGGAGCACTAGTGCGGTCCGCGCAGGATGGGCAGTGCGTGTGGGATAACACCGCCTTGGCCACGGAGCCAATCCTGATAATAGTATTCCAACGTGTTGAATTCGCGACGCCCCCGTCAGGGGGCGCGGCGGGCGGCGCCAGAGCATTGCTCCCTGGCCGCGGAGGGTTCGCGGTGGTCCGCTAAAACGGGCCCCTCACTGTGTTGCCCCTTGGGCAATAGATAGTTTTGGACGCGTTAAAAATAACGCGTCCATGTGAGTGGTTGCTGTGCGTGTCTCTGTAGGCGCGCCGCGACGTTGAGTTAATATCAACGCCGCTTTCTTCACGACATCTTGGCGGTCTGTCCCCGCCAGGTGAGACCCCCGGTTACCCGGGGGAGGCCCGGCGAGAGACGACCAGCGACAAGATGCCGACTCGACGCTCCCACAGAGTAAAGTGCGCGCCCCCGCTTATCCCGTTTTCCAGAGCAAGCCGGTAGCGGTCTAAGCTAAGGGGCAGTATGTGCGTATGGGCGGCATTGTGCTGTGTGACACCGCCCATGTTAACGCGACGCGCGGGCCCGTCCGCGCGCACGTGTGTGTCTTGGCGCCTGTTAAGAGGTGGGTGTCTGATTTCGTTACGTGACATGCCTATATTAACTTAGAACACGCCACGCAGCGAGTGTGTGTTATAAATGTAGAGTTCTGTTTGTCAAGGTAAGCCGCGTGTAACCTGGGTGCGACTTACCCGGGAGTCAAGTCCGGTCATGGTGTCAGTCGTCCCTGACCAGGTCGCGGGGCAGAGGTCTCGCGTCAGGGGGCCGCGTATGCCAGGGCGCGATCTGCTTGACATGCGGCCAATCAGACGCGCCGGCACGCGCGAACATCCCCTTCGCGAGGCGCCGCACATGATCATCCAGGCTCTCGATCCCGAGATCCCGCTGGATGACATCGTTCCTCACGTAGCGAGGAGCGTCAACTATGGTCCGCAGCGCCAGATGTTGTTGGGTGCGGAGCAACTTCCGGCTCGACTCGCTCGTGAGGGCGAACCAAGCGGGAGCGGCGTACGTCAGTACCGGGCGCACGTACATTTTGTACACGCCCAGCTTGACGCGCGCCGGGAGTCGGGACGAGAGCACGGGCCGGAGGAGATAGCGGGCGACTCTCCCCTTGGCAGCGACCTGGCGGACGTGCTGACCCATGGTGAGCCGACGATCGATGGTTACCCCCAGGTACTTGACCCGGGGCGACCACGCGATGTCGGCTCCTTGCAGCTTCAAGGGTGGTGGGTGCTGGACGTGGCCGGTGATCATGGCCTGCGTCTTACCCACGTTCACCGATAGTCGCCATTTGGCGAGCCACTCGGGAAGGAGCTCGAGCGCTCGCTGCATTTTGACGGCCGCGTACTTCGCATTGAGCGAGGTAGCGATGTACGCGGCGTCGTCCGCATACAGCGCGAGCATCACATCCGGAGTGGTGGGGATGTCGTCGGTGTACCGTGAGTAACACGCCGGCGAGACACAGCTGCCCTGCGGTACGCCCGCGAGCACCGGCCTGGCGCTGGATAGCGCCCCATCAACCACCACCCTGAAGGTCCTGTTGGTGAGAAAAGTAGAGACCACTTTAACTACGCGACGGGGCGCGTCGGTGGTGGCCATCTTATAAACGAGGCCCTCATGCCACACGCGGTCGAAGGCCTTCTCCATGTCGAGGAATACTGCAACCGAGTATTCCTTCTTGTTTCTTGCAGCTGCGAGGTGGTGCAGTACCCTCGACAGCTGGAGCGTCGTGCTATGCTCCGCCCGAAACCCGAATTGTTCCGGCCGGGGCGTCACGTGCGGTAGGAGGTGTCGCAGCAGGAGTGCTTCGAACACCTTGGAGACTGTCGGCAGCAGGGTAATCGGCCGATAGCTCTCCGGCTTCAGCACGTTCTTTCCCGCCTTGGGCAGCATTATGACGCGCCCTTCCTTCCAGGACTCGGGGAAGGTGCCGGTGCGCAGTATCGCCGTGAACAGGCGCGCCAGCGCCGCTACCATTCGGTACGGCAGGTGGCGCAGCACTGCGTTGGTGATACCGTCAGCACCGGGGGCCTTCCTGGGCTTCGTCCTCAGGATGGCGCGTCGTACTGCGTTAGGCGAGAAGAAGATCGGCTCTTCATCGGGAGCTATCGGCAATGCGAAGTAGTCTCCCAGGTGTTTCTCGACTGCTGCGACATGGTCTGTGTCGTGAGTCGGGTTTGGGCGGAACTGACGCTCCAGGTGTTCGGCGAAGACCTCCGCCCGGTCCTCCGCTACGTACTTGAGCGCCCCGTCGCTATTCAACAGGGGACGCACCGGGGCTGGGGTGTTCGAGAGCTGGCCGCACAGCTTGTGGATCGACGGCCAGCTGTCCGTCGCTTCTTCAATTCGGTCCTCCCAGCCCGCGGCGGTCTGGGCCTGTAACTCGGCCTTGACCTTTTCCGCGAGACGGTTGAGCTGCGTCTTGAGGGTGGGGCAGCGGAGCTGTTGCCACTGCTTGCGTAGGCGCCTCTTCTCGGCGATCATCCTCGACAGCCGCGGAGGTAGAGGCGGAAGTAGCCCCCTCTCACGCGGCTGTACAGTAGTCGCCGCTTGAAAGGCACTCTGTATGCAAGCAGTGACGTCACACGCCGCCCTGTCAACGTCCGCGGAAGTAGCGATAGGCCGAGTCGGCACAGTGGTCTCTACTTCCTCTGCGAACCGGGTCCAGTCGGTACGTCGACGTGGCGCCAGGGGTTTCAATCGGGTCGGCACACCCGAAAGGACGACGAGTACAGGGTGATGGTCCGACTGTAGCTCGTCGTCAATCACGTGCTGCGTGATCTGGCAGTGTAGCCCTCGGTGGACCACAATGTCCAGCACGTCCGGCATGTAATTCTGTGCGTCCGGATAGTGGGTTGGCGTCTCTGGGCCGGACACTGTGTAACCGAAGGCTTCGGCATCAGCTAGAAGCCGTCTTCCCCCGGTATTCGTGCGGCACGAGTTCCACGCCGGGTGCTTGCAATTCAAGTCACCGGCGAGGAGAGTGGGACGCGTAGAGCCAGATATAAGGGCCCGCAACTCAGATGTATCTAAGTGGGTCGCGGGCGGCTTATAACAAGCGTACATATCTATGTCCTCGCCGGCTACGTGCAGCTGTACACCCAGCGCGTAAAACGTGCCGAGTGACGGCGAGGGGAGCTCTTGGTGGACGACTCTTCGCCTTACCAGTACCGCCAGACCACGGTAATTCTGGTGAGCCGACCGCTCGTCCTGTCTATAAACGAGATACCCCGGGAATCTGATCCTGTCCCCGGGGCCCAGCAGCGTCTCGCTTATTAACGCCACGTCGACGTCCTGTTCTCTCAGGAGGTGGCGGAGGGGGGCGACCTTGTCCCGAAGGCCGCGGGCGTTCCAATGGATCACCCTCAACGGTCTAGCCATGGTACAGGGTGAGTAACTTGGCCAGACCGTCGAGGATGACGGTCTCTATGTCTTGGCCCTGCCTGATGGCCTTTATCAGGTCCATCAGGAGCTGTATGGCGCAGGCCGTGAAATCGCTCCTGGTCGTACCAGGAGTCCGAGCTGTGGATGCGGCGTGGGCTTGTGTGCCGGCAGCGCCGCGACTCGGTTTGGGCTCGGGGTATTTTCTGATTGGTTTGGTTTTATCCTTAACCGGCCGCGGCGCTGTGCCGGCGCTGGTGGTGGGTACCACCTCTGCGGCCTGCGCCCCGCTAATGGCAGGGCCTGCCCTCGGGACAGCTGCTGGCTGAGTTAAGGTACTCATGGTCGCCGCGGGGGGTTTGGGCTTCTTGCCTCTCCCTTTTCCCCCGCGCCTCTTCTTCCTCCGCCTGGAGGAGGATGGTTGCTCGTTCCTGGGTGTGGGCCCGTTGGCCGCCGCCATTAAAGACGCGCCCGGTGGCCCTTCTGGCTCCACTTGCCTCTCGGTGGCCGCCCTGATAATAGTAACAATTTAAAACATTTATTTATACAAAGAACTGTGCTCGAGTGGAAGGGACGCGTGCCTTTCACTTTTTATGTCTGTCTCTCTCGCTCTTAGGCGGGCTAACCATGCCCGAGTGGAAGGGACGCGTGCCTCTCACTCGCTCTCATTGTGAGCGCATAACGTGAGCGGAGCGTAACGCAGTTTCTTGAAGTGTCACCCGGCAAACCAATTTATAAGACGTTGTCACGTCAAAAAAAAAAAATATACGCGTCGAATTGATAACCTCCTCCGTTTTTTTTCGTCGGTTGAAAAATGGTTGACCCGACCAAGGATACGATGGTCGGCGGTCGGTCCCGACCGTGTAGAAGGCCTCTTATGAACAAATTTTACTATGGGGACCAACAGGGACATTTATAAAAAAAAAATTGGTTGCCTGTAAAGTCGGTATACGGGCGAAAGTTTTACGTGACAACGACTTTGAGTGGTAAAATAATTTTAATGTGAATATTCATTCGTATAGTAGGAAGAAGGATGAAATAATAGTAACAATTTAAAACGTTTATTTGCATTTATTTGCATGCCTTTCACTTTTTATGTCTGTCTCTCTCGCTCTTAGGCGGGCTAACCATGCCCGAGTGGAAGGGACGCGTGCCTCTCACTCGCTCTCATTGTGAGCGCATAACGTGAGCGGAGCGTAACGCAGTTTCTTGAAGTGTCACCCGGCAAACCAATTTATAAGACGTTGTCACGTCAAAAATCAGTTCATCCATACATTTTGTCTAGTTGCCTTAAGCATAAAATGGGTACGAAGGCACTAATTTTTTAACAGTTTCTAGATTTGTATCAAAATAAAAGTTGGTCATAATGTCATGTAATATGATATCTTTCAGTAATTTTAATTTAACATTGCTGTCATTTTTTGTCATTATTTTAATGTTATGATTGAGGCAGTTCAAATAACCGTACATCCCCGTAAATATACATAATCAGCCTATATTGTTTCCACTGCTGCGACACAGGCCTCCTCTTGGTAAGAGACAACTCCTGAGTTGAGGCCGATACTACTGGGCCACCACTGCTTGTAAATATAAATTACAAGTCAATCATTCAGTACCTATTCTTCGTTTATGCTATTCTTTTCGAAAAAAGAATTTGTATTAAATAGGTATTGTCCTCACCATACGGTCAGATATGTGACTATCATATTAAAACACTGTTTTTGTGTCACGAACTTCGTGATGATTTATAATTATGTATGTTAGTGTACCCTCATTAGAAATATGTAGGTACCTACTTAAACATTTTCTTTCAGTCGACGTCCAATTTTTTTTATGACCGGTTCATTTTCATTTCTGACCTCTTATACGTTTCTTTGTTTGATAATTTTCATTTAGACGACTGTATTACTATTGAATTCAACAAATTTACGTTTCAATCAGGTTAGTTACATCGTAAATATGCCATGAAAGTGTTCTTATAACATCAACAGTTGTTATGTGTGGAGAATAACTTTTACATCTCAGTGCATCATTTTTAAACAGTGCTATTTAGACCAAGTGTGAATCAAATATTCCAGAAACCTAATAAAAATGTTATGATCTTTTAGTGAACCCTGATGACATACTTTTACCACCGTCGCACACATGTTGCATTATTGTTGGAGACATAAAGGGATCTACCAAAAGCCTTTATTCACCAAAATTATAGGTGTTTATCATTTCTCTAAGTGTAGCTGATTTTTTTTTCTTTTTACGAAAAATATATGTTTCGATGTCACAAGAAAAGCTGATGTGTTACTTTTTTCATTGATATATTATTGTTTGGTGGCCCTTATACATTCAAAATTTGATGCAAGGTCCCATGAAACAAAAAAGTCAGAACTTTGTTGGCCAGTGTTATTAGACTACTGTGTTACCTTTGAATTATTTTTAGTATCTACAAGTTTCCGAAGAATACGTATACTCTTGGCTTGGTAGATGTTAGTGATGTGCCGGACCGTTACAAATGTATATACACGGACACACTCAAACTCAAATCTTTTATTTCAAATAAACTAATTACAGTCACTTTTGCATTGTGAAATGGCGGTGAGTCAGAAAAATGAAGCTATTATTTGCCCATTCCAAAGCGTAGGTATCTAACCTATGAAGAAGAACTCGTAAGAAACTCTATGGACACTCTTTTCAATCTAAAATTTTGTTACAAAAAGTTCGTTACATCATTTATGTTGAAATTATAATGCAAGAATAATGTAAAAACATGTGCACATTTAAAGTGTCTGCAATTGAAACGAAAATAAAATAACGATTCAGAAATTAAAATAAGCTGTGGCAGGTAGAGACGCCAAGTCCTTGCTGATGGCGGCCGCTCACGAACATGACGTATTCAGCATCATTCAGCTCAACGATTTTGAAGGGAACATAATGATTTAATACACACGCCACCACCAGCGAGACATTTATGTGAGCATGACAAACTCTCAGCTGCCGGGTGGGGCACATTTTAGTCAGTGAAAGACGTACCCAGTAAATGGTAGGTTTTTAGTAGGAACACAATGCTCACACATGTGCTGTGCAATTACACAACGCTAAAAGATTGAGTTTATACAATGCAAAGATATCTATTTATAATCTTCAGCAGCTTCAACAATATTTTCGAATGCTAATCAAATTAGTTTAAACGATCTTGTCTAGCAGGACAAAAAGCGTTTAGCCAAGCATTTTTGTGAGCATTGTAATCCTCCAACTTATAATGTGCTTGGCTGCATAGAGTGCGTTTTAAACAAGGTTTAAGTTGGAGTATGTGGGGAGGTATTTTATTGTAACAATTTAAACAGTAAGTACCTCATGAAGAATGAATCTACTTTAGTCAGTCTGAAACCTGGCTGAACGACATAATTGAATTCAAAACATAGGTATGTGACAAACGCGCACTAGGTCCACTTGGGAGTTCAATGTCCCGTCAGTGGGAACATTAAAGACTGATTATGCCATAACTATGTAAAACTAAATATGAAATAATATTTACTACTGCACTGACTCCTGCTCAAGCAAGCTCGCGCCAATAAGTAAGAACTTTTATCTCCAAATAATAACCATTCCGATCCAGCCATCCCTTGCTGCCCTCTTCCAGCGACGCTCTAAGCCGAGGTCTGTAACTGAGGCGTTAATTTATTAGGATAGCCACAGGCAAGTCCAGTTATGCAGCCAAGAACCTCCTAGGACCTAGGGCGACCTGTATGTAATTGTTGTATTTAATTTAATCGTGATCAACAAAGTAACTTTATTAGGATGAAGTGTGGATATGGAACGCGCCCAGCGCCATAGTTCGTTCGTAAACATTTTGCTACTGTCAAATGTCAAAACAAATAATAATAGATTGTTTATTTGTTACGCGATTTTGCTGTTTTGAGACTCCTCAAATCGTATTTTATACCGCGAATAATGTAATATGGATAATATAATGACTGTGTGTGCGTAAACAAGTGATTAATTTTGGTTTACAGTGTTTATAACCTCAAAGTGTTTTGTGTTATTTTATGTGTAATTTTGAATTAAATCAAAATCAAATGAGATAAGTTATCGTGTCGTTTTTAAGCAGTGATAACAGTGATATTGTGATATATTGGTGGGAGCTGCAGTTTGCTGTAGGCGGTAAGTACGTAGTAATAAGATTTGGAAGTTGTCATAAAACTCCCTCCACCTATTCCTATAAGAAATGATAAGTTCGGTGTAGATTAAATTTGAAATAACATTATTTACAATGATTCCAAACTTCCATACAGGTTTACTATAAGAATAAGTGCGTTAGTTCTTGTTACAGTGCCTATAAATAATAATAAAAAAAATCTTCGGGTTGATACAACTTAGTTTTTGTTTACTGATTGAAGGCTTTTTCTGTATTTGGTTTAATACGTGTGTGAACGTGTATATTTCTGCAGGCAATGCGTTAATATTTGTTGGCAGACATAAATATGCAAGATTTTTTTAGTTATTTTTGTTGCGGTAAACATGTTGCTTTTTAACAAGATTTTTTATTAACAGCGAGTTTACAGGTAAGTGAGACAAGTATTTATAACCCAAAGAAACTTATGTAAACTGTCAAGAAGAACATATTTAATCAATTATTTTCATTAAGAATTTTAATTTATAGGTTTTCAATATGGTTAATGAGTACACCGTTTATAAACTAAGTTCTGTGTAAATAAATAATAATATACAAAGTATTTTGAGTGAATATTTTATTTCAAAATCCTTTTCATGTTCCATAACATTTTGTCAATTAATTAAGCAGCTCTTCAAAAGGTACAATAATGTGCTTAAAGATGTTAATTACAACCAACACAATATTACAATGTTTTTCTCGGTGACTGTCCAGTAAAGTACCAATTATTGTATTAACCCGGACAACCTGTTGTATATGAAAGTAGCTGAAAATAACATCATTTTGTAGCTGACTTTGCAAGTAAGTAGTTGTCTATCTATATTCCAGTTTCCTTAACTAAAGATTTGTTTAAAGTAATACTCAACTACTGTACATACGGCTACAAGTCAAGCTATACATTTCCAGTTTTAGCTGACCTCTGATTGTGTAGGCTTTTCGTACAATGAGATGTCTGCTTATACTGGAAATTTATAGCTTGATGTGTGGCCGTGCATACCTATGGTGCTATTATGGCTGTTCTACGTTTCTAATATTTTCTTTGTTACACTGTTCTTATTTACAGCAGTCATCTGATGAAGAACTTACTAATACCAGGAAGAATGTTTTCACAGTCTGGCAAAATGTTATCAAAGCCAAATATAAATGATGCTAATCGAAAATGTTGTCGAATGGTGTTCATATTTAATGGTGGTTAGATTTCACCATGATCGTCACATTTAGTGGTGAAACATAGAATAAACAAGCATAATGCTGGCAACAGACTTATTACACGCCGTACCAGACGATGTCAATGTAGGGTATTCAATGGACAAACTTCATAATCGGAAGCAATGGTCTGCCATGGGACCATTGAAAATGCACGTTTTTATTTTTGTTTTTAACCCAATGACCTAAAACCAATATTTCCATTTATTTACTTTACATTTGATGACGTAATCTAACATCCCAAAGACTACGTCTTGTGTAAGAGTTAAGTGCCGTACGTCGACTACCCAACATCAGTACGACAGTGTGTGTGGATGTTGTATTACTTTGGTATTATTTATTATACTACTACAATTTTTTTTTCTGACGGCCCTCCTTCTACAACATCCCCAGAAGCCAGTATTAGATAAGAAAAAAAAAAGTGATTCAAAGTACTAAATACAATTTTTTCTTTCAGTTGTTGTTTTCTACCCAACTGAAAAAGGTGCGTATTAAGTAGAATTGTCAATAACTTAAATGCAAATCAAACAAATCAATCATAACGAATTGATTCACTTTCATTTCTAATTCAAAACCCAGCATTTGACACATAGTAGAACTTTTTACTAAGATTTTAAAACAGCTTTTCTTTGATACTTGATCTATTCATATCAGACCAGCGGGATGATTAAATAATGACAATTCAACAACGTTCATTGCGTTATTTACGTTGTTGAACTGACAAATTTTCCCAACATATGAAGCAATGGGTCTAGCAAAACTATTAAAATTGTTTGAGATTCTGACTATTATAGATAGGCGCAATTAGGGGAATGCTAGGTCGTATTACATATTTATTGTGCAATAGTCTTTTTTATTGCGTTTTTCTTCCAGTTCGCCCGACATTCGTGCACTACCGTCACGGGCTGGTAATGCTACTAGACGGTTACACCTACAGCAAGTCCACCAGACTGAACTGGTACTGTTCCCGAAGAGTTTCCTGCGCTTGTAAAGCGAAGGTTAAGCTGACGGCAGACGAGAAGTACGTAGATAGGCTGGAGTATACCCACGACCATGGCAGACAAAACTATGTAGTATCGAACAGTGGGAACCTGATCAAGCTATATGGGGCTTAGAATAACTACATAGGTACGCCTACCGCTTAATCGAAAGCGCTAGGATAGTCTGCGATATCCAGATTTTCTCACGATTATTGCAAGTCAATATCTTATTTAATGTTAATTAAAATATAATTGGCAATTGATTGAATTATAATCATTTAAATCATCAGTACCGTTTTTAAGTGCACAACGAACCTCATTGAATTACTTTTATGAAATCATGATGATGAGGTCACTTCTAACTTAGAGAGTTGTATTGATGCGAGCATAATAACGAAGTGATACACAAGTCAAAAATGACATATGTAAAACGTGGTGTGCCTCAAGGTTCAAGTTTAGGACCTATACTTTATATTATTTTTACAAATGACTTACTCAACTTCATGAACAAAACTCAGCCGAACGAGAAAGTTGTTGTTTTCACAGATGACACAAACAATAATTGGGGCAAACGACATAGAAAAATTGAAATTAAATACAAATCTAATTATAGAAAAAAATTGCGAATGGTTTACAGCCAATAGCTTATTGCTAAATACAGGTAAAACTAACCTATTATTATTTAAGACTACGAGTCGTCATAAGGATAGCTTAGATATACTAATAAATGGAGACAGGATTGAACAAGTGGATAAGGTTAAATTCTTAGGGATACATATAGATTCGCTTTTAAATTGGAAACCGGAGCTTGCTGGTATTGAGTCGTCCATATCGTCAGCATGTTATGCACTCAGGAGCCTTAGGGACTATTCGAACACAGAACAGTTAAAGGCTGTATATTACGCGTTGGTCGAGTCTAGGATAAGGTATAGCATCGTGCTCTGGGGAAATAGTTACGATACGAAGAAAATTTTTTAAACAACAAATAGCACCAAAATTTAAAATAGTAGAGCATTGCTCGAAGTACCAAGCTGTAGAGATATTTAATAAATTGCCTTCTGAGCCAAATATTCTAATTTATAAGACCCACTTGTTTAAAACAAAATTAAAAGCCTTTTTATTAGAAAAATGTTTGTATAATATATCTGAACTAATGTCAAATAATAAATGATCTACTTTTTGTTTTAATTTCTTTTTGCTTTTTGACATTATATAATTTTTAGAAAACTTTAGACATGTAATTTTTAGAAACTTTTGACATTATATAATTTTTAGAAACTTTTGACATTATTTTTGAATTTGCTTGACATTATATTGGAAACTGGTTGATATTATATTTTACACTTGTTTTGACTTTATATTGAAAACTGTTGACATTACATTTAAAATTGTTTTTGCCATTATACTCGAAACTGTTTTTAGCTCTACAAATATTTGAATTTTCACTGGGAGGATAATAGTTCATAGTTCTCTGTATTTTTCTATTTTTATGTTAATTGCATGTGTACCTACATATTCAACACAATGGAAATTGTTTAAGAATAAATGAAATGAAATGAAATGATGATTCTACTGATTATAATTCTGTGGAAACATTTTTGTCATGGTCGAACATGCAAATTGCAAATAGAAAAAACAAAAACGCGACCTACCGTAGCGCAGCTTCCCTAGACGGTAGGTAGCTACGGGGTACCGTGGAGGGGCGTGGAGACGTATCGCGAGAGCTGAATCCATTTTCAACACCCTGCACCGCGCAGCTACCTCACGGATCGTCTCAGTTAAGGCTCCCACAATCATAAAACAATTTCTATATAAACTTGATGGAAATCGTTCTACAAGAATCTTGTCGCGCTGTCGCGTCACGCCAGTCTGAAGAAGCCTTTATACGGTAGACCTAAATACTTACTTTTTTTGATGGAGGTAAACAATTGTATTATATTTATTAATCTATACTATATATACTATATACTATATATACTATTTATACTATAATATTATAAAGCTAAAGAGTTTGTTTGTTTGATTGAACGCGCTAATCTCAGGAACTACTGGTCCGAATTGAAAAATTATTTTTGTGTTGGGTAGCCTATTTATCGAGGGAGGCTATAGGCTATATAACGTCACGCTACAACTAAGAGGAACGGAGCAGTAATGAAAAATGTTGCAAAAACGGGGAAAATTTATTCCTTTTGAGAGATTCCGTTGCGTGCGCTGCGTAAACGGTTAAAGTAACGCAAAAATCATGTATGACGGAATTGTTCCTTTTAAAAAGTTCTAAAAAAAAGTCCGCGAGAGCATATGTCTATCTTTTAAGATTGACTCACTATTACTCAAAAGGGCGCAGCAGCAACGAAAAATGGACGAAGACTAGCAGGCAAATCGATGCGACGGGAAGGGTCAGGGGAGCAAAAATTTGACGCGGACGAAGTCGCGGGCAGAAGGTAGTTTATTATAGTATGCATAGCATGAATATATTACATGCTTTTAGCCAGATTTGCGATAAGTTGATCGTGTAATGCATAAATTTGGCCAACCTCAACATTCGAGTTTGCATCGTTGACGTAATCTTAAGTCACAAATCACAATAAATAATTAAAATAAATAAAGGCCAAATACCTTTATTTGTTTAAACTATTTATAGTGATTTGAATGTGTATTTTTATTTAATTTCTATATTAAGCTTCAAAAGAACAATGTGAACAGTATAATCAACTGTATTTTCATGGCTTAAGAAACTATGAGTTGTATGTGACACATCATGTCGATGGCTTCACTGTTTACTCGTCGTGACAGAAAAATGCAGTCATAAAGTCAAGGCGAAAATAAAATTAAGTTCTATTTATTTATTAAACTAGCTTTTGCCCGCGGCTTCGCCCGCGTAGATGTCGCAAATTATCGCAAGAGACGTATTACCGCGGTAAGAATGTATTAATCCATGTTATACATACATAAAATTACGCCTTTTTCCCATGGGGGTAGGCAGAAACTACGGAACGCCACCTGCTACGATCCTTACATATCTTGTGTGTTTGATGTACCCAAAAATAAAACTAATAGTATTCAGAGTAAGAAGACTGCGACATAGGGCTGGATTGAATTGAATATAGGTCTTCCTGGTTTTTCTTAACGCTCCTATTAACACTCAGTTATTTACCAGACACCAAATTAAACATAGTTATAAGAATAGTAGTACTTTGGCCAGTGGCTTTGCCCGTATAGCTGTCGGAAAATATCACCCGGGAAACTAATACCGGGATAAAATATCTATGGTATGCTATATAAGGTGTATCTATTCATACACGAAATATTTTAAGGGGTACACCTGTAGGTGGTAAAGAAGCTATAGAAGTAAAAAGAAATTTTTTATCTAAGCGTTTTTGAATTTTCGTAATTATTATAATTTTAAAACTGCTTGAGACGTTTTGCATAAAACCTTTACTCCAAATTCTATGAATGGCCCGCCTGACACTGCGAGGACGGCGACCGGACGGCACGAGCATGGCCGCGGTGTCTCGGGCCGTAAAAAATAAGAAGGAGCCAGTATTTCTCATGTGCGTCAAATTATTTATAAATATTAAATTTTGATAAAAATATATTAAATTTTTTTTTTCGTTACTATAGCTTCTTTACCACCTACAGGTGTACCTCTTAAAATATTTCGTGTATGAATAGATACACCTTATATATGGTAAGTATCCAGGATAACCAAAAATCCAAATGCAACCAAAAATCTAAACATCTAAGCCATATTTCACGGTCTCTTACTTGGAATAATACAATTAGCTTTATTTTGAGTACTTCGAACACACATGATGATATGCATTTACTATGAAGCCCAAGTAATATGAATTACAATCTTACTAATCAGCCCTTTAAATAAATTAAAATCCTACTAATCCTGCATTACCCGACCGTAACCAAGCGAGATGGCCGGACGCGGAACGGCCCGCTAGCCGCTCTGCGGCTATTTTATTATAATCTCTCATATCTTCTAAAATATTAATTTTAATGATATGCTGTAAAGGGCAATTTTGATCTACATGAAATGCACAATTTATTTAAGGTACTTAATTGCATAAGGATTAATGCTGTATTGCTTAAAATCGCATCCATAAATAAGCCATTATTTCTCGTAAAAAGTAAAGGATAAAAATGGTTATTATGGGTTATCCCTAAGAGTTAGACATATGCCATCGCGGACTTTTTTGTAGAACTTTTTAAGGTGTACAATGCTGTAGTACATTATTTTGAGCTATTTCGTAGGGTTCAGCCAGCGTTCGCAATGTAAGCGCAAAAAAATGTGTTTATTTATGACATCACATTAGAAACCTCTAAAATATCAGCGTTTCTTTACTATATTATGCATGTTATATACATATAAACCTTCCTCTTGAATCACTCTATCTATTAAAAAAACCTGCATCAAAATCCGTTGCGTAGTTTTAAAGATATAAGCATACATAGGGACAGACAGACAGCGAAGTGACTTTATTTTATAATATGTAAAGATGCTTATATGTATAAGTAACTTTCAGTTTAATATTTATATTATAAGGTGGATAAATAAATTCAAATTGTAGCGTATTCATTTTTCCGATAATTCCTTTAACATTCGGTGTATTTAATTTCAATTCGATAACTAACTAATAGTAGGAATGGCTGTAATTATGACAGTTCAACAACATGCAATGCGTTGCTTACAATGTTGAGCTGTCAATTTTTTCTAACATATATAGCAATGTATTAGCAATATTCTTTGAAATTGTTCTGTATTAATTCTTTGTAATTGATAGTGTTACGGAATAGTGGTGCTGATCTCCTCTCATATTGTCAAGATATTTTTCTTATCGTGATTATGAATAATGTTATTAGTTTGAATAAATTATACGTACATTTATTTAGTCCGAGGTTAATTTTTTAAATAGAATACAATAAAGATTTTATAAACTGACAGTAACGACTTTTTTAAAGCCTCTTACCGACTGCGCATGCAATAGTGGCGAGCAAATTCGCTTGGTGGGACAAGCTACTCGCTGCGACACTGGTAGGTTCTTCTGCAGCTAATCATTTTAAAATCATAAAGCTTTAATCTTTCCTCTTCTGCCAATCTATTGCCTTTATGAGTTAAGTCAGGATTTTCTCTGCTTAGTCTGCGCATACCAATCGAATCAACCGTTGAAGACATGCGCGACGAGGTACGGTCCTGCACGAGTGCCATTAAAGTGTTGATATTCATGATGCGTACCAACAAACTTACCATAAGAGATGCACAAGACCGTCCGAAGTGGAAGGTCAAAAGCATTGTATGCGCTGCATTTGGAGAGAGTATGAATAACGGGCGGCTAACAAAAGGTGTGAGTAACAAGGTAGATGTGAGTGGAAGCACCGGGAGGTGACGCCCTAGCAGGAACGAATATAGTGACGTTATTGGTGGTGTTCTTCAGAAGACTCAATAAGAAGAAGAGTCAGGTTGGTATTTTCAGTTAGATCGTAACCTAACTGACCAACTTCCAAAGCCACAAAGATAATGAATTCTTCATCGTTAATATTCATTCATGAATAGAGTGCATTTGAAAAATAATTAATTTTGGAATAAATAATTAATTTTGTAATATATGAAGGGCCTCAAAAATAGGTAAAATCTACGAACATGGCTTTATAAGCTCGTGTATACAGGTATACCTCTCCGCCTTGTTAATACGGTTGGATTGTACTCCAAGATAGCATTGTTTGTGAAAAGATATTGTCGACAAACGGTTGGCGTATACATACAGTCAGTATCTTACAGTATTCTTATAGAATTGTGGTTGAGTAAAATATAGATATAATTAAAAGGACGGAGTTTCAGTAACGTTCTTTGTGAAACCTCAAATTGCTTTATCGTTTTCGGTGCACCGCCCCAACAAGAAGATTTAAATAAACAATGTATTAAACGTCATGTCATATTTTTCTGATAATCTTCTTATCGACATACTTAACCCAGCGGGTTTGTTTTACGCTATTACAACTATATCTGTTTAATTATTTCGGTAATTTTTCAGATTTACAATACGAATTTATATCAACTAATCGAGGCAAACACAACTGCCTATTATTGCTGAACGGCTACACGTACTCTCGAGATCAACAAAGCAATCGCTACTATTGTTCAAAGAAGCAATCAAAAGTCAATTGCCGGGCTAAAGTGAAGCTGTGTGCTGGTGGCGCTATAGTGAGCGGTGACTTCAAGCACAATCATCCTGTTCCTCAGTATTATAAGACATCCTCTGGGCAATACGTGAAACTTTCAGATTAAAATACTAAAACCCGGTTTCTGAAGTCTCCCTGTCCCCTATTCAGACTCCTAAACTCCCATGTCCCGATAGCTTTTATTTCGATAGACTGTATTTCAATGGTTTTTTCTTAACATGTGTATAGAATGTTATTCATTTTAATGACTTTTTCGCTAAGTAATAAATTCAGTGTCCTTGGGTCACTTTTCATGGAACACACAATAAATAAAAATCCATTACGTTTTTTAAAAGCCTTGGTCACACTAGGCGAATAATACTCGCTGCAAAAGCAATCGCCGCGAGCAAAGAACAGTGGCGATCTCCCGAACAAATTTTTGTTGACATTTTTTTTTAGCGTCTGCCTATGAAAAATATGTAAAAGTATAGAGATTGAATTGCTAAACAGTTTTGTCTTCAGTTATACTTTTATAGGAAGTCAGGAATTTAAGATATTTCAGGTTGAAGTTTTAGAGGTTATGTCTCGTCAACAACAGACTTATCGAAAAAGATATATAGAAATACCTACTTATTGCTCAAAATATAATTGATAGAAATGCATTTTAAATATAAAATAAACTACGGACTACGTATTCCGAATATTAAGAGCCCTCTTACAAAATTTGAACGCTCGAGTTTAGGTAAAAGACGGCAATCTTATGTATGTGTGCGTAGCTATCCACACATGCACAATACAAACAGTGTAACGCGAGTGTCGAGCCGGTCTAAACAATCTTGATCCGTTAGAATTATAATGCGGTATTTAGATATTTATGAAAATACTTATTTTTATTTATCCAGTCTAATAAAGATTTCAAGACTAATAAAAAAAAAAACAACTATATGTTATGTAAAGTATACAATAAAAAAAAAATTAAAACAATTACATATTGGTGCCGATTCTGTTGTACACCGAACTAAACTAACAAAACTATCTCTAAAATTGCTTACTTTTAGCTATGAGAATTGTTACGCTATTCTGCAAGAAATAATCTCTTTTAACAATTATTTTAACACGACTAAAATCAAATTTGACAATCGCTACTCAACGTGGTATTTTTAGGGTTCCGTTGCCAAATGGCAAAAACGGAACCCTTATAGATTCGTCATGTCTGTCTGTCTGTCCGTATATCACAGCCACTTTTCTCCGAAACTATAAGAGCATGCTGTTGAAACTTGGTAAGAAGATGTATTCTGTGAACTGCATTAAGATTTTTACACTAAAATAGAAAAAAAAAACAATACATTTTTGGGTTCCCCATACTTAGAACTGAAACTCAAAAAAAAAAAATCATCAAACCATCAAATGGTATTGAGGTTTCTAATATTTTTTTTTTCTAAACTGAATAGTTTGCGCGAGAAACACTTCCAAAGTGGTGAAATGTGTGTCCTCCCCCCCGTAACTTCTAAAATAAGAGAATGATAAAACTAAAAAAAATATATGATGTACATTACCATGTAAACTTCCACCAAAAATTGGTTTGAACGAGATCTAGTAAGTATTTTTTTTTAATACGTCATATATCGTAAACCGCAATTTACCTTTCATTCAATCAACTCAAATATAAAAATAAAAAAAACTTTTTTACAAAAAAAAAAAACAACCGACTTCCTTAGTGTTTTTAAGGAAGTCGGTTGTTTTTTTTTTTTGTAAAAAAGTTTTTATTTTTAAATTTTTAGTTTTGGTATCTACCCCGCACTAATTCCAAACAAACAATGCATATTAATGCGATAGCAGAAATCGCGGTTGATTTGCCGTCATTTTTTTAAGAGTTCCGGTGTCTGTCTCCGGAACTCATCATCAGATCTACATGAAATTTATATGGGACCATTTCGGAATAAACCCCTTTCGAACAAAAAAAGAATTTTTCAAATCCGTTTATATATGACGGAGTTATGGCCGAACATACATAAAAAAAAAATATAAACATCCGAATTGATAACCTTCTCCTTTTTGAAGTCGGTTAAAAATAAAAAACATTTAATTTCATAAACATAAACATAAACCTTATGCATAAACCGAGAATACATACAGGTTTGTACGGAAACCTCGGTGCGCGAGTCCGACTCGCACTTCGCCGGTTTTTTTTCTTTGGCTTCGCAACTTAGTACGTGTGCGCTACGCAATGAACTTGCTGAGATACGAAGGCGCGCGCAAGGGGGCATCCTGGACGTGTTTTATATGGAATTTTTCATTTTTGTTTGAAAAATAAACAAAAAATATTACCCACGTGTTGAGATTTATATGTGTGGGGTTTTTAAAGGGGGTCGAAAATTTCATTATTTTTGCGATAGGACACGCCATTTTCGAGATATAAGCAAAAGAAAAAAAAATACAGTACTGTTTTTGCACGTGAGGCAAGGCGTTGCCGTTGGTGTGAATTTTTGTTCATGACCACTAGTTTTACTTCACACCTTTTTAATCGCGATTAAAAATAGTCAGATTTAGTTAAAATAAATTATTTTAGTCAAAATTTTTCTACAATCTATTAAAATAATGCTTTACTTGATAATTAACGAAACTCTTATTCAAAAAAAAAAAAAAAATGCGAAGAGTAGCAAAATGTTGTAGTCGTAGTATATTTTTGCCTTTACGATACGAGTATCCGTAAACTGAGACGCGGGAAAAATTGACACAGGTCCTTCCCCGTTGGGCGCTTGCGCCGCACAGTGGACTGTAAAACAAGCTTCCCTTTCGTAGGATTGTCGAAAAATAAAAAGGTTTGTTTTGACATTTCCAAGTATACAGTTTTGTTGACAACATCAATACATCGTATATTACTAGTAGTCATGGATTTTTTTTTCGATTCCACACCATGGAATATGAGTTTATACATTTCAAATGTATGAAAATGGAATTTGATATCCTCATAACTTTTTTTAGTCTTGCAATGTAAAGCTGAAAATTTTAGGCGTTATTACCGAGTCTAAATGAAGCCATGTGAGTATTGACCTTGACCCCGAAGGCGCCCGTTCGAAAGATATTAACTATTTAAAAATCCACATTTCAGCGATATTGTTTTCTTCATAGCTTTTTTTTGTCTTGCCTGGTTAAGCTGAAACTTCTAGATATTGTTACCGAGTCTGTATTAAAGCCACGTAATCTTTGATCTTGACCCTAAACCACCCCGTTCAAAAGATATGAATTATTTAAAAATGCATATAAATTGGGCGATATTAGTTACCTCATAAGTTTTTTCGGTCTTACAATGTAAAGCTGAAAATTTTAGATATTGTTACAGAGTCTGTAATGAAGTCATGTGACTTTTGACCTTGACCCCAAACGCGCCCGTTCAAAAGATATGAAGTATTTGAAAATGCATATAAATTGGATGATATTATTTTCCTCATATTTTTTTTTGTTCTTGCATTGTAAAGCTGAAAATTTTAGATATTGTTAACGAGTCTGTAATGAAGCCATGTGACTTTTGAGCATGACCCCGAACGCGCCCGTTTGAAAGATATTAATTAATTTAAAATTCATGCAATGTACCTCAAAAAGTCAGTTTCCTAATTTGTTTCTGCCCAGTATTGATACCAACAAACCCGTATAACTTTAACCTTGACAAAAAGCCAAACGTATGAATTTATGAAATATCAATATTTTGAAGATTTGGTCGTGGTGAAAATGGTTGGTGAAACCTTTATTGTATAGAATAACAAAGAATTCTGTAATTACCTAGGTAAGTACATATCATAAAATTCGCAGAAAAATGGGAACTGCACGTAAGTAGATCTCCATTACTTGACAAACAAAGAAACTAATCGCCCTAATTAGCAAAACCAAAATATTTGAGCACACCTGTGGTATAACAATGGGAACCAAGTGCAGGTAGCGACTGTTGTAAGTTAGGCAGTCAAATTAGACAATGGTGCCGATTCTGTTGTCACAAAATTCTCTAAACTAAACTAAAAATCACTAAAATTTGGTTTATTCCTGTCAAACGACGATTTCCTATTCTGAAATAGACTAAAGTGACACAACTTAACTATATTTTAGTTTGACAGCACTAAGATTGCACTGAGTTATTAGTTTAGTGAAAATGTCAATTTTGCTATTCTGAGTTTGCCGGTTTTCACCAAAAATTTTGACTATAATAATTTATTTTAACTAAATCTGACTATTTTTAAGCGCGATTAAAAAGGTGTGGAATAAAACTAGTGGTCATGAACTAAAATTCTCAACAACGCCTTGCCTTCACGTGCAAAAACAGTTCTGTATTTTTTATTTTCTTTTTGCTTATATCTCGAAAATGGCGTGTCCTATCGCAAAAATAATGAAATTTTCGACCCCCTTAGTACACCCCGGAACATTTAAATATCAACACGTGGGTAACATTTTTTTTATATTTTTCAAACAAAAGTGAAAAATTCCATATAAAACACGTCCAGGCTGCACACTAGCACGCGCCTTCGTCTCTCAAAAAATTCATTCTACGCAATGCACACACAAGTAAACGTTGCGAAAACAAAAGAAAAAAAAAATACCACGCTGAGTCGCGATTGTCAAATTCGATTTTAGTCGTGTCAAAATAGTTTTTTAATTTAGAGATTTTTCCTTGCAGAATAGCGTTACAATTCTCATAGCCAAAAGTAAGGAATTTTAGAGATAGTTTAGTTAGTTTAGTTCGTGTACAACAGAATCGGCACCAATATATGATATGTACTTACCTAGGTAATTACAGAATTCTTTGTTATTCTATACAATAAAGGTTTCACCAACCATTTTCACCACGACCAAATCTTCAAAATATTGATATTTCATAAATTCATACGTTTGGCTTTTTGTCAAGGTTAAAGTTATACGGGTTTGTTGGTATCAATACTGGGCAGAAACAAATTAGGAAACTGACTTTTTGAGGTACATTGCATGAATTTTAAATTAATTAATATCTTTCAAACGGGCGCGTTCGGGGTCATGCTCAAAAGTCACATGGCTTCATTACAGACTCGTTAACAATATCTAAAATTTTCAGCTTTACAATGCAAGAACAAAAAAAAATATGAGGAAAATAATATCATCCAATTTATATGCATTTTCAAATACTTCATATCTTTTGAACGGGCGCGTTTGGGGTCAAGGTCAAAAGTCACATGACTTCATTACAGACTCTGTAACAATATCTAAAATTTTCAGCTTTACATTGTAAGACCGAAAAAACTTATGAGGTAACTAATATCGCCCAATTTATATGCATTTTTAAATAATTCATATCTTTTGAACGGGGTGGTTTAGGGTCAAGATCAAAGATTACGTGGCTTTAATACAGACTCGGTAACAATATCTAGAAGTTTCAGCTTAACCAGGCAAGACAAAAAAAAGCTATGAAGAAAACAATATCGCTGAAATGTGGATTTTTAAATAGTTAATATCTTTCGAACGGGCGCCTTCGGGGTCAAGGTCAATACTCACATGGCTTCATTTAGACTCGGTAATAACGCCTAAAATTTTCAGCTTTACATTGCACGACTAAAAAAAGTTATGAGGATATCAAATTCCATTTTCATACATTTGAAATGTATAAACTCATATTCCATGGTGTGGAATCGAAAAAAAAATCCATGACTACTAGTAATATACGATGTATTGATGTTGTCAACAAAACTGTATACTTGGAAATGTCAAAACAAACCTTTTTATTTTTCGACAATCCTACGAAAGGGAAGCTTGTTTTACAGTCCACTGTGCGGCGCAAGCGCCCAACGGGGAAGGACCTGTGTCAATTTTTCCCGCGTCTCAGTTTACGGATACTCGTATCGTAAAGGCAAAAATATACTACGACTACAACATTTTGCTACTCTTCGCATTTTTTTTTTTTTTTTGAATAAGAGTTTCGTTAATTATCAAGTAAAGCATTATTTTAATAGATTGTAGAAAAATTTTGACTAAAATAATTTATTTTAACTAAAT
Source organism: Aporophyla lueneburgensis (assembly GCA_932294355.1). Taxonomy (NCBI): domain Eukaryota; kingdom Metazoa; phylum Arthropoda; class Insecta; order Lepidoptera; family Noctuidae; genus Aporophyla; species Aporophyla lueneburgensis. The sequence goes on from OW028742.1 coordinate 6,617,029, forward strand.
CTGACTATTTTTAATCGCGATTAAAAAGGTGTGAAGTAAAACTAGTGGTCATGAACAAAAATTCACACCAACGGCAACGCCTTGCCTCACGTGCAAAAACAGTACTGTATTTTTTTTTCTTTTGCTTATATCTCGAAAATGGCGTGTCCTATCGCAAAAATAATGAAATTTTCGACCCCCTTTAAAAACCCCACACATATAAATCTCAACACGTGGGTAATATTTTTTGTTTATTTTTCAAACAAAAATGAAAAATTCCATATAAAACACGTCCAGGATGCCCCCTTGCGCGCGCCTTCGTATCTCAGCAAGTTCATTGCGTAGCGCACACGTACTAAGTTGCGAAGCCAAAGAAAAAAAACCGGCGAAGTGCGAGTCGGACTCGCGCACCGAGGTTTCCGTACAAACCTGTATGTATTCTCGGTTTATGCATAAGGTTTATGTTTATGAAATTAAATGTTTTTTATTTTTAACCGTAATTAGGGCGATTAGTTTCTTTGTTTGTCAAGTAATGGAGATCTACTTACGTGCAGTTCCCATTTTTCTGCGAATTTTATGATATGTACTTACCTATGTAATTACAGAATTCTTTGTTATTCTATACAATAAAGGTTTCACCAACCACTTTCACCATGACCAAATCTTCAAAATATTGATATTTCATAAATTCATACGTTTGGCTTTTTGTCAAGGTTAAAGTTATACGGGTTTGTTGGTATCAATACTGGGCAGAAACAAATTAGGAAACTGACTTTTTGAGGTACATTGCATGAATTTTAAATTAATTAATATCTTTCAAACGGGCGCGTTCGGGGTCAAGGTCAAAAGTCACATGGCTTCATTACAGACTCGGTAACAATATCTAAAATTTTCAGCTTTACAATGCAAGAACAAAAAAAAATATGAGGATAATAATATCACCCAATTTATATGCATTTTCAAATACTTCATATCTTTTGAACGGGCGCGTTTGGGGTCAAAGTCAAAAGTCACATGACTTTATTACAGACTCGGTAACAATATCTAAAATTTTCAGCTTTACATTGTAAGACCGAAAAAAGTTATGAGATAACTAATATCGCCCAATTTATATGCATTTTTAAATAATTCATATCTTTTGAACGGGGTGGTTTAGGGTCAAGATCTAAGATTACGTGGCTTTATTACAGACTCGGTAACAATATCTAGAAGTTTCAGCTTAACCAGGCAAGACAAAAAAAAACTATGAAGAAAACAATATCGCTGAAATGTGGATTTTTAAATAGTTAATATCTTTCGAACGGGTGCCTTCGGGGTCAAGGTCAATACTCACATGGCTTCATTATAGACTCGGTAATAACGCCTAAAATTTTCAGCTTTACATTGCAAGACTAAAAAAAGTTATGAGGATATCAAATTCCATTTTCATATATTTGAAATGTATAAACTCATATTCCATGGTGAGGAATCGAAAAAAAAATCCATGACTACTAGTAATATACGATGTTTTGATGTTGTCAACAAAACTGTATACTTGGAAATGTCAAAACAAACCTTTTTATTTTTCGACAATCCTACGAAAGGGAAGCTTGTTTTACAGTCCACTGTGCGCCGTACTAAACGCTGCCCGCTTGTGCATCGTAATTTATTCTAATTTAGAGTGATTTCAAAAACGATATTATATCTAATTAAATAAACAGATTTAAATAAAACTTGAGAATTCGATTTGTTATAGAGCATACATTATATTGACATGAATTTTTTAATGCAATTATGCTTTATTCAAACCAAAAAAACGCGATAAACTTGCGAATAAATCGTAAAAATTGCCAAGACTTTATTTTTTTTACTGATTAATGTTATTAAAAATCAATATTCTTGTACTAAATGTAACAACTAGATTATATGCCTGTTGTTCTGTGTATTTTTTTTACTCAAATTTCTACATATTAATGATAGAAATAGGAGTCTGAAATTGACCCTGCGCTGATTTTTACGAAAACTAGTTGTGGGAGATTAATTACTACAAAGTAAACAAATAAGTTTTTGTAAATGTTCTACTAAAAGTGACAAAACAAAAGATTGATCTATCTTTTACATGTATTCGTCAATGCCAGAGTATTTATAATGATGAGATGAGAGGTAAATAAGGCGACTAAAATCTTAGATATTCGCGCAAAAATGTAAAATGGCTCTTAAGTCCAACCGACGACGTGCGTAGTTCTGCCACATAGTCCACGTAAGTAAGTAGGCAGGTACTTACCTACTTAATTATATGTTCAGAAGAATATTTATTTAATAATCTTAGCCAACTATCTTTAGAGCAGTTAGTTATAGATATAGTATGATTCATTACATGATAAGGGTAGGTCATTGGTAGGTATAGAAAAACAAAACAACTTTGTTTTTTAAATATTTATTTCTCATCTTCTCTAACCACAATGTCATCAAGAAAACCTGCGGTTGCTGTGATATATGGTTAATGTCTGGCCCATCCTAGATATCATACTTCAGTCATTGTATAAGCGCAACATCCAACTTTCGAGTTAAGTGCCAATGCCGGGTATCGGCGCATTTTATTGACACATAATATGTTGCACATGATGCGTGTAGGCTTTACACGGCTATTCATCGTGATAAACAAATCGATGCACACACAACAAAATCCAAGGTATCAGGCAGAATCGGAATCCAGAGTCACAGAGAAATGTCGTCGTATAGGCAAACAATCAGAATCCTTAGGCAAGCACTAGTCACACAGGGATGTCCGTTTCCACCGCGCGGCCAACTCTTCAAATTTGATGAAATTTTGCCAGGAATTAGTTGTAATTTGTTACAATACACACCTCTTTTCCTGAATTTGTTACAAAAAAAACTAAGGCGCTACGACCAAAAACAGTTAGCCGCTAGTACCGCCACTTGCCGTAGTGATTATCCGTGATTACACAGAAACTAAATAATGCAGATAGGCGAATGATACATCAAATGAAAGGTCTTAATTTGTTATATTTGTTACAAAAATAAAAATCATCAAAACTTAAATATACAAAAAGTTATGCTATATTTCGTTTCCAGGTTAAGTGTAGGTACGTATCTCACTATAAAATAAAATTAATAGAGGCTAATGTGCATGGACAATTAGTTGCTAATTTGTTACAGCAAATAAACAAGAAAAATACTAGAAAATAGGTTCAATATTTTTTTTACAGTTTATTTTAGTTGGCCGCGCGGACGGCAATATGCCTAAAATACAATGGCGTTTATTTCGTTATTAATAGTAGGTTCAAGCTTAGTTCTAGTACTAATCGACAGGTATGGTAGCCTACTTTGGATAAATGTGGCGAATATAACTACAGGCTTTATATTTTAGGAGATATTCATTAAAATATAGTAGTATGAAACTGTATTAGAGTAGAGTGACCATAAATTTTCATAATAAAGTGAGACTGAATCGCCATTCTTGGAATGTTCGGTAGTCTTATCTTAATTTTTTAGGGTGAAACTCTTTAAGACATCCTATAGCATACTTTATAAAAGTCAAATTCACAAATCGATAAAAATAGCTTTATTCAAAATCACTATATTTTTAAAATTATTCTAAAATTGAAATAAGTACCTGTAAGAAAATGTGTCGACATTCTGTGTCTTTTTTTTTTTTTTTTTTTTTTTTTCAGGATGGGAAATCATCAAATGACTTCTCCCGCTCTGGGCGGAGCGGGAGGGCGTGTCAGACTTTTACTGACTAAAACCCACCCGTGTTCCATCAGTTGCCCATGTGCCAGGGTCACGGTATCTCTTTCGAACAATCACGCGACCCCGGCAGGCATCGGTCCTAGTAGACCCCTACACTGCTGCTGACATCTCTTTGAGGCGCGCGTGGAACACTGCGCGCCGTCGACCCGAGCCTGGTCCTTACCGGGCGGCGAGCTACCCATTGCTCGCCACCCGCAAGCTCGCGCCTACGGTGGCCGGGAGTCCGCAATCGACTCCCGACGCCCGGGGCGTCTCCTCCTGCGGCGGCTAGGGGCGTGAGGGCGCAGAGACTGCCACTCCCTCACGCGCCCCGCCTCCTCCTTCGCGAGCATTACTGCTTCGCAGAAGGAGGTGACGGCTTCCCATTCCCTCTCGCTCCGTACCATGGCTCGCACCAGGGCCGGACGCGAGAGGTCGCCGCCGCCAATCGCCTCTACGAGGACACGGCGGTGCTCCGCCCAGGCAGGGCACACCTCCACCGTATGCTCCACCGTGTCCTCCAGACGATCCTCGCAATGGAAACACCCGGACGTATCCTCCCGCTTTATCCTGAACAGGAACCCACCGAAGCACCCATGCCCGGTGAGAACCTGCGTCAGGCGGAAGGTGAGGACGCCGTGACGCCTCTCTATCCACTCCTCAAAGAGGGGACTTACCGCCGCAATTGTGGCGTGCCCAGCACTGGGTTGCGACAATCGTACCCGCCATGTCGCCATGAGATCACACCGGAGCTCTGTCCGCCGTGCCGCGATTTGTCGCGGCAGCGGAGTTTCGCCCCGGCGTTTCGCCTCCTCGCGCCACTCCCACATGTGCGCGAGGACCTTTGCCTCCAGATCCCATGGCGGCACTCCGGCAAGGAGGCTCGCCGCCTCGCACACATTCTGTGTCTTACATTAGTTTCAGTTAATTTATAAATGTTATGGTAGTTTATTAAAAAAAAAAATATTGAGTTTGAGTGAATACACACCGTATTAACAAATTACAACTAATTCCTGGCAAAATTTCATCAAATCTGAAGAGTTGGCCGCGCGGTGGGAACGGACATACACAGGGAACCGTAAATCTCACAGTCCATAAGCAGAAGCAGTCGATGAAATAGAAAACCACGGAAAATCGATGGAAAACAAAATAACGAGACGCACGCGAAAACAACGACAAGTTATCAGTGCTGGCTGATTGACAATTGAAATGTCATGTTTTTTTTTTGCGATGTTGCCATACTCTAATTGCACTACGATGTCATATGTACGTATTAAAAAATTATGACCGCTATAATCTTAAGCACAAGCAATCATTTTTAACATTTGTATTCTGGTTCAGAAATATATTTTCTGAGTATATTAATGCAATACGTAAAGCTACAGTGTACGTAAGTTGACTAAGATTTATATTACATGGCAACATTAAAAGTATCGCTTAGCCAAAAGTCATCAAGGCGAGCAAGAAAGAAAAAAAAACTAAGCCATGATTATTTCTTAGCATCAATAATCTAGTCAAATAAGCTCTTTATTATGATGATTTTGTTTTTCAGACTTTGACAGTACTTATGTTTGATTTGATAAAACTTAGTAAATTATTTCGTTGGTATCTAGTATACGTAGACGCTTAATAATTTCATCAACAATTCTCTCGCCGGTATCCTTTGCTTGGTCAGAGAAGCTGTCCGCTGCGACAAAAAAAGTCGCTGAGAATGGAATTCAGCATGTTCAATTCTTAACACTGTGAACGTTTTATTTGTCGATATCGAATCCGATAATGCGTAAGATATTTCTATAATCCTTTACTTCTTCTGCTTATCTTTTTACAAGCTCTAAACTCGCTTCGTGTCATCGACGCTTAATGATTCTGTCACTTTGCTCTATAACTGAAGTGCATGCGTAATAACATTTGTGTATTTTTCAGCGTTTCCATACACATTTATATCAACCGTTCACGGCCCTATTTTGTTAATGCTACATGGCTACACATACTCTCGAAAATCTCGAAGAAATCTGTTACATTGTTCGAAAAAGCAATCAAGTAACAATTGTCAGGCTAGAGTGAAGCTCGCTGAAGATGGCGCTGTTGTGGCTGGTCACTACAACCACACGCATCCTCCTCCTGAGTACCGTAAGACATCTGCTGGACTTTATATGAAAGTTTCGACAAACTTATTTCTGCACGTGTTTCTGATGTCTTGAGATCGTCTTTTGATGGTTTTGTGGATGGTCTTAAAGTCTCGATAAAATGTTGATAAATTAGAATTACTTGATCAAAAAAGTAATCGTAAAACATTTATTATGTAGATATCATCTTTAATCATATAAAGTCATAATTTAAACAAATAGAGGAGCGCCTGCAGCATGAAAAACTTTTTCAGTTGCAGTGAATGAAATTTAAACGTAATGATACACTTTTTTTGGCCTTTGCTTTTATGAAAGAATTGAACGTCAATAAACATATTCAAATCTTTAATTTTTGCTGAATTACCACATAAACAAAAACACCTGCTACACCCGTCTGAAATGTGGTATTGGAGTTCCGCTTCTCCAAATACTTGAAATGCTTATTTTTGCCTTTATTAGAAGTAGATACCTAGAACGTAGATATAGGTATATCACAAACCGTGAAAGAATGTCAAAAAGGAATAATATGTTCTTCACTTTTTTTACATTTCGGCAGCGTTTTTTTTAAATTCTCGAAGATAATATTTTTTGTTGAATGGTTTTAAAAAATATATTTTACGATTCTCCTTCTCACTAATGCGGTTAATACCAAGACGCTAATAACTTATTAAGGCGAGGTTTCAGTACTTTTTAACTTTTTCAAACCTCTGTAAATCGTGCAAAATGACAATATTCCGTAAAAACAAAAATAGTTTAGGAAAATTGATTATATTGTCCAGGGTTGTGTGAAGACAGAAACGTGAATTAAAACAATTGACTCGATAAAAAAAAATCATAAAGATAACACTAAATCACTATTTTAAACGTTTGCCCTGAAGAGATTCCATCATCAAACCATGTAAAATTTATACCAAAAGATAGGGCTTATTGTTTTTAAGGGTTTGGTGAGAACACATTTTATAATTTCCTTATATTTTTTTTCTACGAAACAAATTTACACGAAATTTAGCAGTGCAAGCGCTCGTAACGACCGGCCAGTGCACGCCGAGACGTCTTCGAGGTTGGACGCACGCCGTTTGTTCCACAGACTTCCCCCCTCGCTTGCGCTTTGTAATAGATAAACAATTTAATAAAAACTTGTGTTGGTTTGTAACAAAAATGGGTAATAAAAAGAATAAAAGGATATACAGAAAGTTGAAAACTAAGGTATATCGAAAATTCGTACTTGACTCGTACCTACGTAATTTCTAATAATTTACTGTAAATAAATAATTAAGTAGATAATCTACTTATTTACGGTAAATAATTTCGTTTGATAACGTTCAGTTCCAAACATTATTTACCTACAATCATTGCTTAGGCGCGCCACAATATAAAAAAAAGTACAGTAGGTAAAGATTTACTGAACAGATTGAATTTGTTCAAACTATTTTTATGGTTGCTCAATAACTTTAAATATCGTATAGTAAAATAATTGATATTAAAAAATCTAGGTAATTATACCGAGATTTTTCAAAATCAATTATTATACTATACGATATAATATAAATAAACGTCGTTTCACGTCATTAAAATTATCTAACGACGTAAAATGTATCAGATTACATGAAGTTTATTTTGCAGCGCTTCAATGGGAACAAAAAGCCATGGGTAGTTGTCACTCCTTAGATAAATTTGAATGCAATATGCGAAATTCCCACATAAGTACTTTAACTTTATTACTAGTGGTTCACCTAGAACTGAGACCTCACAATGCATGTTCCGATTTTTCCATCTTTGCATAGTTACTAAAAGTGTATGACGTCAAAAAACAAAACATAATTTACACATATACAAAAACATTACAACAGTTACAGTTTCAATTAATCTTCGTTTTTTTTTAGGAGTGCTTGAGTCAAATACAATTTTTAATTTTGAATCTGAGCATAATCGGTCGCAGGGGTAACGATCAAAGAGAGGATCGAAAAAATTAATATAAGAAAGTATAATGTACGAGTGAGTCAAAAGAAAGGCCTTCATTTGTAATAAGTTAACGAAGTAATCTACGAAATACATTTGCAACTTCCAGCGCCATCTAGTCACATGGTCTCTGTTCAGAACGAACTACTAGTCAAAGTAAGTTCACCATAATTTAATAGATACATTCTCTCGTACTATGATTATAACTAAATAACGAATATATCTGTATTTTGATATATTTTCAATGAACAAGGAAATATTCAACATGCGATATTGCATAATAGACTTCGACTTCTTGGACTATAGTCCCAGACATTAAAGTTTCCCATACACTTTCTGTGACTATGTGTTGTGACAATGCGTTTCTTTAGTAGGTTGTTTTCTAATAAAGTTATCGTTATTATAATAGACCAGCCGACCTACCCCAATTCGCAAGGGTTATTCTCGGTAATATATCCCAAATAATCTATACTATAATAATATTATAAAGCTGAAGAGTTTGTTTCTTTGTTTGATTGAACGCGCTAATCTCCTCAGGAACTACTGGTCCGAATTGAAAAATTCTTTTTGTGTTGGGTAGCCTATTTATTGAGAAAGGCTATAGGTTATATAACATCACGCTATAACTAAGAAGAGCGGAGCAGTAATGAAAAATGTTGCAAAAACGGGGAAAATTTATTCCTTTTGAGAGTTTCCGTTGCGTGCACTGCGTAAACGGTTAAAGTAACGCAAAAATCATGTATGACGGAATTGTTCCTTTTAAAAAGTTTAAAAAAAAATTCCGCAAGAGCATATGTCTATCTTTTAAGGTTGACTCACTATAACTCAAAAGGAGCGAGCAGCAATGAAAAATGGACGACTAGTAGGCAAATCGATGCTTCGCGACGGGAAGGGTCAGGGGAGCAAAAATTTGACGCGGACGAAGTCGCGGGCAGAAGCTAGTCATAAATATTTCTCTAAACATTCCTCTTGGAATAATCGATTGAATGGTAAAAATTCGAATAAAATCTGTTTGAGATTTACATTATTATGTATTTTGTGTATAATACTTTATAATTATCGATTTATTATAGAAGCCACTAAATGTAAGTAAATAAAATTATTATATTACTGCCATTTTTTTCAGCGATCTGAGTTTTTAATATTTTTGATATATTAAATTCGCTTGTTTTAGGACTGATGGAGACGATTCTTTGTTTGTTGAGGTAAAGAATAACAACGCAGATGAAAAAAGTGTTGCTTGTAGGCGAACTATAGACGCGAATTATTTCTTACGTCAATTGCAAGAGAAAATATAGGACAACGCGTTGTTTGAATGTAAAAAAGGCTATTTTAAAATAATGGGTGAAAGAAAATTTGGGCTCATGGCAAAATTCAAGCTCCAATCCAACATGTGCCAAGAAATTGTGTCAGTCAGTTCAGAAAATGTTGCTGATACTGAAGAGAAAAAGTCTTTGGATTCAAACATAGAGGCTACAACCGGCACCATAGCTATAGGCATCGGGCATTCCCCGTTCAAACAACTGTTTTTTGCAATCGACATTCCCATTTTCTCCACCCATGCGCTACAAACAAAGTTTAAGAAATTAATAAAAGAAGAATACAAAAAAAATCTCTAACGTCAATTTAAAGGAACCCAATATACCTTACCTTCTGCATTTACGCTGCGTTGTGGCATGTTCAAACGCTTGCGTCGGCTAGCTGCTGGGGCTCGCTCGCTGCATCTATACGCCCGATACATACCTATTATGCGGGGGGTGAGGAAGCGTTTTCATGCCTACACACCGCACTACAAGCCGGCCTTAATTATATTATTTTTTTGTTTGTAAATCCGTTAGGCAAGTAAAAATGTTGTTGTCAGGCTAATGTAATTCTGAACGTATCTATGAAGCGAATTTTGTGTTTGTTATTTGACAAAAAATATTTTGAGCTACTTTCAAATGTTTTCCTTCATCGAATTCAAAATCTACGATGACCGTTTCTTTCGTCTGATTTTATAGATATTGTCTATCGTATGCCCATCAAATACCACATAAGTGTTACTATTAAACGTATTATTTAAATATCTTACATAATGCTCGCGTCGTAGTGAATATTGTCTCTTAATTAATGGTAATTTCCGGAAATAACTCGTAAAACGTTTGTTTTTTTGTCTTTCGCAGTTCGTTGTTTTCAAATAGTAACTACCGTTCAAGGTAGGACCTGCCGGGGTTGCGTGATTGTTCGAAAGAGATACCGTGACCCTGGCACGGGTGGGTTTTAGTCAGTAAAAGTCTGACACGCCCTCCAAGTCAGAAGTCATTTGATTTCCCATCCAGAAAAAAGGTCCCTACGACCCGTAATACACTCAGGTATCGAAAGATGTTCTTCTACGTATATATTTAAGCCAAATACATTTAAAAAAAATTCAAACAAAGTCAAAACTAAAAAAAAGTAATTTAGGAGTTACATAAATAAGGACTCCCAAATTCTTTTAAAATAGTTTTTTGTTAAACAAATGAAAAAAACAAGCATAATAAAATGGTATACTTTGGAAATGTATAGTATAAAACCTCGACTATATATTTCATTGACTGTTACAAAAGTCCGATGTCAGAACCCCGAGGCGCTCCACAAAAAGTTATTTTTATGTAGGGGAGGGCGGGGCTGGTACTAACAAATGTTGTATTATGGTTTATATCTTCATTGAAAATTAACTTTTTCATTTTATTTTTTTATTGAAAACATGCTTCGGTTATTCAGCTATGATCTTAGTAATAAAAACCATCAGGTAAGTACATAAGTGCTTTCAGAAAGAGAGCCATAAAAACCAAAAAAGTCATTTGTTAATACATACCCCGCATCTGGGGAAACAACAACAGAGCTGGGGTAAGTATTAACGTAAGGGGCAATTATTAACAGAGACTAACATTTTATCAAATAGGTAAATAAAATGTCACTTAAATTAATGAAAATGTTTTATTGTCTTTAATGTTAAACAAATCAGTACTTTTTATGATAGAAAGTGAAAGAATATAGACAATTCTTTCGAATCTACACTTAATAACAAGATAGATAGATAGAACATTTATTTGATGCACACAAAAGACGCAACACAACATACAAAGCACGATGAAACAATAATTGATTGTGATAACAAATTAACGAACTAGGTACAAAATGCCAATATTCAAAGATAAAAAAAAGAAGAAAGGAAGACATGATATAGTAATGATGACACTTTGTGACACAAATTAAAATTCAGAAGTAAAATAATGTGCGGTGGAGTACAAAAGTGCGGTGTGCGTCTCAAAGTTGCACCAAATGGTAGTCCAGCTCAGCATGTGTCAGGTAAATATACCGGACGCTGATATTCTGCTGGATCCCTGCAGTGACCCACGGACATCGAGCAGATGAGATCAAAACGGGAATCATTATTTTCGATGTTAACTATCATTGCTACATATTGAATATATTTAAACCTAAAAAAAAATAAACTCACTCTTTAAACTTAATGTTTTAAAGTTACATAAACTTGTTAGGTTCAACAGTCTTTAAGATTTTTAACGAGATAGGAAAAATAGTATCACCTTATAAATCTGCACTAATTAACAACAATTGAGCATTAGGGTTTTTCTAACCTACAAACATTTGGTTTCAATAGTTTAAACTTAATAATTAATTAATAAGTCACATAAACCTTTAGTATCAACAGTCTTAAAGAATCTCAATGAGTTACACTTAACAAAACAGTATTTTATTTAGTATTTATAAACAATTGTCACAGTGTTAATACTTTTTAGTCTCAGTACTTCTTGAGACGTAGACCCCCTTGTGCTCTTCCTTTTGTAATGCCTCAATCTATAAAAAAACATAGTTATTGCAAAAAACACTCGTTTAATATCACATACCTACATGTTAATACTTACCTTAAGTATTAACATGTTAATTTTAGCCCCGAGGTCACTTTTTGTACTTCATCAATTACAGAAAATAATCTATTCAAAATAATTACAAACGAGTATAATAGTTTTAAAGTCAATAAAATAGAATTTCACTGAGGATAAACTTTGATTGAATTTAACGAAAAAATAAATCCTAAATCAAATTATCACGCAGTATGAAAAGTTCGGTTACCTGTCAATTCGAGGTTATTGCGCACAACTATCACTAGCGACGGCCAGTCGACAACTGACAACTCAGGACACGTTCGGCTGTGTATTTAGTTATTCTCAACGGAGTTTCACGTTTTACACACTTTACGTTTGGCAGGAATAAGCTTGTTAATTCTTACCTCCGTTAAAACCAGCCCCGCTCTCCCCTACGTCTATGTGACTCTGTTGTTCTTCATATCTCTATGTTGCGCCAACCCCAAATAAATTGGGATACGGGCATGAGAGTGATGACTAAGGGAATCTCGATGTTTGGTCAGTTATTAAAACCGTTTTTAACGTTTTTAAAAATAATACCATAATCACTTTGTTTTTTTTTGGTGATGTTCCCCTATTCTGCATTCAGAAGGAGATTTGTGCTACGTTTTATGCGTATTTTTTTTTTGTTTTTGTCGGTCAGTTTCTGGAGCTCAAATATGTATTTAACCAACGAATCGAGACAAAAGCAATCACAGCCATCTACTTCACGGGGCGCAGTGAAGAAGCGTTAATTCGCTACCTCCAATCTGCAGTCGAAAAGCTCGGCGAATGGTTTAGGAAGTGGCGAAGAATCGAAGTGAATCCCGATAAGAGTCAAGCGGTCTTTTACACCCGACCGCGACGAAATCAGCACCTCCTTATTAGTAAAGACCGCCGTCCGCAACGGCACGTACTCTCCGATCCTGATGACCCCACTACCCTCCTCCAAGAGAGCCGAAAGGAAACCAGTACAGTTCGTAAAACAAACACAAATCGTCATACCGACCTCGCCGCCGAGGTCCGCCGTTGCGACCCCGACTAAATAGTCCCTCCCGACCCTTGCCCCTAACTAATTTTAACCCAGATCAAGCCTGTTCCTTGCTGCCCCCTGTACCAGTGACTGCCTAAGCCGAGGTCCGTACCCCACCTGGGGTTGCCCTTAGGTCTTAGTCGCTTTAGTTTTTAAGTATATACATATGTCCCGGCTGGAGGACTGAAATTATTTTTTTAGGAATAGCCGGGAAAATGTCTGTGTAAGTAGTAATAACTTTATTTAGGTTAACTACGAGATGCCCGAAAAAAAAAACAAAAGTAATTATTACTGTTAATCGGCTATACATACTCGTACTCTCAAAATCAACACTACATTCGCTACTATTGTATAAGTAAAGAAGAAATCTGGTGTCTATTGCTGCGCTAAGGCGAAGCTGGTGTAAATAATGATAACTAGTAATTTCTTAAGAATCTGCATAAGTTAAACGTTATCTAACATCTCTCCAATGTTCTCCTTTCCTGTAATTTATTTTTATGTTACTTTTTAATTTGCTTTGGAGGTCAGATAGGCAGTCGTTCCATGTAAAATTATGGTGGTCAGCTGCATCCGGTTAGACTGGAAGCCAACCCCAACATAAATAAAGGCCAGGCAGATGATAATAAATTTTAATTTGTTCAAAACTCTTCTTTATTTACGACACTGTGCCAAATTATCATTTAATTTCTTTCTCTCTTTCTCTAGCGGTTTAGAAACGGCTCGTTCAGCTCGTTTTCATAGAAACTGTTCTACGGATATAAATCGCCGAATCGCGCGCGACCGTCGCGTCGCGCTAGTCTGCACGAGCCTTTACGCTCTTGAAAAGTTGCCGATGGTTAATCCCATCAGGGGTACCGTTTGTCTACATCTACAATATTATATAGAAATTGTATAGGGATTGTATATTATAAAGATTTGATTGTTTGTAATGGATAAACTACCCATTTTATAAATTCTTCCTCCTATAGAAAGCTACATTATTCCTGAGTAACTTGAGCTATAAACATGCAGACTAAGTCGCAGATGAAGTGTTAGTTATAAATAATTTATCAAGATTTAATTTACAAACAAATCTTTCACAAATAATTAACAAAAATACAAGTGACTAATTGATAAATTGCATTCAATTTTGGTATATCATTGGCCCCATTCATTTAATGCAAAAAACATTAGTTATTATGTTTACATATCAATGGTAATTTCAATGACAGGAGGACATCGACCTAAACTTCATTTGCATATGACCCACTATAAACTTTGATATTAAATAAAACATGTTGAGTTTATTTACATTTAAATAATTATAGACCTAATAATTTATTTTGTGATGTTGAAATTAATTCTAAAAAAGTTTAGTATTAAAATAAAGATATATTTAAATTCGGCTGAAAATCAGCAGTTTTTGACGGTCAAAATTAAAGGCAGTACCGCAAAACACCTTTCACCAGTGAGCTTTAGCTGGGAAAAAGTAGTGGCGCAACAAACCCCGCAGCTGTACAGCTGTCTATTCAGTTAGAAGAACCTACGAGATGCCCGAAAAAAAAACAAAAGTAATTATTACTGTTAATCGGCTATACATACTCGTACTCTCAAAATCAACACTACATTCGCTACTATTGTATAAGTAAAGAAGAAATCTGGTGTCTATTGCTGCGCTAAGGCGAAGCTGGAGAAAATGGCGCTATCCAGCACACGCATCTTCCTCTTCATTTCTATAAGACATCTGCAGAATACGTTGAAACTGTCAAAATCACTTATGTGTCAGATGTATCAGAATGTGAGGACTGATTTCTGACGTATTTTATACAAAAAGCTACTTGCAAAGTGCCTAAAAGATATTAAATATCTCCATAACAACAACACATAAAGTAAACAATAGAACTTGGAAACGGAATAATATTGCACATTAAAAAACCTTATTACATACTGGCTTGTTCTTAGTCAAGATAGAAAAAGTAAACATTATGGTTATTTTTTTTGGATGGGAAATCATCAAATGACTTCTCCCGCTCTGGGCGAAGCGGGAGGGCATGTCAGACTTTTACTGACTAAAACCCACCCGTGTTCCTTCACGTGCCCATGTGCCAGGGTCACGGTATCTCTTTCTAACAATCACGCGACCCCGGCAGGCATCGGTCCTATCAGACCCCTTCAGTTTTGCTGACATCTCTTTGAGGCGCGCGTGGAAAACTATGCGCCGTCGACCCGAGCCTGGTCCTTACCGGGCGGCGAGCTACCCTTTGCTCGCCACCCGCAAGCTCGCGCCTACGGTGGCCGGGAGTCCGCTATAGACTCCCGACGCCTGGGGCGTCTCCTCCTGGGGCGGCTAGGGACGTGAGGGCGCAGAGACTGCCACTCCCTCACGCGCCCCGCCTCCTCCTTCGCGAGCATTACTGCTTCGCAGAAGGAGGAGACGGCTTCCCATTCCCTCTCGCTCCGTACCATGGCTCGCACCAGGGCCGGACGCGAGAGGTCGCCGCCGCCGATCGCCTCCACGAGGACACGGCGGTGCTCCGCCCAGGCAGGGCAAACTTCCATCGTATGCTCCACCGTGTCCTCTATACGATCCTCACAATGGAAACACCCGGGCGTATCCTCCCGCTTTATCCTGAACAGGAACCCACCGAAGCACCCATGCCCGGTGAGAACTTGCGTCAGGCGGAAGGTGTGGACGCCGTGGCGCCTCTCTATCCACTCCTCAAAGATGGGTCTTACCGCCGCAATTGTGGCGTGCCCAGCACTGGGTTGCGACAATCGTACCCGCCATGTCGCCATGAGATCACACCGGAGCTCTGTCCGCCGTGCCACGATTTGTCGCGGCAGCGGAGTTTCGCCCCGGCGTTTCGCCTCCTCGCGCCACTCCCACATGTGGGCGAGGACCTTTGCCTCCAGATCCGATGGCGGCACTCCGGCAAGGAGGCTCGCCACCTCGCAGGAGACCGTGCGGTATCCCCGGATCAACCGGATGGCCATGACCCTCTGGGCCGCACTCAACCGGCGCGCTGGGCGCAGCCTCAATGAGGGCGCCCACACCGGTGCCCCGTAGAGGGCCATGGACCGCACGATCCCCGTGTAGAGCCTCCGGCAGGAGGCGTTTGGACAACATTATGGATTACGTTTGAATACTTTTATTTTTACGTTGAACTATTTATTGTTTTTACCACTATTTTTATAACAATGGTGCAATTGGGGAGAGCCCATAGACGAACGGTCAGAATATTAGGTGTTAGATATTTTACTGTCCAACAAGTGTTTCGTAACTTTAGGGAGACTGGTCTTAACCGAAGAAGACCAAGAATTGGCAAGCCAAGGAGCACAAGAGTCCGAGAAGATTCATTGTGACGATGAACATAATCGACATATTATATATCGATTTCTCAACATCGGTTGTGATCCAGCAACAACTTTTGCAGACCCTAAGGTCTGAGTTGTAGTGTCTTGTTTTGAGATCTAGTTCTATCGTTTAAACGAGCGTTTGAGGCTGTAGCCACTACCAGTCTTGATATTAAACCCGATTTGCATATTGAGTTTAACTTTAGATGTAATATTAATATACAATTTATTTCTTTACTTTAACAGGACTTGGATATGCGTGGATTCCTACTCCAAGAGGCAAAAAATTATTACTTCTGAATCAATACACGTATTCACAAGGTCTTTCCAGTAATCATTATCGCTGTTCGCGAAAGCATTCTGGATGTAAAGTTGTGGTGAAACTTGATAACGATGGGAATGTCAAACAAGTGAAAGGTGAACACGCCCATAAACCGCCACGCTACTTGAAGACGAGTTACGGGTATATTAAACTTGGATATTAAAATTAAACTTTTAGCTATACGTATAATCTTAGAATAAGTTCTATCGTTTAAGAATTACTGCTTAAGAAATGGCAAAATATATACGTTGAGTTGTAACTTATCTTTTACTTCATAAAAATCCTAAATTCACTAATACAGATAACGCACTAACTAAATCACTGGGTCTAGAAACAAGAAATTTTGCTTGTTGTTTAAAAAATCCTTCGGTGACTGATGCATGAAGGAAACATTAAAGAAAATTCATGCACTAAAGGGGTTAAATAGGAGATGAAAGTTTTTATAGTTTTTTTTTTTTTTTTTTTTTTTTTTTTTCAGGATGGGAAATCATCAAATGACTTCTCCCGCTCTGGGCGGAGCGGGAGGGCGTGTCAGACTTTTACTGACTAAAACCCACCCGTGTTCCATCAGTTGCCCATGTGCCAGGGTCACGGTATCTCTTTCGAACAATCACGCGACCCCGGCAGGCATCGGTCCTAGTAGACCCCTACACCGCTGCTGACATCTCTTTGAGGCGCGCGTGGAACACTGCGCGCCGTCGACCCGAGCCTGGTCCTTACCGGGCGGCGAGCTACCCATTGCTCGCCACCCGCAAGCTCGCGCCTACGGTGGCCGGGAGTCCGCTATTGACTCCCGACGCCCGGGGCGTCTCCTCCTGCGGCGGCTAGGGACGTGAGGGCGCAGAGACTGCCACTCCCTCACGCGCCCCGCCTCCTCCTTCGCGAGCATTACTGCTTCGCAGAAGGAGGTGACGGCTTCCCATTCCCTCTCGCTCCGTACCATGGCTCGCACCAGGGTCGGACGCGAGAGGTCGCCGCCGCCGATCGCCTCCACGAGGACACGGCGGTGCTCCGCCCAGGCAGGGCACACCTCCACCGTATGCTCCACCGTATCCTCCAGACGATCCTCGCAATGGAAACACCCGGACGTATCCTCCCGCTTTATCCTGAACAGGAACCCACCGAAGCACCCATGCCCGGTGAGAACCTGCGTCAGGCGGAAGGTGAGGACGCCGTGACGCCTCTCTATCCACTCCTCAAAGAGGGGACTTACCGCCGCAATTGTGGCGTGCCCAGCACTGGGTTGCGACAATCGTACCCGCCATGTCGCCATGAGATCACACCGGAGCTCTGTCCGCCGTGCCGCGATTTGTTGCGGCAGCGGAGTTTCGCCCCGGCGTTTCGCCTCCTCGCGCCACTCCCACATGTGGGCGAGGACCTTTGCCTCCAGATCCCATGGCGGCACTCCGGAAGTTTTTATAGTTGTTCGTAATTTTTGCCAATGAGAAATCCCATCGGGTGCGCCCGCTTGTAAATTAACTTACCAATTGTCAAAGAACGTAAGTTTTAAAGAAAATAAAATAAAATTGGATATCATTCTTGTTTTATTATAACATACTTATTTTTCTTTACCAGAGACTATAACAGCGTGAGCGCTAATTTTTTTTTAAATATTATCAATTGCGGCATTTAAGTAGTATTCATTTTATATCTGCACTTTTACAGGACTTGAATATGAGTGGATTCCTACTCCAAAGGGCAAGAATTTATTGATGCTGAACAATTATACTTATTCACAACACCACTTCAGTAATCGTTTTATCTGTTCGAGAAAACTGAAGGGATGTAAAGCTGCTGTGACATTTGATAAGTATGGAAACATCATAAAAGTCAGAGATGTACACTTGCACGAACCGCCACGCTACAAGAAAACGCCTTCTGGAGTCTATATTAAAATATAAACTTACCTATAGATATGAAATCATCTAAAAGCTGTTATATTTTTGAATTCCGACTACGAAATGGCCGAATAACATTTGCACATACGCTGAGTTGGGACTAAAAATACATTGACAACTGCTGTCGAAAATTATAAATCTGAGCCCAACAAGCAAACTCAGAAGATAAATTTCTGTATCTTTGGAATTAAGTAGCTAAGTGTTTAAGGTTTAATAACTAATATGTAATTCGATCACTCTTGTTCGTACAAGAGTGATCGAATTACTCGTCTTCAAACAGAGTGCGGGTTCGTACCCGCACTCTGTTTGAAGACGAGTTCTGGGGACTATATTAAGATTGGATATTAAAATTTAGCCATTAGTTTATTATCATAGTATAATTAAGTATCTTTTAGGAATTCCTGCTTAAGAAATTACAAAAAATATATATACTTTGAGCGGTGACTTATCTTTTATTTCAGAAACATCCTAAATTCACTCACCTGCAGATAACCCACCGACTAAATCGCTGGGTCTAGAAACAAAAAGTATTGCATTGATATATGTGTAATATATTATCCATACATTATACAATAGTACCTTATGTTTATGTAATTTAGTCATTGAAGTAGTTATTTTATGTCTATACTTTTACAGGACTTGAATATGATTGGATTCCTACTCCAAGGGGCAGGAAGTTATTAATGCTGAACAAATATACGTATTCACAAGTCCATTCCAGTAATTCTTATACCTGTTCGAAAACACTGAAGGGATGTAAAGCTACTGTGAAACTCGATAAGGCTGGAAATATCGAAAAAGTCAAAGGTGTACACTTGCACGAACCGCCACGCTACAAGAAAACGGCTTCTGGGAACTATATTAAAATATAAGATTCAGCCAAAATTATGAAATCATCTAAAAATGTTATCTTTTTAAAATTCAGACTAAGAAACGACTGAATAACATATGTGCCTACGTTGAGTTGGGATTAAAAAAATAACTGACAACTGTCGTCGAAAATTATAAAACGGAGCCCAACAACTAAACTCACAAGATTAATATTATGTATCTTAGGAATTAAGTAGCTAAGTGATAAAGGTTTAATAACTAAGATGTAATTGGAAAGTAGCTTAGTTTTAAATGTTTAATTAATAACTAATGTGTAATTGGATACACCTGCACGAACCCCCACGCTACTTGGAGACGAGGCCTGGGGACCATATTAAGATTGGATATTAAAGTTTTGCCATTAGTTTATTATCATAGTATAATTAAGTATCTTTTAGGAATTCCTGCTTAAGAAATTACAAAATATATACTTATATACTTTGAGCGGTGACTTATCTTTTACTTCAGAAACATCCTAAATTCACTCACCTGCAGATAACCCACCGACTAAATCACTGGGTCTAGAAACAAAAAGTATTGCATTGATATATGTGTAATATATTATCCATACATTATACCATAGTACCTTATGTTTATGTAATTTAGTCATTGAAGTAGTTATTTTATGTCTATACTTTTACAGGACTTGAATATGACTGGATTCCTACTCCAAGGGGCAGGAAGTTATTAATGCTGAACAAATATACGTATTCACAAGACCATTCCAGTAATACTTATATCTGTTCGAAAACACTGAAGGGATGTAAAGCTACTGTGAAACTCGATAAGGCTGGAAATATCGAAAAAGTCAAAGGTGTACACTTGCACGAACCGCCACGCTACATGAAAATGGCTTCTGGGAACTATATTAAAATATAAGATTCAGCCAAAATTATGAAATCATCTAAAAATGTTATCTTTTTAAAATTCAGACTAAGAAACGACTGAATAACATATGTGCCTACGTTGAGTTGGGATTAAAAAAATAACTGACAACTGTCGTCGAAAATTATAAAACGGAGCCCAACAACTAAACTCACAAGATTAATATTATGTATCTTAGGAATTAAGTAGCTAAGTGATAAAGGTTTAATAACTAAGATGTAATTGGAAAGTAGCTTAGTTTTAAATGTTTAATTAATAACTTATGTGTAATTGGATACTCCTGCACGAACCCCCACGCTACCTCTCTGAAGTTGGCATGGCAAAAATAGCAGACAAACAAACGAAATACGGGATAATTAGCCGTAAATTAACCGCAAATTAAACGTGAAAACCAAAAATTTACCGCACATACGGAAACCCAAAAATCAGTTTGCATGCTAGCTTCAAATGAAGTTAGCATTTCGTGGTTTTCACGGTTAATTAGAGCAACCATCACAGCATCTTTCAGGCCCAAATACAGTTTGCCGGAGCGATCGGGTTCGATTTTACAAAGATCGGCGAGCCGCCGATATGAAAAGTATGGGTTATTTCGAAAAAAAAAAAAAATCCCTTCGGTCTCGGGCTATATCGCCAGCGGCTAATAAGCGGCAAATTATGAGCTCAAGTAGAGTTCCCTAGGATGTTTCTAACCGATTTTACGATTTTTGCATGCTAACTTCATTTGAAGCTAGCATGCAAACTGATTTTTGGGTTTCCGTATGTGCGGTAAATTTTTGGTTTTCACGTTTAATTTGCGGTTAATTTACGGCTAATTATCCCGTATCTCGTTTGTTTGTCTGCTATTTTTGCCATGCCAACTTCAGAGAGGTCCCCACGCTACTTGGAGACGAGGCCTGGGGACCATATTAAGATTGGATATTAAAGTTTAGCCATTAGTTTATTATCATAGTATAATTTGTATCTTTTAGGAATTCCTGATTAAGAAATGGTAAAAAATATATACTTTGAGCCGTGACTTATCTTTTACTTAATAAAAATCCTAAATTCACTCACCTACAGATAACGCACCTTCTAAATCGCTGGGTCTTGAAATATTGCTTGTTGGTCAAGAGTTCCTTTGGTAACGGAAGTTAGCAAGAATCAGACATTTAAGATAATTAATCCACTAAAGGGGTTGAATAGACGATTAAAGTTTGAATATATGTTGGTCATTTTTGCCGATGGGAAATCCCATTGGGTGCGCCCGCTTGTAAATAAATTAAAATCTGCAGTTTTACATGACTTAAATATGAGTGGATTCCTACTCCAAAGGGCAATAATTTAGTACTGCTGAACAAATATACGTATTCACAATACCATTTCAGAAATAGTTATATCTGTTCAAAAACACTGAAGGGATGTAAAGCCGCTGTGAAAGGAGATGGCTAAATGAGTACCCTCAGAATGTATTGGAATCTCACATTAACTCGTAATATTTAAAAACTCATTAATGAATTATTTAGTGTTTATTAATTTCCAAGAACTTTCGTGAACTGTTTAGCATAAAAAAAGTATCTTAATTGCTTTTTAAGCTTTTTGATTGACATGTCAAGGGGAAATAATACAGTACTGCAAGCTAGGGAGGAGTCATAGCGCTTTTCCAGAATGTCAAATGGAAACTGATTAGATTTTTGATAACTGCTATTAAAACGATTTACGGTCTGAAACTAAAGAGTTTTTGGCGGGAATCAACGGCGTTCAATTCGGTGTCCTGTTTAGTGATTTGTTATTGTGTTTTCAGCAGTTTTTGATTCGGAAAATAGGATAGTTTTTAAGGTACATTCCAATTCAAGGCACATTCCATTTCCAATTTTTCATTCAAGGAATATGCCTCTTCTTTTAATCTTACTATCTATATTGTTTCGAAAAATATTAAGTAATAATAGTAATAGTGGACGAAAAAACCGTTTTTTTTTTCAACTCTTTCGATTATTTTATCGATTCTTTTACACATGAAGTTCAATCACATCTCTATCATAAAAAGCAAACGTCAGATGTCAGACGTCGTTTGAACGCTTTCCCGTTTGCTTGTTCGTTGTGTTTTTTTATTTTGGATTTTCACTGACCCACGCTTGTTTATTAGACTTATTGTGTGTGCTCACCTATCTACTGACCTCTTGCTACCTACTCTACACGGGCTTGACTTTCAATAAATTCATCATGCGATACATAAACTGCGGTAATTCAAAAGCTACGGGTGATGTTTGTTTATTTGGCCATACCATGGTGTGCATAAATTGTGGCCGCTCTGTGAGAAGTATACAACGCCATGCAGTGGAAAGAAACGATTCAGTGATACAGAATTTATCAACGTCACATCCAGTCACATCAAAATCGGGTAAATCTGCTTGGACCTGGATCTAAACCTGAACCAATACCTGAACCAGTACCTAGACCTGTATCAGAACAGAAATTACACCTACCAAATTAAAATGGACTGCAAACACCTCTAGACAGTGTGTTTGGGGCATTGAAGAAGATTCATAGATTAAAGAACAAATAAATAAATCATATTTTAGTTGTTTTATTTCAATATATTATATGTCCTTGGTTACTCATTGCGTTCGTTATCTAGTTTAGGCCGGTTTTATTCATTACCACGCAGCAACGCGCGCAAGAAAAGCACTCAGGTGGAAGGATTTTCCTAAATTGATTTAAATCTGTTTGTTGATACATCAGTACAAATAGACTGACAAAAAAACGCACCAGGAGGACTTAGATTAGATAGATTTAAATAATGTATAATACTTAGCAGAATTGTTTACCTACCTCAAATACAAAAATTATACACTTATTTGGGTCAGTGAATATTAATCCTTACTTTCAAACATGCTCATCATTTCAGCCACTTATTTATTTTTCTGTGAAAACTGTCTTTGTTTCAACTTTTTACAAGGGTATAATATGTACTATACACGCGAGCGGGAGTGGTTTTCGCGCAGATTGCAGAAAACGTTTTGTGTTACGTTTTTCGTGCAATTACCTCTTTGTTGATATTTACTCAAGTGCCACCGTGCGCAATGGGAATGGGGCGCTAGTCAAAAATACAATATAATCCAGATACAACAGATGCAGATACGCCTAGGTAAAAGTTCATAGCAATGTCATCTGTTTGCAGTTTCCATACCTATTGACGTAGGAGTTACACGATAGCGATTTTATTTTTAAGATTGTAAAGAAATGAAAAGTTCCTGAAACAGTGTTTATATGAAATATTAATATTCAACTATTCAGCTTTACATATTGCTAGGTACCATATTTATAACTTGCCAGGATGTCGCCTATACTTCAATTTAGCCATATCCTTTGACAAGTTTGGAAATATCGTAAAAGTCAAAGGTGTATACTTGCACGAACCGCCACGCTACAAGAAAATGGCTTCTGGTATCTTTAAAATACAAGCTCTGCCGATCGTTACAAAACTGTTATCTTTTTGAATACCGACTAAGGAATGGCTGAATAACATATTTACCTACGTTGAGTTGTGACAAAAAAAAACTTACAACTGCTGTCAAAAATTATAAAAAGCTCAACAATTATACGCAGAAGATAAATATTATGCCACTTTGGAATTAAGTAGCTAATTGATTAAGGGTTAATAACTAATATGCAATTGGAAAGAAGCTAAGTGTTTAAAGTATAATAACTAATATGTAATTACATATACCTGCACGAACCCCCACGCTTGTTGGGGACGAGTTCTGAGGACTATAAAGATTGGGTATTACAATTTAAAACGTAGCCATTATGTATAGAATCATAAGAAACATTTTGTATCTTTTAAGAATTCCTGCTTAAGAAATTGCAAAAAAAAAAATCTTTGAGACGTGACTTATCTTCTACTTAATAAGAATCTTAACTTCACTCGCTTACAGATAACGCACTAACTAAACCGCAGGGTCTAGAAACAAAAAGTATTGTATTGATACATGTGTAATGTATAATCTATACATTATACAATAGTACTTAATGTTTTTGTAATTGTGTGCTTCAAGTAGTTAGTACTGTTATTTTATGTCTGTACTTTTACAGGACTTGTATATGAGTGGATTAAATTCCTACTCCTAAGGGCAGGAATTTATTAATGCTGAACAATTATATGTATTCACAACACCATTCCAGTAAAAGTTATATCTGCTCGAAAACACTGAAGGGATGTAAAGCTACTGTGAAATTTAATAAGACTGGAAATATCGGAAAAGTCAAAGGTGTACACTTGCACGAACCGCCACGCTACATGAAAACAGCTTGTGGAGACTATATTAAATATTAAGATTCAGCCATAATTATGAAATCTGCTTAAAACGTTATCTTTTTAAAATTCCGACTAATAAATGGCTGAAAACATATGTACATTGGGTGACTCAAAAATAAATAAACTAACAACTGCTGTCGAAAATTATAAATCTGAACTCAACAAGTAATCTCCGAGGATAAAGGTTTGTTTTTTCTGGAATTACTTAGCTAAGTGTTTAAGGTTTAATAACGCAGATGTAATTGGAAAGTAGCTAAGTGTTTAAGTTTAATAACGAAGATGTAATTGGGAAGTAGCTAAGTGTTTAGGTTTAATAACGAAGATGTAATTGGAAAATAGCTAAGTGTTTAGGTTTAATAACGAAGATGTCATTGGAAAATAGCTAACCGTTTAGTTTTAATAACGGAAATGTAATGGGAAAGTAGCTAAGTGTTTAGGTTTAATAATGAATATGTAATTGGAAAGTAGCTAAGTGTTAAGGTTTAATAACGAAGATGAAATTGGATACACCTGCGCGAACTCCCACGCTACTTGAAGACGAGTTCTGGGGACTATATTAAGATTGGATATTAAAATTTAACCAGTAGTTTATTATCGTAGTATAATTTTGTATGTTTTAAGAATTCCTGATTCAGAAATGACAAAAAAAAACTTTGAGCCGTGACTTAACTAAATCGCTGGGTGAAACAAGAAATATTGTGTTAATACATGTATGTATTATCCATACATTATAGAATAGAACCTAATGATTTTGTAATTGCGTTATTTAACTAATTATCTTATGTCTGTACTTTTACAGGACTTGAATATGAGTGGATTCCTACTCCAAAGGGCAGGAATTTATTAATGCTGAACCAATATACGTATTCACAACACCATTCCACTAAAAGTTATATCTGTTCAAGAAAAATGAAGGGATGTAAAGCCTCCGTGAAACTTGATAAGTATGGAAATATCGAAAAAGTCAGAGGTGTACACTTGCACGAACCGCCACGCTACATGAAAACGGCTTCTGGGAACTATATTAAAATATAAGATTCAGCCATAATTATGAAATCATCTAAAAATGTTATGTTTTTAAAATTAAGACTAAGAAACGGCTGAATAAGATATGTACCTACGTTGAGTTGGGACTAAAAAATAATTGACAACTGCCGTCAAAAATCATATACAGTAGAATCCGGCTATAACGACGGCGAAAGGGCCGGTGATATTACGTCGTACTAACCGGAAGTCGTACTAAAGGAAATGACAATTTTTGATTTTCATTCAAATCACATTCATTTATACACATACAAACAATGTATTTAATGATATTTACGTGACCAAGCGAGAAAAAAAACATTTGAATCAAAATATTTATTTTTTTCACATAATGTACATGTAATGTATAATAATAATTACACTTTTTTCTTCAACAGAGAAACTTTTTCGTTTTGTAGAAGCCATTCTTGTACGCGAAATCACGCATCACCCGCAAATTAACGCCGTAAACTAAACAGTCGCATTCGAATCAGCGACGTGCAGGCAAGGGGGAAGCGCAGGGCGGAGATAGTTTCTTACCTACGATTTGTTTGTAAGCACGTCAACACTCGTCGTCGTTGTAGCCGGACAATTTTGTGTGAAATCCTGTCGTTAAAAGCGGTTGGTCGCTGTAAGCGGAGTCGTAATAAACGGATGTACTTTCATAGTGGCTCGTATTAAAACCAAACATGCGCCTATACTTACGTCGCTAAAAACCAACCGTTTTTAGCGACGTAAGTTACATGCGAAGTCGTTCTAAACGGATTCTACTGTATCTGAGCCCAACAACTGTACTCAGAAATTGAATTATACATCATAATGTGCATGAAATGGTTAAGGTAACTAACGTATTTAAGTTGATAAGTATTAATGGTGTATCGTTCTAAATAGCTTTCCAACTACCGCATTGGACGTGACCATTTTTGTTGTTTTAATGGGTATGGTAAGCTATCCTTGAAAGGTAAAAATATGCCATCGTGGACTTTTCTGTAGACGTATAAAAGCGCGATATCCCACCATACATTGTTGTGTGCTATCTCAAAGAGATTTCGCAGCGTTTTCGATGAAGGCTACTAACCGGCTTTACTTTTCCGTCGTGTTCAACGATTGTTGTCATATTTCAACCAATTTACACAAAACCGTAGCAAATTATACACCTAAACCTTTCTCATGAATCACTCTGTCTGCTGGTGGAAACCGCATAAAAATCCGTTCAGTATATTTTGAGTTTATCGCGAACAGACAGACAGTCGCGGCGGGGGCTTTGGTTTAGAATATGTTAGTGATATTTAGAATTTTCCGTCTTACCAGTGTCATGATTTCCATATATTAATAAGATTTGTAGTGATTTTAAATACTAATTATAAATTTAAAAGTATTTAATTTGCGTCGAATGATTGTGTATCAGTGTAGTGACGTTCAGAAAGTTTCTCATTTGACAAATGCCGAAAAAGTATTTTAACGAAACGTATTGGAAATATGTTTTATGGAGCATTCGCCTAGTTTTTATTCGCCTAGGTTTGTATGTGTGTAAGAATTTAAATACAGAAATATTTATGCTGAAAAAGGTGTTTTCATATCACTAGACACTATAACATTACTTACACTTATCATTTTAATTTTTATGTTCTGAGAAGTCCATGTGGTGTATAAAAATACATAAACACAAACATGATATACATACATACATGCGTAAAAGGCATGCATGTTTGTGTTTATATATTTTCCACCGCCGTGCCTTAATGAATCATATGGGTTTTTTTTATGGGAAATCATCAAAAACGTCTCGCTCTTGGGTGGTGCGGAAGGGCGTGTCAGACTTTTACTGACTAAAACCCACCCGTGCTCCTTCAGTTGCCCATGTGCTAGAGTCACGGTATCTCTTTCGAACAAATCTCGCGACCCTGGCAGGATCATATCGGTCACAACTCACACGTAATCTATACTATTTAAGCCTTATGTATGACTTAGCAATTACGTATGACTCAGACTATATGAAATCCGAATAAAACATCATCGATTTCTTGTGTATTCATTTTTAGTCTTTGATTACACTGGTCAACAAGGTTTTTTTCCAATGATAGTAAGTTGTACGCAAGAATATCAAGGAGTACGCAGCAACAACTCATCAACCGTAGACGTTTCGCAGCTGGCTTAGCTCGAATTTTTGAGATAATATGCTCATGGTGTGCACGTTGAAACTTGTATTCGTCGCGCGCGACCACAATCATATTCTTGCTTGTTCAATGGATTTCTATGTCTCGATGGTTCTATCTCCTAATGAGTGTGATATACAAAAACAAACTAACAGAGCACTGTGATTGAACGGGTATATTGTTACATCTGTGGCTAGCAAATGGTGTAAATTGTGTGTTAAGTGAATTTTACCTGTTTTAATTGAATGTTGTATATTTGTTTTCATTTATATTGATTTGTATCTAACTATTTTATCAATATAATGCCTCGTAGTTGCTTAAGTAATCCAGACAATTATTGAAACGTGTGCGGTAATTTTAATACGAAAGGGAAGAGTTAAAAATTAACCCCGCGAATTTGTCTAGGAGACGCTTTTCAATATCTTAAAGAAAAGTTCCCAAAAAAAAACTAATGTAAAATTAAAGGAAGGGATTTTTATTGGACCTCAAATACGGGAGTTGATTAAGAACAATACATTTAACAGAAAATTAAATAAAAAAGGGAGTAAGGCTTGGAAATCTACACTGAGAAAACTGACAATCATAAAAGAGGTGAATTCAGCTTAAAGTATGATGAATTCACTCAAAGGACGGAGCATAGTGATTCACCAAAAAGAACGATGATAATACTGATGTTGATGATAACAGTATTTAAGATGATGTGTCACCATGGATTTAGTTTTAGTTACCTACTATTTTTCGATGCCTTCCTCATATATCCAGTTATATCCTATTAGTTTTCCTACAATTTTTCGGTGACTTCCTCACATATTCAGTTATGTCATACAATTTTTCCAACTATTTTTCGGTGCCTTCCTTATATATCCAGTTATATCCTATTATTTTTCCTACTATTTTTCGGTGACTTCCTCACATATTCAGTTATATCATACAATTTTTCCTACTATTTTTCGGTGCCTTCCTCATATATCCAGTTATATCCTATTATTTTTCCTACTATTTTTCGGTGACTTCCTCACATATTCAGTTATGTCATACAATTTTTCCTACTATTTTTCGGTGCCTTCCTCATATATCCAGTTATATCCTATTATTTTTCCTACTATTTTTCGGTAACCTCCTCGTATTTTAGGTTAGGTCCTCTTACTTTTCCTACTATTTCCTCATATCTCTGGTTATAGCCTATTATCTTACGGAGGTCGCCCTCAATAGGAGGATTGTGTTTTTTAATAAACCAATTAATATCTCTATAATACACCAGTGATTAGTTGTAGTTCTACTCATTCTCCATCAGTAGGACTACAACTAAATACTGGTGGATTACACAGAAATTGTTTGGATTATTAGAAATCACAATCCTCCTATAATTGAGGGCGCCACTGGACTTACATGATCCCCTTATTTTTAAGTATCCAATATTGGTTCTTTCCTTTTAAATATTATTAGGTGTGAGCTCAACATTAAAAAAAACTGAAGAACCCTAAACTTGAACCTTAAAAAAATGGAGAGTAAGTAAAAAAAATAGAAAAAAGTACCTTGGCAAGAATGGTAAGAAGGTGAAAAGGGATGTATGTATAAATTAAACAGAAAATTGAATGGTATTTTTATTTCCATAGTATGAATGAATAATTATTATATACTCTAAACATTTATATTCAGTATAAAAGAAGACTGTTTTGTTTAGAAACATCCTCGCCTTAATGATTACAGTATCTATTTGTCGGTCATTATAAAGAATCATTATATACATTATGTTCAATAATTCTAGTTTTTACAAATTAAAATAAAGGTTGAGACGAGTAGAAATTTAATTTACAAAAAATAACAAACTTTACATTAATGTACCTATAACTAAAACATTTTTGCCCTTAAGGTGATTGCTTCAGGGTAGCCGTTTTTTGCAATTTGCAGGCCAGTGCTAGGTTGTATGTTAATTAAATGTTGCACGCGGGTGTAAGTACATAAGTTGTACTACATACGTCTTACACCCGCGTCTAACATTTCAATCAAAACCTAGCACTGGCCTGCAAATTGCAAAAAACGTAAGAAAATTTGAATTTCGCGGGCTACCCTGACGCTTTCACCTTAAAGCTGCATACAATAAATTGGTTATATTATTATAGTAAATATCTATTTTCAAGTAAAGTGCTACTATAAACACTCCGATGAGACTAATCTATCCCTCATACAAATACTTTACTTTAAAATCTATTACTAAAGGTGAACGCACACTTTTCAGAGCCGAAGGAGGCGAAAGAATCGAATTTTAGAATTACTTGTATGAAATCCTATGGAACCTCGCACACTTACCGAATCGGACGAATAAGGTCGTACGATTCGGTGCGGATAAGTGTGCGAAGTTACATTGGACTTCATTTAAGTAATTCTAAAATTTGATTCCTTCGCCTCCTTCGGCTCTGATAAGTGTGCGTTCACCTTAAACCAGCTATTGGTGCTGGCTCATACCATTACTTTATGCGGACACCGTTATCGGGCCGTCTTTATAGGATATCCTAAAGGGATATCCGATAAATACCGTAACTAAGGGTAGATTACTAGTTGAGCGCACTCTGCTATAAAAAAATAACTGCCCTTGGACTCTGCAGTGCCTCAAACTAGCAACGCCGCGTACGGTATAAGTACATAATTAATAATTATGTAAACGTTTCCAAAAAAAATTGATATTACTGGATTCAAAATAAAAACACCTTAAAAATGAGCAAACGAGTTAACTCGTTTGCGCATTTTCAAGGTATTATAGCAGCGACCGTAAGCCGTTAGAATACCTACAGAATTTTGAAATTTTTACTCTAGGTACCATCTACTTGTAATATATGACGTGTTACCTCGCATTAGAGTGAGCGTGTTAGGACACGGAGAAACGGCATTTTGGCAAGGAAAGCACAGATAATCATTACCACGTTTAACTTCATAAGAATTGTAATGAGAATTAAATTCAGTAGTTTCAAACATACAGCAACGGAAAAAAACCTCTTCAGTATCTGTCACCAAAATTGCATCAATTTGGCCAAAAGTGGGTAAGAATTGTTCATCATCTATATCTACAGTAACAATAGAGTTCCGCTGCCATATAACACCAGCTATTGTAGCGGAAGTAACCGAATATTTGAGGACAACGCCAGTGCCGAGAGAAAACTTGACAGTGTCTCCTGAATTTAATGCAGATTTTTTTCCTAGTATTTTTGTTGTAGGTATTGTATTTTTCACAAACAAGTCATTGAGCATAAGTTGACATTTTATTGCTAGAGTCTTGCAAACATTGACTCGATTAAAAGATGATCTAGCCACTAACTTAGATACCCTGTGCTTGGCTTCAAAACGCATAGCCCACATGTTACGTACGGGGCCGAACTTCATTAGCATGGTAGGATAATGAGTCAGAAAATGAAACTTTGGCTGCAGGGGTGATTTTGTTAGCTCCGTGTACAATTGATTAAATTCTGCTATTATAACCCGGAGTTGAATATTGGTGTCACTGAAGACCCTATGACTTAATAACCTGTCGGTGATTTGCCGCAACATAATGTATAATTTCCATACTTTATTTTCTAAAGGAATGTAAAACCCGGCTATTAGGCTGAAGTATCTAATAAGGGTAAGCATTTCTGATGCTGAAGTTTTCAATTTTACTTTCGAACCTTGGACAACTAAACAATTACTTGGTTTTGAATTCCTATCTGGTCCATAATCAAATGAAATTATTCTTTGTTGCAATACTGAGATCTTTAAAAGACCTTCGGCAAGGAAGTGGTTTATGACAAAGGTCATTACATAACGAGCTACACCTTCTAATATATCATGCATTGGGTCTACTGCTACATTTTGAAATAAATCAAATCCTGTCACCTTAAGCCAACAGCATGATTCTTTAATGCCCGTGTTAGGTGTATCGTTTTCTTGCAATTGAGCGTGGTATGAAGTCATATTTCTAAGCAAGTTACTGTTTTCATATAGAGCAGTTTGCAAACCTTTCTTGTCAATGTTACAGATTCTGCAACACTTGTTAGCTGAAAAACTTTCAGTAAACCCGAGAATTGAATTCAGGCCTAAATTATCGCCAGTTATAGCAACAACCTTCAATTTTACGGTTCCTTTAAAAAACTTATTTTCTATAAAAATTCCTTTGTTTTGCAAGTAATTCAATTCCTCAATAACAGGGTCAAAAATAGCTTTGTTTCCATATTTAGTTTTGTCAGCAGAATGGCAAATAGCTAACAGCAAAATGTTATTCAACAATGAAAATAAATGTGGTGGGAGTGCTGGCAAGGAAACGTATACACCACCAAGCTTATGCACCCCAGCGTGGCTCCCCAAAGGATTTCCAATTTCAAAATCATCATAGTATACTACTAAAGG
Organism: Aporophyla lueneburgensis; assembly: GCA_932294355.1. Lineage (NCBI taxonomy): Eukaryota > Metazoa > Arthropoda > Insecta > Lepidoptera > Noctuidae > Aporophyla > Aporophyla lueneburgensis. The sequence goes on from OW028742.1 coordinate 6,648,903, forward strand.
AAGAATAATGTCCGACGCCTGCGGTGTACACATTGCCAGCCATACAGATCCCTGCATTACATTTTCTAGACACATTGGCCTCATCGGATTTTCTTCACGGATTATTAAATTACCCCTTAGGTGGTTCAAATAATCCGTTACATCTTTCCAAATAGTGTCAATGGAAAAAAAATTCTTCAAAACCTGGCGAAGTTGAATTACTTGCATTGTACGTGGCTTGGTGTGTAATGTTAAAGTGTTACTCCTTTGTGAAATGTCAGGACAATAACCAACGATTACTTCATGTGGTGGTATAAAAGAACCTAATAAATTCAATTCTCGGAATCTCAAATATTCTGAACGAAACGGAAAAAAGATGCCCTTCAAAGCTGTGTTGAACTTATGAAGTCGTTTATTAATTTCGCTTCCAGACATGCTTTCCTCATCAGCTAGCACAGGGCCGAATACGGACATTAAAGACGGTGCGATATTGTCAAGAAGGGTTTGCAAATGACTAACCATAGCTTGTACAGACGATCGAGATACAGAGGGATTTACATAGAGCGTTGAAATAAATTTCAAAACTTCTTTATGAATAATACTATCAGCATTATCAAGGACTTCCGGTTCACTATCAGCTTCAATGTATATGTGCTCAGTTGCTACTTTGGTAGTCTCTGTTTCACACATAGGAACTACGCAAGCCTCGTTTGAGGTGGATGGCAAATAACGAGTGTTTACTTTATTCAAATGTTTTAAGTTAACATGTTTTCTAAATTGTCTAACGTCCGTGAAATACCGGTAGCATGCGTCTTCACCACATTTATAAACTCCAGTAATATCAATTTTTTCACATTCTTTCCTTATGTGGGTAATAAGTGAAGAAAACGTGGGAAAAGTCCTTTTACAACTGTGACACTTCATCTTAATTTAAATTGTGACTCCGAGAGTAACTAATATCTCCTTCACAGATTGTGACATACGATCGTACGATGTTTTGACTTTGTAAAAACCAATTTGGATAATAAGCCAAATGTTATAGCTTTCAGTAGGATATTTAGCCGCAGTAGCATGAAATATTTTAAAAGTCACATCAACAGCCTCAGTTAGTGTTGTGAACTTGTAAAACGTATTGTCACATACTGTGAAGGAGACACCTGACTGGCGGCACCAAATTATAAATGGTTGGAGGCTAATACCTAGGTTTTGAAGCTTTTGGCGACGCTCCTCAATTACCACTTGCACGTCTGCGTCATCATCCACGATGGTCACAAATCCATCCAATATCTCCGCTCGTGAAGCTTGCCAGTCTTTTCTAGATCGACGGGCAGGAGGAATATTAAAGAGACAGCCGAGTAGCAATATCGCTGCTATTAATTTTGTCTCCGGTTGTTCATCTGGAAAGAAAATAATAATAGTATATTTGACACAACACATCATCATTAACTGAGCAAATAGGGAAAAGTATCAGAACAAAATAAAATCTATCTATATAAGTAAAAATGAATTGCCGAAATGTGTGTCCGCCCGCCCGTTACTTCTGAACGACTGCACCATGTTAGATAATTTTTAAATTCTTTTTTGTCTATATATTTTATAACGGGTTCACCGACCCAGGGAGGTCGAGCACCTAGAACTATATAACAGAATCATTTCCTTACCGTCACAAATTGCCAATGTATCAGCTATTTTTCGACGAAGAAACGAGTCCTTTGTGGTGTTAAGCTTCTGCTGAGCAGCTTTTAGTATGTTTTCCGATGAAGCATCCAAGGCGTCGAGGCCCCCGGATTTATGAGGGAACAGTGCTTCGTAGTCATGAGTCAGGAGTCGCCATCCATCACTTGACTTCAGGATAGGATACTTATTGAAGTACTCCTGTAATGTCCCTTCCTCGTAGTACAAGTACCGGAGGCGAGCTCGCACCGTCTCCCGCCACAGGGCACTGACCTCCTGCCACGGACCAGCTGAAGGACTTGACAGCTGCTCTAATGCTGACGCTACGTCCTCCACTTCACCTGCACACAAAAATTAAAACGATTAATAATTAGTACAATGACAATAACGGTTCTTAGATTCAGATATTTTGTAATTTGTAACGAAAATTTATACTAATTCAGATATTTTTCTCAATAATTTTGTTCTTGATAATTTAATTCAATCTGAAAACATAAAATTTCTTGAAAAGGAGTTACCTTCTTTAAGTCCGGTCAGGTCGATTCCAGCGAGTGGAGGGGTGTCTAGCCTAGGACTGGACTTGGAGCGAGAACGTGACTTGGGCTTTTCAATAAGGCCCAACGAAACTAAATGCTGCCGTCGAGCCCTTCTGGCGGTGACTAACCAGCCAGAGATATTGCGCTTAGCCTGGTAAGCATCAGCCGGCAGGTACGGCGCGTAGTATAGGGGTGGTGACTCCTCTTTAAATAATCTGCCAATGTTGTAGGATAGAGCAAGCAGCTGCGAATCTGTCAGAAGTACCGGGTTTTCGGCCGTAATGAGCTTCTCCATAAGCAGCTTGCATAAACGCCCACGCACGTTTGAGGGTAAGGTGCCCGTTTTCTGCCCAATTGCTATTATTTGTTTTCCCTCGACTGATGAATTCAGTATGGTATTCACCTGAAACACAAATAGTATAAGTATGGCATTACAAACTAAATATGCAAGGTAAAAGTTAAAAAAAAATGTCACTAAAATGTTGAAAATACAGGTTCAATACCTACCTTCCATTCAGTATAATGATCAGTTGGAGTCGGTGCCAGTCTAGGCATCATGCATTTAGTTGTTAGTTATAGCTGTCACCAACTCCAAATATATTACTGATCTTTGTGACATATAGTATAGCTCCTAAACGGCCGTCCGTACACACATACAGGACAGGACAGGTACAGACGTTAAACTTATCTGTTTACGCCGGGGGTTAACAATATTGAATGTCAATTTAAATTCCTTATCAAAAGTACAGGATAATAGGCAATAACTTACTAAATTGCTCCCGGTGGACTCTTGTCTAACTGCTTCACCCACTGACGACGACGAGTCCAGTGGTATCACCAGTATGTCACCATCCTAAAATAATATTTACTTTGAGACAATGTTATAATAGTACATGTAACAAAAAGGTGTGATAATATGAGTATGTACGGTCAATTAACCTCAATAATCGTTGAAATAATCACTAAATGTGTCCGAGTGCGACCGTTAACTAACAGGCTATAGCTAGCCCTAGCCGGAGATAACTCAAGGGAAGTGTTATATTTTTTTACTAGTAATCGGTTCAGCATTGCAGGTGTGAACGGTCCTGCCCTCGTCCCTTGATCCGGCCCTGATAAAAACTAATCGATCAAGATCAGGACTGATCCTGGTCTCAAAGAATGTCTATACCAAATTTTGCATCGGTTCAGTGTCTTAGGTATGAAAATGTGAAAAGGTCCTGCCCCAGCCGACAGATAGACAGACAAACTTACTTTCGCATTTATAATATTAGTATGGATGTAATTACAAATTAATACATATTGCTCTTGAACCAAAAAACAGTAAGTACGAGTACTTTTCTACAATTTTGCAGAACTTACCAAATTTTCCTGGTTAAGTCCTGCTTCGCAGTCTTGGTTGAGGATTGAGCTTTGCAGTCCTTCACACGGTGGCAGAGGCTCTAAGTTACAAGGTAGACTAGTTAACAAGTCATTCCTCAGGACCTCTTCAAAGAGTGATGAATTGTAGGAGTTATCCTGAAATTTAACAAGAAATTTAAAAAGGTAATAATAATGTACTTAGTTGGTAAACTAACAAGACTGATGAAAAGTTATGATTTTATTCCACTTTTTAAATAAATACTGCACCGGTTAAATTGTTAGGTATCTTAAGAAGACTTTAAAATAATAAAAGTTAATAAGTAGGTACCTACCTACCTACATGCAAGTAGGAGAATGTGCATTTAAGCGACGCAGGGCATGTGTAAGCAAAAAGTTTAAAACAAAATTTACTTTTTTGAAATACAATGTAACATGAAAACAAACCATATCTTTTGGTTGGTCGCTTTTTAACATGGCCAGAGCTGCTTCAAACCGGAGTCTGTCCCCTATTTGAGGGAACATACTATGTATGTCTTGTTTACTAAGCATCTGCATTGTTGCGATATCAATTCTTTCAGCTGAAAAAAAAAGGTAAATTTAACAGCGCCCTGATTGCAGCTGTGAAATGCACTACGTCGCATCGACTTTATAAAATGTAGGTTGGTAGAGCTCGTCTAAGCTGAAATGACGCGCCCCACTACTTAAATTTGTATACGTACACTACGGTAAATGCGGTAGTGGGGCGCGTCATTTTAGTTTAGACGCACTCTACCTATTTGTTTTTTTTTGGGTTGCAGTTGCACATCGAATCTAGTGTATAATATAAATATGAACGTATATCTAGGTAGGTGGGTAGGTACCATACGACAAGACTATTCTTGGTTGGAGTGTACAGCGGCCAAAAAAGTGTTATTTTCGCAAATCGTTTATTTTCTCGATTCTATAGTATGTAACACCTAGAAAGGCTAAAAGTGTCTGGGTGTTTTTTGTCTCCGACCAACCGTTTGTCGTAAAAACGATGTCGAAGGGATCCATAGGTAAGGTTATGTTAGAACTGTGACCTTGAAATTGGTCGCGAAATTTTTTTAAGTATATTTTCATAGTGCCTCTAAGACGACACTCTGACCCTATTCTTGCTAGAAATTAGAATGTGTGAATGTAATGTGTGAGCTTGTTATATTAAGCAGTATATAACTATAAGTGTATATGTATGTACTAATTATGTATAGGGAAGGATTTCAATAATTAAAGCACAGAAAGACAAGACTAGACCTTTATTTCAATTAGGCTTGTCAGCAATTAATCAGAAAGCTAGTCGTCCGTTCCAAACTAGGTCTTCATGGAGAAGAAGGACAAGAAACTCCATGGAAACAGTATTGAAGTATTATATCAACACATTTCTTACATTACCATACATTATCATTATCTTAAATACATTAATTCTATCTCTTGGACCATTGTCCAAGAGAACTCAGAATAATATCAAAATATAACAATAATACCTAGGAAAAGAATATGAATATTCCATTTATAGGATTTTAAACATTTGCAATATTGGCAACACTATAAACAGTACAACAACAATGTCATAATAGGCAATAATTACGATATAATATCAATTACTTAACTTACGTGACCTCTGGTCGATCCTTCCACACAACAACAGCACTAGAACTAGCCAACTGAACATCTGCCAAGCAACTGACAGTTTCACTGTGGCTCCGGCCTTTTATACCCGTTAACAAACAAGTATGATTCAAAACTGACGGCTTGAGTCAAATCAGTGTTTGACTTATACAAAAATAAGTTTATAATAAAAATCATTTACTAATTCCATAATTCAATATTAGACACATAATAATTACAAATAATAATTACATATATCACGGCCATACTGACAAGTACTTCGCTCTCGAAGTACATTAGATACCTTGTTTTCTACAACTGTTCTTCTTTTTTCCTTTTGTTTTTTTTTTATCCTTTTGTTTTGCCAAGTGCCTAGACGTGCCAAGTCCCCTCCACCCGCTGCTAGTGGTATAGACTTGCACCAAGCAAATGACCGACCAGCGGAAACAAATTTTATCGGTTACTTCGTCATGCAAGTCCTATTCACCCACTGCTGGTGAGATAGACAAGCACCAAGTAAACGATCGCCCAGCGAATCTTTACTTTTTTTTTACTTTTCGTTTGATTCTCATTTCAGGTTCTCTAAGCGTAATAAAACTTATCTACCTATGTATCGAAACCTTTTGTTTTTTTTTCTTTACCTCTCTAATGTAATAGAAACAGGTTAAATACTTTAACAATTTTGACAAATAATGAATCGTGTATCGGTATAATTTAGTTTACAAAACAATTATTTTAGGAATAATTAAAAAAGCCATTCCTATTGATTACCTTTTAACTATTGAAATTAAAAATTAACCGTTTTATCAAAACAGTAGCCAGTGATCATGAAAATGATTCGAATAATTCATCGCTCGGTCAATCTGACAATATTACCGGAAACCGTATTCAATAATCATTTACTATTAACATTTCCACAAATTTTTGACATGGCCACTCCGACCACAACATTTCCACTTCACTTTGGAAGTAATAACTGTAACTAATACCTAACAAACCAAAGTAAAAACAATTATTTCACAGAGGTTAATCTTGAGAAAAGCTGTTTATTTTCTGTACTATGTGATGCTCACTACTTTGGAGAAAATAAAGAATTAATCCAAGTAAAAGAAGCCACATCCTCAAATTAATTTCAGTAGGTGGTGTAAGCTACTTTCTCACAGAGTCAACGGAGCCTGACTGTCCGCTTAAACGGGTCCAGTGACCGATTGAAGAAAAAATGGAGGATCATACCGAAGTATAAATTGAATTTTCAGGTCGTTAAACTACTACTAACTATGTGTTGTTTTCTTCGTTAAAATTATGTCCGAAACAATTTATAAACATCAGAACCTAAACAAGTAATTTTAAATTACCATGAACATTTGAATGGCATTTAAACATCTCTCAAACAACATTGTTTTTATAGTACTTGTACAGTCAACCAAACTGTATTCGTACAGCTTCACCGACTCAACAGTTGTAAATGTTTGTAACGTCCATTAGCACAGAATGACATTCAGCTATCATCTTAATATGTCAAACCGAATCAATAGTGTGACACTAACAGCATCATTGTTTTCTGTTGTTTTTATTTTATTTATTTTTCATAAAATGGTCAGGCCATTGAAAATAAAAGATTTGGGTTGCTTTATCGGTAATCGCTGTAATCCAATTTAATTTAATTTTCTATGTGATAATCTGCTCAGTATCGTAGCTTAATGAGGTGAGCTTGATAAAGGAAATAATTTGAGAACTGAAGATATAAAGGATCAGACCATAACTACAAAAAAATAAATAATGGTAAATGCCCATTACAATTGTTACATCATGTTATTACATCAGTATTCACAATACCTTTTTCTTAATCTTCCATAATAATTATCCAATAAATCATAATAAATCTAATCTTTGTCAATATATCGTTTGAACGTTCATTACAACTGAAATGGACAAAAATGCTTATAATTTGAAAATAACCTTTTACGACCATGCCGAACTGTACGTCATCTCGAAGTACAAGTGTCAAAAGCGATAAGAGGAACATTTATATTGTTTTCATTGGTCTATGACCCAAGTGATGTTATGGTCTCACCCGCTGCACGTGAGTCTCCTAACACCAGGCCTAAGACTCCAGCGGTTAATTTTCATTTATTTCACAATTAAATTCACCTCGAATTGTGTAGTTTATTTTTCTTTTATTTGTGTTGTTTTATAAATCCGGTTATTTCAGTTTAACCAAACCTAAATAATAAGGTTTTGTCTCAGGTCTCATCCCTGTGAGTATGTCCCTATAATAAAAACCTCACAAGCTAATTCTAAATATCTTAAAATAATATACCTAACCCTCAAAAGAAATGAAACTAAAATTGCATTAAGTACTGAGATCTACATAATCACTTTTATAATTAAACAAGGTGTTATCTGATCTATGAATTCTGCGTTTACTACCATCTCAAATATTTTTTCATATTTACTCCGTTAATCGATTGATTTCAAAATGCTAGAACAACCTTGGGCATACACCGTCCGTGACATGTTCCAAAGCTAATAATGAACAAGCTGTGAAGAATTAACACTTAAAATATATCTTATGTCGGAGAAATAAGTCTATCTATAGTGTATTCAAACACTAATAACAAATTTATTTTATAGAAACTTGAATATCTATTTAGATTTACGTGTAGGTATCAAGATTATTATTTTTGAACTAATTTGTTTACTTGTTTGAAAATTAAATAGCAAACGCAGATTAAGACAAAAATTAAAAATGCAGAAAACAATTAGTCAACATTATGACGTTTTTAGCATCTTATTTTTTTCTAAAAGTAATAATTTCATATATTTGTCGGAGTTTGTTAACAATTACAAATTGTGGGTAGTCCGCATACTTTGTTATGAATTGTTTTTATTATCATTCATTTAGGTGATGTTTCTATCAGATATTGTCTTATAAATCAGAGCATAATTTATTGAGTACTTGGTGTACGCACTAATTGATTTTTGGCAACTTATTTCGGTAACTGTAACCGATACTTGTGTTCAAAACAACAAATGACTTGTTACTTTAATTTTAAAATGATTGGCGTTGCTAAATTCACCGTTGTTTATTTATGACAATTATTCTTGTAATATTTGATTACGTAATAATGTAAGTCTCATTAGATTAAGCATACTTTAGCGTTTTGTATTAAGTAAACACGTGGCGTACTTCCGCGCGCCATCAGACAGAGTTATCATGGATATTAAGGCGAGACATTGTCCTATAAAAGAGCTGGCACTCAGTGAGCAAGTCAGTCTATCTTCGGATTAGACTCATTACAGAGCCTCTGCTCCCGACAAAACTGTCGGTTTACCTGGTACAGCGCTGCTGTATATTCACATAGCTGTATTGATGACTAGCTAAATAGCGAAAGATACACTTTGTATTTGGGTCGCTTAGGCCTCTATACGAACTGTAACCTTTTGTTCGTCGAACTGTATTGTTTTAACCTACTTTACCATCTGTTACCTTTTTATTGTGTTTCTTTTTATATCGTGTAATTAATATTGTATTAAAACGCTGTAACTGTTTATACTTCTTGTTTATCCCAATAAAATGGGAACTCCAAACCCTGACGATATATCGCTCGGCACTCCCGATTTATTTGTAACCTAATCAACGGTTTCTCAGCCAAATTCTGGGCTGACTATATTTAGATTGCTATCGACACACTATGAAGAAGAACGGTTTCTCCTTAAACTTTTCTAATGCTACGGTAAATAATAAAATACGTGGCCAGCCAAGTGTGTATTACGGGCCTAATGTAACGATTTCTTGTTGTTAGTACGTGTATCATCATTAAAACTTTACGAAAAACGGATTCACTTTACTATTTTTTCAACCGACTTCAAAAAACAGGTTCTCAATTCAACTGTATTTTTTTATGTTTGTTACCTCATAATTTTTGGCTGGGTGAACGGTTTTGATGATTCTTTTTTTTTAATTGGTAGTCCCATTTGAATTTCATTGACTTTGCTTTGGTAGTTTTTGCATTAGCATCGATAATACGAATTTAATCCACTTTGTTTATCATGATAATATTCTAATAGTCCTGTCACTGCTATTCACGTGGCCAGCAGTGATATAGGAGATACATACCATAACTAAAAAGTTAAAAATAGAAATCCCTTTTCAAAAAAACAACAACCGACCTCCTTAAAAAGTGGCTAGGTTCTTTTTTTTAAACTTTAACATCTGTAACCGGTACCTCTTTCTGTGCAAATAAATACTTTCCAAACATCGTGAAGTTTCATTTCTGTGAACACCTGCATCATACTACTTCCCCTTTTTTTTCAAAATTGTATCCTCTTACAATACTTAAAAAAAACAAAGGTAAAATGACTATTAAGTAATTAATATGTTTCCATCCACAATAACCCATTGGTACTTGATTATCTATTGAATGATGATGTAAAAGTGATTGGCAATACTTAATCCCTCAATTTAATCATTTTATCCCTTTGTATTTCGTTTTAATGTAGAAGGGCCTCTAAGGATTTCAACGATTTCATTTACTACTTATTTCCTGAAAACTTCGGGATATTATTACAAAAAGTCGAGGTTCCGCAGTTTCAAACCTCATACAGCAACTTGCAGCACCGCAGCTCAGATGTCAAGGCGCAAGTGTAGTCAGCGATCCGCCAACGAACGGTTTCCAATAGACCGTTAGTGGCCCCACCATCGAGCATGAAAATAAGAAAATAACATTCATTAGTAAGCAGTTTTAAAAGGACAGGGAACAATCGCCACTTCTGATGTTATATTAAGCAGTATATAACTATAAGTGTATATGTATGTACTAATTATGTATAGGGAAGGGTTTCAATAATTAAAGCACAGAAAGACAAGACTAGACCTTTATTTCAATTAGGCTTGTCAGCAATTAATCAGAAAGCTAGTCGTCCGTTCCAAACTAGGTCTTCATGGAGAAGAAGGACAAGAAACTCCATGGAAACAGTATTGAAGTATTATATCAACACATTTCTTACATTACCATACATTATCATTATCTTAAATACATTAATTCTATCTCTTGGACCATTGTCCAAGAGAACTCAGAATAATATCAAAATATAACAATAATACCTAGGAAAAGAATATGAATATTCCATTTATAGGATTTTAAACATTTGCAATATTGGCAACACTATAAACAGTACAACAACAATGTCATAATAGGCAATAATTACGATATAATATCAATTACTTAACTTACGTGACCTCTGGTCGATCCTTCCACACAACAACAGCACTAGAACTAGCCAACTGAACATCTGCCAAGCAACTGACAGTTTCACTGTGGCTCCGGCCTTTTATACCCGTTAACAAACAAGTATGATTCAAAAACTGACGGCTTGAGTCAAATCAGTGTTTGACTTATACAAAAATAAGTTTATAATAAAAATCATTTACTAATTCCATAATTCAATATTAGACACATAATAATTACAAATAATAATTACATATATCAAGCTCATGCTAGCAACTTACTAGGTAGGTTTGTCAACTTACTTTCAAAACGATCGATGTAGCGTTCCAAATTCCACTTCTTCAAAAGATCACGCGTAGCCATATCCATTTTTGCACTGATCAAACACGTTCACTGGCACTAATGGAATTGTTATTGCTATTAATTAAACGAGTCGTGAGTCGTGACTTGCCGGCTGTAGCGGTGAAATACAAATGGCCGACCGAAATGGCGCGGCGGCGGAATGAAGTGAGAGAGGGAGACCTCATTATATAATGCCGTCACCTTAAATTTGTAGGACATCATTCAAATGCTACTCATAAATGGGTCTCTGTAATAATAATTTAGTAGGATACACATAAAATAATATGACTATATTATTGAACTTTGATGCTTACTCTAAAAATATGAGATTATTTAATCGTATTATCATAGGATTCACATAAAATAATATGACTGTAATATTAAAAAATGATGCTTACTTTAAAAATATAAGTTTAAAGCATTATAATTTAATATAGTACATTAGGGGGAGGTCATCGTATTTTTAGAGATACTTCTTCATATTAAACTATGAAATCTATTTATATTACGGTGACTGTCATTGTGTTTTTTAATTAGAATCTTATTTATAATTATCATACTAATTTATGGGACAGTGGACCATTTTCTATTACATTGTGTTATTATTTGAAGAAGACAATGTTATTTCATAATTACAAATTTTTACGATGACAAGTATCATAATATTGCATTATTTACCCAAAAAATTCGATTCCATCTTAACACATTTCAGTTCTAGCGTAATATTTACTTATTATCAACATATTATAAGACAACGCATCTATTTTAAACCAACGTCACGATATTTTAAGATTATGCCAAAATGACATTTTTCTCAGTGTATGGTACCTACAAGTTTTTACTAATTTCCTCGAAAATGTAAGAGAAACAAAACTATAAAAACTTGTAAGAGATATGATTGAAGCCTAGCACGCTATTGGCTCCCTCAAAATAAATATTTTGGAGTCACATTTAAATTTTTACCTCAAAATACGGGAGACGTTAGTGATGAGCACGGTGAGCGTTTCCACCGGGAAATAGCGGACATGGAACGGCGATATCAAGGAAAGTGGAGTCCTGCGATGCTATCAGATTATTGTTGGACGTTATGAAGATAAGCTGTAAATCTCAATTATACAAGAAAAAGTAGTTTTTTAACACCCTTGCTCGTAAAGCTGATGTAATTCCACCGGTTTTAAATATGTAAAGCGGGTCATAAAAAACGCGTGTGTTACCAAAGCAAATAGTTAAGTTATAGTCCATACAAATTCCATAACAGTATTATTTGCCATTTCAAATATGGAACTGATCGCCGTCGCACGACTCCAGCTAGTGAGCAGCGCGCTGTTGCTATTCAAATTTCGAACTAATCGCCGCGCGGCGCCAGTCAGTAGGCAGCGCTAGCACGCTGTTAAAATGGCGGGAAAGCAACAGTGTGCATTCACAGATTGAGTTTATTTAAAATAATGTTTTTTTTTCTGTTTCCTCGCAAATGTGTTAAAAAACGTTGTACGATATACGTGCGTATTGGTTATAACATGCTCGGCTCAATTACGCCTCGCATGTTATAACCATCATAACGCACTAATATCGGAATGTACTATAACTGTACACTTTTAAAATTATTAAAATTTATTCAGGTAAAAAAATGTTTAATTGAGTGGTAAGTCTTTTTATTGATATCCACAAAAAACCCGAGCTAACCAAGACGTGCAAATGGTATCACTGTGAATGTTTTTAATGCTCTCTTAAAATCAGTTTAACTTATTTCATGGGCATACAAAAGTTGTTTTTTTGTTGATCAGTGTTATTATTATTTTTAATTAGGATATTATACATACAAAGTAAATAATCTTTCATTCTTCCAAACTGCAGTACAGTTTGTCGGCAGTGTTCTCATGGATACATAAGACTTAAACTAATAAACGTCTAGGAGTAATGAAACCCTGGTAATGAAGTATCATTAAGTATTGTTAGTACTGATGGGCAGTGGATAAATACTCGGAGGATAAATACTCGAGTTTTTATCCGAAACGGATAAATACTCAATTTTTACTCATTTTTACTGAGTATTTACTCAAAATGATGGATAAATATATTTTTTGTGCATTGGATGATTCTTTTATAATGTTAATGGCATGTACTGTTATTTGAACTTTCCGAAATACTATCTTTTTACATTATTTAGTTCTAACATCGATTGTCAGGGCTGTAATTGAGTCAGGAGTTCTACTGTCTCTAATAGAACATACTCTTAGATATTTTTTTAGAACCTTTCTTTAATGAGAGTGTATAGAATCGCCAGTTCGCCACACAAGTGAATGTCTCCGTGTAGAAATTCTAAAAGACATTATAAACACGGTGAAGAAAAGTTTGGTGTTATTGGTGACCACGCTAGAAACGCAGTTAGTAAAAGATGTTGACTCTTTAAACTGCGAAGCACGCACTATTAATTTGCTGGCTCATGGGTCCGAAATATGTAGATTTCAACAATTTCATAAACTATGCAAATATAATAAAATCTATTTAAAAAAAAAAATCATATGAACTGGTATTAAACCAGTCATTATAAAACAAAGGAAATCGGGAGAGAAGTTAAAGCTGCCGTGCTGCACAAGATGGGGCACCTGATAAAGCCGCTCTCTTAGTGTTAACAACAAAAGATACTGTCATGTCAAATGACACAAGTAGCTTTCCTTGATATTATTTTTGTGGGATTGCGTAGATCAATGCTTCTCTCTTTCCAATAGAGCCCAACAAGTGCCCACCTAGTGTGTATCATCTTCTACGATGACGAATGTAAAATGAGGTTTATTTTGTTTAATTAAGGTTCTTGATAATAAAACCAAGAATCAAATTCTCTCAGCAGTGGCAAAAAGGGTAACGATTGCCTATAAATTTTTCCGCCTATCTGCTTGACTCAGAAGCTTGCCGCTTGGCACGTGGTATGAAGGAATGAAGAAAATGTCGTGGGGAATGTTTTGAGTATGAATGTCGATGACTAAAAGAGTAGGGGGAGATGAAAGAAACGATGGCTGAACTGTGTGAATAATATGGATAGAAAGGGTGTGAAGATGGCGACTAGTACCAAAGTGTGGAAGAAAGAGGCAAGGTGCGCCGACCCCAAATAAACTGGGATAAGGGCAGAAGAACGATGATAATGATGATGATGATCTGCTTCACCCAAAGACTAAAGGTCGAGTTAAATCAAGACAAAGAACTGGATGCCATAGATTTTATAAGTGGAATGTCGAAATGGTTTTTTGGATGTGGAAGTAATGCCAACATTTGCTGCATAAGGCCAGGAAAGCTTGTTGGTGAAAATCTTTTATTTGGAAGAACACTAACGAAATAAGCCCCTTAGCCGAGTGCAAGGGAGAAGCAATCTCTGCGCTCTCACGCCCCTAGCCACCGCAGGAGACCCCCCGGGCGTCGGGAGTCAATTGTGGACTCCCGTTCACCGTAGGCACGGGCTTGCGGGCGGCTAGCAATGGGTAGCTCGCCGCCCGGTAAGGAGCAAGCTCGGCTCGACGGCGCGTTGTGTTCGGCGCACACCTCAAAGAGATGTCAGTGTTTTTGATGGGGTCCGCTTGGGCCGATGCCTGCCAGGGTCGCGGATTTTTTGAAAGAGTAACCGTAGCCCTGGCATAGGCAACTGAAGGAACACGGGTAGGTTTTAGTCAGTAAGAGTCTGACACGTCCTTCTCCTCCATCCAGAGTGGGAGACGTCATTTAATGATTCCCACCCACAAAAAAAGCCTTGAGAGATATATTTTTCGACAAAGTTAACTAAACTAGCAGTGGGTATTCTTTCAACACCGTATACTTCTGTTGCAACAGAAAGGCCTTTTAGACTACACACAAATATTCACAGAAAAAAAATGTGACAACAGAAAAAGCGGCAAAACTTGCATTTATTAAATATAATTGGTTTATTTTTAATGATTGATGTTATTATTTTCTGACGAACTCTATTTATGATTGAGTTAAATTATTGGAATACAGTCTTTTTAAGTCTTAATGTACGGTACACAACTTCTTTTTTAAAATTTTAGGTAATTTCAATCCTTTTCTTTGTAAAATGACAAAATTTTCGTTAATGAAACTTGAAATAGTATTTATCCGTTGTTTTGGATAAATACTCAGTAAAAACGGATATTTATCGAGTATTTATCCATTTTGAGTATTTATCCGGATAAAATCCCAACACTAATTGTTAGCTATGGTGTTTTAAGGACACGAATAAATGAATTAACACTAATATCTTTAGAAAATTTCATTGGAGTTTTAACTTTTCACATCCATGTGAGGTACAATGGTAGCGTGTGAGGCATTTAAGTTATGCATTATTTCATGAGTAATATACTTTATTCCTAAAATTTTTCAGGCCTTCAATGTAAGTGGATTCCTACTCCAAAAGGCAAACGTTTATTACTACTGAACAACTATACGTACTCACAGCACCGTTCAAGTAATAGTTATCGCTGTTCGCGTAAAGATGCTGGATGTAAAGCTGCTGTGAAACTTGATAAGTGTGGTAATGTCGAAAACCTCAGAGGTGTACACTCCCATGAACCGCCACGGTACATGGTTACAAGTTGTGGAGAATATATTAAAATTTAAGATTTATCCAATATTATAAAATTATCGAAAAAAATCTTGCATTCGATTTGAACACGAATTACAAAAATATTAAGTAGTCTAAAGACTAAACCTTTCACCCTCCAATCCAGTGGAAGATGTTTATTAATTCCTTGATTATTTCAAGGAATTAATAAACGTTATTGTCAAACGAGAGTTTATATTTTTTTTATGATGCTTTAAATAATAAATCATTACCTACGGTTTTTTTTTATTCATTGTTTTAAGAGAATAATAAGTTTTGTAAATAGCAGTATACGCTGTGATTCACGGTTGACCTTAAGTTACGCCATTTATGGCTGAGCGCTGCGCACTCATTGCGTTCTTTCTCTAGAACTGTTTAATGTATCTATGTATAATTGTTAAAAACTAATTTTTTAGAGGATTTGATGTACTACAATTCTAAAGTAAATGCAAATAACTTTTAGGTAAATAAAACTCGATTTTCCAAAAAAAAAAAAAAACGACCGATGCACCTTGATTATCTTAAGGAAACACGACTTAAGAGTACTTGTAGAATGCAAAAATAAAGGTTTTTACAAGTTTATACAAGTCAAGTCAGGTTTATCTTTCATTTCGAGGTTGATCCCCTTTTTCTCACTCAAGTTTCCCCTTTTTCTCTTTTTTCATATAAGTTACTATTTACAGATTTAGGTTTCATGCCACTAACTACCGCAGAACGATCTCGGAGGTATAGAGAAAAATTGAGAGAGGATCCTGAACGGCTCGAGGCTCAAAAACTGAACGTAAAATTTAGGAAGAAAAAGATTTCACAAATGACACAAGAAGAAGCTGAAAAAAAGAGAGAAGCTTGGCACAAAGAAAAAAGAGCTATTCGACAGAAACAGAGAAACAAACCTGTATCATAATATAACTATGTACAGTGTATACGTATATCATCATATAATTATATAAAATTTATACTTGTATCATAATATATTTTGTACAATTTATACCTATATCATAATATAATTATGTACAATTTATACCTCTATCATAATATAATTATGCACAATTTAGACCTCTATCATGATATAATTTATGTACAATTTATACCTCTATCATAATATAATTATGTACAATTTTTACCTCTAACATAATATAATTATGTACAATTTATACCTCTATCATAATATAATTTTGTACAGTTAATACCTATAACATAATATAATAATGTACAGTTTATACCTATATACCGTTTTGTATGAAAAAAATTAAAGGAATTTTTTTCATGTATTTTTTATTTGTATTAAACGAAACTAGTGATCGCCCATTGGTCGAAATTCGACCGTACTTCATTTGAATAGAAATACATTATTAAATGAAAAAAAAATATAATAATAAATTTAAAAAAATAATATGGTTATATCTGACATTCAGTAACACTATAGACAAATTGTTGACGCTGTACTACTGTGGAGAGGGTTCGCTGGCGGGATCGTGATGGCCAGGACCAGGACGTAGGTGTAATGAGTAAAGAATACTTCTTCAGGACTTTCTTTTTTATTTTCTTAATACCTCTTAACTGCTGGATATGGAACAATATGGGATGAATTATCACAGTTCTGTTTTTATAGAATTTTTCCTATTATTTTTAATTAATTATGACGGTTCCAAATGTCATAATTATAACCAGCTTGTACAATCTATGACCAGCCTGTACAATCGTGAGGCACACAACCTCTACAGTTTGCACACGACACTAAGTTTTGTATGGGAAACTTACTAATGCCATACTTGACACTCCCCATAAAACCACAAAAAATATTTCTTCTAGATCTAAACTAAATTCCTATCGTCGCTAATACAAATAATATTAAAGACAAATATTCTCGATATGATCATTTGATCATAGATTTAAAAAATGAAATAGGTTATATATCTGTAAAATTAATTTATTACCTATGGTTATACTTCACATTCAGTAAGACTACAGACACAAAATCAGGCTTACCAACTTAGGGGTTTTCCCATATTTAGGGGGTAAATAAGAGGATTGAGATTTTTTAGGGGCGTTCCATTTTTAGGGGTATTCTTAGGGATTTTTTGCCATCTTACATTTCTCATTGTGTTTTTGATTACAATAAAAGTATTAGCGACTTCTAGTACGGTTCCTCGATACTAAGAATGCAGAGTGAATGATTAACAAATGTCGCGTAATAAATATAGACAAATATTACTACTGTGTGCCGGTCTATGATTACTGAACATTCGTTGGTTATTTTCATTATAATTTTTTCAGCGGATTTTTTTAGTAATTGTGGCAATTTTAGGGTTTTTTAACTTAAGCTTAGGGGTAAATATTTCTGGGTGTTGGTAACACTGCAAAAAATAATAAAGACAGATTTGGACCATGAACAAAAGAATATCTATGCATGTGTGTATTAGATACACGGTAATGAACAGTAGTGTGTGTAACGTGTTATTTATTGAAAATAATGTATTTTTAACGCATAATTTAAAAAAATATTAGCATTCGTCACTTCTTCTCTGTATAAACTATAAGTGTGCGAAATTTCATACTCCTCCGTCCGCCCAATTTTCTTAAAAAGGGATCCAAAGTTTTCGCTTCACGTATTAATATATAGATAATCACCCATGCAATCAATGCACCTTTGCCAACGCAGTGGCGGTTTATTGATGCCCTTCTTAAAAAAATCAGCTGGACGGGAGGCAACAAATTCTTCAAAGGCATTTTGTACTGCCTCTCGGGTATTGAATTTTTTTTCCCGCCAAGAAGTTATCCAAATTCTGGAAAAAGTAGTAGTCTGTAGGCGCAAGGTCTGGTGAGTAGGGCGGATGACGGAGAGCTTCCAACCCCAGTTCTTGCAACTTGGAGACCGTCTGCTGTGCAGTATGAGGTCGCGCGTTGTCGTGCAGGAGCAGCGGAGACGAGCGATTGACCAATGCTGGTTGGAGATGTGCCAGCATCTCCATCATTGAGTTCAGTTCTTCACAGTACACATCTGCAGTAATGCTCACCCCGTTTGGTAAGAAGCTGATGAATCACACCGGCGCTAGACCACCAAACAGTGACCATCACTTTTCTAGGGGTAAGTTTTCGTTTAGGGCATTGTTTAGGTGCTGAACCAGGATCCAACCAACTTGCTGAGTGCTTGCGGTTATCAAACAGAATCCATTTTTCATCGCAGGTAACAATGCGGTGCAAAATTCCTTCATTTGTGTGTCTGTTGAGCAGTGCAAGGCACGTCTCGACGCGTACTTCGCGCTGGCGATCATTGAGTTCGTGGGGCACCCATTTGTCAAGCTTTTTTACCTTGCCAATTTGACGCAAATGGACCAATATTGTTTTGACGCTAACGTCGAAAGCTGCTGCTAATTCAGCCGTAGATTGTGTATCATCAGCTTCCACAATCGCCTTTAATTCGTCATTTTCGACCAAAGTCTTCGGACGACCGCGAGGTTCATTTTTCGAAATTTCCAGAAAGGAAGCGAGCAAACCAATAACAGGTGGTGCGTTGGTTTGTAGTGTTAGCTCCTTAAACGTCGTTGATGTGGCGTGCCGCTTGTGCCGCGTTGCTGCCACGACGGTACTCATATTTCATAATTACTCGAATTTTTAACGTATCCATGATGACGAAAAAGATTGAAATGCGATGAAAATGTAACACTAATCAATAAACAAATGACTACTTTTGGTAAAAGAATTCCATGTTTTTAAAATAAAATTAATTTGAAATTAGAATTCTTAGACAAACAAAAATTATTTTGATTTGAAATGGCCAGTACTGCAGAACGGCAATTTCATAGGTAAAGACCTAATATTAATGA
Organism: Aporophyla lueneburgensis; assembly: GCA_932294355.1. Classification (NCBI taxonomy): domain Eukaryota; kingdom Metazoa; phylum Arthropoda; class Insecta; order Lepidoptera; family Noctuidae; genus Aporophyla; species Aporophyla lueneburgensis. The sequence goes on from OW028742.1 coordinate 6,668,062, forward strand.
TAGTACTTTTTTTGTGGTTAGGAAATCATAAATGACGTCTTCCGCACGGAGCGGGAGGGCGTGTCAGACTTTTACTGACTAAAACCCACCCGTGTTCCTTTAGTTGCCCATATGCCAGGGCCACGGTAACTCTTTCGAACAAATCTCGCGACCCTGGCAAGCATTGGTCCTCCTAGCGGACCCCTTCAGTTTTGCTGAAATCTCTTTGAGGCGCGAGTGGTACACAATGCGTTGTCGACCCGGGCAGTCCTTACCGGGTGGCCAGTTACCCATTGCTCGTCGCCCGTAAGCCCGCCTCTACGGTGGACTCCTGACGCCCAGGGCTTGTCCTCCTGCGGCTAAGGACCTGAGGGCGCAGAGTCTGCCTGCCCTGATACTTTGTTAAACCGAGTGTTGATGTTAATATAAAAATACTGTTTAGTGTAGTTTAATATACCATGAAATATTATTGGTATAACCACGTTTTTTGGGTTCGATTTTGCTTTTGTGTAAGTAGAGCCTTAGAAAAAATGCTTTGCGACTGTCCCCCGCTTGGCGACGCGGAAATTCTTAAATTTAACCAATTTTTATCTAGAGGGGTAGTACTACTTTGAATGCATTATGCAGACAATTTAGATAAACAGAGGAAGCGCAGGGCGCTTGCCGTCCAGTGCAACGTGTTGGTCAGATTTGTTCGGTGTACAGACCAAGTAAAAATACTATTTTCAATTTTCAATGCCGAAGTCTGAACACAATTAATCTATGAGTCAATCACACCAAAAGATCGCTGGATGTCCTGCTCGTACAGAACAACAATGGTATCAGGACGTTGTTGAGACTTCCTCGTTATTGTAGCGCGTCAAAAATGTTTGCGCAAGCTGGTACTGACGGATTTCACGTGATTCTGGGCAGGAAAACAGTTTCGCTCCTGAGGAGAGTGAGAGGCAGTCACAAGCTCATCCTGAGAACTGTAGAGTATAAACGGAGAGTTTCAGCTCTTCAAATGTTAAGCAGATTGTGCAGAGGGTGATTGGTACTGAAACTATGTAAGTTGTTTATATTGTGTTACTAACACTCTATTATAGATTCTTCGAATCTGAATTAAAATATTTATTATTTAGAATGATTTTAATGATCCGTAATCCAATAATTACTTTGCGGATTAAATTTCATATTCATTGTTACATCGTAAAAGTAACAGGTGATGAATAGCATAGCATAGCCGGACGTAAACAATAGCACCATCCCATTTCTTCCTGTGAGTGTCGTAAGAGGCGACTAAGGGACTTAATAGAGAATGGGCAGCAGAGTTCTTTATGCACTATACAACCATGCTACGATCGCCAACCCGCCTGCCAAGCGTGGCGATTATGGCAAATCCCCCCAAATTGGGGGAGGCTTATGTCCAGCAGTGGACGTCATACGGCTGAAATGATGATGATCATGATGAAAATTAACGGTTATTTGGCATCAGCTGCGACATAATTCGTGTTTTATTGGTTTGGTGATTTAATTGTATTTCTTTGAAAATCAATTGTTTTTTTTTTTTATTGAGCATAAGACTTTATTGCTCTCGAAAGAGTTCATATTTCATACGAAGGCTAAAAACTTATTGCTACCCCAGGATAAAATGTTTTCAAAATCGCTACTGACAACGAGGAACATGATTGGACAGCAAAAATAAAAATTGTAATTTTTTATTCATAACGCAATGTATTAGTAAAATTATTGTTTGAATGTTTTGCTTGGCATTTCTAAATCAGTAGGTCTAGAAGCAAGTTATTTTGCTCAAGTTAGCACAGAGAAAGGATATTGGAAATTTCACATAAATTCGATCTGGTGCGTCCGCTTTTAAATAATCTCAAAACTGTCAAAATAAATTGTTTTTTTTTTAATTTATTAATTTGCTAGATGTTTAAGGTTTAATAAATAATATGTAATTAGAAACCATTCTTATATGTGATATATTGATTTATTTAGGACTTATTATAAGTGTGCTTATATAATTTTTAAATATTAAACTTGAAATTGTAATTGTCTTTGGGATATGGAACCCTGGTACTGTGGTATTTTTTGCATTGTCTTCTCTGTTGATTTAAGGACACGAATTAATAAAAAATAAATAAGACCAATTTTGTCCACAAAATACGATTGGATTTCACATCCCGCCGTCGACGACTTTTCTTTTCTTTCCATTTTTCATCTTTTCTTTTTTTCTTTCGTCTTCTTATCCATGCGATATACAATGGCGATGTGTTTGTAATTACAAACATCATTAAAATTATGTCATGCATTATTTTATGAGTAACTAATTTTTTTTTTTGCCCTTTTACAGAAATTTTTCAATATGAGTGGATTCCTACTTCAAAAGGCAAAAGAATATTACTGCTGAACCAATATACATATTCGCAAAATCATGCTACTAATAATTATCGCTGTTCGCGGAAAGATGCTGGATGTAAAGCTTCTGTGACACTCAGTAAGGATGGAAATGTCGAAAAAATCAAAGGTGTACACACCCACGAACCGCCACGGTACATGAGGACGAGATCTGGAGACTATGTTAAAGTTTAAGATTAACCATATTAATTATAATCATCGAATTAATAATTAATTAATGCTCTCTTTCAAGAGTTCCTCCTGGAATGGCGCGAAATAAGCATTCAGGTTGTGACTCAAAAAATAATATTTTTACAAAGGTTCTTTCCTCAAAAGACCATATCAGACACGAATCTCGTGTTCTTCACAAGATGCGACCAAGATTATGTCTGACCTTTAAAAGAGACTGTGACCTCCAAGTTTGTGTCGGCCTTTCTGTTCAGATTAGTCAGATAGGAATCGCCGACCTTATGTAGTTTTAGAAATATGATTGACGTGTAAAAGTGTTTGTACAAACCTACTTACAGAAATAAAATCATTTATTCAATGAAATCTATACTACACTACTATAACAACAAAATGTTAATAAGTACAAATAATTTTCGTAGAATTAATGAGTAGTGTTCAGTGTCTAATAATTAAAATGATAATTAGATCATTGTTGTTTATTTTACTTAATTTTCCTGTTTTTACCAGCGTGTCCGCTTATTAAAAAAAAAATGTATTGACTTAAATTAATAATCGTCTATGAACCACTACATGCTCTAGTACTGTAGTATTAATAAGCGTTGTTGGGTATGATATTTTAAGGATACGAATTAATAAATCATTTAGACCAGTTTCTAGAAAACTCGATTGGAGTTATAACTGTTTACATCCAGGTGAGGTACAATAGTAGTGTCCTTATAATTGCGGCAGTTAAGTTATGCATTATTTTATGAGAAATATGTTCATTTCCGTACTTTTACAGGACTTCAATGTGAGTGGATTCCTACACCAAAGGGCAAAAGTTTATTATTACTGAACAATTATACGTATTCACAAATTTATTCTTCGAATAAATATCGCTGTTCGCAAAAGAATTCTGGATGTAAAGCTGTGGTGAGAGTAGGTAAGGATGGAAACGTCCAAGAAGTCAATGGTGTACATTTGCACAAACCGCCACGCTACGTGAAAACAGCGTTTGGAGACTATATTAAAATTTAAGATTTATCCGTAGATAAGAAATGCATTGATATCTTTTTAGCCCTTTACAACCGGGAGTAAAAAAACTTTCATAGAGCAGTAAAAACTTAGTCATTGTTTGGAAAGTGTTCACAGGTCCTGGAAAATATACTGAAAAAAAATCTAATGCAAGCTGGTCTTCGGCAAACAAACCCTCACGGTCGTGAGTTTCAGAAATAATTTGCTTATAATTAAAATGATGTTTTAGTTAGTAGTTTGTCGTGTTACGAAACTCACGATCACTTTAACTCGGTTGGCAAAGGCTATAATCCCTGCTAAATCAGCAGCTGAAAATGTACCTGCTTTGAGAGTTGTGACTTTAAAATAATGATTATAAGTTAAAAAAAATGTATGTGTTTAATTATAAGGTTTAATAAATAATATAATTTTATTGGATATACTTTTTGTTTTATTTTAATATACTTAGAACATTCCTTCTTACCAGAGAGCCTATGTATAACAACGTGTGCGCTTATATATTTTTTATGTATTTCCTTGCGGTCAAGGCCTCGAGTCTCATGAGCAAGTTGGGTCCAATCCAGGCAAGTGCTAATGTAACTTTTTCAAAGCACATGTACTTTCTGAGTTTATCTTTGGCATTAATGACATCGGTGAAGGAAAAAAGAAATGAGAAAACAGACTGTATGACAACATAGACGTTGTGCTCCTTATGTTCTGAGTTGAGTTGAACGATTACTGACAAATGCGTGCATTGACTGGACAGGTCCACTCAATCTGTGTGGTTATTTACGCAAAAGACCGTTTCAGACACCAATCTACGTGACCCTACAATAACCTTTTCTAAAAACATATTGTTTACTAGCCACAATAAGTTAAAAAAATATATTAAAATTAATAGACTAATTAGAAAATATCAGAAAACATTGAAATGCCAAAAAGTTAATAAATTAAACACAAAACTTAGGCAAAAAATAATAATTTAATACAAGAATTGAAGTGTTATAGTGATTTGAAATTATGTAATACTTTGTATGATACTGACGCTCTGCACCTTCGGGATGAATTGTTTGTTAGGGAATTTGCACTAAAGGATATCTTTAGTAAATATGAGGCTACTCAACAAGACCTGAGTAAGCGCATGCAGGAAGCCTGTGAGTTGGCAGACCTGGTGAAGTCCAATGCAGAGAGGTATGAGTCTCTGACAAATAACCTCTCTTTTAGCTGCACTTGCTCCACGGCACCTCAGCCTCAACTTGATACACCCACGCCCTCAGCAACTCAGCCGGTAAATATCTGTATAACTGATGATAATAGCCATATTAACACAACTTATATTTTTTCTTGTTTCTTGTTTCAAACAAGTTGAAATGTAAACAACGATTAGATCTAGTTAATATTTCCATTGAGCGCATTATTGAGTTGTCTTGCGTTGAATTGGAGCGTTACGTCATAATATGCGTTTATCGTCCCCCCTCTGGCGATTTTATTCGTTTCGGATCGGTAATGGAGTATTCACTCAATAAATTAAAATCAGTTAATAAATGTATAATTTTATGTGGCGATTTTAATATTAACATTTTAGATGTTACTCCATTAAGTATTAGACTGCTCAATCTGTTTAGGTCATTTAATTTAATAAACTTGTTTCTTGAACCAACTAGGATCACGGCTTCTTCGTCGACTTGTCTCGATAATATTTTTAGTGACTGTGACTTAACGTCTGACCACTGTGGATTATTAGTCAGCTTCCCTTTGCCACTACTTAAAAAGCCGCATAAAATATTATGCAGGCCTTATACAGCTAGTCGTTGCAATAAATTTAAAAATAGTATAGCTCATAGGATTACACCATCTATAGTAGAACGCGAGAATCCTAATGAAATCTATGGAGCCCTTTTTGATATTGTGCAAAAAGAATATGAATCTACTTTCAAGACCAAAACTATTGACATTAATAGCACTTCCGTTAGCTTCAACCAATGGGCTACTCCAGGAATTTATAAAAGTAGAGCGAGACTATACGAGTTATATGGTTTGAAAAAACACAGATTTGATACTCCTTTTCTAGAGTATGTCAGTAATTATTCAAAATTATTTAAAAAGATCTGCGCTTTAGCTAAATCAAAGTGTTTCAGCGATACCATAAAAAAATCCAATAATATAATAAAAACCACTTGGCAAATTATTAATAATGAAACGGGTAAACCGGTTAAACAGGAAAAACAACTAGAGATTATGATTAACAACAAATTGGTTAATAAAGCAGCTGACATAGCTGAGGCATTTAATGAGTTTTTTGCCAACATACCTATAACTACGACCTGCTCCTTAAATTCGTCCCCGTCTAAAGCTGAAAACCTTTTGTATAGTAGTGTGCCCGGATGTAGTCGCTTATTTAGTTTCGAACATGTAACGCCTCGTGATGTGATTAATATTTTTAACACACTCAAGTCAAAAAACACTGGTGATTACTGGGGTATCTCTGTTAAACTGTTAAGTAATATAATAGATATCGTAGCCCCCTATCTAGCTGTAACTTTTAACAAATGTGTTGATTTAGGATCTTTTCCTGACCTCATGAAGAGTAGTAAAGTCATACCATTATTTAAAACAGGTAATAAAAATAACGTTGGCAATTTTAGGCCCATTTCTATCTTACCTGCATTTAGTAAAATATTTGAAAAGTTAATACTCAAGCAGTTACTAAGACATTTTAATTTAAATAGCCTCCTTCATAATGAGCAATATGGCTTTACTAAAGGTCGTACGACAACAGATGCGGGTGTTGCTCTGCTGAAACATATTTTCAACGCATGGGAGAACTCGCAAAATGCTATCGGAGTTTTCTGTGATATCTCCAAAGCTTTTGGTTGCGTTCACCATGACACACTTTTGCGTAAAATACGTCATTACGGTGTTCAAAACGAAGCTCTCAGTGTCATAAGTTCTTATTTGCAAAATAGGCACCAATGTGTAGATGTCAAAGGTGTAAAATCTTCCGGGCTACTAGTTCAGTTAGATGTACCTCAAGGCTCAACACTGGGTCCATTCTTATTCTTAGTGTATATTAATGACTTACCATTTTATTTAAAGAATATCTGTGACATTGGACTATTTGCTGATGATACCTCACTTATCTTTAAAGTAGACAGGAATAGACAAGATTTTGACGACGTAAATAGTGCGCTCTCAATGGCTACGGAATGGTTTATCACAAATAACCTAGTTCTCAATGCTAAGAAAACGAAATGTATAAAGTTCGCCTTACCGAATGTTAGGAATCTGGGACCCAATGTCGTTTTAGATAATGAGGTGCTTGAAACTGTACACTCGGCAGTTTTTCTGGGCATAACAGTAGAAGCCAAACTTCAGTGGGGATCACATATATCAAGCCTAGCGGGAAGGCTCAGTTCGGCCGTCTACGCCGTAAGGAAAGTTAGACAGTACACGGACGTTGATACAGCTCGATTAGTCTATTTTAGTTATTTTCATAGCATAATGTCCTACTGTATTCTGCCGAGTGGGGCAAAGCCGCGGACATTCAAAATATTTTTGTTCTTCAAAAACGAGCTGTTCGAGCGATTTACCAACTAGGTGCTAGAGTTTCTCTGAAAGACTTGTTTAAAGATATTGGTATTCTTACGGTGGCATCACAATTCATCTTCGCCAACATCTTATATATTAGGCAAAATATACACCTGTACACTAAAAACAGTGATATTCAAATTATTAATACTAGAAATAAGGACAAACTACGTGCTCCCTTTCACCGGCTTCATAAGGTTCTTAATTGATTTGTTGGTCTTGGTATACCTGTACCTGGTCTATCTGTGTTCAAAGGCATATTATTCTATCAACGACTACTTAAACGATAAGAATAGTTGGTCGCTGTGATTAACTCAAGACAATGTTTATGTTCTTTCAATCCAGAATTAGCTTTCCTACTGACAGTTTATATGGGTAGTTCATATAATTGTTTTTTATTTCTTTATTTAAAAGATTTTGTTAATTTATTTTTAATTTCATTTATTGTGGACATAATCTACTCATTACAATGATTTTAAATGAGTTGTATTGCAACATGTAGTTAGCTAGCGACCTCGTCAGCTGTTCATAATATTCTTGCCTGACCAACCGGCAGCAAGTTCGTCATGCTCCCTTAGATGTCACTGCTTGCGGTAGCGTCGGGGGTCGGGTTACCACCTTCCCTCAAATATGGCGAGGGGGGTAATGGCTGACCTTTGCGTTATGCTCGTGAACGGGTGCTGCTTGTGGTGACTAGTCGTCTTGCTGACCATGGTTTTTGTTATTGTTATTTGTATTAACTGTTATTTTATTCTACTCCGGAGGTGCTAGTTTAACTATTGTAACTTCAACTTAGCTATATGCATCAATGTATGTATATGGATCATTGTGCATCGTTGAACATGTAAGCGGGCACGCCCTTTATGCCTGGAGGCTTTATTTAGTTTTTATGTTCTGTTTACGTTTTTGTTTTATTATTTCAGCTTGACTTTAGTTTTCAATGTTTTTGTTGGTATATTGGCGTGTGCTAGCTGACATATGGCGAATAATGTATGTTTTGTTTTATAGTATTAATTATTTACACAATATTGTATAGAATCAAGTTCTTCTTACTTAACAGACAGCTGTGCTGCTGGGAAGTTTGTTCCGCCACTTCTTCTTCCCAGCTAAAGCACTAGGAAGTGTTGAAGGGTGGGCGTTTTGGGGGGACTGTCTTTTGTAACTTTGACGTTCAAAAAGTGCTGACTCTCAGCCTAGTTTGAATAAATGACTTTTGATTTTGATTTTAAATGATTTTTTGTTTATTTTTACCACTTTTTGTTTATTTTTATATACACATTGACATTGAAAATTTTTATTTATGCAATGACGTGAATATTTTCTTTGAAAGTATTATATTCTTTTAATTATTGTAAATGTGAAGACTAAGTAGGTGTTTTTATTTTTGATTTCTTTTCTTCTTATTTATTTTTTTATCATGGTTTGGCAGTTTGCAGTTATGTATGCGGCCTACACATACACAAATGTTATTTCTTTGGTATTGTTCACCAAATCATTGAGCTCCTTAAGTTCTGAGTTAAGCTGCAAGATAACTGTTTAATGCGTGCACTGATTGGACAGGTCCACTCAAAGTGTGGTTCTATGGACACCAATCCACATGGTCTTCACATGATCTGACCAAGAAAATTTCTGGACTTTAAAATATTAGTGAGTTTGTGACCTTTCTTCTCAGAGAATTCACGCAGGAAAGGCCGACCTCATCTAGTTTAAAAAAATATGATTGACGTGTAAAAGTGTGTACAAACCTACTTGCAGAAATACAATCATTTATAATCAATAGAAGTTTATAATCATTGCTAACCCGCCTTGACCAACCGTGGTAGTCAATGCTCGTGCCTTCTCTGTATGATGCTACATTTACACATTCGTGCAAATCGCGAGCCGAATGGCGAGGCGAATAACGAACACGTATATGTGAACACTGCGCTAGCTATTCGCCTTGTGCCTCGCTTCGCGATTCGAGCATTCGCGGTGAGAGCGGTTTTCCGGACGCGAATCAAAGGGCACGAATGGCGAACACAAACTTACTGTTTACACATTCGCCTGCATTCAGTTGACAAGCTAGGGCCTGACTCAACAGGACGCGTAGACGCAATTATTTTCACGTCTTCCATGTTCGTGTGCGAATGACAAAGTAATTCACATTTTGAATGTGTGAACAGTAGTTCGGGACGGCACTCGTTTACGAATGTGTCGTCGAATGTTCGTCGAGTGTCGAGGCGAACGGCGAACACGATTGTGTAAATGTAGGGTTAGAAAATGCCTTTACCCAGCGTGGGACAATAGGCTGGTATTTTTATGATGTAATTTTGCAAAGAAAAACAACCGATTTAGACAAATACCCTACAAAGAGAAAGATCATTATTATTTCGAAAGTCGATGTCTTTGGGTTTGTATTTTAGTTTTTTGCCCGACTTCCGAAATTAAAGTTAGAAGTCGGTTATGTGGTATATTATGTGGTCTAAACTTCTGGAAATCCTGTCACTGCAGTATCATTTAGCGTTCTCAACTTTAGTGTTTTAAGAACACATAGCATGTACAATGAAGTCCGATTATCTTCGAAAAACTTTATTGGAGCCTGAACAGTTCACATCACTGCTAAATACAATGACTACCGATGCTTATGTGGCATTAACGTTATTCATTCTTTTCATTTATTCTTTGAACGTAAAATGTAAAACTTATTTGTTATAATTATTATGATAACAACACATTGACATTACTTAAATACAATATTTGAAACATTTTCATTATTCTTGATATTTTTATTGACATATTATTGATCATTATTTTGAAATATCTGGATGACCGAGCATTGCTCGGTATTTTTTGGTAAATTGTGTTTAAAATAATAAGTTTATGTTCAAGTTGATTATCGATAAAGTTGGTCATTGAAAATACGGATAAAACAACATTTTATAAAAATGAATCCTAGCTAGATCGATTTAGCGCCCCCGAAACCCCCTGTATACAAAATTTCATGAAAATCGTTGGAGCCGTTTCCGAGATTCAGATTATATATATATATACAAGAATTGCTCGTTTAAAGGCATGGGCAACTGATGGAACACGGGTGGGTTTTAGTCAGTAAAAGTCTGACACGCCCTCCCGCTCCGCCCAGAGCGGGAGAAGTCATTTGATGATTTCCCATCCTGAAAAAAAAAAGAAAAAAAAAAAAGGTATCTATAAGATATAAAGTATTATTTTAAATGAATATGGAATTCAAATTTTCAACTGAATTTAAATTTTGATTTCATTATGAATTGCAATGGAATCAAAATTTAAATGTTGAAATTATTATTAGTATTTTATGTTATTGCTAATTACTAAACGTGTCCTGCATGCTATAATTATAACCAAGATGTAAAATCTAAATATTTACACGGCTGAATCGCCGAAGAATTTATGTTATCTACCTATATTCTTGCAAATAAATGTATCATTCATTCATTCATAGAATATTTGTATCTCTGCACTTTACAGGACTCGAATATGTGAAGATTCCCACTCGAATGGGCAAACACTTATTGATGCTGGACAGATTTACATACTCTCAACACCGTTCAAGCAACACCTATTACTGTTCCAGAAAAATGGCAGGATGTAAAGCCTCCGTGAAACTTGATAAGTCTGGAAAAATCGAAAAAATCAAAAGTATACACTTGCACGAGCCGCCACGCTACTTGAAATTGGCTTCTGGAGACTATATTAAAATTTAGGGATAAACATAGTATTATAATATCTACTAACAACATGGCAGAAAACTACACGTTGCGAGTCAAAAATAATTCGCTCACAACTGAGGACCTAGTGTGAGTTTCTTTTAAACATCTCCACTTTACGCAATTCGGCCGCGTTCGGCGCTCCGATTGGCCCTTTTTTATCTGGGTGGGAAATCATTAAATGACGTTTCCCGATCTGGGTAAAGCGGAAGGGCGTGTCACACTTTTACTGACTAAAACCTACCCGTGTTCCTTCAATTACCCACATGCTAGGGTCACGGTAACTCTTTCGAGCTTCGATAGGCCCTCGATTGGAGAAGGGCTGATCATAGCGCCAAACGCGGTGGATGCTTTAAGTCGAGGTGGTTAAAAGAAACTCACACTAGGGCCACTGCTGTGAAAACCGTTCGTGCTGGATCCACAAATGTTAGCCCAACAATAAAACTCAGAAGATGGGTATGTCTTGTATTTTGGTAATTTGTTTTATTACGTTTAATAAATATTTGGATATCATTGTTGTATTATTTTGCCTAATATTTTAAAACCAATGAGAAGCTATGGGTAATTTGTCTAAGAAAAAATTGATGCACTACACACAATTGATTTTCTACTTTATCGCTACAGTATTAGGTTCAAGACTGATTAGGAAATTTTGACAGTTTCGGGTAGCTTGATGTGCTGGCGTCTGTATAAACAATTTTGCATGTCAATCAAATTTTTGAAACTAGACGAGGTCTCTCACTATTTGACTAATCTGAGGAGAAAGGCCGAAACAAAATCAGAAGTCACACTCTCTTTTAAAATCCAGACATAGTGTTGGTCGCATCATGCGAAGACCGTGTAGATTGGTGACGGAAATGGTCCTACATGCAATTGGCGACTGGAGCGTACGTCAGAGTAGCTTAGAATTACAAAAAATATGTATATATAAAATACATGTAGAGATTCTCCGCCTAACCCCGAGTCCTGACCAAATCGAAGACCGCGCGAACACGCGACCTTCACGTTCATGTTATATTATAATTGTGTTTTTAGTTGCAGTATTAAATTTACCCATTATTTTATGAGTAATTTAGTTTTTTTCTCTCCGCACAGGACTTGAATATGAGTGGATTCCGACCCCAAAAGGCAACCGTATATTAATGCTGAAAAAATTTACATATTCGCAAAACTGTTCAACCAACACCTATTACTGTTCGAGTCGAATGAAAGGATGTAAAGCCTCCGTGAAACTTGACAAGTTTGGAAATATCGAAAAAGTCAGAGGTGTACACTATCACGAACCGCCACGCTATATGAAAACGGCTTCTGGATACTATGTTAAAATTAGCCCTTGATAACGAAACTCATTAACACGCTTTTAGTAGCTTCAACTGTATGTTTAAATTTAATTATGCTTGTGACTCCTTTGGACTTCATTTTGACGCACTTCAAACGGTCAGATTTAATTTAAACTTTGTTGACTTATTGAGGACCGATAACAATACAATCAAATCAAATCAAATCAAAAGTCATTTATTCAAACTAGGCTGAGAGTCAGCACTTTTTGAACGTCAAAGTTACAAAAGACAGTCCCCCCAAAACGCCCGCCCTTCGACACTTCCTAGTGCTTTAGCTGGGAAGAAGAAGTGGCGGAACAAACTCCCCAGCAGCACAGCTGTCTGTTAAGTTAGAAGAACTTGATTCTATACAATATCGTGTAAGTAATTAATATTATAAAACAAAACAAAACATACATTATTCGCCATATGTCAGCTAGCACACGCCAATACACGAACATAACATTGAAAACTAAACTCAAGCTGAAATAAATAATAAAACAAAATCGTAAACAGAACGTAAAACTTAAATAAAGCCTCCAGGCATAAAGGGCGTGCCCGCTTACATATTCAACGATGCAAAATGATACATATACATACATTGATGCATATAGCTAAGTTGAAGTTACAATAGTTAAACTAGGACCTCCGGAGTAAAAATAAAATAACAGTTAATACAAATAACAATAACAAAAACCATGGTCAGCAAGTCGACCAGTCACCACAAGCAGCACCCGTTCACGAGCATAACGCAAAGGTCAGCCATTACCCCCCTCGCCATATTTGAGGGAAGGTGGTAACCCGACCCCCGACGCTACCGCAAGCAGTGACATCTAAGGGAGCATGACGAACTTGCTGCCGGTTGGTAAGGCAAGAATATTATGAACAGCTGACGAGGTCGCTAGCTAACTACATGTTGCAATACAACTCATTTAAAATCATTGTAATGAGTAGATTATGTCCACAATAAGTGAAATTAAAAGAAAATAAAAATTAATTAACAAAATCAGTTAAATAATAAAAAAAAAACAATTATATGAACTATCCATATAAACTGTCAGTAGGAAAGCTAATTCTGGATTGAAAGAACATAAACATTGTCTTGAGTTAATCACAGCGACCAACTATTCTTATCGTTTAAGTAGTCGTTGATAGAATAGTATGCCTTTGAACAAAGGTTGGATTTTACTTTAGCTTTAAACTCATTAAACTGCAAATCTAGCAAAGCAGAGGGCAGCTTGTTATAAAAGGTAATACCAAGACCAACAAAAGAATTATGAACCTTATGAAGCCGGTGAAAAGGAGCACGTAGTTTGTCCTTATTTCTAGTATCAATGTTATGAATATCACTGTTTTTAGTGTTCAAGTGTATATTTTGCCTAATATATAAGATGTTAGCGAAGATGAATTGTGATGCCACCGTAAGAATACCAATATCTTTAAACAAATCTCTCAGAGAAACTCTAGCACCTAGTTGGTAAATCGCTCGAACAGCTCGTTTTTGAAGAACAAAAATATTTTGAATGTCCGCGGCTTTGCCCCACAGCAGAATGCCGTAGGACATTATGCTATGAAAATAACTAAAATAGACTAATCGAGCTGTATCAACGTCCGTGTACTGTCTAACTTTCCTTACGGCGTAGGCGGCCGAACTGAGCCTTTCCGCTAGGCTTGATATATGTGATCCCCACTGAAGTTTGGCGTCTAATGTTATGCCCAGAAAAACTGCCGAGTGTACAGTATCAAGCACCTGATTATTTAAAACGACATTGGTTCCCAGATTCCTAACATTCGGTAAGGCGAACTTTATACATTTCGTTTTCTTAGCATTAAGAACTAGGTTATTTGTGGTAAACCAATCCGTAGCCATTGAGAGCGCACTGTTCACGTCGTCAAAATCTTTTCTATTCCTGTCTACTTTAAAGATAAGTGAGGTATCATCAGCAAATAGTACAATGTCACAGATATTCTTTAAATAGAATGTTAAGTCATTAACTAAGAATAAGAATGGACCCAGTATTGATCCTTGAGGTACACCTAACTGAACTTGTAGCCCGGAAGATTTAACACCATTGGCATCTACACATTGGTGCCTATTTTGTAAATAAGAACTTATGACATTGAGAGCTTCGTTTTGAACACCGTTGAACACCAATAATTCCATAAGTTTGTATCTTTCTATCCAGGGTTACCAGGATAGCAAAAAAAAAAAAAACACTTTTTTGAAGCTAGCCGAACTAAAAAATTGAAAATACATAATAGTTTAAAAACTAATAAAACACGCTTCCATAGAAAAAAAATTGTGGGTTGCTTTATTAAAATACCTCAAACAGCACCCCACGCTTTTTAGGGTTCCGTTGCCAAATGGCAAAAAACGGAAACCCTTATAGATTCGTCATGTTTGTCTGTCTGTCCGTCCGTCCGTATGTCACAGCCACTTTTCTCCGAAACTATAAGAGCTATGCTGTTGAAACTTGGTAAGTAGATGTATTCTGTGAACCGCATTAAGATTTTCATACAAAAATAGAAAAAAAACAATACATTTTGGGGTTCCCCATACATAGAACTAAAACTCAAACATTTTTTTTTCATCAAACCCATACGTGTGGGGTATCTATGAATAGGTCTTCAAAAATGATATTGAGGTTTCTAATATAATTTTTTTCTAAACTGAATAGTTTACGCGAGAGACACTACCAAAGTGGTAAAATGTGTCCCCCCCCCCCCCCCGTAACTTCTAAAACAAGAGAATGATAAAACTAACAAAAATATATGATGTACATTACTATGTAAACTACCACCGAAAATTGGTTTGAACGAAATCGAGTAAGTCGTTTTTTTTAAAAACGTCATAAATCGTAAACCGCAATTTACCTTTCATTCAATCAACTATAATATAAAAATTAAAAAAAAAACATTTATTTTCATAAACATGAACCTTATGCATAAACCGAGAATATCTACAGGTTTGTACGGAACCCTTTGTGCGCACTTGGCCGGTTTTTCTCAATTATTTTCTACTTTTAAATTACCTTTAACGTTATTTATTTAAGTTACATGTTAAGTAACTTTTGGTCTCAATAAATAATTTGATTTCATTCTTGTTGTTGTATTATTTCCTTACCATTTAGAATATTTTTCTCAGCAGACTACGACGTTTATGCTTCGTAAAATTATTCGATCACAACCAAATTCCATGCTTAATCTTTGTGATGTATAAGAAGGTTTGACCCCGAATAACGTAGCCAAATAAAAGTACGAATTATGCTCAATAAAAAAAGAAATATATGGATGGTCAAAAAGCATAAATAATTGCAAAAAAAAATGCTCTGGCGTTCTAACCCTTGGCGGCCTTCGTTCGTGTCCTAATCAAACTCATCGTCGATCTCTTTGGTTAGGGTTAGTCTGAAGCTAAAAAGCCTTAACTTCTTGTAACTATAACACTTTCTTCATCAATTAAATTTTTTCTTACAGGCTTGGAGTATAAGTTCATTCCCACTCAAAAGGGCAAAAATCTACTAATGTTGAACGACTATACATATTCACAAGATCACTATAGTACTACTTACTACTGTTCGAAGAAAAGCATGGGATGCAGAGCTACCGTCAAACTGAACAAATCGGGAACCATCAGAGAGGCAAATACCGAGCATACTCATGAACCGCCAACATACATGCAATTGGCGACCGGAGCATACGTCAGAGTTGCTTAGAGTTACAAAAAAATATATATCAGATAAAGATTCTCCGCCTAACCCCGGGTCCTAACCAAATGAATGATCGCGCGAACACGCGACCTTCACGTTTATTTTGTTCGTTGAACCTGAGTGCGTAGTCGCTCCGCGCTGAGGCATCATCCAGTTTTCTCAACAAATAAATGACATATTTAAAACGCAAGGATCGCGTATTCACGCGAACGATCGCTTCGGTTAGGTTACAGTGTAATTGTATCAGTTCACGAATCGGTCGCAACCTAAAGTAGTTTATGTATAAAGTATATTAGTACACACTAAATCATGATTCGAGTTCTGTGCAATACTTTTAAGCCACACTTGTGTATGTAAGCATTCCTTTTCTCATTTATTGTTTAAGTTAAGGTAATTTAATGCTTTTTTATGTACGTCTAATTATGTTCAAGAAATGTTTAATTTTAATGTTGGTACTGAATGGCGAAAGGGTGAATTTTGGTAAGCATGGTGAAAGGGTGAATTTTGGTAAGCCAATCAGTGTTTGACAAGAAAAGCTGGGCGAGGGTAAAATATCAGCTTAAATAACGATTGCATGTAATGTTTGATTCAATCTATGACTCAGTACTTAAAGTAATAAATAATCTAGTAAGTATAAGATAGTCCAGTCAATATGTTTTAGGAATTTAGGATAGCAATCATTTTAAGTATGATAATGTAATAATTTATTATTAATTGTAACGAGTGGCTACTATTGAGCAATTCCCAAATCATCCCCAATTTTTCTACCTCAAATTCTCTGAAAATTCTCTTAAACTTTATTTTTGATTGGTGGCATAATAAGGTTCCCTTGCTGCCCCGAGGGACGGGCGACCGACAGTTGATATCGGCACGTTGTAAATGTTCTAGTTGTGCGGAAACATCGCTTGCGCGATGCAGAATTTTGTGTGACGTCAGTGTGGTGCATTCTTCATAACTAGCGTTAATTGGTACGTAGTATGTAGATGCCGCGACAAGATGACAACGCACAATCGATTTCGTTATGCTATTAACAACGGTGTTTCCAACCAAACTAATCACTTAGATGAACGAAAAATTCAACCAAATTCGAGATTTGATTCAAGAGTATAATACTAGTAGTATAATAGTGTGTACACTAGAGCATTTTGTCGAGACATTCCATGTTATGTAACATTCTTTGGAATGGTACAAAACGAGTAAAATTTCAATTTGTCGAGACATTCCATGTTATGTAACTGTGGTATCTGTGTAATAATTATAAGTTGCGGGTAGGCCGCTAATAAACAGTTGGTTCGTTAACTTTTACGCACACATTGTATGGCCGATCACTATTATTGCACACATTTAGATTATACACATCTGAGTCCAAATCGCTGTCACTATTATCCATATAATTTTGACCTCCCCTCGACGACCGCACTTCGCCCTGACGGGGATTTCGTTTGCACATCGCTTTGAGATGGCCTTTTTGCCCGCACACGTCACATGAATAATTTTTAAAACGACACATGACTGCTCGATGACCCTTTCCGCACCGCCAACAAGGCTGTTGCGGCGCGCGCTGCGTCTCGCTCGCTGGCGCGGCTGAGGCGCGCGTTCCTTCGATGCTGCTGCCGCTGCTGCCGGTGTCCGCGCGCGCCGTACTTCGTCCCGTCGCGAGCCGGTGCATCGGCTCCGCCGCCCCGGAACTCGTCGACAGCGCAGACGCTGCTCCGCTGCACGTGCCGCTCGCTTGAGCGTGCCGGTCAGCCGCTTCGAGTGCGAAGGCCAACTCCACTGCCCTCTTGTACGTCAGTGTCGGCTCGGCGAACAGTCGCGATCTCATGTCATCGCTCACAAGACCAGACACAAATTGGTCTCGTAGGTTTTCTTCGAGACCACTTTTAAAATTGCACGTGCTGGCTAAATGTTTGAGAACTTGCAAATAATCGCTCAGACTTTCACCGCCATTTTGACGTCTCATTCTAAATATATGTCGCTCAGCTATCTCTGAGCGCTTCGGTTCGAGATGGTCGCCAACTATGTTCACTAACTCCTTAAAACTTTTGGTCTCTGGATTGTCTGGCGCACAAAGATCACACATCAAATCATAAGTAGCTTCACCCACTAACGTGACTAATGTAGCCACTTGTAATGTCGATTTGATTTCGTTGAGCGCCATAAACTGTTCCACGCGTCGTATGTATGCCAACCATTTTTTGCTTGATAAATCGAATTGTTCGATTTTTCCGATCGGCATTTTATTGGATCTTCAATATATCACTTTACAGTAACTATTAGTGGTAATTTAATTTAATTTTCCTCGTCGCCAGTAGTGTTTAACGAATATTTTCGGGAGCGCACACAATGAAACACCAAGTTAACGAACCAACTGTTTATTAGCGGCCTACCCGCAACTTATAATTATTACACAGATACCACAGTAACATTCTTTGGAATGGTATAAAACGAGTAAAATTTCAATTAAAAAAAAATCCACGTAATGTGCATGCGTTCGTGCGAATACTTGACACGGTGTTCGAAATAAAGCTCACGGTGGGTTACCATTAACCTGTAACATTCCTTTCTATTGAGCGTCTAGTCTTTGATGAATTCTCGCATCTACAAGTCGAGGGGCGCCCTCGTGTCTTCGCTTCGGCTTCTATTCGCACGAATGTTTGCGAAATCAAGTTGTTACAAAGTCGTGCTCTTTGTTAGATTCGTGAGGGTGACACATTGCACTTGCAGCGTTTGGTTGTAATGTATCGAGTTTATTTTTGTCACCATGTATTTTTATGAAAATCAATGAAATAGATAATAAAATGGATATCAATATTTTTATCTTTTGTATTATTAAATCCTTTATAATTTTTTATGTCTATTAGCCTATATAACATGCAAATATTATTAAGGTAAGCAAGTCACGAATGTGTTTATTTATTTATTTAATACCTTACGCACAAAAATGTACAGAAGCGGACTTAATGCCATAAGCATTTTCTACCAGTCAACCTTTGCGTGATGCAGAAACATACAGTGGTAGGTGCAATAAGTTTGATGAATGCATATTTTAAAATATAAACGCATGAACCAATTTAAATACTACAAATATAATATATATGTACCTAACTATTTATGTATGTAGGCGTGGTTTCAATGTTGCTTTAACACTTATACATATCGACGGTTGAAAGGCTATTTGATCTAAGCGACATTTGCTGAAAGTTGCAGGAGAGTGAATCAAAGTTTTATTTTTCGAATAAAAAATCATTATAAAAGAATAATATAATACAGTTTTTCCGAAATCCACTCACTAGTTTGGGCTGAGGTGTGACTTCCGTATACGTCTGTCCAACACCTGTGTTTGTATGTTTATTTTTGTGTATTTTGCTTAAACTAAATGAGCAGAGAAAACAAAAAAAAATCTTACTTTTTTACGATTTTCAGCTCGTGCAAAGTTCATAGAGACTTTGACAGGGGCCAAGCTATTGATGGTCAACGGGTACTCATTTTCTAGAAGCAGCCGAGTAAATAATTGCTATTACTGCTCAAAAAAAGCACACGGCTGTAAAAGTAAGGCAAGATTAAGTAAAGAAGGAGCAATCATTTCTATAAATGAGACCCATAATCATGCACCGCCCGTGTACGAGTACATTGGTGGGGGCCGACACGTCAAAACCTCAAAATAGATTCTTTACCGATATTAAAGTAATGAGACTTACCTACATTGTACCTATAAGTAAGAAATATGTGCTACATGACATGCCAGTATTGTAATTATATATAAAAAAATCCAATTATCGTACAATTGTCTTTTTTTCTGAGGCTACGGAACAATTAAACTTTTACAGGAATGATCAGATGGGTAATACTTGTATTTTCAAGAACGTTCACATTTTAATCTCATTCGTAAACCGACAAAAACACGTCAAAATTTTCTATATTTTTGATAATGTGGCTTATTGCACAATCTCCTTTATATATCAATAAGAAATTGTTCAGTTCACACTATAAAGATCTTACCTACACATAAAATAATTATACACATAATGTAATTAATCCTTGAAACATTGGTAGATTAAAATGAGCGATTACGGTAGTGACCACACACTTATCGGCGCGGAATCGATCATATGTCACATTAAAGGTGATCGCTCATTATAACAGCACCGTCCCTGCACAACAAATACCTTGTCGATTAATTTAGCATTTTAACTCAAATGCATGAATGACAGAATAGTCGACAGCTCGTCTTGCTGACTGGGCGCTTAAATCAAGCAGCCAGCTTCTCGCGGAAGAAACGTCTACAAGTGGTATGCATGCTGATACCTCGCCGACCAACATAACAGCATGCTTCTCAAATGAGATCACTCGACAATGTTCGCAAACCGGTCTGTAATCTGAACCCTAGCCGTTGGCGCGTAGACGGTGAGCTACTGACTCGTAAGCGGCGCGTGAACAGCAAGCTGTCACCTTACCGGTTGGGTGTCAGGTAGCGAGCGGTCGTCTTGCTGACGGTGCGTTGGCGACAAACGGATGGATTTTTCACTGCGCTGCAGTGGAGCGGTTATTATGAGTCCTGGGAGATTGTCTTAAAATTGTTTCGGTGTCAGGTCACGTCGTACGTACCAAGATGACCCAAATGACGTCTTCATCGCTTTTATTGCACTGACATAAAGCTTTTTCTGACCAGCTGAAGCCGATTCCGCGTGCTTATGAGTAGCAACCATTTATATATATATTTTTTTTTTGTTTTTCATTACAGTTTGCGTGAAATACAAATTTATAGAAACAATTAAGGGAAACAAGTTGTTGATGGTCAATGGGTTCACATTTTGGCAAAACAACAAGTCTAAGTTTAATTTCTATTGTTCAAGAAAGTCGTATAGTTTTTGTAAAAGTAGCGTCCGTCTGAATGCAGTTGGAGAAATAGTTAAAATAACAGAGGAGCACAATCATAATCCACCTATGTTTAAGGTACTGACAGACGGGAAATATGTGAAAATAAAGGGATAATGTAAGGATTTAAACATATGTAGCGTTCCGCGCATAAAGGTACCAGATGTCGGCATTTAGTTTCCGAGTTATTTGCGTTTAGGTATGTAAAATCGGGTGAGAATATGGCATTTTGTGATTTTTACTGATTATTGTTCTACAAAAAATTTTCTACAATTTGATACAATTAACTTCTACAGACAACATTTCTAAGCACATTTTTAGGGTTCCGTTGCCAAATGGCAAAAAACGGAACCCTTATAGATTCGTCATGTCTGTCTGTCTGTCTGTCGGTCTGTCTGTCTGTCTGTCTGTCTGTCTGTCTGTCCGTGTATGTCACAGCCACTTTTCTCCGAAACTATAAGAGATATGTTGTTGAAACTTGGTAAGTAGATGTATTCTGTATACCGCATTAAGATTTTTACACAACAATAGAAAAAAAACAATAAATTTTGGGGTTCCCCATACATAGAACTGAAACTCAAAAAAATTTTTTTCATCAAACCCATACGTGTAGGGTATCTATGAATAGGTCTTCAAAAATGGTATTGAGGTTTCTAACATCATTTCTTTCTAAACTGAATAGTTTGCGCGAGAGACACTTCCAAAGTGGTAAAATGTGTGTCCCCCCCCCGTAACTTCTAAAGTAAGAGAATGATAAAACTAAAAAAAATATATGATGTACATAACCATGTAAACATCCAACGAAAATTGGTTTGAACGAAATCCAGTAAGTAGTTTTTTTTAATACGTCATAAATCGTAAATCGCAATTTACCTTCCATTCAATCAACTCAAATATAAAAAAAAAAACATTTAATTTCATAAACATAAACCTTACGAATAAACCGAGGATACCTACAGGTTTGTACGGAACCCTCGGTGCGCGAGTCCGACTCGCACTTGGCCGGTTTTTTTTTAAAAGGAATTGTTAAGTAAAAATGTACCAGATGTCGCTTGGTCTTATAAAATGTCGATATTTTCATAATTATTATGTTGAGTTTCTGAATTTAAATACTATTTGTATATTGGCAGTACAGTATCGGTTATGTTAGTGATACATTGATGCATATAATGTGTTGGGCGTTAGCCAGGAATTGCCGAGAGTAGAACATTGTTTTTTTTAACCTTAACTTTCAAACTCCAATTTAGCACATTTAGCAATAAGCACATTTTTTAAAAAGGAAATGTTAAGTAAAAATGTACCAGATGTCGCTTGGTCTTATAAAATGTCGATATTTTGATAATTATTATGTTGAGTTTTTGAATTTAAATACTATTTGTATATTGGCAGTACAGTATCGGTTATGTTAGTGATACATTGATGCATATAATGTGTTGGGCGTTAGCCAGGAATTGCCGAGAGTAGAACATTGTTTTTTTTTAACCTTAACTTTCAAACTCCAATTTTTCGAAACAAGTTTTTTTCAGAATTTCAACTTTGGATGTCTGTTACAAAAAAGGTACTAGGTTTTTTTTTGTTGTATTCTAGATTCTACATCCGGCCTTAACTCAATACTAGTACATTTATGCGCGGAACGCCACATATACTGATTAGTTAAACGAGGTGCATATTACAAAGAAAATGTAAGGCGGACCTCATAAAAGGGCGCTACCTTGACGGAACGGCAGCAGCTGAAGCTGTTTCACAAACTATGCTCCTCCAACCTTGCCCTCTGTGCCCCAAAACATACAGCCAAAGTGGCCTCTGCGCTGCCACCGATAACGCAAGGAAATGGCGAAGTTTTGGGTTAACAAAATTGTATTACTGCTAACCAGCGACACGAAGAAGACGAAGAATGGACCAATGGCTAGGTGGGTGGACGACCTACAGAAGATCGCAGGGAAGACTAGGATGAGACCCGCACTGACTAGGGAAGCATCGCACAAAAGGATGGAGGCGTATAATCCCCAAGGGGGCAACAAGGCTGCCAATATTGATGATGATGATTAACTTTTTCAGTATTCCGTTCTCATTTGAAACTCAAAGAATATGTTACTTTAACTTAGGTACCTATTTGACGGAATTGTCAAATAAAATATATAAATTATAAATACATGCATATTTGCCTGTTCTAAGCCCAATTTGAAGTATGTAGGAAAACCTGATCCGTATGCCCCTGCTTCAAAAATAATTAATTTTCAGTATCATGAAAAATTACATGTATTTTTTCACTTTCATATTGTTTGCATTGTATTGCTATAAATTGTTACTAGAGTGATTGTTATAAAGTAAAAATATTATGAATAATACTTGTTTATTTTAATATAATACAAAAATGTAAGGTCGACATTGAAAATTTTGCTGTTTGTGATTTGCTTATATCTAAATTTATTATTTTGCCGGCAAATTAAAATTTAGACAAAGTAAATATTAAGTTTAGACGGATCTCATGTGAATTGTCTATTTTGAACCATATTTGTTGCACCTATTTCGCCCCTAATGGTAGTTAAGTCGCAAGAAAGGTCAAACGGTTTAAAATGGTATGACTAGGACTGGAAATTGAATTTCTACACTGCATACATATATAAACTCACGCCTTCTTATGGGGGTAGGCAGAACTTACAGAACGCCACCGCAGCAGCGATTCTCACACACCCCTTTTGCTTCATTTACTTTCATACATCTGGTCATATACACACGTCGGTTACCAGTACTAGGCACCTGACTTTTCTGATGAATATCACCAATAAGGTCACTATATGTCCCTTATAGACCGTCCCGTTTGGGGTTTCCGCTCATTTTCTAAATTAGTTTTCTGTAAATCATTCATGATGCAGAATAATGTTTATATTTGTGAATAATTTTGCGCCAATTTTGTTTTAGAAATAAAAAGAAACCGGAAAGTAGCCATGACAACAGCCGAACGTGTGAGAAAATATAGAGAAAGGTTAAGACAAGACCCAGAAAAATACAACGCATATAAGAAAAAAAAACGCGCAGCGTATTTAAAGTCAAAAAGAAATAGAATTAGAAAAGAAACAGAAATGAAACGAAGAAATGTGACGAAATCGTCTTCACAAAAAAAGAAGAGAGAGAAATAGAAAACCATTCATCTATTCCCACTTATCTATACTTTATTACTTTATAATATTATAAAGCTGAAGAGTTTGTTTGTTTGTTTGTTTGATTGAACGCGCTAATCTCAGGAACTACTGGTTCGAATTGAAAAAATATTTTTGTGTTGGGTATATAACATCACGCTACAACCAAAAAGAGCGGAGCAGTAATGAAAAATGTTGCAAAAACGGGGAAAATCACACGGGTAGGTGATTCGATGCGACGGAAAGAGTCGGGGCAACAAGAAATTTATCGCGGCCGAAGTCGCGGGCAGAAGCTACGAAGCTAGTCTGTACTAATATTATAAAGCTGAAGAATTTAATTTGTTTGGTTGAACGCTAAGATCTCAGGAACTACTGATTGGAATTGACAAATCTTTTAATGTTAGGTAGGCCATTTATCGAGGAAGGCTAAAGGCTATATAGCATTACGCTGTGACCAATAGGAGCGGAGCAAAAATAAAAAAAGTAACGAATACGAAGAAATCGCACGGGCAGGTGATTCGATGCGACGGGGACGATCGGGGGAACAAGAAGTTTAGCGCGGACGAAGTCGTGGGCAGAAGCTAGTAATGTATAATCGGCATATAATATTCCCACTGCTGGGTCACAGGCCTTATTTCGGTGAGAAGGAGTGGGCCATAACGAACTACGCGGGCCCAGTGCGGGTTGGCAGATCTATGTATATCACAGGGTTTCGAATTTTTGGTTCTTCTAGAACTTACCGGTTTCCTCACGATGTGATCGTTCATTGTTTGGAGAGCAGTGATGATTAAATAATTTAATAAAGCGCCTGTTTGTGTTTCAACTTACGACACTCATTAGTCGCTGCCGAAACCACTACATCATTACTGATTGTTACATAATTTAGTTCTAAGTTTAGTCGAACTTGAAATTTCTTAATGAGTTTTGTTTATCTTGTCTTGGACATTACTTGGAAAAGCATCCTGAAGAACCTGTACTTACAGTTAAAATAAGTAAATAAGAGCTTGCGGGTCTTGAGCTAGCGTGGTGAACAATGCTCGTGCCTTCTCTGTATGAGGAGAGGCTTTTGTCCAGCTGGGATAATAATAGGCCGATATTATTAGTATTATTTTAGTTTCAAAAGGCTGATTGAATCAATAATGTTAATGAAAAAAGCTACTGTATGTATGAATGTTGGTCCACCTCGGTATTTTCTGTATTTTTTTAATAATGTTAAAGTACTTATACTAAATGTTCCTCAATTATTTTTTTTATAATAAACAACAAATATGAGACAGTTGGTTTTCATAAATAATTTTATAAACGAACATTTCGGTTTTTTAGTAAATCAATTGTTTCCGACTTCTTAAATTGAACAAAAATTTTGTTTTTTTTTTCAGTTGGTACCTTACCTTCTTAGCAGAAAACATAAATTCATGCAACTTTTGTAAATACACAAATTAAATAAAAAGTTATTCTAGATGAATTGAATAAACATTTATTTTAGATGGCATGGAGTCAAGATCCAGTTTGTGTGGAGCAGACGAACAGACTACATCGTGTAAAGTTAAAGAAAATACTACACACAGCGGAGTAGAAGAAAACGATGCACATCAAAATGACGTTCACCCAGCGAAGACCAATAAACATTTGCCGAGAATAATTCCGGATAAATCAGGACTTGTTAAGAGTAGGCCTTGCCAAGTTTGTGATGAATCTAGTAAGAAAGCAGCAAGCACTATTTTTACTTGTATCGAATGCCCTGGTTCACCCGCTTTATGCCTTGTTTGTTTCCGTAAACGTCACCGAATGTAAAATATTAATACAATTTCTGTAACATTAATAAAAATGGTTATAAGTCAAATAAAATCTGAAAATAATAAAATGGATCTTTAAAAACAAAATCATGATTTTTATTTATACCTACTACTGCTTAAACTTCTGGTTCTTTTCCACGAATCCAGGGTACCGCCGGGTAATAAAATGTAGAAAATAAAGGTCAATTTTCCAAAGCTAATTTGTAGTTAAATTATTTTACTATAAAAAAAAACCGTCAAATTAATATGTACCTTAATTTCAGAAATTTCAAACTACAAGTTTATACAGACGATTCGCGGAAAAACCTTATTGATGGTCAACGGATATACGTTCACGGAAAACAATAGAGCCAAGAACACTTACTACTGCTCCAGGAAGTACAAAAGCTGCAAGGCAAGCGTCAAGTTTGATGACAACGGTAGAATGACAAGCGTCAGAATGGAACACAATCACTCTCCGCCGGTCTACCGTTCAACCCAAAATGGACTCTATGTTAAATTCAGCACTGATCAGAATCCTTCGTTGTATAGTTTTGCACCTCACCGGTTT
This sequence comes from Aporophyla lueneburgensis, assembly GCA_932294355.1. NCBI lineage: Eukaryota > Metazoa > Arthropoda > Insecta > Lepidoptera > Noctuidae > Aporophyla > Aporophyla lueneburgensis. Next base: position 6,694,302 of record OW028742.1, read on the forward strand.
TGAAAATAGCTTGTGCTCCCGCGCACCGGGCAGCTAAGTTGCAACAGCCAGGCTGCAACACCCGGAATATTAAGAAAATTCTTGGCTGCCTAGTGTGCGGTCTCCAAGACGTTATGTGGAGTTGGCTGCCTTAGCCTGTCTGCCTCAGCCAGGCTGCCTAGTGCACACACGCCCTAAGGCGTAAATTAGTCACGTCTATTAGTTCTTAGGGTGGTAAAGTAAATTTGTTGTTGACTATACCAGACTGGCCTTATGATTGTTTTTATTTTTAATTATAATAGTGATCTCTTTTGTATAATTTGAAAAAACGTCAAACTTTTTGGATAATTTATGTCATCTTTGTTTTAAAGTCGAAATAATAGCATGTACCTACCTACGTACCCTCTTAGAATATATTATAGGTATATACTACATTTTCTTGGTAACGCTGAAAAATAATAAATACAAAACGTAACCTGTAATAATTTGCATATCTTAGCTTTGGTTTTCTAGAAATAAAATCGAAAAGAATGAAAATCTGTAATTTCCACCAGTATTTGACATTAAGATGCCGGGCCCTGTATTTGGATAGCCGTTTTATTTTTATAAATTTATTTATTGTTATTATTAAATCTTAAATCTACTACTATCTTTACAGTTTGTTCTAATGCGATAGTTAACTACACATAAGTATGAACTATTAGGTATTATAAACTAAATTCACAATAGAATAAACGAACATAACACCTAAATTTAACTTAATTCAGGAAATAAAAGGATAGTATTTACTGAGACTCGAATAGGACTATCATAAACTTATCACACTCATAGAAACAAAAACAACTAAATCCTGCTCGAGGCCAAAAAGCCCTATCTCAGCATGATCCTGTGACTAAAAAAATATGTTCATAATTTAATTATAACACAACACCCTAGAGGTCGCCACAGTATAGTCGTTCAGTGTCATTGATATAATATTACTATTCAGTGTATAAGAAAGCAAATCTATTCACGTGTGACCGTTCACAGCTTTTGTAGGAAACCAGGACGCTATTTCTCGTAATTAAAAACGTTCAAAATCTAGTCACAGTCTCATCTCGGCGACAAGCAAATGTCAAAAATGCAAGTTAACTCGAAGTATTTTTGACAGATCGAGACAGATCAGACTGTGAACATTCTTAAAATTTCGAGAATTCGCTCTGAGCTTTACGTTCTATAAATTGTACCTAAAAAAAAATATCGAACATAATATTAAGTACATAATAATAACTTTTATTTAAGCCTAGATCATTAGTTTAGTTTTCGTTTTTATAATTACTAATCAATTATTGTACACTAATTCTACTCTACTCTACTCTCGTTAAGTAATGAATTATTGTGATTTACTGTTAAGTATTTAGAAGAATATTGAAGGCAATCATGAATCATTTTAGGCATCTTCTGGGCATTCTAGTTCTATCATAGACCTTATCCATCGCTTTCCGTCAGGAGTGATCGAGGTAAAAAGCATCCAGCAATAATATAAAAAAGCAGAAAAAAGAAATAAAAATTAGTATGGAACTTAAACAAAAGCTGGAGAAAGTAGTGTTGCAAAGGACTCGAGTCCTCGAGTCGTAATTTTAAAGACTCGACTCAGTTATGTAAGACTCAGTGTGCTCAAAACCCTAGGAGTCTAGACTCAAGCCGAGCCCGAGTCATTGAACAGCCATTCGAGTCTTAAAAAGAACTCGAGTCTTAGAAAAGGACTCGAGTCTTAGAAAAGGACTCGAGTCTTAAAATAAATTAGTCTAAGAATTACTCGTCAGATTTTTTTGTACGCATAATTACATCATAACTTCTAATCTAATTTGAACTTATCACCTTCTCTTCTCATCTTCATGCTCCAAGTCTTTCTTTAAGACTCGAGTTCATTTTAAGACACGAGTCTTTTTTAAGACTCGAGTCAACTTTAAGACTCGAGTCCTCTTTAAGATTCGAGTCCTTTTTAAGACTCGAGTGCTTGACTCTAGACTTCGAGGTTTTTAGCACGCTGAGTCTTGCATAATTGAGTTGAGTCTTTAAAATTACGACTCGAGGAATCGAGTCCTTTGCAACACTAGGCGAGAGGGTTAGGCAGTGGTGCTCCTATAGTTCATACTATAGGAGCACCACTGGGGACCACTAATCCTTTGGGGAATATGGCGTGATGTTATGTTGTAAAATAATCATGGTATCTATTGTTTATAATTTTAAGAGCTAATAGCGTTGATATTTTAGATGTTAACTATGTAGTGCATCTGTTTTCCTGGCTTTAAAGACCTTGGCCTTGTCTCGTCCTCTCCCAATATATAGTTTTTGTAGTCCTTATACATAAGTATTACTATTGCACAGGTTGGTTAAACAAGAGACAAATTATATTATTCGTAATGTCTCACTTAGTTATTTAAACTAATAAGTTGTCCAGGGAAAACATTTGATTTGTTGTATGTTTGTTTGTTAACCTTTCACGCTAAAACAATTGAAAAGATTTAGATGAAATTGGCATGGCACATGGCTGGACTATGACCTGGATGAGGTCATGGTCTACCCATAGTACAGTTTTATCCCTTTATTCCTATCCTATGTAATCGCCAAGTTATTAGATATTTTCTTCATTATTGGTAAAGATCTTAATTTTAACCAATCTCTTCTTCTTGGTCGTTCCCTCAATGGTGAGCATACGACGCGTCCAAATTTAAGCTTCTTCGCACAGGCGCGACAATACAATTTGTAGAACACAAACAAGAACTCGCGTCGCGCCTGTTTGTGGGAGCCTTTATGCGGTATTTTGCCCAATCGGTCCGTAAATAATAGGAATCGGCCATTACTGGGCTCCACTCATCGACTCGAAAAGGCGACCCGTCTACTGTACCTATGTATGTACTTTGCCTTTTAATGCTGTTGTAGTATTGTTTAACCTGTCATTTTTACTTTTTAGAAAGATGTTTAATTATGTAGCTGAAAGCATTTTATAATAATTTTAATGTTAGTGAAAATATATTGGATATTAATTATATTTCATTGTTTATTTTTTTCAATTATTATCGATGGAAGAAAATAGTGATAAGTATCTGATACGCGAATAGCATCTTCAGCATATTCGAGTCCAAATATTGCATTCAAGTACGATAGGGTACTTGGACGCAAAATTGAATATAAAATGCTTAAAGACTGTATTTTAAATTTACTTTAATACAGTATTTTTATCGCACTAAGCGACGCGCGGTTTAGTTGTGGTAACCAAGTTTATAAACACGTTGTGTCGGTTATCAACCGTCGGCGTAAAACAGTAAGTTGAAAATCCAGTGCGCAAAATAATCCTATTGCGATATTGTTACATCAGTGTGAACGTGGTATTATTTCTGGTTCAGGGTTATCTAAAGTTGGATATCTCCAGCGGTGGTTAAGTTACAATCATGAATTCATGACCCACCGAGAAAACTATTAACTTTTAGCTTATAATTAGATGATTTCATCAAAGGTTTGGTTAAATTAATCCACAGGAAGGTATCAAGGAAACGAACCTAGACTAATTATAATTCCTCATGTTACTGGTTCGTATTACTTTCGCCTACACAAGTGTCTTCCTTGAAAACCTGATCCCTGACATTAGAACTTGTAAAAAATAGCATAAGCCATCTCCTATCAGTCTATACTGGTCCTACTGCTAAGATACAGGCCTCGTCTTGGTGAGAGGAGCCCTCTTCCATCACATGTGTATCAAAAGCTCAATGACACCTCTTGTAAATCCGATATAAATTCTTCTTCCAGAAACATACAAAATGATTCCAACGAACAGGGGCAAGCATTTGCTGATGTATCGAGGATACACCTTCTCACAGCAGCATCGCACCTTAAACTACTACTGCTCCAAGAAAGATGCTGGATGCAAGGCTCGGATCAAACTGGACAAGTATGGAACGATACTGCCGTCTTCGATTCCCGAACACGGTCATCCACCTCCGAAGTACATGGTGTTGTCACAAGGAGAATATGTTAAATTGTCTTAGATACCTAATGTGTATTTTTTCTAGGTTTTCTTATTTTACATTAAGGTTAATTTAAGAAAAATCATGAGTTTTTGTAATGTCAAACGTTTAGTTAGGTAAATCTATGGTATTCTAGAATAGCAGTGGCCGCCACGCGTATCGTCTGCAATTTTACTTGCGAAATACTCCTCTGAAACGTTGTATTTAAAACACTACAAAGTAAAAAATAACTTTGATTTCAAAAGTCGATGTAGATGTCTTTGGTTTTCTGTTTTCGTTTTTTTAACAATTAAAGTTATCCCTGTATAGTGGTTTTTTTATGAAGTCGGTTGTTTTTTAAATTAACTTTTTATTTTTGTCAGTTTCATCTTTGTTTCACCTCATTCGCCATCTTTCAAGTATTACTTCTGGAAAAGCTTTTTTAAATATATGATTTGAAGTATTCTAAGTAAAAGTGTTAGCAGATATAATCCAACATATCATATATTTTTATCGTGATTTCTTTTTTATTGGTGACTTCAGTTATTATTATATATTCATTTATTCACAATTATTTGTTTGAATCGAATAAATGAGTAAGATTCGCTGGGCCTTATCTGACTTCCACAGCCCAGTTACTTGGGTAACACAATACCCCTTGGTAAGATTGGTCAGACTTTTAGGCTTCTAACTAACCGTAACGACTGTCAAAAATCTACGATTGGCGAAAGCCATCCATGTTAAATCCTCAGTAAGCTAAATATTTTGTGTACATTAGATAGTTAAATTATGTTTTTGTACCAACTTACGTAGTCAATTAACAATAATTATAAGTGTGAAATGTAAGAAACCTGTATTTAAGAATTAAATGGTTTTAACATTTATTTTATGATGTTTCTCATTGCATAGTCCATCTCGTAATTTCTACTCAACATTTCACTACAATTCTCCAGTAAATTGGTTCACCAAGGTTAACCTTCACCTTCACTAAACTCTTTCGAGTTTGACTATTTCTATCTATCAACAACTGCACAGCCATTTTCCAACTTTTTTGGGGTCGTCTTCCAGTCTGATCAGATGCAGCAGAGTACCAAGTATTTTACATGGAGCGGCTACCTATTTGTTCTCCACAACCCAGTTACACCAAGGCTGCTTGTTAGACTTTCAGGCTTGGTAATGGGCTTGACAATTGGCTTGACAATTTTTGCTAATGATCCTTTCAAATAGATGTAAAAGTTTTTGTCTAAAGGTCCTACTAATTTAGGTTTTTTTTTTTAAGTGGAACTTATCCTTACAAGTTCGTTTTCTTACTTCCAGACAGAATAATGCTTAATAGACGAAAATCCATACTAATATTATAAATGCGAAAGTGTGTATGTCAGTTTGTCCGTTTTTCACGGCAAAACGAAGCGACGAATTGACGTGATTTTTTAAGCGGAGATAGTTGAAAAGATGGAGAGTGACATAGGCTACTTTTAGTCTCTTTCTAACCTCCCACTTCCCTAAAATGGGGGGTGGAACGCGCTAATCTCAGGAACTACTGGTTCGAATTGAAATTTTTTTTTTTTTTTTTTTTTTTTTTTTTTTTTTTTTTCTGAGTCGGGTAGCCTATTTATTGAGGAAGGCTATAGGCTATATAATATCACGCTACAATCAAAAGGAGCGGAGCAGCAACAAAAAAAATGACGAAAACAGGCAGGCTGCGATTCGGCGGGGTCAGGGGAGCAAACATTTGACTCGGACGAAGTCGCGGGCAGAAGCAAGTCATATATATTTTCAAAAAAATAAAAACTCGTTTCTTCTTCTGTTCCATACACATATATGTTTGGTGGCCGACCCCTGGTGCGTTTTAGGTCGAATGGATCCCTGAACTTGTATGAGGCGACTTGTTAAGATCGTCTGTTTATCTTTTTACAAAAATAATGAAATTATAAATGAAAAATGTGACTGAAATTCAGTCAATCGTTTTTTTACATACCTATCACGTTTCGATTTGGCTGCTTCATGATACTTTGGATGGCTAAAATGAACTGCCAAATGCAACACTTCATTTGAACAATACTTATTAAAATTATTCATCACTACAGCTGAAACACGTGCACTGTTGGACATAGGACTTGCATACGCACCGCCAATTCGATCATAATCGCCACATGCGGCGTGCGGGTTGGCGATCGCAGTATGGTGTAAAAATGCATAGAGAACGCTGCTGCCCATTCTCTAGTGAGTTCCTTCGTCGCCTTTTACTATACCCATGGAAAGAAATGGAATGGTGTTATTCTAAACATCCGGCACCGTTTGTAATTAAAATTATTATTAAATAATTAACCATCGCATTCGCCTTTTTGTTACAAAAAATAAAATTCTCCTGACTCTCTTTAAAACAGAGAAGCATATTATGTAATAATAACTCTGACGTTATTTATTTACCACAGATAAGAAATATGAATTCGTGAAGTCACAAAAGGGCAATCTTTTGATTCTCATCGATGGTTACACCTTCACAAAGGCCTCTCGAGATGGTAGAACTTGGGTTTGTTCCACGAAGAGACCGGGATGCAAGGCGAGAGTTAGGCTGGACCGCAGGAAGAAAATCATTAGCCTTAATAACGAACATATCCATCCACGTAGACAATATTGTTCTGTTAATGGAGAATACGTTCGTATGTAATTTAAATTAAAGAATAAATGATGTGTTGAAATTTTAATATGAATAAGGAATCCTTTAAATAAATTTTATATATAGGTATACTAAAAAGTTGTATTTTGAAAATAGTCATCTGACACATTTTTTTTTTTGTATGTGAAATCATCAAATGACCTCTCCTGCTCTGGGCGCAGGGAGGGCGTGTCAGACTTTTACTGACTAAAACCCACCCGTGTTCCTTCAGTTACCCATATGCCAGGACCGTTTGAACAATCTCGCGACCCTGGCAGGCTCATCTGACACACTCAGACAATTTTCGGAACCAAGTCGGATCTAATTATGATGTTAAAGGCTATTTAGTTATAGCAAACATTTTATTTGATTGGCGATTAAAAACTAAAATTAACAGTAATATTTTCATCTAACGATTGACGAGTGTCTAATATACTTCATTCAGTTGTGTAAAAATGTATTTAATCTATTGAATTAGTTTTAGTACTCAATTTTGATTAAAATGTTTGATTTAAATTTTAATGTCAAGAAAATTACAAGAATATTACATTAAATAATTGTTTTATTTTTATAATAGTCATACACAGTGTGCAAACAAAAACGTTATTAGGTTATACTTTCTCTGTGTTTTTGGAACTTTATTTTCTTTTTGTATTATTCCTTTTCTATCAAACCGATGATATACGCTGTGCTTAACACGTTGAGTGCCAAACACAGATTGATGGTTAATCCGATATGGCCACAGATTTAGATCGCATACAAAACTGTTAGTAGCAAGCACGCGATATCGCGTGATCGGCCATAATGTAGAGCCGACAAATCAGGCGTTATCGCGTGATCGGCACTCAACGTGTTAAATAAGTATTGTTTTACGGTTCTACTTTTTTTATTATTCCTTCGAAAAAATATCTGATCTTTATATTGGTCAACGGAAATTTCCATTGTGATCTTTTTAGTACGCGGTGCTATTAATATGTATAATTAATCTTTGTGATTTTCAATTGTTAATCTAATAAAGTGACCGATTTCTTTAAACAATTTTGTATTTCTTTGAATCTTAGCCTTCTTAAATAGACCTGCTAATAATTGCTAAATGATCCACCGTCACGTGTGGGCTTATAGAATTATTTAGTAACTTCAATCTCTTATTTTACCAGCTTTCAATAAAATTACAAAACAGCGTCAGAAGAAAAAAGAACTATTCAACTAAAACTAATTTAATCACAATTTTTTTAGTGTGACATCAATCGATTGAACATTTTAGTTTTTTAAGCCCAACACTGGTACTAAAATCCCAGCATTTATTTGTATGTACAGATTACAAATACGAATTCACGAATTCAAAGGGCAAGCCGTTGATTCTTATCGGTGGGTACACCTTCGTAAAAGTTGGTCGTGCTTGGTACTGTTCTACGGGAGTTTCAAACTGCAAAGGAGCGTACTATGTGAGCTCGACAAATGGATGTGCGAATAACACTTGTGCGACAAAACTGTACTGCGACTCACCATAGTTCGAATGCACGCTTGTGCGACACACTGAATCTAGTCGTTTCTAGCACTCGCCGGCCGCTGCCGCGGCACTGCTCTCTTCGCTCGCTCGGCTCGTGCGTAGGAGGTCGCAGTTTTAACCTAACCTAACCTAGTGTACTATGTGAGCTCGAGTGTGTCGCACAAGCGTGCATTCGAACTATGGTGAGTCTCAGTACAGTTTTGTCGCACAAGTGTTATTCGCACATTCAATTTGTCGAGCTCACATAGAACACCTACTGCAAAGCGAAACTCTAGTTGGGCGATGATCGGAAAATAATCAGCCTTGACAACAAACATACGCATCCACCTACAAAATATCATAATGTAAAAGGGAAATATGTTGTTGTGCTCGCTCGCCATCCTTACAAACGGCGCTCAAGCCTGTTCTTTGACAGTCCAACAGAAAACAAGGCTCGTGGTTTACCAGCGAGCGATAAAATGTTATTTGAAAACGATAATTGAACTATAAGAAAAAAGTAATAGTCATCTATTGACTTCAATAAAATCAGAATAAGTTTGGTGAATGCGAATTTCAATTCGATGTAGCGAGCGCCGAACGCCAGATGTCTAAATCATGTAGGTGCTTCTAACTCGTCATCATCATCATCATTTCAGCTGATAGACGTCCACTGCTGGACATAAGCCTCCCCCAATCTGGGGGAGTTTGCCATAATCGTCACGTATGGCAGGCGGGTTGGCGATCGCAGTATGGTGCTCAAATGCATAGAGAAAGCTGCTGCCCATTCTCTAGTACCTAAGTCCTTTATAATTAAGTCGCCTTTTACGACACCCACGGATAGAAATGGGGTGGTGCTTCTTGATGTCCGGCACCACACGCTTATCACGTTGGTTGTCTCGTCAGGGGAGGCTGAAATTCAGCTTACATTTAACAGTTGATGGCAATTTTCGCGAAAGAATACTCTCTAGATTTCTATAGCAGTAATAGCTTTCTATAGCTGAGATATATTAACAGAATCAGATCATGAGATACTTAAATGATTTAGGTGTAGTCTTTTATTTTATTTTATTAATCAGGGACAAAAAACAGTTACATGCTAAGAGCTCCTTAACTTAAAAATCCTTAACTTAGAATTACAAACATGTAACCCACACCATTGTACACAGTATACAAAGAAAAATATGCGTGTGATAGCTATAACATAAATTAATTTAAACTAGCCTCCATTATTATTACATCATTTCAGACAGTATATCTATAGCCTTTTTCTTGAAAAGTTGGTTTGAGAGACTGCATATGTCCAATTCCATAAAGTTAATGTTGTTTGCCTCTACAAGGCGACGAAGGGGCGCACGTTCCCCGGCGTTGGTTTTGCACATGTCTGTGTGGAACAGTTGAGGCACGCGCACCCCCCGTTGGATAACGGTTCTAGGCACTATGTAGCGTAATTTATTTACTAAGTGAGTACAATCGAACCTATTGTTCGATTGTCATCACTTAGTAAAAGTTTAAGTAGTCGATCAAAATAAAAATCCTTCCACCAGTGAGCGAATATGTCAGACAAATATTTGACATGCATTTTTGCAGGATAGAAATTTTAAATTAAACAAAACGGAGCTTTTGCTCAAAAGGTATGGAATATAAATCAAAAAAGGTTTAACCGTAGCGGATTAACGCTAAAGCTAGCTCATAGTGACATTGCGACAAGGGGCAACATGTCCTGAAATGCTTGAGGAGTGGAGAGTTTCCACGGCTAGCCAAACAATCCCAGAGCCCGGAAGATGGTCAAGATCCCTACGAGCACTTTCTGGAATACTTCCTTCCTCGAAGCACGTTTGCTCTTCTGCCAAAAAAAGCGCGCCGTACCTAACAAGAACCCAGACCTCTAGTCTCAACTAGAGGTCTGGTTCTTGTTAGGTCCGGCGCGCTTCAGTACAGCTCGGGCTCCTTACGGCGGCTTGGGGCGTCTGAGATCTGCTTGGGGAGTCTGTGATCTGTTCGGGCGGTTTCGGGCTGTCTCGGCAGTCGTATTCGTAAGCATACTTAAGGACGCCGAGGGTGTCTTCGGGTAGTTCGGGTGGCATTTTCGTGACATATACGTCGCAGAACAGTCATAATGTTCACAGCGCGCGTCTCCAATAGCTTTCCAACACCCAGGGGTAAATAAATAAAAAACGTATAGGTTCATTTTATTAAACCATAACAGACGAAAAGTTGGTACACATGCTTCCAAAGCTTATTCTCGGCATCCTTAGGTATGCTTACGACTGCCGAAGCCGCCCGCAGCCGCCGTAAGGCGCAAGAGCTGTACCGAGCCGCACTGATGCCCATCGACAGTAGGCGCCGGGCCTAGCGTTAACTCTGGTCGGTCAATAAAAGCAAGCCAGACATGAGGAAAAATTATTCTCCCGAGGGATAGGGTCCGTGGGGTTGCTACTGCGCGACAGCTCTACACGTGCTGCGGCTTTCTGTTCAAGATCTGTGTCGGCAAAGTAAACTGTGCCAGCCTAGACCCAGAGCTCAATAGCGCGCAACCCCACCATGACGTCAACGTAGAGCTATGGTGGGGTTATTATCCTTATTAATGTATTATATTTATGTGTAAAGATACCGGACTATGTGTATTTTTTACAAAAAATCTGAGTGGTATTATTATAAACAGGAAATTCCTTTTTAGATACCGGACATCTAAAAAGGAATTTCCTGTTTATAATAATACCACTCAGATTTTTTCGGGATCAAATTAAATCTATAATCTTTATGATTAGGCTAATCTCAGCATCTTTTTGTTTAATAGATTACAAATATGAAATTATTATGTCAAGAAGGGGCAAGGAGTTGATTTTCATCGGAGGGTACACCTTTACAAGAAACCGATCGGGAAAAACTTGGCACTGTTCCTTGAGGCATCCAGGCTGTAAAGCGAAGCTCATGATGGATAGCGATCAAAACATCATCAGTGTTTATAATGAACATCCACACCCACCAAAACAATATTGTATTGTTGATGGGAAACATATTCTTGTGTAAATGAAATGTACATTAATTACTAATGTGTGAAAAATTTGAAATTAAATATGTGGTAAAATTTTAATGTAGGTATATACAGGATACGTTTTTAACCAGTGCGCAAATTTTAACAAATTAAACTTAAACGAGTTATAATAACCATGCATTTTTATGTTAACGTTTGCGCGCGGCGCCGGCGCGGCTGCGAAGGTGAACGACCGAACGTAGCTACGAGTACCTACCAGCTGTTCGATCGGTAAAAATTCTAAGAAGTTCGAAATACCTACGCGCGCGCGGTTACTGACCTATTACTATTGCTGATATCATATTACGAAATTTGTAGGGTATCCACAGTTTACTGATTTAAGGTCGGATAAAAATTAAAAAAAAAGTATTGAAAATATAATTGAAATGCGTTCTATTACTGATACTGAAACACCAAAGAAAAATCGCGCTCTGGTTAAAAATAAATCCTGAAAATAAATAAAGTAAAATTTAAAAGACAATCACAGTTCATTCTTTCCTCTCAGATTTTTGTCTCAAAGGATTCACACAAACTATCAAATTACGTTGTAAAAATAACGATTTATTACGAAACGTACCTTTACTAATTTGCACTGATTGCGAATGCGAGTTAACAAAGTTGCAAAAGGGCAATATTATGATTCTCATCGGAGGCAACATAAGAAGAATCCGAAGTGTAAGGAAAAACTCAAGATGGATCTAGAAGAAAATATCGACAGCATTTATAACGAACACGCTCACCCACCAAGATATTGTAATACAGGTGGAGAAATTATATATATGTGTAAGTTTCCGGCCTATGTGTAAAAAATAAAAACATATAAAAACCTCCTGTTAATAATACTTCCGCTCACTAGGCTAATCTCAGCATCTTTTTGTTTAATAGATTACAAATATGAAATTATTATGTCAAGAAGGGGCAAGGAGTTGATTCTCGTCGGAGGATACACCTTCTCAAAAGTTGGTCAAAGGATTTATTCGTCCGCTTGGGTCTGCTCTACGAAGAATCCGAAGTGTAAGGCGAAACTCAAGATGGATCTAGACGGAAATATCGTCAGCATTTGTAACAAACACCCTCACCAACCAAGATATTGTAAGATAGGTGGAGAAAATGTTCCCATGTAAGTCTTATTGTACTTAGATAACTAGATATGAAATTAAGTAGTAATTGTAATGTAATTCAAAATGTTCTTAAAAAAAGTGTTTTTTTCTGCGTATGAGTGTGTTACCTTTCTTCTTCTAAACTTCACTGTCTTGAAGCAGTTTTCACGATCACTTAAAAAATGAATTCCGTAAAACGATTGTTACAGTAAATCTTCAGTCATGAAGAAAAATTCTAGCAAAAAAAATTCTGAACCGAATTCTATTCGTAACGATTTAACTGATTAAAAAAGTCTGTTCCATTGGGATATCTTTAAATTGTTAAAGATATCTGTTATTTATTCACACAGGTCACAAATTGGTAACATCACAATAGGGTAAGCAGTTGACTCTCGACGGAGGAAAGAACACTTCGCTTTCATAGATCTGTTCCACGTGGAAACTGAATTGCAAGGCGAAACTCAAGATGGACAACGATCAAAACATCATCAGCCTTTACAATGAACATCCACATCCACCAAAAAAGTATTGTGTTATTTGTGGGAAACACTTTCTTGTGTAAATGAAATGTATTATATATTAATTACTTCATCAGTCATCATCAACTCCACCTATCGCAGTCCACTGCTGGACAAACGCCTCACCCATGTTGCGCCACAACACACATTTCTTGTTTATATGTAAAATAAAATTTAAATATAAATAAAGAAGAATAAGACAAACACTAACAGTGAATGATTTCCTTCCGATTTTTGGCAGAACAGTTTCACATCCGAAACGATTCAGTTAAGGGCCCGGCGACGGTCAATCTGTCCATACAAACGTAATACCAAAATCATTTGCAATTTGAGCATATTTCCACCATTTTAAGATGATATTCGGCTTTAGACAGTATTTATCTAGGTTATGGTGACGTTTTTTTAAAAAAAAACTGAGCTAAAATGAAGTTTGAGCGAATTGCATTTCGCACATTTTTACAACGTGAATGACATGTTTTCTTTTTGTTTTTTCTGCATTAAAAACAACAATATCTGTAATAATGTTATATCCATAACACAGCTTATATTACCAAGATACAAAATAACGAAAACCAATTTAAAATTCATTAAGTTTTCATTCATCATTTTTGGTATTACGGAACACAGCCAAATTATCATAAATTTTCAATAGCTAATAGTGCTATCGCGTCTCACAAAAATGTCAATGTGTGCACGGTCGTGCGGCTCGCAGTACGTGTGTTGTGTAGCGCTCGGACATGCATTCACACTAGCGCAACATGCATTTTGGGCGTACTTTTATTTGTTTATTCAATTGTATTGTGATATTTCTGACATTATTATTGACCTATGCTATGGAACTTGGATTTTGATTTTTCTTCTGATTTGGTATCGAGTACAGAGACTGAATGACTGATGAGAATGTAGAATTCTGCCCAACTTTGCTTTTTTTTTTTGTTGGATGGAAAATCATCAAATGACTTCTCCCGTTCTGGGCGGAGCGGGAGGGCGTGTCAGACTTTTACCGACTAAAACCCACCCATATTCCATCAGTTGCCCATATGCCAGGGCCACAGTAACTCTTTCGAACGAATCTCGCGACCCTGGCAGGAACTTTGCTTTGTTTACGGACCTGGATTTAGGCGGGTTGCAGACTAAGAGCTAAGCTAAGTTAGTTTTGCTTAGCTCGCATAGCTGACGCAGTTTTCCATACATATCGCAGAGTTTGCAGTCTGCACACAAGTATGGAAAACTGCATCAGCTATGCGAGCTAAACTAAACTAACTTATCTTAGCTCTTGGTCTGCAACCCGCCTTATTGTTTACGATTCGGTTTGGCTGCCAACATGGACTCCGAACGTTGGGATGTGTCTCACAGTAAGTACCTATTAGCCAATGATATATTATAAGTTATCTGCCTAATATTTTCTTGGCTACTAATTGTTTACACATATTTAAACTCAGCCCAATGAAATAAACATTATTTATTTCGTGGGTCGAGTTTAATAGTAGCAAGTACCTAACTAAGTATATTTTGTATAACTTAGTATTTACCTACCTATCTAGGTATAGGTTAATTATGTTATGACTTAACACACGTTCCCACGGACGTAATAAAATCGCGGTTGGTTATTTTCGTGCACTGGGTCTTCAAAGTACTGCTCAGCGCCAAGAGGTGAAAATCCAACTGGGCTTCGACGTGCTGAGACTCACCCGCGCTGTAGGGGTCTACTAGGACCGATGCCTGCCGGGGTCGCGTGATTGTTCGAAAGAGATACCGTGACCCTGGCACATGGGCAACTGATGGAACACGGGTGGGTTTTAGTCAGTAAAAGTCTGACACTCCCTCCCGCTCCGCCCAGAGCGGGAGAAGTCATTTCATGATTTCCGATCCTGAAAAAAATAAAAAAAGACTCACCCGCGCTGCACTCTGTTGTATTCTCAATGCTCGGTTCAACACCGACAGTTGAAAATGCGATCTTATTACGTCCGTGGGAACGTGAGTTTCACCATTATTAACGTAGTTTTAATTATTTCTGGGATAAACAATTGCCAGTATAGAAAATAACAGAAATCGATTCTGTAAACGATTCTGAACAATTTATTATCATAATGTTCATTTATTGTGTTACACTGTTACACACCCTATTTAAACCTACTTCTACTATCCTTCACCAGTTTTTATTTATTTGTTGGTATATTGGCATAGCTAGCTGACATATGGCAAATACATAATCAGTCTATAACGTTCCCTGCTGGGATCCAAGCCTCCTTTCTGAGAGGGAATGGGCCGTAATCTACCACGCGGGCCCAGTGCGGATTGGTAGATGTCTGATGTCTTCGATATTTTAATTCTAAGACATGCCGGTTTCCTCACGATGTTTTTCTTTACCGGTGCGAGAGCAATGTTGATGAAATTATTTATACAAAGTAAAGCGCGTCCCTGGGTTCGAACCCGCTACCTATAACTCGTAAGTCGGGGCCATTACCACTGGGCCACCACTGCTCTTGCAGATATGGTAAATAATGTATTGTAATATTCTGTGCCTCATAATTATTGTATAGAATCAAGTTTATGTAACTAAACAGACAGCTGTGCTGCTGGGGAATTTGTTGCGCCGCTTCTTCTCAGATAAAGCACTAGGTATTGGTGACGGGCGGGCGGTTTGTTGTTTTCACGTGCGGAAAGTGCTGATTCTTGGGCACGCCACAATTGCGGCGGTAAGTCCCCTCTTTGAGGAGTGGATAGAGAGGCGTCACGGCGTCCTCACCTTCCGCCTGACGCAGGTTCTCACCGGGCATGGGTGCTTCGGTGGGTTCCTGTTCAGGATAAAGCGGGAGGATACGTCCGGGTGTTTCCATTGCGAGGATCGTCTGGAGGACACGGTGGAGCATACGGTGGAGGTGTGCCCTGCCTGGGCGGAGCACCGCCGTGTCCTCGTGGAGGCGATTGGCGGCGGCGACCTCTCGCGTCCGGCCCTGGTGCGAGCCATGGTACGGAGCGAGAGGGAATGGGAAGCCGTCACCTCCTTCTGCGAAGCAGTAATGCTCGCGAAGGAGGAGGCGGGGCGCGTGAGGGAGTGGCAGTCTCTGCGCCCTCACGTCCCTAGCCGCCGCAGGAGGAGACGCCCCGGGCGTCGGGAGTCTATAGCGGACTCCCGGCCACGAGACGCCCCGGGCATCGGGAGTCCATAGCCGACTCCCGACCACCATAGGCGCGAGCTTGCGGGTGGCGAGCAATGGGTAGCTCGCCGCCCAGTAAGGACCAGGCTCGGGTCGACGGCGCGTAGTGTTCCACGCGCGCCTCAAACGGATGTCAGCAGCAGTGTAGGGGTCTACTAGGACCGATGCCTGCCGGGGTCGCGTGATTGTTCGAAAGAGATACCGTGACCCTGGCACATGGGCAACTAATGGAACACGGGTGGGTTTTATTCAGTAAAAGTCTGACACGCCCTCCCGCTCCGCCCAGAGCGGGAGAAGTCATTTGATGAATTCCCATCCTGAAAAAAAAAAAAAAAAGTGCTGATTGTAAACCTAGCTTAGCTTAGGAGATTAACGTGTACATTAAAAATAAATGTTAATTAAAAGTCTTTGTTTTTTATTTATCCTCTTTTATATCTGCACGTCGCGTAAATATATATAAATTATTGAAATATATTTGTCTGTTACTAATATTTTGCGTAACACTTTCTACTATTCATCTATACTATATAATATTATAAAGCTGAATACTATATACTATATATATTTATATATTTTTATATATTAGTATATAATATTATAAAGCTGAAGAGTTTGTTTGTTTGTTTGATTGAACGCGCTAATCTCAGGAACTACTGGTCCGAATAGAAAAATTATTTTTGTGTTTGGTAGCCTATTTATTGAGGGAGGCTATAGGCTATATAACATCACGCTACAACTAAGAGGAGCGAAGCAGTAATGAAAAATGTTGCAAAAACGGGGAAAATTTATTCCTTTTGAGAGTTTCCGTTGCGTGCGCTGCGTAAACGGTTAAAGTAACGCAAAAATCATGTATGACGAAATTGTTCCTTTTAAAAAGTTCTAAAAAAAAGTCCGCGAGAGCATATGTCTATCTTTTAAGGTTGACTCACTATAACTCAAAAGGAGCGAGCAGCAACGAAAAATGGACGAAAACTACCAGGCAAATCGATGCGACGGGAAGGGTCAGGGGAACAAAAATTGAAAATGCATCTAAACCTTCCTTATAAAACACTCTATCTATTGGTGAAAACCGCATAAAAATCCGTTGAACATTTTTTGAGTTCTTCGCAAGTAGGCAGACAGACGCAGCGGGGGACTTTGTTTTATAATATGTAGTGATAACAATTTTTAAAATTAGTAAAAAGAATTTTACTTACATAAATATGACAGGTGGACTCACGTCGTTCATGTATCAATTTATAGAAGACCACAAACAACATAATTATACATTGGTTTACAAGTACCAAGTTAGGAAAGGTCTGTAAGACTTTACAAAAGGCCTAGATCTCGAGATATTGTAATAATTCGAGATACCGACATTGTATAGAAATTTCCACAAAACGCATTACTAGTCTGTACATTTACTAACGATTCCCCAGAGTAGTCAACAAAAATAAAGCAAATAACGAACATACCTAATTACTAGTAAATAAAAATGCCTCGGAGTCGTTATGAATAAAACGTAAGTACAACTTCTTACTCACACACGGCTGCATACCGCGTCATCGTTGGCCTTCTATTGTCAAACAGAGACAGCAATATTCCGACCGAATATTGCCCTTGCGTCTCGGCTCGTGGTTTGCGAGTATAGGCGCCGCGTTCTTAAGGTGAAAAAAATACGATCTATTGCTAAACGAATGAAAATAAAATGTACAATACTTATGTATTAAATCAAAAAAGGTTTTTTTTTTTTCGCAGTTTACACATATGAGATCGTAAAGTCACAGAAGGGCAAGCAGTTGATTCTCGTCGGCGGATACGCCTTCTCAAAGGAAGGTCAAGGGACTTATTCGTCTACTTGGGTCTGCTCTACGAAAAATCCGAAGTGTAAGGCGAAACTTGAGATCGATCTAGAAGAATATATCCTCAGCCTGTATAACGAACATCCTCACCCACCAAGATATTGTAAGATAGATGGAGAAAGTGTTCTTATCTAAATTATATTGTACTTAGATATTAAATGATGCTGTAATTCTAATTAAATAAATAATTTTCTAAAACAAAGTGTTTTTTTTTTTGTTTACGAGTCTGCTACCTTTGATCTTCTAAACTTCACTATCTTGATGCAGTTTTAGCCATCACTTAAAACATGAATTCCATAGGAGACATTGAAACAGTAAATTTTGAGGCCTGGGAAAAATTCTGGCAGAAAAATTTCCGAACAGAATCCTATCCTAGAAACGACTTCGCTACCTAAAAAATATCTAGTCCCAATTTGAAGACATCTGTGTTTTATTCACACAGATCCCAAATATGAATTGGTAACGTCACAAAAGGGTAAGCAGTTGATTCTCGTCGGAGGATACACCTTCTCAAAGGCCACCTCGCTTACATGGATCTGTTTCACGAGGAAATTGAATTGCAAAGCGAGACTCAAGATGGACAAAGATCAAAACATCATCAGTCTTAACAATGAACATCCACATCCACCAAAAAAGTATTGTGTTATTGATGGGGAACATTTTGTTTTTTAAATAAAATGTACATTAATTACTTCATCAGTCATCATCAACTCCACCTATCGCAGTCCACAGTTGGACATACGCCTCTTACATTTTGGGCTACGACACCCATTAATTGCTTAAATGTGAAAAATTTGAAATAAAATGTGTGTTTAAATTTAATATATATAAATAAAGAAGAATAAGACAAACTCTAACAGTGAATAATTTCCTTCCGATTTTTGGCAGAACAGTTCCACATCAGAAAAGATCTAATTAAGTAACCTGAAAACTTAACGATTTATTTCTAAACGAACCTTTACTAATTTGCACTTTAATCTCAAAAATGGAACACCACCACCCACTTTTAAAATAATCTTTACATAGTATAAAATAGAGTCGCTTCTCGCTTTTGTACGCTTAGATTTTTTAAATTACGCAACGGATTTTAATGTGATTTTGAGCAATAGACAGAGTGGTTCAAGAGGTAGGTTGATATAGGTTATACGCGGGGAAGCCGCTGGCAAACGCTAGTATGTTATACATGGGAAGCATTTTCGACCGAAAATAAAACCTCTACCTCTGTATTAAATCATAAAAAAAATACGTTTTTATAAAAAAAAAAAAAAACTCGCAGATTACACATATGAGATTGTCATGTCTAAAATGCGCAAGCCGTTGATTCTCGTCGGAGAATACACCTTCTCAAAGGTTGGTCAAGGGACTTATTCGTCCACTTGGGTCTGCTCTAGAAAGAATCCGAAATGTGTGTGGAAACAGGGAATTTTGAGTTATGGGTGACAAAAAAAAAAAAGAATCCGTGGGTGTCGTAAAACGATACTAACGGACTTACTAGAGAATAGGCAGCTGCATTCTCTATACATTTTACCACCATATTGCGATCGCCAACCTGCAACGCGTGGCGATTATGATAATACTCCCCAAAATACTTGGGAGAGGCCTATATCCAGCAGTGGACGTCTTTCGGCTGAAGAGAGTAATATAACCGCGTAGAAAAAAATAAAATGGAATTCTAATCGATTCTATCCTATTTGACACCCTAACTTCACCTAAAAAAACTCTCATTTATTTGCATAGGTTCTGGATATGAGTTTGTAAAGTCACAAAAGGGCAGGGAGTTGATTCTCGTCGCAGGATACACCTACTCAAAGAGCACCTTGCTTACATGGATCTGTTCCACGAGGAAATTTAACTTTGATGTTAAAATGGAGTAACCATTACTATCACAATTGAAAAATGTGTTATTTACTCGCACAGATTTCGAATGTGAGTTTGTTAAGTCACAAAAAGGCAAGCAGTTGATTCTCGTCGGAGGATTACACCTTCTCAGAGTAAGGTCCTACTTCGTCTATTTGGATCTGTTCTACGAGGAATCCGAAATGCAGGGCGAAACTGAAGGTGGATCAAGATCAAAATATCATCAGCCTGTATAACGAACACCCTCACCCGTGGAAATATTGTAAGATGGAGTGAATTATCGTTTGTAAATCAATTACGAATTATGAAACGGAATTTGAAAGGCTAGGATTGGAAAAAAATATGGAAAAATGCTTGGTGTTCTTTTTGAGGTATTTTTAATTGATATCAAGCACCCCACGCTTTTCTACATTATTTTCAACTATTTAGTTTGGTTTTCTATGTAAGTGTGTTTTTTAGTATTTTTTTAAATAATTATTTATTTTAAATTTCTTAATTGTTTCGAATTTTGTGACGTATGTCAGCGTAGTTTTTGATGACAGTTTTTTGCTATCCTGGTATCCCTGGCAAGGATAATGGCATAAATTTATGAAATAACTGTATGGTCTTTGTAAAAAAAATGTGTTATTACGCTGAATCTCGTAATAACACATTTTTTTTGACGTATCGTATGTATTGTGATAAAAATATACCTAAAACGAAGTAGCTTTTCGTGTTTGTGGGTATGTTCCTTTAGTTATTCTAAATTACACAATAGATTTTGAAACCGTCTTGGCCATTATTTCTGAATATCCTCCTGAGAGGGGTGGTATCACCAGTGATACACTTAGTTAAAAAATTATTTCCACGCCGTCTATCAGAACTCGTTTAAGCTTTTTTGTACAATGGTTAGCACAGATATTCTTTATATTTCTAGTCACTTACCATTTCTCTAGCTGTCAAATTACATCGATTGCAGTCAGTTTAAAATCGAACATTTTGCCGTTACCGTTTACGTAAACTCTATATGAGTTTACGCCATACGCCACAAAGGCTGCAATAACTTGGGCACGCCACAATTGCGGCGGTAAGTCCCCTCTTTGAGGAGTGGATAGAGAGGCGTCACGGCGTCCTCACCTTCCGCCTGACGCAGGTTCTCACCGGGCATGGGTGCTTCGGTGGGTTCCTGTTCAGGATAAAGCGGGAGGATACGTCCGGGTGTTTCCATTGCGAGGATCGTCTGGAGGACACGGTGGAGCATACGGTGGAGGTGTGCCCTGCCTGGGCGGAGCACCGCCGTGTCCTCGTGGAGGCGATTGGCGGCGGCGACCTCTCGCGTCCGGCCCTGGTGCGAGCCATGGTACGGAGCGAGAGGGAATGGGAAGCCGTCACCTCCTTCTGCGAAGCAGTAATGCTCGCGAAGGAGGAGGCGGGGCGCGTGAGGGAGTGGCAGTCTCTGCGCCCTCACGTCCCTAACCGCCGCAGGAGGAGACGCCCCGGGCGTCGGGAGTCAATAGCGGACTCCCGGCCACCGTAGGCGCGAGCTTGCGGGTGGCGAGCAATGGGTAGCTCGCCGCCCGTTAAGGACCAAGCTCGGGTCGACGGCGCGCAGTGTTCCACGCGCGCCTCAAAGAGATGTCAGCAGCAGTGTAGGGGTCTACTAGGACCGATGCCTGCCGGGGTCGCGTGATTGTTCGAAAGAGATACCGTGACCCTGGCACATGGGCAACTGATGGAACACGGGTGGGTTTTAGTCAGTAAAAGTCTGACACGCCCTCCCGCTCCGCCCAGAGCGGGAGAAGTCATTTGATGATTTCCCATCCTGAAAAAAAAAAAAAAAAAAAAAAAAGGCTGCAATAACTTGAATTTCGTAAAATGCTTCGAATGCAACATTTTTCTTTGTTTTAATGTTAACCGAAATTGCTTTTTGAATTATCATACAAATTAATACAAGGTACAATAATATACAAACAACAACAACAACACAATAGCAATAGATTTTTAAATTTGTCATTGATTAAATTTTCCTTCGAAAATAATTTGTTTTAATACCACTTTGAACCAAAGGATGATACCTTTGGTTCAAAGTGGTATTACCCTCCCTTACGCTAAATGGGGTTGGGGTAGATTTTTTTATTTAATGTTTATTTATCTCTATGTTATATTAAGCCATAAAAATTAACTTCCATCAATTAAATATTCGTAAATACGTCCCGGGTCTCGGGAGGATATAATTCGGATCGAGAATTGGATAGCGTATCTTGGAGATGGGGTGAAAATTCTCATAGATTTTTTTTAGGGTGAATTGGTACTATTTGTATCGAACACGGAGTATCGAACTAGCTTTTGTAGAAATGGTTTTAAAAGTGCTATTTTTTTATACAGATTACAAATATGAGTTCGTACCGTCACAAATGGGCAAGCAGTTGATTCTCATCGGAGGATACACCTTCTCAAAACCAACCCAAACCTCGTCCACTTGGGTCTGTTCTACGCGGAATCTGAAATGCAAGGCGAAACTCAAGTTGGATCAAGATCAAAATATCATCAGCCTGTATAATGAACATCCCCACCCACCAAGATATCGTAAGATATGTGGAAAGAATTTTCGTATGTAGGTAAATTAAATAAAAATGATGAAATGTAGTAAATCTGATTATAAATAAAACTATTTGTTAATAAAAGTGTGTTTCATAATATAAAAGTGTAAAAATTCTTGATCGAAACATTTTGGACTCGAATCCGATTCGATATTGGACGCTCAAATGTTGTGTAAAAATACCATTTCATAAATAAAATATATGTGTTTTGTTCGCACAGATTACAGATATGAGTTTGTAAAATCACAAATGGGCAAGCAGTTGATACTGGTCGGAGGATACACGTTCTCAAAAAAAACTACGTTTACTTGGATCTGTTCCACGAGGAATCCCACGTGCAAAGCGAAACTCAAGCTGGATAGCGATCATAATATCATCAACCTTTACAATGAACATTCTCACCCGTCAAGATATTGTAAGATAGGTGGAAAGAGTTTTCGTATGTAGTTAATTCAAATAGAAGTGTCGAAAATTAGTAAATATGATTATAAATAAAACTATTTATTAAAAAATAAAGTGTATTTCATCATATAAAAGTGTAAAAATTCTCGATCGAAATATTTTGGATCCGAATCCGAAACGATACTGAACGCTCAAATTTATGTTAAAATACCATTTCATAAATAAAATATATGTGTTTTGTTCGCACAGATTACAGATATGAGTTTGTAAAATCACAAATGGGCAAGCAGTTGATTCTGGTTGGAGGATACACCTTTTCAAAGAACACTGCGCATATTTGGATCTGTTCCACGAGGAATCCGACGTGCAAGGCGAAACTCAAGCTGGGTCCAGATCAAAATATAATCTACATTTATAATGAACATTCTCACCCGCCAAGATATTGTAAGATAGGTGGAAAGAATTTTCGTATGTAGGTAAATCAAACAAATAAGAAATTTGAAATACAAAACATCAGGAAAAAAAAAAGAATTATGGATGCTGGGATAGGAATTCTCGATCAAAACTTTTTCAAAACCGGATCTGATTTGTAATCTTCTATAAATCGGAAGGTCACAAATCGAATATGTTAAATTTTATAACGATTAGAAATAAAACTACTTAAGTTACATATAAAAGAGTATGTGTTTGTCAAGTCACAGAAATGGGCAGGCAGAGGAAACTTGTTGGAAGATCCACCTTCATATAGGTCGGGCAATGGTCTTGTTCGTTCGAAGAATTCGAGGTGCAAGGCGAAACGCTCGATGAATACATCTAAATATAGAACAAAATATTGTAAGCCTTTAAAATTAAAATCCTCACCCACAAAGATATTGTAAATAGGTGGAAAGAATGCTCGTATATGCATCAAAATTACAGTATGAGGGTATTAGACCAAAGTACAATTCTGTTTCATTAGTGCCCCATACCTATAAAGTTGTATGGGTCCACCCTTTATGGCAGAATTTTTTTCGTCATAATATTATTTTGCATAACAGCGGATGGCATAAACTTCATTTCGCAGAAATTCGTTTGGCATACACTCATTTACCATACATTCACAACGCATAATTTTATAAGTCAGAATCATCTTTAGGCATAAATTTTATTCCATAATAATTAAAAAGTAGAACCATCATATCGCAGAAAGTTCGCAGTCAGAATCGTCTCTTGGCATAATTTCATATCGATAGTTATTAAAAGGCAGAACTATCATATCTCAGAAACTTTAAACTTAGAATCATCTTTTGGCATACATTTCATATCGAAGAAGCATGCAGCATGCAAACAAGCATGTAGCCTGCAAGCAAGCATACAGCATGCAAGCAACCAAGCATGCAGCAAGCATGCATGCAAGCAAGCATGCAGCAAGCAAGCATGCAAGCAAGCATGCAGCAAGCAAGCATGCAAGCAAGCATGCAGCAAGCAAGCATGCAAGCAAGCATGCAGCATGCAAGCAAGCTTACAGCATGCAGGCGAGCATGCAACATGCAGCATGCATGGTTTCTGTCACGGCTCCGGCGCTGCGAGGCTCCGGCGGTCCCATGCGAGCTCATCGTCGCAGATGGTTTTACGCTCACCACCGCAGCTGAGGCTGGCCGGCGAAGCCGGCCAGCAAGCCTCAGCTGCGGTGGTGAGTCAAAATCACCTGCTCCTCAGCTCGCAGGCCGCCTCGCCCCTCCGCGCCTACGCGGGTTTAAATTACACTCTAGGGGTAGGGCAGAGAAGACTACGTGGAGTCGGTTCTGCAGCGATTCGTTTCTGTCAATAAATTTTGTAGCACAACATATACTGACTTTTTGAGACACTATTTTAATTTTATTTAAGGTCAAAATGCAATATTATACAAATGATAATATGCCTAACAAAATTATTCAAAATGAAATTCTGCCATCTTCATAGTATGCCAAGTGAAATTATACCAAATAATCGTCGCACTAAATAAATGTTATGCTAAACGAAATTATGCGAAATTTTAAGTCTGCCAAAGTTAATTATGCGAAATAAAATTCTGCCATCTTAAAAGTATGCCAGCGCAAAATCGGACATATAAACAGTCGGCCAAACAACGATTATGCTAAACATTTTTTATGCCTTACAAATATTCGTTTAAAGAAAATTATGCCAAGTGTGTTATGCCAAATAAAATTCGGAGCATCAAGTTTCTGCCAGATAGAGGGAACCCAAGTTGTATATTATTTAGAATATGTATAATAATTTTAAGCATCTTTATGGAAAACCATGAGATAATATATAACGATAGGGTTAAAGACTTGAAATAAAATCTATTATTCACAGAATTATCTGTTTTTTCTATTATCCAATTTTACTGTGTAATATTATTATTCTTTCGATTAGTCGCCATTTCAGTTACTACAAGTACGTACTAGTAAATAAATGAAAGGTAAATAATCATAGGAGACACAAAAAAATCGTCATCATTTTCCTTCTGAAACGGCACGGGTAATAGGCAAAGTGCCCAAAAGGTAGGCATTATTACCACGTTGTTTGGCAATGCTGGTGGTTAGGCAAACATAGACCAGCCTAAGACTGACTGTTAGCAAACCAGACTGAGGACGGTAACTTAAGCTTTGAAAGTACAACAAATAATCCAAAAAACCCGTTTAAAATTAATAAAGGACCTCCAGAATGCCTATTGGCCTATCTATACCTACTATAATATTATAAAGAGGAAACCTTTGTATTTTTGTATGTTTGTATTGAATAGGCTCAAAAACTACTGGACCGATTTCAAAATTTCTTTTACCATTACTTAGAGGAATTCTTCCGAATCCGTATAGGCTATATTTTATCCCGGAAAATAGATAGGATTTTTCGTGGTAGTGAAAATTGTGGAGTAAGGTGTCGAAAAAACTGCCGTACGTTAACGATTCTCGCGAACGCTGCCTAAATGGTTAGAGATGTATGGTTGACTTCTATAGAAAAGTTGTAGAACTCAATAATGCCTACAAAAAAGTCCACGATAGTATAAACCAAACATTTATATTTTAGCCATTATAACCACTTTTCCATACAATAAAAGTAATTAAAATTATTAGCCTGTGTTTATTGATCATATTATCGTCAAATACATATCCTTATCCAAATAAACTATTTATTGAGCAAGATTGTTTCAATAGCTATAAATTACTTTTTATTTTATTCCAATCGGACAATCCATTCAAAAGATATTACGAATTTAAAATTGTAATTGGTATTAAAATGAATGATGGTGTCGCACGACTCGCACGGCGAAACCGCAGGGGAGGGGGGTGCACATCTATGAAGCAGGTTGCCGCGCGGCTCACTCGCGCGGTCGGCTCAGAGAGCTTAAAAAATAAATGTCCACTCGTGCGAAGCCGGGGCGGGTCGCTAGTCTTTTATATTCACATTGGTAATGGAAACTTTAAGCATACAACATTTCAGCGGCACTCTTAACAGGTACTATTAGAAATAAAAATAAACATTATCACTTTTCTTTTACAGAATATCAGATAGTGAAATCGCAACGGGGAAGAGATTTGATACTTGTTAAAGGATACACATTTGCTAGAGCCACTCCTTGCAGATGGACCTGTTCCACGCATTATCCGGATTGCAAAGCAACCCTGAGACTGCACAAGGACGGCAGTATTCGTGATGTCACCGATCATATACATCCAGTCAGAAAATATGTAATAACAAGTGAAGGACAATATGTAAGGCTATAAAAGATAGTATTGCTAACAAAATCTTAAACGCTTTTTAAAGAAAGAAATGCAAGAGAAATAGATTTGTCTCAGAAACACGTGCAAGCAGTAGATCAGTTAACACGTTGAGTGCCGATCACGCGATGTCGGCGTGATTCGTTGGCTCTGCATTATGGCCGATCTTGAGCTTGCTACTAACAATTTTGTATGCGCTCTAAATCTGTGGCCATATGGGATTAACCAACAATCTGTGTTTGGCACTGATCGTGTTAACTGGTAAAAAATAAAAAAAAACGAGGGCGGTACAGAAAAAGTAAATAGGCTGCTGCACGTCGTAACTTTGACAAAAAGGTCAGACTCAGGCGATTGTTTTCGCTACTAACCATAAATTTTATTGACATCACGACTATGGGTGTGCCACCATAGTGTCCTAGTATTTTATAGCTCTACTTGACAGAGTTTGGGTTTTATAAATAATAATGAGAGCAAACCTGCGCCAGCGGCGTGGCGGCGGCGCAGAAAATGTAGTGACAAAAACTGAAAAGTGAATTAGCATTCTCTTTAAAAATAAAAGAACATTGGCAGTATCTTTTCATATTTTGTCATGTGAATAAGATAAATGAAACATGGCCACGTAGAAAATAAAAGTGGAAACGCCTTAGAAAGACAAAAAATACCTAATTAGTCATGTTGTTCAGTAAGGTCGATGCGTACGCAGCTGTACTCGCGACTAGTTGTATGAATGTGAACGAAACAAAATGAGTACCTATGTAAGGATCGTGGCAGTGGGTATTTTATAGTTTCTACCTACCCCTATGGGAAAAGGCATAAGTTTGTATAGGTTTATGTAACCCAGCGCCGGGTATTTCAGCTAAGTTGGCACTCATTGGGCAGAATACCTCGTGTATCTACCTACAAAGCTGCGAGATAATTCTAGCTAGCAAAGCAAACATATGCAGTCGACGACGAGTGTGACGTCGAGTCTAGTCGCTAGCTTATCTTCGAGAGTCTTATTTCCTGACCCCCGGGGGGTCGATAATTCTTAGTTGGTATTCTAGGTCAGGTATTTACATGTCATCATGAGGTAATTTGTCATTCCTGCAAAATGTAAAATATTGGTATATTTTGATGAGAGATTGAATCATGTAGTACTTAGATATAATAAGAAGAGATATGTTTTTTTTACAATAATAATTATTTATGGTTGTTTGTAAAGTAAGGATTTTTGGTAATAAGTAGTTAAATTATTACACGTTTGCGAGTGGACGTTTTTTCTGAATTCTTCGCAAAAAGTTAAAACGTGTTCTTCAATAAGTTCTAAGACCAGTGAAAACAGAGAAAAGAAAAACAGTAACAATGTATACTTTTAAGGGGAACCTATGTACCTTTAATTTTTTCCTAATGAAAAATCTGTACACGCATTGGGGTTTTTTACATTTGTAATATAATTCACATTGTCTGTAAAAAAATATTTTCTAAGAATACACTCTAAACCACTACAATATGTTTTATTCGCCTGCTTTTCAGCTGGCTCTACATTGCATAGCATATCATTTATCCTATATATTTAAATGATATCCTATATATTTATATGATTAGATAATATTTGAGCCGTCGAACAATTTGGAAACTTAAACAAATTAATGATATCAGACGCTTCACTGCAAAGGTTTATTTTTGTTTAATTCTGGAGTCGCACTACGCCGACAAATTTACATACCTATACAGGAATTAACGTTCTCCTTTCATTTTATTTTTCCATAATTTGTTTAGAAAGTGAAAAATGACTAGTGCGTAAAGAATTATTTTTTTACGTTTGATGAAAGAGAATGCTCTTTTTCACATCGAGTGAAAGATTTCGAATGAAAAGAAACGAAAAGTGAAGCGTCTGATATCGGCTTCAGTGTAAAAAGCGGTGTTGGACTACAAAATAAAACAACTGAATTCCTGTTGTCATAGATTATGTGGGTTACGAACTAGTGACGTCACATCGACGTAACTGCCTAATTCGGGTCGGAGGATACACGTTTTCCAAGAAGCACAGGAACCATTGGGCTTGTTCTACTAGAAGAACTGACTGTAAGGCTAGACTGAAGCTCAATATCCAAGGACAAATCACTAGAATTTATAATGACCACACTCATTCTCAGTAAAATGACGTCCTTTATTGATGACATATTGTGGAAAGAGGTAACTCCCTGTGTAATTACTAGGTGCAGGTTCTTCTTTTATTTTTCATAGAGACAGTTTCACCAATAAAACTTAACGCGATCAGCACATCAAAACTGCGTTCAAGAGCTGTCGTTATTCCAAATAGTGATGACGTTGTTGGTATGCTTGTGGAAGTTTTCGAGGGTTCTGTGTCACTAAGTTCCAACTGTATTAAATGTCTCACTGATGGTGGCGCGTGAAGATCATTTGGTGCCCTATTTCTAAAAGACATGTTGCGCCGACCTCAAATAAATTGGGATTAGGGCCGGAGAATGATGTTGGAGCAATGGATTAGCGATACCTTTCAAAATGGTTCTTTTGTTTATTGATAGTATATTACGTAATTAGGGTGCAGACGAATTTTTGGCTGATAATGTTTTTATGTTACTTTGGAAAAGTCTTTGTTGAAGAATCGACTAATTTAAATATCAGTTGTTTCAGATCCTCAGCTTCACTATGATTGGGTGAGATCACGAAAACGCAAGGATCTAATTCTAGTGGGGGGTCACACTTTTAGTAAAACAGGCGTATACTCTTGGACCTGCTCAACTAGACATCCTGATTGTAAAGCTAAGCTTAAATTCCACGATGGCAGGATTACTAATATAGTCAACGAACATAGTCATCCGCCTAGGAAGTACATTCAAACTCAGGATGGGCAATATGTACTTTTGTAAGTGATTAAAATGACTTAGGGCTGATTTTATCAGTTAAACTGAACGCGACCAGCTCATTAAACCTGCGTTCAAGTTGTCAGTGTCACTATTTCCCAGTAATGATGATACTGACAGTTCTTAAACGCTGTTTAAATGTGCTGATTCCTTTCAAGTTTATTGGTGAAACCAACTCTAAATGACTTTTGCAAAGTGCATTTGCCTCCGGTGGCAAACCCCGCGAGGGCGCCTGGGAATATTCGTAAAAAACTAAGGGCGAAATACTGATATTTCGTAAATACAAATATTTAATTC
The DNA here is from genome assembly GCA_932294355.1 of Aporophyla lueneburgensis. Classification (NCBI taxonomy): domain Eukaryota; kingdom Metazoa; phylum Arthropoda; class Insecta; order Lepidoptera; family Noctuidae; genus Aporophyla; species Aporophyla lueneburgensis. The sequence continues at coordinate 6,723,814 of OW028742.1, forward strand.
TCTCGTGTTCATGTAACTGTCAAGTCATCAGTAGGCCTTTATGATGATTTACAAGTCGTATCTAATATATTATGAATATAAATAAAGACATATGTACATACAAAATAGTTTTGTGTTTCAATGACATTGGTGAACGGTTATTTTCTCAAGAACATTTTTCCTTCGTTCAATTGTCCGCCATGTCATAGACAGTTCCATTTCGATTATACAGGGTGATTGGAAGATGGGTGCAAAGCTTTAAGGCGAAGATAGTACAGACAATTTAGAACCATTTAAGCCATGGTTGTCTTAGACGAAGTCTTACCAAATATTTTTAACCAAATTAAGTTTTTTTTCGGAAATTCTCAAAATTTAATGTAAACTGCATAATTATGGTCAAATTGAATGATAAATGAATTCATTTTTTATTTATTTAATTAAAGTAATGTGTAAGCAATCAAGCAAAACATGTTTTAGGCTTCTGTGTCATTAGACATTTTTTTTACAGACATTTAAAGCTCAGAAAAAATAAAAAAATTGTACAATACGTCTTTTAAACCTTATTAAAAAAAAAAACGGAGGGTGGTTTTTTTGTTCAAACCTTTTTGAAGACATGCTTGATAATCGCTCTTTCTTTTGAGGTATCATTTATGCGGATATCTTACAAATTATTGAAATTAGGGCCTACAAACCAACTTGAGGGAGAATTTTTTTATTTTAGGCAGACTAATTAAAACAACATTTGAATTAAAATTATTTATTTTTCATGTTCAAAATGACGGCCGTGATTCCTAATACAAGCACGGCCCCGTCTTCTAACTTCTGTAGTCGTTATTTTCAACATCATCTCCTGCTTCATTGTCTCAAACGCTGAATTTATTCTTTGTATCAATTCTTCTCTAGTGTTTATTTTTATGTTGTTATACACCAGTTCCTTGGCCCGGCCACACACGAAAAAGTCCAACGGGGTCAGATCTGGGGAGCGAGCGGGCCAAGGGATGGGTCCATCTCTGCCGATCCAGCTATCAGGAAAGCAATTGTTGAGGTGTTCCCTTACATTTAAAGTCCAATGCGCTGGACAGCCGTCTTGCTGAAAGATGACTGTTCGGTCTCTTTCGAAGATCGGGACACCTGATTCCTCTACCAGCAGTGGTAAATCAATTTGCAGAAATTGCAAATAATTTTCGCCATTCAATGGATCAGGCAAAAAGTGGGGCCCAATCAATGTTCTGCCAATTATTCCAGCCCATACATTCACAGAGAATTTCATCTGAAATGACACCTGCTTCTTAAATTGTGGATTGTTGTCTGCGTCGGCCCATTCATGGATGTTGTGAAAGTTTGTAATACCTTCCCTTGAAAATTTACTTTCATCCGTCCACAAGATTGATTTCAGAAACCACGCATCTTCGATGTCTCTGTTGAGGAGGAAACGGCAGAACTGAATTCTTCTTTGAGGATCTTGCTCTACTAGACCTTGCACACTCCTGCCATGGAACGGATACTTATCATTTTGATGCATTGTATGCCACACCTTCCATTGAGAAATGTTTAAATTTCGAGCTACTGCTCTAGTACTAGTAGTAGGATCCGCTTGAAATGCTGCTAAAATGTCTTCGTCGACGGCAGTTTCGTGTCTGCCCGGGTTGACTCCAGGTTCCACGCGGTGAAACCCATCTTGGGCAAGACGACGAAACGTGTTGTAAAACACTCGGACATTCGGTATCCTGCGATTCGGATAGCGCTCTTGATACATCCGTCGCGCCAAAGATCCATTGCCGTCTACTCTACCGTACATAAATACGATATCCGCATATTCTTGATTGGAAAAAGTAGCCATAGTCACTTAACAATTAAGAAAAACGGCGTAGGAGCGCACTAAATGTCAACTCAACACAATTAAGTCAAAAATCAACACGTGCAGGAGCGCGAGGCTACGACTGGACACGGTGAAACAAAAAAGTTCAAAACTAACGCAAACAACACGTGCAGGAACGCAAGGGCTACAACTGAACACGGTAAATTGTGAATCAACACGACAACGTCCACTCACAAGGGCAGTAGTTTGACTAATAAGTAAAAGATGTAACGGCTTCATCACAGACCGACTGACCCTGACTAAAGAAAAACGACTTTGTTGCCTCAGTAACTAAGAATATTTTTTTGCTGTAAAAACCAACTCTTATCGCTTTTTGCTATTCATTGGGCGTTCTACCTGGAAATGCGGTCGCACCGCGCTCGGTGGCCATTGTTTAGAGAATCCCCTCAATGGGTTCCCCTCAATTGGTTCCTGCATGTGCCAAAAATTCTTAGAATTGAACAATGTTATCATTTCGAGCACATAAAGTATTCTTTTGAGCAAAAATTTTGTGTTTTGTTAGACTGCCTAAAATTTAAAATTTCTCCCTCGAATTGGTTTGTAGGTCCTAATTTCAATAATTTGTAAGATATCCGCATAAATGATACCTCAAAAGAAAGAGCGATTATCAAGCATGTCTTCAAAAAGGTTTGAACAAAAAAACCACCCTCCGATTTTTTTTTAAATAAGTTTTAAAAGACGTATTGTACAATTTTAATATTTTTTCTGAGCTTTAAATATGTGTAAAAAAAATGTCTAATGACACAGAAGCCTAAAACATGTTTTGCTTGGTTGCTTACACATTACTTTAATTAAATAAATAAAAAATTAATTCATTTATCATTCAATTTGGCCATAATTATGCAGTTTAAATTAAATTTTGAGAATTTCCGAAAAAAAACTTAAAAATTTGGTTAAAAAAATTTGGTAAGACTTCGTCTAAGACAACCATGGCTTAAATGGTTCCAAATTGTCTATACTATCTTCACCTTAAAGCTTTGCACCCATCTTCCAATCACCCTGTATAATCATTGATAAACTATACTAAAATAATAAATTAGAAAGTAACTCGTATCTAAATGTACTTTATACGCTTAAATAACTCAACGGAGTTCGATAAAATTTGGCCACGAGATAAATAACATCCTGGGGAAGAACCTAAGATACTTTTGCCCCGGTAAAACGTTCCACTGGTATCATTTCTGACATCCACGCGGGTGAATCCGCCGTCAGAAGCTAGACTTATACAGGGTGGCAGAGACACGGACGCGCAAACTGTAACCATGAATTCAGCACATGATTCTAAAACACTTAGCATATAAATGTTTCGTCAATTATTAAAAAAAAACTGCCTTGAGTATGCTGATGCTAGCTATCTTGACCTTACCCAAGGGCCAAGACTAACTGGACAAACTTGAGCGCCTTCAAAATTTTTGTATAAGGTTGATATTTGGTTTGCGCAAATATGACCATTTTTCCGAATTTCGAAGAAACGTTTTCAGTTTCTTTGTGACTTCCACACGAAATTCTTAAAGTCATCAGATAACTTGAAGCTTAAAATTCTTATGCATTCCACAACTTTCCTCGACTATCCCTTTACTTTCCAGGCCAGTCGTTGGTGGAATGCATTGCCAGTTGAAATTAAACGTGCGTAGTCGTTGCTTGTGTTTAAAAGACTCGTAAAGGAACACTACTTGTCTTTGTTATCTCGTTCTTGTACCCAACTGTAATTTTCTATGTATTGCCTTCATTTATTTATGTTTCTTAAATATTTAGTATGCATGTATTTATGAATCTATTATTTAGGATATAAGTATCTGTTTATCTATATTAGTAAGTATATTGTATGTTTGCACCAATGGCATACCCATTTTATGTCCAAGCTTATCACTGTCCATTCCATGATTGACTGGAAGAGATCGCAGAAAGCGATAAGGCCGCCACATTGTATATTTTGTGGTATTCATTGTTTTTTTTGGTGTACAATAAAGAATATATAAATAAATAAATATGGCTATTTATCAATCTCATGTACCACATAGTTAGTGCATGACTCACATACTTCGCAGCTCCAATCCACTTACCAGCTATTTATTCGTGTTCTTAATAATTGAAGCTTCCTCCCATGTCAGAAGTTATTTGAAGTGAGAAAGAGCGAACTCTCTCTCCCACTTCTTTGCTGCTAAAACGACAAGGATGGAGCAAAGAAAGAGGTTTTATCGAGTCTCTAGATTATTTCTCTCTTCGCTTGATACCGGAAATTTGCTTTCAGGTTTAAGGTATGAAGTAGCAACATCACAAAGAGGAAAGGACCTACTTCTAGTCAACGGGTTCACGTACACCAAGATGAGTTTAAACTATTGGGGGTGTTCTTCCAACAAATCAGAATGTAAAGCTAAAATCAGGAGAAGGTCTACCGGAACCCTAGAATTTGTCAACAGTAAACATTGCCATCCGCCACGACAGTTTTACAAAACCAGTGATGGCCGTATTATATTACGAAAGCGTAGTAAATTTATGGAATAACCGTTCCTCGACTAGGCTGCGGAAGGTTTTCACCTACAGTGTGACTTGAAATTTGAGGTGTTCCTTTCAGGACGTGGTTGTGTGACTCCTTTAGCACCCCTGATAGCAAGGTGTGTACAAAAACTGTCCTAAAAAAATGTTTATTTTAGGTCGAAACTTAGAATATAATTTATCCCTTAACTATCACATGAAATGGACATAAATGTCAGCAGGACCTCTTTAATCCGTACTCCGATTTAACCCCCGTTCGGAATCGTGGAGCATTCGGATTATAGTACAGAGAATTTATCCATACTATTCCATACTATATTACTATATTTGCTATATTACTATATATACTATATTACTATATTTACTATATAATATTATAAATGCAAAAGTAACTCTGTCTGTCTTTCTCGCTTTCCTGCTAAAACTACTGAACCGATTTAAATGAAATTTGGTACACAGATAGTTTAGATCCTGAGAAAGGACATAGTGTTCCCGCGAGATAATTTCCGACCTCCACGCGGGCGAAGCCGCTGGCAAAAGCTAGTAGGGTATATTTTATGAAATAAAACTAATAGCATTGTGAAATTTTAAATGTATATTCATCTATAAACGTTACAATACGAATGTTTTAGTTTGTTGGGAGGTATTTAATGACAAATAAAAAGCTTGGTCTCGCAATTTACGCTGGCAAAGAAATATCCACTTGGTCAGCCCATTCAAGACATGTATTTAAGGCAGACAGCGGTTGTTCGGATTACAGAGGTGTTCGGATTAGAAGGGGTTCAGATTGAAGAGGTCCTACTGAAGTTATAAAAATAATCTACATACAGTACAGTCACGAGCAATAATATATATATACATTGTCACATTTTCTAAAATATCTTAACTTCTACCATTCAAAAAATATGTGTACGATATTTTTTTTTAAATTACCTAACCCTCAAACTGCGTCGAAACTGGGTATACATTAGTTTCATAATAATATAAACGAAACAAAATCAGTAAAAAGTTTACACTTCCACTGTAAGTTTTAAGTATCCATGTCAATTTCTATAACATACTTATATATAATTGTATACGTGTTATAGGAATTCTCATGGATACATTAAAATGAGATTGAAAGTATATACCTACTTTTTCCTGTTTTTGTTATGTTTATTACAGTAATAACTACAGTTTTATAAATAAATAAGGGTTGGTTACTGTAATAAAACAAGGACTTACAAAATCAGTGTTTTCATATGTAGAAATACGATATAGCACGTTGTTATTATTGATTTTATATCGATTTCAATAATAATCCACAATAACACAGTAATTACATATTTATCCAGCTGTACTGCACGACAACAAAAAACAACCGTAATGCGCGCCTATCCCTTCTGTATAATTTGCAATGTTGCCGTAGGAATCTAATAGCCCGCCGGCCTCGTCACCATCGGGGCGGTCCGACCGATGCTAGACCACTGGCTTCGGAGAAGGCACGGCTCCCTGTCATTAAGGGCGACGCAGGTGCTCTCGGGGCACGGTTGCTTCGGGTAGGCAGGGACTCAGACGCTCGGTGTCATCACTGCGTCCATTGTCGGGAAGACACGGTGTTCATACGCTTGCAGAATGCGCAGCTTGGGAGGAGCCGCGTCGAGCCCTTGATTCGCAAGAAGGAAACGATATGTCGCTGCCGACTGTGATCCGTTCTATGGTCGGTGGCGCAGCGTCGTGGGATGGGATGATCTCCTTCAGCGAAAATGTCATGTCGCAGAAGGAGGCAGCGGAAAGGGAGAGGGAGATTTCGAGTGCTCTCCCAGCCCACAGTAGGCGCACCGGGCGTCGGCAGAGTACCCTCTGCCGACACCTGGTGCACCTGCTAAAAATACATAAAAATACATGTACTTAGGGGGGCCGGTAGAGGACATTATCGGTAGACGTCCTCTACCGGCCCCCCTAAATGGGTCCAGGGACGGCGGAGTCGGGGACGTCCGCCACCCCCTATCATATATGACCCGAGGTGGTGGCGCGGAATGTAGGTACCACGCGCGCTCCTCTTAGACGTCGCGGGGGGAGTCAAACACCTCAGTTTGCTTGACCAGAGGGGGCCCGCAGTGGCGGGCCGGCAGCAGCCGAGGGCTGCGTTGAAGAATGCTTAAGCGTCCCCGTAGCCCCCGGTGCAAGTGTGCGAGGGAACACGGGGTGGTTTTAGTCAGTAGAAGTCTGAGAGACCCCTCCGTCCGCCCCAGGGCAGAGGACATCCATGAGGATTTCCACCACGATAGCAAAAACAAAAAGTAAAAAGGAATCTAATAGCACAATAGTTTTAGGACAGTACACGGCAATAAAAACAGTGGACGGGCGAATCGATACCACTGACTGATGGCTACTTTTACCTTACTATGACACAATATGTATAACGCAATGGTAAAAAATTTAAAAATAAATAATACAATAAGATCCTATAACTATTTATGTACTCTGGTTTTGTCAATTAGGTAAAATCACAATTTGGGTTCCTTTTGAACCCGAATTGCGACTTATTTCCGAGCTCAAGGTGCTTGAAACTGCTGCTTTGTAATTGTTTACATAATTTCGAAACTGTACTGTAAACATGTTTTTGAAATTTCCTTGCATTCATAATTACGTAACTAAAAGTTAATATTATTTTTTGGTTATCTATTGTTGACAAAAATTTGATAAAAATGTGTAGTTAATTTTGACACAATTTAACGTTTACATAATTTTTGGTCACAGTTAGCATACTTATTTTTGCGATTTAATGTTGCTACATGAATTTGAATTTTAAGGGCGTTTCTATGTTATTGCTCGTGACTGTACATGAACTTGGACACCATTTTACTATGAGTAACAGGGAAGACATCTTCATTGAACCAGATATCGAACAGGGTATAATTGTTAGAAGATTATTTAGTCAGAATACTGGCAAAGGTAGAATTAGAAAATTGTTTAAATATAAAAGTAAAATGCGTTATTGACATTTGCAGCGGAATTTACACCGCCATAATATGCGAACACCGCATCACACTGACGTCACAAAATCCTACATCGCGCAAACAGAGTTTACAACGGAACTAGCATACCGTTGGGCAGTTGCCCACCAGGCACGTCACCCATCTGGTTGGAGAATCCTCTCTTTTCTATGGAGGTTGGCAGACAACCCTCCAAATATAATTAACTGGTTTATGCCAGGTCGTCGCGAGAGCAAGTTGACACGCTGCTAGACGCTGAGTAGTTAATGTCGCACACACGCAGTCGACGCATTGATTACTGATTCAACAATTCTTTAACAAACTTGCCCTTTTGAGGAATCAAAACAAATTACAAGTCACCATGTATCCGCTCCGCCCAGAGCGGGAAACTTCATTTGATGTTTTCCCACCCACAAAAAAAAAAAACCATGTATATCATGGAGTGACTTCTACATTCTTCCTCTTTTTTTAGTATCTAATACTACTCGGTAATACTCGTAAGTATGTAAATACTCGTATCTGGGGTGATGGGTAATATTCGTAAGTTAGGTCAGTTATTAGACTTGGGCTGGATAGCTGCACCATTATTGTTCTACATGTGACACCCGAGACAAATGTCCCGGGAGAGAGTCTCTACGAGGCTCCAAAGGGTCTCGACTGCAACTGCAACACTGATGAATTAGCTTGGCTGATATTTAGCCAAAAAAGCAATATTTTATATTAAAATATCATACTAGTTACATTTCGTTGTTTAAATTATATGTGAGCGGTGGTGGCCCAGTTGTAGGTCGTAGGTTCGAGCTTCCTCTCCAAACGGTGAAGGAAAACATCGTGAGGAAATCGGCATGTCCTGGAACCAATCAGCACTGGGCCGGAGTGGTGGCATACTCCCTCACGACAGAGAAGAGGCTTGTGTCCCAGCAATGGGCATAATGTCGGCAAATTGTGCTGAAATTATATGTAGTAAATAAAGCGTATGTTGTGAATATTAATATTTTTTTGTAATGAATAGATTTTGATCTCAATAAATTTTTTCTCCAAATAATCTAGTCACTAGAAAATACGTTTTGCAATTTTAAATATCTTCAAATGGTTTAACATTCTCTCTGAATTCCATGTTTAAAAATTTGTTTGTTGAAATAAACTAGATATAATCTTTTGACTCATTTCATTTTTACCTGACATGAGTACAAAGGTAAATAAGACTTACAAGAAGTGCTCTTCGTGCCGCTATAATACAGGGTGACAAATGGGAAGTTGCCTAAAGTAATAATCCATACTTCCATACTTCCATACTTCCATACTATCCATACTAATATTATAAATGCAAAAGTAACTCTGTCTGTCTGTCGGTCTGTCTGTCTGTCTGTCTGTCTGTCTGTCTGTCTGTCTGTCTCGCTTTCCAGCTAAAACTACTGAACCGATTTAAATGAAATTTGGTACACAGATAGTTTAGAGCCTGAGAAAGGACATAAGCTACTTTTTATCCCGGTAGTATGTTCCCGCGGGAAGATTTCCGACCTCCACGCGGGCGAAGCCGCTGGCAAAAGCTAGTCACTTATAATTTTGAGATGAGTGCAGGGAAAAAATACATATTAAATCAGTGAAGTAGTCATTTTAATTTGAGTTTCAGTTTAATCGAACATTTATAATGGACACATATTAAATTAAGAAAAAAATGACGAAGCCTGGCTAGGGAATAACTAGATTTTAATGATAAATATTTTCGAAGTTTCCATCTGAATTTGCACAATAATCAAGCCGTTTTTGGAAACTATGAAATTTGTCCAATTTTAGATTAATAAATACTAGATATTCCTTTTCTAATAGCATCTCTCAATTTTTTACCTCTAGGATAAAAGCACTCGGTGATATACACTTTTTCTTCGTCCGTAAGGCCATTCTTTTTAAAGTATACGTATTGTTCTTTACGGCGGCGTCTCAATAGAAACTGACAACATTCTAGAATGTACCTACATGTAGCCAGCTTTATAGGATACGGTAAAAGGGGGAAAGAGATGCATTTACTTTAGGCAACTTCACCCTGTCACCTTGTATATCAATCGTTAATCATCCAGGTTCCAGAAAACATTAGGAATAAGTTCCCAAGTTAATACCTATCTATTCTACTTTCAGGCAGAAGATATGAATTTACAATATCACAGAGAGGGAAGAACCTGATTCTCATTGACGGATACACGTATGCCCAAGTGAGCCCCCACGGATGGGGCTGCTCAACCCATAAGCGAACATGCAAAGCTAAGCTGAGAGTTGACCCTGAAGCTGGCCATCTCGCATACGTCATCAATAAACACTGCCACCCACCTAGGCAGTTTTACATAAAGAATACTGGAGAAGTCATTATGAAAACTAAGAGTCGAGAAGTTAAGTAGGGCACCAAAAGTTATGTATTCCATTAGATAGTTAATGCACATGTCTTGTTATATAATATATTATGATTGTGAATAACTGTTTAAATGTAATTAATGTTTCTAAGTTAGTAATATCAATTTGTACTTGATTGATTATGTAAGATTTTTTAAGTTTAGCCTGGTTGCGCAATGTGTGAACTGACGTGATCATCTTACATTTGTTCTGTAAATGCACCAGGTAGGCTAAACGGTACGGTCACCTATGCCGAATCAAACGACTGTATTTTTTAAAGTTACCTTCTGATTAGATTTGACGAAATCGATTGCACAGTCGCCTAGTCGTCTAAAGAGGTCTAATGAAGCGAAATCTAACACCAGACACTAAGACTCACTGACTGCGTGTTTCGTAAGTCTCTACAAAACCGATAACGTGATATTCGACGGACTTTTCCTTAAAGCTATCAAAAATATCTCTAATTTCCTTACATTTTGACAAATTCTTGGCATCGATTATACCTGAGATGACATTTCGACGTTTTTAATCACAGAAATTTGTCTTCCGCTCATGCCAGTTGCCAATGTGCAGCCAGCCTTATTAGTCGTTAAATAATTATTAGTTAATTTGTCGACAGCTTCTTATGAAAGAAGAATATATTAATATTATATTAAGTACATGAATATTATACCATTTTATCACTAATCTAAATATGTGTGTTTAGATTAGTGATAAAATGGTTTGATATTCATTTTACTTAGTGGAGTTGTATTTCGACACAGTCGACTTCATCTAGTTTAAAAAAATATATGATTGAAGTGTAAAAGTGTTTTTTCAAACCTACATACATGCATATAAAATCATTTATCATTTAGACAGAGTAAAATAAAATGCGAGGAATGTTTATTAACTGTATTGTTTTATTTTAAGAGAATCATGATATTGAATGAGAAGAGTACATTTTTTTTTTAAATAAAACTACGGTAAATGCGAGTTAAATAAACGATCATAATAAGGCGCCTAGATAATATTTGTGTTACAAAAACAGTAATTATCCTTGAGATTAAGTTGAAATCTAAAACCCGGTAATCGTTTACAGGATTTAACTATGACGTGATAACGTCCCAGAGAGGAAAAGAACTCATTTTAATAGATGGGTATACATTCACAAAACTGCGGTTGAAATACTGGATATGTTCCACTCGAGCTCGCAACTGCAAGGCGAAACTCCGGCTCACCTCTGATGGATACATCTTAGACTGTCATAACATCCATAACCATCCACCTAGAGAAATAATTCAGACGAAGAACGGAAAACAGGTTCGAGCAACAAAAAGACGAAGAGTGAGGAGGATTTATGAAACAACCGATGGATTTTGTGAAAGATATTATAGTCAGAAATAGTGAATGACTTGAAAAATGAGATGGCGGCTGATAGATGTATGGAAAAAGAAGATATGTAATGAATTTGTTAATTTTGTCAATAGGTATCGGAACCATTTGAGTCAACATTTCCTATGAAAAGAAATGGCGAAACAAAGTCAAGTGTCAGTCTCTTTTATAGTCCAGACATAATCTTGGTCTTGTCTCGTGAAGACAATGTAGATTAATTTCATAAATTTTGTTTCGAGGAAATAATCACACAGATTTGAGTAGACCAGATCAGTCACTGCAAGCATTTGTCAGTAGCCTTGTAGCTTAACTCAAATCTTGAGGAGCTCAACAACTCGACAAACAGTTCTAGGGAAAATGAATTTGGCTAGGCCGAATAAAGGAACATTAAAAATAGCAGAGAAAGAAACTAAAAATGAGCAACACATTCCTCAAATTCATTTTATTTATAGTAAAATAATACTTAACAAGTAACAGCAACATATATTACACGGTACCCAAATTAAATCGGGGCAGAATAATGGTGATGATGACTGAAGAGTCGATTTAGCTTAGCTTGTAAATATTGAAGTATATCGGTTCATATTGAGTACAGCTGCTAAATAACATAATTTGTTACATTGTAATCTATGTCTTTGGTTAACGAATCATCCGGATGTAAATTGGCTTGGCAAATCATGGCATAGTGATTGAAGCATCTCAAGGTTTTGATTTTGCAGACATTAGGAGTAACGCTAAGATATTTTCAATTAACGCTTTCCTGACTTATGTTGAAATAACACGTCAATGTTGTGCGATAGCTATTGTACTTATAAATTATGATACTAATATACAAAATCAATGTAAGTTAGAGTAGTTTCTTATAGACCTTTATAATAAAACTTTTAAACGAAATCAAGCAGACTTTCAGTGATTCAGCAGCGAAGCTGTATTGGTGGAAATGATGATGATGTCCGAAGTCTTATTGAAATGAGACAGCATCGACTGACAGCAGAACCTGAAGACAATTCTCAATAACCTCGAACATTAGTATAGATTTGCACAAATCGAAGAAAACACAATAGGTAGTGTTGCATATTAATGCACATGTCAAAAGATCTCAAATAAATGATTTCATACAAATCGCAATACTTTATTTAATCTTTTATTCATTTAACAGGCTCCGTCGAGCATCCAGACTCCTATAGAACCATTAAATCACAAAGAGGTAAAGATCTAATCGTATATGGAGATTATACATTTGCCAAGACATCGACGAGTAAATTTTCATGGGTTTGCTCAACCAAGGCACGAGAGTGCAAAGCGAGGATCAAATTAGATGAATACGGGAACATAATCAGCGTCAATAACGAACATACTCATCCTCCAAAAATTAACAGATATATATATTTAGATTAAGAAATTAGTTTCGTTCATGTACCTCATCATCTCCTCTATTCTAATTTATTTGCGGTCGCCGGTCTCCTTCATATGTTGTCATTTCGGGCTTCATCTACTTTCTAGCCATATCTCGTCTATCACAGTATCTCTCCATTATTTTTTTGGTCTTCTACTTTGGTCCTAGCCCACATTCATTTAACTCAACACTTTTCACGTGATGTGTGACTCACATACTTTGTGTAGATACGTCTATTTAAAACTTAGTAGGTTATAAAAATGTAAATATGTACTATAAATAAAAATACTTTAAAATATATGGCGTTTTCTTCGTGTTTTTGTGTTATCTGAGGTCACCAATAGTATCTTCTTATCTTCATTGTCTTCTTACGAAGACTAAAGAAAATAGTTCGTGGCAGACCCACGAACTATTTTCAGTACGGACTAAATGTAAGGCGGTCGCATGATTGTTCGAAAGAGATACCGTGACCCTGGCACATGGGCAACTGATGGAACACGGGTGGGTTTTAGTCAGTAAAAGTCTGACACGCCCTCCCGCTCCGCCCAGAGCGGGAGAAGTCATTTGATGATTTCCCATCCTGAAAAAAAAGCGAGACATTTTTTGGACGATTGTGGATAAAATACTCGAGACGTGCACGAACATTGTCATCCTCCTAAAAATACCAGAACCATCTTTAATCATATGATGTCACATGTCTTCAAGTTTTTGGTTCTAAGACATTGTGAGGTAAATATTGAAATTGAACATTGTGACATCTACCAACCCGCGTGGAAGATTACGGTCCACTCCATCTCCCCGAGAGGAGGCTTGTCCCAGCAGCGGGAACACCAAAGGCTGATTATGCTTATACTTATTCTATGAAACATATTCTGAATAGTAAAATACAGGGTCAATACAGGGAAGTCATCGACACGCGAAAAAAAGCTATTGGAGGTACATTCTCCACATGGAAATTAATTATAACTGGCGAAATGTGGATAATCTTTCAGGGATTCATGTGATGTTATGTTATATTTATAAACCTTAGTAGTTATAAAATATTACTTACTGAAATATAAATCTTTTCCTTTTATATCCGAATACATAATTGTTTAATGGTCGAAGATCTTAATAACTGTTAAAATACCTCTAAATCCTGAAATGTTTGTATAGTGATAAAACAAATAATCTTTCTTATCAAGATACTTCTCAAACATCAGATTAATAAAATGTTTTATTTCAACAGAATCTGCCACCCTGGAATCACAACTACCTTATCCGATGATTAAATCCCAGAGAGGAAAAGATCTTATTCTGGTTGAAAATTATACTTACGGAAAAGTGGCGGCCAACAGTCTCGTGTGGGTGTGTTCGTCAAAACAACGTGGTTGTAAAGCAAGGCTCAAACTGGACGAATCTGGGAACATTACCGAGATCAGTAACGACCACTCTCATCCACCTAGACAGTACATGAAATTAAAAAATGGACAGTACATAAGGGTTTAGATTTAGAATACAATAGAAAGTTTTTGTTTCAGACCAGAGTCCATAGGGTTAGTAACATTGTGACGTGATAACGTCTTATAAATCAATGAACGCCGGCTGCTCGCACGAAAAAGCATGACTCATTGTCACGTTCCGCTTGAGCCGAGCGTGCAAGCGAGAGCTCGCTACAAGCGATAGAGAGGTACAATCAGCGTATGCGTTGTGTTTAGGCTGATCGTTCCTCTCTATATCTTGTGACGCATTATCTCTCTTCCACTACAAAATATATATATGAATTTAGGCAAATAAATGACAATTTAACGAAAAAAATAATAATTTTCGATTAACTCCTTTGTATCATACAAAATAATGATAATTCAGTGATAAATAATTCAATTCATAAAAGTATGAAAACTTTCATCAATGTTTCCTTATAACGTTATCACGTTAAATTATCGTCCGTAAACCGAGTTTACAGACAACCATTTTTTTCTTAACTTCTAGTGTTAGTGAGTTCCAGATATAAATATACAATTAAAATTCAGCGTGGAGCCGCATCCACCTCCACAGTATCGGGGAATCCCACCCATCTGCGATTTTGGTAGATATGCTTTTTAATATATGTATGGGTGGCAGGGGTTTGCTTTTAACTTAACTAGATTCACTTTGGTTGCTTCATCCAAATTGATAGAATGAAGTAATGGCGCCCGCATACAGGCGCGATTTATTGAATTGTGATTATCTTTCCATATAAATTGTTCTGTGGGTAAATATTGCACAATCACGTCGCATTGTCGTCGTGCCTGTTTAAGACAAATATCTGTGTAAGACAAATAAAAAGCTAAGGTTTAATTTATAAATTGCACATAGCACTATAAATGTACATACGATACTTACCTACATAAATAAAATTTGAAACAATATTTTTTTGTTTTACTCACATGTTGATTTTTCAGTCAGATATTTCCAAAATACATGAAGCGATAAGACTGCTCATTTTGTCCCAAGTTAAGGCCCCCGCAGACAGGCGTGTCACGGCTCTAGGAAAACAATGACACAATTTCATGGAAATTGTTATACCAGAATCACGTGACATCGTGGCGTCGCGACTGTTTGCGGGAGACTTAAACATTTTCTGAATGTATGTCTTGCCTCCTTTTGGTGTAAATATAATAATAAATACTGTAACTGCTTGTTTGACTTCTTTTATTGGTAAAACTTTTATTTTCCAGTGGATGTGAAATTCATAAAATTAAGGGACGGAAAAAGATTGCTGATGGCGGGAAATTTTACGTTCTCTCAGGCTAGTCCGAAGCACTGGTATTGTTCGAAGAAGCTGAAAGGCTGTAAAGCAAAAATCTTCTTGGCACCTGATGTGAAGCAAGTAGTTCTTATAGATAATCAACATAATCATAGTCCGCCAGTTTATAGGAATATAAACGGGTATTTTATAAAACTTAGTGGTTAAATGTAACTAGAACTGGGGCTCGCACATCCATAGGGTCACAGCATTATGCTGAGCGATGGCCGTTTTGCGGCGATGTGACGCACGTTTTCCCCCCTGATTTTTCTTTTTTTTTGTATGTTTTGGTCTTTCTTTGCGTCATGTTTGCCGCAAATAAACGTATTTTCTTTTTTTATAAATGTTGTATCGTATTTTAACCGAAATATTTTCTTATTACCCTAATTATAGCCATCGGTGCAGCTAACCACTGATACGATTTGGAAGAAAATGTAGACAGTATAAATAAAGCTCCAAACTCACCCTTGACCTGGCGTAAAGAAAAGCACCATTTCACTCCGTGGGTGTAAGAGGCAATTAAGGGACTTACTGACTTAGAGAATGGGCAGAAGAGTTCTCTATGCATTTTACCACTGCTCACGTAGATTTGATCTGGGTTTCCTGGCAGATTTCTGAGTCGACCCCTGAAAATAAATGCTTTTATTTATTTATGACTAGTTGGGCCCTGTGGTTTTACCTGCATAAGTCTCGATGTCGTAAGGATATTGAGATAAAAGTATCCTATATCCTAATCCAAGTGATAATCTGTCCATGTGCCAGATCCAAATCCGTTCAGCCGTTTTAGCGTTACAAAGTAAAAAACAAATTTACAAAAATTCAATATTTTTTCTGTATAATATTCATAATCAACCTGTACCGTTCTCACTGTTGGATCACAGGGATCCTTTCTATGTGGGAATATATACTTAGAAATTGGACTGTAAGCTGAAGAATTCATTAGCTGACTTGATTACTATCATACAATAAAGTCGTACTATCTACTCGCTGTTACTTTTATTTGAGTTAAATTACATTTTGATAAGGTAATGAGGAGCATATTAGTTTAAAAAAATCACGCTCTAAAAAGTATGAAACAAAAAAGTATTTTCGTATGAAAGCTGGGCTACCGCTAATTTGCTTAACAGCAATACGGACATTACCCTATTTTTTGCATGGGAAATCATCAAATGTCTTCTCCCGCTCTGGGCGGAGCGGGAGGGCGTCAGACGGGCGTCGGGCGGTGTCAGACTTTTACTGACTAAAACCCACCCGTGTTCCTTCAGTTGCCCATGTGCCAGGGTCACGGTATCTCTTTCGAACAATCTCGCGACCCTAGCAGGCATCGGTCCTAGCAGACCCCTTCAGTTTGCTGACATCTCTTTGAGGCGCGCGTGGAGCACTACGCGCCGTCGACGCGAGCCTGGTCCTTACCGCAAGCTCGCGCCGACGGTGGCCGGGAGTCCGCTATTGACTCCCGGCCCGGGGCGTCTCCTCATGCGGCGGCTAGGGAGGTTAGAGCGCAGAGACTGCCACTCTCTCACGCGCCCCGCCTCCTACGGAAATTACCCTTACAGCTAAAACACAAGGCTCCCGCGACTCTAGTAGAACTATTTCTATGAAAACTTTATGGAAATTGTTCTCTAAGAATCACGTCGCACTCGCATTATGTCTGTATGCCTAGTTAGTATGGCCTTCACACAATCTGCCAAGTTCAAATTGTTACTACTGTTATGTACAGTGTCGAAGTCGGTAAGATCTTCTCTACACTGCAAAAAAAAACTTGATTTCAACCCACTGAAGAAATAATAGAATAATTAATTTGTATTTACAGGTAAACCAAAATTTATAAATCTGCACGGCAATAAGAGATTGCTGATGGTCAATGGGTACACTTTCGGACAATACTCGCCACGGTACTATTATTGTTCTAAAAAGTCCAAGGGATGCAAAGCCAGCGTTGTCCTGAACCGTGACGAATCTCAAATTGTGTCGGTCAAGAATGAACATACCCACGAACCGCCTATATATGGAGAAATAGGAAAGGGTATCTATATTAAATTTAGCGGATGAAGAACACTCCGAATAAGATTATTACTTTTAAAAGCTTTTAAACTTCACTTGTATGTTCTGGAATTTTGGAATCAATATTTCAGCCACTTTCACTGAAACTATCGGGCTGAAATTGGGCACACACGTTTGGTTCTCGTGACAATGCACGATAAAAAATGTATGTTTTTGTTTTCTAAGTGGTTTTTGGCAATATGTCGGTTTACTGAAATACGATCTTGTTTGTATCACTTATCTTTTATTAACCTAGTCGAGATTATAGATTGGGATTTAGTCTATCTGTACTTACTTACACTAAATGTTAAGTAAATTCTATATCACTGTATTTTTTTTTAATAAATGTAAGTCATTAAACGTGTAGTGTTTCATTGTAAGAATATTGTTACCTCAACGTTTTTCAACCAGTGTGTCCTGCTCGTTAGAACATACGGTGCCGAAATGTGGTTTCTGCCAGAATCCACATTTCGGCACCGTCGCGCGTCGGGTTTGGTCCTAATATTCAAAGTCGCTCAGCGCTCTTTAGAGCGGACTATGCTTGGAGTTTATTTGAAGGATACCATCAATTTATTATATTAGAGTGGACATTGGCATTTTAATTTTGGGATATCAAAATGATTATTTGGGGTTAAATATAACATATTCCTTTTTTTTTCAGATCCACCGAAATTTATTACCCTCATGGGCAACAAAAGGTTGCTAATGGTCAACAGTTTCACGTATAAACGGGCCAAACCACGGTACTACTATTGTTCGCAAAAGATTGCTAAGGGGTGCAGAGCCAGCATTGTCCTAAACAGTGAGGAGTCTCGAATTGTGATGATGAGAAATGAACATATCCATCAACCACCTGCCTATGCACAAATAGAAAAGGATTTGTATGTTCGCATATAATGACCGAAATCATTTATGGATCACTGATCCCTTTTTTTCTTTGCATGATTAATGTTGTTTTTCATAAGATGTAGGTATTAATTATGGAAACATATTTATCGATATTGTAATGAATAGTATTGTGTCTCTACAAATCATAAAAATCTGTTACAACCGAGTACAAAATCATTCCTGTATAAACGTGATTACCGGTTATACAGAATGATTTTTGCGATAGAGCATCTCCAATCTGGAGTCGAAAGTCGTCATAGATACCATGATTTAAGGACATTGTACTTCAGTGGATCAGAAGAGATTTTTGTTATGTTATCTATCAGTAAATATGTAAGTGGGTCAACACTGTTTATAAACCTGCACCCTAATTTTGTAACGCACTGTCAGTCAGCATCGCTAATCCATTGCTTCATAAATGTTCGACAAATTTGTCTGCTGAACAGCGTAAATACTGCAATGAATGTGGTTGAACTGTCAAAATGTAATTCCAACGCTAAGGGCCGATTTTTCAAATCTGAGTTTGTGAAAATGAAATGTATCCGAGATAAATAGATAGATACCACGGTTAGTATACAACAAGGTTTTTCGCCTGTTTTTGAAATACGAACCTAACAGTAATTGAATACAGTTCATCCATGGAACAAATGCCGACTCAATCTACTTTTTAACACGCTTGTTTTAGCTTCACCTGTTTGTTTGTTTGTACGTATGTTTGTTTGTATGTATGTTTGTAATTGTAAGAATGTAACTATGTTTGTAACCGACTAATTTGGACTTGATTTCATTTAAATTTTGTAGATTTATCGAGGACCGATGACAATACAATAATTTCATTTTGTGCCATTATCCTTGTCAGGGTTAAAAAATAGAAAATAAATAATATTTAATTTAAATACTAAAATTAATAATATCGAAAACCAAACTTAAATGTAAAAAATTATTGAAAAATAGCGTTGGGTGCCTTTTGAGGTATTTTAATTGGTATCAAGCACCTCCAGTTTGGTTTTCTATGGATGCGTGTTTTTTATGTGATGTAAAAGTGTTTCCGATATCATATTTATGAAATAAATAATTTAATTTAATTTCGTGCACTTTTTACTAAGCAACCGCAGACCTTTAAAAATAATATAATATCTAAATCAAAAGCACTGACCGATTTTTTTTATAATTCCAGGTGAAGAGAAGTTTATATGTGTATGATAACACAATGCTATTAATGGTGAACAAATTTACGTTCTCTCAGACCAAACCACACTACTTTTACTGTTCGAACAAACGTTGGGGGTGTAAAGCCAAAATTGTCCTAAGCGAAGATAGATCTAAAATTGAATCCATTGTAGATGAGCACGACTATTATCCTCCGATTTATAAACGCACAAAAAATGGACTTTATATTAAACTGTTATAACAGAGGTCGGAATTAAGTAGAGTTATTTATGTACTTACACTGATTTCATACAATGAAAGAATAAAGTGGATTTGCCCCAAATACCTGGATTAATTTTGAAGAGCAGAAAAATCCCGTGATCTGTTTATAAAAAATGCAAAGTATGAGAATTTGCTTAAGACTATTAATAATTTGTATTGTGAATTTAATACTAATAAAAATTGTATGTTAATATTTATATTTTATTGTTTTATCGATCTGTGAAGTTTTTAATATTATTTATTTGTAATTTTGTTGGTCACACGGGATCGTCTGTTAGAAATCCCGGGAAGATCCATATTAATATCAATATTTCGATGCAAGTACATAAATAACTCTACCTTTAATAATTCCGATCTCTGGTTATGAATAAACTTTATGTTAAAGACGTGGTTTCCAAGTAAACTTGCCTGTCATGCATGAGGTCGTTTGTGGGTCTAAATCTGGCCAAGTATTAGTCGGCGTTCACACGGAAGTAATAAAATCGCGGTAAGATTTTTCGTGCCCTGGATTTTCAACTTTCGAAGTTGAACCGAACATTGAGAATTCAACAGAGTACATCTCAGCGCGTCGAAAATAGAATAATGTGTTTTACGATTTACAACTCTCGGCGATAAGTATTGAGTTGAAGATCCATTGCGCGAAAAAGTGCTTAGTGTGAGTTTTTCATTTCACATGTAATTATTTATATGTTACTGACATCGGTGAAGGAAAATATCGTAATAAAACCTGGACTTATTATCTTATATCTTCAAAAAAAAAAAAATGCAGTTCCTTGGTAAGCACATCACTTTATAATGGCTGGAACGATAAATATTCGCATAGTCCGAATCAGGTTTTTACCGAGAGAATTTATTTTAAAGTTCTCGAGAAAATTCGGGAAAACAGAACGTTCATGTTATGGGAACTTCTGAGATTTTATTTTAAATAGGATAATATTTAAGCTTACTTCCTTAAACTGATAATACGGACATGTATATATTTAAAAAAGTTTTAATATGGACATTTTCAAGTATGTACATTAAAAGTTGCTTCGCAATATTTTGAATATTAAATGTTTTTTTTTTTGTTACGTTTTCCTTCTTCTTTTCTTTACTTCAACAGATTTATAAAACTAATATTTATTGCAGGCCAAGCAAAGTTTATAACTTTAATTAACAACACAACGCTGTTGATGTATGACAAATTCACGTTTTCACAAAAGAGACCTCATTACTTCTGCTGTTCGAAAAAGGATAAGGGATGTAAGGCAAAAATTGTGTTGAACCAAGACAGATCAGAAGTGGTGACGATTGAAAATGATCATGACCATGATCCTCCAAACATGCAACGATTACAAGATGGACGTTACATTAGACTATAAATTAATGAGAAAGACTGAAGCTGTGGCGAGATAGTACTTCCTTATCATTCCTTCGCCTGCTGGAGGTCTCCCACCTTGATATGAGTTGCCTGGGCTAACCTCAGACTTCAGACCCAATTTGGCCGAAGCCAAAACCAAAATTAATCTTGGTCAGACAGGCCTGGACCTTAAAAGAAACTGTGATCTTTGAGTTTGTTTCGGCCTTTCTTCTCAGAGTTGTCAGATATGAAATGCCGAACTCACCTAGTTTTAAAAATTTGATTGACATGTAAAAGTGTTTGTACAAACCTACTCAGAAATAAAGTTATTTATTATTGACGTTTATTCGAAAAAAGAAAATGTTTGTACCAAAAGCAAAAAGGTGTTTTCCAAAGAAAAAAAAAAACGTAGTGTTTCGATGTCTTTGGGTCTGTATTTTAGTTTTAAGCCACCGACTTCCGAATTTAAAGTTATTTTTCAATCAAGATACACAAAGTGAATTAAATGCGTATTATCAAAGCTAACGCAAAACTACCCAAGCAAAATTAATAAAATCAACATGGGACCAAACTTATAGAAAAAAAAAAAACGAATTCGATTCATAATTGCTGAAGAAATCGTGGAATATTAGTCGAAATTGGTCAGTATTTTCAAAAATGTGTATTAAAAAAATACTGACCAATTGAGAACTTTTATTTAAAGTCGGTTTAAAATGGTGAGCCGAGATGGATCGGAAATGGTGAAAACTGAAAATAACCATGTACATAACCATGTATTGTTCTTCGGGTGTATAAATAATTGCAAAATGTAACATTAAACGATAAGTAGGTAGATAAATAATTTAAGATTGTGATGACATCCATTAGGATGTTAAAAGTTGCGATACAGTATGTATTTAATTGAAAAATCTATATATAACTTTTAAATGTTTGAACATTGTCAATGTAACAGGGTGTAACGCAAGCCACAAGATTTTAAGAAAATGTTAATATTTATCAAATAAAGAGATATTATATAGAGAATATGCTTAAGTAAATTTAAGCAGGTTGGTGTGGTGTCATTAATAGCATCATACCATTTCTTCCCGTCGGTGTAGTTAAAGACTTCTAAGGGTCTTACTGGAGAATGGGCAGCAGCGTTCTCTATGCATTTTACTATACTGCGATCGCCAACCCACCTGCCGAGCGCGGCGATTTTGGCAAAGCCCTAAAAAAATGAACTGGTCAAAGTTGTAACCACCACTTTGACCGGGGTTAGTAATATAATCACCACGCTTGGCAGGCGGGTTGGGGGAGGCTTAAGTTCAGCAGGATTTAGGAAACTGAAAAGACACCCTAAGTTCTTTTTGTTCTAATAAATTTGCACGGCAAGAAAATGCTTATTATAGATTAAATTTGTAAATGTTACATTAAGGGGTTTATTGATTTATAACAAAAAAAAAACATTACGTCTGTATTCCACGAGGGGTCAGGTAGAAGTGCACCGATAATGTACCCTCATTTCGCCAGTAGTTTGGTTCATTCCCATGTAAGGGGCGAGCCGATACTTTTAAACGTCTCTTAACCGTAAGCCATTTTTGTAAAAAAAAAGTGGAATATGTTATAAACATCGAGTGCATAATGTAAAAAAAAAATGTAATAAAATCGAATAAATTCGTAATGTTCTGTTTGTTTGCACTTTATTTTAAATTGTACCTACCCTTCCTATTAGGGGTTATTCAGTGGTAGCGATTTCGACTTGTAGGTTGTGGGTTCGAACCCCGGTAGGCACATTAATTTGTGTAAACCAAAATTTCCAAAACATGTAAAATCTACCAACCCGCGCTGGGCCCGCGTAGTAGTTTAAGTATAGCCCACTCCCTCTTGAAGAGAGGAGGCCTGTGTCCCAGCCCTGGGAATATTATAATAACATAAAGGATGGACGGAATAATTTTTAAGAATGTTGCCAATCCATTTATTCATATGTTCGAAAAATTTGTCTGCTCAACAACGTAAAAAAACGCAATAAATGTTGTTGAACATTCGAAATGCTATTCATTCCTGCTGTTAGTGTGTATCCTGCTGATAACAAGAGGTTGTCAGAGAAACTTTATACACACGCATCCATACAATAAGTAAACTCACGCCCTTTTTCCATA
Organism: Aporophyla lueneburgensis; assembly: GCA_932294355.1. Lineage (NCBI taxonomy): Eukaryota > Metazoa > Arthropoda > Insecta > Lepidoptera > Noctuidae > Aporophyla > Aporophyla lueneburgensis. The sequence goes on from OW028742.1 coordinate 6,746,907, forward strand.
GGGCATACACAGAAACAGCAGAACGCCAGCTGTTATCATCGTCACATACCTACTCCTTTTGCCTCGTTTATGTTCATACTTATCACCAACATCACCAATAAGGTCACTATATATACTCATAGCGGTACTCCCAGCGTTTCCACTCACATCTGCCTTGTTGACCTTTTGTTAGACGCCCTACATTTATCCTCTTCACATGAAGAAACCATCTAAGCATACTCGTATCAATTTTTGTCACTCTTGTGATGTCATTCTTCTTCATGTTAATGAATTCCTTTTTTTTCGTACAATACACGGGAATAAATTCTTTCTACTATTTAATGACAAACGATGACTTAATTTTTCTTTTTTATTGCAGGTCAAGCAAAGTTTATTACTTTACTGAACAACGTAACGTTATTGATGCTCAACAATTACACGTTTTCCCAAAAAATACCACGCTACTATTATTGTTCGCAAATTGCAAAGGGATGTAAAGCAAAAATTGTGCTGAGCAAAGATAAAGATATCACTAGCATGGTGACGATTGAAAATAGGGTTGCCACCTTTTTTTCTTGCAATTAAAGTACATTGGTTATTATAGGTAAGAAAAAAAAAGTACATAGTATAAAAATAAAGTATGATTTAATTGTCTTGTAATTGTCATTGTTTTTTATTTAAAATATACTTTTTATTGCTTTTTTGCAGTTTGTATCACATAAATTTCGTTTAACGAAAAAGTACTTACGACTAAACTTTTCAAAATCCCAAAGAAATCAAATCTTGCAAAATAAAGTATTTTCGTGTACTTTATTGTTCTCATAAAGTATAGAGTACAATTATGTGAAATAAGGTACAATACTTTATTATAAAGTACGGGTGGCAACCCTAATTGAAAATGATCACAACCATGTTCCTCCGGTGTATAAACTATTACACAGTGGACGTATATTAAATTAAGCAAATAAATTATTTAAGACTTGCTGCTGCCCGCAGCTTCAAAAATCAAATCAAATCAAATCAAATCAATTTATTTCGGGCTACAAAGACCCATAACATAAATACCTTACAGACTAACATACATACAAATAAAAAAAACAATTTAAAACTATTGTACACGAAGTGACGGCGTCGTGTTGCGCTGCGTGGTGTCGCGTAGCCTTCCGCGGAATCGCCGATACACGACACCCTTCGGCCAAAACTCTGCCTTGAGGTAGGTCTCGATTTGTAGAGTTGGAACTCGCACCACGAATGACTTGAAATTCGTGTTGTGACGCGATTCCAACTTCTTGACCCTCAAAGTGAAGTTCGTTTTCACTCGTACATACTCCACGATCTCCTCAACCTTCGTGGTGTAATGCAGACGTGAAATATACAGCTGCGTCGTAGGCACAGCAGGGCGCAGCAGCATGTTGGGTCCACTCGGAGCTGTTCCACACTGGTTTCGTGAACAGGGCTTCTTCTTCTTCCTTTCCACTTTCGTGAAACCCTCTTCATCAACTTGGCCCGTTCTCGGCAAAGAGCTACGGACCGCAGCCAAGGCAGGTAGTGCAACCTTCGTCTGGTTTTCCCCAATTTTATTCTGCCGCATAGACTGCGACACACCTGATTTTCTCGTGGTGACAATAGCGGCGTAGGCACGGTTTGGGGTCGACGTGCCTACGTGTGACGTTTCCGCAGCCGGTGTTGTGGCGCGGGTGACGGCGGCGGCGAGCAGCGCTTGGTCAACATTATCGGCAGCCGGTGACGCACTTGTCTTCGCCGATTCTAAACTGCCGATTGATGCAATTTGCGCCCCTCGACGTGTATTCACCTAATCGTATATTCGCGTAATTATCCCACGGGACCGTGCTCCCGGAACAAAAAGTAGCCGATGTTATTTCTTATATCAAATATATGCCAGTGAAAATTCCGTCAAAATCGGTCCAGCCGTTTCAGTGATTAGCTGGAACAAACAGACAGACTTTTTGATGTAAGTACCGTATGCATTTCGTGAAAAGCTGTTAATTTGGAATTACAAACAGACACTCAATTGTATTTATATTTGTATGCATAGAGGTATAGATTGTGATATGGTTCGATGATAAAAGTTGCTATACAGGGCTAAATTAAATAACCTAGCGGAACTTCACTGAAGTGATGGGTGAATGTAAATATACGACAAAAAAAAAAGAGTTTTTCGGAGTTGAGATTTTTTTTATTTCATGTTTCTATTACAATACCAATCACGCCTGTAAAATTTACATAGAGAAATCTGATATTTCAAGTGATGACACTACCTGCTCTTTTTCCAAAAGAAAAAATCATCAAATCATTTTGTTTTTTTGATCATGCTTGGATATCGAAACCCAGCAAGTCTGTAGAATTTCGTATACTTTTACTCATAAGATGTAATTAAAATAACAAAAATATATTATACAGGTATGTTGTGCATATTTGATTATTTTGTACGTAACATAGTGTAACGCAAGCCATGTCAGTTTGCCAGTTTTTTTTCTAATAATCAAATAAAATGAGATCTATGTGCAGTAGTTTCCTTCCTCTGTATTTAACACCTCTCTTCCCACATTCTCATAGTCCGATTCGACGGCAGACGGATACGAACGGAGAGAGGTCTGCACCGTAATTGCGTCTCACAATCATCATCTGTCTATCCTTTTCCCAACTATGTTGGGTTCGGCTTCCAGTCTAACCGAATGCAGCTTCCACAACCCAGGGACTTCCACAACCCAGGTAGTGTTACTGGTTGTCAAACTTTCGGGTTTTTGACGACCCGTAACGGCTGTCTAAGATCTATGAAAGACAGCCGGGATCAAAGGCTTAACGTGCTTTCCGAGGCACGCAAGGGTCTTGGTATGTAAAGGCGGTCACCCCTCCACGGAAAAATCCGTCCCATAGTTATTACTTAACCACAAGCCCTTCTCTCAACTGCGTCTTACATTATCAATCACAATTATTTTAAAGAATATTGCTATTACTAAGACCACGGCGAAGGTGGTGTGACGATCAAATAAGGTTGGCAGGGCCAACATGGCCGCACGCACAAGACAGAGAGGTATGGACGAAAAAGAGGATGCTTTTGCTCAACAGTATAGGCTAACAAATAAAATAAAATTGCTATTCCACACAAAACATCTTGGGTTATTTTCCCGAAGAGTTGGACAGACGTGTAACTACAGTAAACCCGCATTTCGCCTGTTATGTTTAAGCCCATGTAATAGGGCGCGACCCTATTGCCATCATTCTGCTACTAGGAAATTCCAGATCTAAAAACGAAATAACACTTTGCTCAGCCTTTGAATCGAAGCCAGGACCTTATGCTCAGCAGTAACACTTGCGGCCACTATACCAACGAGGCTGTATAAATTGCTAATCCATTGCTACATATTTTTGAAAAATGTGTCTGCTCAACAACGTAAATAACGTAGTGAATGTTGTTGAACTGTCAAAATGGAAGCCATTCCTACTGTTAGTGTGTTACGGAATGACCTCGCAGGCGCATCTGTGTCTGCAAACTATTTTTTTTTTGTAATGGACTTAGTTGGGAACCTTCTGATTACGGAGATAATGAAAGACGTTTCGTGTTATTACGAAAACAAGCATTAAATGTTATAACTTGAATTTAAACTTAAGTTATAACATTTTTCACAACTCCTGTAACGTTGCAAGCAACCATTTTGTGCACAAGCACAAATTAGCATAGATTAATAAAGTAAATTAAAAATAATAGTAGTATGATAACAATTCAATAAAATTACAGTTCTTCTACAGCATACAGACACTTATTCAGTAGGATTTTTTTAGTTTAAATTTGAAAGCGTTACTGTAGAGGGTACTTTTAGGGTTCCGTTGCCAAATGGCAAAAAACGGAACCCTTATAGATTCGTCATGTCTGTCTGTCCGTCTGTCTGTCTGTCTGTCTGTCTGTCTGTCTGTCTGTCTGTCCGTCCGTATGTCACAGCCACTTTTCTCCGAAACTATAAGAGCTACGCTGTTGAAACTTGGTAAGTAGATGTATTCTGTGAACCGCATCAAGATTTTTACACTAAAATAGAGAAAAAATAATACATTTTGGGGTTCCCCATACTTAGAACTGAAACTCAATTTTTTTTTTCATCAAACCCATTCGTGTGAGGTATTTATGAATAGGTCTTCAAAAATGGTATTGAGGTTTCTACTATCATTTTTTTCTAAATTGAATAGTTTGCACGAGAGACGCTTCCAAAGTGGTAAAATGTCCCCCGTAACTTCTAAAATAAGAGAATGATTAAACTAAAAAAAATATATGATGTACATAACCATGTAAAATACCACCGAAAATTGGTTTGAACGAGATGCAGTAAGTAGTTTTTTTTTTAATACGTCATAAATCGTAAACCGCAATTTTCGCATTTCATTCAATCAACTCAATTATAAAAATTAAAAAAAAAACATTTAAGTTCATAAGCATAAACCTTATACATGAACCGAGGATCCCTACAGGTTTGTACGGAACCCTCGGTGCGCGAGTCCGACTCGCACTTGGCCGGTTTTTTATATCTAAAGGCAACCGATTGAATAATTTCACAGACTGGTATCGCGGACTGTGTGAAATGATTTTTAGGTTATGACTAGTAACATTTTTATTCTTCAAGTGCAGTCTACTAATCAATTTAGTAAGTCGACTTCTTGTTGACACGCGCTGGATTTTCAACTCTTGGTGTTGAACCGAGCTTTGAAAATCCAACAGAGTGCTGCGCGTCGAAAAAACACAGTTTTCGATTTGCTGGTGCTAAGCAGGACGAAGGAGATCCAGTGCGCGAGAAAATCGCGCTGCGGTTTTAATACGTCCGTCGCCGCGTCGGGACGTGGGCTGATGATGTCGTGCCTTATCAAAGTACCAGCCTACTGGACTATTTTTAAAATATCGCAGTACATGTGGTGGTTATTTCCAGTGCGTATCACAATTATAAAATTTTCTTAAGTTTTTTGTTTTTGTTTTCGTGTTATTGTTGCCTTTTTTAACACGCTGATAAGTCGGTCATACACATACATTCAGTATGTTTTTTGGGTTTAGGATATGAATGTAACGGATTTAATAGTATTTTGTTAGTAATGTAAAATAAACTACTGTTTTTTGTGTTGCCGTCGAGAAAATGATTGTTTTTTTTAAATCATATAAAATTGTTTGAAATATAACTTATGTACTGATTAGCTTCTTAAGAACGAGGGGCTGCGATGCTGATGTGCAAAACCCTCAAGTAATATTATAAATGAAACATGTACTCTCTTAAATAGATGTACTTAGTACGCTAGTATCTAAGTCGTGAAAGTAATTTACTTTAGACAAGTAAACAGGTTCTTATAAAATGAAACTTTTATTTCAGTTATATATGTAATAATATATACAACGTGTAACTTAATTAACGCAAGACCTCATACATCCCAGAGATTAAAGTATAAAATTAAAAGCAGAACACAATGACCAAAACGTAACTTATTCAAAGCAAACTATTACTATGAAAATTAACGTATCGGCCTTTGCATTACTTCATACATTTCTACCTCGCACGCTAGACGGGTGCAACAAGTAGCGAGAGCGTACAACTGACTTTATTATTTAGCCCCAAAGGTCGTTGCGTCTCTACAACTTGACGCCAGGTGGTCGAAGCAGGCTGTAATTGCCTCTAGTCGCCAAGCTGTCGTAGTTGCATGTCGCATAGTGTGTGCTATGTCTAAATCCTTCAAATTAGGTCATGAAAGGTTATTAAAACACTTTTTCATTTCAGGCTTCAAGTTCATACCAAATGGTCTGAAAAACGATTTGTTAATGGTAGGAGGATATACGTTTTCGCAAACGAATGGCGGAAGAAATTGGTACTGCTCACAGAAGAATGCAGGCTGTAAGGCTCGGATCAAGATGAACGCTTCAAAAAGTTCTATACTGGCAAAGTGGGATATACATGATCATGGGCCGCGAAAGTATCACGTTACTCTAGACGGAAAATATATATTTTATAGATAAATGTTGTTCATAAAAATGCTTCTGGAGCGCGGTGACGGCAACATGGACAACTTATTCGCACTACTTATTTTCTATTTTACAGTAGTAAATAGATTATTATTTGTTTAGTTCTGTTTTTAGTTTAATAACACAAATTTGTACAAATAATTCCCGCAGTGAAACCCTAACTGCTATTTCGATGTTCTTCACACCCATGGCCGAAAATGAGGTGAGACGACTGATAGTATGGTTGAATGAGACCAACTTGAAGGCTACGATTAACTCAACACCAAAATAATTAGGTCGTGTGTCGATGAAATAAGTGGAAGTGTTGACTTATCTTATCAACCTGTCCGAATAGGACAAGGAGTTTCGTAGTGTATTAAAAATTTCAATAGCTAAACCGGTATTGAAAAAGGGTGATCAAGCTGATATAACTAATTATTATTATATTAATAGTAATACCCATCTTGTTAAAAATATTTGAACCTTCTGATTACGGAGATAATGAAAGACGTTTCGTTTTATTACTAAAACAAGCATTAAATGTTATAACTTGAATTTAAAGTTAAGTTATAACATCTTTCACATTTCCTGTAACGTTGCAAGCAACCATTCGCACATTTTAGCGTGCTTTACATTGGGCACTACCTAAAACAGCCAATTTTCATGTCCTGCTTATAATTTTAAATGTGAAAGTTTGTGAGGATATATGATATATTATTACTCTATCAATCAATCAATCATCTTAGTCCATCGCAGTACACTGCTGGACATAGGCCTCTCCCATGCTGCGCCACAACATCCTGTTCTCCGCCTTCCGCATCCAGTCAATCCCAGTCACCTTTTTGAGGTCTTAGTACCACTTTATTACTCTATGGATATACGTAACTCTTCCACGCAAAAATTACTAAACGAATTTGGATGAAATTTGGCTCACAGATAGATTATAACCTAAATGTACACAAAGACTACTTTTATCTGGGTAGTACGTTTGCACATGATAATTTCCGACCTGTACGCGGGCGAAGCCGCTGGCAAAAATAAAATTATTTTTCAAGGAATTTATTTTTGCAGAAAATTAATAGTTTGATGTACACAATGCGTAGACGACGGCTTCTTGCAGGGTATTCTTACACCCTGTATAAAATTAAATGTGTTATATTATAGAGTTGCTTTGTTGTTACAAAATGAATGTAATTGAAATAACGGAAGACTGCGGCTTAACCCATACATAAAACTTCATCTTGAATAACTCTATCTAATGATGAAAACCGCATTAAAATCTGTTGCGTAGTTCAAAAGATATAAAGCGTACAAACGCAGGAGGCGTCTTTGTTCTATACTATTAAAGATTGTTGTACGATATAATTATAAGTTAGGCTAAAATAGCTTTAATATAAAGAAATAACTCATAGTCTTAACCAGTTTTCTGACCATATCATGCAAATTTTATGATTGTCATGAGTTCAATCAATATTTTAATAAGTTAATTAAATTACGATTTTTTATTAAATAAACATTAAAAAAGAAAACTTTTTTTTTATTTCAATTAACATAAAATTACATGAGGTGTATCTATAGTGCACATCCACATATTGACAGTTACGTTAAATTTCCATATAACTGGGGACGAGCCTATTGCCATCAACTGAGCAATCCAATATATTTTATATTTGATTTGATTTTTTTGATTTTTCGGCAATATGTATTAGAGTCTTCAATTTGAAGATATGTGCTATCGTTGCACATGCTAAAAGGCAGCCATGACACCTTCTAGACCTGAGTATTTACCTATTTATGGGCTTATTTTCCACAGGAAAAGTGAAGTTTATTCAACTATCAGAAACCAAGAGACTCTTGATGGCAGAAGGGTTTACCTTCGCTCAAGCCACACCAAAACACTGGTACTGCTCCAAGAAAAGCAAGGGATGTAAGGCGAGGATCTTCTTGACTAAGGATGAAACAGAAGTGGTGTTCTTCAGTAACGACCACAATCACGAACCACCAGTGTACAGACAATTTACTCATGGGTATTATGTCAAAATTAGTGGATAGAAAAATTTGTATGTCGCCTTTCAAAAGGACATAATAAAGTCGCGGGGGTATTTTATAACGCACTTGATTTTGAACTCTCGGTGTTGGAGCGAGCTTTGAGATTCCAACAGAGCGGTTCATAATATTAACCTTCATTATAGTTGTATGAAGTACGTATGTTTGTTAGGAAATATGGAGTTGTTCAAAACAGCAGAGGAAGTAGGTTCTCGAAGTCGACGTGACCAATATAGACTTGTGCTAGATGAGTTTTTTCGATTAGCAAAATATAATAAAAACTGTCTGGCTATGTATGTATGTGTTAACAATAAATTACCAATAAATATTAAAATGCAGGTTATTCAAAATTAAATTAAATGAATGGCTGATTGAAAATATAATTTCTATAATGTTAAGGATTTTGTTGGACATAAATTGTACTGAATTTAAATTCATATTTGATTATTTGACTAAAATTGCATGTTTTAATTTTTAAGCTAAATATGTATGATTTAATTTTTATGACAACACCTGTATACACCGTGACATTTTTGTCGTCTTACAAAGGTTGTCCACTCAATGTATCCGACATAATATACCTCTAGGTGTGATTAAAAATTGTTATCATTAATGAAGATAATAGGTACTAAGAAAAATAAATAATGCATTAGAATTATGAAACATCCTGTTAATAATGTTTTGCGTGTCTTACGGTAGAGAACTTACTACCTACCCAGTGCACGAGTCGACTAAATCATCCCATCTCCATTTTCCATGAGACAAAATATCAATTTAAAACTACGTCCTGCGTCATCATAATTAATAATATTTTTATTTTTTAGTTATTCAAATGTTATTTTTTTTCTTATTAAAATAATATTTCACTTACCCACGGTTTAACTTAATATTCTTTACCGTAAAGGGAACCAATTTTTTTGCGGGCATGTGTTTAATTAGATTTTTCAGCAATATATAATAAAGGAGACTTTTGAATTTGGACATACGCAGCATATAAAAGGCAGACATGACACTTTCCTATTAAACTGTTTATTTTCCACAGGCAAAGTGAAATTCATACAACTATCAGAAACCAAAAGACTGTTGATGGCAGAAGGGTTTACCTTCGCTCAGACCACACAACGACATTGGTACTGCTCCAAGATAAAAAAGGGATGTAAGGCGAGGATCTTCTTGAATAAGGATGAAACAGAAGTGACGTTCTACAACAACAACCACGATCATGAACCACCAGTGTACAAGAAATTTTCTCATGGATATTACGTCAAAATTACTGGGTAGTCATAGTCATTTATTCATGAACAAGTAGCTTGTATCTGAACTTACATGCAAAAATACATAATAACAGTATAATTACACATTAAAATACATTTGGAGTTTCATAATTTCATCAACCATTTAAAAATAATACATTTTTCATTTCTTCTATAGTTCGACATATGAATTAAACAATATGGACGACACCTTAAAATTTTAAATAATAACAATAAAATAATTCACTAAACACAAATTAGCATAGATTAATAAAGTAAATTAAAAATAATAGTAGTATGATAACAATTCAATAAAATTACAGTTCTTCTACAGCATACAGACACTAATTCAGTAGGAATGTTTTAGTTTAAATTTGAAAGCGCTACTGTAGAGGGTACTTTTTATATCTAAAGGCAACCGATTGAATAATTTCACAGACTGGTATCGCGGACTGTGTGAAATGATTTTTAGGTTATGACTAGTAACATTTTTATTCTTCAAGTGCAGTCTACTAATCAATTTAGTAAGTCGACTTCTTGTTGACACGCGCTGGATTTTCAACTCTTGGTGTTAAACCGAGCTTTGAAAATACAACAGTGCTGCGCGTCGAAAAAACACAGTTTTCGATTTGTTAGTGCTAAGCAGGACGAAGGAGATCCAGTGCGCGAGAAAATCGCGCTGCGGTTTTTAAACGTCCGTCGCTGCGTCGGGACGTGGGCTGATGATGTCGTGCCTTATCAAGGTACCAGCCTACTGGACTATTTTTAAAATATCGCAGTACATGTGGTGGTTATTTCCAGTGCGTATCACAATTATGAAATTTTCTTAAGTTTTTTGTTTTTGTTTTCGTGTTATTGTTGCCTTTTTTAACACGCTGATAAGTCAGTCATACACATACATTCAGTATGTTTTTTGGGTTTAGGATATGAATGTAACGGATTTAATAGTGGTTTGTTGGTGATGGAAAATAAACTGTACTGTTTTTTGTGTTGCCGTCGAGAAAATGATTGTTTTATTTTAAATCATATCAAATTGTTTGAAATATAACTTATGTACTGATTAGCTTCTTTAGAATGAGCGGCTGTGATGCTGATGTGCAAAACCCTTAAGTTATATTATAAATGAAACATGTACTCTCTTAAATAGATGTACTTATTACTCTAGTATCTAAGTCGTGAAAGTAATTTACTTTAGACAAGTAAACAGGTTTTTATAAAATGAAACTTTTATTTCAGTTATACAGGGTGTCCGGTAATTAATGGATAACCTTAAAATGGGTCATGGTAAAACTAATGGCCATTCAGAAAAAAAATACAAATAAAAAAAAAAATACAGTTGGTCCCAAAGATATTATTTTTTTAATAATAATCGGTGTTTTTGTTACCATATTTCACATTTTTATACACCACGGCCACAAATTAAGGAATTCTATCGGTTTTTTTTTGTTATAGTAATTTACGTTAACTAAGCTGATAGATAGGCAATAAATAGTATGACTATTATTACACGGTTTTTTTTTTAAACAATTTGAATGTTTGTTCTGGGGAAAATTTGTGAAAAATATTCAATTTGACAAAGTTTGAGCAACCGTAACTTTAAAAAAAAGTATCCAGACACAAGTGACCAATTATTTTAAAATATTATGTGCTTCAAGCCAATTTCAAAATGGTATCATTCATTATTGTATCTAATGTAAATTCTGAATTATTGCTATTAGTGTGGAAAATGTGTGAATTTTGGATAAACAACAAAATTTGCAATATTGGAATATTTATTTACATTGAATGTACCTGACCATTCGGGGTTAATAAAAACATTAATAGACGTAAGTAATGAATAGTAATAATTAAATAAAGTCTCTTTAAAACCAGAAATATTTTAACAAATACAAATTGGCTTTGCAATAAATGTCGTGTGTGTAAGTCGTGTGACCGCCATACTAGCTACCTGCGCGCACCCTGCACCACCCGTCTTTTGTTCATGTTAGACAAAGAGGATATGAGTTGGATGAGTGCGAGCGAGATAGTAAATGTAAAAAAACCGGTAGGGGACTAACAGAACTTACAGGAACAGGGACTTAGACTTAGTGCGTCACTCGACTTGCTCGACTTCGCATGTGTTTATTTCGTTTCCGGTTGCAATTGTTGCTAGTTACCGTGAATCAGTGTTAAAACGACGACCTGGCTATTTTACTGGACTATTCGTTTTGTTTACCGATTTGGACTTGTTTTGTGTGGTGATATTTGCGACGACTTGGCTTGTAACTGGATTGTTTATTTTGTGAATCAACATGCCACGTGTTGAGTATACGCCACAAGAATATGCAAACATGCATTTTATTTATGGGGAATGCAGAGGCAATGGAAACGCAGCCGCAGCTCTTTATAGGGAAAGATACCATAATGCGCGTCATCCAGATTACCGCGTATTTATAAGAGTCCACGGTTGTTACTCAGAAGGAAGAATCCCTGGTACTGGTGTTGGTGGTACTAGTGGTGGAAGAAGCGCTCGTGCTGATGTAGAAGACGTGGTACTTGAGGAAATTGCGCAAGATCCTTCAATTTCTACGCGATCAATAGCTCAACGCACGGGTATAGGGAAATCGACTGTGCATGATATCTTAAAAAAGAACAAATTTCACCCGTTCCACGTTACGCGCGTGCAGACCCTTCAACCAAGAGATTATAATGCAAGATTGCGTTTCTGCCGAAAAATGCTGGGGAAGATGGAAGCAGACCCGCAGTTTTTTAATAAAATTCTATGGAGTGATGAATCAACATTGAAAAGAGATGGCTACATGAATTTACACAATCTCCATAGCTGGCAACTAACGAACCCTCGTGCTATGCGTGAAGACAGGTCACTGTACCAATTTAAAATAAATTATTGGACTGGAATATTAAACGGAAAAATAATAGGCCCATTTGAATTACCGGGGAACCTAACTGGCCAAAGTTATTTAGAATTCCTTGAAAATGATCTTCCAAACTTATTGCAAGAGGTGCCCGAGGTGGAGAGAGAATCATATTGGTTGCAAAATGACGGCTGTCCTGCGCATTATGCTGTATCTGTTCGTGCATACTTAAATAGAACATACCCAAACAGATGGATTGGCCGCCTGGGGCCAATTTTGTGGCCCCCACGTTCACCAGATCTAAATCCACTTGATTTTTTTTACTGGGGCTGTCTTAAGGAAGAAGTTTACGCAAAGCCGATCCGTTCCTTGGAAGATTTACGTAGCCGTGTCCGGGCAGCCGCATCGAAAATAAGCGATCGACGCTATACGCGACTGCTCAGGAGAGCATTCATTCGTAGATGTAGAGCCTGTATCAGAGTGGGTGGCAGACAATTTGAACATTTATTGTAATTAATAACGAATACAGTTTTACTAATGTCAAATGTTGTTTTTTATTAAACTCCAATGGTCAGGTACATTCAATGTAAATAAATATTCCAATATTGCAAATTTTGATGTTTATCCAAAATTCACACCTTTTCTACACAAATAGCCATAATTCAGAATTTACATTAGATACAATAATGAATGATACCATTTTGAAATTGGCTTGAAGCACATAATATTTTAAAATAATTGGTCACTTGTGTCTGGATACTTTTTTTTTAAGTTACGGTTGCTCAAACTTTGTCAAATTGAATATTTTTCACAAATTTTCCCCAGAACAAACATTCAAGTTGTTTAAAAAAAAAACCGTGTAATAGTAGTCATACTATTTATTACCTATCTATCAGATCAGTTAACGTAAATTACTATAACAAAAAAATAACCGATAGAATTCCTTAATTTGTGGCCGTGGTGTATAAAAATGTGAAATAAGGTAACAAAAAACACCGATTATTATTAAAAAAATCATATCTTTGGTACCAACTGTATTTTTTTTTATTTGTATTTTTTTTCTGAATGGTCATTAGTTTTACCATTACCCATTTTAAGGTTATCCATTAATTACCGGACACCCTGTATATGTAATAATACTAGTGATCGCCCATTGGTCGAAATTCGACCGTAATTCATTTGAATAGAAATACATTATTAAATGAAAAATTATAGATAATAATAAATATAAAAAAAATAATATGGTTATATTTGACATTCAGTAACACTATAGACAAATTATTGACGCTGTACTACTGTGGAGAGGGTTCGCTGGCGGGATGGTGATGGCCAGGACCAAGATGTAGGTGTAATGAGGAAAGAATACTTCTTCAGGATTCTCTTCTTTATTTTCTTAATACTTCTCAACTGCTGGATATGGAACAATATGGAATGAATTATCACAGAAAGTTCTGTTTTTATAGAATTTTCCCTATTATTTTTAGTTAATTATGACGGTTCCAAATGTCATAATTATAACCAGCCTGTACAATCTATGACCAGCCTGTACAATCGTGAGGCATACAACCTCTACAGTTTGCACACGACACTAAGTTTTGTATGGGAAACTTACTAATGCCATACTTGACACTCCCCATAAAACTACAAAAAATATTTCATAAAAATCTAAACTAAATTCCTATCGTCGCTAATACAAATAATATTAAAGACAAATATTCTCGATATGATCATAGATTTTAAAAATGAAATAGGTTATATATCTATAAAATTAATTTATTACCTATGGTTATACTTGACATTCAGTAAGACTATAGACACAAAATCAGGCTTACCAACTTAGGAGTTTTCCCAAATTTAGGGGGTAAATAAGAGGATTGAGATTTTTTAGGCGCGTTCCATTTTTAGGGGTATTCTTACGGATTTTTTGGCATCTTACATTTCTCATTGTGTTTTTGATTACAATAAAAGTATTAGCGACTTCTAGTACGGTTCCTCGATACTAAGAATGCAGAGTGAATGATTAACAAATGTCGCGTAATAAATATAGACAAATATTACTGCTGTGTGCCGGTCTATGATTACTGAACATTCGTTGGTTATTTTCATTATAATTTTTTAGCGGATTTTTTTAGTAATTGTGGCAATTTTAGGGGTTTTTTACTTAAGCTTTAGGGGTAAATATTTCTGGGTGTTGGTAACATTGCACAAAATAATAGACAGATTTGGACCATAAACAAAAAATATCTATGCATGTGTGTATTAGATACACGGTAATGAACAGTAGTGTGTGTAACGTGTTATTTATTGAAAATAATGTATTTTAACGCATAATTTAAAAAAATATTAGCATTTGTCACTTCTTCTCTGTATAAACTATAAGTGTGCGAAATTTCATACTCCTCCGTCCGCCCAATTTTCGTAAAAAGGGATCCAAAGTTTTCGCTTCACGTATTAATATATAGATATACAACGTGTGACTTAATTAACGCAAGACCTCATACATCCCAGAGATTAAAGTATAGAATTAAAAGCAGAACACAATGACCGGAACGTAACTTATTCAAAGCAAACTATTACTATGAAGATTAACGTATCGTCCTGTGCATTACTTCATGCATTTCTACCTCGCACGCTATGCGACACCATGCATCTAGACGGGTGCAAAAAGTAGCGAGAGCGTACAACTGACTTAATTATTTAGCCCCAAAGTCTGTCGTTGCGACTCTACAACTCGACGCCAGGTGGTCGAAGCAGGCTGTAATTGCCTCTAGTCGCCAAGCTGTCGTAGTTGCAAGTCGCATAGTGTGTGCTATGTCTAAATCCTTCTAATTAGGTCATGAAAGGTTATTAAAACACTTTTTCATTTCAGGCTTCAAGTTCATACCAAATGGTCTGAAAAACGATTTGTTAATGGTAGGAGGATATACGTTTTCGCAAACGAATGGCGGAATACATTGGTACTGCTCACAGAAGAATGCAGGCTGTAAGGCTCGGATCAAGTTGGACGCTTCAAAAAGTTCTATACTGGCAAAGTGGGATATACATGATCATGGGCCGCGAAAGTATCGCGTTAGTCTAGACGGAAAATATTTATTTTATAGATAAATGTTGTTCATAAAAATGCGTCTGGAGCGCGGTGACGGCGACATGGACAACTCATTACACTACTTATTTTCTATTCTACAGTAGTAAATAGATTTATTTGTTTTGTTCTGTTTTTTAGTTTAATAACACAAATTTGTACAAATAATTCCCGCAGTGAAACCCTAACTGCTATTTCGATTTTCTTCACACCCATGGCCGAAAATGAGGTGAGACGACTGATACTATCGTTGAATGATACCAACTTGAAGGCTACGATTAACTCAACACCAAAATAATTAAGTCGTGTGTCGATGAAATAAGTGGGAGTGTTGACTTATCTGATCAACCTGCCCGAAAAAGACAAGGTATTGAAAAAGGGTGATCAAGCTGATATAACTAATTATCGCCCCATAACAGTTATATCCATCTTGTCAAAAATATTTGAAAATGCATGTATCAAAGAAAAAGGATTTATTGTGAGATATTTAATGTACAGCAATGCGGCTTTCAAAAACACAAGTCCACGTCATTTGAAAACAATACTGACCAATATCAACAGCAATCAGCTGACGACAGGTTTTTTTTTATCTATCAAAAGCATTTGATCTATTTTCGTATGACATATTGTTACAAAAATTAGAGGCTATCGGAATCAGAGGACTGTCACTTCATATATCGTCATATCTAACTGAAAGACAACAGAGGGTCACTGTCACTAAACTTGATGAGAGTAGGGATATGACACTATTTTCTTCTGAATATAAAATTGTAATACTCGGCTTCCCCCAAGGTATCATATTGGGCCCTATCTTATTTCTACTCTACATAAACGACATCGTAAATGTGACTAATTTTAAGTGCTTCATTTTTGCTGATGATATTTCCATAATTGTTACAATTGATAAAAACCATATTTGATTATTCGACTAATTTTGCATGATTTCATTTTAACCTTAACATATTTGATCTTATTTTATAATAACACCTATGTATACCATGTTTTAATAATATAAATGAATAATAATAAAAAAAAACCTTTTTAAAATAATATTTCATTGACCCACGGTTTAACTTAATGATCTTTACCATTTGCATATGCATATTTTTTATTAGATTTATCTGCAATATTTAATACAGTAGACTCTGCAATTAGGACATACGCACTACCGTGGCACGTGCTAAAAGGCAGACATGACACTTCCCAGACCTGAGTACTTCCCTATTAAACTGATTATTTTCCATAGGCCAAGTGAAATTCATACAACTATCAGAAAACAAGAGACTGTTAATGGCAGACGGTTATACCTTCGCTCAGACCACACCACGGCACTGGTACTGCTCCAAGAAAAGCAAGGGATGTAAGGCGAGGGTCTTCGTGACCAAGGATGAAACAGAAGTGACTTTCTTCAACAACAACCACGATCATGAACCACCAGTGTACAAGAAATTTACTAATGGGTATTATGTCAAAATTAATGGGTAGTCAATTTAGTAAGTCGACTTCTTGTTGTCACGCACTGGATTTCCAACTCTTGGTGTTGAACCGAGCTTTTAAAATCCAACAGAGAACTGCGCGTCGAAGAAACACAGTTTTCGATTTTCAAGTGTTGGCGCTAAGCAGTCCGTAGAAGATTCAGTGTGCCAAAAAATCACGCTGCGGGTTTATTACGTCCGTCAGGACGTGGGCTGATGATGATGTCGGGCTTCATCAACTACAGCTACGGGACTATTTTCTTTATTTTCGCATTACCTATTGTGCTGAGAAAGGTGCCTCATTGGCCTCGCACTGGTTGGCGCAATTTATTTTTCAATGTTATTGAGTAGAGAGTATAGCATTTCTTAACACGCTGTTATGTCGCCCTGAATGTTTATTGTAAATTATGAATTTAATGGATTTAAAAGATTTTTTTTAGTGATGGAGAATAAACTATACTGTTTTGTTTGAGTTGCCATCGAGAAAAGATTTTTTTCAATCATTTCATATTGTTTGAAATATTACTAACTGATTTGCTTCTTTAGAACTGGTGGCTGCGATGTTGATGTGAAAAACCCTAAAGTTATTTTGTAAATGAAAGTTATACTTTCTTAAATAGACATATGTACTTAGTACGTAAGGCTATAGCTAGATCATATCTAAGTTGTGAAAGTAAATGACATTAGAAAAGTGAATTGATTTAATTTTTATTTGAAATGATTATCTTAGCAGTATATATAATAGCGTAATGAATATATACAATGTGTAACATAATTAACGCAAGACCTCATACGGGGTGTCTTGCGTTCATTATGTTACACGTTGTATATATTCATTACGTTAATTATGTTACACGTTGTATATATTCAGTTAGAGCAGCAATTCCGCAAAATAATAATCCGCTCGGTCACAATATCCTCACAAAACCCTGAATTCAAGGGTGATCGCACAGAAAAGTGGTCCCTAAAAGCATCAGCAATATGCTTGCGGTCAGACATGCCACCGACGCTCAACGGGACACTCGGCCACACATTCATTTTGTTTGTGTTTTTCCAAAACTGTTTAAATTCCTTAGCGGTATGGTTAGAAGCAAGCAGATCCATTTTAAGCTGATCTTGCCTGTCTTGACACCATTTAAGTTCGGCCTTGAAAATTCGCCTTGCCTCCGCCATTTCACAAAATAAAGGGCCACTGGCCGGGCAACTAGCCACCGTCCAAACTTGAAACCGAAGTTGGGCCTCGCGGTGAGCACCCGCCACATGCCTGTTCCACCCCGTTACGTAACCATAACCACCTTTCCTCCGGCATTTGGCGTTAAAGGTTTTTACTGCGGCACGTCCTAGGCTGTCTACAATATCCAAATACATTTTCTCAAGAACTGAGTGATGTTCCCTATTATCACAAAACCTGTCACAACAAGCACTGAGTTCTCGAGGAATATCCATCTGTCTAAGTCTAGAGTGACAGAGATCGCGGTACTCGCTGATCTGTTCTGAGGATCTCTCACCCCAGATGACACGATTTACAGATTTTCCATTTTAAAATTTATTTACAAGTTTAGGCTTGAGTTTATGTAGGTCACGCTTGACCACCATTGGAAAATGGTCGGACCAATACATGTCATATACTACCTTTACATTAATGACTGATTGTGTGTATGTTGTCTATTGTGCTGCGTTTACATACAATTAATACTGAATCCATCTATTTCTAAAATTAAAAATAAATATTAAATATATATATATATATTGCAGAGATGGCGCCACTATCAAATGCAGAAAGGCAAAGAAAGTACCGTGAGCGTCTAAAACAAAATCCAATAAAATATGAAGAATTAAGAAAAAAACATATCGAAAGAGTTAAAGCCCGAAAAAGAAAAATAAAAGATTTAAGTAATAAAGGAAAACAAGAAATGAGAAAAAAATGGAGAGAATATTCGGCTAGACATTATAAAAAAAAGATGATTGGTCAATCATCCACTACACCAGTTGATACAAATGACAGAGAAGAAGAAACGAGCCATCCTGATCCGTATATTGAAGGACCAAAATTAGAATAAAAAAATATGCAAAAAAAAAATACAAAAAGACCAGGTAGGACCTTCGAGGGGAAAAGAAAACAAGATTAAGCAAAGTAAAGGTCGTAGGAAGAAAAAGCGAGTAATAGAGTATTCTACCTCAGATTCAGAAATGGATAGCAACTTATATGCAGAGAGTGGTGATAGTCCATGGTATGAAAGTGAAAGTGACAAAAATTCTTCACTGTTTTATAATAGGGAGTTGACTCCACAGAACAAAAATAAGGTGACAGTATTGAGTGACGTAAAATTTATAATTAGACGTTTACGTTTTTCGTTCGACGTTTTTATTTTAATCACAAGAAATAATTACATTAAAATAAAAACGTCCAAAAAACAATTACACCGTAAAAACAACAGATTATCATCATTTATTTTACAACGTAAAAACAATTTGATTAGACTAACATAAGTGTAATTTTATACTGCCAAGTATCAAAAATTTAGTTGAGAAAGATCCTTTAAAAGCAATATTGATGAACGAATTATTTTTAACTAGCTTTTGCCAGCGGCTTCGCCCGCGTGGAGGTCGGAAAATATCCCGCGGGAACGTACTACCGGGATAAAAAGGAGCCTATGTGTTAATCCATGTTATAAACTAACTGTGTTCCAAATTTCATCCAAATCCGTTCAGTAGTTTTTGCGTGAAAGAGTAACAAACATCCACAGATCCATACATCCATTCATACAAACTTTCGCATTTATAATATTAGTAGGATTGATTAGAGGGTAAATAAAAGTTTAGTACAATCAATAGTAGATATTTATAAATTGCTTAAAATTTTCAATTTTTCGTTTTATTTTGACTATAGTGAATAACTCTGAAATTAAATATTGACAACTTCTCATACGTCAAGATAAAAAACAATGTGCTTTCGGCACATTTGATGTAAAACATACCATGTTCAAGTGACACATGAAGCCTTCAAACCTTCATTAGTGACTTTTTTAGTTTTGTTTTTTGGCTTGCCTTGACCATATTGTGTGATCTCACCTTTAAAGTATCAGTTTCGTTATTAATTTTATCAGTTTCGTTATTTCTCAGGTGCGTTACTTTTTGAGAATTAGTGACATATTTTCTGCATTTCACCCAATAAGCTTCCAAAAAATTACTATCTATACTTATAATAAAACTGTAGAGAGGTCAATTCTGTCTGTCTGTATATGCACGCATGGGTCAAAAAATACTAAAGGGATTTGAACCAAACTTGGTACGATTGTAGTCCATACTCCTGGGCAGGTTATAGGCTATATAACATAACGCTAAGACACATAGAAGCTGAGCAGTGACGATATATTTGTACCCTCTGGGTATGTGTCAGGTAGAAAACGATTTATGGCGACAACGTACCAGGTTATCATAACTTTGCAGGAGCTTACCAAACAAAGGAGTGTCAGCTAGATAACGCTTTTTGCCTTTGAAGTACCAGGTTATCATAACTTGGTAGGAGTATCAGCTAGAAAACGCTCACCAGACCACCAACGCGTACCAGGTTGTCAAACTTGGTAGGGTTATTACAACGTTTATTGAACCTGAGGCGATACGAAGTTCACTGGGTCAGCTAGTTATAAATAAAGTTATTAAATACAAAAAGCTGCTTTTTATTTCCATCTTAGATCATTAGATACCGAAATGTACAAAGCTTTTCCAGGACAAATATTCCCGTATTTATAATTAGGCACATATGAGTCATTAAAAAAAAAGAACTCTTTCGCAAAATGTCTTGTCCTCGCTGAAAAATCACATATTATTATGATCCTGTTGCCGATTTCATGAATTCGTTTTGTTCTAATCATTATTTAAAATGTTAACTTATTAATTTAAACCTTAAATACCCATTTACATTTAATTTAATTTAAAAAAATGCAAAATAAAAACAGGGTCATAAGACTCTTCGTTCCTTTCCTATACATTTTCTTTATGTCTCACTTATGCTCTTCATTACAAAAAAAATCACTGACGCCTATTTAAATGAAACATTATTGAATTTACCCACCTACCGACCTACCGAAAAAGTAAAGCATTGAATAAATTGTTAAACTAAAAATAATAATAGAATTGAATTTAAATGTATGTCCACTTTTGTTGTACTTTGTGTAACACCTCTGTGTAACGACGAAATCACGCTAAAATTGATTTACTTTGCACACAATCATCTCTAGTTTATTTAGCAGTGGCACAACAATACGCAACTGCCAGTCTAAGAAATAACAGGGCAGCCCTCTTATTTTTACTGACATTTTGATAAGACTCTGATTCTCGATTTTTGTCGCTAATTATGTTCCTCCGAGTAACGTGGATTTTATAAGTAAGTACCAATAAATAACAGAAAAACTTTAAATAAACATGTGATTTCGTATACTCATGAGAGAATCCAACTGATATTAAATCTATCTAGAGAAAGATTTGCCTGTAATTTATTTGATACTATTTTTAAGCCACGTAATCTTGTTCTTTTGTGTAACATTGTGTAACGTTACACAAAGGAAAAGGTATAAAGCTGTGTGCATATTGCAATTCAGTATTTTTACTTACCTATTATGAAAAGCAATATCGTTTATAGTTATACAGATCTGCAATTTTAAAAAACGTAAGAAAATTTCAAATTCGCGGGCTAGGTAAACGGATCTCTCTTATCTAATAGTTTTTAACTTTTATATTGTTTTTTAGCACTTACAGAATGTGTTTGTGCACATTTTTAAACTGCTTTTAGAATTGTTTATTTTCGTCTATTGTTATATTAAAAACAAATCTTGTTTTATGTTCATCCTTAAATAAAGATACAATACAATCTAAACCTAGTTTTTTTTTGTTTTCTCTTGGTGTAGGTATATGCATTACAATACGAGTGGAAAACGGCAATATGAACTATTCTTTATAAATTATTTTGTGTAACATTATGATCCTTTATGTAACGAAAAATGATTATTCCCTTGTGTTTTTCTTTTGAGTTACGTACATTTTTTTTTGAAAATGACTCTCTTTGTATACAAATAGTAATATTTAAAAAAAATGTACTCAACTATCAATAAAGACTACTTACGTGAAGACAGCCTTTTGAGTTCCAAAGCTCGATGAATACTAACTCAGAAAATAGGCGGCTCTCCAAACATCATGTTTCGTTTCCACTCCGTTAAAAAACCAATACTTTTACGGCAACCGTTACATGACAGATTATTAAACTTAATTGCTATATTGCAACAAATGTCAGTTGAGCCAAATCACATACTTTAATCTTATTATATTTACACCTATTTAGAAACCAACATAAAAACCAAAACAGCAATAAATCCAAAGCAAAAGAAATAAAAAAGAAACAAATCCCAATACATGTAAATAAATATCCAAATCTTGTTAATATTTTGAAGCCACGACCGATTTTATCCGATATAACTCCTGTCATCTCGTACGCTACGCGACACGTGATTGTGACAGCTTCACGAAAAGGCGCTGACACGTCGCATGCGGCTGTCGTCGGGTGTGCACGCGCACCGTGCGTCTAGATAGTGCAACAAGTAGCGAGGGCAGGCAACTGACTTATTTTTTAGCCTCCTAGCCTGTCGTTGCGACTCTGCAACTACAGGCTACCTGGCCACGAGTTGCCTTGGCTTTCCTGGAAATCTTTAAATAGACTCCGGACTCAGGTAGGCCGGAGTAAAGAAAACCTGCTCAGGTGGAAATTCAAAGATCACTCCGCCCGGGCGTGTAAATGTGGTGCTGTCCCTGTCCCACATACAATGCGGCACTTGATATCTTGTCCAGCGTGTCTTGTTGTTTGCATGGTACAGGAGTTGATGGACGCCACTGAAAATGCTAAGCTTGTAGCCAAATTCTGGGCTAATTTTATTTAGATGCTATCCACACGCTAAGAAGAAGAAGGAGACTGCAGGCTCCGCATGCTGCTCCGCCAGGTGTGAGGAGCTTAGAATGCAGGCTGTAATTGCGTCTAATCACCAACCTGTCGTAGTTGCATGTCGCATAGTGTGCATCATGTCTAAATCCGTCATATTATGTCATGAAAGGTCATTAAAACACTTTTTTATTCCAGACTTCAAGTTCATACCAAATGGTGTGAAAAACCATTTGTTACTGGTAGGAGGATATACGTTTTCTCAAATGAATGGCGGCAAAAATTGGTACTGCTCACAGAAGAAAACAGGCTGCAAGGCTCGGATCAAGATGGACGCTTCAAGAAATTCTATACTGGTACATTGGAATAAACACCATCATGGGCCGCGACAGTATCACCTTACTCCAGAAGGAAAATACATATTTTTTAGATAAACACTAGTGAATTGTTCATGAATTGCACTACACAGGCGCCAATATTTCAACTCAGGTTCAGAATCATTTACCTCCTGAACCCAAACAGAGTACAATCATGGGCAGTAGCGGAGAATCACTTTCACTCTTATGCGTTAAGCAATAAAGTTGAAAAGTGGTCGACCGCCAGTGTCCGCTGGTATAGACGCCAGCAGCACATCAAACTACCCGAAACTGTTAAATTTTCCCCATCAATCTTGAACCTTAAAATATAGCGATAAAGTTGAAAATCTGTTACAGATTGAAGTTTTGGGCTGGCGTCTGTACATTAATTAATACACTGGACTAGGTTATACTAGATTTCCGTTTGCGAAAATAATAATAGTTAATATATATCATAATTATTGTTCATTAATGTATGTTACATTTAGATTTTAGAGGTATACCGGTTCTACCAAATTCACAGTTGATTAAAGGCGCAGGATTAAAAGATATGTACAGCCACACACATCATTAATTCCTGCCAGTCGGGTCGGCTACAAAAAAATCAAGTTCTATAAAGTATGAAACAAGAAAATGTTCCCATCTGAAAGCCGTGGTCGTATGCCAAGGAAGTGGTTAATTTGATGTACTACACGGCATCGATGAAGTAAAAAGATTTTTTTCGTTCGTCACTTTATGTTCCAGCGGACGATCAAGACCCTTCCAACGATATCTCATTTGTCAAATTATGATAAGTAGTTTATAGGTCATGAGGGAACAAATTAACATTCGTATGTATATACATCATTCTCAAAATCAAAAAACACCGTTTGGGTTCGCCGTAGTCGGGTAACGAATGGGAATGTTTGTCCCTGCCATGTTACTGTAGAGCGTATAGATGAGTTTTTAAACGATCCGTATCAATTACTTACAAAGTTAATAAAAATAATAAGCATAAAAGAAGAATTTAGATTTACAGTATCGCATTAGGAAACCCTGTAATGATAGATGTAAGTTAGAAAACAAGAGAATAAAACAAAAACTGGGGCGGATGTATATGATAGCAACACGAATCTCCTGAGGATTATTCCTAGCAAAATTGAAGACCACCTGTACGCAGCGTATGTATTGTTGCCAGGTGTGTCCAGAAGGCATGTTCCGTGTGGTGCCGTCCGTAAAGAATAGCAACATCCTATATCTTCCCGTGGGTGTCATAAAAGGCGACAAAGGGATTTGTAGAGAATGGGCAACACCGTTCTCTATGCATTTTACCATTATACTGCGATCACAAACCCGCCTGCAAGCGTGGCATGAGTTTTTTTTTTTTACTTTAAAATATTGTATGTATAAATTATATAGTTATATTTCGTGCTGCATTTTATTTTGCTCTACCATTGTAACATATTGTAGCGTTAGTCCATTTTTGGGTAATTTCTCTCGTTTTTTAAATTAAAATTTGCAGTTGTTATTGACCATTTTACTATTTTTATATCTGTGGTGTTTTTTTTGTATTTCTACGATATTATACGTGTTCAAATGGAAGTAAAATGTTTCTGTTTTTCCTACAATACATACAAGATTCCATTTGGTAGCTTCAACCGAATTGAAATACAAAAGAGAACCATATAATTTCGGCTCAACGTGTTACTGTCA
The DNA here is from genome assembly GCA_932294355.1 of Aporophyla lueneburgensis. NCBI lineage: Eukaryota > Metazoa > Arthropoda > Insecta > Lepidoptera > Noctuidae > Aporophyla > Aporophyla lueneburgensis. The sequence goes on from OW028742.1 coordinate 6,771,563, forward strand.
AGTTATTTTTTTTTTACTTACCGACTATTGACATTATCCTGTATTTATTTTCAGAATTCACATTTGTACCAAATGCAAATAATAAGAAGAATATGTTGCTCATGCTAGATGGGTATACTTTCTCGCAGAAGAGCAGTCTTCGTATTTGGTACTGCTCCCAATCGAAGAACGGATGTAAAGCCAAGGTCCACATAGATGCTTTAGGGAAGACCATTGTGAGAGGATACAGAGTGCATACGCATGCTCCGCCACTGTACCATATCACTCCTAGTGGACAGTATGTGTTTATAAGGAACAGAACTAATTTAACTACTAATTAGTTAGTAGTTAAATTAGTACTGTTCTGTTATGATCTTAGGATCATAAACATAAAAGTGTTTTTCATGTGTATCCGTCCTGCTTTCATGTTATGTTTCGTTACACTCATAATTTGTTTGTTTAGATAATATAATCCATACTAATATTATAAATGGGAAAGTGTGTGTGTCTGTTTTTCCGTCTTTCATGGCAAAACGGAGCGACGAATTGACGTGATTTTGTAAGTGGAGGTAGTTGAAAGGATGGAGAGTGACATAGGCTACTTTTTATCTCTTTTTATCCCCCCACTTCCCTAAAATGGGAGGTGGAACGCGCTAATCTCAAGAACTACTGGTTCGAATAGAAAAAATATTTTTGAGTCGGGTAGCCTATTTATTGAGGAAAGCTATAGGCTATATAACATCACGCTACAGTCAAAAGAAGCGGAGCAGCAACAAAAAAAAATGGACCAAAACTGGCAGGCTGCGATGCGACGGGAAGGGTCAGGGAGCAAATATTTGACGCGGACGAAGTCGAGGGCAGAAGCTAGTATTTTATAGTACCTATTTATGGTAAGGTAAGAGCTCGGTAGCCCAGTGGTAACAGCCGCGATTTACGAGTTGTTGGTCGAAGTTCGAACCCAGGCACGCGTGTTATTTTGTGTAAATTATTTCATTACCACTGCTCTTAAACCGGTGAAGGAAAACTTCGTGAGGTTACATGTCCGAGACCAAAGAATTCGAAGACTTGTGATAGCTATCAACCCGCAATGGGACCGCGTGATGAATTATGGCCAACTTCTTATCGAAAGAAGACCTGTCTCGGCTGTGGGAACATTATTGGCTGATTGCCTGGATTGATTGATTGATTGATTTTTTTTTTGCTGCCTGTTTTGACTGTCCTTTCCAAAATCATTGATTAAGGACAGCCATAGGCATTACTTAGGTATAGTTACTAATATAATTTTACGTTCAATTTAAAGTTCTTTTTATGATTTTTATGAATTGTGTACTTTTCTAAGCTTTCTATGAATTAAATAAATGAATTGTTCTTTAAGTAAATTTATCGGTTGGATTTGCAATTTCAAACTCGTAGATTTAATTTTATTATTAATTTAGTTTTAATTTTATTGCTTACTTACAGCGTAATGTAATAAAGAACCACATTAGCGTAATAAATACAATTAAACATGTCATTTGTTTTATTATTTACTCTTCTTCTCTATCAAAATAAGGATATTTTACATACAATCTTTGTACTTACATATTATATAATCTGGTAAACCTTCCAGATTATATCCTCATCCCATCTGGACAGAAGAACCATCTACTTATGCTCGATGGCTTCACATTTGCTCAGATGCACAGCAAACGTCACTGGTACTGCTCCAGGAAAAAAGCTGGCTGCAAGGCCAGGATCAAGATGCACAGTGACTTGGCAACCATAATCGAAGCTGATAGGACCCACACTCATGAACCACCGGAATATTATATCGCTGCATCTGGAGAGTACGTGTTTATGAGAAAGAATAATCCGCGTCCGAAAAGTTATAATATGTTACTTAAAGGGGAAGCGCCAGGACACTGACCTGCAAATGTGAATATCTTAATGTATCGTTAAAGTATTCGCTAATTAAAAAAAATCTGATGTGTATTGCCCATCGAAAACTTCTATGTGCGTGATGTAATGTAAACCTGTAAAACCAGTTATGTGACAAAAAGTTGCAACTAAAAATTTCCTATGTGCAGAAAAATAATTAAATTTATATAAATATACGCTAAACGACACATTGATATGACATAAATTCTATCTCAATACATTATAATTCTTTTACACTTTATTATATCTATGTTTTCTCAGATTTTTTTTTTCAAGAAGCCGTCATTTTCGTTTTTCTCGATTAGTTACTTTTTACACATAGTAGATTTAAAATTTGCAACGATGATTTGCTGCTTACCTTCTGCTACCTCAGCTTAAAGGGACCCTCCCTTTAAGCTGAGGTGGCTGCCACATAGCGACCGAAAAGTATAGTCGAATGGCACTGCAATGTTATTTAAGAAAGTAGGTTGGGTGTATTTTTCTATTTTCGTAAAGTCAAACCCCAGTGCCATGGTTTTCATGACAGCCGTCTTTTAGGAAACTGCACATATGTAATAAGTGGTGTAGATTTGAAAATACGAGTAGAGTATGTTAAGAGAAACCACACATAAGTTGTGGAGACTTGAAATTAGAATATGTAAAGAGAGATAAAAGTAATAGGTAAAGGAGAAACGGGAATAAGTACCTTAGTTTTTTTTTGGAAAGTATTTCCTTATCGAACTGCGGTAGAGTTGACTGAAAGATATATTGACATAGACATAAGAAAAAAGTGTTATGCGTCCTATAAGCTACTGTCTCTTTCTATTATACAGGATAACTTTTTATCCAGTGCGCAAACTGTAACCATGAATTCAGCATATCATTCTAGACTCCCCAGCGTAGTTAAACAAAAAAAAAATCAGCGGTTCCATACATTTTGAACCCGTAGGTATTGCATTTTTATATGAAACAGCTGTTTTTTTTTTGTAAAACCGACGAAAAATTTCTGCACAAGGGGGTCTACAATGATATGCTGAATTCATGGTTACAATTTACGCACTGGATAAAAACTTATCCTGTATACGTCTGTGAATATGACTTCGAGAATCGCGTAAGGAAGTTCGTTCCTGACGGAGGTTGCCCGACCGCACAGATCTTTCTGTTCTCTCTATACCGGGAATCACGAAAACCGTGAACTCGTCCACTCTCTCTTCCGCAAAGGTGGTTTGCATGGACAGCTATAGCCATATGTATCATAAAATAGTTGTTACTAAACCACACTTCCACACTAATATTATAAATGCAAAAGTATCTATGTCTGTCTGTCTCGCTTTCCTGCTAAAACTACTGATCCGTTTTAAATAAAATTCGGTACACAGATAGTTTAGAGCCTGAGAAAGGACATAGGCTACTTTTTATCCCGGTAGTATGTTCCCGCGGGAAAATTTACGACCTCCACACGCGTGAAGCCGCTGGCAAAAGCTAGTTACAAATAAAGATTAATCGGACCATTCGATTTGAATCAAACCATAACACAATTTACCCCATAGATCGAAGAGTTGAGCGATTTTTACTGATAGCCTGCTTCGTCCCACTGCTGGACAAATATTTCTCTCTATGACTCTCGTCAAGCCATTTCTTCGGGGTCCGCCGTGACGCCTTCTGGCTGTGTCAGGTTTCTATATAGTGGTTATTTTGGCCCACAGGCCATTGCGCATATAGCAGCCTTGGCCAGCCCAGTCTTACTTCAGTTTTGTGGCTCTTTGAGCAACGTCAGTAATCTATGTTTTGGAGCGCAGTGTGGTTGCGAATATGTTCTGTCAATTCGACGCCAAGAATCATCATCATTACAGCCGTAAAACGTCCACTACTGGACATAGGCCTCCCCCAATTGGGGGTGGGGGTTTGGGGTGGGGGGTTTGCGATAATCGCCACGCTTGGCAAGCGGGTTGGCGCCAAGAATACTGCGCTCCATTCCACGTTACGTGGTGAAAAGTTTTTTGTAACATCTTCGATGAAATATTATCTTCCTTAATTATTTATATCTACAATGTTTTAAATATGTGTTTATTATTTAAATTGGGTTAATTTATGCAAAATATATTTTCATAATAAAAAATGTGATAAAAATATTTAATTAATTAGATATAAGGTTTGTGTAAAACCGATGACATTAATCAAATATTTCTGTGCAGCTATTTTCGCCTTTTATGTATACCTAATTATACTATCCTTTTATCAATTAAATTTAGCTTCTATACTATAAAATTAATATATTCTTATTAGGAGTAGTGAAAATGTGTAGTAGTAAAATAAAATAAAGCGGAATGAAATCATTTCTGTCATGAACCCTGTACTTTTATTGCTATCCTTTTCCGGTGTACTTATTTTCTTGTATCAGCAGTATGATTTTACTGTAAAAGATTGAAAAAGTGACTTACTGGCCAGAAAAATATATTTCTGTATATTGCGTTCGCCTTTAATACCTACAAAAAAAAATACTGTTTGGTTATTGTTTAAAAATATGTCAAAATTTACTCTTGTATATCATTGAAAAACAAAACATAAAGATGAATGAGTACTCTAAAATGATCACCCAAAAAGCGTAGTTAGAGACAGTCCCAAAAATACTTGAATTTTTCTCTTTTAGATTACGTCCTAATACCGACTGGTCTGAAGAACAAGATTCTTATGCTGGGAGGGTACACGTTCGCCCAAGTCAACAGCAAGAAATACTGGTACTGTTCTAAGAAGAAAATTGGCTGCAAGGCAAGAATCAAAATGGACGTCGATGAAGTTACAATAGTTGAAGCTGATAACGTGCATACTCATGATCCTCCACAATATCATGTGACAGGAAAAGGCGAATATGTATTTATTAGAACGCGTGGGAAAAATTAAGTCAACTACGGAGAAAGTTCCTGTCTAGATCACGAATATTTTTTTTTTACTTTTTATACAATTTGCAGGTCGGTGTCATGTTTTATAATAAATTATTATTAATAATAATATCTGGTGAAGCGTCAATGCTTCTACCAATATAAAAAAAAATAAATAACAATATTTTAGGATTCTCACATAGAACATAATAGTTTATCATTTCAAATTAAATATTTTAGTTTCTCAGTTGATGAATCCTCGCACCAATATTTGCTATTGCAACGACCATGTATCGAAATGTTCTTGAGTATTCTCGCAACATTGCCGATAGATGGCGTTAGCGAGGAAAAAAACGAGTCCTTTGTACGCCGCCCGTGCTCCGATTAAGCGAGCGCGCCACTCCGTCTTTAAAAATTCCATTTTTGGTGAAATCTTGAAGATATTCGTAAAATAAATAAACCTACATCTGTGCTTCATTGAGAACTTATAGTACAGTGTTGATTTTTTGGAATTTGAACCATTCTACCGGTGGATTTATCAAGATTGAGCTAGCCGGCCGGCAGCATAACCACGCCATCACAAGCACAAGAACGAGCACTGGATCTCTGGATGGTTAAGGTATGTGGTTGCGTTGCTATTTTTAATTCCTTTATATTGGTCTCACGAGGATTCATCAAATGTGAAAATTGTAGGCTCCCGCCATTACTTATATTCTTAATTTCAAATTGAGATTAGTTCCTAAAAGCAATCTCGTAGATGGTGTAAGCTATTAACACGCCCGTCACCATATTTTTGGTCCTTTCGAGTCGGATTAATGATCCCTAGTTAGGTTTTCACGTAACATTTTTGTTGAAAATCATAAATTTAGTACCGCACAACAGTTAAGTAGGTATATTTACGTATACTTTTGGTAAATATCTGCTTAAACTCCCTAGTTAGGTTTTTACGTAACATTTGGTGAAAATCATTAATTAATTACCGCACAATAGTTAGGTAGGTATATTTACGTAAACTTTGGTAAATATCTGCTTAAACAACGCTTCATAATTGACAATAGATTATACGTAATTTATTCGTAAATCTGTCAATATTGCTATATAGAATTTAACGTGATACGTATTAATTGGTAAAGTTCATTCAATGTAGGTATACTTTAAGTAAATTTCACTTTGGTAACACGAAAATAGTAGGTAGTTACCCATCATTTCGGCTTAGTTAATTTTACAGATACCTCCTCATAGTAGGTAGGTGCGCTATTATTGCAAACCGCTTGTTAATTATTTACCGCATTCCAGATTAATTATTTCGGTTACAAAATGACTGATAAACAACTAAAGCCGGAATTTGCTGACGATTCTTCATGAAAAGAAAGGATTGTTATTTAAACGCCTTAATCGATTATATGATTTATCAAAAAATATTTCGTCGTTCGATTCGAGAATGAACGAGAGTTTTATGACTGAATCGGAAACAATTGACGACATTCGAAATAAATTTGAATCTTATGTCGATCAAATTAACCACATAAACATTAGTTTGAAGCCTGGTACGAGTTCTGATTATGCTTGTTTAGAATCCTTTGAAGATTTATATATTCACGTTAAACGTATTAGGAATAAAATAAACAGTAGTCAATCTTCGTTAACACAAAGTAGTAGTAATCCAAAAACACTTTTTGGACCGCTTACAATAAAGTTGCCTCATATCGTGCTAGTACAGCTAGACCAGCACACAGACACAAACCGTACCGACCTCGCCGCCGAGGTCCGTCGTCGCGACCCCGACTTAACAGTCCCTCCCGACCCTTGCAAGAGCCAGCCCGCGATGCTGCGCCGTTAGCTTTAAATTAGTCCCTAAATAATTTAACTCAGATCCAGCCAGTCCCTTGCTGCCCCCCCTATCAGCGATTGCCTAAGCCGAGGTTCGTACCCCCCTCGGGGTAACCCTTAGAGCTTTCGCTTTAGTTTTTAAGTATAATAAGCCCCGGCTGGAGGCCTAAAAAGGTAACTTTTTAGAACTCGCCGGGCCCCAATCCGTTTAAGTAGTAACAATCTTTTCAGGATTAACTACGAGATGCCCCAAAAAAAAAAAAAAAAAAAAAAATCATATCGTGCTGCCATCTTTCGACGGGAAGACCGAAAATTGGCCGGTTTTCTATGAGTCGTTTAAATCAAATATTCACGACAATGATCAGCTGACTGACTCGCAGCGTGTGCAGTACTTGATAGGTCGGCTTACAAATAACGCATTGAAAGTTACCGCTGGCATTGTGCCTACGGGTGATACCTACAAGTTTTTATGGGATAGCTTAGTTAAAAAATACCAGGACAAGCGCTCATTAGGTACACACTATTTAAATAACATTTTAGATTTTAAAAGTTGTTCTTTTAACGCAAATAGTCTCGATTCTTTCATTGAAACATTTAGTGCATCTATTTCTGCCATGAAACAACTTGGAATTCCGGATCTTGCGGATTTTATTCTCTTGCATTGTGCTTTGAGAAAAATAGATTCACAGACTGGTCAATCGTTTGAACTTTCCATTCGCGATGTTGAAATTCCCACTACTTAATAGTTGATTAGTTTTGTTCAAGATCAGGCAAAGATATTAGCACGCTCAAACTTGTCTCATTCGAACGCGAACTCCAAAAATAATAATAATAGACCTCAGGGTTCCGCACTTCGCGAGTCACGCACGCAGACGAAATCGATTGTTGTGAGTGAATCGACTGATTTTTCCGCTCCTACCCCCGCGACCATTTCGAGTTGTGCGTACTGTAAAGATAACGCTCATTTACATTTGTATGACTGCGTTAAGTTTAAATCCGCGTTAACTCCTAGAACTAGGTTCGAGTTTATGAAATCCAAACGTGGTTGCGCGAATTGTCTGAGCACGTCACACGGTTTGAGTATTTATTTTGCAAGTCAACCTCAGTCTGTAACATATTTAAAAGACGCCATCATACGCTATTACATTTTTACAAAGAAAATAATCTGCAAACAGCTGATGGTACAACGAATTGCAATGTAGCCGTCACTTCGCCGCCCGCGTCCCCCTCGCCCCGCGCTGCGTCTTCGCCCCGGTACCCGCCGCGTTGCCGCGCTCTTATTCTCATTGCGATAAGGTCGATATTCCTGTGATGGTGTATGATTCGTGTGATACTACACAAACGTCTCCGACACATAATACAGCCATCTTATTAGCAGCTGAGACGAAGAATAGGGCCGCAATTCTGTTATCAACCGCTCCGGTTTATGCACGAGCTAATAATAATAGTTCGGGTCATAAAACAATTGTGAGGTGCTTACTCGACAATGGTTCGCAAAACAATTTAATAACTACAGCTTGTTGTAGAAAACTATATCGCAACCGATAATAGGTTATGTAAACCTAGATATCGAGTCTCGCGTAGACCCGCTTCAAAAGTAAGTACCAATATAAAAAAATTAAATAACAATGTTTTAGGATTCTCACATAGAACATAATAGTTTATCATTTCAAATTAAATATTTTAGTTTCTCAGTTGATGAATCCTCGCACCAATATTTGCTATTGCAACGACCATGTATCGAAACGTTTTTGAGTATTCTCGCAACATTGTCGATAGATGGCGTTAGCGAGAAAAAAAAACGAGTCCTATGTACGCCGCCCGTGCTCCGATTAAGCGAGCGCGTCACTCCGTCTTTAAAAATTCAATTTTTGGTGAAATCTTGAAGATATTCGTTAAATAAATAAACCTACATCTGTGCTTCATTGAGAACTTATAGTGCAGTGTTGATTTTTTGGAATTTGAACCATTCTACCGGTGGATTTATCAAGATTGAGCTAGCCGGCCGGCAGTATAACCACGCCATCACAAGCACAAGAACGAGCACTGGATCTCTGGATGGTTAAGGTATGTGGTTGCGTTGCTATTTTTAGTTCCTTTATATTGGTCTCACGAGGATTCATCAAATGTGGAAATTTTAGGCTCCCGCCATTACTTATATTCTTAATTTCAAATTGAGATTAGTTCCTAAAAGCAATCTCGTAGAAGGTGTAAGCTATTAACACGCCCATCACCAATATCTTTAGACAACCAACACAACGTTATCTGATCCCCAACTAGGCAGAGCTATGGCAACCAGACAACTGATAAACACACTTATATATTTCTAAATACATACATAATATAGATAAATTACACCCAGACACAGAACAAATGATTGTGCTCATCACACAAAGGTTTGTCCTGGTCGGGAATCGAACCCACGACCTTAGTCTTGGCAGTCAGGGTCACTAACCACTAGACTAACAGGCCAGTCAAGTATGCTGATTGAAATGTGATTCGTTGCCGTAACACGTGTGTATTTACAAAATTAATCAAAAACTGAATTTCGTGGTTGACCCTGAAGCTCTCACCTTAGGCTAGGGTTTCACAACACTTGACGCCGCGTAGCGTCTACAATATACTGTCGAATGACGTCACTGAAACCTAGGTGCCTAATTTTAACGACAGCCACCACTGCGGCATTTACTTGGCGGCCACCCTTTGTCTTCAAAAACCAAAGATAAGAACTGACTTTAACGATGCCTTATATATTTTACCTGTGGAATAAAACTGAATTATTAAAATATTTTTATAAGAGAAAATAAAAACAAAAATTCAAAAATCGTTAGTCATAGAAAAAACAGCCAGAGTGAAGTAGTTGAAAGATTGTAAACATGGCATGATCCATGCTAGAAGTCCAAAAAGTATATCGCATTGCTGTGAACCTAATTGCAGCTCGTATTATTTTGCGTCTCTTTCTATTTTTGTATGCAAGTGTAAGATAGCATTAGTTTAAGTTATATTTTGTTTTTGTAAGTATAGAATCATGGCCATTGTGTAGTATTATTATCATATATTTATTTCTAATTGTATTCAGGATGTTACTTGTTTTTCAAATTATTTTCCTAATGATTTTGCATAAACTCTATTGTCAAGATTCAGTTTTAGATGGGTTTATGTTTTTTTTGAAAGAAATGTATTGGACACTAGTATTCCATTTTGATAACAAGAAAATTATGTTATAGTATCTTGGTTATTCTTTCCTTTTTGCATTTCTTCCATAATCACTTCTCATTCTTCTTCATCTTCTCGTCTAGATGACTCAGTACCTCACCATCATCCTCATCGTCATCATTGGCAGCCTTGTTCCACCCCATATTGAATATAGACCGCCTTCCCTATGTATCCAGTACGTAGCGGCCTGTATTTATTATTTACATTCTATTAAAAAAAGACATGTGACCAGTCCAATTCCAAAAATTCTGTAGAGATAGTTCCAAAAATATTATGGATTATATTTCAGATTATATTCTTATACCAAGTGGACACAAAAATAAGCTGCTAATGCTTGGGGGGTACACGTTCGCCCAAGTCCACGGCACGAGACGCTGGTATTGTTCTAAGAAGAATACCGGCTGCAAGGCAAGAATCAAAATGGACGTCGATGAAGTTACAATAGTTGAAGCTAATAACGTGCATACTCATGATCCTCCACAATATCATGTAACAGGAAACGGCGAATATATATATCTTAGATCGCGTGGGAAAACTTAAGTCACCTACGGTGAAAGTTCCAGTACCTATAGACCACGAATATTTTTTGTACCTTTTATGCAATTTGTAGGTCAGTGTTAGGTTGAAAAATTATATTATTGTATCTTGGTTATTCTTTCCGTCTTGCATTTCTTCCATCATCACTTCTCATTCATCTTCTTCTCGTCCCGATGAGTCAGTACGTCACCATCATCATCATCATTGGCAGCCTTTTTCCACCCGCACTGAGTAAAGACCGCCTTCTTTATGTCGCAAAGATCATACAGTGCCCTTCCAGTCCAGTTTAACAATGCGTTCAGGATGTTGTTGGGTCTCCCCCGTTGCTGCAGCGCCTCGACAATGTTTGCGAAGACGCGCGTAGACTGTTTTTATGCAACAATGCGCAAGAGAGGCACCAAGTTGGTTCGGCGAGTGCGGGGGAGATCTAACAGCATGTTGGCGGCGCTCGTGGTAAGGGTCGATTGCGCCTACATCATTGCTGTAGGTTACACATTGAGGGCAGGTAATGTGGTAACACTGCAGTATGTTCTGTACCTTTTTTTTTGTTTTAATAATTTCTATATTTATCTGTATTTATATTTGATTATTTAATATTTGAATCTTTAGTGTGTGTTAATATTGAACTTAATGAGTCTGTGTTATTTGAAAATAAATGATTATGTACCCAGTACGCAGCGACCTGATTTATTAACTACATCCCATTAAAAAAAAAAAAACGTCAACAGTCCAACTCCAAATCTGTAGAGATACTTCCAAAAAATATTATGGATATTTCTATTTCAGATTACATCCTTATACCAACAGGTCTGAAGAATAAGATTCTTATGCTGGGTGGGTACACGTTCGCCCAAGTCCATAGCAAGAGGCGTTGGTACTGTTCTAAGAAGAAGATCGGCTGCAAGGCAAGAATTAAAATGGACGTCGATGAAGTTACAATAGTTGAAGCTGATAACGTGCATACTCATGATCCTCCACAATATCATGTAACAGGAAAAGGCGAATATGTATTTATTAGAACGCGTGGGAAAAATTAAGTCAACTACGGAGAAAGTTCCTGTCTAGATCACGAATATTTTTTTTTTACTTTTTATACAATTTGCAGGTCGGTGTCATGTTTTATAATAAATTATTATTAATAATAATATCTGGTGAAGCGTCAATGCTTTTACCAATATAAAAAAATAATTAAATAACAATATTTTAGGATTCTCACATAGATCATAATAGTTTATCATTTCAAATTAAATATTGTAGTTTCTCAGTTGATGAATCCTCGCACCAATATTTGCTATTGCAACGACCATGTATCGAAACGTTCTTGAGTATTCTCGCAACATTGCCGATAGATGGCGTTAGCGAGGAAAAAAAACGAGTCCTATGTACGCCGCCCGTGCTCCGATTAAGCGAGCGCGCCACTCCGTCTTCAAAAATTCCATTTTTGGTGAAATCTTGAAGATATTCGTAAAATAAATAGACCTACATCTGTGCTTCATTGAGAACTTATAGTGCAGTGTTGATTTTTCGGAATTTGAACCATTCTACCGGTGGATTTATCAAGATTGAGCTAGCCGGCCGGCAGCATAACCACGCCATCACAAGCACAAGAACGAGCACTGGATCTCTGGATGGTTAAGGTATGTGGTTGCGTTGCTATTTTTAATTCCTTTATATTGGTCTCACGAGGATTCATCAAATGTGAAAATTGTAGGCTCCCGCCATTACTTATATTCTTAATTTCAAATTGAGATTAGTTCCTAAAAGCAATCTCGTAGATGGTGTAAGCTATTAACACGCCCGTCACCATATTTTTGGTCCTTTCGAGTCGGATTAATGATCCCTAGTTAGGTTTTCACGTAACATTTTTGTTGAAAATCATAAATTTAGTACCGCACAACAGTTAAGTAGGTATATTTACGTATACTTTTGGTAAATATCTGCTTAAACTCCCTAGTTAGGTTTTTACGTAACATTTGGTGAAAATCATAAATTAATTACCGCACAACAGTTAGGTAGGTATATTTACGTAAACTTTGGTAAATATCTGCTTAAACAACGCTTCATAATTGACAATAGATTATACGTAATTTATTCGTAAATCTGTCAATATTGCTATATAGAATTTAACGTGATACGTATTAATTGGTAAAGTTCATTCAATGTAGGTATACTTTAAGTAAATTTCACTTTGGTAACACGTAAAATAGTAGGTAGTTACCCATCATTCCGGCTTAGTTAATTTTACAGATACCTCCTCATAGTAGGTAGGTGCGCTATTATTGCAAACCGCTTGTTAATTATTTACCGCATTCCAGATTAATTATTTCGGTTACAAAATGACTGATAAACAACTAAAGCCGGAATTTGCTGACGATTCTTCATGAAAAGAAAGGATTGTTATTTAAACGCCTTAATCGATTATATGGTTTATCAAAAAATATTTCGTCGTTCGATTCGAGAATGAACGAGAGTTTTATGACTGAATCGGAAACAATTGACGACATTCGAAATAAATTTGAATCTTATGTCGATCAAATTAACCACATAAACATTAGTTTGAAGCCTGGTACGAGTTCTGATTATGCTTGTTTAGAATCCTTTGAAGATTTATATATTCACGTTAAACGTATTAGGAATAAAATAAACAGTAGTCAATCTTCGTTAACACAAAGTAGTAGTAATCCAAAAACACTTTTTGAACCGCTTACAATAAAGTTGCCTCATATCGTGCTGCCATCTTTCGACGGGAAGACCAAAAATTGGCCAGTTTTCTATGAGTCGTTTAAATCAAATATTCACGACAATGATCAGCTGACTGACTCGCAGCGTGTGCAGTACTTGATAGGTCGGCTTACAAATAACGCATTGAAAGTTACCGCTGGCATTGTGCCTACGGGTGATACCTACAAGTTCTTATGGGACAGCTTAGTTAAAAAATACCAGGACAAGCGCTCATTAGGTACACACTATTTAAATAACATTTTAGATTTTAAAAGTTGTTCTTTTAACGCAAATAGTCTCGATTCTTTCATTGAAACATTTAGTGCATCTATTTCTGCCATGAAACAACTTGGAATTCCGGATCTTGCGGATTTTATTCTCTTGCATTGTGCTATGAGAAAAATAGATTCACAGACTGGTCAATCGTTTGAACTTTCCATTCGCGATTTTGAAATTCCCACTACTAAATAGTTGATTAGTTTTGTTCAAGATCAGGCAAAGATATTAGCACGCTCAAACTTGTCTCATTCGAACGCGAACTCCAAAAATAATAATAATAGACCTCAGGGTTCCGCACTTCGCGAGTCATGCACGCAGACGAAATCGATTGTTGTGAGTGAATCGACTGATTTTTCCACTCCTACCCCCGCGACCATTTCGAGTTGTGCGTACTGTAAAGATAACGCTCATTTACATTTGTATGACTGCGTTAAGTTTAAATCCGCGTTAACTCCTAGAACTAGGTTCGAGTTTATGAAATCCAAACGTGGTTGCGCGAATTGTCTGAGCACGTCACACGGTTTGAGTAATTGCAAGTCAACCTCAGTCTGTAACATATGTAAAAGACGCCATCATACGCTATTACATTTTTACAAAGAAAATAATCCGCAAACAGCTGATGGTACAACGAATTGAAATGTAGCCGTCACTTCGCCGCCCGCGTCCCCCTCGCCCCGCGCTGCGTCTTCGCCCCGGTACCCTGCCGCGTTGCCGCGCTCTTATTCTCATTGCGATAAAGTCGATATTCCTGTGACTGTGTATGATTCGTGTGATACTACACAAACGTCTCCGACACATAATACAGCCATCTTATTAGCAGCTGAGACGAACACTAGGGCCGCAATTCTGTTATCAACCGCTCCGGTTTATGCACGAGCTAATAATAATAGTTCGGGTCATAAAACAATTGTGAGGTGCTTACTCGACAATGGTTCGCAAAACAATTTAATAACTACAGCTTGTTGTAGAAAACTATATCGCAACCGATAATAGGTTATGTAAACCTAGATATCGAGTCTCGCGTATACCCGCTTCAAAAGTACCAATATAAAAAAAAATAAATAACAATATTTTAGGATTCTCACATAGAACATAATAGTTTCTCTGAGAAACTAAAAGATTTAATTTCAAATTAAATCTTTTAGTTTCTCAGTTGATGAATCCTCGCACCAATATTTGCTATTGCAACGACCATGTATCGAAACGTTCTTGAGTATTCTCGCAACATTGTCGATAGATGGCGTTAGCGAGGAAAAAAACGAGTCCTATGTACGCCGCCCGTGCTCCGATTAAGCGATCGCGTCACTCCGTCTTTAAAAATTCCATTTTTGGTGAAATCTTGAAGATATTCGTAAAATAAATAAACCTACATCTGTGCTTCATTGAGAACTTATAGTGCAGTGTTGATTTTTTGGAATTTGAACCATTCTACCGGTGGATTTATCAAGATTGAGCTAGCCGGCCGGCAGCATAACCACGCCATCACAAGCACAAGAACGAGCACTGGATCTCTGGATGGTTAAGGTATGTTGGTTGCTTTGCTATTTTTAATTCCTTTATATTGGTCTCACGAGGATTCATCAAATGTGGAAATTTTAGGCTCCCGCCATTACTTATATTCTTAATTTCAAATTGAGATTAGTTCCTAAAAGCAATCTCGTAGAAGGTGTAAGCTATTAACACGCCCATCACCAATATCTTTAGACAACCAACACAACGTTATCTGATCCCAACCTAGGCAGAGCCTGTACTATGGCAACCAGATAACTGATAAACAGACTTATATATTTCTAAATACATACATAATATAGATAAATTACACCCAGACACAGAACAAATGATTGTGCTCATCACACAAAGGTTTGTCCTGGTCGGGAATCGAACCCACGACCTTAGTCTTGGCAGTCAGGGTCACTAACCACTAGACTAACAGGCCAGTCAAGTATGCTGATTGAAATGTGATTCGTTGCCGTAACACGTGTGTATTTACAAAATTAATCAAAATAGTATATTTCATTACAAGTGCGGAAAGGCTGTCATTGCAAAGAGTTCCGACAAATGTCTACCCGAGCCGAGGCGCAGCCGAAGGCGAGGGTTGACAGTCGGAACAAGTTGCAATGACGGTTCCGCAGGTGTACTGAACGACTATTTTTAATACAGTTGCGAAAAAATGAAGCAATTTAATAAAATAATAAAAACACAATAAACTCAACTAACTAATCATTTATTTCTTATAAAAGTTATAGTACACATGTACATTGATATTGGTACAGTTTTTTAAAGTAACTGGGGAAGTTTTAGTTTGCATATTTACTGTTTGAGACAAACTATTATTAATTTCGTATGATTGTTCATGTATATTTGTCATACAATGGCGTTTGCTAGTTGATGGAATTGGATCTGATGAATTATCATTATCAACGAAGGTAGATGGACGAACGTTCTCTTCAACATGTGAAGAAGACGGACTGGACCTTAAATTAATGGATTGTGTGATTTTTTCCCAGTTTCTAGTTTGTTGTTTAATGAATTACCAATATAGCTTTCTGCAACTTTGTCTGATTTCCAACCTCCTAGTCGCTTTAAGGACGTCAAATTGGCTCCTGAATCTGCCAATAATGTAGCAGAGGTCCTTCAACAACAAAGCTTCTCGGTATCTTATTTTTTGTGTTCGGAATCTTGATTAGTAGCATTTTTCCATGGGCTTCAATATCTTTTAAAGTAATATTGGCTAACTCCTCTCTGCGGCAAGCTCCAACAACGCCAAAAATCAGAGCAACCTACAAAAAAAGGGATTTGATTAATATTTTTTTAAATAATGTTTTGACTGTATTTTGCGATTTCGTAAACTGAATACTAAAGAAAAATATAAGTACTTATTAATAAATTACCTTTGTGGCTAAATAACGATCATCGGGAGCTTCGTTCAAAAACCTTTCCACTTCATTGGATGTTAATATTTTCGACTTTTTACTTGTAAAACCGTCTGATTGTCGTTTTAAGAAAGCATTTAATTTTGGGTATTCACTTATATCCACGTTGTTCCTTATTTTCAGCATACTTTTTATCATTGAAAATCTCGACCATAACGTAGACGGTTTTAATTTTGCTGAGAGTTCGGAGAAGTATGCCAACATAACATTTTCTGAAAAACTATTTGCTTTTTTCTCTTCTCTCCACGCAATAAATTCGTCGTATGTAGATATGTAACGACTTTTTGACTTTTCCGGTAAAATGTTCTCCGAAGCATTTTGTGCAATTATACTGAGTTCCGGTGGTGTTAATTCAATAAAAATAGGGTCGAAATTACTCATTTTGTGCAACAAACAACTAAACTCGCAAAGAAAATTTCTGGAAAATGGCGCCAACCGTATAACATAAGCAGAGTTTTTTTTTCACCCATTTTGGTAGGCAAAGGGAACTATCCATACAGCTTAGTCTTCAGTAGATTTTTTTTATTGATATGAAATGAAAATGAGATGAAATGAAATGAAACCTAACCTAACTCATTCAATTAAATCATTAAATCTGATATTGAAATAAATTAGTAGCTTCTTTTTAGAAATATACGTATTTGTATGAATCACAAAAACTCTTTAGTAAAAACTTCATGGTTGGTTTTTCTTTTTAATAGACATTATTTTGACAGTTGGGAAAGAGAACGCACGAGTTCGGGAAAGGTAAAAAAAAAGCACTAGTATGTAATAGCCCACATCCCGAACGCTATACGTCCCTGCAATACACCACTTTTTGAGCAACTGTATTAAAAACTGAATTTCGTGGTTGACCCTGAAGCTCTCACCTTAGGCTAGGGTTTCACAACACTTGACGCCGCGTAGCGTCTACAATATACTGTCGAATGACGTCACTGAAACCTAGGTGCCTAATTTTAACGACAGCCACCACTGCGGCATTTACTTGGCGGCCACCCTTTGTCTTCAAAAACCAAAGATAAGAACTGACTTTAACGATGCCTTATATATTTTACCTGTGGAATAAAACTGAATTATTAAAATATTTTTATATGAGAAAAAAAAACAAAAATTCAAAAATCGTTAGTCATAGAAAAAACAGCCAGAGTGAAGTAGTTGAAAGATTTTAAACATCGCACGATCCATGCTAGAAGTCCAAAAAATATATCGCATTGCTGTGAACCTAATTGCAGCTCGTATTATTTTGCGTCTCTTTCTATTTTTGTATGCAAGTGTAAGATAGCATTAGTTTAAGTTATATTTTGTTTTTGTTATTATAGAATCATGGCCATTGTGTAGTATTATTATCATATATTTATTTCTAATTGTATTCAGGATGTTACTTGTTTTTCAAATTATTTTCCTAATGATTTTGCATAAACTCTATTGTCAACATTCAGTTTTAGATGGGCTTATGTTTTTTTTGAAAGAAATGTATTGGACACTAGTATTCCATTTTGATAACAAGAAAATTATATTATAGTATCTTGGTTATTCTTTCCTTTTTGCATTTCTTCCATAATCACTTCTCATTCTTCTTCATCTTCTCGTCTAGATGACTCAGTACCTCATCATCATCCTCATCGTCATCATTGGCAGCCTTGTTCCACCCCATATTGAATATAGACCGCCTTCCCTATGTATCCAGTACGTAGCGGCCTGTATTTATTATTTACATTCTATTAAAAAAAGACATGTGACCAGTCCAATTCCAAAAATTCTGTAGAGATAGTTCCAAAAATATTATGGATTATATTTCAGATTATATTCTTATACCAAGTGGACACAAAAATAAGCTGCTAATGCTTGGGGGGTACACGTTCGCCCAAGTCCACGGCACGAGACGCTGGTATTGTTCTAAGAAGAATACCGGCTGCAAGGCAAGAATCAAAATGGACGTCGATGAAGTTACAATAGTTGAAGCTAATAACGTGCATACTCATGATCCTCCACAATATCATGTAACAGGAAACGGCGAATATATATATCTTAGATCGCGTGGGAAAACTTAAGTCACCTACGGTGAAAGTTCCAGTACCTATAGACCACGAATATTTTTTGTACCTTTTATGCAATTTGTAGGTCAGTGTTAGGTTGAAAAATTATATTATTGTATCTTGGTTATTCTTTCCGTCTTGCATTTCTTCCATCATCACTTCTCATTCTTCTTCTTCTCGTCCCGATGAGTCAGTACGTCAACATCTTCATCATCATTGGCAGCCTTTTTCCACCCGCACTGAGTAAAGACCGCCTTCTTTATGTCGCAAAGATCATACAGTGCCCTTCCAGTCCAGTTTAAAAATGCGTTCAGGATGTTGTTGGGTCTCCCCGGTTGCTGCAGCGCCTCGACAATGTTTGCGAAGACGCGCGTAGACTGTTTTTATGCAACAATGCGCAAGAGAGGCACCAAGTTGGTTCGGCGAGTGCGGGGGAGATCTAACAGCATGTTGGCGGCGCTCGTGGTAAGGGTCGATTGCGCCTACATCATTGCTGTAGGTTACACATTGAGGGCAGGTAATGTGGCAACACTGCAGTATGTTCTGTACCTTTTTTTTGTTTTAATAATTTCTATATTTATCTGTATTTATATTTGATTATTTAATATTTGAATCTTTAGTGTGTGTTAATATTGAACTTAATGAGTCTGTGTTATTTGAAAATAAATGATTATGTACCCAGTACGCAGCGGCCTGATTTATTAACTACATCCTATTAAAAAAAAAACATGTCAACAGTCCAACTCCAAATCTGTAGAGATACTTCCAAAAAATATTATGGATATTTCTATTTCAGATTACATCCTTATACCGACAGGTCTGAAGAATAAGATTCTTATGCTGGGTGGGTACACGTTCGCCCAAGTCCATAGCAAGAGGCGTTGGTACTGTTCTAAGAAGAAGATCGGCTGCAAGGCAAGAATTAAAATGGACGTCGATGAAGTTACAATAGTTCAAGCTGATAACGTGCATACTCATGATCCTCCGCAATATCATGTGACAGCGGATGGCGAATATATATTTCTTAGATCTCGTGTGAAAAATTAAGTCACTTATGGTGAATTCTCCAGTGTAGGCCGCGTAATTTTGATCAACATGCAGCCGGCCACTGACCTGCAAATTGTAAAAAACGTAATAATTTCGCGGAGGCGAAAGAAAACACGTCCGGTCAAGACAAGCGTTTGTTAACAACTACTTAAGTACATTTATCTACTTCACCTCCGGAGGTGATAGAAATAAAATGAAAATTAAAGACAACCAAAGCAAAGATACTTTTTCTTAAAACTTACTTACAAAAATTTTTTTCTTCTATCTTTATGTATTACATCTACCTTACCCTTTTTAATTATCTTTACATTCACGCCTAAATCTTCCAAAACTTCAAATGGTCCATCAAAAACACTACTTAGTCTAATTTACGAGCGCATTCGTTCTTAACTAAAATAAAATCATTTTTCTTATAAAATACAGGTTTACATGACATTTGTCTTTTGTTTTCTCCCTGTTAAAATAAAATTATTCACGAATATTTTGGCTACAGTTACCGTTTCCTTATTGGGTAACGGATATACCTCTATGTATTTTGTCAACTCGCATTGTACGGTTAAAATGTAACAATATCCTGACACATCTCTCATTTACTTATAAATTTTCGAATATCTAATCCTGGCCTGTTATATTTTCTCTTAATGTTATTTGCCATTCTATTCATACCTGCATGACCACTGGTGGGTAATAAATGATAGTTATTCAAAATAAACTTTTTTTCCTTCTCGTCATATAATCTTTCAGGCAGGCATTTATCTACTTCATCACCTTAAGCTAAGGTTTCCTAAGACTCCCCCGGCGGGCGCCGCCGGGTTCGGGGGGTTTTTTTTTTTCAGGATGAGAAATCATCAAATGACTTCTCCCGCTCTGGGCGTAGCGGGAGGGCGTGTCAGACTTTTACTGACTAAAACCCACCCGTGTTCCATCAGTTGCCCATGTGCCAGGGTCACGGTATCTCTTTCAAACAATCACGCGACCCCGGCAAACAATCACGCGACCCCGGCAACAATCACGCGACCCCGGCATTCGGGGGGGTCTTGGATCGCTGTCGAGTCTACCATGAAGCATTGGTAATGATTGCTGAATTAGATCACTTCCTTGATGTATTCAAGTCTTGAACCGTGTGGTGCCGGACGTAAAGAATAGCACCATCCCATTTCTTCCCGTGGGTGTCGTAAGAGGCAACTAAGGGACTAAAGAATGGGCAGCAGCGTTCTATATGCATTTTACCACCATATATGCGATCGCCAACCTGCATGCCAAGCGTGGCGATTATGAACCCTCTAAAACCCTTCAAATTGGGAGAGGCCTACATCCACGTCCTTTGGCTGAAATGATGATCATGATTAAGTCTTGATACTTTTATTTAGCGTGCATCAGAATGGTTGATTAGACGGTAACAGCTATCAGAATTACGTCGCTAGTTATGGTCTTTGGGACACGTGACATTGACTAAAACCTGTGTTGTCATGTGTCCTGGAACCTATATCTCAGTCGTTCAAAACACCAGACTTGGCAGCAATATCAAGTGTTCGGTTCTTTCAGAAGAAGGCCTAGTCCTGGAAGAAGACCATCCATTCAAACATGGGATGATTTCCTGGTGAGTCAGGCGTTTTTAAACCACAAATCCTCATGTGTCGATCTCAGGGAGACCTTATACTCTGGGTTTATTGCATTCCTCTCGATAATACCTTGTGTAATCTATACTATTATCTATACTATATATAATATTATAAAGCTGAAGAGTTTGTTTGTTTGTTTGATTGAACGCGCTAATCTCAGGAACTGCTGGTCCGAATTTAAAAATTCTTTTTGTGTTGGGTAGCCAAGTTATCGAGAAAGACTATAGGCTATATAAGTAACATCGCGCTACAACTAAGAGGAGCGGAGCAGTAATGAAAAATGTTGCAAAAACGGGGAAAGTTGCACGGGTAGGTGGTTCGGCGCGATGGGAAGGGTCGGGGGAACAAGAAATTTAACGCGGATGAAGTCGCGGGAAGAAGCTAGTAATACAATAATGATATGAAAACGCGCGCGATACTTCACACAGTGGCGACCTGTCGCGCCGCGACACGGTCGTAGTAATTGTTTTACGGATATAAATTGCTGATTCGCACGTGACCGTCGCGTTGGGCTAGTCTGAACCTGCCTTTATTCATATGACCACGTTCCCACAGACGTGAGAAAATCGCCGCGGGATTTTTATGTATCGGATTTTCTACTTTTGGTGTTGAATCGAGCATTAAGAATTCATCAGAGTACAGCACGAGTGAATCTCAAAATACACTGTTTGATTTTCAAATCTCCGTGCTAAGCTGTGCGTTGAAAATCCGGTGCGAGAAAAAATAATAATAAATAAATATCATAGGACAAACCAACACTTCGTTATCTGATCCCAAACTAGGCAGAGCTTGTTTAGTACAAGCTCTGCCTAGTTTGGGATCAGATACTCACAACAGCAACCAGACAACTGATAAATATACTTATATATTTCTAAATACACACATATTTTACATAAATTACACCCAGACACAGAACAAATGATTGTGCTCATCACACAAAGCTTTGTCCTGGGTGGGAATCGAATTCACGACTTCAGTCTTAGCAGTCAGGGTCACTAACCACGAGACTAACAGGCCAGTCAACTCCCAGAAAAAATCCCGCCGTGATCTTGCTAAGTCCGTGGGTACCAGGCTATTGTATTCAAAATAATTGAAGTTCGTTTGATGATGATTTTGTACAGACTACTATTGATAATAATTAGTATTTTATTTTGGGCTTAGGTGTTTATTTTCTTTATTGAGCTCTTTTCTCTGTGAGAAGCACAAGTAAATTTTATATACACATAGTGACTCTTTTCTAGATGCTTTTCTTCCATCTTCCTTTATTTTTAAACAATTATTTGTTAGAGATTTAAATGAGAAAATTGCTTTCAATATTGAAGAACATACAATATTTAAAGCACTTTTTTATTTTGTCTTTTTGTACTAATGAGATATTCATATATTTAACTACCTACATTTTTTTTTCTTAAAAACCTTATTTTGTGTTCTAGAGATACAATTTATACAATTGTCTGGCGGCAAGTCGGCGGTTATGTACCAAAACCATACGTATTCGTTTAACGATAAAAGGAAGCGATATCTAAGGTGCTCCAGGCGGCAGTCAGGGCAGTGTGGAGCAAACCTGATCCTGGATAAAGGTGGGAGGGTGGTGCTACCTGAGTCCAAAACCAATCACAACCACCCAGCGCCAAGATATCACACCACGGCCGATGGACGCCATGTTAGAATTTAAAAGTAGACTTTACTTATGATAGTGTAGGTATAGTGGAATTTGTAAATGCTTTACGCGGGTATGCATCGAATAGTAACCTGAAATTAGTGGCAGCGTCCATACTCCCCTAATTTGTACCACAAAGAAGATTTTTTTAACAACTGTACAACTGATGCCATTTTGGCCGAATGTAAAATTTTCATGACGCATATAAATATAACTATAATACAAAAAGACTGATATAGTAAATGTAAAATCATTTTGATTGGATTTCACAGACCTAGTGATACGAATTTGCGTGACTTTGGGTGTTTAATTATGTACCTATGTTTAAACTAAAATAAATTTAAAATAAAACTTGTGATTAATCTTCAAGACAAAACAAAATAGTTTTTCAAAAAGAGAAGCTATAGCAATATGTCCGTTGTTAAATTATATCAAAAAATAAATATACTTGAAATCCCCACAGTTAGCCCTTTCATTTGATATGTCACGTGGTACAGTGTGCACTAATATTTAAAAAGCAAACACTTTTTATTTTATATATAATATATATCTTTAAAGATATCTTCTCTTTAAAAAAAATATATAAAATAAAAAGAAATAGGATTTTATTGTAGGCATTATGGGTATAATATCAAAAATTGACAGTAAAATAAAATAAAATCAAATCATAATCAAAATTAGAATCAAAATTAAAATTTGAAATCAAAATAAAAAATCATAATTGACATCAGAGAGATTTTTGTTCATCAGTATTTTCTAGCTTCAAACTTAATCTTGTTTGTTTTAGAAAAAATGCCATTAACACCAGCTGAACGACAGCGCAATTATAGAGAGCGCATGAAAGCGAATAGGCCTGAAATATGGAAAACAATGAAGAAAAAAGCAGCCGAAGATGGAAGAAAAAAGTATATAAAAATTTCACAATTGTCAGAAACAGAAAAACAACAAAGACGAAAAAAATGGCGGAAAATGAAACAAAAAAAATAACTTTAAATATAAATTATATATTTATTTATTAGCAAAAGAACATTTGACACAAGTTTGGATACACATATTTGTTAAGTACGGTCAAAAATAAATATATAAATAAAGTTATTTTTATATAAAAGGCATTATTATTGTTATTTTCATTAATACATACATGAGACAATATGAATGCTGCCTTACTATTCATATCTGTTATGTAACAGAAAAAAGGGACAGATAAAATAACGTATATGAATTCATTGCACGTGTCTAACCTAAACATCTATTTATTTCCACATCAATTCAAATGGTATACGAATATGCTATATCTGTAGCAAATATAGCAAAGCCATTTCATAGTGTGATTAATAAAACAATAAGTACTTACCGCTATTTACGAAACGATCCGAAAAACGGTATTGAACAAAATGGCCGTGCAATTATTCTTACGTCACGTAGTATGAAAGCTTTTGAACTAATGTTGCCCGTATAGCACATTTCTTTAGTGCCATGGGAATTAATGTAAATAATAGCATAACAGAGAAGAACAGAGACAATCGTTCTAAATTATATTTTAAAACAAATATATATAATTTAAATTATATTTAGCGAAATGATACAGTTTAAACAAGGTTCCCTCAAGAATTATAGCTCTTCTGTAAAATTGAGAAAATGTAGATACGTTCATCTGACTTCTATTCTATTCAATTTTTTACTATGGCAAACAAAGCCGATGTCGACTATTCTGCCAATGTATATAGTGATTTGAGATAGCATGTGTGCGTGCTTAAATAAAATAAAGAAAAATAACGATTATAATCTTCGATGATACAGTTGGGCTTAATGTTGATCTTGTGGGTTTAGTACTGGACTGAAACAAACAAAAAAAAAAGAAGAAAATTACATAAATAATATAATTGTTAGAACAATTCATCTGACTTAAGACTGCGAAATAGTCAGCTAGTGACGGTACTGGAGACGATATGTCAAATAATATCCACGGGAAATTAAGTGACGTGTGTTTGGTCGCTGCAAATGTGGTTTAATATATATTTGTCTTTATCTTTAAATGTAGCTCTTTAGGCTTATGTTCCAATCAGTACACTAGTATTTGGAATGTTGACTTTGTAATTTTCCTTAGTAATCGATACATACGCAGTTTTGACACACCAAGATTGTTCATATTCCATCATCTTCTGTAACTAGGCAATAGAACAGCGCAATTTCTTACAGTACTTGCAGCAATGCATTTAGATTGTAGACAACTTTATTCAAAGTAAAATATAATTAAATAAATATAATAGGTCTTTACCTATGAAAATGCCGTTTTGTATGAAAAAAATTAAACTAATTTTTTTCATGTATTTTTTATTTTTGTTAATCGAAATAACCACCCATGCAATCAATGCATCTTTGCCAACGCAGTGGCAATTTATTGATGCCCTTCTTAAAAAAATCAGCTGGACGGGAGGCAATAAATTCTTCAAAGGCATTTTGTACTGCCTCTCGGGTATTGAATTTTTTTCCCGCCAAGAAGTTATCCAAATTCTGGAAAAAGTAGTAGTCTGTAGGCGCAAGGTCTGGTGAGTAGGGCGGATGACGGAGAGCTTCCAACCCCAGTTCTTGCAACTTGGAGACCGTCTGCTGTGCAGTATGAGGTCGCACGTTGTCGTGCAGGAGCAGCGGAGACTAGCGATTGACCAATTCTGGTTGTAGATGTGCCAGCTTCTCCATCATTGAGTTCAGTTCTTCACAGTACACATCTGCAGTAATGCTCATCCCATTTGGTAAGAAGCTGTGATGAATCACACCGGCGCTAGACCACCAAACAGTGACCATCACTTTTTTAGGGGTAAGTTTTCGTTTAGAGCATTGTTTAGGTGCTGAACCAGGATCAACCGTTATTATAAATTGTTAATTCTTAGTTAAGTTTTTTTTGTTGTACTCTGAGAGCGAAATAAATGATTATGATTATGATTATCCAACCAACTTGCTGATCGCTTGCGGTTATCAAACAGAATTCGGTTCAAAATTCCTTCATTTGTGTGTCTGTTGAGCAGTGCAAGGCACGTCTCGACGCGTACTTCGCGCTGGCGATCATTGAGTTCGTGGGGAACTCATTTGTCAAGCTTTTTTACCTTGCCAATTTGACGCAAATGGACCAATATTGTTTTGACGCTAACGTCGAAAGCTGCTGCTAATTCAGCCATAGATTGTGTATCATCAGCTTCCACAATCGCCTTTAATTCGTCATTGTCGACCTAAGTCTTCGTACGACCGCGAGGTTCATTTTTCAGGTCGAAATTTCCAGAACGGAAGCGAGCAAACCAATAACCGGTAGTGCGTTGGTTTGTAGTGTTAGCTCCGTAAACGTCGTTGATGTTGCGTGCCGCTTGTGCCGTGTTGCTGCCACGACGGTACTCATATTCCATAATTACTCGAATTTTTAACGTATCCATGATGACGAAGAAGATTGAAATGCGAATGCGATGAAAATGACTACTTTTGGAAAAAGAATTCCATGTTTTTAAAATAAAATTAATTTGAAATTAGAATTCTTAGACAAACAAAAATTATTTTGATTTGAAATGGCCAGTACTGCAGAACGGCAATTTCATAGGTAAAGACCTAATAGTTCATTTTCTTTTATTTCTCAGCTCCCTTATTGGTAAGTCCCTTTATACAAGGTGTAACAGAATAATCGGAGCCTGGAAGTGGTTGGTTCGTAATTTACTACTGAATCGATTTCAGTAACTTCAGTATAGGATTTTTCTTTTAAAAATTATGCTTTTTGCCATACCGACTGCTGATTGAGCCAAAGAAAATTAAATCTTACTTTAAGGTAATAAGACCCAATTTTAAATGCATTGTGCTTGGAGCAACACTGTTTTCGTAATAATAACATAATTACACTTAATCTCAATTGTATAAAGATCTTGTCAGAATAACAGTTGTCGTGTACTGTCTTCAGTCTAAAAAATTCCTTGTGTCACTGAGTTAATATTTAATTTTCATAGTTGGTTAGATCATTTCGAACAGTGTGTTCGTCCCGATATTATTGACGCTGACTGTATATTATGTTTTGAATATAATTTATTTCGGACCACTCCCTGTGTTCCAGCAGAGGGAACAATATAAGCTGATTATGAATAACTAGCTTCTGCCCGCGTCTTTGTCTGCGTCAAATGTTTGCTCCCCTGACCGTTCCCGTCGCATCGAATTACCTGCCAGTTTTTGTCCATTTTTCGTTGCTGCTCCGCTCCTTTTGATCGTAGCGTGATGTTATATAGCCTTTTTCAATAAATTGGCACAAAAATATTTTTTCAATTCGGACTAGTAGTTCCTGAGATTACTGCGTTCAACCAAACTAACAAACTCTTCAGTTTAATAATATATGTATAAGTATAGATTTAGTCTAATCAACCATTTTCGTACAAGGACATCAGCAACCATCCTATCATCATCATCGTTGTTCTACTCACTGCTGAGTATTGGCCTTGTTCTTTTTGTGCTATGCTTGCCTGGTCTTTGCGACTCTTATCCAGAGGGATGATTGCGTAACTTACTACTAGTAGGAATCACTTTCATATTGACAGTTCAACAACATTCATTGCGTTATTTACGTTGACAAAGACAATTGTTCGGAACATAAGACGCAATGAATTAGAAATCTATACATCTATACAAATAAATAAAATTGGAGTGTCTGTTTGTAATATTAAAATAACCACTTTTTACTAAGTGTATATGGATGTATATATGGTACATATACCAAAACAACATTTTTTACAAATTTTGTCTGTCTGTCTGTCTATCTGTTTGTTCCGGCTAATCTCTGAAATGGCTGGACCGATTTTGATGGGACTTTCACTGCCAGATAGTTGATGTAACAAGGAGTAACAGCCTAAGCTTTTGCCCGCGGCTTCGCCCGCGTGGGTGTCGGAAATTAACGCAGGTATTTTTCTAAAATAAAAGATTTTTTCTAAAATAAAAATAGGCCTGAGTTACTCCTTGTTTCATCAGCTATCTGCCAGTGAAAGTCCCGTCAAAACCGGTCCAGCCATTTCAGAGATTAGCCGGAACAAACAGACAGACAGACAAACAAAAATTGTAAAAAATGTTTTCCGACACCCACGCGGGCGAAGCCGCGGGCAAAAGCTTAGGCTGTTACTCCTTGTTTCATCAGCTATCTGCCAGTGAAAGTCCCGTCAAAACCGGTCCAGCCATTTCAGAGATTAGCCGGAACAAACAGACAGACAGACAAACAAAAATTGTAAAAAATGTTGTTTTGGTATATGTACCATGTATACATCCATATAAAAAGTGGTTATTTTAATATTAAAAACAGACACTCCAATTTTATTAATTTATATAGATTTGCACTGAAAGTAGGTACAGCAGCCGGATTTTTACTGTTTGTGCGAAACAAATTTTTTTAGAAACAAATTTTTTAATGCGATTTTTTAAGAAAGAGTAGTAAATATGACTATTTTGTGTGTGTATATGGTTGAAGCTTGTCGGCTAGTGTGTCTCTAGTGACTCCTTCACGGCTTTGTACTTAATACTACCTACCTTGCTAAATAAGTAAGTGTTACTTTTATTTATTTATTTCTCATAACACCAGTAAGTTCATATAACATAGTGTTAAGGTACTAATTAGTTCAACATTCTGGTTGGTATTGGTAAGGTATTTATTTAACATTGTATTTTGGCTAAAATTAATTAAGGTTAGACCCATTGTAACTGACATATTGGTTTTACCTATGTTTAATCTACCAACTCAAATTAATTTTTAAACAAAACTTGTGATTAATCTTCAAGACAAAAACATTATTTCAGTTTTTCAAAAACGAGAAGTTATAGCAATATGTCCGTTGTTAAATTATATCATCATCCGGGTCACTTAAATGAATAAAAATTAAATATACTTGAAATCCCCACAGTTAGCCCTATCATTTGATATGTCACGTGGTACCGTGTGTAAGATCTCTTTTTTGTTCATCAGTATTTTCTAGCTTCAAACGTAATCTTGTTTGTTTTAGAACATATGCCATTAACACCAGCTGAACGACAGCGCAATTATAGAGAGCGCATGAAAGCGAATAGGCCTGAAATATGGAAAGAAAGGAAGAAAAAAGCAGCCGCAGAAAAAAGAAAAAAGTATTTAAAAATTTCACAATTGTCAGAAACAGAAAAAGAACAAAGACGAAAAAAATGGCGGAAATTAAAACAAAACAAATAACTTTAAATATAAATTATATATTTATTTATAAGCAAAAGAACATTTGACACAAGTTTGGGTACACATATTTGTTAAGTACAGTCAAAAATAAATATATAAATAATAAATAAATTAAAGTTATTTTTATATTAAAGGCATTATTATTAATTAATTCATACATGAGACTATATAAATACTGCTTTACTATTCATATCTGTTGTGTAACAGAAAAAGTGACAGATAAAATAACGTATATGAATTAGTTGCATCATGTGTCTGACGCTCTGACCTAAAAATATATTTATTTCCACAACAATTAAAAATATATACGAATATGCTATATCTGTAGCAAATATAGCAAAGCCATTTCATAGTGTGATTAATAAAACAGTAAGTACTTATCGCTATTTACGAAACGATCCGAAAAACTGTATTGAACAAAATGGCCGTGCAGTTATTCTTACGTCACGTAGTATGAAAGCTTTTGAACTAATGTTGCCAGTATAACACATTTCTTTAGTGCCATGGGAATTAATGTAAATAATAGCATAACAGAGAAGAACAGAGACACTCATTCTAAATTACATTTTAAAACAAATATATATAATTTTATATTCTACTAGCTGACCGTACAGACGTTGTCCTGTTTCCTAGAACTCGATAGCAGCTCCACCTACCGGGTCCAATAGTGAATCTAAACCATCCAGGGTGCCACCCAAACGCATTCAAAAAAATTCATTCAAATCGGTCCAGCCGTTTAGGAGGAGTTCAGTGACATACACACGTACAGTAGAATTATATTATATAAAGATTTATCGAAGTGATGCAGGTTAAACAAGGTTCCCTCAATAATTATAAGCTCTTCTGTAAAATTGAGAAAATGTAGATACGTTCATCTGACTTAAGACTCTGCGAAATAGTCGGCTAGTGACGATACTCGAGACGATATGTCAAATTATATCCACGGGAAATTATGTGACGTGTGTTTGGTCGCTGCAAATATGTTTTAATAGATCTTTGTCTTTATCTTTAAATGTAGCTCTTTAGGCTTATGTTCCAATCGGTACACTAGTATTTGGAATTTTGACTTTGTAATTTTCCTTATTAATCGATACATACGCAGTTTTGACACACCAAGATTGTTCATATTCCATCATCTTCTGTAACTAGGCAATAGAACAGCGGAATTTCTTACAGTACTTGCATTGTTATTAAAATGTGTGCTTTACATTTAGATCGTAGATAACTTTATTCTGATTAAAGTATAATTAACTTACTGTAGTTCATTTTCTTTTATTTTCCAGCTCCTTTATTGGTAAGTCTCTCTATAGAAGGTGTAACAGAATAAACGGACCCTGGAAGTAGTTTGTTCATAATTGGCTACTGAATCGATTTCAGGAACTTCAATATAGGATTTTTTTTCTCAAAAATAATCCTTTTTGTCGTAAGTACCAACTTCCGACTGAGCCAAAAAAAAAAACTTATTTTAAGGCAATAAAACTTCATTTGGAATGAATTATGCTAGTGTCAATAGTACTATTTTCGTAATAATAAAAGTTAGCTTTAAAAAAGTAGTTCTGGTTATTTTACTCTTCTAGCTCATAAGTCAAATGGGGTGTATGAGGTGTTACGTTAATTCTGTTACACATTGTACAGTCTCAAAATACCGGGACGAAAAATATGTATGTCTACATTTTCTTCGAAATGGTATCAGAGGTTAGCAAAAAGAATGGGACCTCTACAAGGCTCTGTTTAAGAGGACTGCGTGGCTGCGCGGTTCTCCATGTGCCGACCGCGCGGCCATGGTTAAACCTTTGTAACTTTCTGAATATTGGATCTACGTATTTCCGATTTTCATTGTTAGTATTTTACAAATTCCTTCGTAATGTTGGCGTAGTAGCTTATCTTCTAAGACACTATGCCCGTGTCAGTCGAAACGGACACAGGCTAATTATGAATAACTAGCTTCTGCCCGCGACTTCGTCCGTGTTAAATTTCTTGTTCCCCCGACCCTTCCTGTCCGCTCCTCTTAATCGTAGCGTGATATTATATAGCCTATAACCTTCCTCAATAAATAGGCTACCCAACAAAGAATTTTTCAAATCTGACCAGTAGTTACTGAGATTAGCGCGTTCAATCAAACAAACATACAAACAAACTCTTCAGCTTTATAATATTAGTATAGATTTATCGGTCTTATTAACCTTTTTCGTATATGGACATCAGCAACCATCATCATCATCATCGTTGTTCATTCACTTCTGAGTATAGGCCTTGTTCTTTTTGTGCCATGCTTGCGTGTTCTTTGGGACTCTCATCCAGAGGGATAATTGCATAATTAAGTATTAGTAGGAATCACTTCCATACAGTTCAACAACATTCATTGGGTTATTTATGTTATCGAGCAGAAATTTTTTCGAATATAAGACGCAATGATTTATAAATAATCTTCTATATGATTTATATTCTTATTAATAGTGAGTTACGCAATTTGTGTGTAGGTCATCCTCGCGATCTTCTTTAGGTCGTCCATCCGCCTTTTATAGGTGAGTAACTTACCCATAAATTACATCCATTTAGTGTCTTAATTATTTATTTTCTATCCCTTTTGTTCTAGGTTTAAAAATGATGGTACTAGCCAACGGTAAGAGTTTGGTTATGTACCAAATGTACACGTTTTCCTTCAGTGATAGAACGAGACGGTATCTACGGTGCTCTGGGCGGATCTCCGGATGTCGTGCTAGAATTAAACTTGATAAAGATGGAGGTGTGGTGGAGAGTGATACCAACCACAATCATCCACCACCACAGTACATGCAAATGCAAGGTGGAGAATATGTAAAAATCTAAGACATGTAAAGGATATTTAATAGACAAAGTGTAGTAAAAGTATAACAAGCTATTTGGATACATATAATCATGCCAGCAATATCCGAACTATAAGGCAGAGGTGTACAGACGCCACTAGGTCAAGCTACCCGAAACTGTCAACTTTTCCCAATGAACCTTGAACCTAATGCTCTAGAAATAAAGTCGAAAATCTATCAAAGAAATCTGACAGATTGTAGTAGCTTGATGTGTTGGCGTCTGTACCTATAGTCACCAACATCAGCTTAGAATGTTCCCACTACTGGGACACAGGGCTCCTCACCACTACCAGTGCGGGTTGGTAGATGTCACAAGTCTTTGAATTTTTGGTTCATAGACATGCCGGTTTCCTCACGATGTTTTCCTTTACCGTTTCGGGAGCAGTGTTAATGAAATAATTTACACCAAGTAAAGTGCCTGCTTGGGTTCGAATTCGAACTCATGACCGACAACTTGTAAGTCGCGGCTATTATCACTGGGCCACGACTGCTATACTGTACCTATAGTAACACCCACATTTCGCCAGTTATATTTCAGTCCAAATCTGCCTAGCCTTTTCCCAACTGTATAGGTTTCAACTTTCGGTGTATCTTATTGTCACTGAATACCAGTGCTTTTCGAAAGAGATACCGTGACCCTGACACATGGGCAACTGAAGGAACACATTTTAGTTAGTAAAAGTCTGACACGCCCTCCCGCTCCGCCCAGAGCGGGAGAAGTCATTTGATGATTTCCCATCCAAAAAAAAAAATACCAGTGCTTTACATAGAGCGACTGCTTATCTAATCTCCACAATACAGTTACTTGGTTATCACGATAATTCTTGCTAAAGACTGGTATCAGGCTTTCGAGCTTGTGACTACTCATAACGACTGTCAAAGATCTTCGAATGACAGCTAGGACCCACGACTTAGCGTGCTTTTCGAGGCACGGAGGGCTCTTGATATATAGATACTGTATGGTGATTTATGTGCTGTGAACATAGAGAATATGACCACTAGAGAGCGTATAGGCCGATTTCTTCTAAGCACACGACTCACCACTGCGGGCCGGGGGACGAGGAAGAATGCGCGACTGCAATTGGTCAGTTCAAGGTCAAGCTAAATGATAAATGACTTTATTTTTGCAAGTAGGTAGACCTCACAATACGATTTCAATAGCGCAGTGGAAG
Source organism: Aporophyla lueneburgensis (assembly GCA_932294355.1). NCBI lineage: Eukaryota > Metazoa > Arthropoda > Insecta > Lepidoptera > Noctuidae > Aporophyla > Aporophyla lueneburgensis. Next base: position 6,804,424 of record OW028742.1, read on the forward strand.
TGTGATAATCGTGGGGCTCTAGAGACAAGAGTGGCTAGCGAAACTAGTCCGCCGTACGCGGAGCAGACAATACAAGTACAATTCAAGTAACTCACCTACAATACAACAAAAGAACTTACCTGTGGGTAGACGAACACCAGCTCCTTGGGGTTACCTGGAGTTATGTATCTCTTTGAGAGGGAGTGGGCCGTAATCCACCACGCGGGCTCAGTACGGGTTGGTTGTAATTGATTGTTTCTGATTAAACAGTATTTCTATGGTTTTAATTGAATATTTTTAACACAATGTTAAAATTAATTTTATCGATATGACTATTTTCCCTAAATGAAGTACACTTCCACTTAACCTTCAAAGTTCTTCAATGTCAAGAAACTAAACTAAACCCGTGTTTTGTCTTCAAATTGGGGTTAGTTACAATCAATACAATTGGGTCATGACAGATTGTCCACAAAACGACCGATTCTCAGGGATTACTTTACAAAGGGGTCACACGCGCAATTGGACCGACCATCCCTTTCAAGAACTTCAGTTTTAACAAATGTAACCCGTATTATTACGTCAAATGGGGTTGTTTAACAATCAAAGCAATTGGATCACGACTAATTGTCACAAACGGATCGATTTAAAAGGATTAATTTCAACAAACGCGTCGCGGGGGTGCCAAAACGCGACGGACCTTTTTCAGCGCCAAATCAAGAAGAAGTGTCAAGTGTCAAAATCAAACTGATAAGTCAGATGTCATTCTGTTACACGTTTAGAAACGTAGGCGCATAAAGTAACTAATCGAACAGGACGCAACAACTTTTACACGTCAATCATATTTTTTTTTTAACTAGATGAGGTAGCTGCGTAGGTATGCCAATCGTAGGGCTGCTGTACTTCATTTAGGGAAAATAGTCGATATCGATAAAATTGATTTTAACATAGTGTTAAAAATATTCAATTAAAACCATAGAAATACTGTTTAATCAGAAACAATCAATTACAGCCAACCCGTACTGAGCCCGCGTGGTGGATTACGGCCCACTCCCTCTCAAAGAGAGGAGGCATATATCCCAGCGGTGGGAACATTATAGGCTGAGATATATATACCTATGTACCTTTTTTTTTGTGCTGGCAATACTGGCAGCCGGCCGTCAAAAATTTTGGTGTTAGAATTAAATAGTAAAATTAATGTAATTTGCGTTTAAATATTTAAAAACGTGTTTAATTTCGATAGATATAGTGATAAATAATAAGGATTAATGTTTGTGAGTTATTTCGTTGCAAAGTCAATGAAATATCAATAAATCAGTACCAGCTGTCATCCAACGGACGGATTTGAAATCACCACCTAACCCGGGGAGTATTTCTTTTAATTTAAGCTTAGTCAACTAAAATCTTATTAGATCCCATTGCACCTTTTGCCCTTTAACGTTCATACTACTTATCACAGTGATCTATGTCGTAAATAACCCTTTATTTCTCCATAATGTGTTTGACATTAAGTTCATGCACTAATTAGGATAAAATCACCTAAACAACGTTGAAGACCCCATAGAAATCACTGTTCCATATTACTAGACATACTTTTTATGTTCAATTCCTGAATTAGAACCACTAAATAAATTAATGTTAAGAACTGAATTGAACAATATAGTAGTAGGACCTACCCCCAACCATTTTTATTTTTGCACATTTAGTTAAAAAAAAAAATTTTTAGTCTTTTCACTTTTTACTGTTGTTAATAATTATTATCTCTTTTTCATTCATAATTGAAATTTCACCCTTTTATTAGTATTATTCTTTTATTTTATCTCTTTAAAATTTGAACTCCCGTCATTTACTATCCACTTCTCACCCCTCTTTCTTATTCCTTTCACACACTTAGCTTTCTCTTCTCTCATTCCAGGGTGCCTCTAGGGTTGGTCTGTCAATATGTTGACCCGTAGAGCTGCATCCTTAGAGGAAAAACTGAGGGCTACGTTAAAGGAATTGGAATCTAGTAAAAAGCAGTGCAATCAGCTGATACAGGAAAGGGATGACAGTGAGGTCGAAATTGAGTTAATTAATAAAAAGAACACTGAGCTGAAGAATCAATTGGCTGAACTACATGTACAGCATATGGACATACTTGACCAGCATCAACACCTTCGTCAACTAGTGTCAAATTACCAGCATTGTAGTGACACCTACGAACTGGCTTTGAGACGGATATCAGAACTGGAACTGGAATTAAGCAGGGCCCACAACACAATGACCCATTTGGAAACTCTCAAAGCCAGTGAAGAGTCTGCGATCACCAGCAGTCTCTATGATGAGTTGGTTGGTAGCAGATCCAAACCTACATGTGTTGAGCCAATTGTAACAATAGATTTAACTGATGATACCTTTTCCAAAAATATATTGTTTACTAGCCACAATAAGTTAAAAAAATATATTAAAATTAATAGACTAATTAGAAAATACCAGAAAACATTGAAATGCCAAAAAGTTAATAAATTAAACACAAAACTTAGGCAAAAAAATTTAAATTTAATACAAGAATTGAAGAAGTGTTATAGTGATTTGAAACTATGTAATACTTTGTATGATACTGACACTCAACACCTTCGGGATGAATTGTTTGTTAGGGAATTTGCACTAAAGGATATCTTTAGTAAATATGAGGCTACTCAACAAGACCTGAGTAAGCGCATGCAGGAAGCCTGTGAGTTGGCAGACCTGGTCAAGTGCAATGCAGAGAGGTATGAGTCTCTGACAAATAACCTCTGTTTTAGCTGCACTTGCTCCACGGCACCTCAGCCTCAACTTGATACACCCACGCCCTCAGCAACTCAGCCGGTAAATATCTGTATTACTGATGATAATAGCCATATTAACACAACTTATATTTTTTCTGACAAATTTGGTCAAGGTTATGGTAGCATATTTAATCAGTGTTCACAACAATATGTAATTAATAATTGTTCACCCGGTGCCAGTATTAGCCAATTATTAAGTAAAATTAAATTGTCAAAAATAAACCCTGGTTCAACTGTAATATTATTATATGGGGATAGTTTGAATGTTAGGAAAAAAGAAATAATTCAATGTGTCCATTTGATGTTACTTCTCAATGAGACCAACAATTGTAAATTCATTTTCTGTGCCTTGCCTTATTCACGATACTTGTCTGATGAGCAAAACAGGCACATTTATTATTTAAATATGCTAATTTATAATAGGACTAGTTGTCACAGTGACGCTATTTCATTTTTTGATTGTAATCAATTTATTACTGATTACAAACTAACAAATTATACTTTGTATTTGTCACCTAGTTGTAGGAGACAAATTGCTAATCTTTTAGCATACAATTTACACCGTGATACTGGTACTTGTAGGGTACCAGCGATTACTGTTAGTAGTGGTACTAACGCCACTTTTGATACACCTAGTAGTTTAAACTGTTAGATGCGACAATGGGTAAGCCGCATGTGTTGAATGTTGTACATCAAAATATGCAGGGTCTGTCCGGCAAAGAGCTAGAGTTAAGTTTATTTATTGAAAACTATGATGTTCAGGTATTATGTTTGACTGAACACTGGTTGAAGGAACATGAAGTAGTATTTATGAATGAAGATTTTTTTACTGTGCAAAGTGCATTTGTGAGGAAAAGTGCTATTCGCGGAGGATCATTAGTTCTTGTTTCGAACAAGTTGAAATGTAAACAACGGTTAGATCTAGTTAATCTTTCCATTGAGCGCGTTATTGAGTTGTCTTGCGTTGAATTGGAGCGTTACGTCATAATATGCGTTTATCGGCCCCCCTCTGGGGATTTTATTCGTTTCGAATCGGTAATGGAGGATTCACTCAATAAATTAAAATCAATTAATAAATGTATAATTTTATGTGGAGATTTTAATATTAATATTTTAGATGTTACTCCATTAAGTATTAGACTGCTCAATCTGTTTAGGTCTTTTAATTTAATAAACTTGTTCCTTGAACCAACTAGGATCACGGCTTCTTCGTCGACTTGTCTTGATAATATATTTAGTGATTGTGATGCCAAAAATAAGTTAGTTTTAAGTGACTTAACGTCTGACCACTGTGGATTATTAGCCAGCTTCCCTTTGCCACTACTTAAAAAGCCGCATAAAATAGAATGCAGGCCTTATACAGCTAGTCGTTGTAATAAATTTAAAAATAATATAGCTCATAGGATTACACCATCTATAGTAGAACGCGAGAATCCTAATGAAATCTATGAAGCCCTTTTTGATATTGTGCAAAAAGAATACGAATCTACTTTCAAGACCAAAACTATTGACATTAATAGCACTTCCGTTAGCTTCAACCAATGGGCTACTCCAGGAATTTATAAAAGTAGAGCAAGACTATACGAGTTATATGGTTTGAAAAAATACAGATTTGATACTCCTTTTCTAGAGTATGTCAGTAATTATTCAAAATTATTTAAAAAGATCTGCGCTTTAGCTAAATCAAAGTTTTTAAGCGATACCATAAAAAAATCCAATAATAAAATAAAAACCACTTGGAAAATTATTAATAATGAAACGGGTAAACCGGTTAAACAGGAAAAACAACTAGAGATTATGATTAACAACAAATTGGTTAATAAAGCAGCTGACATAGCTGAGGCATTTAATGAGTTTTTTGCCAACATACCTATAACTACGACCTGCTCTTTAAATTCGTCCCCGTCTAAAGCTGAAAACCTTTTGCATAGTAGTGTGCCCGGATGTAGTCGCTTATTTAGTTTCGAACATGTAACGCCTCGTGATGTGATTAATATTTTTAACACACTCAAGTCAAAAAACACTGGTGATTACTGGGGCATCTCTGTTAAACTGTTAAGTAATATAATAGATATCGTAGCCCCCTATCTGGCTGTAACTTTTAATAAATGTGTTGATTTGGGATCTTTTCCTGACCTCATGAAGAGCAGTAAAGTCATACCATTATTTAAAACAGGTAATAAAAATAACGTTGGCAATTTTAGGCCCATTTCTATCTTACCTGCATTTAGTAAAATATTTGAAAAGTTAATACTCAAGCAGTTGCTAAGACATTTTAATTTAAATGGCCTCCTTCATAATGAGCAATATGGCTTTACAAAAGGTCGTTCGACAACAGATGCGGGTGTTGCTCTGCTGAAACATATTTTCAACGCATGGGAGAACTCGCAAAATGCTATCGGAGTTTTCTGTGATCTCTCCAAAGCTTTTGATTGCGTTCACCATGACACACTTTTGCGTAAACTACGTCATTACGGTGTTCAAAACGAAGTTCTCAGTGTCATAAGTTCTTATTTGCAAAATAGGCACCAATGTGTAGATGTCAATGGTGTAAAATCTTCCGGGCTACTAGTTCAGTTAGGTGTACCTCAAGGATCAATACTGGGTCCATTCTTATTCTTAGTGTATATTAATGACTTACCATTTTATTTAAAGAATATCTGTGACATTATACTATTTGCTGATGATACCTCACTTATCTTTAAAGTAGACAGAAATAGACAAGATTTTGACGACGTAAATAGTGCGCTCTCAATGGCTACGGAATGGTTTACCACAAATAACCTAGTTCTCAATGCTAAGAAAACGAAATGTATAAAGTTCGCCTTACCGAATGTTAGGAATCTGGGACCCAATGTCGTTTTAGACAATGAGGTGCTTGAAACTGTACACTCGGCGGTTTTTCTGGGCATAACAGTAGACGCCAAACTTCAATGGGGATCACATATATCAAGCCTAGCGGGAAGGCTCAGTTCGGCCGCCTACGCAGTAAGGAAAGTTAGACAGTATACGGACGTTGATACAGCTCGATTAGTCTATTTTAGTTATTTTCATAGCATAATTTCCTACGGCATTCTGCTGTGGGGCAAAGCCGCGGACATTCAAAATATTTTTGTTCTTCAAAAACGAGCTGTTCGAGCGATTTACCAACTAGGTGCTAGAGTTTCTCTGAGAGATTTGTTTAAAGATATTGGTATTCTTACGGTGGCATCACAATTCATCTTCGCCAACATCTTATATATTAGGCAAAATATACACCTGTACACTAAAAACAGTGATATTCATAATATTAATACTAGAAATAAGGACAAACTACGTGCTCCCTTTCACCGGCTTCATAAGGTTCATAATTCTTTTGTTGGTCTTGGTATTACCTTTTATAACAAGCTTCCCTCTGCTTTACTAGATTTGCAGTTTAATGAGTTTAAAGCTAAAGTAAAATCCAACCTTTGTTCAAAGGCATACTATTCTAACAACGACTACTTAAACGATAAGAATAGTTGGTCGCTGTGATTAACTCAAGACAAACTCAAGACAGTGTTTATGTTCTTTCAATCCAGAATTAGCTTTCCTACTGACAGTTTATATGGGTAGTTCATATAATTGCTTTTATTTATTTTTTTATTTAACAGATTTTGTTAATTAATTTATTTATTTTTATTTTCTTTTAATTTCATTTATTGTGGACATAATCTACTCATTACAATGATTTTAAATGAGTTGTATTGCAACATGTAGTTAGCTAGCGACCTCGTCAGCTGTTCATAATATTCCTGCCTGACAAACCGGCAGCAAGTTCGTCATGCTCCCTTAGATGTCACTGCTTGCGGTAGCGTTGGGGGTCGGGTTACCACCTTCCCTCAAATATGGCGAGGGGGGTAATGGCTGACCTTTGCGTTATGCTCGTGAACGGGTACTGCTTGTGGTGACTGGTCGTCTTGCTGACCATGGTTTTTGTTATTGTTATTTGTATTAACTGTTATTTTATTCTACTCCGGAGGTGCTAGTTTAACTATTGTAACTTCAACTTAGCTATATGCATCAACATATGGATCATTTTGCATCGTTCGGGCACGCCTTTTATGCCTGGAGGCTTTATTTAGTTTTTAAGTTTTGTTTACGTTTTTGTTTCATTATTTCAGCTTGACTTTAGTATTCAATTTTATTTTTGTTGGTATATTGGCGTGTGCTCGCTGACATATGGCGAATAATGTATGTTTTGTTTTATAATATTAATTACTTACACAATATTGTATAGAATCAAGTTCTTCTAACTTAACAGACAGCTGTGCTGCTGGGGAGTTTGTTCCGCCACTTCTTCTTCCCAGCTACAGCACTAGGAAGTGTCGAAGGGTGGGCGTTTTGGGGGGACTGTCTTTTGTAACTTTGACGTTCAAAAAGTGCTGACTCTCAGCCTAGTTTGAATAAATGACTTTTGATTTTGATTTTGATTTTATGTATACATATATATAAATATATATATATATAATCAATTACAAAAACAAAAAAAACACGTATTCTGTTATTATTTATTTTTAAAATGAAATAATTTGGTATATGTCGAGCCACTATCATATTCGATGAAATGTCAATCAGGAGCGGTGTCAAATATTTTATCACAGTTCACCTATGTGAACTGAATAATTTATTTTATCGATTTTCAGCTATTAAAGATAACAGCACAAAATTTTACGATAAAAATACAAAGGGAAAGTAAGGATAGAAGCATTAGAATTGTCTCTTATAAGAACGACACATTTCCAAAAGACATCAACGCGCGCGACTCTACCGTGTGCTCGTTTATCCATCACCATTTTAAATAGACCCCTACGGTGGATCATAATTTGATTAAATCAAAAATACTTTTCGTACTGTTGCCTTTCCGATGAAAGATTATGCCATCCTTTTTGTAACTAGATGTCTTGGAATGTTTCCCACTCCACTGCACCGGGCATGAAGGCATTTTGATGCGTTATAATTGCAGATAAAGTTATATTATTTGCATTAATTTAGCGAGCACAGAGGTCTAATAATTGGTCAAAACTAAATTGGTTACTAGAACCGTAGCCTATGCATAGGCGACAAAATACTAATAGTTTTCGAGCGTCGGGGCACTATATGCGCAGTCAAGTGGTTATATATATAGTCTTTGGCTGTGAAATAGCAAATAGGCAAAAATCCAACTGTTTGATATACAGACAAAAATATGCACCTTGACTACTTCTTCTCAGCGTATCGGTGGCAATCCAGATAGATCAGTCCAGAATATGGCTAAAAGTTTGGCAGGTTCAGTTTATCAGTTCCTGTAACGTGCAGGGAACAGGACAAGTTGGACGGGACATCTTACTACTAAACTGACAATATTCATGTTGCTTTTGCATTTTTTTAAAGTACATCTGCGGCGTACTTAAGAGAGTCATTTGTTTCGACTGTATACTACCTACACCTTGTATATAAATGATGTATAAATATTCTATAAAGGTAATCTTTAAAAGCTTGATATGTACTTTTAAGTGGCTAATGTACGTACTTACCTAATTTAGTAGCTATGGTTTCCTAAGACTGCGATGAAGCCCACAAAACGTGCGCAATTCATCGGTCATGGTACAAAAAGACTAAAACGACCTTTCCCAAGGACGTAATAAAGAAGTGTTTTATCGATGCGCTAAGAGTCACTCGCACTGTACTCTGTTAGATTCTCACTGCTCGGTTGAACAATGAGTTTTGAAAACCCAGTGCGCGATAAAACGTCTGTGTCTTGTCGACTAAGAGAGCGTTTTTTCACACCGTAAAGCCAAATCCTGGTGTTATAATTTTCATTACGACCGTTATCTTTTGGGAAACCGTAGCTTAAAGAGAAAGACCGACTGTTTCAGTGCAGTTTTCTTATCATTAACTTAAAATTGTAATATGAAATGATAATTAATTTTTATTATAATAAATTATCATTAAAGTTGTTGTGTATTTAATTTCAGTTTTAATAATGATATCAACCATTGAGTGTATTCTTCCTTTTGAAGTTCTAGAAAAATAGTCGAGTGATGCGCTAAATCCACACTAATATTATAAATGCAAAAGTAACTCTGTCTGTCTGTCTGTCTCGCTTTCCTGCTAAAACTACTGAACCGATTTAAATGAAATTTGGTACACAGATAGTTTAGAGCCTGAGAAAGGACATAGGCTACTTTTTATCCCGGTAATATGTTCCCGCGGGATAATTTCCGACCTCCACGCGGGCGAAGCCGCTGGCAAAAGCTAGTATTTCATAATTAGTAAGTTGCTAAGCACATCACTAAAGTTATAGACAAACACAATTTTTCCAAGAATATTTGGTGGTTTTGACATCCACTTCTTTAGCTAGCAGAGGCTATTCCCCTGACCTTCAGGATATTGTGTACTGCCACCCTCCGGTTTAAAGTTAAAGCAGAGGGACAGGACGATTACCTATTGCTCGCAGCTTCGAACATCTGCACGCTGTTTCGAACTGCACACTGCTCATATCAGCAAATTGTCGAAACTGCATGCTGCTCAGATCAGCACGCTGCTCAAAATTTTACGCTCCTCCGAACTGCATGTTGTTCGGGACTACACGCTGCTCCAAACTGCGCGCTGGTCCGAATTGCACGTGTAGCTTAACCATGCATTATCTGCGATTTTCTGCCTGTCTGCTCTTACCGCACGTTGCACGAACCTGTGCTGAGCTGCACGCTGCCGGTGGTAGCCAGACCGGCTACTTGCTGAGCCACTGTTGACAGGCCCCACATCTGCCTCGGGTTGCCAAGGACGCTTCGACTAACCTTCTTACTTTAGTGTGTGCAAGTGCTCAGAAAAGAATGTGAATCTAACTTGCGACTTAGCCTACTTACTTTGAGAAGAAATTATATCTATGAACGGTATTTCCTTTTTTTTTATCTGCATAATCTAATCCAGCTATACTCAACCTGTGGCCCGCGGGCCGCTTGTGGCCCGCCGGGCCTTTGTTATTGGCCCATCTGAAGTTACAAAAGATGGGTGTCAATAACCAAGGTAATTTAACCTCCAAGTCCCTGAGATACCACATTTGGTATAGACACAATGGTTTTTAATTGTGTCTGTAATTACGGCATTCAACGGGTTAATTTCCCCTATAAATCACGAAAAATAAAATAATACCACAGAGCCCTATTGCTACATTTCTTCAATACTTCGCAATGAAGATCAGATGCAGATCTTGATAAAGTTTTGAAAAAGTGCTCACAGTATCAAAAATCGATTTAAAATATATAAACTTATTTTTGTTAAAACTTATTTTTTCATTAATAAAGTAACTGCATCGTTAACTTGAAATTACGTTTTAATTAAGACCTAAATAATTTTTGCTTGCGGCCTTCGACACCATGACTGAAACGTGTTTGTGGCCCCTATGAAAAAAAGGTTGAGTATGGCTGATCTAATCTAATCTAAGTCAACGTTCGCACTCACGGAAAAATATCGCGAAGGAATTTTACGTACACTTAATTTTCAACTCTCAATGCTTAACCGAGCATTGAGAATCCAAAAAGTACATCCCAGCGCGTCGAATAAAAACACTGTTCCATTTTCAAATCTCGGTTTTTTTTTAATTTCATTCCAATAAACCGTTTCTTTGATCCCAAGAACATTGTATTTTTTGTCTTTTTCCCCAAAAGTCTTTTCCATATGTACCTAACTCCAGTTTTCATTTAATGATTAAACCCGAAACTAAACTTAAAATATATTTCCTTTTCAGGCTACAAATTCATATCAACTGGAAAAAAAAATGATATGATTCTCTATCGACAATATGCATTTGCCCAAATGAATAGTAGATTTCGATGGTACTGTTTGCAGAGAAGAAAGGGGTGCAAAGCCCGAGTCAGTTTGGACATTCATAACCGATTGGTGCCAGGAGATCAAGTGGTACATTGTCATGCTCCACCTAAGTACTTTGTTAATAGTGCTGGTAATTATGTGTTTAAGCGGAAGTGGTACCAGTAATTTATTTGGGATTTGTTAAAGACGAGGAGTGATAGTATTTTGTTTGTATTCTCTTTATGATAGGAAGCGACCAGTCACTTTTTCTTTATTGGTTTAAAATAGACCTGGAGAAGGTCATAATGTCTTTAAATTGTAAGAGCCCGCTACGACCTTATAGACTGCGCTACCTAGGATGCGTTAAGCTTAATTCTGTTACTTGAACTTGGTTTGACACGCTACCGCGTGTCTAGATAGAAACAAATATTTCAAATTTGATTTCTCGAGACCAGGAATGAAATTAGAGAATGGTAAAAATATGTTTGAATATCTCAAAAAATTGCCGAAGTTGTTTGCTTTTTAAAATGTATGCTAGAAAGAGACAGCGCGATTGCGATCTGACGTCACAACATAGGAACGCAATTCAGTATAATGGTTGATCATTTTGCAGGACAAGGATAGAAGAATACTTTCAACAACCTGTAAATTCTTCATTTTTCCACCCATTTCATTTAAGAAATCGTCATTTTAGCAACATATTTTAAATAAGTATTCATTCATGTATGTTTTTATAGTAGTAAATTTATTTTAGTATATCACCACTTGTGGAGGTTACTTTTTTATTTTTTACATTAGGATCAATAAAAATAATTATTAGTACTTTAATATTTAAGAAAGATGAAGCTGTAGGAAATATGACTATTTTGTTTGCGCGCGTGTGTGTGTGTGTGTGTGTGTGTGTGTGTGTGTGTGTGTGTGTGTGTGTGTGTGTGTGTGTGTGTGTGTGTGCGTATGCGTGTGCGTGTGCGTCTTTTCAAATATTGAAGCACTTAAGAAATAATAATGTCAACAACATAGATATATAACATTTTATATTCATGATTATAATTAAATAAGAGATTAAATTCTAAACTTTACCGAACATTTTGACTGCAAGACTGTTTCCCATCCCGTTGTAACTGAAATACTTTTTTTTTATGGTAAAAAATATACTTAGCAAAATCCATTTTGCTACAGAATACAAACTGGTGGACACAGGGTTGGAAAAGAAATTACTTTTGTATAAAAATTACGCCTTCTACCCATTCAATAATCATCGCTGGTGCTTTTATCAGCGTAACAAGGGCTGTGTGGCGAAAGTGTTCATCAATAAGTCTGAACGAGTGATAGAGCTCACACCGATACATAACCACGAACCGCCTCAATATTGGATTACTGATACTGGAAGATATGTTTTTGTAAGAGCCAAGTCTCGTGACAATTAACATTTTTGTGGAATATTTAGAATATACAGGATGATTTTCTGCGCTCTACAATGATACGCTGAATTCATGGTTACAATTTACGCACTGGATAAAAACTTATCCAGTATAAATATTTGCACTAAAAATAGGTACAGCAGCCGGATTTTTACGGATTTTTTTTTGTGCGGAATCCATGTACATTCTACCTATAGGACTTGTGACTTAATTATAACTGCCTATCCGTCACGTAAACGTCACTTTTATTCTTATCTGGCGCTGATCGACCTCCCCACTGGGTTCGATTCCCGTTGTTACATTGTTGATTTTTAAAACGCACTATACGAAAAAGTGACAAGTCACTTGGTGCCTCGAACGGTAGATACCGACGAACCGACACTTAAGTAATATTTTACATTTCTGGAGGCAATTCGCACGAACTTTTTTTATTTGAAGGCTAATTTGCTAGCGCCAGAAATACGTATTAGACAATTTGCACGTTATGAATTGTATGCCATAAAGTTAATAACATTTGTGCGAGTTTCTCCTATTAGCTGGTTAGAAAACTCATTTTTTTTCTCTTAACTATGTTCTTGTAAGAGTATTTCGTTAAGAGAAAAAGTGTAGTTTGAAAAAATGTAGTTTGTAGCCGACTTGAGTATTCAAGTATACATACAGACTGTAAGGGTAAACACCGTTGTCACTTAACCCATGGGTAATTTGACTTAAATATAAAATAACAGAGCGAGTTAAAAAAATAAAAAATAAAAATTCCTAAAAAGGTTTAGAACAGATTTTATCCCAGACCGCCCGCAAATTCATGGATATGCGCATCAGTGACGTAATCACTACAACGATCGCCAGCCGTTCCGTCCACACAACTAAATACACATTACCTGTGATGTAACTTTCCCATCATATGGCTTAGGACAGCCACAAATACCTACCGTGACGAGTCTAAATGTAAATTTGATTCGAAATGGCTTTGGATTCTAAATGATTTAAAAACATTTTGTTTTTAATAAACCAAACCATTGGGTAGGTACTTTTGGCGTATTTAAAAAGTTAATCACAATTTTATGTACAGTTTAATTAAAAATTAAATTAAATTTACACTGACTGAATAAAATATCAACACTTACCGACTTACATTAACCTCAACACGTGTTCAAAATGGATTCCCCGTCCAACATTCTGTTGTTATCGAGGTTATTGATAAGCCACTGCGAACATCTGCGTACATCCTACGCGCCCCGTTCAGATTATTACCCGCAATGGCGTAAAGCCGAACCATTTCGGTTCACTGTTCATTTGTGTAAGACATTGTAACACACTCAATTCACGCGCGAGAAATGAGCGACGGACGCTAAGACGCGGCGTTACGTGCGATCGCTAGCGAGACTGCCAGCTGACTGACTGCGGGGTCGCGACCCGTGTCGGCGTCGCGTCGTGCAGTTCGCACGCGGTGTAGGTGTAGTTCCCGAAGTTTGTTGCCCTCGCGCATAGGGTGAAATATTCTTGTGGAAAAATGCAGATTTTCTTTAAAAAAAAAAGTTGTTTTTTTTTTCATTGATTTTACGTTCTATTAACGAAACCAAATCACTGGTTTCAAGGATAACGGTGTTTACACTAACACCCAGTATAAACTGTTTTTGTCGTTATTCTTGATCGTTTCCGCTTTCATCACTAGTTGAAAGTAATTAGAGTATAGAACATTCTTTAGCATAGATTATAAGATAAACGATAGGTCCTCATCTCTACCTGCTGTATTTCCTTTGCTGTGACCGACAGGGTCCACGATTGTGTCTAAATCCGATGTTTACCACCTACCATCATATACACTGTGGAACGCAATAAACTATTGAGTGTTGAGTAGATTTTTTAGATTTGATAGATCTTGTTACAGCACAAAAATTATACTTGTCTACACCTACTAAGATCTCAAAAACACAGTTTGAAGTGAGCTGTCAAGAGGGGCAGTCCCTAGCACCAGGTGAATTGACAGGTCACTTGAAGCTCACTTCACCTTAGTTTTCACTATGAATAGCATATGGAAGTATCAATTTCTTATTCATATTTTTATAGGCGTGTTTCTATTTCGGTGTACTTCATAAAAATCGTATTTAATTTGTAATGTAATTTAAATGTATTAAAATTTCTTGACCTTTAACTGTCCATGTCGTTTTGAAAAAAAGATACCGTCCCTAGACCAATAAGTACCTAGATACTGGTCTTGAAAATGGGTATCTTGTTACCCAATAACTGGGTTGTAAAGGTCAAAGATGGACAACGAAACCTGTATATGGAGAAACTACAATAGGTATAAAAATTGTCCGTTTACCTGGGTAGTAAACAAAAATAAGTTCTTGTCTAACACCAAGATTATGTTTCAGATTTCTGTGTTCCCACGCTGAGAAGACGACATAGATATCTCAATTGCTTAAATCAATCAGATGAAGCTACTCCTTCGACCTCAGGACGAGAGAGTCAGCAAAATGATCTACTTAAAGAATTTACACCCTTGTCGTCTGAAGTCAAGAACACACCTGTATTGGACAGAATTGAGGCACAACGGTAAGTATTTCTTAATAAAGAAAGGACCAAGATCAGTTCGGTACCGTATTGGCATTGTCAATTAAGCATCAACACAACGTACAGAGGTGGATGAAATTTCTAGAGTGCTCTAGGCAAGCACCTCATGACGCCCCTCTGTGCGTGTGTTGCGTGTTGGTCGTGTCGGATGTATCTTACCAACTTCTTTTATGAAATCAAACAATGTATAGTTCGATTAGCGAAAGAATGCGATTCGTTTTCTCATAAGTCAACATAATTTAAGCATTCAGTAGTATTGCATAAAGACGTAGATATCCTAAGTACAGTTTCGCTTATCCAACTTTACAAAATCGCGCGCGCCTCTTTGTCTCTGTGTCTCGCGTCCCTAGTTTGCCTTAGGGACAATCTATCTTTGACAACGTATGAACATAACAAGGTTGCTGCAACGTCATCATCATCATCATTACCGAAATCACCCACTGCCAGTCATACTTCCCGATTCCGTGCGACCCTCATCTATTTCCCGCAACTTTGAGGCTATCATGAACCTAACGAGCTTTTGGGCAGCCCCGGCTTCTTTGGCCTTATATTGGCCAGCATTTGGTCACAGATGTACTAATTTAGCTGACCTTGAGGTGAGGCGAAGCCGTTATAGAGCTGATAAGTGTGCGTAATTTTTATATGGAGTTTTTAATTTCAAAATGCTGAACGGTTCGAGTGGAAGCGATATTAATCCGGTGCCGAGCTGATATGTGCCTTGACCTTCTGCATCTACAGACTATAAATACCAAGTGCATACAATTATTTATTTACAGAGAGGAGTTCGAAAGAGCAAAGAAGACAAATTATGTGGACGAAAGTGTCTTTATATTTCTTTATATTATTGTCGTATATATTTTCTATTTATTTGTTGTTTGGTTCATCAAATTGTAATATAAGTTGAGAGCTCCATTAAAAATAGCAGTTTTAAGACTAGCTTAAACGTAGGTCTCGAGTTCAGTCATAATTAATGATGGGGCGGGCAGACCGACAATGTTTTCTGCTGATTTTTAAAAGAAAATGGCAGAATACCAATTTGTATTTAATGGAAGTAATTGATTTTTAACCAAAAAACTTAAATTATTGAAAACTGAATACGTCCTACGTAATGTCACGATAACTTCTTTCAGACACGATGTTCCTGCTTTTTTTTTTCTGGATGGGAAATCATCAAATGACTTCTCCCGCTCCAGGCGGAGGTCGTGTCAGACTTTTACTGACTAAAACCCACCAGTGTTCCTTCAGTTACCCATGTGCCGGGACCACGATATCTCTTTCGAACAATCACGCGACCCCGGCAGGTCACGCGACCCCGGCAGGTCACGTGACCCCGGCAGGGCGATGTTCCTGCTAAAGACGTGTTCCTTGGAATTAAAAAAAAATACTAACAGTTTTGTTAGTAATGTGTCGACACAGAAATGTTGTTTGCAGTCTAAATAAGTAGTAAAATAATGTAGATGATTTTTGTAATTATTTTATCAATAAAAACACGGTAATGAATGTTGCATTTTAATATTTGGTTAAAACAAAACCCTCTGAAGATATTTGTTGTTAAAACCTATCTAAAATCTTTTAAAATATTAGTGTCTATGAATAGTTTACTTTCAATAAAAAAATCTCGAAAAATATTAGAAATGTAAAATAATTATGCTATTTTTATATATATTTCGTAGTTGGTTGGCAGATTTTCTGCACTACTGTCTATGGAAAAATACGAAATTACCCCTTAAAGTATAGTAGGCATAAATATTGGTATGAAAGATGGTTTGGAATTTCAAAACTTTAGAACCTAAGGTAAAAATGTGTCAAAGTCGAAATAGACTCACCATGTGAATGAGAAGAAACAGTTACTATTATAGCTGTTTTTTCCCATTTTTATAAATATCGCTCCTTTGAACATATAAGACACTAGCTTCTGCCCACGACTTCGTCCGCGTCAAATATTTGCTCCCCTGACCCTTCCCCTCGCATCGAATTGCCTGCCAGTTTTCGTCCATTTTTCGTTGCTGCTCCGCTCCTTTTAATAGTAGCGTGATGTTATATAGCCTTCTTCAATAAATAGGCTACCCAACACGAAAATATTTTTTTAATTCGTACCAGTAAGTTCCTGAGATTACCGCATTCAACCAAACAAACAAACTCTTCAGCGTTATAATATTAGCATAGATAAGCTGTTTTAGACCCACGTCTATATCTTTAATGTTAATTAAAGCTTTTATAACATACATTATGTACTCGTATGTAACTTACCATATTGTTTTCAAAGACAAATGCGGAGACGAAGTACGAAGTGACGAAGTCAAGAACTTGAAGTTGACGTTTATTTCTATAGTCGAATTTCGCCCCCCGCCCGACCTTACCTTATAAAGTTTTTGCGAATGTTTATTGAAGTGGTTTTTTATATTAAGGAAAATTAAGTGATTTTTCCACCAAAATCTAGACTTTCACTTTCGATCGTGACTGCTCTCCGTTGGTAAACAGTTGTGAAATTGTATTGAAAAAAAAAAAACAATTTATTAAACAAAAACAACTTCCAATAAAAATTCTACAAAGTACAGTTAAAACCAAGAAGGCGGCGTTAGTTCTGAATTTTGCCACGCGAAGAAGCGCGGGAAGATCCCTGTATCAAATATAATCAACATATTTTAAAGTCATTTTATTTTCAGCAGAGTACCAATTGGTGCCAACGAATAAGAAACATCATATACTGCTTTATAAAAAATATTCCTTTTATCAATTGAATAACAGATTTCACTGGTGCTGTTCTGAAAAGAAGCGCGGCTGTAAGACACGAATCAATCTCGACATGAACGGCGGTCTGATTGTTTTCAATGGCCACCATTGTCATGCTCCACCTCAGTTTCGGATATCAAGCTCTGGGATTTATAAAGCCGTGAAAAACCGATAGATGTGTCATATTGATTAGTTAATATGTTCTTGAATGTTCTAATTCATTGACGCTTTTACTGGTAGCTTTTATAGTCAAACATTGTTACTGCTGGTCTCTTTTAATCGTTGTCTGTCGCTGTTTTGTGAAATTCATAATTTAATAGCACTCTTATCACTAGTTTGTTTCAATTTTACCTGTAATGATTTTTGTATTTATTTTCGCTGTAATGTCGGCGCCTGTAATCCTTTGCTTGTCACAGTGATGCCAAAAAGTACCTCAGATACTTGAGGCAATGAAAGAAATTGAGGTCTCGTCTGGCTTTGACGGTATTTTGTTTAATTTGCTAATATATTACACTAGTATAACTATGAATCTAATATTTTTTTTCTGTTACTGCCCGTGATATCACATCGGTCCGCCCTGCCTTTTTAAATGTCGCAGCATCATGCTGAGATAGGGGCCTTTTGGCTTCGTACATAACTTTCTGTGTTTTTTTTTTTACTTTGTTTAAGTGTTGTTTTTAATGAGTGTGTTGCTTTAGTACATGATCTTCCTGTGCGAATCACGATAAATGATTTCTTTCTTTCTTACTGAACTCTTCAGTTGTTTGAACTTGTTCTTTTACTTAAGGTGGATGCGCTAAAGTACCCCGTGAAAAAAATTTTCTTACGATTTTTGCAATTTTGATTTGTCATCGTCAAGGTATGTTGTTTATTTAAAATAGTGATTCAATAGGAATAAATGACCTTGAGGCTTATATTGACGGTTGTAATATCAATAAATACCTACGTGTTACTGTCGTAAATAATATTTTAACCAACATACAACTTGACACTGTTCTGAAAATTGCAAAAATGAATGTAAACCTATATGTTTGAATATATTGGGCTCTTAAACGTATCCACCTTATTAAAGTTTCATAAAGTAACTTCTCACTTAGAAATAAATTCGTTGAAATAAGTGTAAATTTAGAAGACCTACCTAGTTTGGTTGGCAGTTGTTTACAGTGGTTTACCCTTTACAGCTCTGTGTAATATAGCTTTCATTGCCTTGGAAACTAATTTATCTAATTTTCTGTTTGCAGAAAAAGCATACTTCTTCACAACAGACCAAGGGAAGACTCTACTCATGTACGAGGGATACACATTTTCTTTCTTGAGGGCAAACGGTCGTACACTGAAATGTTCCAAACGGTTTAGAGGCAAATGTGACGCTCAGATAAATATGGACAAAGATGGGAAAATCAAGCGTGTGAGACCGGAACACAACCATCCTCCGCCAGTTTACAAAAAAATGCAAAACGGAATGTATACGAAACTGTAATTTCATTAAGTTGAAGGCATCTGGGTACCCCACGAAATGTAAATTTTCTTACGTTTATTGCAAATTAGGTGAGCAGAAGCAGTATTCACAGGGCAGTTGTGACCAGAAATGCCGAAACGGGACGCCCGAGGAGAACATATAGTGACCTTATTGGTGATTTTTTACTGATGGGTTAGGTGCGTAGTACTGGTAACCGGTGTGAGTGTATGACCACGTGTATGAACTTAAACGAGGCAAAAGGAGCATGTAAGGGTCGTCTTAGGTCACGTTCTGTAGTTTCTGCCTACCTCCATGGGAAGGAGGCGTGAGTTTATGTATGAGTATATATAGGTGAGCAGTAGTGGCCCAGCGGCAAGCAGACGTTATCCATTAAGTTAACAATTCCGTTTTGGACATACTAAAACGCAACAGCTTAAAGATTCTTGATCAGTCCCTATTTCTATATTCTAATGTACTTTCACCAGTGGTGGCCCAGTGACTTACAAGTTGTAGGTCGCAGGTTCAAACGTAGGCAGGCGCTTTACTTTGTGTAAATTATTTCTTCACCACTGCTCTCAAAACGGTAAAGGAAAACATGGTAAAGAAACCGGCATTTTCTAGAATCAAACATTCAAAGACATGTGACGTCTACCAAACCGCACTGCGTTCGCGTGATGGACTAAGGCTTACTTGAGACGCCGTCTTGCCGAGAGGAGGCCTGTGATGGAATAGTACGAACATAATAAGTTGAAAATGGATTGCAAATTGCAATAAACTTAACAAATATGGCTTCACAGAATTGAATTATATGATCTTAGAGGATTATTGATGATTTTTAATCTATAAATACGCGCGTGCTACGGTTGTAAGATATATTTCAGTCAACATATAAACTAAATCTACAAATTGCAAAAAACTTAAGAAAATTTGAATGTTACGCGCTATCCTGGGGCTTCTGTCTTAAAATAACTATTAGTTTTCGTTTACCCATGGATTTTGATGTAATGTAGTTTGACTATAATTCAGAAAATACATTCCGGAAGGTTTATTTGTAAAATATATGTATATTTAGTTAGTAAGGATCTTAGCAGGTAGCGTTCTGTAATTTTGGCGTGAGTTTTGTGTATGTATTACATGTATATTTAGCTTAGATACACGACATAAACCTCGATGTTTTGACATGTCGTCATTAAACACGCGCAAAGCAGAGGCGGGTTACTAGTATTTAAGTTATTGATTAGCTTTTATTTTTGTGGTGGTTATATGATAGAAATATGAAAATAAAATAATTTGTATAATATTTGTTTTTTTTTCCTTTTAGGAGTGAAAAGTAATTTTTCGCGATATTTTACTAATTTTTTTTGCCACTTAGTGGATGTTGGTGACTTTTTTTTTGTATGGGAAATCATGATGTTGATGACTTTACAATGACTTCATGTCGCTGTGAAAAACTGAAACTAAACTTTAATTTGTTGTGCGGACTCGTGGCTTATGACCAACTGCATGCTTCGATCGCCATCTGGTTAAGTTACACTTGGCAGGGTTGGTCTAGATGGGTGACCGTCTATATGTAACGAGATTTATCCATGCCTTGTGAAGCATCTTAAACCGTTGGTCCCGGCTGGCTAAATAATGTTGTGTTGTTATTAGGTGTAGGTAGATGAAAAATTATGCTTTCATTAAAAAACATAGTTCGATTCATACAAGTATACATTCTAATTTAATTAAAATAAAATTATTGTGTACTGAATGTTAGTATCATAATAAAGAGCCTAAATCGAAATTAAGTGTTAAAATTAAATTAATTTAAAATTTAATAAATTATAGTTTGAAATAAATTTGCAATTTTATTTTTGTACCTACCTGAATTCAAATGAATCATTTGGAATTTTCGTTTATGTTTATGTGAATTTTAACTTGACTTATATCTTTTTTTTTTGGATGGGAAATCATCAAATGACTTCTCCCGCTGTGGGCGGAGCGGAAGGGCGTGTCAGACTTTTACTGACTAAAACCCACCCGTGTTCCTTCAGTTGCCCATGTGCCAGGGTCACGGTATCTCTTTCGAACAATCTCGCGACCCTGGCAGGCATCGGTCCTAGCAGACCCCTTCAGTACTGCTGACATCTCTTTGAACTACGCGCCGTCGACCCTGCATGAATTGTAGTTGTGAGTCATTCGCAAACAGAAAATGTTAGCGAATGATAATTAAAATAGGGCACCCGCGGGTTACAAGCGTGTATAGTCCAAGCCCAAATCGCCTATAGAAGATCGCAAGAAGAAACTAAGAGTGACTGGAAAAATCTAAACATGAAAATGTCCTGCTACACACACGTGAAAATGCTTTTATCATAATATTGACTTTTTATTTTGCCCTCCTTGATAGATCCAACGCAATCGACATTATTCTCTGTTCATTTCTTTGCGTCTTTTTTATTTCTGTGTACAGTTACCAAAAGAAATAAGTAACAGAGTCGTCGGATATAATTATGTACTTGAATTTTAGTGAGAAACCATTGGATGTCTTCGAATGTGTGCTCTATTTTTTTTTTTAGCCTACACTGTCCCACTGCTGAGCAAAAGCATCCCCCAAATCCCTCCAGGCATCCTTTTCCAGGGCCACCTCGACCCAACCCTTGTAGTACGCGTCTAGGTCGACTCGCCACCTCTTCTTGGGCCGGCCTTAGCGGTGCTGTCTGTTCTATTTTTATTTTTTGCCTTATCTCTCGTTCATAAACTGTAAATAAATTACTTTTAGATTGTTTTTGCTCACTTCTTTTTCATACCAAGACAAATAGTTGTTCTTGTCGTGTGGAGAATAACTTTTAATCACTGTATTCATCAAAGCGTTTTCCTTGACGTCGTCTTCATTCTTTGCCTTATAATAACCAACAATTTCCTACTTGCAGATAGGTACGAGATAATCGCAGTCCCTGGTGGAAAAAGTGTGATCATGTACCAGAACTACACCTATTCCTTTAAAGGTTTCAGAAAAACTCACGCGTATTGTTCCAAGTATGTGCAACTTAAGTGCCCGGCAAGGATCAAATTAAGTAGTAGCCAGAGTATCATTTTTGCTAATACGGACCATAACCATCCTCCTCCCACGTATTATAAGCATACTAGTGGACAATATATGAAGCTGTGTTAATGGCTGGATGAATTTTCAAAATATGTAATGATGAGTGTTCTTCAACTTCTCGTCTCGGAATAAAAAAAAAATATTCGTTCAAACATATTTAAAAAAATCTTTATAATTTTTTTAATAACTTTCATTTAATACGATATAGAAATCATGATCTTAAAATATAATAAATTGAAAAATTATGCCCTGAAAATCATTTCCCGCCCCGTTATTTTACAACATTATTAACATCACGAGAAACTCATAATCCCATCCAAATTTTGACTGATTATTATCCAAATGTAATAATGAATGTCTTCACTCAATAATTATTGTTTCTTTTAACCCATAACCCCAATTTATAACCCCGTTGCCTTTGTTATTCTTATTTTACCATTTAAAAATTTGTCACCAGTTGTTCATTTATTTTTTATACGGACGAAAAATAATACTTTATTTCATTGTGCAGGAAGTCACGTTATGGCAAAAACCAAAGCAGAGCGTCTAGCCCAACAAAGGCTATGCAAAAGACGTAAGTATACAGAAATAAAGAATGACCCAGAATTACTTGCGTTAGAAAAAGAAAAACGACGTGCAAAATACCAAAAACGTAAAGAAGAAAAGAAACAAAAATCTATCATAGAAATAAGTCCACGTGAACAGAGACAATTACGTAAGAAGTGGAAGGCAAATTCAAAAAAATATAGACAGCGCAAGAAAGAAGAAAAATCACCAGCTTGTCCAAATGTAATTTATGTTGTTTCGTAATTTTTTATCAAACATCGTCCGTTTTGGGTGCTTCATCCTAGACCTACAAACAGGGAAACATGTTTGTGCGCTCAACATACCAATATAGAACTATTAATATATAACCCATACAACGCATCCATTATAGGAGAAAAAAAAATAAAAAGAAGTAGTTTCGCAATTATGTTGTGAACCTAGAAACACTGAATGTTTACTGAGGCATCGCACTTTTTGCAAAGATAAGGCGTTAAACTATAAAGTTTTCAAATGACTTGAGTTGAACATATTTTAAGTGGAAGAAAATAACAAAAGAGGTAGTAATCAAAAGGGAGCTAAAAAAAAGCAAGTATTAACAGTGAAGGACAAAATAACTACACAACCGTAGACAGCAACAAAAGAGTTAGATACACTGTTCAATCCATTTCTACAGTTAATCCATTTATCTAGGCAACAAGTTACTTTACATACATCACTTATTTATACTCATGATTTTTCTAAAGGGAGCATTCGACCAACATCCGTTTGTACTATTAGTAGTTGTGTTTGTCATGATAATGGATCAGCAAATGTAACGGTGCTACCAGCAACTGCACCCAAAACAATAAAACGATTAAAATACTATAAGATGTAACATTAAAAAATGATGAAAATTTGCTGTATTATTTGAATCAACCATCTACACCTAAATTAACCTTTTTTTTTAATAAAGCTTTATAACCACAATAATGCTTTACTTAAAAAATACTGATAATTTTGAATTTCAAGCTACCGGGTTAAGTATGTTTGTTAAAATGAAAAATTAGTTTCATTTTGTTGTTTTAAAAAATATTTGGAAATATTACCGATTATTTAGATCTGATTGTGAGCGGCACAAATTGCCTTAAGATGTTTAATAATAGATTTTTTGTGAAACTTAGTTGTATAATTATTTTAAGTTTTATTTGATTTTATTTCATTTAGAAGAAGAAGAAAGAATGGAGAAATGTTGTTTTTCTTACTTATTAAAAAAAAATTGATTACACGTCGATATTTTTATTTGACCTCATTCATTACCTTCAACTTCTTGTCATTTACAGCAATAAGCAATTTCATTTTCCTCTACACAATATCACTTCAAAGAGATAATTATATGTATTTTTTGGTTTTCCGCATGATTTCGCCATTTCGCCAATGACTTTTTTTTTAGCTTATACTGTCCCACTGCTTTGCATATGCCTCCCCCAATTTCTTCCAGGAACTCTTGTCCCGCGCCACCTCAACCTAGTCGTCGACCGCCGACTGCGTTGGCGTCGTCCATCACCAGGCACCCATTGTGTGCAAACCTTTGCCCAGCGGTCATCTTGCATACACCTAATGTGACCCGCCCAATCCCATTTGAGCCTGGCAGTTTTTTTGCCTATATCTGATATACTCGTTTTCAAACGCTGCGTGGTGTATGACTATTACATGAAATTATTATTCAATGGGTCCCTGAGTGTAAATGTGGTTCTTCTCCACAAACAATGCGGCACTTGATATTTTGTCCAGCGTGTCCTGTTCTTGCTCCTACAGGAGTTGATGGACGCTACTGAAAGTGTTAAGCTCATAGCCAAATTTGGGCTAGCAATATTTAGATTGCTATCGACACGCTAAACAAAAGTGTCTGTGTCATCAGTCTACCGTGGCCCTTCCGCCTTAAGAGAACAATGCACAGGTATCACAAGAAAAGTATTCGCTTCGGCAATCATCGTTCATCTTCGGGAATAAGAACACGCGATGATCAGATCTAATATAGAGTTGTAACAACCATGGATGTACTTCATCATTAGCAACCTATTATGTTCCTACTGCTGTGACACAGGCTTACTCTCGGTGAGAAGGTAGAGGGAGTGGGCCATATTCCAACATGCGGGCCCAGTGCGTGTTGGTAGATGTCACATGTCTTCGAATTTTCGGTTCTAAGACATGCCAGTTTCCTCACGATGTTTTTCTTTACTATTACTCCACTGGAAGTACTTGCCCATATTATATTACAATAATTTTAATATTAAAAATCTTCGACTGGAGTAGGAGTTGATACGACGGAAAGAAAATTTCATACAAACCTGCACTACGACAAAGCGCAGCAGTATATAACTTAGCAGCTAATACGGAATCAGAAAGATTATAGAAATGCAAAACTTTTCTGGTTTACTTGTAGGTAGGTACTTATAGTTAAAAAATTGTTTCTATAGGGAATGGGCCGCGATCTACCACGCGGGCCCAGTGCGGGTTGGTAGATGTCACATATCTTAGAATTTTAGGTTTTAGGACATGTCGGTTTCCTCACGGTGTTTTCTTTAACCATTTTGAGAGCAGTTGTGATGAAATTATTAACACTAAAAAAAGTGCCTACCTGGGGTACCTACGACCTTGAACTTGTAAGTCGCGGCCGTTACCACTGGGCCACGACTGCTCTGTGGTATAATTCATCATCTGCCAAATCTTTTCCCAACTATAGATAGTTCAATCCATGAAGATGCGCCCCACTCTTTGACAATTGTACTGAGAGCAGTTAAAAACAAAGGAAAGGGGTGCAGAGGGGCGCGTCATCGTGGATTGAACTATCTGTACGTTGGTGTCGGCTTTCAGTCTAACCAGATGCAGCTATGAACCAGTATTTTACATGGAGCGACTGCCTATCTGACCTCCACAACCTAGTTACTAGGTAATACAATACCCCTTGGCAGTGGCGAAGGCACCATATAACACGATTCCTACCGGCTTGCCTTCGGGGATTCGCATTGGTAACTCTATCACTATTAAAAATACAATAGTATGTAAATAGTGGCTACTATTGTCAATAAATATAGTTACACTACGGGTATTTAATTCACCATAACATTCAAACAACAAAAAAGGTTATTTATAGCTTTGTATTACAACAAAAGAGAAATGTTCTAAATTAACCCGGCGCCAAAACGTCATAATCGGGAACTAAAAATTCATACAACAGCGATCCCGTAATGATGTCACTTTAGGTCACGTGGCACCGCTTGATATGTACGAGAGCAAGCCGCTGTACAACGGGTTATGACAGAGACAGGTATAGAAAAATGCGTCAGCGAGAACGAGATAGAGGAATATTGCATATTTTATTTGGTTTTCAGCTGTTCAATTTAATTGTATTTAATTCATTACATTCCTATATTAATTTTAGAATGATAGTAAGTATTCTTTATTGATGAGTCAGTAAGTTAAAGACGACTTCGCATCGGCTTCTCTTTTAGAAAAAATTACACCTCGCCGCTGCCCCTTGGTAAGAATTTCAGGCTTATGACGACCCGTAACGACTGTGTAAGATTTGCGAAAGATAGCCGGGCCAACGGCTTAACGTGCTTTCCGAGGCACGGAAGGGTCTATGTGCGTGTGGATTGAGAGATCTTTTCGAAAAACGCTTCCAATCCCAACCAAATTATAAGAGGATTTTTTGATGTTTGCTTTTTGATACTGTGTTTTTTATTATTTAATTTTTAGTATTTGTATTTCTTTTTACTCATTGTTTGCTTTTAATACTGTGTTTTTTATTATTTCAATTTTAGTATTTGTACTTCTTCTACTCATGATTTGCTGCACCGTTCGACGTCACACGTCGGCGCCGGCTGTCGCTGAAAACCAGCGCTGGGGCTCTGTCTCGCATAGAGTCGCAGTATTATGCTGAGCGATGGCCGTTTTGCGTGGATGTGACGCATATTTTCCCCAGCTTTTTTATATTTTTGTAGTGTTTCATTTTTTTTTTTGCGTCATATTTACCGCAAATAAACGTATTTATCTTTCTTTCTTTTTCTTTATTCAAATCAAATCAAAAGTCATTTATTCAAACTAGGCTGAGAGTCAGCACTTTTTGAACGTCAAAGTTACAAAAGACAGTCCCCCCAAAACGCCCACCCTTCGACACTTCCTAGTGCTGTAGCTGGGAAGAAGAAGTGGCGGAACAAACTCCCCAGCAGCACAGCTGTCTGTTAAGTTAGAAGAACTTGATTCTATACAATATTGTGTAAGTAATTAATATTATAAAACAAAACATACATTATTCGCCATATGTCAGCTAGCACACGCCAATATACCAACAAAAAAAAAATTGAATACTAAAGTCAAGCTGAAATAATAAAACAAAAACGTAAACAAAACTTAAAAACTAAATAAAGCCTCCAGGCATAAAGGGCGTGCCCGCTTACACGTTCAACGATGCAAAATGATCCATATACATACATTGATGCATATAGCTAAGTTGAAGTTACAATAGTTAAACTAGCACCTCCGGAGTAGAATAAAATAACAGTTAATACAAATAACAATAACAAAAACCATGGTCAGCAAGACGACCAGTCACCACAAGCAGCACCCGTTCACGAGCATAACGCAAAGGTCAGCCATTACCGTCGCCATATTTGAGGGAAGGTGGTAACCCGATCCCCGACGCTACCGCAAGCAGTGACATCTAAGGGAGCATGACGAACTTGCTGCCGGTTTGTCAGGCAAGAATATTATGAACAGCTGACGAGGTCGCTAGCTAACTACATGTTGCAATACAACTCATTTAAAATCATTGTAATGAGTAGATTATGTCCACAATAAATGAAATTAAAAGAAAATAAAAATAAATAAATAAATTAACAAAATCTGTTAAATAAAAAAAATAAATAAAAAAACAATTATATGGACTACCCATATAAACTGTCAGTAGGAAAGCTAATTCTGGATTGAAAGAACATAAACATTGTCTTGAGTTTGTCTTGAGTTAATCACAGCGACCAACTATTCTTATCGTTTAAGTAGTCGTTGATAGAATAGTATGCCTTTGAACAAAGGTTGGATTTTACTTTAGCTTTAAACTCATTAAACTGCAAATCTAGTAAAGCAGAGGGAAGCTTGTTATAAAAGGTAATACCAAGACCAACAAAAGAATTATGAACCTTATGAAGCCGGTGAAAGGGAGCACGTAGTTTGTCCTTATTTCTAGTATTAATATGATGAATATCACTGTTTTTAGTGTACAGGTGTATATTTTGCCTAATATATAAGATGTTGGCGAAGATGAATTGTGATGCCACCGTAAGAATACCAATATCTTTAAACAAATCTCTCAGAGAAACTCTAGCACCTAGTTGGTAAATCGCTCGAACAGCTCGTTTTTGAAGAACAAAAATATTTTGAATGTCCGCGGCTTTGCCCCACAGCAGAATGCCGTAGGACATTATGCTATGAAAATAACTAAAATAGACTAATCGAGCTGTATCAACGTCTGTATACTGTCTAACTTTCCTTACTGCGTAGGCGGCCGAACTGAGCCTTCCCGCTAGGCTTGATATATGTGATCTCCATTGAAGTTTGGCGTCTACCGTTATGCCCAGAAAAACCGCCGAGTGTACAGTTTCAAGCACCTCATTATCTAAAACGACATTGGGTCCCAGATTCCTAACATTCGGTAAGGCGAACTTTATACATTTCGTTTTCTTAGCATTGAGAACTAGGTTATTTGTGGTAAACCATTCCGTAGCCATTGAGAGCGCACTATTTACGTCGTCAAAATCTTGTCTATTTCTGTCTACTTTAAAGATAAGTGAGGTATCATCAGCAAATAGTACAATGTCACAGATATTCTTTAAATAAAATGGTAAGTCATTAATATACACTAAGAATAAGAATGGACCCAGTATTGATCCTTGAGGTACACCTAACTGAACTAGTAGCCCGGAAGATTTTACACCATTGACATCTACACATTGGTGCCTATTTTGCACATAAGAACTTATGACACTGAGAGCTTCGTTTTGAACACCGTAATGACGTAGTTTACGCAAAAGTGTGTCATGGTGAACGCAATCAAAAGCTTTGGAGAGATCACAGAAAACTCCGATAGCATTTTGCGAGTTCTCCCATGCGTTGAAAATATGTTTCAGCAGAGCAACACCCGCATATTTAGGAAATAATTGTGAAAACTTCATGGTAAGGTATAAAATTTGTGAAACCTAAACAAAGAAAGTTAGAACTCAATAACTGGATCTCTCAATCTGGACAACTGAAGAAAAAGCCATAACGCGTATCCAAGAATATACTGCCTATTTGTTTATCAATTGCATTTTAATTAATTGTGAAGGAATTGTGAAAGCTGCTAAACAACATTTTGATTCGTTTCATAGCCACGTTTAAGATTTATAACGGTTTACGCTATAAATCTTAAACGTGGCTATGAAACGAATCAAAATGTTGTTTAGCAGCTTTCACAATTCCTTTTACATTTTTGGTGAGATCCGGCAAACTCAGAATAGGAAAATTGTCATTTTCACTAAACTAATAACTCAGTGCAATCTTAGTGCTGTCAAACTAAAATATAGTTAAGTTGTGTTACTTTAGTCTATTTCAGAATAGGAAATCGTCATTTGACAGGAATAAACCAAATTTTAGTGATTTTTAGTTTAGTTTATAGAATTTTGTAACAACAGAATCGGCACCATTACCTAACTTTGCAGAAACTTGTTATTTAAAAACGTAATTTTATATTATTTAAATTATGTAGTGAAACCAGACACAAATTACTTGTATAAAAACTTTTAAAGTGCATCATAATTTGAATTGTACCGGTAATGATTCCGACCGGCGATATGGTCACCCTACTCAACGTTTTCCTTAAGGATTGTAAAAAAGTGATTTATCTTTTTAAGTATAACACTAACAGGGGCGATTGGTTCGTCAAATTTTAGTACAACATTTTTCACAATTTCTGATGTATCTACCTTCTACCTATAAGTTATGTTTATTAAATATAGTTCAAAATAATGATCTCTCAGTTGGGACGATCGACAAAAAACAAGATTTTCATTTTCTCTTGAACCAGTAAGATTTCAATCACGATTTTTGTTTCACAAATTTTCCCAGAAGCATAATTTGCAATAAACATGATAATTATTCATACTTTTTCAGTATTAGGTCGTGTTTAACAAGATCACTCAATTGAAAATTGTCCACTCTGAGTGATCCATATAAACCGTTATAAATCTTAAACGTGGCTTTGAAACGAATCGAAATTTTGTTTAGCAGCTTTCACAAATCCTTTACAATTAATTAAAATGCAAATTATAAACACATAGGCAGTATATTCTTGGATACGCGTTATGGCTTTTTCTTCAGTTGTCCAGATTGAGAGATCCAGTTATTGAGTTCTAACTTTCTTTGTTTAGGTTTCACAAATTTTATACCTTACCATGAAGTTTTCACAATTATTTCCTAAATCCTCTTATAATTTGGTTGGGATTGGAAGGGTTTTTCGAAAAGATCTCTCAATCCACACGCACATGACGGGTCTTGGTATGTGAATATTGTCACCCATCCACGGACCAAACGCGAAGCGTAGCTTAACCTGAACGATCAACCTGTGCGGCTGTTATTACTTAGCCTTCCTTCATTAAGTCGACACGTACATATATTTTTAATACATTATTTTATTATATTCTTTAATATATGACAATAGAACTTAATATTCATCATTATTTGTTTTGCTACACAGGGCATGGAATTTTGCAATACTTTCCGAGCCGCCGTGGAAAAGGCATCATACTCCTGTACAACAATTACACCTATTTCCACATGCATACCAAATCCAGGTGGTTCTGCTCCAAGAAGCTGGCCGGCTGTGATGCCCGGGTTATCACCAATCGATTAGGACTGTTGGTGAAGGAAATAGGACGCCATAATCATGAACCGCCACAAATGAGTACATATTTTGCCTACCGAAACAATAATTAAAAACTTTTTAAGATCTAAAATATCCTGCCAGGGTCGCGAGATTCGTTCGAAAGTGTTACCCTGGCATATGAGCAACTGAAGGAACACGGGTGGGTTTTAGTCAGTAAAAGTCTGATACGCCCTTCCGCTCCACTTAGAGCGGGAGAAGTCATTTGATGATTTCCCAACCAAAAAAAAAGGACCAAAAATATAGAAGCATTTTGTAGTGGTTGGTACATTTTGTGGTGGTGTCATGTAGGTTTACTTGAAGAAATAAAATCATTTATCATTTAACCAACAGAGATGTCGTCAATATTATGTATTTTTAAGGCACTTTTATAATTTATTCGTATATCACAAAAATTATGACCTAAAGAATAGTTGAATGAAAGAAAGAAAGAAAGAAAGAAAAATTGTTTATTCTGCACAAACAAAACGCACATTATAAAATTAAAATAAAAAAAGACATTAAATGCAACGTAGCCAAAAGCCCCGTATTTAAGTCAGAAAAAAAAATGAGAAATAAAATACCATTTAAATAGGGTCACATTAAATTAGCTAGCGTAACTCCGCAGATGTGGTGAGTATCGGTATCTAAACATGTCATGATAAAACGAAAAAGTCATTAATCTGATGATATTTTTGGTGGGGTCATCGACCACTGTTAACGTACCTACACACTTGAAATATCAGTAAATTTTATTTGTGTAAACGTGATGGCTATCGATATTTTTTAAATGATAAAACCCAAAAAAGAAACAGTTTTCTCAGCTCATATTTCAAGTAACTAAACCACCAGACAGCGATCGTTACCCCATTCTTTTGTGTTTCTAGATTCAACGTGTCGCTTACTAATTTAATTTGACTCTGTATTTTTAAATATCTTTACTTATTATTTGTAAGTCACCAAAATTAGATAAGTTTCATGAGAAATAATAATACAATATAATTTCATGCCATATATAAAACTGTAGTAAGTACGTATGTGAAATGAGTTTTTTTTTATTCTGTATATTTACAAATTAAAATTTGCATTTCGATATCGGGATATCGATATCACTTTTACCCGACTTGAGAGAAACTAATAAAATCCATGATAGTCACTTTACCAATTTAACTATTAATGTGTTCTCAATTAAAATATATTAAAATATTATTAAACTTAATATAAACAACAGATATGTTATGTTATATTGGGCTTATGTCTGTAAAACATAGAAATCGTTTTTCTTCTATGTATTTACGGTAAAAAACCAGCCAAAATAGTTAATAAGGTAGAAAGTATTAAAATAGAGGATTATTTGTGAATGTTTTTTGAAAAATCTTGTTCTTCTATCTTCTAATGACGATCACGAAAATCGAAATGTTGTAAGCTGAATGATGAAATATGGCCGAACTGGAGTGGATCATAACCCCTTTTATGTATTATCTATATTCGAAAATAAATATGTCTCTTCTTTTCTAACATTAAAATATTCGTCTTAGGATCAAAATATTATTTTCATTTTTATAAATTACTGGTCTTCAGATGACCTTGTTATTACTTATCTACCATTTGTTACTCGCATGTCATGAAACGCCAGTCTTTTGCTTTGTGACTACCGTCCATTCACATCTATTTTACCTCTGATAGCAACAACGAAATAGCAACCTTATTGTAAAGATATTAAAGATCACTGTGATATTGACATACTTGTTAATGGCAGCAACGCAAAGGCAACCTTATTGTAACGTAAAATAATTTTTCTTTGATTTGAGAGTGACGCAGAATCAAAGGTAAAATAAGTATAAATGGATTGTGGTGTGATAGTTTCTTTAACCTTGGTGTAGTTTCAATTTGCTAGAGTGTTCGTCAAAAGCTATAAAGTGGATTATAGTAATTAAAGTTTTTCAATATTTTATTTAGAGGTACCACTTCTGCAGTTTATAAGCAGCCAGCGAGGAGGTAAGATTCTCATCTACAAAGGATTCAGATACAACCGCAAGAGCAGCAAGACTAGATGGTACTGCGTCAAGAATGGCCAGGGTTGCAGATCGAGAGTCATCCTTACCAAAGACGAGGTCTTCATTACCGAAGTGGGAGAGCACAACCATCAGTTGGGCGAAGAATTTCCCTATAGTATTGAGATAAGCGATTGGTGAAGGTTTAAATAAAGAGAATTCCGTCGTGCCAATTAGGAGAATGTGATACTATTTTAGCCTTTCCAGCATCCAAAACCGTTAGAATTTTAAATTAATTAATTTATCTAGGGATTAAGCGTAGATGTTAAGTTATGTATTTAACAAATGTTTCCTAAGAGGGTGGTATGCTCACTTTGTGATCAACCCTCTTTAATAAATAAGATGTAAAAAAAGTCATCATACAAGATGTGTAGGATTTTTATTTTTTCCTATATTTTTTTGATATTTATTATTTTGTTAATTTTTGGTGCTTTCTTTGTAAATTTTGAATGTGAAGTATGTTAAGTTGTAAATAAATAAAATTAAAATAATGAATATTTTAGTGTGATTTGTCAAATTCGTTATGTATTGTATATAACTTCCCCGTTCCTTATGTTTAAATTAATTCAAGTATATTGTATAGTCCACCAGACCGTATTTTTGCCATGGCGGCCAAATCTCAACGGAGACTAGCCATCGTCGCAGGCGATATTATAGTGCACAGGTGTATGCGCAAGCACACGGGCACTCACTCTTATAGTCCGATGTGACGGCAATCCGACACGACCGGAGAGAAGCGCAGAACTAACGCCAAATTCCGGGCTGTTACTAAGAAATTCGTAATGGAAAAACACAATAATAGTTTGCCCGACCTGGAAATCGAACGCAGAACTTCAGTTTTAGCAGTCGCGCTTGCGACCACGAGACACACGAAGCAGTGTATTATAGTAAGTAATGCATGTAATATTTTAAACTTTTTATTTTTTAGAGACGCTCTTGCAGTTTGTTCCTACCAAGAAAGGTGGGTTTAACCTGATATACAATAATGACAAATACGTCCGCGGTAGCAAGAATAGATGGTACTGCACCAGGCATCGTTTTGGCTGCAAAGCGAAGTTATTTCTCCCAGAAGGCGAGCAGGTTTTCAAAGCACTATTTGAACATAATCATCCACCCCTGACTGCACCCGTGAAACCGTGACCGAAATACATTTGACTGGTCCGTTAAAAATTTATCAACCTTCAAATAATGAACACTTAAACAATTCTTATGATGATCTATGCTCATCTATACGGCCTACCCAAATTTTCTTTCTTTGGTAATGTTCGTCAAATCGTTGAGCTCCTTAAGTTCCGAGTTGAGCTGCACTGATTGGACAGGTCCACTCAATCTGTGTGTTCTTTATTCAAAAGACCTTTTCAGTCACCGATCTACATGGACTTCACATGATGTGACCATGATTATGTCTGGACATTAAAAGAGACTGTGACCTCTGAGTCTGTTTCGGCCTTTCTTATCAGAGTAGTCAAATAGGAAACGCCGACCTCATCTAGGTTAAAAAATATCACTGACGTGTAAAAGTGTTTGTACAAAACTATTTAGAGAAATAAAATCTTTTATATTATACTAGCTTCTGCCCGCGACTTCGTCCGCGTTAAATTTCTTGTTCCCCCGACCCTTCCTGTCGCGTCGAATCGCTTACCCGTGCGATTTTCCCCGTTTTTGCAACATTTTTCATTACTGCTCCGCTCCATTTAGTTGTAGCGTGATGTTATATAGCCTATAGCCTTCCTCGATAAATAGGCTACCCAACACAAAAATAATTTTTCAATTCGGACTAGTAGGTCCTGAGATTAGCGCGTTCAATCAAAAAAACAAACAAACTCTATAATATTATTATAGATAAATTTTATAAACCTGGATCAACACATAGGATACTTTTTTTTCGGTAATACGTTTCCATGTGATAAATTATCGACCTTTAAGCGGGCGAAGTCGCCGGCAAAAGCTAGTACTTAAATAATACATATTCATTTCTCTTAAGATTTTGTGCAATAAAGACTAATTTGATATAGGATGTATTTTAATAGTATTTTTCAATAACTGTTCCTCTTAATCAAAGCACCTGCCATTTAATGTCTTCACCACCCTTGGTTGACTGGTAGAGAATGCCTAAGGCATTAAGTCCGCCTTTGTACCTTTTTTGTGTGCGAGAAGTTTAAATAAAAAAACTTTTTTACAAAAAACAAAACAACCAACTTCCTTAAAAACACTACAAAGTAAAAATAACTTTAATTTCGGAATTTTTTAATTTTAAGTTATAGTATCTACCCCGCACTAATTCCAAACAAACAATGCATATTTATGCGATAGCAGAAATCGCGGTTGATTTGCTGTCATTTTTTAAAGAGTTCCGGTGTCTGTCTCCGGAACTCATCATCAGATCTATATGAAACTTATATGGGACCATTTCGGAATAAACTCCTTTCGAACAAAAAAAGAATTTTGCAAATCCGTTAATATCTATACTAATATTACAAAGCTGAAGAGTTTGTTTGTTTGTTTGTTTGTTTGTTTGATTGAACGCGCTAATCTCAGGAACTACTGGTCCGAATTGAAAAATTCTTTTTGTGTTGGGTAGCCTATTTATCGTGGGAGGCTATAGGCTATATAACATCACGCTACAACTAAGAGGAGCGGAGCAGTAATGAAAAATGTTGCAAAAACGGGGTAAATTTATTCCTTTTGAGAGTTTCCGTTGCGTGCGCTGCGTAAACGGTTAAAGTAACGCAAAAATCATGTATGACGGAATTGTTCCTTTTAAAAAGTTCTAAAAAAAAGTCCGCGAGAGCATATGTCTATCTTTTAAGGTTGACTCACTATAACTCAAAAGGAGCGAGCAGCAACGAAAAATGGACGAAAACTAGCAGGCAAATCGATGCGACGGGAAGGGTCAGGGGAGCAAAAATTTGACGCGGACGAAGTCGCGGGCAGAAGCTAGTATGTAATATGTGTAATTCTCAATGTAGGCTTAGCACATGTGGACATGTGCTAAACCTACATTGAGAATACGTCCAGACATTATGTAGACCTATCATATCTAATTGTTGCTTGTATTTCTATTTAGAGGTACCAGTGTTCCAATTCTTACGCAGTCAGCGTGGAGGTACGATTCTGTCCTTCAAAGAACATAGATTCTTAACAAGGTGGTACCACCTTGTTTTACTTGAAAAATAGTCAGGGCTGCAAATCGAGAGTGATTCTAACGGAAAATGGCGTGTTTATCGACGAAATTGGTGAACATAACCATGACCCACCGAATGTATTGGAAAGGGTAGCAAGTGTACTCAGTGATCGTGTAATTAAAAAAAAAGATAACATTGCATAATTGTTTATTTTCGTTTTATAAAGCTAACAACACACATAATAGATATCTTTTTACTAAAGAATCAACTCGAGAAAACTTTTTTTAGAAAGATTAAGAGATGTCGCAGGCAGATCGTATGACTTGTCAATAAATCACATTAGTACATGAAACAAATATTTTGAACCAATTTTTTTTATATTTTTTAGAATCATTACAAGTACATTAATATCATCTGTAATTCGCATCCGTGCGATGCAGGGGTAGTATAAGTACATAAGTACATAGTATTTTTTTTAAATTTTATAAGGTTATTAATGTATCTCTTTGAGATGGTTTGTCGCTCTTCGGAATGAAAATTTTCTGTATATAAATTAGCTTATTAATTAAGCCAAAATGACCTGGGTCTTATTTTATAACAAAACTGTATATTATTTTATAACAAATAAAACCTTGGAATGTCAAAGACACCACTTGATCATATTTCGTATGTATTTTCCTCCTTTGGACCAGCTGAACATCAATCAAGAATGACAGTGTTAAATAAATTATACATTTTAAAATAGTTTTATTATTTAATTAAATAGTGTAATTAGCTTCGGCAGTTTTATTTAAAAAATATTAAATCAATCAATATGTTCCATTTTATTTAAGAACCGGTCCTGACATTTGTACCGAGCAAACGAGGAGGCACTATCCTCATATACAAGAGTAACACATACGTCCAGATGGTCAGTAAGACCCGATGGTACTGCTCCAAGAAGTTCCGAGGCTGCAAATCCCGTTTGGTTTTGACAGAAAATAGAGAGTTTCTCTCAGAAATTGGTGATCACAATCATCAACCTGCGGTGATTCCGCAGTGAAGATGAAAGGCATTTGGAGCGAAGTTCCTTAAAGCACGTTAGCACAAAATAGAACACTATGTTTTTTAGACACAATGAGACTCTGTTGGAATCTCAATGCTCGGTTTAATACCGAAAGTTGAAAATTCAGTGCTTGACAAAATCCCGCTACGATTTTATTGCGTCCTTTTGAATGTTGAGTAACAAAAGTGTCGTTTGAGAGTTAGACCGAAATAGTGTAATATTTTGCCTACCTCTCATTCACCAAGTGTGCAAAAGGAAAAGAATTTTCGTTCCAACCGGGTGTCCCACGATACCTCTACTTTTTTGTTCGTTTTTATTTTCATGAATATTTTTATAAAATATTTTTTTTTTTAGTTTAGGTATTTGTCTTTTATAATTTTATTTAAGTGTGTTATTTGTATATTATTATTTAAATAAAGAATTTGACTATATGTGGCTTTTCATTTTACTTTAGTGTGTCATTATTTAAATGATGTTTACAAATAGTTTTTGTCTAGCTAAAGCTTTCCGCAGATACATTCCTGTTTGTATTTTTTTTATCAAGAGCCTCAAAAGTTAGTCCAACTTTACCTCTTGGTCTATCCAAATCCGGTGCTTTATTCATAAAGGTACTAAATTCGTAACATTTGTTTTTTTCAGATGAAAAACCGGAGTTTCTCCAATATTATCAATGGTACCGACGCGCGAATCCTGATCGTTTTCCAAAGAAGGAAGCATCACCTCCGAATCCTGCTAGCCGAGTCAGCGATATTCTAAAATCTATTTTTAATGAAAATGTTCAACAATAGTCCTAGTACACGGGATGTAGAGGCACATCGAGTGTTAAAAAACTATCATACAATCATATCAACCTATCGCAGTCGACTGTTAGACATAGACTCAGGCTGCGCCAAGGCACCTTGTTTATCCATTAACAAACGTGGCCAGTCCACTACTGCCACTTCAGCTTGTTTAAGGTCACCACTCATAAAATTATAACCGCTTCGCTTCAGTGGAATAATCGCCCGTCACCGCCTTGAAAACATCCACCCGGTTGTAGCCAACGCGCCGTCAACAAAACGACCTTTCGCTGCTGGCACGCCACTGGTGAGGTGACAGCTTGATCACGCGTCGTTTACGAGTTGGTAGCTCACCGTCCACGTGCCAACGATTAGTTTACAGTTTGCAGACCGGTTTGCAAACATTAGACTTGGGCATCGCTGGAAGAAAGCAGTAAGGAATGGAAGAGCGTGCGGGTCTGGAGTCATATGGCCGTATACCGCTTGCAGGCGTTGTTTCGCCGGCGAACGGTTTGCTCGCTTGAAGTTCGCAGTCCGTAGGTGATGTAAGCTGTCCGTTATTCCGTATTGTCCAATCTAAAATTTACTTTAATGCAACTGATTTAAAATCCTAACTTGAATGACAAGTTATTTGCTGTGTCGGAGTGGTACTGTTAAAATGAGTGATGACCTTTATTCTATAAGCTTCTACATTCCTGATTTTATCCTTCAACAAGTAAATAAAAGAATGAAGTAGATATGTCACACAGTTTATTGTGGCAGAGGACTCTAAGTATATAACGGTGAAATTTTTCTAAAATTCGATATGCAATTTTCCACTCACATATAGATTCTATTATACGTAGGTTGCTCGAAAAGTCTTGTCCTCCACGATAATCTTTTATTGTTTTTCAAAATACTCTCTACCACATGCTAAACACTTCGACATACGCCGAAACCAGTCATCAAACCAGCTCTTCCATGTCTCTTCAGAGAGAGCGGCACACTCTTGGTCCCACGCTGCCAAAAGTTCTTCGTCGCTGTAAAAACGTCTTCCTTCCAAACGTTTTTTAACTTCAGGAAATAAACCGAAGTCACAAGGCGCAAGGTCCGGACTGTACGGTGGATGATCCAAAAGAGTCACTCCCAATTTGACAAGAAAAGCAGTTGTTTCCTTTGCTTTGTACGCCGGAGCATTGTCGTGATGAAAGATCCAATGTGTCAAGTCGAGATTTCGGTCGCATCTTCTGAAGTGTTTTAATCACTTTCGGCAAACATTTTTCTGTGTACCAGGTACCAGTAACTGTCTGATGTCTTTCTAATACAACCCTTTAAATAAGACCACGTTTACCAAAGAATACAGCAATCATTAGTTTTTTCATCGAACGAGATTTGCGTACCTCTACCGGTGTATCCTCATCTTCCAAAAGCCATATTTTGGCCTGCAACTTTGATGGCACATCAAAATAATACAGCCATTTTTCGTCGCCCGTTATGATGCTGGCCACATACTTGGATGCCCCAGAATCAAATCGCCTGACAATTTTTTTACACCATTCCACTCTCATGCGCTTTTGATCCTGCGTCAATGAGTGGGGCACCCAAAGAATGCAAACTTTTCTTACTCGCAGGTGATTGTGTAGAATGCTATGAACAGATGATGCACTAATGTGTAAGATTTCCTTAATCTGGCGGTAGGTGATACGCCTGTCTTCTTTTATTAGTTTCTCCACCTTGGCAATTTTTCCATGGGTCACTGCTTCAATTGGTCGACCACAGCGTGGGGCGTCCTCTAAGCTAAAATCTCCACGTTTAAATTGGGTATACCAGCGCTTTATCGTCTTTAAGGATGGACAATCTTCGCCCAACACGGAAGACATTTCTACGAAACACTCGTCTTCAGACAGACGGCGCAGAAAATTATACCGAATTATAGTGCGATATTCTATTTTTGTCCACGATGCCATTAAAATGTTCACTCGCCGATTGCTCAAAACATACTGTCCGCGCGAACGTGTTAGATCTCGATCCACCTTGCTTCCCCCCGCTCTCTCCGTTGGTACTCGCCACAGTGAATTATGACTTCCAGAAAACGCAGTGGACAAGACTTTTCGAGCAACCTACGTATTATACGACAACCGCGCGGAAATCTCTGCTTGCGCGATGTAGTATTTTGCATGACGTCAGACGTAATGCATAGTTTACATGTAGCCTTGTAGAAGTACTATACTCTATGATTGTATTCTGTATCATTGATTATTGTCACTAG
This sequence comes from Aporophyla lueneburgensis, assembly GCA_932294355.1. Lineage (NCBI taxonomy): Eukaryota > Metazoa > Arthropoda > Insecta > Lepidoptera > Noctuidae > Aporophyla > Aporophyla lueneburgensis. The sequence goes on from OW028742.1 coordinate 6,844,015, forward strand.
AGAAGAATTACAATGTACTTAATAAATAATTAGAACTGCTTAAAATTTTACTTAAAAATATGATACCTTTTCTCTATTCTATTGCACTGAATACTAGCTATACATTTTTTAATTTCGATAACTAGAAATAATTTCGATTTTTTAATTTCGATATGTGCCGTCTATATTGGACGGCAAAAAAGGACCACAGAAAACAGTTACTACATTTATTAACTAAGTATTGTTCATGCGTTTTTGTTTTAAATTATAATTACGTCGACAGACGCCTTATTTTATTACAAATAATTAAATAATTTCAGAAAAAAAACATTTCAAGATTCACAAAAAAGATCTTGTAATTAAAGTAGAACATTTTAGAAAGAAGTGTTTCCTTATAAACAAGAACCTTGTGGAATCCTGAATCGATTCGAAGGAATAAACTATTTAACACCATGTATTTTCCCTCCCGTTCACCATGTATCGTGTACAAAACGTGCCAATGTTTTCAGGCCGAACCAAAGGATACGAAATAATACGACTTACGAATGGAAAATCCCTCATAATGTACCAAGACTTCACATTCTCTTACCAAGGACCGAAGAACAGGAAGCTGTACCTCTACTGCTCTCGGAGAATTTCTACTAAGTGCGCTGCAAAGCTGAAACTGGATAAAGATGGCTATTTAGTGCAAGCTTATACAGATCATAGTCATCCCCCATCAAATTATAGAAAATTGAACAATGGATTGTATTTTAAAGTTTGTTGAGAGAGGAAAGTGCCATATATTCGCATTATGTGCCACGGGTGTATGAACATCCATCACGATGCTGTCATCTAAACATATTATAATCATACGGTGATACCACTCATGGACTCCACGAGACAGGCTCTACCTAGTGTAGAGTTCATAAGCAAAATGCTTCTTATGCCTCTTAGTCTTGTTTTTCACGTTAACCTGCCTATTAATCTAGACATCTAGACAAATAAATAAAATTGGAGTGTCTGTTTGTAATATTAAAATAACCGCTTTTTACTAAGTGTGTATGGATGTATACACGGTTCATATACCAAAACAACATTTTTTACAATTTTTGTCTGTCTCTTTGTTCCGGCTAATCTCTGAAATGGCTGGGCCAATTTTGACGAGACTTTCACTGGCAGATAGCTGATGTAACAAGGAGTAACTTAGGCTACTTGTATTTTAGAAAAAAAAATGGAATCTCACGAAAATAAAAATGAACGAAAAACTTTTTTGTTAATAATACCACGCGGACGAAGTCACGGGTAATTACTTATATAACCTGGATTAATGCATTCTTAATACATTAACCGCGGTAGTACGTCCTCTTGCGATAATTTCCGACATCCACGCGAGCGAAGCCGCGGGCAAAAGCTAGTGTTAAATACATTTACATACAGACCATCAGGAAATGTAAAGCTCTGCTTTTAGAAAAATAAAAATTATCATAACTTAAACATTATCTTGTCTTATTGTACATCAAACTAAGTAACTTTGTGATTATTTGGTGAAAAATAGGCCAGTCCTGTGGTCACGGGAAGAGTCAAGCAGCCAATTGGCGATGATGTGTAGAAAATTAAGTGGACACTCGGAAAGGCTCAACCCTTAACGTCTCGAATACATAACAATCAATAATATTGTAATATTTACGCCATTTGAGGCATTCCACACCATCAGGACCCGCCCCAGCACCACCACCGCGTTGGGAAGATGGGATAGCGCAAGGCTGAGTCCCACACCATCGGCCCTCCAATACTTTCAGGCACCGTGGTCATCTGAGTGCCAAGCCATTGGGTTCTAAAACAGTTGGCATCTGGCGGTAACTAGGCTATCCGGCCTGAGCTCTTACTGAAGGGTAGGCTGGGGCAGACGGCAGCAAAAATTTCATTACAGGTTTCCTAGGAAAAATGCTAACCGTTTCTCCTTTATGTCTAGTAATATGCTTCATGCTAGAATAAAATATCGGCTCTTAATCCAATATTAGAGCAGTGGTGGCCTCGTGGTAATGGTCGTGACTTACGAATAGTAGGTCGCGAATTCGAACACAAGCAGGCGCTTTATTTTGTGTAAATTATTGCATCATCACTGCTCTCAAAACGGTGAAGGAAAACATCGTAAGGAATGCGGGATGTCTTAGAACAAAAAATTCGAAGGTATGTGTCATCTACCAATCCGCACTGGGCCCGCGTGGTGGATAATGGCCCACTCCCTCTCACCGAGAGGAGGCCTGTGTCCCAGCAGTGGGAACATTCTAGGCTGCTAATGATAATCTAATACAGGTAATATAGGTTTAAGAGTCAGACTTCACACATTTAAACAAACAAATTCGCGGAGCACTGAAACTAAACATTGGTTTTTCTTTCAGATTGTATCCAACATCTACCAACTGCCAACGGTCGAATTATTATGTACAAAAACTTTACATTTTCATATCGGAATGGTACAAGTACGCTTTATTGTTCTAAATATGTACGAGGTAAATGTCAGGCGAAATTGAAGGTTGATAAACGTGGAAATATTTTGAAAGCGGACACTGATCATAACCATGCTCCTCCAAGGTATCAAAAGGTGGCAGGATTGTATGTTTGTATTAGTAAATGAGGCGAGATCGGAAGATTAATCTTTGGTTAATTTAAGTCTTCAATACACTCTCGTATTCGAATCGAACCACCATGCATTTCCATCTATACTTACTTAATATTATAAAGCTGAAGAGTTTGTTTGTTTGTATGTTTGTTTGTTTGTATGTTTGTTTGATTGATTGAACGCGCTAATCTCAGGAATTACTGGTCCGAATAGAAAAAATCTTTTTGTGTTGGGTACCTTATTTATTGAGGAAGGCTATAGGCTATATAACATTACGCTGCAACCAAGAGGAGCGGAGCAGTAATGAATAAATGTTGCAAAAACGGGGAAAATCGCACGGGTAGGCGATTCGACGCGACGACGGGTAGGGTCGGGGGAACAAGAAATTTAAGGCGGACGAAGTCGCGGGCAGAAGCTAGCGTAAGATATAAAGGCCATGTAATTATGTTATTAATAATTTCAACTATGATTTCTATGTCTGCGATAGCACGACGCGACTTTTGCTGCCGTAGTTGTGTACTAGAGTCATGTCACGCTGCCGTGTCGCGCCTATCTGAGGGTGACCTAAAGCGGCAATGTCTTTTTACTTGAGCCATGTTAGAAGCGTAAACTGCATTTTTGCAATAAGGGATTCGCTTCCAACTTGGTGAAAAATTTAATTATTGTTCTCATGTAAAAGACGATATGTTATAATAGCAAACAAAATTGAAAAACTCACAAATGAATGTATTAAATAATAATAAGAGCTGGTGTTCCCATCCTCCAGTTAAGCGCATTTTTTTGCGATCTAGTGTTTAAAGCATTTGATGATGTAATAAATGACAGTAGTGACAATTAATTTCATGTTTGTGTTGTCCTTCCTGCGTAAAAGCTTCTTCAAACAGGCGCGACGCGACTCTTATAGAATAATTTACATTAAGTTTTCTTAAAAATTGTTCTACGACAATCACGTCACGCTGCCACGTCGCTCCTGTTTGCAGAAGCCTTTAAAATCCCATTTAAGAACTCTAGGCTTGAGTAAAGCCAGCACAGCAAGATTTTAATGATTAATCTGTCTTCTATTCAGCGTTGTCTGACTATAGAGAAGCCACCTCCTGCCATTTGTATCCATTTATAAACATTGACCTTGAGACCTCGTGAAGGCCGTAGGAATCAGCTGGATGTAGGAAGCACCGAACTGGTCGAAGTGGCGGAGATTAGGGAGGCCTATGTCCAGCAATTGATGTCTTTCTGTTGAAATGACGATGATAATGATAAACATTGTAACCAGTCCGCTTCAGCCACTCTATTCCATGGTTCAGTATCTTTGTTCCCATATCCTGCAATATTCATGGGAACCGATTACTTTTCCGATTTTTTTTTGTTCGAATTTCATTTTACCGAAACTATTGGCCGACGTGTTTTTTGCAATATGCATCATTTGACATATTTTTAAATCATCGAAGTATCATGTGTCATAGGTATTATTTTACCGAATTATGTTTCGCCGATTTACGAAATAACTTTTTGCTATTGGCCGAAGCCTCTTTGAACTTTTTTCAGTTGCCAAATGGTTTGTTTGCCATATTTTCACCACAGTGAAACAAATTTTTGGGAATATTATTTGGTCACAAATATATAGCCGGTTACTTGGTAGCGTTTTCAATAGTAAATTAAATATATGTAGTGACATAAAAAGTCAATATATTGTGCTACAAAATTTAGTGAGAAACGTATCGCTGTAAAACCGACTTTACGTAGTCTTGTCTGCCCTACCCCTAGAGTGTAATTTAAGCCCGTGCAGGCGCGGAGGGGTAGGGCGGCCCGCGAGCTGAGGAGCAGGTGATCTGAAGGCCCGCCGTCGCAGCGCCAGCCAGCAAGCCGAAGCTGCGGTGGTGAGCATTAAAACCATCTGCGACGATAAGCTCGCGTGGGGCCGCCCAAACCCCGCAGCGCCGGAGCCGTGACAGAAACAATGCTTGCTGCATGTTGCATGCCTGCTTGAATGTTGCATGCTTCTTTGCACGCTGCATGCTTGCTTGGATGCTGCATGCTTGCTTGCCTGCTGCATGCCTGCTTGCACGCTGCATGCATGGTTGCATGTTGCATGCTTGTAGCAAGCAGCATTGTTTGCATGCTTCTTACTGGAACCTTTTAAAAACACTTTTGTTCATAATAAACTGTTTTATTAAGTGCCATTACATTTAAATAAATAATTAATTAAACCAAAGCGTAGGTTAATCTTAACATAGGTATAATGAATGTCTGGAAACATAATACTTCGAACAAATGTTATTTCGGCTAAGTGTAACTTCGGTAAAGAGTTTATCGACCAAATGAATCGTCGGAGTAATGAAAAAAGTCGAATTGAGAATAGGTCAACTGATACAGTGGCAGACGTGACTTCGATGAAGTAAATAAAAACGAAACGATAATAGTTGAAAAGTTTTAGGGGAAATGAAATACGGTTAAATATTTTTCGAACTTACGATAGGTAACCAATATTCATATAGCAACCAGGGTTTGTCCTTGCCATAGTATATCAGGAATATCGTCGGTTGGTACTGAATGAATTGCGCAAACACTCCAGCACCCCTGCTAAAGTTAGCAGCAAAACACCGAGTCGTTTTAGTCAGCAGGAGTCTGATAGACCCCTCCACCCAACCCAGGGTGGAGGACATCCATAAGGATTTCCACATGATAAATAAAAAGGTGAGTACTAACAATCTGGATAAGTAGAGCAACGTGACGAGATTTACCACCCGTCATCCTGAAAAATCGGAAAATAGATATAATGGACGTAAGAAAACTTTTTAACAAAAAATTTAACCGCCGAAAAAACTGAAAAGCAAAAAATAATAAGCCTTAAAATTTTGAGTCGGCGCTGAAAAATCAATGAACAAAGATCACTCAAAGCGCTGACTCATAATTATAAGGCTTATTATTTTTTGCTTTTCAGTTTTTTCGGCGGTTTAATTTTTTGTTAAAAAGTTTTTATTTTAGAATTTTTTTTGTGGTTTTAATGTACTTATAATACTTGGCAAGGTATACCCTATCCTATAAAAAAAGAATTATCAAAATCGGACTACTCTGTATAAAGTTATGGTTATACATTACAATCAGTGAGTGAACAATCAATCATCCCCTGGGTTCGATTTTGTTTTCCAAATTTATATGGGACCACCTTGGGAGTATATCCTTTCCAATAGAAGAAGAATGATCACAATCGGACCACTATATAAAAAGTTATGCGTGGTCATACATAAAAAAAAAACAAAAAATATACGCGTCGAATTGATAACCTCCTCCGTTTTTTTCGTCGGTTGAAAATGGATATTATTTTCTTACGCAATGCTTCAGGACGTATGTCAACCAGCTCAGCTAGGGTACTTAGGCGTAAATGGCATTTACGATCTAAGTGTTAAGTCCACAGTTCCTTTTTGGAATATCAATATAAAATCTTTATTTATTTTATATTTATTTACAGGTTATGAAATGCTGACTTACATCGAAACTACCCAAAACACTGGTTTAATGATGTATCAAAACTACACGTTTTCGTTCATCGATAAATCTAAGAAATACTTACGTTGTTCCAAAAGGACCCGGGGGAAGTGCGAGGCGAGGATACAACTGGATGAGTATGGAGCGATCATTTCAGCTGATACTAACCACAATCATCCCCCTCCGAAGTATCATAGGACAAATAATGGAAAGTACATAAAAATTTTCTGATCCTACATTAATTAAATGTTTTTAAATATTTGTTAAAAGGAGAACAGTCATATTTCATACAAAGTTGCGTCCAAACCCCAAAGCCAGAGAAGAAATGTGTTACCTTGGACGGGGCAGTCTTCCTTATAATTTTTTACTATTCTGCCGAATATCTACGACCATTCTTTCAGCTGTTTTAAAGTTGAAAAATCTAGCTTGATAGATGTATAAATATCGATTGGCGAAAATAAATGTAAGGTGACCTAGATATTTAATTAATAAGCAATAAATAGACTGCTTATAGGAACACTAGTAGAGGTTTGTTGAGTAGGTAATACTTGCTCAAGATGAGAGACAGATTGTAGAGATTCGGCGCAATAGTAACAAATGATAAGGAGGACTTCTCTGACCAGTGCAGTGAAACACATTTTTTCGTTGGCACTTTGGATTCTGGTTCCAATGTGGCCGATCTCCCTTATTTAAAGAATTTATAAGTAAGTGCTTTGTTGAATAGATATCTAATTTTAAGGATGAGTCATGTCCTCTATGTCATTTCTAAGTGTAAAATTGAAGTTGTTAAAAAAACGCTTACCTACTTGAATAAGTTTTTGTAAACGATGCCTTAGAACGCGCAGCATTTCGTGTTCCTCTAAAACACCAAATCAGGATTGTGTAAAGTCGCCTTCTACGTCATAGGAAATGTATATACAAGATATGTAGAAACTACAAAACATAACGTCTGCAATTCCGCAAGGGTTAGGCAGAGGTGTAACTAATCGTACACCAACAATTCGCTAGTTCTGTATAAGTCCCAGGTAATAGGGAACTGGCCTATTGCCATCAACCAGGCACAAATCCAGAATCCAGGCTGCTACTGGGAAATTTCTGATGGAAAAATGCAATAGCACATTGCCTGGCCTGGGAATCGAGCCCAGGGCCTCATGTTTATCAGATGCATTTGCGACCGCTACACTAATTTGTAATTTTATGTACTTATCGCAAAATCATGTTACTAAAGAATATTTATGTAGAAAAGGCTTAAACCTAGAATACATTTTCAGTAGAACTACAGATTAATATATAAATATAATTATTACATGTTATAGATTATATTCTCTTTTGTGCATTTTGAAACTTATTATTGTTATTGTGTTGTTGGTACTTAAGTTTTTTTTTTTAATATACTTATACAAATCTAATGTGGAAATAAAATTGGTTGAACAGCGCTGTTTCTTTCCTTAATGCCACAATATATCAATATTTCTAGCTTTTTTTCAAACTATGTTGGAGTTAACTCCCAGTCTAACCGAATGCAGCTGAATGCCAATATTTTGAAAAGAGTGACTTCCTCTACCTGACCTCCACAACCCAGATACTAGGTCATACGATACCCTGTGGTAAGACTGGTTGTCAAGACTTTCGGATTTCTGACGACCCGTAGCGACTGTTAATGATCCACAAATGACAGGTGGGGTCATCGGCTTAATGTGCTTTCCGAGGCAGGAGAGGTTTTAGTACGAAAATATTTACAAACCTACTTACAGAAAGAAAATCATTTATCATTATGGTAATGTATACTAATATTATTGTTAATAAAACGGGAGTCAGGTGTTGTAGGCGGGGGTGACGGTGTTCCCTTGACGAAAGAGTGAAATTAAACCAGTCAGAATGTCGTAATAATTGAGTATATTTGGCACACATAAAGTTACACAGAAATCACTACAAATGGTTGTAAAAGAGTACACAGCACACAATATAAAATACAGTCAGAATAAGCAGTACACACAATTAAATCCTAGCTATATTACACTTGAAGACTGGCTAACTAGATATAGGGTACATCGCGACTAAGCAGTGGACAGCGGAGCCACTTACTTCACAAACACTACGTGGTAACTTGATGATTCATGTAAACTTGTAAAAATACTAAATCCAAAAATAGACGCTCGGCCCTTTTATAACTTTTGTTGCCTACCGCAAGTAGCGTATACATTTCTTTACTTTGATTAGCCGCTCCGCCAATTGAGAGCGAGAAAAATGGACTTTCCCTAAGGTACAGGTTTCGACTTGTCGAGAATTTCAAAACACGTGTAAGCGAGTTCAAGGTTTCTGCTTTCTTATTGGATTAACAATGTGGCTCGTCCTATTGGACATACGCTACTTTCAAAATCGTGTACGAACTACATAAGGTATTTTAGGTATATTCATACCTACTCACAGCTAATTAGTGCTTTACAATAAATGAGTTAGGTAACTATAAGCTAATTAGTTTTATACAAACATAACACAGGCATTACAGACTAATTAGATTCCAACAGGTTATTGTTACAGGTAATTGCAGGTTAATTAGAATTCAAAAGGTCAAGACAATGGTAATACAGCTGATTATAAACATACATCGGTATTTACTTAAGTATCTTCATGGAAATCTACTACTTTTATTAAAGAACAGTATAGGGATTTGTTTAGGTATTTTACAGAGGCTATACCGGAGTTACCGAATACAATAGCGAGGAGATATTAATGTTAAAAGTTAGCTAGTCTCATTGGGCATCGCCCACAACAATAAAGAAACATAAATACTAACTATAGCTTGTTTTATTGGGCTTCGCCTACATTCCACCCCCTGTAACAGGGTTCAACCGACTTACAATTCTTGGTCTGTGGGAAGCACAATAATCTTCGCTACGGGTCGACGTAGGACCCCATTTACAGTCTTAACATCTACTACACGGATAATACCATCGTGTCCATGATACACAGCTTTGATGAGACCTTTGGTCCACGCACTTCGCGGTCTATTATTGTCCACAATCACTACTACGTCACTGATACGTACGTTCGGCACATTGTTTAACCACTTTTCCCGACGTTGGAGCGTAGGCAGGTACTCTCGCAGCCAGCGCCGCCAGAACATGTCGGCGAGCGCGTTCACGCGCCGCCACTGCCGGCGAGAGTCGATGTCTTCGGCGTCGCTCGATGCAAACGGAGTACTCCCGGACGCAGTGCCCAGGAGTAGATGGTTCGGCGTCAGGACCACGGGCTGGTCGTGGTCGTCGTTTACGTAGCTCAGTGGCCGGCTGTTTACGATCAGCTCGGCTTCGGTGAGGAGGGTGTAGAGGACCTCCTCACGAGGGGCACGCTCCTTGAGCGTACTGCGAAGTGCGTTCTTCACGGATCTCACCAGGCGCTCCCAGCAGCCACCCATGTGTGGGGCCGCCGGGGGATTGAAGTGCCATTCGATGCCACGGTGAATGGCCTCGGCCCTTATCTGACCTTGGTTGAGGTCTTTCAGGGCTGCTCGAAGCTCGGTATTGGCCCCGATGAAGTTGGTACCCTGGTCAGAGTACAGATGTGCTGGTTGCCCGCGGCGCGCTATGAGGCGCCGCAAGGCTAGTATGGCGGAGTCGGCGCTTAGGGAAGCGGCCAACTCAAGGTGGACGGCGCGTGTAGTGAGGCAGGTGAATAGGACACCCCACCTCTTCTCGCGCCGTCGCCCGATTGCGACCTCCATCGGGCCGAAGTAGTCCACCCCCACTCGCACAAAGGCTCGTCTGGATGGTTCCAGCCTTGCGAGCGGCAGGTCACCCATCTTCGGTGGCGCGGGCTTGGCTCGGCAGACGCGACAGAGTTGGCAGTTGGCAACCACTGTCTTTACTGAGGTTCTGATTTTAGTGACCCAGTACTTTTCCCGTAGATTGTTGACGACGGTCTCGTGGTTGGCGTGCAGAGCCATCGCATGGTAATGAGCGATGAGCTTTCTTGTCAGAGGATGGCGGCCCTCCAGGATAATAGGGTGCCGCTCGCCGAACGTGAGCACCTCACAGGCACTCAGGCGCCCTCTCACTCGTAGCAACCCGTCGTCGGCTATCATGGGGTCGAGAGCCTTGATGCTGCTGCTGGGAACGGGCAGGCCTTTTAGGATGGTGGCCCGCTCGCTTTGGAAGCTTTCTTCTTGACACAGCCTCAACAGGCTGTTGTGAGTATCTTCTAGGTCTCGCTGACACAGCTCCGTAGTCGATCGACGTTTGCGACATCGGCCGCTGAAGATGAGCACGCGCGCCATGACACGCTGAATGCGCGTCCACGATGAGTAGCGCTCGTACTCTAGGAGTGGTGCCGCCGGTGCTGCCGCGGCGTGGACCCGCTGGATGCGCTCAAGGGCCGCTTCCGACGCCTCAGCCTCGGGACACGCAGGCCACAGCTCCTGTGGGTCACATAGAAACGAGGGGCCCGAGAGCCACTCCGCGTGGTCATTGGGCCAACACAACCTGGTGGCCTTATCAGCTGGGTTATCCTGTGAAGGTACCCAGCGCCAGTTGCCTCTGTCTGACAGCCTATCTATTTCGGCTAGTCTGTGCGAGACGAATCGTTGAAATTCCTGTGCATCGGAGTTTATCCATTTTAATACAGTCTTGCTGTCGGTCCAAAGGAATTTCTTTTCGATTCGTATACCTAACTCTTTGTGGGCAGTGTCTGCTATACGACAGGCTAACACGGCTGCTTGTAACTCTAGCCTGGGAATGGATACTACTTTTTGTGGAGCTACTCGCGCTTTCCCTAGTAACATAACCGATTCCCTCTTTCCTTCAGAGTTAGAGCCCACTAGGTATACTACTGCGGCGTAAGCAAGCTCGCTGGCGTCCCCGAACGCGTGTAATTCTAAATTATCGAGTTTTAACCCGTACCACCGCGGTATTTTTAATTCGTTTAAGCGGTATAAATTATGGAGCCAATTAAACCATACTTTGGCGTCCTTTTCTTTTAAGGGTTCGTCCCATTGTATTCCCGACTTCCATATTCGTTGCATTAATATGCGTGATTGAATTACACACGGGTATAGGAAACCTAGCGGGTCGTAAATAGACATTATCATACTAAGAAATTGTCTTTTAGTGGGCACTAAACTACCATTCATAATTTCCGGTGGTAGTCTCTTAAATGACAGATCAAAACCTAACTCGTCGTCTTTAGGTGACCATATTAAACCTAGGGTCCTCTCTACTGAGCCTGTTCCCTTCTCAAGGGCTACCTTATCAGGCATTTCTATTTTCAGCCTTTCCCTTAGCTCCGATGAGTTAGTGACCCACCCCCGGATAATGAATCCACCGGATGCATGTATTCGTGTCACTTCCTCTATTAACGTGTTAGCCTTCTCCTCGGTCCAAGCACTATCTAGATAGTCGTCCATATAGTGCCTAGATTTAATGGCTTCCACAGCTTCGGGATAAACATCAATGAAATCATCGGCATTTTTGTTGAGTATATATATTGCCGTAGTAGGGGACGAGGCTGCACCAAATATCATGGAATTCATCGCGTATGTATCTGGTTCTTTATGGTGATCCGCGCCTCTCCATAAAAATAATTGCGCGCCTTGATCTTCTGCCCTTATTTTTACTCGTAAGAACATATCAGCGATATCCCCTGAAAACGCGACGGGGCCTATCCTGAACTTAATTAAAATACCTAGCAAAGAATTCAGTAAGTCAGGTCCGGTTAGCAGATTATCATTTAAACACGTCCCATGAGACGTAGCGGCTGCGTCGAACACTAAACGTAGCTTGCCCGGTTTGTTCGGGTTAACGACTCCGAAATGCGGTAAATACCAAACCGGCGAGCTGTCTATGTTACCGTCTACTTTACGCGCGTAACCTTCGTCTACTAACCTACCTATCTGAGCTGAATATTGCTCAGCGAAACTAGTGTCTTTACGCATACGTTTCTCTATGCCGTACAGCCTTTGCCTGGCCTGATTATAATTATCAGGTAACTGAATATTGTCATGTTTCCATAACAAACCGACCTCCCATTGTGACTGGTCAGGGATACGATGGCTAGTGCTGTCTAATACGGCTAATGCCCTTTCGACATCTTTATGTTTACGTAAATTCTCTGAAATACCTATCGCTTCTAGCTCAAACTGTGATTTAACTAGATTATGTAAATCAGGAAGGGAAACGGTCATGCAACTAACACATTCTTTACTATTATTATTGTTATTAATATTAAATGGTCCATGTATGACCCAACCTAACTTAGTGAGTGAGGCAACTGGCTTACCGGATTTTCCTTGGCGGATGTCCTGACTGACGAGCAGCTCCCAGTTGTCCTGTCCGAGAAGCAGCAGCGGTTTGGCTCCCCTCATCTCTACGCAACCCAAGTCGCGTAGGTGCGCGTTGTCGTCGATCACTGTGGCGGACACTGTTTGCGTTGGTAGGTTAATGTCCACTATTGTCCGACACGTAATGTCATGGCACTGACCGTTAGGTCCTTTTACGCGCACTTGTACCACTCGCGACGTTGAGTCTGTTACTCCGTAGCCACCCGCGGTTTTTAAGGAGAGAGGAACACATGGGCCCACTAAGTCTGTGGCGAGCGAGCTGTCGATGAGTGACACGGTCGCACCATCGTCCAGTAGTGCGTAACACTGATTATCGTCACTGTTTCCATCGCTGACCGTTACTGGCATAATTTTCAGTAGTGCCGTAGCTCGCCACTCGCCTATATTTGTGACGCTTTCCGTCTTACTTTCTGGCGGCGTAGCCACCTTTTCTTTCGGCTGCTTATCCGCGTGTAACAGCAGGTGATGTCCGAACCCGCACTTCTTGCATCTACTCGCACGGCAAAACCTCTTGGGATGTTTACTCACGAGACATTTGAAGCATGTGTTCTTCTCCTTTATCGTGTCCCAACGCTGTTGAACGGTAAGCTTTTTGAACTGGTCACACTCTTCTATGTTGTGCTTTCGTTGACATATAACGCATTCTTCAGGAGCGGCAGACTCGTCGCTCTGCGTGTTCACCCGTTGCGTCAACGGAGGCCTGCTGGCGGCCGAGCGCGCGGCGTTGGCTGGCCGAGACTGACCGGCGGCGCCGCCATACTTCTGCTGTTGCTTGGCAGGGGGCTTCGATGGACCGGGCTCAAACATACTCGCCTGAGTGTAGTACGACGTTGAGCATGTCAAGTGTATTAGAAAATGTGATAATATTTCTAGATTTGGAGACACTCTTAAGTCCACCCCCTGTGTGTTGTCCAGGCCCATTGCGAAATCACCGTATTGCGCGCGCTGTACAGGGGTCAGCTTGCTCAGCAGGTCACTCACCAGCTGTGGATTATTTATATATCCATCCGCACGAATATTTTTGAGTAACGAAACACAATTTCTAACCGTTGACGAGAATTTCCTCAGTTCGCGTCCACTTTCCGTTACTCTAGGTAATTCTTTGACCTTTTGTATGGCGTACTGTAGCACTAGGGTCGGGTGACCGTACTCATCCTCTAGCGCGCGCATTATCTCGGACGGATCAGTTGACGATCGTAGTAAGTCCTCTACTGATACCTTTGCGTCGCCTTGTAACGAGGTTTTTAATCGTGCTAAGTTTTCGTGCGCCTTGAAATTGTATAATTGTGATGTTTCCCAGTACATGTTCCGATATGATATCCAGTCGGCTGGGTCACCTTTAAAGTAGGGCAATTCATATGCCTGTCTTGGTACCGGTCGTGGTGGTCGTGCCATGTTCGTGATAGCCTCTGCCAGTCTGTCTATCTTACGGTCTCTGTCCCCTGACGATTCTCTCCGCCTTTCTCTTTCATCCGCTCCGTACTGCATCTGCCGCCGTGTATCCGACTCGAGTGTGGCTACTCGAGGTACACTTGCGACCGGAGTGGTAAAGGCGGTATAACGGCTGGGTAACTGGAACCTTACTCCATCTGACGTTACTGGCATGTACCTGGACGTAATTGGTGCCGTTATGTTAGGTAACGGTACAGACGCGGATGTCCTAGGTACTCGGGACTGGTCTAGATCACACGGCACTGACGACCCACGGTGGTTATTCTCAAGATTCACCCTACTTACGGTTTGTTCACGGGGGTCAGATGTTTCACGGGGCGCAGCCATTTCAATAGGTGCGCCTGACACAGCCGGCGTCCCCAATACTTCTATCAATTGGGGGACTTGGGGCGTGGTTTTCACCCACTCTTCGACGCGCTGTGTCGTACTCACATCTGACTGTGAATCATCGCTTTCAGCGGCCGCCTCTATCTCAGCTATTTCCGCTTCCATCCTTTTCTTGACGAGGTTTTCCTTGTCTTTGACCAGGTTCTCTTTCAACTGCACTAATTCGCGCTCCGCTTCGTACTCGATCCGTTTTTTAAGGTAATCGACGCTCCTGTGGCTATTTCTTGACGATATTTTGCTGCGCGGCGAGGTGTGGCGACCCTTGGGCGCTGCCTGCCCCCCGTGCGCTCTCTCTGACGTCAATTTACTGTGGTCAATTAATCGGCCACCGGTGAGCGGAATATTGCGAGCGGACGTCGATGCCAATGTCGGTGCTACGGACGGAGAACCTGGAGCCCTTTCGGATGGTAAGCCTGAGTCAGAGACGATGTCCTCTGCTTGTCGCGTACCCATTTCTTCCGCCAGTCTTCGTAACTTGCTGCGTGTGGTGATTTCACTTCTGTGACTCATGATTCTGACTGGTTCACTCTATTCTAATTGAACCTGATCCGGCTCGCAAGGACCAAAATGTTAATAAAACGGGAGTCAGGTGTTGTAGGCGGGGGTGACGGTGTTCCCTTGACGAAAGAGTGAAATTAAACCAGTCAGAATGTCGTAATAATTGAGTATATTTGGCACACATAAAGTTACACAGAAATCACTACAAATGGTTGTAAAAGAGTACACAGCACACAATATAAAATACAGTCAGAATAAGCAGTACACACAATTAAATCCTAGCTATATTACACTTGAAGACTGGCTAACTAGATATAGGGTACATCGCGACTAAGCAGTGGACAGCGGAGCCACTTACTTCACAAACACTACGTGGTAACTTGATGATTCATGTAAACTTGTAAAAATACTAAATCCAAAAATAGACGCTCGGCCCTTTTATAACTTTTGTTGCCTACCGCAAGTAGCGTATACATTTCTTTACTTTGATTAGCCGCTCCGCCAATTGAGAGCGAGAAAAATGGACTTTCCCTAAGGTACAGGTTTCGACTTGTCGAGAATTTCAAAACACGTGTAAGCGAGTTCAAGGTTTCTGCTTTCTTATTGGATTAACAATGTGGCTCGTCCTATTGGACATACGCTACTTTCAAAATCGTGTACGAACTACATAAGGTATTTTAGGTATATTCATACCTACTCACAGCTAATTAGTGCTTTACAATAAATGAGTTAGGTAACTATAAGCTAATTAGTTTTATACAAACATAACACAGGCATTACAGACTAATTAGATTCCAACAGGTTATTGTTACAGGTAATTGCAGGTTAATTAGAATTCAAAAGGTCAAGACAATGGTAATACAGCTGATTATAAACATACATCGGTATTTACTTAAGTATCTTCATGGAAATCTACTACTTTTATTAAAGAACAGTATAGGGATTTGTTTAGGTATTTTACAGAGGCTATACCGGAGTTACCGAATACAATAGCGAGGAGATATTAATGTTAAAAGTTAGCTAGTCTCATTGGGCATCGCCCACAACAATAAAGAAACATAAATACTAACTATAGCTTGTTTTATTGGGCTTCGCCTACAATTATAAAGCTGAAGAGTTTGTTTGTTTGATTGAACGCGCTAATCTCAGGAACTACTGATCCGAATTGAAAAAATCTTTTTGTATTGGGTAGCCTATTTATCGAGGAAGGCTAAGGCTATATAACATCACGCTACAACCAAGAGGCGTTGAGCAGTAATGAAAAATGTTGCAAAAACGGGGATAATCACACGAGTAGGCGGTATTCGACGCGACGGGAAGGGTCAGGGGAACAAGAAATTTAACGCGGACGAAGTCGCGGGCAGAAGCTAGTGAATGATATACTATGAGTTGACGTTTTACTACCGTTCACCACCAATACAGCATTAAGATGTAAGTTGGATGAAAACCCACCCATATTCCATCAGTTGCCCATATGCCAGGGTAACTCTTTCGAACGAATCTCGCGACCCTGGCAGGAACTTTGCTTTGTTTACGGACCTGGATTTATTGTTTACGATTCGGTTTGGCTGCCAACATGGACTCCGAACGTTGATGTGTCTCACAGTAAGTACCTATTATCCAATGATATATTATAATAAGTTACCTGTCTAATATTTTCTTGGCTACTAATTGTTTACTTACATATTTTTAAACTCAGCCCAATGAAATAAAGATATTTTTTTCGTGGTTCGAGTTTAATACGTAGTAGTAAGTACCTAACTAAGTATATTTTGTATAAGTTAGTATTTACCTACCTATCTAGGTATAGGTTAATTATGTTATGACTAGTTACGTTAATGTAATAAGTACGTTAATTATGTTATGACTTAACACATGTTCCCACGGACGTAATAAAATCGCGGTTGGTTATTTTCGTGCACTGGGTCTTCAAGGTACTGCTCAGCGCCAAGAGGTGAAAATCTAACTGTGCTTCGACGTGCTGAGACTTACCCGCGTTGCACTCTGTTGTATTCTCAATGCTCGGTTCAACACAGACAGTTGAACCTTCCTCATAAATCACTCTATCTATTGGTGAAAACCGCATGAAAATCCGTTGAACATTTTTTGAGTTCTTCGCAAGTAGGCAGACAGACGCGGCGGGGGACTTTGTTTTCTATACTAATATTATAAAGAGGAAACCTTTGTATTTTTGTATTTTTGTATGTTTGTATTGAATAGGCTCAAAAACTACTGGACCGATTTCAAAATTTCTTTTACCATTACTTAGAGGGATTCTTCCGAATCCGTATAGGCTATATTTTATCCCGGAAAATAGATAGGATTTTTCGTGGTAGTGAAAATTGTGGAGTAAGGCGTCGAAAAAACTGCCGTACGTTAACGATTCTCGCGAACGCTGCCTAAATGGTTAGAGATGTATGGTTGACTTCTATAGAAAAGTTGTAGAACTCAATAATGCCTACAAAAAAGTCCGCGATAGTATAAACCAAACATTTATATTTTAGCCATTATAACCACTTTTCCATAGAATAAAAGTAATTAAAATTATTAGCCTATGTTTATTGATCATATTATCGTCAAATACTAATCCTTATCCAAATAAACTATTTATTGAGCAAGATTGTTTCAATAGCTATAAATTACTTTTTATTTTATTCCAATCGGACAATTCATTCAAAAGATATTACGAATTTAAAATTGTAATTGGTATTAAAATGAATGATGGTGTCGCACGACTCGCACGGCGAAACCGCAGGGCACATCTATGAAGCAGGTTGCCGCGCTGCTCACTCGCGCGGTCGGCTCTCTACGCAGCGGACGCGGCCAAATCATATGTTGCACTTTCTCGAGTAAGGATCTCCTGAAAACCAATATGTTTTAATGCCATCTACAAATACTACTGCGAACATAGTGTATAGTGAAGCATTAAGGTAAGGAGAAAAAAAAAAACAAAAAAAAAGAGTTAAGCAGGTACGAAACAAAGAAATGTAACACGAATAAAAAACCTATAAAAACATACATACAAAACAATTTTTTTTTTTCAGAGAGCTTAAAAAATAAATGTCCACCCGTGCGAAGCCGGGGCGGGTCGCTAGTATAATATATAGTGATAACAATTTTTAAAATTAGTAAAAAGAATACTTACTTCATAAATATGACGGTTGGACTCACAACGTTCATGTATCAATTTATAGAAGACCACAAACAACATAATTATGCATTGGTTTACAAGTACCAAGTTAGGAAAGGTATATAAGACTGTACAAAAGGCCTAGATCTCGAGATATTGTAATAATTTGAGATAGCGACATTGTAAAGAAATTTCCACAAAACGCATTACTAGTCTGTACATTTACTAACGATTCCCCAGAGTAGTCAACAAAAATAAAGCAAATAACGAACATACATAATTACTAGTAAATAAAAATGCCTGGAGTCGTTATGAATAAAGGGTAGGTACAACTACTCACTCACACACGGCTGCAAACCGCGTCATCGTTGGCCTTCTATTGTCAAACAGAGATAGCAATATTCCGTCCGACCGAATTTTGCCTTTACGGCGGCTCGTGTTTTGCGAGTTTAGGCGCCACGAAAGATATTTGATTTTGCTAATTTGGGAATTGAGTATGAATGACGATGGCTATAAGAGTAGAGGGAGACCAAAGAAACGATGGATGGACTGTGTCTATTATGATATGGAGAGAAATGGGGTGACTACTGAGATGGCGATTAATAGAGAAGTGTGAAGGAAAAAAGACATGTTCCGCCGATCCCAAATAAAAATTAGGATAAAGGCAGGAGCATTATAAAACGTGGGTACATGGTGGGGTGATATTGGTACTAATTAAAGCAATGAAAAAATATTTTTCATTTTTTCAGACCGTCCCTACATAATACCGCTGGCGCATTCAAAAACGGCTGTAATGTATAAGGGCCATACGTACTCTGCTGTACCTGGGAAAGGCAACTTTGCGTGTTCCAAGAAACGAAGAGGGAAATGCCCAGCTCGGATTAAGCTGGATGAAGATGGAAGCGTGGTATTTGAAGATGGAGACCATAATCACCCTCCCCCTGTTTACCATAGGACCGCTACGGGAGAATTTATTAAGATATAATAGGGTTTATTAGGTTAGAATAGGGTTTAGAGGGTAAGTTCCGTGTGATGCCGGACGTAAAGAATAGCACCACCCCATTTCTTCCCGTGGGTGTCGTAAGAAGCGACTAAGGGACTTACTAGAGAATGAACCGCAGCGTTCTCTATGCATTTTGCCACCATACTGCGATTGCCAACCCGCCTGCTAAGCATGGCGATTATGGTGAACCAGTCCAAATGGGGGAGGCTTATTTATGTCCAGCAGTGGACGTCTTACGGCTGAAATGAGAGTCGACATTGGAAACATTTGGGTTTAATAGTAAATGTAACAATAGAAAAAATATTTTGTTCGACTCTTATTTACATTGATTGCAACAAATTGCATAGATTAAATAAAATTAATATGGTTTAATTTTTGTTTGTATTCATTTAAAAAAGACCGTATGTGCGATTATATGTTAAATTGATATCGATAATTTCCATAGACTACTTTTTTTTAAATAATTGATTTATTTTTATTTATCTCAGAGGTGGTGTTTTCAGTTTGTCTATGTATTTTTTACGATCCATATATATTTATAATTACCCTATTTCTTTCCGTTATGAATATGTGTACCTATTACTATTAAGAGTCTACAGAATTCTTACTTTTTGGTTTGGTAATTATTAAAATTCAATGCGATTTTGTATAACTTTTGTTTTATTTATAATTTTTTATGTTGGTTTGGAAAGCAATCATGCAGCAGAAAAAAAAACATTCTGGTAATTGCTTCACAAGCTATAGAGGGTAGTTGACGTTAACCCGCAAACTGTAACCATGAATTCAGCACATAGTAGGTTCCCTACCCCAAACGTCCAAATCTTTCGTTAGTTACCAAAATAAAATTTCATAAAAAAAGCAATACCTATTCGGTCAAAATGTAAGTTCTGAACAGCTATTTTTAAATAACCGAATAACTAGTTCAGAGTCATGTACAGACGCCAACACATCAAGGTACCCGAAACTGTCAAATTCTCCCAATCAACCTTGAACCTTGATGCTTTACCGATAAAGTTGAAAATCTACTAAAGAATTAGTAGTAGTAGCTCGATGTGCTTACTTCTGTACCTACGGAATCCATGGCAACAGGTTGACCGTAGATATGCATGCCACCTCGTTATATGTAAGCTAATTATTATTCATTAAATGTAGAAACACAACTAACATGGTGGTTGATTACAGCTAATATTAAATTTTATGAAGAGAAAATGGAGAAATGTAGTTTGGCTTATTTACACCACAGAGAAAATTACATTAAAAGGAAAAAGGAACATAAATTGTCTCCTGAACAGAAAGAAATTAAAAGGGCTAAAGGCAGGGAACATCATGATAGAAAAGGAACAGATAAAAAGCGAAATGCTATTGAAGAGACGGACTTGAAAACTGAGATATTTAAAATATTGTAAATTGAAGATGAAGGCACAGGATTCATCAACATTTTCTTCATTTGAAAAGCTCAAGACGAGATCTCATAAGGATTTCGTGAAAACCACGAAACTCAAATTCGATTTAGCGATTGTTATTACTATACTTCTATTTATTCCCTAAATAATGATTATATAGAAAACTCGTTATATTTGTCATTTAATCTAAAAAATGTTGTAAAAATATACCTAAAGCACTTATTAATGGAGTATTAAATGCACGTAAACTAATATAAAAAAAAAAACATATAATTGAACCTATTGCGCATATCTTTTTTCATATAAGTATTTATTACCAAATATTCTACCTTGCTGTTTTAAACATTATGTGTAATTTGGCTCATTGTCGCTTTAGCTTAGATTGGATTAAGTTTACTAATCTTATTACAATTTGTACTTTGCTACTTAATTTTATATCTAAATGTCTAAAAGTTTTCATTTTTATATAATGTCTAGGGTAGAAAGAATGCGTTAGTAATAATATGTCCGTGAGAGATATGGCTGTAGAGAGAGATTTTATTAGCTCTTTCAGCACGCGTAGCATGACCGCCCGTAGAAACGAGTATTTTCGGCGGAAGAATAGACAAAATGACAAAATGTAGAAAGATTTCTATCGTCTTAAGCACGGTGGTGTTAAAACTGAAAAGAGGAAATATTGCTATTCTTCAGTCGACAAAATTCTACAATGTTGAGCAGTTGAGCATGGCGACTAATTTTTCTCTACTTTTGAGTTGGAGTTTCAGTTGGAGGTACATTTTTTTACAGTATTATATTCATTATAATCATCAATACAATAATCTAAGATCGTTTAAACCCACTCTATGACTATTCAATGAAAAAGTCCTTAGCGGATCCACCTTTAATACATTAGTAACCATTCTCTTGCTATGGAAAGAATAACTGTCTTTGTCTTCATAGAAACCCGAGTATACGGGTCGCCCCGTGCTCGGGCCGAAGATATGTCAAGTTGAATAGAAAAAACTTTGTCTATTCTTGTTAGAATAGAGATATAATTGGTCATGCAACGCCTGCTGGTATTCTTGGTGCGTCAAGAAACTTCGTTATCTTGTCTTACCTAGAAGACTATTTGGCCAAGGTTCCAATTCTTACTTTGCGAAAATCAAAGTGATAACCAACAGCACCTTGGTCCTCGTAATATTCATCACGAGTTCCACGTCAAGCTGACGCTGCTCCATTGGCCGAGCATCAGACCTAACTCGACTGCTGAGGAGGAGAGCAGAACTATATGTCGTCACCGGAACGGAGACAAGTTTGTCTACCCTTGCCTATAACGATGCTATTGGCCCCTATAATTATTTTTTTTTAAACTTCTTCAAGCGTGGCTGTGATGAACTTTACAAAAATGGGGTCTCACCACTTTATGGATAGGAATCATATCCTGTGATATTTATGTTTAACCTTTAATGTAATTTTATTTGTTTATATGAGCAATATTTTAGAATTCAATAAATTACTGCTGTTTTATTCTTGCAGTACTAATGTTCCTTGCTTAACACCGTTGTTGTCTTTTAAATATGTGTTTAAAGACTTGTCTACATCCATTTAACGCATGGCTAATCATAATGTAATGACAATTTATTTTTTGCAGGCAATTACCAAATACTACCTCTAGTTGGTGGTAAAAAGGTAATTTTATTCCAGAATTACACGTTTTCATTTCATGAGCAAGGCAGACCCCGATTAATATGTTCGCAGAAACGCAGTAAGAAGTGCAAAGCGTTCTTGAAAATTGACAAAATTGGGAACATCACAGTAAACTGTGATGCCATCCACAATCATCAGCCCCCGAAGTATACTTTGAATTCAGAAGGTTTTTACTTCCTCTCATTTGATGGACGACATACTGCAGGAAATAAGAAAAAAACTCGGGATCAATTTTAAGAAATGAAATAATCATAATTTCACTTGTCTTGCAAATGTGACAATTATTTTAATGGTTTCACCTTTGGAGCAGTGGTGGCACAGTGGTATCGGCCCCAACTGACAGGTTGTAGGTTGTGAGTCCAACCCAGGCAGGTAGTTAACTTTGTGTTCTTAATTAAATCACTACTACTCCCAAAATGACCAAGGAACGATGTAGGAAATATCGTGAGGAAACCGGCAAACCTACATCCAAAAATTCGATGACACGTTACATCCACGAACCCGTAGTGAGACTAGTAGAAAAAATATAGATAAAAAGCGAAATGCTATTGAAGAAATGTAATTGAAAATTGAGATATTTAAAATATTGTAAAATAAAGAAGTAAGTAGAAAAGTTCAAGACGAGATCTCACAAAGTTTTGTGAAAACCATGGAACTGGAATTCTGTTATTACTATACTTCTATCTATTCTCTAGATGATGATTAGTAGGAAACTCGTAATTTTGGTAATTATTTGTAAAATATGTAAAAATATAAAGCACTTATTAATGATATATTAAAATTATTTGAACTTATATTCGAAAAATTACACATAATTAAATCTTTTGCGCATTATCTTTTTCAGGTAAGTATGTATTACCAAATATTTTACTTTGGGTGTTTTGAACATTATGTGTCTTAGGTATTTTTTTTACGACTTTGTTTGGCTCATAGTCGCTTTAGCTTATATTGGGTTTAGTGAACTAATCATAATTCAATTATTAGAAACATATTAATAGAGATATTTATATTAAGCAAAGACTATTAATATGTCAAAATATTTACATAATTTAAATGATTTATGTCTTATAGAAAAAAATATGTACTTGTTTGTGTATATAAAAAATAAAGAAGCGTAGAGCATCATAAAATTTGTCTGCTTATACTTTGTTACTTATTTTATATCTAAATGTCTTAAAGTTTTATTCTTAGTATTCATTGTAACCACAAAATTAATTATAATAATTCTTTTAATATCATTATTCTCTTTTTATAGTTTTGTGAATAACATTTTTCGACATTTGCTTGACACTTTATATGTTATACAATTTATTCTTCTTTCTTAATATCCTTGTATTTCTCACAGAATATGTAACATCAGTTTACGGAAAAGATCGGAAGAAAACAGTTTGGTACCAAGAAAATTTGAAAAGTGCTGTGGAAGAAATATATTACAAAGAAATCAGCCTAAGACAAGCTTCAATTTTGTATGATATACCAAAGAGTACACTGTACGATAGGCTTAAAGCTTTACGTAGTAAAAAACGACTAAAGAACAAATAGATGTTAATTAAATCATTTTAATTTCTTTGCGTCGCTTCATCCTCTTGCGCCTTTCACCATCTTCCATAAAATAATCTCTATCAACTGTTAATTGCGTAGTCAGTCTCTTTTTAGCCAAACGGTCTTTCACATAATCCATTCATCGTTTGTTCGATTTTTCTCTATAATCTTTCACATCATTCTCAAAACTGTCTTCACGGCATGTTTCTCACTCTTCCGCATCATATGACAATACTGAGATGACCGATATGCATATAATTTCTCGGTCAAAAGCTGCACGATGGTGCGGTTGATGATGGTCAAGGACATCATAGCTTTACGTCAATTGATATAAACATCTAACGTGAGCTGATCTATGTATCTTCTATATAAAATAAAATAAATACTATTAGCTGATAAGCACATCACTTGAGAATGGCTGGATCGATTTTTTTGTGGTTTTATAGTGTTATTCGATTCAGCACCCGTAACACACTGTCAATCGGAATCTAAATCATTTTGACAGTAGAAACTGCTTCTCTTGCTGCTTCATTTGTTCGAAAATATGGTCTGTTTAGCTACGTAAATAACGCAATGAATGTTGTTGAACTGTCAAAATGAAAGCTTTTTCCCTGTTGAACTAAAGAACTCAATAACATAAATTACGTTTCAAACGATAGAAACGCGTGATCCTTTTTTGTTTTATTCACGGTTATAAATAATTGTATTGAAATTTAGACTGGACAACGTCCGTCAGATAAGCTTGCAATGGATAAAATGTTATATAAGAAACTTTATATCTATATAACAAATGATAGAGATGAAGAAGAAGACACGCTGTGTCTTCTTCTTCAATACGTCGACCCCAAAGATACAAGGGCAAAAGACGATGATGACGACAGTTAAGTTATTACTAACGAAAATTATAATAAATACACACACACACACTTTTGATACACTTGTCTGGGTGGATACATGGTTTCCAAAGACTGCGTTAAATGGTTAAAACCTAACTGTAAAAATAAACAAAGTTTTAAACTAAGGGTGAATTTTACCAATGAAACTGACGGTCGGCACATCTAAACCGGGTTCGAGAGCTGTCAGTGACAATATTGTGACTGTGGTACTGACAGCTCTTGACCGTTTAAAGATGGATACACTAAGGTAGCCCACAAGAAAATACACTGAATTAGTATTTGATTTAAAAAAAAAAAACGATGGGTTTAAATGAACTAACGATGGTTTTATAGATGATTTTCAACCGACGAAAAAAAACGGAGGAGGTTCTCAATTCGACGCGTATATTTTTATATTTTTTTTTTTATGTATGACCACGCATAACTTTTTACATAGTGGTCCGATTGTAACAATTCTTCTGGTATACTCCCAAGGTGGTCCCATATAAATTTGGAAAACAAAATCGAACCCTAAGGGTCGGAAAACAGGGGATGATTGATTGTTCACTCACTGATTGTAACGTATAAACACGCATAACTTTGTACAGAGTAGTCCGATTTTGATAATTCTTTTATTGTTGGATTGGGTATACCTTGCCAAGTATTATTAGCACATTAAAGCCACAAAAAATCATAAAATAAAAACTTTTTAACAAAAAATTAAACCGCCGAAAAATTGAAAAGCATAAAATAATAAACCTTAAAATTTTGAGTCGGCGCTGAAAAATTAATGAACAAGGATCACTCAAAGCGCCGACTCATAATTTTAAGGTTTATTATTTTATGCTTTTCAGTTTTTCGGCGGTTTAATTTTTTGTTAAAAAGTTTTTAATGATTATAATTCTGCAAAGACATGTCTGTTACGGTTGCAAATCGTATTTTGTTCAACATACAGCTTTAAACTGACCTGAAAATTGCCAAAAACGTAATCAAATTTAGCGGGCTACCTTGGCGCTTAAGAAATGCCGATCGCCCTTTTTTGGGTAGTTAATCATCAAATGACGTCTCCCGCTCTAGGTGGAGAGGGAAGACTTGTCAGACTTTTACTGACTAAAACCGACCCGTCAGTTGCCTATGCCAGAGCCACGGTAACTCTTTCGAACAAATCTCTCGACTTTGGCATGACGTGCCGATCGCCTCAGTCAGTCAGCCGTTTCTTTGCTGAAATTCACCCTAAATCATCTATTTTTGTACTTACCGGCTCCTTATAGTCCAAAGTTAATATAACTAAATTATATTTCCTGTATATTTGTTTTAATTTAAAAAGTTAGATACGTATATACCTTTGTGCTTTACTGTTAATGCATATTAAGCCATATACGACTTCACGATTTTATTAATACTTTCTTATTTGTTTTGTTTGTGACCAACATTTAGAAAATATATTGTTGATCTACGTTTGCTTATCATTTTCCTTACGAAATTTGTCCGATACATAATAGGTGGCAAAATTCCTCGAGATTTTTAAACAAACAAGCTATATCACATATTACCTCCTATGTTAAAAATTAAGTCATTTTCAAAATATCAGCTGATTGTGTTTTACTACAGGAAAAAGGCCTCCCTTCCCTCCTTCCACTTATCCTTATGTACTGCTGTTTGTGGCCAATATTTATGAAAAAAAATCGAGTTTGCTCCACCACCATCTTCTTCAGGGCTCATAGCTACTGCGGTAAGCGACTTATGTGGCCAGTCCAGTTCCATTTAGGCTTGATAGCTGTGTTACCTATAACAGCAATTCAAGTTTTGGACGCAAAATCGACTTCCTTACACGACCAGTGAGTTTAACTCCTAGAATACTACGTTCCATTGCTTGCTGACAGACCCTGATCGCGGACAGTCGCTTAGTTACCGACCATGTCTGCACTCCATGAGTGAGGATGAATAGAATGTGTGCATAATAGTATGTTCATGAGTTTTCTCTTTATCATATAGGCGCTGTATTTTATACCCAGTAAAATAATCCCTCTTACTTATCGAACTGCTTTTTTTCCAGCCATCTACCATGTTCTTCCTTTACCAAAAGGCAAGTCTGTGATACGATATAATAATTACACTTACTCCTACCACGTGAAAGGCAAATCCTTACTCCGATGTTCTCAGAAGGCAAGCGAAAAGTGCCGTGCGTTCATAAAACTGGGCAAATGTGGCAACATTGTGACGGCTGTGACGAAGCACACGCATCTACCGCCAAGATGTGAGAGAACCATGGATGGCACATACAAGTTTACGAAGCTAAGACATGTATATAAGATGTTGTGAAGAAAATCTGTGTTGAATATTTTGAATGATTGTGTTTTTTATGTATGATGACTAGAATTATTAGTATAGAGAGCGACACTCCAGTTACACCGATTTTTGATTTGAAGTTGAAATCTTGTCAAACTCTACTTCGGCTTTAATCAGTCTGTCTTTTCCGAACTAATTTGAGGCTGGCTTCCAGTTTAACCGGATCCAGGTGAATACCAGAAGTTTCCCGGAAACCATAATAATAATTATGGTACAGAGTTTGGCTTAGCTTAGGCACCACTGTCCTACAATATTTTGTTTGAGCCCATGCCTGCTATGCCTGGAGGAACAGTGGTGGTTCAGTGGTAACGGCTGCGACTTACATGTTTTAGGTCGTGGGTTTGAAACCAAGCAGGTACTTTATGTAAATTATATCATCACCACTGCTCTCAGAACGGTGAAGGGAAACATCGTGAGGAAACCGGCATGTCTTAGAACCTAAAATCTGAAGACATAATATCTACCAACCCGCACTGGGCCCGCGTTATGGATTGTGGCCCATTCCCTCTCACCGAGAGGAGGCCTGTGTCCCAAAAGTGGGAATATTATAGGCTGCTAATGATGATGATGCCCGCATAAAATTGTTCTTTGTAGCTATTTTAAAAGGATATTATTATTGACTGTAGGTTATTACTACTGCAATATTAATAATGAACGTAAACGAAGTAAGAGGAGCATGTCAGGGTCATAACAGGTCCGTTCTGCAGTTTGCCTACCTTTATGGGAAGAAGGTGTAAGTTAACGTATGTAGATATATGATATCAATTCTCCAATCAGTGTCAAATTATTATTTTAAACTTTTCTCAAATTGCGATTAGCACCTGAGCTCGTATTCAAACTCAACAACTTAAAAAAATAAAAATCCCTTAAAATAGAATTTAACTAGTCCAGTTCAGACTTACAGTGTTGGAAAATTATCATGTGAGAGAAATCTGTTAAATATTGTAAAATGTATTTTATTTTATTTATAAATAATTTTATTGTTATTGACAGCAGTTCCATTGTACTGAAACGTATTTCCAAAAGGAAGTCACAAATTGTTAAAACATACAGTGTATTTATTATAATTCATTTTACTAAAAATTTTATGAATAAAAAGTTATCTCTTCTAAAATTTTTTTATTGCTCTGAAATATTAAATTCCGTGTGATGCCGGACGTAAAGAGTAGCACCATTCTATTTCTTCCCGTGGGTGTAGTAAGAGGCGACTAAGGGACTTACTAGAGAATGGGCAGCAGCGTTCTCTATGCATTTTACCACCATACTGCGATCGCCAACCCGCTTGTCAAGCGTGGCGATTATGGCAAATCCTTCACCACTTTCAGCAGTTCTAATATCTTTAATTTTTCTAGATTCCTACCTAATTAATTCTTCAATTTACAGCTAAACCATACGAAATATTGACTCTGAACGGAAAAACAGTTGTTCTCTACCAGAATTATACCTTTTCGAAGAACGGTCCTTCGTTTCGGAACCAGTCCTGTTCTAAGAAAGCTAAGAATTGCCGCGCGAAGCTCATTCTGAACGTGGATGGGACGATAAAGAGTGCGGTGACCAATCATAATCACCCACCTCCACGAATCGTTCGAACTTCAGATGGAAAATACATTAGAGTTTAGAAATAGAAAGAGAAACTAGATATAAGGAGCCTAGTAAAAAATTGCAATTTTGTTAATCAAAGCAGGCAATAAAAAATAAAAGCTTGTCTTTAATACTAATCTATAGATACTATATCTATACTTAATATTATAAATGCGAAAGTAACTCTGTCTGTTACGCTTCCACGACTATACCGCTGAACGAATTTTGATGAAATGTGGTACGGGGTAAATTTGAACCCCAAAAACGGACATAGACTACTTTTTATTCCGCGACTTCGTCTGCGTCTGCGATAACAGACATTTACTCGGACGAAGTCGCGGGCAGTAGCTAGTAAGTAATAAAAAACGCTACTTCTAAGTTCCGACTAATTCCATTTTATTAACTGTCGTAATGTGACTGCCCTTTCAGTAATTTTACTGTTCAATTATTTACTTTCTTCCATATTCGAATATCAGAAAAGACACAATTAAATTAATTTAGTTTACTGCTTATTTACACTGACAAAGTTGTTAATAAACATGCATTTTATACCTTTTAATTTAGCAAAACTACAATAATCGAGTGTCGCTTTAAAACAGAGCCGATTCTTTTTGTAAAATATTTGATTAAAAATATTTTGTGAGTTTTGTGTCACTTTTTATTTATTTTTCAATAAAAATACCTAACTAAGAAGAGTTTGTTTATTTCGACACACTAATAGGTATCTGAAACGATCAGCTCTTTTGGAATTGAATGGCCTAATTCTCGAGAAAGGTTCTAGGCCATTTAACATCACGCTGCAACCTTTAGGAGCCGAGCAAAAAAAAAAAACAGAAACAACAAACGAAAATGATGTAACAGCGCGGGCTGGCGATGCGATGCGATGCTATGTCATGTCAGTCGAAGGAGTTTAATAAAAATTTGGCTGTTATTTTAGTAAACTGTGTATCTTAGGACTGCCACGCGAACGTAGTCTGAGTCTGCAGGTGCAGCACGACGCTTTCTTTTTCTAAGAAGAATAGACACAGCTGTTTTCATACAATGTGACATTTTGTTTCTTCATTTTTGACATCTCATGGTAGTATCGTTTTGTCTTTCGTTTCTAAAGACCCTTCTCTAGGTCCTTTTTGATGTTGCCTATTTTAGAAGAAATTTTTCTATGCCAACTGTCAAAATCACACTGACAACTATCAGTCGCCTAAGGAGGGAAAACAATTTGATTTTATAATCGCCATGCTAAAGACAATAGAAAACTTTTTACTCGACGGCCACAAAGTATACATCATATATATGATTATGTATAAAATCACGATTTTATATTAGAGCGTACTGTCTACACGAAACTTCACTTTGTCTATTCTTCCGTCAACAAAACCCCTTTCTACGGTGGTCATGCTACGCATGCAGAAGCTAGTACAGTCGGTGCCCTGCATTAACTGACCCCTTTTCCTCATTTCTTTTGTGTATCCAAAAAAAAAAATGAGGGGCCAGATAATGCTGGGCACCGACTGTACTATCGACCAAACTTCCGCACGCTCACCTTTAAGGCGATAATCGCATAGCACGGCTCTCGACTCGAACACCGTATGCATGCGTGTTGACCAATAGGAAGCGAATTTTAGTTGTGTTCGTCGTAATACAATGATGTGTAGAAGTGAACACTGACACTAGTGTGCAGGGAAACGAGGGAAACAGCTTACTAATGTGCGCATAGTAAGCTGTTTCCCTCGTTTTGTGAAATGTTTTTTCAATGGTCACAAATTCTAATTGTCGTTTCGGTTTCAAACATATCATATATGGCCCGCGTGAGCGTCTTTTATAAATCATTGTTGACAAGAAGTTATTTCGTACTCATTATAATATATTATGTTTGATTTAGAAAATGTGTTATTGGTATTATTTAATTAGTCTCAACCTGCCACAAACATTTATATTTCGTACTAAGATAATATGTAAACAACTAAGTACTAGTGAGTCGAGGTGCACGAGCGCGCTGAGTTAGATCTTCTCCTTCTTCATTTCTACACACCCAACGGCGCACTGTGGTTCTCTGTAAAAAAACCGGTCAAGTGCGAGTCGGACTCACGTACCGAGGGTTCCGTACCGCAGCCGTTAGATTTTTATTAAAAATATTTTTATTATATGATATTACGAAAAATTTACGGTTTTCGCAATTTTTACTTTATCTGTGCTATAAGACGTTGCTTCGTACCAAATTCTAGATCGACTGGAAGTACCCTTTAGGTTTTGATTCCCTTGCGAGTTTCAAAAATTTGCGGCATAAACGGCTATATCTTTTGATTGCATTAGCTTAAAAGTTTGATTTTTCACAGCTCCAAGGGTCAGTAGATTTGAGTATTTGATATACATTTCAGCTTGATACCTCCACGCGTTCCTGAGAAAAAGGGTCTTGACAGGTGGACGGACGGACAACAAAGTGATCCTATAAGGGTTCCGTTTTTGCTTACAAGGTACGGAACCCTAAAAAAGTAACAATTAGGTTTTTGATCAATTTTTTTTTTGTGACACAAGGAAAGATAATGTATAATTTTTATAGCAAAACTATTTTTAAATTTTTATATTCGCAATAGTTCAAAAGTTATTTCAAAATAAAAATTTACTTTTGAATCCAGTACCGAAAACACCCGAATAAACACGAGCGCGAGTGACGTCATAATGTTTAGCTGCCTGATGAAGTAACTAAACATTATGACGTCACAACTATTGTGTGTAGCGCGTTCATAGTCACGTGATATTTTTGAAATTGTAACAATTTTTAATTGTTTGTAATTAATTGTTTTTTTTTTTAAGTTTTTTGCTTTAAATATCAATATTATTAAAAATAAAGTTTTTAAATACATAAGAATATCAGTATATTTTTTTTTTCAAATTCCCAGTTAGCATCGAATTGGCACATAATATAGGAATTAAACAATACATTAGTAGCAGTGTGCAAAAGGATTAAGTTAATGACAAATAAACCCTAACTTTTTAAATATCTATTTTAGTTATTAACATTTTTATCTGTATTTTATATGGGTAGTACACCACAAACAGATATTTAACAATGCCATTGTAGTAAATTCCAACATTGTGTAAAGCAAATTTGTGCATTATTGTTTACGACTTAAGTGCGGGAACTCAATTTCAAAATGCAGTGATGACTTAAAATGAAAGGCCATTGTTTAGGTGTTGAAAGATTTGTTATCGGGTCATAAAATCTCCAAACAATGTCTGAACGCGCAGATATTAAAAAAAGAAAGGAAAAATCAAACCTCTTTTTAAATTAATATTTTGAATATATAAACGTACTTAATTTGTTATTTTACTTCTGCAAAATTCTAAGTTATGTATTTTATTAATATTTATCGTTAATGAGTAATCTACCTTCACACGGGTCTTACAAATGTCTAAAATTCTCGGCTTTGCTCTATAACAATTTGCAAGCATAAAAACCTTCCAAAAAAAAATTCTTTAAATGAGAGTGTGAACCCATATCAAAATCCGTTGCATTGTTTAGAAAAAAAAAATAGCGGAGAATCAGACAGACAGACAGAAACAGCGACTGCTTATACTACGAGTACTTAGAGACTCGAGGTAGAGATTTGATGAAATGGGGAAAATCGCACGGGTAGGCGTCGCGACGGGAAGGGTCGGGGGAACAAGAAATTTAACGCGAACGAAGTCGCGGGCAGAAGCTAGTCATTAATATATTTGTGTATTTCTTTTACACAGAAACTCAATAACACACGCTTTCGTTAGAATAAAATTTATAATAAAAACAACAAATATCCACACTGATATTATAAATGCAAAAGTAACTCTGTCTGTCTGTCTCGCTTTCCTGCTAAAACTACTGAACCGATTTAAATGAAATTTGGTACACAGATAGTTTAGAGCCTGAGAAAGGACATAGGCTACTTTTTATCCCAGTAGTACGTTCCTGCGGGATATTTTCCGACCTCCACGCGGGCGAAGCCGCTGGCAGAAGCTAGTACGAAATATAAAAATGCATGTAGGTTTTTTTTACGCGTTCAAATATAATATGAATAATTAAAAATTTGTTTGTAACCTACGATTTAATCACGATACACAGAGCAAGGGACAAAAAGAGTTCCACAATCACAGTCCGGTATACAAAGCAAAGGTCACAGTTGGGCAGGCAATCAGTCCGATAGACAAAAACAAGTCGTAAAATAAAATTGTGATGAAAACAGGAAGCGTGAACAATTAGCGAGATGCAAATTGGCACTGGCTAATGTTTGTTGATATTTTTTGCCGCACGCACTTACTGCCCTCACACAAATATGTATTGTCTCTAATTGGGTGGAGCAAGGAAGGGGCGTGGTTTGTCACTATCTGCGCTTCCGCAGGACTATTTTCTTAAGTGAGCATGCTTAAGTTTTGCCGATAGTACATTGTTTGAGCGGGAAGTTATATCTGGCGGGTAAATTCATAACACGCTAAAATTAGGAATGGTTTTCATTTTGACAGTTCAACCACATTCATTGCGTTATTTGCAGACATTCGGTTAATCATCCCCACTTTTACCCCCCAAAACTGTTAAACGGCTCTACCGATTTTCATCAAACATGTCTTAGAACACTCGCACATAAGTCACCTTTAATACAATACACAAAAATATTGCGGTTTGGGTAAGTGCTGTTCAAATCAGTGCTGTTAATGGAATACCTCCCCTAGCCGGATGCAGCTGAGTACTATTATTGCAGCGACTGTTGATCTGACCTCCCCAACCCAATTACTGGGGGACACGACACTCCGTGGTAAGGACTGGTTGTCAGAATTTCGGGCTTCTTACGACCCGTAAAGACTGTTAATCGACCTATGCGGCAATTATTACTTAGCCACAAAACCCTTGTTGTTGCATTGAAGTATTAAATAAATAGTAGGTATTAGCTACTATCGTGTACCGTATATTGTACCGTGTGGTGCCGGACGTAAAGAATAACACCACCCCATTTCTTCCCGTGGGTGTCGTAAAAGGCGACTAAGGGACTTACTAGACAATGGGCAGCAGCGTTCCCTATGCATTTTACCACCATACTGCGATCGCCAACCCGCCTGCCAAGCGTGGCGATTATGGCAATGCCCCCCAAATTGGGGGAGGCCTAAGTCCAGCAGTGGCCGTCTTACGGCCGAAATGATGAGGTATTAGCTAAAAACGGATTGTTTCACTTTAGTTAAGAGTTGTCGGCGAGCACCGTAGCACCCAATATTAATAAAAAAAAAATTTCAATTAAAACTAAAATAGTCTTAAGTAACAAACTATTAATTATTTCACAATAAATTTTGTACATTATTACTATAAGACATCAAGAAATGTAGGTAATGCTTTTCAGCATAGTCCCCCTCCCCCCCTTAGACCCTCCCACAGCTTCCGATCGTGACCTTTCCTGACCATGTCCCACCTGTTATCAATCTCAGGTTTTATCTAATCTATTTTATTGCAGATATACCATATGAAGTCGTAACTCTGAATGGGAAAACAGTTGTTCTGTATCAGAATTATACCTTTTCGATATGTGGTCCTTCGCCTCGTTACCAGGCCTGTTCGTCCAAGAAGAGGAAGTACTGTCGCGCCAAACTTACCCTGAACGAGGATGGAACGATAAAGAGTGCGATGACAGAACATAATCACCCCCCTCCGAGCATCATTCAAACTTCTAATGGAAAATACTTTAGAATATAGAAATAGATAGTTTCTAGTGAAACTAGATATAAAGTCAAAGTCAACTTTAACTTTGATATTCTAGACGAATATCAAAGTTAAAGTTGACTTTGACTTTATATCTAATTTCAAAGTCAAAGTCAAGTTGACTTTAACTTTGATATTCGTCTAGTTTTAAAATCAAAGTCAAGTTGACTTTAACTTTGATAGTCGACTAGGTTCAAAGTCAAAGTCAAGTTGACTTAGACTAAAACTAAAAAAATCTAATAAAGTGCAATTATTGTGTTTAATCGGGTCAATGTGCCACAAAGTGTTAAGATAATTAAGATACCTAAATTTTTTTAAGAGTGTTGTAGAATTTTATTTTCAATAAAAACACCTAGGTATACATCATATTATTGCAGAGCAGCGGTGGCCTAGAGTTGACGGCCGCGAATGACGAATTGTGAGTTGTAGGTTCGAACCCAGACACGCGCTTTATATTGTGTAAATTATTTCATAACCACCGCGATACAAAAAATCATCATGAGGTAACCGGCATGTCCTAGAACTAAAATTCGAAGACATGTGACATCTACGAACCTACTTTGGTCCCGAGTGGTAGATTGCAGTTCACTCCCTCTGGAAAAGAGGAGGCCTGTGTTCCAGCAGTGGGGACATCATAGACATCATCATCATCATCATCATCATCATCATCATCATCATCATCATCATATGTTTGTATGTATACGCAATATGAGCAGGTATCATCCTGCCAGGGTCGCGAGATTTGTTCGAAAAAGATATCGAGACATGCCAGGGGCATATGGGCAACTGAAGGAATACGGGTGGGTTTTAGTCAGTAAAAAAGCAGGTATCATCAACCTTTAATACTCTGATGAGGAGTAGGTATGTTTTATACACACAGTCGGCCTTTCACTGTGTTTGGATAGGATCTTACTGGCTGGTCTTTGGTTTTGAGGAAACCAAATAGAATTAGTATTAGAGGTATTAACAGTCGAAATCAAAAATTTTATTTAAAGCCAGCTATCTCAGTCAGACCCTCTCTTCAGCGACTGCTGAAGAGAAATGTCAATTTAGAAATATCTCTTAAATACCCCTGTATGTATGCCCCATGAAATTAAATTACCTAACAAAACTCAAACTAATAAGTATCGATATCTTAGCATGATAAAACAAAAAGAAATTATAACTGAATTACTATTCAATTTATTTAATTGATATATCATTTTTTTTTGTGTATTATCCAAACAGATGTGACGCGTGTCTATATTTAAATACGATAAAAAGAAAGAAAGCGGATTTCCTTAACACATAATTCAAGTAACAACAATAGTATCGGTCGTTAACCCCTAAAAATATGCATCTGCAGAGTTTCTCTACATAATTAAGTCGACCCTGTTAAAATATTGACTGATGATTATTTCAATAATTAAAATTATTTTTTCTTGCTGAAAGCAGTTTTATTGTTCCAATATTTGCTTCCACACTTTAGTTAAAATTCTAAAACTAAAATTGTCTCGCTGAAGTTATCCGGATAAGAACTGGAGTTACTGACATAGCTGATAGAGTGACCACGTTGACGTGGCAGTGGGCTGGCCATGTTTGTCGAAGTACCGATGGCCGATGGAGCAGACGAGTCCTGGAGTGGAGACCGCGTATCGGCAAACATAGTGTGAGACGCCCCTCAGCTAGATAAACTTTGAGATAATTTTTGGTGGGCGTATTGCAAAAGGTGAACATAATTAAATATTTTAGGGTAGTATAAAAAAATCGTACAATGTCGGTTCAAAAACGAAGCTAATTATAAAAACAAGTGTCCGCACAACACAGATAAGCGTAGCTAGAAGTGGCACAAGATGGACCGACGACCTCAAAAAGGTGGCTGGGATAGAGTGGATGAGGAGGCCGAAGACAGGGTGTTGTGGCGCATCATGGGAGGGGCCTATGTCCAGCAGTGGACTGTGATAGACTGAGTTGATTGATTGATGTGTATAAAAAAAATATTTACCAACAATTAGGTGAATGCAAAGATTATCTCTGCCTCATTTTTGTTGCATGAAAGTATTGAATAAATAGTAATTATTTACTTAAAACTGATCGTTTTGCTTTATGTGGGAATCAGTAGCGGAGCAC
The DNA here is from genome assembly GCA_932294355.1 of Aporophyla lueneburgensis. Lineage (NCBI taxonomy): Eukaryota > Metazoa > Arthropoda > Insecta > Lepidoptera > Noctuidae > Aporophyla > Aporophyla lueneburgensis. The sequence continues at coordinate 6,880,147 of OW028742.1, forward strand.
GACACCCAATATTAATTATTTAAGTTTATCTATGTTATACGTACGTAAAGGCTCCCGCAAAAAGGCGCGACACGACTCTAGTAGATCTATTTCCATGAAGTTTTCATTTAAATCTGCGGGAATCTTCAAATTTATTTTTAATTTACAGGTAAACCATACAAAGTACTGAGATTTAACGGGAAATCAGTTATTCTGTACCAGAAATATATCTTTTCGATATGTGGTCCTTCGCTTCTTCACTACGCCTGTTGCTCCAGGAGGAGGAAGAACTGTCAAGCCAAGCTCACTCTGAACGAGGATGGGACGATACAGAGTGCGAAGACGGAACATAGTCATCCCTCTGAAAACATCATTCAAGCACCTAAAGCACACTACCATAGAATATTTTAATAGAGAGATTACTAGGAACTAGATATATGTACAGACGCCAGCATTTCAAGCTACTACAATCTGACAAATTTCTTTAATAGGTTTTCAATTTTATCGCTAAAGTATTAGTTTCAAAAGTGATTGGGAAAATTTGAGTTTCGGGTAGCTCGATGTGCTGGCGTCTGTACTTATTGGATCCAAGCAAAAATATTGCCATTTCTTCAATTTCTGCAGGTAATAAATATCAAAAATTCTAATCAAAAAAACCTAATTAAAGGCAATTAGTGGGTTTAATCAGTGTAGTGTTAAGAACATACCTGGAAAATCTTTTTAAATACATTTTTATTAGCTTTATAGCAATTTCTTGTGTCAATAAAACATAGGTAAACATACACTAGTCACAAAAATTAAAGGATATAAAAAAATAATCCAAATTTTTGAGTGATTTTCAACAAGCTGTAACTCCGAGGAAAATTATCGTATAGCAAAAAATCGAAAAGTTAATTGTAGCTCCATGTGTCTAGTTTTCAGATACGATATGATTTTTTATCATGTGTATTTTTTTTTTTCAAATTTCTTGTAAAATCAATCTCTTTGATCGAAAAAATAAAGATTTTTGAGGACAAAATTTTTTGTTCATCGAAAAACGAATCAAAATCGAAAAATTGCTCATAATGTTGATTTTTGCAAAAACAAAGAATTTGAAGCTTCGGGCACTACGAAAAAAAATCGCAGTGCTTTGAATTTTTCAGGTTTTTTAGGGTACACTTTGAGGTTGAAAAATTACCGACGACATCCTTCGTTCATCCATTTTATCCAAAGTTATACCAAGTTAACGAAATATCCTTAATTATGCGATTTTTTGTCTTTTTTTAGTCAAAATTGTCAATTCAAAAAAAAAAAAAAATTCTTCAAAAGCTATTCACGGTATCTTATAGAAAATATTGTGTAGTTTCCAAAACCCTCCTTCGATTTCCTATACAATCATTATTTCCAGAGTTATTGATTGTCAATGTTAAAAAGTACTTTTTTGCTTTGACTGACAATAACTCCGCGGCAAATCGTCGTACTTCAAACTAAAGGGCATTAAATTTTCTAAAAGAGCTTTTGAATGAAATAATGAAAAAAAAAATTTTTTTGAAGCCCGTAGACGTTTTTAAGGCGAGAAAAAATTTGTTTCTTTTTCGGTAGTTTCCTTGGGATTTCTTCAGACTCAAACATGATAAAAAAAACATAGTCGTGTCTGAAAACTAGACACATGGAGCTATAATTTGCTTTTTGATTTTTTGCTATGCAGTAATTTTCCTCGGAGTTACAGCTTGTTGAAAATCACCCAAAAGTTTGGATTTTTTTTTATATCCCTTAATTTTTGTGACTAGTGTAATATTATTGCAACGCAATGAACCAGTGACAACGACCGCGACATATGAGTTCTAGGTCGTCACTTCCAACCCAGCCAGGCGCTTTACTCGCCGTTATGAGAGCAAAGGCTTTATTATTTACACAAAATAAAGCGCCTGCCGGGGTTCGAACCCACGGCCTACAACTCGTAAGTCGGGGTCGATACCACTAGGCCACCACTGGTGAAAGTACATTAGAATATAGAAATACGGACTGATCAAGAATTTGTAAGCTGTTGCATTTTAGCCCATTTCTTCCCGTGGGTGTCGTAAAAGGCGACTAAGGGACTTACTAGAGAATGGGCAGCAGCGTTCTCTATGCATTTTACCACCATACTGCGATCGCCAACCCGCCTGCCAAGCGTGGCGATTATGGCAAAGCCCCCCAAATTGGGGGAGGCCTAAGTCCAGCAGTGGATGTCTTACGGCTGAAATGATGATGATGATGCATTTTAGCATGTCACAAACGTAATTATGAACTTGATGGGTAACGTCTGTTTAACCATGTTATTGTTATTTAATCATCTCTCTTATACAAGATGCGGTTTTGGATCTGCAAAACATTTCAGGAGGTAATTATGTTAGTGATTCTCGACCCGAATTAACAATAAAATGGGCAGGTATTTTTTTTTTCATTTTATTCTTATTTACGGAAATCGGTAAGTGTAAACTCCCTTTTTTAAAACGCGGCCAGTCTGTACGTGTCCTTAAACTGCCCTTTCACACACACAAACAAACGCAACCGACATTTCTTTCATAGATTTTTTGAAGAGAGTTATTCTGACAAACAATAAAATTGAAAAATCTAAAATAAAAAGTATTACTGATTATTGACTTGGTATCGTATTGTAATATGATTATGTACGAGTCTCATAACAACCTCCTGAAATGTTTTGCAGGTTCAAAACTGCATCTTGTATTAAGCAACTTTTATAAATAAAGGAGTACGTACTCCTAATTTAAATTTCGTGTATTTTTTTTTTTTTTAATAAACAATTTTTTGTTCAATAAACATTTTTTATCATTTTTTTTTTATCTAAGTCACTAAAACCAATCTTACATTTACTCTAAATTTATCTTTTCGATTTCTTCAATAAAAACTGGTACATAAAGAATAGCACCACCCCATATCAGTGAATGGGCAGCAGCGTTCTCTATGCACTTCACAAACATACTGCGATCGCCAACCCATCTGCCAAGCGTGGTGATTATGGCAAACCCTCCTAATTTAGGGAGCCTTATGTCCAGCAGTGGACGTTCTTCGGCTGAAATGATGATAGCAGGCTATTACTGTCCCACTGTTGGGCAGACGCGTCTCCTCATACAGAGAAGGCAGCATTGACCACCATGCATGCTCAAAATTGGCTTTCCAATCTTTTTTGAGCAAGTGTGATGAGCAATGTGACTTAGAAAGAAGAACGAAAGAAAAATATTTTATTTGGGACACGCACAGGATATAAAAACGATATGAAGAACATAGAAACATTTACATTTAAGATAAAAAATAACAAAATATTACTAAAATACATTATAAGAATGAAAGAGGTGCGAGGCCAAAAAGGCTCCTAATTATGACTACTACTACTATTACTGACTATTCAAACTGTGTACAGACGCCAGCACATCAAGGTACCCGAAACTGTCAAATTCTCCCAATCAACCTTGAACCTAATGCTTTAGCGATAAAGTTGAAAATCTATTAAAGAAATTTGACAGATTGTAGTAGCTTGATGTGCAGGCGTCTGTACATTTTAATACTAGTGGGAAAAAATAAATCATTTTTTTTATTTGTTTTTTTATTACTTATCTGAACTATAAGCCCTGAAGGGTAATTGCGTAACACACTACCAGTAGGAATATCTTTAATTTTGACAGCTCAACAACATACATTGCGTTATTTACATTGTTCAATAGACAAATTTTTCGATCATACGAAGCAGTGGATTCGAAATTTCTTTCAAAATGTTTCCGATTGATTGAATGTTACGCAATTAAGGTGCTGGTTTCCTGACCATATTTTTCTTTTTATATTGTTATTATTATTTATTTATTTCATGAACAATTTTTACATTGTGTCAAAATTATTATAGTAAAAACTAAACCAGCATGCATTCATAGCTCAAAAAAAAAAGAATGAAATAAACGAATTTATATAATGAATGAGAGCCACTGTCGTTAAATCAAGAATAAAAAAACAATCCAATTTAGGTTAATTTACACCGATACAAATGTCAAGACAAAAAATATAAATAAATTATATAATGTCTAAAATAGAAATAAATTATTATCATGTCAATTATTATTGGTTTAGTATTATATTATAACCTTGCTTTTTTTTTGCAGGACCATACAAACCATATGAGATGATAGTCCTCAATGGGAGGACCGTGGTTCTTTACAAGCAGTATACATACTCCAAGCGGGGGCCTCCGTATCGTCTCCACTTCTGTTCTAAGAAAGTTACCAGCAAGTGTAATGCTAAGTTAGTACTTGACGTTGATGGGGAGATAGAATATGCTAGAACGGACCATAACCACCCCCCACCTAGGCTTGTGCGTACGTCCGATGGTAAATATTGCAGAGTATAAAGTGCAGTGGTCAATTAGGCGTTTAAAAAAACTTAAGAAATTTCGTTCAAAACGGCCCCAACTTATTACGGGTTAATTTTATTTTTTCCCAAAACAGAATATATTTTTAACACGCTTTTAATACCTGTATGTTTGTTTATTTGTTTGTAACCGACTCCTTTGGACGTGATTTTGACCCACTTCAAACGGTCTGATTACATTTAAACTTTGTAGACTTATCCAGGACCCAAGACAATACATTAGTTTCATTTCATTATCCTCGCCAGGGTTACCAGGAAAGCAAAAATCCTGTTTTCAAAAGCTATGCTGACATACGTCACAACATTCGAAACCCCCTAAAAATAGAAAATAAATAATAGTTTAAAAGACTTATAAACACGCTTCCATAGAAAAACTATTATTTTTTTCGCTTAGAATGAGAAAATCAGGTTGCGTACATCTAAAATTTGTATTGGAACGCTATGAAGTATTATTGTGCCTGTCAAATAAACCATTAAAAAAATCGAAAATACATCGAGTCTAAAGGCTCTTTCAATTGATAGTGTGTTATAGGAAGTTGCATTACTCGATGTAACCCCCTTCTGCCCCCTTGCGCGCGCAGGGCTGTACGTAGTGCAATCACAACCTGTTAATTGTATGGAGGAAAACAACCGTCTGTGTGTAGTATGACTCCCACACCGCTAGAGGAGGTGCTGCAGTCCTGCATTAAACGCATTAATTACAAGGTATATATTTTTAATATTCTTTCTTACCACTTTCCGGGACACTAAACGCTCCCAGACGTAATAATAATAAAACTTCTATTGTGTCTCGTTCAGTGTCCTTCAATGGATTAATGTGGAGTAATCTGCAAAACATTTTGAGACCATATTACGTATCGAAACGCAATGTCTATCGTAGTTGCTATTGAAAGCATGAACTTCTTTTGTGTTAATTATTTTTATTAGTTTTCTTTTATTTGTTGTTAATTTTTAGATATGTAGTTTATAACCTTATTTCGTTTTTTTTTAAGTGTATGTAAAGGTGTGTTTAAAATATTATTTTTTAAATAATAATTGTCAATTTTTTTTTTCACTGTCTCTAAATCTCGAGGAGGTTATGTTTTTCACAACTTTTTTTAAAAATGTCATACCGATTTTGTTGTGATTATGGGCCGATTTAAGTGATTCTTTTTTCATTTAGTCTATAGAGTACGCCCACCGGCGGACATTCATATACTACATATAATTTTATTAGACGGATTTATGTGGGATTAGGTACTACAGCTAAAAAGTAAAATATACGTTTTTTTTTATTTCAATAATAATTTTAAATTATTATTGAAATAAAAAAAAAAAAACTTATAAACGTTAGAAGGAGAAAAAAATACTTTAATTTCAGGAGCCGATATTTTTAGAGTCTTTGTCACCAAATGCTGAAACTAAATTTGTTCTACCCTTTTTAGCTATGAACGTACCCCACACGTTTTTTACAAAGGTTGATATATTGTAAGAAACTAAAAATTAATATAAAATCTTTGTAGCTACAATAAGGAAACTTACCAAAAATGCTTTCACATTGTTTGTGTGAACACAGCCTTTGTATGCAAAAAATAATTAACAGTTTTGGTAATAAACGGGATTTTATTAACAATACTTTTAAACAGTTGTTTGTGTGTTTACTTACAAATATGTATTGTTTTATCTTAAATAAATGGTTATTATTATTACATCGTTTTTTATTGCCCCTTATAAATAGAAAAATAATAATATTTAATTTATTTTACAAATCTAACTCTATTGTTTAGAGAGACTGCTGATTAAATACATACATACGCTAAAGCATTTTTTATTTATTCCTGCTGATTAAATATGACACGTAAAAATTACAGACAATATGACGCAACATGGAGGTCACTCATCCTTTCAACAAGCGCCAACAATATCGATTGATGTGTTCTGAATTCTAGTATCCAGCTTCGTTCGAATGGAAGTCTACCTCGACCTATATAGGTCGAATCAATCCGAACGGATTCATTACTACGGTAAACTTTATTTGAAAAGTTTATGCAATGTATTAATAAAACTAGTTACTTTAATAATAACTGATTCTTCTTGTTTATTTATTTTCTAACTTATTAAATAGTAGCTTTTGCTCGCGACTTTGTCTGTGTAAATTTCGGTTTATCGCGGACGCAGACGAAGTCACGGAATGAAAATTAGCCTATGTCCTTTCTTGTGGTTCAAACGTACAGGGACAGAGTTATTTTCGCATTTATAATATTAAGTATAGATTATAGTATAGTATAGTTGATTTTTAAGTATTTATGCATTATTGTTTATCATTATGATGTAACATTTTCAACACAATGTATTTTATTAAGAAATAAATGACTTATGACTTATTAGTATAGATTTGAAAATATGAAAAATAGTGGTCCGCCGGTATCGGGAGCAGAGTCCAAACTGCCGGTGGTTAGGGCTTTAGGGATAGTCCTCCAGAAACGTCCGTCCGTCCGTCCGTGGTCGTCGATCCAGAAGACAGTACTCCTGTACTGCCTTCTGGATCAGGTCCTTAATTTTTAGAGATTTTACTAATAACTTCTTTAATTATTTTAATTCTAGGTTCATCGAGATTTCATCAGCGGTTTTCATTGCGCAGCTTAGCTATAAAAAAAGAAACGGAATCCCAACAAAGCAATAATAATTTAATGTTCATTTTAGAACATGAACAGGTTTTTGATGCAGATAAAAACATTGATGAAGTGCTTGTAGACAGGGACAGTGCCTGTTCAGACGATGATAAAGTTACTAATGATGGTTTGCCACAAAGAGCTAACAGCAAGAAAACTAATTTAGTAGAATCTAAATTCCGTGCAACATCGACTGCCTCTACACAAAAGTATGCAGAAAAAGGAAAATTGAAAAAAAAGGGAAAAGCTGGTTTTAATAAATCAATGGGACCTATTTGTACTTGTAAGCTTAAGTGCTATGAAAATGTAGATAACGATACCAGGATCAGTATTTTTAAGAAATACTATGATATGACCAAGACTTCACAGAAGCAGTTTATTTTATCAAGAGTGTCTGAAGGGCCAGTTGGAAGACGCCGAGTTTTTGGAAAGCCACTTAAAAGACAGTTTACATTAAGCTACACTTTTTTGGTGGACGAAGAACCCGTTACAGTTTGCAAAACTTTCTTTTTGAACACCCTAGCTATATCCGGCCAGGTAGTATTAACTGCACTTAGAAATGCTAGAAAGGGCATCTCACTTGGAGACAGACGCGGAAAAATGCCAGCGTCTAACAAAACACCAAGAGAAACAACAGATACGGTTCGTAAACATATTAATTTTATGTTCGAAAATGTTAGTATTTCTAACCAAAATTTTGAGCAGGAACTTTACAATGGCAATCACTTAAAAATAGTCAAATTTTACTCTTTGTATCTAGAATACTGTGCCAAAGAGGACATACCAAAAAATAACATTGCGAAGAAGTGGCTATACCGACGTATATTGAAAAGCGAGTATAATTTACAATTTAAACCACTGGCAAGTGATACAAGCGACGATAATCTTTAAATAGTCTTACTATTAACAATATTATAAATATAAAAGTTTGTATATTTACATGTTTGTTACAATTACGCAAAAATTTCTGAACGGATTTGCATGAAATTTGGCACACAGATAGTTTATAACCTGGATAACACATAGGGTACTTATAATCTCGGTAGTATGTTATCGTGAGATAATTTCTGACCTCCAAACCGCAAATAAAAGCTAGTAATTTAATTATGCTAGTTGTGCTCCATGGTTGTACCCCCGTAGTTAGTCCCACATAAACTGCAAGTCTCTTATATAAAAAAAATATCCTATGTTATTCAAATTGTATTTTTCTAGTAGTGATACATCCGTGTAATCGGTTAAGAATTTTCAGAGATTACTATCATATTAACAACATACTAAATACTTTGTTAAAAAAAGACTTTTTTTTTACAAAAAAGTTATAGAAGTGGTATGGAGGAATATAAAAGGTATAGACAGAAGGATATGTACAAATAATTTCAGAAATAAATTAATTGTGATGGAATGCATCGGCTTAATGTAATTATTAAAATAAAAATATAATATCCTAAATTACCTAAAACTATTAGCAAACTAAAATATGACGTCGTATGAAATATGATATTTTTATTTAATTAGCTATAAGTAGTAATGTATGTACATTTTTACTCTGAATAAACATTGATTTGTGTACTTCTTAGTATATTTCATTTTTAACAAATAAATTACTGTATGATTTCCGGAAAGGACAGGTCGCAACTTACGATCTGTAATTGTAGTCAAGGAACAGTGCCGACTGACAATAATACGACCACAATGGACCTTGAATCTTATATCTTTAAACGAGCAATTCTTCTATATATATATATATATAATCTGAATCTCGGAAACGGCTCCAACGATTTTCATGAAATTTAGTATACAGGGGGTTTCGGGGGCGATAAATCGATCTAGCTAGGATTCATTTTTATAAAATGTCGTTTTATTCGTGTTTTCAATGACCAACTTTATCGATAATCAACTTGAACATAAACTTATTATTTTAAACACAATTTACCAAAAAATACCGAGCAAAGCTCGGTCAACCAGATTTTATATATTAATAATAATATGTTTGAATCATCATCATCATCATCACTCTACTACCCTTATCCCAATTTATTTTGGGGTCGTGACAACATGTCTTTTCCGTCCACAGTTTATCGATTGAATAAAAAATATACATAATACAGATCTCTTTAAATATCCTTGACAAGCGTGTTTTAATAGCAATTTCGGTAGGTGATCTTCCCTCCCTAGAACTAGTGAAACCTAACTTTTCTTTTTTAGGGTTCCGTACCTCGAAAGGAAAAAAACGGAACCCTTATAGGATCACTTCGTTGTCCGTCCGTCCGTCTGTCAAGACCCTTTTTCTCAGGAACACGTGGAGATATCAAGCTGGAATTTTATCAAATATTCAAGTCCACTGTCCCATAGAGCTTTGAAAAAATCAAACTTCTAAGCCAACGCAATCAAAATATACAGCCGTTTATGCCGCAACTTTCCGCAAATTTTCGACACTCGCAAGGGAATGAAAACCTACAGGGTACTTCCCCTGAACTCAGAATCTTGAAATTTGATACGAAGCAACGTCTCAGATAAAGGAAAAATTGCGAAAACCGTAAATTTTTTGTTACATCATAGGTTTGTACGGAACCCTCGATGCGCGAGTCCGACTCGCACTTGGCCGGTTTTTTATGTTTGTACTTAATAATATTTATGCCTATTACGAGTACTTAGTTTGTATAGTGTTAACATGATGTAGTTTATAAAAAATGGTACCAAAGAAAACATTCCTGAATATAATATTGCGTAGGAGTTGTTGTACGGACGTGTCGTGAAAGTAGAGTGTAGTAAAACAATTCCACCTGAGATAGTAATAAATAATTAAGCCAAATGGCGAATTGATATATATTTTATTTGTGAAACTATACGAAAATACATATACAATAAATTCCGAGCTGGCAACAAGTCAAAAACATGTTAAATTATGTGGATTTTTTAATATCCTATAAAACTAATACTATTCGTTTATGTAAAGTAAGCGTTATATAGTTATTAAAATGATTAAGTAGTAATTTATTTATTTTACAAATAAGTAACCCTACCTCTCCAACAATCTCCAACAATCCTCCCATCTCTTTATGCTTCATGCATAACCCCCCAGTAAACTCACTTGCTCTACTAGATGTGGACGAAGCCGAAGTCGAGTCACTTATCCTTAAACTACGCAGTGACTGCGCTGTTGGTTGGGATGGGATATCATCACTCTTATTGAAAAAGTGCCGTCACATCCTGGTCCCGGTCATTACATATCTCTGCAATCGGTGTTTAGATACAGGTACCTTTCCAGACGCTCTCAAGAGGGCAGTGGTACATCCCATTTACAAGAGCGGAGACAGAAACTGTGTCAATAATTATAGACCGATAGCAGTTCTGCCTGCTATCTCGAAAATACTTGAAAGGATTCTCAATAATGGTCTTAAGAGCTTTCTTAATAAACACCACATTATTGCTCCGAATCAGTATGGCTTCCGTTCGGGGGTGTCGACTGAGGATGCGATACTTGACTTCACACAACAAGTGGAAATGGATCTCGACAATAAAACCAAATGATTGGGTATCTTTTTAGACCTTTCCAAGGTATTTGACACAGTTTCTGTTCCCAAACTTATCCAAAAGTTAGAGTCAATAGGCGTACGTGGTAAACCTCTTCAAATTTTTACTGACTACTTAAATAATCGCTCTCAATGTGTTAAAATTGAGAGCTACATTAGCAATGAGACAACTGTCACTTACGGCGTTTCACAAGGGAGCATCTTGGGCCCCACGCTCTTTCTGATTTACGTCAATGAACTATGTAAGATGCAACTACCAAACTCCAAGATCTATGTCTATGCGGATGACACGGCTATTCTAGTTAGAGGGCCCACATGGGATGTTGTTAAAACAAAAGCAGAGGCAGCTTTGTCTGTGATAATGCAATGGCTTAACTCAAATTTACTCACTCTCAACTTGCATAAAACTAATTATATTCCATTCGCAATCCGTCGTAACACTTCACAGCCTCAAGACTTCTCTATAACAGCTCACTCTTACCTGAACTCAGCTGGACCCTGTGACTGTCCCACACTCATCAGAACCAATAGTGTGAAATATTTGGGTGTACTAATAGATGATGGGCTAAAATGGGACAAGCAAATTGATGTTCTCACCACCGGAACTTTACGACTCATTCACATCTTCAAGTCGCTTAGGGAGTTCGCTAATGCGGATACGCTTAAGATGGTCTACTACGCTCTGTGTCAATCGGTCCTTGGGTATTGTATTACTGCTTGGGGTGGTGCATGGAAAACTAACTTTCTTAGAGTAGAAAGAGCGCAAAGAGCAATTCTCAAAGTAATGTCGAGTAAGCCCTACAGATACCCAACAACAGATATCTACTCCGACTGCATGGTTCTAACGGTCCGGCAGCTCTTTGTGGTACGATCGGTCCTAAGGAAACATGTCTGCCTACCACCCTATGATTGCAATAAACGAACACTTCGTCTCCCACGCATTCAGCAAAAAACCAGTTTTGCTAAACACCAATACTACATCCTAAGCACTCACTTATATCAAAAAATTCAATCAAGTGCTTTGTATTTTAGACCTAAATACACAAATGGTAAAATCAAAAGTAACAGAGTGGCTTCTACAGAAGGACTATGCTTTCACAGAGTCCTTGCTCTCCTTCATCGCCTAATCTCCATTAATACTTTACACTCAATACGCTCACACTTACATAACATAAATACCCACCAAACATAACCCTCACAACAGATTCATATATTTTTATACACTTACAGACATACATATAACACACTCACGCAGACACAACTTACACTTCCTTAATACATAACAACTGCTCATCGCTCATCAACTATATCATATTATCGTTTTATCACTTTTATTCATTAAGCTAGTTTTATCAATGTCAATTTCAATTTATTATTATTATTCATTTTCCTTTTTTTCTGTCACCATAAAATATTATGATTTGTAAAAGATGGATCGACACACGTCTATTTTTGTAATTAAATTGTTAATCAACTATGTTTAAGACCCTCACGGCTGATCACTGTCTCTTAAGATACAGGTTTACCTAGTTTAAGAGGCAGGGTTATAATACTTGAGTACAGATTTTAACATAGATCCTGATAATCATGTATACAATGTACAGTGTTTCATAACGAACCACCTAGGTACCCATCTGTATTTTTTTTTAATGGCAAATAAATAAAAAATATTATTATTAAGTTATTGAATGTCAAAAAATATTTACGAATTTTAAAGTAGTCTCGATAATGACAGCTATACAGTGCAAATCAAATGGTCGTGTGGATGGGTACCTACTTTTTGCCTACATGATAAAATTTAACACAAATATAATTTTTTCAGATACATATGAAACTATAAGGTTTCGTAACAAGGATCTTATACTTTACCAAAAGCATACATACTCAAAATCGGGCGCTAACGATAGATATCGCTACTGCTCCAAGAAGTCTTCTACGGGATGTAAAGCAAAGCTCACTTTTGATGAAAGTGGAAGTATTCTTCAAGCTAACACTTACCACAATCATGAGCCACCAAAACTGTTCAGAGCTCTTGATGGAAACTATTGCAAACTGTAAAGCAGTTATTTCAAATGTTATGTTTTTAAGAGAAACGTGGAGTTCAACGCAAGAGGAGTTGAACACGTGGAGTTCGACAATGAACGGAACGAAATGAATGATAGACATAATTCATTTCGTTCCTAAAATTTAAAGTGCGAGAAAAAAAAGCTGTGTCCTAATGGGATATGACATTTTGAACGTACGTATAATTAGACTTGATAATATAATAAATAATATAATCAAAATAAGATTTCTTGGATTTTTTTTACACTTAAATAACAGTGGAAGGGTTAATTGTATAGTCTCGCTGTAATGGCAAAAAATGTTGAGGGTGTTATTTCCTATAAGAAAATGTTTTCTTTTGAACAAAATGTTTGGAACCATAATGATGTCTTTGAGTTAGCGTAGTCCAACTTAATATCAGACGCTTCTTAGAGTTAATGCTCATTCGTTTTACGTTCACTAAACACTGACGAAATTACACAGGAATTTAAAAAAAAAACAATTTGCTCATTTCATTATGCACAGACAGATCCACTCCTACTTGCATTTCTTTCCCCAGTACTATCTCAGAAATTGACTTGCAGGATCCTCATATGACCTGTCCAAGATTTTGTTTAGACTTTAAAGAAGTCTATGACCTAGTAATCAGGAAACACCGGACTCATCTAGTTTTAAAACAAAATTTAGTGTTGTCTCGTAAGAATGATTTTTCTAATTGGATCGGATCAAATGTCTATAATTATAGAAACTTGTAAAATTATCTGGATGTTTATTAAATGTCGTATACGCTGTTTCTTATTATCCTAAATATGAATACTTAATACTGTTCGTTTGTGTAATGTAAACATTGTTTAGTTATTAAAATATTAATTTATTCATTTCACAAATAAATTATTAAAAGTCAAATAACATTTTCGTATTTAAGGGTAGACCTGCAATTGTCAGCTAAACAGTCCGAATCAAATGGTGGGGTGGATGCCATACTTAATTCCTATAAAATAACACACATATGATGCTCAATGATTATTTTTTCAGATACATATGAAACGATAAGGTGTCGCAACAAGGACGTTATACTTTACCAAAAGCATACATACTCGAAATCGGGCCCAAACGATAGATATCGCTACTGCTCCAAGAAGTCTACTAAGAGATGTAAGGCAAAGCTCATTTTTGATGAAGTTGGAAGTATTCTTCTAGCTAACACTGACCACAATCATGAGCCACCAAAACTGTCCAAAACTCTTGATGGAAAATATTGCAAAATATGATATTAGTAGTATAAGTATGATTTTTAGTACTATAAGTTATAAATATGATTTTTAGCAGTATAAGTTATTTCAAATTTCATGATTTATTAGAAACGACTAGTTCAATGCCAAAAAGACATAGTTAATTTCGATTCAAAATTTAAACTTCCAGACAAAAAAGCTGTGTTCTAATGGATAATGACATTTTAAACGTATTTTTGCTAACAATATTTTGGACGTTCGTTTTGGATTCATTTGGACATGATAATATCGAATAAGATTTTTAGCATAACATTTAAATTACAGTGGAACTGTCAATTGCAGTGTCGCTGTAATGACAAATGATAATTTTTGGGTACAAAATGTTTGAAACCTGAATGACATCTTTTGAGTTAGTGTAGTCTAACCTAATATCAGACGCTTCTTGGAGCTAATGTACAGACGCCAGCATATCAAGCTACTACAATCTGTCAAATTTCTTTAATAGATTTTCAACTTTATCGGCAAAGCATTAGGTTCAGTGTTGATTGGCAGAATTGGTCAGTTTCGGGTAGCTTGATGTGCTGGCGTCTGTACATTCGTTTCACTTTCACTCAACAAACACAAACAAATTGACTGTCAAATGTAATTTTTTATTTTTGCATACACAATCAGATATGTACTTAAATAATTACAACTATATATTGTAATTTTATCATTATAATTGAATAGTGCTCATTCAATCGTTTTTAATAATAATTAATTGGCGAAACATTGCACAGTACCTTATTATAAGGACCTTTGTATGTTTGTAATCATAATGTTTATTTATTGGACCTTCAAGAGGCTACACAATTACATGTAAGAATACATAGAACAGCTAAAAATACAGTCTGCGCTTCCAATTACAGGAAACCACATCATTTACGGGTCCACCCTTTACGGCAGAATTTTTTTCGTCATAATATTATTTTGCATAACAGCGGATAGCATAAACTTCATTTCGCAGAAAATCGTTTGGCATATACTCATTTATCATACATTCACAACGCATAATTTTAGAAGTCAGAATCATCTTTAGGCATAAATTTTATATCCATAATAATCAAAAGGGAGAACCATCATATCGCAGAAAGTTCGCAGTCAGAATCGTCTCTTGGCATAATTTCATATCGATACTTATTAAAAGGCAGAACTATCATATCTCAGAAATTTTACAGTTAGAATCATCTTTTGGCATACATTTCATATCCATAATAATTGAAACACTCATATATTACATTACAGAAAAATCATAGTTAGCACGCTGCATTCAGACATGCAAACAAGCATACAACATGCAAGCAGCATGCAAGCAAGCATGCAGTATGCAAGCAAGCTCACAGCATGCAACATGCAGCATGCATGTTTTTTGTCACAGCTCCGGCGCTGCGAGGCTCCGGCGTCCCACGCGACCTCATCGTCGCAGATGGTTTTACGCTCACCACCGCAGCATCGGCTTGCTGGCCGGCTTCGCCGGCCAGCCGCATCTGCGGCGGCGCGTTTCAAAATCACCTGCTCCTCAGCTCGCGGGCCGCCTCGCCCCTCCGCGCCTACGCGGGTTTAAATTACACTCTAGGGCAGAGAAGACTACGTGGAGTCGGTTCTGCAGCGATTCGTTTCTGTCAATAACTTTTGTAGCACAACATATATTAACGTTTTGGGAGACTATTTTAATTTTAATTTAAGGTCAAAATGCAATATTATACAAATGACAATATGCCTAACAAAATTATTAAAATGAAATTCTGCCATCTTCATAGTATGCCAAGTGAAATTATACCAAATAATCGTCGCTCTAAATAAATGTTATGCTAAGCGAAATTATGCGAAATTTTAAGTCTGCCAAAGGTAATTATGCGAAATAAAATTCTGCTATCTTAAAAGTATGCCAGCGTAAAGTCGGACATATAAACATTCGGCCAAACAATGATTATGCTAAACATTTTTTATGCCTTACAAATATTCGTTTAAAGACGATTATGCAAACTGTGTTATGCCAAATACAATTCGGAGCATCAAGTTTCTGCCAGATAGAGGGCACCCCATCATTTACTTGTAATCTAGGTACAGTTAGTTTGATAATTTAAACATATTGGAAATATTCTAGTACCTAAACAAAAATAATAGAATAAATCATACTAAGGCCGGCAGTCGCTGAAAACCAGCTCTGGGGCTCTGTCTCGCAGAGGGTCACCACATTATGCTGAGCGATGACTTTATTAAGGCTCGTGCAGACTAGCGCGACGCAGCGGTCAAGCGCGACGCAGCGGTCAAGCGCGATTCGGCGATTTATATCCGTAGAACAATTTCTATGAAAACGCGCGCTACCGTTCACACAGGGGCGACCTGTCGCACCGCGACACAGTTAGGGCTTATTCAGACCGGCGCGACGCGACAGCGCGACGCGATTCTTGTAGAACAATTTCCAAGAAGTTCACATAAAAATTGTTCTACGAGTGTCGCGTCGCGCTGCCGCGTCGCGCCGGTTTGTAGGAGGCTTCATACAAAATGTTCAGGCTTATTCAGACCGGCGCGACGCGACAGCGCGACGCGATTCTTGTAGAACAATTTCCATGAAGTTCACATAAAAATTGTTCTACGAGTGTCGCGTCGCGTTGCCGCGTCGCGCCGGTTTGTAGGAGGCTTTCTACGGATATAAATCGCCGAATCGCGCGCAACGCCGCGTCGCCCTAGTCTGCACGAGCCTTTACATGGATGTGATGCATGTTTTCCCCCAGCTATTTCTTTTTTTTTTGTATGTTTTGGTCTTTCTTTGCGTCATGTTTGCCGCAAATAAACGTATTTTCTTACTTTCTTCGTTTTATTTATTTTTATTTTAAATGTTATACAAATAAATTATTCTATTCTTTTCCATCTGTTTATTATCTAGATTTTCTTTCATGTTGCGTTCAGACGTTTCACTTCGAGTGAAATAGTGTTTTTAGTGTTAAGGATATTGTTAATAAAACGGGAGTCAGGTGTTGTAGGCGGGGGTGACGGTGTTCCCTTGACGAAAGAGTGAAATTAAACCAGTCAGAATGTCGTAATAATTGAGTATATTTGGCACACATAAAGTTACACAGAAATCACTACAAATGGTTGTAAAAGAGTACACAGCACACAATATAAAATACAGTCAGAATAAGCAGTACACACAATTAAATCCTAGCTATATTACACTTGAAGACTGGCTAACTAGATATAGGGTACATCGCGACTAAGCAGTGGACAGCGGAGCCACTTACTTCACAAACACTACGTGGTAACTTGATGATTCATGTGAACTTGTAACAATACTAAATCCAAAAATAGACGCTCGGCCCTTTTATAACTTTTGTTGCCTACCGCAAGTAGCGTATACATTTCTTTACTTTGATTAGCCGCTCCGCCAATTGAGTGCGAGAAAAATGGACTTTCCCTAAGGTACAGGTTTCGACTTGTCGAGAATTTCAAAACACGTGTAAGCGAGTTCAAGGTTTCTGCTTTCTTATTGGATTAACAATGTGGCTCGTCCTATTGGACATACGCTACTTTCAAAATCGTGTACGAACTACGTAAGATATTTTAGGTATATTCATACCTACTCACAGCTAATTAGTGCTTTACAATAAATGAGTTAGGTAACTATAAGCTAATTAGTTTTATACAAACATAACACAGGCATTACAGACTAATTAGATTCCAACAGGTTATTGTTACAGGTAATTGCAGGTTAATTAGAATTCAAAAGGTCAAGACAATGGTAATACAGCTGATTATAAACATACATCGGTATTTACTTAAGTATCTTCATGGAAATCTACTACTTTTATTAAAGAACAGTATAGGTATTTGTTTAGGTATTTTACAGAGGCTATACCGGAGTTACCGAATACAATAGCGAGGAGATATTAATGTTAAAAGTTAGTTAGTCTCATAGGGCGTCGCCCAAAACAATAAAGAAACATAAATACTAACTATAGCTTGTTTTATTGAGCTTCGCCTACATTCCACCCCCTGTAACAGGGTTCAACCGACTTACAATTCTTGGTCTGTGGGAAGCACAATAATCTTCGCTACGGGTCGACGTAGGACCCCATTTACAGTCTTAACATCTACTACACGGATAATACCATCGTGTCCATGATACACAGCTTTGATGAGACCTTTGGTCCACGCACTTCGCGGTCTATTATTGTCCACAATCACTACTACGTCACTGATACGTACGTTCGGCACATTGTTTAACCACTTTTCCCGACGTTGGAGCGTAGGCAGGTACTCTCGCAGCCAGCGCCGCCAGAACATGTCGGCGAGCGCGTTCACGCGCCGCCACTGCCGGCGAGAGTCGATGTCTTCGGCGTCGCTCGATGCAAACGGAGTACTCCCGGACGCAGTGCCCAGGAGTAGATGGTTCGGCGTCAGGACCACGGGCTGGTCGTGGTCGTCGTTCACGTAGCTCAGTGGCCGGCTGTTTACGATCAGCTCGGCTTCGGTGAGGAGGGTGTAGAGGACCTCCTCACGAGGGGCACGCTCCTTGAGCGTACTGCGAAGTGCGTTCTTCACGGATCTCACCAGGCGCTCCCAGCAGCCACCCATGTGTGGGGCCGCCGGGGGATTGAAGTGCCATTCGATGCCACGGTGAATGGCCTCGGCCCTTATCTGACCTTGGTTGAGGTCTTTCAGGGCTGCTCGAAGCTCGGTATTGGCCCCGATGAAGTTGGTACCCTGGTCAGAGTACAGATGTGCTGGTTGCCCGCGGCGCGCTATGAGGCGCCGCAAGGCTAGTATGGCGGAGTCGGCGCTTAGGGAAGCGGCCAACTCAAGGTGGACGGCGCGTGTAGTGAGGCAGGTGAATAGGGCACCCCACCTCTTCTCGCGCCGTCGCCCGATTGCGACCTCCATCGGGCCGAAGTAGTCCACCCCCACTCGCACAAAGGCTCGTCTGGATGGTTCCAGCCTTGCGAGCGGCAGGTCACCCATCTTCGGTGGCGCGGGCTTGGCTCGGCAGACGCGACAGAGTTGGCAGTTGGCAACCACTGTCTTCACTGAGGTTCTGATTTTAGTGACCCAGTATTTTTCCCGTAGATTGTTGACGACGGTCTCGTGGTTGGCGTGCAGAGCCATCGCATGGTAATGAGCGATTAGCTTTCTTGTCAGAGGATGGCGGCCCTCCAGGATAATAGGGTGCCGCTCGCCAAACGTGAGCACCTCACAGGCACTCAGGCGCCCTCTCACTCGTAGCAACCCGTCGTCGGCTAGCATGGGGTCGAGAGCCTTGATGCTGCTGCTGCTGGGAACGGGCAGGCCTTTAAGGATGGTGGCCCGCTCGCTTTGAAAGCTTTCTTCTTGACACAGCCTCAACAGGCTGTTGTGAGCATCTTCTAGGTCTCGCTGACACAGCTCCGTAGTCGACCGACGTTTACGACATCGGCCGTTGAAGATGAGCACGCGCGCCATGACACGCTGAATGCGCGTCCACGATGAGTAGCGCTCGTACTCTAGGAGTGGTGCCGCCGGTGCTGCCGCGGCGTGGACCCGCTGGATGCGCTCAAGGTCCGCTTCCGACGCCTCAGCCTCGGGACACGCAGGCCACAGCTCCTGTGGGTTACATAGAAACGAGGGGCCCGAGAGCCACTCCGCGTGGTCATCGGGCCAACACAACCTGGTGGCCTTATCAGCTGGGTTATCCTGTGAAGGTACCCAGCGCCAGTTGCCTCTGTCTGACAGCCTATCTATTTCGGCTAGTCTGTGCGAGACGAATCGTTGAAATTCCTGTGCATCGGAGTTTATCCATTTTAATACAGTCTTGCTGTCGGTCCAAAGGAATTTCTTTTCGATTCGTATACCTAACTCTTTGTGGGCAGTGTCTGCTATACGACAGGCTAACACGGCTGCTTGTAACTCTAGCCTGGGAATGGATACTACTTTTTGTGGAGCTACTCGCGCTTTCCCTAGTAACATAACCGATTCCCTCTTTCCTTCAGAGTTAGAGCCCACTAGGTATACTACTGCGGCGTAAGCAAGCTCGCTGGCGTCCCCGAACGCGTGTAATTCTAAATTATCGAGTTTTAACCCGTACCACCGCGGTATTTTTAATTCGTTTAAGCGGTATAAATTATGGAGCCAATTAAACCATACTTTGGCGTCCTTTTCTTTTAAGGGTTCGTCCCATTGTATTCCCGACTTCCATATTCGTTGCATTAATATGCGTGATTGAATTACACACGGGTATAGGAAACCTAGCGGGTCGTAAATCGACATTATCATACTAAGAAATTGTCTTTTAGTGGGCACTAAGCTACCATTTATAATTTCCGGTGGTAGTCTCTTAAATGACAGATCAAAACCTAACTCGTCGTCTTTAGGTGACCATATTAAACCTAGGGTCCTCTCTACTGAGCCTGTTCCCTTCTCAAGGGCTACCTTATCAGGCATTTCTATTTTCAGCCTTTCCCTTAGCTCCGATGAGTTAGTGACCCACCCCCGGATAATGAATCCACCGGATGCATGTATTCGTGTCACTTCCTCTATTAACGTGTTAGCCTTCTCCTCGGTCCAAGCACTATCTAGATAGTCGTCCATATAGTGCCTAGATTTAATGGCTTCCACAGCTTCGGGATAAACATCAATGAAATCATCGGCATTTTTGTTGAGTATATATATTGCCGTAGTAGGGGACGAGGCTGCACCAAATATCATGGAATTCATCGCGTATGTATCTGGTTCTTTATGGTGATCCGCGCCTCTCCATAAAAATAATTGCGCGCCTTGATCTTCTGCCCTTATTTTTACTCGTAAGAACATATCAGCGATATCCCCTGAAAACGCGACGGGGCCTATCCTGAACTTAATTAAAATACCTAGCAAAGAATTCAGTAAGTCAGGTCCGGTTAGCAGATTATCATTTAAACACGTCCCATGAGACGTAGCGGCTGCGTCGAACACGAGACGTAGCTTGCCCGGTTTGTTCGGGTTAACGACTCCGAAATGCGGTAAGTACCAAACCGGCGAGCTGTCTATGTTACCGTCTACTTTACGCGCGTAACCTTCGTCTACTAACCTACCTATCTGAGCTGAATATTGCTCAGCGAAACTAGTATCTTTACGCATACGTTTCTCTATGCCGTACAGCCTTTGCCTGGCCTGATTATAATTATCAGGTAACTGAATATTGTCATGTTTCCATAACAAACCGACCTCCCATTGTGACTGGTCAGGGATACGATGGCTAGTGCTGTCTAACACGGCTAATGCCCTTTCGACATCTTTATGTTTACGTAAATTCTCTGAAATACCTATCGCTTCTAGCTCAAACTGTGATTTAACTAGATTATGTAAATCAGGAAGGGAAACGGTCATGCAACTAACACATTCTTTACTATTATTATTGTTATTAATATTAAATGGTCCATGTATGACCCAACCTAACTTAGTGAGTGAGGCAACTGGCTTACCGGATTTTCCTTGGCGGATGTCCTGACTGACGAGCAGCTCCCAGTTGTCCTGTCCGAGAAGCAGCAGCGGTTTGGCTCCCCTCATCTCTACGCAACCCAAGTCGCGTAGGTGCGCGTTGTCGTCGATCACTGTGGCGGACACTGTTTGCGTTGGTAGGTTAATGTCCACTATTGTCCGACACGTAATATTATGGCACTGACCGTTAGGTCCTTTTACGCGCACTTGTACCACTCGCGACGTTGAGTCTGTTACTCCGTAGCCACCCGCGGTTTTTAAGGAGAGAGGAACACATGGGCCCACTAAGTCTGTGGCGAGCGAGCTGTCGATGAGTGACACGGTCGCACCATCGTCCAGTAGTGCGTAACACTGATTATCGTCACTGTTTCCATCGCTGACCGTTACTGGCATAATTTTCAGTAGTGCCGTAGCTCGCCACTCGCCTATATTTGTGACGCTTTCCGTCTTACTTTCTGGCGGCGTAGCCACCTTTTCTTTCGGCTGCTTATCCGCGTGTAACAGCAGGTGATGTCCGAACCCGCACTTCTTGCATCTACTCGCACGGCAAAACCTCTTGGGATGTTTACTCACGAGACATTTGAAGCATGTGTTCTTCTCCTTTATCGTGTCCCAACGCTGTTGAACGGTAAGCTTTTTGAACTGGTCACACTCTTCTATGTTGTGCTTTCGTTGACATATAACGCATTCTTCAGGAGCGGCAGACTCGTCGCTCTGCGTGTTCACTCGTTGCGTCAACGGAGGCCTGCTCGCGGCCGAGCGCGCGGCGTTGGCTGGCCGGGACTGACCGGCGCCGCCATACTTCTGCTGTTGCTTGGCAGGGGGCTTCGATGGACCGGGCTCAAACATACTCGCCTGAGTGTAGTACGACGTTGAGCGTGTCAAGTGTATTAGAAAATGTGATAATATTTCTAGATTTGGAGACACTCTTAAGTCCACCCCCTGTGTGTTGTCCAGGCCCATTGCGAAGTCACCGTATTGCGCGCGCTGTACAGGGGTCAGCTTGCTCAGCAGGTCACTCACCAGCTGTGGATTATTTATATATCCATCCGCACGAATATTT
Source organism: Aporophyla lueneburgensis (assembly GCA_932294355.1). NCBI lineage: Eukaryota > Metazoa > Arthropoda > Insecta > Lepidoptera > Noctuidae > Aporophyla > Aporophyla lueneburgensis. The sequence goes on from OW028742.1 coordinate 6,902,537, forward strand.
TTGAGTAACGAAACACAATTTCGGACCGTTGACGAGAATTTCCTTAGTTCGCGTCCACTTTCCGTTACTCTAGGTAATTCTTTGACCTTTTGTATGGCGTACTGTAGCACTAGGGTCGGGTGACCGTACTCATCCTCTAGCGCGCGCATTATCTCGGACGGATCAGTTGACGATCGTAGTAAGTCCTCTACTGATACCTTTGCGTCGCCTTGTAACGAGGTTTTTAATCGTGCTAAGTTTTCGTGCGCCTTGAAATTGTATAATTGTGATGTTTCCCAGTACATGTTCCGATATGATATCCAGTCGGCTGGGTCACCTTTAAAGTAGGGCAATTCATATGCCTGTCTCGGTACCGGTCGTGGTGGTCGTGCCATGTTCGTGATAGCCTCTGCCAGTCTGTCTATCTTACGGTCTCTGTCCCCTGACGATTCTCTCCGCCTTTCTCTTTCATCCGCTCCGTACTGCATCTGCCGCCGTGTATCCGACTCGAGTGTGGCTACTCGAGGTACACTTGCGACCGGAGTGGTAAAGGCGGTATAACGGCTGGGTAACTGGAACCTTACTCCATCTGACGTTACTGGTATGTACCTGGACGTAATTGGTGCCGTTATGTTAGGTAACGGTACAGACGCGGATGTCCTAGGTACTCGGGACTGGTCTAGATCACACGGCACTGACGACCCACGGTGGTTATTCACAAGATTCACCCTACTTACGGTTTGTTCACGGGGGTCAGATGTTTCACGGGGCGCAGCCATTTCAATAGGTGCGCCTGACACAGCCGGCGTCCCCAATACTTCTATCAATTGGGGGACCTGGGGCGTGGTTTTCACCCACTCTTCGACGCGCTGTGTCGTACTCCCATCTGACTGTGAATCATCGCTTTCAGCGGCCGCCTCTATCTCAGCTATTTCCACTTCCATCCTTTTCTTGACGAGGTTTTCCTTGTCTTTGACCAGGTTCTCTTTCAACTGCACTAATTCGCGCTCCGCTTCGTACTCGATCCGTTTTTTAAGGTAATCGACGCTCCTGTGGCTATTTCTTGACGATATTTTGCTGCGCGGCGAGGTGTGGCGACCCTTGGGCGCTGCCTGCCCCCCGTGCGCTCTCTCTGACGTCAATTTACTGTGGTCAATTAATCGGCCACCGGTGAGCGGAATATTGCGAGCGGACGTCGATGCCAATGTCGGTGCTACGGACGGAGAACCTGGAGCCCTTTCGGATGGTAAGCCTGAGTCAGAGACGATGTCCTCTGCTTGTCGCGTACCCATTTCTTCCGCCAGTCTTCGTAACTTGCTGCGTGTGGTGATTTCACTTCTGTGACTCATGATTCTGACTGGTTCACTCTATTCTAATTGAACCTGATCCGGCTCGCAAGGACCAAAATGTTAATAAAACGGGAGTCAGGTGTTGTAGGCGGGGGTGACGGTGTTCCCTTGACGAAAGAGTGAAATTAAACCAGTCAGAATGTCGTAATAATTGAGTATATTTGGCACACATAAAGTTACACAGAAATCACTACAAATGGTTGTAAAAGAGTACACAGCACACAATATAAAATACAGTCAGAATAAGCAGTACACACAATTAAATCCTAGCTATATTACACTTGAAGACTGGCTAACTAGATATAGGGTACATCGCGACTAAGCAGTGGACAGCGGAGCCACTTACTTCACAAACACTACGTGGTAACTTGATGATTCATGTGAACTTGTAACAATACTAAATCCAAAAATAGACGCTCGGCCCTTTTATAACTTTTGTTGCCTACCGCAAGTAGCGTATACATTTCTTTACTTTGATTAGCCGCTCCGCCAATTGAGTGCGAGAAAAATGGACTTTCCCTAAGGTACAGGTTTCGACTTGTCGAGAATTTCAAAACACGTGTAAGCGAGTTCAAGGTTTCTGCTTTCTTATTGGATTAACAATGTGGCTCGTCCTATTGGACATACGCTACTTTCAAAATCGTGTACGAACTACGTAAGATATTTTAGGTATATTCATACCTACTCACAGCTAATTAGTGCTTTACAATAAATGAGTTAGGTAACTATAAGCTAATTAGTTTTATACAAACATAACACAGGCATTACAGACTAATTAGATTCCAACAGGTTATTGTTACAGGTAATTGCAGGTTAATTAGAATTCAAAAGGTCAAGACAATGGTAATACAGCTGATTATAAACATACATCGGTATTTACTTAAGTATCTTCATGGAAATCTACTACTTTTATTAAAGAACAGTATAGGTATTTGTTTAGGTATTTTACAGAGGCTATACCGGAGTTACCGAATACAATAGCGAGGAGATATTAATGTTAAAAGTTAGTTAGTCTCATAGGGCGTCGCCCAAAACAATAAAGAAACATAAATACTAACTATAGCTTGTTTTATTGAGCTTCGCCTACAGATATTACATTGCACTAGGACTTCGACGATTTGCCATCTGTAGGTACTGATATTTTTTCGTTTGATGCACCTACCTAAACAAAACTACTTTATTTCTAAGTACGGAATTAATTTCTATTCTTATTTTACGAAATATTTATATTTGTAATTTAAAAAAATAACACGCGTACGGTCTATTCTTCACGGCAGCCGTCAAGGCACTGATGCAGTGGTCTCGAACGTCATAGAGCGAGATCGGTAGAATTGCCAGCTAAAAACGGTAAATCGGTAAATGACAAAAAAAAGACAATCAAATTCGTTTATTTATTTTAAAAAAACTTACAGACTAATTTATAACAATCATACTTAAGTAACGAAATCTCGAACCTACCGAAAAATCGGTAGGTTCGAGACCGTCGAGACCACTGCACTGATGTATAGCGTCATTCGCGTCACGAGTGTATGTCACAAGCCAAGCAACGAGGTTCTCGCGAAGTTTCGAGTTTTTATTTTTTATTTAAAAATGTAAAAAGAAATAAGAATAAGTAAAGAATACAAATTATTAAATAAATCAGTACCCATATCTTTACTATATATAATACATACATTATAATATATCTATACTATAATATTATAAAGCTGAAGAGTTTGTTTGTTTGTTTGATTGAACGCGCTAATCTCAGGAACTACTGGTCCGAATTGAAAAAATCTTTTTGTGTTGGGTAGCCTATTTATCGAGGAAGGCTATAGGCTATATAACATCACGCTGCAACTAAGAGGAACGGAGCAGTAATGAAAAATGTTGCAAAAACGGGGAAAATCGCATGGATAGGCGATTCGACGCGACGGGAAGGGTCGGGGGAACAAGAAATTTAACGCGGACGAAGTCGCGGGCAGAAGCTAGTAATATTATAAAGCTGAAGAGTTTGTTTGTTTGGTTGAACGCGCTAGCCTCAGGAACTACTGGCCCGAATTGAAAAAATCTTTTTGTGTTGAGTAGGCTATTTACTGAGGAAGGCTACAGGCGCGCTACGATCAACAGGAGCGGAGCAGCAATGAAAAAAGTTCGAAAACTGGCAGGCAATTCGATGCGACGGGAAAGGTCGGGGAGCAAAAATTTGACGCGGACGAAGTCGCGGGCAGAAGCTAGTTTTGATATAAAATTCATTTCGAATAATTCAGCAGTTACAGAGAATTTTCAATTTAAGTTGAAGAAGGACCTGTTTACTACCAGAGCTTTCTAAAATTTGGGGAAGTTTATTAAGAGCCATTTTACATTTTTGCGCGAATATCTAAGATTTTAGTCGCCTTATTTACCTCTCATCTCATCATTATAAATACTCTGGCATTGACTAATACATGTAAAAAATAGATCAATCTTTTGGCTTGTTACTTTTAGTAGCACATTTACAAAAATTATTTGTTTACTTTGTAGTAATTAATCTCCCACAACTAGTTTTCTTAAAAATCAGCGCAGTGTCAATTTCAGACTCCTATTTCTATCATTAATATGTAAAAAAAAAATTCACAAAACATCAGAAATATAATCTAGTTGTTACATTTAGTACAAGAATATTGATTTTTAATAACATTAATAAGTAAAAAAAAATAAGTCTTATGGCAATTTTTACGATTTATTCGCAATTTTATCGCGTTTTTTTGGTTTGAATAGAGCATAATTACGTTAAAAAAATCATGGCAATATAAAGTATGCTCTATAAAAAATCGAATTCTTAAGTTTTATTTAAATCCGTTTATTTAATTAGACATAATATAGTTTTTGAAATCACTCTAAATTAGAATAAATTACCGTGCACAAGCGGGCAGCGTTTAGTACGGCGCAAGCGCCCAACGAGGCGGGACCTGTGCCACTTTTTCCCGCGTCTCAGTTTTCGGGTACTCGTATCGTGAACGCAAAAATATACTACGACTACAACACTTTGCTACGATGAGAGTTTCGTTTATTATCAAGTAAAGCATGATTTTAATAGATTGTAGAAAAATTTTGACTAAAATAATTTATTTTAACTAAATCTGATTATTTTTAGTCGCGATTAAAAAGGTGTGGAATAAAACTAGTGGTCATAAACAAAAGTTCACACCAACGCCTCGCCATCTTATAGTAAGTACTCTTTGGCCTCGCCTCACGTGCAAAACCAGTACTGTATTTTTTTTCTTTCTTTTGCTTATATCTCGAAAATGGCGTGTCCTATCGCAATAATAATGAAATTTTCGACCCCCTTTATAAAACCCCACACAAATGAATCTCAGCACGTGGGTCATATTTTTTTTATAGAATTCAAACCAATAATGAAAAATCTAAATATATAAAAGCAAACCTGACTGACTCATCCATCAACGCATAGCCGTAACTACAGGAACGGATTTCGCTGAAATTTGGCATACAGATAGTTGTAATGACGTAGGCATCCGCTAAGCAAGGATTTTTGAAAACTCGCCCCCTAAGGGGGTGAAAAAGGGGTTAAAATGTTGTATGGAAGTCCGTCATTTTTAGAGCTACAAGCCTGAAACTTTGTTTATAGGTTAACAAATAGAAATAAACAATTACGTGTCCTAGGGTTTTTGAAAATTCAACCCCTAAGGGGGTGAAAAAGGGTTTGAAAGTTTGTATCGGGAAACAAGATCAGTTAAACTATTTTATTCGAAACTTCACAGGAGTATTCCTATCAATAAATGAGTAAACAAACACGTGTGTAAGACTCTTTCAGAATTCAACCCCTAAAAGGTAGAAAAGGGGTGAAAAATTCTGAAAATCAACACGGGTATCGTTTTTATGATTTATTGGGTCGCTGATTACGAAAACAACAACTATTTCACAAAAATTGCACAAAAACATAAAAAAAAATGGACAAGAAGATTTATACAAAAAATTGCACAAAATTATACCTGAACAAAAATAACATAATTTAAAAATTAAAAAAAACAATGAAAATAAACAACCAAACCAATTTTTTTTTTCAAATTAATTAAATGGCAAAACCAAAAGAAATACTAAGGTGAGAAATACTAACCTATTTTGTATTGATCCTGAATGATCTTCCCTTTGAATTCAAACGAATACAGTTTCCCCTCAAAGTGCTTTACAATGACCAGAATCACAAGGGCAGACATTAAAATTTGTGGGTATAGACTTGAGAGAAAACTGTTTTTCGCACGGGCAATTCCATGTGGCTTGCTCTCGCGTAAGCTCGCCCAGTAGTCTGATAATTTTGGCATACAGTAATAGATTAGCAAAAAATGTGGTGTACAAAGAAGTTTTGTAGTTTACTAGCTTTTGGCCGTGACTTCGTCCGTGCAATTCTACTTCCTTTCTTAGCGCTCGCTTACGCTACGTTACGCTACGAAGTCGCTGGCAAAAGCTAGTTCCATATAAAACACGTCCAGGCTGCCCCCTTGCGCGCGCCTTCGTCTCTCAACAAGTACCAAGTTGCGAAGTCAAAAGAAAAAAAAATACCACGTTGAGTCGCGATTGTCAAATTTGATTTTAGTCGAGTCAAAATAATTTTTAAATTTAGAGATTATTTCTTGCAGAATAGCGTAACAATTCTCACAGCTAAAAGTAAGGAATTTTAGAGATAGTTTAGTTCGGTGTACAACAGAATCGGCACCAATATGTAACTGTTTGTTTTTTTTTTATTTTTATTGTATACTTTACATAGCAAATATTTGTAATTTTTTACTAGTCTAGAAATATTTATTAGACTGACTAAATAAAAGTAAGTATTTTCAAAAATCTCTAAATACCGCATTATAATTCTAACGGCTCAAGATTGTTCAGACCAGCTCGACACTCGCGTTACACTGTTTGTATTGTGCATGTGTGGATAGCTACGCACAAATACATAAGATTGCCGTCTTTTACCTAAACTCGAGCATTCAAATTTTGTGAGAGGGCTCTTAAATTTGAAAGAATACAAAGTATGTATCATGAACTTAAGTATGACATAATATTCTTCATATGAAAATCGCACGGTAGGATTCGTCAACATAATTCGTTAAACATACGGTATTTTTCGGATTTCAGCAATGTAATCCCCTTAAATTCCTTTTTTTTACTATGTATTGTCTTGTGTGCAATTAAACATATATATATATAAATAAATAAATGCAAAAGACAGCAAAAATTTACAGAAAAAAGGCTTTTTAATTTAGTGTAGGAATTTTAATTTGATTTAGATGAGAATATAAACCTAAAAAAATACAAAAACACTTAAAATCGTTCTAAAATCTGTAATTTTGTCTATTCTTCCGTCGACAAAACCCGTTTCTATGCTAACGTAACATGACGTTCTATATCTATTCTACCAAGAATAGACAAAAAATTTTCTATAGTAGTCATGTTACGCGTGCTGATCTAAATATATCTAGTTATTAACCGACGAAAAAAAATGGAGGAGGTTATCAATTCGACGCGTATTTTTTTTTAATGTATGACCACGCATAACTTTTTATATAGTAGTCTGATTGTGATAATTCTTCTTCTATTGGAAAGGGTATACTCTCAAAGTGGCCCATATAAATTTGGAAAACAAAATCGAACCCTAAGGGTCGGAAAACAGGGGATGATTGATTGTTCACTGACTGATTGTAATGTATAACCACGCATAACTTTATACAGAGTAGTCCGATTTTGATAATTCTTTTTTATTGGATAGGGTATACCTTGCCAAGTATTATAAGTACATTAAAGCTACAAAAACTTATAAAATAAAAACTTTTTAGCACAAAATTAAACCGCCAAAAAAACTGAAAAGCAATAAATAATAAACCTTAAAATTTTGAGTCGCTGCTTTTGCTAAAAAGTTTTTCTTTATATCAGGTTAAAACCACCAAGTCATCTTTTAAATTAAGAACCTAATAGAATTATTGAAATGCAGTTCTTTATACAGAACTGACAACTTAGACCGGTTCTAAGTTGTCATTTTTGTATTAAGAACTATACCTAAATCGACATAAAGTTAGTAGTGCATAAATTGGCCCAGAGGTTTAGGCTAGAATTAAAAAATAGATCGCTTTTTAGGGTTCCGTTGCCAAATGGCAAAAACCGGAACCCTTATAGATTCGTCATGTCTGTCTGTCTGTCTGTCTGTGTATGTCACAGCCACTTTTCTCCGAAACTATAAGAGCTATGTTGTTGAAACTTGGTAAGTAGATGTAATCTGTGAACCGCATTAAGATTTTCACACTAAAACAGAAAAAAAACAATAAATATTAGGGTTCCCCATACTTAGAACTGAAACTCAAAAATTGTTTTTTCATCAAACCCAAACGTGTGGGGTATCTATGAATAGGTCTTCAAAAATGAGGTTTTTAATATCGGTGTTTTTTCGTGTTATGAAGCAATAATTTTAAATTATAATTAATGCTTCATATCAAGCACCAATACTATCAAATAATTGAGGAATAACAACCAATTATAATTAAGATGGAATAATTACTAAGCAAAATGAATCATTTTTCCTGACCTTATTACCTTCTATTTTGCTTCTGTATTTTCTCCACTATACATGTATGAAAAACAGAGGGGTAATTGCGTAACTTGCAATCAGTAGTAATCGGTTTCATTTTCATAGTTAAACAACATTTATTGCGTTATTTACGTTGCTGAGCCGACAATTTATTCTAACAAATGATGCAATGGATTACAATATAATCTTCAATACGATTCAGATTCTGAATAATAGAGCGTTTCATAATTAGGGTGAAGGATGTAAAGTTCACTCATCCTCCATAGAAAAGGGAGTATCTTCCGAACAGATGGGAGTTTCGATCTAGGGGGCTACTGCAAGACGATTCATGTCGTGAAGTTGTATATATATTAGTTGCAAGGCAAGCTCTGCTTGCGGGAAGCAGGATTTTATGTGACGTCAGTGTGTCTGCATGTGACGACACCGCTATACCACTATAATACCACCATATGAAGGGGTCTACTAGGACCAATGCCTGCCGGGGTCGCCAGATTTGTTCTAAAGAGATGTAGTGGTCCTGGCACATGGGCAACTGAAGAAACACGGGTGGGTTTTAGTCAGTAAAAGTCTAACACTCCTTCCCGCTCCACTCAGAGCGGCAAACGTCATGTAATGATTTCCCACCCACAAAAAAAAAAAAATACCACCCCAAATCATAGTCCACCCTTTATCTGGCGCCGCATGCTTGCCACGTGTACACGCTGCTACGTAAGCTTAGTCAAGTCTGATGCATTAAGGTAGCATTAGGCAAGCTCGTGGCGTGACCTGCGCTGCAGTTCCTTCGACTGTGTGTCCTTAAGCAAATAATATTGATGGATAAAATTCTGACCAGTGCGCAAACTGTAACCTGTTCAGCATTGAATTTTTGGGTGGGAAATCATCAATTGACGTCTCCCGCTGTGGTCGGAGCGGGAGACGTCAATTGAACGGGGAACGTCAAATCGACGTGTCTGACTTTCACTGACCCGTGTTTCTTCAGTTGCCTGTGCCAGGGCCACGGTAACTCTTTCGTCGGTTATAAAAATAAAATATCAAAAATCTGCTATTCCATAAATTTTGGGGCGTAGGTATTGAACTTGTTTATAAAAATAAAAATAAAAAATAAAAATAAAAATTGTTTAAAAAAACTATTTTTATTTTTTATTTTTATTTACTTTTATGACTCAGCAGATTTTTGTTTTTGATAATCCACGAAAATTTCTACGCTAGGGGGTCTAAAATCATTTGCTGAATTGATGGTTGTACAGACGCCAACACATCAAGCTACTACAATCTGTCAGATTTCTTTGATAGATTTTCGACTTTATTTCTAGAGCATTAGGTTCAAGGTTCATTGGGAAAAATTGACAGTTTCGGGTAGCTTGACCTGGTGGCGTCTGTACAGTTTGCGTACTGGTTTTTATATTCCTGTATTATTGTTTTATTGACACCATAGTACAGGCTCTGCCTAGTTTGGGATCAGATAACGGTGTATTGGTTGTCCTTAGATATTATTATTTATTATTTGTAAATTACAAAATAATACCTAATGAAGTCAAATAATATTGAAAGAATGTCCTGCGGAAATGTACTTTCCTTATTTCCATTATGGAAGAAACATTTTTGCATGACATTCAGTAAGTAACTGTATGCACTTATTTTCTCATTGCATATAAACGTAATAACAGCCGGTATTGACTGGTTCGAAAAATATAATGAAATCAAAACAATTGTGTCTTTTACTAATATCACTTCATATTTTCAGGTAAAGTCATAGAAATTAATGGAAAACCATTATTTCTGTACAAAAACTACACGTTTTCGAGGCAAAGTTCATCTACCCGACATAGGTACTGCTCGCAGAGAGCGCGATCGAAATGTGGAGCCAAGCTGATCCTGAACGAAGATGGAACTCTTGCAGTGCCCTCCACACCTCATAATCACCCTCCTCCGCAAATATTTCTGTCACTTGGGAAATATTATAAAGTGGGATAAATCCTAAAAAAAGAAATATAATGATAGTATAGATGTAAGACATATTAATGAGACCGTTGTTGGTAGTCAGAAGGCAGAACGTCTAACAACCATTATTACCCAGTAACTTAGTAGTAACCAAGTGACCAGGGTTGTGGAGGTCAGATGTGTAGCCGCTCCGTGTATGGGTGCAGCTGAATCCAAGTGTTTTACTAAGATTTTACATCTGGTTAGAGTGGAAGCTGACCACGAAATAGTTAGCTCGCCTTTTCCGAGCAGACGTTGAGACCTCTAGCGGTCACGCAAAGATGGATTAAAATAATATTTGTGTTTTTAAAACAGAAATATATAATATATTTTTTTGTGTAATAATAATTATTATTTTTTGTTGTATAGTCTTACATAATTTACACAATATTGTTGGACATTTGGGTAGGTGTGGTACATAAAGATTAACATATATTTGTTGCAAAACTGCGTAGATTTGTTTTTCTTTTCAATATAACATTTTTAGGCTAAATACTCTAACGATTTCGGATATGCAATATATATTTTTTGAAATATACACGTTTACGTTATTTATTCCCAAAAATCTCGTGCAGGTTAAAAACATTATCAATTAACAGATTGTTTAAATACTGTTATATTTCCAATTAACAGTTTAATAGTTGGCGGATAGGCATAGTCGTTATCTGTTGTTACATCACAAACTATATCTTCAGTTTCTTTCTTAGAAATAAGCAGTAAATACTTTTGGGTTTAACGTTTCCTGCATAGTAGTGCTAAATTTGGAAATAATATAATATGATAAATTGTAACACTGTCTTATGCCCGGTTTCTGAAGTTTCAAGATAAACTCTCAACAACTATTCATTCAATAAAGTTATGCATAAGATAAACGTCGGCTAACTGTCACTGCGTTTCTGAATACAAAAGAAACCATTCAATAACTATGAAACTGTCAACTAGTTTTTTAGATGCCGCTAGATGGGTCTGTTTATGAGATTGCATCTAAAATTGATTTTTATTATTGAAATGGTCTTTAAAACTAGTTTAATAAACAATGTATTTTTTTTTCAAGGGTAAATAACTGGCTTAATATTATTTTAGTTAAAATATATAAAGTCGTTATTTTATATTTATGGGTAAAACCTTTTTTCTATTGTCAGTACTCAGTTCATTGTTTATGATTCCTGATATTAATTTTACTTCGCTGTCAGTTACATGTCTTTCGAATCGTTTGCGCTTAATCCATTCTTTTATATCATCATCATTTCAGCCGAAAGACGTCCACTGCTGGACATAGGCCTCCCCCAAGCACCGCCACCTCGACCTGTTCTGTGCCTCTCGCATCCAACGCATTCCTGCGGCCTTCACCAGGTCATCGGTCCATCTTGTGGGAGGCCTTCCAACGCTACGTCTTCCAGTACGCGGTCGCCACTCCAGAACCTTCCGACCCCATCGGCCATCTGTTCTGTTGTTCTTTTATATAATAATAACATAATAGAATCTGGAAATCGTAGTAAACATTTTACTGAAAGAGACAAGATGCTTCTTTGTAGAGCCAAGTTCATATGTGTATTTTTATTTGTTTCCCCATTATATGTACATGATTGTACAATATGACAATTTTCCAGTTTGAAATATTTATAAAAACGAAGGTTAGCAACCTAAAATATTACTGTCTTCCATGAGGTGACCATCTATCTCATTATTATCGAGTCGCGCTCGTAGGAATGAGTTATGATACACGGTACTGTCATGCAACGAGCATCTATATCACGAATGTATAACTTTGCATCACATACAATACAACTTGTACATTAATAGAAAAGTAACTGTTGGGGTTTATATCCTGAATTATTTTGAATAAAAAGCTTCCGATGATTTAATAGTTGTATTCCGTGCAAAGACAAGATGAAGAAGAAAAAAATAACATAAAGTGTAAAGTGTACTTACAAAATAAATTCTTAAAAACTAAATGTTCATGCAATGAGCCGTATTTGTGCATTATTGCTCAACAAACTTGATTAGGCGTTTGATTAAAAGCGAGTTGATTTGAAATGAAACGTCAAATAAAGTTATGGAACCGATAAACGCCACACCTTGGTCAGATAAAATAACCTAAGTTTAAACGGAGTTTATCTTACATTGCGGTGTTCGGAAACGCAAATTGTCAAGTTATCGAACCAATAGCGCTAATGAATAGATAAACTACCGATAAGAGTACCTCAGAAACCGGGCATTAGTCGATCCTTGGGGCATTTTATTTATACGCATATACCAATACTAGCAAAACTGGTGTTGAAAGAGCAAAGTTCTGAGATGACGTTTGAGAACATGAGATTGCAACTGGCTATTTGCTCTGGCCAGTATAGAAGACGGACGTGTCAGCGATGGGTTCATTGCTAACCAATAATTTATGTAAGTTTTATTGTACTTTTATATACATATGTGTGATATAATAACAAAGACATTAATATAATAAGAAATATAAATTAATGATAAAATTATGTTACGTGTTATTTTCCTAATCCTGTTAAACATGTAAGCCTGCTTGTCATTTGTGTTTTTCGGGTAATGACGATTAGATCCATTTGGGGATTCGATTCTATTTTGAGGTTAGATATATTCGGAATTAATAAGTTATTTTAGAGCAAGGGTGGCCTCTTACAATACTTCAGAAAATTATAATTTCAGAATATCTAATACAATTTATGTCAAACAGTACTCGAGTTCCAAAATATATGGTAGACGTAGACTATGTATTTAAATTTGTCTGATCAGATCACACATCCAAAACTTTGCGCCTGTCATAGATATATGTACTTACATAAATGCACGGATATAAGCATTGTGCGGTGTCAGCATTTATTTATTTATTTTAATTATATTCTCAGATCAATGTCGAGTCATTTTATTAAATAGGAAGAGGACGATGTTATACAAAAACTTTACTTATTCGCGGCAAGGAGCGTCGTATTGTAACCAGTATTGCTCACAAAAGCTGAGTAAGGATTGTAGAGCAAAACTCAAGCTGAACAAAGATGGAACTCTTGCGCAGGCTTATGACGTTCACACGCACCCACCACCGAAACTGTTTCAGGGGGCTTTTGGTCAATATTATAAATTATAAACGGATCTGACTAAGGAGAACATAAACATATTATTTTTATTATAAGTATGATTTTGGCATAGAGAAAAATAACATGCCCTTTATTGTAAAGGAGAAACAACAGCTTTAAATAAACTGTTTTTTTTTTTTAGTAGAATGGTGACTGTACATTTTTCCATAATTTCCTGTTTTGTTGAAATAATTGGACACTGGGTAGTGACGTAAATATGTGTCACTCTAGGAATGAGAAGATCTTGTTTTTTAGACCATGTATCTGTGTATCTCGCTGTCCTAAATTACCTAAGGCTATTACCACACTCCCGCGTTAGACAACGAAGCATGGTGCAGTGGGATAATCGTCTTCCAAAAAGTTGTTGAACTTTTTGGAAGCCCATAATACAGCCGAGAACAGTTATGTGTTAGAAATCTTTAATTAGTTAATATATCTAATAAACCAATTAAAATATTAAAATTGTTGATTCATTTACCATAATTTCCCCGACGCCACCGATTGAATTTATTTATACGAATTATATTGTGAACCAGATAATTATTCATAATTTATATTGTTATTGGGGGAATATGACAATTCATATTTAAAGAGGTTGTTTGTTTTGTTCTAGAAGACGATTCCTCCATTGGGATTATGGTAGAAGTTCGTGGGACGCCATCTGCAAATGGACAGCACCCTTTGATTGGTACCTTTTCATTTTACTTGTTAATCATTGAAGCTAATGTATTTATTAAACTTATCCAGAGGTCAAATCACGCCTGTAATCCGCAAACGATCAGTCAGAGGTGTACCTAGGTGTACACTCATTTTCATCAATATAAAATTAATCATTCATATTTTCATCAATTTAAATTTAAATTCACCTTTCATCGATATCAATTTAATTTAATCATATTTTTTCAGGTGTTGATAAGAAGGTCGTTTGGACCATTAACATCGGAGCGGAACTAATTCAAAATGACAATGACGATCACGTAAACAGTGACGATGACGCAAACAATGACGATGACGCAAACAATGACGATGATACAAACAATTACGACGAAGCAAACATTGACGATGACGTAAACAATGACGATGATGAAAATAATGACGATGAAGCAAACAATGACGATGAAGCAAACAATAACGATAACGTTAACAATGAGGATGACGAAACTAATGACGATGACGTAAACAATGACAATGACCCGACGCTACTAAACTCAAATATTATCGTTGCGGTAACACCCCAAGCCATGGAGAACCATGCTGTAGCTCCCCTACCTGAAGGCCAAATTAATGATATTGTCGTAACAGACATAGCGCCACAATACTGTTTGGCGACCACTTGGAATCAAGACAGAAACATATTTTCAGGGCAACATGAACCATTTATCGGAACACCAGGACCAACATTCCCAGTGGCTGAACCGATACAAATTATTGACATGTTTACAACGACATCGACTTTTTTGACCTTTTAGGTAACTAAAAGGTCAAATGGCGTAACGTAAGTTACGCCATACAAGAAATCACCTAAAACAAATTATTATCTTGTTCCCGATTCATTACTTGGACAGCGGTGACCTGCGACGAGATGAAGAAGCATATGTCTGAATTCACGGTTTCGGCACCACGTAGTAAAGTTATGTATTAAAACCGGTTTCGATATTAAAATAGATGCTTCATTTCGTAGTTAATACCAAATTAAGTAGTTACTATTATAATCCTTCAGGAAAAAATTGAAACTCATTTTTTATGACATTAAGGTACTTTCTTTTTCTTCTTGTATAGGATTTCAGATCTAAAATTAGTGAGAAGTGATTACAAAGTACAAGATCTCTGTAAACCTTCATAAAAGTAGATTAAAAAAGGAGGTGGTTCTCAATTCATCTGTAAATATATTTTTACCGATCATAAGTAGTCAGCGATATTTCTTTCAATTGTAGACCGAATTAGAAAATTCTTTCACTAAATAATAATACGTAGATAAATCTTGCGCGGTGGTCCCAGTAGAATTTAATAACTTTGCTTGCGTCTTTGGGCTAGCTTCAATAATCATCGTATTTTTTCCACTCAGTGTATAAGTATTGAAAATGACAAAATAACTTCTAGTCACTGATATTTACATAGTAGTTAGTGGTATAAAAATGTATGTGATGTAGAATGAAAAAGACAGCTAAAAATGAAAATAACGAACAACTGACTTCAAATAAGATAAATAAATCCTACCAAGGGAAAAATAACTTTAAGTCGGTGTTTAGTGTTTTTTCTTGTTATTTGAACGTCATTACTGTGTCGATCTCGAGGGTAATTTATAATAAAATTAAATTTAGATATAAACATTTTTGTTGTTTTCTGAACGTCTTCTTTATACTCTTTACACCTATAGGGTGTAATGGAATAATAAAGTTAAATTTAGATGTTATGTTTGTTTAGTTAATTGTGAATTTAGTTTTTAATAGGAAAAAGTAGGAAAATTTATATGTGTACTTAATTATCGCATGTTTTTTCTTGTTCTCTGAACGTTCATAAATTGATAAATAACTTCTAGTTACTAAATATTTAAATAGTAGTTGGTTGGTTAGTGGTATAAGAATTTATGTAGTGTAGATAAGACAACTAAAAAGTGAAAAAAAAAACTACAAAAAATTGTACTTGTTCTCTGAACGTCTTTACTCTGTCAACCTCTAGGGTGAAAACGATAAGTTATAATAAAGTTAAATTTAGATGTTACGTTTCTTTAGTTTACTGTGGATTTAGTTTTTAATAGGAGCAAGTATAAACTATTAAATGTGTACTGAATTATCGCATTATTCACACCTGTTCTAATAGATTGAAGGTGTTTAAATTTTAATAAATAAACTACTCATCTACTGCAATTAACATTAACCTTCAACTTAAACCATAATAAATCTAACATCTTTCGGCTGATGTAGTGTAAAACTGATGTAATACTCGTAAATTCCAAATAAATAAATAAAAAACTCAATGTTATAGTTTCTGTCCAGATACGTACTGAAATCCTTTGGCTTACCCCATTTTACGTCACGTATTTGATTAATTCATATGTGCCGCATCTACATTGCTATATGCGAACTACGCATCAGACTGACGTCACGGGAAATCCTGCATCACGCAAGCAGAGTTCACTGCGCAATTAGCATATTTACAACGTCCCGACATCAAGCGTCGGGCAATAGCCCACCAGACACGACACCCACCTGGTCAAAGGACCAGACGAGTGGGAATGAACTTTTCACTCTCCACCTCATGCCTATATATTTACACGGATCAATATACATACATACATACAATCACGCCTTTTTCCCATGGGGGTAGGCAGACACCACGGAGCGCCACCTGCTACGATCTCTACACACTCCTTTTGCCTCTTTTAGGTTCATACAATTGGTCATACACACACGCCGGTTGCGAGTACTACACACCTGACCTTTCTGAAGAACATCACCAATATGTCTCCTAGGGCGCCCCTCCCGGTATTTCCATCACATTTGGCTTGTAAATACCTTTTGTGATTCGTCCTTCATTCATCCTCTCAACATGACCAAACCATCTAAGCATACTTTTTTCAATTTTTGTCACTACATCTTCTTTTAAACCACACACCGTTCTCTTATCACATCATTCCTCAGCCTATCATTCATAGTCACACCACACATGCTTCACAAGAAACGCATTTCCACAGCATTTATTCTACTTTCATGCTTCTTTTGCCACACCCAACATTCACTCCCAAACATAAGCGTAGGTGTACTGGTGTACACCATTGTGAACAGCCAGTCGAGCCTTATCGGACATCAATATATACTTTTGAAAACTGAAGCTTTTTTTTAACTTTTATTACTTAATGTTTTCTTATTTTTTTTTAGGATCTTTGTATCTTTGGTACTTTCTTTATACAGTTGGAAAAAAAGAAGCATACAATGTAAGCCCGTAATTACAAAGTTCACTCGATTACCCGTGTGAATGTTCTTGTTATGCGCAAATCTACTTATGTATCAAAATTACACTTACTCTAAAATGGTTTTTGCTAGATACCAGTGTTGCTCGTTAAAGTGCACATTGTCGAGCCATATTGGCCTGAATCTCATGGGGATTTGTTGATCGAAATTGACTTAAAACTTCATGAAGCGTTCTTTAACATTCCAGATGAATATGAAATCATTACCGTTAAGGGATATTCGATATTTTTGTACCAAAATTTCACGTACTCCAGAAAAGGCAAGTCTATCCGCAATCAATATTGTTCGAAAAAGAGCTCCATGGATTGTCAGGCGAAACTGACCTTGAGGGAGGATGGTACCATTGAAAGTACCATCACACGGACGGTCACAATCATCCGGCGCCGAAGGTTTTCAGGACTCCCAATGGTAACTGTTACATTTATTCTTAGCTCAGCAGAAAAACTACATTTCTTTTTAATGTTTGACCAATAACGTTCGGCTACTTAAGGCGAAAGCGTTAGGGAAGTCCGCGAATTTCACATTTTCCAAATAAAAAATTATGTCAATTTGAAATTCGCGGTCTGCCCTGCAATTTTTAGGGCAGTGTCAGTTGTATGTTGATCTAAATATGATTCGCGATCGCTTATAAATACAAAATAAACAAACATGTGATAGTTATGAGGACATTTTTGTAACAATTAACAAATAAATTTATATTTGCTCTTATAAAGTGTTATCATTCTATAATATTGTATGTATAAGTAGCTACCTGCTTACAACGATGAGTTTTATCTTCAAAGATACCGTTGAATGCAAATTCTAAGTAAAACTATTTCGTTTTAGCTCCAAAGCCGCGTGCGCCTGCGCGTAAGCCTTGGCGTCCTCTTGTGCGTGCTCTGCCAGTAGAGAATAAAAGAATAATCCAAGTTGACGAATTCAGATATATAGCAGACCCTGACGACCCTTCAACGTACTACTGCTCTCGGAGGGCCAGATGTAGGTGCAATGCAACTCTTTGTTTTAACAACGAAAATTATGTCTTGTCGGTAGACCTAACTCACAACCATCCCCCACCGTCGCCACTTCCAACGTTTCCAGATGTTTCAAAGGAAATTCTGAAGACCAACAGCGTAAGCCTGCTCGCTTTTACACTGTCAAATCCTGATAATAGAATGCCATAAAGGATACAAAGTATTTTGCCAGCAACACGAGTAAAGTCGACATAAACACGGACGTAATAAAATGGTGGGGGATATTTTTTTCGCGCACTTGATTGTCTGTTCTCCGAGTTAGAGCATTGAGAATTCAACTGAGACTCGGTTTAACACTGCGACGTGAAAATTCAGTTTGAGATAAAATTCCGCCGCCATATTTTTACGTCTTTAGTGGAAAAAAATATATGGTAAACTTCTTGGAAATTGTTCTATCAGAATCGTGTCGCTTTGTCGTGTCGCCTATCTGAGAGCAAAATCTTATTGGAGTCAAACCTAAATGGTGTGGTTAGATGAGAACGTCAGAAAACTTAATTAAGTATTTATCTATAATATGTATGTATTTAGAAATATATATAAGTACATTTATCAGTTGTCTGGTTGCCATAGTACAGGCTCTGCCTAGTTTGGGATCAGATAACAGTGTGTTGGTTGTCCAAAGATATTTATTTATTTTATTTATGTGTGTGTGTGTGTGTTTAGGTCTATATTTTATTTTATCTGAAGAAGATATAAGATATAGGCTTTTAGCTACTTTGGAATTTAAAAGTTCATACATAATATAGTTTTAGTAGCCACTATGTAGATAGAGACTCTCATATACTTCTTACATTATTAAAAAAAGCTTAGAAATATAACCGTTTACCGCTATATTTATTGATTCCAAATAAAAACTAATTATTATTACATTCCTATAGTTGTGTACCGAAGATTTAGTAATGGCGATGAAACGGTTCAACCAAATTAATTCACTTTGGTAGAAGAAAACAAAAATTAAAATTAAATGCAAAATTATATGTCCAGTGATATTGATTGTTTCACTTTCATGTTTATTTCAGTCAATTTGATTGCTTCATCCAAATTGAAAGTTCAGTGAGACGTGTTACATCGCCATTATTCTATGAAAATTACTTATATTTATAATGTATCAATGATAAAATTCATTTTGTATTCATAACTTTAATAGATATAGAATCCCAGCTTTGTTGACATTCAGCTATTCTTGTCAAGATACGAAAAGTTAAATTTCCACAAAATATATGCGGTATAGTTATATCGGACCTTTATTAAATTTCACCCATATCCGATGACCCTGGTGACTGTACACGGAAAAATAAAGTAATGTGATGTGATGAGGTCGTAAATGGTAATCCATGAATAGAAAATGATTTTACATTGAAAGATGAAGCTTTTTCTAATTATATTATTAAGTATCTTCTAAAAATCCAGAATAAGGCATCTAATTTCATTGGCCTGTTTGGTCCCACGGTTGGGCAAAGGCCTCCCTCTCCCATTTCCGTACAATTCTGTCTTTTGGTAGTAGTGCAGTAGTAATTAAGAAATGTTATATTAATCATTAATTACACAAATAAAGTAACGCCTTTTGTCCATGGCGGTAGCATATATATTAAGTAGCATATATACTCTAAATCATTAATTAATTACTTAAATAATCATTTTTGTAGCTTGAAACTCGTGATAAGACGCATAATTGGTACAACGTAAAAAAACCAACAGTATTTTATGTACGCTGCCAGACTAGACCTCACAATACGATTTCAAATGCGCAGTGGAAGTGTGATAATCGTGGGGCTCTAGAGACAAGAAGTGGCTAGCGAAACTAGTCCGCCGTACGCGGAGCAGACAATACAAGTACAATTCAAGTGAAGACGCAATACAATTAACAAATGACTCACCTACAATACAACAAAAGAACTTACCTGGTGGTTGAAGGACACTGCTTCTGGGGTTACCTGGAGTTATGTATGTAAGTGAGTGTATATGTATCGTGTTGTGACGTTACGAGTATTCTTCAGGTTAGAATCCGCTGCAATAAGGCTGGAGGCAATCACAGCATGCGGTCTTCAAATCACTCGTTCCCAATAGCGTCACTTTCACTTGACCTTCAAACTATTTCAACAAGATATATCCAAAACCCGTGTTATTTTACCAAGATAGGGGTTATTAACACAAACAACTGGGTCATGACCTATTGTTCACCAAAACGACCGGGGTAAGGGCTTACTTTACAAAAGATCGCGAGATACAAACGGCGGCGCGTTCCGAAGGCGCATAGAGTAACAAAGTGTTCGGTCCGAAACATTTTAAATATTTTGTACTAACATTATAATCATTCATTAAGATTTTTCCTCTAGTCCCTTTTTTATAGATATTAATTTCACAAATAAAGTAACGCCTTCTGCCCATGGCAGTAGCATATATACTCAGTAGCATATATACTCTAAATCATTAATTAATTACTTAAATAATCATTTTTGTAGCTTGAGCCTCGTGATAAGACGCATAATTGGTACAACCAGGCCTGTCTCACTTCCATACAAGCGGCGAAAAATCCCCGAGATATTTACCTACTATTCTGGAAAACAACCTAATTTCAACCTTTTGCATTGCGTATAGCGTTCAAAGTACAATAACTGTCTGCCGTCTCGCTTCAATCTACTAGGGCAGTCAGAGAGGTACTACTTAATATCTTTTTGTCTTTTTTGTTTTTTCTGGCGCCTCTGTCACTCACGACACAGAACTGATAAGATTTCCAACATATTAACAGCACAGAATATACAATAGTAGGTACTTTACGGTATTAACAGTTTCCTTTTGATCCGCGGGTGCGTGCGCTGCATGTGCGACAAGTCGAGCGAGTGCAAGCCTATTGAGACTAGTACGGTGGCCGGACGCTTGCGTTTATCATACCTAAACTCGGGAGTGAAACTTCTGTACCGTAAGGTACTAATATATATTCTGTGGTACAACGTATAATAGCCAACAGTATTATAAATATTTTGTACTAACATTATATTCATTCATTAAGATTTTTCCTCTAGTCCGTTTTTTATCTTATCTTATACCTTTAAACAAGCATTGTATATATATATATATATAATCTGAATCTCGGAAACGGCTCCAACGATTTTCATGAAATTTAGTATACAGGGGTTTTCGGGGGCGATAAATCGACCTAGCTAGGATTCATTTTTATAAAATGTCGTTTTGTTCGTGTTTTCAATGACCAACTTTATCGATAATCAACTTGAACATAAACTTATTATTTTAAACACAATTTACCAAAAAATACCGAGCAAAGCTCGGTCATCCAGATATTAGACATTAATTACACAAATAAAGGAACGCCTTCTGCCCATGGCAGTAGCATATATACCTCAGTAGCATATATACTCTAAATCATTATTAATTACTTAAATAATAATTTTTGTAGCTTCAAACTCGTGATAAGACGCATAATTGGTACAACGTATAATAGCCAACAGTATTTTAAATATTTTGTACTAACATTATAATCATTCATTTAGATTTTTCCTCTAGTCCCTTTTTTATAGATATTAATTACACATATAAAAATAACGCTTTCTGCCTAGGGTTGCCAGGTCATAAAACCGAAAAGCCGGACAGACCTGCCGTTTAGCCGGACATTTGGGTGAAAAGGTGTCCGGCCGTCTTTAATTTTTTAGTTTAAACAAAAGACTAATGAACTAAATACACTTTAAAAACTTTGTAACATATACGAATTAATATTTTTGGTTGGCAGACACCACCTTTAAAAGCTCATATTCCTTTAAAATTGAGTAGTAATAACGCGGGGAGGACAGTGGTAGTTCGCTCGCTTGCGCTAGCGATACAAGTTGAGGCGGGTGAAGACAAAAATGATCGTATCTAAAAAGCCTAACAAAAGCCGGACAGGCCGGACACCATCTAATTTAGCCGGACATGCAACTAAAAAGCCTGACTGTGTCCGGCTTTATCCGGACGCCTGGCAACGCTACTTCTGCCCATGGCAGTAGCAAATATACTCAGTAGCATATACATATATGTCACCGTTAGATAACAAGATCCGCAAGTTTATCAATTTCCTAGGAAATTTATAAACCTTCGTAGGATTCTAAACGTGAGATAAATTGTATTATTTTACGGTCACATTTTCGCAAATTTATCAATTTGCGACGTCTCGTGGTAAATTTATAAACTAACGGATATCCATTCGTCAGATTCTAATCGGTTCGACCAATCACAGAAGAGCTTTTAATTTAACGCTTCTTTAAACTGCGGAAAATAACACACTGCTCTCTGATTGGTCGATGCTGACAGTGGCAATGCTCGTGTCCCTATAAAATGTATTTTATTTTATTTGACAATGTACCTAACTGTCTTACTCAGATGTTAGGTTAGGTTAGGTTACATTGTGACCTTATGAACACGAGCGAAGCGAGCGACTGTTAATTAGGTAAGCGTTTCAACATTTAAACATAAATAATATATTTGGCGAACAATGGCAGTGGAGAGGAACGAGAAGGAACACGTGACTTATTCAGCCAATCAGAGCGCGTTATTGCTTACTTATTATTTTACGCGTGACTTCGGTAAGTTTATCAATTTACGAAAATATGGCCGTAAAATAATACAATTTATCTCTCGTTTAGAATCCTACGAAAGTTTATAAATTTCCTAGTAAATTTATAAATTTACGGTTCTTGTTATTTTCCGGTGACATATACACTAAATAATTGATTAATTACTTAAATAATCATTGTTGTAGCTTGAAACTCGTTATAAGACGCATAATTGGTACAACGTATAATAGCCAACAGTATTTTAAATATTTTGTACTAATGTTGTAATCATTCATTAAGATTTTTCCTCTAGTCCCTATTTTATAGATTTTAATGTACGTATAGGCATTTATTATACAACTATATTATAAGACCACGTTGATACGGAAGTAGAAATATCCGGACAAGATTTTATCGTGCAATGGATTGTCGACCTTCGGTGTTGAACGTAGCATTGAGAATACAAAAGATTGCATGCCAGCCCGTCGCAAAAACACACTATTCGATTTTCAACTTTCGTTGCTAAGCAGTGTGTTGAAAATTCAGTGCAGGAACAAATCCAACCGCGATATCTGTACGTTCATGCGACTTTTATATTTTTTTAAATAAATACATCCACTTAAATTAAGATGGTAGTGTTTTGTGTAAAATCAATGTAGATCAGTATTATGACTAATAAAATGAGTGTATGACTTAACGATGTTCTTAATTTCCTATCTTGCTAATATACATATTAAAAAATAGATGCATTCCATTTTATATATAAGGTGTATCTATTCATACACGAAATATTTTAAGAGGTATTATTTGACGCACATAAGAAATACTGGCTCCTTCTTATTTTTTACGGCCCGAGACACCGCGGCCATGCTCGTGCCGTCCGGTCGTCGCCCTCGCAGCGTCAGGCGGGCCATTTATAGAATTTGGAGTTAAGGTTTTATGCAAAACGTCTCAAATAATTTTAAAATTATAATAATTACGAAAATTCAAAAACGCTTAGATAATAAATTTCTTTTTGCTTCTATAGCTTCTTTACCACCTACAGGTGAACCCCTTAAAATATTTCGTGTATGAATAGATACACCTTATATAGAAAGTTATTCATCATTTGCCTAGCGTTTTCTCAACTATATTGGGGTCGGCAGTCTAACCGGATGCAGCTGAGTACCAGTATTTTTCATAGCTTCTGTCCGCGACTTCGTCCGCGTTAAATTTCTTGCTCCCCTGACCCTTCCCGTCGCATCGAATCGCCTACCCGTGCGATTTTCCCCGTTTTTGCAACATTTTTCATTACTGCTCCGCTCTTCTTGGTTGTGGCGTGATGTTATATAGCCTATAGCCTTCCTCGATAAACAGGCTACCTAACACAAAAATATTTTTTCAATTCGGAATTTCGGACCAGTGGTTCCGGAGATTAGCGCGTTCAATCAAACACTCAAACAAACTCCTCAGCTTTATAATATTAGTATAGATGTTGTGACTGCCTATCTGACCTCCACAACCCAGTTAATGGGTAATACGTTCGTATCCGTTTTTAACTTTTAACGTACGGAACCCTAAAAACTATCGATATGATGATCATCATTAATATCACTCCTTTACATTTTTGCAGCCACAATAGTGCATTCTTCCCGAGGAGCAACGCTTCTGAGGTTCTGCGACCACACGTTTTCAAGATCCAACAAGACTTCGTATATCTGGTATTGTTCCAGTCGAGTGTCCAAGAGATGTCCAGCCAAAGTCACTTATAAACTGGGAATTATATTTGCTCATGACTTAGAACATAACCACCCTCCCCCATTAGCCTGAATGAGGTAAGTACTAGTGGCGTGCCGGATATCCGAATCCGTATCCGCGGATTTCCGAGGCAAAAGAAAGATCCGTAACGGTATCCATATCCGTCATTTTGGCGGATCTTTTACCTTATTAGTTTTCAAAACAGATAAAATTCTATATATTCCGTTCAGACTCAATTCAAATATTCAGTGACTAAACTATAAACAAAACAAAAGAAAGACCCGCGCAATGCAAATCGATGTCCTGTCAAGCAAAGCGTCAAGTGGTATCAACTATCGTTTCAAGGTCGACACTTATTAAGTAAAAGAAAGAAGAAGAGAAAGAAAATACGTACATTTATTTAGCACAGTTTACACGCATAGGCACACACTAGGTATACAGCGGGAAAGAGTAAAATAATTTAAAAAGTATAAGGTGTGAGGTCAGAAACTAGCATAATAGTGTGCCTCGCGGCTGCGACAAATAGGCCCAGTTCAGCAAGAGTAAGAAAGTTAAGATCCGTTTCCGCGGATCTTGATACCAAATATCCGTAGTCGGATCCATATCCGCGGATATATACATATTTTTAACGATCCGGCACATCACTAGAGTACATTCCCGCATAGTATTCACAACCATTCAACAGGCTGTCGTATCGAAAATGATACATTTCGATAAGCTGGTCTGCCTTGCCCCGACAGCAAACAGCTATAAGAAGAGTAGCGGTGGTCTATTGGATTTAAACTGACAACATTTTCGGGTTTTGGACAGTTTTTAAAGGACCCTCACAATAACACTGGTTGATGTTCGATTCGGTACGGGAGCGTATCGAATGGTTGTGGATACCTACGCACGGACTCCTAAATCGGGCTACTGTGTATTGTATGTATGTATAAAGGTAAAAAAGCAAAATAATTATGACTCAAAAAAAGTTTCAATGCAACTGCATTGAAGCTTTTTTTGAGTTCAACCACTGCTGATTATAACCCTCTCTTCTCTTTTGCCAGTCTCCACGCTCATGTGCCAGCCACTTCCAAGTTGTACTCGCAATGGTAACAATATTGTCAAGTTAAGAAGTCAGCGCACCATTTATTTGTCATGATTAAAAAAAAAACACGATTATTTAAAAAACGTTATTTGAGCTGTATACAAAAAAAAAATGTATGGTGACTCGATTTAGGTGTGTAATGCGATGCTGGTAGAACAAATTCCACGAAGCTTTCAAAGAAATTGCTCTGCTAGTGTCGCGGCGCGCCAGTCGGCTGGAGCCTGTAGGAGTCTGGGAGTGTATATTATCTAGGTAGAGTAGTAGTGGCCCCAGTGGTACTTAACAAGCCGTGACTTAGTGACTTATAAGGTCCTCGTTTGAACCCACACAAGAATCCACTTTATTTTATGAAGAAGAAGTTTTGAAGTTGTATACAGGGTGTTCGATCGCCATGGCACGTGGAAGAAAGTCCAACAGGACAGCCTGTATACTGTTCGAAATTTATAAGGAGGCCATTTTTTCCTATTCATAACAGATTTATGTAGATATTAGGTACCTACTTCCAAATTGTAAAGTTTACCAAAAATATTTTTTACCATTATTCTAATATTAGGAAACAATGTTATGATAAACGTTGGTTACATGTTTGTTACTATTTAATAAATAAATTAAAGAAACTTATTCCCTTTTTTATTCAAATATTTTTGTTAAAATAATTAACTTTTAGATTGAAGTGATCTATTGTATGTGCTGCGACATTTGTGGATAATCATTTTTAAAACAAAGCGAATACACCCATCAATAAAAAAAAAAACCTTTGATGATTTCCGTTTTACGTTAAAGTAAAATTAATAAAATGATCGCATGAAGAAATGTATGAACGTAACCAAGGCAAAATTTTCCCACCCTCAAGATTCCTACCACAATGGGAAGAATTCTTAAGTTTATGTATGTATGTAAAAAATAAAATAAGAATAAAGTTCTAAGCACACATATGTAATTTCTAGGATTTCATATCGAAAGGATCCAAGTGGGTAAACGGAAGAAATCGTTGCTAATGATCCAGGACTATACCTTTGCCCAAACGACGAGTGACCAGAGATATTGGAACTGCAGCAGCAAGTACTCAGCCAAGTGCTCGGCGAAATTGAGGTTCAACGAGTCTGGACAGTTGATCTTCCATGAACTGGAGCATAACCATGATGCGCCATCTTTTTTCAAGACTAAAGATGGAAGCTACGTGAAGCTGTAGTACAGTATATAATAATTTATAGGGTAACACCACGTACGAACGTACCTACGTAAAAATATCGCGGCGACATTTTATCACGCATTGAGTTTTCAACTTTCGATGTTGAAACGAGCATTGAGATTACGACAGCGTGCATCCGATTTTCAACTTTCAATTTTTGTTGAAGATACAGTGAGCGAAAAAATCTTGCCGCGGCAAGCACGTTTTACGTACGAGTACGAGCATACGTGGACTAAAAAAATATGTTCAATTCTCGGCTTATTTTCTTTAATATTATTTTTGTTTTGAGTGTTGACAACACCTAAATATTAATGTTGTTCATTTTATAAATATAGGAATGACGTATAGGAGATGCAATAGGTGGGTAGGTGATGTAAATTATACATTTAATTTGCATAATATTTAAAATAAAGTAAAATATGAGCTCCATAGTGTAAGTGCAATGACGTATTTTGAGTATTACGGGGCCGGATTTTGCTTTCTCTTTCTTATGTGTGCAATGCAATATTATGTGTGTACCTATTAAACTAAGAAAATCACTAATTTATGTACAATATCTTACGTAAATTAGTTAATTAATTGTTGTAGTGGGTTAGCATTAAGCCAACCCTTAGATCTATTTATGTACTTATTTACAACGGTTAAGTATTACTAAATCTTCCTATTAAGAATAAAATGTTTACGTTCTTGTGTATTATCTTTACATAGTGTAAAACAAAATCGCTTGCCGCGTCTGTACGCTTAAATGTAAACTATGCAACAGATATTAATACGGTTTTCATCAATATGTAGAGTGAGTGAAGACGAAGTTGTATATGTATACCTAATACGCGGGCGAAGCCGCTGGCAAAAGCCGAGATATTATTTGATGAATTTCACTTTTTTCTGAAGTAATAACGAAAATCTTGGATTGTGGGGCAAAATTCTTTCAGTTGCAATTTATTGTCTGATACGCATAGTCAGAAGAATGGACAAAACTTGTCATCACAAAATTACAAAAATGTACATCAAATTGTCGTGTTATAACCATTTCATAGAACTGTCAAAGAATGACAGTTGTGATTTGAACTACTTACTAATTTGATTTTAGTCAATTTGGTAAACAATAAATTTTTCTGACTTTACCTAATTTGTTTGCTGTTCGTATTGTTGAGATTATAATATGTGTATTAAATAAATGAATTACTTTTTTATGATTTAGAATTTATTATTTTTAAGGGCTGATTTTTTAATCATCAGTTATCTTTTATCTGAAGCGTAAATGTGGCAGTTTGTCATATTACCTTTACAAAATCTGCCAAACTGTCAATTTGATTCCACATATACAACTTATCTGACGGTTGTAAAATCGGCCCAAATTGTGGTAAATGGATAATAATGAATAAAACCCATCCACGGAACCAGGTAGTTTTTTTATCCACTGTTTTTGTCATTTAAAGAACCTAGGTACAAAGTAAACTACCTGTCTAGGTATCTACTTCATCATCATCATCGTTACTAATTTAAGACGATACACGTCACTGGTTAATCTACTTACATAAGTGCAAATATTCGGTGTACTTAATCAAGCAGAAAGGTATTCAAAATGGTGCTGTTGGCAAATAGTAGACATCACTAGGTGAGCAGTGCTGACCCAATGGTAACGGTAGCAACTTACAAACGGTCAGTAAAAACATCGTGAGGAAACTGGCAATTCATAGAACAAGAAATTTGAAAACATGGCACCACAATCGGCCCACTTCTTTTCACAAAGATGAAATATGAGTTCCAGTAGTGGGTACAACAATAGACTGATTCTGGAGTATAAAATCCACACGAATGTGGCCGTAGTGGGGTCTGTCAGACTCTTACTGACTAAAAACCACCAGGGTGTTCCCATCACACACTTGAACCGGAGATCATGGGAACTTGTGCGCCTTCCACGATTTTCGGCTGATTCCGAGCCGCCTGTGTAGGCCACCTCAGGCTCGCGGGGGAGTGAGATGCGAGACCCCCCCGGCGACGTGCAATAGGGGCGTACTTGGTATACCACGTGTAGAGGGTACAATCCCGAGCATGTTTTTCAATCCCGGGACTAAGGGATTTTTGAAGCGTAATCCCGGGATCCCGGGCCTATCCCGGGATTAGACTATTTGGTTTCTAATTGGTCTAAAATGAAAAAAAAAAACAACTTAAATAATTAAAAAAAAATCTTTTTAATGTCTTTGCATAACAATAATCACAATATAATAAGAAAAGATAAAGTCAAAATAAAAAAAAACTATACTTTTGCAAGAAATCAAAAAGAAAACACAAAAAAAAAAAACTAAAATATAATCGCAGTAAAATATCATAGCATCCAATCTTTGACTTCCAAGCTTGCTTCGTAGTTTATTGCCAACATAAGCAGCAGCTGAAAACACTCGCTCAGGTTCTACGCTGTTTGGAGGAATAGACAATACGTGTAGATACTTATATGCTGTTTCTGAGTGATATTCACGAACTCCTCCATTTTTGAACAGACTCATTTCACCTCTAATACTACAATATTTGCCAACCCCAATTCATTTTGTACTTGTACTTCAGGATCTGGGGATTTCATACTCTTGTTAATTTCCAGCTGTTACTTTTCCTTCTAAGTTCTACGACAAACATATGTATATTAGGACTGTACCTGGTTAGTGTGTACTGTGTATAGTAGGTACGTATCGTACGACGGCGTATCTAAGGGCGGCCACCGTAGGCGCGAGCTTGCGGGTGGCGAGCAATGGGTAGCTCGCCGCCCGGTAAGGACCAAGCTCGGGTCGACGGCGCGCAGTGTTCCACGCGCGCCTCAAAGAGATGTCAGCAGCAGAGTAGGGGTCTACTAGGACCGATGCCTGCCGGGGTCGCGTGATTGTTCGAAAGAGATACCGTGACCCTGGCACATGGGCAACTGATGGAACACGGGTGGGTTTTAGTCAGTAAAAGTCTGACACGCCCTCCCGCTCCGCCCAGAGCGGGAGAAGTCATTTGATGATTTCCCATCCTGAAGGGAAAAAAAAGGGTTGTTTTTTGTCGTTATGTAATAAATGCTATTCACATAATCTAGGCAAGGTTATTGTCAAGTTACAAATTTGATAGAAAATTTTTCTTAAGGAGTGCACCATCGCTCTGTGGTAAATCTTAATTCTCAGCCTCAGTGAAAGATCGTAAAGTATAAGAAAAATATAAAAGTAAAATTAAATAGTAACGCTTTTTCCTTTCAGATTTACATTATGAGATCGTGCATACGCCTGGCGGCAAAACAGTAATGGTCTTCCAAGATTACACCTTCTCAAACAGCTGGAAGTCCAGGTGCTGGTACTGCTCCAAACGGAAGACGCTCAAGTGTCCTGCTAGGGTCTTCATTGATATTTTTGGCAATATCAGGAAATATAACACTGATCATAATCATTAGAGAAAATCATGTCAGTCAGACTATATTTTGTCGCCGAGGTTGCTCTCGCACTCAGACACGTAAGTTAAAAATGATCTAATTTTGACTTACAGCGACACGTGATGTCTGTAAGTTTATTTTTATGAATTTTGAATGTTTTTTTTTTTTGTTAAATGATATCTAATGATTTGCACTTCGATGATATTTTACCTTTGTATAAATAACCGATAGGTGCTGATTCATATTTGGTAAATTGGTAATATAATCAAATCAATCAAATAATAAACGTCTACATGGGTAATTAATTCTAGAAATCGATATGGGTTAAGTCAACCTTTTGCTCAGTGTTAACGATGTTAAGGTAGCTACATTTATTTTCTATCACTTGATTTCTTTTTACTTATGCAGTCTGAGTAACTACTTAGATACATACATGTTTTGAGATATGTTCCCGAGTTTTGCGTTCAAATAATATTCACTATCCCCTAATTATTTTGCAATTTGCCGTCATTTATTTGGGGTGGCGCCACTGTCAACGCGCCGAAGAAAGCTATCGAATTCATTCGTGAATCGCAAGTTCGCGTGAAACAAAACGCAACGCAATGACAGTCGTGTCAGTTTGACGGATGACGGGTAATTAAAAAAACAAAAATAAACACTGGGATTTATTGAAAATTCCCGTAACGGATCTAATCTTAGTGAAAAACGTATAATTTTGTAAAATCATAGCCTAATTTAAACGGGAACGATATAAAAGTGTTAGTGAATTAAACATAACCTAAAATAGTGCGCGGAGTTTCAATTTTTTTTTGGGGTCTAGGTATTGTGTTTTAAAGACCTATTTAATTAAAATAATACAATATTGTTACATTTAAATGTGGTAGTACGTACCCTTTACTTGATTTCTGTATTGTTTTGTGGAATATTGCTGTGTCGACATGTTGTGGTGAGTGAATTTGTTGTTTCACTATTATAATTTCTATGTTTTATTGTCATTTAAAAGGAACTTAACCAACATTACATGCCCTATTAAATCCTAATGTTTCATTGGACAATTTTACTGATCAAGTTTACTGTTTTATTTAGGAATGATTAAGTAGAGCAGCGATGACCTACTTTTCATGTACAGTATGTAACTTGTTTGTTCTTGTAAAGATTTATAATACAAAATATTTTAACTTAAATCGGAATGTTTGAATGAATTAACTATCAGAATCTTGAATAGATTCTGATAGTTAATTGTATTATTGTGCTAAAGCAACTATCACTATTCTGTCGGAAGATGTAATATAATGTTTGCGTCCCGATTGTCAAAAGATGTTTTTAAAAGTTTGCAAAAATAGGTTTTGTTTATAAAGATTACTTAATTTGTTTGTGAG
The DNA here is from genome assembly GCA_932294355.1 of Aporophyla lueneburgensis. Taxonomy (NCBI): domain Eukaryota; kingdom Metazoa; phylum Arthropoda; class Insecta; order Lepidoptera; family Noctuidae; genus Aporophyla; species Aporophyla lueneburgensis. The sequence continues at coordinate 6,933,819 of OW028742.1, forward strand.
GTTTTAACGTATCAGTTTGTGAATAAACTGTCTACTTGATAAATAAAATAGAAAAATAAGATCTTATTCTTAATTAATAAAACATTAGCTTAAGACAAATTTTATAAATAATTTAAATTAAGAATTGTTGAACAATTATGTTTATAGATAGATATTATTAATATGAGATATTACTAAATAATGATAAGCAATTGTATGTGCCTTCCAAAAAATATGATATTCTTAAAATGTTTTGAGTAATGATAATCTAGAGGTGGTAGTTATCTAGTTAACTTATCTGGTTTTTTACACCAAGGCAAGTACCTCATATGTTAACCTCAGGTTTAAAAAAAGAACATTGTTTTATGTGGATGATAACAAATTATTTTTAATTATCTAATTAAATAATATGTAATGTTGTGTTTAAATAAAATAATACTTTGGAGTTGTATTGTTTTATTGACTTCTACATGGTTATTGCCCTTTTCACCTGAGCTATACTTAAGCTGTATTTGAGCAAATGTCTGTTGCATCTAAATAATTTTAAATGTCATAAAAAAATGTGTTTTAATTACAGTTTTACACGATTTTTCTAAAAACCACGTCATCCCAATGAAAGAAGAATTCAACAAAAAACTAAATAACCTTGTTAGTCGTAAGAAAAGCAACAGCCTGTACTTCATCAACACAGAAAGGTACCAGGACTTCATAAACGAAGTGAAGGAAATACAAAGCAAATGGAATAAAAACTTTGAGGACTACAAAATGCTAGCAAGTTACGACATCTTAGACGTGAATGGTAGAGAGAGGTTGATCCAGCCTAGGACTGAAGCTAATTCTACTATTAAGTTCTATGTGTCTATGGAAGACTTATTCAGTGTATTACACACCATACATTTACTGTTTAAGCATGCAAAATTAGATGTAATGGATGGCGAATTGAAAACAAAGTTTTGTAATATTTCCAAAGAAGTTATTAAAATATATTTGACTTGTTGTAAAACTTGTAATGACAATAAATGAAATTCTTATTTTAAAAGTAATTTAGGTTGTGTGCTATTTTAAATAATTAATGTGTCTAATATTAAGGAATATAGTTAATTTTTAATATTATAATAGTGTTTTATTTTGCTTGCTTTTATAAACAGACATGCTTCAACCAAGTATTTAGACTCAAATCATATGATTGATTGCTAACAACCTTATTTTAAGAACTATTTTGTTACTATTATGCTGTACTGTATAAGAGCGGAGTCTCCTAACACAGGCATTGCTAAAAAGGAGGCTCCAAATGCTTAATCCTTTTTTGGAAATTGAAGTTTATATGTTTCTTCTAATTTAAGTGAAGTTCTCATTATGAAGCAAGTATAGGGACCATGTTTGTACGAAATTTAGATAGAGAAGGAGGGTGGCAGTGTCAAGAAGTCAGGAACTTTCCGGTGATGCGACAGGTGTTAAGCGTTGTTTATTTATTGTGCTTTGGCTATACTTAAAATGGACGATAAATCACAGTTTTTCCGTTCAGTTTCAGTGTTTTGACTTTTCGTTATGCCTTTGACTGAGACAAATGTGCACATCTCGAGACGTGCACAGCTGAAATGTTACGCACTCTAGAAGCGCAGCGTGTCGTTTGTTCGGTTGCAGAAGATGATCGTGATATTTTCATACCACGCACAATTAAGAACACTTGCTTAGCGTAGCCTCATTAGAACTGCCTTAAATCTAAGTTTGCAAGGATGTTAAAATATCACGGCGGGATTTCTTAGCACACTGGATCTTCAACGAACTGCTTAGCGCGGAGAGTTGAAAATCGAACAGCGAGTCATTCGTCGTGTTTTTTTTGAAGCGCTGGGATGCACTCTTTTGAGTTCTCAATCCTGGTTTCTACACCGAGACTTAAAAATCAACGGCGTGATAATATACCGCCGCGATATTTTTGGGTGCGTGCGACCGTGGTCTTATTGATATAGTGGTCGCAACTTTTAGTTGTGTTGAGTTTATTAGCGATTAACCTACACTTTTTGACTTTTTCTGTTATGTTATAATTGTTTTAATTTTTTCTTCTTACCAAAACTGTGCGTTACAAAAACAATATATTTTTGGTTATGTAAATATTTCTCATGTTAGGGAAATTTCTTTGTTATGGGAAATAAAGATATCTCTTACCCCAACTTCGTAAGTGCAGCACAAATGCAGACAGACTCAACACATGATACTTCTGTTCTGTCTCTACAATAACAAGGTACCTACCTACGATGTTTCTGTTAGGTGTCGCAATGTCGATCTGCTTCGGTAACCACTAATCGCAACGTTGCTTGTTTGCCGTATCATGGCACAGAAAAAAAACACTGACTTAATTTGATGACATAATAAGTCGTGGTTTTGACTGAGAACTGTGCTGTGGAGCAAACTTACCAACAGGCACCTTCACTGTTGATAAAATATCCTCATACTACGTTTACTTTCCAGTAAAGTTTATGATCTCAAGAGGAGGCGACCGACTGATGAAGCTGGGAGATTTCACATTCACCAGGGTCCAATATCAAGGAGACCATTGCTATTGGTCTTGTTATACCCACAATACTCATGGTTGTCCTGCCAAAGTGTATACCGAACGAAATAGATTGATGTATGCGAAAAATCTTCACAATCATCCACCTACGGAGTTTTTTGTTTGACATCGAATTCGTTTTATGCAACGGCTACATTGTCGCGATAAAGCGAACTGCACTTCGCACGCCGACTGTTTAAGTCCTCGTTTGCATGGCCGTAAAAATAAAGCGGCGGGATTTTTCTGCGTGCCACAGAGAGGGTGTTGTGTAGTTCGGCTTATCGTCATAATTTAGTCGTAGCACTTAGGATCAGCATAATAAAATATGTAGTGTTGCTATCTTTCCTGATTCGGTGGCTGCGCCGCTGTCATAAAACTTGGGTGTTTGTTTTGATAACCGAGTCAGTGAAGACGGCGGCAAAATAAAAATGTCTTCCTCATTTTCCTAGTGTCATATTATGTAATTTATCTCCTGTTCATGCTGTGTTAAAATAAAGTTCACTGTGTTTTGTATTATGCTACGGCTACATTGTCACGTTATGGCGAAAATCGATTAGCGCTCTCTCTGTTGTATATCGAGACGTCTTGCTATGTGCAATAAAGAATGCGCTACTTGTAATTCACAATAAGACGATAGTGTAGCAGTAACATAAGATTTAAAGGCTCCTGCAAACAAGGGGGACGCGACAGCGCGATGAATAATTACTATAGAAACTTCGTGGAATTTGTTCTACTCGTCGCATCGTCGAGTCGCGCCTGTCTGCACGAGCCCTAATTCCTTCTTGTATTGAGTGTAATGACTGACAAAGCCGCTGAATGAATGGCTCGATACGGAGAAGGAATATTTCGACCGCTTTGTCACATTTTCAGTCAGGCATTAGCCAAAGAGAACAAATCTAGCCATTGATTGCTCTTCTTTTATGTAGTATTTTTGAGGCTCTGGACAGATTTAAGTGGATTACACAAGGTGCTCAAATATAATATGTAGTCTATAAGCGAGAGTCTATATTAACGAACTGTCACGTGTCATGGTTTTTATGTGTTTATTTTTCTTCGTCCATGAATGACAGGTCGTTTTAGTTTCTCTAGTATAGTATTTTTTTAACTAAAACTATCTTGTACTGTAAGGTGCTAATTTGTGATAAAAACTCAACTTTGTGATCTCCGCGTATTATTGTAAATTATTCTTGCCTATTTTTTCACTGGATGCTGCAGTACAAATGTGGTGGGTGGCATATTCGATATATTTTCAGTATTAATGCTCTTGTGTTCCATTGCTCTCTATTTTTGTATAAAAGTATATTTTAAAGTATCAAATGAGCTTTATTATTTCTTCAATCCAGGTTGTGCAGCTCGAAGATTTAATTATTCTAGTTGCTTGAAGTAAAAATCACTATAATGTTCACACAGATATAAAAATAACGCGGCAGGATTATTTCGCGTACTAGATATACAACGAACTGCTGAGCCCTGAGGGTTGAAAATCGAACAGTTCTGTTTTCACCGCGCTGGGATGCACTTTGTTGAATTCTCAGTGCTCGGATCAACACCGAGAGTAGAAAATCCAGTACGCGGTAAAATCTCACCGCGATAAATTTTTGCGAAATTGGTCTAAGTAGACGGAGTTACTCAGAAGCTTCCTCTTAATCTTGTTAAAAAATCCCCATCTTAGATCAACTTCATCCAGGATATTGGACTCACTCTTACGTCATGACTTGACGTAAAATCTCATTGATAACCTGTCCACTCCTAATTATACAACAATGCCTATTATAAAATAAAACAGCTAAGGCTTTAAGCAATTTTGTAAATAAAACACACTTCTTAAACTGCCAAGTTGCAAAACATGGCATACTCGCGGAACTAACGCAAATGTTTTATAAAATTACAGAAAAGCTCCTCAACGGTCACGAAGCAGCATATATGATCCCATCTCTTAGAGGAAAGCCTCTCATAGCGTATCAAAATTACACTTACTGCAGGCACTCTGTTCGGAATGGTGTGGTTAGATGGACCTGCTCCACTCACGCTTACAGATGCTGCAAGGGTGTTCTGAAGACTCAAGGGAAACGCATCATCGCAGTCATGGGTTTCCACAATCATGACGCAGCTGAACTTCTCATTAATCGGTCTAGACCTTACTTAGGATCGACTTGACTGCAAAATGCAATTTGGTAGCAAATTTTTGTCCGATTTCTTGTCGGAATTCTTAGTTTTAAATGCCTATTATAAGATGTGCTGAGTAGTAGTTAAGTAGTATACTATTAGCTGGTGGAGACTACGTCTTTAAAGTTCCACTAAATTACCCCCCTTTTAAGATTAAAAGAAAAGAAACTAATCGGTGAATTGTACGAGAAAGTTGAAAGAGAAAACTTATCATAATCTAAGAATTTAAGTCGTGTCACTAGTCAAATTATATGATATTGTTGGTTTAAAGTGAAGAGATTAAATGAGGAAATTATGCAATAAAGGTGTTTCCTAAAGAAGTGAAATTGTTATAGATTATATTTTGGTTGTGAAATTTTATTTGGTGTTTTTTGAACATTTATTAAAATCTACTCTTAGTTGTAACATCTTTTGATCTTGTTCTTAGGTACTTACTACATCGAGGGCAATACTAAAGCGTTTACGCTATCGTTTTTCTAATGCCACGGCTACAATGTCCCGTTATCGCGAACTACAAATAGCGCTCTCTGTGTTTTACATCGAGACGTCGAGCTATGTGCGAGAGAGAGCGTGCTACTTGTAGTTCGTGATAACGTGACTGTGTAGCCACAGCGTAAGTGATCATTCGTTTGTAAAACCACTAGAAGCCGTACTATTGACGTGTGAGCTACTTTACAATAATGGTCCTGAAAATAAACGGCACCCCGCAAACTTGCGCGACGCGACTCAAGCAGATCAATTTCCATGAAGTTTACTAATAGTTTTCTGTATTGTGCTACGGCGTTTGCGATAACGCGAACTACACTTTGTGCGCTTTCTATTGTCTAGCAAGACTTCGAGCGGCATGCGAGAGAGAACGCGGGAATGTAGTTCGCATTATCGCGATAATGTAGCCGTAACATCCGGGTCGCGTCGACCCATTCTGCCCCTCCAAGCCTTTACTTTACTCAATAGTTTTACGTACAAACCTTCAGAACTTTCTTCCATATAATAGTGAGATAAATAATAGCAATTTGTTTACTAAAAAGGTACATAAGTACATTATCAAATTATTTTTTAGTATTATGTATTTTATTATAATAAAACGGCAGTTAAGTAATTGCATTTATTAAAACTTACAATGTTATTCTTATATCCTACACACTTGTAAACCTTACGTTTGCCAATTTTCTTTAGATCTCATTATATTTTTGCCGTGGTACTTAAATACTTTTATATAGATTTACCTACGCATTTTAATGCGTTATTGTGAATTAGTCCTTTAATTAAGTTTATCCTTAAATACAGACTTAGTGAGATAAAATCGACGTTTATTTTACTTAGGCATAATTTTCCTATTTTACATAAGTTTTCAGTGAAGAGGTCTTTTAGAAGTAATCAGTTACAAACAATAATTATAATAAAATCATAAGTTTTGGTTTTCTAAAAAAATTGGACTACAGTCACAAAATAGCGGCTGCCTAATTTCAGAGCGTGTTTTGACACCTTAATGTCAAATACTGGTAGAAATGACAGATTTTCTTGACGGCCTTTAAAATATGCCGGAATAGTTTTCCTAGGAAAGGTAGCTAGGTACCTGTGAAATTCAAATTTTCTTCCTTTTTTTTTTGCTATTTAGCAGGTCAGTCTCAGGCTGTATGTTGATTAAAATACGATACGCGACAATAACAAGTATGTATTTATAGAATTTTCATCATTAAAATCATCAGTCAACAACCCTCTAAGTTGATAATCCTATTTAAATGTAAATGAAGATAGTAATGATTTTTTATTATTATAATTCTGTAAAAACGTGCTTGTTTACTGTCGCGAATAATATCTATATATTAATACGTGAAGCGAAAACTTTGGATCCCTTTTTACGAAAATTGGGCGGACGGAGGAGTATGAAATTTCACACACTTATAGTTTATACAGAGAAGAAGTGACGAATGCTAATTTTTTTTTAATTATGCGTAAATATACATTATTTTCAATAAATAACACATTACACACACTACTACTCATTACCGTGTATTTAATACACACATGCATAGATAGATATTCTTTTGTTTATGGTCCAAATCTGTGGTCCAATCGAGAACATATGTCTTTAATATTTTGTGTCTATAGTTTTACTGAATGTCAAGTATAACCATAGGTAATAAATTAATTTTATAGATATATAACCTATTTCATTTTTAAAATCTATGATCATATCGAGAATATTTGTCTTTAATATTATTTGTCTATAGTTTACTGAATGTTTTATATATTTTTTCATTTAAAAATGTATTTCTATTCAAATGAAGTACGGTTGAATTTCGACCAATGGGCGATCACTTGTTTTATAATTAACATACAATCTGACACTGACCTGCAAATTGCAAAAAACGTAAGGGAATTTTAATTTAGGGAGCCACCTAGCGTAACCCTCTTAACAAATCAAATAAACTATGACTGGGTTAAATTTGAGTAGATATTTGACCCAAGATCCTGTCCAATTTTATTTTAGGTACTGATAAACATACATTGTTTCTTCAATAGATCCAGGACAACAAGTAAGTATAATGCGTAATTAAAAAAAAAAAACAATCAAACCACAAAAGTATCAAAATCAGTTACATATAATTTTATTTTTACAGTGTCATATCAATGGTCAAAAAACAATAGAATGGTGATGGTGGTCGACGGATACAAGTTTTCACTGCATTACTCCAGAAACTGCAAGGAACGATGGCAGTGCAGCAGAAGAAGTTATTTTGGGTGTAAAGCATGCTTACATAAGGTCGAAGGGATTGTAACTTATCACAATACTTATCATAATCATGAGCCTTGATACTTTAGGTGTATACAATCGGGTATACCGCGAAATTGAAATTTTCTTACGTTTTTTGTAGTTTATAGGCCAGTGTTAGGTTGTATGGTGATTTAAATATGATTCTCGTACATAATAAATATAGAAATACTGAACTGTAATCATTAAAATCATCAATACAACCTAGTTAAGTTAATATTATCCTATTGAAAGAGTTTTTCATAAAAAAATCACGAGTTACCCGGACCCATTAAAGAAATCTAGAGAATACTTGCCATTATCAAACTGTGATTAAAGATTTTGTGGAATAATGGGAAAGCGGTTTTAACTTTGTAATTACTTAAATTATGTTAAGTCAAATTCAACAAAGTTTCTAACCCCGATAAAGCATTTCATCAATAAAGCGTCCTCTTATGACATCTATAAATTCCCTGCTGGAGAAAATAATGACGTCATTGGGATTGTCTACTGCCAATTTGGCGCGAACGTGTTAATTGAAGATTTTTTGTATCATGTAAAACGGTTATAAAATATTTGTAAATATAATACTTAAATTATAATGTTTTTAGACCTTATAAATCGTTATCATAAGACATGATTCAATTCCTGCTAGAGAAAATAATGGCCTTTGGGATTGTCGACAGCCAATTTGGCGCGAAAGTCTAGAAATAGTGCACGCCATCTTTTTTATGACGTCACTAATCTTGTGCAACTGCAACGTTCCATTATTTAATAAAAAATACTTAAGAGATACCATATTTATTATATTAAATACTATCGTAAGCTGTGATTTATTATTTCATTAATTAATTTATTGTATATGAATATTTTTGGTTTTGGCCCAGTTGATGGCAATACATGGAACTAAAATATAACTGGCGAATTTTGGATGAACTATCGGTACTTACACCTCTGCCTAATTCTTCGGGGAATACGGGTGAGATTTTATATTGGTTTTGGTGCAGTCGTAGATTTTTTTTTAAATCATGTAAGTCAGGTCAACGGCACGTCAGCCTTAAGAACAATGCGCTAAGTTAACCCGCAAAAAACAATTTTCTTACGTTTTTTGCAATTTGCAGGTGTGAATGTTGAACCAAATATGATTATTTATAATAATTATAATCATATTTGAATTATAGTAATATTATAATCATTAATACAACCCACTAAGTTTAATTAATCCCTTTGAATGACTGTTATGAAAAACAGCCTGACACTGATCTACAAATTGCAAGAAACGTAAGAAAATTTGCATTTCGCGGACTAAGCTGGCGCTTCCCCCTTATCTACCAGGCCCACATTATTTGTATCCTACATAAAGGCCCTGCAATCCGAAAAATTAATCCTATGTCATTGCAGTAAGGCATCAATTAGAATGATTGCCTACACGAATTCAGATGTCACATTTCACGAACGCGCGTCCGTGAAATGATATCTATTGTAGGTATATATTCGTTTGAGTCAAAATTTGAGCAATTTTATTATGTAACTTTCAGAAACAAAAACTTTTAATGTTTCAAAACAAAATGGTGTCATAATTTATAAGGAGAGTTCCGGTTTATATAAAAAAAGTTATTCGTCTGCACCTGTTTTTAAATTGGTAATTGAAAAATATTAAAAGTAATTATGAACAATACGTTTGGGTTGTTTTACTTTTCTAAAAATGTATAGAAGAAAAAAGAATCAGGTCAATAATTTCCTAGTTAAGATATTTTTGGATGTGTTTTTTTAATCTATGACATTGTAACAGTATAAATATAAGTTTATTTTATGGGCGGTCTTGATTAATCTTTCAGTAATTGGCGAAAACAAGGGTGAAAAAAAACCAAATCTTAGTAGTTTATTTACCTTTTCAGGCAAACCAGCTGCAAAAACTTTGTGTCCAATCTGTGGTGACTACGTGAGCGGTATGCACTATGGTATCCAGACCTGTGAATCCTGCAAGTCATTCTTCAAGAGAGCGATCAGTTTCGACAAGTCCCATACATTTGACTGTGTGATGAGGACCGGTGCATGTAATTTAACTCCTAATTGTAGATCCTGCAAGTTTTGCAGATATCACAAATGTCTTGAAGTCGGCATGTTGCCAACCTTGGTCAGACTTAAGAAGGAGCGCGGCGGCAGGGCCCCAATTTATTTAAGAAACTAATGAAACGCACTTTTTTTGATATTTCATACTAGCAAAGTGCTTAAAATAAAATTCAACGAAACAATACACGTGATGAATAATGACCGGTCCGAACTTTCCGCAGAAGGCTGCGCAATATCATTTTTAGAAACCAAATAAGGCGAGTGTGAGTGAGACAACATGTGCGAAAGTTCGGAAAGTGGCAATGATTCATCGGCCGTATTGTACTGTATTATACTTATGCTCACAATTCAATGCCTGCAGCCTTCATTTAAATAAATTTACTAATAGTTTTAATTGAGAATACTGTTATCAGTAAAAAACAGAATTAACTCGGTTTTTTTATAATAACAAAACTACTCGTTGTCTAGTTTGGTGCACTCTTCATTTAATACCTAGCCTTCCGTAGGTGAGCAAAAATTTTTTTTTCATTTTATGGTAAATTTCAGTAAATTTTTTAAATTGTCATACAAAAAAAAAAACAGGACGACTAATTCACATTATTATTTATTCAAATACGATTTTAAAAAAATAGTAAAAAGGAAAAGGAAGGGTAAGTAAACAAATGTTTGTATTTGAAAGTTTCGTGAGACTAAGAAAGTGCCAGTGTAACGCATAATGTGCCTTTGGTCTTAAATAGTGGATGCTATTTGTCTACAATTGTAGATATAGACAAAAAAAGGTGAACACGCGTGTAGATCAGACGTTGTAACCGTTATCGTGCACGGAAATGTAGCCTCTTCATATGTTTCCGTAAAATTTACAACCCCTTGATATTTATCGTGATACCGTGTAAACACGGCTACAGGGCATGCTTTAAATTTCCAGTTTTAGCTGATCTCGCATTGTATCGGCTTTTCGTACAATGACATGTCAGCTTATCTGGCTGGAAATGTGCAGCTTGATGTGCGGCCGTGCGTACGTCGACGATAATACCGTCACGTTAGACATTATAAAAACGTAAAAAATTGTCGGTTTTACTAAAAATTATGACGATTTTTGTTAGATATTGTATAAGGAATCTCGGAATTCAGATGAAAGGCAACCTTACAAGGCCTAGTAATAAAAATACTTCATAAATTACTAGTTTTATATATTTTCTTAGCTTTTTGGCCTTAATGTATGTGGCAGATCGATGATATGATAACATTAATGAGGGACAGGGTGTAAAGTTCACTCATCCTGTGTAGAAAAGGGGGGGGTCCTCCGACCAAGCGGGTGTTGTGTTTGGTGGGCAACTTATCTGAAAATTATTTTGCTAGTTGCGCAGTAAACTTTGCTTGCGCGATGCAGGATTTTTTTTGCGACGTCGTGTGTTGTGTAGTGCGCATGTGGCGATGTAGATGCCGCTACAATGACATGAGAAATAAAAATATTGATTTACTTAATAAAGTAATCTTCTTACTATATTAATATAATACTATAAAGCTGAAGAGTTTGTTTGTTTGTATGTTTGTTTGATTGAACGCGCTAATCTCAGGAACTACTGGTCCGAATTGAAAAAATCTTTTTGTGTTGGGTAGCTTATTTATCTAGGAAGGCTATAAGCTATATAACATCACGCTACAACTAAGAGGAGCGGAGCAGTAGTGAAAAATGTTGCAAAAACGAGGAAAATCGCACGGGTAGGCGATTCAACGCGACGGGAAGGGTCGGGGGAAAAAGAAATTTAACGCGGACGAAGTCGCGGGCAGAAGCTAGTACAGCATACGATTTTAATTTTTAAGGTGTGTTATATGTATAAAGCATCTATTGGGTTAAATGGCAGCTTCTTTATGTTTTGTTAAGTATTTTATACTTTATTATTAACTGAAAGATTACTTACTAACAAAAGAATGTAAACAAGTACTGATAAAAAAAAAAAAATAACATGTGAATTTAGACACCTTGTATAATTTTTATATGTAAGAATAATAATTATAAGAATATATTATATAGCTCTATTGTCTATAATACCTACGGTGTTCATAGAAGTAGGATTTAGAATAAATTATGGTGATTGTGTTTTTTATAAAATTATTATAAGGTACTGTGTGCCCAATTTATACTGTTTATACAAATGCATATTAGTAGTAAGTTGCAATTGATAATTGTAAGGGCAGCCGGCAGATCGACGATGGTTTACAGCTGTTCTGCAGCTTATTTATGATTATCAGCCGTTTTGTGTTCCACTGCAAGGCAACGGCCTCCCTCCCTTCCTTCCATTTATTACTATCTACTGCCGTTTTTTGCCAACCCTAATTAAAAAATGGTACTTAATTGTGTAACACACTAACAGTAAAAATACCTTTCATTTTGACAGCTCAACACCATTCATTGCGTTATTTACGTTGTTGAACTGACACATTTTTTGAACGTAAGCAGCAATGGATTAGCAATAACCTTCAAAATGATTCAGATTCTGTTTATTTGTGTGTTACGGAATTAGGGTGTTGGTTTACTGTGTTGCCGTCCTGTTTTGGGACCCTATGTGTTCTATATTAATTAAACTTAATTAGTGTGTATGTAAAAGGAATCATTTGTCACAATTTTAGTTTTTTCTTCTTCTAGTGTTATATACTTTTTTTACAGTAAGTTACAATACAAAATGTTGTATAGGTATTCATTTTAAATAAACGATCTATTTTACAAATTCGTTTTTTATTACAACTATTTCTATGTTAGTTCAGGGAATGTCCTTATCAAGCAAATTGACCACGTTAGTCACTAAGCCGTGTTAAAGCCATTTAAAAAAAATACGGTTGCGTTGCTTAAAAATTAGTTTCCCTGACTTTCTAGTTATAATGTTAAATTATATTGATAAAAACATTTGTACGAATGAGTCTTAAACAAAATAGTGCTTTTGCAGGCATTTTTTTTTATATCATTAAATGATAGTGTTCAGGATTTTACTCGTTACTAACCACATCACCCCTGGACTAAGATGGCAAATGCAGACTTATTTTACATAAAAGCAGGATAAAATTGTAACTAAGCTTTGAGTTTGGTCTGATTATATAGACTGGTGACCTTCGGGCTTCTGATGACCCGTAATGACGGTAGAAGATCCACGAACGTCGGGCTAGACCAACGTCATACCTTCCGACATGCCTTCCGCAACACAGAGGGGTTCTATGTTAGTGGCTTTGATTTCTGGACTTATCTAATCCTTCAAGCGGACCATTGTGCATGGGCCATGACGGCCGTCGGTGGCCACCTCTCTCCAGAACTTGATTGTATCTCCTGGTCTGTTGAGAATGTCTGTATAAGATCTGGGTGCCCCGAGGGTTTCTGTCTGTGCATTTGAAAGGTACATGCGCAACGGTTTCTTCAGCCTCCACGCAAGCCCTGCATTAGGGACTGTCCGTTATGCTTATTGTGTAAAAGCGTTTGTTTAGCGGGCACTGTTCCGTGATGGTCCTCGTCATCAGACGTAGACCGTTAATTTCCAGGCGTAAACACGGAGGGATTTCGGTATGTAAATATGGTCACCCATCTAAAGACTGATTTCAGTAAGCGTCATCTATGCATATTATAAATTAAAGTTTCTTTCTGTGTCTGTTTTTCTGACCGCGTTATTCTTTTAAACTACGCAATGGACTTTGATGCGTTTATTATCTCTATAGAATGTATTCCAGCACGCGTAGCATGACCACCATAGAAAGAACTTTGTCTATTCTTGGTAGAATAGAGATAGAACTGTCATGCTACGCCAGCATAAAACGGTACAAATCTTTCTACAATCATTAATTCTGTCTTTAATCTTTCTACAATCTTTTCTTATTCTTCCGTCGACAAAACACCTTTCTACGGTGGTCATGCTACGCATGCTGAAGGTTAATGGGTAGGTATAATCAATTCATATTAAACAAACAAATAAATAAAATACAAAGATGTTTTGTCTAGTCATTAAGACCGTGCTAACCTGGGTGGGAATACAACATCGTATAGAATAAAAAAATAACACATTTTGAATTTTCAGTTTACCACTATTGTCCGGTCTGCGGGGATATGCCTTCGGGTCTACACTACGGAGTCAGGACCTGCGAATCATGCAAACTGTTCTTCAAGAGGACCGTGCAGCTTCAGAGAGAGAACAGTTATGTCTGTTCGGGGCGTATGCAATGTATGGTCAACGTTCAGACCAGGGCCTGGTGCAAATTGTGTAGGTTTAATAAGTGTTTAGGTTCAGGTATGAAAGTTGGTATGGTACACAAAATTAAAAATCGTTTGCCTCCTATTTATAATTCTTAATTGGCCACGGGCAAAGATACGGTGTACACTCTGGGATGTGATAAATTTTTTTTAAATCTGCCTGATGCAAACGATGTTTAGTAATCCACTTTTGCCGTGGAATTATAAAGTACAACTCAAAAAATATTGATTGCATAAAGGACTATGATCATTGCTGTATTGTTATAAAATTAAAACAAATATCCTTTTTTTTCTTTTTTTTTTCAATATCTTTTTGTGATTAATATTTTTGAAATTTCACGACTGACAGCTATCTTATTTTCTTAGTGGTTTACTTAGTGGAAGGGTAGTGTCAGATAAGTTTATTTTTGTCGAAATTATAATTTTAGTAATGCAGGCAGCATCTGGGAAAATAGCAATTTGAAATGTTTTAGCATCTAAGATAAATTAATTTTATAAATGTTATGTTAAGAATTTACATTTGTTTAATAAATTATACATAAGTAATAATTATTACTTAAATAAATACTAAAGCCGTAATTGACTAATAGGAATAAAAATAAAAGGTTTTTGAAAATGGTGTAATTAAATGCACATGAAGGTGCAAGGTTTTTATAAATTAGGTTTGTACCGGTTTATATTAAGCTAAAAATGTTTTGTATATTTCTACCATGGTAACTTAATTAATCAAAGTAATGTTAAGTTTAAGTAGATTTTATTAGAAATGAAAAATAACGATTAAGTATAAATTTTATTTTACAAATAGATATACTAAGTATCTATTATTCATATGAGACGTCAAAAGACGGAGTTTATTGCCCGTTCTTCTTCATAGAGATCTACGTTTTGGAATTGGCAACTAGCTTCAACTTTGTAACTAACTGACCGAGTCTTGGCAAATCAAAAGTGCCTGTAAATGTTTTAATTGCAATCAATGCTTGAGGTTTAAAAAATATTAATAGATCTCAAACATCACTAATGATACTTACTTGCTGATAGTTGTGATTGGTTAGTATCTTAACTTTGAAAATAAAAGTTCAGCATTCATTCTGCGCACCGCCAAGTAAAAATCGGAAATGAGTAGGTCATTTCCGATTTTTAGATTTTTTCTGTTTTTTTTTTTTACTTGCTCTTTACAACATAGATCAACATACTGAGCAAATAGTGTGCTGTATTTCCTTCTATGTTTTGTATTAAGGCTCCCGCAGGCAGGCGCGAAACAACTGTGGTGGAACAATTTCTATGAAAACTTTATGGAGTTTGTTATACCGGAGTCGTGACGCGCTTGTCTACAGGATCCTTTAGGCGGTCAATTGGTGGGCGTGCTGTGACTGCAGTGCTTTTCCTTCATTTTTTTAATTAACAGATTGTAAACAGTTAGGCAACTGCTGTAAGGCTTATTTTGTCAAAGTTGCCAAAGACAAAGTATATGACTGAAAACATATATACTTTACTAATGTATACTTTGTTAATGTTGCCAACTTAATAATTTTTAGAAATAGGTACAGAATAATATGAATTCCCTCCTAATTGTAATTTTTTGAACGATTATTTTTGTGTAATTTGGTCAGAGCTCTTATTTAAGGCGTAAACACAATTGGTTCAGTGCAATCTACCTATTTTATATACAAAAAGGCTTACATAAGGGTACATAATTGTTATAATATTTTTATTATTGATTAAAATTTAACACCTGATAACAATTATTTTATTTAGGTAAAGGTCCTTAAAGATGAATATCTGTGTCAAATAGGTGTTAAGTAAAATTATAAGTCCTGCAAGGTTGTAATCTATACTATAATATTATAAAGCTGAAGAGTTTGTTTGTTTGATTGAACGCGGTAATCTCAGGAACTACAGGTCCGAATTGAAATATTATTTTTGTGTTGGGTAGTCTATTTATCGAGGGAGGCTATAGGCTATATAACAGGACGCTACAACTAAGAGGAGCGGAGCAGTAATGAAAAATGTTGCAAAAACGGGGAAAATCACACGGGTAGGCGATTCGAGGCGACGGGAAGGGTCGGGAGAGCAGGAAATTTAACGCGGACGAAGTCGCGGGCAGAAGCTAGTAATTTATATTAGTAGATAATTCAAGAATGATGATGATCACCGTCGTGAGTCTTCGTGAAATACATAAAGAAAAATTGTACCTACTCAGTAATCTATTAATTGATTGAATTAATTGATTTGTGCACCTAATCTTTTTTTAACTACTATTATAGCACCTTGGAAAGAAACTGCGTAATTCTCATCGAAATACCTATATTCAAAAGGTAGGTATGTTTCAATACTTTCGTAGTCCATAATATTACTTTCTAATACGATAAATTCTATTCCAGAAGGAATTACTCCACGATACAGCTGGTCGAGGCAAGGGAACGCGATCATAATACTAGGAGAGCATAGATTTAAGAAGCGTTCAAAACATATCAACCAGAAACATGAAACGCATTGGGTATGCAACAAATGCGATAAAGGATGCAAGGCAAAACTGACTACTGTAAAAGACGCTATTATTAAAATGTACAATATACATGACCATAGAGGCTTAAGAAAAGCTAAATGATATTTAGCTTTATTTTATATTTATGTCTTAGAAAAGTTTTTATGCTACAAGAGTTCTTCGGGGATCAAGTTGTACTCTAAATCCCTTTATTACGTTGAACTCGCGAGTCATAGGGCCAGTTTTTGGAACAAAAGTTATCGCAAAATTAACGACTGTTATTGCAAAATTAATTAAAGTTATTGCAATATTAACGAAATTTATTGCAAAATTAACGAAAGTTATTGCAAATTGTCACGTTTGCGTAAGCTGCTGGGGTTAGTTGCTGATCACAATAATTTCACACACAGTCCCATTATTTTGTGATAAATTACGTTCAAGAAACTGACCTTAAATGTCTGCAGTTAAGGAAGATGCGCTCAGGTAGACCGTGAAATTCAAAATTTCTTTTGTTTTTTGGCAATATGCAGGTCAGTGTCGGATTGTACGTTGATTAAAACATTATTCACGATCATAACAAATAAGGCTTTACAGAATTATTATCATTAAAATTATAAATCATTGAACTACGTTTTCATGAAAGAGTCATGCAATGGGATTACATGAACTGTGACGCTTCTCCCTTAATGGTGCAAACTGCTTTAGTCAATTTATATATGAA
This sequence comes from Aporophyla lueneburgensis, assembly GCA_932294355.1. Taxonomy (NCBI): domain Eukaryota; kingdom Metazoa; phylum Arthropoda; class Insecta; order Lepidoptera; family Noctuidae; genus Aporophyla; species Aporophyla lueneburgensis. The sequence continues at coordinate 6,950,780 of OW028742.1, forward strand.
TTGTGGCCTTTACATAGTGCCTTCAATTATGACCACAAGTCTGTGTGTAAATATTTTCCATGTTGTTGTTTGATATTGTTCATAAGATTAAGTTAGAATTTTGTCCCAAGTTATTATGAATGATTCTCTAGTTGTACCTACCGACTCAGATACGATAGCGATAGCTTTCAACCATAGGGCGATTGCCCACGCAAACTTTTTCCAGCGATTCAATAGCGATACAATCGCAAAAAGATTGCGATACAGGAACGATAGTGTCGCTGAATGTATACCTTCACGTAGTTCTACGATTTTGCATCGCTACTATAGCGATATAGCCGCGATTCAGCATCGATTCAGACGCGAAACAGAATTCATACAGACGCTGTGTAGTCTCGATACTTTCATAATATGTTGCAGTGACTACTTGTGAATGGCCGGGACGCTACAGTTGCAATATGGATTCGATCATGTCAACATTGATAGTTGCCCATCAGTAGCGATCGTGAAACAGTTTTTTTTATATCTTAGGACAACCAACCCAACGTTATCTGATCCCAAACTAGGCAGAGCCTGTACTATGGCAACCAGACAACTGATAAACATATCGACGCTTGAAAGGCGAAATTTACTAAGCGACATAGGGCCACAATGGCGCTTAGTTAATTTTGCCTTTCAAGCGTCGATATGATACTTATATATTTCTAAATACATACATATTATAGATAAATTACTCCCAGCTAAACTAAATTATGCAGCCGCGCTTTTGCATTGATGCAGAAGTGATACTAAGCCATTGTTGTGACAAAAAAGCTTAAGTGGCCAATTCAGATACTGAATTACCGCAAAAGTACCGTGGGTGACGACCATAGATTCGGTTTTGACGTCGGAAAAGAACCGTTATTCAATGATGTCAGTTTTTATTCGTCATTTGTTTTGAAATGTGAGTAGGAAGACATGCTTGATTTGTATAGTAAGTCAAGACAATGTCGTCTCTAGCATGGACAGCTTGTTTGTGAAACTGTCAATCTTTACCTATATTTCGGTTAGTAGCACTAGGTTCGAGCTTAGTCCATGCATATGTGTATGCTGGGCCTGCAAACTATGAGCAAATCGTATGTATACCTACATAATATTATATTTATTAGAGTTATCGCGTAGTATAAATAAAAGAGTTTTAAATCAAAGACATTTTACATTCTCTGCATTTGTTTTATTATAGGTGTTATAGTATCTTGTTAGTAAAGTAGTTTTTAAAATAGGTACCTAATTACCAAATATAAAGTTACTTATAGTAAAATCATGATTAGGTATTATTTTATTGTTAGGAGTTGTTGACCGTTTTTATTTTAAGACTATAAGGTATTTGTTTTTATGCCTACATATTTAAATAGAATATAAATAATTTCTAAATTATGTTTACTATTAATCCTTTATTGTATCTGTCTGCCCCTAGATTTATTACAAATACACTCCCCCCGGACATTTAAATCGAGTCACCCTGATTTTATTTTGTAAAATGTTCACATGGTTTTAAATGGCTGTGAATTTCAATTTGGAACTATGAGGACACGGAAATGATGACCAGTATGTTAGTTGACTTAAAAATTAAATTAAGTGTCTTTCTTTGTCTTAACATTAATTCGGCGTTGTAAGCTTTTACAGGTACCTACTTAACTTGGAAATTCATGAACATTCGATGGTAGCAGTCCGGCAATAAGGCTGAGAAAATCTTAGGGTTTTCAACATCTTTGTTAGTCATGGCCAACATAAATAACAACTATCAAAGATCAAAGTTGATACTCTTTTGTGAATTCTTAAACCTGACATTTGTGATACCATTCTTCACTAAAAACATTATTAACCATATAAAACCGATAAGTCGTTGGTCTTGGCTGTCATTGACAGTTGTAACAGTAAGTCAGAAGCCCGAAAGTCTGACGACGAGCCCAGTTACTGGGTTGTGTAGGTCAGATAAGCCGACCCATGTGATTCCCCTGCATCCGGTTAGACTGGAAGCCGACCCTAACGTAGGAAAAGGCTAGGCAGATGAAGACCTTAGGAAAACGTTAGTAGCTTTTGCACTGTGTCTCATTAATCTCGTTAATTCTAAGGTTAAGAATTTCGTAGGTCTACCAGACATTATTATTGTTACTTACATTCCTAATTGTTACCTGTTGAAATAAAAAACTCAGTTGATGGTTAAGTTATACAACGTATTCCTATTGAAATCCCATAATTCTAGGATATTATCGACACCATGCCAAATAATCCAGTTTCATATGATAAAAAAAAAATAAGAATAAGTAATAGGTTATTTCTTGAATAAGGGTGTAAGTTATAAGGAGGAGTAAATAATTTTCATTCAAACCAATAATTCAAATTTGAAACTAGGAAAACGTGACGTTATCAGTGGCGAGGCGTAAACTTTTCTAAAAGAGAAGCCGAAGCGAAGTCGGCCTTAACTTACTGACTCATCAATAAAGAATACTTACTATCATTCTAAAATTAATATAGAAATGTAATGAATTAAATACAATTACATTGAACAGCTGAAAACGAATAAAATATGCAATATTCCTCTATCTCGTTCTCGCTGACGCATTTTTCTATACCTGTCTCTGTCATAACCCGTTGTACAGCGGCTTGCTCTCGTACATATCAAGCGGTGCCACGTGACCTAAAATGACATCATTACGGGATCGCTGTTGTATGAATTTTTAGTTCCCGATTATGACGTTTTGGCGCCGGGTTAATTTAGAACATTTCTCTTTTGTTGTAATACAAAGCTATAAATAACCTTTTTTGTTGTTTGAATGTTATGGTGAATTAAATACCCGTAGTGTAACTATATTTATTGACAATAGTAGCCACTATTTACATACTATTGTATTTTTAATAGTGATAGAGTTACCAATGCGAATCCCCGAAGGCAAGCCGGTAGGAATCGTGTTATATGGTGCTTTCGCCACTGGACGTTATACAAAATAATTCGACATCTCGATTATTTTGTATAAAAAATTATAACGAAAAAGAAAACTATTGATATGCCAGTTAACATGGATTCAGTACATGATTCTGAACTTCATTGTGTTGAAATTTTTCGTCCTATACAAATAATCCTGTTCCATACTTAACACATTAACTGCCATGGGTAAAATCAGAAAAAGTAAAAAATGTGCTTAGTGTTATTTGACTTTAAGTCAATTATTGATTAAAAAGTGTCGGACACATAGTCCGACATGGCAGTTACTTAGATACTGCACTTTTCTATGTAACAGTCGTTTTTTTTTGTTACCGACGAACATTTTCGATATTGAATTCCTGGTTCTGATTTGCGTGTCGATGTTCCCTCCCACCCTGTATTTTTTTTAAATGTAGATGTCATATAAATAAAATAAAAAAATAAATGTTTGTAAAACCTGAAGTAGCATTATTACATATGTTGTGTAATATAACAGTAAAACCTGCTCAAGTAGATGTTAACGAATGACGCCGCCCTGGAATGTAAAAATGGTGCTGTCTCAGAAAAAAACTAGGGGAATTTCTTGTACAGCAAGTCCCGCTATCTGCACGCTACAGGAATTGATGGACGCTACTGAAGTTGACAAACTCGCAGCCAAATTCTGGACAGACTATATGTTCCCACTGTTACACCGGCCTCCTTTCGGGTAGCGCGGGGCCCTTGCGGGTTGGTAGATGTATCAATGTCTTCAAGTTTTTCGTTCGAGGACATGCCGGTTTCCTTTTGATGTTTTCCTTCACCGTTTTCAGAGCAACAGTCATGAAATAATTTGCACAATGTAAAACGTCTGTCAGGGTTTCGAAATTACGATCTATAACTCCAGTCGCATCCTTTACCACTGGGCCAGCCACAAGTGTTCTGAAGAAGAAGTATAATTCACACAACTTAGAACCTATAGAGGTACGAAATTATCTAAAAGTATCGTGTCTGGCATACTATGGACCTAAAAAATTGATTTAGTACTGATTCCCTCCGTTCTTGTTTCCACTCGAAAAGCACTACCTACTACTAGTCTATCCCCCTCTCAACACATACACATACCCATAGGTTCATTAATAAACCACATCATAGTTGTATTTATTATTAGTAAATAGTAGTCTTAACCAGTAATTTACCTTAATTACAGACACAATTAAAAAACGATTGTGTCTATACCAAATGTGCTATCTCAGGGACTTAGAGGTTAATATTAACATTTGTTGTGCTTGTCTTACAACTACCGATATGTGTTCATATTTTAGGCGAGGACGCTGGCACCCTTTTTTTTTTTTTTTTTTTTTTAGGATGGGAAATCATCAAATGGCTTCTCCCGCTCTGGGCGGAGCGGGAAGGCGTGTCAGACTTTTATTGACTAAAACCCACCCGTGTTCCATCAGTTGCCCATGTGCCAGGGTCACGGTATCTCTTTCGAACAATCACGCGACCCCGGCAGGCATCGGTCCTAGTAGACCCCTACACTGCTGCTGACATCTCTTTGAGGCGCGCGTGGAACACTGCGCGCCGTCGACCCGAGCTTGGTCCTTACCGGGCGGCGAGCTACCCATTGCTCGCCACCCGCAAGCTCGCGCCTACGGTGGCCGGGAGTCCGCTATTGACTCCCGACGCCCGGGGCGTCTCCGCCTGCGGCGGCTAGGGACGTGAGGGCGCAGAGACTGCCACTCCCTCACGCGCCCCGCCTCCTCCTTCGCGAGCATTACTGCTTCGCAGAAGGAGGTGACGGCTTCCCATTCCCTCTCGCTCCGTACCATGGCTCGCACCAGGGCTGGACGCGAGAGGTCGCCGCCGCCGATCGCCTCCACGAGGACACGGCGGTGCCCCGCCCAGGCAGGGCACACCTCAACCGTATGCTCCACCGTGTCTTCCAGACGATCCTCGCAATGGAAACACCCGGACGTATCCTCCCGCTTTATCCTGAAAAGGAACCCACCGAAGCACTCATGCCCGGTGAGAACCTGCGTCAGGCGGAAGGTGAGGACGCCGTGACGCCTCTCTATCCACTCCTCAAAGAGGGGACTTACCGCCGCAATTGTGGCGTGCCCAGCACTGGGTCGCGACAATCGTACCCGCCATGTCGCCATGAGATCACACCGGAGCTCTGTCCGCCGTGCCGCGATTTGTCGTGGCAGCGGAGTTTCGCCCCGGCGCACAGTGATTCGTCTAGTACAAGCTAGCGGGACAAAATTCATGACGTCATTTCCAGGAATTCGTGACAACAACTTGTAAACAACCCTTCCCAGGTAAGGAATTCTAAGAAATCATTTGTTTGTTACTTCAACAAGTAATTTTGTGTAGGGGTTAATGTTAATTATAAAGGAAGCGCAATTTTCATTTGTAAATAAGTTGCATTTTTAACACACTTGTGACACCATCTCAAATAATTGATATTAAAGTGAAACGATTTTCTTGTGATGGATTCTACTATTGAAGGTATGTACTTACTATTTTGACTTGATTTTAAAATAATACATGTACTTTTTTGCCGTAATTAGAGTTTATAAGTATGTTGAAATAATCCCACATATTTTTTCTTAACTTCAAACTTTAAAGGATTGCAACTTTTTTTATCCCAATGTATCCGGCTAGATTCTTCTGTATGTTATAATTAAAACATTCAGGCGTAGTTTAATTTATTTTTTGGCTCCCGAAACCGCCCGTAGATAAAGTAACTTACTTTCTTTCAGAACGAGCCATAGCTATGAGAAAATTAGAGTTTTTCGAAGAATGGTTAAAACATAGTAAAACTGAAAGAGCAAGTCACATTTTTGATCATTTATGTGTACAACATAATCTACTAGATGCTTCTGAAGATTCACTGAGGAAACTCAAAATGAAAATTTCGAGCCTATCATCAAAATTAAACGAAAAGTGGACATCTTCTAAGTGTAATAAGGATGAATTTCTCATCAAACATAAAAATTGGTTAGAAGGATGCGGAATCGAAATGTTAGTGTGTGTGAATAAGCCGTGCCCTTCAACATCATCGGGAGTTCGTTCTGTAGGGCGACCCCAGAAAACCTTTGATGAGTCATCAATAAAAACAAAAAGACGGAGAGTAGACGATCTTTTAGAATCGCGAAGTGCAAATGAACTAATTACTGCAGCACAATTGGCAACACGGAAAGAAGGGCATCGAAGTGTTGCCAAACAAATTGAAAGTGTCGCGGCCGGTGAAAGTTAAAAAAAAAATAAGTGTTCTGAAGCGAGTAGGCGATTGAGTCCAGACGAAGCTTTAGCTTATTATGTAGACTCTAAATCTACTTCTCACTCGTACAAACAGACGAGAAAGTGGTCAATGAAAGCGGGACATCAAGTGTATCCATCCTTCTATAGCCTAGGTAAGTCCAAAGCTTCTTGCTGTCCTTCTGACGAACATATTTCTGTGACTGAATCTCGAGCTGAGATTAAACTTCAGGCGATTTTAGATAAAACGGCTGAACGATTAGTTGAAGCTCAGTCGAAAGTCATTACAAATGTGTTACCTCGTTCATATTATACGTTAATAAGCAAATGGGGTTGTGATGGGAGTTCAGGGCATAGTACATATAAGCAGAGATTTGAGAACATCAACGCTACAGACGAATTTCTGTTCGTGTACTCATTTGTCCCCTTGAGACTACTTGACGGCGAAACTGTAATTTGGCAAAATCCACGACCTTCTACCTTATATTGTCGTCCTATTAAATTCATTTTTAGCAAGGAGACAAATGAGTTTACGAAAGAAGAAACTAGTAAAATTTTGGATGAAATAAGTCAGCTTCTTCCCACTTTAAATATGTAACGTTGATGGAACTCAGATCTCTGTTAAACACGATTTGTTGTTGACCATGATTGACGGCAAAGTATGTAATGCTTTAACAGACACGCGTTCAACACAGAAGTGTTATATTTGTGGTGCCACTCCGTCTACTATGAACGAGGAGTCAAAGGACTATCCCAGCAACCAAGAACGCTTTGGATTTGGTTTATCTACTTTACATGCATGGATCCGCACTTTTGAATGTTTACTTCATATCAGCTATCGTTTACAAATAAAAAAGTGGCAAGTTAGGGGAGACAACGATAAAGCTATTGTTAAGCAACGCTCACAAGAGATCCAAAAAGCGTTTAAAGAGCGCATGGGCCTTATTGTGGATAAACCAAAACTTGGGTATGGCAATACGAACGATGGAAACACAGCACGTAGATTTTTTTCTAATTCAGAATTAAGCAGTGAAATTACAGGATTAGACGTTAGTCTTATGCGAAGATTTCATGTAATTTTAAGAACTTTGTCATCGGGATATGACATTAACTGTGTAGATTTCGAAAAGTATTGTAGTGATACAAGAAAGTTATATCTTGATCTGTATTCGTGGTACTTGATGCCCGTTACTGTGCATAAAATTCTTGTACACAGTGCAGAAGTCATTAAATCTTGCCTTCTTCCTATTGGACAGCTTTCCGAAGAAGCCCAAGAAGCAAGAAATAAAGACTGTCGTAGATTTCGGGAACGACATACCAGAAAACGATCACGCTGTGCTACTAATACGGATCTTCTGAGAATGCTTTTGATTACGTCCGATCCTGTAATAAATACATTCAGAGAATTACCGCGAAAAAAATTCACTACATTACCACCAGAAGTTCTGCAGTTGATTGTCCCACCTTCATTACCATCCCAATCAACATCAGTTTGCGAATTTAGTGAAGCGGATTATTCATTATCGGAAGATTCTAGCGAAATGGAGAGTGGTGATGAGGAATCTTCTGATGATGAGTATTAGATTCGGCTTGGTAGATTTTTCTTTTATTGTTAATATGTTTACCTATTTTATTTTGTAGTAATTTTAACAATGTATTAGTTTTAAATTTTATATATTAGATAAAACATTATAGTAGACGGATAATACTAATTTTGTTTCAAGAGTTATTTTATATGTATGGATAATTGTTGTTGTCTTGGACTATTATTGTATTTTATTTGATAAAGTGAATAAATAAAAACCTATTTTGCACATATTTCTGATTTTAATTTTGAAATACCTCGAGACATTTTTGTCTACAACATTTTTGTCATTTTAGTCCTTTTTTTATATACTACATGTATGTATAGTGCCTTGCCTGCATAATAAGAAGGCAGACGCAGCGAAACCGATAAACAAATAAACAAAACAGTAGACAAAAGTAGAACATTTGGTGACTTCTGCCATCTTGCATCCACACCTTTGGACTTAGAGAACACAGAACGGCTTAAGACACCTTAAATATACGTAAACAATTAAAATAAGTAAAAAAATAATTTTGTCTCGCTAGCTTGTACTAGACGAATCACTGTGCGGCGTTTCGCCTCCTCGCGCCACTCCTACATGTGCGCGAGGACCTTTGCCTCCAGATCCCATGGCGGCACTCCGGCAAGGAGGCTCGCCGCCTCGCACGAGACTGTGCGGTATCCCCGGATTAACCGGATGGCCATGACCCTCTGGGCCGAAAACAACCGGCGCGCTGGGCGCAGCCTCAATGAGGGCGCCCACACCGGTGCCCCATAGAGGGCCATGGACCGCACACGCTGGCACCCTAAACACAAGTTAAATCTTACATTGGGTGCCAGAGTTAATCGAAAACACTCACTCCCTTAGTTGTAATGCTACATAATATTAAGATAAGTGTTTTTTGTACAAGTGAAGGTAATAAGAAATCTTTTTTTAATTTTTTTAGTAGTTTCTTATCCCGTCTTATCATACGCAATCGAAGTGGGGGGAATCGGTACTAAACCAAAATAGACCTAAGTTGCGTAGGTGTTTCGGATATCATTTATACTGCTATAGAGGTATGAGCAACAGGGCTTAAAGTTGCTCATCTTTCTTAGAAAAGAGAACTTTGATTGCGCGATGCAGAATTTGTGTGACATTTAGAAGGCCAAAATCATTCAAAATCTAATGGTAGTGTCACTTCGGCGACAATCAAATGTCAAAAATGTAAGGAAACTAGAGGTATTTTTGACAGTTTGGGACTGAGATTAGACTGTGTCTGTTATTAAAATTATGAGAATTGTCCCCCAGGTCTTTGATGCGTAGTTTGCAGGTGTGGTTGTCTATACCCCCACAAATCTGTTGTAGCAAAATGGTGCTCGTAACTGTATTAAACTAATCATAAATTAGGTTAGTAATTTTACTATTTTTCAATTAGTCTATACTTTGTATAATAATATAGTAAAAATCTAACCTAATCAGAATTAGTTTGGTGCAGTTCAATATTATTAACATTTTTCTATTAGTTTAGTAAGATTTTAGTTGTGAACCAACAGTAGTCTGTATATTTTTGTTAATATATTGTACTAGCTTTTGCCAGCGGCTTCGCCCGCGTGGAGGTCGGAAATTATCCCGCGGGAACATACTACCGGGATAAAAGTAGCCTATGTCCTTTCTCAGGCTCTAAACTATCTGGGTACCAAATTTCATTTAAATCGTAGTTTTAGAAGGAAAGCGAGACAGACAGACAGAAAGACAGACAGACAGAGTTACTTTTCCATTTATAATATTAAGTATGGATGGTATGGATTAGTATGGATTTACTTAAAAATGTTATATCTTTAATTGTAGCCGTTTTACTTAATTTCCAATTTGTTATGTGTAGGTATCTCTTTATTAGAAGATTTAGTTTAATTGATATTAAAGTGTTTACTGTAAAAATATTTATTTTTGTAAATAGAAACAAAAGTACATCATTTCTTTTTCCTCAGTTTTAACAAAGAAATAAAACCTATTTTCTATTCGAAGTAGTTTTTTTTTTTCATTTAATCTGTGTCTCGTACCCGAAGCTGTAGAAGATTAAGGTCCATCGTCCACGATGCTACTCAAAAGTAACTAGTAAGTAAGTTTAGTATTTCTGTACAGTCAGCGTCAATAATATTGGGACGAACAGCCTGTGCAAAATGATCGAAACAACTATATGAAAATTAAATATTAATTCAATGACACAAGGAATGTTTCAGAATGAAGACAGTACACGACAACTGTCATTCTGACAAGGTTTTTATCCAATTGAGTTTAATTTTCTTCGTTGTTAAGATCATTTTGAACAGTTTGTTCTGCCCGATATTTTTGAAGCTGACCGTTCTAGTATTTCAATAGCTGTCAATGTTGGACGCGACTTATCTAGCGCATTATTAACTAGACTAAAATTGATCGTGTCGTGTACCGACCGCCATTTTTAATAGTGGCGTGGACGAAAAGGATTCGCAAGCTTGACTGCTTTCGAAAAAAGTTTAGTTTTGCTTTAGAAAGAATGATATAATCTTGATCAATTAAGAAACTATTTGATAACTGCCTTATTTTTTCTAAAGCCCCAAGTTATTATTGGTCTTTGACTGCTCTTCTCGATTCGTCATCATGGCTTGAAGATCCAGTTCCTATCGCCAAGCATTGCCTAAGCCATTCAATTGTGCCTTCAGAAAGCAAGCTATCCATAATTAAGTGTCCATCCAACAGTACAGATTGTTTGGCTTGTATGCCTTCCAAAAGGCCAGTCAAAACTCAGGGTTTATTCTCCGTTTACTTACATGTAAACATATATATTTTCTACTAGCTTCTGCCCGCGACTTCGTCCGCGTTAAATTTCTTGTTCCCCCGACCCTTTCCGTCGCGTAGAATCGCCTATCCGTGCGATTTTCCCCGTTTTCGCAACATTTTTCATTACTGCTCCGCTTCTCTTAGTTGTAGCGTGATGTTATATAGCCTATAGCCTTCCTCGATAAATAGGCTACCCAACACAAAAATAATTTTTCAATTCGGACCAGTGGTTCCTGAGATTAGCGCGTTCAATCAATCAAACAAACAAACTCTTCAGCTTTATAATATTATAGTATAGATAAGTATAGATTTGTGTCGTTCCGTGTGGTGCCGGACGTAAAAATTAAAGAACAGTGGCGAACTCGCAACAAAATTTTTGTTGACATTTTTTAGCGTCTGCCTATGAAAAATTTGTAAAAGTATAGATATTGAATTGCTGAACAGTTTTGTCTTCAGTTATACTTTTATAGGAAGCCAGGAATGTAAGATATTTCAGGTTGAAGTTTTAGAGGTCATGTCTCGTCAACAACAGACTTATCAAAAAAGATATATAGAAATACCTACTTATTGCTCAAAATATCATTGATATAAATGCATTTTAAATATAACATAAACTACGGACTACGTATTAAGAATATTAAGTCCAACCGACGTGCATAGGTCTGCCACATGGTCCACGTTAGTAAGTAGGCAGGTAAGTAGGTACTTACCTACTTATATGCTCAGAAGAATATTTATTTTATAATCTTAGTCAACTATCTTTAGAGCAGTTAGTAATAAATATAGTATGATTCATTACATGGTAAGGGTAGGTCATTGGTAGGTATAGAAAAAAAAACAACTTAAAAAAAAATATTTCTTATCTTCTCTAACCACAATGTCATCAAGAAAACGTGCGGGTGCTGTGATATATGGTTGATGTCTGACCCATCCTAGATATCATACTACAGTCATTGTATGAGCGCAACATCCAACTCTCGAGTCAAGTGCCAATGCCAAATATCGGCGCATTTTATTGACACATAATATGTTGCAGTTGACACGCATGATGCGTGTAGGCCTTACACGGCTACTCATCGTGATAAATAAATCGATGCACACAATAAAATCCAAGGTATCAGGCAGAATCGGAATCCAGAGTCACAGAAAAATGTCGTCGTATAGGCAAACAATCAGAATCCTTAGGTAAGAACTAGTCACACAGGGAACCGTAAATCTCAGAGTCCATAAGCGTCCAGTCGATCAACTAGAAAATCACGGAAAATCGATGGGAAAACAAAATAACGAGACGCCGGCGAAGACAACAAGCTAGCAGTTCCGGCCGATTGACAATTGAAATGTCATGTTTTTTTTGCGTTGTTGCCATACTCGAATTGCACTACGATGTCATATGTACGTATTAAAAAATTATGACCGCTATAATCTTTAGCACAAGCAATCATTTTTATTTTAACATTTGTATTCTGATGCAGAAATGTATTTCCTAAGTATATTAATGCAATAAGTAATAAGATTCATATTACATATCAATAAGATTTATATTACATGGCAACATTAAAAGTATCGCTTAGCCAAAAGTCATGAAGTCAAGCAAGAAAGAAAAAAAAAACTAAGCCATGATTATTTATTAGCATCAATAATTCTAGTCAAATAAGCTCTTTATTATAATGATTTTTTTTTCAGACTTTGATAGTACTTGTTTTTAATTTGATAAAATTTTGTAAATTATTTTGTCGCTATCTAGTTGGGTGACATACGTAGACGCTTAATAATTTCATCAACAATTCTCTCGCCGGTATCCTTTCAGATAATTTAATTTGACCCAGTATATATGCACCTCTTGTACTGTACTGCTTGTTAGGCGTGATAGACACTGGTTCAGGTTGTTATGATTCCACATGACTGGACAAGAAAATCGAATTTATATGTTCGAGAAAAAGCTGGTCGGGCTAGCTCGATTTGTGCTGTAGCGGTGCAAACATGTTTTAGCAAAAATAGATGTCGAACAGGGTGTGCCACATACCTAGTGTATCTTAGGACAACCAACACACCGTTATCTGATACTAAACTAGGCAGAGCCTGTACTATGGCAACCAGACAACTGATATATACACTTATATATTTCTAAATATAGATAAATTAAATCAAGACACAGAACAAATGATTATGCTCATCACACAACGTTTGTCCTGGGTGGGAATCGAACCCACGACCTCCGTCTTAGCAGTCAGGGTCACTAACTACTAGACTAACAGGCCAGTCAGTGTATATCGCAGTGATGTGAACTGTTCAGACTCCAGTAAAGTTTTCCGGACATAATCGAACTTCAATAAATTTTATCGACTTTGCTTGGGTAGCTTTTGGATTAGCTTTAATAACTCGTATTTATTGCACTTTGTGTGTCATGATGATGTTCTAATCTTGTCACTGCTGTTTACCAGGGCAGTAGTGGTATACGAATTAATATAGGGTTGGTACCATAACTAAAAAGTAAAAAATAAAATCAATTTGCTAAAAAATATTTTTAATATCGGAAGTCAGGGGCAAAAAACTAAAATACAGACCCAAAGACATCGACTTCCGAAATTAAAGTTATGTTTCACTTTATAGTGTATTTTTCAAAACCGGTTGTTTTTCGTTGCTAAATCAATTGTATATTAATATCATAACGATACCAGTCTAATATTGTAGCATTAGGAGATTGACTACCACGGTTGGTCAAGGCCATAACATTTATCATCAACCCACTTACCAATACCTGCATCATCGTACAAGTCGGATAAGGGCCTACTTATCTATATATTTTCATCTACTAAAATCTAATACAAAAGCTTTCAGGTGTGATGCTGCAAAAGAAGTGGGATACTTGTCTTCGTCGGACAGCGGCGCTGCGAAGATCAAAGTAGCTAGCCATCCAAGACTAAGTCAACAACGTGGCTTGGAGGATGACCGGAGCCGCTGTGGGTGAAGATTTGCTTTGTCTGCCGGAAACCTGCCCACCCGGGAATGGACTGCTAGTCGCAACCCCTCTGCACCAACGGCCGACGATGGGGCCACACAACCACAAACTGTAGGAGCACAGCGCGCTAAGGTGATGTACATTTTTGAGTACATTTGTAGTTATATTGACTGTATAAAAAAATATTTTGATTGTTATCTGTTGTGAGGACGGTATCCAACAAATTATTAGTCAGCTACAGGAAGGTACGGAAAATCGAGAAATCACTAGTAATTACATATATCGAAACTGACGACGTTATATTGGTGGCATTATACCGGATGACATTTTTCACCGTCTCGACCTTCATATGGTGTGTTATGTAACTAGAATAGAAGCCATATACACCAATATTTGCATGGTACTATTTAAGAAATTAAAGTTCGGAATATCCTCAAAATACATGGAAAATAATGCATCCACGGCGTTCGCGTAAAATAAATAATACCTAAAATAGGGAATAGTAAACGGCGTAGGTTGCGATCGCACAAAATAAAAGTGTGAGTCTCGCTCACACTTTTATTTTGTGCGATCGCTAGGAAAATGTTACTTTAAATGTGTAGTATTTATTGTTAGATCAATTTTATTACATGTTATTCAAAAATAATAAAAAAATCTATGCCAAAGGCTTCTACTCCGTTCACCTATTACACCCATTTTTTTTCAATACGTTAAAAAATGTCACCCGGTATACGGCATTTAACTAGCTATAGGTCTGGTACTCATTTAGTTGCTGTATGCAATTCTCATTAACAAGATTAACTTAGGTACTTAGAATTTATTTATGTAGGCTGGTTTGTAGACTAAATTCACGTTACAGATGGGGAAAAGCTCTATCGACCGCGCTGCCGCTGCATGGAACTACACAGCAACTCCAAGTGCTCCCTCGTGGTTGACCAGCGCGACAGGCGGCACTTCTTGTTCTTCCGTGATGACTCCTTCGACACCAGCTGATGCTAGTGAACAGGATTGCTGTGGGATACTGGTCGAAGGCTGAATGTTATCGTATTGTTACGAGCTGGGGTTCGGTATAAATGATGTATACCAATATATACCATAAACACTTAACAATTTATTCAAATAGTCACAAATACTATCAGAAACTTAAATCAGAATCACTTGTCTCACTCTTGTTTTTCACTGTTTCGCATTTCCAGCTGTACTATCTCCAAATTGCTAACAATCCGCTATTTACGTGACGCGCTTAGATTTATAGAATAATCCCAAACATGCATGTAGTTCCGCTACACGATTATCACCGAAGAAGAACATGTTGAAGAAATAAATGAAAGATCTTGGATCGCAGAAAAAAGGAAGGTGTCAAAAAGATGAGTGTCATATTGTAACATAGAATATGTCAAAGTGCCAACTCGTCTAATAAACCATGAATCCTCAACCCAATTTAACCCAATAAATAATTATAATCCGCAAGAATTTTGTTTTTATCTTTGAAGTACACTCGGCCTCTCTTCAGTGGTAATAAAATCAGTATAAGATGGCTTCTTATTCTATTGACGAACCCTAAAAAAAGTATGTTTAACTAGCACAAGGCTAAAAAGTTACCAGAGACTTGCGGTGGTCGGACTTTGTCATATTTAACTTGTTACTTTTCAACGTCATATTTTTGACGTTGCCTTTACATCATGTAACTAAATGACAAGGTTCTAAGTCTAATTAATGTTTTTGTTAATTAACTGTATCTTGTAGGTTTAAGGCGGTAGAAATAAAATAAGTCCCACTAATAATGACTGATTTCAGAAATACCTGCTGATGGAAAGGACGGGAGAAATAAAAAAGAGGGTGAAAGTAAAGAGCGGCGAAACGTTAATGAGCGAAATAATGAGCAACAGGGGAAAAAGAAAGAAGCAGACAAAAAGGGGGTAAATGAGAAAAGGGGGGTGAATGAGAAAAGGGGGATGAATGTGAAAAGGGGGGTGTATGAGAAAAAGGGGTTGAATGAGAAAAAGAGGGTGAATGAGAAACAGGGCCAAGATAAGAAAGTAGAGGGAAAAGATCAGGACGGGAAAGAGGGCGACAATGACGACGAAGAGGAGCGGCAAAACGTGAAAGAGCAAAAAAATTACAAACAAGGGAAGAATAAAGAAGCAGACAAAAAGGAAGTGAATGAGAAAAAGGGCCAAGACAAGGAGGTAGTGGGAAAAGATCAGGACGAGAAAGTGGGCGACAATGACGAGGAGGAGGACCGGCGAAACGTGGAAGAGCGAAAAAATGACAAACAGGGGAAGAATGAAGAAACAGACAAAAACGGGTTGCATGAGAAAAAGGGCCAAGACAAGGAAGTAGAGGAAAATGATCAGGACGGGAATGAGGGTGACAATGACGAGGAGGAGGCGGAGAATTCGGAGGAAGAGGAAGAGGCCTCTGAAATATCTTCTGTACCCGTTAATACTAGTGAACCCATAGATCCCACATTATCTCATTTATGCAAAACTTTAAATGACCTTCGTTCAATGCCTTATGTCATATTCGATGATGCTAGTTACTTACCTCCGGTCACCGTAAATTATAATATGTGTCACATGAGCGAAATGAATAGACTCCTTTATGGACCACATATTTCTGCTGGCCTCGATAACAGGGAGCTAAGATCTATTTACAACCTTGTAAATGACAATCGAAATATGTCTATTTGCCCCCCAAACAGTGGACTTAGTTACATGCCTAATTACCAACTTGAAAATCGGAATATGTCTTCCACCTCCGTAAGCAGTGGATCTAATTCCAGTCCTGATTGCCAACCTATCAGTGAATATAGGAATGTGTCTGCTGGCCTCTTAGCCAATCAACCTAATTACAGATCTGTTAATGAATATCTGAGTATGCCTCCTCTACCGATAAACAGTGGACCTATTTACCAACCTGCGGTTGTAAATCGTGCAATGTCTCCTGTCCCTTTGAACAATCAAACGAATTATTTTAGACCTGTAAACGAAAGTCGAAGTATGTCTCCTCTACCAATAACCAACCGCCCTAATTACCAACCTGTGACTGTAAATCGTACAATGTCTTCTGTTCCTTTAAACAACCCAACTAATTTCAGAGTTGTAAATGAAACTCAAGTAAGGAGTCGGTCTCCTCTACCAATAAACAATCGACCTTTTTACCAACCGATGACTGCAAATCGTGCAATGCCTATTGTCCCTTTAAACAATCAAACTAATTATAGGCCTGTAAATGAAACTCAAGTAAGGAGTTGGTCTCCTCTACCAATAACCAATCGAAATAATTACCAACCTATGACTGTAGATCGTACAATGTCTCCGGTCCCTTTATACGATCAAACTAATTATAGGCCTGTAAATGAAACGCAAGTAAGGAGTATGTCTCCTCTGCCAACAACCAATCCACCTAATTACCAACCTGTGACTGCAAATCATGCAATGGCTCCTGTCCCTTTAAACAATCAAACTAATTATAGGCCTGTAAATGAAACGCAAGTAAGGAGTATGTCTCCTCTGCCAATAACCAATCCACCTAATTACCAACCTGTGACTGCAAATCGTGCAATGGCTCCTGTCCCTTTAAACAATCAAACTAATTATAGGCCTGTAAACGAAACGCAAGTAAGGAGTATGTCTCCTCTGCCAATAACCAATCCACCTAATTACCAACCTGTGACTGCAAATCGTGCAATGGCTCCTGTCCCTTTAAACAATCAAACTAATTATAGGCCTGTAAATGAAACGCAAGTAAGGAGTATGTCTCCTCTGCCAATAACCAATCCACCTAATTACCAACCTGTGACTGCAAATCGTACAATGGCTCCTGTCCCTTTAAACAATCAAATTAATTATAGGCCTGTAAATGAAACTCAAGTAAGGAGTCGGTCTCCTCTACCAATAACCAATCGAAATAATTACCAACCTATGACTGTAGATCGTGCAATACCTCTTGTCCCTTTAAACAATCAAACTAATTATAGGCCTGTAAATGAAACTCAAGTAAGGAGTCGGTCTCCTCTACCAATAACCAATCGAAATAATTACCAACCTATGACTGTAGATCGTACAATGTCTCCTGTCCCTTTATACGATCAAACTAATTATAGAGCTGCAAACGAAAGTCAAGTAAGGAGCTGGTCTCCTCCACCAATAACCAATCCACCCAATTACCAACCTTTGACTGCAAATCGTGCAATGGTTCCTGTCTGTTTAAACAATCAAACTAATTATAGGCCTGTAAATGAAACTCAACTAAGGAGCCGGTCTCCTCTACCAATAACCAATCCACCTAATTACCAACCTGTGACTGCAAATCGTGCAATGGCTCCTGTCCCTTTAAACAATCAAACTAATTATAGGCCTGTAAATGAAACTAGAGTAAGGAGTATGTCTCCTCTGCCAATAACCAATCCACCTAATTACCAACCTGTGACTGCAAATCGTGCAATGGCACCTGTCCCTTTAAACAATCAAACTAATTCTAGGCCTGTAAATGAAACTCAAGTAAGGAGTCGGTCTCCTCTACCAATAACCAATCCACCTAATTACCAACCTGTGACTGCAAATCGTGCAATGGCCCCAGTCCCTTTAAACATTCAAACTAATTATAGGCCTGTAAATGAAACGCAAGTAAGGAGTATGTCTCCTCTGCCAATAACCAATCCACCTAATTACCAACCTATGACTTCAAATCGTACAATGGCTCCTGTCCCTTTAAACATTCAAACTAATTATAGGCCTGTAAATGAAACTCAAGTAAGGAGTATGTCTCCTCTGCCAATAACCAATCCACCTAATTACCAACCTATGACTTCAAATCGTACAATGGCTCCTGTCCCTTTAAACAATCAAACTAATTATAGGCCTGTAAATGAAACTCAAGTAAGGAGTATGTCTCCTCTACCAATAACCAATCCACCTAATTACCAACCTGTGACTTCAAATCGTACAATGGCTCCTGTCCCTTTAAACATTCAAACTAATTATAGGCCTATAAATGAAAGTCAAGTAAGGAGTATGTCTCCTCTGCCAATAACCAATCCACCTAATTACCAACCTGTGACTTCAAATCGTACAATGGCTCCTGTCCCTTTAAACATTCAAACTAATTATAGGCCTATAAATGAAAGTCAAGTAAGGAGTATGTCTCCTCTGCCAATAACCAATCCACCTAATTACCAACCTGTGACTTCAAATCGTACAATGGCTCCTGTCCCTTTAAACAATCAAACTAATTCTAGGCCTGAAAATGAAACTCAAGTAAGGAGTCGGTCTCCTCTACCAATAACCAATCCACCTAATTACCAACCTGTGACTGCAAATCGTGCAATGGCTCCTGTCCCTTTAAACAATCAAACTAATTATAGGCCTATAAATGAAACTCAAGTAAGGAGTATGTCTCCTCTACCCACTGCTCTAACCAATCGACCTCATTACCAACCTGTGACTGTAGATCTAACAATGTCTCCTGACCCTATACAATCAAAAATAAACAATCAAACTAATTGCAGAGCTTTAAATGAAAGTCAAGTAAGGAGTACGTCTCCTCTAGAAGTATCCAGTAAACCTAATGACAAACTTGTGACTGTAAATCGTACAATATCTTCTGTCCCTTTAAGCGATGAAACTAATGACAGCCCTTTAAATGAATATTTGAGTATACCTCTACCAATAACCAGTCCACCTGATCACCAACCTGTGACTGTTAATCGTGCAATGTCTCCTGCCCCGTTAAACAATGACACTAATTCCAGAGCTGAAAATGAATATCTGAATATACCTCTACCAGAAACCAGCCGACCTGATAACCAACAAGTAACTCTAAATGTTACAATATCTCCTGTCCCTATAAACAATGAAAATAATTACAGAGCTGTAAATGAACATCTGAGTATACCTCTACCAATAACCAGTCCACCTGATCACCAACCTGAGATAGTAAACCGTGCAATGTCTCCCGACGACCCTGTAAACAATACAACTAACCACAGAGCTGTAAATGAAAATCAGGCTGTGACTTCACTACTCTTAACTAATCGACCTATTGACGGAGCTGTTGATGGGCAACGGAACATGTCACCTCGACCGTTAACCAATAGAGCTGTAAATGAAAATCAGAATACGCCTCCTGAACCGTTAACCAATCAACCTAATTTAGAGTCTGTAAATGAAAATCGGAATATATCTCCAATTTACCGAACAACTCACCGAGTTAGAGTAGTTTTAGAAGTAAACGAATTTAATATCGAAAGCCGTTCCTTTTACCTTGACGACGAGTTAACTGGCCATAGTTATAAATTTAAGTCTAGATTGAGTAATGGAAATGTAGTATGGCATTGTGTTAAAGAAGACATATGTAACGCAACATTGGTTTCTGAGAAAGATAATATTATCGAGAAACAACAACACGAATGCACTGAAAAAGAAAAAAAAATTAAACAACTAAAGCAAAGGTGGCTACCATTTATGCAGGTTATGTCGCTGATGTGAATATATTATTTTAAACTGAATTAAATTAATGACCGAAGCTTCACAGAGCTGCTGATCTTTTCTGTAAAAATCTCACCGTGACTGCTTACGTGAAGTGAGTTGTCAATATTATCAATCCCTATCATCAAAATGTTAAAAATATTATTACATTTTATTTTAAATTAATCCTTTTCAATATCGTTAGGTATTTAAAATTATGGGCATAGAAAATATTTTACTCCTATACAGGAAAGAAGAAGAAAGAATACTCTTTATAAGTAAATGTTTAGTCTTGATAATGTGTAACGATACATGTAGTGTTTGTATATACTTGTGTATGCATATATATAAATACATTTATAATAATTAAACGAGTAAATTATTAATTAGATTATATTATTTGCCCGCTGACAGCAATTGAGCTGGAACTTATTTAATACCTAACTGTATCATGTTTGTCATATTAGAATAATAATCTAATATGTAGATTAAAACCTGTGTACTCCTAACCTAGGTAGAAATAACGCCAAACCCGATAGGGAAAAGGGCGCGATGTTATATGAAGTGTAAAATAAAACAAAAAAATATAAGTAAAACTTATTTTCACTAAATGTCTGTCCTAATTAGTGATACTGATGTATATATAAATGATTAATATTATTCAAGACTTGATTATGTTGGAAAAACAATAATTATAAAAACAACAGATAAACGATATTTCGACAGTTTTTTTGTTTAAGTTAGGTATTTAAAGTGATGGCTTTAAAAAGTATTTTTCTCTTGTATTCTGTATAAATGTTTAATCTTGATAATCTGTAACCATAGATGTAGTGTTAGTTGTAACGTGTACCATGTATTTATAAATACATTTATAATAATTTAGCAAGTAAATAATTCATTAAATTATTTCCCCGCTGACAGCTGGTGATGCTTAAAAACTTTCATTTTTTTATAAATCTACCTGTATCATGTGCCTATTTAATACCTCAATGTAAATTGTCATTTTTCTCAGATTAGAAAAATAATATAGTAGATTAAACACTGTGTAGTCCATAGATATCCAGAGATATGCCTTCATTGTGGAATAGTAAGGAGTTCTAGTGTCGCCACTTATCTCCCACCCAAAAAATTACAACATTAACAAATAGTGTACTAACGACACACATTTAAAATTTGAACTCGCACACCAAGAAGAAAGCAGCTACACTAAATCAATTTCTAATAGCACACATACATAGAATGGGCGGGGCATTCAATTGTAAATACTTCCTATTTGCGAACATCCAATGCACACGCATGCAATTAGGGAGTCGAAAGCGATGGTCGATTATTTTTATCGATATTTAATTTTAGCACATTCTTGTATTATAATAACTTCGTTTAATTTCCTTTAAATATTTTTTTTTTACCTTTCCGAAAATATAGTTAACTTTACTAAAATAAAATGGGCATATTTAAAAAAAAAATTGTATTATTGGTTAAAAGGGAGTGCTCTCTTTTACTTATCATGCTGTATAAATAAATAAAATAAATAATATATTACTTAACCTTAAAAAAAAAAAAAACAAATGCCTACCTACATTCAGGTTTGGTTTAATTCAGTTAGGCTAATGTTATACTCATATTCAAACTCGATCGCGTTAAGACATATTTCTAATGGAATTAAAATAGCGCCATCTAGCAAACTATTTTAAATGCTGACAGGATCGAATTCGGACGATTGTGGTCTTCATGGTGTTTCCACTTCCAGCGGAGAAAAGTGCAATATACAAATGCAAAGCCGCGAAACCACTCTCAGTTTGCACACTCACTGTTTACGTCGTTCGTGAGTGTGGAGCGGGTATAATAAAGAGTAGGCTTGAGTCCTAGCAGTGGGAACTGTTATAATAAAAATAAGGAAATACAAAATAAAAATCAAATAAAATTATTTATTGTCCAGTAAAATGTAAATATGGAGAATCATTAATTTGAATTTGTAGATTTGACTAAATAGCGACGGACCGCGAATTCTCTAATTTAAACTTCGAATCTTGGCTGCTCGGCTTTATGATTGACTAAGATGGGCGTGCGATTTAGTGATCAATAAAATAATATTACGCAAAATATATTTTTATTTTCAACAATATTTAACCATCGCAATCTTCAATACTAATCTTACTCGCTCAATAATATTGCGTAATATTATTAATCGTCTATGGCCCACCTTACGAAACCGCCAAATAGACAGATGAAAAAAAAAGAATATTTTTGCATATCGAAAACAAATTATTGTATTTTTTTACCAAATATAAGTAGTTCGATGAAATATAATATTTATTTATCATATTACTTATCATATTGTACTTAAAAACTGTTAATTTGTGAAAATCTTTAGGTATAATATTACTTTAGTTTTTACACTTCACGAATAACTATATTGGAATTATAATGTCTTAATTTGGTTTAAACAACATTTAATTAATAAGTAATTTAACTCTTTTACTATACAAGTAATACGAGGATATCCATTGAGTTCTGTAAAAAAATATTCAACAGCAATAATACGCATATCGATAAAATCAGCCGCACGCAAACGATTGCACCACTCTACATATAAAACGTTCGTTTCGTTCGGGAAGATTCGGGCTAGTTCGGGTTAGTTCGAGTCGCTCCGGACGTAAGTTAGTAAATCATTTAAAAATTGATTTAAAATATAAAACAGTGACTTAATTGTTTACTAACCAGTGGTAGGACACGCCATTTGTCTTCAGGTTGATAGTATTTGACCTATTTTTACAAATAATTACTGCACAACTCGGCATTTTGGTTTTTTACGCACCAATAGTGCACTGTACGCAATCGCAAAGCGACTGAATGATGCGTACAGCCGGCACTCGAACATAAGACCAATTTTATAATATCGAGGCGGCACGTGCCACGCCCCCAAGGCATATCCCTCGATATCCGTGGTGTAGTCTAACCTTTTATGCCTAGGTAGATACAACGCTAAACCCGATAGGGAAACCACGGAGCAAATACAAAGAGGAGATGTTGTAATTAGATTTTCCTAAGAAACAACGCGTGACATTTTGCGGGGTGCGGGGTGTTAGATCCTGCCCACTTCTTTATTTTCCATCTACCGGTTAATAGCAAAACTAGGTGCTCGTACCGTCAATTTTGCTTTTGTAGTTATTTATCTATCTCATACTAGATGTCACTACGTGCAGGAGGCAACAGGGTCGTACTCAGAATTTGCGTACCAGGGAGTACTTTGTTTTTTACTCATCTTAATACGTATTTTTTTTTCGAAAAACAATAATTTTAGAATAAAAATATTTTTGATGCATGACGAAAGAAGATAATAAGTGTGTCTCTTATTTTTAAATGACAAGCATTAAACATAAACATTTATTTTTCAAAACATCTATATTTCACACACAAATAAAAAAAAACACATTTTATATACAACTAATTGACATCAACAATAAAACAAAAAAAAGCAAAAAGAACACACGAAATATAGCGGTTAAAAACATTAGAGCGGGAAGCACTGTCCGCTGCTCACAGTGCAATATTTAAACATATCCAGTGGCAAAGCAGTGGAGAGACCCACCTATTCGAGAACACGCTTATTATAATGTTGCTACTGGACCTAACACGACCGTATCATCGCATACTGCCAAAGTCTTAAAATTTCAACCAGACGCAAAATGTTCACTTCTCAGAATGTCAACTTCTTAGAATATCCAATCCGCATAATGTCAATTTCTCAAAATGTCGATTTCTCACAATGACAAACTCGTATGAAATAAAAATCACTTTTCACTTTCCATTTATGAGACAGTCGCGGCACATTTGGTAAAATAATTAGAATCCGATTACGACCCTGTTTTTTTATATTTATGTTTGTTGTTCATGGTTGACGATAGATGGCGGCCTGTTGACATAATGATATAAAAACCACGATAAAAACTACAAAAACAATATTTAGGCGATAGAAAGGTTTTTGGGAATTAATTTTGAATAAATTTCAGTACATGTAATTATTAAAATATATTAATACTGAGCTTTACGTGCCTAAATAATTTTAGTACCCATGTCACAAAGTGTCGCCATCTAATGTCGGGTAGAATTATATTTGGAAACACCGAAGTTATGACATTTTTCTAGAAGAATGTTTATAAATTACGTTTAAAATTACTTACAAATGAAATGTGATACCATTCATAGCATCAGAACGTCTATCCGAGTAGTTTTTACAAGATAGAACACAACACTTCATTCTTATTTTTGTCTAGCGCGAATATACTGAACTTTTACTTAGTTGTGCACAGGACGAACGCCAACAATACACTGACTAAGGCCACGCCTACTTGATGACGTCAGGACCAAGTTGAAAATCACGGTGCACAGTTGTTTAGGCCGACTCCTCTTTATATTTGCTCCGTGAGGGAAACAGGTGCGATATATTTAATAGTGTAAAGTAAAATAAAAAAATATATGTAAAATCTGTTTTCACTTCTGTCGTAAATAATGATACTAACGTATTCATAAATTCAAAAAAAAAAAAAATGTAAAGAATTCAGATAGACGATATTCGATAGATTAAAAAAAAATGGTATTTAAAATTAAGGATTTAATAGTAGATTATTAACCAAGGGGATAAAGCAGTGTCTTCTGTCACGGGTGACGATTTAAATCGCGAGTGTAACGAAGGACTCGAGGTGTACTCCCGAGCGCAGCGAGGGTGTTAAAAACTTAAATCACGAGCGAAGCGAGGGATTTAAGACGAGTCCTGAGTGTAGCGAGGGATTTAAGTTCACCCAAGACTAAGACAGCTTTATCACCGAGGAAAATACTCTACTTTTCGTACCATTTGCGAAAAAATTAACACACTAATAATATGAGATAAGCATTTATTAAAAATAATGACAATTAAAAGTAAAATGAACTTAACGTTTATGTATTTGAAGAATACAAAAACGCGGCTAATTCCTAGACTAATATTTTTTTTGTCGGAAAAGCAAAGGCATCAAGCTCATACGGCCTCGTCGGTTTTCGTAATTTTATTTAATAATCATAACTGCATAATAAATGCGTATTCCTTTTTCAAAAAGATGTATAATGCTTTATATACAAACTCAATGGTGTAAACACAAATGTAGTTCAGTATAAATTTCGGTAAGTCAAATTTAAATCACATTCTCCCCCTAGAGGATGAATGAAATTCAGTACAATTTTCTTTCCCTGTTTTTAACAGATTAAAAATGACTATTGTTATGTTAGCTTTTTGCGGCATAGAATGTCACTTTTTTGAGCAAGTGGTACGAAAAAGTATTTTTGTCTTGTATCCATTCATTTTAAATGTTTAGTGTTGATAATGTGTAACCAAAGATGTAGTGTTTGTAATAACTTGTGTATACATATTTATAAATACCTACATTTATAATGATTTAACAAGTAAATAATTAATTAAATTATTTACCCGCTGACAGCAATTGTAGCTGGTGATGCTTAAATGATTTTATGTTTTATATAATTCTACCTGTAGCATGTACCTATTTAATATCTAACTGTTAATAACCTTGTTTGTCATATTAGAATGAAAATAAGAATATAATAGATTAAAACCTGTGTAGTCTTAACCCACTATACCCAGATTGATACAACGTCTTTCCCCTTTAGGGAAACAGGCGCGATGTTATATTAAGTGTTAAATAAAAAAAAAAATATGGAAAATCTATTTTCACTAAACTTCTGGCGTAATTAATGATACTGATGTATTCATAAATTATTAATATTATTTAAGACTTGTGTTGGAAAATGAAAAATTATAAAAACAACAGATAGACGATGTCCAATAGTTTTAAATTTAATAAATATCAAATTATAATTATGTCAATCGAAGAAATATTTTAAATTGGCACTTGAACAACATGTGTATTTTCATTCATTCCATCTTTCTATGATCTGAGAAATTATTTGATACTTATGTAGCTTCTTAAATTAATTAAAATAGGTACATTAATATTTATATGTAAATAGACATCCATTATAAAATAGTTAAGGAACATAAATAATAGTTATTTTTACCCGTATTAAAAAATAATATATTTTAATGTTTTTTAAATTTATTAACCGTTATGAACTTAAGCGAAAAGCAATTCCTCGTAAGGAAATATATTGTATAAAGCTTTTTACTTACGGTCCATTCACATGAAATAAACAGAAGTCAATTGTCTGTAATATTTTTAGACAACCAAGACAATTAGCTAACTGCTGGCTAAGTTAGGAACTAGATAAAATTTTCACAACCCACGTTCGTGTAAGCACCGATCAAATCTGTCAAATATGCCAGCACAACGTCACTACGACAGCTGTCTTCTATACTCTCGATCGGCTGTAGTAAATAAGTAACAGTTAATGTATGAATACGGGTTTTACATAGGAACATTTTAGCTAGGAGGATGGGTATGCTTGTTCTGTTTGTTCACCATTGTATGTCCTATGGTGACCACGATAGCGTGGCAGTCCCGTGACCTGCTGTCGGCACACAACCATCTCACCCGAGATGAGCAGACCGAATGTCGCGTATCCGCGAATTTTCATAATTTTCGCGCCAATCTCCGATGTATAGAAAATCGGGCGATCCGCTAGAAAAAAAAAAGCGACGGGTTGCACTCCGGGAGTGCCGCCAGAAGTGAAAACTTGAATATTAACGTTGTGCATTTTTGATATTTTGGAATGGTTAGGGAATAATTTTGCACGAATTGCTTTCACTGCGTGACAAAAAAAATATTTTTCAATAACATTGATTTAAATAGCTGATTTTTGTCAATTTGGGCCTGCTGAACACGAATATATGAATGAATTTCTTGTAACACGTACCATTTCAAAGTTATGATAAATTTTACTTCCATAAATGAAATAAGACAGTGTAAAAGTTTCATATCAAATATAAACATGTTTAGTCACCTGTATTTTGAATTTAAATACAAAAATAGTAGTACTATTGTACACCTTGTAAGTTGGAACCCTTCCTTGAGATTTAATAATATGATTTCCCACATTCATAAAAACATTTATCTAGTTGGTTTATGAATTTAAGACACACACTTTTCTCCAAGGCTATTAAAAAAATTGAGGAATTTTTTGAACAAAATTATATTAGAAACTTAAAATGTTATGAGAAACACCAAAACTTGAGACTTACAATTAAATAAAATTGTGTATTAACTTCTTTGTATCGTTGTTAAGGTAAGTGCCTCTTTGGTTCGGTGGCACCGCGATTACCACACTACCAATAAAATCCAAGTAAAACTACCAAATTGCGTTTCCTTCTTACTGGTCGCTCAAACCCATAATCGTATTAATATTGAGGGTACATGAAAATAATCAAGATACCATAACTAAGAAATGTGACGTGTTAGATATCTACATCATGAGTCAATTTTGTTGATAACACTATGTGACAAAATTTCTCTAACATATATAATATTACGTTAATTGCATTACTTATTCGATTATCAAGTATATAGTACAACTATTTTTGTATTTAAATTCAAAATACAGGTGAATAAAGATGTTTATATTTGATTTGAAACTTTTACACTGGCTTATTTCATTTATGGAAGTACAATTTATTATAACTTTGAAATGGTACGTGTTACAAGAAATTCATTCATATATTCGTGTTCAGCAGGCCCAAATTGACAGAAATCAGCTATTTAAATCAATGTTATTGAAAAAATTTTTTTTTGTCACACAGTGTTATCAGTATAAAAGTACTATCATTTATGTGGCAGAATACAATATTTATTTATTGCGCTATCGTACACAAACATGACAATTTATATTACATTAAAAAGTTTATCTCTCAGAAAAATCACTCTCCGTCCGTCTTACGAATTTTCGATCAGGGTCACGTGTCCTGACGCGAGTTTAACATTTTTTACCCATTACAAAAAAAGTGCACAACGCCGCTAAAGAAGTTTTCCCTTCAAAAAAATGATTAAAAACTTATTTGTTTATTCATATACGCTACTGGTCTGCTTCTCAAATAAAACATGGAATAGAAATTGTATGAGAATATCTGCCAAAAAAAGTTTACTGGAACTAATGCGTAGAGAGTAAAGCAGGTAGTTAGCAAGTATTGTAATTTAATTTCTAGTCTTAGCTATTTTATGGTGTAAATTTAGTTTTCATTATAATTAACCATCTTGATGTCTATTATGCCATTTTGTAACTTGGCAATCTCTATGTGTTTATATCTTAAAAAATGTGCACAATCACTAGTCAAAACGAAGTTATTAGTTATAATATTTAATGATCAAGTCACTATTGTATAACCATGGCAACATTTAGAAATAAAATCATGTATTCGGAATAAATGCTTTTTATTTACCTCCAAATAATTTTACAAAAATTGGCCACATTACAATCACACACTGAAATCACAGGTTTAACCAAACCAAGTTCTACTAAACCTGCACCCTAATTGCGAAACGCACAATTTATCAGAATCTGAATGGGATTAAAGATTATTTTTAAACCATTGCGTCATTTGTTCGAATAAATTGTCGGCTCAGCAACGTAAATAACGGAATGAATGTTGTTTAACTATGAATATTAAACCAATTCCTACCGATAAAAAGTTCCGCAATTACCCCTCTGTACTAGGGCCATTACAAACGCGAGGTAAGAGTTTTAAGTAATTTCATTATGCCAATAACAATGACACAGTTATGCACAACACTAGCACTGCTCCGTAAGGGTCGTAAGTGCGAGCGAGAGGTCCGAAAAACAGATTTTGTTTTTGATGTTTGTTTTGACTTTGCCTTTGTTATGAATGACCCGAGTATAATCCAATAGAATGATATTTTATTTATTTGTTCGCTACATCCAAGTTAATAGGGGTAATAGAACCGTGTAATATAACTGTTTTTGTAACAGTCTTCTCATAAGTAAAGTAAAAATATGTAGAAATTATTTTCTGTACACCACTGAGCTAGAAAGCAATTAATATTTAAACCATAACAAATCATGTTCTTAAAAGAACTTGTGGCTGTTAATGGAACCTAAACTCTAACCAGATGCATGAGTGAAACGGTTGACACATACATACATACACAAACATACGCCTTCTTCCCACGAGGGTAGGTAGAAACTACAGAACGCCACCTGGTACGAAGCTCAAATAGTCTTTTGGCCTTGCTTACCTTCATACATCTATACTATATTACTATATATAATTTTATAAACCTGAAGAGTTTGTTTGTTTTTTTGGTTGAACGCGGTAATCTCAGGAACTACTGGTCCGAATTGAAAAAATCATTTTGCGTTAGGTAGCCTATTTATTGAGGAAGGCTAAATAACATCAAGCTACAATCAAAAGGAGCGGAGCAGTAATGAAAAATTGACGAAAACTGTCAGGCAATTCGATGCAACGGGAAGGGTTAGGAGAGCAAAAATTTGACGCGAACGAAATCGCGGGCAGAAGCTAGTTTGTTCATAAACGCAAGCAGCTTGCGATTACTACGCATCTGACCTCTCTGAAGAACATCACCAATATCAACACGCAACCTGTTACCATGGATTCAACACATAATTCAGAAAAGGTTATATTTAGTTGGTGCTTAAAGAAAAAAAAAACTGCTGTTTCACATATTTAGACCTACCGTGTAGGAATTGCACCTCTCTATGTAACAACTGTTTTTTATTTAATAACTGACGAAAAATTTCAACACTAGGGCAGTCAACAATAATGTGCAGAATTCATGGTAACAACTTTGCGCGTCACATTATAACAACAATATGATTCAGCAAAATGAAATACTTTAAGAAACTAGCTCTCGTCCTTGACATGTTAAAAACCCGTGTAAGCTATAGATACGAGATCATCATCATCATTTCAGCCGAAAGACGTCCACTGCTGGACATAGGCCTCCCCCAAGCACCGCCACTTCGACCTATTCTGTGCTTCTCGCATCCAACGGATTCCTGCGGCCTTCACCCAGGTCAACGGTCCATCTTGTGGGAGGCTTTCCAACGCTACGTATTTCAAGGTACGCGGTCGATAAAAAAATATTTTCGATACGAGATCAATTTGAAATAATTAATTACTAATAATTATTAATAAACATTTTAAAAAACATACATTCATAAACGCCCGTCTTTTTCCCACGGGGGTAGGCAGAAACCACGGAACGCCACCTGCTACGATCTCTACACACTTCTTTTGCCTCATGCCGACTCTTCATAGGAAAAACAGAAAATGGTCTACAAGGCCTATAAGGTTCTCACATTCATAAGATTGAAAATATTTTACTTTTAGATAGAAACCAAAGTCATGATTGCCATGACAACCACTAACAAAAAACGGAATTAATATTAGAATTGGTGCTCTATAATGTCAAATAATGCGAAGATTATTTCAAAGACGTATGTAAAATGAACATCGTAATTAACATACTCCTACCAGAGAAGCCACATACGCAGAAGTAGTTTTTCCCATACTTCCTTGTCATTGTAATCAATGTAGTCTTTTATTTTATAATATTAGTATTTATTACACAAAGGCACTTACGAAGTTAAAGTAGTAAGTAGGTAGTGTCCCAATTAAAAATACGAAAATTCATATACTTAGTAACAGCAACTTACATTAATAGCATAGGTACTTAAAGTATTTTACATGAAACTAATAAAGTACACATACGAAAGAATATGAAAAGTTTACAAATGGCATTAGGAAATCTTTGTTAGACCGTGTCCTAAACAAAGCGACAGTCGCACGATTTCGCGATTGTTGCGTTAATATAACACTTTTTTGTCCGAAAGGCACTCTTTTTCGTCGCGATCCGGATCACCGAACAAGAAAGTGATAAATGATCGCGACGATGTTAGGACACGGCCTTTGAGGCAACTGGTGTAGACCTTCTTTTATTTTATTCGGAATAACACCAGTTACACAAATATTTTAACAACAGTTTTCAATAACCGTTACACAAGTATTTTAATAACCGTTACTCCTGTTTTGTAAGAAGAGTTGCCCAAGTATTAAATAGCAGTTACACAAATACTTTAATAACTAGATAGTGAGAGAGATTATAATTGGATTTTTTTTTTCGGCTTATTTCATTATTAAAAAAACTCTTAAATACTACCTTATGTTTAGGTACTTAAATACTAGTTTTGAAATGGGTATTATAAAATCATCAATGGCATTAGCATAAAAAACCTTATTTTTAAGAGGTATGAGAAACAGGGTTTAACGTTCACTCAACCTTCACAGACGGTACAAGACGGGTGTCGTATGTCTGACAACTGCCCGACTTTATATATCGGGACGTTTTTTAAATGCGGTAAGCTTTGCTTGCGCGATGCAGGATTTGCTTGACATCATTGGGATGCCGCCGCTTCAATTAAAATTTCGATTATGATTATAAATGTATAATAATGTGTAATGCTTGGTCAATCCCTAACACCAATGGGATAACACCACGATAAAACTGACAGCTCACTCAACGCAATTTTCAGGGTGATATTTATACAGGATCGACATTACTAGAGGCAGGTCCATGGCATTGGGAGGAATAACATCTCACTTCACCTACAATTTCACGTGTTTTTATGTAGTCGGTGGATGGTTATGCTCCTCTTTGCTCGAAACTACAATATCCTCAATGGTATAAATAGCGACTTTGCAACCTGGTTTTCGGCAAAGCCATCGCGTTTTACCATTTATAACTCGTTGTTTTGTCAACCGGTAACCACCGATAGTAATAGCCGGTCGACCTCGAGACGAAAGTATGTATTGCACTGAAATAAAACAAAAGAATTAAACTCATGGATAAAATGTACACTCATTGTTAAAATTAACACTCACTGTTGAAATTAACACTCATTAGAATGCTCTGATAATCATATTATATTAGGCTTGCTCAGCTTATGTCATTAAGCGTATTGGGATAAAAAAAACACACAATGTTTTAAAAATGTTTGTATTTCCTAAAGGCAGTTAGTTTAATTAACAGTTAAAAACAAATTATTTAATTGTTAAGCTTCAATAATATTCTATTTAATGTTTCACAAATAATGTTTGTAATTAATTGGTACAAACATAAACGCACCATATACATACATTGCGTGGGACGAGCAGCATTCTGAATATGAAAGCATGTTAGTTAACACACTGTTGTGGAATCTTACTCAGGGGCTCTTAAATAAGCGAACATAATGAAACAATGGCGGGCCAAAGCGATCCACATTGTTAAAAAGCACCTAGTACATTGAAGCCGAGGTGGACAGCAACACAAAAATTGCTTTAGGCGGATTCAAAAACATCAGTCAGTGTTCGAACATTTTAGTACATTTTAGTAAGTAGGTACCTAACATTTTTACTAGGAACTAGTTTTTTTTTTTCTTGTGGAAAATAATACGCTGCACATTTTTTTTACCATTACAACGAGATTATGCAATTGACACTTCCGCTTCTATTTAATAGCCGTTTGAGAAAATACAAAAAAAAAAGATTATCTTTACTATCATATTTAAATGCGAAAGTACTATGCCTGTCTGTTTCGCTTTCACGCCTAAACCACTGAACTGATTTTGATGAGATTTGGTACAGAGATAGAATAGACCTTGGGAACGGACATAGGCTACTTTTTAACGCGAAAAGAGGGTTAAAGAGGGGGAAGGGACTACACTGGTGCTTTTTATTCAGTCATGTAGACGGTGGATGGTTATGCTCGTTTTTGTATCTAACAATACAATTCTCGATGGTGACAGCAACGGCTGTGCATCCTGGCTTCCGACAAACCCACCGCGTTTTACCATTGTTCGAGCTTTGTTTCAACATCCTGTAGCCATCTATAGTTATCGCTGGACGACCCCGAGCCGTTGTTATGTATTGCACTGGAATCGAAAAATAAACTTTAGTTATACACGTAGTGCTATTATGGTTTAGATTTGCTTTGGTTAATTATTTAATTTCACCAATCGCTTTAGGTTACAAAAACTACTCAAAGTTCAGTCCAATTCGTTTTTATTTCCATTATCTAAAAATTCTCGTAGATTGGGAAATGTAGACAACATGAGGTATTTACATATTATTTTTTTTTTTTACAAAAATAAATCAGTCAGGTAGGTTTTATTTATTCAGTTCTGATAATTCGTTAGTTCAAGGTCAAGGTCAAACATTGAAATTGATTTGGTATTCTCAATAATTATTTTGTTTTTATATTCAGTCTGACTTCTCAGGTCAGATTGAGTAATCTAACTTTCATATTTTTTTTATTATTAAATTACTTAAATAGGTATGTATAATTTATTGTACATCACTAAGTAAAATTATAACATACAAAAAAATAATATAATAACTACAAAACGTTACTTTGGGCAACAATTATTGCTGATTTAAAATGTAAGCTGCTAAAAGTATGAATGATTTTATGATTTATATTGTACTGCACAATAACGTCATTAATGATATGAGCAGCAGCGGTGCAACCTGGTCTCCGACAGCGCCATCTTGTTTTACCATTCCGTAACCTATGTTTACACAAATAATACCCATCGATAACAATTGCTGGGGTTCCTCAGGATGAAGTTACAAATAACAAACCAACAGATAAGTGTAAAAAGCGATCAAGTGCGAGACGAACTGGCGGCTCATCACCGTACACAGTACAATCAACACAATTTATTTTACATGATTTTCAGTAAATAAAATCACATTTTATTTTATACCCCTTTATTTTTTATTACTTGTGATAACGGCCGTGGTAGTCCAGAAACACTGAAAATTTCACGTATTACAAACTTCAGTCTATTACAGTTCAAAAGGTACAGTCCTGGGATAGACGGACAGACAGCGCAGCCTAAGTAATAGGGACCCGTTGGCACCTCTTGGGTATAGAAACCTATAACAGGGAACCCTTAGCACCCTTTTAGTATTGAACCCTAAAATTGCATCCAACAGTAGTTTCCTATTTACCGTTAGTTATTTTTCCTCAAAATCAACATTTATTATTGTGATTTTTAAATTATTGTAAGACTTATCAACAAAATGACAGGCAACATGCAATTCAACATGACTATTCTATTAAACTTATAAAGCTTCTGGGCACAACTGGGACACAGGCCATCTCTTGGTAAGTGGGAGTGTAATCAGCCACGTGGTCCCAGGACGGGTTGGTTGATGTCACATGTAGAATTTTTGATTCTAGGACATGCCGATTACAGCACGATGTTTTTCTTTATCGTTTTGAAACCAGTGGTGAAGAAATAATTTACCCAAAGTAAAGCTTCTGGGTTCGAACCTACTATCTACAACTCATAAGTTGCGGCGATTATCGGCTACGGGCCACAATATACTACGATTTAAATAATGCGTGGTGGATTACGGCCCATATACCAGAATTCCAGCAGTGGAAACAAACTGCTTATGAAATTATGTTTGGGGAGGATGATTATGATTGTTATTCCACTTAACAATAGTATCTTGGACGGTGAAGGCAAATGCAGTACAACCTGGTTTCCAGCACCACCATCGCGTTTTGCCGCTGTTACTTGACCGTTGTCTGTACAAATAATAACCACCCATAGAAATCCTTGGGGCTCCTCGGGATGAAGTTATGAATACTGGTACTAAAATAAAACAAAACATAACAAGTTAATTACACTCAAAACAATAGATAAATTCATAAGGCCTATTATCTTACTTAAAAAACGTTCAATCAAGTCACTATCTTGTCTCGCCCGGGCCAACGGCTTCACAGCCGTTGGCCTGGGCTGTCATTCACGGATCTTTGACAGTCGTTACGGGTCGTCAGAAGCCCGAAAGTCCGACAACCAGTCTTACCAAGGATTATCGTATTTATCAGTAACTGGGTTGTGGACGTCAGATAGGCAGTCGTTCATGTATAATACTGGTACTCAGCTGCACCCAGTTAGATTGGATTGACTCTAAAATAGTTGGGAATAAGCTACGCAGCTGATGACGATATCGAATCACCGCCAAAAAAATATACAAAAATGTAAGTTTATTAGAGGCTTTCTGACAGATTGTGAGTGAGATAAAAATGAGAACGCCCTGAAACATATAAGATTTGACCCGATTTGCTCGTCTAGTACTCATTTCCGTTTGGCTTAGTTTCGAATAACAAAAAGAAAAACTGCATATCAAAATGATTTATTTCTTATACTTATACTTAATTACAGTACAAAAATCTTCGTACATTTTGTTTAATATTAACACATATTAACTCATGTAAAATAGTACATGTTTTTGTGAAACTTATCATTTTAAATGACGGTACTTTCACAATTCGGTTGATTTAACATTGCAAGTTCCAGGTCCAACATTGATTTTTTTTTACATCGAGAGGTCAGTTGGTACGACTCTTAAGAGCCGACCGAGGAATTTGCGAAATAATTGCGTTCGTTTGATCTCTTGCTGCCACGTCATTACTTAACCTTTCGCGAATATGTAAGATATTTAAGGATTTACTCTATAAGTCGTACATTTTAGAAACACGATTACTTTAAGTTACCTCGATAGTAAAAAAAACTTCCAAAGTAATCTCTAAAAACAATATGAACCCTGAGTACAGCGTAAATACTTAACAAAACAACACCTTTTTAATAATTTACACTTTTATGTTTAAAAAAAGTGTATTTGTTTCAATAATACGAAGGAAATACCTAAATTAATGCGCACACCGATTCTAGCCAGTGCCACCACGATTCAACTAGCGTCTGACGATCGGTACGCCCCTAAGTCTAAAAAATTAGCATGTTTGATAACCTTTTCAAAAATTTACACAAATTGGTGGAACCAAATAATTGAAAGCACGTCCAGCGCCAACCTTCACCGACACGAGGGTGTAGGCAAACGGTGAAAACGAATATATGCACATTAACTAATACTAGGAAACACTTAAATCAATATACTACTATATAGCACTTTCACAGATCTGTAAATTTAACATTTCAAGGCCAGACATTGATTTCGTTAATTTTATTTATAAACTCGAAATAAAATCTAGAAAACACTTTATTAATCATACACGACAACTCTTTCACAGTTCTGTTAAATTTACATTTCAAGGTCAAGGTCAAACATTGACTTCGTTCATTTAACATCAAAAGTTCAGTAAGTAAGACTAAGTCTAAAAATGTGCATAATCTTACATCGTACTTTTAAATGAATAGCGCCACAAAATGTCGGAACCAAATAATTAAAAGCACGTCCACCACCAACATTAACCGGCAACTCGTGCAAAAAAATTATGACAGCAAACTTATGTCTATTTTCACTCACACTACGAAACACCTTATAATTATAAACGACAGCTCTTACACGGTTCTGTTAATTTAACATTGTAAGGACAAGGTCAAACATTGACTTCGTTCATTTTACATCGAGAGGTCAGTACGTACGACTAAGTCACAAAATCAGCATAATGTTTGGTAATGTTCAAATGAAGCAAATATTGAAGGCATATCCTCCACCCACCCTTACCGTCCCCTCGTGTGAAAAAACGACGATAACGAACTTATACCCGTTTCCACTTACACTTGAAAATACCTAAATATTATTACTCTGTTGAATTTTTAAGTATTGGTGTTTTTGAACCGAGCTTCGAAAATTCTATAATGTTCATTTATAGTGCAGGTGTCACCTAAGGTTGAACTTTTAATCCTATTCACTAACTTGACAGTTCAATGCAAAATAATGATACCATTCTAAAACTAATAGTGTCGGGGTAGTGAATGACTTCGCATAAAGAATGAATGATAAAAACGTTTTAAATTAAATAAAACTTTAAAAAATCATTTTAAGGTGTGGATTATAAGAATAATTAATAATTTTAATAATAGTTATTTCCTTTTTTATTTTCTTCTGATAGAAACAAAACTAAATATAAAAATCATGTCATTTTGCTTATTTTTTTACTATAGTCATTTTATTTCCTCTGACAGCCATAGACTACGTATATATCGATATAGTACACATCTTGTTTTAAAACAAGTTATTAAATTTAAATTACAAAGTTTGCATGTAAGTACATTATTTCAAGTTCATTCAATTTCATTCATTCTTGCACCACCTCACTATCTTTTTTTTGTCAAAACCTGGTATCCCTCCAATTGTCAAGTTAGTGAATAGGATTAAAAGTCGAACCTTAGAGTTAGTGAAATCGGACATACATGTCTGTTATAAAGGTAACACATAGAAAACTAATAAATAGCTAAGTTCCTGACACTGAAAGTACACCTGTGTCAGTTAGTATTTTTAGCCGACTTCAAAAAAGGAGGAGGTTATCAATTCGACAGTTTTTTTTATGTTTGTTACCTCTTAACTTTTGACTGCTGAACCGATTACAATGATTCTTTTTTTATTTGAAAACTGGTGCTTCCCAGATGGTCCATTTTAATTTGG
This sequence comes from Aporophyla lueneburgensis, assembly GCA_932294355.1. Classification (NCBI taxonomy): domain Eukaryota; kingdom Metazoa; phylum Arthropoda; class Insecta; order Lepidoptera; family Noctuidae; genus Aporophyla; species Aporophyla lueneburgensis. Next base: position 6,988,185 of record OW028742.1, read on the forward strand.
TTGACTCGTTGGACTTTATAGTGTTTTTTTTTAAGGAAATCGGTTATTTTTTTTTTCTTAAGTTTTTTAACCACTATTTACGTTATGGTGTATGGTATTGCGGATTATGATTATGTTTGTTATTACACTTAACTATGATATTGTTTAGGGTGCAAGCAGCGGCAGTACAACCTGATTTTTGGCACCACCACCAAGTTTTACCAGTAACTGACTTTAACTCTCTATACAACTTATAACCATCAATTATTATGATTTCTTGATCTCTTCGAGTTGTTGCTGTTAACTCTTCACCTGAAACAAAATACAAAAAAAAAAACTTAAGTTATCTAAAAACTAACTACTATTTAAAATCGGAACCTTAATCATTTAAATTCGGGTTTTGAGGAGAGTCTCAGTAAATATTTTAATCAGACTTAACAAGTATTGTATTATATTTAAGAAAATCTAAAGATGAAATGAGAGCAGTATTTTTGAGAAGAAAAAGTCGGCTTTGTTCACACCAAACGTACGTATCGGCCGCTGACTGTGGGAATTGATGAAAAACAACCAACAGCCAGTCGACGATAGAAGTTTTTACCAAAAAAGTAACTTAATACTTGTAGGCGGTACGTTTAGTGTGAACTCAGCCTTACTAAAATAAGACTACTTCATAAGTCACTTACAAACAAGCCTACTATGGGATTTTTTAACAAATTAAAAATATAACTTTTCACATAATTCAATATTTAATTAGGAAAAATTAAACTACTTCTCCGAGATCAAGGACAAACATTAGTCGCGTTGAATGACGAACTATCCGATCCTTAAGTCCTTATTCCAAAAATAATTTTTGAAGTAAAAATTAACTTAAAAAAAATGGAGACACATATTAATTTATTTAACACTTTAAGCACATAAATGTACAGAAGCGGACTTAATGCCATATAAATTTTCTACAGTCAACCTTTGGGTGATGCAGAGACAAACAATGGTAGGTGTAATGAATTTGAAGACATTATAGTAAGCGCACATATTAAAAGACGTTCGACAAGCAAAATTTCATATTTATATCAAGTAAGTAAGAAACGTAGTCCAGTATTTAGCATACAATGGTAAAGCTAGGGGTTTCTAAAGCTCCAATTTCTTCTAAAATAATTATAACCAAAACAGAATAATCATTTTTACTTAATTCTTAATGTAGTGGTCATGGCACAAAATATAAGTTACTAGCTTCTTCCTGCGGCTTCGCCCGCATTGTAGTCAACTATACTATAAAATATACGCTATGGCACTCGGCAACAGTATAGGTTTTTGCTAGTGAGAGTTTTTGAAATTTGATGTGGGGGTCAACTCCCTTAGCACGAACTTCGTAGTATCGGTCGAATTAACGTGGGTGTATTTCTTCGACCGAAAAATTGAATTTAGTACTTGTTTTAACAGATCAACTGCTTTAGGACGTCTCGTACCTTCATTGAATAACTCAGAGAGTGTACTTCCAGAGATCAGCTCCTATATCAAACTTACAAACTATACCTTTTTATTTTATTCATGTAGATTTACTGAAAATACACAGGGTCAAATTGAATTAGCTGCCAATAGTTTATACAAGTGTTTGGTATCAATACTGAAAACTCATGGAACAGAAACAAAAAAATCATCGTTCGATGGTTGTTGTAATTTTACGTGGCACTTAGATATTTTTTACAAATTTCCAAAAACTTTAACATATCAGTCGTTTGATTGCCTTTATGTATTTGTCACATCGACATCAAAATTTTTGAAAAGGTATTTTTTTTTGGTCAATTAGTTCTCGAAATCGATAACCAACACATAGGTAAACTATTGCCAGCTGATTAAATTTGACCCTGTATACATGATTCATCAATAACCATTCCAATCAATCTTAAGGTGGATGGTTATGAATGTTATTGCACTTGACTATTATATCTCCAATGGTGAACACGACGGCTGTGCATCCACGGTGCACGTTTCTGCACCACCAACGTGTCTTATTATTAAATGTTCTTTGTTTGTAGAATGTAAAACCACCTATTGAGATAACCGTAGCTCCTCTAGACGTTTTTGTGAATACTGGCTCTGCAATACATATTAATAAACTACAGTAGGTGTAAAGTTGCTACAAATATTACGATAATGTGAACTGGAAATTAATTGTTCATAATATTGACTACAGAATAAAATTGGCCGGAAATGTCATTCTGTGGCAGCTGTCGTATGAAATGCAACTCGAAAAATTTAATCACAACAGATAAATTATATTTCTATCCATTTGACACCCTATGTCAAATGGATATAAATATAATTTATCTGACAGTACATGGATATGTCTTTGAATTAGGACTAGTGTTTTCTTAATATCGATCTTTATATTTAAGTCAGATACAAGCAGTTCAAATTAGTACATAGTTTAATTTATTAGCGATTTATTATTTTCAATCGATTTGCCGGATGGAGTCTCCCATTGGCAATCCACCACGTTCTGTAACGTGGTGGATGACAATGGTTATTATTGAAGCGCAGGATCTTATTTTCCTCAAGAAGTGTACACCATAGCCTTGCATTTACTGGAAGTAGACCAATACCACCTGGTGTTGCAGCCTTGGAGACGGTGGTGGTGGAACTTGTAACCTGCTAAGATAAGGACCCTGGCTCCTCTAGCTGTCGTTAAAAATATTGGACCTGAAAGTAAAACCTTCGTTTAGTGATACTCTTTGTACATTACTAGCTTTTAGCAGCAGCTTGGCCTGTGTGGAGGTCGCATATTATCTCACGATCAATGATATTATAAGTAAAAAGGTGATATCATTGCTCACGATATATACAACCAGTTTAAAAAGTATCGAATGTGTTAATCCAGATTGTATGCTGCCTGCCGAATTTCATCCAAATCCGTTCAGCCGTTTTTGCGTGATTGAGAAATCCCCAGATGGCAAAGCCAAGGTGTACCAATAGTACACATTTCACCAGATATTTTGAAGTCCCATGTAATAGGGGCGGGCCTATTGCCATCAACCGGGCACAAATTCGTCTCCGGGTTTCTTGTGAGAAATTCTAGACAGAAGAACCCACTAAGTGCACTTTGTCCGACCTCTGAATCGAACTCACAATATCATGTTCAGCAGTCGCGCTTGTGACCACTAGACCAATACTACTCTTTGTGTTATTGGTAAAAAATATTATAAATAAACATTATATTAAAGGATACAATTGACTTGACTGTTTACAAAGTTAAGGTATTTAAGTATGTATACCTGGTTTTTTGGAGAGTGTTATGCTATCCTGGATTGTCTTTTATCGAAACAAGTTATCCTACCTTAACTGTACGAATAAAAGTTTTTTGTTGATTTTGTTGTCGTTACAGGGTGACCTTATCACTCAGCGATAATGCTCTAAAAATCACACCGACTGAGTGGACCTGTCCAGTCAATATGTTGTTAATATACTAGAATTCAAATTGACTGATTATATCGCACTAGATCTTGATCTCTCGGTGTTGAACCGAGCATTGAGAATCCAACAGAGTGCATCTCAGCGCGTCAGAAATCGAACAGTGTGTTTTACTGTTCAATTTTAACTCTCGGCGCTGAGCAGAGCGTTGGTAATACAGTGCGCGGAAAATATCACCGCGATTTTATTACATCTCTGTTTCTTTGATATACACTCTTCTATGGGTGTAGTCGGGATACGTTTGCCGACCTCTTTTTTCAGTAAGTCGTGTAGAAATCGGTTGTCATGGAAAGGGCAAACGAAGAGGAAAGATGAGGCAAATGTCGAAAGGAAAGTTTTGAGTATGAATGTGGAAGGCTGTACGAGTAGAGAAAAATGAACGAAACGAAACGATGGATGAACTGGGTGAATAATCATATGGCAATAAACGGATACCACTATCTAGATGACGACAAATAGAGAATAATGTACGAAAAATATATATTGCGCCAACCCTAAATACATTAGGATAAGGGCAAGAGAGCAATGATTATTTTCTTGTTCTAGATCTTTTTGCTTTCATTTTCCATATAAGTCGTATTCCATTTCTCTTTCTTTTTGCCGTCACCAAAACGACGGCTCGCTGTTGGCACGCCACCGCTTAGGCGCCGCTTACAAGCCGGTAGCTCACCGTCCTCGCGCCACCGGCTAGTTTTCAGCTTACAGACTGCTGACGGCGGGGAGTCATACGAACGGCGCACGGATGGCGAAGCGCATACCGCTGGCAGGCGTTTGGTCGACCGCGACGGAGAGCTGGCGTCTCGCTTTAAACGCGCAGTCGGCGTGTGACAGCTCGTGTCTCTGTCCACTATTCTATATAGTCATTGTGAACTATACTCTAATACAGTTGATTCAAAATCATAACTCACATGACAAGTAAAGATGGATGTGTCTTTGTCGTCGGAAAATAGCAGATCCGTTCGCCATTTTAATGTCAAAGCGTAACAAATAAACAAACTTACTTTCTCGTTTATAATACTAATAAGGATAAATCAACTGCTTTAAATATTCGACTACTTATTTAAAATAGTCTTAATTTTAAAACAGTCAATGATTCAAACCTGTATGTAAATATCCTGCCACGTGGAAGTACCTGTGAATGATAAACCTCTTTTATTAAACATTCCTCCATGTTTTTTATTCATATTTCTCTGTTGTTTCTTCAGCAAGACCTCCTTTTTCCAATTAGGAATTTCAAAAGAGTCAAAGATGGTCTTTACCTTTAAAACGTCAGATTAGAAATAATGTTAGAATAATTATAACCATGATGCCATTACGGTTTTAAAACAATAGTAGGTACTACATATTAATATTGCATAGACGTTGCAACGGGAGCAGTCGTGGCTCAGTGGTTTCGGCTCCAACTTACGAGGTTTAGGTTGTGAGTTCGAACCCAGGCAGGCACTTTACTTTTTGTTTCTATTTCACCACAGCTCTTTTAACTGTGAAGAGAAACACCGTGAAGACACACGTAGAACCAAAAATTGAAGACTTGTGACATCCACCAACCCACACTATGCCTGCGTGGTGGATTATGGCCCGTATGTGGGATGATTATGATATGAGACGTTATAAGTAATAAAAAAGTAGTTTGAATGAACAATCATCATTTCTTTTATCAAACCAAAATGAATACACAGGACAAATCAATTCTTACAAAACGAAAGTACTTATCTTAAATAAAAATGAATAAATTATTCACAATGTAAGAAGCTGGTCTACCTACCACTAATTCTAAGCTTATGCTTACAGACAATACATATTATAATTAGTTCAATTCTTATTATAGCATTCGTTTAAAGAGTAGGTATGCGCAAAGTTAGCCGTGAAAATGAAATATTCTTGCGTTTTTGTAACTTGCAGCTCAGTGTCAGGTTGTATGTTGATGAAAATATGATTCGCGACAGTAACAAAAATGGCTTTACAGAATTATAATCATTAAAATCATCAATCATCATCATCATCATCATCATCATCATCATCATCATCATCATAATCATCATTTCAGCCGAAAAACGTCCACTACTGGACATAGTCCTCTCCCAATTTGGGGAGTTTGCCATACCCGCCACGCTTGGCAGACGGCTTGGCAATCGCAGTATCGTCGTAAAATGCATAGAGAATGCTGCTGCCCATTCTCTAGTAAGTCCTTTAATCAGCTCTTACGACACCCACAGGAAGAAATGGTAATTCTCCAAAGATTAGCTGGAACAAATACACAGACAGACAAATGTATTCTTTTTTGTTTTGTTATAATTACCGTAAGCTGCTTTGCGGTTTGGCAGAGGTAATACATTTTTTAAATTCTGTATTTCTGTGAAAACAGTTGTATAAACAGTTTTATATTTTTATATGCATGTAGTAAAAGCTAACTGCTATTTTGATATTAGAAATTGACACTAAAATGTTATTTCTTTGATTCGACCACACGGTTCTTTAGGGACGTGGTTATGTGTATCATTTATCTTAATAATATCGTTTCTATAAGTATGTATATTTGCTCTGCAACCCTTGGTGTGATGAGTAGAGTAGTACCAGCGACATCTTTCGCCCTTTTTTAATTGCAGACAATATTTGTATCCACCACGGGAAATCATTTTTCTTCCTTGATTCGATGTAGTGTACTTGAAACCTAGAAAGTAAGTTTTTGCATGCATTTAGACCAGTTATAAAAAACGAAACAAAATTTGGTCTCACTTATTGTGGAAAAAAGCTTTTTTTGGGGTTGGTAAAAGTAGCACGGAACAGATTAAAACAAATGTTTTTTTAAATAATTTAATTCTATCAAACAGAAGCGAGGAAAAGGAGTTTCTTTTTAAAGATTTTGTTGTCAAAAAATGTTCTTGTTACTCACAGGTAATTACAAAAAACTTACAGATATACAGTTTTATTTGATTTTCGTGGTAAATGTCCTCATCATCATTTGCCTAGCGTATTCCAGTCGAACCGGATGCAACTGGATACCAGATTTTGTTGAAGTAATGTAATCGTACTGGCTGTACGTTCATAGAAATAAGATAATTATATATATGAATGTTTAAAAAATTAATGACGTGTTCTTCCGTGTGACATTGTCTTTCAATAAATAAAATTTTTGCTTCCACGAAAATACAACAAACGGTCATGGGCCCAGAATAGATAATTTTATTACGTTTTTAGTGCTCGTAAATATATTTTAAATAGAGTAAAATATTTTGTTGCACTGTAATACAATGTCTGTGGGTGACATTAACGTGCCTTCGACCTACGCGGGTTCAGGGGCTTCCCTTGCTTCCATCAAACAGTTGCATGGAAAAGATGGATACAGTCAGTGGAAGTTCAAAATGCGTATGTACCTGCTGCACGAGGACTTGTGGTCTACAGTTGTGGGGTATGATATCGAAGACAGTACATCGGTAGCGGTAAGAAAAAATAGAGAACTTAAAGCTTATACCAAGATGTGTCTGACTTTGGAAGGTGGAGCGATTACCCATGTACGGGCTTGTAAAACTGCAAAGGAGGTCTGGGACGCCTTAGCAAATGCCTATGAGGATAAAGGTATGGGTAGAAAGTTGGCGTTAGAACGAAAGCTGTATAGATACCAATTACTTGATTTTGGTTCGATTGAAGACTATATCAATGCTGTCATTAGCACTGCTCAAGACTTGGCAGACATAGGGCGATGCATTGATGATACGTCTATAGGAGCAATTTTACTTGGAGGTTTACCACCAGAGTTTGATCCCTTAGTAATGGCCCTAGAGAACTCAAACATTCAGGTAACATCTGAATTAGTAAAGCAGAAATTACTAAACGAAAGTGCCAAACGAGAGTCAAAGGAATTGGTTCTTGCAACAAATGAAAAAATGAAGCCGCTTAAAGCTGCAGAAAGAAAAGTTATTTGTTACGAATGTAAAGAACCGGGACACAAACGTCCAGATTGCCCAACCAGGAAGAAAGGAAAACAGGAAAGGCAGAGAAAAAGTAAAAATAATAGTAAGGAGACAACACTTATTTCGGCCTTGGGTGTTGGAGGTAATCTAGTTCAAACCGACTGGTATGTAGATTCTGGAGCCTCTTCACATATGTCCTGTATGAAAGAATGGTTTACCAATTTAAACACGTCTGAAAGCAAGAACATAACTCTAGCAAATAATAGAGAGATAATTTCAGCTGGCGTCGGTGAAGTGTTACTTGTAAAAGACAGTAAGTTAAAATTAAATGGTATCAAAGATGTTCTTTACGTTCCTGAGTTGCGTACGAACTTAATTTCAGTTAGTAAGGCTGTTGAAAAGGGTTTAACTATTGTTTTTGATAAGAAAGGTTGTTCTATGTACAGACGCAATGAAGTAAAAGTAGTCGGCAAATCAGTAGGTCATGCGACATGCAACGTTGGTGGCTTGTATAGATTGGATCATCAAGTAATTCACTCGGAGCATGCTATGGCTTCTAAAGAACACACTACTTCAAGTTTGTGGCATCGCAGACTTGGTCATCTGTGCCGCGTTGCATTAGAACATCTACGTCGTGGCAAAGCTAAAGGTATTGAATATTCTTCTTTAGATAAAAACCCTTGTATAGCCTGTATTGAAGGAAAACAAAGTAGAAAACCCTTCAAAATTATTGATTATAAGAAAGGCAGCAGAATTTTAGAAACTATACATTCTGATGTCTGTGGCCCTTTTGACGTAATGTCATTAGGTTCAAATCGGTATTTGGTTACTTTTATCGACGATTTTTCTAGAATGATTTTTTCTTACTTTATACCGTCTAAAGCGCATGTTAAGAAAAAGTTTTTAGAATTCGAAGCTCTGGTTGAAAGGGAAACTTCTTTTAAGATAAGAAACTTGCGTACCGACAACGGGGGTGAGTATGTTAATGGTGAATTCGAAGCATATTTAACTTCAAGGGGAATTAAACATCAGACTACTGTCCCGTATTGTCCTGAATCCAACGGTGTTGCTGAAAGGACAAATAGGTCCTTAGTGGAGAAAGCTAGGTGCATGTTACAAGATAGTAACCTACCAAAGACTTTCTGGGAGGATGCGGTACGCACTGCTACTTATTTGAAAAATAGATGTCCACATAGAGCTTTAGATAATCGTACTCCGTATGAGATATGGTTCAACAGAAAACCCGATATCTCCCATCTACGAATATTTGGTTGCCGTGCATACGTTCATGTGCCGTCTTGCGATCGCCAAAAATTAGATGCGAAAGCGAAACAGTACATATTTGTTGGTTATTGCAATAGCAACAAGTCGTATAGGTTTCGTGATCCCACCAATATAAGAAAAAGTATCAAAGGGCGGGATGTAGTGTTTTTAGAGAATTGTTTCACAAACGCTGAGATAGGGGACGAGTCACATCGTCATAGCATTATTCTCTCCTCTGATAACAATGATTTACAGGTACAAAGTGGGTCAGCTGATCCTGTAGCAAGTACAAGCACTGCTGCTGCTGAACCATCCCTACCTATGGCCTATCCTCTTCCTGCAACTCCAGTAGTACCTGTTGAGGAAGAAGAGACGCACATGGAACCTGAAAGGAGGTACAAATTAAGGGATAGAAAGCCTGTAAATTACTGTTCCGTCTGTTGTTGTTCAGCGATGCAAAGTGGTGAGTTGAAAGATGAACCTTGTTCTTATTCTGATTCTCTTTTACGTCCAGACAAGGACATGTGGATTGCTGCAATGGAAGACGAATATAATTCCTTAATTTCTAGCGGTACTTGGACCTTAGTAGAAAATACAGGACAAAAAATCATACCGTGTAAATGGGTATACAAGCTAAAACGTGATTCTGAAGGTAAAGTGAGTAGATACAAAGCACGTTTAGTCGCAAAAGGTTTTCGTCAAAGCTACGGAATAGATTACGAGGAAACTTTTTCGCCGGTAGTTCGTTACTCGTCGTTAAGGGTTTTGATTGCACTAGCCACTGAACAGAATTTAAAAATGCATCATTTAGACATAGACACAGCTTTCCTTCACGGAAAACTGGAGGAGAAGGTTTTTATGGCACAACCTGAAGGTTTTGTAGCTGAAGGTCAGGAGACCAAAGTATGTCAATTACATAAGTCTCTTTATGGTCTTAAACAGGCTGCCAGAGCCTGGAACAAAAGGTTAGATGAGGTGCTTCATAATTTAGGCTATAATAGATTAGAGTCTGAGCCCTGCGTCTACATAAAAAGGAGTAATAGTATCGCTATACTAGCAGTTTACGTAGACGATTTGATCTTGATTTATAACAAAGAAAATGAATTGTCTTTCTTGAAGAACGGCCTAAAGGATTTTTTTGGTGTCAAGGATCTAGGTGAACTTAGTTATTGCCTTGGTTTGCATGTCGTTAGGGAAAAGGGAACTAATGATGTGAAGGTAAATCAGAATCGTTACATATTAGAAACGTTGGACCGTTTTAATATGGCGGAGTGCAAAACTGTTCCTACTCCTATGGACATTAGTGTTGACCTGCGTTCTCAGACTGAACCAGCTGTCAATGTCCCTTACCAAAACTTAATCGGTTGCTTGATGTTTTTAGCTATCAATACAAGACCCGACATTTTGTTTGCCGTTAGTTTCTTAAGTCAGTTCAATAAGAATCCTATGCAGGCGCATTGGACTGCTGCTAAACGTGTCCTGCAGTATTTAAAAGGTACGTTGGACTACGGTCTTAGATTTAAAAAGACTGGAGAACCCTTACGTGGTTTTGTCGATGCCGACTGGGCCAACGGTGGTGACAGGAGATCGTATACAGGTTACGTATTCAAATTAGCGAATGCACCAGTATCGTGGGAGTGTAAAAAACAACCCACGGTTGCCTTGTCGTCCACAGAGGCTGAGTACATGGCGTTGTCCAGTGCTTCTAAAGAAGCTGTTTATTTACAGCGTCTTATATCTGAGATAACAGGTGAGTCTTTTCCGGTAACTATCTATAATGATAACCAAAGTGCGCAAAAATTGGCACAAAATCCGGTTCATCATAATAGGACTAAACATATAGATGTCCGTTACCATTTTGTTAGGGAGTTAGTCGAAAATAATAAAATAAAATTAGCTTATTTGTCTACGGATAAGATGTTGGCGGATGTTTTAACCAAAGGGTTGAGTCGATGCAAACACCAACGTTGCGTGTCTGATATAGGCTTAATGATATCTTAAGATGTTTTATTTGCTATTATTTGTATTATTTTTGATTTGTTTAGTGCTCTATGTTTTTTTTTTTTATAAATTAATGTCACTGTCATTGTAAAGTACAGTCAGGTTGATTTACATGTGTGTGCCTGTTTATACAGTCATCAGATGAAATTTGTAGCCTTGTCCGATTAAGGGGAGGATGTTGAAGTAATGTAATCGTACTGGCTGTACGTTCATAGAAATAAGATAATTATATATATGAATGTTTAAAAAATTAATGACGTGTTCTTCCGTGTGACATTGTCTTTCAATAAATAAAATTTTTGCTTCCACGAAAATACAACAGATTTTATGTGGAGCGCCTGCTTATCTGACCTCCACAATCCAGTTACTAGGTAAAACAATACCCCTTGGTAAGAGTGGTTGTCAGATTTCCTGGTTTGTGACGACCCGTAACGACTGTCAAAGATCCACAAATGAGAGCCGGGATCAATGGCTTTACGTACTTACCGGGGCACGGAGGTGCCTTGGTATGTAGAGATGGTCACCCGTCCAAAAGCAACCGCGGTAAGCGTAGCTTAACCCTATCGATCGGAGCGGCGGTGTTTTTTAAATGAAAGCCAAAATAAAACCAAATGCAACACAAAAAAAATATAATCTTTAAATTATCAAAGTATAATTTAGTTTTCTCGGATCTGTTCAGAATGATCACATAAAATGCTATATGTATAGTATATCATTTTGTGTGTTTGTAAGAACAGGGCCAAGTTGTTTTTACAACAACATTATGGTTATGCTGATTATTTATATTAATAATTTCATTCTCAACAGTATATATAACTGCCCCGCACCCTTTATGATGGTGTGTCGAGCAATGCCAACGAGTCTTGCATCCTCTGTTGCGGTGACGAGAGAATTTGTACCCAGCATATATTATAATGCGGGTCCCTCTTTGAGACAGAGTGAACACAGCGCCTGAAAAAAAATCTTAGTTAATAAACTGATTTTAAATTTTATTTGTTTCTATCGTTTGAATGACTTTTAGAGAGAAAATTATGTTTTAAAAATGCGTATGCCGGAAAAAACTCTATTGTTTCACGTATATCTACATTTCAGCGTACTTCATTCCAGCCAGGAAACGTCCAGTGCTGAACATAGGCCTCTCCCGAAGATAGAGTATTTGCCATAATCACCACGCTTGACGGGCGGGTTGGCGATCGTAGTATGGTGATAAAATGTATAGAGAACGCTGCTTATCAATTCTCTAGTAAGTCCCTTAGTCGCCCACGGGAAGAAATGGGATGGTGCTATTCTTAACGTCTGGCACCACACGAAACTTCGTACATAGTGTGCTGGAATGTAGAATAACAACATCTATACATAGGTATTCCATTAAAAACCAAATTGATTTCTATCATATATATTTCCTTAGAATAGTGTTCAGATATTTTTTTCTTACTCTAACAATGTTTATTTATTGTAAAAAAAAAAATAAGCACAGCCACATCACATAGATTAAACTTACAATAAAAGCATTTTAATTACTAAAGGACTAAATCCCATGACAATGACGGTGTCCATAGAATTTATCCTGCCATGAAATACTAAACTTAAAAACAAACTAAACTTAAAACTAGAAACAAACTAAAATAAAACGTACTGGTACAAATAAGCCAGGTAACATGGAAAGCAAAAGAATAGCACTTAAAAAATAAAATAATAATAATTTAAAAATAGAAATCAAAAATGAAAATTGTAATTAGGAACAACTTGGCACGGATAGTGATTTTATTTCTGAATCTGGGAAGACTGTCGCTGAAGATATCTAAGTCAGATATGTTTAGTACAATATTATTGTATCATTGTAATGTAAAAATTGAAATAAAACTATATTTATAGATGATCAGGCCTGAATAATCACACGAAACACTTATACTACACGTAGTACAGGGTCAACTTTTAGTGCACCAGTGTGATTGATGATTTGATGGTTATGCTAATTATGCACGCGAATAATTTTATTCTCAACAGTAAACATAACTGCCCTGCACCCTTTATTGTGGTGTGTTGAGCAAAACCAACCATCCTGTGTCGCGGTGACGAGAGAATCTGTACCCAGCATATATTATAATGCGGGACCCTTTTTAAAAAGAGTGAACACAGCGCCTGAAAAAAGCAAACTTACATACTGAAACTGAATTGAAATTTAATGACGGAGAACAATGGCTTTTCATGATCATCGAAGCACGTTCTTTACCATGTTAAATGTATGTAATGGTGCTTCATTACATACATTTAACATGGTAGTAGTAAAGATTTACTAAATAAATGACTTAATAAATAAATAAAGAACAATAAACTACGCAATCTATAACCCCTTTGGTGGGGCTCCGACGGAAGGCGAATTAGGTACCTTCGACGCGGACCGAAAAACTGATGAACGCAAGTGTCTCGCCTAGGGCCAAGGGTGAGGGAATCGTGCACCTACCTCCTCGGGAAGCCGCTCGATCTACCAGCAGAATCTCGGAGCTCCGGAATCCTCACAGTTCGGCTCACCACGTGTCGGCAAAGTCCAGAGGCACAACACAGCACTTCAGTTCAACCGTCGAAGCCACAAATAACAACACTATAGAAACAGCGGGACTGCTATGAACTTATAATATTCAAATTATATCGTTCTGCGATAAAAAAAGTACAGCGGAGTTGCGATCGCGGCGGAATCCATATTTGGAACTGTTATAATGTCTTTCTCGAGCGAGCCACAAAGAGGGCGACACTCGTCAAGGAGAAATTTGAGGTGCACGATATAATTGGCGGGAAAAGGACTAGCTTGACATCTTGCGTAATAATTTAACAAAATAAAAATAGATGGCGCTAACACCCTTTATTATAAGTAAAACACACAATCAAATGATATTAATACAAAATAATTATGTTTCGTTGATACAACTTTTTTAATTTGCATATTTATTACTATACCTACTTACATTATTTTATTCAAATTTGAAGGCTGCCGCCCAGTTGAAAAACTCCTTGAGCAATATATAAAATATTTTAAACAGGGTGTTTTAAAATTACTAGCGAAAATTCACAGAATAAAGTAATCAGAACGGTATCATAATCAGTGATTATGTTCATTATTTGTTTTAACAATCTTGTCATCGACAGTGAAGAGGGTTGCCCTGCAGGACTTGTTGTGCATCTTGCAGTACCACCTGGTCTTCGGCCCATTGCTGCGGTGCCGGATGAACGTGTAACCAGCAACTACAATCATACGGCCTCCGTATCTGGTTCGACGGTACACTGGATCTGTAAGAAAACAAAGATTTCTATTTCAACCTGTATTATAGGTCTATGGTGTATTAAAACCTCTACAGAAGTTGTGATAGAAAATATTGGACGCGCTCGGTCATATTAGAAAACAAGGGTTTTCTTTCATTTAAGCTTTAAACTCTCGAGCCTGCTTCTGAAATATGAATCTAATAGATATCGACAGTGCCATTTATAATACTAACCACATAGTCCGTTACTAATTTGTCATTTTTATCAAAAACCCAATCCGCCATACTAGAAGGTCTGGGTTTTTGACAGCTTAATAATAAGTTGTGCTAACATAGAAGTGGTGTGTTAGTAGGATGACAAAAAGCAAGTAACTTTTTTTTTGATCATTATTTTATTCATCAAACACAAACAAATTCAGCACACAAGCTAGATATATATTTTAAAGTCTTGGACTACTGTAATAAGGCTTCCACAGACAGTGGCAACCCGACAGCGCGGCCCACCTCTAGTAGACCAATTTTCGTGAAGTTTTCTTAGAAATTATTCTACTATAGTCGCAACGCGCCTGTCTCCGTGTCATTTCCCTAATAACCGCTGATATTACGTAAATCAGAATGAGGAACCTTCATTCCGAATTACCTTAAAACGAAGGTAAGGTAGGTAGGTAGGTAGGTTGTAAATGACACGTTAACTCACAACTAGGGCTTCCAAAATTACGGAAATGTCAATTACGTAACTAATTACGCAACTTTTTTCTCCAATTCCGTAATTCCGTAATTACGTAATTTTTCCTATTTTTTTTAAATTGATTATGAATTTTTGTAAATATTGTAGATAGAGTATCTACAATTTTTACAGTTATCTTTTACTATCTCAAATTCAAGGATGTATCAAAATAAACACAATATTTAAACAAAAAAATATTTATTTATATTTATTTATTTAATTTTTAGAAAGCTTACAGACTAATAACATTATAGTAACAAGAATATATAACTAAATTGCTAATAACAAGCCTCCACAGATAGATACAAAAAAAAAAAAAAACAAAAAAATTAGTTCCATGAGAAAATAATCTAACACTGTACTGTCAAATTATTGATTCATTTAAAGAGGTGGTTAATTTTATTTAATTGTTATGAATTATTCAAGAACTTAGTTAAGTCGGTTTGACTTAACTAAGTTCTTGTCCTAATTTTTTATCGTCCCGAATATAATCTTTCTTCTTGAAAATGTGATTTCATAAATGACAAGGCATTTAAAGTTTTGTCACCTAGGGAACTTCTTAGTTTATTACAAAAATATCCGGCGGATGAAAAGGCTCGCTCGGCTTCAACACTTGTAGGCGTTATCGAAAGTAAATAATTATACGCTGCAGTCAAAAAAACTTCGCGACCGCCGCCAGCGCTGTCGTAAATGCACATTTCTACCCTAATAATGGAATGGAGATCTGTGTTTCCTGTTGAAATTGTTTTATTTACAGTCACTTTGTTTATTTCTTTGTCTAACTGTTGTGCGATTGTCAACTCCTCGTCATCATCGTCACTGGTAGCAATTGCGTCCGATGCACTCGGTTGTGGTTGTGAATTAGTGCTTTTTTGAGTAGAATTATATTTCAACCGTTCCAAAAGTTCCACTATGTACATTCGTTTATCATCCGACGATGGTTTCGTGAAATATTCTGAGGCAGCTGTTTTAAAAAATTCCTCATTGTTATGCAAATATTGCAAAACACCGAATACACTTGTTCGCCTTTCCTTAATTCTTTTTCTAAGAGATGTGGCTAGTTTTCCACTGAGATCGTTTGACTGAAGATTAAGTTTCTCTAGCATGAATCGAAGCGCAGCGTCGGCCGTCAATAAGTTTGAATCACGGCGACATAATGACAAAACTGTAGTTTTTATTACATCCAAGCTGTAATGAATGTCGTGAAGGTCTTGGATCTCTTCGTCTGTAAATTTCGCATTTGATTTCAAATCTAATAACGCCTTAAAAACGCATGATTTTAATTTGAGAAATCGGCCTACCATATCTGATAAGCTGTTCCATCGCGTTTTACAGTCTAGTATTAGGTCAATATTTTTACCACGTTCTTCTAAAATGTACTTTTGCAACAAGTCGTTTTTCAAAGGGGAGTTTTTAAACGATTTTATTAGATCTCTTAATTTTTTTTATAGTGCCTTTGTATAAAAACTCCGATTCTGGAACTCTGGTCGATTCTACAATAAACGCATCCTCATCTTCTTCAATTTCCTCTTCTTCTTCAGCGCCGGTATTTGAGACATCCTCCTGGACTTCAGGTTCTGGAGATTTTTGTGTTTTATATAAAACATCCAGGACTGCTAGTTGTATCCCATGAGCCATACACAATTGGTGGTGGCCGTCAAAATTTCTACCCATTTTGACCATAACACTCGCTCCATCTGTTGTGAAAGCAATTATGTCGTCTTCCAGACTTAAACCGAAGTCACTCAAATGTTGCTGTAATAATTGAGTGCCTACTTCAGCTGGCATTGATCCCTGTATCCGTACAGGTCCCAAATTTTTATATTTGGCCATATCATAGTCTTTATTGTGGATATTTATATTCATATACCTTTTATTACGGGTAGACGTCCACTCATCAAACGTGATAGTAAATCTTTTATTTTCAGACTTCATAATTTTCAATTGATTTTTCAATTTGTTTTTTGTGTTATCACTCTGTTTTAGAATTATCTGTGTTATAGTCGTAGAAGATTTCGGCACATCGTAGCCAGAGTTTTTAAAAAGATATCTCAGATCTTCTGACGTACAAAATGTGCTCAATGGTATCCCATCCAATGCAGCCATTCTGGCCACTCGAACCTCCATATTTGAAAAATAATCAGTGAGTTTAATTTTCTTTTGTGAAGGTTCATTCGTACGTTTTCGTGTTTGAATTTGACCACTATTAGACGTTGATGTACTCGGGCTTTGCGACTCCTGCTGTTGCGGCATCTCTCCGATATGCTTGGCACGCATGTGAGTGTGTAACGCTCCAGTTGCGCCACCTGGAGTTTTCATTTTTTTTTTGCAATGCTTACATTCAACACTCTGTCCATTATCAGCTCTCAAGAAATGTTCCCAGATAGAGCTTTGTGTGCGTTTGTTCAAAAACTCCTTGTATACAGTCCGATTTGAAGAAGACCTGAAAAAAAATAAAAGGAAGTTAGGTTAAAATGATATTGGTTAAACATAGTTGTCAACTCATTACAAGATAATGTAAACACTTATTTTGTAGCCAAACGTTTTTTTCTTCTATAATAGGCGAAAGAGCATGCTTAGTTCATTCATTCCTGATTTAGAGACGAACTATGAGGAATTTCAAATTTTTGATAGGTACCGACCTTTTATGTTTTAATCAGTGTTCTTAATTGATATATATTTGGGAACCTAGATATTCTATAATCTAATCTTAATAAATACACCTTAAGAAAATGTTTGATTTACAAATTATTTTGTATGAACTATGCATGCTCCACGCCCCATGAGGTTTTTAATGCCCTTTTAATACTAAATAAGACTGATTTAAGTACTTACATCTTTGAAGAGATAATCCACACATTCAAATTTCAAAGTCACCCACGATAAAGATACAACTGCTACAAATTGTTAATATTTGCGCGCATTTACCACCAACTTTTAATTAAGTATCAGATCAAGTGTCAACTGTGCCGAGAGTCTAGCGATGTGAACTGAACAACCGACAATTGAGCAATGAAACTACTTTCTTTTTAGTTAAGAATGTGAGGAGCATAGTAGTTCCCCTAAGTTCCCCGTGGTCGTAGGGACTTTTCGTCAGGGACTCCCCGGCCTTGCCGACTCGCCAAGTTGATATATTTGAACTCTATTCTGTACGTCTTAGAACTATTTTTTGCAAAATAGATATAAAATAAACTGCGGGGAATACCCTATTTGTACATTTTCGATGTAGGTATATAGTATAGTGTTGCCACATTATAAATGTGTACGTATAATGCTTTTTTATTGGTTGACTATTTTGATGGATTGATGATACTAATAATTACGTAAGTACGGAATTGACATCTTCAGTTACGGAATTGAAAATACTTTAAAATGAGTTCGTAATTACGTAATTGCGTAATTACGTAATTACGTAATGGAAGCCCTACTCACAACTGAATGATTATGTGTTTTATATATTACGACTAATTTGTCACAGATAGTCAATATTTTCGCACAACAGCTCTTAGTACGATGAGTGCCAAAAGATCAACGTGTTTTCATTATGAGCAGCAGTAACGAGACAATCTGTACTATTTATGATATAGATAATAGCTTCTGCCCGTGACTTCGTCCGCGATAAATTTCTTGTTCCTCCGACCCTTCCCGTCGCGTCGAATCGCCTACCCGTGCGTTTTTCCCCGGTTTTGCAACACTACTGCTCCGCTCCTCTTGGTTGTAGCATGATGTTACAGCCTATAGGCTTCCTAAATAAATAGGCTACCCAACACAAAAATATTTTTTCAATTCGGACCAGTAGTTCCTGAGATTAGCGCGTTCCATCAGACAAACAAACAAACTCTTCAGCTTTATGATATTAGTATAGATAGGCCTGAAATATTCCCATTCCTGGAACACGGGCTAAGGGTAAGAGGGAGTGGGCTAAGTTAGGCTATGGTTATGATAATTGTTAACTTTTACAATTGTATTCTCCAGTGTAAAAATCGCAGCCTTGCAGCCTTTAGAGTGATGAGTAGAGCAGAACCCCCGATGGTTCTGCTCTTCATCCCATTGACGCAATGACGGCAAAAATTGTGCCCATCCAACATAATTATTACAGCTCCTCTCTTACTTCGAGCGAATACAGCTTCCATACCTAACAAACAACTAACAAAACAAAAGGAATATATAGAATGAAGTTTATTTGACAAGTATTGTGCAAGAACGATATAACTGATTATGTCCTCTATGTAACGGTGGTACAGTCGACTTAAGCTCCAGTAGCTCACGAAATTCAAACTTTCTTACGTTTTTTTGCAATATGCAGGTCAGTGTCAGGTTGTATGTTGACTAAAATATGATTTGCGACCGCAACCTGTATGTATTAACAGAATTATCTATATATTAATACGTGATGTGAAAACTTTGGATCCCTTTTTACGAAAATTGGGCGGACGGAGGAGAATGAAATTTCGCACACTTATAGTTTATATAGAGAAGAAGTGACGAATGATAATATTTTTTTTTAAATTATGCGTTAAAATACATTATTTTCAATAAATAACACGTTACGCACACTACTATTCATTACCGTGTATCTAATACACACATGCATAGATATTCTTTCATTTATGGTCCAAATCTGTCTTGTAGGGTTGCTGGTTGTGAAATTAAAGCCCCGGTGATCTTGATGACTATTTATTTATTGGCAACGTCTTTGTTACATCAATTTAATTTAAACAAATCAAGTTAGTCGCAACCCTAAGTGGAGGGATGAAAGGGACTGCGTGGCTATCGCCTTTCAGACCTCCCCTAGCTGGCTAATTCCAGAAGACCGCTAGGCTATCGAACTGGAGTTAGTCGTACTTAGGTTCAGAATTGGCTGCGTGGCTACCGAACTCTGATCCTCTAGCTAGTAGAATGATGATTTGTTCTTTTTTTTTTTTTTTTTTTTTTTTTTTTTTTTTTTTTTTTTTTTTTTGTGGGGCATCTCGTAGTTAATCCTGAAAGATTGTGACTACTTAAACGGATTGGGGCCCGGCGAGTTCTAAAAAGTTACCTTTTTTGGCCTCCAGCCGGGGCTTATTATACTTAAAAACTAAAGCGAAAGCTCTAAGGGTTACCCCGAGGGGGGTACGAACCTCGGCTTAGGCAATCGCTGATAGGGGGGGCAGCAAGGGACTGGCTGGATCTGAGTTAAATTATTTAGGGGCTAATTTAAAGCTAACGGCGCAGCATCGCGGGCTGGCTCTTGCAAGGGTCGGGAGGGACTGTTAGGTCGGGGTCGCGACGACGGACCTCGGCGGCGAGGTCGGTACGGTTTGTGTCTGTGTGCTGGTCTAGCTGTACTGGTCTCTTTTCGACTCTCCTGGAGGAGAGTAGTGGGATCATCAGGATCGGTAAGAATGTGCCGCGAGCGGCGGACTTTGCTAATACGGGAGGGGGTGTAAGTAGCATGATTTGTTCGAAGACAGCTCTGCTTATAAAGGTGGATGGTTTGTATGTGTGCTCAATCTTCACACTAGTCGTTTGTAGTTGTGGTGCAGATACCAGGCCGGGTGGCGCTGGCGCAGATAGTTGAACTCGGAAGATTGTAGATGGCGTCACATGTCCACAGAGGTCGTCTTTACTTGCTGTCTTCTTGTTTAAGTAGCCGCTCATCATAGTGCTTTGAATAAATTATACTAGATGGCGCTGTGTGTTCGTTACAGTCTTTAATATTTTGTGCAGTGTTACCAACACCCAGAAATATTTACCCCTAAAGCTTAAGTTAAAAACCCCTAAAATTACCACAATTACTAAAAAATTCCCCTAAAAAATTATAATGAAAATAACCAACGAATGTTCAGTAATCATAGACCGGCACACAGTATAGTAATATTGCTAGAAGTCGCTAATACTTTAATTTTAATCAAAAACACAATGAGAAATATAAGATGGCAAAAAATCCCTAAGAATAATACCCCTAAAAATGGAACGCCCCTAAAAATCCCAATCCTCTTATTTACCCCCTGAATTTGGGAAAACCCCTAAGTTGGTAAGCCTGATTTTGTGTCTGTAGTCTTACTAAATGTCAAGTATAACCATAGGTAATAAATGAATTTTATAGATATATAACCTATTTCATTTTTAAAATCTATGATCATATCGAGAATATTTGTCTTTAATATTATTTGTATTAGCGATGGTAGGAATTTAGTTTAGATTTATAAGAAATATTTTTTGTGGTTTTATGGGGAGTGTCAAGTATGGCATTAGTAAGTTTCCCATACAAAACTTAGTGTCGTGTGCAAACTGTAGAGGTTATATACCTCACGATTGTACAGGCTGGTCATAGATTGTACAGGCTGGTTATAATTATGACATTTTGAACTGTCATAATTAATTAAAAATAATAGGGAAAATTCTATAAAAACAGAGCTTTCTGTGATAATTCATTCCATATCCAGCAGTTAAGAAGTATTAAGAAAATACAGAAGAGAGTCCTGAAGAAGTTTTCTTTACACCTACGTCCTGGTCCTGGCCATCACCATCCCGCCAGCGAACCCTCTCCACAGTTGTACAGCGTCAACAATTTGTCTATAGTGTTACTGAATGTCAAATATAACCATATTATTTTTTTATATTTATTATTATATATATATTTTTACATTTAATAATGTTTTTTATTCAAATGAAGTACGGTCGAATTTCGACCAATGGGCGAACACTAGTTGTTCAACCGTGAACATACTATAGTTGCACGCGCCAACAATAGCATCACAGCGTCAGCGACACACATACGGTCCACGCGCCGGCAACACCAGCACACCGTCAGCACTAAGATGTGGCCTACTGAGATCTTCGCTTCATCGGCTCGATACACACACGACACACATGTAAATAGCCATCAATGTGTATTTACCACAAAAATTGTATATAATTAAGTTCATTATTGTAATAAAGTTAGTCATCAAGCTGGAGTCGAGTGTGATTTATCTCCTTACTTCCTCTTACTGTGGCCAAGACACCTTTAGCCATCATCGGTCCTATGAGTCTGTGGGATCGGCAGTAAGAAAACCATTTCCTGTGTACATTGCACGACGTACACAAAACCCTCTTCCTACCCAAACTCCGTCTGTCACCGTAGGTCTCCTTGTGACAGACTTCCCTCTCGTATAACCAACGTAACCTACGTTTGGTGTGGTTTGTATGGTAGGCTAGGGCTAGGATAACTGGGGTGCTAGGTAGTTACTGTAGGGCTAGGTTTGGCGTCAGTTGGGCTTTAGGTACTGATCCAGGTTCAATTATCTCAAACGTAGTCACATCGTACACACTTGGAACACCGGCCGTACTAAGCTGTAAGTCCCGGTGTGTACATTTGGTCCTTCGAGCAATTTTAGGAAACCGGGAGTTTGTGTAATCGGTACTTTAACATAGTAACGTTTATATACATAAAATTAAATAAATATAAAACGTTCTTCTTTCTGTCCCTCACCAATATTGGCTGAATAACGTATAGACGTACTTAGAACTAGCGTACTCAACAGGCGCAAGTAAAGGGACTGACATACTAGTACGCCATTAGAACGATAGCGGTTCGGAATTCGGTTCCAAAAAAACGGGTTCACCGATATATAGAGGAGTAACACTTATAGTATCAAGGGCAGTAAAGATGGACATACAAGGGATAAACGAAGTTATAAGAAGCCAAGAAGCAGATTACAACGAACTAAGACAAATATTCACCAACATCAAGAAAGACTCAGCATCAAGGAAGACTCTAAAATATATCACGGAGAGGAAAACTCAACTCACAGAAGTATTTACTAGAACATCCAAAAACCATTCACTACTACAAGACCAAGATGTGTTGTGTGATCACAAATACATCACCACCAACTACTTTGGGTCTATCAACGCACTGTATACGCAGGCAATTGAATACCTGTTAAAGTGTGAGAAAAGACTACAGGTAGTAAACCAACTATATGAGCCAGAAGATTTACAACCCGAGGAGGAAGAAGGGAGTAGCTCACCCAAACTATTTATTCAACTATTTCGGATTAATCAGATGCAGAAAAAGTTACAATCGGCAACTCAATTAATTACTGAAGGGAAAGCAAGTTGGTACTTAGAATCTGTAATGACTACTTTGCAAAAACAATGGCAAGAAATTGAAGAAACACATGTACTCATTCTAATGGAAGATAGTACGTTAGAACACAGCTATTTTCACGAGAATATGTTTGAGAGAACGCAAACGGAATTCGACCTTGTGATGGGAAAATTATTTGAGATGATAGGTCAAAAATCAACATACAATCATAAAACCTCGGTTAAGTTACCACAAATAATAATTCCAACATTCAGTGGAAGTTATGAGTCATGGAATTCCTTTTATGATTTATTCTTGAAAATAGTCCACGAAGATAAATCGTTGAGTGACACAGAAAAGATGCAGTATTTAAAAACGCATGTACGAGGTGACGCCGCTAAGCTGATCAAGCATTTAACAGTTTGTGACGCAAATTACATAACTGCATGGAATTTGTTGACAAGACGATACAAGAATGAAAGACTAATCATTACTAAGCATATTGATAATATTCTAAGTATGTCGAAAATAAAGAAAAGTAATGCCGCGAACTTAAAAAATCTCCATGACACAATAAACGAAAACCTAGAAGCACTAAAAAATCAAAACATCGACATTTCAAGTTGGGACCCCATTTTGACAAGAATACTAAGTAGAATATGGGACTCAGAAACTGATGAAAAATACGAACATCAACTATTAGAGCCTAACAAAGTACAAGAGTTTTCGGCAATGATGCAATTCTTAGAAAAAAGGTTTAAGTGTCTGGAAACTTCAAGCACTCTGAGAGAAGAAGCGTTTGCTCACAAATCGCGCCATGAGTCTTCAAATTCAACTACAAAACAAGTAGATCAACGTGTATGCTGGTTTTGCCAGAGTCGCGAACACAGCATTTACCAATGTACTGGTTTTAAAACGCTATCAGTACAAGAACGCAATAACATCGTAAACGAAAAACAGAAGTGCAAAAACTGTTTGACTCATGAAACGTCGGTAAAGTGTCACAGTGATAAAAGTTGTGGATACTGTGGAAAAAGAGGTCATCATTCCTATTTACACCATCATAACAATAATGTTACTACAAGAAACGCAAAAACTGAGCCAAACAAGGAAAATGTATCGACCCCGTCTACAAGTAAATCCATGAAAAAAACTGTGTCCAACATGTCTACTATTTATAACAAAACGAATAGACCAAAAACCACACTACTAGCGACGGCCTTAATAAAAGCTCACTCGTCGGACGGGACATCGCATTTACTGAGGGTTCTATGTGATCAAGGTTCAGAGGCATCATTTTGTACAGAAGAGGTTGCCCAACTATTGGCATACCCACGTATTCAGATACATACTGACGTGATCGGGATTGCTGACGAAAAACCTAAAACATCGAAAAACTCTATCAATGTCGTGCTACAGCCAAGATTTCCGAGCGAATATAGGTTACCAGTCACACTTATAATACTACCAAAACTAACTGGCTGTTTACCAGAGAAAAATGTACTAGAACTAAAATCGGATTGTTTACAAAACAAACTATTTGCCGATCCTACATATTACAGAAGAGGACCAATAGATATAATATTGGGGGCTCAAGAATATAGCCATTTACTACTAAACGGATTACACAAGATGCAAGACGGAATCATCGCTCAAAATACCGAATTTGGGTGGATTTTATCCGGCATTTGCGGCGATACAACCAATACTAATACAGTTATCAGTATGATGACACGGACTACAGAAGTTCAGCAACTAAACAAGTTTTGGGAATTAGAAGAAATTCCTGAAAAATACCAAGTAACTAACGAGGATCAGGCTTGTGAAAACTATTACCAAAAAACAACTATAAGAAATCCAGATGGGACATACACAGTGAAACTTCCAATCAAGAATCAAAGCGTAGATTATGGGAATTCGCGCAAAAAAGCTATTGCAAGACTATTACAATTAGAACGGAAGTTCGACAAGGATGGAAACTTACGGAAAAAATACCAAGAGTTTCTCAATGAGTACTTAGAAATGGGCCACATGAGGAAAGTATCGAGTACTGACTATTACCAAGGTAAATACTATATACCACATCAACCAGTCATTAGAGAAGATTCACTAACTACTAAGCTACGAGTAGTATTTGATGCGTCGAGCAAATCAAGTACTAACATAAGTCTAAACGATAATATGTTTACGGGACCAAGACTACAGCAAGAATTAGCAGTAATACTGTTACGTTGGCGTAAACACAAGATAGCATTTATAGCGGACATCGAAAAAATGTACCGATACATAAATATCAACAAAGAAGACTACACCTACCAACGAATAGTATGGAGGAATTCACCGAAACATATGATCGACGAATACGAATTAACTACTGTGACGTATGGAACTGCAGCTGCCCCATACTTAGCGATTAAGACGCTACAACAACTCGCTGCTGATGAAGAAGCGAACTACCCAATAGCCAGCCAAAGAACTCTCCAGGACTTCTACGTGGACGATATTTTGTCAGGAGATACAAATGTTGAGGCAGCAAAAAATTTACAAGAAAACTTAATAAATATGCTACGAAAAGGCGGATTCAGGCTACGCAAATGGTCGTCTAACAGTGCTCAATTGTTGGAAAATATACCTAACGAAAGCAAAGACGACCAAGTGATGAAAATACCGCTAGATGAAACTAGAAAATCCTTAGGGGTATTATGGTCACCATTAGAGGATAGTTTCTGTTTTCAGATCACTATTAATCAAAATGAAAAACCAACAAAACGATTTATTTTATCAGAAATAGCTAAGATATTTGATCCTCTGGGATGGTTAGCACCTGTCGTCATAAATATGAAACTGATGATTCAGGAACTTTGGACAAATGGCACAGAGTGGGATCAGCCCGTAGAGGAAACTATTAAAACAAGGTGGATTGAATTACAAACACAACTTAAGACTATTGAGAAGATTTCCATACCAAGATGGTGTCATTTTTCAAATAAATCGAGGGTCGAGCCGCATGGATTCAGTGACGCTTCTGAAAAAGCGTACGGTGCAGCAATATACTGTCGGATACAAAATAACAACACATTTAACGTAACCCTGTTGCAAGCTAAGTCAAAGGTAGCGCCAAAAAAGCAGAAAACTACATTACCAAAGTTGGAGTTATGTGCAGCTTTATTGTTAACCCAACTGATGGAAAAAGTGATTACTGGAATGGAAATGCAAATCGCGAATATTTACTGTTGGACGGACTCCATGATTACTCTCGGTTGGATCAAGGGTGAAGCTGAGCGATGGAAGACGTTCGTAGCTAATAGGGTATCAGAAATACAAAGAACATTACCAGAAGCAAAATGGAATTATGTAAATACATTACAAAATCCAGCTGACCTAATTACAAGAGGCATTGCACCAAATAAATTACAAAACTTATCACAATGGTGGAATGGACCAGAGTGGTTAAAAAGTGATAACATGCCTAGTACGAAAACTGTACCAGAGATATGTGAGGAGATTAAACGATGTTATCACATAACTATTATACCAAAAAACAAAATCTGGATAAGATTTTCAAGTTTCAAAAGGATGATACGAGTACTATCATATTGCTACAGATTCGTGAATAAACAAGAATACAAAAAACCATTAAGCTGTGAGGAAATTAATTCAACAACTAAAAAACTCCTCCGCTTAGTGCAACAAGAAGTATTTGCTGAGGAGTACAAAACAATTAAAGCCGGACAATCATTGAAGAAAGGAAACAGGTTGTCATGCCTAGATCCATTTATTGATAACGAGGGCTTACTGCGAGTAGGAGGAAGACTTCAAAACTCCAGTCTACCATACGATCAAAAACACCCAACTCTGTTATCTCATGACCATCATGTAACATTAATCATAATTCATGATGCTCATTTAACTACATTACATGGAGGTAATAGTATGACCTTAGCGTATATAAGACAGAAGTATTGGATACTTGGAGGAAAGCGAGCAGTGAAAAGTAGCATTAGAAAATGTGTAAAGTGTACTAGATACAGATCATCTACCGCCACACAAAAAATGGGTTCATTACCAAAACCAAGAGTGACGGAATCGTACCCATTCAGTCACACAGGTGTGGATTATGCTGGACCAATATCAGTGAGAACAATGAAAGGAAGGGGACATAAATCTTACAAAGGCTACATTGCGATATTTGTTTGCCTATCCACGAAAGCGGTACATTTGGAGCTGGTAGGCGACTTATCAGCAGAAACGTTTATAGCAGCACTACGGAGGTTTATGGCACGCAGAGGTCCAGTATCACACATGTACAGTGATAACGCGACGAATTTCGTAGGCACTGCCAATTACTTGTATAAAGAAATGTTAGACATAACCCAGTCTGACGACTTTCAAAACACGTTGACCAATATTGGAATACAATGGCACTTTATTCCTCCATCATCCCCCCACTTCGGAGGGATTTGGGAAGCAGGAGTAAAATCGATGAAACACCATTTGCGTAGAGTGATAGGAGAGCAGACACTAACTTATGAAGAAATGAGCACGTTCTTACACCAAACTGAAGCATGTTTAAACTCAAGACCATTATGTGCACTCAGTGAAGATATAAATGATAACACTGTGTTAACACCAAGTCACTTTCTAATAGGCAGAGAAGCGGTAGGGGTACCAGACCCGCTATCGGAAACTAATACAGATCATATAAACAGATGGAAACAAATCCAAAAAATGAAAAAAGATTTCTGGAAAAGCTGGACTAAAGACTATTTACACCAACTTCAACAAAGGTACAAATGGAAAACTAATCAAGGAAACTTGTCGGTTGGAACTCTAGTAATTATAAAAGATGAAAAAGTTTCGCCTAGCAAATGGCCACTTGCAAAAATAAAGGAAATACATATGGGCAACGACGACCTATCCCGAGTAGTGACACTTCAAAAGTCGTCAGGAACAACTCAAAAACGATCAATTCACACATTAATACCATTGCCAATTGAAACAAATACGTGTAGTAGTAGCAATGAACCGAAACAGTCAATACAAACAAATACCGTTACAATCCTAAGAAAAAACAAAACGAATCAACCCAAACAATGTAATAAAATATCTAAATGGTTCACGTTGCTATTCATCATGTTACAAATATTGGGTTCAGCAAAATCAACTACAACGACATACTCTGTAAAAACAGTACCACCAGGATTTTATGTTGAAAAAATAGGAACGGCAAGCATTGATAGAGGAATGTTTAGGATAGAAATAAATTATGAAAAACAACACCTAGAGCAAGACCTTGTCAAAATAAAAACAATGACGTCACAATTCAGTCAACTATGTACAAATGCTGAACAAATAACAGCTTCCGGATTTTGTAAACAATTACACCATCATTTGTTAGAAGAAACATCAAAATTAGAGCGAACTAAAGAATATTTGACAGAAGTGAACCAGATTAGGAAGAAAAGGGGAATATGGGGAGAGTTACTAACTGCTATCTTCGGAGTGAATGATGAGGCATACCGAGATATAGACACATTAAATTTAAACCAAAAAAAGTTAATTGAAGCTGCCAACCATCAAACCAAATTCATGATATCAACAATCTCACAAGTAAACAAAACTGAAGAAAGAATAAAACAGAAACTTATAGGATTTCAAACTAAATTAAACCAAGTCATAGGTTACATCGAGAGTAACAACCATTGGTTCAGTACAGTCGACCACAACAGTGTAAACATACGTATTATGCAGACTTACCAGTTAGCATATAATTACATGGAAGAAATCATGGATTATTACAACGGACTATTAGAGATATACTTAACCAAGGCGACAGTATATAGTGTTTTAACACCAAAGAACGTCACTGACCTAATATCATCAGCAAACAAAAAATTACCATCTAAACTAAGAATCGTTCAACAACAGTTACTAGACACCAAGATATATGAGAACAAGACTCATTTAAAAGTATACGCCTATTTTCCTATACAAGAGATAACTAAATATACTTTAATGTATGTTACACCAGTCCCAAAGATAAATTCTGACAAGTCAGCCCAAAGTATAGAAGTACATAAAGCTTACATAGGGTTAGATTACAACAACGAAATGTATTTTGACTTGGACTATGAGGAGTTCAAACGTTGTTTAGAATGGACTAACCATTTTATTTGCTTTCCTGGGGCCGTGAAAAACATGCAATTAAAAGAAAATTGCATTGTAAATCAACTATTCAAAAACCAAACACAGACGAAATGTCCTACTAAAACATACTATTTATCCAATAAAATAATATGGAAACAACTTTACATGCCAAACACTTGGTTATTCATTGTACGAGATCGAGTTACGACGTCAATACTTTGTGATGGACAAAGAGAAGAATTCGAGCTTCAAAATGTTGGTGTAATACGAATCGCAGATAACTGCATTATTAAAACAACTAATAATATATTAACTGCCAAAAGAATTGTTTCAGTACCGATAGTAACATCATACTCAAAACAAATAGACTTTCCCATAACAACGCACATGGTGACTAAATCCATGCTAAACATTACCAAAGAGGAAGAAGTCATAGATAACTCAAAGGAGATTTTTCAGAATCTAGTTACTCAAGAAAATGCTTTACAAACCGAATTAGATAGCACTATTTGGAGTCAAATCAGTTCTCACGCATACTTAACTAGTGCGATATCGTGTATAATCATGTTTTTAATCTTTTTGTTTTTAGTTTGCTACGGCCCAGCCATACTGAGATGGATTGGAGTCACATTGCAGCACAAGACCAGAAGAACAAGTCCCGAGCCAGAAAACCAACCAGCAAGAGAACCAAACTCGCTTGCTGCCAACAAGACAACTACCAAACCGACAACAGGCCAACCAACTATCACAACGGAACCTGTGTACAGTTTACCACGTCAACACGAAACTATCGAATTATACCAACTGGAGCCTAGGTCCTGAGAGGCGCCAGAATGTTCAACCGTGAACATACTATAGTTGCACGCGCCAACAATAGCATCACAGCGTCAGCGACACACATACGGTCCACGCGCCGGCAACACCAGCACACCGTCAGCACTAAGATGTGGCCTACTGAGATCTTCGCTTCATCGGCTCGATACACACACGACACACATGTAAATAGCCATCAATGTGTATTTACCACAAAAATTGTATATAATTAAGTTCATTATTGTAATAAAGTTAGTCATCAAGCTGGAGTCGAGTGTGATTTATCTCCTTACTTCCTCTTACTGTGGCCAAGACACCTTTAGCCATCATCGGTCCTATGAGTCTGTGGGATCGGCAGTAAGAAAACCATTTCCTGTGTACATTGCACGACGTACACAAAACCCTCTTCCTACCCAAACTCCGTCTGTCACCGTAGGTCTCCTTGTGACAGACTTCCCTCTCGTATAACCAACGTAACCTACGTTTGGTGTGGTTTGTATGGTAGGCTAGGGCTAGGATAACTGGGGTGCTAGGTAGTTACTGTAGGGCTAGGTTTGGCGTCAGTTGGGCTTTAGGTACTGATCCAGGTTCAATTATCTCAAACGTAGTCACATCGTACACACTTGGAACACCGGCCGTACTAAGCTGTAAGTCCCGGTGTGTACACTAGTAATAACTAAAATCATCGATACAACTCTCTAAATTAATTTAACTAGTGATCGGCCATTGGTCGAAATTCGACTGTACTTCATTTGAATAGAAATACATAATTAAATGAAAAATAATAACAATAAATTAAAAATAATAATGTTGTTATATTTGAGATTCAGTAACACTATCGACAAATAATATTAAAGACAAATATTCTCGATATAATCATAGATTTTAAAAATGAAATCTATACTTTTATAATATTATAAAGCTGAAGAGTTTGTTTGTTTGCTTGTTTGTTTGATTGAACGCGCTAATCTCAGGAACTACTGGTTCAAATTGAAAAATTCTTTTTGTGTTGAATAGTCTATTTATCGAGGGAGGCTATAGGCTATATAACATTACACTACGACTAAGAGGAGCCGAGCAGTAATGAAAAATGTTGCAAAAACGGGGAAAATTTATTCCTTTTGAGAGTTTCCGTTGCGTGCGCTGCGTAAACGGTTAAAGTAACGCAAAAGTTATGTATGACGGAATTGTTCCTTTAAAAAAGTTATAAAAAAAAGTCCGCGAGAGCATATGTCTATCTTTTAAGGTTGACTCACTATAACTCAAAAGGAGCGAGCAGCAACGAAAAATGGACGAAAACTAGCAGGCAAATCGATGCGAGGGGAAGGGTCAGGGGAACAAAAATTTGACGCGGATGAAGTCGCGGGCAGAAGCTAGTATGTCTATAAAATTAATTTATTACCTATGGTTATACTTGACACTTGACATTCAGTAAGATTATGAACACAAAATATTAAAGACAGATATTCTCTATGCATGTGTGTATTAAACATACGGTAATGAATAGTAGTGTGTGTAACGTGTTATTTATTGAAAATAATGTATTTTTACGCATAATTAAAAAAAAATAGTAGCATTCGTCACTTCTTCTCTGTATAAACTATAAGTGTACGCCCAATTTTCGTAAAAAGGGATCCAAAGTTTTCGCTTCACGTATTAGTATATTATAGATTCCTTTGAATGACTATTTTATGAAAAAGTCATTCAGTCTTGTATTCGGCGTACTTGTTCTTCTTCCATTGGTAACGCAGAATGAAGGCATTATTTCACTTGTGGTATTGAAACTAACAAACATAAATAAAATAATAGCGGAAACAGTGATATTTCGACGTGGTTATATGTAGTTAGCAACACCTAAACTGTGGTATGGAACTGTTGTTAAAAACTAACTGGCAGGGTAACAACAGTTCTCCATTTTCATTAAAATAAACCATCACAGATCATTTAAATGTATTTAAAATTATTTTTTTGATATTGTTTCATTATTTCCACAATATTCATTTTTACAATAAATATTAGGAACTAGTTAGGCTATATATCATAGACTACACATAGAATGCCATTAAAATAACGTCACCACGAACAATACAAATAGGTATTTTTATTAGGTATAGGCTGCCGTCGACTCGTGTGAGCAAGAGCTCACACGAGTCGACGGCATTATTTAGAGGTTTTACTCCGGAAAGTTGATGTGTATACATAATTAATATGAGTCTTCTTAGACTCATATTAATTATGTATACACATCAACTTTCCGGAGTAAAACCTCTAAATAATTGTGCAAAATACGTTGGGAAAAGTAACTATAATCTTATACTATTAATATATGTAGAAATAAATAAATACATTTTATTTTAATCTACATGATGTAGAACGTTTAATACATATAAAAAGCATTGAAATGTCGAGAGCATAATAATACAAAATCTTTTTATTCTTCTTCCGTTTATCTAATATATATATTAATACGTGAAGTGAAAACTTTGGATCCCTTTTTACGAAAATTGGGCGGACGGAGGAGTATGAAATTTCGCACACTTATAGTTTATACAGAGAAGAAGTGACGAATGCTAATATTTTTTTTAATTATTGGTTAAAATACATTATTTTCAATAAATAACACGTTACACACACTACTGTTCATTACCGTGTATCTAATACACACATGCATAGATATTCTTTTGTTTATGGTCCAAATCTGTCTTTATTATTTTGTGCAGTGTTACCAACACCCAGAAATATTTACCCCTAACGCTTAAGTTAAAACGCCTAAAATTGCCACAATTACTAAAAAAATCCGCTAAAAATTATAATGAAAATAACCAACGAATATTCAGTAATCATAGACCGGCACACAGTAGTAATATTTGTCTATATTTATTACGCGACATTTGTTAATCATTCACTCTGCATTCTTAGTACCTATCGAGGAACCGTACTAGAAGTCGCTAATACTTTTATTGTAATCAAAAACACAATGAGAAATGTAAGATGGCAAAAAATCCATAAGAATACCCCTAAAATTGGGAAAACCCCTAATTTGGTAAGCCTGATTTTGTGTCTATAGTCTTACTGAATGTCAAGTATAACCATAGGTAATAAATTAATTTTATAGATATATATAACCTATTTAATTTTTAAAATCTATGATTATATTGAAAATATTTTTGTCTTTAATATTATTTGTATTAGCGACGATTGGAATATATATAAAAATAATAGGGAAAATTCTATAAAAACAGAGCTTTATGTGATAATTCATTCCATGTCCAGCAGTTAAGAAGTATTAAGAAAATAAAGAAGAGAGTCCTGAAGAAGTATTCTTTACTCATTACACCTACGTCCTGGTCCTGGCCATCACCATCCCCCCAGCGAACCCTCTCCACAGTAGTACAGAGTCAACAATTTGTCTATAGTGTTACTGAATGTCAAATATAACCATATTATTTTTTTATATTTATTAGTATATTTTTTTTTTTCATTTAATAATGTATTTGTATTGAAATGAAGTACGGTCGAATTTCGACCAATGGGCGATCACTAGTACCTATAAAAGAGAACATACATCCAGACTCCAAGCGATGAACTAAGTTTTATTTAAGATACGAATGAAAAAGGTTTTACATATTATTAATTAAATGCAATTTTATCTAATACTAGCTTCTGCCCGCGACTTCGTCCGCGTCAAATTTTTGCTCCCCTGACCCTTCCCGTCGCATCGATTTGCCTGCTAGTTTTCGTCCATTTTTCGTTGCTGATCGCTCCTTTTGAGTTATAGTGAGTCAACCTTAAAATATAGACACATGCTCTCGCGGACTTTTTTTTAGAACATTTTAAAAGGAACAATTCCGTCATACATGATTTTTGCGTTACTTTAACCGTTTACGCAGCGCATGCAACGGAAACTCTCAAAAGGAATAATTTTTCCCCGTTTTTGCAACATTTTTCATTACTGCTCCGCTGCTCTTAGTTGTAGCGTGATGTTATATAGCCTATAGCCTCCCTCGATAAATAGGCTACCCAACACAAAAAGAATTTTTCAATTCGGACCAGTAGTTCCTGAGATTAGCGCGTTCAATCTAACAAACAAACAAACAAACAAACAAACTCTTCAGCTTTATAATATTAAAGTATAGATAGTATAGATTACAAATGCTCTGTTGGTGTGGTATATTTACAAACAATGCAATGCAAAACATAAGTTTATAATATAAGTAAGTAGACAACAGCATTACAAGATACCTATATTATAATATTATGCAATTACTATTATACTGAAGTTTATAATGACAATGCTTTAACACTTTTAATGACCGCAAGCATATCTGATTGGCAGATTATTAAGTAAAATAAATATCTAAGAAATTGTCAAACATCGGTCAACTGCTGTTTTTGGTTGACTGAATAGCAATTATTCAGGGTGATTGGAAGATGGGTGCAAAGCTTTAAGGTGAAGATAGTATAGACAATTTAGAACCATTTAAGCCATGGTTGTCTTAGACGAAGTCTTACCAAATTTTTTTAACCAAATTTTTAAGTTTTTTTTCGGAAATTCTCAAAATTTAATGTAAACTGCATAATTATGGCCAAATTGAATGATAAATGAATTATTTTTTTATTTATTTAATTAAAGTCATGTGTAAGCAACCAAGCAAAACATATTTTAGGCTTCTGTGTCATTAGACATTTTTTTTACAGATATTTAAAGCTCAGAAAAAATAAAAAAATTGTACAATACGTCTTTTAAAACTTATTTAAAAAAAAAAACGGAGGGTGTTTTTTTTGTTCAAACCTTTTTGAAGACATGCTTGATAATCGCTCTTTCTTTTAAGGTATCATTTATGCGGATATCTTACAAATTATTGAAACTAGGACCTACAAACCAATTCGAGGGAGAAATTTTAAATTTTAGGCAGTCTAACAAAACACAAAATGTTTGCTTAAAAGAATACTTTATGTGCTCGAAATGATAACATTGTTCAATTCTAAGAATTTTTGGCACATGCAGGAACCAATTGAGGGGAACCCATTGAGGGGATTCTCTAAACAATAGCCACCGAACGCGGTGCGACGGCATTTCCAGGTAGAACGCCCAATGAATAGCAAAAAGCGATAAGAGTTGGTTTTTACAGCAAAATGGTCTTAGTTACTGAGGCAACAAAGTCATTTTTCTTTAGTCAGGGTCAGTCGGTCTGTGATGAAGCCGTTACATCTTTTACTTATTAGTCAAACTACTGCCCTTGTGAGTGGACGTTGTCGTGTTGATTCACAATTTACCGTGTTCAGTTGTAGCCCTTTGCGTTCTTGCACGTGTTGTTTGCGTTAGTTTTGAACTTTTTTGTTTCACCGTGTCCAGTCGTAGCCTCGCGCTCCTGCATGTGTTGATTTTTGACTTAATTGTGTTGAGTTGACATTTAGTGCGCTCCTACGCCGTTTTTCTTAGTTGTTAAGTGACTATGGCTACTTTTTCCAATCAAGAATATGCGGATATCGTATTTATGTACGGTAGAGCAGACGGCAATGGATCTTTGGCGCGACGGATGTATCAAGAGCGCTATCCGAATCGCAGGATACCGAATGTCCGAGTGTTTTACAACACGTTTCATCGTTTTGCCCAAGATGGGTTTCACCGCGTGGAACCTGGAGTCAACCCGGGCAGACACGAAACTGCCGTCGACGAAGACATTTTAGCAGCATTTCAAGCGGATCCTACTACCAGTACTAGAGCAGTAGCTCGAAATTTAAACATTTCTCAATGGAAGGTGTGGCATACAATGCACCAAAATGATAAGTATTCGTTCCATGGCAGGAGTGTGCAAGGTCTAGTAGAGCAAGATCCTCAAAGAAGAATTCAGTTCTGCCGTTTCCTCCTCAACAGAGACATCGAAGATGCGTGGTTTCTGAAATCAATTTTGTGGACGGATGAAAGTAAATTTTCAAGGGAAGGTATTACAAACTTTCACAACATCCATGAATGGGCCGACGCAGACAACAATCCACATTTTAAGAAGCAGGTGTCATTTCAGATGAAATTCTCTGTGAATGTATGGCCTGGAATAATTGGCAGAACATTGATTGGGCCCCACTTTTTGCCTGATCCATTGAATGGCGAAAATTATTTGCAATTTCTGCAAATTGATTTACCACTGCTGGTAGAGGAATCAGGTGTCCCGATCTTCGAAAGAGACCGAACAGACATCTTTCAGCAAGACGGCTGTCCAGCGCATTGGACTTTAAATGTAAGGGAACACCTCAACAATTGCTTTCCTGATAGCTGGATCGGCAGGGATGGACCAATCCCTTGGCCCGCTCGCTCCCCAGATCTGACCCCATTGGACTTTTTCGTGTGGGGCCGGGCCAAGGAACTGGTGTATAACAACATAGAAATAAACACTAGAGAAGAATTGATACAAAGAATAAATTCAGCGTTTGAGACAATGAAGCAGGAGATGGTGTTGAAAATAACGACTACAGAAGTTAGAAGACGGGGCCGTGCTTGTATTAGGAATCACGGCCGTCATTTTGAACATGAAAAATAAATAATTTTAATTCAAATGTTGTTTTAATTAGTCTGCCTAAAATAAAAAATGTCTCCCTCAAATTGGTTTGTAGGCCCTAATTTCAATAATTTGCAAGATATCCGCATAAATGATACCTCAAAAGAAAGAGCGATTATTAAGCATGTCTTCAAAAAGGTTTGAACAAAAAAGCACCCTCCGTTTTTTTTTTAATAAGGTTTAAAAGACGTATTGTACAATTTTTTTATTTTTTCTGAGCTTTAAATGTCTGTAAAAAAAATGTCTAATGACACAGAAGCCTAAAACATGTTTTGCTTGATTGCTTACACATTACTTTAATTAAATAAATAAAAAAATAATTCATTTATCATTCAATTTGGCCATAATTATGCAGTTAGCATCGTTGATTTTGGTTCCAAGAAACCGGGCGTGAGAGAGATTCCTTACAAGGTATAACTGGAGTAAATAAAAACCTTAGACACACCAATTAAAATATTGATAGGTAAACACTAAAATGATCGTTTTATATTTCGTTAGTTGACGTCTACACTATCCTCCTATTTGTATTAACGGTGTAACTGGAAAATATTGTGTAAAGAAAACAATTATTTAAAGATTATATTAGATTTTCTCTTCTCCATCATCTCCATTGGAAACACTCAATTGGAATGTAGAGACGCCAACACATCAAGCTACTACAATCTGTCAGATTTCTTTGATAGATTTTCGACTTTATTTCTAGAGCATTAGGTTCAAGGTTCATTGGAAAAATTGACAGTTTCGGGTAGCTTGACCTGGTGGCGTCTGTACCTAGCTTGTGATGTTCATATGGGCCTATGCAGGTTTATGTGACATAAAATATATTTAATTTGCATACAATTTCACACACACTACACATCTGTAGCCGGATGATAGTGTATATTATTGACTTTGACGATTTCGTCGCACACAGTAAAGATGACTGCTTTACAACCCTTGTTATGATGGGTTGCACAGAACCAGCGAGCCTTCACGCCTATGGTACGATGGTGGTAGAAAGAGAACCCATGTAGTATGAGGAGCCGGGCCCCCCTTTTAGATCTCGCGTACACTGCATCTGAAAGAAATACGTAATGTTACATTTAAAACTACAAGGATATAACATAACATCCAGCTTTGTTTCCCCGAAGGGTTGGGCAGAAGTGTACCTATAGTACACCTACATTTCGCCTGTTATGTATAAGTCCCATATAATAGGAGATGAAATGAAAAATTACAATAAATCAAGTATCAAATTCCGCTGCAATATTGCGCTATAGGTGCCTTCATGTGGTTATAGAATCTCAAAGTGTCAAGGCGATCTTGACTCTGAAATAAAGTCGTTTGAAATAAAAAAATGTATTGTCATCATAACGGAGTAGTGTAGACCTAAGGGAATAAAGATATCCAGCAAAAGCTTAACTAACAAGTGTTTCTAGTAAAACATATGAGAATTTACACTTAGAGCACTGATTTCAACTGCACTTGTGCGAATGGCAGCTAAGATATTCCGCTTATGGCACCAGAACTGTGTGTTGAAAATATAATGATAAATGCAATAATGCCACGGTACTAGTAACTTTATTTTATCAAAACATTTTTACACTGTTTTTCTTTTACAATATCATGACAATGGACACTATTCACTTTAACGATATCATTTCCTTTGGTCAGTATAACAGCTTTGCATCTTTTATTGTGATGCGTGGTGCAGTACCAACGAGTTTTTTCCCCCGAGGCATAATGGCGGCTGAATCTGTACCCCTGGAGCATTATTAGCGGGGCACCCTTCGCTGATTTTGTAAATACAGCTGGAACAAAACATTTTTTTTTTCATTTTATTGGTACAGGTATATAAAACTCATTGGGTACCAATTAATTCATCTAGGTTCATCGCTGTTAATGAAAAAAGTGCTCATTTTTTTCGTAAGTTTGAACAGTTTGAACCTACATTATATTTCATTGTTAGTCATTCTAAATATTTTTTGAGGAACTTAAACTTCTAAGAGCATTTTCGCACTGCATCTGTACAAAAGTCAAGGTCATGCCATGGCTTCGATTTTCTGTTTAATCGCTTGCTCTTCTTTTTGTTTCTTTTCTATTAAACTTTGGACAAGCAGGCTCTCAGTCTGTTACTGCTAGTCTTATTTATGAGGATATACAAATAGATACAATCAGTTTGGTAAGAGTTTTAATTTCATTGTAAGGAATGGAAGGAAACAGAATAAAAAACCACAATTTATTTATACTCTGTACCTAAACATACATTTGTAACTAATGTATTAAGATTATTCTTACCAGTACCAAGTAAAGTAAAAAAAATAAGAAAATAGAAAAATATTTAAAAATCACAAAAGAAAAGTGTTCACAGTTTCTCAACATAATCAGCTTCAATGTTCCATTGCTGGGACATTGGCCTCCTCTCTTCGAGAAAGAGTGGGCCATCACCACGGCCAGTGCGGGCTGGTATACAAGTAGAGTATCTCTAGCAACGATTGAAATGATTATTTTGGAGATGATTGTGTTCATTATTGACTTTGATGATCGTATTTTTAACTGTTAATATTGTAGCTTTACACCCGTTCCTTTGGCTGCAAATCCAACGAGTTTTGATCCCCTTAACCGTATGCCGTGTGAATGTATTCCCATATAAATAAATTCTAGGGGCACCTGTTTTAGATGTTGCGAAGACCGCATTAGCTGAAAAATAATTTAATATGTTTAATATACTCCTCCTGCTTCTGAAGATTTGCCAGTTAGAGCACCTTTGAAGAACTCTGAACAGCAACCGCACTGAATCTCAGTTTTCTTTGAGAAATATTGATTAACTCACATAATACTGTTTGGTATCTACAGAAGATTCTAAATTAAGGGAGAAAACTATAAACAAAATAAAACTCATTTATTTCACACTTAATTTACTCATTTATTTCTCACTTAATTTACTCATTTATTTCACACTTAATTTAATCATTAATTTTAATGCATGTACACTACACATCTATATCTGTCTAACCTTTTCCCAAGTATGTTGGTGTCGGCTTTCAGTCTAATCGGGTGCAACTGAAAACCAGTTTATTACATGAAGTGACTACCTATCTAGTCTACCTATCTCCGCATCCCAGTTACTGGGTATTACTATACTCCTTCGTAAAACTGGTTGTCAGATCTTCGGGCTTCTGATTACCCGTAACGACTGTTAAAGATCCACGAATGACAACCGAGATCAACGGCTTAACGTGTTTGCAGAGGCACGGAGGGTCTCGGTATGTAAAGGTGGTCCTCCATCCACGGACAAACCGCGGTAAGCGTAGCTTAACTTGATCGATCGATTCATGCGGTTGTTATTACATAGCCACAAGCCGCTCTATGCACACTACACATATCGAAGAATATCTTGACAAGTGATTCACCCCTGCTTCGCACAATTATGATGGCGGACAAAATGACTCAGATTTGACAGGATAATAATCTAAGATCAAGAACACCGCTTTGTCTGACGATGGTCGCTATACAATAATTTTTCAAATTCATTCATACTTAGGTTCATGGTTATGATCATTATTGACTTTGATGATCGTGTTTTCAACCGTGAATTTTACTGCACGGCACGGGTTCCTGTTTTTATAATTTGTGCAATGCCAACGAGTTTTAATCACTGAGTCCAAATGGCGGGTGAATGTATATCCGTACAAAATTATTAACCGCGCCCCTCTCTTTGATGTCGTGAAGACCACATTAGCTGTAACAATAAATTAGAATTATTATAGATACTGCTTCTCATCATATTTCTGAAGGCCAATTCTAGGTTTATAGAATCTTTATTTTCTCATAAGAACATGATACAGTTCACTTAAATGAGATTTAACATTTGAAATTAATATCGTCGTCTAATGACGAATCATGTAGGTGTAGAATAAGTAGGTAAAACTATAACAACGAACGAGATCAACAGCAAACATAGCAATAATATAGGTACTTAAATATAAAAAGTTAATACAGCTGGCCAATTTGACACCAAGGTACCCTCATTCTCGTAATTAAAACGTTCAAAATCTAGTCGCAATTTCATCTCGGCGACAATCAAATGTCAAACATGTAGAGAAACTCGAGGTATTTTTGACAGATTGATACTGGTCTCAAACTACATATTTCTCACATACTACTATTTCACATGTGTTCATAGAGTTTCTTATCCGTTCTTGTCCATAGGTACAACTACGCTTTGGAATGGGCTTTAGCTTCATCTTATTGACTGATCAACTCCTTGATAATTCACAAGTTATAATTCACAATTGGTTTAATCGAAATAAACACCTGGGTTAGAGTTTGAATTTACTCATTTATTTATGACACATCAAAATATATTTGGACAACCGAATTGCCCCTACTTCTTAAAAATGCAATGACAATATGAGAAAACAGATACATATCAGACAGAGTAGCTTGCGAAATTGTGTTTTTTTTCACGTTTATTGCAATTTTTAGGTAAGTGTCTGAATATTTCATGAAAAAGTCATTCAACGGAATGAAATTAATTAATTATGGTTCCGTGTGTTGCTAGACGTAAATGTTCGCACCACCCCATTTCTTCCGGTGGTTGTCGTGAAGGCGACTAAGGGGACTTACTAGATAATGGGCAGCAGCGGTCTCCATGCATCTTACTGCTATACTGCAATCGCAAACCTGCCTGCTAAGCATGGCAATTATAGCAAACCCTCCCCTTTGGGGGTGGCTTATGTGCAGTAGACGTCTTTCGGCTGAAATGATGTTGATGATAGTGGACCATATTTGTTACGGTCCCGAAACTTGAACACACAATCAGACACTGACCTCCAAATTGCAAATAACGAAACAAAATTTTATATAAGTGGTTATCTTAGCGCATCTTACGCAAACTAGAAATCAATTGCTAAGCAAAATTTATAAATTAATGAAAAAAAAATCTTATATATGAACGCCTGTTAGCGCTAAAAGGTTGCGTTGCAATTTATCAGCTGCTGTCAAAATTAAACACCGGTGAACTGTTTAAAACTTGCTAAGAGGCAAGATGGCGGATTTTATTTTAATTAACACCTGTATCACAATTCAATATGATAAAACAAAAAAACAAAAAAAAAAAATTCTCTTACAAAACGTATTTTTTTAATGTTGAGTTTTATCTGTCCAAGACACGATAGATACAAAATCTATTCGATAACTTTTTTCTTAAAATTCTGTTTTTTATTCGAGTACTTTGATTACAAATTTTTGTAGAACGCATAATTTAACTTATTTTTTCTAATCACGTGCTAGCTGCTAGCGTTTGGTTGTGAGCTTACTAATCGCTTAGCTAAACTGTGGTTAATCAGTGATTAGCGAGATTTTTATAAAAAAAACCCCTGCAAAATCTTCCGTGCTATTTCACGTTGGATGTTTATGTTGTCTATCTGACTTGCACAAACTAGTCACTGGGTATTATCCAGATTCTTCTTCTTAAGTCTGTTTGTCATGCTTTTGGTCTTCTGTCTACCCTACACGTCTTGCATCTCGGGATTCGTCTCAGTGTGACTAGATAAACTTATAACTACGCTATAGCACGAGCACGGTAAAAAATTCTAACAGTATTCTATCTTCATACAAACGCTCGGAACGCAAGTCATACCTATGCGCCTCGAGTCTGGTACACTCCTAGTACATACACAGTCGCGTACGCACCGCTTTGACAAACGGACGGCGCGCGGCGGGCGGTGTGATTGTTGATTTTGTTGTAAGTAGTTAGCGTGCGATATATGAATATTTGATAATAA
This sequence comes from Aporophyla lueneburgensis, assembly GCA_932294355.1. NCBI lineage: Eukaryota > Metazoa > Arthropoda > Insecta > Lepidoptera > Noctuidae > Aporophyla > Aporophyla lueneburgensis. The sequence continues at coordinate 7,030,132 of OW028742.1, forward strand.
TAAGTGCAAGATAATTACTATGGTAGTATTTTTTTAAATTACTTGGAAACTCCGAAAGGAAAAGCCTTTCCTTTCGGAGTCCGATAACCGATACACGATCTAGATAGCAGGTTTTGAATCGGACTAGCAAAGATCGCATCGTAATTAAAAATTAATAAAAGTTGACATAATTTACACTTTCCACCCTTGTCACTTTTAGTAAAAAACGGTCCAAATATTTGATTTTTTTTAATAAAAAAATAATATTTACAATCTAAGAAACTCAAGTAGGTAGATGAAGTTAAAATACTTTATGCGGGCAGCCCTACCGTGTCTGCCGCGTGTTTACGTACCGCGCGTGCTGTAGGTAATTAGTTCGAGGATAGGGCTGAGTCAAAATATTGCTACATATTTTTACCGTGGCATGACGGTAGTATGGTTATGCACATTATGAGTTTTAACGATATCGTCTTCGACAGTAAATATCTTGGCTTTGCATCCACGTCTGTAGTGCGTTGCGCAGTACCATCGTGTTTTGTCCCGCGTATCTCGATGACGGTAGAACATGTATCCACCTATCATCAAAACTCGAGCACCTCTTCTTGTCTCACAGAATATTCCTGCAAAAAACAAACGTGTTGTTACAAGTTTTTTTTAAGTAAAATGGCGAATTCGTAAAAGGCCCCCGCACAGGCGCGACGGGACTCTCATAGAAGACCATTCATGAAAACTTTAAGGATTTTTTGTCTACAGGAGTCACGTCACGCCTTTATGTTGCGCTTGCCTGAAGAAGCCTTTAGGCTGTAGATAAAAACAAGAGTTTTGTTAATATAATCCTAAACGTAGTGAATAAATAAATGTTTTTAAAATCCTTCACATGTTTATTTTGTTAAACTTAATTTACATTATACATCCAGAACTATATAATAACACTGGTCGGCATCAAAATGGGTATGTGGTAATACATATGGATAAGTTAAATCCAAATATGTAGTTAGAACTCACCTAGCACGTCTAATTTCGACGCAATTGCATTTTTTGTTTGCACTAGAATTGTTTTCTAATAGTTGCAAGTGCGGGTATTTGTGAACGTTGCCGTTGGTACATGTATTTAGTTGTGTTATGTGTCGTCTCTATGTTAGAAAGAAACAACAAGCTATTGTTTACTGCTCTAACTAACTGACGTGCGAACGCAGTGAGTGTTTTTTTTTACAAATGAGCGACGTACGTGTGCAAAGTTGAAAAAAAAAAAACAATATATTTTCGTTTGAGAACTTTTGGTAAGATGCTTTCAATATTTCACTTTTGTGGATCAAATAAACCACTGTATCCTACTTATTACTGAATATAAAACATTTTAAAATATTTTATTTCCATTGATTTAGGTTAGAAAAATGCCACGTGCATGCAAAAATTCGCCAATTAATTTTTGTTACATTTGTAGTAATTTTGTCTTACATCGGCGAAAACTAACACCTTTAATAAAAAAAGGCTTATAATTGTTATTTTGATCTGAAATTAGATAACAGAGAGAAAAGCTGGTTGCCAAAGATATTAGATAGACTGGATAGACTGCTTTTGGCATATCATCAACTTGGATGCAATATGTCTTTAAAAAATCACTTCTTGCATTCACATTTAGATTTTGTCCCAGAAAATCTTCGCGCCGTGTCTGATGGACATGGTGAAAGATTCCACCAAGACATTGCACATATGGAAAAAAGATACAGCGGCAAGTGGACCCCAGCAATGCTAGTTGATTTTTACTGGGAAATAAATCGAGAAACAGCGGTTCAATTTTACAGGATGTAAGGGTAAACACCGTTGGAGTCGATTGCGGACTCCCGGCCACCGTAGGCGTGAGCTTGCGGGTGGCGAGCAATGGGTAGCTCGCCGCCCGGTAAGGACCAGGCTCGGGTCAACGGCACGCAGTGTTCCACGCGCGCCTCAAAGAGATGTCAGCAGCAGTGTAGGGGTCTACTAGGACCGATGCCTGCCGGGGTCGCGTGATTGTTCGAAAGAGATACCGTGACCCTGGCACATGGGCAACTGATGGAACACGGGTGGGTTTTAGTCAGTAAAAGTCTGACACGCCCTCCCGCTCCGCCCAGAGCGGGAGAAGTCATTTGATGGTTTCCCATCCTGAAAAAAAAAAGGGTAAACACCGTTGTCACTTAACCCATGGGTAATTTGACTTAAATATAAAATAACAGAGCGAATAAAAAAAATTTAAAAATATATTTTCCTAAAAAGGTTTAGAACGGATTTTATCCCACACTGCCCGAAAATTCATGGATATGCGCATGAGTGACGTAATCACCACAACGATCACCGGCCGTCCTGCCACCCAAACAACACAAATACACATTACCTGTGATGTAACTTTCCCATCCTACTTTTCCTGGCTTAGGACAAATACCTACCTTAGGTTTTGCGTGACGAGTCTAAATGTTTCGAAATGGCTTTGAATTCTAAATGATTTGAAAACATTTTTTTTTTAATAAACCAAAACATTGGGTAGGTACTTTTGGCGTATTTAAAAAGTTAATCACAATTTTATGTGTACAGTTCAATTGAAAACTAAATTAAATTTACACTGATTGAATAAAATATCCAACACTTACCGACGTACATTAACCTCAACACGTGTTCAAAATGGGTTGCGTCACACGTTACGGAAAAACGATGTTAAACATTATTTTCCTGTATTCGGTTTTCATTTACCTGGCTCCAGTAATGTTCATTATGAACATTGTAAATCCCCGCCCTCGTAAACATTGCTTCGTCCGCAAACAAAATGGAAATGTTATTGAGGTTATTGATAAGCCACTGCGAAATTACGATCCGTGGTATGCGATCGTTATCATTTAGTTCATGGACCGGCTGAAATGATATGGATGTTGACGATCGATGAGAAGAATTGTCCATAGTGACCAGTGGGAAACATTGAAAATTGCTCCGCCGGCACAGTGAACTGGCCGTAGGTCTTTGTGTCGCCGCCGACATCGTTTCACGGTTTGGCACAGGTTGTCCAGGGAACAATTCTGCGTACATCCTACGCGTCCCGTTCAGATTATTACCCGCAATGGCGTAAAGCCGAACGATTTCGGTTCACTGTTCATTTGTGTAAGACATTGTAACACACTCAATTCACGCGCGAGAAATGACCGACGCTACGACGCGGCGTTACGTGCGGGTAGCGAGATTGACAGCTGACTGACTGGGGTCGGCGACCCGTGAGTCGGCGTCGTGCAACGCACCGTGGTTCCCGAAATTTATTGCCCTCGCGCATAGGGTGAAATGTTCTTGTGGAAAAATGCAGATTTTCTTTAAAAAAAAAAGTTGTTCTTTTCTCATTGATTTTACGTTCTATTAACGACCCCAAATCACTGGTTTCAAGGATAACGGTGTTTACACTAACATGCTGTATAAAAGAAAGCGATCTACCAAATAGTTACCATATTTTATATTTTTTAATTATTTTTTAATTCATATTTTATTTTAATTTGTGTTGTAAAAGTCATCAATCAGTGTAATTTTTTTCTTTATAAAATAAATACATATTTAATATATATCAATACCGATATTTTATTGAAATGCAAATATCCGATAAACTAGACGTGATAGCGGAAATCTGTAAAGATATTTGGACTCAACACTCGAAAGCCAATAGAAATCACATACGCGTTATTTTTATAGATATGACGGTGTCAGCGATAGCTCAGCGATAGCGTCGTCATCATCTCGATTCGGTGGTACAGAATAATCCAATAAGGGTTTTCAATAAAACACGTGATACAGCAAATCAGTTACTATTTGACTTTCAGAATAATTAATACTAATAATATTCTCGCAGTATTCTCTTAGCTTGCGCAAACCGACAGTTCCGCGTAGGAGAAGTGGATGTTGCCCTCACAAGACTGACTCCTGACTCCAGTAATACCTCCAAACATTCACCACTAGACATCAATGAATTTAAAACACAATTAACTTTGATTTTATGATACACAGAACACAAATAATCTACGATTTTAGTGACATTGAGCAGTTTTTACAGGTGGATGGTTATGCGCATTATTTCCATAGGCGATTGTATCATTGTCAATAGTGAAGACGACGGCCTATTCATGTGGGTCGACCATCTAGTTCTACCGCACTTTGTGGAGAGCTTTCTGAGCCTGTAGCCGGACTTTTGAAGAATACGACCCCCTCGGTGGGACGTTGTGAACGTTATTCCTGAAAACGACGCAATATTAGCAAACTCAAATTCAAGAGTCTCACATTTCGCGACTCAATTTCAGCAACGTAAATTGCGCTGGGTAACGCATTTGATCTCAACTCAAAGTGTTATTAAAGTTAGTACTAGCATTAGTGCTTGCGCTCCTATTTGGTACACTAATATTCGCCCCACGCGAGCTCCAAATAGGGGCGGGTACGTACCTGAAGTTTGACGGTATTTATCTGAGGCAAATAATGGTAAAATGAATTGTAATAACTAACATGAAAATCACAAAGAAAAAGTTTGCACACAACGAGGTTTTTTATTAACAAAACATTATCAAATACTTTATAAGTAACACAAGTAAAATTGTAAGATATCTAAAAAAATATAAATGAAATTATTTTATTCTGCAAATAACCTAACGGAATCAATTTTACAGATATAAAAAACTAGATGGAGTCGACATTTCCCATCTGACTAACCCTGAGAAGAAATTGTGATACAAACTCAGGAGTCAAAATCTCTCGTTTCTCTTTTGAAGTCCAGACACAATCTTGGTCAGATCATGTGACGACTATGTAGATTAGTGATCAAAACTCACAAAAAAAAAAGACGGAACACACACATACGTAAGAGCGAAAAGCCTCGTATTAGAGTGGTCATGTCCAATAAGTGCAAGCATTTGTTTGTAACCGTGTAACTTAAGTTAATCGCTTGCTCTCAAAGACTCGACAAACAATAACAAATAAAATACATTGAGTGGGCCGCATAAAGAACACAAACTGTCGGACCCTCATAAAAAGTAATTGAAATAGAAAAATAATTGAAAAGAGAAATGACCCACATAGTCCGCACATTAACTCAATCGTCCATAATTACAGGCGCATGGCAATGCGAATTTTTCGCATAGATGATCTTATCGTCGGCTGAGGTGAACACGAAAGCCTTGCATCCTTTGTTCATGTGGGTCGAGCACTGCCATCTGGTTTTACCATGCTTCGTGTAGTGCGTTCTTAATCTGTGGCGCAACAATCGAAGAATACGACCGCCTCGGGAGGACCTTGTGAACGTTGGCCCTGAAAATAACGCAAAGTTAGCAGTTCTAAAATTCAAGGGTCTTACGTTTCTCAATTTAGTTTCAGCGACGTGAATTGGGCTAGGTTTCGCTCATCGAACCTGAACCTAACCTGATTGATAAACGTGCCGTAAAGGTGAATTCAATGAGTAGGAAGTCGTTTTTTATCTGACAGGTTTATTTATTTTCAAGAAGAACACAGCCACAAACATGAATTATAATATATTGAATAAATCACCCAATGGAAACATTTTTCTCTTTTACACATTGAATTTAGAATTACATTGATAGCGGGCATAATATTAATTCAAATAGAGAAACCTCTGACGTAATGAAACCTTAATTAATGTTTTTTTATTAATAAATGATAAGGTATCTAGTTCTAATTTTGTTTTATTAGGTATACATAACACACAACATCACGCCTGAAAACCCAAAGAATCAAGCATTTTGCCAGTTATGTTTATGTACCATGTAATAGGGGTGAGCCTATTGCCATCAACCGAGCACAAATCCAGACTTCGGGCTGCTACTAAGAAATTGCTGATGTATAAACTCAATAACACTTTTCCCGACCTGGAAATGAAGCCCAGGATCTCATAATCCGCAGTAGCGCTTGAGAATACTATACGAACGAGGTAGTCAGTATTTTGTTTACTATTTGGCTAATACGGGGGCCCTTCATTTCAATGTAGCTGAACGCGAGATTTATAAATTAAGTTTGAGAGGTGTCATGGTCATTATTATCTGTGGAATATTGACATTGGTACCGATTCCCTTGTTCACAAACTAAACTAAATTTAAGTTCAGTGCATCTTTTTCTTTGTATTTCATTAAGAAGAGGACAAAAGAAAATTTTTAGTTTAGTCCTGTCAAATTAACCAGCGCCTGTCACTACTCCATACAAGTTTAGACGTGATTAAAAACTTGCCTACTATAATTACGTCAATTTATGTCAAGTGCTGATTAATTTGACAGGACTAAACTAAAATGTATCTTCTGTCCTTTCTTTAATGAAATAGAAAGAAAAAGATGCACTGAACTTAAATTTAGTTTAGTTTGTGAATAAGGGAATCGGCACCATTGACCACTCTTGAACGCGGTTTAGTTGTGCTGTTTCATTGGTGAAATTCGCACATTTTTTTTTTCTTATTTATTAGACTCTACGTTAGTTGGTGGTAGATGATTATGCTCAATCAAAGCCTTAATGATGATATCTTCTTTGTTAGTAAAGATGGCGGCGCGGCAGCCTCCCTTACTTCGTTTCGAACATTGCCACCTCGTGTTAGTTGCCGTCACACTGTGGCGGGTAAATTTGAAACCTTGATAGGAGAGAAACCGTCGGGCTTGGAAATTGACGATACAGCCTGAAAAGGGGGGCAAGTATTAGTTATCAGGTATAAGTTAATTGAGGATAGGAATGTATTAACTATTGTATTTACCTGTAATGTAACATTTTCAGGTTCTATTGTAGGCCGTTTCGGGTAGGGCTGACTCATTAGTCGCCTATAGGAAATATTATATTATTTAAAAGTCACGATTCGCCCGATCCGGGTGAGTTTATTCGTGCAAATCGCCCAAAGGATTATAGGTAGTGTAGAGAAATAATTGAAACCAGCATGATAGGATAACAGGTTTAATTAAATAAGTAGAAGGAACCCGGGTAGTTCGGAGGTAAAGGTTGCATTACAGGTTGCCCTCAGCGGCCTCAGCGAAGGAGTGCCTTAAAGTAACTATTATAACTCGACGTACACACGAAAGTAATAAAATCGCAGCGAGATTTCTTTCGAACGGGATTTTCAACTCTCAATATTGAAGGGAGCATTGAGAATCCAACAGATTGCAGTGTGAATGACTTCAGCGCGTCGAAAAAACATAGTGTTTAATTACTGTCGGCGCTAAGCAGTGCCTTGAAGATACAGTGCGCGTCGAAACATCCCGTCGCTAATTTATTACGTTCTTGAAAAAGGTTGAGGGTGCCGATTATTTTGTCAGTTACCTAAACTAAATATAAGAATTGCTATCTCTTATAGACAGATCGCGAAAAGAAAACGGCAAATTACTATTTCGAAACGTCAAATTAAATTACGTCTCTATTAATTTTGTTGATGAAATGATGAAATTTGTAGATGAATTTTGTTCGTCGTAGTTGTGTCGTAAAAATTCTTAGTCCAACTAAATGTGACAACTCTAATTTATTTCCGTCTGTTTATTTTTCCATTAGAAAGAAAGAGGTAACAATAGCCTAAATTTAGTTTAGTTGCTGCTCAGCAGAATCATCACCGCCAAGGCACGCTACGCCACTGAGTGTTACTATAGTAAAAGGTCTTGTTATTTTATTATTTAGGCACATTTATTTTATTTCAAGTTTATGCAAATTCGATATGTTAAGAAAACTATAAGATATACGTAATTAATGTATTTATTTAATATCAATAGTAAGTAAAACAAAAATGACTGAAAAGTAACTTATTAAAATAATTAAGGAAAAAGTATTTTTTTTAAATCTATGAGTACTTAAAACAAAAACAAGTCCATAATATTGTGTCTTGCAAAACCACAAAACAACTTAGATGTAATTTTTTTTAAAGAATTCTTTAAAAATGTGAAAAAGTGGTGTCGTGAGGTAGGCACGAAATTCCTTTCGATTTTGCACACTATTGCACACTTGGTGTAACCCGACATTTAAGCAAAATCGGCATTTTAGCAAATCTATAATATTCCCACTGCTGTGATACAGGCGTCGTTATCCACCACGTTGGCCCAGTGCTGGTTCAAAGATGTTAGATGTCTTTGGATTTTTGGTTCTAGGAAATGCTAATTTCTTCACGATGTTTTCCTTCTCCGTTTCGAGAGCAGTGGTGACGAAATAATTTGAAATTATGATAATGATGATGATGAATGAATCTGTCTTGCTTCGAACCTACTCGAACAACTCGTATGTTTTGGTCGTTACTATTAGGCCAGCACTGCTCCCAAATAAAATTATGATTATTCTGATATAGTATTTAATATTAATAGTGAAAACACACATAATTAAATAGTAATTTGTTAAAAGTATTAAAAAAATGTAATCTAGTAGTAACTTATTAAAATCATTACTTATGTACAGTATAAAAAAAAGATATCTATGAGTACCTAAAACAAGAAAACGTTTGTGTTTTTTAATACGAAAAAAACTTACATGTATTCGTGAGAACTCTTTTTAAACATAAAAAAAATACATTCGAAAGGTTTTGTGGGACACCCGGTTGAAACGAAATTCTTTTGCAAACTTGGCAAATCATGACACTTTTGTTACGTAACAAAAGTGTCGTAACGGTCAAAATTTTACACATTTTTCACACATTGGAGTATCTCTCATTCGCCAAGTGTGGCGAATATTACGAAAGATATTGAACATTGTCCAAAAAAAAATAATGGAAAATTATAATTTCCAGGAAAAAATATATAAGATTCAGTGGAAACATCAGAAGTCATGGACGTGAAATACAGGATCTATAACTAAACAAGACTTCAAGCGATATTCAGTATTTTGATTTACATAAGTACCTATTATTCTTCACCATCTTAAACAACGTTTGTCCAAAAAAAAATTACTAGATAGTTATTTTGAACACTATCAACTTACATCTGATCTAATACACTTGCATAAGCGCATTTAAATTGACTAAACACTCTTAATATACATAACATAAAGTGGTTGGCAGGGATGCGAGCAAAGTCTAACAAAAAAATCTAAAGTGACGCCGCAAAATGTATGGAATTACTTTAAAAAAAAAAACAGAATTGAAAATGAAACTGAATCTGGTAACAATTTGCGGGTTATTCTCTACCACCCTATGTACATATATTTATATCAGGCTAAAGATCAGCATCATATCTTCTCCAAATTCTTTCTTATTTCTCAATTGATGATTATGCTCAGCTGCTATATTCCCCATAATGATCATTTCGCCAAAAGTGTATACCGACGCGCTACACCAGGTATGTCTTTGCCTGGAACATTGCCATTTGATTTTGTGACCCTCCACTTTATGCCGTGTGAACTTATAACCACGGTAATATAGAAATCTGCCATCTTCATATATTACCGATGAACCTGAAAATGGAGAAGAAATTAGGTTATACAAGAAAACGAATGTTTTAAAGTTCATTTTTGTTCTCCGTGATCCATCAGAGAACCAAAGTTGTTGAGCTCACAGAATAAGCAAAATGAAGTGGCGGGCCGGCCATTTTGGCCGTAGAACCGATGACTAGTAGTGGTAGACGTGTTCATGAGTGGAGTCCACAAATCGACGCAAACGTAAGGACGCCCTCAGGTTAGGAGGAGCGACAATCTTCGCGTGGCTGGTAGTCACTTGATGAAAATTACCGAGAATCGTGCTGATTTGCGCGCAATTGGAGATGTCCAACTGTGACTGTGTGCTGTAGGCTTATGATGATTTACAAGTATCATAAGATCTGTAGACAAAGTGTATGTTTAAGCTTGTTTGGTTTTTATATACCACACTTTTACAGCGCTAAACTTCACTTTCGTTTTATCTTTAAACATACAAGCCATTTGTTAGATTTGAAAAAAAAAATAGGAAGTACTACTGGGTAACACGATACGCCTTGGTAAGACTCGTTGTCAGACTTTTTGGCTACAGACTAACCAAAGTAATTGTGAACGATATCCGAGATAACGTGTTTTCCGAAACACGAAGGAGTCTCTATATTTAATGGATGGTCACCCTTTCACCAACCAACCGCGGCAAACGTAGGGTAACCATCGATCGACCCGTGCGCATGCTATTACTTAGCCACAAGCCTCTTATCTCTCATAACATACGTAAGAAGAAACAAAACCATGCGAGTGCAACTGGAACTGAAAGTGGAAGAGTTGAAAGGTTCTGAGTGGATAGCAACAAATGGACGTGAGTTTGAACCAGCTTTTCTGAATCAGGCAGATAGCCATTTCCTCATAATTAGCAAGGAATTTAAGAGTATAATAAGAGAATAAAGATGAGGACAAAGAAACAGCTGGTTCTAAAGAAACAAGTATGTAGCCGAACGACCAGCTGTTATAAATAAAAAGTGAAGGAATTGCGTAAACATACGTGATGATAATTTTAAGGACGCTTAAATAAATACAAATCCCAAAAATAACAAAAAACATTTATTTAAAAAATAGGAGGCACTTTTAGATAATTAATTACACATTGAATTATAATTAGAACTTAAAATTATCTGACACCGTTAAGTTTTATACGTACAAGCTATAACAATATACCCTATTATTTATAAACGTTGCTTAAAGTCAAGTAATTTAAAATTAGATACAGTTTAACCGTACATTTTGGACATCTCTTAACTTTAAGCAAATTTATGAATAATCTCCATAATTAACAGTGTTATTTTTAGATGTGGAGTCAAATAAATGATTTAAGGCGTCTTATTAAGTTCTTCGAAGTATTATTTATTTATCATAATATGATTAACTTATTGTATATTATACAATAGGTTTGGTATCCCCTTAAGAAGTTGCTTCTCAAGGCCCACAATCTAAGGCGAAACTGTATTTAGTTATTTACATATTTCTACACTAGGTTTGAAAATATATTAAATGATCTATTTCTATTATAATAACTGTAATTTATTTAAGGCATTCATGATATTTAAGTAGTTGTATTTATTTTATTTTTTATTTTATTTATTCGGGAAATCAAACAATTTCACATTTAGATTTACAAAAAACAAATATGATACAGAAATGATACAAATGTGAAATCATTCTCCACAGATATACAATAAGACAATTTGGATTTTTTGAAGACTATTGTTGTTAACAATTAAAAAAGAGGAATGTTAATATTAAAGAATCAACAAAGCTTAAAGCCATTAATAGTGCCGCATAGGTGGAACAACAGTGTCACATACATTTTTCAATATGTTTAGTACCATAAGTCTAAACTTTTTATGCGGTAAAGCAAACAGATCCAGACTGCAGAAATTCTTATTAAAATTGCTCGTAAGGCGACGAAGAGGGGCACGCAAGCCAGCATTTGTACGACTGGAAGTAGTAGCAAAAACAGGTCGTGCGCGCACCTTGCGTCCCTGGCATGTTCTAGGAACTACATAACACAACTTGTTACAAATTTCTAAACAATCATACGAGTTATTGCATAAGTCATACAAAAATGTAGTTTCAAGGAAAGTACGCCTTGCACTCAGAGAAAGTAGATTAATTTTTTTTAGTAACTCACTATAAGAGAGATAACAAGCAACGATAATGCATCACTGACTTCAAAAATTTTCGTTGTATGCTTTCTATACACTCAATATATTTATTGTAGAAGGGGTTCCACACTGGTACTGGATATTCTAATTGAGACCTAATTAGTGATCGATAGAGATATAAGTATGTACTAGCGCGTTTAAATTCCGTGGATGATCTCATCACAAAGCCATACATGCGATAAGCATTATTAACAATTTTATTAACATGTGCGTCTAAGTGCAGTTTATCGTCAAGTAATATTCCCAGGTCGCGGATCAAAGTTTCCCTTGCCAGAGTTTCACTGTGTATTGCATAGGGATATTTAAATATATTTTTATTTTTAGTGAAGCTAATACAACAACATTTAGAAATACTGAGTTGGAGTTTGTTTTTAGTGCAATAATCTGCAAGACGATTGAGGTCTTGTTGAAGCAGCTGACAATCAAGCATAGTTTTGATGGGTCTAAAGATTTTAAGGTCATCTGCGTATAGTAAGAATTTAGAATTAAGGAAGCACATGTCAATATCATTAATAAATATAATAAATAGCAAAGGGCCCAGTATCCAGCCTTGAGGCACCCCTGATGATACATTTATGGATTTAGAATAGAAACCATTAACCACCACTTTTTGCGTTCTATTTGTAACATACAGAAGTGAACCAACGGAAGAAATCCCCACGAATGCCGTTAAATGCTATTTTGCCTAAAAGTAATTTATGATCGACCTTGTCAAAGGCTTTACGGAAATCCGTGTAAATAGAGTCAAATAAAAATTACAAAAGGAAATATGAAAGAGTAATTAATAGAACTTACAAGATATTGTTAGTTGAATTACATAAAACTTATAATATAAATACACTAAAAAAATTAACCATTTTCACAACTACGATCAGAGATACAAACATACATAAACAACAACAAACAGGTTGAAAGGGAAACCTTGATTTTCTACTGTATTTGTGATGAAAAAAAAACGTAAACAAAACCTAATAATATATGGTACATAACCATATATTATTAGGTTTTGTTTACGTTTTTTTTTTTTTTAAATTATACACAGAGTTGTTTGGAAAAATAGGCATTTTTTCTTTCTTTCAAATTTTGGATTGTCATGGTGAGTGTGTGACTACACGATTTTTATCGTAGAGGAAAAAGCAACGTATTTGTTTATTTATTTATTTACTTAAAGGTTCACCCACACTACATATATATACATACACATAGTAAATCATACGTTATTACTTTAATATATATGCCTATGACAGGTAAACACAACATTGACAACAAAGACGCCAGATTGCCGCTTAGTTGCTAACTAGGTCTAGTTGTACACTTAACTGAGAAAATAAAAAGTTACGAAAAAAGCAGTGTAAATAACAATGTTTTATTTATAATGATTAATCAAAGATTTCGACTACGTTTCATAGTTTGTAGGGAGACACAAGATTCTTGATTCTTCATCTTAGGGTCATTATATATATCTGCTTCGGGTACGGACTTATAACATGAATTAAGGTTGTTACTCACCTTAAGGAGTGGTGAGTTTACGCAATACACTCTGTATTGCGTAAAACCCAGGCAACACTGGCATTTGTTCAAAATAATTTAATTTCTTGGTATAAAATAAAATTCATTAAGAATGTTCTTGAACTTAATTTCGTGTAGTAATAATAGATAATCCGGTGAAATAATAAAAAAAAGATTTATTTCTACTTTTGTTGTTGTTTCAAGCAACTATTTACAGAGTTAAGTTATGTTTAAATTTTAAGTGATTTCGTAATGCTGATGTGCAGCCAGCCCTGCATGTCAACTGCGTGAAACATATTTTACAACTTGCATTTTGCTTGTCTTTGCTTTTAATAAAATAATTCCAAACTAAGGAGGCATTTCTACGGGAAGGCATGTTGTCAGCTGAAGCCCCATTCACCTCTCTTACCCATCCTTTTTCTTGTTCTGTAAAGAAATACAATATTTACTTTGACATGAAAAAATAATACTTTTATCTAAGAAAAGAAACCAACGAAAAACAAATAATAACCGAAAGGCTATAGTGCCAAAATTTGAAAAACTACTGTGAAAATGAATTAGTGCATTTAATACTAACCTTCTATTTCCACATAAATAAAATTTTTGATAGTCTCAAGTGTTATTTCGTGTTTTATTGTCAAGTGTTTCTCTAGTTGTGATTTTGAAGTTATGTTTTTTAACTCTTCATGACACAATTTACATTCTACTTTCGATTTATCATCGCCGCTAAGAAAATATTGCCTAACTGTTGAAGAATCTTTTTTCTTTGAAATATGTACGACATCTGACATCTTTCTTTCTGTAAAAAATAAAAAATGTTTTGTTTTAATTTATTTCTAATTTATTCATATTTATTTGTTAAGTTCTTAAATTATGAACCTTTAAATATGGATACCAAATAGTCATTAAATAAAAATAAAAGTCGTTTAATTCATGAACGAATTTAATTTTTAATTTTGTGATATTGTGGTAAACATACTTAATGTAAGTAATTATTATCATTTATTTCTCGATATGAATTATTGAAGAGATTCCAAACCATAGTGAAACCATATTTAGACCAATAAAAAAGACAACAGTTATATTTTATTTTATTAACCACTATTATAAACTATAACTAGTAATACTTTATATTAATTGTACTCCACAATATATGCTTAGGTGGTATCTTAACATTTTATGTCATTTTTGGGCCTAGTCGACCACATAACAATACTAGGAGAGAGGAAGTAACATGACTAGAACTATAAAACTGAAAACATATTGTTTTAGTTGCATTATATAATTTAATTATGATGCCTCATTAAGTGTGCCGATAATCCTGAAGCGGAACTTTTGTGACATGGAATTTTGCCATATAATTTACACTTAGCGTGACTCTTGTCATCACTTCTGATAAAACTTTTCCAAACTGCGGAAGTATACTTTCGAGTACTCGTCTGTTCGCCATCTGGCGAATCTTCGCCGTCTGCAAAAAAGGTATTTTTGAAAAATATTTTTGTTCTATAGTAGATTTTGTCCACATTCCATGTAAAATTAAAGCTGCAGGATTTTTCCGCGCACTGGATCTTCAACGTACTGCTTAGCGACAAGAGTTGAAAATCGAACAGTTGTTTTTCCACGCACTAGTATGCACTCTATTAGATTCTAAATACTCGTTTCAACACTTCTTTCTTTGCCTAGCCTTATCCCATTTCATTTGGGGTCGACTCTCCTCGTCATTCTTCGCCAGATGTTTCGGTTCTGGGTCGTCGCGTTTAATGCTCGGTGTAACACCGAGAGTTGCAAATCCAGTGCATGATAAAATCCCGCCGCCATATATTTTACGTTACGTAACATTCATTGCTTTGAATTGTATTATTCAAAAAAAAAAAAATATATATAATTGCAAAAATCATTGTGTATACTATCAGTAGATACTGATTAAAATATATATTTTTTTACAACAAATAAAATTAATCATCATCATCTGCCTAGGATTTGCCAACTATGTTGGGGTTGGCTTCCAGTCTCACCGGATGCATCTGAATACCAGTATTACACATATAGCGACTGCCTTTCTGACCTCCTCAACCGAGTTAGTGGGTAATACGATACCCCTTGTTAAGAAGTCAGTCTTTCGGGCTTCTGACGACCCGTTACGACTGTCAAAAATCCTTAAATGACAGCCTGGACCAACGGCTTAACGTGCTTTCTGAGGCACGGAAGTGTCTTAGTCTGTAAAGATGGTCATCTATCCACGAACCAACCGCGGCAAGCGTAGCTTAACCTGGCTGTTATTACATAGCCATAAGCCCCTTAAACAAATAAAACTGATATAAAACAACTGAGGTTTCTAATATAATTTTTTTCTAAACTGCTTGCCCGAGAGACACTTCCAAAGTGGTAAAATGTGTGTAAATTAAGAGAGTGATAAAACTAAAAAAAAAATATGATGTATATTACCATATAAACTTCCACCGAAAATTGGTTTGAACGAGGTCTAGTTAGTAGTTATTTTTTAAAACGTCATAAATCGTAAACCGCAATTTACCTTTCATTCATTCGACTCAAATATAATAATTAAAAAAAACATTCATGTCATAAAAATAATCCTTATGCATAAAACGTAAATACCTACAGGTTAGTACGGAACCCTCGGTGCGCGAGTCCGACTCGCACTTGGCCGGTTTTTTTCTTGATAATTCCTTGCTTTGTGTGTTTTGCTGCCCAATGGTTCTTTTGTGCCGATGTAGAACCTGCGTAGCGTTTCAGTACTTTCAGACATAATTTACATTTTGCGTAACATTTGTCTTTGCTAACAAGAAAATGGCGCCAAACTGCTGAGAAACACTTTCTATCAGGCTTGAATTCTGTAAACTCCATCTTTTTAGTTAACTCTTTTATTTCCTCTTCTTCTTCTGCGTCTTCTGTAATTGAAAGGAATACGATATTCAGTCATCATAATCAGCCTATAATGTTCTCACTGCTGGGACACAGGCCTCCAGTTAGCGAGAGTGAAAGTTGGTAGATTTCACATGTCTTCAAATTTTTAGTTCTAGGGCATGCCGTGTTCACTATGTTTTCCTTCTCCGTTTTGATTGCAGTGGTGATGAAATAATTTACTCCAAGTAAAACGTCTACTTGGGTTCGAACATACAAAAAAAAAAATTGAACGCTCTAAATGTTACGAAGTCTATGCGAAGTAATAATAATAATAATAATAATAACCGCAGGGCAGCATGTGGCGAGCTGTTGGGCAGTAGCGACCCCACGGACCCTAACTCCCGGGAGAAGTCTTGTTCCTCACCTCTGGCTTGCCTTTATTGGCCGGCTGGAGTGAACACTGACGAGGAACAGAGCTCCCACCTCATTCTTGCCTTTATTGGCCGGCTTGAGTGGAGATTCGCAAGAGCAAACGTGCTCGGAGGAAGGAAGTATTTCAGTAAGTGCTCGTAGGGATCTTGACCATCTTCCGGGCTCTGGGATTGTTCTGAAAGCCGTGGAATACCGCTCCACTCCTCAAAGCACCTCAGGACATGTTGCCCCCTTGGCGCTACGACACTTTGTGCTAGCGACCGTTTACGGAGGCCCATTATTGAGTGTGCAAGTCACCCCCTGCCATTTTATCTGTGTATTTTTAAAACATTGGTCAGGCAGGGGCCATAGTCATTCCATAATTCGAGAAAACCAGTTCACTTAGCCACCCAAACCCATAACCCAATATCTTTATTTCCATATCCTGCAATAGTTCTACACCAACCGTGGGTTGTCCTTGGCTGCACTTGCGTAGTACAAACAGGGATAATCGACGGTTTGGTGCCTCATTCCATTAAGAACCTCTAACGGGCCTCTGCGAGTTGGCTTCGGCCCCTGGTACGCCTTCCAAAGGTCCGGGACCCCAGGGTCCCGAGAATGTCAAAGATAATAATAATAATAACAACACTGTATTGACAAGTCGTCTTCTATTCCTTATTTTAATTTCAACAAAAAGACTATATTTACCGCAATTTTATAAGAATTCAGCAACAGAAAAGTAATCCTCAACCTACAAAACATTCGGAATAATAAAAGACTCCAAAATTAAACCATAATGTAAAAAAACTCACGTTAAAACTGGCGAATCGGAGATGACATCTGTCATGTCATCTCCGATTAAAATAACAATAAAATGGACGAATTAAAACAACAAGGAATGTGAAGACAATGTTGACCCGATCAGCAGCACGACGAGCACGCCCACCACCTCCGGACTCGTCTCTCAGCTCCGCTTCGCCGCCGCCGGTACCCAGCCCCACTGCGGGCGCTGTGACGACACCGGCCGTGGCAGTTGCGTCGAGCTCGAGCGACGAGTACTTCTCCCCGCCCACGACGCCACCACCTGCTCGTCGACGGGGAGGACGCCGGCCGCCGGATGGTTTAGGACCTCGAGGCCCACCGGTCTCTGATAGGGTCCCAGCTCCCGGCGGAAGTGTGCAGCGCATGAGATGGACAAGATCCATCAACGAGAATGTCATGCGCTCATACTATGGGGCTACAGAGGGGGGAAAGAATCTGACCGCGTACCGTGTTCGGATGCTCTCTCTTTTTCAGGTGCTTGAGCCAGGTGTCAACGTTTCAAGCCAACGACTATCGGATCAGGTGCGAGTCATCCAACGTAATCGTATGTTGGATGACACCGTACTTGATCGCTTGCAAAATGAAATGCGGAGTAGCCAAATCATCGCCCCCACGCCGCAGAATGCTGTAGTACCACCGCAGCATGTAACAAGTTATGCTGACGTGGGATGTGATGACAGGGCTACAAACGTAAGTACCCAGTGCAGTGATGAATTGAGGAGTGCTTTGGAGGGTGCGATCCGGGAATATCGGTTCACGACACCCGAACTTAGACCACGGTTACCTCGTTTGCCCATGCATAATAAAAATAGGGCGCTGGTGGCGGCTTTGGATTCGCAGTTGTCAAATTATTTTGATGACTGCGAAGATCTCACCGATACTCATTCGATTCTGTACTGCGCAGCTGTAGCGGCATGTCGTGTAGCTCACGTTAAATTTCCTAATGATTCTAGAGCTACACGACCGAAACCAGCCGTACCAGCTTGGCAGTGCAGAATTGAGCGACGTATTGGTGGGGCCAGAGCCCTCATCGGCAAACTAATCTGCTTCAGGGAGGGCAACACTCGCCCTAGAGTGATGCGCTTTGTGAGGCGGGCGTTCTCAGGGACCGATATTGGCCCTCAGGACTATATGTCCCGTGCCACAGAGCGCATAGACTTCCTGAAGCAGAAAGTTTATGCATGGGCGAACCGTATTCGTAGGTATAAGCGACGAGTGGACCGATACACTCAGAATCGTACCTTCCAAAGTGATGAGAGGTGGGCTTATAGGACTTGGGAACGACCGGACCAAGGTGTGACTGACACGCCCCTTCCGGATGATGACGCCATGTCTTCGTTCTGGCGAAACATCTGGTCGGTGCCTGTCAGTCACACCGAAGGTGACTGGACTAGGGAGATCGAGCGGGCGTGCGGTCAAATAATAGAAATGGGGGCAATTACCATCAGCCCCCAAGATGTAGCTTGTGCAGTCCGCCCGTTGCCTAACTGGAAATCTCCAGGACCGGACGGACTGCACAACTTTTGGATCAAGTGGCTCCAAAAGTCACACGCTCGCTTGGCATCTCAATTCCAGTCAGCCCTAGAGTCCGGATCGTTACCCCAGTTCCTAACAACAGGCATAACCCACCTGCTCCATAAATCAGGAAGCACCGCGGAACCCAAAAATTATAGACCGATCACGTGTTTGCCGACGGTCTATAAAGTTCTTACATCCATTTTGAGAGCTAAAATTTGCAAACATATAGACACTAACTCCATCATGTCTGTCTGTCAAAATGGATGTAGGAACGGATCCCGCGGTACTAAGGAGCTGCTCCTCATTGATATGGCCATTAGCCAACAGGCTCGTCGTTCCCGAAAGGATCTGTCGACATGTTGGATAGATTATAAGAAGGCCTATGACTCGGTGCCACATACATGGCTCATGAGGGTGCTGGAGTTGTATAAAATTGATGCAACTCTGCGCACCTTCCTGATGTCATGTATGGGGCAATGGAGGACGGTCCTTCGCTATCCAGGATGTCGAAATATTCGGAGGAATAGCGAGCCGATAAGGATCGAGCGAGGCATATTTCAGGGTGATAGTCTGAGTCCGCTTTGGTTCTGCCTAGCTTTGAATCCTCTGAGCACACTGCTTGAGGATTCAGGTTTAGGCTATCGGTTGAGGAGAGGAGGTCAGGTTATTTCTCACCTCCTGTACATGGATGACCTTAAACTCTTTGCCCACAACAATTTGCAACTTATGGAGCTACTGAAGGTAACTGAAACCTTCAGTAGCGCCATCAGGATGGAATTTGGTGTGGACAAATGTGCGGTCATGCATGTAAAGCGAGGAGAGATTGTGGAATCCGTGGGAACCCAACTCTCGGATTCCATAAACCTTCGAGCCCTCTCAGCATCCGAAACCTATAAGTATTTGGGTATGTCGGAAGCGTTGGGCATCAATGTTACTGACATGAAGCAATCGTTGAGGGACCGCTTCTTTGGCCGCCTGAAGAAAGTATTAAATAGTCTTCTGTCAGGCGGAAACAAGGTACGCGCCTTCAACGGTTGGGTCATGCCGGTTTTGATGTACTCTTTCGGCATACTCAAATGGACTCAGACCGAACTCGATGCCTTAGATAGGAGGGTCCGGACACTGCTGACTGCACATCGTATGCATCACCCACGTTCATCGGTAATGAGACTGTATATCCCGCGAAAGTGTGGAGGTCGAGGCTTTTTAAACGCTAAGACTCTCCACAATCGCGAGATATGCAGCCTCAGGGAATATTTCCTTAAAGCCGACGTGGGGATGCATCGAGATGTGATCGCGGTGGACAAGGGCCTCACCCCGCTCTCCTTGGCTAACGAGAACTGGCGCAAGCTGGTAGTGCTTAACACTAATGACCGCATGGAGGTATGGCAGAGTAAGGAGCTCCACGGACGCTTTTTGCGGGCCCTACATGGACCCGATGTAGATCTACTAGCGTCCGTAGCCTGGTTGCGTTTCGGTGACCTCTTTGGGGAAACCGAAGGTTTTGTCTGTGCAATTATGGACGAAGTTATGATGACGAAGAATTACCGGAGGTATATTGTTAAAGACGGTACGGTGGACATCTGTCGGGCATGCCACCGTCCGGGCGAATCCATCAGACATATTATCTCCGGGTGTTCTCGTCTAGCTAACGAGGAGTACTTGCATAGACACAACCTTGTAGCCAGGATTATCCACCAGCAACTTGCTCTGAAATACAGCCTTGTGGAATCGGAAGTGCCGTACTACAGTTATGTGCCCGACCCAGTTCTCGAAAATGGACATATCACACTGTACTGGGATCGATCCATCATCACTGACAGGACTATTGTTGCAAATAAGCCTGATATAGTGGTGGTGGATCGATCAGTGCGGCGCACAATGATTGTTGACATTACAGTCCCGCATGACGAGAACCTCGTGAAAGCCGAAAAAGATAAACAAATCAAGTATCTTGACTTGGCTCGCGAGGTTGTCGACATGTGGGATATGGACTCAGCGATCATTGTGCCGATAGTTGTCACAGCCAATGGCTTGATATCCAAGAGTCTCGACCAACATCTGAAGAGGCTCTCGTTGGGCAGCTGGGTCAAGGGCTTGATTCAGAAAGCGGTACTTCTGGACACGGCTCGCATTGTCAGGAGGTTCCTCTCTCTGGAGCCCTGACCGCCGGTAGCTTGGACCCTGTTCCCGATACCGGTGGGCTACTATTTTTTATATTTTTAAATGTTTTTTTTTTAACTAATATTTAAAAATATAATTTATAAGAATGTTTAAATGGAATAAAGGATAATAATAATAATAATAAGGAGGAATCAGAAGTACCGTACTATAAGTATGTGCCCGACCCAGTTCTCCAAAATGGAAATATCACATTGTATTGGGATCGATCTATCATCACTGATAGGACTATTGTCGCTAATAAGCCGGACATAGTGGTGATAGATCGATCAGAGCGTCGCACAATGATTGTTGATATAGCAGTCCCGCATGACGAGAACCTCGTGAAAGCCGAACAAGATAAGCAGATCAAATATCTTGACTTGGCTCGCGAGGTTGTCGAGATGTGGGATGTGGATACAGCAGTCATTGTGCCGATAGTCGTGACGGCCAATGGCATAATAGCCAAGAGCCTCGACCAACACCTAAAGAGGCTCTCGTTAGGCAGCTGGATCAAGCGCTTGATCCAGAAGGCGGTATTACTGGACACGGCACGTATAGTGAGAAGGTTCCTCTCTCAGCGGCCCTGACCACCGGTAGCTTGGATCCTATTCCCGATACCGGTGGGCTACTATTTTTTATATTTTTAAATGTTTTTATGATTTTTGTTATTTTAATATTTAAAAATGTAATTTATATGTTGTAAAAATTTAAATAAAGGAAATAATAATAATATTCCACAACTATCACACAACGCCATCTAGTCCCAAGCTAAGCAGAGCTTGTGTTATGGGTACTAGACAACTGATAAACTTACTTATATATTTCTAAATACATACATATTATAGATAAATTACACCCAGACACAGAACAAATGATCGTGCTCATCACACAAACATTTGTCCTGGGTGGAAATCGAACCCACGACCTCCGGCATAGCAGTCAGGGTCACTAACCACTAGACCAACAGGCCTAAAAGAAAGCGATGGTACATTAGAGAGGGGAGCAGGGTTAGGGCGGCGGGGGCGCTTGAACTTGACCTATTTACCGGTCTGAAAATCTGATGAACTAAAATATGAAGAATTTTTAAAAGTCATAGAACAAATAGTATTGATTATGATGTTAGTAACATAGTCCTGAGAGGTTGCCAGTGTTTTACAAATAACCATGTATTTGATGGCGAGTCCACAACAACAGAAATACGTATTAGGTCATTTGCAGGTGTTAAAGTACTTTCCGAGGCATGAATGAATGTATGCAATGGACGGTCACACACGGACCAACTTCAGCAAGTGTAGCACCTTAAATAAACACGTGTGTTACAGAAAAAGAAAGTTTCTAATCAATTAATAAAGCAAAACTTCGTTTTAACGTGCTTATATCTTGAACTACCGTCATATTTGATACCCAAATTTTTAGGAAGGCTAAATAACATCGCGCTTCGATCTTGACAAGCCGAGGAAAAGAATAAAAATAAGAAATAACGCCAAATGAAAACAAATAATAGCGCTGGCAGGCGATACGATGCGACGGTCGATGGAACAAAGAATATAACGTGGACGAAGTCGCGGGTTGAAGCTAGATTGTTAAATAACATTTTAGACATTATACAAACCTTCAACTTTAACCTCAACAGTATAGTAATTTTTTAATTATTTTTCGTGTTTCGTTGCCCAGTGTTTTTCTAATTCCGATGTAGAACCACCGTCGTATTTAAACTCTTCATGACATTATTTACATTCTACATTAATTGATTTATCTTCGTGTCTAAGAAAATACTCCCAAACAGTCGAAGCTACTTTGTTCTTTACAACAACCAGACCAACAACGCAACCGACCGACTGACCGTCAACATTAACGCAATCTGGGATTTCTGGGATATATATTCATAATGTTTACCTATAGGTAGTTATCTAAATATTATTAGATAATGTAAAACGTAGTTTAATATCTAGAATAAAAACGCAATTAAAAAAATCATTTATTATATTACCCATAAATTTGATTTATACTATTATCAGATACATTTCCAAAACTACAAAAAAACATAAATAAATATCAAAATAACCCAGAAGAGGAACTTCCGAGGAATAATATTGAGACTTGTCTTGAATATAAAATAAAAACTAGTCAAGACTAATCATTCAGTATTTTTTTTTTTAATTTCAGTCCATATCGATATAGTCTTAACTAGTACTTATAAATAGGTACTTGCATGACGACGTCGCGGTTCCCGGCAAGGAAACTGTACCACAATCGATAAGGAAGCTCCTAGCTATCAACTATTTACTTGCACAAGAACCGTACAAAAGATTGTTCGACCCGTGTAAGTAAAAGAGATGATCGCTGACTGTTCGTACTACCAGCGAGCACTCGTTTGTGGTAGCGAAAAGAACTATCTAAAATAGTAGGTACTCGCTCAGCGACGTTTGCTTGGCGGACAGCACACTCGCTGAGAGACTCACGCTTAGTACACTCAATGAAATGTAATGTGATACATGGACTTTCGTTTTGCATTAATTAAATTAAGTTTTATGTGAGAACATTCATCGGTTTCTTACTAAACTTCAACTATATCCGTCGACCCTGGTGACATATATCTTTTGGTAGCAATACATCCACATACCAGTGATTCGCCTTCACGGACTCGCTGCTCATTGCTTGTCAACTCGTTAGTTGCCACCTGTACTCATCGTCAGTCTAGCCTTTTCCCAACTATGTTGGCGTCAGCTTCTGGTCTAACTGGATGCAGTTGAATACCAGTATGTTACATGGAGCCGGGTTGTGGAGGTCATATAGGTGGTCACCTATATGACCTCCACAACCTGGTTATTGGGTAATACGATACCCATTGGCAAGAGTGGTTGTTGCTAGCTCTACTCATCATAATCATCCCATAATTTTCCCACTAACTTCTAAGACAGGCCTCGTCTCGGAGAGAGGGAGTGGGCCCAAGTGGGCATCCACCGCGCGGGCCCATTACAGTTTGAGAGATCTCAAATGTCTTCGAATTTTTGGTCCCAGCATAAATGCCAGTTTCCTCACAATTTTTTTCTTTACTGTACTGTTATGAGAGCAGAGGTCGTGAAATAACAGCTCTACTAGCTTCTCGTTCATTGCCCGGACAGGTGGACAGGTGCCTTAAGATAAGTCGGTACCTGTCGGTGCGGGTAAATTAGCCAATTAGTAAATCTGTACTCACAGTCACACATAAAGAAACAAGTAAAACATTGCAAAAGGTTTTTTCCTTAACTAAATTTGCAATGATTTGACCCACTGCTTTATTTAAGTTCCTTATAACTTTATAAGTCTCCGGACTGCAATGTTAAGCTTAATCAGCCTATAACGTTCTCACTGCTGGGACACAGTGTGAGAGGAACACATGGTGAGAGCAAGTGGGGCGTAATACACCACGCCCGCCCAGTGTGGTGGTGTGGATATCTTCAAATTTTTGGGTCTAAGACATGCCGTTTTCGATGTTTTCATTCACCGTTTTGAATAGTGGTGTTGAAATAATTTACACAAAGTAAAACGCCTATCTGAGTTCGAACCCACTTGTGCTCCCTTCGTATGATACGATTTCAAGAAACTCCATATCTGTAAACAAAGGGATCAATAATTGCCTATTTTTACTAAACCTGCGCTTTTATGCTTCATGGGTTCGGGTCACGACAAACCTCGAAGGAAGTAGGCAAATGTTGGATACGTTTCTAAAGGATCGGAAAGTGGGTTCTTTAGTTATGAAAACACGATGAGTATCTTTGACTAACTATTGTATATAATATCTTTAACTAACTAACTTGAACAAATAAGGCTATCAAAAACGTACATTAAATTTTAAATTAATTTATGGTCGAATTTCCACCACAAGGCGATATTATTTATAATTCAATGACTTAGCACCATATTGGTATTGCCCTTAGGAGGATGATTGTGTTCTTTCTTCGATACGACAATTTGATCGTCTACAGTATAGACCACAGCTCTGCACCCTTTCTTGTGATGCTTGGAACATATCCATCTTGTTTTCCTAGTGGCCGAAGTGCGGTGCCGGTAATAAGTGTACCCAGATATTAGGATTAGCTTACTGCCACGCGATGACTTAACGTAATTTGCAATGTCTGTAAAATTGAACAATTTTACGATAAGTCTCAGGTTTGGGTGTAATTCTCTAAATATTATCAATGTAGTAAAAGTAAATGTGGTGAAAGGCAAAGAAAAAAAAAATGTATATTTGTAGGTACATTATTTATTTAAATTTTAAATTGTTAGGTACAGATATTAATGAAAAATAAGGTACGGTAGACTCCTCACCTCCACAAATTAATGAAACGTAAATATTTACAATCAGTTAGTAGTTGGGTTAATAAAAATGTTATATACTCAAAAATCAATCAATAAACCATTTTTCATTTAAATAAAAATAAGATACTTACATAATTTAAGATATTATAATTTTATAACGTCATATTTTTTAAATAATCAATTTGACTATTCAAATTTCACATTCATTTGTTTAACCATTGAGTACTAATAATTGCCAAAGGGTTTTCTATTTAACATTATAAACTTACAATTCTAATTTCAACTCTTTATTAGTGGTTGTATTGGCAATCGTATAGGTTTTTTGTTTTATTTATATTTTATTTTTGGTGAATGTGAGAACGTTGCAGGCTTTGTAGCGTGTACATTTGTATTTTATTAAGTACCTCGTACTTGTTGACAGGTCTACACTGTTCTCCTATATCTATTAGCACTGTAATTTGAAAACATTGTTTAAGCCATTTATGTTTAAAAGATTAACCGTGGAGATTCTATAACAAACGAAAAAACCTAGATTATGACATTTCAAACGTCAAAATATTTTGATTTCGATTTTTGTTTGCGTTTGTGCCAACTCAGGGTAACCCACAACGCTGAGAGATCTCGCGCACATACTATACACTAACTTACATCGTTACAAAGATACTGACTATCTCATTCCCATTGGCTGCCGGTGAGGCCACCATGAATAAAAAATGGGAAATTGTTGGCTGCGAGCCAATGCGAACGTAGCTCGAGCCCTTCACGGTTGTAGGAAGAAAAAATGATCATGAGTTTCACTCCGTTTTGGATTTCTTGCTCCATGGCTTATGCGCTCTCTTCGTATTGGAACGGTCAATTGGAGGGTGATTGTGTATTTCCCTCATGTGGACGAAGCGATCTTTTATTGTATGGACAACAGCCTTGTATCCCTTCGAACGGTGCGAGGAACACATCCACAACGCCTTTTCTCTTATGGTGGTCTTGATCTTATTATAGGTGTATCCGGATAGTAGGATTAGCGGCTTACCTTGCCTTGATTCGACGAATTGTATTGCGTTGGGTGAAAATAATAAAAAACAATATAATTTAAAATCTTTCTATCTTAATTACTTACCTACTGAATATTTCTCTGATTTGGTGGTTTTTTTTTCCCAGCAAAATGTAACACTTTAATTTATCAGAAACTGGCATTAATTATTTAAAATAATATAAAAATCACTTAAAAGACAATATTCGCAAACGTTTGTCAAAAAGTCGGTTGTAAAGTGAATCATGTAGAAAACTTGTATTTATTTATTTATAAGTAAATCTAGACCACGAAAGAAAAAATACTGCAGAAACTGTTGTATTTATTTACTTAAATGAAATATTAACAAATAGGAACAATAATTCCCATCGCCGCCGCCACGCCGCTTTGATTTGACCCCGATGTCTCCGATTCGTGCTACGAACGCGTGGACGCCTCTCGTAGGTCTCAAAGGTCTAAGAAAGATTTCTTTTTGAATTTCTTATTCCTTGACTTGGTAATACATTTTATCGATATTGATACTGTCAATAGGCGGGTGATTGTGTTCTTTCTTCATGCAGACAATTTGATCGTGTATTGTATGTACAACAGCCTTGCATCCCTTGCTCCGGTGAGTAGAACACATCCACAACGTCTTTTGATTGGTGAATATCTTGTGCATATAATACCTAGGTATATCCGGATAAAAGGATCAGTTTCTTTTTACTTTGTCTTGATGTGACGAAATTTGCGACTGTAAATAAAACAAAACAAGTAACTTTATGATCATTCTATTTTAAGTACCAACTGAACGATTTTTGTTTTTTTTTTTACAGTGATACATGACATGTTTACTATGTGGTAGAACTAAACTAAATGCAGTATACTTTTTGAAATTTATTTGCAAAATGTTAATTATTTGAAATTATACACAAAATTATAAGATTACAAAAGTCTCTAAAATATTGCGGAGTAAAAGTTGGTTAAAATAAGCAGAATGTTAACGAGAAAGTTAAAAATATAATGTATAATGACGTTAGATACGGCATACAAAAAGCTAAGAAAAACGTTGCAGAAAACATTGCATTTATTCAGCATTTAAATAAACATTTGGAGTGAATTATGTCATCGTGGCTGTACCAGATGATCACGTCTACCAATCGTGCCGACACTGACACGGCTCGTGCCCGTCGCGGTCTAGCAAATATCATGAACTTCACTTCTGAATATTTTATTCAACTAATCAACAGGTTGCCTTTGATTTATATTGATAGGTACTGTCGATAGGAGGATGATTGTGTCCTCTCTTCATGGAAACAATGAGATCCTCTACTGTGTGAACAACAGCCTTGCATCCCTTTCCACGGTGCGTGGAACACATCCACAACGTCTTTTGACTGTTGAATGTCTTGAGCTTCAAAAAGGTGCACCCGTATAATGGAATTAGCTGCCCACCTTTCTTCGATGTAATGGAAGGAGATGTTTCATTTTCGGCCATCAGATGTACATTTATCGAAAAAGAGGAAAAAATACCATAAATTGGGGAAAAATATTCTCTGGTGAATTTGAGCCCAATTTGTTGTGTACAAAAAATAATAGTTTTTCAATTATTGCCATGTTTTATTCAACATGGCGTCTCGTTTGATTGTAGACTTCATTCGTTCTGAAATCATGTCTCATCAAATCAATGTTAAAAGTAGAAAATAATTAAAAAATGAGTGTATTCTTGTAGTGTTAAAAAAAATTACTATTATTCTCTTATAGATATTTTTCAGTAAACATAATTAAGTGTAAACATTTCATCGTTATAAAATCTTTAGTCTTCATTTATGAAGTGTGTTTCTAAACGAATTCAAAATAACCTCTTGCTAACTCTTAGGACAAACGTCAAACATTTTTAATTTTTATTTTGTACATAAAAACCAATGATAAAAACCATTTGATATTATGAAAAAAATGTTACTTTATTCTATTCAGGAGTATGTTTCCCAGCTTCGCTAAAAGGTACATATTATCGCCGGAGGCCCATATATAAATGAAACATTTCCTTTGCAATCGCTAAAAATAATACAGAAAGAAATACTTTCAATTTATCTCAAGTATCAGCTTCTGTTTAGTACTTTTATACCTATGAGAAATATCATATTTTTATTTTATTCTACTTTAATACAAACAATATGCAGTTAACTTTTAGAAATTATTATATTTAAAACAACATGAATTATTTGAAAATAAATAAGAAAATGATGTGTATAAAGCATATTATTTTAGATAAAATTATTCTTATAAATATTGCACAATAGAAGTCGGTTAAAATATATATGATGTTAATAACAAAAGTAAATCTAATAATAAAATTAGATTACAAAGGCCAAGAAAACAAAGGGGATAAAGTAACAACAGAAGTACGGATCGATCGATTACGTTAAAATTTACCTATTACCAATCGGTAGTGGCACCTTGTAAAATACTGGTATTCATCTGCATCCATTTAAAGTGAAAGCTGACACCAACATAGTTGGACAAAGGATACGATGATTTGAAAGGACAAGAGAAATAGTGTAATAATGTTTCATTTAGGGGTGGTAGCTTTAGCCACGGCTTCGTAATACATTCTGTTGATATTTTTATTATCATTAGGAGGATGATTGTGGTCTTCCTTCAAGGAGACAATGCGATCGGTTACTGTATGAACAACAGCCTTGCATCCCTTCCTACGGTGCGTGGAACACATCCACAACGTGTTCTGTTTGTTGGAAGTCTTGATCTTGTAAAAGGTGTACCCGGATAATAGGATTAACTGTTTACCTTGCCTCGATGTGACATAATTTGCAATGGCTGAAAATAATGTAACAATTATGAGTATTCTATTTGCCAAAAATCACATGTTATTTTATTTTATGTCAATAAATAACAACGGCCACTTAACTTTAAAAGTAATTTATTAGAAACAATGCGTACCTACACGAAATTCGTAAAAATACAAAAAAATATTGAAGATTTTTTTGTGGCTTGGCACCCAATCAAATATATCATAATAGATATATTTATTTGTAATCAATATAGGTAATATTCAGTTGTTACAGTTTGTGCAGAAACTATTTACATTCTGCCGCAAACGTACATTCAAATAATAGTACCAAAAAAAAAAAATTAGTTTTAGAATTAAGTTTCTTTATCGCCCCAAAAGTCTTGCAGAAAAATCTTGTATCTATTAACAGTGCAGTTAAATGTTTTTTTGTTGCAACGGTGAAATTAAAGCAAAAAAGAGGAAAGAAAATACTTTTATTTAGTATAAACATGACGCAAAAAACTACACGAAAAAGAACAAGGTGGTAAAATATGCGTCGAATCCACGCATCGTCGGAACCACGCATAACGATTTTATCGCTCAGCATAATGCTGTGACCCCATGCAACACAGAGTCACACCGCGAGCCCTACTTTTCAGTGAAATTAGCAGCAGCAGCAGCCCAGATATTTTATTGGTATTGCCCTTTAGAAGGATGAGTTTGTTCTGTCATCAAGAAGACGATGCGATCGTCTATTGTTTGGACAATAGCCTTGCGACCTTTTCTGTTGTGCGTGGAACATATCCATATCGCCTTTCCATCTTGTTCTTGTAATAGATGTATCCAGATATTAGGATAAGCTGCTGACCTTTGGGCACGCCAAAATTGCGGCGGTAAGTCCCCTCTTTGAGGAGTGGATAGAGAGGCGCCACGGCGGCAGCGTCCTCACCTTCCGACTGACGTAGGTTCTCACCGAGTATGGGTGCTTCGGTGGGTTCCTGTTCAGGATAAAGCGGGAGGATACGTCCAGGTATTTCCATTGCAAGGATCGTCTGGAGGACACGATGGAGCATACGGTGGAAGTGTGCCCTGCCTGGGCGGAGCAACACCGTGTCCTCGTGGAGGCGATCGGCGGCGGCGACCTCTCACGTCCGGCCCTGGTGCGAGTCATGGTACGGAGCGAGAGCGAATGGGAAGCCGTCACCTCCTTCTGCAAAGCAGTAATACTCGCAAAGGAGGAGGTGGGGCGCGTGAGGGAGTGGCAGTCTCTGCGTCCTCACACCCCTAGCCGCCGCCGGTGGAGACGCCCCGGGGCGTCGGGAGTCGATAGCGGACTCCCGTTCACCGTAGGCGCGAGCTTGCGGGCGGCGAGCAATGGGTGGGTCGACAGCGCGTAGTACTCCACGCGCGCCTCAAAGAGATGTCAGCAACAATGAAGGGGTCAGCTAGGACCGATGCCTGCCGGAGTCGCGTGATTGTTCGAAAGAGATACCGTGACCCCGGCACACAGGCAACTGATGGAACACGGGTGGGTTTTAGTCAGTAAAAGTCTGACACGCCCTCCCGCTCCGCTCAGAGCGGGAGAAGTCATTTGATGATTTACCATCCTGAAAAAAAAGCTGATCTGATTTTGTACATTTTTCGTAAGGAAAAATCACGCGTATTTTTTAACAAAAGTAATATAACATCACGCCTTGTTTCCCCGAAAGGTTGGGCATAAGTGCATCTATAATACACCCACATTACGCCTGTTATGTTTAAGTCTCATGCAATAGGGGGCGAGCCTATTGTCATCATCTGGGCACAAAATCCAGACTCCGGGCTGCTCCTGTGAAATTCCAGATAGAAAACCCAATAACACTTTGTCCGACCTCGCCCCCTATTCAATAGGACTTAAACTTAAATAGCAAAATGTGGGTGTTCTGTATGTAGCCTAACGTAAGACTGCCGAACCCTTCAAGAAAACAAGGCTTGATGGTTGATGATGGTTCCCAGGTATAGAACATAAAATTATTATAGAAAAATGCGTAAACTCGACGTGAAGCAGTAAGCTAATTATGGGTTCAAAGTGTTACAGTAAGGAACTTACTTCCAGCACTTTAAACCTTCAATCTCGAAATCAGAGACTGTTTCTCTGACTGAATGGTATTCCGACGAAAAATGAAATGTTACTTTAATCTGTGCTACGCATTTATTTTGGTAGCTCCCTTAAGAATGTGAATGATGGTTATGAGGAAAGCAAATATTCGAATGATTTACTTGATGACCCGTAAATAATAGTGCAGGTAATGGTTTTTACATATTTATTCAAATTAAAACAAAAAAGCAAGAAGGGATAGAAAGCGAGTCGGGGGTACAAGTAGTACCATGGAACAGGCACGGGACGGGCGTGACCTTTCAGGCAAGGCACGTCTTACTATAAAATAATAAAAAAACTAGAGTTAAATCATTACAAAATTAAAATTAAATAATTAGAAAACTATTCGTCTAAGTGACAGTTTCACCAATGAGACTGGACGCCATCAGCACATCTAAACTACGTTCAAGGGCTATCAGTTTCAATATTCCACATTAAATAATGATAATGAGAACTTCTAAACACGTAGTTCATGTACTCATAGCGTTTAGTTTCACTGTTGAAGCTTTTCCCTTAGATCATCCATCCCATAAATCCAGATTCATTATTACCTAAGAATTAGTCAGCTTGTCCTTAAAATAATTACAAAACTAATCATATTAAATCACTATAAAACTATTCATCTTAAGAAACATAAATCCAGTGTAGTAGGATATTATTGGGCATCCTACTCCACCTTCGTTCCTTCGGCTCACTCCGTTCGCCTCGTCACTCTCGGTGAAGTAGAATGCCCAATAATATAAATGAAATGTTATGGTTCAACGTCTTTTCCACTATTTTAGTTCTAAAACTCAATATTACCTTTTCCTTATTTTACCATGACACTCACTATTTTATATTGAAAGACGTCCATGGTCAGGTTGCTCGTACATTCATTCCAGTTAGCGATTATGAGTTATAAAGGTTAATGTAAAACAACAATTGACTCATTATTAATTTAACCGTTTCAAGCAGTCATCATGAAATTTGTAAAACAACCACAATCGTTACATGTAAACAAACTTTATGTTAATTCTCAGGAGACTGGTTTTCGTCATGGAGAATTATTACCTAAATCGGTACGATGTATTATTTGTGGGCCATCAAATTGCGGAAAAACTAATTTATTAATTGGTCTTCTTATACATGAGAATGGTTTAAGATTTCAAAATGTTTATGTTTATTCTAAAACCTTGCAACAACCTAAGTACGTGTTTTTAGAAAAAGTCTTGCAACGTGTACCAGGCATTTCATTTCAGAAATATCACGAAAATGAACAAGTGCTGAGTGTTCAGACCGCAAAACCAAATTCTGTAATCGTATTTGATGATGTTGCTTGTGAAAATCAAAATAGTATGCGTGATTATTTTGCTATGGGGAGACACAAGTTCATCGATTGTTTTTATCTAAATCAGACGTATAGTAAAATCCCTAAGCAGTTAGTAAGAGACAACGCAAATCTAATCGTACTTTTTAAACAAGATGAAAGAAATATGAGACATGTGTATGAAGAACACGTCAACACTGACATGACATGGATTGAATTTCGGGAAATGTGTTCAAAAATATGGAGTATACCTTTCAATTATGTTGTAATTAATAAAGATTGTTCCAAAAACAAAGGATGTTATAGAAGTAAATTTGACACGTTTGTAGTCTTTGATTAAGAACATGACTTTATATCTATATAAGGCTATAACCTGTCTGACATTATTATTCTCCGTACGACGCTTAATCAATTACAACCTGTTTTACCAATATGGAAAAAACATTGAAACGTCAAATTGTTGATGCAGCAGAAGCAGTAAAGATAAAAGTACGAAAAATGAGAGATACTGAGATTAACAATAAACAAGCACTGGAATCTGTTTTCAAACCTGTAACAGAACCTCTCAACATAATTGCTAATGCTAGTAAGCAAAGTCCTCTCCTGCGTGTTAGTGATGATTTTGCTGATGTTCCGTTTGTTAACGAAAAATTGCAGAAACAAAGAACTGATAGCGCAGGAAGTAATGATAATAATGACGGTGAAGACAAATATGAATCCGATATCAACAGTGACTCTTCTTATGAATCAGTAGTTGAAAGTAACCAAGATTATGATACGTCATCCTGGTCAGTGTCTTCAGAAGCATTGGTAGATATTCCATTTGGAGTTAGAGCAGACCGCGGGAAACTGCTTTTAGGTTCTGCTTGCATAACGCTCAACGATCAATACATCACCGTGGCTGGACGTAAATACCGAAATACACCTGGATTAAAACAGTTGTTGCTTAAGAAAGATGTAGACTTAAGCTTGGTTACAGACAGTGATATGCAAAATTATAAGTTGATGCTACTTGATACAAATGCACATCGTCGAGACTTTGAGCCCAGTAAGCCAATAAAAAGTAATAAAGGACAAAAATATTTACAAGTTATTAAACCTCTTTTTAAACTGAAGAATACAGTTCAGGGAAAGGGTCTACCGTTACTAAAAAAGTGGAGAAAAGACGTAGATTTAGTGTACTGGGATAATCCTAATGAACTAGTGGAAAGGTTGAAATTATTAATTGCATCTAGAGATGCTGGCAACACAGGATTAGATAATGAAATTATATCTATCATTGAAGAATTGCGTGAATGTAAGATTATAAATAAATAAATGTTTGAAAATATGTTTATTTTGTCATCAGCCTCTCGATAAAATACACCTTAAACATGAACGTAGATAAATTCGGACACTACATTCACAAAAGAATGCGTTTATCAGAGTTATTTGATTTTAATGAAAATGCATTGTTAAAATCAGAAAACGGAGATTTTGATTTAAAAACATCAAGACTGACAGGAATTACATCTCCAATAGAAGCAAACGATGCTGTTAACAAGGATTATGTAGATCGAATGAATGCTAACACGTTAAAAGAATTAAATAATCTGGCTGTGAATAAGGATTATGTAGATCGGTTGAATGCTAATATGTTTAAAGAATTTAATAATCTGATTGGTACATTGCGTACTCAAATCATAAAAGATGCAAAGGGTACAGTTCAAGCTACTTTAAAAGCAAAGATACCTGAGGTTTCAACTCATTTGCAAGATAAGTTTTATACTAAAGCAGAGGTAGATAAATTACTTCAGAAAACTCCATAATGGTAAAACAGCAAATTGTAAATGAAATACACAAAGCAACACGAAGAAATTTCCCTCGTCGTACTGTTATTCTGAAAGGAATCCATGACTTATGGCAAGCAGACTTGATGGACATGCAAAACCTGAGGAAATATAACAAAGGTTATAATTTCATCCTTGTGGTGATTGACTGTTTCTCAAAGTATGCCTGGGCTGAACCGTTAAAATCGAAAAATAAATTTGATGTTACTCGTGCATTCGAACATATACTGCTTAGTAGTTGTAATGATCCTGTTAATTTACAGACTGATATGGGAACCGAATTTTATAACATCACTTTTCAAACGCTTATGAAAAAGCACAACATTAACCATTACTCATCGTTTTCTACTAAAAAAGCATCAATTGTGGAGAGACTGATAAGAACTTTAAAAAATAAATTATATAAATATTTTAGTCTCAATGGAAACTATAAGTGGCTAGGTCTACCATTGGAAGACACATTGAAGAGATATAACAACACCAAACATCGTACTATTCAATTTAAACCGGTTGATGTGAATAAATGTAATGAAGAAGTTATCAAAGAAAATATAGAAAAAATAAACAAACATGATTTGGTTCAGTGGAAGCCTAAATTCAAAGTTGGTGATTGTGTTCGTATAAGTAAATACAAACATAATTTTGAGAAAGGTTACACTCCTAATTGGTCAACTGAATTATTTATTATAAAAAAGATAAATAAAACCTTACCAGTGACATATCACATAGAAGATCAACGAAACCAAAACATATTAGGAGCTTTTTACGAACAAGAACTGCAAAGATCTAATTATCCTGATGTGTATTTGATAGAAAAGATTTTGAAAAAGAAAGGAAATAAATTGTATGTTAAATGGTTAGGTCTAAGCAGTGCAGAAAACAGTTGGATTGAAAAAGCTGCATTAATGAACTAACTATTATAAAACCATTTTCATTCGAAATCATATCATTCTAATTTGAGTAATGCAAGGGGGTGGACTAGTTAACAACATAATTAATAATCTACCATTCGAAGTGCATTTGCCAGGATACAATTATTGTGGACCAGGAACCAAACTTCATAAACGCTTAGCGCGAGGTGATCGAGGTGTAAATAAGCTAGACGAAGCTTGCTTGCAACACGACATTGCATATACAAACCATACAAACGTATCAAATCGTCACAAAGCTGATTTACAACTACTTGATATGGCTAAACAAAGACTTAAATCAAAAGATGCGGGGAAAGGTGAAAAATTAAGCTCCTGGTTGGTAAGCAAAGTTATGAAAGCGAAACTAAAGTCTGGATCAGGCATTAAAACATTTAAAAGCTTAGTTTCGAAAATAAAATCAAAAATTAAGAAACTCAAACACAAAGATAATAAGACTTTAATAAAAGCAGCTTACTTAACCGCAAAAAAGTTATTTCCAAACATTCACCATCGAATTCGAGTACCCCGAGTAATACCGATACCAAAGACTGGAGGAGTTCTACCTTTAATTCCAATTTTCGCTGGTTTATCGGCTTTAGGAACTTTAGCTGGTGGTGCAGCTGGCATTGCAAAAACCGTTAATGATTACAAAGCAAGCAAACAAAATTTGCAAGAAACAGAGCGACATAATAAAGCTATGGAGGCTTTAGTGTTGGGTAAGGGTTTATACATTAGACCGTATAAAAGTGGTAAAGGATTGTTTATAACATCTTCAAAAAACTGAAAAATATGCTACCCAATCGCCCTCTAACTGATGTAGACATCCGAAAGTATTCAAGACACATTCCATATTTTCGGGGGGTCTACATGAAGGATCGACTACCTTCAAAGCCGAAAGACATTGAATGTGGTATCGTTAACTTAGACGATTCTAAGAACGAAGGAACGCACTGGGTAGCTTATGCTAAAGTATACAATCACTGTGAATACTTTGATAGCTATGGAAATTTAAAACCTCCAATGGAATTGATGCAATATTTCAAAAATTGTGATGTGTTATATAACTACACAGGATATCAAAAATTAAACGCAGTCAATTGTGGTCATTTATGTTTAAATTATTTGTTGACTTTTTGGAATAAAAATGTATTATAAAATAAATGCTTTTCTTTTATATCAATCATTTGCAAGATGTCACTCACTTTGTCGATAACTGGAGACTCGTCAGTGTTAACTACATACTATCCTAATACTTTACAACTAGACGGAGAGTATGAGTGTGCTTTATTGCACTTTTCAACATTTAATTCTATTCCAAACATTGACAAAAGTAATAATAAGTTCTATTATGGCATTAATGAAGTTATTGAAGTACCGGAAGGTACTTATGAATTACAAGATATTAGCGATTATTTAAAATCTGAAATAAAAGATGCAGCGATCAAACTACGGTGCAATAATAATACTTTAAAAACTACAATATTCTGTACAAAAGACATTAATTTTATCAAAGGAGACTCTTTTAGAAGACTATTAGGGTTTAACAAACAAATTTTAACAGCAAATAAATGGCATGTGTCACAGTCTCCAGTCAACATTCTACCTACGACCGTAGTCAGGATTGAATGTGATATTGTAAGCGGTTCATTTGTGAACGGTGAACCAAGTCATATTATTCACGAATTTGCACTTAATGTGCCGCCAGGATACAGGATCATAGAAATCCCGAAGAACGCAATATACTTTCCAATCAATCAAAACAACATAAGCTGCATACATATCAGACTGTTAGATATAAACAAACGATTAATCAATTTACGTGGTGAAGAAGTGCAGGTATATCTGCATCTTAGAAGAAAAAGATGATTGACTACAATAAAAATGTGTTTCACCAAGTAAAGAATATCAGTTCTGCCCGAGCTACCTATCGAAGAAGACCTTTCTCTAAGAAGATAATAAAATTAACTAAAGACAATAAAGCGTTCCTTAGAGCGATCGGATTGTTAAAATGAATATCTTAGACGTTTTATCCGCTCCAACTTACGATAATACTATAGAAGGAATCGAATTTCATTCCTACAAGCCGTACGTAACGAGTTTCAACAGGAACGATGAAATCCGCATTCCCATCAACCAACAGGATTTGTACATACTTCCTTCAGCTAGCACACTCTATTTAGAAGGCACTGTTATCGTAAACAAAAAAGATACGAAAGACAAAGCTACTAGTATCAATTTCACAAACAATGGTCTACTGTACTTGTTTCAAGATATTAGGTATGAGTTAAATGGAGTGGAGATTGATAAAATAAAAAATGCAGGTATAACTACAACCATGAAATCATTAATATCAATGAATGAAAGTGAATCAAAAATGTCTAATGCTTGGGGCTGGAATATCGATGGTATAAAAAATATTAATGGTGGAAAATTTTCTGTTTCTATTCCACTACGTAACATCCTCGGGTTTGCTGAAGATTATAAAAAAGTTGTGATAAATAGCAGACATGAACTGATATTGTTACGAAGTAATACTAATTTGAACGCTGTAAAACTTAACACCGGCGAAATAGTGGACGACGTTCAGATCAACAAAATTATATGGCGCGTACCGCATGTTAAAGTATCAGACAAAGAAAAAATAACTTTGTTAAAACTATTAGAAAAAGATAGATCACTTCAAATGGTATACAGAAATTGGGATCTGTACGAATATCCAGCTTTACCTAAAACTACAAAACATACCTGGTCAATCAAAACTTCATCTCAAATAGAAAAACCAAGGTACATTATTATCGGGTTACAAACAAATAGGAAAAGCAATGCAAGTTCGGACATGTCTCAATTCGATCACTGTCATGTTCGAGACGTTAAAGTGTATCTCAATTCAACTTATTTTCCGTATGAAAACCTAAATACGAGTTTTGCTAATAACAAAATCGCTTTATTATACGAGCAATACACCAGATTTCAACAGTCGTATTACGGACGTCGACCGGAACCCATATTAAGCGAAAAACAGTTTAGAGATTTAGCACCGCTGTTTGTCATTGATTGCTCTAGACAAGCGGATAATCTAAAGACAGGGCCAGTTGTGGACGTGAGAGTAGAAATTGAAAGTGATTCGGAGATACCAGATCAAACTTCAGCATATTGTCTCATTCTGAACGATTGCATTGTTGAATACAAACCATTAAGTAACATTGTTAAGAAGATATCATGAAGTCGGACACCCTTATAGTGGAACTCCAAGGATTTAAAGATTCTTTAAATCATTTTATTGTTAAAGAATTGGCCATTGCGAGTCATGATCATACACAGACGTTCTTGGTGAAACCACCATATTCATTCCATTACCTAACACTAGAAGAAAAAAAGCAGGTGAGATGGTTAGAAAGAAATCGAGGAATTTACTGGAGTGAAGGCTACATAGACTACAAAGAGTTTAAACGTGTTATTTTACCATATTTAGAAAATAAAAAAATTATGACAAAGGGTTTGGAAAAGATTACGTGGATTAAAGAGTTATGTGCAAACTGTGAAGTGATTGACATAGGTGAGAAGGGATGTCCTAATTTTGCGACATTAAAAAAAAAGTTCTGTAAAAATAAAACTGATTTTAATTGTGTGAACCATAAATTGAATTGTGCATTGAATAATGCTGTGTGTATTAGAAAATGGTATTTTGATAATAATATGTCTGTATTTAATTTATTTATTTAATTATTATTGTGTTGAACAGTTAATTAAAAATGTCTATGTACTCAAGAGTGTTTTATTTAATATAATCAGACCCATATAACAAACATTAAATTAGCTGCAGCAAAATGATAATCCTTCTAAATTTTATTTCAAATATAGGTACTTACGGTATTCTAAACGAATTATTCTAATAAAACATTCTGAAAGCAAATAACCTATATGTATATCATTACACTAGAGCTAATTTAAAGTTCGAGTATTTATAAGTAATACAAAATAAAACATAATTTAAACTACAAAATATTTTTATTTACTTTTTACATTATTTACAATTATTACAAATTAATTATAACTACCTACCCAATAATAATAATAATAATAGCTGTCCCCACATAGTTTATTTAATGTTACCTTACATACTTAACTTAAAAAACTTGTGATGACTGAACAGTAGCCCAACTATATTAATCAAAGAAATCTACATTAAGTACATATTTTTTCATTTTATATTTATTTACTTTTTACATTATTTACAATTATTACAAACTAATTATAACTACCTACCCAATAATAATAATAATAATAGCTGTCCCCACATAGTTTATTTAATGTTACCTACATACTTAAAAAACTTGTGATGATTGAACAGTAGCCCAACTAGATTAATCAAAGAAATCTACATTACATATTTTTCCTTTTTATATTTATTTAACTTTATTATATTTTTTAGACTAGGTATGTACAGGATAAAATACAAAAGTTAATTATAATAAAACTTACATATTTGTTATTTTAAAAATGTATACATTCAAAACTTACACAACATAAAAACCACAAATGTTTAAACACTAAACAATAAGAAAGCAAATAAATGTTATATATACCGAATAATAATATAGTCTGATAACTATAATATTACTTACATAATTTATTATTGCTTATTACTATAAAACTTAAACAATATAGTAGATACTTACAAAATAATGACACCAGTTAATAGTTCATCAGTAATAACAACTGTCCCCACAAAGTTTTTTTGATATTTTATTAATTAACGATTGCGTCTCCTCCATAACATGGTCCACCGATTCAGTCACTATATACTGCGCACTTAAAATTACCACATCATCATTGTCACTTGCAGATTCTTGTTGTTCACTGATGTCCAACACTTGTACCTGGATCAGTCGTAATCCTTTTTTCTTCTCATTGTTTATGACGAATGATTGACAGGTAGGCAGAGCCGACTTCTGTTTTACACACTCTCGTCTTGTTCTAGGCTTCTTGTTGACAGGTCCGCAGTCTTGTCTTGCTCTAGGCTCCTTGTGAACAGGTCTTTGTTGTTCTGGGATATGCCAGCTTAAACTCGGGGTCGGAAAACCTTGCGCGTATTGCGAGAAGTCGATAATATCTGGAGAATCACACATTATCAATGATCTGAAACAACCGAAAGAATAATTAATTATAATTACATAAAAACATGATGAATTAACGTTATAAATATATGGGTAGTTCTACAATACTTACAATTCGTTTCGTTCTTATTCGACGTGATATGACCGCTCCGGCTAACTGTCTAATAATGAATGTTCTACACAATAATACGACTGTGGAACGTGGTTAATATGTAATGAGACTCCATAAAGCCTTAAAGCGCTGTGATTCAATTTCAAGTTTCAACACGTTCGAGCTCGTGCACGAGCACCTGTTTGGTGTCATATTCTACACCGCGCGTGTGAACTTCGAGCCATGAGTGCTATGTCATCAAAAATGAACATTGCATGTTTTATCCAGTTGGAACCTGTATCCTCGTGCACAACATGGTGTAAGCCCTGTATGCTTTGTCATCAATCAGGAATGGGAATGAAACAGAGATAAAATCATAAAATATTATTTATTTAAGTATATATTTAGTAGGTAACATACAGATAAAAACAACAATTACAATGGACACCAAGAATACACACATTTTAGAATTACATACATATAATACCAGCTATAATATTATAGCTGGGTTCAAAAGTAACTTCAGACGATACTATTTGAATTAAATTACAGGACAATATTATATTTCATATTTAAATATTAACAAACTTTTTAAATTAGTAAGTAAGATAGTAGGTACGTTATAAAATTATCTGACTTTCCATTTAGGATGTTTTACAATCAATTTTTACTTGATAGAAATGTCACTATTGTAGGTTCCTAATTACATTTTTAAGTATGGTAATACATTACATAAATATATTTGCATTACCCCAAGCTGAAGTAGATACTTTATCAAATGATAGCAACCGTTTATCATCATTGCTTGAAAGTGCTATTTTATTTACGTTCTGAGTGAATATTTCATGTTTTATTGACCTAAACATTACATTTTTTTTACGAATGACATTGCAATTGTACAAAACATTTTTATAATCAATCATGTTTAAATGTTTCGTTACACATTTTTTTATACCTTTGGCTTTTTTAATTGTTTTTTTTAAGGTTTTAATACAATAAAGCTTTGAGCGCAGTCCTACGAATTCTTTAATAACTTTACCACCCATTTCGTCCTTAAACAGTCCTGGGATCTTCTTATTATTAATGGGCAAGTGAAATTCATTGTTTATGTCATAATTAGAGGTATCAAAATATTTTAAAAAATTGAGCTTGAAATCTTCATAAACGTTATTACTCTGTACATCATAAATTAAGCTATCTGTGTCAGTATAGCACAATTCAATTCGCTTACCATAAAAAGGTTTCATGACAGAGTAGTGAAAATCGTACATATGGGTCTTAGATAATTCTAATACTGTGAACCCTATATATATTGGTTTATTAAGTATAACACGCGATGGCTTCATTTGTATTGCTACTAGATCATCAGAAAACACAGAAGCGCTATGAAAATATGGACTGGCTATCAATTTCTCAGCACAAATAGTCTTATTCGTTTTATTGTTTGAATCGCACCATTTGTTAACTAATTTTACATCTACTCTTTGTTCAACATTTTCCAGAGTCTTTCCAAAAATACTATTATTTAATAATTTGAAAAAATCTTGCTCAAACGTTGATTCTGCTTTTTGTCGTAGTTGAGTGTTAAGAGCGATGTACTGTTTTAAAAAACAGCTTTGCTTAAAAACAATTGCACGGTGAATCCTTCGTAACACCAATCCATGTTGTAAACATTTTTTTAAATGAACGTAATGAATAACGTAGTGGTATTTGTCATACAAATTCGGTATTAATTTTTTATTCTTACCACCCGGTGCAACAAATTTTTCTGGACAAAATGGAAAGTCGTTATGTTCATCGTGCAATGTTTTAGGATATAATAAATCAACTTCAAGAATATAGCCGTTTTCCGCGGTATCGCTTATATCTGTTAAGCTCAATTGCAAATCATCTATTTCCTGTCTACTCATGAATCTAAAATCCGAATAAGGCAAATATTGACACATGCTATAACCATATAAATTGTTGCAATCTAAATAAATAATAAATGAATTCGGCAGAGACGAGTCGTAAGAATCCAAGTATTTATGATTGGCTTTGACATGTCTTTTGGAACACATACAAACACCTCCACGAATACCTTCTTGTATCATTCTAAAAATTTGAACATCACTTATCAATTCTAATTTAATTCTAGTTTTCAAAAGCA
The DNA here is from genome assembly GCA_932294355.1 of Aporophyla lueneburgensis. Classification (NCBI taxonomy): domain Eukaryota; kingdom Metazoa; phylum Arthropoda; class Insecta; order Lepidoptera; family Noctuidae; genus Aporophyla; species Aporophyla lueneburgensis. The sequence continues at coordinate 7,072,617 of OW028742.1, forward strand.
TTGCATCGAATGATAGACTTGGTGCTGTAAGATAAAACGCAGGATCGAGATTATAGTATTGCTTACAAGTTTTTCGAAAACTTTCAAACACGTCTGTTAGCAAAAGAACGTCAGTTTTAAGATATAAATCTGTGTACATACCCATATTTTGAATATTAAATACTGACCAAATGGTCTGAGCGTGTTTATAGTCTTCATCGTTAATTGATTCATTAGTCAAGGAGTTATGAAAAAGATTTTTAGATGGTAAACATATATCTTCGTAATGTTTCCATTGAGACATGTAATCGTATGGATACACTCCTTTACGGGTAAGTAGATCAAATTGTGTTTTTTCAGGAAAATAAGATTTTAATTGCTTGAAGTCTTGTTTTTTCATTGTGTTTGCTAACTTTTCTAAGCTAGTTCCTAAAAACTTGAATGAATCTACAAATCGTACCTGTATGCTTTCATTATCGGAAATCGGAATATACTTCGTGAAAGAAATATAATTTTCTTTTGTTTTAGGTATGACTTTAATAGATCCCGGAGCGTTACCTAATTCTTTTATGAAAAGATGGCAATCATAACCCGATAAGTTATGAAAAAATACAGGTAGAAACTTAGGCATTTTATATTGCAGGTTACAGTAACTGTGAGCTGCGCCACGATATTTACCAGTCAAATGACAATGATCGCGTACCCTATCACCTAACAAGAAATTCTCACAAATATGACATGTATCAGAGTTTTCAAAGTCGAGAGCATTCTCATTCGTGTAAATCATGGGAACGGTATTATTTATAATTCTATAAACTTTTTTGGTATCTTTATAAATAGACTTCACAAATTTTGAAACACAATCCGTACCACGATACGAGACATAACGATTATAGGTTTCATCTAGAGTGCACGTAATATGATAAGCGAAAGCGATGGGCACATGTCGCTGTCTCGTAACGGTGCTCGCCTGAGTTGGGTCAGGGTCGCAGGAGTCGTACCGCTCTAGCATTGTTTCAAAATCGGCGTATATAACAAATGGTACAAATTGCTTTCTGCCATAGTGTTCAAACTGAATGAAAGAGCCTTTTGGCGGTAGTTCAGTAGCAACTCCTCCACAACTGTGTGAAGTAAGATTATCACAACTATCAAAGAACATTAAACAAACATCACAAAAGTATAATTTACTGTGGTGCTTTGTTATTTGATTTTTAACAAGACGCGGTAAATCCGTAATGAGACAATAATGTGATAAATCATCTTTTTCTAAGTAAAGTAAATGAATCACTTTTTCCTTCAAAAATTTTGGTTTATAAAGCGGTCCAGTCACGGTATTATTTTTTAAGCCATAAATATATATACAAATTTCAGGATTATTTAATTCGAATCGAGCAATATCTGAGAAACTCATTGGAAATTGAATGTCTTTTGTGTTTAACACACTTTGAAAATTGGGGTAAGACGATACTCTTTCAGGATGAGTTTTTGCTGGATATAAAGCAGCAACAACTGACCATAAAAAGCAATAATTATCTTTATTGCGAATATTAATACATGCTTTTTTTGATTTAACTGCGGTTGGCAACTCGATAAAGCTTGAGCCGCGTAAAGGTTGATATTTGTTAACATTAACTTCCAAATGCGAACTGTTTAAAAATGTCCAGCCACTGTCACGATCTTGAAATTCTTCTAATTTTTTTTTCAACGTGTTTCTAACCTGAGATGTCAATAAATCATATTCATAATTCTGATGTACCACATAATTCTTTGTAGCAAATGATTTCATCTCCTGACTATCATTTTTAACCATCAAAAACAAAGCAAAATATTCAAAATTAATTTTTAGACATACATGTTCTTTCAGAGATTTGTTGATTAATGTTTTGATTTTTTCTTGATTATTACTCAAAAACGAATCTAAAGAATAATTTTCACTAGTGTCAATAATTCTATAAGAAGCTATACGATTTCGGAAAGCAGAATTAATTAATTCAACACCTTCGCAAACGTATGAAATATTTTTATTTTTATGATTGGTACTGCGTAGATGACCTGTCCAGTGACTGCGCTCAACAGATGTATTACAAACAGTGCAGAAAGGCATTCTAGCGTAATTAATTACCGGCTAAGTTAAAAATAAAGATTTATTTAGGATGTCCTAAATATTAATTTTAAATTAATTACCTATGTACATTTAAAATGTATCTTAGCACTATAATATACAGCCTCTGAGTATTTGATCAACTCCTAAACCTTGAACAAGAATTTAAGACATTCTACCTACTAAGTTTAAAAATAAACATTAATTTTAGGTGTCCCAATTTAAATTTTAAGTGATTACCTAACTAGATTTAAAATTTATCTTATCACTATAATAAACAGGCTCTGAGTCATTGAACAACTCATGAGCCTTGTGCATGAATTTTTGTAGTGAGTTCCACTGTGAGCTACCTTTCTCCAGTTGCAGTTTCAAGGCAACTTCTGCCTTCTTCCAACGCTCCTCAGGAGCAATGGAGATGATATTTTCTTTATCGAATACCTTGAGTTCCACAAAAAAGGCACCGCTTAGATCCGCTGTCCGTCGTACCTTCCCGTTGGCTACGCGGGACAGCAAGGATGATCCTAACTCCGACTTCGGAGGAAGGCCACCAAAGTCTTCCAAACCGAAAAGGTCGGTGCTCCCCGGTTTCTGGTTACTGTAAACAATTAAAATTTTATTTTAATAATCTAAAAGAAACACTTTTCTAGATACAAACTATGTTGCATGATAAAATAAGTATATATTTACTTAAAATTATTGTTACAAATAAAAGTTCTCTATTGAGATCTATGTTATAATATAATAAGTGAGACTAATGAAAAGGGATAAGTCAGATAAAGAGTATTGATAAACTACCTTGATCCTGATTCTACGACCGAGGAAGCTTTGCGCTTTGTAGTTTTTTTCGTAGGCAGGGTCCTTCTCGACACGACCTTTGTATCAGTCGCCGGGCTCTTTATGTAGTCAGACATACGGGAAACGTCGGAGTCAGACCTAATGTACAACAAAAAAAGTCATGTTTAATATAACAAAACAAAAACCTACAAGGTCTTTTTTGAAATACAATAAATAAGAAATCTATCAATTTATGACAGGGCGATAACAGTTACATCAGCCGACAGGCAGAAGCCAGGTCCGTAGCTGAGTAGCAGTCACGACGGATAAATAGGGCATCATAATTACAACAGCCGGCAGGCAAAAACCAGGTCCGTAGCTGGGCATTATAACTTCAAATTTAAAATTAAGAAGTACTCACTTACATGTTAGAAAGTCGATATTAAAGTACCACTAGTACTACTTGTCACTTTGAAGATTCCGGAGCGAATGTAATTTATTGATTGAAATTAATTCGTTTATATACACAAAAAATACAATTTCAGCACAAAAATAGATAATTTCAATTTTAAACTCTAAGTACAAGTCTTACAGTTGTATAAAAAAAATGACGTTTATGTCATATTTAACCGTATTGATTGCATATCAATTTTGCTAAATTGTAATTTGTTAATTGACACAGAATAAAAAGTTACAGTAGTTTAACTTCATCTCGACCGACGACGCGCTTCGAAATTTCAGTGTGCACAATACGCAACAGCCTCGGAGGGTGGTAGGTACGCACATACGCGGAGGGTGCAACATTTAGTTACTTGAAATTTGACATGAAATTATGAACTGTATTATTCAGTGTTGTGTGTTTGAATTCATCAATATTGAAACCAGAAATATCATTTTTTTACATTATCAACTCAGTCGGCATTTCGACGTCTTCCACATTAGGCATTCGCTTAAATGGTACCTGAATGAATTTCTTTCAATGTCACTGCCGAGACATACTTCTGCTTCTTTTATTTTTACTGTGTCATAAGTATTGAGAATTGAAAAATAAAGCCGACAAAGTGAACCCGATCCCAAGTAATTTTAAGTTGCAGTTAAACTCGGAAGTTATTATCATCATATAAAAACTAGTGCAAAGTAAGCTAGTTTACTCACTAATAACATTTTCATTCGTATTATTAAATAATCACTTACACCTGCAATGAAAGAAACCAAGAAACTGTAGGTATCGTGTAGGAATCGGAAGTATGTGACTGAGTTATGGTTTTATAGTTGTCCAATTTATTAATAATAACATTAACTCTAGGATTTCAATGCTTCTCTAATGTATTTATTCATTTATTCTTTACTCTTATTATCCCTAATAACCTCAGTGTTCTCTTTTTTCAAGGTCTCTTAATTAATTTTAAATCGCACTCGATAACAAGTGATAGATGGTTCGACCAATAATTCGTGTCGTACTTGATACAAAATATTCATATAAATAAAAATATATAAATATATATACTTAGTACGTAGAGGAATGAAACACGTTAAAACTAGAAGCGATTACAAACTTTAAAAATATACGAAAATAATATGTAGGAAGTTCTATAAAATACTAATTTAGTGTTTACAACATGATGGTCATATTACTTAACAATATAAATGCATGGAATGCAATTTATGTGAACGTGGGAAGCATGCATTCCATTGTCATTGAAATTTGTCGATTCGAACTAATAAAGCTGACTTATACATAAAGCTGATTATATACATAAAACTGACAACCACCGGGTACGGTTATCGTCTACGGAACAGACTTCAACAGCGGATTCACATACAGTTTGTACACCAGATTGAATAATGTGAGATACCGACGGTTATGAATCAATAGTGTTACGTAAAAACTGATATAGGCACTAATGATTGTTAACCGTCGATGCGTTTCTGATCCGGCTGCCGTTGTCAAGTGTAACTACGCCTTAGCTTTATGCATACTGGACAAGGATCGACTATCCGTGGGACCGCGCTTGCCACTTGAGTTTTACGTGTCGATGTAACAGGATGTATCGCCTGTAATGTGTTAAACTAAATTTAGATGTCCTCGACCCAATCTGGTCACAAAATAAATGTGTACAAACTTAAGGGTGCGCGCTATTTTACTTTTGTGGAGAGACATGAGACAAACTGTCCTAAATTTAGTTTAATGTATGCGGTATCCTAAAGTTCAGATGTCCTCGAGCCAATCTGGTCACGAAAACGGGTATGTGTGTCACTAAACGACATTGCACCATCCCCAAGTATGTGGAGAGACATGAGACAATCTGTCCTGAATTTTAGATTACTGGTTCGTTCAGATATAGACCTGATTATGTTGACGTGTAAAGTTTTAAAGCAGGTGGGCGTGTTGATGTAAAAGTATGTATCGTCTGTAATGTGTTAAACTAAATTTAGATGTCCTCGACCCAATCTGGTCACAGAATAAATGTGTGTGAACCTAAGGGTGCGCGCTATTTTACTTTTGTGGAGAGACATGAGACAATCGGTCCTAAATTTAGTTTAATGTATGCAGTATCCTAAAGTTCAGATGTTCTCGAGCCAATCTGGTCACGAAAACGGGTATGTGTATCAGTAAACGACAATGCACCATCCCCAAGTATGCGGAGAGACATGAGACAATCTGTCCTGAATTTTAGATTACTGGTTCGTTCAGATATAGACCTGATTATGTTAACGTGTAAAGTTTTAAAGCAGATGGGCGTATTGATGTAAAAGTATGTATCGTCTGTAATGTGTTAAACTAAATTTAGATGTCCTCGACCCAATCTGGTCACAGAATAAATGTGTGTGAACCTAAGGGTGCGCGCTATTTTACTTTTGTGGAGAGACATGAGACAATCGGTCCTAAATTTAGTTTAATGTATGCGGTACCCTAAAGTTCAGATGTTCTCGAGCCAATCTGGTCACGAAAACGGGTATGTGTGTCACTAAACGACAATGCACCATCCCCAAGTATGTGGAGAGACATGAGACAATCTGTCCTGAATTTTAGATAACTGGTTCGTTCAAATATAGACCTGATTATGTTAACGTGTAAAGTTTTCAAGCAGATGGGTGTATTGATGTAAAAGTATGCATCGTCTGTAATGTGTTAAACTAAATTTAGATGTCCTCGACCCAATCTGGTCACAAAATAAATGTGTGTGGACCTAAGTGTGCGCGCTATTTTACTTTTGTGGAGAGACATGAGACAATCTGTCCTGAATTTAGTTTAATGTATGTGGTATCCTAAAGTTAGATGTTCTCGAACCAATCTGGTCACGAAAACGGGTATGTGTGTCAGTAAACGACAATGCACCATCCCCAAGTATGTGGAGAGACATGAGACAATCTGTCCTGAATTTTAGATAACTGGTTCGTTCAAATATAGACCTGATTATGTTAACGTGTAAAGTTTTAAAGCTGGTGGGTAGGGGTTTTTAAGCTGGTGAGTATATTGAAATGAATCCGACAGTTGAATTTGAGGTAAGACATCTATATCAGAAATATTATTGGACGTTCTACTCCACCTTCAGTTCCATCGACTCACGAGGTCAGCCATCGATATCAGAAATATTAATATTATTGGGCATTCTATCCACCAAGAGTGACGAAGCGAACGGAGTGAGCCGAAGGAACGAAGGTGGAGTAGGATGCCCAATAATATCCTACTCAGTGTCATTATTTAGCGTTATTCATTTCACTGTTATGATCTTGTGTTTGTGTCGAGGCCTGTTGGGTTGGTTCTGAATGATCGAAATTCGATTTAGCTTGCTCGCTTGCTTCTTTTTATTCCATGTAACCCACGACTTCCACGTTGCCTAAAAATCGTGCCGACTCGAACGCGGCTCCTGTCCGTCACGGTCTAGGAAAGAACGTGAGTTACGCTTCTACACGGATTTCTTATTTTATGGATTCGGAATACCGGTGCATTGGTCATGAAAACGGTAGAGGCCATTTGAAGGGTGGGTGTGAACCGAATTCGCGTACACAATGCGATCGGCTTGTGTATGGACAACACCCTTGCACCCTTTCCTATGGTGCGTGGAACACATCCATCTAGATTTCTGACTGATGGACGTTTTGTGCAAACAATAGGTGTATCCCGACATCAGAATTAGCCTGCTGCCTCGTTTTGAGTAGACGTAATGTGCCATTTCTGTAAAAATAAAAAATAAACATTTTCATGAGTTTAATGTTAATAATGTCTTTTTAATTGTAATTAAGCTTCTAGAAACGATAAATGTACGTACACTGATTATATGTCTTATAATAAACTAACTAGTAAACTAAAATATTGCGTCAAAAATCTCCTTCGCATTACTGTCTAGACTGGTAATATACTAAAGAGACAGGTGGCAGTGATCCACTGCACGGCAACGCTGACGGGTCGTGGTTTCCCAGGTTGTTTTTTTTTTTAATTCAGGTTAAACTATACGATCATTAAACTTATAGAAGTATCAGGAACAGGCTGTAAAGTTCAGTCATCCGCTATAGAACACGACAAGAGAAGTGATGTGTCTGGTGTGCTACTGCCCGAAGATGGCTGTCGAGACGTTGTATATTATGGTGGTCACGCGGTAAACTCTGTTTGTGACATCAGGAATTTGCGAGACGTCAGGACACACATCTATATCGCCACTACTTCGCATGTGGCGATGTAGATGCCGCCAAAAATATTAATTACTAGCTCCTGCGCGCGACTTCGTCCGCGTCAAATTTTTGCTCCCCTGACCCTTCCCGTCATCAATTTGCCTGCTACTTTTCGTCCATTTTCCCCGTTTTTACAACATTTTTCATTACTGCTCAGCTCTTCTTAGTTGTAGCGTAATGTTATATAGCCTATAGCCTTTCTCGATAAATAGGCTACCCAATACAAAAAGAATTTTTCAATTCGGACCAGTAGTTCCTGAGATTAGCGCGTTCAATCAAACAAACAAACAAACTCTTCAGCTTTATAATATTACTAGCTTTTGCCCGCGGCTTCGCCCGCGTGGATGTTGGAAATTAACGCAGGTATTTTCCTAAAATAAAAGATTTTTTCTAAAATAAAAGTAGCCTAAGTTACTCCTTATTAAATCAGCTACCCGCCAATAAAAGTCCCGTCAAAATCGGTCCAGCCATTTCAGAGATTAGCCGGAACAAACAGACAGGCAGACAGACAGTAGACAGAGAGACAAAAATTGTAAAAAATGTTGTTTTGGTATATGTACCGTGTATACATCCACATACACTTAGTAAAAAGCGGTTATTTTAATATTAAAAACAGACACTCCAATTTTATTTATTTGTATAGAGTATAGATATACCGTTAGGTACGGGGTTGAGAAACAAACATCCAATCATACAAATGTTCAAATTTATAATAATTAGGAGTACCTAAGTACCTTTATAATTCATATTAATTCTTAAGTACTACTTCATACTACTTCTCTATTCTTTATCAGAGTATCATGTGTGTTTGATGTACTTAATAAAACGAATAGTATTCAAAGTAAGAAGACTGCGACATAGAGCTGGATTGAATTAAATATAAGTCTTCCTAGTTTTTCTTAACGCTCCTATTCTACCTACACAGACACTTAATTATTTACCAGACACCAAATCGAACATACTTATAGGAATTGTACTTTGGCCAGTTTCTTCACCCGTAAAGCTGTCGGAAAATATCACCCAGGAACCTACTACCGGGATAAAGTATCCTATATGATAAGTATCCAGTATAACCAAAAATCCATATCCATCCAAAAATCTAAACATCTAAGCCTTATTTCGCGGTCTCTTACTTGGAATAATATAATGGATAGGTTTATTTTGAGTACTTCGAACACACATGATATTCGCATTTACTTTGAAGCCAAAGTAATAGGAATTACAATCCTACTAATCCTGCACTACCGGAACGGCCCGCTAGCCGCTCTGCGTCTATTTTATATAGTCTCTGATATCTCTTAAAATATTAACTTTAATGATATGCTGCAAAGTGCAATTTTGATTGACATGAAATGTACAACGTATCTTATGTATAATATATACTATAATATGTATGTAAACTACTTTTAAATCTTCCTCTAAATCACTCTGTCTATTGATGAAAAACGCATTAAAATCCGTTGCGCAGTTTAAAAGATCTAATTCTAAGCATACAGACGCAGCAAGCGACTTTAATATTACGCAAAAGTTATCTAGAAAAAAAAAAACGCCATCCAGTGGATGTCTACGCAACTTTGGTGTCAAACGATACGATGAATTAACTTACACCGTCACGAATTAGGGATTCTTGGAACTAACCAATGAATACGCACATACTACACACGGCTATAGGTCAAGCTATAATATTTCCAGTTTTAGCTGACCTCACATTGTATAGGCTTTTCGTACAATCAGATGTCAGTTTATACTGGAAATGTATAGCTTGACCTGTAGCCGTGCGTACTATAAAAAAACATTTAATTTTCAAATATTGAGATCAACAATTGAGATAAAAACTATCCTATCTTTTAAGTTGGACCAAATTACAAATCATTAAGAACTTTGATAACAATCTGTTATGTAGTTTTGGAGTTTATTGGCAACATACATCGTGACAGAAGATTTTTATATATATAAGAAAGAAGATAGTATAGATTTAATTTATACCTAAAATTCTTAAGGAATCTGAATGATAGATAAGAATGGAAGGTAAAGCGGGTAAGGGCTTTTGAAAAAAAAAGACTAGGTACAGTTAATAGGCAATGCCATTTTATTTATTACGATACAAACAAAAGCTGAGAGAAAAATTAGCAATTATTACCACTTTCTTCCCTTACCCCTTTTTTATAACGTACACCAAAACATTTCAGATCATTGTCAACCCAGCCTATTGCAGTCAACTGCTGGACGTAAGCCTCTCCCGGGCTGCCAAAATAACACCCCGTCCTCCGACTTCCGCAGAAAGTCCCTTCTTAAGACCATCTGTGTTTAAGTAGTAAGTTTTCCTTCTTACGAAATTGCGTAAAGCACTCCTAATCCTGCGCTTCATATAAAGTTAGTCTGCCCGACAACGTAAATAACGCAATGTATGTTGTCGGAAAGTCAAAATGAAAGGTATTGCAATGATAAGTGTGTTGCGAAATTACTCCACTAGACCCTTATATAACTAGCAACCCGACATCATAATGTTTGTAAAAAAAAAACAAATTCGACACATTTTGCACGACAGGGTTTAATAAAGAAAAAAAACGAATAAGCATTGTGATAAGGGACCTGTTGGTGCTACTAAAAACTAAATATAAAACGAACTAAGTAGGCTAAGTGGGTAAGTAATAACGAAAAATAAAAAAAATACTTGTATTTATAAACTAGTACACACAAAAACTTATATTCTAATCGGATCTACGGAGCATACATTGCCAATCTTACAAAAACTATTTAACCTATTAGGATCTTCATACAGCCAATTTACTCGTGGCAAATGATTATGTCCCAATTTTATGGTACTTGGTACGATTACATCGCCTAGTGTATAAAGAGCAGCTTTACATCCTTTACTTGAATGCGTAGAACATGCCCATCTTGTCTTTTCCTTAGTAGTCGTTTGGCGGTAAAAGGAATATCCCTCTACTAAAAGTAGCTTATTACCTCGCTTTGAGAAGGCGTAACTTGCAAAGTCTGTAAAAAATATTAAAAATAAAGTGTATACCCAAAGAGGTCAAACTGAGTAAATGAACCTACACCAGTTTGGCCTGATCAGATGCATGCACATGCATGAACAATAGAATCTAATGACGCCAAGGCGTCTTTACTAATCTTGATATAGACATGTTCCCGGCGAAAACATTCCCAGTTTGATTCCCATAGATATTAAAAATAATGACATAAGAAAGAACTTTTATTTGACCATTTTGTATAAAAGAACATTGTGTAACAAAATGAAAACTATTAAGCAAGAAGCACGACACACTACTAAACTATATCTCGAACGAATGTCTCTGGGATATAAGAACACCGATGATATTAACTTCTGGAGAGAAAATATCTAGTTAAGAGTCATATGCTCCAGACGATGCATGTGTGTGATCTAGCCTCGAGTAGACTATCCGATCGCCTACAGTGTGGGCCGTTACTCTGCATCCCTTCCTGTGGTGCGTGGAACATAACCATCTTGTCTTCTGATTATTGGAATTCGAGCTGTTGCGGTAGAACGTGTAACCCGATATCAGGAGTGGCTTAAAGTCTCGCACTGAGTAGACGTAGTTTGCAATGCCTGCAAATAAATTATATAATCATTTAAACTAAAGTTTAATCTTTCCTTGTAATGCCAGAAAAACACATCAAAATTTTATTACTTTTTAGTTTTGGTACCACACGAATTCTTATATCCTGAGTTAATAATAATGACAGGAAATTATTATTTTCTCATCAATATACTCTAAGTGAAAAATAATAATATTGAAGCTAACTCAAAAACTACCCAGACAAAGTTAAAAAAAAATATGGGTCCCTGAGGCATACGCTATCCAATATAAGTGAAAACAAAATCTTATATTGTTACGAAAATAAACAGGATGGAAAATTTTTGTATTACATGACAGTGGGACAATAAGGCTGAAATAACAAACACAAATAAATAATATTTGGTCATTTATTAATTTACGGAAACGCTAAAAATTAATGAGGCTGAAATAACACATGCAAATATCTAAAATTTAGTCATTTATATTAATAAATATATATACGGAATAGAAAATTAATAAGTTACGAAAAACCACGCAGATTATGTTATCAAAGTTTAGGTTTCTCATTCACCCATTTGGGTTTGGGCGAATGATTATGTTGCAAATTTCCGGATACAATTAATTAAATACTATATAGATGACTGCTCTGCATCCCTAGAAACCGGCATGTCATTTGAAGACAGAGATGGCGTGGCAGATTACGGCCCGCTCCCACTCGAAAAAAGGAGGCCTGCGTCCCAGCAGTGGAAACAATATAGGCTCATATGTGTATTATGTGTGTGACCTACTTTCGCCAGTTAAGACAAGTGACGACATGCACACCAAGATTTTGACATTTGAGCTAAACAGGATGACTGAAGTCTTGACGGTTACAGGTGGCACAATATTCGGGTATATCATTCACCCAATTCACTCTAGGCAAATGATTATGTTCTAAATTACTTGATACAATTTCATCATATACTGTATACACAACGGATTTGCATCCGTACCGTTGATGTGTGGAACACAACCATCTTGTTTTTTTATTTAACGATGTCCGATGGCGGTAGAAAGAGTAGCCAGACACCAGGATAAGCTTATTGCCTCGCTTTGAGTAGACGTAATTTGCGGTGCCTGTAAAAAAATAATTTATATTAAGTCTGTTCTTATGTATTGTGTCTGTAATTTAACTTTTTAGCCCACTCTATCTTATAAAAATCTTCATTCTCTTGCCCTTATTAAATAATAAGGGCAAGAGAATGAAGATTTTCATCCAAGGGGTCCATACTTCCCTATAAGTCGTTATCTCGGTAGTGACCCCATCATTCGTTTCTTTAGTCTTCCTCTACTCTGTCGCCATCAGCATTCATACTTAAATCTTTTTTATTTATTTATTTTTTATTCCTCGCGACATTTTCCTTATTCCTCCGCATCACATGCCCATAAGTAACAACCGATTCTCGTACAGCTTTTCAGTTACCAGTGCCACTTACCCGAAATCCGTGCCGTTACCCGTGTGACTCGAAATATCCTTAGCGTGTATAGTCACATATTTTGGAATTCAGTCAATTTCTACCAATATCTGCGCGCATAATTGTAAGGAACCAAATGGGAACATTATGTTACTGTGAGTGAGATATCATGTTCGGGTTTTTGACTACCCGAACGACTATCAAAGATCCACAAATGACAGATGGCACCAACGGCTTATAGCGAGCTTTCCGAAGAATCGAGGGCGCTCGGTATCGGTACCATATAATAGATGGTCACCCATCCACGGACCGACCTCGGCAGGCGTTACTTAACCTTGAAGGTCAACCCGTGCGGCTGATTTTATTTAGCTACTCAGCCCTTCACATATCCATCTGTTTCATTTTATGGGAATTACAATATTGATTAAACGAGTATTCCGAAAACTCATGATAGGCTATATACTATTTCCTTGCTTTGTGTTCCTATTTACTTGTAATTTGGCTTGCTAATTAGTCTAAAAAACAGATCGTGTATCTACTATGGACTAAAATGTCGATTGGCTGATGCTAATAAAGTAAGACAAAGAGAATCGATAAGGTTATTAGCACCAAAAAATGAGTAGCCCCTGGTGTGGCAGCGTGTAAATAGCCGCCAACACGAGGGAAGCTCAAATTATGAAAAATTATGGTTTGATAGTAATTATATTGATTCCTATGAAACCCACCCTGTGAGCTGAAGAATAAAAAATAGTTTCGACGTCATCACTGAAAACTATTGGCTCACTAACCTGTAGACCAGCTCAGGGCGCCTCACCAGCAACTTTCAGCAGCTCACACCGTGAAGCACTTTCACGAAACAGATTGTCAAATCACTGTTGGGTATTTATAACGAGTCTCTTCATACTTTAGCTGTCCATCACGGTGAAAAACCAACTTTTCCTCAAAATTACAGGAAATAGCACTGACTGTGACTTTCGAACGAAGGAGACTGAGGGGTTCACATTAGTCGGCGCTCGGCGCGCGGTAGCCAAAAAAATATGGCGCTAGTGTCGCCAGGTTCAGCGAATCAAAAGGCGCGCGAACCAGATAGCCACAGATTTCTAAACAACATTAGGAATACTAAAATTGTACATTGAAATACTACTAAACATCGAAGTAGTTTGGCTCTAATATATTTAAAATCATTTATTTGTCAGCAAACACGTACACGTACAAACATGTAAATGCATATGTTTATTTGTAGTCTTAGAACTATTGCGTACACTTCATACAGTTAAATCTACTTAAGTGTATTAGGGCGAACTTCACCAATGAAACTGACTGAGCTGGCAGTGTCAATATTACAATATTCCACTTCAATGATGTCACTGATACTGATGATGATGATTATGATCGAGTTCAGTTTTTTTTTCTTTTTAAATGATCAGACAGTACAGGATCGTTGGCAGTCTAGAGATATTTATTATAACACCATGTTCGCGGTTTTTCTGCAGTCCAATTTTTTATAGGTTCATGTCTGTGGTTGGACATCCTATTGACTATGCGGTCCCCGGATACTTGGATTCTGGCCTTGCACTCTGCATTGTAGTGAGTGGAACAGGCCCAAGTAGTCAACCTGGAGCTGTAGGTCCTCAAACGTTTGAAAGAATAGCCAGCTAAGTAAACGTATTGCTCTCCATGTTGCGAGTAGACATATTTAACAGGGATGGTGGCACCAGTAACTAAAAAATATACAGCGATTAGTAAAAAAAATATCAAAGTTCAACAATTTTATTATTGCTAAAATAAGACACAAATCGGAGACTTCACCCAAAAAGCAGGAAAGCTAAAATGGGAATGGGCAGGACAAGTTTGGAGCATGTCAGACGCAATGCGGGCTAAGACCATCACAGCATGGGTTCCTGAAAACATCCAACAGCATCGCGGAAGACCCAGGCGTAGGTGGCGGGAGGACAGGTTGGCAGGACACTGGCTTTTTTTTAAATTTTTTTTTTATATTTATTAAATAATATATTCAGTCAACAGAATAGTGTAATAATATATCTATATATTAATACGTGAAGCGAAAACTTTGGATCCCTTTTTACGAAAATTGGGCGGACGGAGAAATATAAAATTTCGCACACTTATAGTTTATACAGAGAAGAAGTGACGAATGCCACTATTTTTTTAAATTATGCGTAATTATACATTATTTTCAATAAATAACACGTTACACACACTACTATTCATTACCGTGTATTTAATACACACATGCATATATATTCTTTTGTTTATGGTCCAAATCTGTGGTCCAATCAAGAACATCTGTCTTTAATATTTTGTGTCTATAGTCTTAGGGGGCGTCTATTAATTACGTGAGGCATTTTTGAGAATTTTTTGACCCCCCTCCCTCCTTGGTGAGATATCGTAAGATTTTCCTCAACTCCCTCCCCCCTCCCCTAATCTCACGCGAGATTCTTCAAAACTTCTATTTGGGCTGTAAACGTGTTGGATTATTGAGAATTTTCTTAGACCAAGAATAATTTCTTAATTCAAGAATTTATTCTCTTGACTTAAGAAAATCATTTTCTTCAAAATGGTATTCTTGGTTCAAGATTTTGGCTCTTGAGTCAAGTTAATATTTTTTATCAGTGTACTATTGTCTCAGATTTGACCATATCTTTTTGTAGAAATAATTTTTCACGCAATTTTACACCGTTTTCTGCGAGATAAATAATTTCGTGATATTTGCCAAGACCTTCCCCTCCCCCCTAAGTGAGATTTGGAAAGATTTAGCTTGATCCCATCCCCCCCTTGAACACCTCACGTAATTAATGGACGCCCCCTTACTGAATGTCAAGTATAACCATAGGTAATAAATTAATTTTATAGGTATATAACCTATTTCATTTTTAAAATCTATGATCATATCGAGAATATTATTTGTATTAGCGACGATAGGAATTTAGTTTAGATTTACAAGAAATGTTTTTTGTGGTTTTATGGGAGTGTCAAGTATGGCATTAGTAAGTTTCCCATACAAAACTTAGTGTCGTGTGCAAACTGTAGAGGTTGTATGCCTCACGATTGTACAGGCTGGTTATAATGATGACATTTTGAACTGTCATAATTAATTAAAAATAATAGGGACATTTCTATAAAAAGCAGAGCTTTTTGTGATAATTCATTCCATATCCAGTAGTTAAGAAGTATTAAGAAAATAAAGAAGAGAGTCCTGAAGAAGTATTCTTTACTCATTATACCTACGTCCTGGTCCTGGCCATCACCATCCCGCCAGCGAGCCCTCTCCACAGTAGTACAGCGTCAACAATTTGTCTATAGTGTTATTGAATGTCAAATATAACCATATTATTTTTTTATATTTATTATTATATATATATTTTTTTCATTTAATAATGTATTTCTATTCAAATGAAGTACGGTCGAATTTCGATCAATGGGCGATCACTAGTTTACAGTAAAATGTATTCACAGTCATAATAATATAGTTTGTGTAGAAACAAAATAATACAATTTATCGAACAAAACATGTAAGTGATTATACTCAAGTACTTTACGAGTGTTTCAAAAGCATTGATCGTTTAGAGAAAAGATATGATTCAATTTTAGTTACCTGTTTTTAGCACACCTGGATGCATTGCCACGCTAGTTTTATGCAACTATAGAACACAAAACCAGACCTCGTTTCATTCTACTTACTTCCTTTATTAATTTTTTTGACCAAATTATGTTATAATAATACTTTTAATTATTCTACAGGGTAATAAAAGAAACCTTAAAAATATGAATTTATTATGCAAATCGTGTGGGAGTTTTTTTGTTGTTTACGTATGAATTATTGTAGGAACACCAAATTACTAACCTAAAACATTTAAGTAGGTTAATGAATATCATCTTTTTTTGGTAAATATAATAGCCACAGGTTTTTAGCAAACTTTTTGATGTCACCCATTTCATTTTCGCAATTTTTGGATACAAGTAAGCCACACAACACGTGTTATTTCGGCGAAGGTTTGCCAACGACTGATCATTTTACGGTCATTTTTTGAGACTATCGCATGGGACCCTTCGCCGCACAACAGATGCGCTTGCGGTTTTAATTGAAAGTGTTGTGGTCGATTCGCTAATTACCGCCGCAGGGCGAATCTAGAAAATCGATCAAGTATATATAGTGTCATTACGTGGGGACACATTTTTTTTAAATATTATACTACAGTATAAGATTGAATTTTGTCACAATTATCCCAAAGAATACTTTCAAAACGATCATAATGACTTGACGTGGGTTTGATTTGTCGTCACTAAAAACCAGCTTTAACTAACTAGGCATCACTGACAAGCAACACATTTTTATTTAATTATTTAATGTGACTGAGTGTGTATTAATATTTAACTTAATGAATCTGTGTTACTTGAAAATAAATGATTAATAATAATTTAAAATTCGTAACTCCACAAAGGTATTCAGAAATATTTACTCCTAGATGTATTATTTTTAATTATCTCGCTCATATCGTTTACTTTTTTCACGATAAAACGACCAAAAAATGTGTGAAAATCAATCTAACGAAAACGTTATATGATAGTTATTGTACTTTATTGCCTGTATTCTGTGAACCAACCAAAAAGTAGCTTAAGAATATGGGTTTTTTGAAATCCAGTTTCTTTTAGGGGGGTGACTGTGGGGCAATTTTTGCAGTATTATCTTGTCGTTAACGGTATGAATGATCGCTTTACATCCATTTCTACGGTCAGTTAAACACAACCATCTCGATTTTCCACTGGAATAGGTTTCTTGACGATAGAAGGAATATCCATCTGATAAGAGTAGCTTTCTACCTCGCTTTGAGTAGACGTATGTGAGTGGGTCTGAAAAGAAGAATGGATTTTATAAAGATACAATCAAGTTATTAACTAGTTGATATGGCCTAAATTAACCGTATATATTGTGCGTGTTTTTGGTTTTGGGACATACCGGTTTCCTGACGATGTTTTCCTTCACCATTTTTAGAGCAGTGGTGATGAAAAAATGTACACCAAGTAAATAAAGCGCCTATATTGTTTCGAACCTCCAACTTTTTCTTAAGTTTCGGACGTTACCACTGATTTTCATTATAAATGTAGGTTAAATAAAAAAGAAGAGAGTCAAGCAAAGCGAATATAATCACACAATATACCATTGGCCGAAAGAAAAGTAATGAAAGATTCTATTTTATAGAATTACGAGACATGATTTACGGCTACAGTAATATTAATAACTATTTGTATTTACTGAAGACAGAAATAATATATAAAAATGTCTATTTGCTAAAATAATGAACAACAAACTTACTAGTGTAACAGCATAGACGAGAAACATTATGCCACAGATTTTTTTTTTTACAATCATTTTATTAAAATATAAAATGATTTAAGTTTAACAATATATGTCTCTTCCCAGGACTGAGACATATCTGGCGAGATGTGGATGTACTATAGGTTCACCTCTGCCTAACATTTCAAGGCGTGATGATTATATTTATGTTTTATATTACTTCTTGTCATCACGCACATCTAAAAGGGTTATTTACCTTGTTAGGGTTGTCCCCTAAATGATTGCAGCTCGTCGACGGATATTGAACTTATAAAAAAAAGCGTTCATAATATTTCCCACGACAATGACCGTCACCCTTGACATTGACATATTTCGTACTTTGATAAAGATCCAGGGCAATTACAGAATTCAAATAAAATAAAACTCAGTTCAATGGCGTCTTGTCAAATGCGCACCTGCACCCTAATGGCGAAACACACTATCTATCAGTATCTGAATCGGATTAAAGATTATTTCTAAACCATTACGTTATTTATTCGAATAAATTGGCTCAGCAACGTAAATAATGCAATGAATGTTGTTTAACTATCAAAATGAAAACGATTCCTTCTAATAGCAGGTTACACAATTAGTCAATTACCCCTCTGCACTGCGAAAACTGCCAATTTATTACTGAAGTGCGCTTCTGTTTCGTGTTGATCTTTATACCCATATTTTAAATGAACTTTGACAAGAATGCGGCCACTTCCACAGCGTCAGCGTTGCCTTCACAAAGGTCTTCCATAGTGCACATGTTATTGCACAGACAGCACGACTATAGGTGAGTACACTGTGGCTCATCGGGGTACCTTCACCTGACTAAGCTGAACTTGCAGCGGCCCATCTGGCTTTTTAATTGGATAAAAGAAGGTCAGCTCGCCCGCCTGGGATTTTTTCTGCAGGCTAAACATAGTCAGCTGAACGGGGATCTTCAAGAAGCCACAGTTTCAATCGTGCCGAATTAGAGGTGCCGTCAATTAGAGGAATGGACGTCTTGAGAAAACTATTATGGCTCTTCAGTATGCTCCTCGACTGATGTGTGCTTGTCAGTAACATCATTTCGCAATAATTACTTTCTTTTTAGGCAATTCCTTCTTACTCTACTTATTAACTGTTATATCTTATTATTTTTCAGAACTCTTGGCACTAAAATATTTTTGATGCAAATTAAAGACCTACATTAGGTATAAAACATTTTCATATCATTGTCATTTGTTTTGAAATATTTTATCATATAAACATCAGCAATCTTGTAGTACTATTCTTTAAAAACTCAGCTCACTTCCGTTCATAGTTATTTTACTTCTGATTTTGCGTCACTGTCAAAATCAAAGTGATTTTATTCTCGATGTGATAGGGTTGCCCTTGGGTTGCTGTCATTGACACGTCTGTTGCAAATCACAATGATATTTATTCTTGTTGTGATAAGGTTGCTGTTTGTTTGCAGCTGTCAGAGGTAAAATAACTGTGAACGGACTGTTGATAAAGTGAACTGTCAATCCTTAGGACCAGTCCGGCGATTGGTTTTGACGGTGACGTTTTTATAGAATAGACCAGCTGTTGTCCATCTTATTCCTAATTATTATAAGCATACGAATTGTAAATAGCTATACACGTCTATAACTTTCAATCTGCAAAGATCACAAATTATTTTTTCCTAAACAACAATTAAATAATACATTTAAAACCATAGAGAATAAAAAAGATAATTTTAGAAAATTTTCTTTTTTATTTGTAACTTAAGACATAAACTTATGTGGATGCATTCGAGACTTGCGAATATACTTCGGAGGATGTATATGATTCTCATTGACACTTATGACATGGTCGTCGTAAGTGTGTACTGTGGCTTTGCATGACTTCTGACTTGAACAACGCCAACGAATTTTTGGTCCCGCTGAAGTAGCATAGTACGTGTAGTGGTTGAATTTCAACATACGTTTGCCTTTCATTGATACGACGAATACTGGTCCTATATCGTCAGTTGTACCTGAAAAAAAATATATAGATCAGGAACTATGAAAAATATTTTCAAGTCTTCGTTTTCTAACTTTGTAGGTACAGTCGAGTTCAGGCGGTTGACTACGTTTCATTTGATTATGGTGAAAAGTGGTTAACCGCCACCGTCTGCTATGATACAAGTAATTTATTACAAAACACAAAAATTATATAACAGGAATCGGAGTAGTATGGAATGATACGTTATAACTATTACGTAGCCAGAATGATTTGCTTATATGTTTTATTATAAAGGACACACTGTTTGCAGCAACACATTTATTTAAATAAATGGGGGTTTGTAAAAAAAAAGATAACCTTCAAAGTTTTTATTAATTTAATGACTAGTAGAAAAAATATGTCCTATAAAATTTATAATTGAAATACAAATTTATTGGACGGGATAAATAAATAGTACGAAAATCAGTCAACACAATGTTGGGGTCGGCTTCCAGGCTAGCCGGATGCAGTTGAGTATCAACATTTTACATAGAGCGACTGCTGTCCTTCACAACCTACTAACTGGGTAATACGATACCCTCGGTAAAGCTGGTTGTCAGACTTTAGGGCTCCTGACGACCTGTAACGACTGTCAAAGATCAGCCAGGACCAGCGGCTTAACGTAAACTTGGGGGAGTTTACCTTAAGCTGCTGGTCCTAGCTGATGTCAGTCTTTCTGAATCGGGAATCAAAATTCCAAATTGCCAAAATGATCCAATAATTAAAACTGAGGTGTCGTAATATAGTCTTTCAATAATAAAACTTATATTTTTATTTATTTATTAGGCTTTTAAACAGAAGACTATATTTAATTAATGAAACTTATGATAGGGTCGAAATAAAACAATTTAGTAGGTATCTATTTTAAATGACAAAAATCAACCAGCCTTAATAATTTGGCCATGTCAGTATATCGTGCACATCGTGGCGGTATCTAGAATGCCGCATGCAAACTACACATGACACTGACGTCACGTCATATTGCATATCGCGCAATAAAGCTCGCCGCCCAAAGAGCATATACAACGTCCCGACCAGCATATATAGCGTCCCGACGAGCTTATACAATGTCCCAACATCAATTGTCGGTCCGCCATTCAACTGTCTGGTCGGAGGAGACTCCCTTATCTATGGATGACGGAACTTTCAAATTCAGAAGATAATTTTCTAACTACCACTTAGTTAGAAAATTATCTTCTGAATTTGAAAGTTGTCCTGTTCGCAGTTAGAATATTTGCTTTTGAACTCGGGGCATGAATGTGTTCCTCATGCATATTTACAATTACATCATTGACTGTAGTAATCTTTGCTCGACATCCCTGTGCGCCGTGGGTGGAACATCGCCACTGCTGCTTATTAGACTTTGAAGGTTTTCTGTAATATGTGTACCCTTTAATTCGGATCAGAAGATTTCCTTTCTTTGATGTTATGAATTCAGCTGTAATAATAAATCAAGTAATAAAGATTAGTACTTACCTTAAGGCAAGCAAAGCTACTTATTCATGAGACAAAAATTAAATCTCTCATGTTTCTGTATTTAATTGTACCGTAAATATCCTTGAAACAAAAACAAAATTGTTGCAGTGTAGAAGATAATATATCTTTATTTTTCTATCTTTACAAAGGTTTACATAGTATAAACATAGTGACAACAATTATAGCGTTTCGGCAAAAATGCACAACATATGATCATTTGTAAGAAACTGGCGTCCATCCTGGAATAACCTGTGTAACGGATCATCAGGCTCCTACCCCGAATTAAATCTTATTAATATTACAGAGATAAATTTTAAAACTATAGACAAATGATTGATTGACGAAGGGCAGAAAACATACATTTATGAAATAATTAATCAACAAACAATATAAAATTTAAAAAAAATTGTGTAGTTTGTCGTTGTAGCACACTCGCACCGTTCTCTACCTTACAGTAGAGAAAACTGCGAGTGTGTATCATATTCGTAAAAGTCAAGAACCTGAAACGATGTTCCTACATTGAGCTGCCAACATTAGCTTAGCTTTTTCACAGCTGTGTTGGGGTTGGCTTCCAGTCCAACCGGATGGAGCTGAACGCCTCAACTCAGCTTCTGCGTAACACGATACCCCTTGACAAAACTAGTTGATAGACTTTCTGGCTCTGACCGTAACAACTGTCACAGATCTACGAATGACAGCCGCCACCAACAGCTTAAAATGCTTCTCGAGGGACGGGGGGTCGCAGTCTGTTATAGTAAAGGACACATGAAGTAATTCTAGATTTGAATAACTAAGTAGACACACCTTTCGAAATGTGAACTTTACTTAGCGGACAGTACTGACAGACATCTGACACTTCCCAAATTTAATGCAATAGCTCCTGATATTCAAATTATTGAAAAAAGCTCGCTTCGTCTCCTTGGGTCTCCAATCTTCGAGAATTCCTTTTCCGTTTTTATTGATGAAAAAATCCAAAATTTCAATGACGTTTCGGAAAGATTGTTCCAAATTAACATGCATTCGGCCATCACCTTAATTCGCTATTGCTGTTTCGGCCCCAAATTAACATACGTCCTTCGCGCGTCCCATTTATAGAAGCACACTCACTTATTAGACAGAATGGACCAAATTATCCGGCATACATTAACCTCGATTTTAAATGTGGCCATGGATGACCGAGCTTGGGCACAAGCTACTCTTCCCATTCGTATGGGAGGCCTCGGCGTCCGCAAAATTTCTAGTATTAGTTTACCAACTTTTATATCCTCGGTCCACGGTACCGAGAAATTAATCAGGAAAATCCTAGCCCCCACACTGATTAATTTTGATGTGCCGTGCTTCGTCGAAGCTATAGATGCCTGGAGACTCGCTTGCCCAAACACTGTGCTACCCGATAATCCATTTTCCCAGAGACGGTGGGATGAGCCACTCTGCAGAGTAGTACAAGACAATTTGCTCAACACGTCTGCTACTACTGCGGAGCGTGCACGTCTGCTGGCTGTGGGTAAGTGGGAATCGGGTTTATGGCTTCATGCACTACCGTCGTCGAATATAGGCACCTTGTTCGACGACACTACTTTCCGCCTCGCTGTTTCCCTACGTTTGGGAGCTCGTGTTGTTCTCCTCATCGCTGTCACTGTGGCGAAGTTGTCACTAACCTAGGACACCACGGCCTGTCTTGCAGCCAAAGTGCGGGTCGATTAGCGCGGCATGCAAACATTAATGACATCATCCGACGAGCTCTTGTCACCGTCGGCGTTCCAGCTGTATTAGAACCCAATGGCTTGGCACGCGACGATGGCAAGAGACCGGACGGTATGTCCTTATTTCCATGGAAGGTGGGTAGGCCTTTAGTTTGGGATGCAACGTGCGTCGATACTCTTGCGCCATCCCATCTTCCTGGCACGGCGTGCTTTGATGGTGCCGCTGCTGCGGCTGCGGAAAACCTCAAGCGGCGTAAGTATAATAACCTTATTGGTAATTATATTTTTGAGCCGTTTGGGGTTGAAACGCTTGGGCCGTGGGATCCGAGTGCTCTCAGCCTATTTAAGGATATTTCTAAACGGCTGGTGGACACTTCCCGTGACCCAAAAGCTGGTTTTTACCTTGGCCAGAGGCTAAGCAATGCCATACAACGTGGTAATGCCGCCAGTCTCTTAGGTACATTACCAGTCGACAGCGATGCGGATGACTTTTCGACGCTATTTTTAATTTGTAAATAGTTTTAGTTAATTTATGTTGTATTTTTTTTCCTTTATTAATTTAAATATGTAATCCATCAATAAATAATATAATCCGTCAGTAGACACGTTAATCTTAAGTTTTCATTAATGAAAGATTGTACAAGAAACATAGATATTGAAAAATGCATAATCACCATATAACGTATGAAATTAGTATATTTGCTTAAATATAGCAGACAAACTAGGTGGGTGAGTATGTTCTTCACATACTCTGATTATGGTGTCATCGACTGTGACGATGCTCGCTCGATGGCATCCTCGCGATAAGTGGGTAGAACATCTCCATAGACGCTTTGTAGTTTTAGAAGTCTTCTCGGAGTACGTGAACCCTCTGAGACGTATAAGACGGTTCCCTTTCTGTGATTTAATGAAGACGGCTGTAATAAAATAAATCAAGTTAGAAACCAGTTAGTATTTTTATACCATCGGTAAAGACAACTAAAGAAAAGCATTGCATTCTTAAAACACAGCTGAAATATATTTTTTAAGTCGAAAGACGTCAACTGCTGGACATATGTTCCCCCTGCAGGCGTTTCGGTATGATGGTAAAATGCATAGAGACTGTTGCCTATTCTTTAGAAACTCCCTTATTCGCCGTTTACGACACCCACGGGAAGAAATGGGGTGGTGTTATTCTTTACGTCCGGCACCACACGGAACAAGCTCGAATAGACAAAAGACTGTAAAATAGTTTCAGAGATGGAAAATTAAATGGATCTTTAATTTAATGTTATACGTTTTTATTGAAAAATTTCACATAGTAATAAAATATAAGTATTATATTTTGAAAAATACATTAAATGTTTTCTTATTCCTGTTTTCTTTACAAATAACACGCACATTATAAAAAAATAACTACGTAAAAACAAACAATGTAATATACTAAGTAGCTAAAAGCCTTATATTCACATACGTTTTATGTGAAACATAATGAAAGGAATTAGACATTTTTGTTTTTTCATGGCATTCAATAAAATAGCTTTATAATGAAAAACTTCACATACTAATTTATATTTTATTAATATAAAGTCTTACTAACTAGATACACACACTGCGTTTTGCTTTAATTATAGGCAGATCTCGCATTTATCTTAACAATAGGACAGCACGGCACTAATAACGAATTAATTAAAAATATTTTTCCAAAAATGCACAGAGTTTTATTAATGATCCACATGCTAAGTAGAACCTGTGTTACAGGGCTCATCCATCCCTACGTTATACAGGATTACAGTAAAATTAGTAGTTCCTACATATTTTCAGGGTATAATTAGATAATTGAAAAAAAAACAGGGTATAATTAGAAATTAAAACTAAACAAAATATTATCTAACGAAGCACATGCTTACCAAAAGAATATGTTTTTAGTTTGACATACGAAATATCAGATATTTTTTTTGCCAGGGGTTCTGGGCTTTAGAAGTTAGACATTTCGCCTCTTCTTTGCTTTCAAACTAGGTGAATGATTGTGATATTCTCGTATTCTTATAACTCGATCAGCTTCTGTCATGATGTCCGCGCGGCATCCTCGCGATAAATGGGTAGAACAGCGCCACTGTCGCCTGGCTGATTTCGAAGGTTTTTCATAGTACGTGTATTTATTCAAACGCATGAGACGTTTCCCTTTCCTTGATTTTATGAATTCCACTGTAAAAATAAAAATAATATAGGTATTAGTAAATGATTTGAGTATTAGTAAATGATTTGAGACTATCCTCAAGACAATTTAAGCAAAGCCAACACCACCACCGCCGTACTGGCCTAGAACCTGAATCACAAAAACGCTGCCCGTGAAAAAGTATAAAGAGTGAAAGAGAGAGTCAGTTTATAAGAGTTACGAAAAATCTCGAATATACAACCAGATGTCTTAAATAAAACGGCATCGACATCACATGGTAATAAAATAATTTTATTTTGGTTTCAATGGACGTAGGGTCAAAATATAAGAGTGATACAAACTTCAGTGCACGCTTTAAAAACGGTTTATTTAAGCATTTATTTGGAAATTAAAAACAGACATATTTATAATAATCAAGGAATAACAATAAGAAATGTACCGAATTAATAAAGAAAAAAAAAACTATAGTTACAAATAATAAGCAAATTATGATTATCTCAAATTACTCAAGTTTCGTCCGTCATTCCACAGAATCACAAATATGTACATTTCAGGAACTTGATAGTTTCTGTAGAGACCACGTTCGCGCAGACGTGAAAAAATTGCAGCGGGATTTTAGCGCACATTGTATTTTTAAGTCTTCGTATTTAACCGAGCATGGAGAATCCAACAGATAAAAATACACTGTTTGATTTTCAACATTCGGCGCTAAAGAATGGCAAAACTCAGTTAAACTTTGCCCGACCTAGGAATCGAACGCAGGCCCTCATGCTTAACATTAGCGGTAGGATTAGACTAACGAGGCTGCATAATAATTATTAAAATATTTCAATCCACGAAAATTGTCCTGCAAATAGCACCAATACGAATTTCT
Organism: Aporophyla lueneburgensis; assembly: GCA_932294355.1. Classification (NCBI taxonomy): domain Eukaryota; kingdom Metazoa; phylum Arthropoda; class Insecta; order Lepidoptera; family Noctuidae; genus Aporophyla; species Aporophyla lueneburgensis. The sequence goes on from OW028742.1 coordinate 7,098,727, forward strand.
AACTCAGAAAAGTTAACATTTTCTATCGACAACGTATTCATGAGGTCTTCAATAGCATACTGACGTTGCTCGGCCTCCTTTCTGTTTCCAATGGTAGGTTTCTTGGTCCGATAAAAGTTTTTTTGTTGAGAACCTGGAATAAAATATAGTTAATCTTTGAATAAAGCTACCGATAGTACAGATTTAATTAGATAGGTGCCGGTCAAAATTTTTCAAGAGTAGGTAGGTAAAGCTTCACATACCTATCAAAACTGTCAATCCAGTGACAGTTCACGTCAAACTCATTTCATCTATTCATCATTATCATTTCAGCCGCAAGACGTCCACTGCTGGACATAGGACTCCCCTAAAATGATGATACTTTGGCATAATCGCCATGTTTGGCTTGCGGGTTGGCGATCGCAGTAAGGTTGTAAAATGCATAGAAAACTCTGCTGCCCATTCCATAGTAAGTACTTCAGTCGCCTTTTACGATACCCACAGGTGAAGAAACATGATGGTACTATTCTTTACGTCCGGCACGACACGGAAAAAAGACGAATACGACTAAAATGTTTACAGGATAGAGATAACGGATTGAGTAAAACAGAACCAAAAAGAAAACTAAGTTTAAATAGGAAAGATTTCCTGCCGGGGTCGCGTGATTGTTCGAAAGAGATACCGTGACCCTGGCACAAGGGCAACTGATGCAAAACGGGTGGGTTTTAGTCAGTAAAAGTCTGACACGCCCTCCCGCTCCGCCCAGAGCGGGAGAAGTCATTTGATGATTTCCCATCCAAAAAAAAAAGTGTATTAATTTTACCCACATTTGTGAAAGACTAGCTTATTTTTTTTCAGCGAACACGATTAAACAATCGCGACAATCGCTTTATAACTGGATACCAACACCCTATTTGTGTAACAATCCTAGGTATTTTAACAATACCGATAATATAATTGATAAAAACCTGTAACGATAAAAAAAAAACAATTTTATTATGTTCATTTTTATAAACATGAAGTAATTCATAACCATTACTCCTAAAGTTTGCATAATTCATCTGCTAGATAACGTAAATAACGCAATCAATGTTTTCGAAATGTCAAAATAAAAGGCACGGCGATTGTTAATATGTTACGCAAGTACCCCACCGATGAAGCATTTGTGGGACATGCCTCGCGATTTCTGCAAGTAGTTTCATACTTAAAAAAGTTTATTATTGTTGATATAAAACTTACCTACATCGGAATTATAATCATAGTAAATAATAATTTATTCTAGAATTAAAATTTATTTCATGGCACATTTCATTTATTTATTTTCATACAATAATTTCATTACATTTTGAAATACCTAACTTCTTTTATGTAAGTACTTTTTTTATATCAAAAATAAAAAGTGGTTCGCTAGTATTGAGAGCACACTATTACAAACAAAAACAGGAGGAATAGGTAAATAGTTTTTTCTTATAGGTCAGCTTAAAATGAAAAAGTATCTTGATGTCGTCATGCGTCATCTTTTGCTGCTGTCGTCCACGTAACTGCCCCAAAACAATTCATCATTTGGCAATGAATAGTCCAGTTGGGTCTTTCAGTTAATTATGATGATGGTCGTCATTGACAAATACTATGATATCATCAACTGTTTTGATGGCGGCTCTGCAGCCATACCGATAGTGAGTGGAACAGGCCCAACGGATCTTGGTGCCATGGGTCCGAACTTGGTAGAAGTTGTGTCCCTTCAGCCTAATCATCCTCTTACCACGACGCGAGGTGATGAATGTAGCTAGAAAGAGGGATATACATTACTGATTTATCAAAACTTTTTAGTTGTTGAAAGGTGTACCGGATGCCTCAGGCATTTTCTTCCTTAGAAAAATGATGTTAAGATGCACAAAGCTTTATGTTTCAAATTTTCAAGTTATTCATTATCATTTAGTTAACCAATAACTTGAAATTTTGTCCAACTTAGCTACTTATTTTAAGTTACGGTATTTATGCAAACCCAAGAACAGACGCAGATGAAAGTGTTTCATCAAAAGTTTAAAAAAAACTTCGTTGTCTGTCTTTTCATGAGTGAACGAGGTTTTATTTTTACAAAGAGTTCATGAAATACACAATAAACACAAAAACATTTGAAACCCAATTTAATTATCATTATTAAGTAACACAAAGTTATCATAAATGAACCACCAACCTAATAAACTTACCAAAACATTATCACGTTTGTTTAATACATTATAACGAAAACAAAGCGCCATCTACAACCCATAACTGTTATTATGTTTGCTCAATTCGAGTTAATTAAAAAAAATATATAACAGAAACTTTAACAAAAATTGAACGCTTTAAAAAAAACCCCAAAATTATAACTTAAAAAATTAACAATTCAAAATGTCAACTGCATTTAAGATTTTGCCGATATATTCCATAAACGCAATTTTACTTTGAAAACCTTCGTGAAGTGCTAGTTACCCTACGGCGTGGCAACCTAAAATAAAGGGTATAGCGGGATAAGGATGGCCAAATGGCCGCTTCTCTAGATCTTGGGACTTATTTACGTAGTTTATTTGGTGAGTGGAAGTGTGCAATTATATAGCGTTTTTACCCCTTTATCATTAGTATTTTTAAAGATAATCACAAAAATATTGATAACTGAATATAACTGATTTTCCACATTTATCTGAACAAGAACTTAAAATTGTAGATATTTACAGAGAGTTACCAGTTTTCACAAGCTGTTTCATACTTAGCTGAGGTAATTAACGATCTAGGCAACCTATATGTACAATATGTTAAGCAAACACCAAATATTATAATTGAAGCAGAAGTCAAATCTCGGCATATTAATCGTAAAATCTACCATATAAACATATAACGTATCATTTGCGAGATATTTGTCACACGACCTGCGGAAATATTATCAAGTATATTTGCCACGGACCAAATTCCAGTAGTAATTAACCAAGATAGTGATGATGACTAGTGATGATGGCTACATGATCTGCGTAGAATAGAAGAATTCACATGTTCCGTGGAAGATATTACGACATAAGTGTTATATGTATGTAAATTAAACGATATCCAACTGTGGATTTTGAATTACGACTTTCACACAATTTTTTTTCGAAGTGTTTCTAGTGTTTTGATTTAAATGTGGATTGAATAATATGTAACTAGGTTTAATAAATCATTATTGACATTTTTTATAGAGGTGTCACTTTAAGAAAGAGTACTGTGGGAAATACTATTTTTTATTAAAACCTTAAATTTTTTCAATACTTCCTTTATTTGGAAAAATCTCAAAAAAATAAATATAATAATACCTTTTTCCTTCTACACACTCCATTTGACCAAATTCGATTTGATCCAGTAGAACTCGTGAAAAAAATTTTTTTTCCCAATCCTCAGTTATCAATATTTTTGTGATTATCTTTAAAAATATTAATGATGAAGACCCCTTCATCATTAATATTTTTACATAAAAATGCTATATTATTGCATAGTTCCACTCACCGAATTAACTACGTAAATAAGTCCCAAGATGTAGAGAACGGGCCATTTGGCCATGCTTATCCAGCTATACCCTTTAACATTTTGTCCATTCATTTCATTTTATGTTCATTCATGAGTTTCGTTTATTTGAATTTTTCGTTATTTTCTGTGACTTCAATATTTTAAATAAAGTACCTATTTGACATGGAAAGATTCAGCATTTTAAACGTTAAATATTTCCTTGTAACTTTCTTTAAAATGTTTCCGACATAATCTCGATGGACTTTTTCTTAAATAATAAATGCTCTAAAAATAGCTTTTAGCTACAGTCTTATAATTTTAGACTATTTCGGGAAACGCTGAACTTCGATTAGATGACTCCAATTTTGGAGTATTTAGAAACACAACAACGCGTCACTTTCGCAAAAATAAAATAAAAACTCGTCACGCCTTATATTATTAGCTAGTGTTGGGAACTAGCTTCGACAACGAAAATTTTATAGTTGCCTTCCTCATAGCGTCAATGCCTGGGATACCATAAAGTGCAACGACGGTTCACTTCACCGAAATTTTCAAAGATATTTATAGAATAGAGCGGCTGATATGCAAGAGCACTTTACTATACCCATAAGTAGGGCTATATACCTCATGCTTCGGTGTAAAGAAATTTATTTCACAAAAGTACCTAGTATACAAACATAACTTTCTCTTAAATGTGAAAAACTTAACAAAATATCAGTTAAACATAATTGTCGTTCGTGCTTATGTTGCACAATTTCAAGAGCGTTTGTATATTTCAGGTTCTAAATCATGTAAAAAGATATAAACTCTCCTTACTGAATGCTTGGCATTCACAAGTTCAATTAGCATAAATATTGACGTTTTACGTCTAGTATTTAAATATTTTATTAGTTAATATATTTTTCTCATCACCATTTATTATCTAAATACTAAAGAGCATAACAATTTGGTGTTGTTACAACACATTAGAAATCGCAAGTCCATCCAATCTTGGACGAGCTTAGTTCATAAATGTAGCTGCAAGGATGATAGCCTCTTATTTGTTAATCATGTCTAATTAATACATTATTGCATCACATATTCTGCACTATATGGACAGCACTTGATTTTATTTAACACTAGCTTTTGCCAGCGGCTTCGCCCGCGTGGAGGTCGGAAATTATCCCGCGGGAACATACTACCGGGATAAAAAGTAGCCTATGTCCTTTCTCAGGCTCTAAACTATCTGTGTACCAAATTTAATTTAAATCAGTTCATTAGTTTTAGCAGGAAAGCGAGACAGACAGACAGACAGACAGACAGACAGACAGACAGACAGACAGACAGACCGACAGACAGACAGAGTTACTTTTGCATTTATAATATTAGTATGGAAGTATGGAGGTATGGAAGTATGCATATTCATCTGCAAAGTCAGCCTTATATGAAAATAAAATTGTACTAATCATAAATTTGTGTCAACCCATTGTAAGGTAGGTTCGTGGTTGTGTATTTCTGACAGGCTAACTATTTTATATTCTATGGTCCTCACAGATGCTCTGCAGCCTTTGGAGTGGTGGGACGAGCAGTACCAACGGACGTCTGACTTGCCTTCGTACCGATTACGACAAGAATATTTGAAGCAATTGTAATATAGCTGGCGCTTGCCACGAGGAGTCGTGAAGACCATTGGTCCTGGAAAGAAAACGTAATGAATTAAAAATAGACCCTTGTAAAGAATACTCTTCTTGACACTACTACAATCGATCACTGTGAGTGATATACGAACTTATTTTATACGGTATATTGTTTAAAGGAAAAAAAATGGAAGGATAGTGCAGGTGTAATAAGTAGAGTGCACGAGAAAATGAATGAGAACGATGCCACACATACAATTGTTGTTAAACAGTCGATGACTAAAGAGTACTTCAGGATTGTGGCATTCTGAAGAAGCTACTATTTCATTTTTAATAATCCAAATATACGCTTTACACCCCTTAGCATGATGTGAAGAATATTATTCATTATTATTCATGATTCCAGAGTATCTGAAACCATGATAACTCATCATGGATTTGCCTCGAGCAAAGACCAGGAATTTCAGTTCTGTGGATTAACAAAAATGTAATTTTGTTGGGCTATTAACACTAACCAATAATTAACATTTCGTTGCTAGATATTCTCGTCACTATGAGCACAAGTATATAACATGCTCAAGCTGTTTGAAGGTAAGTAGGTAGGGACAGTTCGTGTGGTATCGGACGTAAAGAATAATACCATCCCTTTTCTTCCCGTGGGTGTCAGAACAGGCGAGTAAGGGACTTACTAGAGAATGGGCAGCAGCGTTCTCTATGCATTTTACCACCATACAGCGATCGCCCACCTGCCTGCCAAGCGTGGCGATTAGGGCACACCACCCCAAGTTGTGGTAAGCATATGTCCAGCAATGGATGTCTTTAGGCTGAAAAGATGATGATATTGAAGTAGTGACAACTTAAACCACATTATAATATTAAAATAATTTCATTCAAAAAAGTCGATGGAGTTTTCTTAATTCCACCGTAAGTCTTTAGTTCTAAAGAAATTTTCTCACTGTGTTCAAAAAAATGTGGGTAGAGGCTGGTATCATCTTACTAATACTACAAACCGAGTGTTAAAAGACGTTTAACGAAGTGAGTGAGTGAGTCACGTGAACTCTCTATCATTGTTAACATATTTTTATACTGGACCATACCTGGGAACCTTCTGGTTACGGAGATTTTGAAGGTCAAAATTCCAACTTCTACAGAGGTTTCTCTTTAAAAAAAAATTTTAAGTTCAACATTGAATACTCCCACGATCCTTGTAGCGTTGTTTGTACCCATAAACACAATTTTGTATGTGTTATATAGTGCAATATCGCAAACAGCACATTTTCACACAAAAAAATATGTTTTTCAGCAATTATTTTTGTGCAATGTCACATAGTTTGATGAATAGAATGCGAAGTTGACGGCTATGTGATGGACTTTTTACACACTGTATATTAAAAATGTTAAAGTTTTATGTTTAGATGTCTGATACCCAATCACGCAAAAACGGCTGAACGGATATGAATGTTTGGTAAACAGATCGTTTCTAACCTGGTTTAATACAGTTTTATTTCGGTAGTGAGATAACTTTCGACCTACAGGCGGGCGAAGCCGCTGGCAAAAGAAAATACCAACCTATTATTGTTTCTTTACAGGGCAAGAACACAGTATCTGGGTAATATGATACCTCTTGGTAAGACAGATTGTCAGACTTTCGGGCTTCTGATGACCCGTAACGATAGTCAAATAGCTACGAATGACAGCCGAGACCACCAGCTCAACGTGCTTTCATAAGCGCGGAGGGTTTTGGTCTGCACATATTGTCACCTATCCACGGGCTAATCGTAGCAAGCGTTGCTTGAACTGATCGATCGACCCGTGTGGATGTTACCTATTATTTAGCCGTAAGCCCCCATGAATATTAATAAAACTTAATAATTTTCGGGTTATGCCCGAAATATACAACTCTTATTGACAATCACGTGCAATAATTTATAGAAAAAGGATATAAATAGAAAAAGGAATCATCATTATTTTTTATATCAAGTAGACTCAAACTCAAAACATTTATTTCAATTTATCAATTTACAGGCACTTATGAATTGCAAAGAGTTGGTCAGAAAGTTGAAACTCGTTGCTAGCTACAACTAGCAATGAGTTTCAACTTACTACTTGAAAGAAAAAAACATGTTAACTGAAAGGACATCTGTAAACAATTTGTAAGTATTTACTGAATAAAAACAGAATGCTGCAATTTCAACTAATATAATAGAGATGTCATTCAAAAAGGCGTTTGCAGACGTTGCTTAAACTTAAAATAATGATTAGAGTGTGTGTGTACGGTATATTAAGCATACAGATAGACGTTAAAGCGAGTTTAACTTAAAAAAAACGTTTTAAATATAAAAAAAGTATTTATAAATTTAACTGAACACTATAAAACACTTGGCTGAACAACAGTTGTTTTTTTTAATTACTTAATAATAATCGCCATGTACTTTACACCGTGTGAACAGTAAATACCTGTATTTCTTTCTTTCTACCTATATCTTCTCCACTGTGTTCATTTTTTCGGAGGCTTACTCGTGTGCGAATAATATTTTCAACCTGAAAGAAAAACACAATCAGCCTTTACCTATACAGCTAGAACATAAATTATTTAAATAACCATTTGCCATAAGTACCTTTTAAATTGTGAGAATTTACGTAAAAGAAACTCTTAATTTAGAAACATTCCTATTTTAATACTTTTTCTATATTACGATAATTACAATTTCTTGCAATTCAAATAAATATAATTAAAAAAAAATATTAACAATCAAATTTGTGAAATTAACAATGAGACGTAATTTAGTTTAACAGTTCTAAAGCGTCACTCGACTTTTTCTTGGCGACCTGCCAGTATTTTTTTTTTTTTTTTTTTTTTTCAGGATGGGAAATCATCAAATGACTTCTCCCGCTCTGGGCGGAGCGGGAGGGCGTGTCAGACTTTTACTGACTAAAACCCACCCGTGTTCCATCAGTTGCCCATGTGCCAGGGTCACGGTATCTCTTTCGAACAATCACGCGACCCCGGCAGGGACCTGCCAGTATGAGATAGCAATACTTTTACTTTAGTACAGATGGCGAACAAAATATCGGCTCCATTGAACGAGACACAATGCATGTTTTATTTTTATTACGTATGGGGACGTTTAATGTCAAAGTTTTATCTTATTCTTCATGCTCAGGATAATGATTGTGACTCGGCAGTGGGCTGCACACCTCACCATCAACCATGTAAACAACGCTGTTGCAGCCTTTCTTATGTTTAGTACAGCGCCATCTTGTTTTTTTATGTCCATTATCCATGTGCCTCCTCATATGAACATTGTAAGAGAAGCCAGCCAGTATCATTTTTTGGTTTCCTCTTTTATTCGCTTCGTATCTAGGTACTTTAATCTTTAGGATCTTCCCTGTAATAAAGAAATAAGGTTTAATTTTGAACGGTAACAAGAAGTTGATGATTAGTTTAGTGACCGACAATGGACGCTTTAAACTTCAGAGAATTTTGCGTTCATCTTTGCAGAGCCACGTCATCCGCGTTACGTGTTGTAACTGTATGAAAGTCTCCCAAACATGAATAAGGACTCCTCATTGCACCATATTGCCGTAAACTTTTTCATAGTACAAACCTGTTTAGTAAAAAAAGGGAAGGGGCAAAGGGAGGGAGAGAGGGAGACAAGCCTCATTTACTGTAATATCAAATCAAGCGAAAAAAAGTAATTTAGTTAGTGGTAAGTAGTTGTAGTTGGTTAGGAAAAATTAAAACAAAAACCTGAAAATCATACGGACACATTTTACTTTCAATTTCGCAGTCGTAATTCAAATGAAGTTCTTTAGGTTTTAGTACAGCATAATCAGCCGTTAATGTCCCCACTGGTGGGACACAGGCCTCCTCTCTCCATGAGAGGGAGTGGGCCATAATCCAAAACACGAGTCCAGTTCGGGTAGATTGATGTCACATGTCTTATTTTTTTTGATACTAGGACATGCTGGTTACCTTACGCTTTCTTCACGCTTTTTGAGAGTAGACGATGTGAAATTATTTACACAAAGTAAAGTGCTTTGCCTGGTAAGTGATTCACAGCCACAGACGCTGGACTCTAAAGTCCAGTTTTAGTACTAAACAGCTTTAGCCTTAAATGAAACATACCGTGTAATTACCGAGGGCCTCCAACCAACATCACTGGCATCACCTTATCCACTTGCAAGAAAAGTCCCTTCGGATGTTTGAAAAGAAATTGTCTGTTCTTCTAAAAACCTGACGCAGGAGGAAGACAACGGCCATTCATCTATAGACGTAACAAAGCCGAGGGGCAGACTGAATATCCGTGATAGTTTTTATACTAATAATATTTAATTTTATTTCAGACCAAGTCTTTTCATTACTTTACATTATATTATATTAACCTCTAAGTCCCTGAGATACCACATTTGGTATAGACACAATGGTTTTTAATTGTGTCTGTAATTACGGTATTAAATGGGTTAAAAGAAAAAAAAATAATCTATCATACACAGTACAAAATAATCATGAAAGCATTCAAATGAAACAAAAATTCTATGAGAGAGCGGGAGATGTCATTTGATGATTCCAAACCCACAAAAAAGGGCGGGCGTAAATTAATTATTTAAATAATAACACCCGACGAATACATAGACAAGGTCAAGCTACGCTCGCATCGGTTATTCTATTTATGAGTGAACATCTTTACATACCAAGACCAGTGCTTCGGAAGACATGTAAAGCCGATGGTGCCAGCTTTAATTTGTAGATCTTTCATAGTCGATACGAGTCGTCAGGAGCCCGAAGTCGGACAAGTCTTACCAAGGGGTATGGTTTTACCCAATAACTGGGTTGTCGAGGTCAGACAGGTAGACGCTTCATGTAAAATACTGGTATGCAGCTGCATCTGGTTTGACTGGACGCCGACCTAAAATTTGGCTAGGTAAATGATGGAAAAGATATTTAATTATGTACGAGTTTTAATAATTATCAATGGCACTACAACACTAAAATTTAATTTACACATTATTTTTTGGTGTGGCAAATACAATTTAAATGGATATTTTTTTATATTACAGTCGATCGAGCGAACTCAGTTGTGCTCGGCCTGTATATACAATCGACCGCTTATCATCGTCTTTTATCAGTGGTAACATAAATAACGTTTTAATTTCGTAACAGTTCAGCAGGAATGGTTGCTTTCGTAGTAAAAGTGTTACCATTTATGTGCAGTTGACTATACACTCACGAAATAAAAGGGCATCATTTTATAGATGTTCTTTTCACATATCGCGATTCCAAAATGCGCACTCAGACGTGAAATTGTGGACACCAGCCTGTTCTAGCTATTACCACACATCGCAAGCACAACATACTCGTATGACTTTATTTATACATAAATTATTTCATTTGTAATTTCTCACAGCGAAGTAAATTTCTTTAACTATAAAATACTGAATAATTTCGTCATTACATGCCCGAACAGTTTATGTTTAATTATCCGAATTACGGCGATATAAAGAAACATCAGTTCTGTGTCAACAAAGCTTGGGACAAAATGTCCCATTAGTCTTGATTATTATGGGACAGCGGTTTCTTGAACGAAAATAGCTGAAAATGATGGCTAATCACCGATCATTTATCGCTTATTTTGCGTTATTTTTCGTTATAAAAAGGCTCGTGCAGACTTGCGCGACACGAAACCGCGCACGATTCGGTGATTTATATCCGTAGACCAATTTCTATGGCCGTATCCCGGTGCGACAGGTCGCCCCTGTGTGAAGTGTCGCGTGCGTTTTCATAGAAATTGTTCTACGGGTATAAATCACCGAATCGCTCACGACCGTCGCGTAGCACTAGTCTGCACGACCCTTAAAGCGGATAAATAAAATTATTTTGTTTCAAGAAACTGGCCCATAATTTCCCTTTCGTTCTAAAAGATTAAAGCGACATCATCTTCCAATTTCTCTCGCTTTGCCGTGGTGGGTCGTGGTTGTGTTCACCTCTTATTAGAATAATGTGTTTATAATCAAGAGTGTATATAGCAGTCCTGCATTTTCGTGAACTGTATCTTGTGCAGCGCCATATAACTCTTGGTCCATTCCGAGAATTGTAGGAATAAGTGTAATTTCGATGTAGTAGGAGCCGGTTTCCATATTGCGTCATCACGACTTGCAAACCTGTAATACGAAAAACTATGACAATTTGCATAAGCTATAGAAGAATACAAACGTTACGCATTCTTGCCCCTATAGCAAATAGCGTGATGATCTGTAGCCCACAGACTGACCAGACTTAGAGGGAATATCATTGCAAAATGTTAACAGAATCTATCAGGTACTACCAAAAAAAAACGTCAGGAACGAAGTTCCTTCGCTTACTTCGAATATCTTTTACCGTATTTATAAAACAGTAAAACTTTATTTTGACACTATTGGCTTCGGCACCCTCAAAAACCATGAAAACTCACTCACTCTTTCTGTCTCTTTCTATAATCTATACATCTTCTATACATACATACAAATGAATAAAATTGGAGTGTCTCTTTGTAATATTAAGATAACCACTTTTTACTAAGTGTATATGGATGTGTATATGGTACATATACCAAAACAACATTTTTTACAATTTTTGTCGGTCTGTCTGTCTGTCTGTTTGTTCCAGCTAATCTTTGATATGGCTGGATCGATTTTAACGGGACTTTCACTAGCAGATAGCTGATGTAATAAGGAGTAACTTTGGCTACTTTTATTTTAGAAAAATTCCTTTAATTTTAGAATAATACCTGCGTTAATTTCCGACATCCACGCGGGCGAAGCCGCGGGCAAAAGCTAGTGTATAAATAAAAAATATTCAATGTACAATTACGACAGTTGAAATTCTAACTAATGTTAATTTAAGTGTTTAGATAAATCTTTCGACCCATTTTTAGTGCAGTGCAAGATATGAAAACTCTAAAGCCATAGGTATAAGCAGAAAAGCACCATTGAGTTTTGCTTACATAGCCAATGCTTATAGATCTTAATGGAAATAAAAATAATTTGTTTATCAATCAATTAAAATACTTACTCTTTATATTTTTTTTTTTGAAAAGAACAAAAGCATACTGTAAGTTTCGTTAGTTATTTATTTATTCCAAGACATCGTACATCGAAATTCACATAAGTTAGGTAAAATAGAAGCTTGCTTTGTTTGTTAGACTTTCGGGCTTCTGGTGACCTATAAAGACTGTCAAAGATCCCCAAATGACCACCCGATTCTGCCGCGCTCACTCCCCAGACGGACTCGCACTCCTCTTCGTCCTGGGACACAGAGGCGTACGAGCTCGTCTCCCACACAAAGGGCAAAGGGAGCAAGCGCAAGAAGAATAAGGCGACAACCTCTGTTCTACCATGAACTTTGATGTCATCGCCCCGATGACTCCCACTCACTTCCCCTTCGATACCGATCAGTTACCCGACGTTCTTGATATAGCACTCCTTAAGAATATCAACTTAAGGTTGGATTCTATAGAGGCTATTCACGAACTCGACTCTGATCATCGACCAGTAGTCATGAACCTGGCCCCCCGATTAGGTACCCGCGACCCCTCTCAACCCCCCGCCACTAAAGTGATCACTGACTGGAAGAAAGTAAGCGAACGCTTACAATCTAACACGTCACATCACTTAGACTCTATTCCAGATCAGTTTGACTCTGTCGCCGACACAACGGCCGCGATCGACTCTCTCACGGAGCACGTACAATCGATCGTGAACGAAAGTTCACGGGAGGTTCCAGATACGGTTTACCGTAAATGGAGGCTCCCTGACGATGTACGTGATCTGCTGACAGAGAAGAACGCGGCCGTTCGTGCCTACAGCAACTTTCCCTGTGACGCTAACAAAGCTCACATGCGTTACTTACAGCGTGCTGTAAGGACACGTGTGACTGAGCTGCGTGATGCTAACTGGGGCAAGATGGTGGGCGAACTAGAGCCAACTCATCTCGCATTCTGGGACCTTCAGAGGAAACTCAAATCCTCTGAGTTTTCCACAATGCCCCCCCTGACCCGCCCCGATGCGACCATTGCATTCGAGGATATCGACAGGGCTGAATGCCTAGCCGATAGTCTCGATGCCCAATGCACACTCAGTTCGCAGCCAGTAGACCAAGCGTTTGTCGATAAGGTAAACGCGGAAGTCGAACGCAAAGCCTGACTCCCGCCCGTTGAAGACCCTGATGATCCCCTGCCCCCTGTCACACCTGACGAGGTGCACGAGATCATCAAGGGTCTGAAATCCCGTAAAGCCCCCGGATCAGACGGCATCACTAACAGAGTGATCAAGCTGTTCCCCGCTCACCTGATTATGCTCATGTGTACCATCTTCAATGGTGCCTTGAGTAATAACATTTTCCCCCAAGCGTGGAAGGAAGCCACCGTCATTGGTGCCGATTCTATTGTATACGAACTAAACTAACTAAACTATCTCTAAAATTCCTTACTTTTGGCTATGAGAATTGTAACGCTATTCTGCAAGGAAAAATCTCTAAATTAAAAAACTATTTTGACACGACTAAAATCGAATTTGACATCACTTTAGTCTATTTCAGAATAGGAAATCGTCGTTTGACAGGAATAAACCAAATTTTAGTGATTTTTAGTTTAGTTTAGAGAATTTTGTGACAACAGAATCGGCACCATTGGCATCCCTAAGCCCGGTAAGCCCAAAACCGAGCCCACGAGCTATCGCCCCATTAGTTTGCTCAAAGTTCTCGGCAAAATCTATGGGAGACTTATTTATAAGCGACTCAGAGATTATGCCGAAACCAAGGGCCTCATCCCCAACGAGCAGTTTGGTTTTCGAACCCAACACTCGTGTATCCATCAGGTACACCGCATCGTTGAGCATATTAATGCTGGTTTTCAGCGTGGTATGTTCACGGGCGCTGTATTCTTCAATATAGCGAAAGCGTTCGACAAAGTCTGGCACAGCGGCTTATTATATAAGCTGTACCAACTCGGAGTGCCAGACCGTCTCGTGCTCATCTTACGAGACTTTCTTGCGAACCGTACCTTTCGCTATCGCATCGAAGGGGCACTTTCCTCCCCTCACCCGATCCGTGCAGGAGTCCCTCAAGGCTCTGTACTAGCCCCCCTCATTTTCACGCTGTTCACTAGCGATATCCCCAGAAGTAAGAAGGCAAGGTTAGCTCTGTTCGCAGACGACACTGCCATCTTCTTCTCGGGATTCAGTGACACAGCGCTGGTTCGCTACCTCCAAACCGCAGTCGACGAGCTCGGCGAATGGTTCAAAAAGTGGCGAATCGAGGTCAATCCCGATAAAAGTCAGGCGGTCTTTTACACCCGACCGCGACGTAATCACCCCCCTCCCCGACCCATCTCAATGTTCGACAAGCAGATCCCTTGGGCGAAGCAAGCCAAATAGATATTTATACACCTAGATAGGTGTCATCCTCGACGAACACCTCACCTTTTCTGAGCACATAAAGCAGGCCCGCTCGCGGGCCGCTTTCGCTCTCGGTAGGCTCCATTGCGTCCTGAACAAGCGGAGTAAAATGTCTTTTCTGTGTAAGAAGCGACTTTACACCGCTTGTATCAGGCCCATTATGATATATGCAAGCCCAGTCTTTGCACATGGTAAACCCCGATTCATCCATAGGATGCAGACTCTCCAGAACCGTTTTCTCCGTCAAGCCACAGGCTCGCCTTGGTTTTTTCGGAATATCAATCTTCATTTAGATATGAAGCTCCCGACTATCCATCAATATATGAAACGCGCTTCGAAGCGTTTCTTCGATAGGGCCGTAGCCCACCGCAACCCTCTGGTTGTGGCGGCAGCTACTTACACCCCCTCCCGTATTAGTAAAGTCCGCCGATTGCGGCACGTTCTATCCGATCCTGACGATCCCACTATTCTCCTCCATGAGAGTCGAAAAGAGACCAGTACAGTGAGCAAAACACACAAACACAAATCGTACCGACCTCGCCGCCGAGTCCGTCGTCGCGACCCCGACTTAACAGTCCCTCCCGACCCTTGCAAGAGCCAGCCCGCGATGCTGTGCCGTTAGCTTTAAATTAGTCCCTAAATAATTTAACCCAGATCCAGCCAGTCCCTTGCTGTCCCCCCACCAGTGATTGCCTAAGCCGAGGTTCGTACCCCCCTCGGTAACCCTTAGAGCTTTCGCTTTAGTTTTTAAGTATAATAAGCCCCGGCTGGAGGCCTAAAAAGGTAACTTTTTAGAACTCGCCGGGCCACAATCCGTTTAAGTAGTAAGAATCTTTTCAGATTAACTACGAGATGTCCTTCAAAAAAAAAAAAACCAAATGACCACCCAGACCAAACGATTAAGGTGCTTTCTAAGGCACGTTTGATATCTAAAGATTCACCCATCGACGGACCAACCTCGGCAAGCATAGTTTAACCTGATTGATTGACCCGTTCTGCTTTTATTATTCAGTCAAAAGCTCCTCAGAAACAAATTTAAGAACACCAAGTAAAGCTTAGACCACGTTCACACTGACCAACAAAATCCCGGTGAGATTTTCAAATCTCGATTTCGAACCGTGCATTTCAATCCAGCAGTTCGATTCTCAATTCTCTGCACTAACCGATTTTTACAAAATAAGCTAAATAAGCAAACGTGGGTTTTGTGTTCACGCCCCTAACGTTTTGGTGTATAAAGTTGATTGGTTTGGTTAACTGCCCCGTTGGTCTCGTGGTCGCAAGCGCGAGTGCTGAGTGTGGGGTCTTGGGTTTAATTTTCAGATCGGGCAAAGTGTTGTTCGGTTTTTCCATTAGGAATTTCTTAGTAACAGCCCGGAGTTTGGAACTTAGCGGTGTAATATCGTGCGCCTGATCTCTCTCCGGTCAACTCGGATTGCCGTCACATCGGACTATGTGAGTAAGGGCCACTGTGTTTACGCACACTGCGCCCCTGTGTTGGCGTGTGAGATATTATCGTGCACAAACCACTATAATTATTATCTCCCACGCCGATAGCTTGTCCCATTGAGTTGGCCGACATGGCCGAAATACGGTCAGCACGCGTAGCATGACCACCATAGAAACGGAATTTGTCGACGGGAGAGAAGACAAAATGATAGATTGTGTCGTAGAAAAATTGTGTAAAACTGAAAAGAAGAGATGTTTCTGTACGATGTCAAGTATGGTGACTATTTTTCTGATGAGATAGAAACATATTTACAGAAATAAATACATTAGGAACTTTTTTTGTTCTTGGTAGAATAGATATAGAATTGGTCATGCTACGCCGGCTGGACTATGTATATCAAATTAATTGGCCGTTTGACTTATCACCCAGCCACATAGAGTACTGTGTGGCTTGTCGAAAATCAGTTATGAACAATTAATTTTGTGAATTTTATTATTATTTAATTCGTTTATTATTAATTATGATATTTAATTTCTTTCCCTATTTCTTCCCGTGGGTGTCGTAAAAGGCGACTAAGGGATTTACTAGAGAATGGGCAGCAGCGTTCTCTATGCATTCACCACCATACTGCGATCGCCAACCAGCTTGCCAAGCGTGGCGATTATGGCAAAGCCCCACAAATAGGGGGACGCCCATGTCCAGCAGTGGACGTCTTGCGGCTGATGATGATGATGATGATGATAATTAAAAAAAAAAACTATTACAATTTTATATTCAGTCAGCTTTAATTTTGATTTGTTAATTGTCTATTCACTAAGTAATTAAAAAGAAAATCGCGCGTAAATCCATTCCCTAGTTAAAAAGAACACCGCAAGTCAGTTTTTGACATACAGCGTAGGTACTTTAGGTATATACTTCTAGGTACTTCAAAATAAATGTTTTATTTTAATGTAGGTTGCAGCTGAAAATCAGCATAAGTTGACGCACCTTGTTTTGTCATCTGACATTATGCTGAGCTGAGGCCCATTTGGCATTATTAGCATTGTTTTTGCTTTATTTTATTCGTTTTAAGGTTTTATTTTATAATGATATACTGCCAATAAACGCAATTTTCTTTCTTTCTTCTTTCTTAGGTAGGTATATATCCGTACCATAATTATGATGTCCATACGGTAATTCAGCAGAATATTAACTATGATTATGCTCATTTTTTTCACCAACTATACAGTCATCTATCGTCCAAATAGAAGCATTGCACCTTAAAGCACTATGTTTGGAACATCTCCATGTTTTTTTGTAACCCATGCCTTTTTTTAAGCTAAATGTGTGTCCTTTGAAGCTCAATACTATGGAACCGCGTCGTGTCGTGAAGCTTAGTCCTCGGTGCACTGAAAATTAACAAAACAAAAGAAAATTGTAAAAAAAGAATAACAATAATACTAAGCTATTTAATATTCTAGTCATTAATTACTTTTTCATTAATTATTTCAGAAATGTGTGTGGTATTTTATTTAAGGGATTAAAACTTTTAAATGTACGTATTTTTCCAAAATATTTTTTATTGATGTATTTCAATAATCAACGGAATTGTTTTTTATATGTGATCCTAATCAAATTAGTTTGTTTTCCTTAAAACTAAGATTTTGTGGTAGCTTTTCATTCAGGTTTCAATAATGCTACAGAGTAAAATACCAATTCTCATAATTAAAAACGTTCACAACCTATTCACAGTCTCATCTCGGCGACAATTCTCTCAAAAAAAAAATAAGAACTATAGAAATATTTTTGACAGATTCAGACTGAAATCAGACATTGAACGTATTTCAAATTACGAGAATAGCCCCTCTGGTCGTTATTATGCCATTTTGTCGTTGTAATCTACCCGCTCTTGTCATTCTGGATTCACAACCTTAAGAACACTTCCATATACTTCTTAAAGTAGGGACAGTGAGCGAGTTTTCGGAGAGAAAACCATAAAACAAACAGTAACTATATCATTTTGACGTAAACATCCACAAGATTTTTTTTTAACATTGTGAGGCATCTTTTTTCTTGCATTCTATCGTGTCTTCATTTCATTCTCTCTTGCCAAAGTTGCTTAATAATTTGCCTTTGTCGTGTAGTGCTGTATTCAGAAATTCTCTTGATACCTCCTCTGGCTTTCCGTCGGTGATAACTCTCCCTATCTTTTCTTCTTTTTTCTTCAAGAGCTTCTTGACTAAATTGTGCTCGGACACGACGAGCACTAAGTCTCTTTTGTTCACGTGGACGTTGTTTTTTTCTTCCTCCGATAGCAGGTAGAATTTTATCCTTCTATAACCATCTGAAACATAATAAAATCACACTGTAAGGACTACTCGTGTTCCTATCTAACAAAAGACACCTGAGCCACCGCGGATGAGGAAGCGACTAGCTAGCTATCTACGATTTTCTTGCGCAAGTAACGTACAACGAACAAAAATTGCAGGTCCCGTGTAAATAAAAGAGGTACATATATGAATAGTGGATCGCTGACTGTTCACACCGCGCCTAGTTCCTTGCTGGAACCAGGTCGCGCCGCTGAAACTGCAGTTTTAAATTTGTCCATAAATACTTGTGAACCAGACGGTCTCTTACTGCCCCCCGCCCTCCAGCGATGCCCTATGCCGAGGTCCATACTCCATGGGGGCACGTCATTGTGAATGATTAATGATTTCATATTATTGAAAAATTTTACAACATTTGCAGGTAATCGCTATTTTTAAAACTACCTTAAATATACTCTATACCACGTAGGCTCAGCACTGTAAGCCATAAGAAGCTCAAATCAAACTATTTTTGTCATTCAATTATTAACTTTATTTTAAGCGTGTTAGAAGCCTGCGTCGACTGTTGTACTTCATGACGTATAAAATTACTTAATGATCAGAGATAGTTTCTTATAGCAATATACATTAAGACAAAAATCTTAACAATCAATAACAAGAAACAACACAATAGCTATATACTACATCTAACTATTAACCAAAACATGACTTAGCTCTATTTCGTACGGGTGCTTTTTCATAGAAATTTCAACCAATTTCAACTCTCAAATTTAATATTTTCTAAAAAAAAAACTTAATTTCAACGTTAAAAAAGCGCCCGCCCACAAGCAACGCAAATATAGTCCAAACTCGTTTCAGCGCCAGATTAGGTGTCGACAATATTGTATCGCGTAGTTTTGGCTAACCAAACTAATTTTCCTTCAACATATTTAATGATTATGATCATTTCTTAAAGCGACAACACTCTGTTCGATGGTAAACAACACTGCTTTACATCCACGATTGTGATGGGTAGAACATCGCCACCGCTTCCTCAAGCACTTGGATCTGCTATTTCGAACCTTGCAATACCGATAACCGTTATATATTATCAATGGATTACCTCTGAGCGTCTTGCCGTATGCAAACTGCGAGCTATCAAAAATTTCTAAAAACAAAAAAAAATTAGTCACAGTCATATTAACAGAGCAATATAATGGTTTTTTAAGCCGGCAGTGTGACATATTCGTGTATTCTATACATACCGCATTTTGTGGAGAACCACTGCCAAGAGACATTCAACCTACTACTCAGGCTATCGCAGTGCACTGCTTGACATAGGCCTCTCCCATGCTGTGGTTCAAACCCCTGTCCTCCGTCTTCCGCATCCAGTCTGTCCCAGCCACCTTTTTGAGGTCGTTGGTCCATCTAGCTGCCAAGGGTGAGCAAGTTTAAATATCTAAGCCACTGGGTCACTGAAGATCTTAAAGAAAATTGTAACAGATAGGTCACTGTCTGTCCGTTGTAACATGCTGGCCCGCACTGTTGCACGAAGTACGAAGCCAGTTAAAGTAACAAGTTTCATACATATATTACTGTTAGTCCTTCTACGCATACAGCTTATGGCTCCTCTTCACTCAGCGGGTATAAAATGACCTACATGTTCACGTAAATCTTCCGCAAGAAATTCTCTAAATGATGGTGAAAACCACATCAAAGTCAGTTGCGTACTTTAGAAGGACGATGCGGTTACAAAGACAGATAAGAAAAGCGACTTTAATTAATGCAATGTGTTAATGCAAATGCAAAATTATGATTGAAAATCTGATTTACCAGCCTTTATTTCGAAATTTACAGTGATACAGTCCCGTTGTGCACGTTGCGTGTGAGAAAAAATTGGTGTCAGTGAAAATCCGATGCGCGTCGCTAGTGTCGCGACGCGTCCAACCAACCGCCGCTCTCGCATCTTCGCTCAGTGGCGTTTTGGGCGTTGATACGGAGCGCGGCCGCTAGATGGCGTTGTTTTAATCGATGATTGTAGACATGCCCCCGGCCTTGGAAGCACCAGGTTCCAAAGGAGCTTGATCTTCATCCGGAGGCAGAAGCGGGCATATCTTTGGGTATGATCTTCGTATGATACCCGCCTCTGTTCTGATGGTGGCCACGCGTGATATACCATCCTTGCCGGCGAACGTCTCCAGTACTCGGCCGAGGCGCCATTTCAGAGGAGGTAAGTTGTCGTCTTTGACCACGACGAGGGTGCCAGGGACTAGCGCGTCTTGATTAAGCTGCCATTTCATCCTCTTCTGGAGCTCGGAGATGTATTCGGTTGACCAGCGACGCCAGAAGTGCTGCCTAAGTTGTTCTATGCGATCGTAGCGCGGCAGGCGTTGTGTAGCCTTCGCGGTGAGGTCGAGGCTGGCAGGTGCAGTGAGTGGCCGACCAATCAGGAAGTGAGCAGGAGTCAAGGGAAGTCGGTCATTTGGATCGGGGGACATTTGGAACATTGGTCGGGAGTTGAGGACAGCCTCTATTTGTGCCAATACCGTACTCAACTCTTCGTACGTTAAATGTGCGTTACCTACGACACGACATAAATGCGATTTACAAGACTTGACTCCTGCCTCCCACAAACCGCCAAAATGAGGCGAGTAAGGTGGGATAAATTTAAATTCTATTGGCGATGCAAAGATTATCCGCGCGCCTCTAGCGGCGAAATTTAGAAGTTGTCTAAGAACGACACTTTGCTTTAAAGTTGAGATTAAGTTTGGACACAATCAGATGGCTCACGATGACATAAAAAAACCTGTTGCTAATGAAAGCAGAAATACGAATTATTGTTGCGTTCCTCAATGTAACTTCCGGAGATTCGAGAATAAGTTTTTCCAAAAGACAAAATTATGAAGAAAAATTGGGAGTTTGCTCTAAGAATAGGCAAGCCGATTTCATTAGCAATGAGAGTTTATTCTCATAATTTTCAGGCTTCAAACTATTTTCCAAACAGTAAGTTTAATTATGTTTTAATTATTTTATTGTACTTATATTATATTCACATGTATTTTATAAGTTATTTATTTAGTTTAGGCTAAGGCGAGCTTCTCGTCAGATAACGAGATTATGTTTATTGTTCCAGATTCTAAAAGACAGAATTTGTTTCCTAATGTCGTACCGTCTCAGAATATTCCTAAAAGAAGCTCTCATAAAGAAGTACCATTAGCCCAAAAAATAAAATCTATTGCTCGAGAAAATAGGGCTGATATCAGACGCAGGAAAATAGTTGTATCAAAGAAAGATCTTGGACTTGAATGAAAAAATTGACGTTGAGGATGGATTTATAAATAATTCTTCTTCAGAACGCATTGGTTTTGTGTATCCTGCAGACGCATTAATTACATCGACTATTGACAACATAATTATTGTTTCGTCTAGCAAGAAAACACATAAATCTAATTTATATTAGGTTAATAAATTTTTCCGTGCCATAAATTGTATCGAAAACTGTCAAAGTGTCGTTCTTAGACAGCTTCACAATTTTGACACTTGGGGCGCTAGTTAGAATCTTTGCATCGCCAATAGAATTATCGGTCGTGTAATTTATTATGTCTGATTTAGACGAATTTAAAAAATTTGAAAATTCCTTTTGTGCTCCTACAAATGTCTTACCATTGTCAGAATAAATCTGCAATGGTTTGCCGCGTCGAGAAATGAACCGTTTCAGTGCCAGTAGGTATGCTTCACTAGATAGACTTGTAACTAATTCCAAATGTATTGCGCGAGTAGCAAAGCAGACAAAGAGACAGATGTAACACTTTGTGAGTTTTGCCCCCCTCCCGGCACGGTTCAACATGAACAATGGCCCAGCATAATCCACACCACTGCGAATAAATGGATACCCTGGCTTCAATCGTTCAGTAGGCAAGTTACCCATTTGAATTGTTAATGGTTGAGGTCTCGTGCGTTTGCACCTCATACAGGCGTGCACTACTTGTTTGGCCAAGTTACGCCCTCTAAGAGGCCACCAGGTGTCTCGAATAGTGGCCAGTAATAATTGAGCCCCTGCGTGTAATAACACTTTGTGCTGATGCTCAAATATAAGGCGAGTGAATCTATGTTTACCACACAACAACAAAGGATGTTTTTTATCGTACGAGAACGAATCAGAGTATTCTATTCGGCATCCTACTCTGATCAATCCGTGATCATCAAAAAATATGTTCAGACTAGAAATACTGCGTGGACATTTTAACTGACTCTTTTCCTTTAATTGAATGTAAATATCTGGAAACGAATGTTGTTGCGCAAGGCGAGTTAAGACTCGAACAGAAATATTTAATTCCTCTACGGAGAGACATCCTGTAAGGCGCTCTGTTTTTATTTTTGTGCGACTATTATTAATAAAACGCATAACGTACGCCACTACGCGTTGCAGACGATTATAACATGAATATCGTTCGAAGATCGAATTATCTGAATTTATTTGAACGAGAAATGAAGTTTTAAGTGATTTTAATTCAGGCAATTCAACGTGATTATTATTACCAGAACTACTAACATGTTCCCATTGCGTGTTTGGAACGTGTAAGAAAGGCGGGCCTCACCACCACAAGTCACAGGATCTAAGTACATCTAAATGTACGCCGCGCGATAAGAGATCCGCAGGATTTTGTTTACCTGCGACATGACCCCACGGTTTGTCAACCCCGTGAGTTCATTTATTTGCACTACACGATTCTGTACAAATGTTTTCAATAAATTGGGTGCCATCTTAAGCCATCCCAAAACTATCGTGGAGTCTGACCAAAAATATACGTTATTACAAGTTAATCTTAATGCGTGAGTAATTTTTGTGTACAACTTGGCAGCTATAACTGCACCGCATAATTCTAAGCGCGGCATGCTCACCGGTTTGACAGGCGCGACTTTACTTTTCGCGCACAATAAATGAACTGTTATATTTTGTTGATCGGTATAACTACGTATGTATGCGCACGCGCCGTATGCGTCTTGTGACGCGTCGCAGAAAATGTGTAATTCGATTATGTGTGTACTTTCTCCAATTACGTAGCGTGGAATACGTATGTCTTGTAAATAGCGTAATTTATCAATGAATTTTTGCCAATCTACCAGTATAGGTTTAGGTACTAAGTCATCCCAGTCTATTTTAGAAAGCCACATCTTTTGCAATAGAATTTTAGCTATAATTATAGTAGGTGTGAGTAAACCTAAAGGGTCATAAATCTGTGCAACAACTGATAGAATATGACGTTTAGTAGCGCGTGTTACGTCATGATCACATTTAGTAGTAAAATGCAATTTATCGGATGCGTAAAACCACCCCATACCCAATGTTTTGGTATGGCAGTTTTCATCTAATGACAGTTCCTTAGATGCAGACAGTAACTCGGACTTTGGAATTGATGAGTTAAATATCCATTTTCTTAGATGAAAACAACCTGATTCTAGTACTTGAGAAACCTTATTGCATATTTCTAATAACCGTTGTTGATCCTGATGTCCCGTTATTAGGTCGTCGACGTAAAAATCGTCATTTATTACCTGCGCGATGACGTCATCTTCACATTCTAATGCGAGTTGTTTTAAACATCTAATACTGAGATAAGGCGCGGACGCCGTTCCGTAAGTGACGGTGTTAAGTTGGTATACACCGAGAACGTCAGAAGGATTTTCCCGCCACAGTATAAGTTGCAAATTCCTTTGGTCAGGCTGAATTAAGATTTGGCGATACATCTTCTCTACGTCGGCACACGCGACATATTTAAATTGCCGAAACCTAAGTAATATTGAAAACAAATCATTTTGTAATGTAGGCCCAATGTGTTGTATGTCGTTCAATGATTTACCTGACGTGGACTTAGCACTAGCATCGAAAACCACCCTAAGTTTTGTAGTGGAACTATGCTCCCTGTAAACACCGTGATGCGGCAAAAAATAACATGGTGAAGAATATTCTGAAATGCGACTCATGTGACCCAGACCTAAATATTCACTCATAAAATCATTATACATTTTCCTATAAGCTAGGCGCGCTCCTCAAAAGTTTGCGTTCGAGCGCTAAAAACCTATTTTTTGCCATAGTAAATGTATCGTGCAGGACATCAGCTGATTGACTTAACGGCATGCGCACGGAAAAACGACCTTTATCGTCGCGTGTTGTCGTCTCCTTGAACAAATTTTCGCATGCACTTTCATCTTTACTTAAATTATTGTATTTCTTCCAGTTCCCAAAATCTTTTGAGGTCTGAATCTAATGTTTGCGTGAAATTACAATGAGTTGAGTTAACGTGTGATACCTTTTTGTGGACGGTTCCCGATATGACCCAACCTAATTGCGTGTTTTGTAAATAGGGTCCGTTCGGCAACATACCTCCAATTGATGGTAATTGTGCGGTAATGCGCGTAAACTAAACAATTAAAACGTGTGTTGTACGAGTTAGTCTTAGACCGCAATTGAATGTGACACGATTGCGTGGATTTAGAGATAGTGTTACCTACCCCTATTACTTGAACAGTGGACTGTATCAATGGAAGATTAAGCTGTTTACATAACGATTCGGATATGAAACAGTGTTGGCTCCCGTTGTCTAGGAGAGCCCGCGTTGTGTGATATTTATTATGTACGTCCGCTATTTCCACCAATGCGGTTGATAATAAAACAGGATTTTGAAAACAATGCGTATTAATATTATTATCATCCTTGTACAATGTGTGAGTTTTGTGGGAAATAGTTAGCGGCGTAGGTATGTGTGTAGTACTCGTATGACATTCAGACTGATACAGACTATTTGCGTGATTTGAGCAACAGCTGATGATGTACTCGGAGTGTCTACGTCAGCATCTCTGTGTATTAATGTGTTGTGCTTTTTGTTACAATGCCTGCACGGTCCGTACCAACACTCGTTCAATGCGTGGCCTGTTCGTAAACAATTACGACATAACTTTTTCTCTTCAATTAAATTTAATTTATCTTGAAGGGATAGGCTAAGGAATTCTTCACAGGAAAATAACGGGTGATTGGAACCGCACCGATCGCATTTAAAACGTTGCGACTTACTTGTTTTCCTTTGGTTATCTTTGTGTGTTACAACGTTCTGTGTGACTTTGTGATTGATGGTTTCTTTGTGTGAGTGTTGGGAGCGTCTGCCGTTTGTTTTTTGTTAGGCTTAACCACCGCTTCTAAGAAATCAGCACGATTCTGGAGGAACGTCATCATATCGGAAAACCTTAATTTTCTGTCTTTCGGGAGCGTGCCTTTGTAACGTTCCCATTCGTGTTCTGATAAGGAATCTAGCTTTGGAACAATTATGAGGATAAGTAGTGTGTCCCAGTGTTCGGTGGGTTCCTCTAATGTTTTTAAAGCCCGAATATTTCTAAGGATTAAATCGATTAGCTTACGAATTGACACGGCCGATTCCTTAGCTAGCGGTTCCGCGAACAGTATAGCATTTACGTGATTTTGTTGTAACAAACGGTCATTTTATATCTATTTTCTAATAAGCTCCACGCCACTAAATAATTGTCTGCCGTAA
The DNA here is from genome assembly GCA_932294355.1 of Aporophyla lueneburgensis. Classification (NCBI taxonomy): domain Eukaryota; kingdom Metazoa; phylum Arthropoda; class Insecta; order Lepidoptera; family Noctuidae; genus Aporophyla; species Aporophyla lueneburgensis. Next base: position 7,124,549 of record OW028742.1, read on the forward strand.
ATTCCAGCGCCTTGACTACTTGTAGTGCATCGCCTGTGAGTACCGAACGCAAGTAATGAAACTTTTGAATATTTTCTAAACTGTCGCAGTTGTGTATCATGGATAGGTAAGTATCTCAAAACTCGAGCCATTGATCATATGTACCGTCAAATTTAGGTAAAGTGATTGTAGGTAGTTTCATGCCGTTCGGAACGCGAGTCTGACTCTGCGCGATCTGTGCCGGAGTACAACCATTACTATCTTTGGATTTTAAGATGCATTTACACTGACCTACAATAGAATAATACCGGTTCTCGAATTCCTCCCTTTCAAGCAACTCATCGTCTAGCTGCGTATCGGGCAAAAATAATTCTACCTCATCTTGAATCTTTGTATATTGTTCGAACAATAGCTTGTAGGCACCGAAACGGTCCTCTAACTCGGCCTTTTGCGCGTCTGTTATCTCCGAGTCAGAACTAATAAGCGATTGCACGTATTTCGAGAATAAAGTGACTTTACGTTTTATCGACCCACGTTTTTTGACTAGATCGCCAATAATATCGTCACACTTTTTTGCCATAATGGCGGCTCGAAAGAGGAAGAAGTCAAGTACCTACTTGCTTGATTGCGGTTTTACGATGCACTTTAACACAATATTACACGATATCACAATTGAACAATAGGTATTAGCACAAATTGAGACTTACTGGAATCCGACAGGAATAAAAGGGAACGATTGACCTGACCGTTGCTGCGTTGCTTCTCCAGATCTCCAGAAAGTGCGGCTCTATGAGTGTGACGCTGCTTCTTCTTAGTTGTTCGGCTCGGAGGACCAATTATGTTAATGCAAATGCAAAATTATGATTGAAAATCTGATTTACCAGCCTTTATTTCAAAATTTACAGTGATACAGTCCCGTTGTGCACGTTGCGTGTGAGAAAAAATTGGTGTCAGTGAAAATCCGATGCGCGTCGCTAGTGTCGCGACGCGTCCAACCAACCGCCGCGCGCCGCTCTCGCATCTTCGCTCAGTGGCGTTTTGGGCGTTGACATGGAGCGCGGCCGCTAGATGGCGTTGTTTTAATCGATGATTGTAGACACAATGTATGAGTATAGTGTTGAATTTTGTGAAACAATATGGGAGAGGCAGTCCAGCAGTGGACTGCGATAGGCTGAGTTGATTGATTGATAAGTATAGTAGTAGATACTTCGTAGACGGTGCTACAAAATACTAAGAGGTGCTACGAGGTGTTACGATTTGTCCTACGAAAACGAAGACGCCTACGAGAACATTATTATAGTTGCGATGAGTGTTTTCGTGTTATAATTTAACTTCATAACATTATGAGAAATAAATCAAAATTATTCTTATAATATTGTATAGCAATGATAAAACGAAATATGTTATGAAATTTTAAGTCATTGAACCACAAATATATACCAAGCCGCTAGCAGTAGCCATAGTTTTCTCTCCAGATCACATAGGGATATATGTACACAAAGGAAAATTAAAATACAATGCAGAAATAACGCATTTATTTATTATATTTTTTTAATAATTCATAAAACAATATTTTGATACTCTTAATTTACAGTTTTCAAGTCTTTCAGTTTAATAAGTTGTCAATTTTTGTAAATTAATGGACTAATGTTGTAGGAAGTAATAGTTAGCTATTAAGTTATAGTGGTAGTAAGTTACATACATATTTCTAAACGTTTCTGGTTTAGTGTAAGACAGATGAATGTCGACTATGAGTATGTGATTGAGTAGTCTTAAAGTACTTGTACTTCATCCGGTTGGACTGTAAGCCAATCGAAGAAGAGACGAGTGTACCCAAACTTCCCAAATAGGTTATGTATAACTAAGATCATGAATTAATTATTTCAACAATCAGGTAATATAATTTAGTAGTTAATTTGGATGTTGCCTTCAATGAGATACCTCGGTTTTGTGTGTTGACAATGGGCCAACCTACCCTAATTACTGTTTTATTGCATAAAAACGAACGCTGGTCGGTTCCGAATGGTTGTGTTCTCCAAAATGACACAATAGTTCTTGGTCAACGGTTATAGCTGTTGCCCTGCAGCCCCGAGCTTGGTTGCTGCACCTCCAACGTTTCTCCCTGGAATGATCACGGGATTTCTGTGTACAGAACCGATACCCATTGATAACCAGTATCGGGTTACCCATATAAGATTTCACAAAGCTGCATCGCTGTCCTAAAACAAAATCAAATTTCCATAATGAATTAAATTTGTGGAATATTATTACTGTGGAATATTATTATTTTATTACTAACTAGCTTTTGCCAGCGGCTTCGCCCGCGTGAAGGTCTGAAAATATCCCGCGGGAACATACTACCGGAATAAAAAGTAACCTATGTCCTTTCTCAGACTCAAAACTATCTGTGTACCAAATTTCATTTAAATCGGTTCAGTATTTTTAGCAGGAAAGCGAGACAGACAGACAGACAGATAGAGTTACTTTTGCATTTATAATATTAGTGTGGATTATTATCATTGAAAGATCTCTACATATTTTTATTACAGGAGAAATGCCACATTTAGGTACATTATGATAATAAAAGACATACATCACAAATAAATGCATTTATTGACTAACTTTAATCACACACAAATGACTAGAACATCAAATTATTAAGCACACGATAAACACACATATAAGGTTTTACAGTAATTATAGTTTAATATTTTGTAAGAGAAACTAAATGTTTTAACAAAATTAAAGTATATAAACTGACAAATAAAATTACACCATAAACCACTTTACTGTTTGAATTAAGAATGTTCATATTTTGCAGGTAAATCAATGAGGTCAAGAATAATTTTATAGGTACATCTAAGAAGGTATGGGGTAGACTAGAATCTAGCACGTTCTTTATTATTATAATTGTAAGGAATGTTTTCTAATTTGTAAAAAAAAATAAAAGTGTATTATTGTTCACCATACGATGTGTCATATATCATATTTATATTAAAAGCCTTCGTATTATATTTTGAAACATTGTTATATTTATGATTTTTATTATAATTTTATGTTTCTTAATAACTAAGTGACTATATGGGGATTATAATGTTTCCTTAATTAATAAAAAGTTGACTAGAATACAATATGTTCTTAATTTACGTACTTATTATAATAGTAAGGAATGTTTTATAATTTGTGGAAAAAGAAATATGTTTATTATTTTTTAACACCTTTGCTCGTAAAGCTGATGTAATACCACCGGTTTTAAATATGTAAAGCGGGTCATAAAAAACGCGTGTGTTACCAAAGCAAATAGTTAAGTTATAGTCCATACAAATTCCATAACAGTATTATTTGACATTTCAAATATGGAACTGATCGCCGCCGCACGACTCCAGCTAGTGAGCAGCGCGCTGTTGCTATTCAAATTTCGAACTAATCGCCGCGCGGCGCCAGTCAGTAGGCAGCGCTAGCGCGCTGTTAAAATGGCGGAAAAGCAACAGTGTGCATTCACAGATTGAGTTTATTTAAAATTAAAATAAAACAGTTTATTCGGTAATTTAAAAAACTTGGCTGCATGCTCTAGCGTCTTTGCCAACATTTTCACGCAGCCACGGCAGAAAATAATCCTCGCGCCATTTTTCTCAAATTTTCTTTTCTTTGTACTTGTATTGTGAATATCTAAAATTGACAACTTTCAATAATGAAGATGAGCAGTATATTACTTCAACTCCACCGGATATATTAACAGAAGCGCGAACCGCATGCGACAGCTTGCTGCCGTCAATATCCAAGGAATACATACGTGGTTATGTATCTGACATAACCACGTATGAAAATTTCTTGAAGTGGAAAATGTTTTTTTTTTGTTTCCTCACAAGTGTGTTAAAAAACCGGCCAAGTGCGAGTCGGACTCGCGCACCGAGGGTTCCGTACAAATCTGTAGGTATTCTCGGTTTAATTTTTTTTTTTTTTAATTTTTATATTTCAGTTGATTGAATGTAAGGTAAATTGCGGTTTACGATTTATGACGTTTTAAAAAAAAACTACTCACTCGATCTCGTTCAAACCAATTTTCGTTGGTAGTTTCCATGGTAATGTACATCATATATTTTAATTAGTTTTATCATTCTCTTATTTTAGAAGTTACGGGGGGGCCCACACGTATGGGTTTGATGAAAAAAAAACATTTTTGAGTTTCAGTTCTATGTATGGGGAACCCCAAAATTTATTGTTTTTTTTCTATTTTAGTGTGAAAATCTTAATGCGGTTCACAGAATACATCTACTTACCAAGTTTCAACAGCATAGCTCTTATAGTTTCGGAAAAAAGTGGCTGTGACATACGGACGGACAGACAGACAGACAGACAGACATGACGAATCTATAAGGGTTCCGTTTTTTGCCATTTGGCAACGGAACCCTAAAAACGTCGTACGATATACGTGCGTATTGGTTATAACATGCTCGGCTCAATTACGACCTCGCCTTCGGCTCGGGCTGAAATTCCGCCTCGCATGTTATAACCATCATAACGCACTAATAGCGTAATGTGCTATTAACACACGAATTATAATGGTTATGATGAAATCATTAAAATTATATTTTGTGACGCTGTTCGTTATAGATATACGTTTATGAGTTTTATAATAATTATGTTCCTTATACATAAAGTGATTACATTAAGATTATTATGTCTCTCTTATTAATTAAGCAAAAACGACTGATTACACACTGCTATATAATTTGGTTGCAAATACTAAATATAAACTATAATATAGCCCAAGTGGCCTATAATTAAGTTTCTTAACTACTAATCCTAACACCAGCAGACACCTAATGTGGAGACAACTATGCATTAAATTAGTGGCAATACTAAAGCATAGGAATATTTTGGAACTATCAAAAAACAATAAAAATCAAATACAGTTTTATTAAAACAAACGTAATATTGGTGATGGGCCGACGATGCGTTTTGCTAATCTTTCACTAGCTATAGTGACTAAACTATTAGATATAATATTTGATTGAGTTTTCTTATGCAGATTAGAAACACCATTAGATTGCACAGTTTAATTTATTGTTGTACTGTCGTATCTACCTTTTACCTATACTTAACGAAAAGAATTGTAGTGTGACAGGGTATGAGGTTACATTTTTTTATTGCATGTCGACCGCCCAAGCATCAAATATCGCGAACCATCTGATTGTCTAGTCGCCCTAGCAACTATTGTTCTTTTGCCCCTTTCACATTTTGTTCACCGATACATACGCACAGTTACTTAACCCAGGTGGAAGGGACATCGATACGGGAATGAATTCGTAGAGCAGTGATGAAAAATATTGCAAAAACGGGGAAAATCGCACGGGTAGGCGATTCGACGCGACGGGAAAGGTCGGGGGAACAAGAAATTTAACGCGGACGAAGTCGCGGGCAGAAGTTAGTCTAATATATAAACATATTTGAAGCACATTTTTTTATTTTTTTTAACAATGTTTAAAATGTTAGTGCATACTTTCTTGACAAAACTTTAATACAATGACAAAATTATGCCACTGCAATTTTGTCAATAATTTCGTATACTTATTCTGTATAGGTGGTAAGTTCATTTATTTCTTTTTAATAAATATATTCTGCATACTTTGTTTTTTAGTATAATGGGTAAAAGTTTTGTAGAACTTTACTCAAGACTCAGTTTAGGTATTTAAAATTAATTAATTAATTTTAACCAATCAAACGGCTCGAAACTATTTTTAGTAAGTATTGAATCTTGAGTGAGGTCCTCCGACCCTTTTTGTTTGTAATGTAATATTGAAAATGTGACCTGGTATCAATTAGAAATTTTAATGATTGTGATCTCCAAGACGAGTCAGCACCGTCTCGTCAACTGTGATGGCTGTAGCCTTGCAGCGTATATGCTGGCTGCTGCAGCACCATCTTTGCTTCTTAGCATCACTGCGAGACTTCTGCAAACAGTAGCGGTACTTACCAATTTGCAATATCGGATTCCCCATATTCGACTTCACGATACTCCAAGTATTTTCTGAAACAAACGACTGCTGTTTAGTTTTCTATCCGAGTAAATACCTATACTAATAAAACATGCATCTACAATAGTGTTAGAAGTTATGGTAAGTATATAAGAGGATAAGCGAGGTAAGATCGAACAATTCTCGAAAAGACACCAAATATTTTTATTAATTAAAAAGTATTATCATGAGAATAGTTATTAGCGAGTTTATTCATAAATTAACCGATTCTGCTGTTTTTCCTATAACGATGACTTTGTGACCTTCAGATTGATAAAGCACTTCATCACCACAGAAATGGCTACTGGTTTGCAGCAAAACTGACTCCTCCAGTGTGCAGTGTCTCCTCCTCCTCTATCTTTTTACGTTATCGTGCGCATTTATAGCTAGTTGTAACTTAATATACCCTTCTTTTACAAATATTTGGATTCCCGCTTTACATTTTTGTAGTCTTGCATCTAAATATACTACACAACTACTTTTCAGTTGGTTTCAATAATACTGAAAACAATGCTGCAGAAATACAATTTTCTGAAATGTAGAAAAACTACGAATATGATATTTCTACTCAACTTCTAATGCACATAATTTGTCACTAAACAAATTTTAAAATACATAAATGAGACAGCAAAAATTGTATTCATTGACTAGAATATGTTATATGACGACTATTGTTCTCATTCATGAAGTGACTAGAATTTGTTTCTTTAACAATTATTACACAAGCGCAACTGTAAATTATGTACATACTAGTAATGTATGTAAACTGTATACTCATTAGCTGGCTTGCTCGAAATCTGTCATGTTACTGTTTCTATACCTCAGTTTTATGCTTAAACTGCTTTTATGCTCAACTTTAAATATCACGAATATTATGGAATGTTTTCACAACAATACATAGAATGAAATGTTTAACATCAATGACTAGATATTGTTACACTACTTAACACAGAGTAAATACATAGTTTTATATAATACATGGCACTCTTACACGGTGCATCTGACTTGAGCTGACCAAAGTGCAAGCTTTATGCGGGTCATCAGTCACTGGACTCACTTTTAGTGAAGGTGCGTAAGCCGTATGGCTTACGTCTATGTATACGTCTACATCCCACCGTAAGAGCCACCTGTGCAGGTAAACTTACATGTTGAAGTTACATATCGACTTGATAGCCTCATTTTCCGCAATTTTCCGGCCGACCGCAAATATTATTCGATCACATCTGAATCCGATCACATACACATCCGTAGTTCGTAAATTAAAATCACAATTATATACCAAAATAAAATATACAGTTAAAAACCTGAAATAAATGAGATTTTTTTTATTAATTTTGAGGGTAGATGTTAGTTATGTTCGTTCTGGGTACTACAGTACCCCTTGGCGCTCTACAGGATATGAAGTGATCCAATATACCAAAACCATCCCTGAATAAAACCACCATGAATAACAATTGCCATCGGGGGCAAATGAGAAGATGAAAATGTGACATTTTCGATTCGAGAAACTTTCTACGGGTTCTGAATAGCTATGCAACACATACCTCGTCGGTAGAACGTAGCGTGTATGGCCACCGTAACGTGCACCGTTTTCAATAAGTAAAAAAGCCCAATTTCTTAATGGTTGTGCTTCCCTCCTTGGGAAACCACTCGGTTGTTAATAGTAGTAGTAGTGGCTTTGCAACGTAGATGTTGGCAGCTGCATCTCCAACGTTGTCTGATCACATCACTCCGTTTCTTCTGCAAGTTGTACCTGTACCCATCTATCACCAACATCGCGTTCCCCACGTTAGAATAAGCATATTGGCATTGCGGATATTCTGGAACAAAACTTCTTAATTTTACTGCCTGTCGGGAAACAGTAGTTTAGATCCAATCTTGTATATGTAAATAAAGTAAATATCTCATTATCAAAAAAGAATATTTGTGCAATAAAAACTTTAGATTCTGGACGGATCGGGAGCGCAACGACATATGATCGCAGGCCTCATCGGATACGATGGTTTCCATGGCTTGTTGACCTGGCCTGGCGCGATTTGGCCTGTGAGAAAGTGTACCGTGGACAAACATCATAAGGTCCAACATATTTTTTTTTTAAGAACGTTCTAAAGTTAAAAGTGTGTAAAGTCCTGCCTATGACTGGTTTCATTTTTACAATGATTATGCTTCGCGCCCAGTATGACAACAGTAGCATTCACAGTCATGGCAGAAGCCTTGCAGCTTGCATGTTGGCTAGTGCATGTCCAGCGTTTTTTAACTGCGTCACTGCGTTTCTTCTGCAGGCAGAATTGGTATCCAGATTGGACCACTCGTAACGCATTGCTTCGCTCCTGAAAAGAAAAAGATAAGTTACTAACTATCGTAATTTTGAAAAAAATACGTGTGAGACGAAGTTCCTTACGCCATATTTACACACACTCACACACACTCGCATATAAAATAGAAAGAGACGGAGAGAGATACAGTGGCTTGGAGGATTTTTTGCATAAATGAGGATTTCTACCAGTGAACTTCTCCCGCAATCAGCGGTAATTCGTTCAAATTTTTTTTTTTGGAACTTGTTAGGAACGATAAAATAAAAAATACATTATAAAGACTCTTTGGTTTATTCGAGATACGTATTTTTTAAGAGATTCACGGATTTATTATGTAAGCATATTGAGTAAGAAAAGATTTATTGAATACTAAGAAATATTAATAGATCATTAAGTACGTTAATATTGTTATTATTAATTAGGTATTATGCTTAAAATTCAGTAATAAATATGTCAATACCTATATAATATAAAAGATCCGACCGATTATCGTCAAGTGATATATAATAACTAGAATGTAGGCAATTATTTGATATCTCTTGGTAATAATATTGGATTTCCTTATTAAAATAAAAACAAAATAAATACTGATTACAATAACACCGCCAAGTTGTGTCAATATGTCCCATTTGTGTGGCTATTTTTTTTTTCTCATTTCGTTGACTTATAGTGTTGTATGATCAGCGGTGCGACCATGACATCTGTAATAGGCTTGAGTCACGCAAATTATCACAGTTTTCCCCCCAAACTGTAATAACAATCTCTAAAACTCAATGCGAAACGCAATTACTTTTAAAATACTTATTACTCTTGGTTTTACCCTGTAGGGAATGATCATGCCACCCATACATAGCAACCAAATTTTGTTCCACAGTAACTGCAGTAGCTCTACAACCAAGACTATGACGACCGCACCTCCAACGACATCTAAACGAAGTGCCGGAATTAGTCCTGATCAGGGAGTATCGGTACCCATCAATAACTAACATTTTGTTTCCCATATTAGATCTCTCGAAGTAAATGTCGTGTGTGAAAACTGAAACAGAACAAAACTAATATTTAATTTTTTATAACTTTTTACGTAGGTAATATGAACATGCATAGCATTCATGTTTTATACTGGCGAAATTTCGATGAACATGACTGCTTAATTTCCCAGAGAGAGAGAGAGAAGAGACCATGTAGGCACCTCTTAGTGTAAAACAGTTATGTTTCGTCATGCAAACATGCTAGCAAGCTAATTAACACCATAACAAAATAATTAAAGATTTTCTACACACAAGTAAACAAAGAAAATGTGTTCCAATAAAAAATACATATGTATAAAAAAACTTCGGAGATTCGGATGGTAAAAAAAGTGATCTAAAAAAAGTTAATTTTTAGTATTTATGAAATATTTTATTAACAGTTAATTGACAGTACAAAAGTAGGATGACTACAGAGTTTCTTCTAAAGTTAGTGAATAAACTATAAACAACACAAAAAAGATGATGTGCTATTGTCTATCATACCACAAAGTCCAGTTTATTATCAAGTAATTAACATTTTGCAGGACACTAAACGCCCCCAGACGCAATCACAATAAAACTAACATTATTTCTCTTTCAAGTATCCAGTAAGATATCAAACGATTTTATAAACAATCAACATTATTACGGCTCGGATAAACCTAATCCGTCAATGCTCATGACTGTACTCCAAAACTCAGTCATGATTATGAAATTCGTCTAAAGAAATGATTTTATCGTCAAGAGTCCGTAACTTAGCTTTACAGTGATACCGCATCCTTTTCGAACAAGTCCACCTGACGACTAGACACTTATTGCGTTTATCCTTCATTTCAGTGTACGTGAATCCGTTACGTAGAACCATTTTGTTACCCCTGTTTGACAGCACAAATGACACTGAAAAGAAAATAAATAGATCTGTATGAGAGAGTTAAAAAAGTTAAAAAAAAATATGGTCAAATGCAACCATTATATGTATTCTTGTAGTACCCTGCCAGGGTCACGGATTTAGTCGAAAGATTTACCGTGGCCCTGGCATATAGGCAAGTGAAGGCACACGGGTGGGTTTAAGTCAGTAAAAGTCTGACACGCCCTCCCACTCCGCACTAGAGCGGGAGACGTCATTTGATAATTACCCACAGTATAAAAGGGGTCCAAATCACTGAAACGATTGTGGTTGACTTTATTTTGCCATGTCGTCCGTGGATTGGTAACCATCTTAAATTCCTTCGTGCCTCGGGAAACACGCTAAGCCGTTATTCCTGGCTGTTCTTCGTAGATCCTTGACAGTCGTTACAAGTCGCAGGAAGCGCGAAAGTCTGACAAAATCAAAATCAAAATCAAAAGTCATTTATTCAAACTAGGCTGAGAGTCAGCACTTTTTGAACGTCAAAGTTACACAAGACAGTCCCCCCAAAACGCCCGCCCTTCGACACTTCCTAGTGCTTTAGCTGGGAAGAAGAAGTGGCGGAACAAACTCCCCAGCAGCACAGCTGTCTGCTAAGTTAGAAGAACTTGATTCTATACAATACTGTGTAAGTAATTAATATTATAAAACAAAACATACATTATTCACATATGTCAGCTAGCACACGCCAATATACCACCAACAAAACACTGAAAACTAAACTCAAGCTGAAATAAATAATAAAACAAAATAAAACAAAATCGTAAACAGAACTTAAAACGTAAATAAAGCCTCCAGGCATAAAGGGCGTGCCCGCTTACATATTCAACGATGCAAATTGATACATACAGCTAAGTTGAAGTTACAATAGTTAAACTAAGGACCTCCGGACCAAAATAAAATAACAGTTAATACAAAGAACAATAACAAAAACCATGGTCAGCAAGACGACCAGTCACCACAAGCAGCACCCGTTCACGAGCATAACGCAAAGGTCAGCCATTACCCCCCTCGTCATATTTGAGGGAAGGTGGTAACCCGACCCCCGACGCTACCGCAAGCAGTGACATCTAAGGGAGCATGACGAACTTGCTGCCGGTTGGGCAGGCAAGAATATTATTAACAGCTGACGAGGTCGCTAGCTAACTACATGTTGCAATACAACTCATTTAAAATCATTGTAATGAGTAGATTATGTCCACAGTAAATGAAATTAAAATAAAATAAAAATAAATTTAAAAAAATCAGTTAAATAAAAAAAAAAACAATTATATGAACTACCCATATAAACAGTCGGTAGGAAAGCTAATTCTGGATTGAAAGAACATAAACATTGTCTTGAGTTAATCACAGCGACCAGCTATTCTTATCGTTTAAGTAGTCGTTGATAGAATAGTATGCCTTTGAACAAAGGTTGGATTTTACTTTAGCTTTAAACTCATTAAACTGCAAATCTAGCAAAGCAGAGGGAAGCTTGTTATAAAAGGTAATACCAAGACCAACAAAAGAATTATGAACCTTATGAAGCCGGTAAAAGGGGGCTCGTAGTTTGTCCTTATTTCTAGTATTAATATTATGAAAATCACTGTTTTTAGTGTACAAGTGCATATTTTGCCTAATATATAAGATGTTGGCGAAGATGAATTGTGATGCCACCGTAAGAATACCAATATCTTTAAACAAATATCTCAGAGAAACTCTAGCACCTAGTTGGTAAATCGCTCGAACAGCTCGTTTTTGAAGAACAAAAATATTTTGAATGTCCGCGGCTTTGCCCCACAGCAGAATGCCGTAGGACATTATGCTATGAAAATAACTAAAATAGACTAGTCGAGCTGTATCAACGTCCGTGTACTGTCTAACTTTCCTTACGGCGTAGGCGGCCGAACTGAGCCTTCCCGCTAGGCTATATATATGTGATCCCCACTGAAGTTTGGCGTCTACTGTTATGCCCAGAAAAACTGCCGAGTTAACAGTTTCAAGCACCTCATTATTTAAAACGACATTGGGTCCCAGGTTCCTAACATTCGGTAAGGCAAACTTTATACATTTCGTTTTCTTAGCATTAAGAACTAGGTTATTTGTGGTAAACCAATCCGTGGCCATTGAGAGCGCATTATTCACGTCATCAAAATCTTTTCTATTCCTGTCTACTTTAAAGATAAGTGAGGTATCATCAGCAAATAGTACATACAATGTCACAGATATTCTTTAAATAGAATGGTAAGTCATTTATATACACTAAGAATAAGAAAGGACCCAGTATTGAGCCTTGAGGTACACCTAACTGAACTAGTAGCCCGGAAGATTTTACACCATTGATATCTACACATTGGTGCCTATTTTGCAAATAAGAACTTATGACATTGAGAGCTTCGTTTTGAACACCGTAATGACGCATTTTACGCAAAAGTGTGTCATGGTGAACGCAATCAAAAGATTTGGAGAGATCACAGAAAACTCCGATAGCATTTTGCGAGTTCTCCCATGCGTTGAAAATGTGTTTTAGCAGAGCAACACCCGCATCTGTTGTCGAACGACCTTTTGTAAAGCCATATTGCTCATTATGAAGGAGGCTATTTAAATTAAAATGTCTTAGTAACTGCTTGAGTATTAACTTTCAAATATTTTACTAAATGCAGGTAAGATAGAAATGGGCCTAAAATTGCCAACGTTATTTTTATTACCTGTTTTAAATAATGGTATGACTTTACTACTCTTCATGAGGTCAGGAAAAGATCCTGAATCAACACATTTATTAAAAGTTATAGCTAGATAGGGGGCTACAATGTCTATTATATTACTTAACAGTTTAATGGAGATGCCCCAGTAATCTCCAGTGTTTTTTGACTTAAGTGTCTTAAAAATATTAACCACGTCACGAGGCGTTACATGTTCAAAACTAAATAAGCGACTACATCTGGGTACACTACTATGCAAAAGGTTTTCAGCTTTAGACGGAGACGAATTTAAAGAGCAAGTCGTAGTTATAGGTATGTTGGCAAAAAACTCATTAAATGCCTCAGCTACGTTGGCAGCCTTATTTACCAATTTGTTGTTAATCATAATCTCTAGTTGTTTTTCCTGTTTAACCGATTTACCCGTTTCATTGTTAATAATTTTCCAAGTGGTTTTTATTTTATCACTGGATGTTTTTACGGTATCGCTTAAAAATTTAGATTTAGCGAAAGCACAGATTTTTTTAAATAACTTTGAATAATTTCTAACATACTCTAGAAAAGGAGTATCAAATATATATTTTTTTTAAACCATATAACTCGTATAGTCTCGCTCTACTTTTATAAATACCTGGAGTAGCCCATTGGTTGAAGCTAACAGAGGTTCTATTAATGTCAATAGTTTTGGTCTTGAAAGTAGATTGGTATTCTTTTTGCACAATATCAAAAAGGGCTCCATAGATTTCATTAGGATTATCGTGTTCTACTATAGATGGTGTAATCCTATGAGCAATATTATTTTTAAATTTATGGCAACGACTAACTGTATAGGGCCTGCATTCTATTTTATGCGGCTTTTTTTGTAATGGCAAAGGGAAGATGGCTAATAATCCACAGTGGTCAGACGTTAAGTCACTTAACACTAACTTATTATTGGCATCACAGTCACTAAATATATTATCAAGACAAGTCGAAGACGATGCTGTGATCCTAGTAGGTTCGAAAAACAAGTTTATTAAATTAAAAGACTTAAACAGATTGAGTAGTCTAATACTTAAAGGAGTAACATCTAAAATATTAATATTAAAATCTCCACATAAAATTATACATGTATTAATTGATTTTAATTTGTTGAGTGAGTCCTCCATGACCGACTCAAAACGAATAAAATCCCCAGAGGGTGGACGATTGACGCATATTATGACGTAACGCTCTAGTTCAACACAAGACAACTCAATAGTGCGCTCGATTGAAAGATTAACTAAATCTAAACGTTGTTTACATTTCAACTTGTTTGAAACAAGAACTAATGATCCACCGCGTATAGCACTTTTTCTCACAAATGCACTTTGCACAGTAAACAATCATCATTCATAAACACTATTTCATGTTCTTTCAACCAGTGTTCAGTCAAACATAATACCTGAACATCATGGTTTTCTATAAATAAACTTAACTCTAGTTCTTTGCCGGACAAACCCTGCATATTTTGATGAACAACATTCAACATATGCGGCTTACCTGTTGTCGCACCTAATAGTTTAAACTACTAGGTGTATCAGAAGTGGTGCTAGAACCACTACTAACAGTAATCGCTGGTACCCTACAAGTACCAGTGTCACGGTGTAAATTGTATGCTAAAAGATTAGCAATTTGTCTCCTACAACTAGGTGGCAAATACATAGTATAATTTGTTCATTTGTAATCAGTAATAAATTGATTACAATCAAAATATAAAATAGCGTCACTGTGACAACTAGTCCTATTATAAATTAACATATTTAAATTATAAATGTGCCTGTTTAGCTCCTCAGACAAGTATTGAGAATAAGGCAAGGCATAGAAAATAAATTTACAGTGATTGGTCTCATTGAGATGTAACATCAAATGGACACATTGAATTATTTCTTTTTTTCTAACATTTAAACTATCCCCATATAATAATATTACTGTAGAACCAGGATTTATTTTTGACAATTTAATTTTACTTAATAATTGGCTAATACTGGCACCGGGTGAACAATTATTAATGTATGTATGACAAACATTCTTATTAAGGACTATCCATCGACCTAGACACTGGGTTGGAGAAATTACATAGGCAGTCGCTCAATATTTTGTATTTTAATACAGGTACTCAGCTGCATTCGGTTAGCCTGGAAGACTCTAACATAGTTGGGGCAGGGCTGGGAAGATTGAGTTTTGACTATAGTAACGTTTATTTATTTTCGTGTAATTTTTAAATGGCTATCTATAGCGGTTAATATAATAAAGCCTGTGATGAGACGACGAAGAGTTAATAATACACACCCTTATGTTATGAATCCCTAAAACTCTACAAAAAAAAAATACTTATGAAATAATTACTTTACTGCAGTTAGTAAGAAACATTGACCAGTGATTGATACACGTTTTATTAATTACTAAATACATTTGTTTCTTTTTATTAAAAATATTTATCTTCTTTTGTTTAAATCCAATTAACAGAAAAGTAACGTTGTAGATATTATATTCATAGTACATTAAAATGTGACATATGGAGGTTCCACAATTAACTAGAGAGATATATAGTACTACTCGTAGAAATCTATATAATAAAATAAAATTAAGATTGTTCGCACATCACTTCAGAGCGGCTGGACAGATTTGGCCTTTTCATGTTTACAAATGTTCATATCGGATCAGGTTTACACAAAAAGAAAAAAAAATAAGTTGCCAGAAAACTAAACGATTCAGGTAAACTGGAATTCAGGTAAACTAGTTGAAAAATAAAATCTTCAATATAGTTGTACCTACTCGTAAGCGTATAACCATGTTGAAATTACGTCTGAGTTAAAGCACTGGTCAGACAAAACATTGTCAATAGGTAGCAGTTACTTGTCAAATAAACCACCTCTCCAACAGATCTGTGTTGTTCTTTCCTCAAAATACAATTTCAGAATCGAAAATTGTGGCTGGACTTTAAAAGGGATTGTGACCTCTGAGTTTGTTTCGGCATTTCTTCTCAGAGTTGTCAGATAGAAAACGTGTACTTCATCTATTTAAAAAAATGTGATCGACGTGTAAGAGTGTTTGTACTTTACTTACAGAAATAAAATAATATGTCATTAAACTACTATGGTTATAAAATTCATCGTATACGCTGCTGCCCTTTGCCTAGTAAGTCCTTTATTCGCCTTTTATGATACCCACGGGAAGAAATAGGATGATGCTATTCTTATTACTCTTATTTGTTATATTTCAGGTGCATCCGGTAAGACTGGAATTTGATCAATCCATAGTTGAGAATGATGGCTTGGAAAATAATGATTTCGTTAGGTCTAAACCCATTTGATATTGTCTTCTTGTGTTCGATAGGGACAAGTACTGCGGACATGGCCTGCACTCCGACATAAGCCGCACAACCTTCCCCGCCGCCGTCGTGGGGACTTCTTCTTACTTCCCTTCCACTTGACATTTTCTGTGAATCAAGCAATAATACCATTTTGAAGCACATTCACACGTAGATGAAACTTTTACATTTTATTAGGATTGTGCTTATCGAGATTTCATTATTGTTTTTTTAATTTGCATAATCACCTTTTGATAAGAATGTTGTGTATGCCTATGTGATGTCTTTCCACAGTACTGAAGATTCGTCATATCTCGGAAGATTTCTATCTATCTGTATATCTTTGTAAATATGTCGTTGGTGTACTTTGCTTACTAAATAAATATTTAGTATTTATCCAGTGACTGGGTTGTAGAGGTCACATAGGCAGCCACTCCGTGTAAAATACAGGTATACTGCATCCGGGAAGACTGTAAGCCACCCCTATCACAGTTGGGAAAAGGCTGGCAGATTGATCTAGTAACGTATATACAGGCTCCAGAACCGTAATGATTTATAGAGTAAGAAATATATACATAAGTATATGTAATTATAAAAAAAATGACGGTTTGTACACCGGGAGTGCCGGCAGAAGTGAAAACGTATGTGGTAGAATACAATATTTATTTATTGCACTATCGTACACAAACATGACAATTTATATTACATTAAAAAGATTATCTCTCAGAAAAATCAATTTCCATCCATAATTTCGACGACGGCAAATACACAGACGGTCGAGCCATCAGCTGTCATCATCCATGGATGCGCGTGGCACGCTGTAACATAAACACACACGAACATTCACGCAAGCGTCCTGCGCCGCCTTAAAGAAACAGCAGGCGCAGGCATACATTTTCGCCGCGCCGTAGAAAGAGAGGGGGATACTTCCTCTTCTACGCCGCGCCGGCTGTCTACTCTCCGTCCGTCTTACGAATTTTCGATCAGGTCACGTATCCTGACGCGAGTTTAACATTTTTTACCCATTACAAAAAAGTGCATAACGCCGCTAAAGAAGTTTTCACTTAAAAAAGAACTACACAAATGAAACAAGATGATAGGTAGGTACATTTTATTAACAAAATATGTTACATTAAGTAATTCTTAAAACACAATATGTTCACAATAACAATAAAAGTATTACAAATATATGAGTATGTAACTTAAGCTCGCAGAGATAAAGAAAACATGTAACGTAATAAAAGCAAACTATGATTTCTAAATATGGACGTAATGTTTTATTTGTATAGCGTATACAGTGTCAAATTAAAAGTAGCTTCTTACAATTTGTAATTAGCTCACTAATTGGCAAACGCCATGGGTATCGATTACTAAATACTTTTTAAATGGATTTTTTAAACTCATACTTTAAGTAACTACACTGATCAGCGATCAGTGAGCTCAAAATAAGAACATAAAATATTTTTATTATTTTGACTTACAGCGGAAATGTTTTTTTTTTGCAATTTGCGGGTCAGTGTCAGGCAGTATGTTGAACAAAATGTGATACAATTAAAAACGTATAACCTTTAAAGTCATGAATATAACCCTCTAAATTCGTTTAATTCTAATATTTTGAATTTAGCGCGTTTACTAAGAACATACAGCTTGATGTATGGATACAAATTGCTAGCTAATATAATATGACCTTGTATATTTTAATGTCAAGTTAGTATCTTAAAAGTGTTGGTTCTAATTTAATGAGATCTCTCACAGTCGTATTGCCAACAAAAGCCCGCGGCATACGCGGATGATCATGCTCATTTTTTACCGATACGATGACATCGTCTATCGAGTAGATAACAGCTTTACATCCTCTACAGAAATGGGTGGAACAAACCCATCGCTTTTTGACGGAGGATCCAACTCCACTCTTCTTGTAATAGAAGTTATAACCATTTAGCCTGATCATTGTGTTACCTCTTTTCGATGTTACAAAGGTAGCTGAAAAAAAAAAACAAAAGGTTTAATATTATTTTCTACCGCCCGCGCCCCGAACATGCCGCGTTGCATCCCATCGCTCGCCCGCGCTATTACTTCGCGTTTTCATTTAGCGTTCCTTCGGATTTTTTCTTTACCTCGGCTCGTAAGTGTCGTAGCGTCATGTTTTACCTATTATAGTTAGAAAATGCAAAAATAATTATTCTAACCGACTGTTACTTTCAGAGATTACCCTACACACATACAAACAAACAAATGTTACCTCTTTATAACATTGGTATAGATTAATGATTTCGTTTCCCCCCCACCGACTCTCTCTCAAGGTAGTTCCTTGTACAATAAGGCCGATGAATCATGTCCGATCTGACTAGATAGGCACTAATTCCGCTCGTTCCCTCTCGCTCACACTCGCTTCATGTCGCAATACGGTTACTACAACATTTTATTGCCCAGCATTCTGCGCGAAGTTCGGACCGCCCTTGATGGATTGGCTGTACTGTATGACGATTTTTTTTACATTTAGTTCATGTTTTTTTTCCTTTTATTCCGTCTAGGTCGAGATAAAAATTATTCTTCCATTATATTTTAGAATCTATCAAAAGCACAGTCAGAACATGAAATCAATATTGATTAGGTAGGATAGGAAAGAACCTAACTAAATTGACGACGGCTTCAGGTCTAACCGAATGCAGCATTATTATATACAAATACCCGTATTTTACATGTAGCTACTGCCTATCTGACCTCCACAACCCAGCCAGAAATTAAAATAGACAGCTAACTTGCATGTCATTGTAACTATCATCTGACTGTGCATTCGTAGTGTACTGACAAAATATGATATACACTCAATAGGAGGCTCAATAGGGCAAAATAAATGAAGTCTGACATCCTTATTGGGTATTATTTTCTTCCAAAGAATAAATAAGTCACTGCATACTTATACTTCACAACTTTATTTCATTTATACCTATAGAAAAAGTACGGTGGATTTCATTAAATATTTATAAATTAGATAAGATTACACAACTCAATGAAATTGATTCACACAGATAGATAGATAGATATGGCTCGGATTTAACGATACACATTTATGTTTATTCCATAATATATTACTATAAAATTAAGATGTTTTATATAAATTGAGAAAGAAAGAGAAGAAGAAAGAAAAAATGTTTATTCTGCACAAACAAAACGCACAATATAAAATAGTAACAGAAAATAAAAAATAAAATTACACACGTAAAGTAGCCAAAAGCGCCTAACCTGAGGGGTGCATGACACAAGGGGTGCCCTTAGCGTGTAGTTGCTAAGTTTTTAAGCTCTTGCTGGTGGCCTTGTTGACAAAAGCTGGCTGTCAACGCTGTTGCTGACAGTATCCATACTTTTTGCAAATCAACGCGAAACGGCACTAATAAGTCCCAAATAATTCCTTACTGATTAGTCGGCGCCGGCTCGCGAATATACATAATTACACTCAGTAACTAGTAAAAGCTCCTAATTTGCACCGTTTTCTAACTTGACAACACATCGAGATTTATTTATTAATTCTTCCGGAATAAATTCTCCAAATGATGGTGACAGTCGTATCCATAGCCACTGCGTAGTTCAGAAAAACGAAGCGGTCATACAGACAGACACGAAAACTAAAACATGGCAAGCAATAGTGTGGTTGTTTTGGACAGCCGGGACAGTAAGCGGGTACTTTCTTCGTACAATTTTTGGCCCTTTTATATCCGTATTCCAACAATTTGCTTTTGTAGCACCCTCGGCAGGTTCGTCTGATTTGAAGTAAGTTTCCTTCTTTTCGGGCGATCATGTGCGTCCATTTCATTAATGATTTTTGTTTCTTTTTCTGGTCAACAGAAAGTCCTGGCCTCAGATCGTCATTCCGAAACTCCAATGAGGAGGTTTAAATTAATATTAAGTTTATAGTCTGTCTTGGTATATTTTCTTGCGGTCGACACTCACATGAGCTCCAGCATAAATTCGGTTACAATACTACAGGTATTTAATATTGTGCTTGATGAAGTAAAATAACATAAACGCAATATTTGAATATTTATTGTTCAGAAATACTAAGTGTTAATCTATTCTGGTATATTTTCATCGCATCAGCTCCACCATAAACTCGGTACCAATCACTACAGGTCTTTAATATCATGCTTAATGAAACAAAATAACATAAACGCAATAAAAAATATTTAGTTTCCAGAAATACAAAGTGTAGGTATGAATACGACTAGTTTAGCCAAGACATTTATAACCTTAAACATCTTGAAACTAAATTTAATTCAATAGGTATTTTCTTCTAAGAAGTTGAGAACATACATAAAATAAATTCATAAGAACTTTTGCTTGAAATCAACTAATACTTAACACTATTTGAAGAAAATAGTATACAATAACTAAAAAACGTCTCGTGTGGTTCTTTACATAACGAAAAATAAACTGCTTAACGAAAAACACAGACATAAAATATTTTTAATTTACCCCTACAATATAATAATAGGTACCTATAAGTTTCTCGGAGGTCATATCTATGTTAAAAACAATCTTTATTTTTTAAAACAATATAATATTATGTCACAATCATTTCAGCGGAAAAATGTCCACTGCAGGACTTAGCCCTCCCGCAAGTATCGCCACTTCAACCGGTTCTGTGCTCCCCGCACATGGCAGATTCCGTTTCCGGGATGATCTTGTGGCGACTACTTTTGCTGTTTAAAAATTTGAAACAAAAATTATAATCTAAAATATTAACTCAGAAATCAAATAAATAGGCTTAGATATTTAAATAGTACTATACTAAAATAAGTAGCCATTTTAATAAACAGCGTTAGCAAACAACGTGTCAGTTTTTCAAAAGAAAGTTTGGTATGAAACATTGTACGAACATAATAGTACATTATGGTACAAGTGTGTAATGTTGGTGATTACCGCTGAGGCGCCATTGAGACCCGAGCCGTCAGGTGAGGGTCTTAAGAGAGCCGAGGACGGTAATCATCAATACACACGTGTATCATACGACGTTTTTCAACACACTTGCGAGGAAAAAACAAATATGTATTGCATAAATCGTTTTACCACACAGCAACAGATGCGATACAAACAAAATATGAAAATTAGGGGAAAATTGGGAAATGGCGCGCAATTTTTTTTTTTTGCACGCGCCAAATGTAAGTTGATTGATTACAGCCATACAGCCTACTTCAAAATGATAATTTTTGTGATAAAATGCAAATATTTTATAAGAAATTATTGTGAATTATAAATAATTTGATAATAATAAATGTTTTTTCGTCTTAATTAGGGACACATTTATTTATTTCAAAAATGTAAATAGATTTTCGGTGGCATAAAACCTCTTTGTTGTTACAAAAAAAAAAAAAAACTGTATTACCCGGTTAAATTGAAAATGCTCTGTTTACTCGCATATAATTTGCAGTTAGGTACTAACTTAACTTTGTAGGGATCATTCTATTATGCACTAGTGTGTAATATTATTATGCACGTGTATGTTATAGTTCGGTTTATGGCCCTAAGAACGATATAATAAGGCTCACTTTACGAGCAAGTGTGTTGAAAAAAAAGTTACATACCGTCCGTAACCGAAATTGCGCAGTTATTACTAACCGACATTATATTAACTTTATTGGTCAGCCCCGCCGGCTGTGCATGGGTTTCAAATTTTCCAACCAATGCTCTCTTTTTGTATTGTTATTAATAGCATATTGTTCTACGTTGAAATAAACATAACGCCATTTATCGACATTCGGGACGTAAGCGGAACTTTTTGCATGCCATCTTTTAGCCGTGAGTTAGTCCTTTTAAATATTGAACCGACATATATTTAGGTATTTTGAAGACATGTGACGTCTACTAACCCGCACTGGGCCCACATGGTGAATTATGGCCAGAGACCTGTCCCAACAGTGGCAGCATTAAAAGCTGCTGATGATATCAACTGGTTTTTTTAATATTTATTGCTGCAAATGTGTAAATACCAACGAATATTAATATTTCACAAAGTCTATACAGCTTACCGTATTTTGTAGCAAAAACTTCAGATTTAATTATGTAAAACAGTTCATATTCACCATATCTTATCGTACAACAATTCAATTACTATCAAA
Organism: Aporophyla lueneburgensis; assembly: GCA_932294355.1. Lineage (NCBI taxonomy): Eukaryota > Metazoa > Arthropoda > Insecta > Lepidoptera > Noctuidae > Aporophyla > Aporophyla lueneburgensis. The sequence goes on from OW028742.1 coordinate 7,146,899, forward strand.
TTAATACTTGAACATCACTCAAAGGTCCTTTCCACAATCGCTGCACAAAACATGTGCACTCCCCTTGCTGGTATCAGACCAACTGACGCAATAAAAGTGTGATGTAAAACGATCCCCTGAGTTTGACAGAAATAGGTATAACGTTAGGAACTAAAGCTGCGTGGAGACAATTCGTGGAATCAGATCGAAATATTATTAAATTACAAAAATAGCATTAGTACTGGCGGGCTACAAACACTCTGTGAAGAATTTTCTCATTTCATAATCTTTTTTTTTTTCATAAAATTAGAATACGAATTAATTCTATATATATTTAAGTAATTTTTTTTGCTAATGATAATTTCCTGTATCCCTGTTAATTTACAAGCATATAAGCGTATTCCAAAGCAAATAAATCTAAATGATGGCTACAATATAATTGACGTACTACATAAATGTATATGTTAACCATCATTTGGATATGCGATGTGTATGTCTTAAAGTGTGTAGGTGCTTATACACCACGAAATATGATTAATAAAAACACAAGTTGATACAAATTTCCCTAGTTTTGTGTTACATTTCACAATTTATTAGAGCATATACACTATATGAGATTGGTTATGACGGAAAATCGTTGCGATTATTCGCAACGAGTGTATAGGGTTCAATATTTGTAACTTTGTCACTCGTTTTATGTTCGTCTGGTGCACATCAGCCTGACAGCCCTACTACGCAATAAATAATCTATACACAGTGGTTATATTACCATTGACTGGCGCCGGCATGTCGAAGACACCCCCTCTAGCACTGCGTTGTCGGTCCGGTAAACATTGAGTCAAAATAAAAAAGGTTTTTGTAATGAATGGAAAGATCAGGAAGGTACACATTTTATAACAATTCTATTTTCAATTTTTATTTGGCTATAATTACAAAGTTATATCAAATTAAGATACATTTTGAATCTAGTACCAAAAACACGCAGATAGCTCGCCAAGAAACCTGAGCGCGTGTGACGTCACAATGTATATTTCTATTCATTTATGATTTTTATCCCGCTTGGAACCGCTGTCGGTAAGTGGATATGATTCTGCTTCCGGGGTTGTCGGTACTATGGCCGAACAAACACCGTTTGTCCTCCCAGCGAGTCACCAAACTTTTCAATGAGAAACAATATCATGCAAACCGAGCGTAAAGTCCCGGTGACGGCATGCAGTGGATACGCGGTCATAGTAAATGTATGTGTCGCTACTTCGGTGATGTCATCTCGGTCTCGTTGACGTCAGAATAACCTGTTGACGTGGCGATGGACAAACGGCTTTAAATAGAAAAACGTTTAATCGTCCCGACATATTGCAAGTAAATATATATATATATATATGTATCAGGTTAAGGATCATGATTATGAATGTTATTACAAGCAATAATAGTTTCGTCATTAACGATCACCAGTTTCGCTTTACAACCCATATGCATTCCTTTTGTACACACCCACCTACTCTTTCCAAAGTTTTCAGTCTTCCTTCGCGAATCCTTTTTCTTATAAAATGTATATTCACCGACTATTACGTTCATCTTTCTTTTTTTAGATACAACGAACTGTGCTTTTGTGCCTGCAACTGTATACAATATATTAAGGTATCATTTTTACCGAAAATTGAACTGTCTCGAAACAGAAATACAATGAAAAATGATGTTATACTTACAGGAAATATGTGTCAAAAAAAGAAAGATAACTGTGACTAAAAATTTTACAATACAATAAAAAAAAAACCATCACGGCAATATTTTTTGAAAGTTTATTTGTTTATCTTCCAGTAAAAAAGGAAATATAGAAAAATCTGTTTATTTGGCACGTGCCATAGTATGTGGATATAATTAAAGAAACTAGTGATCGTCCATTGGTCGAAATTCGACCGTACTTCATTTGAATAGAAATACATTATTAAATGAAAAAATAATAATAATAATAAATATAAAAAAATAATATGGTTATATTTGACATTTAGCAACACTATAGACAAATTGTTGACGCTGTACTACTGTGGAGAGGGTTCGCTGGCGGGATGGTGATGACCATGACCAGGACTTAGGTGTAATGAGTAAAGAATACTTTTCAGGACTCTTTTTTATTTTCTTAATACTTCTTAACTGCTGGATATGGAATGAATTATCACAGAAAGCTCTGTTTTTATAGAATTTTCCCTTTTGATTTTAATTAATTGTGACAGTTCAAAATGTCAAAATTATAACCAGCCTGTACAATCGTGAGGCATACAACCTCTACAGTTTGCACACGACACTAAGTTTTGTATGGAAAACTTACTAATGCCATACTTGACACTCCCCATAAAACCACAGATTTGGACCATAAACAAAAGAATATCTATGCATGTGTGTATTAACTACACGGTAATGAAGAGTAGTGTGTGTAACGTGTTATTTATTGAAAATAATGTATTTTAACTCATAATTTTAAAAAATATTAGCATTCGTCACTTCTTCTCTGTATAAACTATAAGTGTGCGAAATTTCATACTCCTCCGTTCGCCTAATTTTCGTAAAAAGGGATCCAAAGTTTTCGCTTCACGTATTAATATATAGATATATAAAATAGAGAAATCTCAAAATTCTACATTTGAAACGGTTTACAATCGTTTGTTTTTATACGGTGCGTCAGTGTGCGGGTGTCTGAATGTGTCAGTGAGTTAGTGTAGAGATGTGTTAAAGAGTGGATATGGGGTGTGTTAGAGAGAGGATATGGGGAATGTTAGAGTGTGGATATGGGGAAAGTTAGAGTGTGACTACCGAGTTTGTTAGCGTGTAAGTGTGGTGGCTGAGGTGTGCGTTATAACAAGGTTTCAGTGTCTTCTCATGATAATTTATTTTTGGTCACAGATTCAATAAGAATTGGAATGAGAACGTACATCATATAAAAAATAATAATATAATTAATCGTAGTCAGCCTAGCTCTGGAATGTTTTGACATACGCTTAGAACAACTTATTCTATCTTATTGCTGACCATGACAAAATGATTGTTTCTGTACATTGTCATTTTATTTCCAGTTCATGTAAGTCCAAAAATTAAAAAAGGAAGTCAAGATCATTTAATGCAAAGGTTGAACGAGTAATTGACCACATTCAGTTTTTTACCGGTATTCTTAATATTTTTAAATGTTTTTGGCATATCTCCGGTCCCTGGGGTTTATGACCTTTGGAAGGCGTACGAAGGACCGAAACCAACTTGCAGAGACCCCTTAGACAGTATTGAATATTGAGGCACCAACTGAAGATTATCCCTGAATGCACTATGTAAGGGCACCCAAAGACAGCCCCCGGTTGGTGACGGACTATCGCAGAACTATTACAATTATCATTAAGACCGGTAATGTATGTAACGATAATGCTACATTAGAAACTAAGTTCTATATTTAAAAGCGTATGGAGGGCTTTATAGATTACTCACCACTTTCATTTCGCAACCTTTTAGTAAATTATGTAACACGGGGCGAAGTTATTGCCAATTTTAATAATGGAAAGCTTACTTTGCTCACCAATCAACGTTTATTTGCTTATGCAGCCTATAATGTTCCCACTGCTGGGACACAAGCTTCCTCTCTGGTAGAAGGAGTGGGCTATAATCTACCACGTGGACTCAGTACGGGTTGGTACATGCCTTTGGATTTTTGGTTCTAGGACATGCCGGTTTCCTCACGATGTTTTCCTTCACCGTTTTGAGAGCAATAGTAATGAATCATTTACTCAAACTACTCAGTATGCAACTCGTAAGTTTTGGCTGTTACCACTGGGCCATCACTCAGAGAGCAATTAAAGAGTATAAGAAAAATAAAAAGAATTTAATAATTTATTTATTTTCAAGGTTATGTTCGTTATAAATGGCAATAATTTTATCATCCACTATGTGTATGCACGCCCTGCAATATTTATTTTGTGTGCAACACCATCTCTTCTTATCCGTCTTGTAGTTGCCAGGTTTCAAGTAAAATGTGTTTTCACCTACTTTTATATTTGTCTTTCCTTTCTTCGTTCTGATTAAGGTCACTGAATACAAATAGGCAGGTAAGTTACTTAATCAGACAAATATTTCTTAATCATCGAAAGTCGGAGTCTTTGGTTTTGTATTTTCATTTATTTGCCACCGAATTCGGAAATAAAAGATGGACGACGCCTTTTGGCCCAGAAAGCGGTGGCGAGACGACCTAGATGCGGACCCGCGATGGCTGGTTCGAGGTGGCGCGTGACAAGAGTTTCTGAAAGAACTTGGGGGGACGCCTTTGCCCAGAAATGGGACAAAATCAAAAGTCATTTATTCAAACTAGGCTGAGAGTCAGCAGTTTTTGAACATCAAAGTTACATAAGACAGTCCCCCCAAAACGCCCGCCCTTCACCACTTCCTAGTGCTTTAGCTGGGAAGAAGAAGTGACGGAACAAACTCCCCAGCAGCACACAGACAGTACTGGCTGAACAAAAAAAACAACACGTTTAAATATTAGTTCAGATGAGGTACAAAGTTGTTGGGTGTCAAATAAAATATTACTTTGGTGGGAAATTGTTCTTTATCATTTATAATAATAGATACCATAATAACATGATCATTATCTATATATATAAAATTCAAAGTCCTGAGTGACTGACTGACTGACTGACTGACTGACTGACTGATATATCAACGCACAGCCTAAACCGCTGGTCGTAGAGACATGAAATTTGGAGGGTGTGTTCTGTGTAAAGAGTAGGTATCCACTAAGAAAGGGTTTTTAGAAATTCTACCCCTAAGAGGGTGAAATGGGGGGTTGAAGTTCCTATGAAACTTTTTATTCTCTGGGTCGATTGACACAAAAATTGGCACACATACTCTTCAAGTATAATTATGTGACACGTGTGTCATAATTTTTCAAAAATCATCTCTTTACTGTGTTAAACAGGGCTTCGACAATCCTTGTGTGTAACTTTTTATTCTCTGGGTCGATTGACACAAAAATTGGTACATATACTCTTCAAGTATAATTATGAGATACGTGTATTATACTTTTTCCAAAATCATCCCCCTACTGAGGCAAATTGGGTTTCGAAAATCCTACGTGGCATGCAAGACATGCGCATGGCGTGCGGGCAGCCCAGGGAGCGCATTGTCGTCACCGGTGTCCAATCTCAACCAAGATATTAAGAAGTATCAAACATGTAACTGATATAAACATGAACTATTATAATATTTGCAAGTTATGTAGTACATGTAAAAAACACTTTTGTTTCTGTCTTAAATAAAATTAAATAACTACATTTTTTTTTTTGGATGGGAAATCATCATATGACTTCTCCCGCTCTGGACGGAGCGGGAGGGCATGTCAGACTTTTACTGACTAAAACCCACCCATGTTCCTTCACTTGCCCATGTGCCAGGGTCACGGTATCTCTTTCGAACAATCTCGCGACCCATCAGACCCCTTCAGTTTTGCTGACATCTCTTTGAGGCGCACGTGGAACACTACGCGCCGTCGACCCGAGCTTGGTCCTTACCGGGCGGCGAGCTAACCATTGCTCGCCGCCCGCAAGATCGCACCTACGGTGGCCGGGAGTCCGCTATCGACTCCCGACGCCCGGGGCGTCTCCTCCTACGGTGGCTAGGGACGTGAGGGTGTAGAGACTGCCACTCCCTCACGCGCCCCACCTCCTCCTTCGCGAGCATTACTGCTTCGCAGAAGGAGGTGACGGCTTCCCATTCCCTCTCACTCTGTACCATGGCTCGCACCAGGGCCGGGCGTGAGAGGTCGCCGCTGCCGATCGCCTCCACGAGGACACGGTGGTGCGCCGCCCAGGCAGGGCAAACTTCCACCGTATGCTCCACCGTGTCCTCTAGACGATCCAAATAACTACATTAACTCTTCTTTGAAAGATACCTATGCAACTTTATAAGTAAAAACGAATTGGGCACATACCTACTACTTTACGCACTAGAACATTTAAATCTGTACATACGTTCAGTGACCAATAGTGCGACTTTAGTTTATACATTTTGTTTTATTGTAAACAAGGCTTACGGACTAACAAACCAATGATATAAAAAATTGCTAAATAACAAGCCTCCACATATAGGTAGTTATGAAAATGTCGATAAAGAAAAAGTACATAAGTAATGACTGTGCCAAAATCCGTCTTAAAGTCGCCACACTCGAACAGAACAAATCAATATTTAGGTCCATAGGAAGCCTATTGAAACTAACTGCACTTCTTATTGAGAAAACATTCCGCCTATAATTAGTCATTGCTAAAGGTACATTTAATATTGGCCGCTAACGTAATCCCATCAGATTTGTGCGTAATGACAGATTAGCAACGAGTTCAGGACAGTCTATGTGGCCATTTGCGATACCCAACAGTAAACTCATGTCTCCAATACAACGTCTCATCTCCAGAGGAAGGAAGTGATAGAAAGATAAGATCTAGATAACGTAGGAATTTTATTTGGACGCCCTCAATACGGGACTTATAAGTCTCATACTGCGGGTTCCAAACCTGAGACGCGTATTCCAAATGGCTGCACACGAAAGAACAATACAATATTTTAACCGATTTAAGAGATCTGAAACAGGCCGTGGAGCGTAGTATAAATCAAGTAAAACATAACGACGAAGCCATAATCATCAATTAAATTCTATAAATATATAAATCTTATAAATCTGTGGACTCAGTGATAAAAAACGATGACATCATACATTACCCGGTTGAGTTTCTTTACACATTGAAGCCTCCCGGTCTCCCAACTCACATATTAACATTTAGAGTTGGCCAGTAATGTTGCTGTGTAATTTTGCCGCCAAAATTATACAATGACACCAGGTTGCGAGTGAAAATATTGCAACGAAATGTTATCGATGCAACTATACTGACAGGTTGTTCCAGAGAGGAGTCTGTGTTTATTTCGAGGATTCCTCTAACGCTACCGAACTACCCCTTCGAATTCAAAAGAGTGCAGTTTCCCCTCAAAGTCTGCTTTGACATGACCATAAATAAATCTCAAGGCCAAACACTTAATTTAATAGGGGTAAACTTAAGGGAGAACTGCTTTTCACAGTGAAAAGCAGTTCTCCCTTAAGCAGACCAGCAGCTTGGTGATTCTAGCACCTGAAGAAAAACAAAAAATATTGTTTACAAAGAAATACCGCGGTAGGCATAGTACTTCGTTGTAAACAATATCAATTGTTTATTATCCACTTCTGGTTGTCTACTAAATAAATCTTTTCACACACGCTTTGAGTTCTATTAAAATTATATTACTCTCATCCCAGACATTAGTTAAGTTTTACGAAGAACTTCGTCCTATTTGTTTGGGATATTGTCAGTTTGTATATTAAATTGAGAGGTAGTGAGAGCGCGGTTGTTAGTTTCTAAAAAAAAAATGCCGCGGGCAGAAGTTATCATTACATATTATAAAATAAAGTCACTTCGCTGTCTGTCTGTCCCTATGTATGCTTATATCATTAAAACTACGCAACGGATTTTGATGCGGGTTTTTTTAATAGATAGAATGATTCAACAGAAAGGTTTATATGTATATAACATGCATAATATAGTAAAGAAACGCTGATCATTTTAGAGGTTTCTAATGTGATGTCATAAATAAACTCATTTTTTTGCGCTTACATTACGAACGCTGGCTGAACCCTACGAAATAGATCAAAATAATGTATTACAGTATTGTACACCTTAAAATGGTCTACAAAAAAGTCCGCGATGGTATATGTCTATCTCTTAGGGATAACCCAAAATAACCATTTTTTATCCTTTACTTTTTACGAGAAATAAGTGCTTATTTACAAAGCGATTTCAAGCAATACAGCATTAATCCTTATCCAATTAAATACATTAGATACGTTGTGCATTTCATGTAGATCAAGATTGCCCTGTACAGCATATCATTGAAATGAATATTGTAGAAGATATCAGAGATTATAATAAAATAGCCACAGAGCGGCTAGCGGGCCGTCCCGCGTTCGGCTGTCTCGGTTGGTAGCAGTCGGGTAGTGCAGGATTAGTAGAATTGTAATATTGTAATTCATATTACTTTGGCTTCATAGCAAATGCGAATATCATGTGTGTTTGAAGTACTTAAAATAAACCTAATTGTATTATTCCAAGTAAGAGACCGCGAAATATGGCTTAGATGTTTAGATTTTTGGATAGATTTGGATTTTTGGTTATCCTACATACTCACCATATAGGATACTTAACCCGGTAGTAGGTTCCCGGGTGAAATTTTCCGACAGCTATACGGGCGAAGCCACTGGCTAAAGTACTATTCTTATAACTATGTTTGATTTGGTGTCTGGTAAATAATTGAGTGTCTGTATAGGTAGAATAGGAACGTTAAGAAAAACCAGGAAGACTTATATTCAATTCAATCCAGCTCTATGTCGCAGTCATCTTACTCTGAATACCTACTATTAGTTTTATTTTAAGTACATCAAACACACATGATATGTAAGGATCATAGCAGGTGGCGTTCCGTAGTTTCTGCCTACCCCCCCATGGGAAAAAGGCGTATTTTTTTGTATGTATAACATGGATTAATATATTCTTACCGCGGTAGTACGTCCTCTTGCGATAATTTCCGACATCCACGCGGGCGAAGCCGCGGGCAAAAGCTAGTTTATTTATAAGGTAAACGACAATGATTTAGATAATAATTCTAGAGCTAAATATTTTCTTGATATACAAAATAAATGTACTTAGCTAGAATAGTACCAACCATCGCTTTATGACTCGAGAAAATATTGGTTAAAACGAGGATCAATATCAATTCTTTAGCCTTACTGAAATAACTATCTATGGATTTGAAACCTTTTTTTTCTTAATCATTCAAAAAAATGTAATTTGTACCTACTATTTAAGGAGCATTCTAATAGTTGCTACTTGCTAAACAATTTTTTTTATTAATGTATAATTCTGACTCATATTTTATTTTAATATTTATTATCAATTTGCCAGCGACTCCATCAGGCCTATATTCCATCATCATCGTGATCCTTGCCTAGCTTTTGTCCAACTATTTTGGGGTCGGCTTCCAGTCTAACCAAATGCAGTTGAATGTCAGTATTATACATGGAGCGACTGCCTATCTAACTTCCATAACCAGGTCACTGGGCACCTCGATACCACTTGGTAAGACTGGTTGTCAGACTTTCAGGCAACCCGTAATGACTGTCAAAGATCTGCGAATCTTTGTTTTCTACAGTGTGGCAGGGACATCAATGCGCAAATTGTAACCGTAGCAATAGAATTTTTTCATCAGTTATTATTAAAAGAATCTGTGGTTTCATATAAATACTTACACGGTCTAAATGTACGAGAAACAGCAATTTTTTTTTTTAAGACAAAAAATTTCGACGCTTCTGGATTCCGAATCATGTACTGAATCTCTGGTAACCATTTCTGCGCGTTGATGTGTCTACCACCCGGTATTTATTGACTGCCTCTATTAATAAATAAATCACCTGATAAATAATGATATAATGCCAATAAACACATTTTTTTCTTTCTTTCTTTCAAATAAATTAAATTTTCACAATTTCTAGAACATAAGCGACAATACGTAAAATATCTTAAAATGTGCTAACTAATGTTACCAATAAAGAAAATGCGGTAAATAATTGCATTTCTAAAATCAGATCACCTTACTTTCAAGTTAATTATTTTGTACTTACTAATAATACAATACAAACAACTTGTTTTATTTCGACCTCTTGATCACAAAAACAGCTACAAAACAACTAGAATCTTTTTATTTATGGAATCGAATATTATTTTAATTTTAACGTAGAAATATTTGTACTTCAATACACGAACGGATGACGTAATAATCATCTTCCTAATTTTGCTTGTCAGGTCTCACTCCTACTTTTTCTTTTGCTATTCCATTTTTAAATTTGTTTGCAGACAACCGTTGCTGTAGAAGGTGTTGTAAAGGTTGTCTGCAATGTAAGACAACCTTATGTTGTACAGGCGGGCAATAAAGTAACTTTAATCATATTCGAACTTTCAAGTAAAAATGGAGTAGCATACGAAATAGTAGGCCTGAGTTTGGCCTGACAAGCAAGAGGGAGAAGAGTAAAATGTAGAGTGATTCTTCTCCATTCAGGCCATGTAAGTACACTGCGGAAAGCACAGTGAAAACTTTCATTTCAATATAGGAAATATATCTGTAAAGTGTTTTTAAACTGTTCAGTATAATAAAATCTGATTTTGAAACTACTTTTCTGAAAAAAAAAAAAAAAAAAACACTGAATGTCTGAGAGTTATTCCATAAAATATTAATCAACCTTAATATTATTCCAACGTTAAACTATATCACACGTTGAGACCCGCCTTAAACATATTTCAATTGTTTCAATAACAGCTACCTTTAGCGTTAATGCATTTTTACACGTTCAAACGTCGACTAACCGGCAGTCGGAGCGTGTGAAGCAGCATTTATTGTAGGTACACCACAACCACATACACTGGGCACAAAGAATTAAATTATATTCTATAAATAACACACAAAAAGTAAAAAGATGGACCATAGGATACGCCAACGCTAATTTTCGTTGCAGCCACGGTCACAAAATATGAGATCGGGATGGCACGAGACCCACTACTCGCACGTTTCATGACCGCGACTGCCATTAATGTTCGTGTTTAGTATATGGCCTCTACTATAAGCCATCATTACTTTAACAATTTGAGACAATATTTAAAGCTTGTAAAGGACAATAAATATACAATACTCTACGTAACTTCTTTTACTTTAAAATCTGTGGGATGATATATAATAACATGTATCCGTGTACTCAAATTTAATATAATTTACATCTTTTTGTCTGTTATCTTAGAAAAAGGTTAGCATTTGTAAATATTTTTATTTATTAATTTTTTTGAAGAAGTTGAAAACAATAATAGTTTTACGTTATTAATAAATAACACGGCATGACGTGACTCTTGCTCCTTGAATGAAAGTAGTCATTCTCCGTAGATTTTGGGTCACTGAATTCAAATTCGGCCTCGGAATTGCTCCATCACATCACATTTTGATATCTTAACCTAAAAGTGTGTTTTTACGGTTATGTAGCATCGCGACAAATTTAGCTATCGAAAAATACACAATACTTTAAAGTATAAGCATTGTTCTTCCAAATGGCGTTGAGTTTGCGCGAATATCTTTTTCATCATCGAGAAATTTGATTTTGAAAATTTTTATATACATTCGATATACAATTTTTCATACGATTCATGTATATAAAAAAAACATAATAAATTCCGAGGCCGAATTTGAATTCAGTGACCCAAATTCTACGGGGAATGACTACTCTCATTCAAGGAGCAAGAGTCACGTCGTGCTGTGTTATTAATAGTCTGCTTTACTTTTTGAAGATTGTTCCCAAAGTTAAGACTCTCAAATATAATTTAAAATATTTTTGCTCTATTAACGGATTTATTATCAAAATACAATTTGCTAAGTAATTCTACTTCTGTTGTACTTAGAATTAACATACTGACTAGAATGAATACTGCATGCCCAGTTTGCACCATAAATCACTAACGTTTAACATAATATAATCCACATATCTTAAATCCTCTAAATAAATGCGAAAGTAACTCTCTGTCTGTTACACTTTTACGACTAAACCACTGATCTGATTTTGATGAAAATTGGTACGGGGTAAGTTTGAACCTCAAGAAAGGACTTAGGCTTCTTTTTATCTCGCAACTTTGTCTACGTCCGCGATAACCGATATTTACGTGGACGAAGTTGCGGGCAAAAGCTCGTAGATACATAAAAACGAAAATGCTTTTCACCGATTAGCGCATCACTTAAGAATGGCTAGACCAATTTGGCATTTTTTTTTTAGTTCGAATTTTGTTTTTATAGAAAGAAAAACAGAAAACCTCGTATGTACTCACGCTCTACTTTCTTTATCTATTTCCCTATCGCAGGTATGCAGGACGAGATTTCTATATAAATAAGCGTCACGCTTGTACCTATTTTTCTGTTCTTTTCTGTTTGTTTATATGTATTTGCGTGATAAATAAATGAATATTCACGGATTCATTCCAAATTTTATAATGGGAGTTCTGTATGGACTATTGAAATTTGGACAGCAAATCATGAGCTAGATGAAAATATAAGCCTGTTTCCGTCAGTTTCAAACGATTGAAAGAAACAGAATGATATTTTTAATTCGTATAGAACTAAACGTATTTAGTTATTTGTAGTGCAAGTGGGCCTTTAAATATGTTCATAGGAAATAACAATATTTTGTTTAGCTACAATTTTTTAAAAGAAAGTTTTCTTTTTTGGGTGATTGTGAAAGTTATTCAGTTTGATGATGTTATTTTCCATCTTTACATCCTTGGAAGCAGTGGCTGGAGCAGACCCATCGGATTTTCAACCCTTTTGAAGATTTTTGGGTGAACAGGTAATCACCAACTCTCAACATAGTCCTTCCAGTAGTGCTTGATTCCGTAAATTCGCAAAAATCTAAAAAAAAGGCAAAATACTTAGTTCGTAACATACCGGATATAACTGCACCTTAATAGTTATTTGTTATACAAGAGTGCAAAGTTGCTTTTTAACCGCGTGCTCAATTTTGATGACCGAGCAAGCGAAGGATTCTAAAATTGAATCACGAGTGCAGCGAGTGATTCAAAAATTAGAATCCTGAGCGTTAGCGAGGAAATCAAAAGAGCACGAGGTGAAAAATCTTTGCACTCGAGTGCAACACGTAACTTTTCATCCCACCTCAGCGAGGAAATGACTAAATATGCAAAAAAAAGCATTTCAATCACAAGATACTTTTATTTCAGTTTAGGTATTAACATTTATTATGTACTACATTATGATAGGTAAGTATTACAGAATAATCTTTAAATTATTTCAAATGATACTTAGGTATAATTAAGAAAAATTGAAAGTAACGTTGCTACAGTTACTTAAGTCGAGTGTAATATTTTTGTTAGGTACTGTAATGTTGGTGACGTGAAAAGTAAAATGGCGCGCGCAAAGCAAATTAAAAAAAAAAGTATATCAAGAAGGTTCCGAGTCTAAGTTTTACAAATTAGAAAAAGGTTGAATGATAAATTCGGCACCATGGAGATAGAAGTAAATAGATTTAATGATGTTTTGAATTCACAAACTTAGTGCACACGATGTTCTAAATTCAATTTACTTTATCCTCTAGTGGATAAAAACGGCTTTTGCACTCAGGTATCGAAGGGCAAAAATACTCTTTCCGAGATGGGGGGATGAAAAAGATATTGTTTTGATGCGAAAAATCTAATTTTTCAGATCAAAATTAGTTCCTAACATAAGTAGATAGGTAAACTGTCTCGTTACTATGGAAATAAAAAGGTGATGAACCAATGATAGATACGCAAGCTGTGAATCCCAAAATATATTTAATAATTTTATAATATTTCTTTTTGCTATGTTTGGCTGTTATTAAACTAAAAAAAATGACACAATGTCACGTCATACACAAATACCAATAGAAATAACTGCTTCTTTCATTTTACACATTCTTATACACAACTTACCCTACATTTTAATCGAATATGAGAACACATTTGCATTCTCCCCTGTCAACCGTTACGGTATCGTTCACTCCTATAACTTTCGTACCAACCCCCCTTTTTTTTTCACACAATCTATCCACCTATTCTTTAGCCTCCCTTTTATACCCATTGTTCGTTATTCCCCGTTTTGTTTTCATGTATAATGGATTGTTCTTGCATGGTTATGTTTCTCTCGAACAGTTATTATCTGATCGCAAATGGACATGATAGCAGCTGTGCACTTCTTGCTGTGGTGGGTCGAGCACTTCCATAGGTCCTTGAGGCCACTGCTCCTCTTCTTGAAAAACGTGTAACCTTTATAATTTAAAATTCGCTTCCCTCTTAGAGATGTTGTGAAAGTTACTGAAAAGGAAAAGATCATAGTTAGGTGCGTTTATTAAAAGTTCCTAGCGACCCGCCCTTGCTAATGCACAAGTATAATTTACAAATATGATAAGCCAAAATATCGAGATTTTTCACAGTAGGCGTTAAATTTTAGTAAAGTTAAATATTAATGTATAAACCTTAGAAGCAGACCCCCAAACCTCGGAGTTTATTCTCTAAAAGATGGTGAAAACCGCAAAAAAATTCATTCTGCACTGTTAGCGCCATCTATTTTATTTTGTTAAACTATTACGCAAGATGTCAAGCTAGTCCTTTCCCGCCAATCACCATCGTGCACCTCGCAAACCTCTCCTTGACGAGCGTCGCCGTCTTTATGGCTCGCTCGAGAAAAACATTAAAACAGTTCAAATATGGATTCCGTCGTGATTGCATCTCCGCTGTGTTTTTTTTAACCGCTGTACTATTTTATCGCAGAAAGATATAATTTTACTATTATAAGTTCATAGCAGTCCCGCTGTTTCTTTAGTGGTGTTATTTGTGGCTTCGACGGTAAAACTGAAGTGCTGTGTTGTGCCTCTGGACTTTGCTGACACGTGGTGAGCCGAGCTCTGAAGACTCCGGAGCTCCTAGATTCTGCTGGCACATCGAGCGGCTTCACGAGGAGGTAGGTGCACGATTAACGGTTGCGTTAATTGTTTAAGTATTAAACATAAAATATCGAGTTGTCAATCCGCATCTGGCTGTAGAACGTGTAAACAACGTCACCATTCACTATTACATTTTACTCGGGATTCGAACCCACGGACCGCGGAAGCGGCGAGTTCAACTATACCTACGTCGCAGCGCGAGGCGCCCGATCCGGTGACGTCAACGCAAGCGAACGTTGCTGTCGTCCCTTTCGCACCCGTGCCCGCGTCCGAGCCGGTGCGCTCCGCCACGCAGCCTGATGTAGCTTTGTGTTCGATGTCCGTTGACGCTCTGCGTTCTGTTTCCTCTAATGCCACTTGCAGCGAGACGCCGCAATGTAATTCGCATACTACTGTTTTACTCGCTACAGCGCAAGTCGTGGCGTACGATAATACTGGACGTGAACATTTAATAAGAATTTTACTTGATTCCGCTTCGCAAAGTCACTTCATTACTAGGGAATGTTGTGAACGTTTACGTTTACGTCAAAACAATACACGGTCTACGACTGTAAGAGGTTTTGGAGGCACAGAGAGGACGTCGTTCGGGACAGTAAATTTAGGTATATTTTCACGATTTAACAAAAATATCCGATTTGATATGGACTCGTTAGTAGTTCATCAAATTACGGACAACTTACCTTCCGCTTTTGTTGATATTAAGGCCCTACCTTACTCGAATAAACTTCAGTTCGCTGATGATAGTTTCGCTATTTCAAGTAAAATTGATATTTTAATTGGAGCATCGCTGTTTCCGCATTTACTTTTGCCTGACGTGGTTCCTGGTGGCCCGTCAGTGCCCGCCGCTGTCAATACGGTGTTAGGCTACGTACTCATAGGGGTCGTACCTACACTCAGTAACCGCCCAGCATGTGTCACATCGTGCTGCGCCATAGTCCCTTCGCCTATGGATAACAATTTGATTTCCCGCTTCTGGGAACTTGAAGAAGTTCCTGGCCCGCCCGTTAAGCATCCTGCTGATGCTGAATGTGAATATTTTTATCGTTCAACTACGCAACGGGACCCAGTTACTGGTCGCTATACCGTGGGTCTACCGTTTGATAAGGATGTGTTCACACTGGGTGACTCATTCAATATCGCTCGTAGACGTTTTTTATGCTTAGAGAGGAAGCTTGAAGCTTCACCTGAGCTACGCGCCGCTTATGACGAAGTTTTAAATGATTACCTTTCTAAAGATTATATCTCGCCCGTCTCAGTTCTTCCGCATGAAACTGCAGATGTGTACTCTACTTATATAATCCCACATCATGGGGTTCTCCGCCCAGACAAGTCTTCGTCTAGGTTGCGTCCCGTGCTGGATGGCAGCTGCAAAACATCGTCCGGTGTTTCGTTAAATGATTTGCTGCACAGTGGGCCCAACCTACAGGGTAATTTATTCAAAATTATTTTAAATTTTCGTCTACACTCTGTAGCGATGACCACTGATTGTAAACAAATGTTTTTACAAATTATGATTCGCGAATCTGATCGACGTTATCAGAGAATTCTTTATCGTTTTAATCCTAACGACCCGCTTCGCTTATATGAATTTAGTAGAGTTTGTTTTGGCTTAAAGTCCAGTCCTTACCACGCTCTGCGCACTGTGCAGCAACTCATCGCTGACGATGGCGCTGAGCATCCCCTCGCTGCTGCCGTCGCCTCCTCGTGCCTGTATATGAATGATGTTGCATTTTATGTCAATACCGAAGACGAGGCGATGGACACCGCTAAAGATTTAATTGCTCTTTATAAGGGCGCTCAATGGGACCTTGTGAAGTGGAACAGTAATTCAAAGTCTGTTCTTAATGAACTTCCCGCCTCTCATAAGGTGACGACTGAGGTTGAATTTGACAAAACCGCTGACCATAGAATCTTGGGTCTTCGCTGGTCTATAGACCAAGATATTTTCTATTTTAAAATCAACCCGCCAAGTTCGAATATCGCGTGCACTAAGCGCACCATACTGTCAACCGTCGCGAGACTGTGGGATATCATGGGATTCGTCGCTCCTTCTATTTTAGTAGCTAAACTTCTTGTTAAGCAGTTGTGGCAGTTGAAGGTGGATTGGGACGTGTCTGCTCCTACTCATATTGTCATTGTTGGCAACAATTTACTTCAGAGTTACCAGCCCTAAACGAAATTAAAATACCGCGTTGTTTAGAAGTGAAGAACGACTGTGAATTGACATTGGTCGGGTTCGCTGACGCCAGTGGCGAAGCTTATGGTGGCGTAGTATACCTACACGTTGGCTCTGCCTCTGGCAATATTGTCCGCTTTTTATGTTCCAAGTCAAAGATCGCGCCTTCTTCGCCCATTACGATTGCTCGTATGGAACTTTGTGCAGCACTTTTGCTGTCAAAATTGCTTCGGACTGTTCTTGAGACTTATGACAACCGTTTTGCAATTAAAATTTACGCCTTTACCGATTCGAAAGTCGCACTCTATTGGATTAAAGGTTCACCGCATCGTTGGCAAACGTTCGTTGCCAATCGAGTTATTAAAATTACTGATAATATTTCCGCAGATAACTTTTATCACGTTGCAGGGGTTGAGAACCCGGCAGACTGTCTGTCACGTGGTGTCTCTCCTGCCAAGTTAAAAGACCACCCTCTGTGGTCCCAAGGGCCCCCCTGGCTAACGTTACATCCGTCGCAGTGGCCTATTACTGAAGGTACGGAACCGCTCACGTTGGACGAGATACCTGAACAAAAGAAACTCGTTCACGCTGTTTTAATTCCCGCTGACGATTCTTATGTTTATGATACTCTTTGCCGCCTTTCGTCATGGAGTAAAATACTCCGTACGATTGTTTACATTTATAGATTCGCTAATTTGTTACCACGTCGCGATCCCGTACATATAACCGCAGCTGATTTGAGTTTTGCAGAAAACAAATTGCTGGAACTTATCCAAAATAAACGTTTCAATAAAGAAATTTTAAATTTAAAACTGAACACGCAGGTTTCATCATCTCTTAATAAATTAAGACCGTTTTTACATAACGATTTAATCAGAGTTGGTGGACGTTTCACCCATTCTGATCTAAGTTACTCACAGCA
Organism: Aporophyla lueneburgensis; assembly: GCA_932294355.1. Lineage (NCBI taxonomy): Eukaryota > Metazoa > Arthropoda > Insecta > Lepidoptera > Noctuidae > Aporophyla > Aporophyla lueneburgensis. Next base: position 7,164,578 of record OW028742.1, read on the forward strand.
GCACCCGGTACTTCTGCCAAGCCATGACTTTTTTGTTAACTTATGAATTGAATGTAAATATTATCATAAGAAATATTTACACGCTGGGCCTGAACAACTCATGTCACTATTACGGCAGAAATATTGGATACTGTCTGCTCGTCGTGCTATTCGTAAGGTAGTTCATGATTGTAATATTTGTTTCCGCGCTCGACCGCGTCCCGTCTTCCCGCTCATGGCTGACTTGCCGGACTGCCGGACGCGTCAGGTTATTAAGCCGTTTACTCACACGGGCTGTGATTACGCAGGTCCTATATCTTACACTCCCATTCGCCGTCGGGGTGCAAAGGCTTTGAAAGCATATTTTTGCGTGTTCACTTGTCTCACAACTCGCGCGCTACATATTGAAGTAGCCACTGATCTTAGCACCGCCAGTTTTTTAGCTGCATTTAAACGGTTCTTGTCTCGCAGGGGCCCTGTCCAAGTAATGCAGTCGGACAGAGGCACTAATTTTGTAGGCGCTAATTCTTATTTACGCGACTTATATAAATTTCTTAATAATGTCGAGTTCCGCTCTCGCTTTGAAGAAGAGCTTGCTGAAAACCGTATCACATGGAAGCTTAACTATCCGGCCGCCCCACATTTTGGCGGATGTTGGGAAAGTATGGCGAAGGTCGTCAAGACGCACCTTTTCAAGGTCATCGGTCAACAGCTTCTCTCTTACGAAGAGCTAGTTACAGTGCTCGTTCAGATCGAGTGTTTGTTAAATTCTCGGCCTCTTACGGTCCTGAGTGCCGATCCCGCAGAGCCTACCGCTTTAACGCCAGGTCATTTTTTGCATACCGCTCCTTTACTGTCATTGCCCGCGCCTGAAGTAGAATCAGATAATCTCAACTTGCTTCAGAGACATTCTCTGCTTGATAAATTAGTGCAATCTTTTTGGAAAAGATGGAGAATGGAATATTTACATAGTTTACAAACCCGAGAGAAATGGAATACTCCGTCTGTGCCAATCAAGCCTGGCACGGTTGTTGTTATTATAACTGACAATTCACCTCCTTTATCGTGGCCATTAGCGATAGTAGAGAAGATTCTTGCTTCTAACGATGGTATAACGCGTGTAGTTTCTGTAAGAATAGCTAAACGTACATACGTGCGTCCGGTCGTACGTTTGTGCCCATTACCTACGCAATAAGATTGTTATTTTTTATTTTATTTTTTTTTGCAACCACTGTAGTTTAAGTGCTAGCAGTTAGTTAGTTTAAGATTGTCGCAGTTTATCTTTTATAAATCGCAGTTTCAATATTATATTTTAGCAGTTCTTTATTACACTTTATGATTGGGTTTAAAGGTGACCCTTTAAAAGGGGGAGGAAATGTTAGCGCCATCTATTTTATTTTGTTAAACTATTACGCAAGATGTCAAGCTAGTCCTTTCCCGCCAATCACCATCGTGCACCTCGCAAACCTCTCCTTGACGAGCGTCGACGTATTTATGGCTCGCTCGAGAAAAACATTATAACAGTTCAAATATGGATTCCGTCGTGATTGCATCTCCGCTGTGTTTTTTTTAACCGCTGTACTATTTTATCGCAGAACGATATAATTTTACTATTATAAGTTCATAGCAGTCCCGCTGTTTCTTTAGTGGTGTTATTTGTGGCTTCGACGGTAAAACTGAAGTGCTGTGTTGTGCCTCTGGACTTTGCCGACACGTGGTGAGCCGAGCTCTGAAGACTCCGGAGCTCCCAGATTCTGCTGGCAGATCGAGCGGCTTCACGAGGAGGTAGGTGCACAATTCCCTCACCCCTGGCCCTAGGCGCGACACTTGCATTCATCAGTTTTTCGGTCCGCGTTGAAGGTACCTAATTCGCCTTCCGTTGGAGCCCCATCATGCACTTAAAAACTGACTGAATAAAAATAATTTCAATAAACTGTTCTACCAAACCGCACTGACAAAAATTTTATTTCAGTGCAGTAAGTGGAATAGCTGAGGATCAATCAGTTCTCTAAGTAGGATACCTTTATGTATTCCGGTGTTGGTATAAATAAAAATAAAGTGAACTGTAGAATGATTTATAATTAGAACAACAATAAAATTAATATTAAACACAGTCACAATTACAATTATTTTGTTATGGACATATCGCTGGCCCTGGGGGCTCTATCGCAAAATGATCACTTCCCAAACGACTACAGGTAGCAAAATATTCCTTTCGCAAAATGTCCCTTTTGCAAAATATCCTCTTCCTCAAACGTGCATTAATTCCGTTCATCAGTAAAAAAAACTGGTCAAGAGCCAGTAGGTGTACAACACAGTGGGGTACTGTAGTAATGGTTAATCAGTAAAATGGGTAGGTGCATGCACATATTACTAAAATAAATAATAGAAATCGCAGTTTGTCAGATTTAATATCTCTCAAAACATAAATTTATACAAATAAAAAAAATCAACAAATTAAACTAAACCCAAATAAAAAAATAAATGTCTATTATATATTTATATTACCGCTTTATTGCCCAGGGCCAGTGATATTTAGGGTTACCTAATGATTTTGTAAGTACATAATTTATGAAGTATTATTGAATGTCATCATTTGTCCGTTGCAAAAAAGGGATGGCGCTACTGATCATGTACGGCTCTATCTATCTCTCTCGCACTGGAAAAACCTCATGTTTCCAGTGCCTTCACATAAATATTTCATGATGGTCATATCGGCGAGATGAATGAAAGGCGACTACGTAAAAGTATTTATAAAGACGATTTGGATGACGGCGAAGACGCTCCAGGAAGACAATAATGACTTTATTCGTTATGTTCTTTAGAAAGATCTGATTTGGCTGGTACTCGCAACAGGCTTTCGTGAATGACCAGATAGGTGTATGAACGTAATCAAAGCAAAAGGAGTATGTAAGGATCGTAGCAGGTGGCGCTATGTAGTTTCTGCCTACCTCAATGGGAAAAAGCATGTATGTATACATTCATCTAATACTTCAAACACGGCCTCTAACTACCAAGCCCACGTTGGCACGAAGGTAAAAATATCGCGGCGAGATTTTATCGCGCACTGCATTTCCAACGCGCTAACAGGCGCACAGTGTTGAAAATCCAACAGTGTATTTTTGCCTCGCACTATGACGCACTCTGTTAGACTATCAATGCTTGGCTCACAAAAAAGCTGATAACTTGTCAAAGAAGAGACACGAAAATCTGCCAATAATTCAAAATGTTGAGACTTTTGACTCAGATGTATCCGTCATTGTCCTGGTGGAAACCTTCTGCCTAGATTTTAAAGAAAGGGGAGACAACTTAGAACTTGCCAAGATTAGAGAAGCAGCGGCACACTCAGAGAAAGGCGTACCAAATGACAAAAGAGATCCAACCTTCAGTCTTGCCGTGCTCAGATATGCATCAAGAAGTTATAACCAAAACCCGACCCTGACAGTTAAAAAAAAACCAGTGCGCGATAAAATCCCGCCGCGCTATTTATACATTCGTGTGAACGTGAGATAAAAGTGAAGTTCTCAATGATTATGATCACGTATACAGTATACAATTTCTTGGTCTATTGTATGGATTCTAGCCTTGCATCCTTTATTGCAATGGGTTGAACATCTCCATAAACGTTTCCTAGATCGTGTTGAATTTGTCTTCAGGCAGTAGCTGTAGCGCCCCACCCACAGCATATGGTTCCCGCGTTTTGACTCGGTGAAGAAATAATCTGAAAAATATTTTAAAAGTATTTTTTTTAATAAGTACATAAGGAGATGCAATCATGAAAGCGAAATATCTAAAAGGTAATAGTTTAAAATTTTGAGCAAATTTAATTTATTTAATTATTTATACAAGTGTTATTTTTACATAATTGTAACATGATGTGGTATGTAACTTATGGCAGAATTTATGTGGTATTATAATAATATTGTAAGTTCGCCTTAGTGCGTGATGAGTACCTCCCGTACCATGCCGAATATCCGAATTGAGAAGCTCTTCCTTTTTTGAAGTCGGTAAAAAGTAATGAACGCGACTTCATCCAACGGAGATTTCTCTACAAGATTATTTTTTTTTAATACTGGTGTAAGTACCTATTGATAAGTACGAGTAAATCTATTCATTCAAACCAGTCATTCAAATTTAAAGCTAAAAAAATACAGCGATATTACATATCAGGTAAGGGTGTTTTCCTAAATAATCGTGATGTCGAATTATTTTTTTATGAAAAATACCGTATGCCAGTTGATTCTTCGACATGGTCTCATTAATAAATCTAAAGAAACACGTTGTATATTACTAGTATAGATTTAAAGTAAGTTTAGAGAGATTCCTACTCCTTCGCATTAATTTTGGCCTTTAAATCTCCTTGAAATTCTTTCCATCTCCTACGATCTCTGCAGTGTCAGTTCCCACATCAGCATTTCCTCAATGGTTATGTTCGCCTGTTACATTCATAATAGTGTCCGCGATAACTAGGATGGCAGCCTTACACCCTTTACTGTGATGAGTGGAACACTTCCAGTAGTTCTTGACTCCGTAACTGTACTTCCTGAAGAACGTGTAGCCGTTACATTTTAATATTGGTTTCCCTTTTTGAGACGTCGCCATGGTCACTGAAATATAATAGGCAATTGAATATTTACATTTATTAACATTTTTATTCAAGAACTAGTTTTTGCCTGAAACTTCGCCCACAAGGAGGTTTGAAATTATCCCACTGGATCGTACTATAGGGGTAATAATTATTCTTAGTGTTAATACTAAGAATAGTTTTTACCTCACTCATTGACTATCTGTGTGAGAAATTCCATGAATATCCGGCCACTCATTTTTACGTCGTTGAGTAACATCTAAACATCCAAATATTTAAATTTTCACGTTAAAAATATTAGTAGGATTGCCAACGAGATACTACAATCATCGTCTGCAATTTTAAAAAATATCTTGTAATGTACACTCAATTATAGATAACCACAGTTTACACATTAAAAAGACACATGTTTTCAGTTCATAATAAAATTAAGGGTATATAAAAATAAACAGAAATTTAAAAGTGTAATCATTTATCGCTATTGGAATGATAACTCAAATGAACTAACTCAGCTTCAACATCATCGTCAATGATTCTACAATCATTTCACCTGTAATCATTACAGCTAGTTAATGGTCTAATAGCGGAAGCCTCTACCAACGCCTGAAGAGGCTCTGATTGCTCAGCTGAGTCAAGAGCTTAATTCAGAAAGGGATACTCCTGAACACAGCACGCATAAAGCCATGACAACAGCAGCTGTTACTGAATCACTGATACAACATCAAAAAATTACCAACAACATTATATTAAATAATTTATTCAAATTTGAAATTGGTTAAGTCTATATTAATTAAGCTGCGTAATTATACCATACTTTTGTTAACATTTCACGTAATAAATAAAGTAATAAAATATACAAAAAAATAACACATTTGGAATTGGCTGAATTCAATTGAGTGAATAAAAAAAAGATAAGCAGTGCGTTGAAGATTCAGAGAGCGAAAAAATCCTGCTGCAATTTTTTTATGTCCATGCAAACATGTACTAATGACTTATAAAAATAATAATGATATGTCCTTGTTATCTAAAAAATAAAATTTAACTGCACATAAATGAACCAAGTTTTTCATAAGATTCTTCTTATAAGAGCAAATGCTAACAAAGATCAACAATATAGGATCAACCGATCTTCATACTCAACACAAAACAATAAGTTATACTCGTAGATCAAAACACAATGAAAACTATGCGATTTATCATTGCAATTATTAGATTTATCAGCACAATAAAAATAATATTGAATAGTGATATTGCACCTTTTTGATATTCCTAAATCGCAACACTTATATCAGGCCTTGTTTACCAAAGGGTTTTGCAGAGGTGTACCAATAGTTCAGCCTCATTTTGCCTGTTATGTTTAAGTCACATGGGAGAGAACGAGCCTATTACCATCAACCAAGCACACATCCAGACTGCGGGCTGCAACTGAGAAACTCTAGATAGAAAAACTCAGTAACCCTACACGAGAGCACATTAAAGTATTAATAACATTAATCTAATTGAGTTTGATCGTATTTCTATAGATATGAAATAAATATATAAAAACCCAACAGATCTGAACACACTTTTTGTAGTCGTATAGCGAATAGCCGTGTAAACGCAAGTCTCATATAAAAAAATACTAAGCCTTTAGTGATGTAGGATGCAACAGGATAGATAGGCCAGGATCTTCACATAGTGGGTCCTCAAGACGGGCTTCGTCCTCGAAGCAGGCCAATTAAACGCTATGCGATTTATGATAATGCTTGACGATTTGGACTCGTGCTTGGCCGTTTGCCCCGAGATGATAAAACACAAAGATAATTGGAAAACTATGAAGAAGATCACTCCAGCGGTAGGGCGAATTGGGCTGATAAAAACTGTAGTGAAACATTATCACTAGATATCCAAAGCAATCCCACTAGATTTTATGAATGCATATGATTATTATTAACTCTAATAATTTCATTATAAAAAGTGTGGACAGAAGCTCGACACCGCTTGTGATTGTGGGTGGTGTCGGGGCCAAAAGCCAGATGGGTGTGCTCAACACCCATCTGGTTTTTGGCCCCGACACGTGTTGCTTGCAAAATGTGAAGCCAGCGATGCGCAGAAGCGTTTTACCTCGTCGCGACATCACGAATGTCACTAAAAAAGAATAAAAAAACAGACATCATTATTTGAAAAGTAGTTTTAATATTAGTAGTAGTTAATAGTACTGTGTTTCTTTTTTTCAGCATTGTGACAATTTAAATAAATTAACAAAGTTGAAATAGGAAAGAAAAGTTGGGGAACGGGAATGAGGTTAGTAAACAGAACAAAAACACCAAATCGTAGTATTTCAACGGTATTATTTTTATAATCATTTTGAAATTACAAGAGATTTCACTAAGTATAACAAAACAGAATAAGTAAAACAGGTAGTGCTTTTTGTTACTTGGGTTATTAAGACCGCACCGAAGGATCAGCGAAATAATTGCGATCATTTGATCTCTAGCTGCATTGTTACTACTTAATCTATATATAAGGAATTAATATATAATATTATGTAAGATATTAAGGAATTCACTCTGTAAACTAAAGAAAAACGATTACTTGTAGTATCTTCTATAGTTAAAAAAAAACTAAAAATAAAATAAATCCTTAAGTAGAGCGTAAATACTACACGGAGGATCATCATCTTTTAATAATAACAAAAGTATATGTTTTCTATAGTGTGTAAATTTTAAATTTTCAAAATGTGTATTTCTTTTAATAATATGATGAAGGAAATACGCTAAGGAATACACCACGCTTCAATTAGCACTAGAATTCCGGTGCACCCTTAAGGCAATTTCATTTTCTCAGTATCTTGAGTTTCTTTTATAGTAAAATATTCTTATTTCTCTTTTTCATCTTAATTTCTATTCATTTTTCCTAGTAAATTCACGTCTACCTGTCCGGTATGATTTGAATTATTAGGAACCCAGTCATAAGGAGGATGCATATCATAGTAATACACTATAACATTGTTGATAGTGTGCACTACAGCTTTACATTTCAATCTCTCGTGGGACGCACAGCGCCATCTAGTTTTGTTGCCTGCAACTCCGTTATATCTGTATTTTATGTCGTTTAACACCAAAATTCTTTTGCCCCGAGGAGTGTACTGAAAATGAGCAGCAAGATCTGTGAAATAACAGTTTTGTTAGACATCTTTATTCATACATTCAGACAAAAGTGAAACACAGAATCCACATCCATGCGGCCGAAGCCACTGGCAGAAAAAAAGAAGTTAATTAATTAATAAGACGGTATTTTTATGGTGAAATAAAGGATAATAATAAAAATCTAGCTGTATTATTTCACTGCAGTGCAAAGGCCTCCTATTCTTTCTTCCACTCAACTGGATCCTCGCCATCTATGCCTGGATCCTCAATGCTGCTAGACGTTTTCAGGGACTCCCGCTGTAGTGGTGTTAGCCCATAATGTACCCGACATGCGACAGGGATGTCTGGCAGTCCCATTTGAGCTCCGCAGCATATTGAGTGACGTCTTTGATTTGTGTCTTTCGTATCTGGTCGATAAGTCGAATTCTGAGGATACTAAGCATTGTTAAACCAAAAATTCTTAAGCTAATTTGCACAAAAGATTAAGTACAAGTTGCTTGCATGCATTGTGATTCATCATCATCTGCCTAGCGTTTTCCTTAGGTAATGTTGGGGTGGGCTTTCACTGTCACTGGAAGCAGCTGAGTAAACGTACTTTCCATGGAGCTACTGCCTATATGACCTCTACAACGCAATAACTGGGTAATATGATGCCACTTGCTAAGACAGGTTGTAAAACTTTCCCGGCCACTGACTACCTGTAACACCTGCTAATCAAGATCAAAGTTTGACAACTGGAACCAACGACTTTACATGCTTTCCGAGGCATTTAGGGGTCTCGATATACAAAGTTTTTTCGCGACGGTCGAGAGTTTGGTGCACGCGGCAAACGCAGCTTAACCTTATCTATTGACCCGTGCGGCTATTACTGCTTAGCCAGGAGCCATACCCATGTTATCCTCAATTAAAATTTGTCACGGGTATTGATCCGTGCACTCGTGAACTTGTATAGTTTTGTGTAAGTTACTGATAAGTTTTGTTGTACACTAGTTGCATTGCAAACTATGCAGTCGATATTGGTGTCCAATTCAATAGGGCCAGACACATCTTACAGTTAATTTTTTCGACCATTGCGTTATGATGATAAAATTAGATAACACAATAAATGTCTAATAGATAGCTTTTATTCAAAAGTTAATGATTACAACACAATCAGTTCTCTATCTTTCTCTTCTCACTTCGCTTTAGATTTGTCCTCAAAACATTTAAGTTAGAATAATAAGATAATGGTGCCGATTCCCTTATTCACAAACTAAACTAAATTTAAGTTCAGTGCATCTTTTTCTTTCTATTTCATTCCATAAGGAAAGGACAGAAGATAAATTTTAGTTTAGTCCTGTCAAATTAATCAGCGCTTGACGTAAATTGACGTAATTTTAGTAGGCAAGTTTTTAATCACGTCTAAACTTGTATGGAGTAGTGACAGGCGCTGATTAATTTGACAGGACTAAACTAACATTTTTCTTTTGTCCTCTTCTGTCTGTCCAGAGCGGGAGAAGTCAATTGATGATTTCCCATCCTGAAAAAAAAAAAAAAAAAACGATTGACTCATGCAGCTGTTATTAATTAGATCTCTGCATTAAGTTGTTGAAAAGAAATCTAGAATACCGTCCTAAATATCAAACGGTTTTTTTTGGCATACTTGATTAATAACAATCTCTTAAATTCATAAGTATCTTAGTTTTCCGTAATTTTAGTATCTAAATTTTCACATCAAATCAGTCAATAACGAAGTTATAAGTTATTTTTCAGACTTATACCAATAGAATTAATAGTTAATTATGATTAAATTTCTTTTCAATACAAAATAAACTTAAAACCTTAGTAACTACAACATTACGTTATTAAAATATGGATTTTTTTATAGAATTAATTACCAACTCATATAATGTATTATAAATATAACTATGGACTTGGAAAACCACACTTTAAACTAACTTTATACAATAATCATGGTTCCACGTTTACGTTTATTTCGTTAAATCCATATTATCTAAGTGTATGTATAAAAATAGGAATCATTTTCCAATGAATCAATAAAATAGTCATAAAAAACAGTTACACTTAAATTAAACCTAAAGTATCAATTCCTCACATGATGACATTATATTTATATTTTTATGACTGAAGATCATACATCATTCAGTATTATATTCCTGAACAAAAGCATTGTTCTGCGTCCATAGATCGTTCGCCCCAAAACCAACAGCGAATAAAATGTACTTAACGTGTTCTAAATTACAAGTACATGCCCATGAAGATAATTTTTGATGACGGACAGCTTGCAGAAAGCATTTATTTAAAAATAAAACAATGTTTTTGAGGTTATGTTTAGTAAGAAACAATCATAATACATGCTACTAGATGCCTGTCAATAATGCTATTTGTATTACCTGTACCTACCCATGTGGCTGGTTAAGCTTAAAGATTCAAGTACCTACTTATCTTGTTTGGTGTAAAATATCCTTATTTTTACTTTTAGTGCAGTAGTGGAATTACTTGACAGTTGAATTGACTGACAATATTGACATGACAAGGATTAGGGATGTCCATACGTTAGATCCGTATGCCTATATTTTGTGAAAAATCGATACCGATCGATACTATTTGAAATATTACAACGTATCTCACTTATGTGTAGTTATTGTTTTTTTTTCTTTATTAAATATTTAGGATGGATGGATTAGGATATAAAAAATAGTTTTGTTATTTAATTCTTTTTACACTATTAAGGTTATCATGATACCAATAAAAATGTGTCAAGTTAGTATAGAGCGTCCTACCTTGGAAGGAAAAAAGCTTGTTACAAAGGTTGAAAAGAAAAGTACGAACGAATGCGTATGCCATCCCTGAGCAGGTGGCCAACCAACGCAAGCAATCTCTTTCTCGATGTGTGAAATTAAATATTGGGCATCACTATTTGTCAAAGATGGCGGTATCTAGTGTGATGTAATTTCTCGTTAGTCGTTGCAGCTCTCTTTAATGTACATAGTGTTACGCAGAGTGTCCGTTTTATACAAATGTTCGCAATTAGTATAATAAAATACATTTATAATTATTATGTACGTCAGGTGTTTGTTGGTCCTGGGGCCATTTTTAGCGATGTCCTTTCCCTTGAAGATTGATAAAATTTCCTCAGTTTAAATGTTTTATTGCTAAACTTTATTTTCAATAACCGAATCCTGCTTATAAACATAAACAAAATAATGTAGCTTATGGTTATATCGAAAAAATACTTGAAACCTGCTGCTACGGTCCAATTCACTTTCAGTAATAATATTTGGATAAACTTTTATAATTATTCTTGTTTGCTTTTATATTCTGAGGCCAAACTAATACTTGATTAACATAAACGATATTATGATAAAACAATGGATTCCAGCTAATTTCTGCCTACCTCCATGGAGAAATATGCGTAAGTCTATGTCTGTTTATAATTAATGAATATGCTCGTTGATCATTTTAACAATTGTTCCGTTGACAGTATAGATGGAAGCACCACAGCCTCTGTTATGGTGTGTAGAACAAACCCATCTGATTTTATTCTTATGAGACGCTTTCATATAGTAAGTGTAGGGGCCCATCCTGAGCAACGGCTTTCCTTTCTAAGATCGCAAGAGTAGAATACCTGTAAAAATTAAAACTTGTTATTATTTATTTTTAAAGAAATTTGAAGTAGAACAAAGCGGACTCTAAAATAGTTGGAAAAAAGCAAGGGAGGTGAAGGCAGACTTACTGTGATCAAGTAAATAAAAAAAAAAAATATTTATCATCACGGAAACCATTTTCTTGAACAATTACTAAACTAACTATACTTATCTGTAAAAAACATTGTTGCAGCAATACAAATTGTATCTTATATTTATCAGCTTTCATCTGAGTATCAAGTAAATCTATTACCCTCCTATAAGAGACTTCTGATAATTTTGTTTAATGCAAGCCTTCTTCAACAAGGAAATTCAAAATAAAAGACTTACTACTTTTACTTTTTATAATAACACTTTAACCTAACAACATTAACACCAAGTCTTATTCGAATTAAATTATACAAAAATAAGCATCCTTGACTAAAACAGGTTTCAAATTAGGTCAAATAATTATGCTACCGTAGATATATAGATAGAATACTCATTATTATGTACATAATAAGAATAACAGTTGTAAATGTAGAAATACATAGAATGACACAAGAGGCGGTCTTATATATACAGATATGTAAAAGCATGTATTTATTCATTCCAGCCAGAAACATTAATTTCCTTAACGTTATTGTCCGTCTGTCAACGTGTCAATTTATTTTTCTAACTTTTTATAACCCTCAGTTTCATAATCTTGTCACCAAGAATGTATTAATGCTAAAATTTAGCTTATTTTTCATAAACCTGTGTTCCCACTGGGGCAAAGCGCAAAGGCCTCTCTTCCTTCTTTCCAAAATTAGAGTATATATATATTTTTATGAATATTACCTTTGTCTCTTTTTAATATAGTAACCACAATAATGAAAATTGTAGAGGAGGTTCTGTACTTTACGCATCCTGCGGATTCCTGCAGCTTTCACAAGGCTTTTATTGTACCAGCTAAAGGCATAAATAAAACACTAACATTATATTCGTGTTTTATTTAAACAACTCTTATAAGAAATAAACTAAACACTAACTTATGAGGACTTCGATACATAACATTCCAGTGACGTCATTTGCAGACGCTATGTGTGCGACCACCCTTCGTCTAAGAAACTGTAGCTTTACAACTTAGACTGACAAAAAACACATTTACAAAAAAATTACAAACATATTTCGTCAACACGACGCCGACGACATTTTATGTCCACCCTTTGTTCTTTTTAAACAATGTCAGAAAATTCATAATTAGTGAAACTAACAACCAACGTCAATTTGTCGTGTTATAGACAGTACCTGGGCCTGCAGTCTCGACATAGATAGCGACCATTTTAACAAACGAAAACGTTACAAAGTTCCGAAGATCGGAATGGAACGATATTTGGTAGTCTCGACACTCAAAGTTATCAACTGTCGTTGGTCTGTCGCAACTGAGCTCTGTTGATGTTTACGAGTCGTTTTTGCAGCCATTTTTGTTTTCATAAACTAGTTTTTTAGGTGTTTGAAAGTAATTATAAACAAAAATTATGAGGAATGGGGGTTCTCAAAAGTGTGTCTGAGTGTCTGTACTGATGAGGCTTTTAAGTCTACCTGTTTATGGGTTCCGGACAATCTACGTGCAAACGAGCTTTGCCAACAAACACCGCATTAGAAGGAGCCTTATATATTTTGAAGGGATCGAATCGTACGATCGCTGTTTATAAATAAATAAAAAACAACCACGAATCATGTTTCAAATCAAATTTATTAAATCTCCATGAATCATCATCATCTCACACAATGATCTCCTAATTACACACATTCTTATAATCTAGATGCTGCTTACATATGTTACATTCCTATTCATTTGACATTACTAATGCATTCTGTAGTTCATTACAACAGTCAAACTGTACGAAAACTGAATAAATAAAAAGTATCCATCAGTTCGTATATAAATAACATACAACGGCAAATCATGTTTTCAACTTTATTAAATCTTCATTAATTATCAACAGTTCATCACACAATCATCTGATTACACACATTATTTTAATCTAAACACTTTACATGGCACATGTTGCATTCATAACCACATAACATTTCCACACTTTAATAAAGTAGCTTGACAATAATAATTTAATTAAAAATATCCAAAAAACTGAAATTATTTTATTAATACACTGTTATTTTATAATTTAAGCATTGCAATCTTAAGTCTAAGCTCCTTACTACTTACAAAAGAGCAACATATGCACTACATTATGCGCAGACTATAAAGTAGTTAATACATAACAATAAAAATCTGGCGACAATATGGGTGGCTTTTCATGTTTTGGTACTTCTTTGTCTCCCTAGAAGTAGCCATACTTGTAGCTAACCAACAATATTATCTACCTCAAATGTAACCCATGTAGTTAATTAACGTTGGATCTCAAACTAATTGTGAATAAACATCGGTGCCCAAGAAACATTTTCTTTGTTTGTTTTGCACCTGTTGTTCTAAACTTCTAAATAAAATACCTAAGAAAATTGAAAGACATACTATTAAAAACAACAGCTAAAATAATTAGACAGAACTTGTTAGTATTTTGTACAAGATTTCTTAACTGACAAGAATTATTAAAATTTTGTTTTTGTAATTTAAATGTTCTAAATTTGCTTACTTAAATAGGTAGAAAGTACATAGATTCCTCACAACTGTAACAACTGATTGCAATTTGTACATTCTTTGCAATAAAATATATCTATTCTATTGAAAGATACATAAATAACACATAACCGCAAATCATGTTTTCAACTTTATTAAATGTCCATTAGCAGAATCATCTAAGTTTACACACTCTATTTAGATACTGTTTACATGAGGCATGGTGCACACCTATTGAAAAATCTTTATCAATTGTTTACACTTTCACTATTCACTTAGTTCAAACTGTTTTCTTCCATGTTGTGCCCTCCTTACAGCAAACAATGACTCAGGTACCACAAATGATGCATCTCCAAACATAATTCAAGCTGTGGACCCGTAGTTTCACGCTGCCTTAGCCCTCCGACAGCCTTGATATGGCTATGAGACGGCAAATCTTACGCAAATGAAAATCCTTTGGACTTGTTCATATCTGTACATTTACAAATTAACAGTAGAGGTGTTAACCGAGCTCTTAAGTAAACATTAACCATTTCTTCGAATACAACAACCACACGAATCTCTGCAGTGTCCCAAGTGTCTGTACACAGCTATAATATGATTAAATAAGAAACTATATGAAGTGAAGTCGCCGCTTGACTCAAAATGGGTTAGCCAAGTAATAATATGTGATAATATGCTGTAACCTTGGCCTATCTATGAAAATATGTGTAAACTACACTTGAGAAAAAAATCAATGAAAACAAATAGACATGACTTCACAAGTTTGGCATTAGTTTTATAGTGTTGCAAGGATGCAGATTGTAATGACCTTAGATTTATAACAAGTTATTTTAATCCTGTAAAACAGTTATTGCTACTTAGTAGATTCCATAAAAAACGAGTATTTGCAAGATATAATTTCCAATTTCACGGCACAATTTTCTAGAAAAATATTATTCTTTATTAATAAATGTTCTTCAATTTTCCCTGAATTCAAGGAGAAATTCTTACGGCCGCCACTATGTCATCGAAAATTCGGATCACTAGATAATACCGAAAACACTCGCTTGCCGTACCGATGCATACGACAAAAGCAAGTCTCTACATCGGAGATACCGCGCAACATCGTACAAAACGATGCCGAGACACTACCGAAGACTACTATTTATAGTTCGACTTCAATTATTAGCCGTTAAGTACAAATCCTTGAATTCTGGAAAAAAATGGAGACCACTGATTGGTAAAAAAATATTTTTTTTTACTACAAATTGTATAGTGACTTTTTAAACCCTATCTTGGAAACTGTTTATTAAAGAAATTTAGAAGGACTGATAAACATTTAAAAAATCTCGGGCCATCACGTTTGTTACGGGTAAAATACGAAACTACTGAACAGATTCATAACAAACTTCTAATTATTTATAATTTGGTCCAACTTAAAAGATAGGATAGTTTTTATCTCAATTATTACTGTTCTTTATATTTGGAAAAAACATCTTTATTATACGAAAATAGTTTGTATTTATTGTTTAGTTCTAGGAATTCCTAAAAGATGGTGGTGTAAGTAATTTTCACGACATAACCGTACTATTTCAATAATTCGTGTTTTTTTTTTTATTAATTTCATAAATTTGTGCCAGGATCAACAGGATAGATAAAAAGAACTTTTGTAGCTAGATGAACTAAACCGGCCGGACGTAAAGAATAACATCATCCTATTTCTTTCCGTGGGTGTCGTAAAAGGCGACTATGGGACTTGCTAGAAAGTGACCACAGCGTTCTCTATGAATCTTACCACCATACTGCGATAGCCAACCCGCCTGCCAAGCATGGTGATAATGACAACACCTCCTGTACATGCACAGAACCTAGCACTGGACGACTTTCGGCAGAAATGATGATGGTGAATAGTTTAAAAACATGATTAGACTTAATCAAGGTAATGATATCCTTCGATATTAACACTGTGTTGGCGCCACCGTTTCGGGCGACCAAACTTAGCGCCAATATCAGGAGTCAAGCGACGCACTGTGGGGCGCAGTGCTGCCCTAGAACTGTAATTTGAAACCATTGTAAACACCAATTATTTTTAAAAGAGTAACCGTGGAGTTTCTTGCCGGTTCTTCTTCATAGACATGAACAATTTGGAAACATGCACCTAGCTTCTGACGTTTCATAAGTGCCCATGTAGGTTTATGTAAATTAAAAATATTTTGATTTGATTATAAACTAAGATGAGATAAATAAAATGTTAATTCAAAAAGAGTATGTCTGTGTGTGCTTAATTTCAACATTCCGATACTTTACCTACTTATCACTTTGAATTTTTGCGGTTTTTGTTTTCCATGAAATGATTTTAAGTCAATGAATTTGATTGTATCAAAAGAATGAGTGAAAAATTTGTAGAATCTATTATTACTACCGGGTCAGCTAGCAATTTATTAAAAATATAATCTGCCTCCTTACAACATTGTAAAAAAAGAAAGAAAGAAAACTTGTTTATTCTGCACAAACAAAACGCACATTACAAGATAAAAATGTAACAAAATGCAACGTAGCCAAAAGCCCCGTATTTATGTCAATAAAAAAAATGACAGTTAAACAACATAAATAATGCCAAAGTTGTCAAGTGTCAGATCATTATGGAAAATGTCTTTTTTGTTGATATAGCAAATTATGTGGTATTTAACATGATAATTTTTCATTAATAGCCAAGGTTACAGCATATTATTACTCAGCTAACTCATTTTGAGTCATGCGCCGACTCCACTTCATGTAGTTTCTTATTAAATCATATTATAGCTGCGTACAGACACTTGGGACACTGCAGAGATTCGTGACGTTGTTGTATTCGAAGAAATGGTTAATGTTTACTTAAGAGCTCGGTTAACACCTCTACTGTAATTCTGTAAATGTAGAGATATGAACAAATCCAAAGGATTTTCATTTGCGTGAGATTTGCCGTCTCATAGCCATATCAAGGCTGTCAGAGGGCTAAGGCAGCGTGAAACTACGGGTCCACAGCTTGAATTATGCTTGGAGATGCATCATTTGTAGTACCTAAGTCATTGTCTGCTGTAAAGTCTGTAAACAATTGATAAAGATTTTTCAATAGGTGTGCACCATGCCTCATGTACACGGTATCTAAATTATAAGAAAGTGTAAACTTAGATGATTCTGCTAATGGACATTTAATAAAGTTGAAAACATGATATGCGGTTATGTGTTATTTATGTATCTTTCAATAGAATAGATATATTTTATTGCAAAGAATGTACAACTTGCAATCAGTTGTAACAGTTGTGAGGAATCTATGTACTTTCTACCTATTTAAGTAAGCAAATTTAGTACATTTAAATTACAAAAACAAAATTTTAATAATTCTTGTTGGTTAAGAAATCTTGTGCAAAATACTAACAAGTTCTGTTTAATTATTTTAGCTGTTGTTTTTAATGGTAAATTTTCTTAGGTATTTTATTTAGAAGTTTAGAACATCAGGTGCAAAACAAACAAAGAAAATGTTTCTTGGGCACCGATGTTTATTCACAATTAGTTTGAGATCCAACGTTAACTACATGGGTTACATTTGAGGTAGAAAATATTGTTGGTTAGCTACAAGTATGGCTACTTCTAGGGAGACAAAGAAGTACCAAAACATGAAAAGCCACCCATATTGTCGCCAGATTTTTATTTTTATATATTAACTACTATAGTCTGCGCATAATGTAGTGCATATGTTGCTCTTTTGTAAGTAGTAAGGAGCTTAGACTTAAGATTGCAATGCTTAAATTATAAAATAACAGTGTATTAATAAAATAATTTCAGTTTTTTGGATGTTTTTAGTTAAATTATTATTGTCAAGCTACTTTATTAAAGTGTGGAAATGTTATGCAGTTATGAATGCAACATGTGCCATGTAAAGTGTATAAAAGAATGTGTGTTATTATATTATTGTATTTGATGAAGTCGAACAACTCTTTTAAGTTTCAACAGGAAACTTAATGTGTGTGACGAATTGTTGAAACTTAATTGAATAGAGAGAGCATAACTGTTGATAATTAGTGGAGATTTAATAAAATTGGAAACATGATTTGCTGTTGTATGTTTTTTGTATACAAAGTGATAAATACTGTTTATTAATTCAGTTTTCCTGCGGTTTGACTACTGTAATTTATGTCATGTCTCTCACGGCTATCCTTTAGTAATAGTGCATGATATCAGTTTTTTGGATATGTATGTATATTTAAATTATTTTTGTCAAGCTACTTTATTAAACTGTGGTAATGTTATACTGATAGGAATGCAATATGTGCCATGTAAAGTGTTTAGATTAAAATAATGTGTGTAGTTAGATGATTGTGTGTGATGAACTGTTGAAACTTAATAGAGATTTAATAAAGTTGAAAACATTATTTTCCGTTGTGTATTATTTATATCATCATCATTATCATCATCAATCATTAAATATTATATGTGTAGATTAATAACGTCGAGCTATTTTATTAAACTGCAGAATGCGGTGGAAATGTCCTGTGGATAAGAATGCAACGTCTCGTAGAAATTCTAGCTTAAACGAACGTGTCTAATTAGGAGATGATTGTCTGTGATGATACTTAATGGAGATTTAATAAAGTTGGAAACATGATTTGCGGTTGTGTGTTATTTATTAAATATAAAAACGACGATCGGCTCCCTTCAAAAAGATACTAAATGTATTTGGCTCCCTCTAATACGATGGTTGTTGGCGACGCTCGTTCGTAACTAGTTTTGCCGGAACCCATAAATAGATGGCCTTAAAGCCTCATTAGTACAGTCACACCTTCGAGTACGCCATTTTTGTTAATAAACACTTGCAAACACCAAAACATATAGTTTGCGTTGCTAACGAATCACTTTGCGGGCTTTCAAAAATGGACGCAACACATACTCGTAAACATTAACAAAATACGGTAAAGTTCATCGAAATTTCGATGTCAATCAATAACTTTGAGTGTCGAGACTACCAAATATCGTACCATTGCTACTAAACCGAACTATGAATGCGTTTTACGCTAACTGTCATCGTTTTTTTCAAGTATAATGTATGACTTTGGTCCGTATCTCAGATGTCGAGACTTCCATTTTGTCGCTGGCATCGTTACGGCAAGCGAATTTTTTCGGTTTTATTTAACGATCGGTAGTTTGCGATAGTGTCGCTTTCTATGTCGAGACTGCAGGCCCTGGATGCCCGAGCTTTGCTCGGTATTTTTGTTTTTTGGTAAATTGCGTTTTTTCGAAATTATATTTAAATACGAATTACATTTTGTTATTTGTCTTCCAATAACAAAAAAACATAAGTTTATGTTGATTATCGATAAAGTTGATAATTGAAAACACATATAAAACGACATTTTCTAAAAATTAATCCTAGCTAAATCGATTTATCGCCCCCGAAACCCCCTATACACTAAATTTCATGAAAATCGTTGGAGCCGTTTCCGAGATTCTGATTATATATATATATACAAGAATTGCTCGGTTAAAGATATAAGATTTCATTTAAATGTCAACAACTAAGAGTTGTTATTTGAATATACGGACAATTTAAGTTGGTAGTCGACTGGCTTAACCCTTTCCATGAACTTATTTAAAATTAACTAAGAAGGTGATCCGGGTGTTGCTTTAAGATTAAAAAAAAAAAACGTTTAATTTATTTATTTTAAATAATTGTATTCCAGCATTTCCCAGTATCCGATGCATTATCATAGCTTTGAATGTTACTATTATAGCACTGATAAATTTTATTTTGGCCCATAGGTAAAAAAACTATATTTTTCTCAAATCAATTTTAGAAAAGCATCTATTTAGTTTCTTGGGCACTTTCGTCACATTTTAGACATACTAATTAATCTACATTATTAGGTAGGTACCGTCTTCATAACAAAACAGTACAAATCATGTCACAAGACAGTGATAGGGATACT
This sequence comes from Aporophyla lueneburgensis, assembly GCA_932294355.1. Classification (NCBI taxonomy): domain Eukaryota; kingdom Metazoa; phylum Arthropoda; class Insecta; order Lepidoptera; family Noctuidae; genus Aporophyla; species Aporophyla lueneburgensis. Next base: position 7,184,464 of record OW028742.1, read on the forward strand.
GAGTTTTACCTATTTTCACTAATACATCACTAAAAGTTAAAATTAAGGTGCATGAGCTAAGGTAGCCCACGATATTCAATTGTACTTCCGTTTTTTTTTTTTTGTCAGGTTGTTTGCTAATTGAAATAGTATATACGACCATAACAAATATGGATTTACAGAATTATAACCAGTAAAATCATCAATATCCTCTATCAATGAAAATGAATGACTGATGAATGAATGACTATTCCACGAAAAATAATTAAACGGGATTTAATGAACTTAAAGGGTTGTATTGATGGTTTTAATTCTGTAAATACCTGCTAGTTACGGTCGCAAAACATATTTTGTTCCCTGTACAGCCTCACAATGACCTGTAAATTGCAAAAAAACGTAAGACATTTTGAATTTCGCAGGCTACTGATGCTTTTACACCCTAAAAAGTTAACCAGCGCAAAATACACATCGCCAACAGTAGGCGCTGAATGTGTAAAATAACAAAAACGGTTAGAACAATGTTAACAGGTTGCCTAGCAACAGATTTATATCAATATTGACATAAACACCACAGAAAAAATGTAAAAAGCGAAAAAATAATAATAATTGAAATACCTAACTACTAATAACTGTACAGTTGATGGATTATTACCGATCTGAACATAGGCGAGCCCACTCGCCTCCGGTCAACAATTGGTCCCTAAGATACAATATTGTATCAATAGTGTATTAATAATGATATAATATACTTAATAGCCATTTTGGGCCCAAAAACCAAAGTGGTAGTGGAAAAAAATTATTACGGCCCTAGTTGGGGCAGTCCGCCTTATATGTATTTATTTACTATTGCGTCGAATCTGTACGACGAATCCTGCATCGACATACGACAACAAACCTCTGCGAGTGATCCTATAACAATTTTTGCACATTAACTAAATATTAAAGTCAAATGTTATTTATTTTCACCAGTACCAGTTATATATTTTATCAAAATGTATAAAACTAGATTTATCAACTTTAGAAAACAGCTGAAGAAATGGGCGTAGAGATTCGACGCAAAATTAGAATTTTCTTTCTCTTTTAGTTTTGGCCCCAATTTTGTATGAAACGTGGCTGTTTTGCTTTGCGCAGTCTCCTGAGCATCTTCAGACCGGTCATAATCTAACGGCCGTATTTTAGTTTAACTTAATTTATGCTTATTCACAAAGTAAACAACATCATTATCGACAGTGTGTAGCCTTGATGGACATCCGAAACGCTCATGGGTCGCACACCGCCATCTTATTTTATCCGAACAGATTCTATTGATTCTGTACTTTATGTCACCAATCATAAGCATGTCCTTGCCTCGGCTGCTTCGAAAAAAATATGGTGTGAGGTGAACTGAAATAAATAAAAAATATATTTTAGTAGTTAATCAAATCTGTAAATTATTACCAAAAAAAAAAAACGCTATATAAATTTAGTTCTGGCCTAAAGCTGTGAGGCAGTTTTGCATATCTATTATTTCGATTTGGGTAAAGTTCTTAATACAAATGAAAACTTTGTAACGAACTAAGTTGTCCGTTTTGTAAAAAGAACTGTATTACTATACATATAGGATTCTTAATTAAAAAACTGGCTTGGTGGTTTAAATCTAATCGTTATAAAAACCTTGTTGTGTAATACAGGGGATAGAGTTTAAGTGTACAGAATAAAGTAAATGAAATAACAAAGCGAATAAATTGTCATTATTATTAATTACATGTAAATTACTGGTATTAAAATGTTTCCGGTTACACTTAAGCCGACTCCAACAGTTGGATAAAGGCTGGTAGGAGATGATGTTATTTATAGCAGCTTACAAATTAATGATACAACTCTAGGACACTTAAGACTAGCAGTTATTGAATAAATATTTAAAATACAAGTCGTTAACATAAGAAAACTTATGTTACCGACTTGTTTTTTAAATTTTAAATGGTAATTATGGTATTATGAATTAAGGCTCACACGAACAGGTGCGATACAATGGGGTGACGCAATTCTGGTACGTACTGCGACAAATCAAGCTATACATTTCCAGTATAAGCTAACTTCTCATTGTACGAAAAACCTATACAAAGCGAGGTCAGCTTAAACTGAAAATGTATAGCTTGATATGTAGCTGTGTGTCCAACAATTTTCCTTGTTTTCTCTAAAATTCATTTTCGTATGACACCCACATACTCCAGCTAGAATGTTTCCGTTAGATTTAACTACTGAACACTGACTGAGCATTGTCACCTCTTCTTCTAGAATAGAACCATTTTTTTTTTGGATGGGATATCATCAAATTACTTCTCCCGCTCTGGGCTGTCAGACTTTTACTGACTAAAACCCACCCGTGTTCCTTCAGTTGCCCATGTGCCAGGGTCACGGTATCTCTTTCGAACAATCACGCGACCCCGGCAGGCATCGGTCATATCAGACCCCTTCAGTTTTGCTGACATCTCTTTGAGGCGCGCGTGGAACACTACGCGCCGTCGACCCGAGCCTGGTCCTTACCGGGCAGCGAGCTACCCATTGCTCGCCACCCGCAAGCTCGCGCTTACGGTGGCCGGTAGTCCGCTATGGACTCCCGACGCCCGGGGCGTCTCCTCCTGCGGCGGCTAGGGACGTGAGGGCGCAGAGACTGCCACTCCCTCACGCTCCCCGCCTCCTCCTTCGCGAGCATTACTGCTTCGCAGAAGGAGGTGACGGCTTCCCATTCCCTCTCGCTCCGTACCATGGCTCGCACCAGGGCCGGACGCGAGGGGTCGCCGCTGCCGATCGCCTCCACGAGGACACGGCGGTGCTCCGCCCAGGCAGGGCAAACTTCCACCGTATGCTCCACCGTGTCCTCTAGACGATCCTCACAATGGAAACACCCGGGCGTATCCTCCCGCTTTATCCTTAACAGGAACCCACCAAAGCACCCATGCTCGGTGAGAACCTGCGTCAGGCGGAAGGTGAGGACGCCGTGGCGCCTCTCTATCCACTCCTCAAAGAGGGGACTTACCGCCGCAATTGTGGCGTGCCCAGAACAGTACCATCAAATTGGGATCTCTCCCTCTCACAGAGAGGAGGCCTGTGTCACAGCAGTGGAACATTATAGACTGATTATATAATATTTATAGTTTCTTCGGCAGATTTATTTGTTTACAACAAACTACAATATACAATAGTATTAGTGATAACTGCATGATGATTAATGATTCAATAAACAAAAACGAATTGTTTAACTTGGTGAATCAATGGTGACATTTTCTATTGTCAAACTGGGCATATAAACATATTCAATTTAAGCTATAATTACCTATGATTGCTACTTCTATAAGGGAGACTTAATTTTAACTAACAATGGTCTATAAAATGTAGGAACAGGCCATTATTCTACTGAGCTCGTGTCCGATCTGAGGTTCGGTTAAGCTTTCAGTCGATTTCGGTCTAAATACAAGTTTTGGCCGCTGTGCCGTTTTCGGTCATAAAGTGGCCGATTCTTCGCCTAAACCGAAACTGGTGGTCGTGAGCTATGGGTTTTGATAGAATAAAAACGATTACGGAGACGGCGAAGACTAAGGAATGGGATCCTATTTTCACTACCTTATAATATAAATAAGAGTTTACGTATATAATAAGTTATTAACAGATAAGTTGCGTTTAGTATCAGTGAGCAGGGATTTATTCGCATTCCAGAAGATTATTACCAGTTTTCAAGGTAACAGAAGATGTAACTTCGTGACTCTGTGTTCAGTAGCTTGAGTAAAATCACACGTTTCAGAGATTACTCCGACGCTGTATTGATTACTGGAACTAACTTTTACGTAACTTTAAAAGCTTCCGTTTCGGGCGAATCTAATAGAGGTGCCAAAACAACGGTTACGGTTTCGATCTGCCCCAAATGCGAACATATTCTCCGTTACGTACAGTAAATAGCGGAGCGTCATGTGTATGATATCCCTTAACTTTTACCTCTTTGGTTTTACTGTTGATGGTTAAAGGGACGTTACAATTCTTGTTCTCAAACGATGAGCAACGCCAATGTACTAAGCTCTTTGCTTCACAGATTCTCTTGCACGAATAAGCGTAGCTGTCGTATAAAACTTGTTCTTTGCCAGCTCTTGATTTTATGTATTGTACGCCTGGAATAATAAAGAAAGTTTATTTAAAGAACTTAAAATATATTTTTTTTGTGGCGTTTAAAAAATATCTTATGCATGCTGTGTTGCCGCTTGCGCGATAGAGGGAGTGCCAAGCAATGCGCCGCACTTGCAGTCTTGTCCGAGCAGCCGTATCGGACAGCACACCTAACGCTGTAATAATGAGTACAGTGTTTTATTGCACATACAGCCAAGGCACCATAGTAGGTACCTAATTCTGACTTGAACGCTAAAGTGCTAAATAAAACGAGGTTATTGATAATAAAGTGTTTATTGCAAAACTATATGTGAACTAGCTGTGATTTACCGGGATATAACTACTGTGGGAAATAAGACAGATTACTATAATATTTGTTTAATATAAGCACTTTTTTTTTCGAAATACATAAAGCAGGTATCACATTTAAAATCATGTTCAGGATATTTAATAATTTTTATTTAATTTACATACTAAGCTGCCACAATCAAACTGATTTAAGAATGACAAACTAGTTAGGATATACGCACACGCTAATAGTTGTTACCCCTTTTCACATAATGTGAATGAATATTTGTAGACATTTGCTGTTCCTCAACGAGTTAAGTGCATGTTAACTGGGCTATATCAATACGTTTATCAACACCTTTTCTAAGCGCTGCCACCTGACGTCATGAAGCCTTTTCCAATTAAATAAAACGCGTCGATAATAATCCATACTAATATTATAAATGTGAAAGTGTGTATGTCTGTTTGTCCGTCTTTCACGGCAAAACGGAGCGACGAATTGACGTGATTTTCTAAGTGGAGATAGTTGAAGGGATGGAGAGTAACATAGGCTACTTTTTGTTTCTTTCTAACCCCCCATTTCCCTAAAATGGGGGGTGGAACGCGCTAATCTCAGGAACTACTGGTTCTAATTGAAAAATTATTTTTGAATTGGGTAGACTATTTATTGAGGAAGGCTATAGGCTATATAACATCACGCTATGATCAAAAGGAGCAGAGCAGCAACAAAAAAATGGACGAATACTGGCAGGCTGCGATGCGACGGGAAGGGTCAGGGGAGCAAATATTTGACGCGGACGAAGTCGCGAGCAGAAGCTAGTTATAAATAGCTATAAATAAAATCGAAAGTCATTTATGCGAATGAATAGGCGCAACAAACTTCCCAGCAACTCAATCTAAGTTTGAAGAACTTGGTTTCAAAAACAATAATATGCAAAGTACCTACATAATTAATATTCCAAAACGAAGAAACACTAAACATTAATTGATATTACTAGCCATAATTATGTTAGCTAGCACACGTCAATTCACCAACAAAAAATTGGAACTAGGCCTTCAACTTTTGCTTTTATTTAATTTTGCCATTCTGTAGGGTCATGGGTATGTTCTCCCGTGTAGCCTACAACCTCTTTATTGATCATCTTCACTCGAACTTGGCACTTCTTGCTGATCCTTTTGGAGCAGTACCAAGTACAATGACCGGAGAAATTGACACGGTTTGTAGAATAAGTGTGATGACCAATTTTGAGCAAATAACTTCCAGTGGGTAACGGGATCAGCTTATAATCTGAAAATAAGACTAATATTAATAGGCTTCGAATATTTACAGTTTTTTTTGCTTGATTTCATGCTATTTATATATTTTTGCGAATCTTTGGATAGGAACTAGTTCATGTAAGAACAAAATTAGTATGCCTTTTTAAAAGAAAAAAAAAACAAGTTTAAAAACATTTAATTTAAAATATTATTACATTAGGATTTTGATTTTTTTTCAATCTTTCGGAACAACAAATCCATAGAGTGTCTAACAATATAAAAAAAAAAAAATATTATTTAGTTTTCGTACTAATCATCCTCCGCACAATTTACTTTACAAGTGGAGAGCTGAAACTCTCTGCTAAAGTTCTCAGGGTGATATTGCGACTGCCTCTCACTCTCCTCAGTAGTGAAGCTGTTTTCTTGCGAACAATCACATGAAATCTGTCGGTACTAGCTTGCGCGAACATTTCCGATGCGCTACAGTAACGAGGAAGTCTAAACAACATCCTGGAACCATTGTTATACTGAACGTGAAGGGAGTCCAGCGTTCTTTTAGTGTAATCGACCCATAGAATACTCGTATACAGACTCTGACAGTAAGGATTAATATTAGTTTTCCACTCATTTTAAAACTGGTCATTTGTCAACTATTTAGAGCACAAAATCCTAATATTTAAAACATCATTGATTTCATTTGGACCATTTTCACTTATCAATTGCGTCAATTTGATTTGAGCTATAACCTGAATGACTGAATGAAAATTTAAACTGAGTTCAAGAGCTGTCAGTGTCAATGATGACTTTTAACGGCGTTTAGATGTCCAGATCGCGTTTAGTTTCAGTGGTGAATTTCACCTTTTCTTACCGTGCAGAATCCTTCAAACATTTTGGTGCAATGTATTCTTTTAAGTACAAACTTCAAAATAAATATAAATAATTTACACATTCGATGTTACGCAATAAAACTATGTTTACAATTACATAACAATAATTTAAAAATATCAGAAAAAAATTGACATAAAAAAGTGTGCATTTTCAATTGCAGCCCTAAAGGCTCTCAAACACTGGCGCAACGCGACTCTAGTGGAACAATCGCTATTAAAACTTCATCAAATTTTTTCTACCAGAAACACGTCGCACCGTAGCCTCACGCTTGTCTGCCGAAGCCTTAAATCGTAGCTTGTACGTTACGTGCCGGAGTCAGTTTCTTCACCCGTTTTTAGTAACATTAACAATTTGTGCACTAGAATTATAGTTAAGTAAAATTTAAGTAAATTAGTGCAAACTTGTGTGGCGTGTGTGTGTTTGTTGAACATTGTGTGTATGTGTTAGTGAGTGAAAGTGTCATTTTAAGAGACTGGACGACGCGGATGTGATAACTAGTGTCAAAACAAGAGCTTCACACCGATCCATATCGCGGCTCCAAAACACAATGTCATTAAACCGTCGCTTTGTACGGAGTAATGTTCGTTGAGATGTCACACGGACGCAGCTTTGCACGGCATGTGTTTTACCGTGCGTTTTAATGATTATGTTGACCTTTTAAAAACAAGGTAACGTTGTTATAAGTAACCAGAGAGACGTCACAACAGTGTGCTTCCTGAACTTGCAATACCAGCGCACGCGCGGGTCCTTGTTCCTTTTACAGTAATACACGAAGCCATCCCTTTCTAAAATCCATTTGCTTTCTGAAAAAAGACGGAAATAGTGAGTTAACATTAGTTGTACTCAATTATTTATAAGTTAATCATTTACGCTATCACAGAAGTTTCTTTTTGAACAAAAATGCGACAACACCATGTATATATTAGTACCTGGATGCTCGAGCTTCGCTCGGTTTTTTTTTTGGTAAATTGTGTTTTTTAGAAATTTTATTTAAATACAAATTACATTTTGTTATTTTTCTTGCAATAAAAAAAAAACATAAGTTTATGTTTAAATTGATTATCGATAAAGTTGATCATTGAAAACACGAATAAAACGACATTTCATAACGAAAACGAAACGACTCCAACGATTTTTATGAAATTTAGTATACGTGGGGTTTCGGGGCCGATAAATCGATCTAGTTAGGATTCATTTTTATGAAATGTCGTTTTATTCGTGTTTTCAATGATCAACTTTATCGATAATCAACTTGAACATAAAGTTATTATTTTAAACACAATAATTTACCAAAAAATACCGAGCAAAGCTCGGTCATCCAGATATTTTTCGATTTAATTGATACAACGTTCCATTTTAAAATTATTAAGTCACAATTCAAACTACTGTTAGACAATGCTTAGGCTTCAAATTAACAGTTAATATCTTATATTTTACGATCTTGGCACATTTTCTCCCTTCTGATCTTGGATAGAGAGAAAGAGAGAGAAAAAGGGAGAGAAAGAGAGAACACCTAAGGTACATTGACATGCAAGGAAATATTCGATCCTATCCAGCTATTAATTAAGCAGATTGTCGTCTTTAAACGTGTCATTACACTCACAATATAACATCACGCCTGTGTTTCTTAAAGGGTTAGCCAGAGGTGTACCTATAGTAGCACTCACATTACACCAGTTATGTATAAGCCCCAAGTAATATGGGGCGAACCTATCCCCAACATTCGGGCTGTTATTAAGAAATACCTGATGAAAAAACCCTTTAACCGATCTGGAAATCGAATACAAGACTTAATACCTAGCAGCAGCGCTTGCGACAACTAGACCATAGGGGACAGTCTTATTCTTACATAACTTCCAATTAATTATTATATTTATTGTTTATCATTTTATTTAGTTTGAAAATCCATTAAGTTCATAATACAATGGGTATGAACCACAGTTCTAAGCTTTTTGTGGGTTCTAAATATTTTCCTCCTATCACTGCGGTCCAATAAAAATGAACCTATAACCGTATAAATTCTTAGACATTTTGTGGAGACAAATGACAGTTTCAGTGCCGGCATCGGAATCTCAGTAAACGTGAACGAAACTCTGCTAAGTTCGCATATACGCATGGCGAGTAGGTTTGGTTAGGACAATGGGTTACACATTACAACACCCCTGATACAGTATAGAAGAGTGCAGTTATACCGGTATAGCTACTTTTTGTATAATATTTTTTAAATAATTAAAACACATATTAGTTTTATTTCTATATCGGATTGATTTCTCTGGCAATTTTCTCAGTCTTACAGCTTTTAGCTTTACAAATCCGTCTCAACAACTTCCAGCAAAACAAACATTCATCTTGAATATCTTTATTTAATATTGCTTGATCACAGTCTGATATCAGTAAAGAGTAGCATCATCCCATTTCTTCACATGGGTGTCGTATCAGGCGACTAAGAGACTTACTACAGAATGAGCATTGTCTTTGCATTTTACCACCATTCTGCGATCGCACCCGCCTGCCAAGCGTGGCGATTATGGCAAACCCGGGTAGGGTTTGGGGGAGACCTATGTCCAGCAGTGGATGTCTTTCGGCTGAAATGATAATGAATCACAATCAGTCTATAATGTTTCTTTTGCTGGGATACAGGCCTCCTCTCCGTGTGAGAGGCTGGGCGATTGGTGGATGTCATATGTTTCCAATTTTTGCTCTGGGACATGTCGGTTTCCTCACGATATTTTCCTTCACCGTTATGAGAGCAGTAGTGATGAAATTTAATACAAAAAGTAAAGAGTCTGCCTGGGTTCAAACTCACCGATACCACTGGGCCATCACTGCTCTTAATAATAATCTTAGTGATTATAATCATTATTCTACTTTAACAAACTTGTTTCGATAAACATAATATTTATAAGGGGGATGTGTGTGATCTAAATTCCGAAGTTCTAGTCCGTTTGCGCTGTTTAATATCAATCTGGATCGGCAGCCCTTGCTGTGGTATGTGGAGCACCGCCAGTGGCTTGTTTTTTTCGTCATAAAATGCTTGATGAAGCTATAAGTATAGTCCTTATAAAGAGCTAGCACCTTTCCATACCGTGAATGTAAGAATTGCACTGAAAAATAAATGTTTTTAATGTTGTTCATAACGACCGGTTCACGCCGCCGGTGACTGAATCACGTTGATGAATGTTGATGAACACAGGCCAATGGGCCCGAATATATTCATTTATTTCGGATTTTAAAAATAAATACCTAAAGTTGGTTAGAAGTGGTCGTTTTAATATGCTTTTATGCTTACTTTAAACACGATAGAACAGTTAAAAAATTAATCTAATTGGAAAAAAGTTATTTTTACTGAATGTGTGTGTATGTGTGTATTTGTGTATGTGTGTGTGTACGTTTGTTGACTGTGTATGTATCCTTTAATTAATGTGTTACTACCGTTATGGTTTGCAATATAGTCCCGTCCCGTCCCGTTCCCGTATAGTACCTTTAGGAGTAGGTATTATATTCTTGCTTCTATGTTTTAAACTGCAGCTTTCTGTTGTTCCTTTTCATTACAATAAAATATCTGTGGTGTTAGTAGGTATAATTATATTAAAAAAATCAATACAATGTATACATCAATTCGAACAACTGAACTTAATTCTTTTGTTTAATAAAACGTGCAAATTTGATGACAGTTTAACATTATTGCCTCTAAGAATAAAGCGTCTGGTGGTGGATGACTATGACGATCATTGACAGACAAAATCTTTTTAGCACTATCTAGTACCAGTCTTGCTTTGCATTTTTTTCTATAATGCGCTGGGCACCTCCAATTTTGAGTGCCTCCCTTCCAGAAAAGATGTAGAGTAAAATTGTAACCGTTGTACAGCAACAAATCCTTGCCAGAATGGGTTCTTATTAACTTGTATTCTGAAACGAAAATACAAAAAAAAAACATTATTTTTAAATTTAAGATAGTAGGACTAGCTGGATGGAAATACCAACTGTTAAGTGTTAATCCACTAGTTCATAGCGCAACTTCATATCAGCCTATAAAATATTCCCACTACAGCAGTGAAAGTTCAGTCAACATCGGTCCAGCCCTGTCGGCGATTAGCCGGAGAAAAAAGACAGCCAGACAGAAATTATGTTTTACTTTGCCTTCAGATCTGTCTCAATGAGTAAAAATACCTAGTCTACAGTACAACATAACGTACAGAGATGAAAAACTACTTGTAAACTAACCTACATAGGTAAGTAAAATAAAAGTTAATATGGCAGTATCACGATAGTTTTATTTTAATATTTATGTACATGTTTCTCTACTTATATAATGGCAGGGATTTTGATGCACAAACTGTTATCGTTCAGTCGGGTATTCAAACAAACATTTAGCTGTTCCACGTATTTTGACCGTGTTGCAATTTTTATGAATTTGTTTGTTTAGGATCATGTGCTGAATCCATGGTTACAGTTTACGCATCGATGTGGGATGCCATCATGTATACAATTCATCTACCTAAAATATTAAACCAAGAAATATTAACATCCCAATTAAAATTCTCTATAATTATATTAATAATCTAAACATATTAATATTACTCTAAATATATCTTCACATAGTGGCAGACAAAAACATCGAGATCATGCATACAGCTATGTACTGTTTGACAAGGTCAAACTAAATTAACTAGAAGAAATTCTCAGTCGTGATGGGTATCATCGTTAATTGCCGACACTCATCACTTAAGGGGAAAGTGCCAGGGTACACCGTGAAATTCAAAGGTTCTTACGATTTTTGCAATTAGCAGGACAATGTTAGGCTGTATCTTGCACAAAATATGATACATGAACGTAATAAAAATAACAACCCAATACACGTACAACACATAATACAAAATACAAAATTAAAACAAAATACATTACACACATTACAACACGTTTTATATAACTAAAATCATCAATATAACCCTCTATGTTCATGAAACCCTAATGATAGATATTTCATGAAATTTTCAATATTTTAATTTATATTAATTCAAAATGAATTCACCTGCGAAACATCACAGTATTTTTGTTCAAATTCAACAAAAATACGAATACTGACAACAATGATAATGATTTTAAAACCAAAAGACGGCGGGTGGCTATGTTCCCAGCACATAGATATATTATGTTTCTATATCGGTCCAGCCGAAAGCAGATGCCCTCAGGCTAAGGGCAGCGACGGTCTTCATAAGGTGGCTGGTAACAGGTGAAGAGGTTCACCGAGCATCAAATTAAATGGCTTGCAATTGGAGAGACCTATATCCAACAGTGGAGTGTTGTACTTGATGATGATGATATTGATATAAGTATATTACCAGAAGACATACCACGATGTCACAAATAGTTAAAATCGTCCAAAACAATAAAGTGTTGGATAGTTATGATCACAACTCAGAGATATTATATTTCTATATAAGTCAAGCCGAAAGCGGATACCCTCAGGCTAAGTTGAGCGACGGTAATTTTTTTTTTGGATGGGAAATCATCAACTGACTTCGCCCGATCTGGGCGGAGCTGGAGGGCATGTCAGAGTTGTCAGTATGCCAGGGCCATGGTATCTTGTTTGAGCAATCTCGCGACCCTGGCAGGCATCGGTCCTAGCAAACCCCTCATCTCTTTGAGGCGCGCGTGGAACAAAACGCACCGTCGTCGACCCGAGCCTGGTCCTTACCGGGTGGCGAGCTACCCATTGCTGGCCGCCGGCAAGCCCGCGCCTACGGTGGCCGGGAGTCCGCAATCGAGCGACGGTCATTGCTGGGAATCAGCTGGTTGAGACTCACCGAGAATCAAGTTGAATAGCGTACAATTATTATCATCATTATTTCAGCCGAAAGACGTCAACTGCAAGAGATAGGCCTTGTTTTGGGATAATTCATCTATAAGAACGTGGTATATTTAATTGTTTAGAGTTTACAGCTGTGGATGATTGTATTTTGATGATGATGACGGCAATATCAGGACATCGCCAGTAGTCACGCCAAAAGACATACCACGATGTCCCAAATAGGTAGAATTGTCTAAAAACAAAAAGGTGGTGGATGGCTATGCTCACAGCTCAGAGATATAACATTTCTATATTGGTCTAACACCAACATCGTCTTGCATTGTTTACTCTTATTGGATGTACATCGCCAGGTGTCATGTCCTTCTTTCACAGTGTGTCGCAAATGATAGTATTTGTAATTTCTAAACAGCAATATGGTCCGTCCCTTAGTCGTTTGTATGAATGCCAATCCTGAAAAAAAAAAAACACCAATACAATTACAAAAATATATAACTACTATAAGACTAACCGGTCGATCAAAAAGTTGTCTTTTGAATAAATGTATCTTTAACCGTTTTATCAAACATTAACTTTAGATGCATTTTTTTTTTCATTTATTTTTTATGTTTTTTGAATAAGTTTATGTAATCAGTTAGAACGACCACAATGTACGTAAAAATTTACTTAAAACTATTTAATGAAAAAATATAACAAAATGATATCCTAAATTAACTAAACAATTCACAAACTGAAATATAGCTTCGAAAAATTCACGTGCATCGCTTTCGACTGGTAATGTATCCAAGAGACTGGTGGCATTGACAAGTTGAATATCAATATTTGCCTCTGACCAAGATAAAAACCAGCCGTTGTGTCACGGGAAGTATCAACCAGCTGTTTTGAGATTCTCTTCAAAGTCAAAATCAAAGTACAGTAGGTCTTATCGTTAAAGAAACTATGAGCAAACATTTTGTGGTTCTAGTTTTAAAATAGTTGATTTCGATTAGCTGATTATGCTAAGCTGATAAAGAAAAAAAAATTACGTCGTCTGAAATAATATACAACCTTATTAATTAGAATTTTATTGATTTTAAATGACCACAACATATCCAGTTAACAAAAATAACATTAATTGAGAAATATTAATTTACAAAATATTTATTAAGGCCAGCTTGCACCACAAATATTCGTATTAATCATTTAAAGAAATTTGGATATAGCGGGCTACCTTAGCGCAGATCTTGAAATTAAATTATCTTACGTTTTTTACTATGTTTACCACAGTTCATTTAAACCCATTGAATATTTTTTAAAGTCATTGGGATGTCAATGGGACTAAATTAACCTAGAGGGTTACTGATTATGATTCTGCAAATACACACGTGTTACGCTTTCGAATCAGATTTCGTTCACCATAGGCACAGCCTGACACTGACGTGCAAATTGCAAAATACGTAAGCAAATTTGAATTTTACGGCCTACACTGGCACCTTCTCTTAAAACAGCGTTTTGTTTCACACAATCATCGGAAGGTAACAGAGACAGATTTATGTTTTAAATATTTATTGATGAGCGTAATTTGTCATACATGAGTGATTGAGTGATGCAAGGGTGCCTTACTTAGTGTCATTATCACTTTTTTTTTTTTTTGTCTGGCATCTCGTAGTTAATCCTGAAAAGATTCTTACTACTTAAACGGATGGTAGCCCGGCGAGTTCTAAAAAGTTACCTTTTTAGGCCTCCAGCCGGGCTTATTATACTTAAAAACTAAAGCGAAAGCTCTAAGGGTTACCCCGAGGGGGGTACGAACCTCGGCTTAGGCAATCACTGGTAGGGGGACAGCAAGGGACTGGCTGGATCTGGGTTAAATTATTTAGGGACTAATTTAAAGCTAACGGCACAGCATCGCGGGCTGGCTCTTGCAAGGGTCGGGGGGGACTATTAAGTCGGGGTCGCGACGACGGACCTCGGCGGCGAGGTCAGTACGGTTTGTGTCTTTGTGTTTTTCTAGCTGTACTGGTCTCTTTTCGACTCTCCTGGAGGAGAGTAGTGAGATCGTCAGGATCGGTTAGATGTCATTATCACATAAACTGTACTATATTTATATTAGTATTTAACATAAAGAGAGAACTTTTTTAGAAGACTAGACAGTTCTTCACACGTTGAGCTCCTTAAGTTCACAATTGACCTACATTACTGACAAACGAGCGCACTGACTGCGGTTTTTTCCTCAAAACACCAACTTGGAGACTATTTTCCATGGCCCATACGAGGGCCGGAATAAAACTGGCTTCACGTCCATATCGGGACGTTGTGTATATACACAACGTCCCGATATGGACGTGAAGCCAGTTTAAAAATAAAAATGGTAAATATTTTAGGATTACGTCATAATTAACCACGCAACTAGCATATGCTAGTTGCGCGGTTAATTATGACGTAATCCTAAAATATTTTCCATTACTATATATTTACCATGGCGATGGATGGTTATGTTCATAATTTGCTGAGATAATAATTTCTTGCTCTCGATTCAGAGCTACTTTTGCTCGACAAGCTTTGCGGCTGTAGGCAGTGCAGCGCTAATGATTGACGCCTGTGGTTAGCGCGCGCCGGAGGTAAGAGAAGGTATAGTCTTTATGCAAGATCCACGGATTTCCTTGCTTCGATTGTATCCACACAAAATCTGAAAAAAAAAGAATCGGTAAATTAACTGGAGAAATTAATACTCAATTCAAACCACACTCAATATGCTTGTATTGTTGTTTATTTACAAATTCTATTTTACAAAAGAATCGTATTAGGTATCATTAACCCCCTTATAACCCTTACTTAGAGTGATAAAACCGCTTAAATGACAATAAAATGTGCAGGGTTAAACAGGCGTACATATTTATTTAACTTTATGCAACGTTTCTAAGTAAGATTCTCCCATACACACGACACGTATAGTTAATCATTATTATTAAACTAGGTCCTGCCCGCTACTTTGATTTTGCCAAAATAAGATATTCTTGCAATATTTTTAGTGAGTCACGGCCGTTACTACAGCGCCACCACAACTCTTCTACTCTTCTTCTCTCTGCTGCTGTCTACGCGAGTCTTCAATATTATAATCCAATTTGGTTTCACTTATTTATTTTAAATACACCAAACAACAACATAATTTAACATTACATTATTCATAAAATCAGGTTTAAGTTCTTAATGTACATTTATGTTATGATTAGATGATATTAACATAAATATTTCAAATACTTACATTTTCATTTATATTTTTATATTTCTAACAAAACTATACGGCGACCTTATTGGCGACGTTATTCAGAAAGATCCCTAGTACAATAGATACTCGCAACGGGCGTATGTGTATACAAGATCAATGTCTTTTTTTTGGGATTGCCATCTCGCAGTTCAACCTATGAGGTTGTCTGCTGGTTAACGGAACTTGCCTGTCGCTACCTTAATAAATTAAGGTCTCCAGCCAGGGCTTAAAAACTTAAAACTAGAGTGACTAATCAGTAAGGGCACCCCCTATGGGATTTGGACCTCACGTTAGAGCATCGCTGGTAGAGCGCAGCAAGGGACGGGCAGGTTCGGAATGACATGACCAGAGTCCCTAGTGTGAGTTTCCTTTAACCAATTCGACTTTACGAATCGACCGCGTTCGGCGCTCCAATTAGCTCTGGATTGGTGAAGGGCCAATCGGAGCACCGAACGTGGTCGATGCATTAAGTCGAGATGGTTAATGAAACTCACACTAGCCTCTGATGTATGAACGCAAACGATGCAAAAGGAGTGGGTATGTAAGGATTGTAGCGGGTGACGTTTCTGCCTACTCCCATGGGAACAAAGTGCAAGTTTAAGTATGTGTAATAATTTTCCTTTTTACATAATTTTTATTCATATGCGGAGAGTGTGTATGCTCATAATTCCCGTCTAAGATGGTCGTAGCGTCGCTATCCAGCAACAATGACGCTTTGCAGACTTTGCTTTTCATGGAGGAACACCTCCAGCGGCTGAACCCAAGCTTCGACTGACGAGTATTGTAATATGTGAACCCATTGTGTAGTATTAACGCGGTCCCTTTTTGAGATCTGATGAAACTGAAACCTGAAATAAAATAAAGTATTATTTAAATTGTAGAACTTGTCTATTTTTTCTGACCGCTACAGTGCCAGCCCATGGAAAAACTGATTCGTTACCTCGTAAAAAGTTAAAAACCTTACTTACCCGATACATTTTGTCTCTTTCTCAATCTCTCCCACAAAATACTAAAATACTTCATGTATTTGTAGAATCTTGCTATTAACAAAATCATGCAGAGGAATGCATACTGAAATAATGAATGAATATTATAAAAGTAAATTGTTGGAATTATACCCAGACGCTATCATTCTGAAACTTTAACGTGTCCACTACGCCGTGTTCGCCCAACACCAACACCATTGTTAGAGCGCTGGCTGATAGGTGGGACTCTCCTATCTTGGGGCGGTGGTAAGACATTCTCAAGGATCAGGGTGCCTGACACAGCTTAGAATAAATATTACTAATACTATTTAATTTTCACTGTTTCTAACACGTATGGAAGAAATTCTCAAAATAAATGTTCGTTTATTTTTTTATTACTGTGTAATATAAACAAAACAAAGGTACCAAACGAAACATTAGATTTCTTGAAACTACATAAAGGAGCTTTCTGTAAGAAATACTAAAGTCTTAATTTTACCTTTTAATCAGACTTAAATCAGACGAAAAACAATTTGGTTAAAAAAGTATCAATGATGATAACAAAATATGCACTAAATTAACAATAATTAATAATAATAAATATCTTAGGACAACCAACACACCGTTATCTGATCCCAAACTAGGCAGAGCCTGTACTATGGCAACCAGACAACTGATAAACATACTTATATATTTCTAAATACATACATATTATAGATAAATTACACCCAGACACAGAACAAATGATCGTGGTCAACACAAAAAGATTTGTCCTGGGTAGGAATCGAACCCACAACCTCAGTCTTAGCAGTCAGGGTCACTAACCACTAGACTAACAGGCCAGTCAATTATCTACTTCATAATGTAATAATTTATTTTATTTTGTATTTTTTTTTATATTATATGTAGATAATAATTGTAGCCCATAGACCGATAACAACCCAAAAAAAAATTGTGACTAATTAAATTCGAAAGTTTAACAATTCATGACAAATTGAATTTAAAATTGAAAAAAAAGAATATAGAAATATCAGGACCGTATTACAAATTTTATAAAAGTCAAATTGTAGAAAATCTTGTATCTTGCCTTATAGCATTAAAAATATTTTTCTAGTTGGAAGTGTTTTCCTTTCTACGATTTCTGCTCTTGATAGATTTCTTTGCGGTGGATAAACTGGTTTTCGCCCAATATGTCTATTCATTACCGATTCAATGCAAGAGTCTTTATCTTTTACAAATCGAAAAAGTGTAGACTTGGGAACGTTGAAGTGTTCAGCTGCCCTTGAGTATCCCATTCTATTATCTCTAACAGAGACGATAGCAGCGTACATTTTCTCCTTGTCCCATCTCTTTCTCTTGTTGTACTTGCTGAATATTACTGTTTCTATAAACAAAAAGAAGATTAATACACATACACATGTGAATATAATTTAGAAGGTTCCGAATTATTTTCATTTTCCGTATACCAAAACTAAAATTCCAACGTATAAATCATACATAATGTTGTATAAAACAAAAAAGATATCCAACAAAACATTAGATTTATTCAAAGAACACAATTCATTTATACAAGATCTAATCAAGACTTTAAGAAGAAAAACTAAAGCCTGATTTTTACCTTTTTATCAATATTCAATCAGAAAACACCCTTTGATCAAAAAAATAAATAAAAAGAAATTAAAACAAATGTAACAGGGATAATAACCAGGCAGGTACACTCTAAATCATATATTATATCTACTTCATAATCAAACAAAATAAAGAACAATTACCTAAATAAAAAGACTAGGAACATTCATATGAAACAAAATAATAATTACATATTTCAGGCACCAATAAAAGTTTGTTTGACGGAAATCAAAATAACATGAAATATCAGCAGAAGAATCGTTAAGGCCACAGCATATATACAGGCGTACTTTTAATAATGAAGAGTACAATATAGCCAATTTATAATGGTTTCATTTATCAGATATTTTAATAGTTTAACAGAGAATATACTAAAATAAATCACAAATGATAAAAATAAGTACAAAAACAAAGGACACTTAGGCGTCGAAGTACTCGTCTGCATCACTGTCATCCGGAAACGTGCCCAGAAGTCTGGCAGCATTACCACGTTGAATGGCATTATCGACTAATATTAAAAACGCGCAAAGAGCTAAACAGATTTACTTGAATCATAACTCTCGATTACAATACCTTTCGGACAAAAAAAAAACAATAAAAAAAATTGTTTTAGCTGTTTGAGAGCTACATAGCCACATACATACAGATAGACAGATACAGACACTCAAAACAATCTTGTTTTTCCGACGTGGGCTAAAAATGCCATGATTCATCGGCCGTATTGTTACTAATTATGAGCACGCTTCATTGATGAATCTGTTCCGCCGCTAAGCGATTCTAAAATGTTTCCCATAATTGACACAATATCGCGGTGGTGGATGAGTATGTGCCATATCAGCCTGTATAATATGTTTAAAACAGTTTAGCTATATTTTAGCCTTGCATCGTCTACTATTATGGGAAGAACATCTCCATCGACTTGTATTTTTCTACCTTGGTTAGCATGCCAGTAAGTGTAGTCATAGCAGTATCAATTGCTTGCCTTTTTGTGACATTATGAATGTAAATTCTGAAACAATTCTTTGTCACAATTCATTTGTTCTTTATTGCCCAACCTTTAACTACATCTTCACCGGCTATATCTTTATCTAACTACGGAATTAGACTAAGTACTTACTATTTTGGACAGCACAACTTATATAATTAATTCCGCCACCGCAACATTTAACTACTCTACCAATATATAGATACTTAAACCAAGAGTTGGTTCAAGTTTCTATAGATGAAACTTAACAAATAATTCTCAATCTGCATAATTTTTATTCTCTTCCATAGACATTTTGTACTAAAGTGATAGTTGTGTATCCAAATAAAGCTGCAAATAATGTCATTGGGTATAAGACTACATCAAAAATTTAAATATAAGAATCAAAGGTGGGAGAGCTTTTGATTTCACAATGTGGTAGAACCATTTCCACGAAGTTTTCATTGAAGTTTTTCTACTAGAGTCGCATCGTTGCGGGAACCTCAAATACGTGATGGTCAAGTGGCACATTATCGGATTAATTTTCATCTTCCGTGTTCAGCATGCAGCTGAACTTTATTCACAGCTGCAGTTTACTCTTCTTGCTTCAAGATTTTCTCGTATTTCTTCCTTTATTTAATCGTATGTAAGAGCCGTCGTCTTTATTTGTCAATTTTGTCTCGGTCCGCACTTATACAATTAATTCTTTTTCCCGAACGGCAATAGACTCTTTTTTCTTAAAACAGAGAATACATTATTTTAATTATCTAAAATTGAGCAGACTTGTCGACATAGCTCACAGAATAACCAAGCTCAAGTGGTCGGCCATATACGCCGAAGAACCGATGACCGTTTATGTAGATGTGTTCTTAAGGGGAGCGACCTCGAGACAATGTAGGACGTCCTCAGGCTAGATGGAGCGATGATCTTTTCTAACGGCGGATGGTAGCAGCTGGATGAGAGTTGCCAAAAATCGTGTTGAAAGGCGTGCAATAGGAGACCGACGGCCTTTGTCCAGCAGTGGGCCTGTTGTAGGCTGATGTGATGATGAAACTTGAGTATAGATAAGTAGGACGAAATAAAACAAACTGACCTCTGTTGACTGAGGTTTTTATTATTGTTTAATGACTTTAATCAAAAGGATTTATGTTTGAGTGTTCGTTAATTATTTTTCAAGTGCGATGCAAAATGACGATTCTTAAATGAATTTTATTTTTTTGTTGGAAAATATTGCTTAAATATTTTTGAAATACATATTATTAAGCTAGTATCAAGAAACTGATAGGTAGGTATCAGGATTCAAAACTTGTCGGTCAAAACATTAATGTCTCCATGATTTCATATTAAGTTATGATGACATCAAATCATTATTGATTATTACCGATTTTTATCTTAATTTACAAGCATTTGTTAATAAAATACTGGCTAAAATTCTAATTAAAACAAGTATTTATACTATATAGGTTATTTTTTATTATTACTGCATTAGTAAATCTTGTAAGTTACAAAGACACAAACATGGCATAAGAATAAATAAATAAAAATGGCGGCTGTTCAGATTACAATTTCTTCCAAAACTAACCAAAAAGTTAAAGGTACCTACCACACACCTACATAATAATAATGCACATTTTTCTGATTAAAAAAGGTAATTAATGCCATTTTTAATAGATCAAAATAAATATTGATGATCATTGAATGATGCACTTTTATTTAAATAATTGAGCCTCTTTTTAACGCTCTGGAATTTGTTCACAGTAACGAAGCTAAGGGCATCTCTAGCAAATGGGTATGGATTAGGTTAGAACTGTAACCATCCGGTACATCCAGTAAGTCCTAGTTATATGGCTATTTAGTATCTGTAGTATCTCAAAAAAGGAATTATTAGAGGTTTAAATAGAAAGAGACGCAATCGTTGTAAATCACTCTAGCGCTTAATCTTATTTTTTAAGAGCGCCAAACGGGAATATTCTCAGTACGTCCGCACGGACGTTAGATTCGGCAGCGAGATTATATCGCGCACTGGATGTTCAACTATCAGAACTCTCTCTCTTTTTCAATTCTCGGTTCAGCACCGAAAGTTAAAAATCAAATGCGTGCGTACGTTTGTTAAAGCAGTCTCAACGCGTCGAAAAGCACACTGTTCGATTTTCAACTCACGGTGCTCAGCAGTGCGTTAGAGGTTTAATTAAATATACACCTTATTTCAATGTCCACAAGTTATACACAAATGATCAGTAGGTACTGAAATCTTTTGATAATACATCGGATTCAGTTTGGGTGGGAGATGCGTATGCTCAATTTCCGGGTTCACGATTTGATTCCTATAGTCCAGTTCCAACGTAGCTCTGCATTTTTTACTATTGTGGGAGGAGCATTTCCAAGAAGTTGTTCTTCTTTTAATGTTTCTTCGAACGTACCAGTACGTGTAGTCTTTGTGAAGAATCAATTTGCTGCTCTGTTGCGATTTTATGAACGTATAACCTGAAATGAGAACTTTTGTTTATTAATTGTTCTGTATTTTTTCTGACTTGAAAGACGGAAAACAATACATAAAAAAGGGTAAGATACTTGAGGACTTCGAGACCGATCTCATAACTTTCAAAAGTTTTGTTAGATTTGCTATTGAATAAAGATTCAGAAATAAAAATATTGTGAAGTGAAACATAATAATTGTAATGCTCAATAATATTTGTCCGCAAAAAACTTTTCCGTGTGGTGCCCGACGTAAAGAATAGCACCATGCCATTTCTTCCCATAATCTTCGTCGTAAGAGGCGACTAAGGGACTTACTAGAGAAAGAAAGAAAAATATTTTATTTGGGACACGCACAGGACATAAAACAATAAGAAGAACATAGAAACATTTACATTTAAGATAAAAATAAACAAAGGAATGGGCAGTAGTGTTCTCTATGCATTTTATCACCATACTGCAATCACCAACTCGCCTGCCAAGCGTGGCGATTATGGCAAATCCCCCAAGTTGGGGTAGCCCTATATCCAGCAGTGGACGTCTACTCGGCTGAAAGGATGAAAGGATGATGATGATGAAATGGGAACTTGATATTCATTTTACAGCGTGATACTCTTCAAAGCAACCTCGTATAAGGCATAAAGTTTTTACAGCGTGATACTCTTCAAAGCAACCTCATGTAAGGTATAAAGTTTTTAAACACTTTTTACATTGCCAACGGGCCTTCATTTTGCAAACAGCACATGTTAGCTGCTTTTCCATTTTATTGGAAAAATGGACTTCAACCTCATGCGGCAAACTGGCCACACTTAAAGGAGGTTGTCTTGTGGACTTCAATTTAAACGGGTGTCTGCACTGGAATTTTTGATATACTGAAAAGAACATGGGTATTTTAAATATTAGGCACTTGAAAAAATCACTTCGTAACTTTAAATTACCTTCTTGACTACGCGGAAATTAAAAAACGCACCGTTTTAAGGTTTACAGGTAAAGCGGTTGGTGAACGAACAGTGGTCAGGGTCAGTTGGTTTCGGGTAGACAAATAAAAAGTAATGTTGTTTCCATGCAAGTGTACAAGTTTAATAAAGACTGGTTGTTATGTTATGATAGCCTTATATAATTCCCTTCGTTAGTAACTATATAACGTCGAGGAGGATGGTTGTGTTCAGCGTTGCCAGTTATTCGTTGAATTTCGCCACCATAGCCAAGAACTAGTGAAACATTGCAACGTGTGCGTTTGTTTTCCGTGCAACGCCAATAATGGATGCACTTGCTTCTGACTTCACGATAGTGAAAGTAAGTGAAATTCTTGTGTATTATTAACCGCGTCCCCCGTTGTGAATCGATGTATTTGATACCAGAAAAAATATTTATTTTTACCGTCTCATCGCCGAAGAAATGCAATTTCAAATAAAACAGGGGCAAATAGTTGCCGTACTAAAACATCATTTTTATTACTAAATAAATCGACGGCGATGCGGATGAATTTTCGATGTTATATTTTAATTTGTAAATAGTTTTAGTTAATTTAGGTTATAATTTTGACTTTTAATTAATTTAAATCTTAATTTTCTCATATTATTATAATTAAATTAAATAAATGTATGGAGTGATAAAAATAATAAATGAATAAATTTCAAATAAATAAACTTTTTATTTCGGAATAAAGGAGAAATGAATGCAAGTTGTTACGGAATAATCGGCTAGTTCATAGTTTTGATGTTCAATGTACAGACGCCAACACATCAAGCTACTACAATTTGTCAGATTTCTTTGATAGATTTTCGACTTTATTTCTAGAGCATTAGGTTCAAGGTTCATTGGGAAAAATTGACAGTTTCGGGTAGCTTGACCTGGTGGCGTCTGTACATTCCATAGCTGCTAGAAATCTTGATTATGGAATAAATCAAAACAAGGAACTACGCCAAGTGGCCCTTTACATGTTGAGCACTGTATTTTAGATCGTTTATTGTGAGTTCTTGTGCTGCACACACGACAGCGGTTTCATGAGCTGAGCTGCTCGTGTCGGTGGATGCCCACTTCAGACAGACGGATCTCATCAGTGACTCCCACTGCCTTCTGACGGTTTGTTGACCGCACTGGCAGTGCCGTTCAGCATTGTAACTGGCTCTCCAGGCTATTCAGTAATAACTCCTGGTGCAATATGAGTTGGGTGCCCTGTTGTGTAACGATGAATACGGTTTCTGGAAGAAGTGAATTTCTCTTTTCTTATTTACTCAACTAATAATGTGTTTCTTATTTTTTTAGTTTGTTCAAACTATAAGGTCAATTTTATCATCAAATTAATAAAAATGCAACTAAACTTTTATTTTTTTTAAATATTTTATAATATTATTTAATAAAAGGAAAGTATTTGTACAAATAAGCGTATGTAAGTACATGGAGAATGATTTTAAAATATTTAAAGTAAGTATTTTTTTTTAATATTTATTAAATTATTATGTATCTTATCGGTGACACTGAATATACAGAAAAAATTGAGTAAAATGTTAAGTTTACATTGACTAACCTATTTTTTTTTCAAGAAAAAAAAACTGATTTTACAACAATTCACTTCGTTTTAAAATATTCACCTTTATGACAAAGGTATTTGGGAGGTGCATGATTATGGTAATCGTGTACGAATAACATATTTCCATCTAAGTCTAACGCTAATTTTGCTTTACAGTTCCTGTGAGCACAGGCTGAACATCTCCAGTGATGAGTCCCTTTGTTCTTGACCAGGCGAGCATGACAGAATGTGTACCCGTTGTACATGATGAACTTCATGATACCTTCTGTCGACTTTATCACGTGGTAATCTGTAACAGATATAATACGGTTGATACTTAACAAATCGTAGAAAACAACAATACCGACTTTTACAAAATGAATAGAGTAATCATGGAATTTCTTGCCGGCTCTTCTCCATAGGAAACAACCAATTGGAACCGAGCAGCGTGCTTCTGACGTTTAAAGGACAGAAATTTTATCTGTCAAAAAAGAAACTTGTTTAACATAATGGTTCGATTTAAAAGAGTGTTCTTTGGGATTCTTGGCCGTTTTTCTCTATACGAAATCTACTTTTGTTTTGGAATGTCCAACTAGATTCACTTCACTCAAACAAAATGACTCCTTAATGAATAAAAATTCCAAAGTGCCCGTAAATAATTTAGCTGAAAATAAAGTCAGAGATGGCACTGGATACTCCGTCATTTTATATAAATATACAGTTGTATCTTCAATACAACTACAGTTGTATGTTGTATCTTGTGGTTGTCAGACTTTCGGGCTTTGTCATAGTTAAGACAAAGCCCGAAAGTCTGACAACCAGGCATACCGAGGGGCCAGGCATAACCAGGCATATTGTGTAACGCAGTAACTGAGCTGTGGAGGTAAGATAGGCAGTCAGTTCATGTAAAATAATGGTATTCAGTTCTATCCGTTTAGACTGGTATCCGATCCCAAAATAGTAAAAAGGCAGGCTAGGAAGACAGCAGATTTAATGGGTTGGGGTTAATTAAATAAATACTTCTTCTCTATTATAAATATATTTATTTCACAACTTTTGAATCAGTCCTTACTCTTATTTAACAAACAAAAATGTTGGTTGGTTTAATTAAATCAACTAGTATTATCAAAAATATAGTATTGTACAGTCAACTGCTGCATTTGAACTAAAAACTATTCATAACCTAAGATTTTTCAGAAGACCGGTGGCCGGCTCATAATAGCCGCAATTGACGGCTTTCATGGAAATGTTGGCACCAGTAAAGATTTGAATAGTTAGATTAGCCCCCACTCGTGTTTGTTTCGTGTTGATACCTCTGAAACAGAATGACGCAGTAACTTGGCAAAGTCAAGGGTTTGTCATAGAAACGCTATTTAATCATGTGTGAGCTCTCTGTTCTTAGCATGAATACATTTTCGCGTGACTAAGTATAGGGTAAGGTCAAATCTAGCTATTTAAATTATTGGTCAGCGGTGTTTGCGGGAGTCAAAATCGCCCTCTAGAAAAACATATCAACTTACTTTCTTATATTTATATATTATAACTATTCTATCTAAAAACATCAACAGTTGTCTAGTTTTCTTAGTAGAATTGTATCAACTAAACTATTTTACATAACATCATGCTTATTTTATGGATGGATTAGGTAGAGGTGTAGGTAGTTATAGTACACACATGTTTCGACAATTATGTGTTAGTCCCATAGAATAGGGAGCGAGGCAATTGCTATTTTATTTTAAAATATTTCCCGTTACGAATAATAAACTCGGGTGGTGGATGGTTGTGTTCATGATTTTCAATCTTGATTGTATTATCATCAAATAATATTATTGTTGCTCGGCATTTTTTGCTCTGCTTCGATGAGCATCGCCAATGATTGGTACAAGCCCTCGCATATTTTCGCTGATGGCAGAAAGTGTAGCCATACGCCAAAATTAACCTCGAACCGTGACTTGTATTTATAAACTGGAAGGATCCTGGAACAAACAGAATTTCTTTTATCGAATTTCAACTTAATTTCCTTTCTACGCAAATGAAAAAGAAGATTTAAAAAAGAAAAAGAGTAAAAGAAAAATAAGGTAACAAAAAGAAAACCTAAAAATATTACTATAAACGGCGACTCTAGTATGGCTAACTTTATCGTTCGCTTTAAGGTATTCATTCAAATAAAACAAAATAAAATACCAAATAATTAAATAAATAAGAAAACGACGGGTTGCACTCCGGGAGTGCCGGCAGAAGTGAAAACTTGAATATTAACGTTGTGCATTTTTGATATTTTGGAATAGTTAGGGAATCATTTTGCACGAATTGCTTTAATTATCAGTATAAAAGAACTATCATTTATGTGGTAGAATACAATATTTATTTATTGCGCTATCGTACACAAACATGACAATTTATATTACATTAAAAAGTTTATCTCTCAGAATAATCACTCTCTGTCCGTCTTACGAATTTTCGATCAGGGTCTTATTTTTTACCCATTACAAAAAAAAGTGCACAACGCCGCTAAAGAAGTTTTCACTTCAAAAAATACCTCACCATCATTTTAGTAGGTGGTAAGTGTATGTATGTATATTTAGTATATTGAACGGTAAGATGTCCACAATTTAAAATATTACACTTATATTTATTTTGTCCTAATACTTATATCTTACGGCATTTATTTCACCTACGTTAGTGTCGTAATAAAACAATACTTCAAAAACAACGTCGGTGCAATTTGAAATGAAGTTCAAGTACAGTTAAAAAAAAAAAAACAAACATAAAACTCAAAAAAAATAAAAAATAATTTCTACTAAAACAAAAAAGAAGTTGTAAATCATATAATGCGTGACATAAAAGTGGGCTTCCTTATTTAAGATAGTGGTTTTGAATGGCAGCTGACGACTGAACCTTAGGTGGCTGAATTTTGATTAATTGCAAAACTTTTAGGAGGTCTAGAAGAAGCTTCTAAATAATGAAAGACGTGTGTCAACTTGATATAACCACCTACCATATTTAGATTCAATTCTAGCTTTTGAGCAGTTAACAGTCTTCCAAGAAGCGAAAATTATATGCATTATATCCTTGATTTTATTTTAGCATTCTGATGTCAACATTTGTAAGGTTTGGCACAGTATTCATCAACGACTGAAGGACACAGTTGGCTCTGTTCTTTGTTGTAAGTGCATCCTACTAAAAGCGCAACTAAAACAAACGAATAAAGGATAATATGTCTTGTAAAAGCTACCGACTAAACGTGCTCTTCCAAAATGGACTGCAGCCGCAAACCGCAGCGGCAACACAATAAAGGATGATTTCCACCAAAAGGCTGGCATCGCAACATTTGTAATTTAATTATTTTTCTATGACAATTGTAATTCAATTATTTTTCTTAGACATTTGTAATTTAATATGTAGGCAATTTTTTATTTAGTACTTTTTTTTGACATTGCAATTTAATTATTTTGTTTAAAGTTATAAAATTAGAATCATCATTATCATTACAAAAATTGCATGCCGAATTTAGTTGGCGGAATATGAAGAACTATTGAGTGTGTTATAAAATCTGTAAAATACCATATTTCAAGCAAATAAATGAATCTGAATCTGAATCTGAACGGAACAGTAAGGATACGAACGGATGCGGAGACAGCCGATCGCGTCCGGCAGAATGTCGACGCATACGATCGGCTCCGTTTCGTCGCTTGCGAACGTATCCATAGACATGTATGCTTTCATCACCTCCTCTTCTAAATCCACGATTGAGTGACGTCTGCAGTACGTGCACTTACTGGTGCCACCACTGGCTTTGAGCGCACGCGTAGCAGCAGACTTTCGGCTAAGATCACGTGTCGCGGAAGCCGCCCGCGGTCAAGCTGCTGAGCGCGGCTTGGTAGTGTAGGCTGAAAATACTGTATACACGATTTCATATCGTTTAAAGATTGTAAAATCCGTTTCGGTCCGATGCAATTCGAGCCGTTTGGTAAGAGTAACGGTAAGAGGCGACCATGTCGCCATCGAAACGTCTTTTGTATCTGTCTGTGTCAGCGCTCAGATCATCCAGAATACCCAACGGATTTTGATGCGGTTTCAAAATTATGTAGACCATTTATTCCCGAAAGTTTATGTAAATATTAATCATATTGAAAAGATAAAAATGAAAATGAAAATAAAGAAAAATTGTTTATTCTACACAATCAAAACACATAATACAGTAAAAAACATAAATTTCACACATAAAATGTAGCCAAAAGCCCTGTATTCGGTTAGAAAAACTTTTTATTTTATCCATTGCATGTCAGGGCTAGGCACCGACAATAGAAATGATTACGAAAAAGAAAAAAATGCGCGAAATAAAAAACGCAGACACCGAGAAAAGTTGGAGGGAAAATATTATGCGTCACTTTCGCGCAAACGGCCAGTTGTTCAGTTCGTAGTGTGTAGTATATGTATATAGTGTCAAATGATCAGTTTTTATACGCTTTGTCGCTAAGCGAGTTAAAGCCACAGCGCTGCTTAGGATATTATTATAAAGTACTGTCCTCAGCATTTGCCTAGCCTTTTCCAATCTATTTTGGGGTCGGGTTCCAGTTTAAAGTCACCTCCGTAGCCCAGTTGCTAAGTATTACGATACCCCTTGATAAGACTGGTTGTCAGACTTTTGATTCAAAGATCCACGAATGAATGACAGCTGGGACCTGTGGCTTAACGTGCTCTCCGAGGTACGGAGGGGACTCTGTATGTAAAAATGGTCACCCATCCATGGACTAGGAAGCTTTACCTGATCGATTGACCCGTCCGGCTACTATTATATATACCCAAAACACATTCACACATACGTGCGGTTCGTATAGTACAGCTTGAGTATAAATATATAAGTATGGACAGCCTGGCAACAATATTAAGTCTAATGTGTAGTTTAGTTTGTAAATTCCTGTGCACAATACATACTCTTTCTTTCTGATTTCATGATTAATCTATTTATATCATTGCAATCTAATAAGTGGCGCATCTTTTTGAAGCCAGCTATATTTTGGCTTGTCAGATAATTTTGGTGTTCCTTTGATGTCATAGATATTTGTACTGCCACTTGTATGTGCAGCTAAGGATGTATCATGAAATCAAATATTATTGCCGAATTGTCCACAGTACCTAGTATATTTATGCTCGTGACCTTTGAATTTTTACATATTAACGATCGGAACTCATGATTGAATATTTTGGTCTGCTGGCCATGGATGGTCATGGTCCAAATTACCAGATACAGTTTTATCGCGACGGTCCACAATTATGTGTGCCTTGCAGTTTTGTCTGGACCATCCCGTACAAAACCACTTAGTGCTTTTGGCAAAACGACGAACGAAGCGATATGTATACTTCTTATGCAGCACCATGAACGGCTTGCCTTGCTTTGAATTGATGTACTTCAAATCTAAAATAAGGGTATTATTATAAACATTATTATTATATGGGATTTATATATGGTATTAATTGACAGACTAATGATTTTTCAACACACTTGCTCGTAAAGTGAGCCTTATTATATCGTTCTTAGGGCCATAAACCGAACTATAACATACACGTGCATAATAATATTACACACTAGTGCATAATAGAATGATCCCTACAAAGTTAAGTTAGTACCTAACTGCAAATTATATGCGAGTAAACAGAGCATTTTCAATTTAACCGGGTAATACAGTTTTTTTTTTTTTGTAACGACAAAGAGGTTTTATGCCACCGAAAATCTATTTACATTTTTGAAATAAATAAATGTGTCCCTAATTAAGACGAAAAAACATTTATTATTATCAAATTATTTATAATTCACAATAATTTCTTATAAAATATTTGCATTTTATCACAAAAATTATCATTTTGAAGTAGGCTGTATGGCTGTAATCAATCAACTTACATTTGGCGCGTGCAAAGAAAAAAATTGCGCGCCATTTCCCAATTTTCCCCTAATTTTCATATTTTGTTTGTATCGCATTTGTTGCTGTGTGGTAAATAATTATAAAAATGTCAGGTTTTAGTACAGAAGATGAACAATTGATTGATTTAACCCCGCCAGAAATACTAAATGCAGCACAAAATGCAAACGAAAGCCTAATACCTGCAAAATCTAGAGAAAAGTATTTAGCTGCTTGCCATTAATTTGGAGCCAAAGGCAAAAAAGTTTTGCCCCGAACCACAACCATGTACATCTACTAGCGTGAGTTATTTGGTGCCCTCTCCTTCCAGTAATTTGTATGATTTACCTTTGTCGCCGACATTTACACAAGAAGTAAATGAAGGTACTAAAGAAGTGGCAAGTACCAATGTAACACAAACTGTGAAATTGCCATCAAAAACAATCCAATATCGTTTTGAAAATTGTACATTCACCAATTGTTTTAATAATTAAACGATTTATGCAATACATATTTGTTTTTTCCTCGCAAGTGTGTTGAAAAACGTCGTATGATACACGTGTGTATTGATGATTACCGTCCTCGGCTCTCTTAAGACCCTCACCTGACGGCTCGGGTCTCAATGGCGCCTCAGCGGTAATCACCAACATTACACACTTGTACCATAATGTACTATTCCAGCAAGTTAATAATTTAAACGAAGTTCAAACACGTATTAAAAGTCGTGAGAAGTTTAAACAATTTTATTTGGCATATAATCACAAACTCGATCTATGATCAACATATGGAATCAAATTAATAAAATTACCTTCAAATACTCAATTAAAAGAAAAACAAGAATGAGATTTCGAACTGGCGATTTTCGCGATTCCCTATTATAATCTAAAATAATGTCCATTACTAATACAAAATTTAGGCGGGCAATGACAGTGGTATTGGTTACTGGATACAATTTGACCATGATCATCTACAACTAGTTTCGCCTTGCACCTTTTTACAGTACATTGCCAGGATGTAGTTCTTTTTATGGAAGCTCGGTGATTGAAACAGTATGTGTGCTCGTTGTACAGAATCAACTGCTTTCCCTTCCTTGAAGTTATGTACTGGAACTCTAAAAAAAAAACAATTTGAAGCTTTTATTGGAACTCAACGTGACTTATGTCTAAGTATAAATAAGCTATCTTAAAGGTTTGTCAGACATAAAAGATGAAAAAAATTAAAATCTCTATCAGAATAATGCATAGGAAAAAAGGCATAGCAGCATTGCTTTATATGTCCCAAAAATGTGTCTGCTCAGCAACGAAAATAACGCAGTGCATGTTGTTGAACTGTTAAAATAAAAGCCATTACCACTGTTAGTGTGTTACGTGTTTACCTCGCTGGTGTCAAAACAGTGAACGAAAACATCGTAAGGAACCTAAAATCCCACAAACTAAAATTCGAAGACATGTGACATCCACCATCCCGCATTTGCCTACGTGGTTACAGCCAACTTCATTTCACAGAGAGAGCAGGCCTATATCTCAGCAGTAGGAATACAAAACCAACCTCTTGCTCTTCGTTTTGACCCTGATAAAAATTTAAGTTTACATCAAGTTGAATGATCAATGATTTTGCCAACTACTCAATAAAAGACAACATTTTTTATAGGATTTTATTGGAACTAAATTAAACTTCTTAAGAACTAGTTGGAAGAAGACAAGGAATCAGTTATGTGATAAATAGCTAGAAGAATAATATAGGAACCCTCAATCACTCAACAAATTAAACTACAAATGAAACCTTGGAGTTTATTTCTAAACATTGCTTATATTGTAGTTAATTAATGATTAACCTCCAATTCTAGAATCTAATGGCTTGGCACGTGACAATGAGATGCGACCAGCCGGAATGACCATAACGCCATGGAGTTAGGCTTTGCCATCGAATCTTCCTAGTACGGCGGGCTGGTGCAGGTGCTGCAAACCAAAAGTGCCGCAAGTATTCCAGTCTTATTGGTACTTATATGTTCTAGATGGGATTGAAACTCTATCTCTTCTAACTCTAACTTAAGACTTAGCTTCTAAATCATGTAAATATTTTAAGATTATTAGAGTACTTCTTATATAACATATTTTTTTTGACGTAGGTATAAATGTATCTTAACTGCATCGCCCTTAATGTTTTATATTAATGAACCAACAAACTAAACTAAAATTAAACTAAGCTAAATCTTAATATATCTATATCTGCCTTTGACATCAATAAAAAAACGTGGTGATGGATGGCTGTGGTCTACGTTACCCGATATAACATTACCATGACTATCTACTACTATTTTTGCCTTGCAGTTTTTTCTGCTTCTTTCCGAACATAGCCACTGGACGGTCTGTTTCGCAGCAGTTTTATGATTGAAACAATATGTGTACTCTCTATATAGCACTAACTGCTTGCCTTGCATTGTATGTATGTACTTGACTTTATCTGATATAAAGTTATGTTTATCAAGTTGATATCAACATTAATAATTTTTAGCAGGAAAATACTAAATTAAGCTCATTCAACCACTTGGAATAAAACGTGAGGTAATTTAAGGATTTTACTGGAATTATGTTTATGTATTTGCTATACTATTTGGTTCTATTAAATTACTTAAAAATCAAAGTGTCTGACGCTTTCTACAATTTGTAGGTCTGTATCAGTGATCAAAATATCATTCACGACCGGAACAAATGTATAATAACAGTAAATTAGACGAATAAAATAAAATTCTCTCGTATATATTCTCGTATGTTTTATAAACTGATAATCTTTATTGAAATGAATGTACATGGTCTTGTCTTTCTGTAAATTTCCTCACTAAATCCATTCTGTCATAGTCAGAAAAACTAATACCAATTTGTCAGTGTCAAAAATAAACCAGTTTTATTTTTTATCAATTTTGTCAGTTTTTTATCAAATTTCAATCATATAGAAATGCGTTAACATTTGATAAAAAACTGACAAAGTTACAATTTCACAATTTTATCGCTTTTACAGTTAATTTAATTTAATTTAATAGTGGCGCTTATAAGTAAAAGTTAAATAAGTTAGCTTATTTTGTAATTTATTATTTTATGCATTTAATTTTACGAATGTAATTTGTTACTGTATTCAGTGTGGACAATTGTTGGTAAATCTGATAAACATATATAAATAATCGTTAATGTAATATCTATGTCACATAAAGTCCGTCTTCGATTCTTACTTAACCAACTAAAAACACTTCCTTCATATTAAGTTTCATCTAGATTCTGATATATTGTCCGTCACTGATGAAGAATGCTGGAGGCGGGTGTGTATGCTGGTCTCCCTTTCTCGGTACAATTTTACCATTATCATCTACGACTAGTTTCACCTTGCATTGATCTCTGGTGAGTCTTGTGCATTGCCAGTAGGAAGTTCCTTTTGTAGAAGAGTAATTATTAAAGCTGTACGTATGCTCTTTGTATAGAATTAACTTCTTGCCTCTCCTGGAATTAATATACTTGAAATCTGAAATAAAGGAAAGATATTATAAAGTTGAATAGCAGGTGCTATTACTTTAAATTATGAATATGGAAATTGAGGTGGTGCAACCACTTAAAAACATAACTTTTCAGTTACCGGTGCCAGTTTTAGATTTTCAGACTACATTTTTTATTCTATCTATCCGTGTAATAACACACACATTCCTCTTAGCATTCTCAAGAGAAAAGAGATGAATTTCTTTGTCTGAAATGAAACATCAAGCAAATCGATCCACTCATCAAAAAACGCGAAAAGTGTAAAAAGTTTTATTATAATAAACGTACAAATACGTCCACAGAACAAACACGACGAAATACAAATAAAAAAATATCTAACATAACCATGTCTTTTTCAACCGCCTCATCTTACCCAATTTTTTTTTTTTTTACAAATTAAAACAAGTATTCATGTGTTTGCTTATATTCTATTTGAGGAGTATTGGTGACCTAGCCGTAATACGATTTGAATGTCATGGGTTCCAACATAAATCCTACTAATATTATAAATGCGAAAGTTTGTGACGATGGATGTATGTGTATGTGTATGTTTGTTACCCTTTCACGAAAAAACTACTGAACGGATTTGGATGAAACTTTACAGTAATATAGGTTATGCATCAGAATAACACATAGGCTACAATTTATAATGATTTTATTTAATTTTGGTCATAATATAACGATACGTGTCAATTAAGTCGGAAAAAATCTTCCATCTGAGAGCTATCTTGGCGTGCGCTGCCTAAACCAATGGAGTTACATAAAGATGATGTACCGCAGGATTGTTTGTCTTAAGTAGATCTAAATAAAAATCCGCAACAGCATATATCTACCTTTTATCTGCAAGCCAGTACGACCAAAATTGTGAACCATAAATGTAATTAAATTTGGTACTATTTTACAATGCACATATTAGTATATAATTATCAAACTCTTATCAAAATGAATACATTTCTCGCATTAAATATTTAATGTAGATAAAGTTTGTCTTTCACACTAAGTAATTTGGCCGAATAGTTTAAAAGTTATCACGATAATATGATTGACTTGAACGGAGCGCTTAACGGCGGTGGCAGCACAGGCGGAGCGCGATGCGGCGTCGCGGTCGCGGGGGAGGGGCGAACAATGCAATCCAAGCAATGGCGAGGCATCGCTGAGTGCGCGACCCGATCGCGGGTAGACGCGTGAGGGCAGACGTCATAGGGCACGCCACAATTGCGGCGGTAAGTCCCCTCTTTGAGGAGTGGATAGAGAGGCGCCACGGCGTCCTCACCTTCCGCCTGACGCAGGTTCTCACCGGGCATGGGTGTTTCAGTGGGTTCCTTTTCAGGATACAGCGGGAGGATACGCCCGGGTGTTACCATTGTGAGGACCGTTTGGAGGACACGGTGGAGCATATGGTGGAGGTGTGCCCTGCCTGGGCGGAGCACCACCGTGTCCTCGTGGAGGCGATCGGCGGCGGCGAAATCTCGCGTCCGGCCCTGGTGCGAGACATGGAACGGAGCGAGAGGGAATGGGAAGCCGTCACCTCCTTCTGCGAAGCAGTAATGCTCGCGAAGGAGGAGGCGGGGCGCGTGAGGGAGTGTCAGTCACTGCGCCCTCACGTCCCTAGCCGCCGCAGGAGGAGACGCCCCGGGCGTCGGGAGTCGATAGCGGACTCCCGGCCACCGTAGGCGCGAGTTTGCGGGTGGCGAGCAATGGGTAGCTCGCCGCCCGGTAAGGACCAGGCTCGGGTCGACGGCGCGTAGTGTTCCACGCGCGCCTCAAAGAGATGTCAGCAGCAGTGTAGGGGTCTACTAGGACCGGGGTCGCGTGATTGTTCGAAAGAGATACCGTGACCCTGGCACATGGGCAACTGATGGAACACGTGTGGGTTTTAGTCAGTAAAAGTCTGACACGCCCTCCCGCTCCACCCAGAGCGGGAGAAGTCATTTGATGATTTCCCATCCTGAAAAAAAAAATGGTAGACGTCTTTGATGGTTGTGTACTGTATGCATTTTTATTGTCATGTCATTTATTCTTCATCATTTATCCTAGATAGCAATTAATTACTTTTTATTTTTAATTCAGTCGTATAAGAATTGTTCTTTATTGTTTGTTTAAATATAGGATCGTAGATTTCGTTATTTAGATATACATACAGTTTTTTATAAGTAGCAAATAAGAATAGATTAGGTACTTCTCTACTTTTAATTTTCGTTACATCTTACTAATATTATAAATGCGAAAGTTTGTATGTATGGATATATGGATGTGTGGATGTTTGTTACTCTTTCACGCAAAAACTACTGAACGGATTTGGATGACATTTGGAACACAGTTCGTTTATAACCTGGATTAACACAAAGGCTACTTTTTATCCCGGTAATACGTTCCCGCGGGATATTATCCTCCACGAGGGCGAAGCCGCTGGCTAAAGCTAGTTACACATAATAACGCACCTGATTATTTTTTGTAATTTATTTCATCACCAATGTTCTCAAAACGGTAAAGAAAAACATCATGGGAAAACCGGCATGTTCTAGAATAAAAAAACCGGCCAAGTGCGAGTCGGACTCGCGCAACGAGGGTTCCGTACAAATCTGTAGGTATTTTCGGTTTAAAAATATATATATTTTTTAATTTTTATATTTCAGTTGATTGAATGTAAGGTAAATGGCGGTTTACGATTTATGACGTTTTAAAAAAAAACTACTCACTCGATCTCGTTCAAACCAATTTTCGTTGGTAGTTTACATGGTAATGTACATCATATATTTTTTTTAGTTTTGTCATTCTCTTATTTTAGAAGTTACGGGGGGGGGGACACACATTTTACCACTTTGGAAGTGTCTCTCGCGCAAACTATTCAGTTTAGAAAAAAATGATAATAGAAACCTCATTACCATTTTTGAAGACCTATTCATAGATACCCCACACGTATGGGTTTGATGAAAAAAAAACATTTTTGAGTTTCAGTTCTATGTATGGGGAACCCCAAAATTTATTGTTTTTTTTCTATTTTAGTGTGAAAATCTTAATGCGGTTCACAGAATACACCTACTTACCAAGTTTCAACAGCATAGCTCTTATAGTTTCGGAATAAAATGGCTGTGACATACGGACGGACAGACAGACAGACAGACAGACAGACAGACAGACAGACATGACGAATCTATATAAGGGTTCCGTTTTTTGCCATTTGGCAACGGAACCCTAAAAATCGAAGACATGTGGCATCTACACATATTATAGCTCCACACTTGAAACATTATATGCAGATTACGATAATTATAATCTGATATACTGTCCATTGCTGAAGAACAAGTTGGGTGGTGGATGGGTGTGTTTGTGGTTAGTAGATATAATTTTATCATAATCATCTATTAACATTGTTGCCTTGCACTTTTTCGCGGTACGTCCTGTGCATCGCCAGTAGGTAGTTTTCTTGGTAGAAGAATATCTGCTGTAGCAGTATGTGTACTCCTTGTACAGAATTTGTCGCTTCCCTTTATTTGAGTTGACGTACTTGAAATCTGAAATAAAGTCAATTAATTATGTTATTTAAAGGTAGCTATATAATATCCAGCAGTATTATGGTATGCTTATTTTAATTTCTGAATTGTTTTTTTTATTTTTTATTACAGACGATTTTAATGGGCAGGTCTTTTTACGTTTTTATAAGCATAATTTAAACAGGACTGATGTTAACTATTTTGTGTAGCAATATTTAGACTAAAAAGTGTAGTGGAGTTTCTTGTCCATTCTTCTCCATAGGGATGCTACTCCGCTTTGTAATGGTCATCTAGCTTCATCTTGCTGATCGACCGACCCCTTGACAATTCAAAAGTATCTGAACTTTGTTTATTTGAAATAAATGGTTTGAGTTTGCGAGATCTCTACCGAATGGATAAAAAATGAAATATGTTTTGGTTTCCAAAAAATCATCTTTTTATTATCTTATTTCAGTTAGTTTTATGACAAGTATCATCCTAGAAATAGAAGCAGGGATTAAATATAATATTGTAAAAAATTGCAAATTTTGGTGTTCGAAATAGGTAGGTAGGTACACATTTTGTCATGAGTGAAAATTTTCCTAAAAGTACTCCAGTAGCTTATCTAAACTAATATTATAACAATAACTCTCTCTGTCTGTTACGCTTTCACGATTAAACCACAGAACCGATTCTGATGAAATTTGGTACGGAGTCAGTTTGAACCCCAAAAAAGGACAAAGGCTACTTTTTATTCCGCGACTTGGTCGGTGTCCGTGATAACCAACATTTACGCGAACGAAGTCGCGCGCAAAAGCTAGTATTAAATAATAATCAATTCCAATTGTTCTTAATGCTAAATGTTTTCGTTTAAAAATCAAAGTCTTAATATGTCAATTACAAATCGTAATATCAAGTTAAAGCACACAAAATAAATCTACAGAAATGATGCAATCAAAAAAATTAAATAAAAGTAAGGGACGGATTCATGCTCGCCCAAGACGAAGACATCTTTCGCTCCGAGGAGAGTAGTCTATTTATTACACCTACTGCAAGCTAATATAACGGAATTAGATTTTCGAATAAGTAGTTTATGACACTGTTAAATAACCGTGGAATTCTTAGTTATGTGCAGTTTCATACACTTTTTTGTCTAAACTCATGCAATTTGATCAAAAACACAAATAATAATATCGCAAATATGACGACTGCACAGCAACCGATTAGCTGCAGTTGTTTTTGAAACAGTGGTTGGCCGAGTGTAATATGCTTTTTTTTTCTTTTTTTTTTCAGGATGTGAAATCATCAAATGACTTCTCCCGCTCTGGGCGAAGCGGGAGGGCGTGTCAGACTTTTACTGACTAAAACCCACCCGTGTTCCATCAGTTGCCCATGTGCCAGGATCACGGTATCTCTTTCGAACAATCACGCGACCCCGGCAGAGTGTAATATGCTCATTATTGAATAATTTTGCTTAGCCATATTTGCAAAAACATTTTTTAAAATCTTTTAAATTATTTTAGATTATTCTAACTTATTATTCCAATAGAATTTAACCAATAAATTGCGTTATCAAACTGTTTTGTTAATCAACGGCAACTCAAACCTATATGGTCGACCTTATACGTTAAAAGAAACAAAGTTTTAAATTTTTTGTTAAGAATACGATAATTGTTTGTTAACATAGAACAGTTAACAAAAAGAGGAAAAAAACAAACACAAAAACAATGACAAGGTACGAATGTAACAACGGTTGAGACCAAGTATGTCAAACAATGCAACTGTGCCGCGCTGAATAGAAATTCTACCAAACCAAAATACCAAGACTGTATAACA
Organism: Aporophyla lueneburgensis; assembly: GCA_932294355.1. Lineage (NCBI taxonomy): Eukaryota > Metazoa > Arthropoda > Insecta > Lepidoptera > Noctuidae > Aporophyla > Aporophyla lueneburgensis. The sequence continues at coordinate 7,223,347 of OW028742.1, forward strand.
AAAAACTAGCAAATGTAGTAATCACCTCAACGAATGAAAACATCGAAGTACCCTGGAACATTGTAACGGATGTAACTCTGACTCTTCAGACGATTTACTCAAGGGACCACCAATTAGCCCTTTTTAACCTACAGAAGGCCAAATTTCTACAAAGCAAGCAACCAAATAACTCCAATATCCATAATCACGTAAAAGAAAACCAGACAACACTCCAAAAGGTTAAATATCACAATAAGAAACATTCAGATAACGTGATAAATATGCTTCACCGAACTGGGGAAAAAAAAAATCACCCCGCAAAACACATGCAAACGCTCAACACATTTCACAGGAAAAATAAGCAACAAACAAAACCGAAAAAAAACAGGGTACCGATATCCAAATGAGAGAAAAAAAAGGTCCGAGGGCCTTCGGCCCGCTTAGACCGACGACGAAAGAAACAAAGGAAATCATCATCACTCCCGATGCTATTATCATTTGCGGACGACCTTATCCTCATTACAGATGAGCTGGAAGAACTAAAACGAATCAAATACCACATTATTGCGGCTCAGAAGAGATGAACGAGTTGAGTCATGATTTGATTGACCAAGCTAGGAAAAAAGGGAAACCAGGAAACTGCGGACGTAAGAAAATGCATCAAAATCAAATTGGTAAAACCGTAACAAAACGCGTCAAGAACCACAGGATGTGCTACCTAGCACACGGTGAATCACACCATACCGAGACGATACGAACGAGTTATCAGGAGAGACTCGATCAACAAACCGAGACAGAGAAAATGCATCAAATCTTAGACGGGAAAACCATAACAAAACGCATCAAGAACCACAGGATGTGCTACCTGGCACACATTTTCAGACGCTCTGAACCACACCTGTTTCATGCAGCAATGCAGTACAGGCCCAAATCTAAAAAGGTCGGACGACCTATTTACTAATGGAATGACAACTTAAAACAGGACATGAAATACTTCGACAAGGATATCCAGTTTTGGAGGGATATGGCTGGAGACAGAAATAAGATCAAGAAAGCGGCTAGTGATATCTACAAAAAACCAGAAATTGCTATCAGCGAGAACTCGGAAAACGACCAAGAAAACAACAACACGGAACATATTGAAGCCTCGACATAGAAAAGAGCCAAGCAAACGGTTAACTCCACCAAAAAATGCATCGGTGAAGCTCGACCTGGATCAACATGCCGGCGACGACGTGAAAAGATGCCCTCCTATAGACAAACATCACCCTTCTCTCCACTAGTCCAATGCTTACTTAAGGCTGCATAGTCGGTAGGCTCGTAATCCTTTCCTATCCAATGGGCACGTCCTCCCTACCATTACAGCGCCCCCCGGTCTACTTCTTGATATGCAATGGCTTATGTAGCACCATGAATCATGACGTTTCAGGGGCTAGTGCAAATCTCGAGGTTCATTCGATTAATCGAGTCTGGTCAAACCACGCTGGGATCGGTGCAATTCATTTCATTTCATTTCATAAGAATACGATAATTGTTTGTTGTAGTTCTAAATTCAAATCATATAAATTCAATACGGTTGTATTGCCCCACTTATTATGACTTGGTATATTTTAGGTTTGCATGACAATTAATTTGATATAGTTAGCAGGAGGTGTGAAAAGTATGAGCGATAAACTTACACATAATTATCTACATAACCGTCCTTAAATACACTTTGAATGATAAAATGCATACATACATACAATCACGCCTTTTTTCCATGGGGGTAGGCAGAAACCACGGAACGCCACCTGCTACGATCTCTACACACTCCTTTTGCCTCTTTAAGGTTCATACAATTGGTCATACATACACGCCGGTTGCGAGTACTACGCATCTGACCTTTCTGAAGAACATCACCAATAAGGTCACTATATGTACTCCTAGGGCGTCCCCTCCCAGTGTTTCCACTCACATCTGCCTTGTAAATACTTTTTGTGAGTCGTCCTTCATTCATCCTCTCAACATGACCAAACCATCTAAGCATACTTTTTTCAAATTTTGTCACTACATCTTCTTTTAAATCACACCGTTCTCTTATCACATCATTCCTCAGCCTATCATTCATAGTCACACTACACATGCTTCGCAAGGAACGCATTTCCACAGCATTTATTCTACTTTCATGCTTCTTTTGCCACAACCAACATTAAAATGCATATCATAACAATAAAGACAGTAATATCTTGAAAATGACAATTTTAAATTCTGATGTATTCACCATTGCTGACGATGAATTTCGGTGGTGGATGAGTGTGGTCTTTATTCCCAGATGTAATTTTACCATGATCGTTTAAGTATACTGTCGCCTTGCAGTTTCTTGCGGACCGGCTTGAGCATACCCAGTAGGTTGTTTTCTTGGTAGAAGAGTATTTATTAAAAGAGTGTAAATACTGTTTGTACAAAATTAACTGCCTGCCTTTCTTCGATTTAATGTACTGAAAATCTGAAATAAAGCAACGGTATTAGCAAACTGTATGGTGACTGATAAAGTATTTTTAGCCAATAAAAACTTTTTTAAGCTAATACTATATGTATAGCACGATATGAGCGAGCTATAGCAGAAGTTTCTTTGAAGGATAAAATCAGGAATAAAGATATCCGGAAAAGAACTGGATTTACAAACATAGCCTGTACTGTACAGCAAGCAAGCTGAAGTGGCAGTGGGTTGCCATGTTTGTTGAAGGACCGATGGCCGGTGGAGCAGACGTGTTCTCGAGTAGAAACAGCGTAGTGGTAAGCATAGTGTGGGAAGTTCCTCAGCTAGGTGCAGACGACCTGTAAAAGATGGCTGGGACTGACTCGCTGGAGAAGACGGCGGGAGCCTGGAGAAGGCCCAAGTTCAGAAGTGTACTGCGATAGGCTGAGCTGATTGATTGATGTACATTTATGTGTATTCTGTTGATGTAATAACTGAGTACAACTAACTACCTTTTACTAACTTTTTTTTTTAATAAAACACGCAAAGAGTTAAAAAGATTTTATTTGGACAAAAACACAAAAAATAGAACTCATTCTGATGAAACCTGCACCTCACAGTTTCAACATTAAAATAAAGTAACTTTACTAAAAGTAACATAAATGTATTTATATAGTAAAGGACAACTGATAAGCTATAGAGGTAAACAAATTGCACATAACACTCACGCAAAAATATCTAAGTACTTTGGGAAATGCTTCCCATTTAGACTACAAGCTTTTGCCAATGGCTTTGTCCATGTAATATACATATAACCATTCCTCTTGAATCAATCTATATATACAAGAAAAGCGCATTAACATCCGTTCCGTAGTTTAAAAGATCTTAGCGTGCAAACACAAAATGCGACTTTGTTTACGACTTTGAGATGTCTGAATTTATTGTTTGACGACAATGAAGTCATACACCTCCAGTGTTTATAATTTAAATTCTGATATACATTCCATCTTTTACAAAATATCGTGGGGGTGGATGGGTATGGTCCATGTTACCAGACATAATTTTACCATGATCATCTATTACTATTTTTGCTTTGCACTTGCTTGTTGTTCGCCCTGTACATTGCCAGTACGAAGTCTTTTTAGTAGAAGTGTAATTAGTGAAGCCGTAAGTGTACTGTTTGTGCAAAACTAACTGCTTGCCTTGCTGTGACGTGATGTAATTAAAATCTGAAATAAAAAAAGGCTTTTGTTTAAATGGGATGGCTGACTTCTTATGAAACCCTACATTAAACCGATACGATTATTTATAGATATACAAAAACAGAACATATTATAATCTATACATCTATATCTATACAAATAAATAAAATTGGAGTGTCTGTTTGTAATATTAAGATAACCACTTTTTACTAAGTGTATATGGATGTATACACGGTACATATACCAAAACAACATTTTTTACAATTTTTGTTTGTCTGTCTGTCTGCTACTCTGGCTACTTTTTTTTTGAAAAATTGTTTTATTAAAAAAAAAATACCTGCGTTAATTTCCGACATCAACACGGGCGAAAGCTAGTAAGATATAAAGTTGATCTGAAAATAATAATGTGGTATAAACGACGACCGTTCAAAAAATATTAATAATGAAAAAATATTTCCAGCATTAAAAAGAAGCAACAATTAACTTATATTAGTAACTAGCTTTTGCGCGCGGCTTCGCCCGCGTGGATGTCGGAAATTAACGAAGGTATTTTTTTTTTAATAAAACAATTTTTCCAATAAAAAAGTAGCCTAAGTTACTCCTTGTAGACAGACAGACAAAAATTGTAAAAATGTTGTTTTGGCATATGTACCGTGTATACATCCATATACACTTAGTAAAAAGTGGTTATCTTAATATTACAAACAGACACTCCAATTTTATTTATTTGTATGTATTGTATAGATAATTGAGTTTCACTGGCAAATTTATTTCAAATGGTTCTATTAAATTCTAATATATTTTCCAAATCAAGGTTTATAAATCTAAAACACCTAGATAAATTAGTATCTTTTTCGAAGAGTTGAGGGGCTCCTGGTAGTAATAACAGTCTCACGGGTTGATCGATCAAGTTAAGCTACGCTTAGCGTAGTTTGTCTAGATGGGTGACCAGCTAGGCAGGTGATACTACTAAAAGAGTTCAGTTTGGTTGTGTTTTTTATTTGGCGTAGTGTACGTAAATAGCATCGATCTTCGCCTCGAGTTGACCTTGGTTTTTTTCAGTTGCGTCCAAAGCATTTCTTAAAAGCAAAAGCACCTTTGTTAAAAGAGTTTTTGCAAAAGCAGCTCCTGGGCACGCTCCTTTCATCATATACCTCAGCCATTGCTTTACATCAGGCGTGATCAAGATCAAAAGCAGGCCCATTCAACGATAAAAATAATTTAAAAAAAAACAGTATACATCATTTGAATTGATGTAATTATGTATGTTACTACAGTTTTATATGGTAGAATTGAAAGAGACATTTCATCGCAGGAAAATAGAACTTCGATCAAATACAACTCGATTAATCACTTTTTCGAATAAGACTATGTAAATACTTCGTAAAGTGGTATAAAATAATATGATTAAGAAAAAATAAATGGACAAATATATTTTTTTTCAAGCAGTAGAATAAAGGAATAGTTTACTGTCATAATATTTGTACGTTTATAACACTTCATTTGAAATTGTAAAATAAAAACGATAGATATAAACTATACTCTACAACTAAAACAAATAAAATCTCTTTACTTATTTAATAATTTCATTACGTAATAATTGTATCAAATATTGACATTTGAATACAATTAATTTTTGCTACTATATTTCATTCCAATTTCATAAATATTACTAATTCAATATTATTTTCTTTAGTACCTATGTGTATTGTATCTTGAATTTAACTGTATTTTTATTTTAATTGTATTTGGATTGTTAAATAAAACAATCAAATTTATAAGCCATAAAAAGTTTTTTTTTTTTTGTAATAAATGCATATAAACGATTATAAAATACGGACAGTGAAAACTATCTCTATTTCAAATTCTAATATATTGTTACGTAGATCGTAAAGTCTAGAAACATCACGCTAACTCCATCTCAGAAAGGGGCAGTGTGACGTAAATCGAAAAGTCTAGAAACATCACGCTAATTCCATCTAAGGACGGGGCAGTGTTAGAAAGTACTGGAAATGACACGCTAACGCCATCTGTTATTGAGTAGCAAGTACTACACGAAATTGTACGTAGACGCTACTGCCATCTATTGTCGAATAGTGGGATTAAACAGTTCAATGGAAGTTACTAGAAGCTTCTACGCTGTGGCGGTGTCGAATGTTCGAGAATGTTCTGCTCGGGATATAAATAGCGGATTGTCGGGCCGACAAGCAGTTCGATTTCGGAAGCGAGCGAATACGATTCGAGTGATACAGTAGCGAAGCGAAACAAGTGATTCCAAGTGACGTTTCTTGTAGTTGCGATATTTGTGTTTATTTAATTAAACAGTTTGTGTGTTTTGGTAAATTGGTTTAAATTAATTTATCCCGAACCCCAGCTCGTAACATTTGGTGTCAGAAGTAAGGGATAAATTATGCCAGTTTTACCGAAGGAGGATACGGAAGGTATCCGTACCAGGAGTCAGCGCCAGCAGGAGGTGGATCAGAGGCGGTTTGAAGGAACTTCTAGACAGACACCTGGGTGTAATCAGCCAACGACAGAGCCAGTCTCCCAAGCGTCTGGTGTTCCTACAGCATCACCAGCCATGGATCTTTCTGCGCTAATGGCGATGCTGCAGGAGCAGGCCCGCCGACAGGAAGAACAGGCCCGCCGACAGGAAGAACAGGCCCGCCGCCTACAGGAACAGCTGCAGCAGGACAAAGAGGAGCAAGCTCGCCGGCAGGAAGAACAGGCCCGTCGACAGGAAGAACAGACCCGCCGCCTGCAAGAGCAGCTTCAGCGTGATAAAGAGGAGCAGGTTCTCCTTTTGAAAGATCTACACGCGACATTTGGCAAGGACATCAAAGCCATGAAGGAGACTGTTCAGGTACATGAAAATCGTATCTCCGAGGCCGAAGTCCAGATCGCTGATATAAGAAAAGCGGTTGGAGTTCTGAAAGCTGGAGAACGGACTACGGCTTCGATAGTTGCTGCACCTTCCGTGCGCGGGTTTAAAGTGCCACCCTTTGACGGAACATCTTCCTGGTCGGCATACAAAATCCAGTTTGAAGCCGTTATGGATGCAAATGATTGGACAAAAGGGCAAGCCATGACCGCGCTTACTTTGGCCCTTCGCGACCAGGCTTTAACCGTTTTAGAGGCTCTTGGCAAAAATGTTACCTACGAGCAGCTGGTTGAGGCGTTAGAATCCAGATACGGTGACGCACACCTAGAGCACGTATTTCGCGCCCAGTTGAGGGATCGTGTGCAGCGCAGTGGTGAAAATCTGCAGCAGTGGGCCCTAGAAATTGAAAAGTTGGTCCGAAAGGCGTATCGGTCTGCGCCTGCACTCATCGAAGGGACTTTGACTCAAGTATTTATAGATGGCATACGGGATCTGGAAGTAAGAGCTGCTGTGAGACTTGGGCACCATGAGAAGCTGAAGGACGCCTTGGCCCACGCGTTGGAGGTGGAAGCAGTGAGGCATGATCATCGAGCCCATCGCTTCAGAGAGGTTGTGGAGTCACCTGCTCGTGACCGTATTAGGTACAGCCCTAGATGTTACACTTGTGGAGAAAAGGGCCACCTCCGTTCAAATTGCCCGAAGCGAAACACTGCCAGTGAATATCACACCCAGGTTAGAAGGGTGTCCGATATCACAGCGCAGCATCAAGAGAAATTAGTAAGTGATAAGTGTGCGGGGCGAGTATTGGTTGGTGTTAATAGAGCCCCAAGGATTTCGATGTCACAGGCCAATGACGGCATATCCCACGGTAACGCGGACGCTTTATCAAGAAGACCTTGTCCTGAAGACTGCAAGCATTGTGTCAGGCAAGAAGCTAAGGAAACGGTACCTGTCAGGATGCTAAGAACGGACCTTAGTGACGAATGGAAGGAAACCCTACAGCATGCTCAGCAAAGTGACAGAGATATCAGGCCAATTCTCGAGTGGATTAAAGCTAATGCTCCCAAACCGAAATGGTGTGATGTTGCAGCGATGAGTACCACCACAAAAAGTTATTGGGCACAATGGGAGAGCTTGGTGATCCAGGATGGTGTGTTGTGCCGAAAATGGGAAAATGCTCGAGGGAATAGCTGTCACCTGCAAATGGTAGTCCCAAAAACGAAGGTACCAGATGTTCTACGGCTCTACCACAATGGTTCTTCAGGAGGTCATATGGGAGTAAGAAGGACTTTATTAAAGATCCGAGAAAGGTTTTACTGGATCCATTGTCGAGAGGATGTGGAGGACTGGTGTCGCAGATGTACAAGCGATGCAGCGGTAAAAGGACCACACACACGCAGCAGGGGTGCATTGAAAGTGTACAACGTGGGAGCCCCGTGGGAACGGATAGCACTAGATGTCGCTGGGCCGTTCCCTGAAAGTGAAAGTGGAAATAAATATTTCATGGTTGTTATGGATTACTTCACCAAGTGGCCGGAAGTCTTCGCCATCCCTAATCAAGAAGCTTCAACAGTCGCTGATAAATTAGTCCACGAAGTCTTCTGTCGGTTTGGGGTACCCTTGGAAATCCACAGCGATCAAGGAAGAAATTTTGAGTCTCAAGTATTTCAGGAAACATGTCGGGTTATGGGTACTTACAAAACCAGAACCACTTCATACCACCCACAATCTGACGGAATGGTGGAGAGATTTAATCAGACGTTGGAAAGATATCTGGCAAAAGTTGTAGCAAGCAGACAAAAGGATTGGGACAAGCACATACAACCGTTTCTTCTGTCATACCGAAGTGCAGTTCACGAGAGTACAACTGTGACTCCAGCCTTCGCGAACTTTGGAAGGGAGTTAAGGTTACCAGCTGATCTAATAACCGGCATTCCCCCTAATTCACCACGGAGTATAACAGATTATGCAAATGATCTGCGCAACAAGATGAATGACGTATATGAGCATGTCAGAGAATCAGGCCAACAGATGTCCGAGAGAATGAAAACTCGTTATGATCGGAAGATGAACAATACTGGCTTCGACGAAGGTTCGCTAGTGTGGTTGCATAACCCAGTGCGCAGCAAAGGAAAGTCCCCTAAACTGCAGGCAAAATGGGACGGGCCGTACCGAATTGTGACCAAGATCAACGACGTCACTTACCGAATACAAAAGGGTATGCGAACTGCACCTAAAATTGTCCATGTAGATCGATTGGCACGATATTACGGGAATAATGATGCTCGGGACGAGCATGTCTAAGGAGGGGGCAGTGTTACGTAGATCGTAAAGTCTAGAAACATCACGCTAACTCCATCTCAGAAAGGGGCAGTGTGACGTAAATCGAAAAGTCTAGAAACATCACGCTAATTCCATCTAAGGACGGGGCAGTGTTAGAAAGTACTGGAAATGACACGCTAACGCCATCTGTTATTGAGTAGCAAGTACTACACGAAATTGTACGTAGACGCTACTGCCATCTATTGTCGAATAGTGGGATTAAACAGTTCAATGGAAGTTACTAGAAGCTTCTACGCTGTGGCGGTGTCGAATGTTCGAGAATGTTCTGCTCGGGATATAAATAGCGGATTGTCGGGCCGACAAGCAGTTCGATTTCGGAAGCGAGCGAATACGATTCGAGTGATACAGTAGCGAAGCGAAACAAGTGATTCCAAGTGACGTTTCTTGTAGTTGCGATATTTGTGTTTATTTAATTAAACAGTTTGTGTGTTTTGGTAAATTGGTTTAAATTAATTTATCCCGAACCCCAGCTCGTAACAATATTTACCATTCTTTACGAAAAATCGTGGCGGTGGATGGTTATGGTCTAGGTTACTAGATACAATTGTTTCTTGATCATCTACTATCAGTTTTGCTTTGCAATTATTTGAGGTTCGCATTGAGCATTGCCAGTAGCTAGATTTCTTTTTGGAGTAGGTTCTAGTGAAGCAGTATTGTGCAGAATTAACTGCTTGCCTCTCTTCGAAGTAATATACTCATAATCTGAAACAAAGTAAAGTGTTAGTCGAGTTAATATGCTTCATCTAGGTAGTGGAACCAATTTTTGAAAGACGGGGATAATAATATTAATAATATTGATATCTATAAATAGCTGAAATGCACTGCTGAGACACAGGCCTTGTCTTTGTGAGAGAGAGTGACCCATTATCTAACACGCGGGCCCAGTGTAGGTTTGTAAATTTCAAATGCCTTTGAATGCATAAACAGTATTTATTGTAAAAAGTTATTAAAGAATTCCAAAAATTTTGTTGTCAAAGAAATAAGTCCGTGATTTCGAAGAATAAAATCAGGTCTAGCAAATTTATTACATTATTATAATAATAAAAGTTTAGACGAATTTTTTAGGATATAAGTGCAAAACGAAAACAGCTCCAGATCATTTTTTTTTATTATTAATTGATTGAGGTTTATATAAACTAGCTCATAATTATTTAAATACACTGTTAACACAAATTAAATGCATATTATAATAACTACAATAGATAGATTTATTGATTTGCATAGAATGTAGGTAATTAATACAATTAGGTGTTATAATATTTTGGATCCTGCTACATTCTGCCGAATGGCATCCATAATTGTACAATTATTCTATTTCCTTAAAACTATTGAATAACTTAATACATGAACAGTATAAATTAAATTGTCTTGTCATTTAAGAAAGCTGATACAGAGTTATGGCATTTTTTAAATAGTTTTAAAGGTTGCTCTTTAATCATTTTTATATGTAGTAGTGTTATATGTTTATAAATAAGAAGAGCCATGCACATAACACTCTTTCTCAATAATGCAGTTTTATATCCACCTGCATCCACATGCATAACTTGTCTTCGTATTGAGTTCTTAAACTTAGATGACTTCTCGAGTGTTTTTATTCCAAATTCTGACTGATTCTTTATATCAAATTTTGATGGTGGAATTTTATCATTATCATATTATTTATATTTTAAACTCTGATATAATTGCCATCTTTTATATAATATCGTGGGGGTGGATGTGTATGGTTCAAGTTACTAGATATAATTTTACCGTCATCGTCTACTACTAACTTTCCTTTACATGATGATGGTGATAGGGTACATCGCCCTGTACATTGCCAGTAGCTAGTTTTCTTTAAGGGAGAGTGTCTAGTGAAGCTGTATGTGTACTCTTTATAGAAAATTAATTGCTTGCCTCTATTCGAAGTAATAAACTTATAATCTGAAACAAAGCAAATTGATTGTCAAATGAAGACATAGAAGATTTCTTTGTATAAAATGTTTCATCATGTTAGGAGCCAAGAAATTTTTAGTATAGGTCAATAGTTCTTTAGTTGCATAAATAATTTAGTTTTAAGACAATCATACATTAAAATCTACTCGAGCAAAGTCAACTAGAAGTGTAAAGATTTTAATCTGTAGATTTAACTATTATATAAGGATGATACATCAAAAGAACTTCACTTAAAGTAGGTACTTTATTCAATTACTACAGTAAACACAATTACACACATACCCATACAGAGCTGTGAAAAAATATAGACTCAACAATATTTTTAATTTTGATTTTAAAACAAGTACCAATTATTTGTTAAGTATCGTTTCATTCAGTAAATGCTACAAAGTCATTACTCTCTTCATATAAATAGATCGTTTTTATATTTTTGTGTGATAAAAAAAACACCAAATAATAAAAAAATCAATAGATGTTCGTTGTGAAAAATTATAAACTCAAGGTACATAATGAATGTTATATTTAGCTAATATTTTGTCCATTTACCCCTGTTTTTAATTACGTCTATTAATCTGTTAAGTAGCCTATTAATTAACTCCTTAATAACAGTGGGTGAAACTTTCGAATATTATTTATAGGAGGCTTTTCTCTATCCTAAACTTTCCTTCCTAGAAACCCCCACACATTCCCATCGGATTTAAGTCCGGACTACACGCTGGCCATTGTAATGTCGATATACTTAAGTCATGCAATCACTTTTTTGTACTTCCAGCAACATGTATTGGAGCGTTATCTTGTTGAAAAATAATGTTTCCGTCTTCAGTCAGGGTTATGAAAGGTAAAAGATAATCTTCTAGCAGATCTTGATATTTAGCAACGTTCATTCGACCATTACAAAACGCCAATTCTGTCTTTAGATGGCCAGTGATGCCGCCCCATACCATGACTGTTCCACCTCCGCGTGGTTGACGTGACATTATCTTTGTGTCGTGTCTTAAATCATGCCAGTAATATTTGAAACTGTCGGGACCATCAAAATTAAACTTCTTTTTATCATACAAAATAACGTGATGCCAAAAAACTTGTCCTTTATTTAAATACTAGCTGACCCAGCGAACTTCGTATCGCCTCAGATTCAATAAATGTTGCAATAAACCTACCAAATTTGACAACCTGGTTCGCGGTGGTGATCTGATAAGCGTTTTCTAGCTGACACTCATGTGTTTGGTTAGCTCTTACCCAGTTATGATAACCTGGTACGACGACGGCATAAAACGGTTTCTACCTGACACATACCCATAGGGTAATTACGTAATTAACTATCATTAAGAATCCTTTTCATTTTGACAGTTCCATAAAATCATGACGTTGTTTACGTTGCTAAGGATAGGCATTTTTTTCGACTATATGAAAGAAAAGAAAGAAAAAGAGGAAAATATGAATGATGATGAGCAATAAATAACCTTCTAAATGATTCAAATTCTGACTAATAGTGTGTTGCGCAATTAGGGGTATTTCGAAGGCATGAAGCTTTTTCTAGATGAGTCTTCTTTGTTTAGCAAACTCCTACCCAATTCTGACAACCTGCTTCTTCAGAGGCAAGAAGCGGTTTCTAGCTGACGTTTTATTTTTTGTTGGTGGCCTACCCACCCGTGTTCCTTGAGTTGCCTATATTCCAGGGCCACGGTAACTCTTTCGAACAAATCTCGTGACCCTGGCAATCAGGTGGAGTGAGCTCCTACCGAGTTATGACAACCTGCTAATTCGAAGGCATAAAGTGTTTTCTAGATAACACATCAGGTAATGTGAGTTCCTACCCAGTTATGGTTATGGTGATTTAAAGACAACGCGTTTGCTAGCTGACACTTTGTTTAATAATAGCTCATACCTTACGCGCTCAGATGTGGGGTTGCGGACACCAGCCCTTACTGCCTAGGTCATACCAAGTTATATGACCACCTTTTATTTGGGTGGGAAATCATCTAATGACGTCTCTCGCTCTGGGCAGAGCGGGAGGGCGTGACAGACTTTTATTAACTACAACCCAGCCGTGTTCCTTCAGTTGGCTATGCCCGGGCCACGGTAACTCTTTCGAACAAATCTCGCAACCCTGGCAGATAACTATGACCACACGGTGACTTCGCCACAGCCACCGGTTCCACAATCATATTCAGAATTCATGGCACATAACAGGTTGTGCGCCGATATCCAAGCCACCGCGTATATATTTTCTGAAATACTGTTCTCAACTGATGATGTTTTTATTGTGGTGATGCATGGTTATGGTCAAAGTTGCTAGATTAATTTGACCATTATTGTCTACCACTATTTTCGCTTTGCAGTTCTTTGAGGTACGTTGCGCACAACGCCAATGAAGAAGAAGACAAGAAGTTGTATGTGAACTTCGAAGTGAATGTACTTGATATCTGAAAATTAGAGTATATTTATTTAGTTAGGTATATACTTATGTGAACTAAGAAAAGTGAAGTAACCAAATTCATCTATGATGATTATAACCTAACGAAGTAAATCATGTTCTTCTAACTTAACAGACAGCTGTGCTACTGAGGGTTTTTTGACACTTCTTCCCAGCTAAAGCACAAGGAATTCGCGAAGGACTGGCGTTTTGAGGTTAATATCTTATGTAATTTCAACGTTCAAAAAGTGCAGATTCTCAACCTAATTTAAATAAATGACTTGTTGAGGGGCTTTGTCAAAGTTCAGCTACTCTTATTGCAGTTGGAAAGCACGTTAAGCCGTCGGACCCAATTGTCATCTTTAGTAGTCGTTACGGGTCGTCCGAAGCTTGACTGTTTGATAACCGGCCTTACTAAGGGATATAAACCCAGCAACTGGGTTATGGAGATCAGATAAACAATAACTCAAAATCAAAATAAGTTGGTTTACTTAAACCTTCAGGACACTTATGAAACGTCAAAAGCCGGGTGCATGGTGACAGTTGGTTGAATCCTATGGAAAAGAGCTGATAAGAAGCTCCATAAACACAACATTAAAATATTGGTACTCAGCTGCATCCAGTAAGACTGGATACCGACTCCAACGTAGTTGATAATTGATATTCAATCTAACATGGTTATATGTCAAGTCTGGAACAAAGGCTCGTTCATGCTAATTTGGTAATTTTGTTCGTATTTTTGATGAAGTTGAGCAGATCAGACGATTAAAAGACGCATCAAATTACAGCATTTTATTATGAAATAAAAACATTACTTGAAAAGCGTTAAATAATAAAATAAAAGAAAACATAGAGATTAATAAAATAAATTACTTCACGTCTCCAGCCTTCGCGCAAACGTGGTTAAGCCAACGTTTCTTAAAACTGCATTAACCACCACATAGCATCTGCAATTTGCCGTCGAATGACGACACTGAAACTGTTTTCCTAGAGAGCGCTTTTGGACACCGTAAATTCAAACCTGGTGCCATAATTCTAATGGCGGCCCCGATTTAAGTGGCCTCTATCGTAGGTATAACCCATGCAGGCACTTTACTTTGTGTAATTTATTTCATCACCGCTGCTCTCAAAATTGTGAACCAAACCTGCGCAACAGTTAATTCTTGGCGTATTGTCTACCGCAAATATTTTTTTTCTCGTTTTTCCAAAAAAACCTCGAGGAAAATTTGAAATTTGACCTGCACTGGGCCAGCGTTGTGGGTCCTGAGTCTTCTTATCTAGGAGATTTCCCATGAGGGTTTCCACAAAATAGTTCTTCCACTTTAAACACTGATGTACCGTCCCTTATTGATGTAAAATTGAGGTGGGGGATGGGTGTGGTCTTCGTAGACATATACAAGGTTCCCAATATCATTTACTACTAGCTTCGCTTTGCAGAATTTTCTGATACGTCCAGAGCATCTCCATAGGGTTGTACCTTTGGTAGAAGAATAATTAGTGAAGCAGTATGTGTACTCTTTATGTAGAACTAACCGGGTGCCCTGCTTCAATTTGATGTACTTGTAATCTGAAACAAAGTAACACCATTTTTAACTTTAAAAGTTAGTATCAAGTAGATACAAAAACAGGAAAGAGTTTGCCTAGATGGTTTGGCCATGTTGAGAGGATGAATGAAGATCGAATAACAAAAGGTAACACAAGGAAGATGTGGGTGGAAACGCCGGGAGAATAAATGTATAAGTAACTTCATTGTTGATGCTCTTCAGAAAGGTAAGGTGCGTGGTACTCGCAACCGGCGTGCATCTATGACCAGTTGTACGAACATAAACGAGGCAAAAGGATTATGTAAAGATTGGAAAGTTAACTTTCTGTAGTTTCTGGCCATCCCCATGAAGGATCCCCAGGAAGAAGACATGAATTCTCCTAGTGAAATCTCTTAGTTAAACATTAATGACCATTTTCATTTTTGATTAATATATTTTATTTCATCGATTTGCAAATAATTGACAGTCAACAACTCTGACAAGGTCTCTGTAATACACATATGTATAATGAAGTAAAAAATATAGAAGCCTGAAAGTCTGACAACCAGGGAGTATGATATTAATCAGTATCTAGGTTGTAGAGGTCAGATAGGCAGTTGTTTCATGTAAAATACAGGTACCTACTTAGCTACTTTCGGTAAGAATGAAAGCCGACCCCAACCCAACATAATTGGGCAAAAGGACCGGCAGATGCAGTGCGTGAAAAAAAAATAGTGTTCTTATTATGCATTTTAATTACACTTTCACTTGTCCTTTATTACATATACTCCATCAAGAACTGTAAATCTTGGTCGTTTATGGTTATGTTTAGTATTGCCAGCTATCTTGCTAGCTTTATCTGAAATGATAATCGCCTTGCATCCTTTTCTGTGAGCCTTGCAGTGCCATATATCTGTACGAGCTTTAACATAGTGTTTGTGATGCCAGAAGTGGTAGCCTTTGTACACCATTATGGGTTTTCCTTTCGTTGACTTTATTGGTTTAGATTCTGAAACAAAATATAATGAAAATCGATTGAATCAGCCTATTAATTGTTGTTCCACTGACATTCACGAATACTGACGCATGACAATTGATCACCATGATTTCTCAAGACAAATAGGCAATTTTTAATGACAATTAATAATATTTTAAAATATATACGATGTTCTGATTCATTAAATTAAACAAGTTTGTTACTAAGGTAATATTTGTAAGAAAATGTGGTGAATAGTTTTATTTTAATTTTCTTTAATAGACTATGCTGCATTCCGAACTGTGCTTTTCCTCCCTATTATACGCTTTCCTTTAGATCTCAAGAGTTGTATTCTAAATTCACAAAAAACAACTACTACAGAAGCTACTAGAAGCTACTTCCAGCGGATGTTCTCCTTTGTTGTTATAAGATGGCAGTAGATGTAACCATCATACCATATCATACGAACGGTTCACTTTCCTTGGTTTTATGTACTGGTAATCTGTAAAACGATAGGTATTTCAGTAGATCAAGCGCTTCGTTAACACAATTTGTGATTATACTTGTTGTTGTCTCGTCCTCGATGATGAAGAATTTTACTAATGTAGTATATTTCCTGGCTACTGGAGGGCGTCACATATAGTTTAAATCTTGAAATGCCAAAAAATAAAACCGGTAACGGAACGCATTCATTTCCCGCTCACTGTTCTATTATCTGTGGACTTCATTCGTTTCTTATGTCACTGCGAGGCGTCACTGTTCCCGCTGAAATAATTATTTTATTTTGTATTTTTTACGTTTTTCTGTTGTTTTTCATCTAATAATGGGAAAAGACAAGGTGGAAAGGGCACTGTGGAAGTTGAAAAAGAAAATCAAAAGATTAGAAGAAAAAACAAGAGGTTAGTTTGGCAGACAATGATCTTTATTTTTTCTAGTTTCAGCCTAAAATCTATTAATAACTTTATTGTTATTGTTGGAGAGTAACATAAATTACTTAGATATATCGTTGTGGTGAGTAATGTGATAATTGCTGCTGTACTGTTGCGAGTACCGAACAATTTGTATCACATTAAGAAACCGGTTCGAACCGGTCCAAAATATTATCGTTGTCGCTATACTGGCAGAGTATCGGACAACACATTATAATATTCACAATGGGTGACATGCCAACTTGAATCTCCACTGTTGCTATACCAGTAGGGTATCGAACAAGTTTTTATCTTTAGAGGTACCTACCTACATGTACCTATCTAATGATGCAAGTTTTAAAACTTATTGTCGTTGCTATACCGGCAGGGTATCGAACAACAAATTTACCTATTTCTGTCAAAGTACAGAATAGCAGGGCATAGTGTTATATCCACAAATATTCTGGATACAGGGTCTTCAAGGAGCCGGTCACCAAAGAAGCGTCGCCATACACAGTCACCTAGTGCTCAACCCCAACAAAGCCGATCGCACAGGACACCTATCCGATCGCCAAGATCTCGTACCCGATCGCCAAGAACTCGTACCCGATCGCCAAGAACTCGTACCCGATCGCCAAGAACTCTGACCCGATCGCCAAGAACTCGTACCCGTTCGCTAAGAACTCGTGACCGAACGTCAAAAAGCCGTACCGGAACAAGAAGCCGGTCACCACATGAACATCCTCATAGCTTATCACATGGCCGATTGTTGCGATCCCCGAGTGCTCAGTCTTGCAGGCAAGCAGAGATATTTGACCATGTTGACCCATCAACAAGTAAGATTCCGGATGATACTCAGATCCTGGTGACCCCAACTGAAACAAATCCACAAGATCCACTCCCAGACCAGGAGTTACAGACTGTGAGTGGACAAATTGACATTGATGTTGATATTCTCGCAGCCATGGGTAGCGTGGAAGAAGAGGCAAAAATTGGACCTCCAGCACACAATGAAATTGCTCAACGGTGGACACCCATCTTAAAAAAGGGGCTTAAAAAGGAGGAGAAGGCCCTTTTATTGAAAGACTACCCCCCTTTTAACAACCTGCCAGCAATGGTGCCTCCAAAACTGAACCCTGAACTGGCAGCTGCTGTTTCAGAACAAGTGAAAAAGCGAGACATCATAATAGAATACAGGCAAAGAAATGTGACTGCGGCCTTAGCAGCCATTGGATGTGGATTAGAATGTTTTCTAATGAAAGGAAACAAAGTTGAGGGAATCAAGAAAATTAATGATGCATCAAAGATTCTCTGCGAATTAATACATAATGAAACGTTGGGCAGAAGAGCGCTGATCCAAGCAGTCATAAATAAAGAATTAAAAGACTCCTTGCAGGGAGGTCCGGACGAATTCCTATTTGGAATGGACCTTATTGAGAGAATCAGGTCGACGAAAGCAGTACAAAAGTCTGCACAGGATCTGTCGAAAGTAATGACAACCAGGCCAAAGACTTTAAACTCGCGGGCCCCTCCTCAACCACGGTCCAGACGCCCAGGGTTCAAGACATACAACGAGACCCAGCAAGGTGGAGGGGGGGGGGGAAGAAGACATCACACATGCCCAAGAAACGGCGTCAGCCACCCCAGCGGCAACGGGAGTGGAACCACAACCGACGCAAGTGATCCAGGACAGAGAGGTAGGCAGATTACCTTATTTCAAGAGAAATTGGGAATCTATAACAGGTGACCCAATAATCCTGTCATGGGTGTCTGGATATTCACTTGATTTTCTTCAAAACCTTATCAGAGGAATACACCCCTAAATAACAACTTTTCTCATTCAGAGACAACCCTTATTCGAAAAGAAATTAGTGATTTACTAAGAATTAAGGCATTGGTAACTTGTAGACCAACAGCAGACCAATTTTGTTCATCAATATTCCTAGTTAAAAAACCGAATGGAGAATATCGCTTTATTCTAAATCTCAAAAAACTAAATGAATTTATGCAACCTGACCATTTTAAGTTAGAGGATTACCGCACAGTCTGCAAATTAATGCAAAACAATGATTACTTAGCAACAATTGATTTAAAGAATGCTTACTATATGATTAACATAGACCACAGCTCCAGAAAATACCTCCGTTTTTTATTTTGAAAAACAATTGTATGAGTTTTCAGTCTTACCTTTTGGCCTTTGCACAGCCCCCTTTTTGTTTACAAAAATATTTAAACCTATACTCTCGGTAATTAGAAAACGAGGAATAAGACTAATACAATATCTTGATGATACTTGTATTATGGCAAGCTCACACTCAGATTGTAAGAATCAAGTAAAGTATATACTTAACCTCTTTGAAAGCCTGGGCTTCTTAGTAAACTATAAAAAATGCAGTATTATACCTAAACAAGAATGTAAATTCTTAGGATTTATCTTCAATAGTAAAGATATGACTATTTCTATAGGCCAAGACAAAAGACAAAGGTGCATAGAATTACTCTTAAAACTGAAATCAAAATTTTCCATTCGATTTTTAGCTCAAGTCATAGGAACATTAGTTTCAGTTTGCCCTGCCATAAAATATGGCATGTTGTATACCAAACAATTAGAGAGAATTAAATATCTGACACTGTTATCGAATAATGAAAATTTTGAAACCATTATAACATTACCTAATAGTTGCCATGAGGATATAGAATGGTGGCTTACACACCTAAAATCAGCCATATGTCCTATAAGGAAAAATAACTTTGCTTTAGAAATTGAAACGGATGCATCTCTCACAGGATGGGGTGCAAGATGTGGTAACAAAACTGCCAGTGGGTCATGGACCCAAAAGGAAACAAAACTCCATATCAATACTTTAGAACTTCATGCAGCTTTTTTAGGTTTAAAAAGTTTTGCTAAAGATCTGTATAATTGTGAGATATTGTTAAGGATTGACAACACCACTGCCATTGCATATATAAATCGCTTAGGTGGAATTCAACACCAAAATCTCAACAATATTTCAAAATTAATCTGGCAGTGGTGCGAATCTCACAAAATATGGATCTATGCTTCCTACATTAATACAAAGGATAATGTTATTGCTGATTTTCAGTCGCGGAAGGAGTTAGGACATACAGAATGGGAACTTGGCAGTCAATATTTTAAAAGAATAGTTAATATTTTTGGTCAACCAGAAATTGATTTATTTGCATCTCGTACAAACACTAAATGTATAAAGTATGTGTCATGGCACCCTGATCCTGATGCATTCAAAATTGATGCATTCACTTTTTCATGGTCAAACATATATTTCTATGCTTTTCCCCCCTTTTCGATGATATCAAAAAGCCTTGAAAAAATAATAGTAGATGAAGGTGTAGGCTGCATGGTTGTACCAGATTGGCCTACGCAACCATGGTATCCCCTTTTTCAAAAACTATTATTATATAAACCATTGGTTTTCAAACCAAACAAAGACTTACTCAAACTATGTAATTCCAGGACACCTCATCCACTACATGGGAGCCTAACATTGATGGCAGGACAGCTCTCCGGCGCAGTTTTCTCGTAGCAGGTTTAGATGAGGAGGCGGCTGACATAATGCTTAGCTCTATTTCTAGGAATACTCTTAAACAATATTCACCGTGCCTAAGAGATTGGATAGCTTACTGTCATACTAAACAGATTAATACATTAAGGCCAAGCATATCAGAAATAATTACTTATCTTACAAATAAATTTAAACAAGGCTTATCATATGGCAGCTTGAACTCAACAAGATCAGCCCTGTCATTACTGTTAGGCTCTCATGTTGGTACAGATTGTAAGATTAAAAGGTTGTTTAGAGGTTTCTTTAAATTAAGACCTAGTCGACCGAAATATGATTACACATGGGATGTGTCTAAGGTATTAAATTACATAGAAAATAACATTACAACTTGTGATAATTTAGAATTTAGTTCAAAAAAGACTGCAACTCTTTTAGTTTTAGCTACAGGCCAAAGGGCTCAAACAATATGTGCCATTGATATAGGTAATATTAAGATTGAGTCAGATGTTGTATTTATCCAAGTAGATAAATTGATAAAAACATCTGCACCTAATAGAATGCAACCTTTTATTAAGTTGCCGTTTTTCACAGATCGACCACATGTCTGTCCAGCTAGAGCTGTGGTGGATTATTTAAATAACACTAGAAATATTAGGGGTGATAATAAGAACTTATTTTTATCTTACAGAAGACCATACAAACCTGTAACTGTCAGTTCAATTAGCCGTTGGATTAAATCCGTGTTGCAAGAAAGTGGCATAGATGTTGCCATATTCTCGGCGCACAGTACACGGCATGCGTCAACTTCTGCAGCACTAAAGAAGGGGGTCTCGATCGACGAGATCCGAAGAACGGCTGGTTGGACTGACAGCTCAAGTTGTTTCGCAAGGTTTTATAATCGACCTGTACGTTGTGAAGGCTTCACAGAAGCCATATTTCTTTAATTCGATTCTATACTTTTTGTGCTAAATTGTTTCTTGTGGGGATGCCTGCTCTTTCGTAGCTTGATCTAATGAATAACTGCTATGTTTTTTCTTTTTTGTTCTTTTTTTTTTTTTTTTCTCCTTTAATCGTACAGTTGCATATGTAACTAATTGTACTTACTTGATTAAAAAATAAAAAATCTGATTGCACACTGGTCTTTGAACATCTACATTAGTAAAATTCTTCATCATCGAGGACGAGACAACAACAAGTATAATTGAACAATCAAACTAGCTTACCTGTAAGCGCCGTTCGATTGAGATTATTCTTGTTGTTGTCTCGTCCGAAGATGATGAGTCCCACCCACCCTTATACCCTATGGTTGTAACAATCAGATATTTTTATTTTATTCTTTTTACTTGTTGGCTTATAACTAAATGAAGTCCACAGATAATAGAACAGTGAGCGGGAAATGAATGCGTTCCGTTACCGGTTTTATTTTTTGGCATTTCAAGATTTAAACTATATGTGACGCCCTCCAGTAGCCAGGAAATATACTACATTAGTAAAATTCTTCATCATCTTCGGACGAGACAACAACAAGAATAATCTCAATCGAACGGCGCTTACAGGTAAGCTAGTTTGATTGTTCAATTATATCATATAAGTTGATTTTAAATTACCTGACTATCTTTCAGGGGCTGAAAGTACTTATTGATAGGAACAACTTTTACTATAGAACCAAAGCTGAAATAGAAAAAAAATGGGTACCTTCCGACCTATCGTATGAAACACGAGATATTTGAACGTCGTTAGTATTAAATAATAAAGAAGCGGTGCGACGATATAGTGCAACACTCCAGCGCGTTGCTACAGCATGACGATTCTGTGCAATGCTACAGCGCAACACTTCAGCGCGACGCTACAGCGAAACGTGACTCTAGTAAAACCACTTTTATTAAAACTGTGTGACAATTGTTCTACCAGAACAGCGTCGCACCTGTCTGTGGGAACCTTGATCTGGTTACCATAATGTACACATAAAAGTAAAAATGAAGTAAATAAAATATCATAATAACTGTTGAAATCATTTTTTACTATATATAATCTCTTAATACAATACACGTCAATATTATTTACAGACACAAGTGTGAGACAACTATTTACAGGCAAATTTGAGTGCTTGATATTTAAACAAAACCTCTGATTTTATTAATCTTGAGTGATCAACTCTTATTGAACAGTATTACATGCTTTATTGAACAGTATTACATGCTTGCCCTTCGTGAATTGTAATAAAATTAAGGATAATGGGCTTCGATCAAAAATGTACTATATATGATCGAAGATAATGGGCATAAATGATTTGATAAACAAAAACAGCAAATTATATGTATTTTAACTTTATTTTTGTGTGCGTGAATTAAACTAACTAATTCATTCATTCATTGCATTCGTCATCCAATTTCTTTCCGGTTTAAGATAATTTATTCTCATAAGAATATATACATTCACTTACATGAGAACATTAATACTTTACATAAAATTATTTTGGTGGGCGTATTGCAAAAAGTAAACAAAATTAATTATTTAGGGTAGTCTTAAAAAATCATGCAATATTGGCTCAAACACGAAGCTAATTATAAAAACAAGTGTTCGCACAACACAGATAAGCGTAGCTAGAAGTGACACAAACTTAGTGTAGTAAATGTGAGTTGTTAATTATGTAATGTTTTAGTAATTTTTTAAAAGTGTCTTTCCATGGGTATCATAGGAGGTGACTAAGGGACTTACTAGAGAATGAACAGCAGCGTTCTCTATACATTTTACCAGCAAACTGCGATCGCCAATACCGCTTCCCAAGCGTAGTGATTATGGCAAAGCCCCCCAAATTGGGAAAGGCTTATGTCCAGCAATAGACGTCTTACGGCTAAAATGATGTTGATTATGTATAAACATTGAACAAGCATAAATTAGTAAGTTATCAATTACGAACATTTATAATGATTATAACTCATCGTATTTTAATATATTCCCCATTATGAATATGAAACTTAGGAGGAGAATGAGGATGATTAAAATCTGACGACACGATTCTCAGTTCACTATCCAATACGATTCTAGCTCTGCATCTGCTTTGGAAATGAGATGTGCAGATCCATCGACATGTGCCTTTCTTTTCTGATCTAGACGCGAAAGTGTATGTGAAACTGTTCAGAAATATCAATGGTCTGCCTTTTTGGGATTTTATGAACTTGATGGCTGAAAAAGAAACAAATAATTTAACTGAGTCATACCATAACGCGTCTTAATTTCGATATAAATTCAAGCACAGCGTTTTGTGGGTTATGCATTCTTATTTCTATTACACTTAACATAACACCTCACTTTTTGTCAAGACTTTAGAAGCCAGATTGCAATGGGTGTTATTTATCTAGTTCTTATTCCAATTTATTCGGGGTCGGCACAACATGTCTTCTTCTTACATACTTGGAAGCTCGTACCAATCTTAAAATATAACTCACTGTAAAGGATAATGGGCATTAATGGTTCTATAAACAAAAACAGCATTTTTTTTGTATTCTAACTTTACTTTTCAAAAACTTCAAACCCGTCGCCACCTCATAGTATTAATTTCATTCAATTCTGTTGTTAACATGATTTGTATGTGAATTAAACTAATTAACCCTTAGATAAGTGTGGCTAAACGGGAGTCATTCAGTTCGTTATACCATTTCTTTCCATAGGTGTCGTAGAAAGTGACTAAGGGTCTCGAGAGCAGCAGCGTCCTCTATGCATTTTAACACAATACTGCATCGCCACCCACCTGCCAAGCGCGGCGATTATACCAACCACCCACCCTCCAATGCTTGAAGGAGGCCTATGGATAGCAGTGGACTTATTTCGGAAGTGGTGAAACGAGAGTTACACACATGCTCCTATAAACTGGTAATGGCTCAGTTATAAACTGGTAATTTTAAAATCCTTATAATTTTTTGACTTCTTCGCTTCGATATTGACAGAGTGATCAAGGTCACGATGAATTGAGTCCGATTGCAGGTCGCAGTGGCAACTCGCCTCACTATTGCGTGTATAGTCTCGCCATCTTATTCTGTTAGATGTAAGTCCATCACACACACACACACACACACATTCATCATTCTTTTTTTTTTCATTTTCACATTCTCTCACAATCTCTTAAAAATACCATTACATACATAATACATGGATGGTGGATGATTATGAAGTCCCTGTTTGGATAAAATTTTCTGATCGTCATCTAATTGGATTTCCGCTTTACAATTAAGTTTGTTGTAAGATGTACACACCCATTGATGAGCGCCTTGTTTTCGCGACAGTTGTCGACGAAAGGAGAAAGTGTAATCTTGACAAAGAAGTAAAGCTTGCCCTCTTTCGGATTCAACGAAACTTATGCCATAATCTGAAAAAGAAACACGAAATTAAGCACAGAACCTGCTACCTATCTTATTTTATTTGATAAAATAGCACCTTGAATAGTCAAGACAAAAAAAAATCCTTTGGTGTAAAGAACTCATTTGCTAACTTTTCTTGCTTGGGTATTAGAAGAATATAATTATGAAGTCTACTGAAAAATATGACATCATTGTGAAACTTCTCCTTTTTGCGGTCGATGAGAATACGAAAAAAATAATACATGTTAGAATTTTTTTTATTTACTTTTGGAGAGTTAAATCACAAACTGTACAATGCTACTTTCTTCCGGACAGATAATTATCGCATATGATTTAAATCCTGTTTTTGCTTTATTTAAGAGCGTACCAAGCTTCTGGCATTAATCGAAGCGTGGTGGCTGTGACAAGAACGTGTGGTTCGTGCCCTAATGTAAGTATTTACTTCAAATTATAAAAAATACATATTTTGAAAATGTAACTTGCAGGCGGTACAGAAAATATGAAGTTTTGTTATTACAAAAAAAAACAAACTGACTGAGACTTACCGTGAAGTATTTACGGCGTAAAGTCAAAGTTACATAAAGTGTCTGGTTAATAGAGTAAATCCTTAAATATCTTACATATTAATTCCTTAAGTAAATCGATGCAGCAAGGGATCAAACGAACGATATTATTGCGCAAATTCATTATTTCGCAAATTCCTCGGTGCGAACTTAAACAAAATATAACGAATATAAAAAAAACAAATGATAGAAATTAGTTGTTATATCCGAAAATATTTTCCATTACATAGCATGTATTTATACGGAAGATGATTATGTTGATAATCAGCTGCAATAATTCTATTTTCAGCATTGATCCAGAGTTTTGCGTTGCAGTTCTTACTATTGTGAGTAGAACAGTTCCAACGTGTAATATTATTGCTCCTTGCCTGGCGATATCGGTAATATGTGTAGTCGTCTATAAGAATCAGTTTAGAACCAGACCGCGATGTTACGTATTTGAAATCCTCTGAAAAATAAAGCAATGGTATATTAATATTAATGAATAATGTCATTTCCTCCTCTTTTGGAAGTCAGTTAATAAATAAATAAGGAAAGGAAAGCATATCCACAAATATAGGATTGTTCATATAGATAACAAGTCTTTATTTTTAGGTAATGAAATAAGTCACATTCCAATATAAATATTTATTTATTATAATATTTTTAAGCACTTTCTTCTATTTTAATGAATTTGCTTATGATGTAACGATAGCTTCGATACGATGTCGCATCGTGGCACGTTACCACCGATGTTGTTACAGAATGTTTATATAACGAATTTTTATTGATTATATATTTACAAACTTGTTTTAGACGCAAAAAAATAAACCAAAATAGTAGACCAGAATAAATATTAGTTATCTAAACATTGATCAACGTGTTCATGCCACATTTAGTTCTTAGTAGTCTTTAGTATCAACTACAGAATAATCTTTAGTTAGTAGTCATACCCGCAAATATTTCCCATTACACATAACGTATTTACATGGAGGATGATTATGTTCAAAATTAGTCAAAATAATTCTGTTTTCAGCGTTGGTGACGAGTTTCGCCTTGCTCTTCCTATTGTTGTGAGTAGAACAATTCCAACGAGTCGTACTTTTGTTAACTGCGTGCCGGCCATATGTGTAGTCGTTAATAAGAATTAATTGTGATCCTTTTTGAGACTTGACTTATTTGAAGTCTACTGAAAAAAAAAACGACAATATGAACCTTCTGATTTGTTAAAGCCCGTTTTATAACGAAGATAAGAATGTAAAAAAAATAAAGAAGTTAGTAGTTAGATCCGAATGTATTTCCCATCACATAACATGTATTTATATGGAAGATGATTATGTTGACAATCAGCTGCAATAATTCTATTTTCAGCATTGATCAAGAGTCTAGCGTTGCAGTTCTTACTGTTGTGAGTAGAACAGTTCCAACGAGTAATATTATTGCTCCTTGCCTGGCGATATCGGTAATAGGTGTAACCGTTTATAAGAATCAGTTTAGAACCCGACCGCGATGTAACGTATTTGAAATCCTCTGAAAAATAAAGCATTGGTATATTAAAATTAATTAATAATGTGCTTCTCCTCCTCTTTTGGAAGTTAGTTAATAAAGAAATGAAAGCAAAACACAAAGTCTAGGAATATCTATATAAATAACAAGTCTTTATTTTGAGGTGATAAAATAAGTCACATTCCAATTTAAATATTTATTTATTATTATATTTTTAAGCACTTACTTTTATTCTAGTTAGACAAATTTGCTTATGATGATACGATAGCTTCAATACGATGTCGCATAGTGGCGCGTTACCACCGATGTCGTTACAGAATGTTTATATAACCAATTTTTATTAATAAATTTACAAACTTGTTTTAGACGTACAAAATAAACCAAAATAGTAGACCAGAATAAATATTAGTTATCAAAACAATGACGGTCGTGTCGTGCCACGATTCGAAATCCTATCATATGTAGGTATATAGTAACCTCGGATCGACGTGTTCGTGCCACATTTACTTCATGCCACATTTAGTAGTCTTTAGTATTAACTAAAGAATAATCTTTAGTTAGTAGTCATACCCGCACATATTTCCCATTACACATAACGTATTTACATGGAGGATGATTATGTTCAAAATTAGTCGAAATGATTTTATTTTCAGCATCGATGAGGAGTTTCGCCTTGCACTTCCGATTGCTGTGAGTAGAACAATTCCAACGAGTGGTACTTTTATTCACTCTGTGACGGCAATATGTGTAGACGTTAATAAGAATTATTTGTGACCCTGTTTGGGACATGACGTATTTGAAGTCCACTGAAAAAAAAAACGACAATATGAACCTTCTGATTTGTTAAAGCCTGTTTTATAACGAAGATAAGAATGTAAAAAAATTAAAGAAGTTAATAGTTATATCCGAATATATTTCCCATCACATAACATGTATTTATATGGAATATGATTATGTTGATAATCAGCCGCAATAATTTTATTTTCTGCATTGATCAAGAGTCTCGCGTGACACTTCTTATTGTTGTGAGTAGAACAGTTCCAACGTGTAATGTTATTGATCCTTGTCTTGGGACCTCGGTAATATGTGTAGTCGTTTATAAGAATCAGTTTAGAACCTGACCGCGATGTGAAGTATTTGAAATCCTCTGAAAAATTAACCATTTTTATATTAATACTAATTAATAATATTATCGTATTTTCTCCTTTTTTGGAAGTCGGTTAATAAAGAAATAAATAAAGGAAAGCAAAAACACAAAGGATAAGATCGTTAATATAAATAACAAGTCATTATTTTTTAGGCAATATTATAAGTCACATTTCATTATAAATATTTATTTATTATAATATTTTTAAGTACATACTTTTTTCTATTTTAATTTGATCAATTTGTTTATGATGATACGATAGCTTCGATACAATGTCGCATCGTGGCACGTTACCACCGATTTTGTTATAGAATGTTTATATGTATAACAAATTTTTATTGATTTTATACAACTTGTTTTAGAAGTTAAAAATAAACCAAAATAAAAATTAGTTGTCTAAACAATAACAGTCGTGTCGTGCAATGATGCAAAATCGTGTTTTTTAATTAAAATTATGTATTTTATTTGCTCGTTTACCGTTACACATGTTTATACACAGATTATGTGTTTATACTTCTCTTACTCTGTATCTTCTCTCGAAAATATTTCTTTAGAAATAAGCATAACTAATGAACCAATTTTTCGGTTGTTCTTTCCTGTGTATTTATATAAATGTATGTCCGTACTTGAATGGTTAAATTAATTAATTAAATTAGTTATAAACGTATATATATCCCCTTACAAAAAATTTACTTGAGTGATGGATGATTATGTTCATAATTAGCCGTTATAATTTTATTTTCCACATCGGTGTAGAATCTAGCCTAGCACTGTTTACTGATATGAGTGGAACAGTACCACCGTCTAGTGTTCTTGCTAGTTGGCTGCAGACTGCGAGCATATGAAGAGTTGTTTATAAGAATCAGTTTAGAACCTAACCGCGATGTAACATAATTGAAATCTTCTGAAAAATAAAGCATTCGTATTTTAATATTGTTTAATAATGTAATTTTCTCCTCTTTTGGAAGTAGTTTAATACAGAAATAAAGCAAAAACACAGGATAAGATAGTTTATATAAAAAACAAGTCTTTACTTTTAGGTAATAAAATAAGTCACATTCTAATATATAAATTTATTTATTATTATAAAAATGTTTAAGCACTTGCTTCTATTTTAATTTGACAAATTTTCTAAAAGCTAAACCTACAGAAAAATAAATAAGTGTAAACAAGTTTACTCTAAATGTACATTATTTTTTAAATTGCTTTTATTTTCTTTGCAAATGTTTATGGTGCTTGATAAATGCCCGCTTGTTTCACAAATCTCTAAATACGTTATGGATAATAATATTGCCATAAAGTATCCCGCTTATACATAAATATTACGGTCACGAATCATATTTCAATTAATTGTAAATTGCAAAAAACCGTGAAAAAAATACCGCGGGATACCTTATGGATAATAATATTGCTATAAGGTACGGTAAGGTTTTTTGTTATTTACAATTAATTGAAATATGATTCGTGACCGTAATAATTATGTATTTATAGAATTATAATCATTAGAATCATCAATACAACTCCATAAGGTGGAGTTAATGAGATTCAGTACGAGGTGGTAAATCAAGGTTATATGAGGTAGCGATATGAACTTAGACAGATGTTTTAATATTTTTTTAAATAGTATTATACAAATAAATATTTGTTATGACCACAAATCATATAAAGATAAATATGAAGCCTGATACTAGCCTGCAAATAGTGAAAACAAAAAATAAGTAAGCTAAACGAATTTAAAAGTTGTTCTGCAGGTTGGCAGAATGATGTTCTAAATATGTTTAGCGCGACCCGCATTAAGTGATTTGAGGTATAAGCGAGCCTTAATGTATATAAATTTTAGTTTTTACATTTATTGGTTCTCTACATACTACATGAGTAAAATTCCGCTAAAAGATTATTTTAAACTACAAATATAACATAGTTCATACCTACTCGCCTCAAGTTTTTTTTTTTGTAATTAATAATTATAATTATGATTGTATGAATCTCAACGAAATCAAAGAAAACTCAATAAATACTCGGTTATAGAAGACATGTAGTTTTGTTATTATTGAAAAGAAAAACTGATGACATTCCGGGAACTGTTAACGCAGTACTAAGGGTATAGTTTGTATTTTAGAAGATTTGTTTTTTTTCTATGGGTAAAACTAACAGTTATCAAGTTTATAAAGTATACGATTTATGGAGTGTATATCTTAAATATGAATAGCATAACTATGGGCTTAGTAATTATTTCGCAAATACCTCGGTGCGCTCTTAAGTGCGAGGTAAGACATTATAATGAAAAGGAGAATATAAAGTCGCTTATGTATTATAATTATACTTCTTGTAGCTACTCTATAGTTTAATTCTGACTAATTCAATAAAGAACTGCTTTTTTAAGCGTATAATAAATGATGTCAATTTATTTTTATTAATATATAGGCAGTTATATCATAGAAGATACACAAAAAGCTAGTTAATTTATGAAATACAAAACATATTTAAATACTCACTTAAGTGATATGAATTTTAAAGACAATAGTTACACTTAAGTAAGAGTTAGTCAAATATTATTAATTGTAGCCGCAGCTGATTGTATAATTGACTTGTTTAAGAAGCAGCTCAAAATAGTTAACGTCAGTATTTGATCATATTACCCAATTCTGATATACGTTCCTTTAACCACAGCATATTTGTAAGGAACATGTGTATGTACCGAGTTCCCGCTTATGTTTCCAGTGGTATCCGTGATCAGTTTTGCCTTACACTTCTTGCCATTGTGAGAGGAACATCGCCAATGACACGTGCCTTTGGTCGGAGACCGCCATACGAGATAGTATGTGTAATGGTTCAGTAGAATCATACAAGTGCCTGTTCTGGACCTGACGTACTGGATACCTGTAACCAAATATGTATACAGTATTAATACTGATGAAGAAAACCTTTATACCTACTTAAGATGTACCAATTTCTACAATACAAGCTTTATGTGAATATTGGGTGATAACAATGTTGGAGGAATTGATTGATTCGTACACAAGTTCATTTTAATCATATTTATTTAAGTGACATAAAGCTAACACGACTTGGGAGAAAGAAAGATCATGTTTTATAAAGTTGTCTTCTTTTATTTTGTTGAATAAGTTATTTATATTTTCTTGAAGTTTTCAAGGCCACGATTATTTAGTCTCTTTTGGAGCATTTTCATGTTGCAGAGGACGACAGCGGGGACAGTAGAACAGCTTTTCGAGTGACAGGAACACAGATAGACTGATATTATCAGCGGCTCTTCTGATACATTCTACATGTATATGTACTGCCAAAATTGATGCTACATTTAATAAACTTTTTTCCTGCAAAAAAAAAAAACAACAATTTGCCTATTTTATAACTCCAATTTTGGAGCCTTATTCAAACATAATCTCAAACGTACTATTACATTAAAACAGCTAAATGTACCTTACATTTTACCTTATATAATTCGAATACCCTGAATATTGGCATTTGTTAAAAAAAGGGGTTGCAATGGGTTTTTCTTTTAAAACCTCGATAAAATACGTTTATTTTATAAATAAGCACAAATCAGAAAAAATACGTAACTAATATAGTCATTAATATTAATTCATATTTATAACAGATTACTATCCATAAAACAACACTACAACTTTAAGTTTCCCTTTATTTTAGAATAAAAATACAATACATATAATTATGTCAACAATATTGTAATTGTCTTGGGCAAGAGCTAAACCTTAATTTATTTGCTAATACTATTGCTTTAAAAAAAGAAAAAAGTAAATTGTATCATGTTCGAATTCCCAAAAAGAATGAACATTTGAACGCAGATACGCTTTCTTCTTTATTCAAAACTGACTATTTCCTACCGTTAACACAAACTTTGGATTAAAAGTTTAAATCTTTGATAAAAGCGGTATCTATATTACATGTAGGCAGAAAGTACCTAATATTATAAACTACAAGTTCATTCCAATAACATGTTTCACGATCTCTAGAGCATTAACGAATTTCATTATATAGATCTTATGTTCTCTCATAATTTTTATTCGAAGTTTTATAATATTCTCCACGTTTATTGCAAGAATTATTTACTTGAGCTTAAAATGAGTGATTAAATATTTAACATGCAAATTAAACAAATAATTTATTTGTGTGGTTTTGTGACAATAGCGACTACATACGAACTACTTGAACAATTTGCATGTACGAACTCTGGTGACAATGAGTGAGTTTATAGTGAAGAAACAAGAAAGTAATAACAACAGATGAATATGAAAGCGAGTTACAAAGGGAAGATACAAAGAGTACACACAAGGGTAAGACACTTACTGCACTGAAATTTTCTTAATTTGTATTCAGGAATAGGATTGCTGAACCATATTGGAACAGCTCATGCCATAGTAGAATACCAGCCACTTAGCAAGGCGATGGCGGAGATGACAGTCCTTATTCTGCCCGACGTCAACGTGGAGGCGACGCTAATATACATCATAACGCATAATCGTCATGTACGGGAGAGGTAATTATCAATAGAAGCAATGAGATTATCAATGATAACGATGGCTCTAAATCTAAGCACCCATGTGAGTTTGCACAAAACCAGTCCATGCTTGTTTATCAAACAAGTAGTGACGTATGTAGCCTTAACAGTCATATGAAATTGCAACGTCATAAGACGTTGTACGTAATGTTAAATCTTAATATACTGCCCCCCGTGTATATAGTACTTAGCTGGAGGATGAGTGTGATCATTCTCAAGGCCTACAATGGCGAATTTCTCATCCAACTTCAGCTTAGCATTGCAACCTCTACAGTTATGTGTGGAGCAATACCAGTGGAAGTACTTGGTCTTCTTGCATTGTTTCTTGCAGTAGTAGGTGTAGTCGTTGAACATGACCAGATGTTTACCTGAGTATCGTGACTTCGCCAGCAGAATCACTGAAAACAGAAACTGGTGAGTACTGAACTCGGAGCACTTCATTTTCCTAGCCATTTCCCTAGAATGAGGATTGAAACGTGACCAGATGCGACTGGTTAAGTTTTAGACAAAGCCTTGCAAGGGCTTTAAGTACTTCTAAAGGCCAGAAGAGAAAATAATAATATACAAACACCAAATAATCCTCTAATAATCTCTCTATAATACTCTTTAGACCAGCCAATGTGGCAAGCACGGCCTACGGTGATAGGCTTGAGTAACATATTTTTATCACAGTTTGGGAACAAAACCGTGATAAAATGCGTCACTCAAGCCTTTCACAGGGGCCGTGCTCGCCCGGCTGTTGAACACTAGTACTAAATGTGATTGTTTTCATCTCCTTCTTCTTAACGTGTCCAGATATAAAAAATAACCCGAAAATTATATCCTCTAGATTTTTAATATTTTTGGCCCAAAATTCAGCAGCAAAGTCGCAGCCGGGTTCTACCGTGAGCAGGTGAACAAAATTGCGGTGCATGATAAGTTTTAATATTTTCACCCTCGGCATTGCACTTCAATCCAATACGTTACTGTAAAAGTGTTTTCAGACTATGAGCCTTTACATTATCTTTATTAATAGACCTGAACTTAGATTGGTGATTAAAAATGAAAGCATGATAAATAAAACAAAAACAATGATCACCACAAGTTTAATAAATTAACTATAAATGTGTTCTTGTAAGTTTCTGACATACCTCTATGTTTCCTTTTAAGTAACATTAATTTGAGTTTTTAAATATGTACTGCAAAAGAAAGCACATTTCAAGCTTTCACATGAAACTACTTAAAAATGTTTTCAGATATCCTTATTTTTTTTTATTGTTTTTACTTTCTACATAATTTTGATTGTATATTATATGTATTATTCACTACGTATTACGTTTTAAGCAAAGTTAACTAACATTTATGAACAATATCAATGGGTTTTCTAATAAGTACACATTAAGCAATTATACGCTTATACAGTTATACGTTCACGCTTATTATTCGTCGCACGAATTTATTCGCCCGATTCGGGCAAGTAAGTACGTCCGAATCGACTATTAAGCCACGTGTTCACATAAAAGTGAATCATTCACCGTCATCTATAACTATAATTTTGTGCCATTTCACCGCGGTGGTTGAAACGTGTATTATTGCCACAGAACAAACGTTCCGAAAGAAATGCGGCCATTATCATCGCGCCTTGCAAACGCTTTCGAGATTGGAATAGAAGATTTATTATAAAGTAATTAAGTTGTACAGGGTCAAATTAAATTAACTGGCAATACTTTACCCACGTGTTGGGTGTCAATACCAAAAACTAATTTAATATTTTTTATTGATCATTCCAACATTGGTCAAAACTTTAAAATGGAAATTCATAAGCAATGTCTACGTTCTACGAAAAATAACGCAAACAGCTAGTTGATTACGGGCATTGACATTCACTTCACTGATCTACAGAAAACATTTCTTTTTTCATTCGTTTTCGAGATCGTCACCCAACACGTGGGTAAAATATTGCCAGCTAATGTAATGTGACCCTGTATATTTTAAGTCACCTTTTACAACACGCATATAATAGTCCCGAGAACCTTATTCTAAATATTTGCCAACATCTATAGTCGTGAACCCTTAGCTTAAAGTTAAATACTGAAACTACATTCTCATAAAACGATTTAAAAAATCGTTAGTTTACGAAAGAATTCGATGTGTGATAAGTACAAGAGTTCATTTATACATTTATAGGTGTAAATAAATATAAATCTAAGTATGTACTTTAAAAATTAAGCACGGTATACACACTAAAATAGAAATATAATTTAGAATAATTAATATTTAAGCACATTAAAAGCAAGTGATTATTTTTGGGGCTAATGTGGAAATATCTACAAAAGGCTTTTAAGTAATATAAGTGTACAAGATATATTAGACGCATGATTAAACTACAATAAAAGTGTAAGTGCCACTACAAAATTGGTACGTTTCTAGTATCACTAAAATATAAGAATAAGATACAATCCCTGTTTTTTTTTAATTATAGTTCACATAATTATGCCTATTAGTTTGTGTGAATCAATTAAATTGAATCGTATTAATATAAATGTAATTGATTCAGTGTATTCTGTACCTTCTGTACCTGTACCTCAGTGTATACTGAGATACGGTATTATAATATGGGGAAACTCAGTCGATTTTGAGAGAGTTTTTAACGCTCAAAAAAAATGTATCCGAGCAATTTGCGGTGCTCACTTTTTAGACAGCTGTAAGCCGTTGTTTCAGAAACTTAAAATTTTACCTTTGCCATGTTTGTATATTTTTGAAATATGTACTTTTGTTAAGAATAATTGTAATTTATTTGAAACGAGCACAGTCAGGCCAAATAGTCGAACACGGCATAAAGATAGACTTCAGCTGCCACCAATAAAACTAAAATTATTTAAGAAAAATGTATACTGCATGTCGATTATTATTTACAATCATTTACCAAATAGTTTGCAAGACTTACCTCTAACATTGTTTAAAAAAATACTTTTCAAACTATTGCTGTTTAAAAGATATTATACCGTTAATGACTATTTAGAAGACAAATCAATAGAATCTATAATTTATAAGTTAGAATAATTGACATCGCTGATTTAATTGACATTTGCACGCCAGGTTATGGCAGGATATGCTGAAACAAAATGTATGTAACACCTTCTATACCATATTCTTGCAAATAAATATTTTTGATTTGATTTTGATTTATATTTTAAACCTTGTAATCAAAATGAATCAATTTGGTTGAACTATTAAAGCATTAATGACGTTATTAATCACTATTGTTATTCATTCTATTGATGTATTATGTAAGTGGCACTTATTTTTCATTTACACAGAGCAATTTAATTGCCTAATTTTTCTACTACCAAGCTATTAAATTGCTCCGTATAAAAGAACCTTAACGCTGTATTTGACATCTCTAAGATTTCATTTTTAACAACAGTGAATTTACCTACCGCTACTATGCATGAGGATAAAATTGATTGGCATTTTTGGCACAAAAATAGCACGCTATTATATTTTGACATAAAATCCATTTGATATGACAAAAGCTGGTGGTGCATGGACGTGGTTCAGCTTAGCTGATACCACGGTCCTGTACGAAGCTCTGTCATCATTGGAGATGATGAGCCTTGCTTTGCAATATCCTCCTTTGGTGCAACTCCAAGTACTCGTTTTAACATTGCTCTTGTGACAATAGAAGGTGTATCCGTTCACAACCGCCAGTTCCTTCCCATCTTTCTTTCTCACAAATTCCAGCACTGAAAAAAAGAAGGTATGATATGCTGTTCTAGAATGTGGAAATTGTTATCAGCTAAGTTTAACAGTCAGGCTTCGTCAAGGGCGGATCCAGCTTTGGTGCCAGGGGGGGGGTCACATAGACGTGGTTAAGTCACAAGAAGTTATAATTTAATTTTTATAATCATACATAAAAGTAAAAAGTAGGTATTTTATTAATGTATGTATAGTCTGGCAAAAACGGGTAGAAACGGCAACTAAAAGGGCATTGACCAACTTTTATATAGTCCATTGAAATGTAACATGGGCTTAGCATTTTTTACAGAACGCAATTTTATTTTTGGGATGTGTGGGGGGGGGGTCAGTAGAAGCTTAACCTCAAGTTTGGGAGGTTTGCTGCCCTTGTCCCGCGGCCGCCATCTTAGAAAAAGGGGTGCATACACATTTTTCGCGGTATTTCGAAAACTATGCATCTTACAAAAAAATTGTAGAGACATAATTTGTAGCAAATTGTTTTGCCTACAAATATGTTTAATAACTTTTTGCCCTAAATTTAAAATTAAGAAGTTATAAGAGAAGATAGAGAAGGTAGAGTCTGTAGGCGTGTTTTTTTTACGTGGTATCCCCAGTAGTGGTGTCCCCCGTGGTACTCCACAGACATCTTGCTTATTAGGTAATTCTTGATATCAT
Organism: Aporophyla lueneburgensis; assembly: GCA_932294355.1. Taxonomy (NCBI): domain Eukaryota; kingdom Metazoa; phylum Arthropoda; class Insecta; order Lepidoptera; family Noctuidae; genus Aporophyla; species Aporophyla lueneburgensis. The sequence continues at coordinate 7,259,992 of OW028742.1, forward strand.
AATATTTTCAACTACTTATTAGCTAGCTACTCTATTCTACTTCTCTTCGATGGTCCAGGCTGTGGCTCAGAATCTAATTACAATGGTACAGACTCTACCTCATAGGTGGCGGGGACAAGAGTTTGTGATGAATAAGTGAAGTGGTATGTAGGAATTTAACAAAAAAAGATATAAATGTATTTACAATAAAAAAAGATCTTAAAACTAAGTGAAACATTTCGGTTTGACCGGATTCTCATGAGCACTGACGAACCCGGTCAACTTTGGGGCGCTGTAACAGCGTTTTAAAGAATGAAATTGAAAAAAAATATAGCAAAAAAAATTCTCAAAAGAGCATCTACAAGATTGGTCTGAGGTATATTTTTTGTAAAATGAATTTAAAAATATTATAGAGCAAAAAAGAAATTTTTTATAAAAAAAATTTCACTTTTTAGCGTATAACTTCTTTAATTTTAAATTTAGGGCAAAAAATTATGGAACATTTGTAGGCAAAACAATTTGCTACAAATTATGTTTAGACATTTTTTTTAAGACGCATAGTTTTCGAGATATCGCGAAAAATGTGTATGCACCCTTTTTTCCAAGATGGTGGCTGGGGGACAAGGGCGGCAACTCCACAAACTTGAGGTTAAGCTTCTATTAACCGCCCCACATGTCCCAAAAATAAAATTGCGTCCTCTAAGAAATGCAATATTCGGCCCGCAAATTGTAACATTTCAATGGACTAATGGGACTTTGTCCACTTATAAACAAACAGTTCAGCTAATAATATATGATTGATTTAATAGTTATTATCAGTAATAATGCCAATATAAACCTAGTTTTGTATCAAGATTTATATTTAGATCATTTTTTAAATTTTATTTAAATTGTTTATGCTTATAATAAAACTTGCTTTAGATGTGCCAGGTTCATCATAAATACAAGGATGTACTTTGGACCACGGAAGTGCCGGGGTCGTCAAGAAGGGGAGAATCGGAATCCACTTAGAAACAACCAAAGTAATGGCAATAAAACTTACAAAAACAACACTCACTATGCAAAAAAAGAAAGTGAATGAAGTTATCATTCACTTTGTTTTTTTTTGCACTCGTCATTTTGACAATTAACACAACATTTTTAAAACACTGTTGCCAAATAAAAAAAAAGATAATTGTCTATCGATACATATGGAATCGATTATTGTTTTTTAAGTTCTTCAGGTATAATGCACTTTTCAATTTATCATTTTTAAGTCTTTAATCATTTATATCGTATAGTATTTTTGAATAATATGATTCAATAAAAACTGCATTAAAAACAGTGGAACGATTACCCTACACTTTAAATCGATTTGAATGTATTGTTTATGCAATTTTTTTTGGCAACTCTGAAGTCAAATTCAAAGCCAAAGACTTGGTCACACCTGCCAGGGTCGCGAGATTCGTTCGAAAGAGTTACCGTGGCCCTGGCATATGGGCAACTGAAGGAACACGGGTAGGTTTTAGTCAGTAAAAGTTTGACACGCCCTCCCGCTCCGCCCAGAGCGGGAGAAGTCATTTGATGATTTCCCATCCAAAAAAAAGACTTGTTCACATAATCAAAAATACCAAATAAAAAAAAAGATTTTTTAATGCTTATTCATACAAAGTTATTAGCATCAGATAACTAGCCTGGGTGGAGCACCGCCGTGTCACCGACGGCGTGTAGTGTTCCACGCGCGCCTCAAAGAGATGTCAGCAGTAGTGTAGGGGTCTACTAGGACCGATGCCTGCCGGGGTCGCGTGATTGTTCGAAAGAGATACCGTGACCCTGGCACATGGGCAACTGATGGAACACGGGTGTGTTTTAGTCAGTAAAAGTCTGACACGCCCTCCCGCTCCGCCTAGAGCGGGAGAAGTCATTTGATGATTTCCCATCCAGGAAAAAAAAAGGCCCTTTACTAAAACAGAATTAAAATTATTGGTAAATTACATTTTTCTATAGCAGAGCGTTTAAAATTGGCCAAGTCTGGACAATTCCCTTTGTTTGGGAGTTCGCCACTGTTCTTTTCGATGCGTTCGTTCCCGAACAATGCGTTTGCCATCATACAAAATATTAATCCACACTAATATTATAAATGCAAAAGTAACTCTGTCTGTCTCGCTTTCCTGCTAAAACCACTGACCCGATTTAAATGGTACACAGATAGTTTAGAGCCTGAGAAAGGACATAGGCTACTTTTTATCCCGGTAGTACGTACCCGCGGGATATTTTCCGACCTCCGCGCGGGCGAAACCGCTGGCAAAAGCTAGTTTATAATAAATTGATTAAATATTGAAGGTATTTACATAAAATCTACATTGTGACAAAAATATATCCTTACTTAAAACCATTACCTATGTTTAACAATTTTAAATAGTGGTCGACGGTGGACCCAGCCCAGGGGGGGTCATGACCCCCATGACCCACCCCCTGGATCCGCCCTTGGGCTTCGTTAGCCGATCGCATGTGCCTTTTAGTGACACATTAGAAAAACTATCGTAGTCTACCTGGGGCATACAATATTTAGTTAGCATTTGGAAGTCTAAGTACAGGATTTTAGAGAGGTTCGTAGTTAAGTAACAGCCACCATAGTCGATCGATCAAGGTAAAGCCACGCTTGTTCATAGGTACGTGATCATTTTTTTTTGGTATCGAGATTCCGCTGCGCCTCGGAGGGCACATTAAGTAAGTAGTCCCGAATCGGTTTTTTTTTTGTAGATCTTTGAGAATCGTTAAAAATTATCAAAAGCCCGAAAGTCGCATAACCGCTTTTACCAGAGTTACGGGTTGAAGAGCTCAAGTATGCAGTTGCTTCATGTAAAATTCAGGTTCATCCGGTTAGACAGTGATGATGATGATGACTGACATGATTTTTTTTTTTAAAGACTACTTAGATGAATGTAGGAGTAGGTGTAGAAGTAGGGTCATTAAAGTTAGAGACAAATTCACAAAAAAAGTACAAACAAATATTTTTTTATTTTTCAAAACATGTCTGCATTGTATCTGAAGTAGTAAGGGTTATACTAAGGTATTTTAATAGGATATATGACTATATGAAATCCAAAGTTATTTGGTATTCGTAAGGCGTGCTAGCTCTAACACATAGGTAGTATTGGGGAACAATTAGACTAGATAAACAAAGTTATGCATATATACTTAGTTTAGTTAAATAACACTAGTTATACGAAGTTATATAATATATTATATAGTTAGTTTAGTTAAATTAAACTACGTATACAAAGTTATACATATATTTATTTGAGTTGGTTTATAGTTAGTTTTGTGGCGAAGTTTTGAACCAACAAAATATAATACGATATCGCGCCATCGACTCAAGGAAGAAGGAAACCATAGCGGAACATAGTCTTATCTTATCTTTAGAGGGTTTAGTTTCCGTACTTAGACCATGTTCGAAGGGACGTAAAAATATTACAGCGGTATTTTATCGTGCACTGGAATTTAAAATCTCAGTATGTACTAGAGCTTTGATAATCCAATGGGGTGCATCCCAGCGCGTCCAAAAACACACTGTTTGATTTTCAACTCTCAGCGCTAAGCAGTGCGTTGTAGATCTACAGTGTACGAAAAATCTGCAGCGATTTTATTAAGCCAGTGGGGAAGAACGTATATAAATCAAGCTTGTGATAATACATAGATACATAACATACTCATTCCTATAGGTGTAGGCAATACTACAAATGCCTTTATTAATGACTAGCTTCTGCCCGCGACTTCGTCCGCGTCAAATTTTTGCTCCCCTGACCCTTGCCGTCGCATCAAATTGCCTGCCAGTTTTCGTCCATTTTCATTGCTGCTCCACTCCTTTTGATTGTAGCGTGATGTTATGTAACCTTTAGCCTTCCACAATAAATAGGCTACACAACTCAAAAATATTTTTTCAATTCGGACCAGTAGTTTCGGAGCCTATTCAATACAAACAAACAATCAAATCTTTCCTCTTTATAGTCGAACGGGATAAAAAAAGTATCCTATGTCCGTCTCCTGGTTTTAAGCTATCTCCTTACTCATTTTCAACCAAACTGGGTCAGGCGTTCTTGAGTTATAAATAGTGTAACTAACACAACTTTCTTTTGGGAACACCCAAATACTCCGAAATATTTTATTCCGAATTTCGATGTTCCGATTTTCAAAAGTCCGAATTTCATAATACCTATGAATTATAATGTCTATTATTAAAAAACACGAAATTTATTTTACCGAAAGTCGTAAATTTGATTTGTTAGTTTTTCGATTTTCATACGTTCGAAGAATCAAATGCTCGAAGGGTTCTCGGTCGGAAAAACGACATTCCGATTTTCAATACTCCGAATAAACTAAAAGTCAACATGTTGTGCTACAAAATTTTGTGACAGAAACGAATTGCTGCAAAACCGACTTCACGTAGTCTTGTCTGCCCTACCCCTAGAGTGTAATTTAAACCCGCGTAGGCGCGAAAGAGTGGGGCGGCCCGCGAGCAGGTGGTTTGAAGGCCAGTCGCCGCGGCTGAGGCTTGAGCCGAAGCTGCGGTGATGAGCGTTAAGACCATCTGCTGCCTGCTTGCTTGCTGCTGGTCTGCTTGCATGCTGCATGCCTGCTTGCATGTTGCATGCCTGCTTGCATGTTGCATGCCTGCTCGCATGTTGCATGGCTGCTTGCATGTTGCATGGTTGCTTGCATGCTGCATGTCTGCTTGCACGCTGCATGCTTGCTGCCATTTTTTTTTAATTCTACCTCCTGATACTAAACATAATATTATACTTCTCTCTGACGAATAATTATGTTTATTTGTCTTGCTATTCAGTTTTACAAGGTGTTTTTATTTCGGAATTGTAATAATCGGAATTCGTATTTTTGATATTTCGAATTATCATTAAGTCGGAATTTTAGTTAGTCGATCTATTGAAAATCGGTATTTTGAGAATAGTAATTATAAACATTAAGAATATTAAAAATTTAGGAATTATAAAAATAGGAGTAATGATAAGTCGGAGTTGTTATATTCGGAATTTTGAATCATTCGGAATTATGAAAATCGGTATTTTGAAATTCGTATTTGTGACTGTCGGAATAAAGTTTTTCGTACTTATGTAGTGTACCCCTTTCTTTTATATATATATATCTATATATATATAAAATTCAAAGTCCTGAGTGACTGACTGATATATCAACGCACAGCCTAAACCGCTGGACCTAGAGACTAGAAATTTGGAGGGTGTGTTCTTTGTAAAGAGTAGGTATCCATTAAGAAAGGATTTTTTGAAATTCCACCCCTAAGAGGGTGAATTTTCTATGAAACTTTTTATTCTCTGGGTCAATTGACACAAAAACTGGTACATATACTCTTCAAGTATAATTATGCGACACGTGTATCACAATTTTTCGAAAATTTTCCCCTTACTGAGTCAAATAGGGCTTCGAAAATCCTATGTGGAATGGTAGACGTGCGCATGGCGTGCGGGGCAGCCCGGGAAGCGCATTGTCGTCACCGGTGTCCAATCTCAACCAAGGTATCAAGAAGTATCAAGAAGTATCAAATATGTAACTGATATTTTAAATATGAACTGACTAGCTTTTGTCCGGGACTTCGTCCGCGTAAATGTCGGTTATCGTGGACGGTGACGAAATCGCGGAATAAAAATAGGTCTATGACCTTTCTTGGGGTTCAAACTTACCCCGTACTGAATTTTATTTTTTGCATTTTTTTTTATTCATTAAAATTATCTTGTGTTATTTCTAATACCTCTAAGAATATGTGTACAAAGTTTCATGATGATCGGTTAAGTAGGTTTCGCGTGAAAGCGTAACAAACAAACTTAATATCTATTAGTAGGGATATTTGCAAATTATAGCAGCCGCATGGGTCGATCGTTCAGGTTAAGCTACGCTTGCTGTGGTTGGTCCATGGATGGGTGACCATCTTTACATAATAAGACCCTTCTGTGCCTCGGAAAGCACGTTAAGCCGTTGATCCCGACTGTCTTTCGTAGATCTTAGACCGTCGTTACGGGTCGCCGGAAGCCCGAAAGTCTGACAACCAGTCTTACCAAGGGGTATCATTGTGGAGGTCAGGTAGGTAGTCGCTCCATGTAAAATACTGGTACTCACCTGCATCCGGTAAGACTGGAAACCGAAGACCAACATAGTTGGGAAAAGGCTAGGCAGATGGTGATGAAGTAAGTACATGTAAAAAACGCGTTTGTTTCTGTATTAGATAAAACTGAATAAGTAAACTAACTATTCTTTAATAGATAGGTAACTATGCAACTTTGTAAGTAAAAAACTTTTTACAAAAAAGTAACAACCGACTTCCTTAAAAAAAAACACTAAAAAGTCAAAAATAACTTTAATTTCGAAAGTAGGTGTCTTAGAATATGTATTTATGTTTTTTTTTGCCACCGACTTCCGAAATTAAAGTTATTTTTGACTTTATAATGTTTTTTTTTTAAGGAAGTCGGTTGTTATTTTATTGTAAAAAGTTTTTATTTGTAACTTTTTAGTTATGGTAGATACCCCGCACTAATCTAATCGCGTTATTCATTCATTTGTCGCGCAAATACTTAATGCAAGAGTTATATGGTTTTCACATGGACTCCATTGTTCTAATGGAACCAAATTAAAATGGACCATTCGGGAAGCACTAACTTTCAAATAAAAAAAACTTTTTAACAAAAAATTTAACCGCCGAAAAACTGAAAAGCATAAAATAATAAACCTTAAAATTATGAGTCGGCGCTTTGAGTGTTCCTTGTTCATTGATTTTTCAGCGCCGACTCAAAATTTTAAGGTTTATTATTTTATGCTTTTCAGTTTTTCGGCAGTTAAATTTTTTGTTAAAAAGTTTTTATTTTATGATTTTTTGTGGCTTTAATGTACTAATAATACTTGGAAAGGTATACCCTATCCAACAATAAAAGAATTATCAAAATCGGACTACTCTGTACAAAGTTATGCATGTTTATACGTTACAATCAGTGAGTGAACAATCAATCATCCCCTGTTTTCCAACCCTTAGGGTTCGATTTTGTTTTCCAAATTTATATGGGACCACTTTGGGAGTATACCCTTTCCAATAGAAGAAGAATTGTCACAATCGGACCACTATGTAAAAAGTTGTGAGTGTCAGTGAGTGAACAATCAATCATCCCCTGTTTTCCAACCCTTAGGATTCGATTTTGTTTTCCAAATTTATATGAGACCACCTTGGGAGTATACCCTTTCCAATAGAAGAAGAATTGTCACAATCGGACCATTATGTAACAAGTTATGCGTGTTTATACGTTACAATCAGTGAGTGAACAATCAATCATCCCCTGTTTCCCAACCCTTAGGGTTCGATTTTGTTTTCCAAATTTATATGGGACCACCTTGGGAGTACACCCTTTCCAATAGAAGAAGAATTGTCACAATCGGACCACTATGTAAAAAGTTATGCGTGATCATACATAAAAAAAAAAAAAAATATACGCGTCGAATTGAGAACCTCCTCCGTTTTTTTTCGTCGGTTGAAAAAGAATCATCAAAATTGGTTCACCCAGGCAAAAGTTATCAGTTAACAAACATAAAAAAAATATTTTTAAAAATACAGTCGAATTGATAACCTCCTCCTTTTTTTGAAGTCGGTTAAAAACGAATTGGGCACATACCTACTATAATATTTTACGCACTCACATGTAAATCTGTACGTCCAGTGAGCAATAGTGCGATTTGCGACCAAGCCACAATCATCAATGAAATTCTTTTAAGATCGTTCGAAGGAGTTGAAAATATCCTACATCAATCATTTATCAATCCAAGCGCTGCTCTTTGGATAACACAAAGCAACCAATGCAATAACACATTATTTACCTGGATTAACACATAGGGTACTTTCAATCCCGGTAGTACGTTCCTGTTACTAGAGTCCCATGTCACTGGGTCCCATGTTACTAGAGAATGGGCAGCAGCGTTTTCTATGCATTGTACCACCATACTGCGATCGCCAACCCACCTGCCAAGCGTGGCGATTACGGCAAAGCCCCCCAAATTGGGAGAGGCCTAAGTCCAGCAGTGGACGTCTTACGGCTGAAATGATGATGAATGAGTATTTTCCTGTGGGATATTTTTCGACATCCACGCGGGCGAAGCCGCGGGTAAAAGCTAGTATATATATATATATATTAATTACTAGGTAATCTAAAGTTGTTTCGCCAGACCAGTTAATAATTAAATTTTATAATACAATCCCTTAGAAATCAGAAATGATGGTGGTGCGTGTACATGGTTCGTCTTAATGGACAATAAGTGGCGCTGCGAGGGTATATCGCCGTTTGTGAAGATCAACCTGACTTTACACGAGTTCCCGTGGGTGCAATTCCAAATATTTGTCTTTGCAAATTTCTGTTTACTGAAGAATGTGAATGTATATCCATTTAGAATAGCATATTCCTTTCCATCACTTTTCTTCACCCATTGAACTGTAAATGAATGAACTGATTAAAATAATAATAAAGTGCAAGACTGCTGTGACGTAAAAAACAACTAGTGTAATTATATTGTTTTATAGGCATTATTAGGTTATAAAATTGCCGCTGTTTAAAAACTATTATGAGGACAAGAAGAAAAACAGCACTTTATGATAATATGAAAGGTTTAATATTTCCTAAAATAATGGCCACAAATTTTCGCATAATAATTCAAGTCGCTAGACCAATAATGATTTCTTTTTTTAATAAATCCTTTAGAAATCATAAGTTTCTGAAATGCATGTCTTTGGTCCTTAGTCCTGGAAAGTAATATTACAAGATATTGCTGTCCACTTATTCATTTATTCATAGTCGAATAAAGAAGCGTGGGTCAGTGAAAATCCAAAAGAAACAAGAAAACGGCAGAGCGTTTAAACGACGTCTGACATCTAACGTTTAGGCTTGCAACGTATAGTATATTCGGCAGTATACCGAATACCGAATATTCGGCGAGCCCTCTGACCGAATAGCCGATTATTAGGCAAAAGTATTCGGCCGGATTTAAGCGCCAAAAATTGTACAGATGTGATTGTTTCGCACTCGTCTGTTCTAACCATTCCAACGCGGTCACAGTCAAACATCAAAAAATATAGTTTTCCAACAGCCTTGACGAGATCCCACCTCTTTTCGGGCCATTTGTGGTTAAACCCTAATTTCTCGATATATTCCTATGAAACCCATATAAGATTGTAACTGTTTCGTAATGTGTACAAATTTTTCTATTCGGTGCATGACATTTATGTAATTTGGTTCCGAATAAAAAGAGTATCATTCAACAAATACATGGAATCCTTAACTTTTCTAATACACAAGCTGATTATGTACCTGTGTTATGTAGCAATGACTACTTAAATGATTATAATAGAAATGAAAAGATGAATATAATACGTAATGAATCGATTTTTTTTTTCATTTTACCAATTATATCCCTATAACCAAATATATTACTTAAGTATTCGGTATTCGGCCGAATAATATGTAGATATTCGGTGTTCGGCCAAATATAATAAAAGCAGCCAAATAGGCCGAATACCGAATAGTAACCGAATCCCGTTTATTCGTTGCAAGCCTACTTTAAATGTATTCATTTCTATGTTTAGTGATAAATAAATTGAACTGAACTGTTTGAAAAAGAAAGTGTTTCCATTGACAATGACAAGTTCCTTTTTGTTCGTCCTTTTATCCATGTAACTAAAACAAATAACAAAATCGTTCCAATAAATCAAATAAGCCGCTACAAAAATAAAGATAAAAGACATTATATGTAAGTTTTGGTTACCTATCATAAGTTCGAAAAATATTTGACCGAATTTCATTTCCCCTAAAACTTTTCAACTATTATCGTTTTGTTTTTGTTTACTTCATCGAAGTCACGTCTGCCACTGAGTCAGTTGACCTATTATCAATTCGACTTTTTTCATTACTCCGACGTTTCATTTGGTCGATAAACTCTTTACCGAAGTTACACTTAGCCGAAATAACATTTGTTCGAAGTATTATGTTTCCAGACATTCATTATACCTATGTTAAGATTAACCTACTCTTTGGTTTAATTAATTATTTATTTAAATGTAATGGCACTTAATAAAACAGTTTATTATGAACAAAAGTGTTTTTAAAGGGTCCCAGTAAGAAGCATGCAAACAATGCTGCTTGCTACGAGCATGCAACATGCAACCATGCATGCAGCGTGCAAGCAGGCATGCAGCAGGCAAGCAGACAAGCAGCAAGCAAGCATGCAGCGTGCAAACAAGCATGCAACATACAAGCAGGCATGCAACATGCAGCAAGCATTGTTTCTGTCACGGCTCCGGCGCTGCGGGGTTTGGGCGGCCCCACGCGGCTTTGCCGGCCAGCCTCAGCTGCGGCGGCGGGCCTTCAGACCACCTGCTCCTCAGCTCGCGGGCCGGCCTACCCCTCCGCGCCTGCGCGGGCTTAAATTACACTCTAGGCGTAGGGCAGACAAGACTACGTGAAGTCGGTTTTACAGCGATTCGTTTCTCACTAAATTTTGTAGCACAATTTATTGACTTTTTATGACACTACATATATTTAATTTAATATTGAAAACGCTATCAAGTAACCGGCTATACATATATTTGTGACCAAATAATATTCCCTAAAATTTTGTTTCACTGTGGTGAAAATATGGCAAACAAATCATTTGGCAAATGAAAAAAGTTCAAAAGAGGCTTCGGCCAATAGCACAAAGTTATTTCGTAAATCGGTGAAATATAATTGGGTAAAATAATACCTATGACACATGATACTTCGATGATTTAAAAATATGTCAAATGATGCATATTGCAACAAAGACTTCGGTAAAATGAAATTCGAACAAAAAAACATCGGAAAAGTAATCGATTCCCGTAATTTTTAAACCGAGGTACTTACATTAAAATAACATTAGAAGAAGTTATTATTTATTTATAATAAGTTATAGGTACTATTTATTTAACTGCGTACTTCGCATAACATTTTTATAATTTAACCTCATAACTTATATTCAACCTCAATAACCTTAAGCCTATTTATATTGCTGACTATTTTTGTTTTACTTATAGGTGCAAATACACTATTTTATTTTTATAATTAAACACTCTCACGAATTTGTTTTCGCTAAGCCAACAAACTCATATCACCTTTAGAAATCACAAATGTTGGAGGTGGATGTGTATGGTTCACTTTAGCATTTACGATTTGGCGCTCCGAGGGTGTGACTTCGTTAGTAGTGCTCAGCTTAGCTCTGCACGATCCTCCAGTGGTGCAATACCAGACAATAGTCTGACAAGTTTTCACTTTAAAAAAGAAAGTATATCCGTTTACAATAGCAAGTTCCTTTCCGTTCGCTCTTTTTACCCATTTAACTGAAACAAATCACATTGTTATAATAAGAAACGAGTAAAAAACCGAGACGGAAAGAATTATACATTTTTAAGGAACTATTTTTTAAATCTTACTGTCGCCGGAAAACCGAGGCACTAACTATAAAATTACCTATATAAGAAGATATTGTTGTTCATTTATTTATTTATGAGACAAGCTTTACGGTATATGTTTTACAACTCAATTCGTATTGCACTTTAATATAATTAATCACTTTGTCACCAGTTTGTTTTCGTTAGGACAACCAGCTCATAATAATATTTTAACATAAAATCCATTAGATATTATAAACTTTGGAGGTGGATGTGTATGGTTCTCATTAACATTCACTATTTGGTGCTCTAAAGGCGTGACTTCGTTTGTAGTGCTCAGCTTAGCTTTGCACGAACCTCTATGGGTACAATACCATACCATCTTCTTAGAAGTTGTCCTTTTAAAAAGAAAGTGTATCCGTATACAATAGCAAGGTCCGATCCGTTCGACCTTTTTACAAATTTAACTGTAAAAAGAAACATTATAATATCAAATGAGTGACAAGCCGCGACAGAAAGAATGATAAATTTATAAAGAAATATTTTTTTAAATCTAACTGTGACCGGAAATCCGAGGCACTAAAAATAAAGTAATACGAGAAGATATTGTTGTTCATTTATTTATTTTGAGACAAGCTTTACAATATATGTTTTGCAACTGAATTCTGATTACACTTTAATAAATTAATCACTTTGTCACGAATTTGTTTTCGCTAGGCTAACAAACTCATATTTCAACATAAAACCCATTACAAATCTTAAATTTTGGAGGTGGATGTGTATAGTTCTCATTAGCATACACTATTTGGCGCTGCGAGGGCATGACTTCTTTAGTAGAGGTCAGCTTAGGTCTACAGTAATCTCTATAAGTGCAATACCAGATATTTGTCTGACAAGTTTTCGTCTTAAAATTGAAAGCGTATCCGTTAACGATAGCAAGTTCCTTTCCATTCCATGTTTTTACCCATTTAACTGAAAACAAGCAGAGAAAATGATTATTCTAACAAACGAGTAATCAGCTATGATGGAAAGAACGATAACTTTATAAGGAAATATATTTAAAACCTTGCTTTCATCGAGAAAACCGAGGCACTTATGATAAAATAATATAAGATTTTTTTTTCATTTATTTATTTACAATACAAGCTATACTTTTTATTTGGCTTATTAGTCGATTGAAACGAATTTACTCACCTGAATCGACACTTATAAATAATATATTTATTTTTGTGGGCAACTTGCACTAATTTAATTTATTTGTGAGCAAATCGACCACTCCAGAAATATGTACGTAATAAGCAATTGGCACGTTTTGAATTTTATGAAATAAGGTTATGAGAAAGAGTATACATGCCGGTGCATGTATACTCTTTCTCATAACCTTATTAGTGTAAAATGAATGTATCTGTAAAGCAAATGGCTTATTAATCGGTATTAATAAGCCATTTGCTTTACAGATACATTCATTTTACACTTTTTATTGGATAGATTTTTAGAACATTATTTCTGTGACTTTGTTACAGTGGTGTTTAAAATGATCTTATTGTATTTACATATAAATTGTACTTGATACTTGATCGGTACTAATCTTGTTACTTTGGCTCTTTGTGAAACAATGCAAGTACTAAAATATGATTAAAGGTAATTTTTATACAGGTGCCAATGCCCAACTTTTCACCGTTTTAAAGATTTCTGCTAGATAAAAGACAAAAACCATTATGTAGATACGCAGTATACATTTGTTCGCATCTGAACACACTCGAACCTTTTGTCGTCAAAAACACACACACACACACATACACACACACACACACACACACAACACACAGCTACGGAGAATCACTGAATCCTAAATCACAGGAACTTATACCTACTTTAAGAGTCAAAGTATTTAAATATTGACCTTCACATTAAGTTTGATTTGTTATTGTCATAAGGATATTATTAAAGGATTTTTGGTGAAATAGAAATATTTCTTTTTCAGGTCACTAAGCAGGTTCATAGTTAACATCAAGTTGAGATGAAATGAACTGCTCAAAATATTACAATATTTGGAACAGTGTCTTGGGGCTCGGAATATGAATTCCAGAGTGGAGATTAGAGAGGTGACTTCAGGTATGGTATGTGTGAATATGTACTGTTTGTGTGATGTGTGGTATGTGTGTGTGTGTATGGAATTTATTTCTTTACTTGGAACACAAATAGTTACCGTAGCCGAAATCAATATGTTATAATTATATCAGTTATTATTACAATTGCTTTTTACAGTTTAATATAATACCCATTGTCAATGACATATTTTGGGGCTTCATGACTGTGCTCCAATTTAGCTTTCTTCAGGAGCCTTTCCTCATTGTTGGTGGTGATCAGCTTCGCCTTGCAGGGATGTCCCGCAGAGCAGCTCCAGGTGCTGGTTGAAATATTTCGCCGATGACAATAGAATGAGTAGCCATTTACGATGGCAAGCTCTTTGCCACTTTGTCTCTTTACATACGTCACTGAAATACAGAGATGAGTCTAAGTTTCTGTTACCTGAGAGTATTGTGTAACTCTGTAGTAGAATTTTATTCTTATAAATTCTTTCATCACATCAGGTTAGGTAAAATAAAAACACAAAGTTTCAAATAACACTATAATTATCTAAATAAATACACTGAAAGTTTACAAAAAGTTACGAGCTACTCACTATGTAAGGAGGTACTTCAAAAATGTAACAAAAAAAGAGAAATAGAATTCCTTTTGGTCTAAAATTGAGACTAGATAAACCCCAATTACCAAGTTTTATTAAATTACTACGATACAATGACTAAATAATTGAATTAAAATCTGACTAAACAGACGCCTACTTCACAAATTTTTAATTCTCCTTCCCTTGTATTAGAGCGCACTGTATTGTGATATTAAAGAGAAGTGCAAATTTTAATTTTTTTTTACGGTTTTTGTAACTTGCAGGTCAATTCTAAGCTGTATATTGAACAACTATGATACGCCTGAATACATTCCGTGGCAAAACATACAAACTAGTCAGCATAATAGTTGTTAGCAAGGTTAGAGGTATGAGGAACAGGGTGTATAGTTCACTGAACCTCCGCAGAAAAGGGAGGATGCTCCGACTAGACGGGTGTCGGTGTATGGTGGGCAACTACCCAGCGATTGTTAATTTTTTTTGGGATTGGCATATCGCACGTTGACCTATGAGGTTGACAGTTGCTTAACCGGACTTGGCTGTGGCTAGCTTCAGAAATTAAAGCCTTCTGACAAGGCTTGAAAACTGAAAACTAGAGCGACTGCTCACTAAGGACACATCGCAGGCAGAATAAACGGTGGATATTGAGACGTTGAATATATCCTAGTTTCGCAGTAAAGTCTGCCTACGCGACGCAAGAGTTTGCGTGACGTCGGTATGATGCGTATTTCGCATGTGGCGGTGTATGCCGCTACACAAGTATTAATTTAATTCAGTATTTTGATCGCAGTAATTTGTCACTAGCAGCTTGAACATTGGATTTGTGTCCTTTGTAATAGGCAAACCACGTATTACTTACATGGGCGAAATGTGGTATTCTTATGTATATCCACCCTTCGACGATTACCGGTACGTAATTGGTCCGAATTGAAAAATTCTTTTTGTGTTGGGTAGCCTATTTATCGAGAAAGGCTATAGGCTATATAACATCACGCTACAACTAAGAAGAGCGGAGCAGTAATGAAAAATGTTACAAAAACGAGGAAAATTGCACGGGTAGGCAATTCGACGCGACGAGAAGGGTCGGGGGACCAAGAAATTTATCGCGGACGAAGTCGCGGGCAGAAGCTAGTGTGTAATTATAGACAATTTCTACCTATCAAACTTGCGGTCGTCTTATAGCCAAAAATATTTTAAATAAAACTAAATAAGACGCAATATGAGTAACAATTACATCCTGAAAGCTAATAAACTTTATGACATTGATAAATGATTTCATTTCTGTAAGTAGGTTTCTACAAATACTTTCTTTACACATCAGTCATATTTAAAAACTAGGTGATGCCGGCGTTTTCTATCTGACTATTCTGAGATTGATGAGACTATTCAATAAAACGATGGATGGATTGTGTGAATTATGATATGCATAGGAAGGGATTTACAACCGAGATAACAACTAATAGAGAAGTGTGGAAATAAAAGGCATATTGCACTGACCCCAAATAAATTGGGACAAGGGCAAGAAAATGTTGACATTAACTTAGTCACATTATCTTAGTCAGATTAGTGTCTGAAACGGTATTTTGAGGAATTCACCAAATAGATTGAGTGGATCTATCCAGTCAGTGCATGCGTTGATTAGTAATCATGCAGCTCAACTTAGACCTTAATGAGCTCTGGGATTCGACAAACAATATCATAGAAAGGACTTTTGGGTAGGCTGCATAAGTTACTCAAACTGCTCATATGAGAAAAAATAAAATATTAATAATAAAAACACAGATATAGTCTTCAAAGCACAATTATTAAAAAATATAAATATACCTTTTTTTTTTTTTTTGGATGGGAAATCATCAAATGACTTCTCCCGCTCTGGGCGGAGCGGGAGGGCATGTCAGACTTTTACTGACTAAAACCCACCCGTGTTCCTTCAATTGCCCATGTGCCAGGGTCACGGTATCTCTTTCGAACAATCACGCGACCCCGGCAGGCATCGGTCCTAGCAGACCCCTTCAGTTTTGCTGACATCTCTTTGAGGCGCGCGTGGAACACTACGCGCCGTCGACCCGAGCTTGGTCCTTACCGGGCGGCGAGCTACCCATTGCTCGCCACCCGCAAGCTCGCGCCTACGGTGGCCGGGAGTCCGCAATCGACTCCCGACGCCCGGGGCGTCTCCTCCTGCGGCGGCTAGGGACGTGAGGGCGCAGAGACTGCCACTCCCTCACGCGCCCCGCCTCCTCCTTCGCGAGCATTACTGCTTCGCAGAAGGAGGTGACGGCTTCCCATTCCCTCTCGCTCCGTACCATGGCTCGCACCAGGGCTGGACGTGAGAGGTCGCCGCATATAAATATACCTTAGAAAGTAAGTATTCATGTGTGAGTGTATGTCAATGTGGATATTAAACTCCGGAAATAATCGTGGTCAGATAATTTGAGGACAATGTAGATGATGTGTGTCGGAAATGGTTTTTCCAGGAAAGAACCACACAGATTTGAGTAGACCTATCCAGTGAGTGCACGCATTTGCCAATTATTTTTCAACTCAGAACTTAAATCAATGACCCACATAGTCCTCACATTCACAATAATTAAAATATTAAATTACATACCGATCCCATAACCAATTTCAGAATAGTATACACCAAATTAACTGAAACTTAACACGAATTTATTTTTTTAATAATTAAAGAACACAAATATTACAGTGGCGAACTTTTCTACCAGTAAACGTTACAGTCGTTTTTCTAAGTACAAGTTTAAGTCTTTACATAAAATCCATCGCAGATAGTAAATGATGGTGGTCGGTGGTTGTGGTCAAGTCTGGCCGACACTACAGTTCGCTCTGATTCCAAATGTTCACTAGTAACCAACAACCTCGCTTTGCACTTTCCAGCCTGGGTACAGCTCCACGTACTTTTGAGCGCATGATATCTGCGGCAATAGAATGTGTATCCATCCACTACGGCTAGTACTCTTCCGTTGTCTTTTGTCACCCAACTTACTGAAAATCAATGTAATACCGTATTATTACCTTTGCGGGGCTTGTGGCTAAGTAATAACAGATGGACGAATCAATTGGCTGGGTTAAGCTATAGCAAGGTCCTTTCCCTTTTGTTTTTTTTGCCCAGGTTACTGAAATTGAAAGTATTTTACTAGTCATCATTTACGTAAAAAATAAATCTCAACCACTGCTGGACCTTAGGCTTCCCCCTAAGGGGAATTTAAATAACCGCCACGCTTGGCAAGAGGGTTGGCAACCGCGGTATGGTGGCAATATGCAAACAAAACGCTCTTGCCCATTCTCTAGTAAATACCTTAGTCGCCTCTTACGACACCGACGGAAGGAATGGGATGGTGCTATTCTTTACGTCTGGCACCACAAGGAACTCTATTCAGTAGTCCATTGTAAAAAAAAGACTACTTTTAGGACTTGTGTTTATTCTGTTACATCGTGTATGTTCATCGTAGCTGATATTTTAATGCTGGAGGTGGATGTGAGTGTTTCAATGTGGCCGATATAAGGGATCTTTCCTCAGGTATCATATGAGGTGTCGTTACCAAATTTGATTTGCACGACTTGCCCAAAGTGCACTACCAGGTCAAATTCATGCGGAGATGATTTTTGCGGCAAATGAAAATATATCCGTATACAATAGCAAGCTCCTTGCCATCCTTTTTGTTCACCCGTATTACTTGACTTACTGGAACAAAAAATACATTTTAGTGTTTACTTCAGTGAACTATCAGAGAGCCTCACATTCAGGGCACAAGTTACTGTGACGTAGAAAACCTTAAATGGATTTCGCACCCAAATAGGTCGCAGCAAAGACAACCTCCACAAGTGGGGTTTATGGACGGCTCAGGCCTCCGTGTGCGGCGTGTCTCCATGGACGACGGCTGCGTCAGTGAACTGTATACGAGTTGTTGAATTTTGAGCCAAACATTTTAAGACAACTATACACTATTTATATTTTTTGTGTTCTTTTGCCATCGACCATCTAAGAAGAAGTGAGTAATAAACAATAACTACACTAGGACAGACACACTGCAACTTCGAACACAAGTGTAAAACCCTTTTAAATCTGTGCCTTTCAGTCAAAGTGAATTATTTTCACTAACCTCTAAGTCCCTGAGATACCACATTTGGTATAGACACAATGGTTTTTAATTGTGTCTGTAATTACGGTATTCAATGGGTTAAACCGCAAAACTTATTTTTAGGTATCTATTCATCATCATTATTTAAATCGAAAGATGTCCACTAATGAAAAAGGGACGTAGGCCTCCCTTAAGCATCGCCACTTTGATCGACTTCACAATAAATTTTAAAAAGTCGGTGTCTTTGGTTTTATATTTTCGATTTTTGGCACCGACTTCCAAAATTAAGGTTACTTTCCCTTTGTAGTATTTTTATCTAAAAAAAAAGTTTTTGGTTTTTACCACAGCTAAAACATATCCAAGTCACTACAGTCTTTAATATTTGAAGAGTTCCCAAGATTTCTCAAGGACCCCATCATCACATTCTGACCTAAAAACCTCCATATTATTTGAAATATATTTAAAAAACAACATTGTGTTCTAATTTTTGTAAATATTTATTTGTAATTAATAAAACACACGCACACGAACACAATACACCATAATACTATGTGAGATCACTAAAATATTATTTGCAAACATTTAACATACATTGCTCTTAAATAGATAGTGTATCCGGTTAAACAAGGGACACACTTTATGGCACCTGTCCCTTCACCGGCAACGACGCGACTAGACTAGCTATCAGCGAATCACTCGCTCTTCTGAGCTCTTTTTTTGTCGTTTTATTTTTATTTTAGCGGCTTTCAACTATTATGATATTATCATAGTAGTTGAAAGCTTACTGTTCACACCACCGTGCACCAGTGACTACCTCTTTGCGTAGCGTCAACAGGTGTCGACGAAAATACTCTCATAGACGCATGGCGAACAGGATGCTCTCTGAGAGATCTACGCGTGGTACAGCCATACGCATACTGGCGAAATAAAGTTCATCACCGTCATTATACTCACACACTGCTCAATAATCGCCAACTAGTTGTCTACTTGTTTCTCGTCAATCGCCGGGAGTGGGACAGGTGTTTAAAGGGAGGGTAGTACACGTGAAAATAAACAACGTTTACAATGCGACCAACTATGAAATATGACGTACACCAATTCCGTATATTTCGCTCGTCTCTTAACTTTTGGATGGAACAGCAGTGTTGTTTTTCATATTTCAGAATTGGTCCCTTAGTCAAACATGATATTTTCATAGGTATTTGCGCTCCATGTCTTTCGTTTAATCTACCAAACTGCATAGAACTAAGTACATAGATTTTGAAGTAAAACAGCATTTTGCAAACATTTAAAATCCATGATAGAACCATAAATCGCTAAATAGATTTTAAATATGACATTATATAATCAACATGTAAGTAAAATAGATTTTTGCAAATATTTAACATACTATACATTTTACTTAAAAACATAGAAGCGAAATATTTTTTATAAAGACTACTATTTTACAATGCCATAAGTTGCAGAAAATGACATAGGCTACTTTGTCTCTACCAACGAATATAAAAGGAGATGATAATGTGGATGAAGGTTTGTACGGGAAACCCAGCATTCCGTTAGGGATATGAAAATTTAAATTTATGCTTATGGTAAGAAGAGGTAAGACGTTTATTATTATTTTTTTTTTGTTTATTTATTAGAGATTCTCCGAAATTTTTATACGGTTTAAGAGATTTATTTCGCTCAAAAAGAATACAATTATTCACTTCTATGAGGAATACATAATAATTAAGATAAGATAAGCGACGCTTTCGCTTGGTAATAAACTAAAATTAAGATATATATAAACGGTAAAAACTTATAATTTATGCATTTTTCAGATGGAACTTTAATAGCCTTTTAAAAGTTGGAAGTGATTTAGAGTCCTTGATTTCTTTAGGTAAAGAGTTATAGAGTTCAGCCCCCTCATATACGACAGTCCTTCTACCGTAGTTAGTCCTTGGTGCTCTTAAAATTATATGGTTAGCCTGCCTCGTCATGCGCTTTTGGATTTGCATTCTTTTTGTAAATATTATTTGTGTATGTATGTCTTTATTAATTATTTTACGTACAAGTATGCAGGTGTTGTATTCATAAATTTGATTTATATTCATTAATTTTGTTTCTTTAAAAACTTTTTCAGAAGATGTAAAATAATCATAATTGAATAAGACTTTAATAATTTTATTCTGAGATGTTTGTAGTTTTTTAAGGTGAACTTTGGCAGTACTTCCCCACACTTCGATTAAATAATCAAGATGTGGTTTAACCATAGAGTTATAAATAATATATCTGACTTGTAGTGGGAGACAACGGACAATTCCTCTAAGTGCACCAGTCAGTGATGATATCTTTTTTCTTAGTTTCTCAATATGAGGTTTCATTGTAAGTTTATCATCATTTATAACTTTAAATTTTTATAAACTACTCCAGGATAGCTATGATATATCATCGACATCAATACTGTAGGTATAATGAACGATTACCTGAGCTTACTGGCAACAAACTATATTATTTCAACGTTAAAATCCATTTTAAAGTTTCGTCCCGATTCACCCCTCCATCTTTATGTAGAACGGCCTGACGTTTTATGTAATATTTACCTCACTAAACGACGAGCGCTTTATTTGTGGTTACCAAGTGCACACACGCTGCGTAAGTGTGCATGAACACCAGTAACGTCAGCACATAACACACATACACACTTTTTTGACTCTGCCCGTGTTTCGGATGATACCGAAAGCTCTGAGATACATTCACAGTTTTCACCACAAGTAAAGCGCGGGTCGCTTCGTGAGATATAGATATTGTACTGCAGTATATCGCATGTAGACTGGATTGCTTTTGTGAGAATCGGTGCTGCAAACTTTTTACCTCAATAATGGGCTTGTAGCAGAGACTGTCATAACCAAATGACATTGTTCGTTTAGGTGAGTTGATCAAGTTCACTAACATAGTGGCTAAGAAATATTGGTACTTCCATATAAGTCTATTTTACAAGACAGGCATGTTGGTCTAGTGGTTAGTGACCCTGACTGCTATGCCGGAGGTCGTGGGTTCGATTCTCACCCAGGACAAATGTTTGTGTGATGAGCACGATCATTTGTTCTGTGTTTGGGTGTAATTTATCTATAATATGTATGTATTTAGAAATATATAAATATGTTTATCAGTTGTCTAGTACCCATAACACAAGCTCTGCTTAGCTTGGGACTAGATGGCGTTGTGTGATAGTTGTGGAGTACTTGCTGATTAAATATGGATAAA
Organism: Aporophyla lueneburgensis; assembly: GCA_932294355.1. NCBI lineage: Eukaryota > Metazoa > Arthropoda > Insecta > Lepidoptera > Noctuidae > Aporophyla > Aporophyla lueneburgensis. The sequence continues at coordinate 7,281,443 of OW028742.1, forward strand.
CAAAGATCGGGTAAGTCACTTGAAATTAAAATGCTTAATGACTACAGGCAAATTAATAATATAGATAGGCTAGATTAGCGTAAACTAACCGTAATTTTATTTGCTAATTGAGTTGCGTAAATTACGTTGCATTGCGTTAAATGATAAATGATTTTATTTCTGTAAGTAGGTTTTTTGTACAAACACTTTTACAAGTCAATAATATTTTTTTGAGCTAGATGAGGTCGGCGTTTTCTATCTGACTACTCTGAGAAGAAAGGCCGAAACAAACTCAGAGGTCAGAATCTCTTTTAAAGTCCAGACATAATATTGGTCACATTATGTGAAGACTATGTAGATAGCTGACTTAAATTATACGACAAGTACCATAAGCTGGACTCAATTTGAGCGATGTAAACTATACAGATCACGCTCTTCTGGTACGCTGGTTTGGTGGGCTCTGCTGGCTTCTGGCTGGCTAGTACTTTAAGGGTTGTACAGCCCTTAAAGTACTAGCCAGCTTAAAAACAATTCTAGATTTTTACTACAGCTAAACTCAGAACTACTTAACACAATAAGTAGGTACTTAATTCTATAAAACTGACACCCGCGGTGCTTGCCAATTTTTTAGCACGCTAATTTAGGTATATCTTTAAACTAGCTTCTGCCCGCGACTTCGTCCGCGTTAAATTTCTTGTTCCCCCGACCCTTCCCGCGCGTCAAATCGCCTACCCGTGCGATTTTCCCAGTTTTTGCAAAAAAAATATTACTGCTCCGCTCCTGTTGGTTGTAGCGTGATGTTACATAGCCTATAGCCTTTCTCGATAAATAGGCTATCCTACGCAAAAATAATTTTTCAATTCTTCCTGATATTAGCGCTTTCAATCAAACAAACAAACAAACTCTTCAGCTTTATAATATTAGTATAGATTACAGAACACAAATAGTTTATTTATTACCAATGTATTAAAAAAATCTGATGAGCTGGCGAGAAGTACCTACTCACGCCGCACTAAGAGTTTATTTCTTTTTTCAGAGATTTCTTTGGATTTTTTTCCCATCGAGGAAACTAAATTAATTGGGGTTCTAAAGTGTACGATTTATAGAGTGATTCCATTAACTATTCAACATATTAACACTTTCACTGCTAAGTACGTAAATTGCATAAAAATTGGCATGCCATAAAATGTGTCTCGCAAATCTATAACAACCCATCTGTTGAGTCCATCGGCGTGATGGTTACGTAACGGGAACCCCATGCCGCAGCACCCGAATCCGAGTTCAGTAAGCCACGCCCACAACCGGCCTGCCGAGTAGGGTTATCGAACGCCAATTTTTTTTTTATTGAACAAATTAAAGTACTTACACTGTTCTTTCTTTACGTATTTTTATTTGTTTTCCTAGTTATTAAAAAATCATAACGCTTACGCCAAGATAACCTTACAGGATATCTCTAAGGTGCCTCCGCAGTTGTATCCGCGAAATTAAATTTATCACAACATAAGAAAATTTGATTTTTGCGGGTTACGACTCGCTCAAGCGATTCGCCTCAAGTAATTATCTAAGATCAGTGAATTATTAATACAAAAACGAACCGACGCCTTTGTTCTTATTTTTTATACCTTCAGCGATGGTTTTTACCGCAATAAAACACGTGCAGATAAAGAAAAAATTGAAACATTTGCCTTCTTTTGTTTTTAAATACTTTATTGACGCCTGTGTTTTCAAACTTTAAGCTCCATAAAAACGAACCGACGCCTTTGTTTTAAACCTTCAGCTTATTTTGGCAACCCTAGTAGTACGTAATAATTTGCACCCGGTAGGCGGGTGCTCGGCAAGACACTTATAACTATTTATATTATGTAGGACTCGAATGCGAGTTGTCGGTATGCGAACAAATTATCGCTCGACCCGGGAGCCGGGTGCTCGGCACTGAAAGTGTATTGCATAATGATTTCCCAATTACTCATAACGCCATTTGTAAAAATATATCTTGAATGTGCTCCATTATTCAAAACGTCATTGACCTTTTAACTACCCTACAAATTACAATTTCACATAGAAACCATTACTGATACAATACTCAGAGGGTTCATGCTTGTGCTCCAGTCTCGCTGACAGTACAACGCGATGCGATGGCTTGACGTCATTGGTGATCTCCATCCTGGCATGACAAGTCCCTCCATAGGTGCAGTTCCAGATCTTTGTAGTCTTCTTCAAACTCTGCTTGCGACAGTAGTAAGTATAGCCGTTCACTAACGCCACCTCTTTCCCATTCACTCTCTTCACGAATTTTACTAAAAGAAGCGAGAGAGTTAAATGTTAGTAGCGTATTCGTAGTTGTATCATTATTACGATACATTGCATGCATTTTGGTTACTTTCATGCTAACCGCACATGCATCGCGTTTACAGATAATAAGTTATGTATGATGACAGTTTATGTGTTACAGGTTAATCTTAAATATGATGAACATAGTCTTTTTTTTTTAAATCCAAAGACTGGAAAAAATAATTCTTCGAAGGTAGGTAATTTAATTGATAATAATTGTGGAATCATAATCTAAGTACTTATTTCTAAATTCATATGAAATGCAGTTTCTTTGTTAGCACATCACTTGAGAGTGGCTGTACCAGACTAATAACGTTTTATTAAAAATTCGTAAACATCCGGCTCGGAAAGAAGATCTCAAAATGTTGCCCTGGAAATACTGAAACTACTTTGAGATTATTATATTTAGTACACGGTAAGGAATTAATAATGGCGGGCTCTCTTCCGTTAATTTTCTTAACATATCTCACTGAAAAAGAAAATTATGTTTTAGAAGAAGTTTAGTTGGCAGGACGATGTCTGTTGGGTTATTAATAAATATTAATGTAGACATCTGGCAGCAAGGGAAGCATGAAAGTAGAATAAATGCTGTGAAAATGCGTTCCTTGCAAAGCATGTGTGGTGTGACTATGAATGATAGGCTGAGGAATGATGTACGCTGTATAAGAGAACGGTGTTCTTTGAAAGAAGATGTAGTGACAAAATTGAAAAAAGTATTGTTGAGGTCGTTAGGTTTATTATGGTTTGTAGATATTTTTGGGAGACTTGATAAATCAAATGACGCGACTGTTTGCTAGCTCTGTATTGTGGCAACTAAACTTTTAAAGTGTCCGTTTAGACCGCGCGGCCACGGCGAAATTAAAAAAAAAAACAATGCCAAGATTTTGTAAAAATTTGTAGAAGTTGATTCCCAAAACCATAAATTTGTCAAAGTTATGGTTAAAAAGTTATAAGGGTTTGAACGTGGCCGCGCCATTGAAACGCGGCGAACCGCGCGGCCACGGAGATCTTTAAAACTAAGCGTTGCAGAGATCTGAAATTCAGGTAAATAACAGATTGAATTTGTAAAAAAATTGTAAAAATATAGAAAAAAATCCTAGGTTTATATTTTGGGAGCTATAAGACTAAAATTCCATGGCCGCGCCATCGAAACGATGAAAAATACGTTGTCGCCGATATCTCGCTGAAAAAGCATCGCAGGGGTCTGAAGTTTTTTGTAAAACGTAGATTTGAATTTGTCGAAACTTGTTTAAATACTACAAAAAATCCTAGGTTTATGTTTCAGGAGCTGTAAGACTAAAACCTCATGGCCGCGCCATTGAAACGGTCAAAAAACACGTTATCGCCGATATCTCGCTGAAAAAGCATCGTAGGGGTCTGAAGTTTTTTGTAAAACCTAGATTTGAATTTGTCGAAACTTGTAAAAATACTACAAAAAATCCTAGGCTAATATTTCAGGAGCTGTGGTACGGTATCGCGTAGAAATAAGTCGTGATTATTTATCGAAGAAAGTAATTGTAAAGCGAGTTTTTTTTTGTAAACAACACCTATTAATATGTATAACTACCGATACTAGGCAAAAAACATGTATTTTTCGGTATTTATAACTTTCAATACGTTTTGAATATTTCGATAGGGTGACCATGGCTTTTTGTTTACAGAAAACTTTCCACCTATCGTTTTAGAAATTGTATCTCAAGGATTCTAAATTCAATTAAAATGAAACGGATAAAATACAAAATCATATATTTATTTCTTTTAAATTCACTTAAATCATTGCTTGATTTGACAATACTGTGGTTTTGAGTACACGTGCCAGAACCATAACAAATAACTTTGCACAACATTCGTAATTCCTGTAAGATAGCATTATTTGATGAATAATTGTGGAATCAAACACATAACTTATGTCTAAGACTAAATTCTGCCAGAAATAACCCCCTGTAATTAACAGTATTATGTCATAAGTAACGTGTAATTAACTCATGCATTCCAACATTGAATTACACTAAAGGAATTAACCATAAGGCCACACACACTACAGTACACAGGAGCGAACAGAACGCGGGTGCAGCGCAGGAGACGAAGGCTGCATAACCAATCACAGCAGTCCAATATGTGAGAGATATCCCGGCCGCTGCACCCCGTCTTCCCGCCAAAGGCTTTTTTGTTGATCAGTCGTCGTTTTACTTTCAGTTAATTCGCACGGATTGCTCGTTGGTGTTTTAAATTTTGATATTCCTACGGACTTTAATTTGTGCACTGTTTCGGACATTTGTTATCTTTGGAAAACTACGTTCTGCTGTTACAACTTCGAAAGCGTAAGGCGTAAGCCTTAGGATTTGATTTCAAATTAATACTTCTTATCAAGGTAAGTAATTCATACTAATTACTCTCTTCTCTTACCATTTAATACTTTTCCTATTTTTTTATAATAAATAAAAAATATCAGCTTATGTGAGTTATGCGATCGTAAATGTATGGAACAGCTGATATTTTTTTCGCGATTTCAGGTTTGGTCCCATAGTAAAAGTTGTTCATAATGATGAGCTAATTCACGTGTTTAAGTATCGATCACTGCTTACCAGTCACCCTATATAGTAGTGTAAGTAAGTCTAAGCAAATAATCTGTGATTTGTGACTTTGAAAGAAAGTATAAGTAAATAATCTGTGATTTGTGAGTTTGAAAGAAATATATGTGTTAGGGTAAGTAAATAATCTGTGATTTATATGATTATAAAAGAAATATAAAAATGTTTTTTGTATCTTGTCGTTTCATTTTAATTTAATTTAGAATCCTTGAGATACAATTTCCAAAACGATAGGTGGAAAGTTTTCTGTAAACAAAAAGCCATGGTCACCCTATCGAAATATTCAAAACGTATTGAAAGTTATAAATACCGAAAAAATACATGTTTTTTGCCTAGTATCGGTAGTTTTACATATTAATTGGTGTTGTTTACAAAAAACTCGCTTTACAATTACTTTCTGCGATAAATAATCACGACTTATTTCTACGCGATACCGTACCACAGCTCCTGAAATATTAGCCTAGGATTTTTTGTAGTATTTTTACAAGTTTCGACAAATTCAAATCTAGGTTTTACAAAAAACTTCAGACCCCTACGATGCTTTTTCAGCGAGATATCGGCGATAACGTGTTTTTTGACCGTTTCAATGGCGCGGCCATGAGGTTTTAGTCTTACAGCTCCTGAAACATAAACCTAGGATTTTTTGTAGTATTTAAACAAGTTTCGACAAATTCAAATCTACGTTTTACAAAAAACTTCAGACCCCTGCGATGCTTTTTCAGCGAGATATCGGCGACAACGTATTTTTCATCGTTTCGATGGCGCGGCCATGGAGTTTTAGTCTTATAGCTCCCAAAATATAAACCTAGGATTTTTTTCTATATTTTTACAATTTTTTTACAAATTCAATCTGTTATTTACCTGAATTTCAGATCTCTGCAACGCTTAGTTTTAAAGAGCTCCGTGGCCGCGCGGTTCGCCGCGTTTCAATGGCGCGGCCACGTTCAAACCCTTATAACTTTTTAACCATAACTTTGACAAATTTATGGTTTTGGGAATCAACTTCTACAAATTTTTACAAAATCTTGGCGTGGTTTTTTTTTAAATTTCGCCGTGGCCGCGCGGTCGAAACGGACACCTTTTAAACGATCGGACATACCGCCCACCAAAAGGACCCTGTGTCCGTTTACAAACACAATTACTGCTAATTACTTATTGTTTCCTACATCTTATAAACTAATCAATACAATATTTATAAACTTACAAGTGGACTGTATGTAACAAAAAAAAAATGGATAAAGGAATATACAACATTAAATAGGTAAGTGGTAACCTACATGCCAGTTTATTTCATGTTTTATGGCAGTGCAAGCAGCATAACACATTAAGGTAAGTACCTATCCATTTGTTTGACAACATCATTAGTAACTAGTTGTACATAGTTATAAGCAACAGCATTCAGATGGGACGTTACGTAATCGTAAACTAGAACTTGAATCATTCAATGGTAAGTATGTATGCGTAGGCACATATCTATATCTCAGTAGTAATTAAGTAGTTTATGGTAGTTAGTGTTATAAACTTTCTTTGACAGTTTAATGAGTAACAATACTTAACATTATGCGAACTTAACGTACTAGAAAACATACATAGGAACAGGTAAGTATAGTAACAAATTTCGTTTCATTTAACAATTATGCATCTTTAGGTAAAAATATTAACTTAGATAAAGGTCTTTTTAATTCGCTATGTCCTTTACACTGCACTGTAACCACTCTAACTAAATTGTCTTTTCCAGGATGCAGCGTTTTTATCTTCCCCATGAGCCATCTCGTCGGTGGCAGGTTTTCCTCCTTGATGACCACAATGTCTCCTACGGTAGGTGACTGGGTGGCTGAATGCCACTTCGTGCGTTGTTGCAGAGTGTTCAGATATTCTGACTGCCATCTTCGCCAGAAGTCTTGAGTCATTCGCTGTACTAGTTGCCATCTAGATAATAGTGTTACGTAGTTCGTAAAGTCTAGAAACATCACGCTAATTCCATCTCAGGAAGGGGCAGTGTGACGTAAATCGAAAAGTCTAGAAACATCACGCTAATTCCATCTTAGGACGGGACAGTGTTCGAAACTACTGGAAATGACACTCTGATGCCATCTGTTATCAAGTAGCAAGTACTACACTAAATTGTACGTAGACGCTACCGCCATCTATTGTCGAATAGTGGGATTAAACAGCTGGCTCCCGAAAGGACTCGAACCTTCTACGCTACTTGTGGACTGTGGCACAGTATCGAATGTTCCCGAATGTTCTGCTCGGAATATAAATAGCGGATTGTGGGGCTGAGGGGCAGTTCGATTTCGGAAGCGAGCGAATACGATTCAAGTGATATAGTACAAGCGAGACAAGTGATTCCAAGTGACGTTTTGATTTGATTGCGATATTTGTGTTTAGTTAATTAAACAGTTTGTGTGTTTCGGAATATTGGTTTAAATTAATTTATCCCGAACCCCAGCTTGTAACATTTGGTGTCAGAAGTAAGGGATAATTATGCCAGTTTTACCGAAGGAGGATACGGAAGGTATCCGTACCAGGAATCAGCGCCAGCAGGAGGTGGATCAGAGGCGGTTTGAAGGAACATCTAGACAGACACCTGGGGGTAATAAGCCGACGACGGAGCCAGTCTCCCAAGCGTCTGGTGTTCCTACAGCATCACCAGCCATGGATCTTTCTGCGCTAATGGCGATGCTGCAGGAGCAGGCCCGCCGACAGGAAGAACAGGCCCGCCGCCTACAGGAACAGCTGCAGCAGGACAAAGAGGAGCAAGCTCGCCGGCAGAAAGAACAGGCCCGTCGACAGGAAGAACAGGCCCGCCGCCTACAGGAACAGCTGCAGCAGGACAAAGAGGAGCAAGCTCGCCGACAGGAAGAACAGGCCCGCCAACAGGAAGAACAGGCCCGCCAACAGGAAGAACAAACCCGCCGCCTGCAAGAACAGCTTCAGCGTGATAAAGAGGAGCAGGTTCTCCTTTTGAAAGATCTACACGCGACATTTGGCAAGGACATCAAAGCCATGAAGGAGACTGTTCAGGTACATGAAAATCGTATCTCCGAGGCCGAAATCCAGATCGCTGATATAAGAAAAGCGGTTGGAGTTCTGAAAGCTGGAGACCGGACTACGGCTTCGATAGTTGCTGCACCTTCCGTGCGCGGGTTTAAAGTACCACCCTTCGACGGAACATCTTCCTGGTCAGCATACAAAATTCAATTTGAAGCTGTCATGGAAGCAAATGGGTGGACAACGGCCCAGGCCATGACCGCGCTTACTTTGGCCCTTCGTGACCAGGCTTTAACTGTGTTAGAGGCTCTCGGCAAAAATGTTACCTACGAGCAGCTCGTTGAGGCGTTAGAGGCCAGATACGGTGACGCGCACCTGGAACACGTTTTTCGTGCCCAGTTGAAGGATCGCGTGCAGCGCAGTGGTGAAAACCTGCAGCAGTGGGCCCTGGAAATCGAAAATCTGGTTCGAAAGGCGTACCAGTCTGCACCCGCGCTCATCGAGGGTATACTAATTCAAACCTTCATAGATGGCATACGGGACCTGGAAGTAAGGGCTGCTGTGAGACTTGGGCACCATGAGACCCTCAAGGACGCCTTGGCCCATGCATTGGAGGTGGAGGCAGTGAGGCATGATTATCGAGCCCATCGCATCAGGGAGGTTGCGGCGTCACCTGTTCGTGACCGTGTTAGGTACAGCCCTAGATGCTAAACTTGCGGAGAAAAAGGCCACCTTCGCTCAAGTTGCCCGAAGCGAAGCACAGCTAACGAAGACCAGACCCAGGAAAGAAGGGCGGCTGATGTCACCGCCCAGCAGCAGGGAAACTAATAAACGCCAGGACTGCGGGGCGGGTGCTGGCTGGTGTTAAAATAGCCCCAAGAATTTCGGTCTCACAAGCCCATGATGGGAACACCCTAGTCATAAAAGGTGAAGTGAACGGAAGACCATGTAAGCTGACATTGGATACTGGAGCTTCTCGCACGGTTGTCAGTTCCCAACTAGCGAATCGTTTTCTTGGGGACTTCTTCGGTAAGCATAACGGCGTAAATTTAGTAACAGCTACCGGTCAGCACATAACCGTCCGTGGTGAGAAGGAGGTGGAGTTAAAACTGGGTAACACAATCTACCGGCATAAGGTCATCATGGCTGACATAGTGGACGACTGCATCCTAGGTCTGGACTTCATGCGACAGCACTGTTGTGAGATTGACGTTAATCAAGGAGTCCTCAAATGTGGCTCAGAAGAAGTCTTCATGGAAGGTGCACCATCAGGGAAAGTGTACTGCTTGAAGAAGATTGTTCTTCCTCCCCGATCGGAAAAAATAGTTCCAGTTAGTCTTCCACATAATTCTGGGCAGAAAAATCGATGTATTCTCATTGAAGGATTGGATGAAAACCTTCCATGGAAAATTGCGCGGACCTTGGTAAAGGCAATCGACGTTGCAGCCGTACGCATACTGAACCCAAGTGAAAAGGAGCAAGCAATCAAGAAGGGTACGTTGATGGGTTCATGTGGGGAAGTAGCTTGGATGCGTGAATGCCAACATCGGCCTTCTCAAAATAACGCCCAAAGTGCAAGATTTAATGTGTTAAATCTTTTGGAAGACTGTCGTAAAGATTTATCGGAAGAGGAAAGAGAGAAGGCTAGGAAGATGCTACTTCAGTATGCAGACTTATTCTCTACAAATGATGCTGACATAGGGAAGACTGGTTTGGTTCAACACAGAATTAATACCGGAAATGAGTTACCAATACGACAGCGACCAAGAAGACTACCAGTGGCAAGGGAAAAGGAGGTAGATACCATGATTAAAGGAATGGTAAAGGATGGAGTTATAGAGCCTTCATCTAGTGCTTGGTGTTCTCCTGTGGTCCTGGTGAAAAAGAAAGATGGCAGCATGCGGTTTTGTGTAGACTATCGTCGATTGAATGACGTTACTAAGAAAGACAGCTATCTACTACCCCGGATCGACGACACACTGGACACGCTGTCAGGAATGAAGTGGTTCACCACGTTAGACCTAAAAAGTGGCTACTGGCAAGTGGAAATAGACCCTAAAGACAAGGAGAAAACTGCATTTTCTACGGGAAAGGGACTATGGCAGTTTAACGTTATGCCATTCGGATTGTGCAATGCTCCTGCAACTTTTGAAAGGCTAATGGAGCTAGTTCTCATGGGACTAATTGGAGATGCCTGCCTTGTCTATTTAGATGACATCATCATCGTGGGCCGCAAATTCGAAGACCACCTTCAAAATCTGGAACGTGTTCTATCGAAAATCCGAGGAGCCAGTCTTAAGCTAAGTCCAAAGAAGTGCTCATTCTTCAGACAGCAAGTAAGCTTTTTGGGGCACGTGGTTTCGAAGGAAGGAGTACAAACAGATCCTGAGAAAATCGTCGCCGTCAAGGAATGGCCAGTCCCGAAAGACAAGACGCAGGTCAGGGCATTTTTGGGTTTGTGCTCGTACTATCGACGGTTTGTCAAGAATTTTGCTGACATTGCCAAACCTCTTCACAAGCTTACTGAGGAGAAAAGACCGTTCTGTTGGAATGAGAACTGTGACATCGCATTTCGAGATTTAAAGGAACGTTTGTGCAATACCCCAATTTTAGGCTACCCTGACACAGAAAATGAACTCATAGTTGACACGGACGCAAGTAATACTGGAATAGGCGGTGTGTTATCTCAACGGAAAGGAGATTATGAAGTTGTGATAGCTTACTTCAGCAAATCTTTATCAAAGCCAGAAAGAAATTATTGTGTCACGAGACGCGAACTTCTTGCCGTAGTGAAGACATTGCAGCATTTCAGCAAATACTTGCTTGGACGCAAATTCCACCTGCGAACTGAACATGCTGCATTAAAGTGGTTGTTGCAGTTTAAGAATCCAGAAGGACAAGTGGCGAGATGGATTGAACTGCTACAAGAGTACGACTTCGCAATTGAACATCGTAGTGGGAAGTCTCACGGTAACGCGGACGCTTTATCAAGAATACCTTGTCCTGAAGACTGTAAGCATTGTGTCAGGCAAGAAGATAAGGAAACAGTACCCATCAGGATGTTAAGAACGGACCTTAGTGACGAGTGGAAGGAAACCCTACGGCATGCCCAGCAGAGTGACACTGATATCAGGCCAATTCTCGAGTGGATTAAAGCTAATGCTCCCAAACCGAAATGGTGTGATGTTGCAGCGATGAGTACCACCACAAAAAGTTATTGGGCACAATGGGAGAGCTTGGTGATCCAAGATGGTGTCTTGTGCCAAAAATGGGAAAATGCTCGAGGGAATAGCTGTCACCTGCAAATGGTAGTCCCAAAAACGAAGGTACCAGAAGTTCTACAGCTCTACCACAATGGTTCTTCAGGAGGTCATATGGGAGTAAGAAGGACTCTATTTAAGATCCGAGAGAGGTTTTACTGGATCCACTGTCGAGAGGATGTGGAGGACTGGTGTCGTAGATGTACCAGTTGTGCAGCGGTAAAAGGACCACACACACGCAGCAGGGGTGCATTGAAAGTGTACAACGTGGGAGCCCCCTGGGAACGGATAGCACTAGATGTCGCTGGGCCTTTCCCCGAAAGTGAAAGTGGAAATAAATATTTCATGGTTGTCGTGGATTATTTCACCAAATGGCCGGAAGTCTTCGCCATCCCTAATCAAGAAGCTTCAACAGTCGCTGATAGATTAGTCCACCAAGTCTTCTGTCGGTTTGGGGTACCCTTGGAAATCCACAGCGATCAAGGAAGGAATTTCGAATCTCAAGTGTTTCAGGAAACATGTCGGGTTATGGGTACTCACAAAACCAGAACCACTTCATACCACCCACAATCTGACGGAATGGTGGAGAGATTTAATCAGACGTTGGAAAGATATCTGGCAAAAGTTGTAACAAGCAGACAAAAGGATTGGGACAAGCACATACAACCGTTTCTTCTGTCATACCGAACTGCAGTTCACGAGAGTACAACTGTGACGCCAGCCTTCGCGAACTTTGGAAGGGAGTTAAGGCTGCCAGCTGATCTAATAACCGGCATTCCCCCTGATTCACCACGCAGTATAAACCGATTATGCAAATGATCTGCGCAACAAATTGGATGACGTATATGAGCATGTCAGAGAATCCGGCCAACAGATTTCCGAGAGAATGAAAACTCGCTATGATCGAAAGATGAACAATACTGGCTTCGACGAAGGTTCGCTAGTGTGGTTGCATAACCCAGTGCGCAGCAAAGGGAAGTCCCCTAAACTACAGGCAAAATGGGACGGGCCGTACCGAATTGTGACCAAGATCAACGACGTCACTTACCGAATACAAAAGGGTATGCGAACTGCGCCTGAAATTGTTCATGTAGATCGATTGGCCCGATACTACGGGAATAAAGATGCTCGGGACGAGCATGTCTAAGGAGGGGGCAGTGTTACGTAGTTCGTAAAGTCTAGAAACATCACGCTAATTCCATCTCAGGAAAGGGCAGTGTGACGTAAATCGAAAAGTCTAGAAACATCACGCTAATTCCATCTCAGGAAGGGGCAGTGTGACGTAAATCGAAAAGTCTAGAAACATCACGCTAATTCCATCTTAGGACGGGGCAGTGTTCGAAACTACTGGAAATGACACTCTGATGCCATCTGTTATCAAGTAGCAAGTACTACACTAAATTGTACGTAGACGCTACCGCCATCTATTGTCGAATAGTGGGATTAAACAGCTGGCTCCCGAAAGGACTCGAACCTTCTACGCTACTTGTGGACTGTGGCACAGTATCGAATGTTCCCGAATGTTCTGCTCGGAATATAAATAGCGGATTGTGGGGCCGAGGGGCAGTTCGATTTCGGAAGCGAGCGAATACGATTCAAGTGATATAGTACAAGCGAGACAAGTGATTCCAAGTGACGTTTTGATTTGATTGCGATATTTGTGTTTAGTTAATTAAACAGTTTGTGTGTTTCGGAATATTGGTTTAAATTAATTTATCCCGAACCCCAGCTTGTAAAAATAGGTTGATGTTAGACTTTTCATAGTCATCATTAGGCACACTGAGTAATGGCTCACCTATCAAAAAGTGCCCAGGTGTGAGTGGTGATATCATCTCAATAGTGTTATCCAGCTGGCATAATGGACGGGAGTTAAGACAGGCTTCTATTTGTGTAAGCAATGTTGCCATCTCTTCATAGGTAAGTTTTGTGTCTTTACTGACCCTCGCGAGATGTTTCTTTGCAGATTGCACTCCCGCTTCCCAGAGGCCTCCACAATTAGGCATTCGCGGTGGGATAAAATGCCACGTAGGTCCATCGGTTGCCAAGTGTTCGGAAATTTCTAGAGAAATGTTTTGTGGGCCTGCTTTAAAAAGGTCTTTAAGTTCCTTTGCAGCACCAACGAAATTAGTGCCGTTATCGCTGTACAGGTTAATACATCGACCTCAACGTGCTACAAATCCTCGAAATGCAGCCAGAAACGCTTGAGAAATTAAGTCTGTCACGGCTTCTAGGTGTATGGCACGAGTAGCCATACAAACAAATAGACAGATGTACCCTTTAGTGGCATGATGCCCTCGTCCCTTCAATGTTCTTAACATTACTGGACCTGCATAATCGACTCCAGTGTTCAGAAAGGCCCGCTGTAAGCGTACCGTTACAGCAGGTAATTCACCCATTAACTGGTTGTTTGTCTTGCCCTTATTTCTAATGCAAACTTTGCAATTTCTTATGCATTTTCTAACGGCTGATTTTAAGTTAATGATCCAATAATTACTTCGTAGGTACGTCATCATAACTTGTATACCACCGTGTAACGTTTGTTTGTGTGCTTCGTTGATCAACAATGCAGTAATATTATGTTGATTACTCGGTATTATTATTGGATGTTTGGTTGTGACTGGCAAATTTGCGTTGTGTAACCGACCTCCTACTCTCAGCAGATTGTTTTTATCTAAAAATGGTGTCAAGCTAATTAGTGAACTTGATTTTCTCACTGTGCCGTTTTTCTTAATGTACTCTATATCTTTTTCATACGCTGTCTGCTGATAGTATTTTATGCAATGTTGCAAAATTGTGTTTATTTCACAGGTCGTTAAGTACTTTTCTTTGTTTTTATGATTTAATAATCTTCGGCAATAAGCGAGTACTCTTTTCATTCTAGTCAGATTAGAAAATCTTTCCCAAATTGGTTTTTCTTCATTTTCTTTGTTTTTTGTTGTAAAAGTACATGTTAATTTTAACTCTAAGTCCGTCTCTGTATTTTCTGATCTTCTCAAATGAACTTCTCTTTTTGATAGCCATTCTGGCCCCTTCCACCACATCTTCTCCTTCTTCAGATCTGTTAGGAACATTCCTCTGGATGCTATGTCAGCAGGATTTTCTTGTGATACGACATGATGCCACTGTGTGTTGTTTGTATGATCTTTAATTTCCACCACTCGATTTGCTACAAAGGTCTTCCATCTTTGAGGTTCCCCATGAAGCCACGCCAGCACAATCGTTGAGTCTGTCCAGCAGTAGGTTTGATCATAAGGAATTTTCATGGCTAATGTGACTTGTTTTAGAAGCCTTGACAACAATAAAGCTCCACACAGCTCATGACGAGGAATTGATATTGTTTTTAATGGAGCCACCCTTGTTCTTGATGCAATTGAATTTGTGGATACAGTACCATCCTGTTGTTCCACTCTGCAGTATACTACGGCTGCATAGGCCCGAGTTGAGGCATCGCTAAAGCCGTGTATTTGCATTGCTTTTATGTTGCTGCTGTATGAGTGTAACCATCGGTCTAGAGAAATCTGGTTGACATTCTCATAATCTTTTCTTATCTTCAACCAATCTGAGGTTAATTCATCGGATAATGGTTGATCCCATTGTGTGCCAACTAACCATAGTTTTTGGATTAGCATCTTAGCGAGCACAATGCTTGGCGATATCCATCCTAATGGATCGTAAAGTTTTTGTACATCTGACAAAACGTTTCTTTTCGTAATGATAGATGGAGGTGCAGAGAGACTGACTTTGTAAAGAAATTGATCAGTACCAATATTCCATGCGATACCCAACGCCTTCACAGTACCATCTAGGTTTATATCGAGTTGAATACTTGAAGAAATGTTGCTTGGATCCATCGACTTCATCAACTCGATGTTGTTTGATGACCACTTTTTCAACTCAAAACCTCCCTTGCTTAACATAGCTTTGAGTTGATGACTAGCTTCTACGGCTTCTTCAACAGAGTCACAACCCGACATTACGTCATCGACATAGAAATCTGACAAAGTAATGTCAGCGGCTACTGGATAGCTATCTCGTTCTTCATGTGCGAATTGGATCAAGGTCTTCACAGCTAGATAAGGTGCTGAAGTAGTCCCAAAGATCACGGTGAGTAACCTATAATCTTTTATTTCTTCATTGCTATGATTTCTCCAAAGTATTCTTTGAAAATCGGCATCTTCCTTGTATACCATGACCATTCTGTACATCTTTTGTATGTCTGCAGCGAAACAGATGGCGTGCATTCTCCAGCGCATCATTATGCTGCGTAGGTCTTCCTGGAGCACTGGACCAGGTAAGAGTTCATCATTTAATGATATACCATTGATTACCATATAGGATGCATCGAACACTATGCGGGTTTTCGTGGTTTCCTTATCTTCACGCAGGACCGGATGATGGGGTAAGTAAACTGATTTTCTTGAATATATTTCTTTTTCAGGTACTTCTTCTATATGACCTAAGTTTTTTTAGTCTTCTATAACCTTTTCATATTCCTCTTTCAACTTAGGCTGTTTTTTAAATCTTCTCTCCAATTGCATCAATCTTGTTTTAGCTATATCTCTTGTATTTCCTTCAGTTGATTGAACACAATTTGTTTTAAACGGTAGTTTCACTGTAAACCTTCCTTGTTCATTTCTTGAGTATGTTTTGTGATAAATGTCTTCACATATTTGTTCATCCTTTGTATTCTTTCGCCTAGTAGTTGTGTCTATCTCCCAGAGAGACTTTAACATGTCATTAACGTCTACTTGGTGATGCATGACAAGAAATTTGAGAGTTGTGTTTATTTCTCCAAATAATATCCATCCTAGGGTTGTTTTCTGTGCACATGGAGACCCTGGTGGACCCTTAATTAACTCTTGTTCGACTATTCGTGCATACTCCTTAACACCAAGCAGATCTATTGGGCCTGGGTTGTTGTACTCTGGATCTGCAAGATCTAGACCCTCTAGGTGCCGCCAGTTGTGAACAGTCATTGTGTGATGTGGTATTCTCGTGGTCAGCTGCTTGGACATGACGTAAGCTTCAACGTGCATGTTGTATTCTGGTTTCCTTCTCGATAGTATGTTTAGCTGAACCACGTGTTTAATTGGTGCTTCCATAGAACCCACACCTGTTACAGTTTCTTCAATTGATTTTCTTTGTAGTTTCAATAATTGAGTTGCCCTTTCACTTATGAAACTCGCTTGTGAGCCTTGGTCAACAAGAACTCTTAACAGTGTCGCATGTCCGTCCCTTCCCTTTGCTTTGACTAGTGCAGTTGCTAATAATGCTCTTCCAGATGCTCCGATATCAACGTGAAGAGATGTTACTGCCTCTTTGTTGGCTTCTTGTTGAGATGTCGATAGTTGTATTGTTTCTGTGTCTGTGGTGTCTTTCGACTTCTCTGATTTGTGAAGCAAGGAATGATGACGTCTTCTACATACGCGGCAAGTAACTGGTATCTTGCATTTGTAAACTGAATGACCGGGAAGCAGGCAGTTGAAACAAAGCTGTTTTTCTTTCACATAATTGTTACGTTGTGTAAGGTCCATTTTTATAAATTGTTTGCAATGACATAAGGTATGTTTTTCATTACAAAGTAAACAGCTCTTATCTTTTACAGTATTTACGGCATGGTATGATCACTCCTTGATAGTACGATCTTTATTTGTTACAGGTTGTATCATTTCCAATGTTCTAAATTTTGATTCCAAAAACTTTTTAATTCTTCCCAAGATGGCACTTCTTCTGACTTTTCTTTATAAGCGAAGGTTTCCCACTCTTTATGTGACTCCTGGTCCAACTTCTGAATCACCAGAAATATAATTAAAGGATCCCAGGAATCGGTGTAAATTTTCAAGTTTTTAGGTTATTTATGCACTCTGTCGTAGTATCTAATAAGGTCTTCAAACTGCTAGCTGTTTGTGTTGTGATTTTCTATTGATTAAAAAGTCTTTTCAAAACAAAGAACACAATAACACGTTTGTTGCCGTATCTGGATTTTAACAATTGCCATGCTTGATCATAATTGTTGTTCGTAACTTGAATGTGCCGTAATATTACTTCTGCTTCACCGGTAACACTTGACTTTAGGTAATGCAGTTTTTGAACGTCACTAATTGAAGTATTTTTATGCACAAGTGATTTAAACATATCCTGATATGCAGGCCACTCTTCATATTGTCCCGAGAATGTGGGTAATTGTATACGAGGCAGTTTTACAATCGAACATTGCCCTTGACCACTAAATAATGAAGAATTTGATTGTTCCATCATGTTTGTTGTTGTTTGCTCAACATATCTGTCAAATCTGCTGGTAGACAAAGGTCAATCTTCAATGACAAAATAATCTTCGTTAAGAAAGTACGAAACTTCTCCACGCTTGTCTCTCCGAGTACACTGAGTCAACATCTCATGAGCTTGGTTAAAAGAACACCAATACTCTTCAATGCACTTCACTCTAGCCCTTATGTAGCCGTCTGTAAGTCTCACTTTAGGGCATTTTTTAAGTTCGCTTGTGTTTTTTGTATTAATTTTGCCACGTCTTCTAGGGTATTTAAATATTTTTGTTGTTCTGAAGTTAACGTAGCCATTGTAACTTTATTTTATGTTATTATCACTTGTGCTATGAATTGTCAACCACACTATTCACACTTTGTTAAAATATCTAAGTTCATAAAAAACTTCACGATTTTGCGTAAACAAGTCGTCGTCTTATCTCTGGAATGCGGCTGCCTTTTGTTCTCAGCTCGCTCGGATACCGATTCACTAATGACCCACAGGTGTGCAAGTAATAAATATGCGGCTCGATTTGCGACCATATGTTGAGGTCGTTAGGTTTATTATGGTTTGTAGATATTTTTGGGAGACTTGATAAATCAAATGACGCGACTGTTTGCTAGCTCTGTATTGTGGCAACTAAACTTTTAAACGATCGGACAAGTATGCTTAGATAGTTTGGTCATGTTGAGAGGATGGATGAAGGACGACTCACCAAAGGTATTTACAAGGCAGATGTCAGTGGAAACACCGGGAGGGGACGCCCTAGGAGGATATATAGTGACCTTATTGGTGATGTTCTTCGGAAAGGTCAGGTGCGTAGTACTCGCAACCGGCGTGTGTTTATGACCAATTGTATGAACCTAAATGATGCAAAAGAAATGTGTAGAGATCTTAGCAGGTGGCGTTCCGTGGTTTCTGCCTACCCCCATGGGAAAAAGGCGTGATTGTATGTATGTATGTATTACTGTAGACTAGCTGCTTCGCCCAGGAAATTATCACACGGCAACATGCTGCCGGAACAAAAAGCTTACGTTATAATATCAGCTATGTAACTCTTTATAAAATCAGCTATCTGTGAAAAATAAAACATATATTTGGATATTTTTTTATTTATTATTTGAAAGAAAGAACTTACAAAGACACGCATAAACTACAAAAAAAATGGAACATAAAGGGTTATATAACTGTGCCATCAACAAGGTTCTTCATCGACACACCAAAATACAAAGACAACTGCATTAAATATACAAAGAAAAACACACATAATAGTAATACATGTAAAATACAGTTGCTGCTTAGGACCACTATAGATATCAAATATTAATCATATATATATAATATTAATAAAAAAGGACGACAATATAGAGATATGCCGATATTTTTAAAAAGTTCTATTTTGGGTCTTTACATATTCTTTAAATATGTGAGGGCTTGAGGAACTGAGTATTAGGTCAGTACTAAGCACAAGACGTGGTCTACCGCATGGCGGATAAAATGTGGGCTCAAATAACACAGAATTGATATCCTGAGACAGTAGAGCGGAGTCACGGCAGATCACTTAGGAAATGACGGGATTACTTTTGTAATGGAGGGAAGCCTTTGCCCAAGAATGGGACAGCGTAGGCTAGTAAAAATCTAAAAATAAAAAAAATAAACAGAAGACTGCAGTAATAGCAGAACAATTATAACATTAAACCAAAGTCTTTAATACCCCCCTACAAATCGTATTCACTGGAGGAGGATGAGTATGTTCTAGCATTGACGATAAGACCCTACGTTTTGACGGATTTAGATCCTTTGTCATTACCAGACTTGCTTTGCAGTTTCTTCCGGCGGCGGCGGTACAATTCCAAACGTTTTTATTCTTACGTCTGTGGCAGTAGAAGGTGTAGTCATTTACAACGGCAAGCTCGTGTCCGTCACCCTTCCTGGTGTAAGTCACTGAAATTTAAAACGTTGTTTTAGAAAAACTGTTATATTTGGCAGGAATAATTTGGTAGCCAGTTCTATAGCACTTCGTAGTCATCCATATAATATAAGATTTAGATCGAGCAATGAATAACACAACCATTCCCATCAAATAAAACTCTTTTTAATAGAGACATGCCTAAGAGCTCATGAAATCACGACAATCATGGAACGAAATAAAAAAAAAAACAGGAAAATATATTGACCGTTGTAAAAATCACAAATTGATCTCAATGCTCAACATTGGTAAATGATATCAAAAAAGCACCATAAAATTTAAAGTTCAATCATTAACAGTTATTTGATTGCCTTTTAATTACTTTTACAGTTTATTATAAGAGTCGATAGTAGTATATTATTCTTATGCATCAGTTATTGCCACCACAACCCTATACAAAACTATAGTATTTTCACAACCGCCTTAAGTATTTGGAAAAAGATGGTAATATACGGTGATGTTATAATGTCGCTATACACATCCATCTATGGTCTTAACAATTCTCCGTACCGCCACTTCGACTGGTTCTATGCTTTTGGTATTCAGTGGATTTCTGCGGCCTTCACTAGGTCATCGGTCCAACTTGTGGGAGGCCTTCCGACGCTACAACTTCCACGGTCACCACTCCAGAACCTTTCGACCACATCGGCCACATATCCAACATACCATCATATCCTCACATAAAACCCATTCACAACCATGAAGCTTGGCGGTGGATGCCTGTGCTCCAGCTTAGCAGATATAACGTTCCGCTTCAAAGGTTCAGGTTCGCTGCAGGTGATCAGTCTAGCTTTACAGAGCCATCCATTGGTGCACGTCCATATCTTTGTTTTTGCTTTGTTCTTGTGACAATAGAACGTGTAACCGTTCACCATCACCAGTTCTTTTCCATTCCTCTTCATCATCCATTTGAC
This sequence comes from Aporophyla lueneburgensis, assembly GCA_932294355.1. Taxonomy (NCBI): domain Eukaryota; kingdom Metazoa; phylum Arthropoda; class Insecta; order Lepidoptera; family Noctuidae; genus Aporophyla; species Aporophyla lueneburgensis. The sequence continues at coordinate 7,301,742 of OW028742.1, forward strand.
TGAAAAAGAATTGTTTTTTTAAGGGCGATACGCTTATTGAGTCTGAAATTTATTTCTTGCGTTTTTTTACTATATGCATCATGTCTTAGAACCAAAAAAAGAACACATAGGACATCTACCAATCCGCACTGGGCCCACAAGGTAGATTCTGGCCAACTCCCTCTCACATAGAGGTGGCTTATGACCCAGCAGTGCGAACATTATAAGCTGACCACGCCGCTTAGTATCGTTATCTGCCTTGCTATTTTCAACTATGCTGGGGTCGGCTTCCAGTCTAACCAGATGTAGCTGAATTTTAGTAGTATTTTACATGCAAAGTAATAGTAGTAGTATTTTATTTTAGAACATAGGTACCTAATTTGTCGTGTATGTATTCTTCAAACATCTCTAAAGTAAAGACTTAAGCATGGTTAAGCAGTAAAACATAACACAAAATCATATTTATTGATATTAAACAAACGTACAATGTGTTGAGTATAATGTTTGATCCAGAAGCTGGAGAAGTAGAGGACAATTATTAGCGGTTTGAAAATCAGGAACGATATTTTACCAACCCGTAAAAATAAGGTATCATAATGGTACTCTCAGGATGTGTTTAAAATAAAACGTTAATTAATAACTTACAAAATTTTCGAGGTTTTAAATGATAATCGCATTCGCATCCCAACATTAAGCTTAAATAAAATAAAATAAAATATTTAATGATTATGCTCGTTTTTCATTTGAACTAGAACACCATTATCGGTAAATACAACTGATTTGCATCCTGTAGGTCTCCGAATACCACGCCACCTTATTTTGTTCTTTTTATTAATCAAACAACCTCGATTGAACCGATAGGGCCCTATGTTGAGGCACAGATTGCCCCATTTTGTTCTGCTGAATATCGGAAAATGGTTCAGCTCCGATTGAGAATCTGTAACAAAACATGATTGGTAAAAAAAAAAACTGTTGGAACTTAAAACAATAATAAAGGAATTGAATCTAAACAAAGGCGCACAATCACGATTTAAAATCGTGAAGCCGTTAGTCAACCATTGCAATGTAACTCCTTTATCATTTTCCCAAAACTCACGGCATTATTCTAATTTATACTTTATTGCAATGAGCTTTACGTAAAAAATCGTGGATGTACTCCTGAAATGTTGTCTTTTAGATCAATATTTTATGAACACATACCGATACTGGCAACAGGTACCGTTAGCGGCAAAGCTTTTTTTTAAACTTTATGTTATACTTTTTAGTTTGGTTTTCTATGAAAGCGTGTTTTTTTTTATTTTAAAATAATTATTTTTAGGTAGTCTATGACATACTGGAAAATAATTTTACAGGTGTATTCAAAGTAGGCGGAGAATCAACCACTAACCCACATTGGTGATGAGAATGGTCCACTTCCTCTCACAAAGAGGAGGCCTGTGTGACAGTAGTGGGAACATTATAGGGTGATTGTGAATAATAAATGGAGAAAAGATCTTATTTTTTGTATGCTTTCACGATATAACGGCTGAACGAGTATAGATAGATGAAATTTGGCACATGGGTAGACCATAACCAACCAGGACATAGGCTGCTTTTCATCCTGGATCGTAGACGAAGCAGCGGGCTTCACCTAGTACCATATTAACCCTGTTACTTACTCTCTCTCCGCGAGACTTTAATGTATCTTGTAGTTAGATCCTATCCAAACATTGGTTGTAGTGAGCAAAAACATTTACCTATGTCTCAAGAGAGTATTACTAGTAGGTACTGCCTATTAAACTGGTCAATACTCTAAGGGCTTGCTACTGAAAAAAAAAAATGCCACATAATACACAAACCTTTATTTTTTAAATTAGCAAGATTCTCAAACATAAATTCTGCATTTCTTTTTTTTGGAATGAAATCTCGCATTTATGAGTTTGTCAGCTGCTTAACGGAACTTGCCTGTGACTACCTTAATAAATTAAGGCCTCCAGCCGAGGTTTAAACACTTAAAACTAGAGCGATTACTCGTTAAGGCCCCCGTGGGGTACGGACCTCGGCAGGGCAATGCTGGTAGAGGGCAGCAAGAGACGGGCGGGATCTGAATAAATTCTACACTTTATTCGATTTATTTATTAAGTACTAGATTTTTATATATAACACGTGCTGAAATTAAAGAAATTGCAAATATTTTTACAAACGTCTTCTACCTACGTATACACCTTTCTAATAACTACCATCTCTATTTCTATATTCTAATGTACTTTCCATTAGAAGTTTGAATGATTCTAGGAGGAGGATGAGTATGTTCTGTCGCCGCACTCTTTATCGTTCCATCTTCGTTCAGAGTGAGCTTGGCGCGACAGTTCTTCGCTTTCTTGGAGGAACAGACGTGGTAACGAAACGAAGAACCGTGCTTCGAAAAGGTGTAGTTGTGGTAGAGAATAACTGTTTTCTCGTTTAGTTTCAATACTTCGTATGGGTTACCTGTAAAATGAAGAATGTTTTTTAATATTATAAATTATTAAGTTATCTATAATTCCAAAGAAAGAATGAATTACTGAGGTATATTTAGTGTAGATTAAAAAAATAATTGCTATCTAAAATGTAAAGCTAAGAACAAATCACCATGATATCTATAAATAAAATAGAATAAGTAAAAGAAGTAAGAAAATGTTATTTTGCTTCGCTATCAACGAATGAGGAGAATGTCGAGAGGAAAGTTTTGAGTATGAATATCGATGGCTATAAGAGTAGGAGAAAACCAAAGAAACGATGTCTGGAATGTATGAAGAAAAATAAACGTGGCGTTAACCCCAAATAAATTAACAACTTTCACTATGTGACCAACTCAGAACTCTCGAAAAAAGGCAGCTGTTTCACATAAAAGTCGAATACCTATTCTATTCGGCCAAAATGAATTCAACAGCTGATATTTTATCGTGATTTCTGAGTTGGTCCCAGTGAAATTTGTTTATATTCTTGCGTAGAACACCCTGTGAAACCTCACGTTAGAAATTATGAAAAGCACTTTATTGTTTTTTAATGATCCAATTGATATAAAATATTTGATTTTAACTTTATCGCAGAAAACCCCTAACTCAGTGTTGAAATTCTATGCGTAGAAAGATTCTTAAATCTTCCAAGTGAAGCAGCGATACCCGGAAGATATTTGCTAAGTGAGTTATTTTTAGAAAATAAAACGAAAATTTTATCTAAACGGTTTAATAAACCATTCTTGATTATCTTAAGTTATAAAAAACACATTATTTTAAGAAAATATATAAGCTACCAGTTTTGCAATATTAATCCAGTAAACATATAAACTTACATAGTATATCAAACAAAATCTATACTCCTTATCATCTTTACTTATTACTTATTTTCTTATATACTTGTTTACTTATATGATATTACTAGCTATTGCGTGCGGCTTCGCCCGCGTGGATGTCGGAAATTAATGCAGATATATTTCTAAAATAAAAGTAGCCTAAGTTACTTCTTATTACATCAGCTACCTGCCAATAAAAGTTCCCGTCAAAATCGGTCCAGCCATTTCAGAGATTAGCCGGAACAAACAGATAGACAGACAAAAGTTTAAAAATGATTTTTTGGTGTATGTACCGTATTTACTTTCATATGCATTTAGTGAAAATATGTTAATTTGAAATAACAAACAGAGATGTAAATTGAAAAAAAAAAACAAAATGTTTTTTTTTCACAATCTTGAAAAAAAACATGAAAAAAATCTTGGCACCATTGTTTTTTCTACATTTGGTTTTTTTTTTCAGAAAAATTGAAACACTATAGCTAAAGTGGAATAAAACACTAAATTTGATTGTTTTGTTTTTATTCAAGTCAAATTATGTTTAAATCAATGGGTAACTATTATTGTGAACTTAAAAATACTTAAGGTGTTACAATCATCTGTATCAGTGTCAGTAGCTACGGCTACGCTTGTTTTATCAGCATCGGATTCATCGGAATAATGTTCTGTCTCTGTATTTGTTTCAAGACATGTATGTATTATTTAACAAAAAACAAATGGCGTTTTCTAATTGAACAAAAAAATAATAATATCAACTCATATTATACGATAACCGCCTTTTCTCTTTTTATTTTCCTACTCATGGAAAAAACCTACTCCAGAAAAAAAAAACTGTTTTTTTTTTCATGTTTTTATTTCACCTTTTTATCTCAGAAAAAACCGTTTTTAACAACTCTAAACAAACAGACACTTCAGTTTTATTTATTTGTATAGATAAATGCGAAAGTAACTCTGTCTGTCTGTTACGCTTTCACGACTAAACCACTGAACCGATTTTTATGAAATTTAGTACAGGGTAAGTTTAAGCCCCAAGAAAGGACATAGGCTTCTTTTAATTCCGCGACTTCGTCTGCATCTTCGTCTGCGACATTTACGCGGACGAAGTTGCGGGCAAAAGGTTAAAGTATTAAAATTTATTCTAAATTGACATTATTTTACATATTATTATTATATACAGAGTGACAGAGAGTTCTACGCAAAAATCGTAACCACGAATTCAGCGCATGATTCTAAACACCCTAGCGTAGAAAATTTCGTCGGTTATCAATAAAAAAATCTGCTGTTTCATAGACAAGTGCAGTAGGTACCTACGCAATCAGAATGCATGGAAAAGATATATTTATGTACATATATATCTGTTCCTTAACAAAGCAATATTTTAGAGGGTCCAGAATCATGTCATGATATGCATCGGTGTCCCTGCCACCATGAATATGGAAAGAGTATGAGCGCAATTTTCTATAAGCATTCAGCAATCCGACAATAAGCAAGATATTATTACCTTTTACAGTATTTAAGGATGCGAATGTTCTTTTTTATGTGTAACTATCACATTGTCGACTGTTGTACCGATAAGTACCATAGATGATGACGTCATTACCAGTCTTTCCCTGCCGGGGTCGCGTGATTGTTCGAAAGAGATACCGTGACCCTGGCACATGGGCAACTGATGGAACACGGGTGGGTTTTAGTCAGTAAAAGTCTGACACGCCTTCCCGCTCCGCCCAAAGCGGGAGAAGTCATTTGATGATTTCCCATCCTGAAAAAAAAAAAAAAAACACTCTTTATCGTACTGAAAACTGGATCGGAATCTGTAACTAAACCAAACCGTTAAAACGAAAAAAATAAGACTTATTGCCAACTACAAAAAGTATCTAATTCTAAAAAAAACATTACCAATACATATAATACATACAAATTATATGAATAGAGAAAATTAAAGTGTCAATTTGGATTGTGAAAATAGAAGCTTTTTAATAAATACTTTTGAAAGTAATATCGTACTATTATGGAGAAAAGTACGATTTTTTAAGTGCACGTCTGTCAGAATTTTCCAGCTAATCTCCGAAATGGCTGGTCTGGACGTGACTTACACTGGCAGATAGCTGATGTCATAAGGAGTACCACAGATTAACACGTTCCCCCGGAAAAAACTGTGGCCACAGCTAGTATGTAATAAGGAAGTCAAAGTGTCTCTTTTTATACGAAGGTACGTTTCTAAGCTTTTTAAAGTACAGAAAAGCTGTAAAACTCCCTTTTCTTTCACTACGATTGGCTTGCATATGGCTTCGTATGCGAAAGGGGATTAAGTTTGTTTTTTAATCTACGACAAAATATGAATATACTTTCTTTCAATACAGTTTATTAGGTTTTTTTAACCCTTCAGTGGTTATGCTCACATTGAATACTAACTATTACATCGTCTACTGTGATCAGAACTGATTTACATCCCGTCGATTTTCTGGTACATCGCCATCGGATCCTGTGTCTACTGCCGGTATAAGACTGAGTGTAGCGATACGAACCAATGATGATTAAAGGATTGCCATGCACAGTTGTCGTGAACATTGCCTCTGTAATGCAAGTGTAAAATCTTTTAATGTAAACCACATAACACCATGTTTCACAAAAGGATGATCAGAGGTCTACCTAATAGAAGATGTACCTGTACCTTCATCTCACCATTTAGGTATTTTATTTATTTACTATTGTTGGGTTAACTTTAATAGGTACTAAAGAGCTGGATCGAATAAAGTACAAGTAGGCAAATAAACTCACACTGTGCAGTGTGAGTTTTGCGGAACATTAGAGATGCAATAATAATACTCACTTTAAAAATCACTAACTCGTTTATTTCTTAATAATTATTATTTCTTCACTAACCACCGTACAATAAATTCGTTCAGTATCAAGAAGCACTAGAGGGTTATGTCCAAACTCAACAAGAGCTGGAATCAGATTGCCAGTCCCCATCCATAATATTTTGAACGTTTTTTTTTTAAATATAACTTCCGGTCAAATACGTGTTCAAATGTTGCCAGAACAACAAATTTTTAATCAAATTAAAGACTGCAATTATTAAAAACCTAACACTGTTATCACTTACATTTATTTTACAGGTCATCATTGACTGGCTAGCCTTTTCCCAACCCCCTTTTCCCTATGTTGTGGTCAGCAGACCCCAACATAGGGAAAAGTCTAACCAGATGCAGCTGAAACCAGTATATTATATGAAGTGATTACCTATCTGACCTCCACATCCAAGTTATTGTGTTTTACGATAGCCCTTGGTAAAACTGGTTGTCAGCGTTTCAGTCTTCTGAGTTCTGACGCCCAGTAACGACTCTCAAAGGTTGACAAATGACAGCCGGGACCAACGGGTTAACGTGCTTACCGAGGCATGGAGGGGTCTCGGTATGTAAGAACCCATTCACAGATCAATCGCGGCAAGCTTAGCTTAACGTGCGGCTATTTTTTATTAAGAAACAAGTGTCTTATTTTTTTTATAGGTGCGAACTATATATGAAAATATAGTCACCAACTTTCACGCCCAAAAACAATTAAACTGCACCACCATAAAACTGACTTGTTTTAATTTCGTTACTAATTCGTTTATACTACTTATGTTTGGAAGTAGGTATATGTATACGGAAATGGAATAAAAGATTTCTCTTTTTATTGAGTTTAATTGATTTTTATTGAGCACTAAAAATGTCACAAAATTATACTACTTTCTTATTATTTAATAATTATTAAATCAACAAAAAATGTGGGTTTCCCGTGTTTCAATCTTGGACAAAACTTTATTTCTGAAATGAATAAGGACCGGTGGTACATATAAAAGGCCAAGTCAAAGGACAGGTCCACTTAATCTGTGTGATTCTTTCCTCAAAACACCATTTCAGACACCAATCTACATGTGTTCACATGATCAGACCGAGATTAAAAGAAACCTTTGAGTTTGTTTCCGCCTTTCTTTTTAGATAGAAAACGCCAACCTCTTTTTATTTTTGAAAAATTATTGTCAGGTAGAAGTGTTTCTATAAACCTAGTTGCTTACAGAAATAAAATCATTTATCAAGCAAGGGCAACGATATCTAAAGTTTTTCGTCGGCCCTAACCATCTACCTAAAAATCTATTTATATAATACAAATATAATAATTGATCAAAGATTCATACGAATACAACGGTCTGCAACCGCCATTGCAATCATACAATAAAAAAGGAATAGAAGAAAACATTTTAAAGAGACAAACAATAAGATTTTACCTAGCTAACAAATACTAAATGAATGAAATGCACCGACCACATTATGTTTTGACCAGGCACGATTAATCAATGTATCTCCAAGATTTGCACTAGCCGCAACACCCCTCATGTTTCATACAATAAAAAAAGTAAAATATAAACAAGACAAAATTGACGTACCTAAAAATTAGGAAGTTTTATTTAAATTTTAGTGGTTATGTTCATTTTTAGTTAAAATCAACATTCTGTTGACAGTTATGGCAACCGATCTACATCCATGAATTTTTCCAGCACATGTCCATCTCATTCTGGACCCCAGGGCACCAGCTGTGGCCTGATAATACCGATACCCCTTGATATTCAGCACATAATTACCATTTCTAGTCGTCGTGAAGATTGCCTCTGTAAGTGAAAAACACTTAATTTAGTTACACATTTTATAAACGAATTCACAATTACCTACTATTCATTACTCAGAAGATCGCGGGTAAAACTTGATTGTGACCCGCATATACCAGGGAAGCATGGGACAAATGGAAAGTGACCTATAGTTAGCAGGGTGTGAGCACCCGCCTGTCCATGTCCTGTGCGATCATCGTCTGGGCTGAACGAAGCTAATCACGGCAGAGTACGGCCAGCTGCTGCGTCCTGGAGGCAGTAAAATGACAGAAAGGGAGGGGGTTGGATGGATGTCGTTTCTTTAATTGTGTAATTCTACTATAATATTATAAATGCGAAAGTTTGTATGGATGTTTGTTCCTCTTTCACGCAAAAACTGCTGAACGGATTTGGATGAAATTTAGAACAAAGTTAGTTTATAACCTGGATTAACACATAGGCTACTTTTTATCCGGTAGTACGTTCCCGTGGGATATTTTCCGACCTCCACGCGGGCGAAGCCGCTGGCAATAGCTAGTAGTTACATATTTTTCATAGCTACGTGTAAGTTAACTTAATAAAACTTACTACTCACATTATCCCTCCTAATAATATTATAAATGTGAATGTAACTTTGTTTGTTACGCTTTCACGCGAAAACTACGTAACCGATCATCATGAAACTATGTACACATATTTAAGGAGGTTTTACAAGTAACATCGGATGAAAAAAAAAACTATATTTATTGTCATTTATTTATTTTCTAACATATTACGTATATTTTTAAATCTATATATATAAAAATGTTATGTTGGTTTGTGTCCGCTTCAAAAACTCTAAAAGTTCTGCACCGATCGAGCTGAAATTTTAGCATGATATATAATCCGCATCAAGGAATGTTTTTATCTATTTTTTGCATCAGTCACATATTCGCGACCGCGAAAAAACAGTTTTTTAACGATCATTTGCGTACCAGTGACCGTGCCATCTGCCGGAAGTGAACGTTGGGAAGAGACTTAAGGATTTATTTTATTTTTATTTATTAAGTTACCTGCTGTGTGTACCTACAACGTACTTACCCGCTAGCGTAACGCATTGCAGATAGGCCCCATGTGTCCCACCTAGAGTTTCCAACCATACTAAACAATATGTAACTATACTTAAATATGACTATACTATATAATGCAATAGTATAAAGTATATACTTTTTACTTTTGCATGCTGCCATCGAGTTGAAATGAAAGCACAGAAACGGTTCAATCGTATAATTTTAATTCAACACCATGATGCACAACACAAAAATATATATAAGTAGGTATTTCAGCGAAATATTTACTAATGTTAACAAGCAAACACGAAACAGTACCTACTAAAAATATTTAGATATTCAATGATAAAAAGGTTTAATGTAATCGCCTCAAATTCTTAATTCAATTCTCTCAATGATTATGTTCTGTCTTATGGCTAATAATCATATTTTTAAAAGTAAATATAGTAGATCGGCAACCCAATGGGTACCGGGTACAAGTCCATCGCACTTTGGCCCCCTTACAAGATAAAACCCGGTTGTATCGATAGGGACCAAGGATGATAACAGGATTGCCACTATAAGTCGTGCTAAAAACTGGCTCCATTTCTGTAAATAAAACACAATAATATTTTATTTTATTGATATAATATTAAAACATAAAATTGACAAGCCAATTATTAGCTTCACAAAAAGTTATATTAAAAAACAGTTGTTGTCTTCGGTTTTTCAGTAATACTGTCATGAACAATCTCGGATATTGAAAAAATATTGTATGTTTTGGTATTATGTCACTAAGAAAAAAAAAAACAATTATTTTTGACAAACATTTATTAATACAAACAAACACTCACACAACATATCATTAAGAGTTTTTAATATCAGTGATTTAAGAAAATCAATGTCTATGTTCATTTTTGTGGCTAACAATTACATCGTTGACGGTTATGATCGTAGATCGGCATTTTGACGAGTTCCGTGTACAGGTCCACAGCACTTTAGCGCCTCTACAAGTATTAATCCGATTATATCGATAGGGACCAACGATGATGACATCATTGCCTTTACTTGTCTTGCTAAAAACTGGCATGTAATCTGCAATAAAACATAGTAGTATTGTATCATGTGTTATTTATGTATACGAGCATTTGGTTATATTCGTCAACAAAACAGAAATAGTCAAGGATGATCAAAAAAATATTTTTTCTGTTTACAACTAGGAGCTGTGCAAAATAGACCGTGACCATCACAAAGAAAATAGTCTCAACAATCCTGAAGTGCGCATTCTGATACCCATGTTCACAGATGTATTTAAAATAAAACAAAACTTTGAAAAATATTCTCTTGCACTTACAAGTCTAAATATACAGAATTTATTAAAAACCTACCTATGTTTTCATTTTAGAATGTAATCCATGTATCACTGTTGAGTATTGAAAAAACTAGGTCAGTTTTAATGCACTAATCCTAGTGGTGAATGTGTAATGTATGTTCAGTCTTATGATGAATGATCTGATTCTCGATAGTAATGATAACAGCTCGGTTTGATGATCGGTGTGATTGTTCCCGATGATACTAAAACCCTCCTCTAAGAGGGTAGCAAGACCACCAGCACACTGAAAATACACCCATACAGAGCTCCATCCTTCCGTCCTGGCTCCCGAAGCCTGCCGCGATGTCCCGATCCTCGTCCGCCCCAACCCTTGCTCGAACCGCTGAATCTACTGCTTTTTTGTCCCTAAATAAAAATCATTTTAATCCAGTCCGTGTCTTGGTGCAACTTCCAGCGATGGCCTAATACGAGAGCCGTACCGCATTAACGTGTAAACGCTTAGTTTTAAGTTTTCAAGCCTTGCCTGGAGGCTCTAATTTATTGAAGCAGCCCCAGACAAGGCCGGTTAAGCCGCCGACAACCTCCCGAGTTGACGTGCGTGATGTAATTTCCAAAAAGATATATAAATTTACACAGTAAGATCTTTTTCTGTATACATGGGCAAAATAAAACCTATCCCATTCGGGGTGAGATGCAAAAATTATCGAGCTCGCTTTGCTCGCTGCTCACTTTAACAATTAAAAGAATGTAGCATGCAAGATGTTACATTTTCTTAATGGTTAAGCAATTCTGCGTAAGTCGACAAAGTTAATCCTTGCATGAATGAACAAACGATAAAATAACATATCCGAAGTGAATTGCAAAACTGAGCTAGCTCAATTCGTGAAACTCAAGTTGCACCACCCTGAAAATAAACTTGCAGGTGTCCAAAGAAAAATTAAAAACATTTATTTTAAATAAATATTTACTGATGCAAACTAAAGAAACGAAACACTTTTTAATATAAAAAAAAAAAATACAAATGTGCAAAAAGGTCTAAGGAAATCATTTCAATGCTTATGTTCGGTCTTATGGAGAACAATCTGACTGTTGACGGTTACGATAACAGATCGGCATCCTACCGGGTACCGAGTACAGGTCCATCGCACTTTGGCCCCTCTATAACTATTAACACGATTATATCGATAGGGACCAACGATGATGACATCATTACCACTCCTTGACGTGCTAAAAACTGGGATGAAACCTGAAACAAAATACAATATTATTGTTTAATTTGGCATAACAACATAACTTAGCTTTATGAGAATTTTATTTGATTCGTCAAAACAGTGCCAATCAAGAAGCTAGTACGATAGAAAAAAACGACGGGTTGCACTCCGGGAGTGCCGGCAGAAGTGAAAACTTGAATATTAACGTTGTGCATTTTTGATATTTTGGAATGGCTAGGGAATAATTTTGCACGAATTGCTTTAATTATCAGTATAAAAGTACTATCATTTATGTGGTAGAATACAATATTTATTTATTGCGTTATCGTAAACAAACATTTAAATTTATATTACATTAAAAGTTTATCTCTCAGAAAAATCACTCTCCGTCCATCTTACGAATTTTCGATCAGGTCACGTGTCCTGACGCGAGTTTAACATTTTTTACCCATTACAAAAAAAGTACATAACGCCGCTAAAGAAGTTTTCACTTCAAAAATAATATTATAATTGTCTCCGGCTTTACAGTTAACAATCGCGAAAATTGAAAGTTACCAACCACCGCACAGCTAGTGTTTAAACTAATTCTATAGTGTTTTTTTTTTGTGATACGGATAGAAAAAAGGAAAAGATAAAAAGCCATATTATTCAAAAGATTGTTTAATTATTATCTGTAACTAAACCATAAAACACAGCATTAAGTATCTAACTAAGCTAACATTGTGGATTGCGATCAACATACTTATTAAGCAGTGACCAACAATTTCAGATTATACATAAGACTGGGCTCGAGGCTAATTAATAATAGCCCCTCGATCTACTAGGTTAAGCAACGCTTGTTGAGGTCGACCCGTGGAAGGGTGAACATCCGAAATATAACGATACCGTGTCTCCGAAACCACGTTAAGTAGTTGATCCCAGCTGACATTCCTAAATCATTGACTAACGTTATAAATAGTCAGTAGCCCGACAGCCTGACAAACAGTCTTGCCGAAGGGTATGCTACCTAGTAACTGGGTTGTGGAGGTCTGATACGCTGTCGTTCCAAGTAAATACTGGCATGCAGCTGCATACTGGATATACATATATACATACTAAACTGGCAGCCAACCCCAACATAGTTGAGAAAAAAGGCTAGGTAAGTTGATTGATTTACATAACCACCATACAAGCACATTCTAAGGATCAGAACTTTACAATTCTAAGTAAGTATTAATCATTTAATTACCAGAAAACTTAGCCTAGGTAATATACTAGTGGTTATGTTCAGTCCTATGACTGACAATCTCATTGTTGACAGCTACGACAGTAGATCGGCATCCCATACTGCTCCGGGTACAAGTCCATCGTACTTTGGCCCTTTTACAAGTATGCACCCGATTATACCGACAGGAACCGACGATGATCACAGGTTTGCCATACCTTGAAGTGCTCGTTACGGTTACTGACTTTATTGTCGAAGTGGAAGTTAAAGCAAGTTGAACAGTGATGCCCCAGTGGTATCGGCCCCGACTTACGGAGTCGTATGTCGTGGGTTTGAATCCAGGCATTAGACCATTATTTCAACACACGTGCTCTCAAAATGGTAAAGGAAAACATGAGGAAACCTGCATTTCCAAAAAAAATTCGAAGACATGTGACATTTGATAAGTTTATTATGATGACCTATGGCTGGGCACGCCACAATTTCGGCGGTAAGTCCCCTTTTTGAGGAGTGGATAGAGAGGCGTCACGGCGTCCTCACCTTCCGCCTGACGCAGGTTCTCACCGGGCATGGGTGCTTCGGTGGGTTCCTGTTCAGGATAAAGCGGGAGGATACGTCCGGGTGTTTCCATTGCGAGGATCGTCTGGAGGATACGGTGGAGCATACGGTGGAGGTGTGCCCTGCCTGGGTGGAGCACCGCCGTGTCCTCGTGGAGGCGATCGGCGGCGGCGACCTCTCGCGTCCGGCCCTGGTGCGAGCCATGGTACGGAGCGAGAGGGAATGGGAAGCCGTCACCTCCTTCTGCGAAGCAGTAATGCTCGCGAAGGAGGAGGCGGGGCGCGTGAGGGAGTGGCAGTCTCTGCGCCCTCACGTCCCTAGCCGCCGCAGGAGGAGACGCCCCGGGCGTCGGGAGTCGATTGCGGACTCCCGGCCACCGTAGGCGCGAGCTTGCGGGTGGCGAGCAATGGGTAGCTCGCCGCCCAGTAAGGACCAAGCTCGGGTCGACGGCGCGCAGTGTTCCACGCGCGCCTCAAAGAGTTGTCAGCAGCAGTGTAGGGGTCTACTAGGACCGATGCCTGCCGGGGTCGCGTGATTGTTCGAAAGAGATACTGTGACCCTGGCACATGGGCAACTGATGGAACACGGGTGGGTTTTAGTCAGTAAAAGTCTGACACGCCCTCCCGCTCCGCCCAGAGCGGGAGAAGTCATTTGATGATTTCACATCCTGAAAAAAAAAAATAACCTATGGCCGGGGCGCTGCTGCCTTTAACTACCGTTGGCCGGGGCGCTGTTGCCTTTCTAGTGAAAGGCAACAGCGCTCCGGCCAAAGGTAGTCCTTTGGCCAGGGCGCTGTTGCCTTTAACTACCTATGGCCAGGGCGCTGCTGTATTTCATAAATTCTACTATGAACAGCTACAAGCAGTTATCATCACACAGTTAGTGCTTAAAACAATCCTGCAGTATTTATGAAGTCCATGGAAAGGAATGAGTAAATGAAGACAGTTAGTTTAAAAATATTTATTCTAACCTACAAGTACATAATAGGTAAACATATACGTATTTTGATATAAAGAAAACTCCAAAGTATTATGCGTGTAATGTCTGTATAGGCTCAGGATAGCTCTATCATTACGATCAAAGCCTACGTCGGTAGAATCCATCGTCCACGTGGGTTAAACTGGCTAATTTATATCAAATTAAACTCAATTAACAAAATAACGATATATTCCACTGCAATTACAATGTAATAATCGATAACACATATTACAAATCAAAATACGTTGAAGATTGTGCCGGATTTAAACGATTCGTCGTGAACGTGGTGCGCCGGCGGTCCTTCAGTAAGAAGTGAATGTCCCGCCTCAGATAAGACGCTCCGTCAGAGTAACAGCCTGTCAGCTGTCACTCTAATCCGACATAAACGACAGCGAATGTCAGGTGTCAGTTTATGTTGCGCCGTCATTTGTATAATTAATAAATGAAGTGAACATGAAGAACAGTGAAGTGTGTACTAATTTAATTACAAACATTTTCATAATAAAACTGGACAGCTCGCGAGGTGCAAGAATTTGCGTTCGTCGAGCGCGTGCGCCCTGCTTGAGTATTTGCGACTGACTGACTAATTTTTGAGAGCATGGTATGATTTAAAATAGGGAAGTACGTCCAAAATGACATACGGTTTTGTTTTTTAATCATATATTTTTAATTAACATAGTTACAATCATTGTTTAGGTTGAATAATCATCTTTGGTTCATAAGTTTCAACTTACGTAAACTCATAATTGAATAGGACCCATATAAAAAATATAATTTAAATTAATCGAAGCCTCTAAAAAAAATCATTTAGTCCATATAGTACGGACAAAATGACATACATAATGAATACGAAAATGATGAAGAACATATTTAAAAAAATATTAAATATGAGCCCAAAGAGAACAATTGTTGTACCGTAGCCGGCACTCGTTAGGCTTGGAACGGGAAAAGTCAGTCAGTCAGTCAGTCAGTCAGTAAATGCATGCGCAATCATCATCATCACCGTTCGACGCAGCTGGAAATCTTCTACATTTGAGTCTCCAGTGTAATGAGTCTTCTGTACGAGTGTTCACCTTTATTCTGACTGCTTTTTAGCATAATTATCGTAGTTCGATTCAACATTGAAAAACTCATCATTGATAAAAGGTATGTCGTTTCGCCCCGAATGTAAGTATGTCATTTTGCCCCATAGGTTATCTAAAGACTTACTTAGAGTCATAATTACTATAAACACGAGATTTATAAATCATCATCATCATCATCATTTCAGCCGTAAGACGTCCACTGCTGGACTTAGGCCTCCCCTAATTTGGGGGGCTTTGTCATAATCGCCACGCTTGGCAGGCGGGTTGGCGATCGCAGTATGGTGGTAAAATGCATAGAGAACGCTGCTGCCCATTCTCTAGTAAGTCCCTTAGTCGCCTTTTACGACACCCACGGGAAGAAATGGGGTGGTGTTATTCTTTACGTCCGGCACCACACGGCACGATTTATAAATAAATACTCTTAAATAATGCAGTGTAATGCTACACTTTTTGAGTTTACTTCAAAAGAGGTAATAGAAACCACGAGAAACTGATCAAAAACAGGACGAAGTGAATAACAATAAAAAAACTTTTATGCGCACAAAACGCGTTCCTGCAAGTTACTCCGGCGTGACCAAGTCAATGGTGGTATAAACTTGACAGGTACGCCACCATGGCCGGCGTCACATAATGATATGACAACTGCAGGATTATAGCCCGCCAATTTCGAAAAAAGCCCGGTGTGTCATTTTGTCCATATATGTCATTTTGGACGTACTTCCCCTAATCTATGCTATGCTAAGCTATGTTCAGTGATACAGCTAATGATCTCGTTGTTGTTAAGTTCCTGCAATTAACAGTAACGGTTATTTGTATTATTAGAAATTGCTTGACAAAATCTTGTTATTTTCTTATAGCAATGCAGATACCATTAAACGCATTTGGAACAAACATGGAACATATAATCGAAATTATTTCAGGAAATCAATGGTTATGTTCAGTTCTGTGGACTACAATCTTATCGTCAACTGTTACTAAATATGATCGGCACCTGCATGCATACCGGGTGCAAATCCACCGCACTTTAACCCCTTTACAAGTATGAATCCTATTATATCGATAGCCACCATAAATAATCACAGGGTTGCCACTCCTCGTCTTGCTAAAAACTGGCCTCTTATCTGGAAAAAAATAATATTATTTTGTATTGTTTAATTTTGCGATTCATTGCATTCACATCATCTAAAATGGAAATGATTTCTTTCAAAATAGTTGAGCTGAATGGTGCTGATCCATACGTCATGTTCGTGAACGGAGCCCGTCTTCGTCATCGGTCATCTCTTCGCTGCTACGGTTTATTTTAATTCTGCCACCTTTTTTTGTTTTGTTGGTACGGACGCTTTTAATGTGCACGTCTTTTTACAGAATCCTCACGTATAATTTCAACATTTATGTTGTATCCGATTTTTCGTAACAATATGTTGATTTAAAAAAGTGTTCGTGCCTGTTCTTCTTCATAGGTACCTAGTACGATACCTATATTATTTTTATCGTGTAAAATAAATGTAATGATATCAGTTTTAAAATAAAGAATGAGTGTTTTTCAGTTGTTATCTGTTATTTCTATGTTAAATTCAGTTGCATCGCGCCTGTCTGGTGTCTTGAGAATCATGCTTGAGTTGGTTCACTGCTGTCAAGGTTTACTAATTGGAATGGGTTACTAGCTTCCTCTTTCTGACTGATCGAGCCCTTGATATTTCAAGAGTGTCTGTAATTGGTTTATATGAAATAAATGCCTTGAGTTTGATTGATGTAATGAACAATGGAATTTGTTAATATCTTCACACAAAATCTTCAAATAATTCCTTAGTATTGACACTTACAGGCGGAGAAAAAGACATTTCAATTTATAAACATATTTACTTAAAGTGTTAGTCAATTAGCTAGAAATTTTAAAATACACATACAATAAATACTTATTACATATTAAGTGTTCAACAAAATCTTATAATATATCATATTTTATAATAGTTAAATAGTGTAAAAAACTTACTTTTCTTTTAAGTTTTAATATAATTGTTTTTATTTTTATTTGTATTGTGTAGCTTTAGTTATTAATGTTGGAACACCGACGTCTCCACTCTCGGAGGTGGGCGCTAATGGCTGCAACACAGTTTTTTAAACTAATGTAGGTAGCTGATAACAAACACAAAAAAAAAATTGTGAATCTGTTTTTAGTTCCAATAAATATTTGATTTGATTTGATATTTAGATACCTAAGTATCTTAATCTACACCAAACAACCATAATATTACTTTTTTATCTGTAACTATCTTAACAACTCTACTATACACTACAATTCAACTATCTTAGGCTAAGAATTACGTTTAATTAAGCTTCTCTTTCTCTCTTCAATGGTTATGTTCAGCCTTATGATGAACAACGATACTGTCGACAGTTATGATATTAGACCGACATCCCAACGCGTAACGGGTACAGGTCCACCGTAATTTGGCCCCATTGTACCCACTGGATTTAATATACCGATACGGACCAAACTTGATCACAGGAGTTCCATTCTTCGTTGACGCGAAAACCGGTCCTGAAAATAATAAAAGTTTTTATTGTGATGTGAATTGTGGCAATGTCTATTTTTTCACTGACTAGGAAGCTACAATTCTGCGCAAGGGCTACATGATGCAGCAAGAGACAAAAAGTTTTATGGGATAGGAAATATAGGGCAGATGAAGTTCCTGGAAAAGTATTAGTTGAAAATAAAAACTGAAACTTTGCACAAGTTTATATTATAAGTATAACCTAGGTCATGAAAATCAAGTTGTCAGCACTGCAATTAAATTATTTACAAACACACAAGAAAAATATGTAATAGAAAAGTAACAGTTTTCCTAAAATACAAGATTTTTCATAACCATTTTCCTGCCCCATACATTATTGTACATTGCGGAGGACCTTGATGCTGTTAAGAAAATCAAACATCAGTGCTGATAATTTTAGGAACATATGTATTTAAATTATTTAAGCATTCTGTTAGAGATACCGTGGCCCTGGCATATGGGCAACTGAAGGAACACGGGTGGGTTTTAGTCAGTAAAAGTCTGAAACGCCGTTCCACTACACGCGGAAGAAGAAAGAGAGGGCGTTGCGGCGCCTATCGCAGTCCACTGCTGGAAAAAAGCTGAATTGGTTGATTAATTTTAATGGTTATGTCCAGGGGTGTGTTTAATTATAACATTGTCAATAGTAACTACATTCGATTTACATCCATAGGAGTTCCTATTACAATACCACCGCCGTTTCCCTTCAGCACGACTGTTTCGATTCGTCTGTATATACCGGTACGATCCTATAATAAGCACAGGATTCCCTTCACGTGTCGTACTGAAAACTGGCACTGAAAAATAAAACTTCCATGTTAGTTTATTTTGGTCGTGATACTTGAGCAAATATCATAACTTAATTAGAGTTTAATATAGCATGCCAAAGATGATTCCCTGTCGTGTGAGTTGGCGTATATTTTCACTCAAACCTTGACAGCAGTGAACAAACTCAAGCATGACTCTCAAGGCACTAGACAGGTGTGACGCAACTGAATTTAACATAGAAATAACAGATAACAACTGAAAAATTCTCATTCTTTATTTTAAAACTGATATCATTACATTTATTTTACACGATAAAAATAATATAGGTATCGTGCCGATCGGACTTCGGTTCGGCTTGATCACACGGAAGATATAATAATGAAAACGTGTGAGTGCAAACACAGGTAGGTACACATGCTCTTCCCCCACTCTCGTAGTCCGATCTGACGACAATCCAACACGACCGCTTTTATATTTAATTGAAACTAGGTATGAATGAAAATGTGCAAGGTTAGGTAGGTAATAATTTCCATATACTTAAGGGCTGCAATATTAATGGTTGTGTTCAGTCCTATGAACAATTTTATTTGTTATAGTGACAAGGGAAGATCGACAGCCCAACAAGTACCAAGTACATTTCCACTTCAGTTTGCTCCGGGTAATGTTTCTCGTGTACTTGTACGCCTGATTATACCGATAGTATCCTAGAGTAACCACTGGATTCCCGTTAATGGTTGTGCCGAAAATAGGCTCTGAAAATACATAAGAAAATTAAAGATTAGATAGTCATGACTAGACGGCATGACGTTGTTGCCTTGGAAAGTGGGTAGGCTTGTAGTGTGGGACGCAACGTGTGTCAATACCCTTGCGTCATCTCATGTTCCTAACACGGCGGGCTGTGCTGCTGAGACCCTCAAGCGGCGCGAATATTGTAACATTAGGTACAGGTATTATAATTGGTTTTGAGCCGTTTGGGATTGAAACGTTCGGGTCATGGGGCCCGAGTGCGCGTCTCCTCAAATTTCTCATCGAATGGTCGACACTTTACGTGACCAGACGGCTGGGTCATCCTTTGGCCAAAGAATTAGCATTGCCGTTCAACGTTTTAATACTGCCAGTCTTCTGAGCACGTTTCCGGGTGAGAGTCAAAATGGCATGTGTACCATAGCGAATCAAATTATACCAATTACCAAAAAAATTTACCTAAAACGTACTATTTTGTACCTAGCTCTAAAAAATCTGTACCTCTTTCAGAACGAAATTATTTCGAAATTAAGGTACACCCGCCATATTGACATCAAGATGGCGGGTGTTTTATAATATTTTATCGTTTAATCATTACTCATAAAATATAATTACACAAAAAAATTGTACCTAAAAGTACCTAAAGTAAAAAAAACACACTTGATCAGTTGGATAGTTCCTGAGAAATTAAACAACCGTGTCTTACATACATAAAATCACGCCTTTTTTCCATGGGGGTAGGCAGAAACCACGGAACCGTGTCTTGTGTATAGTAAACACGATAATTATCATGTTTTTGTATTTATTTGTATAGTTAGTAGGTAATTTAATTTAGTAACTTGCCTGTAAAACTGTTAATTACTACCTATATAAGATAAAAATTACAAGCGAAAAAAGATAGTCATGCTGAAAGGACTTCGACTCTTAATTTGTAAACGGCGTTTATTTTTGTTCAAATGCTACGTCATTTTGACGTGCCTGAACTGTCATGATGATTTCGATTATACTCGTAAGCATGTTTCACCTTCCCATCTTAACATACCTAAAAAAAACTAAATGTTGGTTTAATAATTTTATTACAAAGTTCACACAAAACACAATTCACTTCCATGATCTGACCAAGATTATGCCTGGACTTCAGAAGAGATTGCGACCTCCGAGATTGTTTCGGCAAACAAACTCAGTGTATTTACAAACCTACTTACAGAAATAAAATCATTTATTATTATATAGGTTCGTATAAATACATCAGCTTTCAGTTTCTAAATTATTCATCTCTTTAAAATTAGAAATACGAAAGTACTTTAATCTACGACACCATCCATACTTTTGTCTCACACACAAATGATTATCAAAATAAAAAATAAACACTGAAAGAATTAACATTAGAGACCTGTAAATGTTTCACAAATAATTCAATGATTATGTTCGGACATACTACAGATGACGTCATTATCGATAGTGACGATGCTGGATCGGCACCCGCTGTTGTGCCTGGTACAGTACCACCGTATCCTGGGCCCCTTACATCCATTTTTTCGATTGTACCGGTAGTGTCCTAGGAAGATCACGGGATTCCCATGCCTAGTCATACCGAAAATCGGCAATTGACCTGAAACATAATTAAGTTAAGCGTGAGTCCTTCTGGCGTAGTCAAATGATTATATTCGGTGTCATAAATTATTATAGAGTAGAAGAAAGATGGCAAACCAACATAGCAACAAGTAATGGGTAGGACCAGGACCATGATGCTGTTAAGAAAATCAAATATCAATGCTGATAATTTTAGAAACATATTTAAATTGTTTAAGCATTCTGTTAGAGATACCGTGACCCTGGCACATGGGCAACTGATGGAACACGGGTGGGTTTTAGTCAGTAAAAGTCTAACACGCCCTCCTGCTCCGCCCAGAGCGGGAGAAGTCATTTGATGATTTCCCAACCTGAAAAAGAAAAGTCTCCGTTTGGAGTCTCGATAGTTATTTTCAGTGTAAGTAATTATGTACCTGACGATTTTGGTGAGGAAAATCGACAAGACGACAACCCAACGAGTAACGGTTTAATTTCCCTCATGATTCTTTTCTCGGTATTTTTTAAACAAGTAGTAGAATGATCATAGGACCCTTTCCATGTCGAGCTACAATGCCATTTGTTTTTTTAATCGAAATGGTTACATCATAAAATAAAAATACACATGATTAACACGGTTTTATTAGCTTCATACGTATGTTAGTATGTGCCTATATAGCAGAAACTTTGAACATGATTTTGACCCCCTCTAAAACGTCGGATTAACTCGAAATTTAGCATACTTATCAAGAACCGATGACAATACAATAATTTTATCATTTGTGCCATTATCCTTGCCGGGGTTACCAGGATAGCAAAAAACTGTCTTCGAAAACTACGCTGAAATACGTCACAAAATACGGTAACTACGTTGACATACGTCACAAAATTCGAAACACCCAAAAAAAATTGAAAATATACAAACTAAATGTTTATTACATCATAAAATAAAAATATCTATTATTTTTAATATCATTATCATTCTCCTGCCCATATCCAAATTCATTTGGGATCAGCGCAATGCAACTTACTTGTTTTTGAAAATATGGTATTATATATTCTTTACAATATTTATTTATTGTTCATATTATTTAATAAAAATATAAACATTGGTTTAGCTTCTCATACAAAATTAACAAAAAAAAAAAACTACTAGAGTACACTTAATATAACTTGACTTAAACTATTAACAAACTAAAATATGGCGTCAAAAAATTCCACCGCATCGCTGTCGATTGGTAAGTGGGTACCCAAAAAACTGGCGGCATTGCCACGTTGTATGGCAGTGTTTAGCCTTTCGGTATTGAGTAGGTGAGCAGATATTTATTCATGATTATGCTGCGCTTTGTGGGTAATGACATCACCATAGTAAGTCACGATACTCGATCGGCACCCACTGGGGTACTTATTACAATACCACCGCTTTTTAGGCCCTTTGCAATTATTGGTCCGATTATACCGGTAGTGTCCAAGAAATATCACAGGATTCCCATGCATAGTCGTGCCGAAAACTGGCACTGGATCTGAAAAATAATTCACTTGTAAGTATTTTTAGCGTAGTCTCAATAGTAATTATGTTTGGAGTTTATAAATAGATTCTGCCAGCGTCCGTGTGAAATTTTACTCTCAACCCACCGCGTCACTTCCTACCACACTCCCGCACTATTTTCACTAAGCGTTCTTTTTTTACTTTTCTATTTTTGCTCTACTCCTAAGGGTCACAGCGTGATGTTAATTAGCTTTTAACCTTCCTTAAGAATTAACCTGCCGATAAATGGCCTTAACTTTAAATAAAAGTGTCGAAAGAGAAGTTCAACAATAAAACCAATAATATTACTTCAGTTTGCTTCATAGAAGTACCTAAGATAGACTTTTAATACATCCAGAAGTGATCACATAGTCTCCTTTAATGGTTTTGCTGAAAATAGGTACAGAATAAACATAAGGGCAGAAATTATAAAATAATAAGAGCATTATATTTTAAGCAGACTCCTTTTTGATCTTCGCTCTGTCGTCGTTAAAAAGTCACGCAGCTATTTATGACGTAGTACAAGAATAATCGAAATCATTTTTCAGGAATTTCCAAAAAGTTTTGCAATTAAATTTTCACAACACACCATTGTCAAACGATTTATTAAAGTAGAAACCATTAACAATCATTTATTTATTCTTTAAAAAAAACATTAATATCAGGTAAGGATTTAAACATTTAATGATTATGCTCGGGCTTATGGCTAATTACGACATTATTTTATGTAAAGATACTTGATCGGCAACCATAGTTGTACCTACTTGTTGCAATACCAGCGAACTTTGGGCCCTTTACAATCATTTGTCCGATTGTATCGGTATGTTCCTAGAAGGATCACAGGATTTCCGTGCTTCGTTGTACTGAATATCGGTGATGGATCTGAAACGTACGTTTTGGTCAATCTCCACAGGTGTGGGTTGGCTAAGATCTCAAATGGGTATGCACAACTTTCCCACAGACGGCCCAACTCCTACTCTGCGCAGCAACATCATGTCACCCAATTGATAATATTATGACTGCGTCAGTGAGCGAAGTACGCGCAGTTCAATTTTGGGTCACAAATATTTGAACTATGTTCTATCGATACGCTAAGAAGAAGAAGAACGTTTTGGTAATAAGGTATTTAATTTATGTGAATTCTTTAAGGTATGAAAAATAAAGCACATACAAATTAAAGAGATACGTCGTTTTGACGTATGATTACGACTATTATAGGTAACCTCAAGCATATTATTTTTCTTAAATAAAACATCGGAAAGCAATGATTTTGAAAAGTGTAAACTTGATGATTCATAAAATTCTAACAATTCATTTCAGCATATGGTACTAGATTTTATCATGGTGTATTAAATACATACATAAATTTATTTAAAAAAAAGAGACCTTACAAATCGAACCGACAACAACAATTTGTTTTCTAAATTTTATCAGAAATCAAATTTTACAACGCCGCACTGTGAAATAAATATACTTTGTTCCCCAGTTTACAACTGAATGATGCTTGGATCAAAACAAAAAAAAATATATAGATTTGAATCATTAATAAATCTACCATTTACCTACACCGTGTTACGACAAACGCCGAGAACTATAAACGTTACTTAGCACCAGCTGCTTAGGCCTAAACAAGTTTGCGTCTCTATCTTGCACTTGTAGTTTGACAGTTGTGTGACAGTGACCAGAATAACGTTCAGCCAAAGTACGTGCTGAGTTACATTTATGGATTTCAACCTAAGTGTTAGGTAGTTGGTTCTAAAAACAGTCAAATATTTTAATGGTTATGTACGTTCTTATGGCTCGTTATAGCATTATCGAAGGTAACTATACTCGATCGACATCCTTTGCGGTACCAGGTGCAATACCACCGAACTTTATGCCCTTTACAATCAGACGCCCGATTATACCTGTAGGGTCCTTGAATGATCACAGGATTCCCATGCGAGGTTGTACTGAATACCGGTACACCTGAAATACAACGTAAGTGTCAGTACGAATATAAAAATACATTTTGACGTACAATGATTACGATTGTGTACGACTATAGATACTCACAAGCATATAACGGGCTAGCATAATTATCTCTTCCAATTAAATATACTGTCATAAGAGAACACTTTTGAAAAACTCCAACATGATCTGTCAAGAGGCAGTTGAAGTTTTCGAAGCTGATCAAACAATAATCCAACGACACATAAATGTTACTAAACGTTTTGACCGCCAAAATGTTTAGATCCATTTTTGTGTGGTGCCAGGACACACCGACGCATAAACTGAAAACAATTTTTATTTTGGTCTCCGGTTAAAAAACTACAAAAAAAAATATATAAAAATTTACAAAATACAGTAAAAAAGTGAAACAAATGTAATATTCTTTATATTTTAATGGTTATGGTCAGGTTTACGGCTAATTATAACATTTCCAAAAGTAACGACATTTGATCGGCACCCACTGTTGTACTTGTTACAATACCACCTTTCTTGGGGTGGTTTACTATTATTAGACCGATTATACCGATAAGATCCCAGAGTCATCACAAGATTTCCAGTCCTTGTCGTGGTCAAAATTGGTAATGGTTCTGAAATAAAACTTTAGTATTAGCACAATTTAGCAATAAGGAACTTATTCTGTGAGGATGGATGGGGAAATGAAATAGTTACGAGTAGTCAGAAGCTCAAAGTCTGACAACCAGTCTCACGGGGAAGTCAGATAGGCAGTCGATGTATGTTGGAGTAAATAAATGAAAATGCAGACACCAAACTATGTTTACTCGTATAACAGTAAAATATCACAGAATGTCATTCTGAAATGTTTGTAAATCTCAAAACTCGAAGCCAAGGAACATGTTGCAGACATATTTTAATGGTTGTGCTCGGAGTTATGTTTTATTATTTTACTATTTAAAGTAACTATATTCGATCGGAATACCTTGGTGTATCTATTCCAATACCAACGCATTTTGGGTCCTTTACAATTTGTTGCTCCATTATACCGGTAGTATCCAAGAGTCATCACAAGATTCCCATGTGATGAAAACGTTTTGATTTGGAATTAAGAAATGTGCGTACTTTTTTTGAGGGACTTTTTTTATATATATAGTCATTAAAAAAACTTTTTAACAAAAAATTAAACCGCCGAAAAAACTGAAAAGCAAAAAATTTATTTATTTTTTGCTTTTCAGTTTTTTCGGCGGTTTAATTTTTTGTTAAAAAGTTTTTATTTTAAATGTTTTTTGTGGCTTGAATGTACTAATAATACTTGGCAAGGTATACCCCATCCAATGAAAAATAATTATCAAAATCGGGCTACTCTGTATAAAGTTATGCGTGGTTATACATTACAACCAGTGAGTGAACAATCAATCATCCCCTGTTTTCCGACCCTTAGGGTTCTATTTTGTTTTCCAAATTTATATGGGACCACTTTGGGAGTATACCCTTTCCAATGAAAAAAGAATTATCACAATCGGACTATCATGTACAAAGTTATGCGTGGTCATACATAAAAAAAAAAAATGCGCGTCGAATTGATAACCTCCTCCTTTTTTTTCCGTCGGTTAAAAATACAGGATCACAGGCAAACATTGATAGTTAACAAGAGCACACAATCCGTTCGATCCTTTCCCTATATTATGGTCGATATTATAAAGACGGAAAACCGGAAAGTTACGGTAACTGTAGGATTCTGCCTGTACTATCCTCAGTGATCTTTCCTCTTTTTTCAAGCTAAAACAGGTGAAATGAAAACAAAGCAACAAATACCGTAAGTAACGAAATTAGTTCAAAAAGACCCCTTTTGACCAGTGCTTTTTTCACTGAAAGTCTACGTCGTTATGACGTACCGCCGGATACATATGTTAAGACTGACTAATGATTATACTTGTGTACATGACTGTACCGTTGCTTTTCGACTAGTTTGATTTGAATAAAACCATGCATTTTGAGTAAATCCCTAAACATTGTCAACCTTAAATTTAAAAATTCACACGCTGTTTAATTTTTTTTTATATTTAACAAAACAAATAAATACAGTACTAAAATAGGTTTGATGTAGAACACAATTCAAGAACGTTGATTTAAGGCAATGCATTTACATATCTTGCACTTTAGACTGCTGTGAAGAAATAACAATTATATCGTAGATATGTGACAAAAATGAAACAGTGACACGTTTGAATGAAACTCCTATATTTTAATGATTATGGTTACATTTATGGTTAATTACGACACTATTAAAAGTAACAATACTCGAGCGACATCCATTGGCGTAACTATTACAGTACCAACGCTCTTTGGCCCCTTTACAATTAATTGCTCGATTATATCGGTAGGATCCTATTATGATCACAGGAATCCCTTTCTTTGTCGTGCTGAAAACTGGAAATTGATCTGAAATAAAAGTCAGACATGAATTCATACTGGCGTTAATAGGTATAAAAAATTAACTGTTAAACTAGCGAATTCCGTATTCTGATGGCCAGTTCTCGTCCTGAAAAATGTTCAAAATCTAATCGCAGTCTCATCTCGGCGATAATCGAATTTGTTAAAATTTTATGTAAACTCGAGGTATTTTTGACCGATTGACACTGGAATCTGAAGGCTAATTCTCGTTATTAAAACTTTCAAAATGTAGTCACAGTCTCATCTCGGCGACACTCAA
Source organism: Aporophyla lueneburgensis (assembly GCA_932294355.1). Taxonomy (NCBI): domain Eukaryota; kingdom Metazoa; phylum Arthropoda; class Insecta; order Lepidoptera; family Noctuidae; genus Aporophyla; species Aporophyla lueneburgensis. The sequence continues at coordinate 7,328,879 of OW028742.1, forward strand.
ATGTTTTACAACAGATTATGACTGAGATCAGACTGTGAACATTCTTCTAATTACGAGAATAGCCCCTCAGTTCTCCTCGCAGATTTAATCTTAAGATAGAAGGAGTGGAGGGTGGCCTTTGCTTAGGAGTGGGGACAATGCAGGCTAATAAAAAGAGTCAAAGTCAAAATTCTTTATTGTGAGACAGTGGTTACAGAGTTGTTATTGAAATATTTAGAGGTGTGCGTTTGCGCTGCTCTACCGTGTTAGGATACCGTGACCCCGGCACACGGGCAACTGATGGAACACGGGTGGGTTTAAGTCAGTAAAAGTCTGACACGCCCTCCCGCTCCGTCCAGAGCGGGAGAAGTCATTTGATGATTTCCCATCCAGAAAAAAAAGGCATAAATAGTTTGAAATAATTTGTTAACTTAAACTTAAATTTATGTCAATCAATCAATCAATCAACTCAGCCTATCGCAGTCCACTGCTGGACATAGGCCTCTCCCATATTGCGCCACAACACCCTGTCCTCCGCCTTCCGCATCCAGTCTGTCCCAGCCACTTTCTTTAAGTCGTCGGTCCACCGAGCTGGGGGGCGTCCCACGCTACGCTTGCCGATACGCGGTCTCCACTCCAGGACTCGTCTGCTCCATCGGCCATCGGTCCTTCGACAGACATGGCCAGCCCACTGCCACTTCAGTTTGCTTACTCTGCGAGCTATGTCGGTAACTCCAGTTCTTTTCCGGATAATTTCATTTCTGATCTTATCCTTCAAAGAAACTCCGAGCATAGCCCGCTCCATAGCACGCTGAGCGACCTTGAATTTGTGGACCAGCCCAACTGTCAGTGTCCATGTTTCGGCACCGTATGTCATTACGGGCAGGACGCACTGGTTGAAGACTTTGGTCTTCAGACATTGCGGGATAGGCGACGAGAAGACCTGACGAAGTTTCCCAAACGCCGCCCAACCCAACTGGATCCTCCTGTCGGCTTCCTTCTCAAAGTTGTGTCTACCGAGCTGGATGACTTGCCCTAAGTAGACGTACTCCTTCACAAACTCGAGAAGCGAACCCTCGATGCGGATTGGACTCGGCATGACGTGCGAGTTGAACATGACTTTCGTCTTGTCCAAATTCATGCCGAGGCCAACCCGCCGGGAGGCTCCATTCAGGCTGTGCAGCATCTGGTCCAACTGTTCCAGCGTCTCTGCCATAACGACGATGTCATCGGCAAAGCGAAGGTGTGAGATGTACTCGCCATTCACATTGATACCCTGTCCAGTCCAGTCCAGCGTCTTGAATACGTCCTCCAACGCGTTGGTAAACAGTTTCGGGTATATCACATCCCCCTGTCTCACCCCCCTGAGCAGTTGGATTGGACTGGTTTTCGTATCCTGGATCTGAACAGTCATCGTGGCAGCGTCATACAGGCATCTCAACACTTCGATGTAGCGCCAGTCAATTCGACATCGTTGCAGAGAGGCCAGAACTGCCCATATTTCGATAGAGTCGAAGGCTTTCTCGTAGTCCACAAATGCCATACACAGCGGCTGGTTGTACTCCTCGGTTTTCTGTACAATTTGCCGAACAGTATGGATGTGGTCTACGGTACTGAAGCCTTTTCGAAAACCGGCTTGTGATGGTGGCTGGAACTCGTCAAGTCTCCTGGCGAGACGGTTCGTAACGACTCTCGAGAACAGCTTGTATACGTGGCTCAGAAGTGAGATGGGTCTATAGTTCTTCAGCAAGGTTTTGTCACCTTTTTTGAAGAACAGAACCACCGCACCTCTGCTCCACGCTTCGGGCGTTGTACCCTCTTGGATGACGGAGTTGAAGAGACTCGCGAGCTCTCTCAAGACTGGAGCCCCGCCCGCTTTAAGGAGCTCTGTCGTGATTCCGTCATCCCCAGGTGCCTTGTTGTTCTTAAGCTGCTCGAGAGCCGCCCTAATCTCGCACTGGTCGACATCTGGGATGTCCTCCGTGTAGTGGCACGTTAATTCGGCTCGATGGTCATCTGCACTATGTCCTGCTGGTTTCACCGTCCGCGCTGAGTATAGGTGCCCATAAAAATTCTCGACTTCCTCAAGTATCTCGGACTTTAAAGTAACGATTTTGCCATCCTCAGTTTTAAGTTTCGTCAGATGGGACCTCCCTAGTTGCTGAGCGAACACTTTCGACCCTCGATTTTGCTCAATCGCGACTTCAATGTCGCGGGTGTTGGCGCACCGAAGGTCGCGTCGCGTCAGCTTCCTTATCTTTAAGTTTAAGGCCCTCTTATCTGACGAAGACGGCTGCGTGGATGGCAACTCTCGTCTTTCCCTCATAAGTCCGAGAGTCTCCGAGGAAAGTTTGGACACCTTACTTTTCCGCTGCGACGGGAAAAGTCTGCGGGACATGTCGCGCAGTGCTTTGACCACCTCGTCGGCCTTCTCGTCAACAGTACCAGTGGTTTCCAGTAGGGCGAATCGATTTTGAAGTTCCAGTTGGAACTTTTCGGACCCTAGCGCGGCTTGGAGCTGCGTAGGTCGGAGGGTAGGCCTCATCATGCGGATTCTCTCAGCTCGGAAATTGATATTTAGAGTGCCTCGGACAAGTCTGTGATCGCTTCCGGTATTAAACCTACTGATCACAGAGACATCTCTAAATATGTGCTTTTTATCCGTCATGATGAAGTCTATCTCGTTCTTTGTCACGTTATCGGGGCTCTGCCAGGTCCACTTCCTTTGGGGTTTCTTTTCGAAGAATGAATTCATCAAAAAGAGCCCCTGTGACTCTAAAAAATTTATGTCAATATATGTAAATTAAATATGACATTTTAATGGAATTAAAGTAAATTTTTGCCTCAAAACATAAAAGCAGTTTGGCACTAACTCGTCACGAATATGTCGGACAAACATTTGTGTACTGTATAATATGGCCTATTTACCAAGAAGTCAATAATTTTTTTCTTAAAAATATTAATTTTTTCGATTTCTCTTATTTGTTTAGGAAGCTTTTTATAAATTCGTGAAGAAATTCCGAAGAAACTTTTAGATAGTAGGGCTGTTATTGAGGGCATAATATTTGCTATTTGGTCGGCATGTCGACTGGAGTGCAGGTTTTCAAACTTTGCCCCACTGGTTTTCACGAATGTAGTGACCTCATACATGTAGAAGGCAGGAAAGGTCAAAATCTTAAGTTTTTTAAAATATGGCATACAACTCTCTGGGGTACGTATGCTACAAACAGCTCAAAGACATTTGACATTTCTTTTGCGCCCTAAAAGCGAGTTCCCTGTCTGTAGCATTCCCCCATTAAATTAGTCCATATCTAAGTGTAGACGTTACAAAGGCATGATAGGCGAGTAGTACTGCTGCTTGGTTTACAATCCTAGACAGTCTGTATAATGCGTAAAAAAAATTATTTAGTTTTTTTACACACCGTATCAATTTGCGTTTTCCATGACATATTTTTGTTTAAAGAAAATCTTGATCTCAGATAAAATAAATAAAACTCAGCTCTATCTTACATGATTTTCTTAATTTAAATTTAATATAAATTATAGAAAGTTGGTTTCAATTCGATTATTTTTAGATGGATTATTATAGCTTCTACTATTTTACAGCATACAATCTTGAAAGTGTAATTAATTTAATGGTTGTGTTCACAATTGTGGCAAACGACTTCATTATCGACGGTGTAGATGCTCGCTTTACATCTGTAATTCCGTTTAGTGCAGGCCCAACGTTTCTTCGGTCCCGTATAGCCCGCCATCATATTGTATCGATACTTACCTATGGAGATAACAGGATTGCCAGATCTTGTTTTTTCAAAAACCAATTCTGCAAAAAATAAAAACATGATAAAATAAAATACTCTACTTCATTTTTCTATTCTGCCTTATATTCTGTTACTAGTACTAACTAAGAAATGAAACATTAAAAAGTTTGTATGATTTATTGAGTAATTGAATTTATTTATTTAGTACAAGGAGGACATACAGCTAATTAAAAAATACGAAAAAAAGGAAACATAGAATTGATTACAAAAGTAGCATACACTTCTTACGCATATCTATTTGTTTAAATCTACAGATCTGGAAAGAACTTTATCATGCTTCTTTTTATTTACATACATTTAAATTACAAACAACTATATCCTTACAATGATACAAACCAAAACATATAAAAAAACTGGTTACACTGGAAAGTCTCACCGGATGCTGCTGATTACAAGTGTTTTGTATGGAGCGACTACCTATCTGACCTCCACAATCCTTACTGGTTTGTCACTTTTGGGCTTCTGACTACACGTAACGACTGCCAAAGATCTAGGAGTGTCAGCCGAAACCTAACGAGGTTAACGTGCTTTCCAAAGCGCGTTATGGTAGATACATAAAAAAAACGAAATGGTGGTAAGAATTTTCGTTAATTTGGAAACCTAATGACCAGGTTACCTTATGATTACAACATATAAAAGGAAAATATAGAATTAATTGACTGGCCCGTTAGTCTAGTGGTTAGTGACCCTGACTGTTAAAACTGAGGTCGTGGCTTCGATTTCCATTAAGGACAAATCTTTGTGTGATGAGCACAACCATTTGTTCTGGGTTTGGGTGTAATTTATCTACAATATGTATGTATTTAGAAATATATAAGTATGTTTATCAGTTGTCTGGTTGCCATAGCACAGGGTCTGCCTAGTTTGGGATCAGATAACGTTATGTTGTTTGTCCTAAGATATTATTATTATTATTGCAGAAGCAGCATACACTTTTTACGCATATCTGTTTAAATCTTCAGATCTGGAAATAACTTTATTATTTTTCTTTTTAACCGACTTCAAAAAGGAGGAGGTTATCAATTCGGATGTTTATATATTTTTATGTATGTTCGGCCATAACTCCGTCATATATGAACGGATTTGCAAAATTCTTTTTTTGTTCGAAAGGGGTTTGTTCCGAAATGGTCCCATATAAGTTTCATATAGATCTGATGATGACTTCCGAAGACAGACACCGAAACTCTTTAAAAAATGACAGCAAATCAACCGCGATTTCTGCTATCGCATAAATATGCATTGTTTGTTTGGAATTAGTGCAGGGTATATACTATAACTAAAAATGACATTGCCCATTTTGTTAGGAGTTTTGGGCCCCTAGAAAAAAAACGCGGGCAACGGTGGTTTTACCTTGGTTTTGAAGAACAACAATTACCTGTTCAAATCCTGAAATCAATTTTCAGTTATTCACCCTAGTTTCAGAGAAATGTAATTTTTAAAGATGATGAAATTGAGATTCCACATAAAAACAATTTGAATGATGTATTGATTTGACAGATTAATCTGTCTACTCTCCTCGCGTTCCGAGTTACGCAAAAGCGATGTATGTAAGCGCGCCAAACAATCCTTGCGTAGAGCGTGACGATTTCTTGACGCGCTAACAGCGATGTTATTGTGATTCGGAACGCAGGGTAGGTGTGGCCATGTTACATACATAATATGTATTTTGTTGATCGATTTACCAAATCGATTTGATAAAAGTCGATTTAACAATTGTGGTGTGACCGTTTTGTGGTAACTTTTGTTAGTGTTGATATTTTGCTGTTTGTGCAACAGTTGTAAACAGTTTCTCTTTGTAAAAAACAAGCTCTTGCTTTCTATTTACATAATTAAGAGATACTTTTGCATATGATTTATATTCTTTACAAGCTGCGATGTTTGATGTAAATAATTTAATGCAGTTATGGTGCAGTTTTGCCACCGACATTAGTAAATACGATTTCAGTTGGAGTACTATTTAACAGTTCCTCAATTTATTCCTGTTTTCTACTACAAAATTAATATGTCTTTGTTCCATAAAAAAAAACTAATTGCACTAAAATAATTATGCTTTATCGAGTTTTTACAATAAAATTACCACAAAAGAAATGGCAGGGTCTGTGTTAGCACGCTTTGCTCGTTCACTAGACACCATCATCCCCTTCTAACGTAACCTATCCGAATCGGGATGCCCCAACTCTCTCAATAATTGTAAAAAGTCCATTATTTGGTATACAATTAGTATTTTTAGTTTGATGCACAGTTTAAAATATCTCTTTTAATTGCAATTAGCTTTTGATTTGAATGGAGAGTTTTAGGCTTATGTTTGTTCTTATAAGAGCAATGTGTAAGTTCCTACTTTATTTAGACCTTTTATTATCATAGAATGCCTGCATTGATTATATTGCCAAACGTCAATTGAAATATCATCAAACGTTAATTTTTAAACGATCTAGCCAGTTTTAGTTGGCCATATCATGACATGCAACTAATTCATGAAATGGCTAGTCACATCATAAAGTAATCAATTCTATGTTCTGACCACGATATATGTATATATCCTCAGATTACAATTCCTTCGTGTTGTAGGTTATTTACTACCTATTTCTATTTTATTTTTATTTTAGCCCGCCCGCTGCTTATTTTAATCCGCGATTTGAATATACGTCTAATCAGTTACATGAGACCCAGATTATAACCGGAGATAAGCTATTGTATACATCTCCGGTACTTTTAATCGGCCGAATAGTAATATATCGATATTTTTAATCGATTACTACCATTTAATTGACATAATCTGTGGTCTATCTTGACAACATTCAGGTTAAGTTTTAATGGCAGAACTACCTTTGATTCAATAAAATAATTATTAGTTACGGTTTCTAATGCTAGGGTGAAAGAGATGTTGATAAAATAAAATTGGACTTATAAAATTACGACTTAATTTTTGAGAAGTAAATAGTCTCTGCCCGGCACTGAAAATAAGGGGCCCATCAGCGGGCAATGTCCTTTAAAAATAAAAACTTTTTTACAAAAAAAAAACAACCGACTTCCTTAAAAACACTACAAAGTGAAAAATAACTTTAATTTCTAAAGTCGGTGGCAAAAACCTCAAATAAAAATCCTAAGACACCGACTTTAGAAATTAAAGTTATTTTTCACTTTGTAGTGTTTTTAAGGAAGTCGGTTGTTTTTTTTTTGTAAAAAAGTTTTTTTATTTACATACATTTTATTATGAACTTCCTTACAATGATACTTTTACAAAAACATAGAAAACACTGGCAAGTCTAACTAGATGCAGCTGATAACCAGTATTTTACATGGAGCGACTACATATCTGACCTCCACAATCCATACTGATTTGTCACTTTTGAGCTTCTGACTACACGAAACGACTGTCAAAGATCTAGGACTGACAGCCGAAACCTAACGAACTTAACGTGCTTTCCAAAGCGCGGAGATACATAAAAAAGATGGTAGTAGGAATTTTCGTAAATTTGGAAACCTGGTCGTTGGATTCAATAATGGTTATGTTCCTTATTTTGCCTAACGATGATGTTTTCTAATGTGAAAATGCTCGCCTTACATCCATGCTTCTTTTTATTGCAGATCCAGCGCTGCGTAGGCCCTTTATAGCCGATAATCAGGTTGAATCGAAAAGAACCCAGGATCAGGACAGGGTTCCCAGCTGTAGTGGTGCCAAAAACAACCTCTGAAATGTAAAACAGGTGTTTACATATGAGTACATACACAAATTTATGCCTTTTCCGGTGAATATATGTGTTCCGTTTCTATTATTAAATAAGAAAATAAAACAATAAAACGTTTGTTTGGTTTATTAAGAAATTGAATTAATTAAAAGAAAATACACTTCTTATTCATATCTATTTGTTTACATCCACATATCTGCAAGAAGCTTTATCATGCTTACTTTTATTTACACAAATATTATAACAAACTGTATACCCTTACAATGATACAAATACACAAACAAAAGAAAAAACCGGCCAAGTGCGAGTCGGACTCGCGCACCGAGGGTTCCGTACAAACCTGTAGGTATTCTCGGTTTAAAAATAAATGTTTTTTTTTTATTTTATATTTCAGTTGATTGGATGTAAGGTAAATTGCGGTGTACGATTTATGACGTTTTAAAAAAAAGTACTCACTCGATCTCGTTCAAACCAATTTTCGGTGGTAGTTTACATAGTAATGTATATCATATATTTTTTTTAGTTTTATCATTCTCTTATTTTAGAAGTTACGGGGGGGGACACAGTTTACCACTTTGGAAGTGTCTCTCGCGCAAACTATTCAGTTTAGAAAAAAATGATAGTAGAAACCTCAATACTATTTTTAAAGACCTATTCATAGATACCCCACACGTATGGGTTTGATGAAAAAAAAAATTTTGAGTTTCAGTTCTATGTATGGGGAACCCCAAAATTTATAGTTTTTTTTCTATTTTAGTGTGAAAATCTTAATGCGGTTCACAGAATACATCTACTTACCAAGTTTCAACAGCATAGCTCTTATAGTTTCGGAAAAAAGTGGCTGTAACATACGGACGGACGGACAGACAGACAGACAGACAGACAGACAGACAGACAGACAGACATGACGAATCTATAAGGGTTCCGTTTTTTGCCATTTGGCAACGGAACCCTAAAAACGAAATCAGTCGGAATATCTGTCAGAAATTCACCCTGAATAAAACAGGATGCAGTGAGGCATCCAAATACTGAAGACACTTTTCTAATGAACTGATAAATTCTAAAAAAAACAGTTCAATTTTTACTATAGATAAACGACTGTAATTTTTCATAGTTTCGGTATAGACAAATATAGTGATAACAAAAAGAAAGTAGAAAAGTCGTACCCGTATTTTAACTCAAAGATAGGCAAATGTACGCACGGCCACTCATCAGGCACATTTCCAGTATAAGCTGACATCTTATTGTACGAAAAGCCTATACAATGCGAGGTCAGGTAAATTGGAAATGCTATATAGCTTGACCTGTAGCCGTGTGTACAACAGCTATAAAATTAATAAATAAATACAATCACTTTAAAACACTATTCTTAATTACTAAAGAAAAATTAATGAGATTAAACATAACCATAACATACATAAATAAACATAAAATTCGATCGACCCGCGCGGCTGTTAATACTTAGCCACACAAACCCCTCTTGACAAAGAAACAAAAATGGTGTTAAGAATTTTCATTAATTTGGAAAACAAGTCATTGTATTCACTTATGGTTATGTTCCTTATTTTGTCTAATAATGACATTTTCGTAGGTGAAAATGATCGCCTTACATCCAAACCCCCTTCTAGTGCAGGTCCAGCGTAGTTTAGGCCCTCTATAGCCTGTGGTCAGGTTGTATCGACAAGAACCCAAGATCAGCACAGGATTGCCAGCTTTCGTGGTGCTATAAACAGGCTCTGAAATATAAAATAGGTACAAACATACATACATACAATAAACTCACGCCTTTTTCCGATGAATAGGCAGAAACTACAGTAGGTAAGCACGACAAGATAATATCGTGTTTTGTTTGGAACAAGGTTCAACTGCGTAAAATAAGACTATCCTGAACAAAAATATTTTTTTTTTTTTAAAGAACTTGAACATAGGATACGGAGAATCTACTAAAGCACTAGTTTTGGGGTGAAATATTAATGAAAGAACTTTAACTTTTCTAACATATTTATTACTTTTACAATACATACACATAATAGCTATAAATTACAACCTATTCATTTGCATATTATATTCATTAATCCTAATATCCTTCTTAGATTATACATTGTGTACGTTTGGATGTTTGTACGAGTAGTTAATCGCAAAACACGCAAAAACGGATGAACGTATTTGAATGTTTGGCACACAGATAGTTTATAACCTGATTTGATACATAGGATACTTTTTATCCCGGTAGTACGTGCTGTGGGATAATTTTCGACCTCCACGTGGGCGAAGTCAAAGAAAGCGAAGAAGTTTACAGGCCCTGGTCCAGGCATCAGCGCCGAAAATATAAACATATTTAATTATATGTTTATGAAATGATAATTTTAAATAAAATTACTGAAACATGCTAAATTTGTCTAAAGTGATACACTTGACAATTCCAGCATATGACAAATAATCTAAATGGTGGAGAAAAATCTCATCAGTCTGGTAACACGATCAACTGATTCAATGGTTGTGGTTATTATTTTGACTTATAATGACGTAGTCGAATGTGAAGATGATTGCTTTGCATCCATTCTGCTTTTTAGTGCAGGCCCAGCGTAGTTTCTGCCCCCCTTTATATCCTGTGTTCAGGTTGTATCGACAAGAACCCAGTATCAGAACAGGGTTGCCGGCTCTTGTGGTGCTAAAAACAGGCTCTGAAATAAAATCAACGGTTGACTTTAATTTAATTAAATACAAAGTACTGAAAAATAGGATACGGCGAAATTATTACTGAATTGGAGTAAGGGAAAAAAAATGAAACCACTTATGATTAATTCTTTTTACTTAATTTTTATTCGTAAAATACATATATAGCATAATCAACCTATATAATATTCCCACTGTTTGGACACAGGCCTCCCGGAGTGGCCCGTAATCTACCACATGTCTTCGAAGTTTTGGTTCAGGGACAATGCCGGTTTACTCACGATGTTTTCCATCACCGTTTTGAGAGCAGTGATGATGAAATAATTTACACACTGTGCCTGTCTGAGGTCGAACATACGACCTACAACTCGTTAGTCACGGCCATTACCACTAGGTAACAAGTGCTCCTTTACACGTCTGCTCCAAAATATATACGCATCAGCTGTAATTTGTGGCACGCTTTATGACCCTGGACCAGGCATCTTAGCAAAAGTAAATACTTAAGCAGGTATTTAAATGTGTATAATTATATATCTTTTTCGAAATGATGATGTTCACCGTCCGTCAAAAAAATTCCACACTTGACAATTCCAGCACTCGATGAAATCAAAAGGGTGAAAGTACCTATATTCATCAATCTGAAAGACGGTATTTATGTTCAATAATTGTGGTAATTGTTTTGGCAAACGATGACACGCTGCGTACTGCGCACTGCGTAACGCACTAACAATCAGAATCTGAATGGTATTATTTATTTAAATTTCTCGGTTTTGAAGATTATTTCGAATCCATTGCGTCATTTGTTGGAATAAATGAATAGCTATCAAAATGAAACCGATTCTTACGAATGACAAGCTACGCAATTATCCTTCTGATCTTTGATTCAATAATGTTTATGTTCATTATTTTGCCTAGCGATGACATTTTTTATTGTGATAATGCTCGCCTTGCATCCATGCTGCTTTTTATTGCAGGCCCAGCGCAGTCTGGGCCCTTTATAGCCTGCGGTGAGGTTGTATCGATAAGAACCTATGATCAGAACAGGGTTGCCAGCATTCGTGGTGCCGAAAATAGGCTCTGAAATAATAAATACACGTTTAAATGGTTTGTAACGTATTTTGTTTTAAAATAAAATTGTGACTGCGATGTACGAGCTTAAATTCAACACAATTTCCGTTAAATTAATTTTGGTTGGATGCAAGAGGCACAGAACAGGTCGAAGTGGCGGTGCTTGGGGGAGGCCTATGTCCAGCAGTGAACGTCTTTCGGCTGAAATGATGATAATGATGATGATGATTTCATTCTTTCAGGTAAACCCAGTTCAGTCGCTGATCGTCATTCAAATATTTTGACAAGTCTTTGGAGTTCATAAAGTCTACAATTATTGTTTCGTCCCGTGACAACAGACGGACCGACCAACCGACCGTACGACCGTTTGACTTGTTTACTCTGTGCGCCTACGCATCATGACGTGTAACGGAGTGACAACTGTCACTTGTCAGTTGTTTTTGTCTTTGGAAAATGGATGGTCGTTGTAACTTGCCTTGCGACCCTTGTTGTTATTAATCTTCTTGAATCGATCGTTTTGTGGACAATTTGTCGTGATCCAATCGTTTTGTGTGTAAACAACCCCTTTTGACGATATAGAACGGGTTTATTTTGGAATTTGATTGAAATAGTTTGAGGTGATAGTGATTCATTGAGAACCGCATGCTGAGAAAATCTCTAGCGTCTTGAGCGGCCTGGAATACTTACAGCGTCACTACACAATACAATATACACTCATTTACATACATAAATCCAGGTAGGTTCCAGAACCAGTTTTCCTCAACCAGGTGAGTGATTGAATATTTGTATTAATCAGCTCCGCGCACGGCGGATAGTTCGCCCCACTCTTGCCCAAGGCCCACCATCACGCTTCCACGTACTTATCAAATCCTATGGCCAGGGCCTTGGCCTGGCGTCGAACAATTATGTATCATTGTTTTACAAAGTAGGTACAGAATTCCATGGTTGTAACAGCTATATTATAAAATATGTAGATCTCATCATCATGCGACCGTAATTCCGAAGACTGACGATGGTTCCCGAAGCGCACAATTTTCGTGGGATATCTGTAGCTAGCGAGGTACTAATGGTTATGCTCAGCTCTATGGTTTACTATAATATTGTCGATTGTGAAGATTGCCGACCGACAACCTAACGAGTACCTAGTACAGTACCACCGCACTTTGGGCCCTTTGCAACGACTGGCCCTATTGTACCGGTACGCACCCAGATTGACTACAGGATTTCCCAGTTTTGAGGTGCTAAAAACAGGCTCTGAAAAAAAGAATAGACAGTAATTTATGGAATTGTTGGTGGAGTTACAAACTTTGAGAGACTACAGAGAAACCGGAAAAGAATACTTTTTGTATCATAATATTGTACATATTTAACATCATCACAAAAAATTTGTTACAAAACTAAATGTATACTGTACTTTTATGGCATGTGTGGAAAACTTTTATTAATGACGATGCTCCTTCATATGATGAACGATTTTATAATCAACAGTGACGATCGTCGATCGGCATCCCATGGAGTATCTCGTGCAGATCCAACGTTTTCTGGACCCTCTGTACCCGGTGGATCGATTATAATTATACCGATGGGGACCAACATTGATGACAGGGTTGCCCTTATTCGTCATGCTAAAGACTGGTGCTGAAAAAACAGTATTTATTAATTCAGTAATTAAGACAAAAAATGGAAAAAATCAGTTTCATTACCAATAAAAAAATCTTTGATAGATATGTTTTAATTCATCTCGATACCTCCCACGTAAATTGTTGTATCTTCAAAATTGTAATTTTACACTAGGAAGTTTTAAAGAGACTCGCGCTGTTATTCGCCGCCGTTGTAATAATAATACAACTTTATATGTCTGGTAAATATACCGGGTGACTTTTTTTAACGTCTTGAAAAAAAAATGGGTGTAATAGGTGAACGGAGTAGAAGCCTTTGGCATAGAAATTTTTATTATTTTTATTTTTGAATAACATGTAATGAAATTGATCTAGCAATAAATACTACACATTTAAAGTAACATTTTCATACCAGAACAACAAAAACAGAAATTTGAAAAAAATAAAATGAAAAAAATCAATTAAAATCTATCGAAACTCAAATTATACGCACCCTACTCAATGCGCGGCATGTATCAATGATTTTGTAGCCCGGTCCTCTCCTTTGAAGCCGGCCGATAGGCGGCCAAGTTGATCTTTCGCAGGCGCACGAGCCGCACACGCATCCCCGTTCGCCCGCGTCCCGCGCTCCTTTAGTCACCTGCGATGAATCTGAAGGCCTTACTGCCTTCTATTCTAGTTACACAACACACCGTATGAAGGTCGAGACGGTAAAAAATGTCATGCGGTATATATATATTAAAAAAAAAATATTCTTAACACATAAATTAGGCAAAAATAGGCAGTTTGGTTTAAAAAACATAAAACATGCATATTGTGGGTTACAACAACTTACGTGGGAAGTATCGATATGTAGAACTTGATAACTAAAGTAAATGAAGAAAGTCTACAGTCCGTTCAGTTATTTTTACTTTGACAGCAGCAACCAAACAGCAATCTTATCGTAACTAGAATAAAGGTCATTATGAGGTTGTCGAGATAACATCGAGAATAAAGATTACTTTGAGTTTGTTAGTCATGCAAAATCAAAGGTAAATAGCTGAACAGATATGACAAGATAAACAAAGAAAGACAATAATGCACTATAATTACAATTACACATAATACTGAAACACATGACATTTCATAGAGCTGAAGACATAGAAACTATAATTATTTGTCATGTTATTTTGTATAGGTATGCAGTTGAGATGTAAATCATCATCATTTTAATGTAAGCTAATGTAGGTAGGAAGTCAGGGTTTTTTTTTTTTTTTTTTTTTTTTTTTTTTTTTTTTTTTTTTTTTTTTTTTCAGGATGGGAAATCATCAAATGACTTCTCCCGCTCTGGGCGGAGCGGGAGGGCGTGTCAGACTTTTACTGACTAAAACCCACCCGTGTTCCATCAGTTGCCCATGGCAAATTTACTATCCACTAATTTAAATTGTTCGTATAATTAAATCACAACTGTCAAACTTGGAGCTCCTAAATACTCTGAAATATAAGTCTACCATTTCCCGAAAATCCTTTAAATTAGAAAATTTCTTTGAGCTATACCTACAATTTTTTTTTTAAACTAAACAGGATTTTAGTATTATCACGAATGAACAAAAAAAGGAAGGAATGACAAAATGTCAAATTAATTATAAGCCGTTAGGACCTAGCTATGAGCACGCCATCTACAATTACTTTTACCCGTACTTCCGAACAGTTGTATGACATGGTATTTTGCAGAAATGCGTTAATTTGATTAACTTATGATCTCTCCTAGTGCGTACGGAAAAAAATTAAGCCTTATAAAGGACACTATTTTGTATGACGTAGTTTGAAGGATCATGGTCATGAAGAAAGTTAGGTCCGTAGATCCTACCGTCTTTGAATGTGAACCTAGCTTTGCAGCCAGTCCCTCGGCTGCATTGCCACACGCTATAGGAAGTCTTCCTTCGGTTGCAGTAAAACGAGTACTTGTCAACAATGGCAACTGCTTTCCCTTTAATATTTTTCACCCAAAATACTGAAAGAGAAATATTTTTTTTTCAGTTGTTGATTTTTTTTTGTTTTTCTTCTCAACATAATCTTATTAGACTACTTACGTCATCGAATCAGGCTTAACTGATGAGTCGTAACTGATAACCGTGCAATCTACATATATGAAACGTAAAAGGTAAACCTGTGCCTTACCGTTCGGGGATTACGTGCGTGATGAATAAAATAGAAACACATGCTTATTTATTTATACTTAGGGCTGATTTTACTAAAGCCAGATATAATATCCGGAGAATAAAATTGACTTCTGACAGACCGCGAAAGTGACGCTTTAGAACCGCCAAACTAAATTACGTCTCGATTCCCTCGAATTTGGTTCGTCATAATTGAATCGAGAAAATCTTAGGTCAGACAGTTGCTATTTATTGCCGTCTGTTTCTTATTTCACTGACCAGATGTGGCCAGTATTATAATATGATAATTGATGTGGCAGTTGTTTCGAAACATCAAAGGGTTTTGGCACACAAACGTTGCCGTGTATGTGCGTGGCATGCGTTGACTAAGGACCACAAAAGACCGCAGAATTTAGAATGCTGTTACCTTTGGATCTGAACCACAGTAACGTATCCAGTTTTCTAACGTGCTATTTTTAACGCTATAGTTGAGGCGGAATTTGGCACAAAAGTTAACATTTAATGTCGGTGTATTAGTAGCCTAACCTACTTTTTAAATAAAATTCCTCAAGATACAAGATATTTATTTTGCTAAAACATAAATGCAATAAACATATTGCATTTATGTTTTAGCAAAATAAATATCTACATACATAATAGTTCGATCCAGTCACTGTCATGTTTTTCCTTAAAGACGAATAAAATATAACTGATTAAGCAAAAATAACCACATCACTCATACAACTATTACATACTTCTTGCTACTACTGGTATAAGTAACTGAAAGATTTAAACAACATCAAAATAACATATTTATTGTTTACAACACTTAGAGCCGACAAAATGTAATAGGTATTTTATCACATTTATAACATAATTCAAATATTTTTTAAGAATTAAAAAAAATATATGAAATAACATCAAAATAATACATTTATTGTTTAAAATTTAGGGACGCTATACCAAATGTTTAACATTTATAAGAAAATTTAAAAATAAAAAAGGTTTTGATGATGATGATGAATGTGGTAAGGTACCCCGCGAAATTCGATTTTTCTGACGTTTTTTGCAATTTGGAGGGCATTGTTTGGTTGTATGTTGTGTTAAATATATGACTGGCGATCGTTACAAATATGGCTACACAGGATGATAATAATTGAAATCATCATCAATACAACCATCTAAGTAATTTTTTTTTGTTCGTTCGTTCGCTCACCAAAAAATTGCAAAAAACCTAAGAAAATTAGGACGGTTCCGACTTAACTACTTTTTTAATATGAATTTTAAAATTCATATAACATAAAACATTTTTTTTTTACAACGTTTACGTACGACGCTACATCAAGTTTGACACATTAATTAGATAACGTAAATATTTTAAAGAATATAAAAACATTGATTTTTATGGTAAACATTTTCTTTCACCATGCTTTCTACACCAATTTTAACGTAATAAAAATGTTAATAGCTAAAATATAATAATAATTAAATTATTATATAAACTAAAATAATTCTGTTCACATAATTTATTTACACATTTTTTTATATCGTAATAGAACATTGTATGTACCTACGGATTTTCATGGTGTCCTACTATTTAGTTAATTTAATGAGAATGAATGTCGATAGATACTAATTAATTAATTAAGTAGATAAGTACCAGACAGGTTAATAGTGAGATTCAAAAAAACACGGCAAGCAAATAGCTTTTTTGCAATCATCACAATAGGTGTTTATCCTTTTTGTTTTTAGATCCGCCTGCCTACTAGTCATCGTCCTCCGTAGTTTTTGGTAACAACTCGTGCATTTTCTCCTCTTAAGACCTCTGAGAATTGAATGTTTTTTGAGTATTTTCAAGCCGGTGTATTCTGAAAATTTTGTATAATTTTTTTTTATGTCCAAATTTTTTTGCCATATTTGTAAACTGCATAATAAAATAAACATTCATATTTAGTTTATAAAAATACACAATAACAGATCAATAGGGCCAAAAAAAATAACAAAGAAAAACTTACCTAATATACACGGTGTAAAAAAAAACAAATGAAACATATTATAATACCGACAGAAAAAATGCTTTTTGAGAAAAACGAGAAAAATCACATAATTTTTATAACATTACATTAAACTTTATTGGAAGCGCTATTCATCACTTATGGTCTCAAGACGACTACCCTTTATTTTACAAAGCGAATGACAGCTTCGAGGCATGCACCAATTACAAGTCACAACGATTGCACGTACCCTAGGGTGAATCAGCAGCCCCTACACGTTTA
Organism: Aporophyla lueneburgensis; assembly: GCA_932294355.1. Lineage (NCBI taxonomy): Eukaryota > Metazoa > Arthropoda > Insecta > Lepidoptera > Noctuidae > Aporophyla > Aporophyla lueneburgensis. The sequence goes on from OW028742.1 coordinate 7,346,145, forward strand.
TTCACAGGTAACCGTACCAGTATTATTATTAGTTGCCTATTATCATCGAGTTTAGAGGCACTTTGAGATAGCGTTTTTTTTGCCATGACTATGAAATAGTAATTCTGTGACAAACTTACATTTTAATGAATATTGTCGCGAATCATATTTTGCTCAATACATTTCATACAGCCATACAGACTGGCTTTCAGTTTGCAAAAAACGTAAAAAAAAAAAACATTTTCGTCGGCTACTTGGGTGTTTCTTCTTTAACGATAGATATTTAATTGCCCTATAGGTATCGTTTATCATCGCAGGCTGGTCGGTAGCAGCTGGATGAGAGTCGCCGAGAATCGTTTTAAATAGCGTGCAATTGGAGAGGCCTGTGTCCCTATAAAATCCCCCAATGGAGGAGGCCTGACTCCAGCACAGGTCTCCTCCAATTTGGGGGGCTTTGCCATTCTCCTTTCGGTACCATTTCACTGTAAAAAAATAAATTTTAAATTATTTGTTAAAAAGAAACGATGTTCAGAGGATTGACAAACAAATCAATGTTCAGCTTAAAAATAAATTGCCTGAACCACGACTTTCAGACCATTATTATTATCAAAATATTGTGGTCTGATGGTCTGATGCGAGCCCCGACCAACCCCGTCGTCTGCTCGACCGCCTCTTTAGCGGCTAGATTTAAAAGGCAGTTCTCCATGATACGTTACATATTGTGAGGCGGTTCCTTTCCTTCCACCATTATCTTGGATATTTTCAAGCACCGGTTGCTCACTATTTTATATGTACTGCCCCGTGGGTTCGATTCCCAGGTCAGGCAAAGTGTTATTGGGTTTTTCTATTAGGAATTTCTTAGTAACAGCCCGGAGTTTGGAAGCGGTGTGATTCCCCGAGCCTCGGAAAGCACGTTAAGCCATTGGTCCTACGCCTGATCTCTCTCCGGTCGTGTCTGATTGCCGTCCCATCGGACTATGAGAATGACGGAAGAGTTAGCGCTCCTGTGTCTGTGCACACACTTAAGCAGTATAATATTTCCCGCGCGGATGGCAAGACCCCGTTGATATTGGCCGCCGTAGTCGAAATATGGTCTGGACGACTATATACATAGAATAATTAAATAATTCATTAGAAAACAAGAAAAAAAAAGAGAAAAGGAAGGGCGAAAATTAAGAAGAGAGTAACGATTATGTAAGGATCGCAGAAGTGGCATTCTATTATTTTTGCCTAACTAAACCCATGGAGAAAAGGTGTGAGTTAAAACCTATGTTAGAACTAAGAAATTGAGTTATTGTTTTACAATAATATATTAGGCATATTTTATTTAGTAACACCGTTTAATATTATATATCCACATGTTTTAGGCATAAAAAGGTGTAAAAGTTCTATAATGAGATGAAAAATTAATTGCACATTCCTGAATATTATATTAGAGTGCTTGGGGCAACAAAGGGCAAACTGTAAACATGAATTTGATACAGTGATTCGACCTCTAGGCGCAAATTTTTCCTTTAATTTTTTTTTTTGAAAACTTAATCAAAATTAAATCTTTTGTTTCATAAAAAGAAAAATACCCATAGGGTCAAAATGACACACAACACACAAGCAAACAACATTTTTTTTTATAAATTTCTACGCAATGTCTTGCACTGAACCATTTTTACGTGGTTGAACTGTTTTCAAGTTACTGCTTACACTTTAAAAAAAACACCATTTTGGATAATATAATTAGGGGGAGTATGACTGTGTTCCAGATTACTTGATTTGATAAAGTCTCTGCCTTTCGTGATGACGAAGCGAGCTTTGCAGTGTTTTCCTCCGGTACATTTAAACACATCAGTTGTCTTACTTTGCCCTTCACGATAGAATGTGTATCCGTTTATTATGGCTAACTCTTTTCCATTCTGCTTTTGGCACCATTTGACTGTAAAAAGTTAAATAATTCATTATAAAAACAAGTTAAAAGGGAAAAAGAGAAAAGAGGGGAAAAATAAAGAATCTAGATACGAGTATGTAAGGATCGCAGATGTGGCATTCTGTGGTTTCTGCCTAAACCAATTGGGAAAATATATGAGTTAATGTTAGAAGTAACAAATGAATGTTTATTTTTTTACAAGAATATTCAAATAAACTTAATTTTAAGAACAAACTGCACATCTCTTTAATTTCATATTTTTTTTTATTCATTTCTTTAGTGTAATCAACTTTAGAAAATTAAACAGTGATTATAAAATTAGTTAAAGAAAAAACGGACGCAATAAAAGTCGGAAGAGGAAGAAACGAGTATGTAAGAATAGTAGTAGGCGGCGTTCTGTAGTTTTTGCCGATCCCTAGAAAAAAAAAGACGTTACTTTATGTGTATTTTATAAGTAAAAAAATAATGTTAATCGTTTCACAAAAATAATTAATTAAATCAAACATAATGTCTATTTCTCATAATTTATTTACTAAAACAGTTTATTAACTACGTTTTTTTTGGCATAAATAAGCATGAAGTTTTTTGCTGGGATTCAAAACAAATCGCACATCTCTGAATAGTACACGAGCTGGTATACACTAACGGACCACTTGTTATTTGTTATCATGGATTCAGTTCATGATTCTGGACCTCCCTGCAGTACAAATGCGGTCAAAATTTACCGTGAAAACCGTCGAAAATTGTTATTGCAGTGTTCCACACTTATGTACTTAATCCATAGTAACAGGTTGTGCATCGATGTCCCGCCATACTGAATGGTTACCTGTGGCACACTTTGCTACACTAGTGCGGAAATAAAAGTAAAAAGCACACTTGTTTATCACGCTGCATTGTGAACATACACATGGTGCATTAAATACTATTTTTCGATATATTTTCGACTAGATCTGTAATATTGGTTATTATTCGTATACTAATATTTTGATTAACATATTCACTAAAATTCACTACAGGTATCCGTAATACGAACAATTCAATTCAAGGACTCCGTATGACATGAGGAGCTAATCCTTTATTAGTAGGAACGTAATACACCGATTTTAAGCTAAATCCTAAGATTTGTAGTGAAACTCTCCATAAGATACAGGACGTTTTAAGTGGCTCCTCAATTCATAAGTCAGAATTGAGGCGACACCTTAGAATCGAAAACTAAATGATAAATGTATACTGAAAAAAAAAACTTTCGGAATAGTTATGTTCATCGTATATTTTGCAGAAAAGCAAATGGGTTTTGTAGGTGCTGCTGAATTTAACACTTTGGTTTGCCATGAAAGTCTATATATGGGTTCTCTATTGTGTGACCTAACTTTTTTATCCATAATCTAAAGAGCCATATTTTTTTTTGTCCTAATCATCATTTGTCCGAATGATAATTTGCCCGAACAATATATCACATAATATCACATGCCGTAAAATTGAAATCCCTAAATACAATATGCCCTTAATCCGTTTGTCATAAATATTACAATTATACAAAAGACTTAAAACGGTTTCCCAAAGTTTTAAGTTCTAAATTCAAATTATTTTATGTTTATTTTATTCTAATTATATTTTTGAAACAAAGTGTTACGAAGTTCATTAAGAATTTCATTATTTTATCAAAACCAACTGATACAATACATAAATAGTAAAGATGCAGAAGCATTATGGCATTTATCAAGGTCTGACATGGCGCTGTATGTATTATCACTCAATAAATACATCTCTCAATAAATCAGGTGATTTTATTTCCCACTAAGAATCATGCAAACAACCATGCATGCAGCATGCATGCAAGCAAGCAACATGCAATCGAGCACGCAAGCAAGCATGCATCATGTAACATGCAAGCAAGCATGCATGCAAGCAAGCATGCATGCAAGCAGGCAAGCAGCATGCAATCGAGCATGCAAGCAAGCATGCAATATGCAAGCGAGCATGCATCATGCAGCAGGCATGGTTTCTGTCACGGCTCCGGCACTACGGGGCTTAGGCGGTCCCACGCGAGCTTATCGTCGCAGACGGCTTAACGGTCACCACCGCAGCTGAGGCTGGCCGGCGAAGCCGGCCAGCAAGACGAAGCGAGACGAAGCGAGCGAGCGTTACAACCACCTGCTCCTCAGCTCGCGGGCCACTTCGCCCCTCCGCGCCTACGCGATTTAAATTACACTCTAGGGGTAAGCCAGACAAGACTACGTGAAGTCGGATTTACAGCGATTCGTTTCTGTCACTAAAACCTAACTTGTAGCAATTTTTTACTACTAACGATTTTATTACAAATGAACAATATCTGGATGACCGAGCTTTGCTCGGTCATTTTTGATAAATGTGTTTAAAATAATAAGTTTATGTTCAAGTTGATAATCGAAAAGTTGGTCATTGAAAACACGAATAAAACGAAATTTTATAAAAATAAATCCTAGCTAGATCGATTTATCGCCCCCGAAACCCCCTGTATACTAAATTTCATGAAAATCGTTGGAGCCGTTTCCGAGATTCAGATTATATATATGTATATATACAAGAATTGCTCGTTTAAAGATATAAGATTCGGCATAATACACTTTATATAATACAATACTTAGGACATATGACTTTATAACATGCAAAATTAGGAGATTTAATGATTATAGTATTTGATATTATCACAGAATAGTTATAAAAGCAAAGACAATTATGTAAAACAAAATTTCGACTTTTTGAATATTATGGTTACTGCCGTCTATAGCTAACGTGTTATGGATAATGATTTTTGGACAAACAATTTTAGGAGAAGAAAGGGAGTAAGTACCCTATACATGGTATCCGCACTTTTTTCAGAAAGTAACAGATTAACAGATTTTTAGTAACGATTGGTAGTAAATCTGCGATGAGGTTCCGTGAGAATGTTAATTATTTATTAAACTTTAACAAATACACCAATAGTTGTTATATACTTAGGTGGTGGATGATTGTGTTCCAGTTGACTGGATTTCACATGTTTACTGTTCTTTGTGTAGATGAAGCGAGGTTTGTAGGGGCTTCTCGAGATGCACCTAAACATGATAGTAGTTATACCTACTCTTCCCATGTTGGAAGAATGGGTATCCTTTTATTATGGCTATCTTTTTCCCATTCTCCTTTCGGTACCATTTCACTGTAAAAAAAATGTTAATTATTTGTAAAAAAGGAACAATGTTCTGCTTAAGAATAAATTGCCTAAACCAAGACCATCAGACGAAACAAAACGAATACATATACAGAGGATCTATTGTATCTACCTACCTAAACCCATGGAGAAAAGGTGTGAGTTAAAACCTATGTTAGAAGTAACAAATTAAGTTATTGTTTTACAAAAATATTTCATTGAAAGAAACTTTATGTTTATTTCTCATATTTTATTTATGAACACAGTTTAATATTATATATACACATTTTTGGGCATATAAAGGTTATTTAATGAGATTAAATAACATATTGTACATCTCTGAATATTGTATACTGAGTGGCAGGGGCAACGAAGGGCAAACTGTAAACATGATTCGACCTCTAGAAACAATTTTTTTTTCATTTTTGGAAAACATGTTCACAAATAAATCTGTTGTTTCGTAGAAAAGAGAAATACTCACGGGGTCAAAATTACACACAACACCCAAGCGAACAGCTACTTTTTTAATATTTTCTACGCAGAGGTGTTCAGAATCTTGCAATGAATTCATGGTAACAGGTTTCGCTTTGATTTCCCTGCCTACGTGTATAGGTATTTGTGGCGTTCTTCCAAATCCTGGAATTTGCAGTAAAGCACTTAATAAGCTAAGGAGGACGTATAAGGTGACTTCTCAATTCAAAGGCGTCTTAGGGCGCCATTTTACGAAATCGAAAACTAGTCGATACATATTTTTGAAAATGTATGACTTTGAAGTATTTATGCTCAAGCATCACAAAACTACCGTTGCCCTGAGATATGGGCAACTGAAGCAACACGGGTGGGTTTTAGTCAGTAAAAGTCTGACACGTCCTTCCGCACCACCCAGAGCAGATGACGTCATTAGATGATTTCCCAGCCAGACAAAAAAAAGCGTCACAAAACAAATGGTTTGTGTTCTGCTAAATTCGAGATAGAATAAAATATGATTCGCAACCGTAATTAGGTATCTAAGTAATAAAATTATGATCATGAAAATCAACAAGTTAAGTCTACTTACGAAGTTCCTTAAGTTACAATTGACCTCACGTGCACCCTAATTACAAAACACACTATTAATTAAAATCGGAATCATTTTGAAGCTGTTATATATTATGTTCAAAATTTTTTTATACTTAGCAACATAAGCAACGACATGAATATTTTGGAACTGACAAAATGAAAGCGGTTCTTACTGATAATGTATTACGCTATTACCTCTCTGAATATGTCTTTCAATGAGGTAATATATCTACATGATTTCAAGGGGTAAGCTGATACCGCTTTTTTCTTTAATGTTATTGATTAAACTTTAAAAAACAAATACCATTTTGTATTACATAACTAGGAGGTGGGTGGCGAGAGTGTTCCAAATGACAGGTATTCAGACATTTGCTGTCTTTTGTGATGACGAACCGAACCTTACAGGGTGTTCCTGCGGTACTACGAAACATATCAGTTGTATTACTTCCCCCTTCGCGTTCCTACTATAGAACGTGTATCCCTGTATCACGGCTATCTCTTTTCCATTTTCTTTTTGGTATTACTATTTTGAATTTTGTTTTTGCTGACCCTCCCCAAATAGGGTAACAGTATGTTAAGACTGATTGGACCAAGGCAACATTTATCTCGTTTAAGAGATTTCTAGTTTTATTACATCGGGTAATCATGAATTTCGGGATAACATGTCTCAATTTACTAAATAGCTGGCCCAGTTTTCTAATCCTATTAGCCACTTGTTCCAGATGGGGATACCAAGCCAATTTGTCGTCTAATATTATGCCCAAATATTTGGTTTGTGATATTTTGTTTATTATTGGACAATTACAGTATTTATTCTTTACGTCATCACATTTATGAATTTTTATTTTCAAATCTTCGGTAGGCTGAGTTCGTTTACTAACACTAAAACCTTCGATCAATAATACCACTTTTTGATCGAAGACTAAAACACATGAAATCCGTTGGTAAAAAAGTATTATTAATTTATATCTTAAATACAAACTGAAACAATTCTACAATTATTTCAAACATTAAAATTAACATAACGTAATTAACAGGAATTAAATGATGCATAACTTTAAATGTAAAGTCAAAGTTTACCAAATCGAATATTACAAGTAATGCCATCTAGTATTTAAGTGAAATGACAGTCATATCTAAGAGAAAAATAACTGTAATTATACCAAAACAATTACTAATGCACGTCTAAAATCAACAGCTTATCGTATTATTAACTAAATTCTAACAAACCTTACCCAAAACATAACATTTTATAAAAAAAGAAAAGGACATATGACTTTATAACATGCAAAATTAGGAGATTTAATGATTATAGTATTTGATATTATCACAGAATAGTTATAAAAGCAAAGACAATTATGTAAAACAAAATTTCGACTTTTTGAATATTATGGTTACTGCCGTCTATAGCTAACGTGTTATGGATAATGATTTTTGGACAAACAATTTTAGGAGAAGAAAGGGAGTAAGTACCCTATACATGGTATCCGCACTTTTTTCAGAAAGTAACAGATTAACAGATTTTTAGTAACGATTGGTAGTAAATCTGCGATGAGGTTCCGTGAGAATGTTAATTATTTATTAAACTTTAACAAATACACCAATAGTTGTTATATACTTAGGTGGTGGATGATTGTGTTCCAGTTGACTGGATTTCACATGTTTACTGTTCTTTGTGTAGATGAAGCGAGGTTTGTAGGGGCTTCTCGAGATGCACCTAAACATGATAGTAGTTATACCTACTCTTCCCATGTTGGAAGAATGGGTATCCTTTTATTATGGCTATCTTTTTCCCATTCTCCTTTCGGTACCATTTCACTGTAAAAAAAATGTTAATTATTTGTAAAAAAGGAACAATGTTCTGCTTAAGAATAAATTGCCTAAACCAAGACCATCAGACGAAACAAAACGAATACATATACAGAGGATCTATTGTATCTACCTACCTAAACCCATGGAGAAAAGGTGTGAGTTAAAACCTATGTTAGAAGTAACAAATTAAGTTATTGTTTTACAAAAATATTTCATTGAAAGAAACTTTATGTTTATTTCTCATATTTTATTTATGAACACAGTTTAATATTATATATACACATTTTTGGGCATATAAAGGTTATTTAATGAGATTAAATAACATATTGTACATCTCTGAATATTGTATACTGAGTGGCAGGGGCAACGAAGGGCAAACTGTAAACATGATTCGACCTCTAGAAACAATTTTTTTTTCATTTTTGGAAAACATGTTCACAAATAAATCTGTTGTTTCGTAGAAAAGAGAAATACTCACGGGGTCAAAATTACACACAACACCCAAGCGAACAGCTACTTTTTTAATATTTTCTACGCAGAGGTGTTCAGAATCTTGCAATGAATTCATGGTAACAGGTTTCGCTTTGATTTCCCTGCCTACGTGTATAGGTATTTGTGGCGTTCTTCCAAATCCTGGAATTTGCAGTAAAGCACTTAATAAGCTAAGGAGGACGTATAAGGTGACTTCTCAATTCAAAGGCGTCTTAGGGCGCCATTTTACGAAATCGAAAACTAGTCGATACATATTTTTGAAAATGTATGACTTTGAAGTATTTATGCTCAAGCATCACAAAACTACCGTTGCCCTGAGATATGGGCAACTGAAGCAACACGGGTGGGTTTTAGTCAGTAAAAGTCTGACACGTCCTTCCGCACCACCCAGAGCAGATGACGTCATTAGATGATTTCCCAGCCAGACAAAAAAAAGCGTCACAAAACAAATGGTTTGTGTTCTGCTAAATTCGAGATAGAATAAAATATGATTCGCAACCGTAATTAGGTATCTAAGTAATAAAATTATGATCATGAAAATCAACAAGTTAAGTCTACTTACGAAGTTCCTTAAGTTACAATTGACCTCACGTGCACCCTAATTACAAAACACACTATTAATTAAAATCGGAATCATTTTGAAGCTGTTATATATTATGTTCAAAATTTTTTTATACTTAGCAACATAAGCAACGACATGAATATTTTGGAACTGACAAAATGAAAGCGGTTCTTACTGATAATGTATTACGCTATTACCTCTCTGAATATGTCTTTCAATGAGGTAATATATCTACATGATTTCAAGGGGTAAGCTGATACCGCTTTTTTCTTTAATGTTATTGATTAAACTTTAAAAAACAAATACCATTTTGTATTACATAACTAGGAGGTGGGTGGCGAGAGTGTTCCAAATGACAGGTATTCAGACATTTGCTGTCTTTTGTGATGACGAACCGAACCTTACAGGGTGTTCCTGCGGTACTACGAAACATATCAGTTGTATTACTTCCCCCTTCGCGTTCCTACTATAGAACGTGTATCCCTGTATCACGGCTATCTCTTTTCCATTTTCTTTTTGGTATTACTATTTTGAATTTTGTTTTTGCTGACCCTCCCCAAATAGGGTAACAGTATGTTAAGACTGATTGGACCAAGGCAACATTTATCTCGTTTAAGAGATTTCTAGTTTTATTACATCGGGTAATCATGAATTTCGGGATAACATGTCTCAATTTACTAAATAGCTGGCCCAGTTTTCTAATCCTATTAGCCACTTGTTCCAGATGGGGATACCAAGCCAATTTGTCGTCTAATATTATGCCCAAATATTTGGTTTGTGATATTTTGTTTATTATTGGACAATTACAGTATTTATTCTTTACGTCATCACATTTATGAATTTTTATTTTCAAATCTTCGGTAGGCTGAGTTCGTTTACTAACACTAAAACCTTCGATCAATAATACCACTTTTTGATCGAAGACTAAAACACATGAAATCCGTTGGTAAAAAAGTATTATTAATTTATATCTTAAATACAAACTGAAACAATTCTACAATTATTTCAAACATTAAAATTAACATAACGTAATTAACAGGAATTAAATGATGCATAACTTTAAATGTAAAGTCAAAGTTTACCAAATCGAATATTACAAGTAATGCCATCTAGTATTTAAGTGAAATGACAGTCATATCTAAGAGAAAAATAACTGTAATTATACCAAAACAATTACTAATGCACGTCTAAAATCAACAGCTTATCGTATTATTAACTAAATTCTAACAAACCTTACCCAAAACATAACATTTTATAAAAAAAGAAAATTTTTTTACAATGTTTACAATTTGAAGGTTAGTTTCAGGCTGCCTGTAGATAAATATATCATATGCGACCGTAAAAATATGGATATACAAAATTATAATCTCTAGATAGATAGAATAGATCTCATCTAAAATAGTACTGATGAAAAAAATTTATTGCTGAACGCGGTAATCTCAGGAACTACTGGTTCGAATTTAAACATTATTTTAGTGTTTGGTAGTCCATTTACGTAGGAAGGCTCGAATTGCCTGCGATTCTATGCGACGGGATGGGTCGGGGAAACAAGAAATTAGACTCGGAAGAATTCGCGGGCAGAAGCTAGTGAATAATACCTACAATTTGAATTTGACGGGCTACGCTTTTTCTTAAAAATGTGTCACATGTATGTATATTTTTCCTGTGTCTATTGCGTATCCGTCAGAATGGCGGGTGTATGACTTCCAAAAAAATCAAAAATAAACTATATAAATGTACGTAAAATGTACGTTTTTGTACTAAAATAACTATAAATGTACGTGTCTGTTTGCGAAGAAAACATCATTTTAAAGTACGCCGCCATCCTGATGTCAGGTTGGCGCGTGCATTTTAATTCAATTAACTTTTTTCAATTTTGACAATAGGAATTAAATGTACGTCAATTGTACATATAGGAACACTATTTAAAACCTTCTTAAATGTTATACAAGCTCTGATATTGTAAAACGCACGTGAGCCGCCACCCTGGCGCCAGAATGGCGGGTTGATTCTAAACCAATCAAACTATTTTGATCAACCAAATAACAAATAAATGTACGTCTTATGTTCTTGTCAGATAGTAAAACAAAACTCGATTAAATAATTCACAGCATGATTTAATCAATTTTATTACATTTGATCATAAAGAATACAGTGGGCAAACAACATTTCTGGGCAGCAGCGTTCTCTATGCATTCTACCACAGTACTGCGATCGCCAATCCGCCTACCAAGCGTGGTGATTATGGCAAAGCTCCCCAAATTGGGGGAAGCCTATGTCCAGCAGTGGACGTATTACGGCTGAAATGATGATGATGATTCAAAGGTTCGTATGCCTTTACAGCCATTTTGTTTGCAAATGACCAAATTGCTGTCGCCCCATAACATGGATTTAACTGCCTCATTTATTTGGGAAATCTCTTTTGTTGAGTCAATTGAAAGAAATGTAATTTTTCTTCGAACATTGTTGGTCACACAAGTCTCACTTGTACAGGTTTCTATCCTCTCGGCACTCCAGATAATATCAGCAAAGAGCCTTTCAAAAACGTATGTCACGCTACATTCACAATGTATTGTCCTTGTTTCTCCTAATAAATGTATATTATAAGGAGTGGTGCTTTACATGCGATTGTGACCAACCAGTTGATGTCCAATAAGGCTCGATTGGCTGTTCACAATGGTGTACTGGTGCCTACGCTTATGTATGGAAGTAAATGTTGGGTGTGGCAAAAGAAGCATGAAAGCAGAATAAACGCCGTGGAAATGCGTTCCTTGCGAAGCATGTGTGGGGTGACTATGAATGATAGGCTGAGAAATGATGTGATAAGAGAACGGTGTGGTTTAAAAGAAGATTTAAAAAATATGCTTAGATGGTTTGGTCATGTCGAGAGGATGAATGAAGGACGGCTCACAAAAGGTATTTACAAGGCAGATGTGAGTGGAAACACCGGGAGGGGACGTCCGAGGACGACATATAGTGACCTTATTGGTGATGTTCTTCATGAAGGTCAAGTGCGTAGTTTTCGCAACCGGCGTGTGTGTATGACCAATTGTATGTACCTAAACAAGGCAAAAGGAGTGTGTAGAGATCGTAGCAGGTAGCGTTTCGTGGTTTCGTGGTTTTGAAAAAGGCGTGATTGTATGTATGTATGTATATAGGAGTGCTTGAATATGTACCTCCAAGCTTAATTTCTAATTATGATGCAATAGGGCACTATAATGCGCATTCATATAGGGGTGATGGTATATGGATGTGCTATGATGATATGTATTCTTTATGATCAAATGTTATAAAATTGTTTAAATCATGCTGTGAATTATTTAATCGAGTTTTGTTTTACTATCTGACAAGAACATAAGACGTACATTTATTTGTTATTTGGTTGATCAAAATAGTTTGATTGGTTTAGAATCAACCCGCCATTCTGGCGTCAGGGTGGCGGCTCACGTGCGTTTTACAATATCAGAGCTTGTATAACATTTGAGAAGGTTTTAAATAGTGTTCCTATATGTACAATTGACGTACATTTAATTCCTATTGTCAAAATTGAACAAAGTTAATTGAATTAAAATGCACGCGCCAACCTGACATCAGGATGGCGGCGTACTTTAAAATTATGTTTGCTTCGCATACAGACACGTACATTTATACTTATTTTAGTACAAAAACGTACATTTTACGTACATTTATATAGTTTATTTTTGATTTTTTTGGAAGTCATACACCCGCCATTCTGACGGATACGTCTATTGCGTGTAATTTGAGTTCCATGACCGAAGTACTTTAAATAGCAAGATTTAAAATATTTCCTGTCTTTGTGATGACACAGCGATCCTTGTAGTGGTCCTGCAGTGCACCGAAACACATTAGTTCTTTTACTTCCTCCTACGCGAATGAATCTGTATCCTTCTATTACAGATATCTGATCTCCATTCAGCCTTAAGCGCTAACTTCACTACTAAATTAACTGAAGAAAATTAAACAATTATGAATAAGTCATTTTTTTTTATTTATATTAGCTTCTGCAGACAGGCACAACGTGATGGCGCGACGCGAAATTTGTGGAACAATTTCTATGTTTTTTTTTCCTAAGGATTGTTCTACGAGAGTCGCGTCGCACCTTCTTGTGGGAGCCTTAATAATGAGTACATTACTGAAAGGAAAGGGTAAAAGATATAACGGGAATATTAATTCATGCATTATTTATTTTCGATGCTAAAAACGATACATACGTTATATCAGTAAAAATCCCTTAACCTAAGTTAGTAAACTTATTTACGAAAAAGATGCCAAACGATACAAAAATAAAACTAACGAAGCTGTAAATATTTTAAATTATAATAACTAGATACTATTACTAGTGTGTACTTTAGGTACACTTCTGCCCATCCCTTCGGGGAAACAGGCATGATGTTAAGTGGATCTTTTGCCAGTTTTGTTTAAGTTCCATGTAGGTACTTAATAGGGGGCTAGTCGACTGCCATCAACCGGGCACAAATCCAGACTCAGAGTGGGTAATGAGAAATTACCGACGGATAATATCAATAACAATTTTCCCGACGTGAGAATTGTATCCAGTACCTCTTGCTCAGAGAATGTACGTCTCCTATATTAGATATCTAAACATATTATTAACTAGCTTTTGCCAGCGGCTTCGCCCGCGTGGAGGTCGGAAAATATCCGGCGTGAACAGAACATACTACCGGGATAAAAAGTACCCTATGTGTTAATCCAGGTTATAAACTAACTGTGTTCCAAATTTAGTAGGATAGATGTATACTATTGAAGACTTTTTTGAAGATCTTTTGAAGACCATCATCCTTGTAATACATACTTTTGGTGTATGATCAACGTATGCGAGGATAAGAGCTCGAAAGCGCATTTTCATCCGACTTGCTTCAAACTTATCGTCACTGCTCAGCTCCTATGTATCTTAGTGTTATGTTATATAGCCTAGATGTATGGACTACAATCGTACCAAGTTTGGTTAAAATCCCTTCAGTAGTTTTTGACTCATGCGTGCACATATAGACAGACCGACAAAAAAATTACTGATTGCATTTTTGGCATCAGTATCGATCACCATTCATCTTCCAATATTAATTTTGAATGTGTAGTCAATGTACAGAATTGACCTCTCTACAGTTTTGTTATAAGTATAGATTAAAGTCACTTTTCATGGCTGTCTGTGTGACTGCATTGCTCCTGAAAACTACTTAACGTATTATTATAAAAGCATCAAGCTTTTACCATCATTTAGACAATTTATTCCGAAGGTTTAAAGGGTCCTTCAAACAGGCGCCACGCGAATCTCGTAGAACAATGTCTATAAAAACTTCATGGAAATTGTTCAACAAAAGTCGCGTCGCGCCTGTTTGTTTTGTGTCCTTGTAAATTGTCCATTAAAATTTTGTATAAGATCACGTACGATTATTATTCCGCTATTAACTTTGACACTTGAGTAAAAAATAATGCATTCTATGAGAACGTATTTTATTATTAATCAGCTGTTGTAGAGAGTTAGCCATTTTTTTTCGTTATAATACTGCTAAAGTAGGGGCTTGGCTTTTATATCTTTATAGTAGGTTTATAGAACATTTATGAATAACACTTTTGCTAACAAGACATAACTTCTTATGAATAAAACCGTAAGTGTATTATTCTAACCTTAAACATAGGTATTACTATAATTAACATTTAACAGGCATATAACAAAAAAATCAAGAATTTTTGTCAAATATTAAACATGCGATACTAAGGCGAGTAGCTAGTAATGAAATGATATTTTATCACCTCGTACCGCAAAAAAACATGTGAAATTGTTCCAACCTACATTCTAATATAAAACCCATTACGTATTATATAACTAGGGGGTCCATGGCAGTGATCCAGGTGACAGGATTTCATTTGTCTTCTGTCCTTTGTAAATCTGTCCAGTGTCGCCCAAAGGAGCATATATACAGATCAGTTGTCTTGCTTCGACCGTCACACCAGAACGTGTATCCTTGTAGCATAGCTATCTCTTTCCCACTCTTCTTTCGGAACCATTGCACTGTAAAAAATGAAAACCATTGGGTTGGTAGATACTGTATAAAAGTTTCTTTAGGTTAAAGTCTCTAATGAATAAGGTCTGCTTATTCTTAAATGTTTTGACATTTAAACACCTGTCAGTTTAAAGCAGCGATTATAAATTATCCCTAAAACGCTTAAAGTATTGTGAAAAAAGATAATTTCTAAATCCGGAAAAGCCTAAAAGTAATGAAATAACAAGAAATCATAGAAGGTTAAATCTTTATTTCGAACTAAATATACAATGGTTATAATTTCAACAGTTACTGTTTACGGTTTCAGACATTTATTCCTCAAAAAGAATATAAAAATCACTTAAAATTACAAATATAAGTTAATATTAATACTAAATACACGAACGAATGAAGATCGGTAGGTGCTCGTAAATAAACTAGTAAGTACTAGATGCAAATTAGTTCCTACAGTGCTGTGGGTAATAAGAAAAAAGGGTCTAGACAGAGACAGACGGACGAACAAGAAAGTGGTCCTTTAAGGTTTCGGTTTTCCTTTTAGGTACGGAACCCTAAACAATTACGTATCGTTTCTTGATTGTAAGTCACTAGCAATTACACATTATTTGCAATTTGTTAATGTTTAAAAATGTTATCGTAGCTTGGTACCTAAATGTATTTCATACTTTTGTATGTTATAGGTACATTTAAGTAAGTAATAATTTTATGAAGTACAAGCATATTAAAAAATAAATAAAAACGTAAAACTGATTACATAAATAGTAAGTGACAGATTAAAAAAAAAAAACTCTTAATATGCCGTGAACGTGAATCCACGCGAGACAAATGATTTTAATTTGTATCTATAATTACGGCATTCAACGGGTTAAGGTTTTCTAATAGCTCTCTCTTTAATATAATTAGGTCATTTATTATATAACAGTACTTTTTTGTGTAATATGTTTATTCTTCCGTAGTTAGTATGTGACCTTAAGCAGATATTGTTTTTCGTATAGTTATACGTTTTTGTGTTAGTCCTTTTCTTGTACAAGTTATTTTAGAGTGTATATCTTTGTTTTACAGCCTGCTTACTAATATCCAAGTATTTCATTTAAGAATGTGCGATAGTGTTATGTGTTTAGTTTCTTTGTAGATTTTTTCTGTGAAGGTTAAATAGTGGTAATGGTGTGATAGTGGTTAGTAATTTTTTATAACAATATTGCCACAAAATAATAAAACAAACAACTAACATTCATGTGGCCGTTAGACAGAATATAGAGAAAATATTATAAGAACTAAAAACAAAAGAGAAACAATTACTTAACAAAAAAAAATAAACAATTGCAGAATGTAGACAGAGAAGTACAGACTAATCTAACCTTATTCGAAACAAAGCTACTTTATTTTATTAAATTATTTGATTATTTTCGTTATTTTTTTAAATCGCAAAGATATTGGCGTTGGATCATCCTCTCACAGAAGGTCAATACATTATCGTAATACTGCATCGATCAAATCACGATGTTGTCACAAATCGCAAAAGACAATGTGTGGCAAGACAATTTTTGTGAATATGTGGCAAGTTAAAATTCATGCTAGACTATGCCACTTCGTCTTGCAGTATTTAAACAGGTGTAAAAAAAATCTTTGCAGTTATTTGTGACGCCAGCTCACTGACACAGAAAAGCTAATTGGTATCTCATCCTTTTAGAAAACACTAGCACTTCGCACGCGACATCGTCCACGTGATTCACAGGAACTGAGCATTTTTTCGGGATAATATAGCTTATTTTACCTGGTGGTAATGTAGCTTTCTATAAGTGAAAGAATTTTTAAAATCGGTTTAGTAGCTTTCGAATTTATCCATTACAAACATACATACAAAAATCAAATCTTTCCTCCTTATTCTATTAGTTTAGATGTAAATGGGTTCTTAAACTTAGCTATTTGTGTCATAGTCTAACAACCCATTACATACATACGTATTATGATTAAACGTACATACGTATTTGAATCGCTTGCCCCTATTAACTAAAAGATCTGAATCCATAACGGATTTAGATAAATTTGACGCACAGGTATTTTATAGCCTGAATTAACACATAGGGTATTTTTAGCCCGGTAGTATATTTCCGCGGGATAGTTTCCCACCTCCACGTGGGCGAAGCCGCTGGCATAAGCTTGTAAAATATAACTCTAGTTCTTTAACAGTAAAACGATTGTTCACACAAACGTTCTTCGGTCGAGAGTTATGACGACCAAACAATCTTTCGGGCTAACGTTCTTCGAGCCAGTGAAATTCGGGCAATCGATACGTACTCAGTGAAAAAGGGAAATAGTTCCTATACTTTAAAATAAAAACTATCACGTATTACATAACTACAGGGCGGATGACTGTGTTCCAGATGACAGGACTTCATTACTTTTCTGTTTTTTATAAGGATAAAACGAGCTTTGCATTTCGTTCCTCCTAAGGAGCACATATACAAATCAGTTTTCTTTTTTCTACGGGCACTACAGAAGGTGTATCCGTGTAGCATGACTATCTCTTTTCCATTCTGCTTCCGGTACCATTTAACTGCTGAAGATTAAAAGTCATTATTTAAATATAGAAAAACAAATCATAGTAAAAGGGATAGACAAAGGGACGACATTATTTCAAAACCATTTATTAGTTACATTGGCAGCGGGGAGTAAAATCCATAATTAAACCGGAATAATTATTCAGAAAAACTCGTCACGCCGCCGCCACTGTTCGAAAAAAAAAACATGGAGTAACATTTTAATCCTGCATATAATTCTGCCAAAATTGAATGCAGCTGCATATATGTTTTGTGTCAGCGCTGCTTACTATTCTGAATTTACACAGATTATTACACCACTCAAAATGTGAAATATTAAATTTTCATATATTATTAACGCCAAATCAAATTCATATAGGTACATGTAGTATATTTACTTCACTCGGTATTAAATGGTCAAACATCTTTCGGGAAAACATTCTTTCAATCGGCAGCTCTTTGGCCAAACAAGCTTTCGGGCTGACATTTTACAAGCTATCGATACCCACTAAAGGAAAAAAAAATAATTAAAAATTTAAAAAACCCCTGACACAAAAACCTAATTTCCCTATAAAAAGTAAAAAAAACTCAATATTAAAGTAAGTATAAAAATACGTCGCGTTAAGGGACCGCTCCAAACCTAACAATTAAATTACAAATAGTCTATTACCTAACTAAGCAACATAGAAGAAATAAAAAAAAAAATTAAGTATAGAAAATTTTTATAAAATTACTTCAAAATATTGCATTTAGAATACGATCGTCAACGACGTCTGCCCTCGCGGAGCGGTCCCCCAACGCAACATATGTTTTTTGAATTATTAATACATACTTAGGTACTTTAAGATTGAGTTTTTTTTTATTTATTTTTTTTTACTTTTTAAAGGGAAATTAGGTTTTTGTGTCGGGGGTTTTTATTTTTTTTATTTTATACTTTTTATAGGTACATACTTATTATAATGTAGAATCAAACGAAGCTAACAACACTCTCGATTAATTCATCAATATTCTCTTTCAGTGCGCTTTCATTTGAGACCCCACTCGAGTATATTTTCTGACATTCCGTTACTCTTCCCCACTTTCCGCCCCACAACTTTTAAACGGCTCAACCGATTTTCAACAAACATGTTTAAGAACACTTGCACATAAGTCACCTTTAACACAATTTTTTTTTATTGAAATCGCTTCTTCTTTTCGAGAGCTATGATGCCACAGACAGTCAGACACACAGACAGACACGTCAAACTTATAACACCCCTCTTTTTGCGTCGGGGGTTAAAAAGAGAAATTGTTCCTAAGTTTTAAAGTAAACCCCATTACGTATTACAAAAAGACTGGGCGGATGGCAGTGTTCCAAATGACAGGATTTCATAATTGTCTTGTCTTTTGTGGTGATGAACCGAGCTTTACATCGTCTTCCTACGGTGCATAAGTACAAATCGGTTGTCTTCTTTCGACTGTCACACCAGAACATGTATCCATGTAGTACGGCTATTTTTTTCCCATTCTGCTTTCGGTACCATTTCACTGTAGAAGATTAAGTAATCATTATTTAAATAAAGAAACAAACAATTTTTCTAGAGGTTCACAAATAACTTATTATATCAAGAACATGCAACCGTAACATTGATAGCGCGGAACCGAATACATACTTAAAGGTTTTTTTAAACAAAAGAAAACTGTTACACTGTTCGAAAAAAATAAACATTTACTTTCATATTTTTATTCTTCGCAGATAATTACATAATTTAAATACGTAGCTTCTAGTATACAACGCCAACGTTACAAACAGTATTAGTGCTTGGGCACCTAATTTCGAAGTTTTTGTATTTTATGACTAAATCAAATCAATTAAATTATTGGACATTATTATTACATTCATTATGCTAAGTGGTGGCCGTTGTGCGTGGATGTGACGCTTGCCCGGTCAATCTATTTCGTTTCGGTCAAACGCTGTTCGACCAAACGATCTTTTGGGTAAATGTTCTTCGGACCAGTGAACTTCAGGCAATCGAGAGGCAATAAAACAAAAGAAATATATTCTACATTTTTAAATAAACACCATTACGTATTACATAACTAGGGGGTGGATGACAGTGCTCCAGGTGAAACGATTTCATTTCTTTCCTGTTTTTTGTGAGGATGAAGCGAGCTCTACACCTTGTTCCTACGGAGCATAAATATAAATCGGTTGACTTATTTCGACCGTCACAGCAAAAAGTGTAGCCTTGAAGCATGGCTATCGCTTTCCCATTCTCCTTTCGGTACCATTTAACTGTAAAAAGTTAAAGAACTGTTAAAAAACAATTTTCACATAAACAAATAAATATTCAGCTCAAGAATAAATTGCCTGATCCACGATCATCAGATCATTATTATCATCAAAACATTAACCTCTCCCGTCCCACTGACGCAATATCGGGTCAGCCGAAAAATTTCCTCTGCGTCCCGAAGACTCGATATCGCGTCCTATGACTTCACGCGACTACATGCTTTTTTTATGCCGTGATGGTGTGTTTTCGGTTGTAGTCGTAGGACGCGATATCAAGTATTCGGGACGCAGAGGACATTTTTCGGCTGATCCAATATTGCGTCAGTCGGACTGGAGAGGTTAATGTTTTGATGCAAGCCCCGACCAACCCCATCGTCCGCCCGACCGTCTCTTAAGCGGCTGTTTCAAAAGGCAGTTCTCCATGGTACGGCTCGAATTGTGATGCGTCCACTATTACCTAATCCTTTTCGAGCACCGGTTGATTCCTATTTTATAATTAGTTTATTTTTATTTTTAGACAATAATAACTCCTCATCATTTAAAATTGTTATAACGGATCTCTGCGACTTATCTTCGACTCCTTGTATTCCCAGGGACCCGAGATATGTCAATGACCTTTAAACATAATGTGAAAATTATAAGTACATCAATAGATCATGATCATTATCATTTCAGCCGGAAGACGTCCAGTGCTGGAAATGGGCGTCCCTTAATTTGGGGGGCTTTGTCATAATCGCCACGCTTGGCAAGCGGGGATTGCAGTATGAATGCAGAATTAATAAGATGTTGAAAGCATATAGAACGCTGCCACATATTCTCTAGTATTTCCCTTAGTCGCCTCTTACTACACCCACGGGAATCACCCATGGAGTGATGCTATTCTTTACGTCCAGCACCACATGAACTGATTGAGAAATGAATGAACAGAATAATACTATATTATTTATTCAGAATTATGCAAACAAATGCTATTAATTAGTAATTTCAAACAATAGAAACTAAAGAACAAAATGAGTATAAGAAGAAAAATAATAGGTACGTTTTTTTCTAACACAGCATATACATACTTACGAAGTCGCCATGTGTGGCAACGACCTTCGTGCATATATGCCAAAGAACACAAATATTTTGCACTATAGCATAATCTGCCTATAATGTTACCGACCAGGGGACTCCGGCCGCATCTCTTCGAGAGGGATTGGGTCGTAATACACCACTCGGGCCCAGTGCGAGTTGGGAGATGTCACATGTCTTCGAATTTTTGGTGCCAGGACATGCCGGTTATATTACGATGTCTTCCTTCACCGTTAAACAAATACCCTGACATTGTTTGTTTGTTTGTTTATTTTTTTGATGTAAATGACGTACAGACGCCAACACATAAAGCTACTACAATCTGTCGAATTTCTTTAATAGGTTTTCAACTTTATAGCTGAAGTATTAGGTTCAACATAGATTGGGAAAATTTGACACTTTCGGGTAGCCTGCTGTGCTGGCTTCTGTAAAGAAATATAAACATTTTTATTAAATTCAACATTTTATTCATAATATTTATTTTCAGCGAATCGGCCCCTATAATACAAGAACTTATAATAATTATAGTTTTGAGAGAGAATGAGAAATGAATGAGAATGAGATTAAGAAGTAAAAACTTTTACAAACAGAATAGAGAGTCAGGTAAATTTGAAAAACGGCAAAGACTGCTAAAGTTAGAAAGTCAAGTAAAACGTTCGTAAATTTAAAAAAAATGCCTGATATTGTTAAAATAAAAGAGCATTTCCTAATTATAGAAAAATATATCAGCGACGGACCATTACACTGGAAGATGAAAGACCAGTAATTGTCGCAATAGATTTTCCAATAATTATCATTATTATTGAAAATATCCCTTTTATGCCTCAGAAAACACGTTGAGCCGGTAGTCACGACTATCATTCGTACGACATAATTATACTTGTAACATAACATGACCTGTAAGAAAATCATAAAACATATTTGTCTCAAACCCAAGCAGGCGCATTGCTTTGTGTAAATTATTTCATCGCCACTGCTCTCAAAACGATGATGGAAAATATCATCAGTAAACCGGCATGTCTTAGAATAAAAAAATCGAAGACATGTGACATCTACCACCTCCCTTGGGCCCGTGTGGTGGATTATGGCCCACTCCCTCTCATCGAGAGGAGGTCTGTGTCCCAGCAGTGGGAACATTATAGGCTGATGATGATGATATTTGTCTCGACGTGTAAGTTTTGACGGCGCAGGCGTGTCCATTACAATGTCTATAACATTCTTCATTATGTTTTACTTAATATGCTACACACCAAAAGATGCTGACAAAACTTATAGTGCGGTCACTGTCGGAAAAAAATAGAAATGAAAGAGATGGGCGATGATATAACGCTTGTAATGATTGTAAAATATGAAGCAATTATCTATTAATTCAATTATTAGTTTAGTAATCTGCATATTTAAAAGTATGTATTTGCCGTGTGTTAATCAAGCAGAACTAGTACTATCAAAAAAGGCATCACAACACATGTGTTGTTCACTAGCTAATGCCCGCATTGTAGCGAGACGGTTAAAGAAAAACGACGACATTCACACCACTTTTATAATTTCAACAAAACATGAAGTAAAAAAATACAGCAGTAATATAAAAAACAAGTATATGGTTGACTGCAGATGTGGCTATAAAAATATTTGGTTTTGTTTAAAAAGAGGGATGAGTCAAACTTAGTGGTTAATTAGATTTAACGGAAATTATCTTCGCGCACGACCTATCCCCAATACGATTGCAATCGATTAAAAAAACAGGCCTATGCACGTCGATTTATAGGTTTCTTTTTTATAACGAACACCTAGTTGAATCGTGAAATGCACGTTACATCGGGATGCGTAAAAAATAGAAAATTGGCTGCAGCGTAAATTCGCTGCGGACGAAACTTTTTGGTTTCTAAATCAACCTTTTTTTAGAAACACTGTGGCAAACGTCCGCAACACGCCGCTGACCTCAGTTTAATTCGACGGCTGATAGCCCGTCGGGGGGAAAAGCCGAAATTCGGCTTGTATGGTCGTCATCTAAAGACAAATAAACAGAACGATCAGACCAAGGTTACAAGCAGAATCTTCGATATAGCTAGCGAGAATCACCGGTAGAACAGATTAGAATAGTAAAGGGAAAAGAAAAGACGTAATACGTACCAGTTGAATGGAAGAGTTGCACACAGAACTTTATCGATATGAGCAATTTTAAAAGTAGCACCAGATAGACACACGTAGGTTTAGTTATAAAATAGGGCTAAAATTGATAATTTAAACTTAGGGGTTCCGAAAATAAAAATAATGAAGTGAAACGTTCGGCTCCCATCTGCAGTCTGCCAGTTGACAAGAAAAATTTTTTTGGCGTAAGATTTTACAGGATCGAAATTTGAAATAGAACAAAAAATATAAAGGCCAGTGTTTCTAAAAAAAAAGGTTGATTTAGAAACCAAAAAGTTTCGTCCGCAGCGAATTTACGCTGCAGCACCCATTTTCCAGCAAAAAAAAAAAAGTGTGGCACCCCTAAAAGGAAAAGACAACCCTAAGTGAGTGACCACTATATATGAGAGTACCAAACCTATAACAGAGTAAAATGTATAAGGAGGAGGCAACCCTAGAGAGGAAGACAACCCTGCTAGAATTAAATAAGCTAACCTAAATAACCTAACTTAATCAACCTATAAATGATATGACTCAGCAAACGAATTAAAAACTAATTAAATCTAATCAACAACATCGCAGTGCAGCTGACACAGAATAAAATTGAAAGTCGACCTTCACTTAAACGTTATCAGTGCGAGCTCCAGATGTGTCCACTAAACCTAACAAAAACAAAAGCCAAGAAATCTAGGAATTAATAAATGAAAAATAAACGACCTAATTAAATCCTGGGGATCCCCTTAATATATACAAGAACAAAGAATAATAAACGACTTCAGTCAGACTTCAGAAGGACAAAACATCATCAGTCAGACAAAGAAAATTAATACTAATAAGAAAGGTTAAATTAACGTAGTTAATTATTTAAGAATATCTTTTATATGATATTTGCCGGTATGAGAGGAATCATAGTCTTGTAGGACATATGTGGTCCTAGAGACGACCCTGATCACTTGGCATTTAATAAAGCGAGGACCAAGCTTTCCAGAAAAATATTCACTAGCTGAAGACTTTGAAAAATTACGCCTCCATACAATGTCGCCAGTGTTAAGTGTAATTGCTGTCCGGTTTGTATTATAAATTCGAGAATTTCGAAGGAAAGCAGAAGAAAGGTTGTCTGCCACTTTCGCATAAACCTCAGCCAGAGAAGTCAAATTCTTTGCGTGTTGTTCCCGACTTTCAGCTAAATTAGTGCTTAGAGTCTGGCTACCAGCGCGAACTGAATCCATGCAGACTTCTCTACCGAATATGAGGAAGTTTGGTGTAAAACCTGTCGCTAAATTAATACAGGAATTAAGATAAAGTTTGACTTTGGGTAACAATTTTGCCCAGTTTCTTTGGTTTTCACCAACCAATATGCTCAAACACGTCACGACACTTTGGTTATAGCGTTCTACCGTGTTGGCTTGCGGAGTATAATAAGGGGTATAAGTTGGGGAATCAATGTGAAATGACCTAAGAAAATTTATAAACTGATTACTACGAAAAACTGTAGCATTGTCACAGAGTATAGACCGCGGAACTCCGAAATTAATTTTTTTTTCAGATTCCAAGGATTTAATAACTGAACTCGCGTCAACCTTTTTAAGAGGAATAAGCCAGACATATATAGAGAAAACGTCGACCATAGAAAGAATATATTTGTTCCCAAAATAAGCGAGAATCTTTTTTTTTTGATTCTTAGCCCAACTGTTTCCTTTGTCGTGTATTTGTCGTCCTATTTCTCTATCGATCTTTCCACTCGGTATCTAACGCATTCCAGCTAGGTTCAGCAGATTTATCATTTATCCCTGATTTTTCTTTTGAGTTATAAAACATGGCAGAAGAAGCTTCTATTAGTGAGACACCCCTTCGCGAAAGTCCGATTATTTCTAGACTGCCACCGATTCCACCTAGGGCAACTCCAAGTTCTAGTCTTCCATCGCCTATCAAATCTGAAGATTATCCGCCTTTCCCACAAAAAAGATTCTCGCTTATGAAATGGCGACATTGTATGGAGGCGTAATTTTTCAAAGTCTTCAGCTAGTAAATATTTTTCTGGAAAGCTTGGTCCTCGCTTTATTAAATGCCAAGTGATCAGGGTCGTCTCTAGGACCACATATGTCCTACAAGACTATGATTCCTCTCATACCGGCAAATATCATATAAAAGATATTCTTAAATAATTAACTTCGTTAATTTAACCTTTCTTATTAATATTAATTTTCTTTGTCTGACTGTTGATGTTTTGTCCTTCTGAAGTCTGACTGAAATCGTTTATTATTCTTTGTTCTTGTATATATTAAAGGGGATCCCCAGGATTTAATTAGGTCGTTTATTTTTCATTAATTAATTCCTAGATTTCTTGACTTTTGTTATTGTTAGGTTTAGTGGACACATCTGGAGCTCGCACTGATAACGTTTAAGTGAAGGTCGACTTTCAATTTTATTCTGTATCAGCTGCACTGCGATGTTGTTGATTAGATTTAATTAGTCTTTAATTCGTTTGCTTAGTCATAACATTTATAGGTTGATTAAGTTAGTATTTAGGTTAGCTTATTTAATTCTAGCAGGGTTGTCTTCCTCACTAGGCTTGTCTCCTCCTTATACATTTTACTCTGTTATAGATTTGGCACTCATATATAGTGGTCACTCACTTAGGGTTGTCATTTCCTTTTAGGGTTACCACACTTCTTTTTTTTTGCTGGAAAAGGGGTGCTGCAGCGTAAATTCGCTGCGGACGAAACTTTTTGGTTTTCTAAATCAACCTTTTTTTAGAAACACTGGCCTTTATATTTTTTGTTTTATTTCAAATTTCGATCCTGTAAAATCTTACGCCAAAAATTTTTGCTTGTCAACTGGCAGACTGCAGATGGGAGCTGAGCGTTTCACATCAATATTCTTATTTTCGGAACTCCCAAGTTTAAATTAACAATTTTAACCATATAATTATATTTCTAAACCTACGTGTGTCCTATCTGGTGCTACTTTTAAAATTGTTCATATTGATAAAGTTCTTTGTGCAACTCTTCCATTTAACTGGTACGTATTACGTCTTTTCTTTTCCTTTTACTATTCTAATCTGTTCTACCGGCGATTCTCGTTAGCTATATCGAAGATTCCGCTTGTAACCTTGGTCTGACCGTCCTGTTTATTTGTCTTTAGACGACGACCATACAAGCCGAATTTCGGCTTTTCCCCCCGACGGGCTATCAGCCGTCGGATTAAACTGAGGTCAGCGGCGTGTTGCGGACGTTTGCCACCGACGCAGAGCCCGACGCCCACATAGTTCTGTGTGCAACTCTTCCATTCAACTGGTACGTATTACGTCTTTTCTTTTCCCTTTACTATTCTAATCTGTTCTACCGGTGATTCTCGCTAGCTATATCGAAGATTCTGCTTGTAACCTTGGTCTGATCGTTCTGTTTATTTGTCTTTAGACGACGACCATACAAGCCGAATTTCGGCTTTTCCCCCCGACGGGCTATCAGCCGTCGGATTAAACTGAGGTCAGCGGCGTGTTGCGGACGTTTGCCACCGACGCAGAGCATTTTGTAGCGAGACGGTTAAAGAAAAACACCATATTCACACCACTTTTATAATTTCAACGAAAAATGAAGTAACAAAATACAGCAGTAATATAAAAAAAAATATAAAAAACAAGTATATGGTTGACTGCAGATGTGGCTATAAAAATATTTGGTTTTGTTTAAAAAGAGGGACGAGTCAAACTTAGTGGTTAATTAGATTTAACGGAAATTATCTTCGCGCACGACCTATCCCCAATACGATTGCAATCGATTAAAAAAACAGGCCTATGCACGTCGATTTATAGGTTTCTTTTTTATAACGAACACCTAGTTGAATCGTGAAATGCACGTTACATCAGGATGCGTAAAAAATAGAAAATTATCTAGATAATCTATTACAGGAAAATAGAAAAAAGCCGGGCGAAACAATCCAGAAGGACAGTTGGTGCTGCGTGCAGCGACGGCAGCAAGCAACCGTCTATGTGGGCGTCGGGCTCTGCGTCGGTGGCAAACGTCCGCAACACGCCGCTGACCTCAGTTTAATCCGACGGCTGATAGCCCGTCGGGGGGAAAAGCCGAAATTCGGCTTGTATGGTCGTCGTCTAAAGACAAATAAACAGGACGGTCAGACCAAGGTTACAAGCGGAATCTTCGATATAGCTAACGAGAATCGCCGGTAGAACAGATTAGAATAGTAAAAGGAAAAGAAAAGACGTAATACGTACCAGTTAAATGGAAGAGTTGCACAAAGAACTTTATCAATATGAACAATTTTAAAAGTAGCACCAGATAGGACACACGTAGGTTTAGAAATATAATTATATGGTTAAAATTGTTAATTTAAACTTGGGAGTTCCGAAAATAAGAATATTGATGTGAAACGCTCAGCTCCCATCTGCAGTCTGCCAGTTGACAAGCAAAAATTTTTGGCGTAAGATTTTACAGGATCGAAATTTGAAATAGAACAAAAAATATAAAGGCCAGTGTTTCTAAAAAAAGGTTGATTTAGAAACCAAAAAGTTTCGTCCGCAGCGAATTTACGCTGCAGCATGTATGCGGGCATTAGCTGGTGAAATAAAAACAACCAACTTCCATTGTTAAACATTTTATTAAATTATATAGATATTAAAAAAGTCAAGTTATGAGGTTAATTTGTGTAAATCTTCTTCTAAAACATGTTTTGATAACAATATCGTTCTCTAAAATTCTAATTGATTCTTATAGTGATTCTTAAATTTTTAAATAAAAACCATTACGTATAATATACGAAGGAGGTCGATGATTATGTTCCAGATGACTTGATTTTATACACTGTCTATTCTTTGTAATGGCGAAGCGAGCTTTACACGTCCTTATGGTACACCTGTACATATCGGTTGATATATTTCGAATATGAATACCAAAACTGTATCCTTGTATAACTGCTAGCTCTTGTCCAGACTGTCTTCGGTACCATTTGACTGCAAAAATTCAAACAATTAATTTATATGTCAATAAAAACACACAAAATATTCCAGGGTTGACGAACGAGGCATTCTTTAAACATTATCATCATCATCATTTCAGTCGAAAGACGTCTACTGCTGGACATAGACCTCCCTCAATTCGGGGGGAGTTTACCGTAATACCCACGCTTAGTAGGCGGGTTGGCTATCACAGTATGGTAAAATGAATAGAGAACGCCGCTGCTGCAATTCTCTAGTAAGTCAGAAAGAGAGAGAGAGTATTTATAAGAAATGTAAAAGCCAATCAATCCTATAGACTATAAAAAGGTTTGTGAAACAAATACCCTGACGTTGTTCAAATAAAATATTTTTTTGATGTAAATGACGTACAGACGTCAGCACATAAAGCTACTACAATCTGTCGAATTTCTTTAATAGGTTTTCAACTATATCGCTAAAGTATTGGGTTCAAGATTGATTGGAAAAATTTGACACTTTCGGGTAGCCTTCTGTGCTAGTAAAGAAATATAAACATTTTGACTAAATTCATTATTTTATTCACAGCAAAACGGCCGTTATAATTCAAGAACTTATAATAATTATAGTTTTCAGAGAGAATGAGAAATGAATGAGAATGAGGTTAAGAAGTAAAAACTTTTACAAACAGAATAGAGAGTCAGGTGAATTTGAAAAACCGCAAGGTTACTAAAGCTAGAAAGTCATGTTAAACGTTCGTAAGTAAAAAAGGCCTGATCTTGTTAAAATAAAAGAAATAGAAAAATATGTCAGCGACGGACCATTACACTGCCAGATGAAAGACCAATAATTGTCGCAATAGAATTTCCAATCCTTATTATTATTATTTTTTTAAATGTCCTCTTTATGCCACAGAAATTGCCATGTAAGTTCACCAAAAATTAATTTACAAATTTTTACTTGACAAGCAACGATTGGCAAAAACATGATTTGTCATTTCATCACTATACAACAACAAGTTTGTCAAATAATTCAGTTAAAAAAAAAATAATATCCGATAAACTTTTTTTTAATAACGTATTATTTGACAAACAATTCATTTTATTTTTTATTTTATCTCATAAAACAACGTTTGGAATAAAAGTCATTCAGTCATTAGGCTTTTTAAGTTTTGGTTTTTTAAGCCTTGAAATACCCTTTGGGGCAGATCCGACATAGTTTGGGGAGGTTAGGTAAGGTTAAAACTGTGACCTCCTACGCACGAGCCGAGCGAGCCAGAAACGATTTTATCTCATAAAAAACTACTCGGGCTGTCTCTTAATTTTTCTAATGACATATGTTACAGAGCTTTTCTGACATTTTATCCATATGAGAGCCCGATTGAAATTTGTTATCCAAAGTTATGGGTAAGAATATTGTGGTGTCTTCGTGTTTCAACTCCTACCTGTCTTTTGAGAGCTGAATTTTTAACTTAATACATTTAGTTATTTGTCTCGTTCTTAACGAGACAAATAACGTTCGTTCGTTCTTAACTTCTTAAGTTGGTTATTAACACTAAACCAATTATCTACTTTTGTGAGGGTACTATTAACATAGTTACTTACTGCTGATGTTTGAGTTGAAATAAAGTGAAGTATTGTCTGCAAACAACTCTATATTATGTTCGTGTACGCAAGTAATTTCATGGCAATCGTAAGGGGGTTCCCTCTATCTGGCAGAAACTTGATGCTCCGAATTTTATTTGGCATAACACACTTGGCATTATCTTACTTAAACGAATATTTGTAAGGCATAAAAAATGTTTAGCATAATCATTGTTTGGCCGAATGTTTATATGCTCGACTTTACGCTGGCATACTTTTAAGATGGCAGAATTTTATTTCGCATAATTACTTTTGGCAGACTTAAAATTCCGCATAATTTCGTTTAGCATAACATTTATTTAGAGCAATGATTATTTGGCATAATTTCACTTGGCATACTATGAAGATGGCAGAATTTCATTCAGAATAATTTTGTTAGGCATATTTTCATTTCTATTAAATTGCATTTTAACCTTAAATAAAATGAAATAGTGTTTCAAAAAGTCAGTATATGTCGTGCTACAAAAATTATTGACAGAAACGAATCGCTGCAGAACCGACTCCACGTAGTCTTGTCTGTCCTACCCCTAGAGTGTAATTTAAGCCCACGTAGGCTTGGAGTGGCGAAGCGGCCCGCGAGCTGAGGAGCAGGTGGTGAGCGTAAAACCATCTGCGACGATGAGCTTGCGTGGGACCGCCGGAGCCCCGCAGCGCAGAAGCCGTGACAGAAACTATGCAAGCTGCATGTTGCATGCTCGCCTGCATGCTGTAAGCTTGCTTGCATGCTTGCTTGCTGCATGCTTTCTTGCATGCTCGCCTGCATGCTGTAAGCTTGCTTGCATGCTTGCTTGCTGCATGCTTGGTTGCTTGCATGCTGTATGCTTGCTTGCATGCTTCATTGCTATGAAATGTATGCCAAAAGATGATTCTAAGTTTAAAGTTTCTGAGATATGATAGTTTTTTTTTTTTTTCAGGATGGGAAATCATCAAATGACTTCTCCCGATCTGGGTGGAGCGGGAGGGCGTGTCAGACTTCTACTGACTAAAACCCACCCGTGTTCCATCAGTTGCCCATGTGCCAGGGTCACGGTATCTCTTTCGAACAATCACGCGACCCCGGCAGGCATCGGTCCTAGTAGACCCCTACACTGCTGCTGACATCTATTTGAGGCGCGAGTGGAACACTGCGCGCCGTCGACCCAAGCTTGGTCCTTACCGGGCGCCGAGCTACCCATTGCTCGCCACCCGCAAGCTCGCGCCTACGGTGGCCGGGAGTCCGCTGTTGACTCCCGACGCCCGGGGCGTCTCCTCCTGCGGCTGCTAGGGACGTGAGGGCGCAGAGACTGCCACTCCCTCACACGCCCCGCCTCCTCCTTTGCGAGCATTACTGCTTCGCAGAAGGAGGTGATGGCTTCCCATTCCCTCTCGCTCCGTACCATGGCTCGCACCAGGGCCTCCACGAAGACACGGCGGTGCCCCGCCCAGGCAGGGCACACCTCCACCGTATGCTCCACCGTGTCCTCCAGACGATCCTCGCAATGAAACACCCGGACGTATCCTCCCGCTTTATTCTGAACAGGAACCCACCGAAGCACCCATGCCCGGTGAGAACCTGCGTCAGGCGGAAGGTGAGGACGCCGTGACGCCTCTCTATCCGCTCCTCAAAAAAGGGACTTACCGCCGCAATTGTGGCGTGCCCAGCACTGGGTTGCGACAATCGTACCCGCCATGTCGCCATGAGATCACACCGGAGCTCTGTCCGCCGTGCTGCGATTTGTCGCGGCAGCGGAGTTTCGCCCCGGCGTTTCGCCTCCTTGCACCACTCCCACATGTGCGCGAGGACTTTTGCCTCCAGATCCCATGGCGGCACTCCGGCAAGGAGGATCGTCGCCTCGCACGAGAGATATGATAGTTCTGCCTTTTAATAACTATCGATATGAAATTATGCCAAGAGACGATTCTGACTGCGAACTTTCTGCGATATGATGGTTCTACTTTTTAGGGTTCCGTTGCCAAATGGCAAAAAACGGAACCCTTATAGATTCTTCATGTCTTTCTGCCCGTCTAGACAGACGGTCTGTCTGTCTGTCCATCCGTATGTCACAGCCACTTTTCTCCGAAACTATAAGAGCTATGCTGTTGAAACTTGGTAAATAGATGTATTCTGTAAACCGCATTAAGATTTTTACACTAAAATAGAAAAAAAACAATAAATTTTGGGGTTCCCCATACTTAGAACTGAAACTCAAAAATTTTTTTTTCATCAAACCCATACGTGTGGGGTATCCATGAATAGGTCTTTAAAAATGGTATTGAGGTTTCTAATATCATTTTTTTCTAAACTGAATAGTTTGCGCGAGAGACACTTCCAAAGTGGTAAAATGTGTCCCCCCCCCCCCCCCCGTAACTTCTAAAATAAGAGATTGATAAAACTAAAAAAAATATATGATGTACATTACCATGTAAACTACCACCGAAAATTGGTTTGAACGTGATCGAGTGAGTAGTTTTTTTTTTAAAACGTCATAAATCGTAAACCGCAATTTACCTTACATTCAATCAACTGAACTATAAAATAAAAAAAAAAAACATTTATTTTTAAACCAAGAATACCTACAGGTTTGTACGGAACCCTCGGTGCGCGAGTCCGACTCGCACTTGGCCGGTTTTTTTTAAATTATTATGGAATAAATTTATGCCTAAAGATGATTCTGACTTATAAAATTATGCGTTGTGAATGTATGATAAATGAGTGTATGCCAAACGATTTTCTGCGAAATGAAGTTTATGCCATCCGCTGTTATGCAAAATAATATTATGACGAAAAAACATTCTGCCATAAAGGGTGGACCCATCGTACGGGTACACTACATAAATACGAAAAACTTTATTCCGACAGTCACAAAATAATACGAATTTCAAAATGCCGATTTTCATAATTCCGAATGATTCAAAATTCCAAATATAACAACTCCGACTTATCATTACACCTATTTTTATAATTCCAAAATTTCAATATTTCTAACGTTTTTAATTACTATTCTCAGTAGATCGAATAATAAAAATGCCGACTTAATGATAATTCGAAACATCAAAAATACGAATTCCGATTATTAAAATACCGATTAATACAATTCCGAAATAACAACGCCTTGTAAAACCGAATAGTATAATTGCTCGTGAGAGAGAAGTATAATATTATGTTTAGTATGAGGAGGTAGAAGTAAAAAACATGCAAGCAGGCATGCAGCATGCAAGCAGGCATTCAGCGTGCAAACAGACATGCAGCATGCAAGCAAATATGCAAGCAGGCATGAAACATGCAAGCAGGCATGCAACATGCAAGCAGGCATGCAGCATGCAAGCAGCAAGCAAGCATTGTTTCTGTCACGGCTCCGGCGCTGCGGGGTTTGGGCGGCCCCACGCGTGCTTATCGTCGCAGATGGTCTTAACGCTCACCACCGCGGCTGAGGCTGGCCGGCGCAGCCGGTCAGCAAGCCGAAGCTGCCTTCAAACCACCTGCTCCTTAGCTCGCGGGCCACCCCAACCCCCCGCGCCTACGCGGGCTTAAATTATACTCTAGGGGTAGGGCAGACAAGACTGCGTGAAGTCGGTTTTGCAGCAATTCGTTTCTTCACTAAATTTTGTAGCACATGTTGATTTTTAGTTTATTCGGAGCATTGAAAATCGGAATGTCGTTTTTCGGACCGAGAAACCTTCGAGCATTTGATTCTTCGAACGTATGAAAATCGGAAAACTAACAAATCGCATTTACGACTTTCGGTAAAATAAATTTCGAGATTTTTAATAATAGACATTATATTATTCATCTTCGCCAACATCTTATATATTAGGCACAATATTCACACTTGTACACTAAAAACAGTGATTTTCATAATATTAATACTAGAAATAAGGACAAACTACGAGCCCCCTTTCACCGGCTTCATAAGGTTCATAATTCTTTTGTTGGTCTTGGTATTACCTTTTATAACAAGCTTCCCTCTGCTTTGCTAGATTTGCAGTTTAATGAGTTTAAAGCTACAGTAAAATCCAACCTTTGTTCAAAGGCATACTATTCTATCAACGACTACTTAAACGATAAGAATAGCTGGTCGCTGTGATTAACTCAAGACAATGTTTATGTTCTTTCAATCCAGAATTAGCTTTCCTACCGACAGTTTATATGGGTAGTTCATATAATTGTTTTTTTTTATTTCACTGATTTTGTTCATTTATTTTATTTTCTTTTAATTTCATTTATTGTGGACATAATCTACTCATTACAATTATTGTAAATGAGTTGTATTGTAACATGTAGTTAGCTAGCGACCTCGTCAGCTGTTCATAATATTCTTGTCTCACCAACCGGCAGCAAGTTCGTCATGCTCCCTTAGATGTCACTGCTTGCGGTAGCGTCGGGGGTCGGGTTACCACCTTCCCTCAAATATGGCGAGAGGGGTAATGGCTGACCTTTGCGTTATGCTCGTGAACGGGTGCTGCTTGTGGTGACTGGTCGTCTTGCTGACCATGGTTTTTGTTATTGTTACTTGTATTAACTGTTATTTTATTTTGGTCCAGAGGTCCTTAGTTCAACTATTGTAACTTCAACTTAGCTGTATGTATCAATTTGCATCGTTGAATATGTAAGCGGGCACGCCCTTTATGCCTGGAGGCTTTATTTACGTTTTAAGTTCTGTTTACGATTTTCTTTTATTATTTATTTCAGCTTGAGTTTAGTTTTCAGTGTTTTGTTGGTGGTATTGGCGTGTGCTAGCTGACATATGTGAATAATGTATGTTTTGTTTTATAATATTAATTACTTACACAGTATTGTATAGAATCAAGTTCTTCTAACTTAACAGACAGCTGTGCTGCTGGGGAGTTTGTTCCGCCACTTCTTCTTCCCAGCTAAAGCACTAGGAAGTGTCGAAGGGCGGGCGTTTTGGGGGGACTGTCTTGTGTAACTTTGACGTTCAAAAAGTGCTGACTCTCAGCCTAGTTTGAATAAATGACTTTTGATTATGATTTTGATTTATAATTCTTAGGTAGGTATTATGAAATTCGGACTTTTGATAATTTGAACATCGAAATTCGGAATAAAATATTTCAGAGTATTTGGGTGTTCCCCAATCGTACTCCATATGAAACATACTCCAACGAATCAATTCCATTTTCTCGTAAATTTTGATATTCACAGAGCAGTGCCAGCCATGGCCTACATACAGGTCATGAGTCCAAAGCAAATTGGGCACTTTGTGTAAATAATTTTAATTTATGTACATACATATAACTTTGACTCCCTAACTTTAATATAAACGCCATTACGTATAATATACTGAGGAGGTGGATGAGTGTGTTTCAGAGTACTTTTAGTGATAGACCGCCTGTCCTTTGTGATGGAGAAGCGAGCTTTACATTTCGCATTCAGAGAGCACTTATACTGATCGGTTGAGTTCCTTCGACCGTCAAGACAGAATGTGTATCCTTGTATCACGGCCGCCTCTTTCCCATTTTCTCTTCGGTACCATTGGACTGTAGAAAATTTAACAATTAATGTTAGTTTACATTGTGATCGCCCATTGGTCGAAATTCGACCGTACTCAATGATGTTATAATTGACCGTACTTCATTTGAATAGCAATACATTATTAAATGAAAAAAACATATATAATAATAAATATAAAAAATATGGTTATATTTGACATTCAGTAACACTCTATACTTGGATATAAGTTCCTTGCTGTAGACAAATAATATTGAAAACCAATATTCTCGATATGATCATAAATTTAAAAAATGAAATAGGTTATATAATATAGGTATCTATAAAATTAATTTATTACCTATGGTTATACTTGACATTCAGTAATAGTTAGGGAGCTGGCGAGAAAAATTTCGAGTTATTTCGAGAATTAAAAACAATGAGAAGAACCACGGAAAAATAGCCTGCCAACATGTTGCCTCTGCGTTGTCTATTGACAGTGCTCCAAAAATGTAAAAAAAGATGTGCTATATTATGCGCACACGTCTACCTCTTGGACTGGTGTTTGAATTCCTTATCAAAACCAAGAAAATCGATGAGGCAGACGTTCAGGCCTCTGATATTCAAAAAGCAGACCATTTGATTTTATTTTCAACCCGACGCTCGCGCCAATCCAAGCAGGTATAAAATATCCCCATAGTTCCTTTCGTGGTGTCTCTCTTTTATTTAGGAATATGAGTGAGAATGGTATAACTCAGTTCCGATCATTTCCGTATTGTGAAACTAAAAATGTATAGAGCGTATATCTATATACAGCCTCCCCTTTTATTTTGGACGCTTTTCCTCTCTCTCTCGCTCTCAGGCACTTTCACACGTTTTGGTTCAAAATCTACGTATTTTACAAATCAAACGTGATTTAAAAAAGTTAAAGACTGTTCCTATCCAGATCCTAATCCTATTCAGATTACAATCAAACATGCAATAAAAAAAATCTAATTAAAGTTCCAAGCGCATTTCGTTTCTGGTTGGCATTGAGAAAAAATATGATTGCTTAGATTTCAGCTCCAGAAGTGAAATCGTTAACGTGAGTTTAGAGGATAATATTAAACAAAATTATAAGAATAAAACTATTAAGAAGAACAATAATCCCATCCAATACCCGCTGTCCCTTGATTCCGTGAGTTTCAAACAGATACAGCTGTAAATCAATGAGCAAAGAGTATGCCACATGTTTTTTCGAATCCACAGAGTCATAGTGAATCGAATGAGCGCAATGAGAACTGTGTGCAAATGACTTAGTAGAGCTTTTTTTTTAACATTTTTACAACTCCGTCCCAAGATAATGCAGAGTCCTGAATGTCTGCCTCTTCGATTTTCTTCGTTTCCAAGATAATTATGACCATTAACTCTAGAGGCAAACATGTGCAAATGATTTAATACCCCGATTTTTTTAAGCAACAAAACAACAGAAAACGCAGCGACATAGGACCTTAATTGATTGGACCAAATCGAATCGTAATGATTTAAACTGCAATCCACTTCGACGTGAAACGTGTGCAAATCATATACCGAAATGCTCGCCAGCTCCCTACCTATAAGACTATAGACACAAAATAAAGACAGATATTCTCGATTGGACCATAAACAAAAGAATATCTATGCATGTGTGTATTAAATACACGGTAATGAATAGTAGTGTGTGTAACGTGTTATTTATTGAAAATAATATATTTATACGCATAATTTTAAAAAAATATTAGCATTCGTCACTTCTTCTCTGTATAAACTTTAGGTGTGCGAAATTTCATACTCCTCCGTCCGCTCAATTTTCGTAAAAAGGGATCCAAAGTTTTCGCTTCACGTATTAATATACAAGATTATTTTTAGTATATGCGAAACCTGAATATAGTTTGTTCAGAATCAGTAACTGAATCGATTCCAATAATTTTTACACCATGTTTTATTTTGTACCAAAAATATTTAATTACGCTTCCAAGTCGCGGGCCTTAGTGTTTTGTTTCGATTTTAAAATTATCATGTCTTTCTTGTATTCAAACGTCCATTACACGGAGATGGTACGTACACTAGCTGTTTGTGGTGATCTGCATATGTTTTTGCGTGGACAACCAGGTAACTTATCAAGCTTATAACTTTGTGATTATTAATGATACAGTTTTGAATTTTTTTTTCATAGATTCTTTACATAAAAATACTAGACCCGTGTTTCGGGTTTCGGATAAACAAAAATTAATGTTGTATAGATTATCTCAACAAAAAAAAAAACATTGACCTTGTTCAAAATAAAACAACTTTTCCTAGAGATTTTATTTAAAGTGCGTTTATATTAAAGTATTTTTCGTAATAAATACTAAATACTCTTATACATTTTACACTTAATATTATAATCGAGAATATTGGAAGGTTGATAAAAGCCAAAAATGTTCTGTTAACATTTTAAACTGGCAAAGATGATACATTTGATTAGTCGTTTTTTTTTATTATCAAATTTTAATATAAAGTTAAGTTATTCCGTATTATAAAGTTGGGGGGTGGATGATTATGTTCCAGATTACTTGATTTAATACAACGTCTGTCCAATGAAGTGACGAAGCGAGCCTAACATTTCCTGCTTGTAGAGCATCTTTAGTAAATGCCTGAATTACTTCGCCCCTTAATACCGAAAGAGTATCCTTGTGTCACGGCTATCTCGCCCCCGCTCTGTTTTTGGCACCATTTAACTGTAAAAAATGTATACTTTTAGCAATGAAAAACAAACACTGGTGCCAAAAACTGTCCACTTTGTTTAAAATAAAACAACATTTTAATACAGTTTTTACTATAATTGATTTTACACTTAATTATTTTATCTACACGTTTATTACAATACTAGCTACATCCCGCGGTTTCATCCTCATAAGTCACGATCCCGTAAGAACATCAAGTCATAGTTCAAAAGTTATTTCTTAAAAATAAATAACCGTGGAATTTTTGCCGGCTCTTCTCCACAGAAAACTACCAATTGGAACTGCGCATATATATGTACGTAGCTTGTGAAGTTTCAGGAGCCTATGTGGGTTTACTTGCAATTTGTTTTAATATTTAAGACTCTTCATTTCGTAAATATTAAAAGTATAGTAGTTAAAACATTCTTTAATCATGTTCAACCGACAAAGATAATTAAATTGTTTCTTTTAAGTAGACTTCTGGAATGGTTCTTAAATTATAATATAAACACCATCACGTATTATAAACTTGGGGGGTGGATGTTTATGATGCAGTTTTCTTGATTTAACAACAACCCTGTTCTTTGTGCGAAGCGAGCTCCACATTTCCTGCTAATTGAGCATTTGAATTTATCGGTTGTCTTGTATCGACCGGAAACACCAAAAGTGTATTCTTGTAGCACGGCTATCTCGCGTAAATTAGGTTTTAGGTACCATTTCACTGTAAAGAAATAAAGAATATGAGCAGTGAAAAACAAGGCAATTACAAAACAGGATTCAAGTAAGATTTTTTTCATTTAGTGGTCATGAGAATGAGCTGAATTTTTAAAGCCGTTAAACTTTTGAACACGGTTAAAAAATTAAATTGCAAATAAAATATCCTGACCCAGTTGTAAATTAATTAAGATCCGATATTACATTATTACGCCATCTAAAAGAATTTGATAAGCCATTATAACCACAAAGTGGAAAAAGGCGCGAAGAAGCAGGAAGCGACCACGTGGTGTGGCGTCATAGCGTCATCGACGAAAAAGGCGCGAATAAGCAAGAAGCCGCCACGAGGTGTGACGTCATAGCGTCGGGGACGCCGAGCGAAGATAGCCACGCGGCGTGCCCAAGCGTCATCGCGCGGGAGGCGTCTGTTTTGAGGAATCAACGGCGTTGGCGCCAAAAGGTTAGTGCCGCCACTAACCTTTTGGCGCCAAGTGCAGAATATCATTACGGCGTGTGGAGCCGTCGTTGGGTGAGCAGAAGTCAAGAATCGCGTTCAAGTATCAACGTGTAGAATATCATCACGGCGTGTGGAGCCGTCGTGGGGTGAGCAGAAGTCAAGGATCGCGTTCAAGTATCAACGTGTAGAATATCATCACGGCGTGTGGAGTCGTCGTGGGATAAGCAGCGAGTGAAGAATCGCGTCGTAAGTAATCATATTCAACTATCGACGCGTTAGTATATCATCACGGCGTGTAGTGTCGTCGTGTAATAGGCAGCGAGCTAAGAATCTCATCGAGTGTCGTCGGCGCATGAACTGCAAGGCGAAGGCATGCGGCGTGAATCAGTGTCACCGGCCGCATCATGCAACCCTCCACCAGGAGCGAGAGGCGAAGAGGGAAGACCCGAAGCCAACCGAACCGAAAGAGGAAGCAGTCCTGTCCATAGCTTCGCGACCAGTCGCCGGGCCGCGAGCGGTCCTGTTGAAGATGTGCCGTGTCGTTATCTCCGGACCACGGGGGGAGGTGAAGACCCACGCTCTCCTGGACGAAGGAGCGACCATCACTCTCATCGACGAGGAACTAGCAGCGAGCATCGGAGCGGAAGAACCAACGCAGCCTCTGCACCAGAACGGGGTCAACATGTCGCAGCAAGAGATGGAAAGCAAGCTGGTGGACTTTCGCGTCAGGGGGCAGAAGAGCGGCAACCACCACAAGGTCCGAGCGAGGACGATTAAGAATCTCCAACTGCACCAACAGTCTATCCCTCACACCCTGCTGGGACGCCAGAAGAGTTATGCTACGAGCTGACGCGACCTGGGCTCCTGGTGGGGACAGACCACTGGGAATGCATCGTATCCCGCGAACTTCGAGTCGGCCGTCCCGATCAACCGGCCGCATCGAGGACCCAGCTAGGATGGGTGGTGCACGGAACAGCACCACGCAAGGCCATCTTTCAAGAAGGGAACGTGCTTCACGTCTACGAGCCCGCACGAACGGCAGGAGCAGGCCACCAAGATCTTCACGACATAGTCGAGGCTCATTTCAAGATCGACGCTCTCGGCATACAAGGAAAGCCGAGGATCAAGGAGACGGATCAGCGAGCCATCGACATAGTCAAACGGACGACGAAGAAGATCGACTCCGGTTAGCCAATCACTATCGTGTCGGCTTACTTTCCTCCCTGAGACGGTCCTGAGGATCCTCAAATCCTCACTAACGACCTCTCCGAACTTTTCGGCATGAGTGACTCCGTTATCATAGCGGGCGATCTCAACGCCAAACATCCTGCCTGGAATAGTACCAGGACCTCGACTAGAGGTAGACAACTCTTTAATCTCTGTTCTACCATGAACTTTGACGTCATCGCCCCGATGACTCCCATTCATTTCCCTTTCGATCCCGATCAGTAAGCCGACATACTTGATATAGCACTTCTAAAGAATATCAACTTAAGGTTGGATTCTATAGAGGCTATTCACGAACTCGGCTCTGACCACCGACCAGTAGTCATGAACCTGGCCCCCCGTTTAGGTACCCGCGACCCCTCTCAACCCCCCGCCACTAAAGTGATCACTGACTGGAAGAATATAAGCGAACGCTTACAATCCAACACGTCACATCACTTAGACTCTATCCCAGATCAGTTCGACTCTGTCGCCGACACAACGGCCGCAATCGACTCTCTCACAGAGCACGTACAATCGATCGTAAACGAAAGTTCACGGGAGGTTCCAGATACGGATGACCGTAAATGGAGGCTCCCCGACGATGTGCGTGATCTGCTGACAGAGAAGAACGCGGCCGTTCGTGCCTACAGCAACTTTCCCTGTGACGCTAACAAAGCTCACATGCGTTACTTACAGTGTGCTGTAAGGACACGTGTGACTGAGCTGCGTGACGCTAACTGGGACAAGATGGTGGGTAAACTAGAGCCGACTCATCTCGCATTCTGGGAACTTCAGAGGAAACTTAAATCCTCTGAGTTTTCCACTATGCCCCCCTTGACCCGCCCCGATGCGACCATTGCATTCGAGGATATCGACAGGGCTGAATGCCTAGCCGATAGCCTCGAAGCCCAATGCACACCCAGTTCGCAGCCAGTAGACCAAGCGTTTGTCGATAAGGTAAACGCGGAAGTCGAACGCAAAGCCTCACTCCCGCCCGTTGAAGACCCTGATGATCCCCTGCCCCCTGTCACACCTGACGAGGTGCACGAGATCATCAAAGGTCTGAAATCTCGTAAAGCCCCCGGATCAGACGGCATCACCAACAGAGTGATCAAGCTGTTCCCCGCTCACCTGATTATGCTCATGACTACCATCTTCAATGGTGCCTTGAGTAATAATATTTTCCCCCAAGAGTGGAAGGAAGCCACCGTCATTGGCACCCCTTTTTTTTTTTTTTTTTTCAGGATGGGAAATCATCAAAT
The DNA here is from genome assembly GCA_932294355.1 of Aporophyla lueneburgensis. Classification (NCBI taxonomy): domain Eukaryota; kingdom Metazoa; phylum Arthropoda; class Insecta; order Lepidoptera; family Noctuidae; genus Aporophyla; species Aporophyla lueneburgensis. The sequence continues at coordinate 7,387,553 of OW028742.1, forward strand.
GACTTCTCCCGCTCTGGGCGGAGCGGGGGGGCGTGTCAGACTTTTACTGACTAAAACCCACCCGTGTTCCATCAGTTGCCCATGTGCCAGGGTCACGGTATCTCTTTCGAACAATCACGCGACCCCGGCAGGCATCGGTCCTAGTAGACCCCTACACTGCTGCTGACATCTCTTTGAGGCGCGCGTGGAACACTGCGCGCCGTCGACCCGAGCTTGGTCCTTACCGGGCGGCGAGCTACCCATTGCTCGCCACCCGCAAGCTCGCGCCTACGGTGGCCGGGAGTCCGCTATTGACTCCCGACGCCCGGGGCGTCTCCTCCTGCGGCGGCTAGGGACGTGAGGGCGCAGAGACTGCCACTCCCTCACGCGCCCCGCCTCCTCCTTTGCGAGCATTACTGCTTCGCAGAAGGAGGTGACGGCTTCCCATTCCCTCTCGCTCCGTACCATGGCTAGCACCAGGGCCGGACGCGAGAGGTCGCCGCCGCCTCATTGGCACCCCTAAGCCTGGTAAGCCAAAAACCGAGCCCACGAGCTATCGCCCCATTCGTTTGCTCAAAGTTCTCGGCAAGATCTATGAGAGACTTATTTATAAGCGACTCAGAGATTATGCCGAAACCAAGGTCCTCATCCCCAACGAACAGTTTGGTTTTCGAACCCAAAACTCGTGTGTCCATCAGATACACCGTATCGTTGAGCATATCAATGCTGGTTTTCAGCGTGGTATGTTCACGGGCCCTGTATTCTTCGATATAGCGAAAGCGTTCGACAAAGTCTGGCACAACGGCTTATTATATAAGCTGTACCAACTCGGAGTGCCAGACCGTCTCGTGCTCATCTTACGACACTTTCTTGCGAACCGTACCTTTCGCTATCGCATCGAAGGGGCACTTTCCTCCCCTCACCCGATCCGTGCAGGAGTCCCTCAAGGCTCTGTACTAGCTCCCCTCATTTTCACGCTGTTCACTAGCGATATCCCCAGAAGTAAGAAGGCAAGGTTAGCTCTGTTCGCAGACGACACTGCCATCTTTTTCTCGGGATTTAGTGACACAGCGCTGGTTCGCTACCTCCAAACCACAGTCGACGAGCTCGGCGAATGGTTCAGGAAGTGGCGAATCAAAGTCAATCCCGATAAAAGTCAGGCGGTCTTTTACACCCGACCGCGACGTAGTCACCCCCCTCCCCGACCCATCTCAATGTTCGGCAAGCAGATCCCTTGGGCGAAGCAAGCCAAATATCTAGGTGTCATCCTCGACGAACACCTCACCTTTTCTGAGCACATAAAGCAGGCCCGCTCGCGGGCCGCTTTCGCTCTCGGTAGGCTCCATTGCGCCCTGAGCAAATGGAGTAAAATGTCTCTTCTGTGTAAGAAGCGTCTTTACACCGCTTGCATCAGGCCCATCATGACATATGCAAGCCCAGTTTTTGCACATGCTAAACCCTGATTCATCCATAGGATGCAGACTCTCCGGAACCGTTTTCTCCGTCAAGCCACAGGCTCGCCTTGGTTTGTTCGGAATATCAACCTCCATTTAGATATGAAACTCCCGACTATCCATCAGTTCATAAAACGCGCTTCGAAGCGTTTTTTAGATAAAGCCGTATCCCACCGCAACCTTCTGGTTGTCGCGGCAGCCACTTACACCCCCTGCCGCATCAGCAAAGTCCGCCGTTCGCGGCACGTTCTATCCGATCCTGACGATCCCACTACTCTCCTCCAGGAGAGTCGAAAAGAGACCGGTACAGCTAGTAAAACACACAGACACAAGCCGTACCGACCTCGCCGCCGAGGTCCGTCGTCGTGACCCCGACTCAACAGTCCCTCCCGACCCTTGCAAGAGCCAGCCCGCGATGCTGCGCCTTTAGCTTTAAATTAGCCCATAAATAATTTAACCCAGATCCAGCCAGTCCCTTGCTGTCCACTTACCAGTGATTGCCTAAGCCAAGGTTCGTACCCCCCTCGGGGTAACCCTTAGAGCTTTTGCTTTAGTTTTTAAGTATAATAAGCCCCGGCTGGAGGCCTAAAAAGGTAACTTTTTAGAACTCACACGATTAACTACGAGATGCCCTACAAACAAAAAAGGCTCGAGGCAGTCGGTCTCCAGCTCCACAAGAATAAAACAACCCACAGAAGAACGAAGTTTTTTATTTGAAGAAACCCCAACACAATACAGTCCACTTCATCCCTGTTCTTTGTAATCACGAAGCGAGCTTTGCATTTTCTTCCAAAAGTGCATACATACACATCGATTTTTTTACTAGGACTTTTTTAAAGCAGAACGTGTACCCTTGTAGTATGGCTAATTCTTTCCCATTCGGTCTTGGCTACCACTGAACTGTAAAAAATGTATGTTATTACTGTGCAAAACATAAAACTAGCTGCAAATTGTGATAGGCTGCTAAAGTAATAGTAAAAACTATGGCTGTTACTGTGTGCCCACATTTACTATGTCACTAAGAACTTAATTTAATAAGTGTTATTAAAGAAAAATTTCAAGGAACATTTCAACCGTTAAAACATAACCACAAAATTTTAAACAGTCGGAATATCGTAATACTTTAACGCTGACTGCACCTCTCTGCACACGAAGTAAACATATATTCTATAATAACTCAGTTTTATGACTTGACATTAATTGTGTTTGATTCGTAAAAATATAAGCAAAATACTATTTATTTATTTATTACCAACGACATACCGTGTAAGCATGTACAACCTATAGGCGTGCAAAATATTCATGGTAAAAAAGAACAAAAAATTTATTTAAAAAATATTATTAGAAATAACATTACAATCGTACATATTAAAATGACAGATTCATATTGGGTTATAAAATTAAATTAAAATAATGCATTTCGTCATATTACACTAGGAAATTGCAATCATACAAGATCACAACAAAAAATATTCATACTTTTAAGAACACCGAATAAGGAATTAATGAAATACAGACAAGTATGTAAATGACGTGAAAAATTTAGAGAGGAAAAATAATAAATATCGAAAATGTAATTAAATTAAATTCAATACAATTAAATAAAAATTAGAATAGTATTTTTACAATATAATTAGTCAATTTGGTTAAAAAATCGAATGAACTTAGGTATAGCTAGGAGCTGGCGAGCATTTCGGTATATGATTTGCACCGTTTCACGTCGAGGTGAATTGCAGTTTAAATCATTACGAATTGATTTGGTCCAAGCAATTAAGGTCCTATATCGCTGCGTTTTCGCGTTACACCGGTTTGAAGTTGCTTAAAAAAATCGGGGTATTAAATCATTTGCACATGTATGCTTCTGGAGTTCATGGTCACAATCATCTTGGAAACGAAGAAAATCGAAGAGGCAGACATTCAGGACTCTGCATTATCATGGGACGGAGTTGTAAAAATGTTAAAAAAAAAAAGCTCTACTAAGTCATTTGCACGCGGTTCTCATTGCGCCCATTCGATTCACTATGACTCTGTGAATTCGAAAAAACATGTGGCAGACACTTTGTTCACTGATTTTCAGCTGTATAACTGTTTGAAATTCACGGAATCAAGGGATTATTGTTATTCTGTATAGTTTTATTCTTATAATTTTGTTTAATATTATCCTCTAAACTCACGGTAACGATTAAACTTCTGGAGCTGAAATCTAAGCAATCATATTTTTTTCTCAATGCCAACCAGAAACGAAATGCGCTTGGAACTTTAATTAGAAAGTATTTTTTTTTTAACTGCATGCTTGAATGTAATCTGAATAGGATTAGGGTCTGGATAGGAAAGTCTTTATTTTTTTTTTAATCACGTTTTTTTGTGTAAAATACGTATATAGATACAGATATACGCTGTATATAGATAAATGCTCTAAACATTTAGTTTCACAATACGAAAAAGGCCGGAACTGAGTTATACCGTTCTCACTCATATTCCCAAAGAAAAAAGCGACACCACGAAAGGATCTATGGGGATATTTTATACCTGCTTTGTTTGGCGCGAGCGTCGGGTTGAAAAAAGTAAATCAAATGGTCTGCCTTTGGAATATCAGGGGCCTGAACGTCTGCCTCATCGATTTTCTTGGTTTTCATAAGTTATTCAAACATCCGTCCAAGAGGCAGACGTGTACGCATAATATAGCATACCTTCTTTTTTTACATTTTTGGAGCACTTTCAATAGACAACGCAGAGGCTACATATTGGCAGACTATTTTTCCGTGGTTCTTCTCATTGTTTTTAATCGAAAAATTCAAATCTGCCAAGTGTGCACTCCATATACAGTTTTTTTAAACATAAAAAAAAATAAAAAAATGAATACTACAAAAGTCAGAGCCCTGGATTTCTTCCTTTTCGATTCTTTGTGTTTCCAGGATGACTGTGATCATCAGCCCCAGCGGCAGACGTGTGCGCATAATATAGCACAACTTTTTTTTAAACATTTTTGAAACGCTGTAAATTTACAACGCAGTGCCACCATGGTGGCAGACGAGGTCCTTGATGTTTCTTAGGGTATAATTATCACTATTAATAATGTCTGCCTTGTGTGCTGATCATATCGAAATTTTGCTCGCCAGCTCCCTAACTATTATGTTAACTTTACGTCGTGCGTTTCGTGCTTGAGCCTCGGTTTTAAAAGCAGTTTTACTAAACCCTATACAGCACATTCTGACGTACCACAAACTTTGGAGCTTCGTGGTTATGGTTCAGCTGAGATGATACAATACTTCCAGCTAAATTGGTGATGAACCTGGCCCGGCAATTTGACCACCGGGTGCAGCGCCATTGATTGCTGGAGGAACTTCTGCCGCCGCAGTAGAACGAATGACCTTGAAGCAACGCTAGCGTCTTACCGGCAGCGTTGTGCACGTACTCCACTGAGGAAAAAGGGGAATGACCACAAAATAAAATTTTGATTAAAATTAAAATCGAATGTCATTAAACAAAGGGGGTAACATTACGTAGCAATTATGGCCAGTTTTTTTTTAATGTTCTTTACCAATTAGAACGGTGTCCAATACTTCCTTCTTCTTAATATTTAATTAGACATTATCAATTTTCGGATATATCAAAAGTAGGGGGTAGATGACTGTGTTTCAGATAACACGATTATAATCGTCTGCCCGTCCTTTGTAACAAGGAAGTTAGCTTTTGCAAAACCTTCCAGAAATGCACAAATACTCATTGTTTTCCTCACAAAATCTTTTTTTAAGATGGAATGTGAATCCTCTTAGTAGGGCTATTTCTGTTCTACTCTGTTGAAGGTAGCATTTACCTGTAAAAGAAAAAACTGTGTTATTATTGTGCTAAACTTAAACTGGCAGCAAATTGTTATAGGATGTTTAAGTAATAGTAAAAACTGTGCCTCTATCTGTTATTTAACTGTCGCAAACATTATTCATAAGCAATAAGAACTTTACTTTATAAGTGTTTTGCACGAAAATTTTCAAGGAACATTTCAACGATAAAAAATAATGACTAAATTTTGAACAGTCTGATCATCCTTACAATTTAACGCGGACTCCACCACTCTTCTTTATTCTGCACAATATTACTCTAGTGGGCTTAGAAAGAACGCACGAAGTAAATATATATTCTATAATAGCTTAGTTTTACGACTTGATACTAATTGTGTTTGAGTCGCAAAAATATAACCACAATGCTATTTATTTATTACGCAAGGCATACTAACGACATTCCGTATAAATACATAAATAATATGGGCGTGCATTCCATTCTTATTAAAATGTGAACAACAATTTGATAAACATGTTTAATATTTGAAATATTAAATTCGTACATATTAAAATTGCATATTCATATTGAGTTATAAAATAAAATTAAGATAATATTCATTCACATTTCGTCACAATGAACTAGAAAATTGCAACCATAAAAAAATCAAAATAAAAAAATATTCGTACTTTTAACAATATGGAATTAATGAAATAGAGTCAAGTATTTAATTGACGTGAAATAAATTAAAGAGGAAACATCAATCAAATATCATATCATCAAATATCGTAAGTGTATTTTTTGAATATTAATAATTTAATAATAATTTATTTCTTTCACAAAAGTACTTTTAAAACTTACATATAGATGCTTTGAACAATATTTATGTACACAAAAAGTTTTAGCATCTGGAGCCGAACTAGGAGGAACCTGTATTTCGGCTTACAGCGCCAAGCCACTTTTTTTTTTTTTTTGGATGGGAAATCATCAAATGACTTCTCCCGCTCTGGGCGGAGCGGGAGGGCATGTCAGACTTTTACTGACTAAAACCCACCCGTGTTCCATCAGTTGCCCATGCGCCGGGGTCACGGTATCTCGCTTGAACAATCTCGCAACCCCAGCAGGCATCGGTCCTAGTAGACCCCTTCACTGCTGCTGACATCTCTTTGAGGCGGACGTGGAACACTACGCGCCGTCGACCCGAGCCTGGTCCTTACCGGGCAGCGAGCTACCCATTGCTCCCCATCCGCAAGCTCGCGCCTACGGTGGCCGGGAGTCCGCTATCGACTCCCGACGCCCGGGGCGTCTCCTCCTGCGGTGGCTAGGGACGTGAGGGCGCAGAGACTGCCACTCCCTCACGCGCCCCGCCTCCCCTTCGCGAGCATTACTGCTTCGCAGAAAGAGGTGACGGCTTCCCATGCCCTCTCGCTCCGTACCATGGCTTGCACCAGGGCCGGACGCGAGAGGTCGCCGCCGCCAATCACCTCCACGAGGACACGGCGGTGCTCCGCCCAGGCAGGGCACACCTCCACCGTATGTTCCACCGTCTCCTCCAGACGATCCTCACAATGGAAACACCCGGGCGTCTCCTCCCGCTTTATCCTGAACAGGAACCCACCGAAGCACCCATGCCCGGTGAGAACCTGCATCAGGCGGAAGGTGAGGACGCCGTGACGCCTCTCTATCCACTCCTCAAAGAGGGGACTTACCGCCACAATTGTGGCGTGCCCTGCGCTGTCCGCCGTGCCGCGATTTGTCGCGGCAACGGAGTTTCGCCCCGGCGTTTCACCTCCTCGCGCCACTCCCACATGTGCGCGAGAACCTTTGCCTCCAGATCCCATGGCAGCACTCCGGCAAGGAGGCTCGCTGCCTCGCACGAGATCGTGCGGTATCCTCGGAAGCGCCAAGCCCCTCGAATTACATTAAATTAGTTTTCTTAAATGCTTGAATTTTACAATTTTATTGAATATTTTGTACTCTTATATACTTATGCTATGTAATAGTGATCTGTTCCTCTCCTTGTAAGTTATGCTAGGTGAATGAGTGCGTGTGAGAGGGTGTGTTAGGTGTGAGTGTGATGAATTGAATTAAATTCAGTTGAAATTTAGTTATTCGATATGAGAGCAAAGAAACGATGGATGGACTGTGTGAATTATGATATGAATAGAAAGGGAGTAGCTAGTGAGATGACGACTCATAAAGAAGTGTTGAAGAAAAAGATATATTGCGTCGACCCCAAATAAATCGAGATAAGGGCAGGAGAATGACGAATTAGTAAATTCAATTCAAAAATCGAATGAACTTACGTTAACTTTACGTCGCGCGTTTCATGCGTGAGCCTCGGTTTTAAAAGTAGTTTTTACTAAATCCTATACAGCACATTCTGATGTACCACAAACTTTGGAGCTTCATGGTTATGGTTCAGTTGAGATGATACAATACTTCCAGCTAAATTGGTGATGAACCTGGCCCGGCAATGTGACCACCGGGTGCAGCGCCATTGATTGGTGGAAGCGCTTGTGCCGTCGCAGTAGAAAGAGTGACCTTGAAGCAACGCCAGCGTCTTACCGGCAGCGTTGCGCACGTACTCCACTGAGGAACAAGAGGAATGACCACAAAATTAAAAATTGTTTAAAAATATTAAATTGAGTGTCATTTAGCCCAGGCCAAATTACATCGCGATTATGGACAATTTTTTTATGTTATTTTTTAGATTTTTTTTAAAAATTTAAACAGTGTCCAAGATTTTTTGCGTATTATATTTAAAAGAAATAAAAAATCACTGAAATCATAATAATACCAGTAACTTTTGTTGCAGGCTCTCGTTTATGATAATAAAGCCACAAAACATTATAAAATGAAAACTTTTACCAAAAAATTAAACTGCCGAAAAAACCGAAAAGCAAAAAATAATAAACCTTAAAATTATGAGTTAGCGCTTTGAGTGATCTTTGTTATTTGATTTTCAGCGCCGACTCAAAATTTACTAATAATACTTGGCAAGGTATACTCTATCCAATAAAAAAAGAATTAGCAGTAATTTATTGTATATTATATACTAGCTTTTGCCCGCGGCTTCGCCCGCGTGGATGTCGGAAGTTATCGCAAGAGGACATACTACCGCGGTTAAAGTATTGAATGCATTAATCCAGGTTATATAGGTAATAAGAGAGCAGTTGAGTGAGAGCAGTGGTGGCTCAGTGGTATCAGCCCCGACTTACTTGTGTAAATATTTTCATCAACACTGCTCTCAAAACGGTGAAGGATAACATCGTGGGGAAACCGGCATGTCCTAGAACCAAAAATTCGAAGACATATGACATCTACCAACCCGCCCTGGGCCCACGTGGTAGATTACGGCCCACTCCCTCTCACCGAGAGGAAGCCTGTGTCTCAGCAGTGGGAATAATATGGGCTAATTATATATAGGTAATAAGTACTATGTGTGCCATTTTCGACGCAGATCTATTGAGCCGCTTTTGCATGATTGTGAAACAAACATCCAATGATATAAATGTTCACATAATTTATAATATTAGTGGTAAATAGGTTTATATTTCATATTACTTCGGATTCATAGTTTATGAGAATATCATGTGGGTTTGATGAATAGTATTCAGAGTAAGAAGACTGTGAAATAGGGTTGGATGGAATTGATATAAGTCATCCTAGTTTTTCTTAACGCTCGTATTCTACCTATACAGACACTCAATCATTTACCAGACACCAAATCGATCATAGGAATTATAGGAATAGTACTTTTGCCAGTGGCATCGCCTGTATAGTTGACAGAAAATATCACCTGGGAACCTACTACCGGGATAAAGTATCCTTTATGGTAAGTATCCAGGATAACCAAAAATCCAAATCCATCGAAAAATCTAAATATCTAAGCCATATTTCGCGGTCTCTTACTTGGAATAATACAGTTAGGTTTATTTTGAGTACTTCGAACACAATGATATGCATTTACTATGAAGCCCAAGTAATATGAATTACAATCCTACTAATCCTGCAATATCAATCGCTTGGTACCGCGGTCGGGTACCGGTACCAAGCGAGACGGCCGGACGCGGGACGGCCCGCTAGCCGCGGCTATTTTATTATAATCTCTGATATCTTCTAAAATATTTATTTTAATGAGATGCTGTAAAGGGCAATTTTGATCTACATGAAATGCAAAACGTATCTAATGTATTTAATTTGATAAGGATTAATGCTGTATTGCTTAAAACCGCTTCGTAAATAAGCCATTTTTTCTCGTAAAAAGTAGGATAAAAAATGGTTATTGTGGGTTATCCCTGAGAGATAGACATATACCATCGCGGACTTTTTTGTAAACCTTTTTAAGGTGTACAATACTGTACTACATTATTTTGATCTATTTCGTGGGGTTCAGCCAGCGTTCGCAATGTAAGCGCAAAAAAATGAGTTTATTTATGACATCACATTAGAAACCTCTAAAATTATCAGCGCTCTTTTACTATATTATGCATGTTATAGACATATAAACCTTTCTGTTGAATCACTCTATCCACTAAAAAAACCCGCATCAAAATCCGTTGCGTAGTTTTAAAGATATAAGCATACATAGGGACAGACAGACAGCGAAGTGACTTTATTTTATAATATGTTGTAATGATAATGATAATGATAATGATGTATTATACTATTGTATATTTTTTTAACGTTAGAAAGCAATAATTTATTTACCAAAAACTTAACCTGTTTAACATCACTGTTGTTTCAAACGGCTATGGCTATAATCGATGATTTTATGACGGTTCTGTTGTTGTACAAGTATGGTCCGCTATTTCTAGCGGATCATAAGTGTATAGCATTTTTCTAAACCATACTGTTTTCTATGGTATATAAAACCGCGTGGCAATTATTGTGATTCCTAATACAGCACCGTCCAGATTTTGGGCTGGCAGCTTATTGAATGCCATTTCGGTGCAGTCCCAACTTTACCCGGAGTTGTCCTTGCCGAATCGTAGTTAATTTTGTTTTTTTTATTTTATATGTTTTCATTTATAGTAATAAAAGAGGGAATCTAATTTTAAGAAAAAAAAACCTTGTACACGCGGCTACATATCAAGGTATGCATTTCCAATATACACTGATTGCACATTATGTGGGATTTCCGTATAGTGAGAGGTTGTACCGTGTGGTGCCGGACGTAAAGAATAACACCACCCCATTTCTTCCCGTGGGTGTCGTAAAAGGCGACTAAGGGACTTACTAGAGAATGGGCAGCGTTCTCTATGCATTTTACCATCATAACTGCGATCACCAACCCGCCTGCCAAGCGTGGCGATTATGGCAAAGCCCTCCAAATTGGGGGAGGCCTAAGTCCAGCAGTGGACGTCTAACGGCTGAAATGATGAGAGGTCAGCTTAAACTGGAAAAATATAACTTGATATGTAGCCGTGTGAACTTACAGTGAGGTGCAAAACTGAGTCAGTACCTTACATTTTGATAAAAAAGTAATGTTATAAATATAGGATTAACTTTTGAACAATAAACAAATTATGTCATTAAAAACTACACATATTTATTACTTCAACTAAGTAAGTCTGGTGAGCTTAAACGTACTTTTGGTTTTCAATTACCGCAAATACAATTGGTTCACTTTTGCACCAATTAAAAAAAATACTAATTTCAAAATTTTAATATTTGGTTCAAAGACCTTTTGCTTTTTTAACGGCATACAACCGGTTTTCTACATCTTTAATAAGTTTTTCACAGTGGTCAGGTGGAATTTGGTACCACTGTTCTTGTACACGTTCCCATAGAATGTTTAAGTTCAATGGTGGTGCTTTATATTCATTTAAAAGCATGCTTCCAAGTATGTCCATAATTTTTCTACAGTATTGATATCCGGACTCTGAGATGGCCAGGGCAGGACGTGAAACTCTTGCCCTTGTTACGATTTTGACGTGTGCTTCGGGTCATTATCATGCGGAAATACTACTTCATTTACAGAGTATGGCAGATTTTCAGCAGTTTTCAGAACAGAATGTAAAGATCTGAATGAGAATATTTTTGTCTTAAGAATATAAAGGTACATTTTTGCATCCATATTTTCTTCGATTTTGAAAATTGGTCCAACGCCATAAGCTGTCGGACAACCCAAAAGTTCAATATTGCCACCACCATGGTTGACTGTTTGTATTAAATCTTTAGTTTGTAGTGATTCACCTTCTTTCTTCCAGTTCCATTTTCAACCGTCTGTGCTGTATCTATTAATTTTTGTCCCATCTGATCAAATAACCCGCATCAAATCATATTCAGTCTAGTTAATATATTGTTTCGCAAAATTTTCTCTTTGTTTAATATATTTTTCGTAAGTAGAGGTTTTTTCTCTTCTCAAAAGCTCGCATATGTGTAACGCCCGACGAACAGTCCATTTACTCACCGACGTGCCAGTGTCTTGCCTTAAAATTACCGCCGCTTCAGAAGCTGAAAACGCCTCACTAGATCTTAAATAGTGATTAACTTTAGTAACGTCTCTATCAGATAATTTTTTAGGGCGACCACCAACATTAATTGATATGGGAAATTTACATTTAACTGTAATTCTTTGTATTGTTGATTGACTTACGTTTAACTCTCGAGCAACATATCTTGTCGATTTCCCTTTTTTGAATAACTCTTTAACAGATTTTATAATATTTTATGCAATCGGTTTCTTAATTATATCGAAAAAAAATGTATCAAGTTAATCCGTTCACTGTGCTCGATCGAATTAGACTGAGTAATAAACTAAGCGAAGGCGTTTTTCTACATTAATTTCGACAAGTTTGAACACTTTTATACTTGAGCGCAAAGCCCTTTTTAAACACGGTGCAAAAGTGAGTCAATCAATATTGATTATCTCAATATTTTAAAGTGTGGATACTAGACAATAATTATACGCGTTAAATACCGAGTGAGGTATAGTTTTAAATAATAATCAAATATCATTTAAAAAGCTCCTAAAAATATATATTATATTTAATCAAATAAAAAATACCAGTTTACTGACTCAGTTTTGCACCTCACTGTATATATGTAATAATGCGAAGAACAAATGTCCAGTATCAACAATACTTGACCAACTGCAATATTTTATTCTGTTGATCAAACACCTGATCAGAAACCCGGTTGAACTTAAATCTATCTAAATAAAATCATTTCTTACATTTAAAAATAGATATTTATTGAAGACACCGCAATAAAAAAGTATATGTATGGACTGTTGCTGTAAAATTAACAAGAAGTCTAGTGTTTTAAGAATTTTAACGGTAACTTACATTCAGAAGAAATAATACTGCAATCAAATTATGTCATCACATCTACAAACACACAAAATTATTTGGATTCGAGAAGTTTAAGACAAAAAAAAATAAGTTTACTTAACTAATAAAGCCTGAATTCTGAAAATTCACGCTCCAAATGTGAAACAAGTAAATATTCTCATCTGAAAGCCGTGGTCGTATGCTACCTACCCTAACAAAACAATACATTTTAATATTTGTAAGCAATCATGAGCTTTGGGGTAAAGTGACCTATTAATCAGCGCCGCAGCGGAAGATCAAGACGTTTTTAACGATGTCTCATTTGTTCATACATAGGTACCAGTCAAAGTCATAATTCTCGATCAGCGATCGGTGGCGTTTTGTTAATTGCTTTTAAAAAAAAAAACATTTTTTTTTACTGATGTCATGTAAAAGTTCGGATTTAGAAACTCGTAATAGAAAAAAATTACAAATATCATGTGTGTGGATATGACCAGATAATTTAAAATTGTAGTGCGAAAAAGCCCTTCGAGCTGCAGAATAATTGCGGAGGCTTATGGTTGTGTTCGCCCAAACAGTCAGTGACGACTAGGTTGGAGTTGGTCATAACAGCTGCCTTGCATTCGTGGTGGTACCGGGAGCAGTACCACCGCCACTTGTTGTCCCTCGCGCATTGCTTGCGATTGTAAGTGTACCCGAGGGCTAAAAGGGCTTCAGCTTTGCCGAGTTTTATGATCTTGCCTGTAATAAAGAATACATTAATTATTTAAGTCCTGTTTTATTAGAGTACATGCACAAGGCAGGCACTTTACTTTGTGTAATTTATTTCATCACCACTGCTTAAAACGGATAAAGACAATTTTGTGAGGAAACCGGCATTCCGGCGGACCGGTATTCTAGAACCAAAAATACGACATTCACCAACTGCATCCATTCTATTCACCGAGCCACAATGCCCACGTGTCAGTCCTGCTGATTGCAGCAGGACTGATAGGCAGTAGCAGAATGCTGCTAGATCTTGCTTAATCCTGTGGCATCCTGCTGACGACTTTGATCAGCCTGAGCCGCGCGAACCCAAGGCGGACGCAAGTTTATATTTTCACCATTTCTTTACATTCTGTTCTTTTTTACTTTATTTTGAAAAAGTGCCTTACGAGTAGCTATCCGGCAAACCGTAACGTTACACGTTCTAAGATCTTTAATGCCACTTTTTTGTGATACGATTCTTAAATTTAAGCTGCATCAAATGACTGAATAAGAAAAAGATAAGAAAAGAACGAAAGATTACGTATCTTAGTCTTAACTAACATTTTTATTGAAATAAATTAACATGATTATTGGAGAATGTAACAATACCTAAGTAAAAAAAATACAATACGTAAACACGACTGAGAACATACACTGGTATATGAAATGTAAGCTTTTACTAGCAATGATTATGTTCACGTCCAAATTTGACAATAGTATTTTCTACAGTAGTGATTGAAGCGAGACAGTTAAAGTTTTTCTTAGAGCAGCGCCATCTTGTTTTCCCGTTGTCGCTGCCACGGTCCCTAATGTATTTATAGGGTCCAATTTGTAGTTTCGGTTGACCATAAACAGTAGTGGTGAATATGGGCTCACCAGGGAAAGAATTTTTGTTTAATAAAATTTGAGAATGTATGTTAGAAGAGCTTAAGAAATCATTGCGCTGCTAAAATTTCATACACGAAGATATTATCTGGAGCGTCAACAAAAAACGATAGCATGTTTTCGGTTTTAAGAATAGGTTATGCTAACGGAGTATTATCTTATCATATTATAATAATTTAAAATTCATTCTATTGCATGCGTCACATTTATACTGGAACAGAGTCAGGTTTATAGGTACGAAACAAAAGAGAATCCCTCCATATTTGGACAAACATCTGCGCAATGAAGTAAGCGTTTGAGTTCATTAGTATATTTTAGAATAAAATTTATTTCCAATCGAATGTGAAAACCATGAGAGTTTATGTAGAGAACAATCTTTTTCCTATAGTTAAATTCCAAAGTACGGACATGTTTACCAATATATATTTCTTCTACACCCAGTATACAGAAATTCGCAAGCTTGCAGCCTAGAAAATAACTTAGAGAGTAGCTGCGTAGAAATGTGATCGTGTTTCCGATGCAAAGCATTAACGACCAAGTCTTCATTAGGGCCCTCAGAAGCCTTGTACCAATGGTGGTACCGAGTACAATACCAGCCCCACTTTCAGTCTTTGATATTATGCACATATAAGCAAACAAATGTATGCTTCTCAGTTTTTATTCGTTTATCTGGAAAAAGGAGTGTGAGTTTATTTTTTTAACACGAACGTTAAAAAAATTGAGGTGAATGAGCCCAGGTTCTGAGAGTGTAACACGAAATAATTTCTTATGTTCCACAAAAATCGTCCTTAGACATTACAAAATTACTAACGTTTTTTAAATTGTCCACTCCAGGAGCAAAATTTTCATTAAACAAAAATAGATATTGAATACTACTAAATGAATTTACTATATTTCGTTTTCATCACAGTGTTTTAATTAATGAGTAAGCCAAGCCTAAATTCAGCAGTGAGTGGATCAGTGCTATCAATAATGATGATAATGATGTTGAACATTAAAACATTTTCAGCACATAACAGGTTTATCTTTACATCCACTACAACATATGTTGGTGGTTCAGCTTTTCTTCTGGCAGCGCGGGTTGGATCCTCCATAAAGAGTCGTTGATAGCAAAAGCGGCATCTCTGTCGTGTTGTTCTATGACCTTCAAATTTTTCAAGTTGATGCTTTGTCTTTCATTGTGACACTGAAAAAGTACTATCAAGTTAGTATCTTTAATCGGTTTAAGTATTTTTCTTTGAAACTAGCGGCAGGCAAGCATGGTCTACCTGATGGTTACTGCTAGCTTAAGACATCTGCATTAAAAAAGACATCACAATTACCTTAAAGAAGACTCTGAATTATCCCAAACTTGTGCATCCACTAAACCGTACTTAGCCCCACACAGAGAGGTTACACAGAGAGAGGAGGCCTATATCCTAACAGTAGGAACGTTAAACGGTTCTTCTATTATGATAGTCTTTACAAGGTGTTGTCTGAAAGCACTTAGGTATAATTACAGCAAACGGTAATATGCTCAAAAACTTTATTATTAAAGATTTTAGCCTTAACTTTTTATTGCTATTCTAATATTGTTTGAAATATCTTAATCTTAGTTACCAGCATCTTAAATAGACTGCGATTAATAATAATACTATAGCAATGTAATACTTTGTCTGAAATACGTTTTAGTAAAATCCCTTAATATTGTTATATTTCAGATCATCATTAATCATATTTTAGTATTAATTCTTAAAATCTATACACGATTAATAATTTCGCTTTGTTCATGAGATGAGGCTAGTAAACATATTTAAAAAATATTTTGTAAAATCATAGCTTTCTATTTATTACTATAAATCTCGAAAAAAGCATAAAATCTGATTAATATGTTTATCTCACGGCATCTTAATTTAAGTCAGCTCACTGGGTATCACTGTTACAAAAAAGTATTTCTAAATACCTAAGTTTAAATGTTATATTTATATTGCTGGTTACTCCATTCGTGTACAAAAATGGAGGAGTTCATCTTTATATGTCTTGTTTGCCTGAAGAAAATGTTTCAGTTACTAGATTTCTAACTTAATCTAGCCCCACGAATATCACGGCTTTAAATTTGAGATTTACAAAAAGTACCCTTAAAAGGACTTATTTTTAGGATAAGGCCTTTTAAGCGTACTTTTTATAATGTTAAAATTTTAAAGAGGAGAAATCATTAAAGAGAGGAGGCCTATATCGTAGCAGTAGGCACGTTACATGATTCTGCTATTAAGGTAGTCTTCACAAGATGTTGTTTGAAAGCACGGAGACCACCAAAAAAAAAACTTTGCAATTTTAATTCAATTAAAAATAAATGCACAGCTCGTGCAATCTATACATATAATAAAACAGTAAAAAAACTGTGTCTGTACATTGAATATATTAAAAAAAAAAAAAATTGAGGGAGGTTTAGAAACAGTAATAGAGCACGAAACCAAAAAAAAAAATCTGTCTGTTTGTCTGTTTGTCTGTTTGTTTGTACACGCTAATCTTCGGAACTACTGGACGGATTTGAATGATT
Source organism: Aporophyla lueneburgensis (assembly GCA_932294355.1). NCBI lineage: Eukaryota > Metazoa > Arthropoda > Insecta > Lepidoptera > Noctuidae > Aporophyla > Aporophyla lueneburgensis. Next base: position 7,404,214 of record OW028742.1, read on the forward strand.
TTTTTTTTGTTGTATAGGTATTAAATCTGGGCAAGATATAGGCTATAATTTATCTTGGAAACTTGAACACCTGATGCAGAACCGCAACAGACCAGCTAAACTATAAGAGATACAAAAATGGTACCATAGCAAAAATTGTTTCACGTGATGAGCATTTTCTGCTAAGAGAATAAATTTGAAGATCTGGAACACCTGATGTGGAACTCCAACAGCCCAGCTACACTATAACAAATATAGGAATGACGTGTTAGCAAGATTTGTTCAACCTGATGAGCACTCTCTGTTGTCGTATAAAATTTGAAGATCTGGAACAGCTGATGTGGAACTCCATGAGCCCAGCTACACTATAACATATATAGGAAAGACGTCTTAGAAAGAGTTGTTCAACCTGATGAGCACTCTCTGTTGTCGTATAAAATTTGAAGATCTGGAACAGCTGATGTGGAACTCCAACAGCCCAGCTACACTATAACATATATAGGAATGACGTCTTAGCAAGAGTTTGTCAGCTTGATGAGCACTCTCAGTTGCCGGATAAAATTTGAAGATCTGGAACAGCTGATATGGAACTCCAAGAGCCCAGCTACACTATAACATATATAGGAATGACCTCTTAGCAAGAGTTGTTCAACTTGATGAGCACTCTCTGTTGACGTATAAAGATTGTAGATCTGGAACACCTGATGTGGAAATCAAAGCTACCACTAATTTCACTGTATAATTATAAAATAACATAGGCTGGGAGTACCTACACGCGGTGAAGGCAGTAACAGTTTAGGACTGATTTTCGATGAAAATTCTACGAATCATTGAAAATTTGACTCTACTGGCTAAAACTCCCATTTATTATTTTATATTATCGAAGAAATATGCCTTCGGGCTTATGGTATTTGAGTGTTATTTCCTTTTCCATTTATCTTCGTGACACGGTAGCCTACCCAGTAGCGCAGAGGAGCAGTCACTTAGATTTTAATTGATCAGGTATCTTCAGAATAAAACTATAACCATGCCTAGAAAGAGGTCAAATCTTTCCCAACGTTCCAAAGGATCTAAACGATTGAGGACCATAAGATCCCAAGAATCTACCGAAGAGCGTCAGGATAGACTTGATGCTGTTCGAGAACATCAGGCTGCAACTCGCTCCGTAGAAACATCTTCGGATCACGAAGCTCGCTTGCGTTCTCAGCGTATTTATGCATCTACATCCAGGTCTCTAGAGATCAGTGAAGAATATGATGCGCGACTGTCCGCTGATCGCGAACGTTATGATTACCCAGAGTTTCTCAATTCACTTACAGCGAGTGCTCTCCCTGCTCATAAAATAAGACTTAAAGTCGGTGTTCCCATAATGCTGATGCGAAATTTAATTCCGCCAAAACTATGCAACGGAACCCGTCTTATTGTCAACGCTTTACAACGTAATATAATTGTTGCTATAATACTAACTGGGTGTGGTGCCGGTGAGACTGTGTTCATACCGCGCATACCACTCATCCCCAACAATTTCCCCTTTCAATTTAAGCGCACACAGTTCCCTGTGACTACGTGCTTTGCCATGACAATAAACAAGTCACAAGACCAGACGCTTAAAGCCGCTGGTGTTGACCTGGCAACCGACTGTTTTTCTCGTGGCCAACTTTATGTTGCTTTTTCAAGGGTCAGCAACGCTTCCGGTCTTTATATATTAGCTCCTGAAGGAAAAACCTCAAATATAGTTTATAAAGAATTTTTTTTAAAGTTATTTGCAATATTATTGTTAATTCAGTGTACCCTTGGAATCCGCTGCGGAGTAACGGGAAGAAAAGTTTTTTGTTGTATAGGTATTAAGTCAGGGCAACATATAGGCTATACATTATTTATTTTGGAAAATGAACACCTGATGCAGACCGCAACAGACCAGCTTAAGTAAATATAAAAGATATAAAAATGGTGCCATAGCAAAAAATATTCCACGTGAAGCATTTTCTGCTGTGAGAATACATTTGAAGATCTGGAACACCTGCTGTGGAAATCTTAAGTAAAACTCTTAATAGCATATTAAGGAATGACGTCTTAGCAAAAGTTGCTTAGTCTGATGGACATTTCCTATTGACATACAAAAATGAAAGATCTGGAACGACTCCAATCGTCTCGCTCATCCCGTTGTTTTCCCTTCCCCGGGCCTTAGAATTCTACATCAGACTTTTCAGTCTTTTCAATCTTCAATTTTGACGACCCCGTTGTCGCTGGCATAAGCAACAGGAACCGCGTACGAAGTTGCGGGCAGAAGCTAGTAATTTAATAAATTTCTTTATTCGATTGAATTTCCATTATTATTAATAAATAAAATATTTTAATTGGCATTCGAAATTCATCATCCACCATTTGAGAATTATGCGACTGAAATATATTTTTTGAGCATGTTTTACGATTGTTTTATCATGAGATATTTTATTTTTATGAAATATTTTAGACCAAGTTGTTTCTTTAAACATTCGAAAATCTCTTTTTTTTTGGTTGTATTATGTACCAATATGGATAACTTTGTGAGAACAAACTGTGTGCTTTACGGTATTCCTCTTCTGGTCAGGGCCTTAAACAACTATGCTTAAATATACGAGTAGATTCACTCAACTGTGCTTAACGATATTGGTCTCTTACAACATGATAAATTCCGGCAATGGAACGCATTAACTTTGGGGGGTCGTGTTCGTGTTTGCCAATGGGCTTCGTGACCCGATAACTGGAAGTAGTGAGTACCGCAGCCCTACAGCCCTGATGGTAACGCGTACAGTACCACCGCCACTTGTTGTCCTTTGCACTGTGCTTCCTACTGTAAATGTGCCCGAGAGCATACAGGAAATACGCTCCCTTGGCCATTTTTATTAACTCTCCTGAAAGAGACCAAAATAATAAGCTGTGGTGACAGAGATGGTCATATGTTTGAAAAGTTAAAAGTATTGTATATGCATGCAAGGATAAAAGTGTCGAAACAAATCTTAACCTCTAAGTCCCTGTTTTAATAGTGTCTGTAATTACGGCATTCAATGGGTTAATGATCTTACATTTATGAGCATAGACATCATTTTCATAAAAATGCTAAAACAATTAATAAAGAAATAACACCAATTATAGAATAAAATACGGATGATTTAAAAGATGTATTTTCAAAATACTTATAGGATGTTGTAAAAACATGAATGTTATCGAAACATGTATCACATTAGGATGATCTTAAAATAAAACAAAAGCACCATTCAAAACAAAAACAAATGTGTTAAATATAAAACAAACAAAGGTAAGGACAAACTCTTAACATATTTCATACAAATACTAATTATAATTATGTACTATGTACTATCATTAAATATAATAATCAATACTCAATACTTTATCAAATAAAAACTTTCTAGAACATCCAACATTACAAGATAATATTTAAAAATAATAATACATTTTCATACTTATTTATCATAAATATTTAACAAAAATTGATGATGAGTCTGTTGACCAGTAAATTTCAAAGCTCCTTTGGTAATATTTCTTTATCATTTTAATAACAATGATTATATTATCTCAAACATTTAACGAAACTTACATAGATTATGTACTTACGGAATTGGAATGTGCTATTTAATACATTTTTTATTATAAAAATATATTACATTTAGATCAAATTACTATGATTGTTAGGTAAACATGTAATAAGTTTAAAATGCCTGCTTCGGTATCATTAGAAATTTTCAACATTATGGTAGGTCATATTAAAATAACGAAGATAGGTGCTACAATTGTGTCTCTTCCCTTTTTTGTCTTTGTAAATATTATAAAGTTCCATTAGATTTCATCTTTTAGTTAATATCTTAAATATTTGACAAATTTTACGATTAATGATAAAGAATGTAATTTTGATATTTGTTCATAAAAAGTTCAGAACTTACAAGGCACGTCAAAATTCTTAACACAGTCTCTACGACCACAACACGCACCGAGGGGTGAAATTACAATTTCACGTAGTCCTTATTCTCTTAAATATAATGTCTAATAGGTTCTCGAACAATAATATTGATATAGCAAGTTACGCTTTCTATACTCAGCTTCAACAGAGTTTAAAATACTCAAATTTATTGAACATTCAAACGATAAAAAGTCAAAAAAGATTCTAAATCATTTCCATCGAATAAATTCAGTAAAACCAAAAAAAGCAATAATAGTGCGTCAAGCACTGGTGTCCTATAACAAAGAGATTGATCGATTCACATCGATTCGACAAACAGACAATGTATTTCCGGTACGATTTAAATATGAGAGTGCAAGCCTGTAGTAGATACAACAATCCCATCGATAGTAACAGCAGACGCTTTACATTTGTGCTCGTGTTTCTTAGCACACGTCCATCTTATCCTGTTCCCAATGAGAGATCGCGAATGTCTGAAGAATTTTTGTCCTCTATACATATGTTTGTCGTCTCTTTCGTACAGAGTTGGGTCCGAAGAAGTGATAATATGAAATCTGTAACCACATAATCACAATAAATGATGAAACAAACACAAAAGAATTAAAACTACTTACAGTTATTTCAACGAAGGTCATACATCTGAAAATCATTACTGAAGTTAGAAAAACTACGGAATCCCTAATCAACCGCGAAGGGTCTCGAGATCTGCCGGGGTCGCGTGATTGTTCGAAAGAGATACCGTGACCCTGGCACATGGGCAACTGAAGGAACACGGGTGGGTTTTAGTCATTAAAAGTCTGATACGCCCTTCCGCTCCACCTAGAGCGGGAGACGTCATTTGATGATTTCACACCCACAAAAAAAAATTAAAAACCACGAACATAATTATACAAAAAAAGATGAATATCATTTTAAGAATGTAAAAAGAGGAAGAAGCCATTTAACATGAGCAAATTCTTCTTTTTGTATGGTCTGAAAAATAAAAAAATAAACAGAAATTATTTCTTCAATTAGTTTTAATCGGACGATTATTAAAACTTAATCAGCTACTTTCGAAATCAATAAGAACATAAAATGCCAGAATAAGGAATCTCGCGTACTACCAGACCTCAATCATGACTTGTCGCACGAACGGCCGTCATATTAAACAAAACCAATCGGATAAACGGCCAAACGTTATTCTGAAAAATAAAATAAACTAAGTATTAGAATATTTAGTACAAAAACCGGCCAAGTGCGAGTCGGACTCGCGCACCGAGGGTTCCGTACAAACCTGTAGGTACTCTCGGTTTAAAAATAAATGTTTTTTTTTTTTTTAATTTTATATTTCAGTTTATTGAATGTAAGGTAAATTGCGGTTTACGATTTATGACGTTTAAAAAAAAAACTACTCACTCGATCTCGTTCAAACTAATTTTCGGTGGTAGTTTACATGATAATATACATCATATATTTTTTTTAGTTTTATCATTCTCTTATTTTAGAAGTTACGGGGGGGGGGACACACATTTTACCACTTTGGAAGTGTCTCTCGCGCAAACTATTCAGCTTAGAAAAAAATGATAATAGAAACCTCATTACCATTTTTGAAGATCTATTCATAAATACCCCACACGTAGGGGTTTGATGAAAAAAAAAAATTTAGTTTCAGTTCTATGTATGGGGAACCCCAAAATTTTTTTTTTTTCCATTTTAGTGTGAAAATCTTAATGCGGTTCACAGAATACATCTACTTACCAAGTTTCAACAAAAAAATGTCGTAAAAGGCGACTAAGGGACTTACTAGAGAATGGGCAGCAGCGTTTTCTATGTATTATACCACCATACTGCGATCGCCAACCCGCCTGCCAAGCGTGGCGATTATGGCAAATCCCCCAAATTTGGGGAGGCCTGAGTCCAGCAGTGGACGTCTTATAGCTGAAATGATGATGATGATGATGACCAAGTTTCAACAGCATAGCTCTTATAGTTTCGGAAAAAAGTGGCTGTGACATACGGACGGACGGACAGACAGACAGACATACATGACGAATCTATAAGGGTTCCATTTTTTGCCAATTGGCAACGGAACCCTAAAAATGAAATTTATTAATGATGAGTATGTTTATACGTAAATTGAACAACAACATCATCGTCTTGAGATCGGGCAGTCGCTTTGCATCCTAAATACTTCTAGTTACAGCGCCACAATACGATGTTGTGTATATTCTTATGCGCTCGGTTGAATTTATATCTTTTGTAGTTTAGTACATGATTTCCACGAGTGGTTTCTACAGATTTCGGGCCTGTAAGTAAATATACATTTTATTTAGATTTAATAATGTGTGCTGTCGGAGTCACCTAATAAAAGTTTTCACCTTTTCAGGAGCTTGGAATCATTCTACTACAACATAACTGTGATTTATTTATATGTGGAAATAATGATTTTTTTAAAACTAAACAATAAATTATTTAATAAGAATAATATGTTCCTTTTGTGAACTTGGTTAAAACCATATTATATTAATAGTGCGGTCCTAACTAAGTTCGTAAAATAAATTTTAATAATTATGAAATATATTACATAATTGATATTTATCGAGGAAGGCTATAGCATCACCCTTAGGAGCCGAGAACAATAAAAAAAAGTCGAGAATGCGAAGTACTCACACGGGCAGGCGATTCGATGCGACGGGGTCAGGGGAGCAAGAAATTTTATGCGGACGATTTCGCGGGCAGAGGCTATTCGTATATAGACAGTGCTAGAATTTTACCACAGTATTAAAAAAGAAAATGAGTATTTTAAATTCATTTTATTTTTTATTTCTACAACACACACATGATTATTACATAGGTACTATCTATCTACCGAGGTAACACACATTGCTGAAACAATTTATTACATATATCACCTAAACACAACGTTTAATTTATTTATTAATTTTACGGACAAATATTAAATGCCTATAATGTATAACATAGCATAAGCATATTCAGCTTATTATGATTCCACTGCACTGTTGGGACACTGGCCTCCTCTCTCCGAGAGGTTATAGGCTTTAAACTACAACAAAGCGGGTTGGTAGATGTCACATGTCATGACATGTCTTCGAATTTTTTCATTCTAGAACATGCCGGTTTCTTCACAATGTTATCGTTTACCGCATTGAGAGCAGTGGTGATTTAGATTAGAAAGTATACATATTAAAATAGAAATACAAAAATGTCATGTCACATGTTAGAATAATACGTCCCTTTATTAACTATACTTTATTACTAAATTAATACAAAAACAACCGCGGCAAGCGTAGCTTAACCTGTTCGACTGACCCGTGCGGCTGATATAACTTAGACAAGAATCCCTCAAAAATACATTAAATAATGTTCAAATAAGCTTATAAAATCAGGAGTAAATTAGCACTGTTTCCGTGCTTAACATTGTATTACAGTTATAAAAAAATAAACCCTAAATAATGCTACGTACATTCATTTATAAAATCTAGGTAAATGGCTTAAATAAAATAAGCTTCAAAGACAAAATATGGCTCTACTAGTACATTACACACATATACAGGATGTTAAAAATGACTGTAGTCCGACGGTCCCCCCCCCCTTTTTTTTTGGGAATGTCATCTCGCCGTTCAACCTATGAGGTTGTCGGTTGCTTAACCGGATTTGCTTTTAGCTACCTAAATAAATTAAGGCCGCTAGTCCGGGCTCGAAAATGGTACTGACCTTGGCTTAGGGCATCGCTGGTAAAGGGCAGCAATGGACAGGCTGGATGGGAATGAAGATTGACTTCTCCCTAAGAAAAGTCAGTCTGACTATGCGAAACTATGTACATCAGTGTCGCCTAACGAGATTAGTGCATGCACTACACGGCGAAACTGCTTGGTTTTAATGAGTTGCTTTAAGTAGTCGCTCTGTGTGTCTATACATTAATTTTCTTTCTTTCTCTGATAGCTGCATACGCTTGCCTCTCGTGTGATGGATGGATCCATTTTCATATTTTTAATCAGAATACAGCCACGCCGCAAGTGGTCTCTCATGCTACAGGCAGAGGAGACAGGACAAGACAGCACCACGCTAGAGCGTGGTGCTGTCTTGTCCAGCGTGGTCTGTGGTAGACCACCACTTAGCAGCTCATCTTACCAATCCTGAATATATGCCTTTAGCGAGCTTTTTTCTTAATTTTGTTTGACAAGCAGGACTATGTTCTGTACACTGTATGACACTATTCAAATACGTGACAACGGCAGCCCTGCAGCCAATGTTTCTCTGGACACACCGCCATGACACCCGGCCTTCGCGCTCGTGGTTCTTGTTGTAACGTTGGTGCAGAAATACCAGGTTCTTGTTGCCATAACGGTTGTTCACGAAAGATATTTCTAAAAAAAAAAATTGTTATTTAAATACATGTTTTATGATTGCAGCCAAAATGATTGATTACTTGTAAAAACTAAATTATTTTATATATGTATACCCGTAAGGAATTATTTAACTCATGCTGTAAGGAAACTATAAGTATTTGTTGAAAATTCCATGTGTCGTTTGAAATACAATTAACCCTTTCCATATTTAAACTCAGGATGTGGTTAAAAAACAGTCAGTATTTAAATAAGTCTTGATTTAATATTCATAAAATCAAGGCACGGAATGCTGCTAAAGACAAATACCATAAATACAATAAAATCTTGGACTAGATCAATAATATAGTATCATCACGATCACATAATGTATTTAAAATTATATTAGGTTTTCGAGTATCCGAAACACTCGAAAACCTAATATTATAATTTATAAAGGAGACTTTTATTCAGTGTACATTTTTTTTATTCTATTTAATACATAAATAGCAAGGGCAAAAATAATAAATATGTAGCACCTACTAAACATAAATGCTCACAAATTCATTCACACAACTATTAAGATCGCTAGAAATCAAACTTCTTATGAGATAGTCACTTAATTATTTGCATTTCAACTATAAGTCTAATAGATGCCTCGCAAACATAAGGTAGGTACTATTTTAGGTGCAATACATTTAAGACTATTTGGTTTAAAACCGTATTTTGGTTTAAAACAAGTTAAAACCACACTTAGCAATTTCATAATGGTTTCATGTTTTTTTATAAATATAAACACAAAGTGATCTGACCAGACTTACTCCCTGATTTGGAATATATCACGAGCAATTCGATAAAATAATAATAAACGTTCTAAAAATATGCAGTGGCTGAGTAAAAACCTACTATACATATAGACTTATTTAATGATAGGTACGTTACTACAACATTTTTAACATGTGTATTTTAATAACTACGCATATCAGTCTAAAAAATCCAAAAAAGAAGTATAACTTCACATATTAATAATTGAAATGATTAATGATTTCAATCAATGTTCAGCCCACGTGGATTTGACACCACAAATTTTGGTTTAAAACTATTTATACGAAACACAGTAATAATGGACTTATAAGCGCATTGCAAAAAGACATTTGATTCAATATAAAATGTGGTTTTAATTTTTTTTTTCCTATCGATTAGATTCAGCAGTAATATTGACTAGGTATCGTTTATGTTTATTTAATTATCAGATATTAGTCAAGAACAATATTGTTTTTAAATATAAATTCACACAATAGAACTGGGATCACTACTCTATTAATATCACAACGATTTAACATTATGAGACAATTGCTTAGATAGCTTTTAGATTTCTAGGTTACTTACTAAGATGGTGCTCCACTAGAAACACAATTATTTGGTTCCAAAAAAAAGTTTTACAAAAATAAAACAACCGACTTCCTTAAAAAAAACACTACAAAGTCAAAAATAACTTTAATTTCGAAAGTCGGTGTCTTAGGCTCTGTATTTAAGTTTTTTGCCTAAGTTTTTGCGAACATACAAAATACATTCAAAGATATAAAGAGAGGGAAGAGTCAGTATATCAATTTCTGTAAATTTGTTTCTAAGAGACTCGCGAGGCCCCATTTTATAGATAGCGCAGATTGCCCTCTTTTGTAAAATGAAAACTGAGCTTTGCTATTTGCAGGTCTGTGTAGTATGTTGATCAAAGTATGATACACGATCGGAACAAATGTCTATTTACAGAATTGTAATAATCAAACTCATCAATGCAACTCTTTATGTTTAAATGATTATATTGAAAAACCATTTTTTTAATTCGTTATTTTTAGGGCCAATTTTAAGTTAGAGAGTAAGCTGCGCCCTGATGCTCTTTAAGTTTCTGCGCCATAAGTTTATCTATGCTAATATTTGTTGGTATGTAGAATTCTCTACATACTAAAATATAATAAACAATAAAGTATTGCGGCTATATATAGTATATATTGTATATATCTACAAGAGGCTAAGCATTGCCATACAACGTGGTAATGCCGCCATTCTCTTGGGTACATTACCAGTCGACAGCGATGCGGATGAATTTTTTGACGCATTGTTCTATTTTAAATAGTATTAGTTAATTTAGGCTATAATTTTATTTTAATTAATTTAAATCTTTCGGTTTTTTGAAGTCGGTTAATAAAGAAAGAGACGAGATCGATAATTATTATTAACGATAGCTATAATTATAATTAATGAAAGCGATCATTATAATTATGGAGAGATATAATTATATTTCATGAGAAATATAATTATAATATTAATGATTATGAAAATTCTTGAACTGTAAAACTTCCATCTTTGCGGTTATGACAGACGCATCCTTTTTTTCCACTTCCAGAAGATCCGTTCTGTAACCTTTTTATATTTGTGGTATCTGATGTCACCTAAGACCAGCATGTTTTCCATCCCAGGTTTAATAAAGAAATGATGGTTGCCTAAAATGGGAATACATGAAAAATAATTACCATTGCCATGTTCACCTCATAGTGTGCGTGATCAAATAACTTATACTGAGGAAAGTATACGGGATTGCACTGATGTCTTATTACTTACCTTTTGTTTTACTCCAGCTAACACGATTACCATTGTCATTTAAAATAAGAAAAATAAACGGATGTTACTTAAAAATAATATTTAATTTGTTTAAAACTTCCAACACCACTTCTTGAATCAAATTTTAGGACTGCGACTCTTATAAGTACGATCAGAGTCATAAAATTAATATCAAGAAAATAGTTATTTAAATAATGACAAAACACTTACTTAAATATTTTAGTAAAAACTTTTTTCGATATACTTAATATAAATCTCAATAATAAGTCAATATAATACTTTATTCAGATCAAAGTGGAACTTATTATATTAATATAAAAACCGAAAGATTTAAATTAATTAAAACAAAATTATAACCTAAATTAACGAAAACTATTTAAAATAGAACAAAGCGTCAAAAAATTCATCCGCATCGCTGTCAACTGGTAATGTACCCAAGAGAATGGCGGCAATACCACGTTGTATAGCAATGCTTAGCCTCTTGTATATACAATATATACTATATATAGCAGTAATATTTTATTGTTTATTATATTTTAGTATGTAGAGAATTCTACATACCAACAAATATTAGCATAGATAAACTTATGGCGCAGAAACTTAAAGAGCATCAGGGCGCAGCTTACTCTCTAACTTAAAATTGGCCCTAAAAATAACGTATTAAAAAATGGTTTTTCAATATAATCATTTAAACATAAAGAGTTGCATTGATGAGTTTGATTATTACAATTCTGTAAATAGACATTTGTTCCGATCGTGAATCATACTTTGATCAACATACAGTCCGCGACAAAAGTATAACCCACCCCCATGAAATTGTAAAATTCAATATAAATTTAGAGTAATATTGATGCAATATAAATACACAGAATTTAGGAATTGGTAACTATATTTTGCAATACATGTATTATTTGTTGAATAAATTCTTGGCCAAATACAGATAATATTGAGTTTTACGGTGCGACAAAAGTATAACCCAGGTATATCAAAATATAAATAAAACTCATGAGAAATATAAGAAGTAGCAATTATTTATTCAATTCAATATTTAGTAGATCCCCCACTTTTACTTATAACTTCAATCATTCGATCTGGTAAACTATCGTATAGCTTTTTGATTTCGTCTTGATTTATATTTTGCCATTCGTCAATTATTGTCTTCTTCAACTCTTCAGTTGTGGTAAATTGCCTTGATCCTCGATAGACAGCTCGTGATAGATTTCCCCAACAATTTTCTATAATGTTCAAATCAGGAGAACAGGCTGGCCATTCGAGAACTTGAATATTTTTTTCACTAAAATATTTATTTACTATTTTAGCACGGTGAATACCGGCATTATCTTGTTGAAATACAAAGCCAAGACCAGCAATGCGAGTTGCATGAGAAGTAATTTGTTTATTTATTAAGTCAATGTACTGTTTACTAGTCATTATTCCAGTACAGAACTTGATTTCCATTTTTCCTAAGTATCCAATTCCTGACCATATCATTACACCACCACCCCCAGCTTGCCGTCGACTCAAAATACATTTTTCTTTTCTTAAATTGTGAAAATAGTAATTAAAACCATCTGGCCCATCTAAATTAAACTTCTTTTCATCCGTGAAAATAACTTTTCTCCATTTTTTCTTCCATTGAACATGATCTTTAGCAAATTTTAATCTATCCAATTTATGTTTATCAGATAAAAGCGGTTTTCTTTGTAACTTCTTACGTTTTAGGTATCGACACTCATGAATTATACGTTGAACATTTCTTAAATTAGTATTAACACCAGCTTCCACTGCAATTTGTCTTGCTGTAAGAGCGGAATTGGATGCAACTCGCAGAATTGATCTTCTTTCACGTGGTGTTGTTACTCTTGGTCGACCAGTCCTCTTTCTTTTGCCATAATTTTCGGGAACTTTTAAAAAATTTCGCACAACACGATTACTTCTATTGATAAATTTTGCAATTCTAGCCTTAGACCAATTTTCAGAGTACAATTTCTTAATTAAATTAATTTCACTTTCGTTTAAATGTTTTCCACGCGGCATTTTGTATTAAAAACAAATGGATATTGATTCAAACAATTTTCTATTACGTAATAATTTAGTACAAACACAACGCACAACCAAACATGTATGGACACGTCTGATTCGCGGAGCTGCTCAATATAATGTGAGTCATGGGTTATACTTTTGACGCGCTGTCAAACAAACAATGTCGTCGCTATTTAAAGAAACAAGTTGGAACGTAATTATACATATACTATTTTACTATAAACTAAAAAAGGATGTCAGTGCTGTAGTAATTTATCAATGTAAATATAGTTGTTTATCAGATATTACAAAGTTAAGGGGGTGGGTTATACTTTTGTCGCGGACTGTACTACACAGACCTGCAAATAGCAAAGCTCAGTTTTCATTTTACAAAAGAGGGCAATCTGCGCTATCTATAAAATGGGGCCTCGCGAGTCTCTTAGAAACAAATTTACAGAAATTGATATACTGACTCTTCCCTCTCTTTATATCTTTGAATGTATTTTGTATGTTCGCAAAAACTTAGGCCTTTTCAAAATAAGAAGCGATTTCCATAATATAAATACGCGTAGTGAAAATGAAATTGTGATACCTAAAGGAGATGTTTCAAAATGGGCCAGGTCTGTGTACAGTAACTCAAAAAAAAGAGAAAAATTCGTAGAATTCGGGAAAAATACAGATAATTCAATTAAACGTATACTTTTGTGGTAGTGAATTGAAATTTATCAATTATTTTTATGGATTTTCAACATGGCGTCTCACCGATTTAGTTAAAAACAATGACAGTAAACCAGAGATTGACCACTGATCATAGAAAGAGAACTGTCAGCTGTCATTACAGTGTCAGTCAGTTCAGTCACTCGGCTTGTATTGTAAGGACCTCGACTTTTCCGTGTGGTTTGGACTTGGACTGCGATATAAAATCAACTGATTCATCATTTCATCGTCAGGTAAACAATTTACTTTTCAATTACTATTGTACACATACCATAATTTCCACGTGCCAAGATATTTTTGTAGTATCATTGCGTTCTTATGTGCAGTCCTAATTCAGAGAAATAATTCGACTCGCTTGGCTTACCTACATACAGATAAAAGTTAGGCCTCTAGTTAGGACTGCAATTTGTGGCCACGATCGTACCTAGGCACATCAGTATCGGACTTAGCTAATATTATTATACTTACGACAATTATTTGTTTTAGGTGATATGACAATGGTATCCTGTGCTTTATGTTCTTCTGTTATTAATGAAGATGGCCAATATTATACATTTGGTAATATGGGTCCTGACATCATTTCTATAATTGAAAACGACCTTCGCCATGAGGTGAGAACTTCAATTGTTTAGGATTACCGTTTTTTATATGGACTGAATTTGAAATAATTACAGAATTAATATTCCTTTTTTATTAGGTGGATGAAAATGGTACCATGTGTGCAAATTGCTTTGCGAACATAATGCACAAAATGTCTGTTCCTGTTCCGGCTGACACAATGACATATCACATGAAGACGTCTACTCCTCCTCATGAAGAGTATGAGCTTCAGCATGCTTGTGATACAAATGTTTGTGTATGGTGTCGACGCTCTTTACATATGAGGCGTGCTCACGCCCTTCCAGATGGCCCTGAAAGGCACCTGATCTCTGAGAGAATTTCACCATGAGACATAAATATTAGGTTGTTGACATTGACTTGATGACACTCGAGGGGCCACAGGATAAATAAATAATTGATATTTTATTTAATCTTTATTATTGTCATTCGTTAATACAGTAATTTTTTATAGATCAGATACTGGATGGTAGCCTAGTATGTTATTCATATTGGGTTCGAGCAAGAAGCATTCTGCAGCGACAAGATTCAGTAATTAGTGAAGAAAGTGCTTCCTCAGCAGTTTTGAATACTTGTGTATCGTGCTTTTGCTCTCTTAACCGAAGACGGAGGCACTCAATACCAGAAGAACCTGAGCGGAAAGAAATTATCACAAGAACTCGTCTTTTCTTTGAGGTTTATTTGTAGTTAGCAATACTACTGAATTAATTGATTGTAGATAAATCATTAATAATATTATTTTTCTGTTTGCCCCAGATTCCCTCAGGTGGACTTGTATGTTATGCATGTAGAAGGAATGGTCTCTGCACGCAGAAATGTGCAAAGAGCTGCAAACATTGATGAGCTCACCTTCAAGAGTTAGATATTTTTCCTGAAATGACCATGTCAAATCTAATAATATTTGCGTTGGGCATTTATCAAATAAAACAACAAAGTTATTATGGCGAACATGTGAGACGTGGGTCATTTCACGTAGAAATATCTGAGCACCTGGAAATAGTATCGCAAGTGACCTCATCCCAACAGAACTCCGTATTAAGTAGGGGTTGTATAAAGTCTCGCCATCATTCAGGGAGAACTTATTACACGTACATACTGATGACGAGACAAGGAACAAGATGAGATGAAAAAATAATTAGTTATTACTACAGCTGTATCTCTGGACAGCGAACAGTAGGTTGCTGTGCGCATACTATGACCATTGTTTGGTTTTGGATTGGGCTTGGCATCAGGCGACTATTGCAGCACCAGCTTCATTTCTGGATGACATATTAGTGAGAGAAGATTTATAAAATGAATAAATAGTAAATAAATGGATATAAAACATAAATTGCTGTTTTATTTAGTAGGTACCTACATGTCTTTGTTTACACTAGTAATATATTTGTGTACCTGCACATGATATATTTGAAGTCTACTTTTACTCTCTTTTGTAGATAGTTGAAATCAAAAGATCGCTACATTACTTCTGTCGAAGTTCTCCTCAAATGCTGCTATATGGATTATGGTTAGGTTTTATTTTTATGGTTAGCCAATAGGCAATAAAAATATCAATCCGAATCCAGATTTGTCAACGCACCGGGGCGGGTCTTTATTTATTTACATTCATCAAAGAAAATCACCAGGTACGTTAGTCATTTGAGACTTTCACAGAGAGAGTAAGATACCTATAGCACGGCCGATTTATCTTGGCGAGTCCGAACTTCGCGAAGAAGGCTGCGCAGTAACGCTTTTTAGGAACCAAAGGTGACATGAGGCGAAGTGAGAGAACATGCGCGAAAGTTCGTAGCGCTTATGTTTAGTCTGCAAGAGATTTCAGTCCTACTGACACTCAATCGCCATCGTCGCTTGGTCCCATACTATTGTAGTCTCTGCTTGGTCCGTATTACATTTTCACAGCTGCTCATATGGTACCGTCTTTTGATTAGTATTCCACATTTCCAACCGCAAAGCCAACAAAACGGCTATGGGTAATTTATATAATAGTCGGGACTCAACCTTCAACCTCCACAGAAATAAACATGTCAAACGTCATTAATCAATCAAAATGACAGCTTACCGCCATGGCGGGTTTTTGTTGTGTGTTGCAATTTCAAGTGTAATTTCTTGTGTTTACCAGCAAACCATTTAGCAAATCATTTCTTATAAACAGTATCCGCTTCTATAACAAGTTGCGAAAGTCGGTTATTGAACTTAGCTATGGAAAGTTCAAATCACACATCAAACGTGTCCTTATCAAAAAAGCATATTATAAGATAAAAGACTACGTTGAAGATAAGGAAGTTTGGCAATAATTCCTTCTGCACATGTGGCTTCTCTGGTAGCTCATTACAGAATGACCAGTGTCTATTAACTGCTCCCAAATGACGATGTACATTTTATATTTAAGTTTTTTTTTTACATTCTTCTTAGATATCTACTCATTTTTATACCTACAATTCTAAATTGTAAATTTTAATATTGGTTGTCATGGCAATTATGACATTCGGTTTAAATAGTGTAATGTGTCTTATCTATGAAATACTATTTTTTATGTAGATTATTTTATACTTTGTGAATGTGAGAACGTTGTAGGCTTTGTAGACTGTAGACAATTTTCTATTTTATTCAGTACCTGGTACTTGTCGACAGGCCTGCACCCTGAGCCTGCACTGTTCTCTCATACCTATTAACACTGTAATTTGAAACAATTGTAAAAACCAATTATTTTTAAAAGAGTAACCGTGGACTTTCTTGCCGGCTCTTCTCCATAGGAATCAACAATTTGGAACCGTGCACCTAGCTTCTGACGTTTCATAAGTGCCCATGTAGGTTTATGTGAAATAAAAATATTTTGATTTGATTTGATTTGATTCAAAAAAACGTACGAAAATTTGGAATCCGGGCTACCTTAGCACATAAGTAACCTATTCATGATTATGCTCTTTAGCCCTCTTCACGATGTTTTGATAGATGGTGGTGACCGCAGCCCGGCAACCAAGAGTCTTGCGCTTTGAGCACCTCCACTCAATTCTATGTTCTCTCTGCCTTTTCTTATGGAACTTTTGATTGTTCACCATCAGGAAATAGCCTCGGCGCGTCTGCATCACGTAATCTGAAACAAAACAATACAATGAATATGTCACTTTAAAAATAATCATCTAATGAGCCTCTGCGAATTGGCTTCAGCCTCTCGTGTGCACTACAAATCCGGGACAGATCTAGAAAACCCAATCAAAAGGGTTTATGAATTATTTCTAAATAAAAGTGATGCCTCGTGGTAATTGTAGGTTAAGAAGAATGTGCGGGATCATAAATGTGGTGTGAAAAACTAGTAATAGAACTTTCGGTGCGTATTTTTTATTTCTTTTTTGTATCGAAGCGTGAATGTGATTAAGTTTCTATAACAATAAATTGGACGTAGTTATGCAAAAAGGATCCAATCCACATTCAGTTAATTTTGAATTATTGACGGTTTAAGTTCAAGACGTATTTTTTTCATTACTAAAAAAAAACAAAATTTCTGTGGAATATTAACAAGTTTTTATTAGAAATGGTATATTAACATATTCTGGTACAAATACTTGTTAAAAACCAGAAAGTTTAAATAGTTTATACTCAAAAAAAAAATAAGAAGCGCCATACCATTGGTTTTAAAAATTAAAGTACACAAAAAATAAAGCTATTTTTAGCTAGGTCGTTTTTACTGACTCGTAGTATGTATAATTTGGATCAGTTTGGTGCACTTAACTCATTTTTGACCAAGTTGTGGATTGGATTTTGACCTTTTTGCATAACTACGTCCAATTATAAACTAGAAAATGGCAATGATCTTTGGTATTAAATACCTGCAAAGTAACGTAAAATAATTAGGCAAATGTATGTGATATAAAAATAATATTCTAATAATAAATACGTTAACCATAATGGAATACACTGATTTGTCGCTTAAGCAAACATTGACGCTTAAATATTTAGTAGACATACGAGTACTTAACTATAACTACCAACAAACTACAATTTAATGGTATAATTATGGACTTTGGATACAGAGATTCTACGTAGATTGCAGAAAGTAAATTACTTATATTAATCTCAAAATCTTTTGTATGAATTATACAAGATTAGATAAGGTAAAGTTGGTTGCTATCCTAGCAATAAATACGTTTACCATTATAAAGTACGCTGATTTAACGCTTAATTATACAAGAAACAAATATCGACGCTAAAACAACAAGTCGATATATGTACATATACATAGCTATAACAATTTATACAAAACTACAACTGTAACCTACGTCAATTTCATTGCATAATTATGAACTTCGGATTAAGAGATCAACGTAGATTGCAGATAGTCACTTACATTTTGGCAACAATACTCTGAATGGCTGATAAAATATAAGATTAGGTTAGGTTCTATTCTAACAATTATATGTCTACTGTTATAAAATACATTGATTTTTATTTAATAATATAGAAACAGACATCGACGCTAAAACGTTTAGTAGACATACATCACTATCACTAATGAATACCTTCCTACTACAATGTCATTGCATATGCACTTCAGATAAAGCGATTCTACGTAGATTACAGATAGTAACATTATTTTAAGTTTCCAATAAAAGATTAAATCATTAATCAGAACCATAGCAGTTATGCTGCTCGTTAACCTAAACGTTACAAAAAATGTATTCATAATACCCACGAGCAGCGATCGATAAATTCTTACACGTATTGTTTTGAACCATGACCAAAAGTCATAAAGTCGGGATCGCTACTATGATTATGTGTGCGATGATGACGAATGATTCTCTCCCTTATAGTCAAAATATTAGCTGTACAGCCAAGTGAGCTTGGTTTGGAGCATCTCCATTCGATCTTCCAACCACGTTCCCTCTCGTTGAAATACTTGTTGCCATTGACAACAAGCATTTGACGTCCATATTTATTGTTCAAAATTATTCCTTCTTGAACTTCCACATCTTCGTCGTGTACTTTCGTTCTGCTTCATATTTTTTGTTTTCTGCTTCCATAATTTTTTTTCATCTCTTTTTCTGATTTCTTCTCTTTCCTTGTTTTTTTCTATTTCCCATTTTTTTCTGCTTCTAAAACTCTTTCCATTTCTATTATTTTTTCTTGATTTTTTTCCATTCGTTTCATTCTTTCTTTTTGTCTCTTTTCTGCTTCTCTTTTTCTTTTCAAGTTTTCTATTTTGTTCAAATACCATCATTGCTTCTATTTCTCTAATTTTTTGTCGATTTTTTGCTATTTCTCTTTTTTCAATTTCTTTTATAATTTCTATTCCTCTCAAGGTTTTTATTTGTGCTTGAGTCATGTTGACAATTTCACTTTTAGGATAAATTTCTTGCACTATTTCCTTTCCAGTAATTATTCCTATCTCTCTCTCAGTTTCTATTTGTTTCTTGTTTTTCATTTCACTCTCAATTTTCAATTCCTTTTGTGCCACGTCATTTCGTTTTTCTATTTGTGTAGGTAACAAAACAAGGCACGGATTAGTCTTGTGTCAGATACCAAAAGACCTGCTGGGGTCGCAAGATTGTTCAAGCGAGATACCGTGACCCCGGCACACGGGCAAGTGATGGAACACGGGTGGGTTTTAGTCAGTAAAAGTCTGGCACGCCCTCCCGCTCCGCCCAGAGCGGGAGAAGTCATTTGATGATTTCCCATCCTGAAAAAAAAGATACCAAAAGACAGGCTAAGTTTAAGATATTATGTATATTTCTCTAAAAGTTATCGTTAATATTTCATCATTACAACACTGAAAAGTTTTTGTATAATTTAATAATTACTAATTTAAAATGGCTTTCCACAAAAATGTAAACACACAAACAGTAGTTTTGGCGTAGTCATTAACAACTAAAATGAAAGAGACGTACTTCTTCATCATCATTGCAGCCGACAGATGTCCACTGTTGGACATAGGCCTATCCCGATTCGGGGTTTTGCCATAATCGCCTCGCTTGGCAGGCGGGTTGGCGATCGGAGTATGGTGTAAAAAGCATAGGGAACACTGCTGGCCATTCCCTTAGTCGCCTTTTACGACACTCGCGGGGTTAAATGGGATGGTGATATTCTTTATATCCGGCAGCACACGGAACAGTACAAGAAATAATATAAAAAATAACAGTACACGGAAGAAGTACTTAATTTTACACGAATTCCAGGTACAGTTTAGTCAGAAATTTCTTAAAAACACATTGATTAAATTAGTACACACATATCCGTGGCATTTTCTGATATCGTTTTTTCCATGGGATTATTGTATTTATTGGGATGGGACAGCGTCTGTTGGTAAGCTAGTAAGCACATAAATCAAAAGCACATAATCAAAACTCAAATCATATCCACCACAAACCAATTACTTAGCTGTCACAATAATTAAATCATTAAAGGATAACAAAATAGTTAGGATTTATGAACAAGTTGGTACTTGTTACCTTTTTCATGATGAATATTTGTGGACTTGTTGCGATCTGCCGACTGGGCGATCAACTCATGAAATGTTTTTTACTAAACACTCGATTGTTGTACGGTTTGCCACTACGTGCGTACGTGACGTCATGACGTCTTTTTCGGTTGAATAAAATGTTGTTTATAATACAAATGGTAAATCCTTTCACGCACTGTCTCCACCGAAGAACTGGGACAGCCTGCCCGTGTGAATCCAACGGACTACACGATAATGGAGTACTCATAAACTTAGAGTTTTGAATATTCATAAATAAAATTCAATTTATACGTTAGTTTTATTGCCGAATTGAATTTTACAGTTTTTATAAAATTTAAGTATAAATAAATATCTTAGGACAACCAACACACCGTTATCTGATCCCAAACTAGGCAGAGCCTGTACTATGGCAACCAGACAACTGATAATCATACTTATATATTTCTAAATACATACATATTATAGATAAATTACACCCAGACACAGAACAAATGATCGTGCTCATCACACAATTTTTTTTCCTGGGCGGGAATCGAACCCACGACCTCAATCTTAGCAGTCAGGGTCACTAACCACTAGACTAACAGGCCAGTCCTTTTTAATCATTGAGTAAGACCCAAAATTAGCAATGTTATTGATTACCCATTAAATATATATTCGTTTATTTCATGAAACATCCAATCTTAAAAGTGGAGAAACACTTGTAACGATACCTTGTTTGAAATAATTCTAGCTTTATGTAAAATCATCCATAAAATAAATTGAATGATAAGAAAATTTCTTAAGAAATATATAAATAAACAGACTTAATTTTTTACATATTTTCTATTATTTGTGTAATGATTTCAATGTGTACCTACATCAATAAATAAACAGCCATTATTAAAATTAACTGGTCAATAAAACTTTTATAATACTTAAAACTACGTCTTCTCCACTACCAGCCTTCTGGCTAATCAGTATTTTGAGGTAGTCCACTTAGAGCACTGATTTAAACGGCACTCGACTGAACCGCACCTAAGCACTTCCTCTAACTGCACTAACGACACGACTTCTCCACATATTTCGGCACGGGATACGACTGATCATTATCGTTTTTACAGTATTCGTTAAAGACAATAAGTCGAGCGAAGACAGTTTACTGATGATTATGATCCTCTCGTTGTCTGATGATGATGTTGTTGATGGTCGTCACAAACGCCTGACAGCCGTAGTTCTTCCTCACACACCGCCACCTGGTCTTCGGACGCTCGTTTTGATGTACAGTATACCTATTTGTCCCGACGTATAAGCAACGCTTACCATAGGTCGTTATCCCAAAAAACGCTGCAATTATAATTATTTGTTTATTAAAATAAAATAAAACTAACTTGTGTAAACAAATGAAAGTCTGCCTTCTGTCATTTTATCAGAAATAAGTAAAATAAAACCCATTATTCAAAAAGTTAAGATAAGATATTAAGAGATTTTACCAACAATAACACCTGAGGACACATTCTTTAGGCAGCTAAATTAAAGTCTTCGTTGAAAAGCGGTACTTCAGGACACGACTATATTTAGGAGGTTCCTCTCTCTAGAGCCCTGATCGCGGCGCAGCTTGGTCTCTGTTCCCGACACTGGTACCATATCCAGTCCAATTCATGTTCCCATATTTAAAAATAGAATGAATAAAGGAGATTATAATGCCTAATAAATATTTTTAGGGCTTTACGGTGTTAAAAACGTTTTTTTTTTCGGTCGTTGCGCATGTTGTACCGGTACCTTTCCACTATTATCACAGGTTTCCCTTGTTTACTTGTTCCAAAAAATGCACCTAAAAATAACATATTTCTACACATATATTTCTTTTTTTTTTATGAATGCACGTAGTATAACTTTAAAAAGTTGTGCTTTTTTATTAATAAAACGATTTATTTCTCATAACAACTTTGTTTTATTGTAAAATCTAACACAATATAACAAAAAACATATAATTAAATTGCATAAAATTTTGTACATTTTGTAATTACACAACACCACGCTTGTATTTTCCAAAGAAGGTAGGTAGGCAGATACCTTCCTACCTCCAATTAAAATTCCTAATTTCATGAAAACACTTAATGTATGTGTTCACCTCTAATGTTTAAAATAATATTCTTCATAGAAATAAGGGTCACTTTGCAACCTTCACGCCTTCTCTTACAAGTCCAGTACTCTTTGCCACCTTGCACTTTATTTCTGTAGTACTGGCGACCGTCGTGTAAGAGAGAACATGCACCACGCTTAGTTATCACGAAATCAACAGCACTTGCTGTAAAATAAAGAACTCTATAATCACCTTAAAACGAAAATTCATTAAAACATTACCTATTTCATTTTTTCATGTCTACTGTTTCCATATCCTACTAATATTATAAATGTGAAAGTTTGTATGTTGGAAATGTTGGTATGTACCTATGTTTAAAAAGTATCCTATGCGTTAACCTAGGATACATTTATCCCGGTAGTCTGTTCCCGTGGGACAATTTCGACCTCCACGCCGACTGCCACGGCAACTGGCTCGTAATTAATCAAATTGATTCTACTCGTTTTACACTTACA
Organism: Aporophyla lueneburgensis; assembly: GCA_932294355.1. Lineage (NCBI taxonomy): Eukaryota > Metazoa > Arthropoda > Insecta > Lepidoptera > Noctuidae > Aporophyla > Aporophyla lueneburgensis. The sequence goes on from OW028742.1 coordinate 7,427,486, forward strand.
GGCCAGTATTTTTGGTGATTTACACGAATTTGGTAACCTAGGTAAAGTAAGTGTACTGAGTAATTAAAATTCAGGCCAATTAATTCAAGTAATTAAAAACAGTTTTAAAAGATTTTTATAATAAAAAAGATTAATCATACTTACTGACTATGGAGTTTGGTCAGATTTTTTTTTAATTTTAACAAAAAAAAAAAACTTTATTTAGAAACAATTCGTATTAAACCAGTCTAGTTGAAAGTTTAACAATATTACAATTAACTAGAATTTTTCTTTGATTGTTATAACGAACACATCGCTTAAAATAATGACTACAATATATTTTCTAAGCCTCCGGCTCCTTACGAATACTGTGTCATTATGTGTCGTGACGTGGGATACAACAATCAAACTAATCACTATCACTGCGTCGTCGGAAGACGTCACCGGTCACGACACAACACAACATAGTAAAGTGAATACGGCTTTAACTTCTGTATTCTCAAAAGGAATCTGCTGAAAATTTCATAGTATCAACACTTTTGCTAAGCCATCGGTACCTTACTGTTTCGTGTTGAGTCGTAACGTGGAATAAATCAATTAAACGAATTACTAACAGTGCGTCGAAAGGCGTCACCGGTCACGATACGACAAAACATAGTGATGTAAATCCAGTTTCACATTCTACATTTTCAAACAGAATCGGCTGAAATTTCATACTATCTCTATTCTAGTCTTACACCAAATTGAGGTGTATTGGTAATTAAACTATTTGGTATTAATCTAAAACGAGCAAATCAATTTTGATGTTTATTTAAATGAGCGTGTCATTGGGTGAGTTACCAGTTTAGAGTGAAATTTAATTGAGCAATTATGTATTACAAATAATATTATAAACCTGATGAGTTTGCTTTGTTATACGCGCTCATCTCAGGACCTACTGGTTTAAATTAAAAAAAATCGATTGAGGAAGGCTATATAGGTTATAAAGGAAGCTCATGTAGAACGTTCAATAACATATAATATTAAAATCTAACGTAACAATGGCCTTTACTTTACTCGTATAAATAATGAAATGTCACACATATTTAATGTAGGTACACATCGACAACCCGCCTGCCAAGCGTGGCAATTATGGCAAACCCCCCATTTATTGGCGGAGGCCTATGTCCAGCAGCGGACGTCTTTCGGTCGATATGATTATGATGATGACACATTGACAGAAAAAAAAACGACGGGTTGCACTCCGGGAGTGCCGGCAGAAGTGAAAACTTGAATATTAATGTTGTGCATTTTTGATATTTTGGAATGGTTAAGGAATAATTTTGCACGAATTGCTTTAATTATCAGTATAAAAGTACTATCATTTATGTGGTAATATTTATTTATTGCGCAATCGTACACAAACATGACAATTTATATTACATTAAAAAGTTTATCTCTCAGAAAAATCAACTTCCATCCATAATTTCGACGACGGCAACTAGACAGACGGTCGAGCCATCAGCTGTCACCATCCGTGGATGCGCGTGGCACGGTGTAATATAAACACACACGAACATTCGCCCAAGCGTCCTGCGCCAGTGAACGAAAATAAACATGGAAGCATTACTTCAAGGGAACTAAGCGCGAATCTTGACACAAAATCCCAAACAAACTCACACATCGAAAACCCGTCGCTGATTCGCGGAACCACACAAAGAATATTATTACTACTCTGAATGCACAGTTAAAAACGGACCTTATTTCTTGATTTATTGGGTTTAAAGTACCATGTAACGTATATACCACTACCGACATTTCTACGACGCCGCTTCGTCGCCCGGGTTGTTTTAAGTAATAAGGTGCAACGCAAATAATTAATCGTGATATTGATGGTATTAATAAATATAATTATGATAAAACATTTATGTTTTATGAACTGAATGTCAACAGTGTTGTTATAAGGTCTGTAAATAGTGTTTAGGGAGTAATAGGTACATAAATAAACTCACGCCTTCTTTCCATAGGGGTAGGCAGAAATCAGAGAAATTAGTATTGCTGAATCATGAACCTAGTGAACGTGAATCCCAATGTTATTACTGTCTTTGACATTTGACTATTACCTACGTGCCTCGGAAAATTGTTAGTTTATGTCTCCATGCTATTAAAGGAACTTTTATGAACCTACACTAGCTTAGTATATTTTACACTAGCCTTTGCCAGCGGCTTCGCCCGCGTGGAGGTCGGAAAATATCCCGCGGGAACTTACTACCGGGATAAAAGTAGCATATATCCTATCAGGCTCTAAACTATCTGTGTACCAAATTTAATTTAAATCGGTTGAATAGTTTTAGCAGGAAAGCGAGACAGACAGACAGTACGTATAATTAAGGCATACGGTCAAAATAGTCCTGATGTCTAACCGGGCAATAATATTGGATCGGATTCGGAATCTCAACAGAAAAACTGCATGAAAACTTGTAGAAAAAAAAAAAAAAATTCGAATTCCGACTTTTTTTCTACAAGTTTTCATGCAATTTTTCTGTTGAGATTCCAAATCCGAAGCACATTAATGACAACTAGGTTATGATGTAATTGAGTACAATATTATTGCCCGGTTAGACATCAGGACTATTTTGACCGTATGCCTTAATTATACGTTATACAAACATAAAGAGGTTTGCATGTGTGAAAAAAAATATTAACCAATCGGCAAGATTAATCAAAAAGGTTATCAAGACCGTCTGCAATATGGACATCTAGTTACATAAGTATTTGCTATTTTGAATCGATTTTTATTATTTAAACACTTTCCTTATAATTACAATAAATTTCAGATGCCTTAATGATTCCTACTAAAAGAGGAGCCATGAGGCTGTTAATGGACAATGCTGTGTTTATCAGAAACAAGCTATGGGGCGATAGTGCCTACTGGGTATGTCGTCAAAAAAACCACGGCTGTAAAATGACGGTTATTACAAATGGCACCAACGTCACGAAAGTTAGGGGAGAACATTTTCACCACAACTGACCACTACGTATAAAGCTGAATGCTTATTCAGCGCGGTGAAATCACTATGAATATTGACAAGATCTGCTACCCTTAAAGGTCCACATTATGTTCAACTGTATCAATTGAAGAACTGTACTTGTATCTGCAGTTGTTTTAAAGGGCAGGTTGCAGGTTAAGTATTGAGAATGTGCCCCCAGAGCCAAATGTAATGAATATGATATTGATAAGTACGCTGCTCATTTGTACACAACATAACATCACGCCTTGTTTCCCCGAAGGGTTGGGCAGAGGTGTACCTATAGTACACCCACATTTCGCCAGTTATGTTTAAGTCCCATGTAATAGGGGGCGAGCCTATTGCCATCAATCGGGCACAAATCCAGACTCCGAGCTGCTACGAGAAATTCCAGATGGAAAAACCCAGTAACACTTTGCCCGACCACTGTCATTGAGTAACCTTGGAAAATATTCTAATAACAGACAATTATTTAAACTTTTCGTTCTCTAAAACTAATAGAGCTAGGAATATGATCCTTAAGCCAAACCGTAGACAATATTATGACAAATATTACGTATATCGATCTTACTTAGTATACTAAAAATATATTTTTGTAATGAAATAATAATTTTTTTTGGCTATTATTAGTAAGATCTAACAGAGTGACCACTTTAAAAAAAATCTCAGAAATAGTACTTAGTATGTTGATTTTACTGTTACAAGTTTAATCGAAATCGTCCACCTGCAACATATTCAAAAAAAAAGAAAATGTTGCTCAGGTCCCTATTTGTGACACTACACATACAATTTTTAAGTGATATTATATTTTTAATCATAATAATACAAAATATGAAAAAGTTATTCTCCGTCCACTCTGCTAATCCCGTAAGAGTTTAGCGTGCAGTTAAGTACGCAAATCGAATTCAAAGTATGCAGATCCAAGTGTATTTTTATTCTAGACACTTTATACAGTCTGTGCCTGTATACCTTGTGGCACACTTGTTGAACACCGATTGATATACTCTTCTCGCTCTTCCGCATTGGCGGGAGAATACACAAGAGCGAGAAGAGTATATCAAACAGTGTTCAATATGTTTGCCGGGACCTATACAGTGTTACGTAAACGTAAAAAACATAAGTATAGAAACGATAAATTTTCATTCACTTGTAACTGTCTACAAAACATGTAAAATCTGTTTACGGGTATTTTGCACTGTACACACTTCATGTATGTTATTTAAAAACGTTTGTGGAAGCTTGGATTCCGTGTATTCGATTCCAATTTTACCGCAAAGCGAGTTCAAACAAGCTTGTGTAAAGCTTATCAATACTTTATTTTTCTACAAAGTTTATGTTTTATCTATTCGTTTTATGTATGTACAGTGCAAAATATCCGTAAACAGATTTCACATGTTTTGTAGACAGTTATAAGTGAATGAAAATCGATCGTTTTTATACTTACGTTTTTTACGTTTACGTAACACTGTATAGGTCCCGGCAAACATATTGAAGACTGTTTGATATACTCTTCTCGCTCTTGTGTATTCTCCCGCCAATGCGGAAGAGCGAGAAGGGTATATCAATCAATAGTCGGGTTCGATCCCCAGGTTGGGCAAAAAGTTATTGGGGTTTTCTATCTGGAATTTCTCAGCCTAGTCTCTACATTTGTGCCCGGTTAATGGCAATAGACTCGGCCCCTATTACAATGTGACACAAACATAACTGGCGAAATAAAACAAGGCGTGATATGTTATTTTATTTTATTCAGTGAAAAAATAGAGATTTAAATAAGCAGTTAATTTTTTTTTGGTCAACTAACTGTTGTGTATTTATATTTTAAATTGAATGTATTCCTAGCTTAATGAGAACTAAGAATTGTGGCTTCCTTTTTAACCGACTTCAAAAAAGGAGGAGGTTGGCAAAAAACCTTAAATAAAGATCCTAAGACACCGATTTCCGAAATTAAAGTTATTTTTCACTTTGTTTTGTTTTTTTAGGAAGTCGGTTGTTATTTTTTTGTAAAAAGTTTTTTTAACCCACATTTTTCAGTAACTATATTGATAAGTACGTCCTTTCCATTCAAGAAACAAAAGATTAGTTTATTTAGGTAATTTTTTTTCTAATTCATTTAAATCTTTGTTTTTCATATTATTTGAATAAAAAGCCACGTAAAAAAAGAAAAGACGTTTTTTTTAAATAATTTTATTCATATGTTTTATTATATTTCACAACATAACATGACAAATACACAATAAACAATCATACAAAACATTTGAACAAAATTAATGTTGTTTTATATGAAAAATGTAAATAAATACACAAATATTCTTTTCTGAAAGAAGGTAACCCCTACTAACAGGTAATACCTTTTTTATTTATTTCTAGAACCTGTATTGATAAAAACACCCCGAGGAGGTATGAAGCTTCTGATCAAAAATGATGTTTACTTCAAAAATAAGGCGATGGGACTGCACACGTACTGGGTGTGTCGGAGAAAGGCCCATGGCTGCAGAGTTACCGTTCATACTACAGGAATGAAACTCATCAAAATTAAAGGCCAGCATAGTAATCACTGAGATATAAAAACTCTTCGATAACGTACGATACATGACGTATTGGACGCTTGCGTACACCTTATCCGTCATCGGCCGAAATGTGCTCGTACGTCAGCGGCGGAAGTCGGCCGATCGAACCAGGCCTATGTAAAAACAAGTGCATAAGAGGTGTTCACCTACCCGAGAATGACGTACGATACTACATTATATCGGACCATTTCTGTGGTGTTTTTGAAGTGAAAACTTCTTTAGCGGCGTTGTGCACTTTTTTTGTAATGGGTAAAAAATGTTAAACTCGCGTCAGGACACGTGACCTGATCGAAAATTCGTAAGACGGACGGAGAGTAGACAGCCGACTCGGCGTAGGAGAGGAAGTATCCCCCTCTCTTCCTACGGCGCGGCGAAAATGTATGCCTGCGCCTGCTGTTTCGTTTAGGTGGCGCAGGACAGTGAACGAAAATAAGCATGGAAGCATTCCTAGCTCTAAAAAATGACCCAACGCAGATTGCGCCGCGGTGGGCGGGGCTTACCGATTGCGCCGGCCACGCTTTTAGTTCGTCAACAGTAGGCAACAGCGGCGGTCGACTATTATCTACCGGTTTTTGCAGCAAATACTTATGTAACTAGATGTCCATATTGCAGACGGTCTTGATAACCTTTTTGATTAATCTTGCCGATTGGTTAATATTTTTTTTCACACATGCAAACCTCTTTATGTTTGTGTAACGTATAATTAAGGCATACGGTCAAAATAGTCCTGATGTCTAACCGGGCAATAATATTGTACTCAATTACATCATAACCTAGTTGTCATTAATGTGCTTCGGATTTGGAATCTCAACAGAAAAACTGCATGAAAACTTGTAGAGAAAAAGTCGAAATTCGAATTTTTTTTATTTTTTTCTACAAGTTTTCATGCAGTTTTTCACCGACGAAAATACTTTAGTTTTCACTCCTTTTGCCCTCGCAAAAGAGAAAAAGGTGTCTTCGTCTTGGGCGGGCCTAAATCCCGAGCGTAGCGAAGGATCCTAGTGCAGAGTTCGCACTTGAGCAAAGCTTGAGGTGATACGACTAGAATCCTAAGTGCAGCGAGAATATAACGCACGTGGCATTGAACATTGCTTTAAACGCTGAGTGAAAAATATAATATAAAACGGCTGGCATGAATTAGACTCGTAATTCAGTTCGTTCCGATTCGATACTATATATGTACATACTTACGGGTTTTCCCTTTATAATCCACCCAAGGTTAAATAAAACTTAATTCAACAGCAAAGACATATTTAATTATACTAGTGATCGCCCATTGCTCAAAATTCGACCGTACTTCATTTGAATAGAAATACATTATTAAATGAAAAAAAGAACATATATAATAATAAATATAAAAAATATGGTTATATTTGACATTCTGTATCATAGATTTTAAAAATGAAATAGGTTATATGTATATCTATAAAATTAATTTGTTACCCATGGTTATACTGGACATTCAGTAATAGTTAGGGAGCTGGCGAGCAAAATTTCGATATGATCAGCACACAAGGCAGACGTTATTAATAGTGATAATTATACCCTAAGAAACATCAAGGACCTCGTCTGCCACCCTGTTGGCGCTGCGTTGTAAATTTACAGCGTTTCAACAATGTTTAAAAAAAAAAGGTGTGCTATATTATGTGTACACGTCTGCCTCTGGGGCTGATGATCATAGTCATCTTGGAAACAGAAAGAATCCAAAAGGCAGACGTCCAGGGCTCTGACTTTTGTAGTATTCATTTTTTACATTTATTTTTATGATTAAAAAAACCTTATATGTAGTGCACACTTGGCAGATTTGAATTGTTCGATTAAAAACAGAGAGAAGAACCACGGAAAAATAGTCTGCCAACATGTTGCCTCTGCGTTGTCTATTGACAGTGCTCCAAAATTGTAAAAAAAGGTGTGCTATATTATGCGCACACGTCTACCTCTTAGACTGATGTTTGAATTCCTTATGAAAAGCAAGAAAATCGATGAGGCAGACGTTCAGGCCTCTGCTATTCCAAAGGCAGACCATTTGATTTTTTTTTTCAACCCGACGCTCGCGCTAAACCAAACAGGTATAAAATATCCCCATAGTTCCTTTCGTGGTGTCTCTCTTTTATTTGGGAATATGAGTGAAAACGGTATAACTCTGTTCCAACCTTTTCCGTATTGTGAAACTAAATGTATAGAGCGTATATCTATATACAGCCTCCCCTTTTATTTTGAACGCTTTTCTTCTCTCTCGCTCTTAGGCACTTTCACACGTCTTGGTTCAAAATCTATGTATTTTACACAAATAAAACGTGATTAAAAAAAGTTAAAGACTGTTCCTATCTAGATCCTAATCCTATTCAGATTACAATCAAGCATGCAATTAAAAAAAAAACTTTCTAATTAATTTCTAAGCGCATTTCGTTTCTGGTTGGCATTGAGAAAAAGTATGATTGCATAGATAAGAAGTTTAATCGTTACCGTGAGTTTTGAGGACAATATTAAACAAAATTATAAGAATAAAACTATAAATAATAACAATAATCCCATGCAATAGCCGCTGTCTCTTGATTCCGTGAATTTCAAAAAGTTATAGAGCTGAAAATCAGTTGGCAAAGAGTCTGCCACATGTTTTTTCGAATTCACAGAGTCATAGTGAATCGAATGGCTGCAATAAGAACCGCGTGCAGAGTGCTTAGTAGAGCTTTTTTTTAACATTTTTGCAACTCCGTCCCATGATAATGAAGAGTCCTGAATGTCTGCCTCTTCGATTTTCTTCGTTTCCAAGATGATTGTGACCATGAATTCTAGAGGCATACATGTGCAAGTGATTTAATACACCGATTTTTTTTAAGTAACTTCAATCCGCTGTAACGCGAAAACGCAGCGAAATGGGACCTTAATTGATTGGACCAAATCAATTGGTAATTATTTAAACTGCAATCCATTCGACGTGAAACGTGTGCAAATCATATACCGAAATGCTCGCCAGGTCCCTAACTATAAGACTATAGACACAAAATAAAGACAGATATTCTCGATTGGACCATAAACAAAGGAATATCTATGCATGTGTGTATTAAATACACGGTAATGAATAGTAGTGTGCGTAACGTGTTATTTATTGAAAATAATATATTTTTTCGCATAATTTAAAAAAAATATTAGTATTCGTCACTTCTTCTCTGTATAAACTATAAGTGTGCGAAATTTCATACTCCTCCGTCCGCCCAATTTTCGTAAAAAGGGATCCAAAGTTTTCGCTTCACGTATTAATATATAGAGTTTTGAACATATATAACAAACAGTTGTGTACATTACATATTTAACCGGGGTTCAACAACTTCCACTTTTGTAGTCAATTTGATCAAAGATAAGTTTTACATATTTAGTTTTACCTAATGTGAATATGTGAAAATCGTATCCCTCTGTATTGGTAAGGGTCGTCACCTTGACAATAATGACAATATTTATTAATAACTAACTTTCATGTCGACTTCGATCAAGCGAATAACAACTTATAGGTATGTATATAAAATATAATTATAATTGAATAATGTATATTATAAAATAATATTTCATAATTAATTTATAATAATTATGAATTCATATTCACGTATAATTATACGTTGTCAAAAATGTGGTTGATAACATACAATTCAGATACATACCTATGATGCTGACGCTTAAAATCGCTTGGATGAGGTATTTTATTATTAAAATCTAAAAGTTACTTTGATAATTATAATAGTTATAACACTTATTAAGGTAACTTTTAGATCTTAAGAGCTAGATTTGAAAAGAATTATTTTTAACAAGTATTCCATGTTAAAATACAGGTACTTTATCGTGTAAATATCAAAAATCTAATATTTAATTAGCAGTATTTTAAAACGACAGTCCGCGAATCTTTTAAAAACGAGATTAAAGGCTTCTTCAGGCTGGCGCGACGTAGTTCTTGTAGAACAATTTCTATGAAGTTGAAATATAAATTGATCTACGAGAGTTGCGTCACGCTGTCGCATCCTGCCTGTTTGTGGGAATCTTTATCAATCAAGTCAATATAACGACACGTAAAACTAGTTAAAATGCCGTAAAAGCGATGATGAAACCGATTATTTGTTTTAATGAGACAAAAAAATGCGATCTAGCGATTCTGTTTCGGCGTTTATAGCTTTCGGTTAAAAAAAAATGTTAATGAAAAATAAAAATTCTCGCTCTTCTGTTTAAAGAAAATGCACACGTTTATCAGCATCTTAATGTTCAAGTACCGCAGGATAACTTAAAAAGTCCATTTTTTTTTCTAAAATTCATCATCGCTCCCGTTGGCACTCATTATCAGACAATCAGCGTTAAAACTCTTTGTTTTCAATCATTCAGTTTTTTACTATTTTCGTAGGTTAAAAAATAACACAAATGTCCGGTGACACAATATCATGTGCGCAGTGAAAGGTCTGTGACGTTATTTATGATTATGACGATTCTTAATAGCAATGACTTCTTTATCCATAGTCACAATGAACGCTTGACAGAGAAGTCTTCGTTTCTTGACACAGCGCCAGCTGGCCCGAGGACCTGGTCTGTCTAAACGCTTGTTGTATCTGTAACCACCTAGTTCTATAACCGGTTTCCCTAACCTGGATTTGAGAAACACTGGCAGTAGTTCTGAATCATCTGAAAAATACAATGATAATGTTAAATACACCAGTTTTGGTACAGAAAAGGTTTTTTTTAATATAGCTATTGTGTGTTACTTATGGCCGAAAAATCCAGAAACCATTTCGTCATATATTTTAAATTAAATTTTAATGAGACTGAAATAGAAAATAGATACAAACGATTAAAAATGAGAGTTTATTTATTTTTACTAAGGTGTAAAATACACACATTAATTGTCTGCGATGAGTCATCCTGCATGTTCCCATAGTGCTAATGACATAGGCAATTTTTACACGCATTTTTACTACACTACAGAGGCATCTTTTACGTAGGCAACTTTTACGCTGACTGCAGACGTTACTAAGATAGGCGATTAACATCTTGATAAATTATTTGAATCAAACTTATCGATTATAAATCATCTACAGCATAGATTGCTTATACACTGACTTCAGTCGTTACTGAGATAAACAACTTGTACACTGACTTCAGTTTTTACTCAGATAGGCAATTTGTTCGTATGTAAGTAGGATTTACCTTATGCCTAACTAGAGATTACCTAAATATAAATACTTGGATATGAAAAACGTCAAGGGCTATGATTATATTATTAGACAAGATGGGCTGATTCTCAAATTATAATTTCCTATTATTATATTATTTGCATTTGCATTCATTCTGTCCTTTTTAATGCACAATCAGTTAACTAGGGGTTTCTTACTATTATTTCTATAACGATGAAACCTATCTTCATCAGAGAATTTCCTGGCCCAGTTCGTTGAGAAAGTGGGCTGTGGAATTCCTGCAATTCCTACAGACGAAATTAGACGAAGATAAAACAATTAATGATGGATTCTTAAATTATTTTTTATTTTTTGTAATTACCATGCTTGTATCTACTTTATATCGCCTTAACATATCAATATTCATATGGCATTATATTCCGTACTTTGTAGAAAAGGGCTTGTGGCTAAGTAATAACAGCAGCACGGATCGATCGATCAGGTTAAGCTACGGTTACCGCAGTTGGTTCGTAGATGGGTGAACATCATTACATACCAAGATCACTTCGTGCCAAATTAAGCCGTTAGTCCCAGCTGACATTTGTGGATCTATGACAGTCGTTACGGGTCGTCAGAAGCCCGAAAGTCTATCAACCAGTCTCACCAAGGGGATCGTATTACCCAGTAACTGGGTCCACATCAGATAGGCAGTTTCTCGATGTAAAATACTGGTATTCAGCTGCATCCAGTTAGATTGGAAGCCGACCCTAACATATTTGGGAAAAAGCTAGGTAGATTTAGATGATCTATGTCAATACTCATTGAAAAATTGATTGATTGATTTGCAGAACAATAAGTCATAAATATTAATAACTAGCAGCGCCCCCTGGTTACACCCGCATAAGTTTCGATCCCATCGGAATATTGGGATCAAAATTCAAGTAATAAACTATCAGCATGCCAAATTTCATCCAAATCCATGCAAACGCTTTTACGAGATTAAGTAACAATCCACCAAAGATATAATATTAGTAGGATAAATATTTTTAAATTTTAACAAATATTTAATCTATTTTAACTTAAAAATATTAAACACCGCTTAAAAAGGATCGTAAGTGCCTTAAATAAAACGATCTACGAGTTCTGGAAGACGTCATTCAGAAATTAAGTCTCATGTTAAGTATGTATTTTAACAGATTTTCTCCTTTGATCATTTTGTCACAAACCAGTTCAATATAAGAGTATTAAAAATTTAACCTTCATTAACAAATTCAGCTTGCTCTACCAATTATTTCAAAATACTCGCCTGATTGAAAGCAAAAGGCTGGCCCCCTATTACATGGGTCTTTAACATAACTGACGAATTGGCGGTATACTATAGGTACACCACTGCCCAACCCTTCAGGGAAACACGGCGTGATGACATTATTATGAATATAAAATCTAAACAATATACCTATGTGTAATATGTAATTCTCTTTATCTTTTAGTTTTAATAACGTCGTATTTACAACTAGCATTTACCAGCGGGAAGTTATCCCACCGGAACGTACTACTGGGATAAAAAGTATTATATGAGTTTATTCAGTTTATAAACAATATACAGGGTTATTTGCAAAACACCGGAAACCTCTCAGGACTATGTTACTAACATCATAATCAACAACTTTTGTTCTATGACTTTTTAAAATTCATCATATTTTAGTTCATCAGATTTTCATACAAAAATAAAAATATTTAATCTGAACGCTCTAAATGTTACGCAGTCTATGGGAAGCAAAAGAAAGAGATACTACATTAGCGAGGGGAGCGGGATTAGGGCGGCGGGAGCGCTTGAACTTGACCTATTTAGGGGCAGCTGACTTTTGTATGAAAATCTCATAAACTAAAATATGATGAATTTTCAAAAGCATAGAACAAAAGTTGTTGATTATGATGTTAGTAACATAGTCCTGAAAGGTTGCTGGTGTTTTACAAATAACCCTGTATATGCCAAAAATCATCCAATTTTGTTGGATCGTTTAACAAACTTTCACATTTATATAATACTAGCTTTTGCCAGCGGCTTCGCCCGCGTGGAGGTCGGAAATTATCCCGCGGGAACATATTACCGGGATAAAAAGTAGCCTATGTCCTTTCTCAGGCTCTAAACTATCTGTGTACCAAATTTCATTTCGTACACAGATAGTTTAGAGCGGTTTCGGTTCAGTAGTTTTAGCAGGAAAGCGAGACAGACAGACGGACAGACAGACCGACAGACAGACAGAGTTACTTTTGCATTTATAATATTAGTATGGAAGTATGGATAGTATGGATATGGATTAAGTAGTAGAAGCGAAAATCATTTATTTCAACATTAGAATAGTAGGCATCCTCATTGGTGATTATGTACTCCATTAGTCTTGATGATGACTCCTTCAACCGTCATCAGGGATGCCGTACATCGAAGAGATCTCTTCTTGACGCAGGACCACCGGATCTTGATGCCAATTGTGCGATCCTTGTTGAACCGAAAATGACCGACCAGAATCACTGGGTTCCCTCTTAAAGACTTCCCGAAATGTGGTTCTGAAATTGTAATAAAATTGTGGGTTCTTATGTGCTAAGTTACCCTACAGATCTTATATGGCTAAGAGGTTACCTAAGTTAATGTAATGTTACTGTGAGTAACGTGTTCTTGCATGTTTTTGTATGCAACATTTTTTTTTAAATTTAGCTTTTGTACAAGTTGGTTTAGAACAATATATTCTAAAGTAACTTTTGCCTGCGGCTTCCCACGCGTGATGGTCGAAAATAATCCTAGCAAGTCCCAAACAAGAAAATAAAATATATAAATTGGCAAAGCTTTATTCTTTAGTAACGACAATTGATAGAGATTTTAAAATCTGTGTAAAAATCACAAAACGTAGACACCCTATTGATAATGAAACATTAAAAATGCACGCAACTCACTCATAACAATTAGATTCAATGACTAGTAAAGTTAGTATTATTATATAATCAGAAAGAAGTATAGCTGTTCACTTACTGCATTTTACATTTAATAAGTTTTATATGTCTGCAGTAGGTACATTCAAAACAAAGGTTACTTTCTTTGCAAGTCAGACACGCCCTTCCGCTCCGCCCAGAGCGGGAGACGTCATTTGATGATTTCCACACAAATAAAGACATACAATAATTAAATAACCAATGCAAAGTGTTTTTTTTAAGTAGGTTATTTTTTGTTTTTTTTTTTTATTAGTTTTAAGTAGGTTTTTTTTAATAACCGCTTCTCCATGTGGCTCTAATAATCCATGCATCTGGCTCTTTCATTGAATTTCTCAATAGCTTATAACTCCAGTTGTCGTTGATCTTCAGACTCCCGTTTTTATTGTTTTTTATCAGTTCTTTCTTGTACTCCTCATAATTTTTCTTAAACATCTTTTTTTTCTTATTATTTCTTTTTCTCTTTAGCACTTTACTCCTACAAGAAGCTGACAAAACAAAATTGGATGTACTCATACGATGTATTCGCAAGCAAGTAACACCAATTTGAAGAAGATTACTAAAACACCGTTTTCTTTATTGGCTCAAAACCCAAACTTCGATTAACGTTAGCGATAAAGTTATCTGTCAATGTGTATGTCCTTTTTTTCTCATAAAATGCTGGCCGATTGACGCACCGGATCCGCAACAGTTCTCCGAGTATCTCTTAGTGCAGATCCACCAAACTTTTTTATTTCTCGCTCCATTCTTTCTATAGCGGTAGCCATCACACTCAAGGTACGTTCTACCTGTTTCCGTAGTAAAGGTAATTGCCCCTGTAAAAGTAGAATAAATATTAAAAAGTGATAGAGAAGAATAAATGGAGTCTAATATGAAAAAAGTACCATCTGCGTGCCTTACACCAATTTGATGTAGTCGGCTTCCAGTCTAGCCGGATGCAGCTTAATAGCAATATTTTACATGGAGCGACTACCTATCTGACTTGCCACTCTGATGTAAATCACATCGTGAACACTGCCAATACCGTCAATGCGTGTGCGCAAATTTTTTGAAAACATGACCATGATGTGAGACGACGGACTCGCAGCAGGTCTTAGCGGCTCTTTCAGTGCATATACACCAAACCTTTCTGCCAGAACGGGTGTTAATTCTGTATTTGTAACCTTTACAATATAAGTATGATCTAGCGTTCTCTTCCACACACCTTACTTCAACAACTGCAAAATATATTCAACATATGAAAGGATAAAATTACAAAACAGAAAATCAGATACAATTACAAAGCAGATTCTGTTTTCATAAAGATAATAAAAGCGTTACCAAAAAGGGACAACCAACATTAAAAAAATAAACAGAAACTCTTCCGCTCGTTATAATCTGTTAGTTAGTCCTGAAACAGAAGATATTTTCTCTGAGATTCAAGAAATTTCCGAGTTAACCCATATAAAAAGGAACTTAAATAATACCCACGAATACTTTCAACCCTTGACAGATTGTCGATACATTTAGCAACGCATTAAGTAAAGTTTAAGAAGAATTAAAACAGTGGAAGACATGAAAAGTTTATTAATCCTCACAAATTATTTATATATTTACAGACAATTGATCGGTACACGGTACATTTATTGAGAGAAACTCATAACATACAACATAAAATCATTGCTACAATTCAAAATATTGCCTTTGGTACTTAAGCTAGTATATGAAGAGAGACTAGAAGAAAAATATTGATCCTGTCTCCTTTTTTTACATACTTGTTAGTTTGTATTCTAGAACATGCTCTCAAGCATGGATCAAGATTTAAAACTAGATTCGAATCAAGTTTAAGGATATGATATAGGCCATTAAACAAATAATATAATCAGCCGTCCCATATACATATGGGTGGAGTAGTTTCATATGGGGAGAGTTGATATTTTTTTTGCGGTTAAGATGCTGGTCACATGAAAGTTGCTGTTTCAATTTTCTGGACACCCTTAAAAATGAGTAGGTACATACACCCTTGTGATATATGCTGTATAGCATAGAGAACAAAATAATATAAGAACAATCTGTGCATAGTCTACAACGGAACGAGATTGAAGAAGTATGATAGATCATCCAGGGAGTTATTTTGCTGTTTAGTGGGCAAACCACACTTTTTCCTCGTATTTCATGAAAAAAAAAGTTATGTTTACATGTATTTCTGTTTCAACAATGCATGTAAAAAGCACATATAAAAACAATGTTTTCACCTAAATTACAGCCAAATATTTCTTATTAAAAACATTAATATTAAAATAACCCCTTTAGGGGTCAGCATTCCTTATTTAAAACACCAAAAATAAAATACTTCTGACTTCATATCAAGAAGGAGTGTTTGAAAATGATCTAGCTGCAAGGACAAAAGCTTATACAAAAAAATTAAGGCCTGCTTGCAGCGCAAATGTACGCGTTTAAAAAATCATACTGTCTTTGTCACCTTCAAATAACTGACAGAAATAGAACGATATTCAATAATTCTTTAACGTTAAATTAATTAGCTGATTAGTCGTGCAAGTTGCTATGTGATGTACAAAGGTTTAATTTTATGTTATATGCAGCCAACGCTATAACTTCTTGTTAAATGAGTTTTATTCTTTAGAATGAAGGTAAAATCTTGACCAGCATTAACTGTCATAAAACGCCAAACTTATTCATGAGGTCTATAATGAAACAAGCATACCCACAAGATGCCTTCAATCTTGCTTTAAAAGCACACGAATTGACTATGATTGTTCGCTTATTATGAAAATATTCAGTTATAAATCTTAGGTACTGTGCTAACGAGACATATAAAGTTGTAATTCGTTCCTAAAACAATTATTACGAGGTATTTCAGCACATAAAACATCGTTTTACGAATTCTTTCTGATGATGCCCCAATTCCCGAAATATACCGACACCCCATTCTATTATATAATTTCACTAGAAAGATCTGAAATTCAGACTTCAATGTATTATTATAGGATATAAAAATGTTCTACAAATATGTATATCGTGTTGGATCACCCCAGATTCGGTCCTGTGCAATTTCATGCGCGCACAGACGCAGACTAGTTCGGATTCCATGGGAACCAATCGGGACCATAATTCATAAGATAATTCGATGACGTAACCGACTGGACCGAAACAAAACTTCCAATTGAGTTTAAAACGATTGAAGTGATCCAGTACACGTTAAATAGTCAAATAATTCGCAAAACTACTTTAACACTAACAAAGAGAATAACAACACATTTTTTTTATGATTTCAGCTAAGCAGACTGCCGAAGGCTCTCTGCCATATGTTCTGCTCATGGGAATGACGGGGGATAGCCTTCACCAGTTCCCCTGCATCAGTGATGATGGAGCCGGTGCAACTCAACGAGGTTCTCTTGTAGCAGACCCACCAGATGATAGTTCCTGTCTCTTTGTACTTCCGGTACCAGAAACCTTTGTACCAAAGATAGGTCTTTCCGCAGCAATTTTCGTAAAAAACTGTAAACAAAAGAGAGATTGATGAATTGGAGGCAAAAACATAGCTAGACTACTTCTAAAATCCTATGTTCTATGTGTACCCATTTCTATTAAAAATAATTATGATAAAAAAATAACCTACCATAGTTACAAACCATACATTGATTCCTTGTTCGAATGATAGCAAAGGGTTTGCAGGGTTTTAAAAAAAGTACAGTAATTTTACGTCAGTACTTTAATTTTAACAGCAATAAGGTTAAGTGGCCCAGTGGTTAAAGCCTCCTTCTCATGCACGAAGATGTGAGTTTGAATCTCGGCAAGTACCAATGTGACTTTTCAATTCATATGTGCTTTCCAAATTTTGACAAGATTATCTTTGACATCACTAACATTGGTAAAGGAAAAAATCGTGATGAAAGGTGAGCATATAATTAATATATGTTGGATTAATGTTCGTGCCTTCTCTGTAGGAGAAGAAGTATTTGCCGAGCAGTGGAACAGTTACTGAACAAATAAATACAGTTTGGAAGACTGGTAAATGACTTTCTACATAATATAATTTCCCTTACTGATTTCAAATGAAATATTCAAACTGCGTGTGTACATAAGTTACTATACAGGGGGAGGAATCCACACTAATTTACTAAATCCATTGTAACAGGTTCTGCATCGATGTTCCTGTCATCTTGTATACGTCAAAATTCATTCAAAAATCGATTGAAAAGTTTTGAAACCCTATTAAATAAGTGGCAAGACCATTATTTTAACCACATATACGTATTTATAAACAGAAAAAAGTATCACAAGAAATTCACAAGCAACCACTCCGCCCACCCCCTTACTTTCATTGGCAAATGTCACTCCCTAAACCGCCGTTACTAAACATCACATGATTAATGAAATCAAGAATGCGTCGGTCAAAACAGGTGTACGTATTATGTCTTCGACAAACGATAGATGTTTGTTTATATCGACCAATAGCGTTCCGTGTCTACTGTGCGTAAACGCTGATGTGTGTTTTAAACAAAAAAACTCATTCAATTTTAGAACACACCTTTTATCAATTTTGTTCCGATTATGGAGCGTCATGTTGATCTTTGTTGTTGTCCAGTTTATCATTATTAGAATTAATTAAATTATGAATTTCAATATTTATATCAAATGTGTAAGATTTGACTAGCTCCTAACCCAATCCGTTTATTTCTTAATTTTCAAAACATAAAAACTATGCAACGACAGAGAAACGCGCATCAAAATGATTATCTTTATTACCACAGTACTCAAATATTTAGTTTTTCATCATATTTAGAAACGCACTTGTGACCATATACAAAATAGTGAATCACCACACTACTGAAAACGATACGAGATTTTCTTCAACATAAAATAATAATACTATGTAACCTACCGAAACTCAAAATTATCATAATTTCACGATTGCTGTAATGGCCAGGAACTATACGAGAACCATACCTCATGCTATGCTATAAATTGCTGTTGCCAATTCACAAGCTGACTTCAGGTGCTCCGGTCGTACGCACGACAACTTATCAAACTATATCTACATTTTGCCAATGATAATATAAAGGTACACTTTTCAGAGCCGACGGTAGCGAAGGAGCCAGAAGAATCAAATTTTAGACTCACTTAAATCCTATGAAAACTAACACTTCTTATTTGCACCGGATCGGACGAATCGCTGGAAGAATTCGGAAGGTTTCTTTAATTTGGTGCGGTCGATTCTTTCAACGCTGACTAGTTTGCGTTTATATTTAGCACGATTATTTGCCTTCGTCCATAGTGGCTACTGTCATAATCATTATAGATTGTTGTAACAGGACTCCCACGTCCCCCTACCGTCACCAAACCATCGTAATTGCGCCGGTGGGATCTCTGGCGAGGTCGAATCTGTTCTTTTGAGCTTAACTGGGTAGTAGCCTTAATGGTGAGAGCTTCATCTCTGGGCCCGGTGGCGGCCCGGATGAATGTTTTTGAAGATCGAATTTGGGGTAGGTAACCAATCTATGTGTTTTTAATAAAATAATAGCCCTTAGCATTACTTTAAAATCAATGGATTTCCAATTAAACCTACTCTTTGATTAAGTTCCCAACTCCGTATCGCTTACGGACATAAGGTTAGTTCGGGGCCCGAACTAGCAGTGAATGACAACATGTTTCAACAGTTGTTATACTCCCAATCTGTTTTTGTCCGTCCAAAATTGGGTGACGGGTCCTTATTTTCGTTAGAGAGAAAAACTAAGTTCAAGATTAGCATGATATGTCGTCGTGTATACGTCTAAAATTGCCACTCTTACAATAGAATACCAGTGATTAATAATGGTTATGTTCCTTCATCTTGATAATGACGTCATCCAGGGTCACCGCCGACGCTCGGCAGCCTTTATTTACTTGGTTGCAGTACCAGTACGTCTTTGGACCGTAGCACTTGACAGAGTTGAAGCGCTTACCACCAAAGTGTAGGACTCGGTTACCTTTCAATGTTCGGGTGAATATGGGACCTGTGGGATTCAGATTTAATAATGAGGTTATTCTTAAACAATAGCAGTGTAATATCAAATAAAGATGACTGTTTGACGAAGTAATTTTTAAGAATTTTGTGCAGTCAGCCTTAAGTCTGTAGTAACATTTTAACTTTGAAAATCATCCTTACAGCCACGACGTAGAAGCGTTCTCAATGTCAAATTGATACCAAGGACGTGCGCTTGACTCCTACTGGTAAATTGCAAAGCACAACATCAACTTAACAATAAATGTATGAACCCAAGACTTACCTAATTATCTGGACTGGAATAAAACTGTTGAATATTGAGAAATGGATAATTTTTTAGCATGATTTGTTTAATAGACACCAATTAGTTAAATAACATTACACACACACGTAGGTACTTAAAGTAAAACAAAGTTATAAGATATATTTTTGATATTTTACCCTTTACTGGTCGGGGGACCAGAATTTTTGTAACAAGTTGGTATACATCAATGTTAAATCCTACTTAATATTTTAGGGTCTGGTGGATACCATTAAATCATTATACATAGATTAGACAGATAATAAACATGCAAATATTAAAGTAAATATAATGTAGTCTATAAACTATGTATCTTTTGTTTAATGTTCCCACGGGATCGACATTTATGCGGATCAGACCGCGGGGCGTAGCTAGTATTCAATATTAGTAAGTTCATAAGTATGATGACGTATAATAGAGAAGTTTGGAAGAAAAAGACATTGCGCCGACCCCAAATAAATTGGGATAAAGGCAGGGGAATGATGAAGATGATAAATATGATGAAATGAAAATCATGTGCTGGAGTAAAATAATATCTTATTAAGTATCTAGATTGCAACGAGAATATTTATTATTTGCTGCTCTCATTTCTTTAAGCTCTGGGCACTCTACAGAATAACGTAATAGAACTAGTGATTTAATCCTACTATCGTACTAAATATTAAATTACCGACATACATAACATTATCTATGTGAAAGTTTTTATGTTTAGATGTTTGGATGTTTGTTCTTCAATCACGCAAAAACGTCTAAACGGATTTGGACGATATTTGGGAAAGTTCCCGTCGGATAATTTTCTCACCTAAACGCGCGCGATTCTGCTGGCACAAGCTAATTTAATAATAAATAAAAACTACATACTTCAATATCCACCTTCTGAGATTACATATTCTATTAGTATCGCTATCTAGGTATCTATTTCTAATAAATATTTGCGCATGCGGACTAGTGATGAATATTATATTAGAGATGACTAGAGTATAACGCACAATTGATACATTTGAACACATTTCATACAAACTAGACCTATATACACTTTTGGTATCTAAACCAATTTGATCATTTTTAATTGGCTAAGTTTTGTTTTAAATTGTTCTACAAAATGTAATATCTCATTAAGTTTTTTCTCTGTTGACAGTTATAAGGGACATAAGTGAACACTTTATGATGCAATATTTTGATGGTTTGATAAACATTATGTTTTGGAATAGCCTACGTATTAAGATATAATTAAATTAAATCATTCTTTAAAAACAACCCTCCAAGCTGCGTGCTAAAAGAATTATTAGTTAACTCTAACTTTAAACTTTAATATCTGCTCGATCTTGTTCTGGATCCGGCTGTGAATTTCGCTTATAAACTTGTCGTGTTCGCGAGGTATAAACCCAAAATACTTGTTGGGGTGTTGGTATAGTAACATCAACACTTTTATTTCACAGCCCGGGGAGGGAGCGAACTTCACGCTGGCGACCATTCCTTGCTGCAGAGCCTTCGTGAGCTCTGTGCGTCCGATGCACGGCTCAATTAAAAATCATACCATATACATGCCCATTTCTTTTCCAACACTTAGGAATGTTTCTTTCGGTACCAAGTGAAGCTGTAACAACGGTGGCCAAGTGTACTCCTTTAGATATGGCAGAGTAGAAATGGTAGCTAAAATGGAGCAAGACAGTTGTGACACGGTAGTTCTGTCATGCCGTTTCCATTCTATTATGCCAGTCCATATTTTGTGGAACAATCTGTCCTGAACGTCAATCGAAGGAAGAGCTGTCACTGCAAAAAAAATATGTTTTAGTACAGATGTTCATGAAATCTATATCTAAACTTGTATCAGAGTTAATGTATAAATAGTACAAAACAAAAATAAACAGTATTAACAGCAAAAAATTTGGTTATTAAAATTGGTATTGGCGATGAGACCCGGATCCTTTACATACCTGAAACGTTTTTGATTTCACGATTTTGTTTTAATAAAAGACATATATTGGAATGTAATTATTTGATGAGTAAATTATGCACATGAGTTGATTACAGACATTATTATATTATTGAAAATTGATCATGATGATATACGGTAGTAGATAGAATACTTAATTATTACAACTTTGGTAGATGTTTACCCTTTGTTGATCGGGTTTTTTGTAATCACAAAGGTCGTAATCGTAAAGGTCCACATTGTCTTAAAGTATTGATTTGAAAGTGCGTTACGGCGAAAGCGTCAAGATACCAGCGAAATTAAAATTTTCTCAATGTCTTTTGCAATTTGCAGGTGAGTACCTATCAAGTTGTTTGTAAGATATGATTCGCGGCCGTGAAAATATTTATTTACAGAATTTTTAGTCATTCATGGAACTTTGACTTCAGTTACGGATCGTTAGAATTCCGAAAGTCTAACAACCAGTTTTACCGAGGTTGTGGAGGTCAGGTAGGCAGTCGCACCATGTAAAACAATAGTATTCAGCTGCATGCGGTTTGACTGGAAGCTGACCCTAATGTAGTTGGAAAAAGACTAGGCAGAGGATTACTGATCCTAATGATTATAATTCTGTAAAGCCATATTAGTTACAGTCGCGAATTATAATTATTTTTAACAACATACAACCTGACACTGACCTGTTAATTACAAAAAACATAAGTACCTGAATTTACGTGAGGTACCTTGACCCAACCCCGTTAGGTAATAACCGTACAATATTAAAATTGATTACTTAAATTATAGTTTTTTTTTTATCACAGTTTTGGTTGAGCTTATAAGGTGAATCAATTATTGTATATTGAAAGATACAACATCAATACAAAGAGATTTTTTTTGTGTTTTCTTCATATATTTTCAGACAATACAAATTCATATTCTTCGCCTAGTTATTGTTACTAGTGATCGCCCATTGGTCGAAATTCGACCGTACTTCATTTGAATAGAAATACATTATTAAATGAAAAAAAAATATAATAACAAATATTTAAAAAAATATGGTTATATTTGACATTCAGTAACACTATCGACAAATAATATTAAAGACAAACATTCTCGATATGATCATAGATTTAAAAAATGAAATAGGTTATATATCTAAAAAAATAATTTATTACATATGGTTATACTTGACACTTGACATTCAGTAAGACTATAGACACAAAATATTAAAGACAGATATTCTCTATGCATGTGTGTATTGAATACAACGGTAGTGAATAGTAGTATGTGTAAAGTGTTATTTATTGAAAATAATGTATTTTTACGCATAATTAAAAAAAAATATTAGCATTCGTCACTTCTTCTCTGTATAAACTATAAGTGTGCGAAATTTCACACTTTTCCGTCCGCCCAATTTTCGTAAAAAGGGATCCAAAGTTTTCGCTTCCCGTATTAATATATAGATTACGGTGATTATGTTGATATTATTCTGAGATCTCTTGGACAATGGCCCTAGAGATAGAATTAAATGTATTTAAGATAATGATAATTTATGGCAACGTAAGAAGTGTGTTGATATAATACTTTAATACTGTTTCCATGGAGTTTCTTGTCCTTCTTCCCCATGAAGACCTAGTTTTGGAACGGACGACTAGCTTTCTGATTAATTACTGACAAGCCTAATTGAAATAAATGTCTAGTCTTGTCTTTCTGTGCTTTACTTAGTGAAATCCTTTCCAAACAAACCAAACTTATTCATAAGAACCTTTATACACAGTAAATAAGCCGTAACCATTCTGATACACAAAGCCTGATATTTGGTATATGTATATATTATATGTAATACTTATAGTAAATTTTCTAGTAGGCGCAATTATATTTTCCTTGCTTATAAGGGAATGGTCGTCACGGGTCGCAACAGGCCCCGACAGAAGTACACACAGCTTCATTATGTTTAGGCCCAAATTGCTTTTTGTATTTTGCAAAAACATTATAATATAGTTAATGTAACTTTTTTGTTAATAAATAATTTTAAGTAAGCATTTCTTTTTTTAAGTCTGTTTTCAATGTTGTTATTTTCCCATTAAACGTTAATACTTTTATTATTACGTAGAAGGACAAGCAAAAATACGATTAATAATATTGTATTTATTAATAACTAGTGATCCATCCCTGCTTCGCACGGTGTTTCGTAACACCGTGCGAAGCAGGAATATATCGTTATATCAACACACAGTTATTTCAGACATAAAAAGCGATTTTAAATTAGATTATGTATCTATATGTGTAATGTCTATACATTCCATATACGAAAGCCACGATAAAATAAGAATTTATATAGTAAAATCACCCACAATATAACACCGTTGGCTACAACAATACTGGATACTTATTAAGCACATAGAAAAATTCTATACTTGACGAAATGACGGAAAATTTCATCTTTACATTAAAATGAGATAAAATGTACTTACCCTCTTAACAATTTGATTGTTTGTATACTAAGCTGCTTAGATACAATATTCTTAATTTTATTTTCTTTAACTAAAGATCCTTACTTTAAGTCGATTTGTAATTTTTTTAGGAAAACAGCAACGAACAATGCGACGGATAATTGAACAAAGCATAGCGAGACTCCACTACGAGAACAATAAAAGTACCTACTTATTATTTTCGTAGCGGACTCGGAGTCGAATCGCTACGCTTCGTGCTACGTCGTAGCTCGTATTGCGCTACGATTGCTACGACCGTGCTATCTCTTTTTTAATTGGAACGCATATTTTTTTAAGCAGCATAGCATAACTACTCTCTTACGCTATAAAAACTATGACCTTCACATTTAGTGAAAACCTACGTGGTCAAAATCACATTAGGTCCAAAATTTATCCAAAAACACACTTACATTTTTAATGGACAAAAACTTCAAGAGTCCTTAGGGGTGGTTGTGCTGATTCTTGACTCTAATGATGACGTCATCATAAGTGACGATGGAGACTCTGCATCCTTGCGGTGCTTTATTGCAAACCCAATAGATCCTTCCACCTAGTTTCCTTTTACAATTGTACCTGTGCCCGTTCATTAGAAGAAGTAGAGTACCTCTGTGCGTTTGAATAATTTTAGCACCTGAAAAGCAAAAGAAAACTCAGAGAAAATAAACCAAATTCTTAAAGAAAATGACTCATTGAAATCTTGACGTTATTTTCAAATACATTTTTTTATCCAGAAGTAATAATACTAGTAATAGTTTTGTTCCAAGACTTTTAAAAATTGATCATATTTTAGTTCCATACAAAAATAATAATATTTAAATTGAACGCTCTATATGTTACGAAGTCTATGCGAAGCAAAATAAAGCGATAGTACAGTAGCGAGGAGAGCGGGGTTAGAGTAGAGGTGCTTGAAATTTATCTATTTACGGGTGGCCGATTTTTGTATGAAAATCTGATGAACTAAAATATGATAAATTTTTAAAAGTCATAGAACAAAAGTTGTTGATTATGATGTTCGTAACATAGTCCTGAGAGGTGGCCCATATTTTACAAATAATCCGGTATATTATAAGAAATAAATACGAATAAAATGTATTTCAAATCAAAACTATATATTTATAAATATAAAATAATAAGCTGATGGAACAAAGAAGCTAGGATTAACAATTACGGAAGAAGTTTAAGTAAAATAAAAATCGTTTATTTCAACATTAAAATTAAATTTTTGAGGCAGCGCTGGTCCCAAATTAGGCACAGCCTGTACTTTTAGTAAGTAGCTAAGTCACTTGGTGCCCCAAGTGACTTAGCTACTTACTAAAAGTGGTGAGTAAATATTATGTAATATTTTAATCTATACCAGTATTATAAAGCTGAAGAGTTTGTTTGTTTGTTTGATTGAACGCGCTAATCTCAGAAACTCTTAGTCCGAATCGAAAAATTATTTTTGTGTTGGGTAGCCTATTTATCCAGAAAGGCTATAAGCTATATTACATCACGCTCCAACCAAAAGAAGCGGAGCAGTAATGAAAAATGTTGCTAAATCGGGGAAAATCGCACGGGTAGGCGATTAGACGCGACGGGAAGGGTCGGGGGAACAAGAAATTTAACGCAGACGAAGTCGTGTGCAGAAGCTAGTTTTTATTAAAAGGCAAAACGTTACAATATTTGTGTGATTTCTAAACTTATCAACAATATTCAATTACTTAATAACTTTTAAGGATATTAATTAGTAAATATAGTTTTACTTACTGAAGCAACAATTATCGCACTTTGGGGACGGTTTATTTCAAAGAATACCCAATTGAAACCATGCAACTAATGTAGACATTACCTATATAAAATAAGAGACTAATCCGTCTAAAATATAATTTATGGCAATAAGCAATTACCAGAGCAGGCGTAAGTACAGGTTGTCCAACGAATTAATGTGATGTGCAGATATCTTCAAAACACTCACGGACCTACAGCGAGACTGTTTAGCCGGGTATACACCATCGGCGTTTCACCTGAACGTGTGATTTAAGCTCTGTAGGTGCGCGAACATTGTGAAGTTGGTGCGCCAACATCACAAACTTTGCTCCAGGCATCTCCCTTATGAAAGGATAAAAAGATAAATAAAAACATGCGCAGCACAGTTGGTGCGCCATTGCAGTGGTAAGCCAGATTTAAGATCAAAGCATTAGAGTGTTCAAATTCTCTTACGTTTTTGCAATTAGCAGGTTGTACGTTGATCACAATATGATTCGCAACCGTATCAAATACCATTGCAGAATTAGAACCAACAACATAACTCTCTATAAGAAAATTTGAATTTCGCGGGATCCTTAACGCGTTCGACCGGAACGCTAATTGGCTGATTGGCCACCGTTATAATGTAGCGTTCAGCGGTCAACCTATGCCTCTGCCTGCCCTGAACCTTAATCTTAATGGTTGTGCACACATTTCTGTTTAATCACGACGTCATTGAAGGTAGTCATGGTAGCTCTGCATCCCATGCTTTTCCTACAACAGATCCACAGAGACCTGGCTCCATAACTGCAGTTGTTCCAGTTAAACCTGTACTTCCCCACCTGGATCGCTGGCATACCATAGCGCGTCTTAGTATATATCAGAACTAAAAAGGTTAAATTAATAGTGCTAGAATTTGTACCGAAATGTTTGTCCCGAAAATGTTTCTGTATTAAAAAGGTAAAGGTTTCAAAGTTGTTTCACACTCATTTATTATTAAACTTGTACCAAAACAAAAAAAAATATTCCCAAATCCCAAAACCAAAATCCCAAAAGATCATTCTGGCTTTGGCTGAATTGATTTCATGAATATAACTAAACCTTTTTTATTAAATTAAAATTTCTTTAAAGTTATTATATATTTCATAATACATTTACATACTAATTTAGAAAGAAAATAATTTAAACCCCTTTAATATATATATTTTTTACCATAATAATCAAGCATTTGTAAAGATAAGAGAAAAAATATTAGACAGAAGATCGTCAATCGCGATGACATTCCTACTGCTTTTATCAGACTCACTGAATTATATCGTTCCAGAATCAGCCCGCAACATAGCTGAAGTTTTTCTGAAGCTATGTCCGGTGTAAGAGTCAGCATCTGGTAATCCTAAAAACTTAGCGATCTCCTTTGGCATAGTACCAAATTTGTTCACACCAACAGGTTGAACCGTACATTTACCTTTGTGATAATTTTGAAAAAACCTGTGACTTTTTGCATTTTTCGTACGTAGAGCTTCGTATTTCTTTACTATATCATAAAATGGACCGTGAATAGGAAATGTTCGTGGAATATTAGTTTTACTATTAGTGACTCTGACTAGGAGCATTTCGCCATGATTTTCTATATCTTTAGTAGTAATAGTATGTAGTTCATGGGGTCTACATCCACCAGCAATTCCGAATATTAACGCAACCTGGAAATAGATGAAAACCTAATTAGGTATAGTAGATAAGCGGTAATACAAAATAAAAATACAAAGGACATCGCAAACATATACAAGCACTGCACGAGAGCAGGGAACCTTCTCTGTAAGACCGTCAACAAAGATACGGGGCCTTCTGACAATATACAATCCGTCAAAACAAGTGTCAAATTCAATATTTTGGACGGGCAAAATCACTTCAACTTGTGGCAATAGAGAGGGCTATGCTTGGAGTTCCCTACGCGGTCCAATCAGAAATGTAAAGATCCGTAGGAAAACCAAGATGACCAACATAGCCCGTAGAATTGCCAAACTAAAATGATAGTGACAGGGCACTTTGCTCGCAGAAAAAATGGCCGATGGGCCGTAAGGTTCTGGAGTGGCAATCGCATACTGAAAAACGTAGCGTTGTAAGGCCTCCCACAAGGTCGACTAGATAGCCAGACAAGATGGCCTCGTGAAGACTGGAGATATTTGCTGGATGCGACAAGCACGGAACCGGTCGAAGTGGCGGTGCTTCGAGGAGGCCTATGTCCATTAATGAACGTCTTTCGGCTGAAATTATGATAATGAAAGTACACATGGGAGTAGAAACAGCTGTCACATGGTGTTGTCATTCATTATTAGTTCTATCTTGATTCAGTAAGAGTCTGGCAGACCCTACTAATTTCCAGATTGGTCAAAAAATTTAATCCGAACGGCTCCAGTTGTGACGATGTTGATCTTGTTTAGTGCTTATACGTTTACGTTGACCTTAAATAGTTCAACTGACCTGAGTTGCCAAGTACTGACTATCCGGAGCTTCTTTCAAAAACTTTTCAACGTCATCTGCTGACAATATCTTGAACTTATGGCTTTTAAAACCGTCTGAGCGTCTCTTTAAAAAGTCATTCAGCTTGGAATACATGTTGATGTCAACACTATTTTTCATAGAAACAGTGCTTTTTAACATGGCATAAATACACCAGAGCGTGCTGGGCTTGTACTTGAGTGCTAGTTCATTGAAGTAAGCCAAAAATACACCCTCACTGAATGAGTTGTCATTTTGGCCGTTTTTCCACTGCAAGAATTTTTCATATGTTGTTAAGTATCTGTTCTTTGATTTTCGTAACAGACTTTCATTTCGTGCCTCGGCAGGTGGATCAGACAGACTCAAATCTGAAAAAAAAAATACGTTCGCACTTGATATCAACATTTCGAAAAAAAAAGGTTTATTACAAAACTAGTATAGCAATAATGAAATATTTTGCTTATTTATCCCATTTATTTATCAACACAGTTGCTATAATTATTCACAAAATATTGAGTCATAAAATGGCTGAGATTAAATAAAGGTCCACAATAAGTATGAACTAGTATAAAGTAAGAGGCCTATGTATTTAATACGATGCATTATTAACTTAAAACGTTGCAAGAAGACCCACTTGCTCCCAAATGCGTTGAAAACACAAAACTAACTATAGAATATGCAAAAACCCTTAGTTGACATAAATATGTACGTAATAAAAATAGCGACCGGATTTATTACGCACTGGCCTATTAACTCCCAGAGTTGCACCGAGCATTGACAATCTAACACAGTGCAGCCGCGAGTGAATCTCAATGCGTCGAAAAACTACAGTGTTTGATTTTCAACTCTCGGCGCTGAACATTCAGTGCTCAAAAAAAATACCAGGGCGTTTTTCTAACGTCCTTGAAACGAGGGCTTACCTACACACAGTTTTGATTGCCAATTACATCCATATAACATAGATAATTTTTTCGTCTAAGACCAAGATAATACATTACACGTAGATATAAGTGAGAATTACAACATCTTCTACAAATGATTATGAACATGTTTATAATGAACAATAGTCTCATTCACAGTCGTAACGGATGCTTTACACGCCACATTGTTTCCATATCGTCTGCCGCTTCGCATACAGAACCACGTAGCTTTGGGTCCTCGACATTTATTATTCTTATAGTAACGATAATTGCCTACCAACAACATCGGTCGATCCGACTTTGTATACGAGAACATGATATCTGTAAAGAAAAAATGGAATCTTGTAATCCTAAGTGGATAAGTAAAGGTTAGGGCACAAGAGGTAAAATTCAGAATGTATATTTACTCAAATCTAATTCTCTCTTAAATGATAATGGGTTCCTTTGACCCTGTAGAAACCGTTCTTGTATGTGACGATGATAGCCTTGCAGCCACTGCTCCTGGCTCTACTGCAGGACCACCAACCAATCTGGCCATTACTTCTGGTGAGTTTGAACCGATCCTTTCCAAGCAAGATGACCGGCCTTCCGCAGCGGGACGTCGTTAAAACCACTGTAATTATATACGAGGTAAGGTAGTTATTAAGCAAATGTGTATTGTTAAGTTAATAGGTAAAGATTAGGCATTAATACTAAACTTGCATCTAGGGACATGGTAGCGTGTTAAACAGAGTTCAAAAAAAAGCAACTAGCGACGCAGCAGCCGTGTGTTATGTTACCCAACCATTTATTAAACCACCAATTATCTCAAAACCCTTTTACATAAACACACCAAAAATAATAATAATTCTTAAAACAACTTATTAATAAATACATTTCGTAAATGCATGTCAAACAGTTATTGAGAGGTTATAGGATAAATTGAAAAGCCTAGGATTTGATTTCGTTAGTTTTCATATACAAGTTATCGTATATGTTATACGCAAGTTACTATTGTTATAAATGTAGTAAGGTCAACATAACTTACTAATATATAAATTTGATTTGCTGGTAAAAACTGGCCAATTCAAACCTTGAGCTTCAGTTTATCCTAAGTTATTTGCTTTGTATAAATAATTCGACTGTTCAAATTTAAGAAGTTTTATTTTATAAAGCAAATACTGTTATAGCAGAAAAAAAACTAGAATGTGCATTACATTACATATTGCTTTTGCCACGTTTTTCATACATCTGATCATACACGCACGCGCCCGTTTGCGAGTACTACGCACTTGAACTTTCTGTAAAACATCACCAATAATGTCAATATAATATGTCCTCTTCTGGCGTTTCCAATGACATCTACCTTGTAAATACCTTTATTGGTCGGTTTTTATTCATTATCTCAACATAAGCTCTTACTCTTTTGAATGTTGACATTACATCTTTTAAACTGCACCGTTGCTTTATCACATCATGCCTTTTTTTTTCAGGATGGGAAATCATCAAATGACTTCTTCCGCTTTGGGCGGAGCGGGAGGGCGTGTCAGACTTTTACTGACTAAAACCCACCCGTGTTCCATCAGTTGCCCATGTGCCAGGGTCACGGTATCTCTTTCGAACAATCACGCGACTCTGGCAGGCATCGGTCCTAGTAGACCCCTACACTGCTGCTGACATCTCTTTGAGGCGCGCGTGGAACACTGCGCGCCGTCGACCCGAGCCTGGTCCTTACCGAGCGGCGAGCTACCCATTGCTCGCCACCCGCAAGCTCGCGCCTACGGTGGCCGGGTGTCCGCAATCGACTCCCGGCGCCCGGGGCGTCTCCTCCTGCGGCGGCTAGGGACGTGAGGGCGCAGAGACTGCCACTCCCTCACGCGCCCCGCCTCCTCCTTCGCGAGCATTACTGCTTCGCAGAAGGAGGTGACGGCTTCCCATTCCCTCTCGCTCCGCACCATGGCTCGCACCAGGGTCGGACGCGAGAGGTCGCCGCCGCCGATCGCCTCCACGAGGACACGGCGGTGCTCCGCCCAGGCAGGGCACACCTCCACCGTATGCTCCACCGTGTCCTTCAGACGATCCTCGCAATGGAAACACCCGGACGTTCCCGCTTTATCCTGAACAGGAACCCACCGAAGCACCCATCCCGGTGAGAACCTGCGTCAGGCGGAAGGTGAGGACGCCGTGACGCCTCTCTATCCACTCCTCAAAGAGGGGACTTACCGATCACATCATGCCTCAGCTAGCATTCATAGTCAAACCACACATGCTTGGCAAGTAACACATTTCAACAGCATTTATTTTTGTCTTATAAGAGTATCTTATGGGAACCCTGTAGAAAGCGGCCTCGTACGTAATGGTGGTAGCCGTGCAGCCACTGCTTCTGGCTCTGCTATAGCACCACCACTCTATATGACCATTATTTCTAGTGAAAATGAACCGATGCTTCTCAAGCAAGATGACCGGTGTGCCGAAGCGGTACATCGTGGTCGTAAAAACCACTGTATTTATGAATTGTATTACTTACTAACCAAATATGTATTTGTAAGTAGATACATTAAGAGTATGAAAGGTAAAATTCTGAATGCATTGTTACCAACGATTAATTTAGTTTTCTCTTTAACGATTATGGAATCTTTTGACCCTGAACATAACGTTGTCGTAAGTGGAGATGGTAGCCTTGCAGCCACTGCTCCTGGCTCTACTATAGCACCACCACCCGATATGACCATTACTTCTGGTGAGATTGAACCGATGCTTCCCAAGCAAGGTGACCGGCTTGCCGCAGCGGAACGTCGAAAAAAGCATTGTAACAAAGAATGGGATTACTTACTGAAAAACCAAAGTTAGCCAATTTTTCTATGAAAACGAAATTTTAAAGTAAAATATCTTTATTTTATGACACCAACTTACATTTTTTGTAATACTTTAGCTTAATACCTGCTATTTATGTTACCTTAATTAAGTAGGTACAACAATATACGGAATTTTAAAAATTAAAACGATTTTATAAAAGGACAATGCGACCTCAATTTATTCTATCTTTCTCACACTACTACTGACATACCCATTACCTATAAATAATCTTAAAATTATTTTCTATAGGCAACATGCAGAAAGTTAATTTATTTGTGGGCGATTCGACACCCACTGCGTAAAATTCAAAACGTACCAATTGCCTAATTTGTTATTCTGGAATATTCGATTCGCCCGCAAATAAATGAACTACATGTGAGTCGCCTATCTATATTTAATAATATTAAAGAGTTTGTTTAATTAAACGCGCTTATCTTTGGAATTACCAGCTAGTTTAGAAAAAAAACTTTTTTCGTATTTGGTAGTCCAATTCTTGAGGAAAGGCATAGGCTGATTAATATGACGCTAAGACACTAAGGAACCGAGCAAATAGAACCGAGTATAGAGCGGGCCGATGCATTACGGTAGGGAGGTCGGGCGAACAACATATTCACGCGGGTCAATGGCCGGCAGAAGCTAGTAGAAAATAATATATTATTTAAAACTGTTGATTCGCCCGATACGAGCAAGTAAATTCGTGCGAATTGACTTATACGCCAATAGAATTTGTTCTCAGCATTAAACAGTCTCATTATGAATAGTATATATCAGAAATCTTAAAAAACATTTGACTAAATCTTTAAAAAACTAATTTCTTTATTTTAACAAAGTTTTTTAAAAATAACTTATCTGCTTAAGTTGATCATCAAAAAATAAACAACTGGGTACTAAGACCCACAAGTAGATTAGTAAATAGGTTGATCTAGTTGTGGGTCATATGATTATGCATATTCTTAACATGTACGATAGTTCCGTCAGCAACGATGAGGGATGCTCGACAACCGGTGCTCCTCTTGCTGCAGAACCATGCGGCTTTGACTCCTTTGCTTCTGTTATTCTTGTAATAGCGACAGTTGCCTATGTCCAGCACTAGATTACCGTTTCTCGAATGGACAAACTTTGGCTCCAGATCTTCTGAAGATATTAAACCTGAAGAGAAATTGTTAATTATCTGTGAGAATTTTAATGCCGTTACAGTTAAAATTTAAAAAATGTTAATACAAAGATATTTTACCTCTTTTCAGAGACATGACACTGTCATCAAAATTAAAATTTTGGTGCAATAATAATGCTTTTTGTTATAACAAGTTTATCTAATAGTGCATAAACATAAATTGTACAAATATTTTCTGAACAGTGAGGTACACAGCTGCAACCACGCTTGAAAAAGCAAGACAATTATTATCTTGCTGGCGTGCAAGACAATAACATATATAATTATTTGGTTAACAATATAATAACTGCCTGTAAAGCATAGACAATATTGACTTTACAATCTTTACGAGCGATAATACAGGGTGGCACGGACTTCGACACGCACCTTATTACCATAGATTACAGATCTAATACAGTAGAGCGTCGATTATCCGAACTAATTGGGGGACAGGATTGTTCGGAAAATCGGTTTTTTCGGATAATCGAACTGTATTGATTCAGCTATACATATATAAGTACAGGCGAATGAAAACCTTATGTTTGAACATATCATTAATGATAAATAGTTTCTTTCACGCGGTAAAATTTAGTTTCATCAACTAACGGCTACTTCAGAGTGATATACGAGTAGATACAACTAATAGTTCGAGACAATTTCGCATTTATTGCAGTACGGAAGGAGGATAGCAAGCGCAAGTTCGGATAAGCGGTCGTTCGGTTGATCGACGTTCGGATAATCGACGCTCTACTGTACATGATTCTAAACCCACTGCGGCGATACTTTTCGCCAGGTAATAAACAATATAGCTGTTCCATACACTTTGACCGCGTCGGGATATGTCCCATGATCCCATCGTATCAGTAATGAGATAGGAGCGCCGACCTCATCCAGTTCTAAAAATATGATTGACGTGTAAAACTGTTTGTACAAAACTACTTACGAAATAAATTCATTTATCTTACATTAAAAGTAGAAAGGATAACAATTATTTCAGACTTCCTTGTATTTGAACTAATGATTGTGGTTTCCTTTGCACTTGATGATGACGTTGTCATAAGTGGTGATGGAAGCCTTGCACCCACTGCTCCTAGCCCTGCTGCAGGTCCACCAACCATTGAGACCTCAACATCTATTGTTCCTATTAAACCTGTAGATCCCTATTATGATGACGGGTCTGCCACATCGAGATGTTGAGAAAACTGCTGAAACGGAAAGAAAGTTTAATTCTAAAAATGGCAAAGGTTGTATTTTTGTGTAAGTATTTATTTCGTTTCAAGATAAGCTATAATCATATATTCTGCGAATAACATGGTTCGAGTTTGGAGGAAGCCTATGTCCAGCAATAGACGTACGGGTATTTCGGCTGAAATGGTGCCGATGAATGAGTTTATCAAGTTATGTAGTTCTAGCCGTTCTTTGGAGGTTAAATGGGAATATATGACGTCTTACTTTAAAGACACGATTTGAGATAACGGCTATCAATATGAACCCGTCACATAAGTTATGCGGTATTAGTACTTTTAATTTACAAATTATTCATTACCAATATTTGGTAATAACAAACATCTGCTTTTATTTTATTTTATTTAGGAAAAAAACGATATTAAATTACACATTACACATAAAAATAAGTTATATAAAAAGAAATCAATGCAATAATCTCAAAATTTCCACAAATTTACATACGTAGTCTTCATCATAGCATACGCTATGATGAAGACTACGTATACTATGATAAATATGTTACCGATGAGGTAACGGTACCGGTAGGTGACAGTAATTATACGATTGTGGTTATCATATCATTCATCGACATGCGATCCTGAGGTGAAAAGTGTCGCAGGACAGCTTTAATTTACACAATGGCAAATCATCGCCTGGTCTGGGTTTAGTAACAGTAGTCGAACCAGATATCAGATCTTCCAAATGCCAAAATTGAGATTACACCGAAGCCTGAAAACACTATTTGGTCTTTGATAGTGTCCACGGAAGATCCATGGAAGATGTCTTTAACACTTCCACCACCATGAATAGAATTAAATTTCTTGTAGACCTCGCAATGTGTTCCGTACCACGAATCCTAATCTAAAAAAGATTATGGCACACCACGTGAAGTCCAATGTCATATGATCCACTGTAGTCCCGTAAATATGAACTAACTGTAATCATCTTCCGCCATCATTCCATGATTATGTTCGTTTATCCATTTGACTATTATGTTATCGATGGTGACGAGTCCAGCTCGACAGCGATTACTAGCCCACTTGCAGCATCGCCACTGCTTTCTACTGCTGAACTGGTCGACATTCATAGCACGATGAGGCTTGTACCAGTTGTACCGAAAATGCTTGAACAGGATCACTGGCTTGCCATACCTAGATGTTGAGAATACTGCAGCTGTAAAGGAGTCGACATTCAGAACGGGACAATGCACAAAAACTGTTCAACGAAAATGAGGATAGTAAAAATGAAATAAATAAATGAAACCGACATAAAAACAGAAATTTTAACTGGTCACAAAATCCATATACATGAATACGTGAAAACGTGAATACAAAAAAAAAAATGGCCCCACTTTAATTTATGATTTAATAGACGCATATTAAACATGATACTGTTTTTTGCTACTCTTAGTACAACTGTCCAATAGTGCAGCGCGTCTAATAGTGAACTAGTTATAGTATATCTAGTTTTATCAAAATAAGTAAACGACTAGACTTAGATCCGCATTAAGAAACTCTACCCGAGGGTGAGTCACTATTAATATATTTTAAAAGAAAAGTCATGTTTCCTATGTTCCTGAACGCTAAGGTCTTTTGAACTGCACAATGGATTTGGAGCAAATATGTAGCATTCCTTAGAAACAATAAGCAGAATATATACATAATACACATTCACTTTGTTTGTCTATAATATGCGCATTTCATCGTTATAACTTAACCTTTAATTATACAATTAATAAGTAAGATATTTGATAACTCATTCTATAAATCGTACACTTTAGAAACACGATTAACTCAATAGAGAAAAAAAAATTCTATAACAAAATTAAATAGGTACTTCACAGTAGGTCATCAGTTTTTTTTTTTTTTTTTGTAATATAATGACAAAACTACGTATTGTTTTCCATGACATATACATTTTACGTTTTCAAAATGTGTATTTGTTTAAATAATACTGAATACCTTACTTATCGGGCGAATCACCACATTCTAGCCAGAGCCATACTTCAATTAACAACAGAAGCTAAAGAAACTTAGACAACGAAAAACACGAAATAAATAAAAGATCATTATTTAACGATGATTGTGCACATTTCTAAGTTTGATCACATGGTCTCTTGGCATCGTAGCCGTACCTCAAGATGTTAAGCTTTAATTGATTCAGACCCACTCCAAGCTTGGGCTTTTGCTCCCACAGCAAAACTTGAACCTATGTCTACCAATCATCATAATAGAATTCATGTACCTGGAACGACCAAATCTTACAATGTCATTGTCGGCTTCGCCTGAAAAAGAGAATATATGTAACAAGTGCTTGGATTACACTAGTATTTTCTGGTACTTTACCAAAGAAATCAAAAAGATGATGTTGCCATGGTAACAAAAAAATAGACAAATTTGAAATGAATTAAGTTTTAATGAGAAATTAATCAAATCCACACACTGTCATTTATCACTCTATCGCTACATTGAACAGATTGGTTGTGATTGGGTTCACAATGATCTTACTAACGAAAATATTGCACGATTGAATTACAATTTTTGTGCTACCTATCAAATTACCCAATTTCTGTCTGTGTATCGGAAGACTGAAAAATCGGCATAAATTCCATTTTTTTTTTTCAATTTCATAATTACCTGACCCAATGTTTATAATACAAAAGCTTGTCATGAGATTGTGTACATAGTCATCGCTAAGAATGTTTCTGAGTCTAGTCATTTAACTTAATGCGTAATTCTCGTTTTTATATCATTCTTTTCAGCAAACCCCATCATTTGATAGCCATATCAGTGCATAATATATAACAATACTGTAATTTTGGAGGGTCCCCCATATGTCTTTATAATGACGTCACATAATTAACCATGCATTGTCATCTAAATCAAACATGTTTGCAGAACTTCAGCTCAACTCCGTTTAGTATACCTGCTTTAAAATTCAATGGCAAGATTTGATCCGAACAAACATACAAACGTTACAAGTTAGGTAATAAATAAAAGCTTATAAAAACTTGTGGATTTCAAAATCAATGCGTGTGTTTATTCCTGGTCCTAATAATTTCGTGATGTAGCGTAGTAACTGTCACTCTGCACTTCTTCACCCGCCATTTTGAACAGACCCAATTAAAAAATGGTCCTCTTGAATTACTCCGTTTATAGTAACGATACTCGCCGATTTGTATCACTGGTTTGCCAAATTTAGATTTTGTGAGTATTGGTGCTGGAAAATAAATGACATAATAATAATTAATTAGGATGAGTGTCCGCTAAGACGCGCGTAACAAAAACGGGCAGAAATCGACCAATCACAAACGAGGCGAGAGATACGATGTAAACTAACACTAAACACATAAAGTGATGCAGGTCACTACAAATGCAGTGTTTGCGTCGTAGTAAATAAATTAACTTTAGACAACTTATCTTATTTTGTTCGTTTGATTGCTTATGTTGACGTCCGTAGCGTCAACATAAACGCAATCAAACGTGTTGCATAACTTTTGTTGACTGTGTATAAATAAAAAACTGAATTATCAAATGCTAATTGTATTTCGATTAAAATCACAATTCACGAGACTAAAACACCATGTATGGACTGTAGAAAGATGATTTGACTAGAATGGAAGTTACAACTGAGATGACCTATAAACAAATATGGAAGAACAAGACATGTTCCATAAACCTCTAATAAATTGGGACAAGGGCAACAGAGAGACGATGATTAATTATTGAAACCACGATTTCTATCTCCAGAATTATAACCAGCTCTGTGTTCATGCTCGCCTAGTGGCTGTGCTGTTCACTCACGTCGATGATGACGTTGTCCACGGTGGTAACCAGTGCTCGACATTTGCAAGACCTCCACTTGACGCACCGCCATTGTTGTTTATAACTGGACTGATTAGACTTATAATAAGGCACATACAAGTTGTAGCGGTGGTTGTTAAATAGCATGGCTGGCCTTCCATATTTTGAGATTATGGGTATTATAGCTGAAATATTTGAGCTCATTTAATATAGCATTCTAAACCACACAACACCATGTTAACACACAGGTTTAGACATTTCTCCCGCTAAAAGTAAAATTTGTTTCTCATAGACGGTGGTTGTTAAACATCATGGCTGGCCTTCCATATTTCGAGATTATGGGTATAATAGCTGAAATATTTGAGCTCATTTAATATAGCATTCTAAACCACATAACACCATGTTAACACACAGTTTTAGACATTTACGCCCTTATCCGCTCATCTCACGTTATGGATGAGTGTCCTTTGCCAGAAGTGCTGATAATAACGTTATCGTAAGTAGTGACGTTCGCTCGACAGTCGTGCATTGAGGACCACTTCACACATAACCATAGGGCTCGCATACTTTTGCTCCTACTGTGCCTGTTGAACCTATGGTATCCCCGGT
This sequence comes from Aporophyla lueneburgensis, assembly GCA_932294355.1. Taxonomy (NCBI): domain Eukaryota; kingdom Metazoa; phylum Arthropoda; class Insecta; order Lepidoptera; family Noctuidae; genus Aporophyla; species Aporophyla lueneburgensis. The sequence goes on from OW028742.1 coordinate 7,466,637, forward strand.
TCAGAATCGGCTTGACGAAATGAGATTCGATATACTATTCGCCTAAAATGGTATGAGTTCGTAAGAAACCAGTAGCAAAGTATACTGTAGGAAAACTCACATAGTTTTGTCGCTTCTGATATAAGTCAGTTAATTTTTTCAGTGGGATTCCTAAGTTCTTCAGTCAAAAATGTATTTGAGAACCTCTCATTTTAATCAGACACATTCATTTATATTTTGAATTTACAAATTTACAAACTGTTAACTACTGTTATAGAATACAACGAACATTATAAAGTGATACAAAACTCTCTATGACATTATGACATGTTATCTTAGGAGTTCTAATAATTGTAATCAGTAGCATTTCGCTGACGCTTATGTTTATGCTCGCCATTGATACTGATGACCTGAGAGTTGAAGGTCTTGATCGAAGATCTGCAGCCAGAACACCACTTGACACAGATCCACAACACCTTAGGGTTACCTTCGCGGTTCGAGCTGTACTTGTAATAACGGTTCTCGCCCATCTGCAGCATTGGTTTGCCCCACTTTGATTCGGCAAACGTGATCTCTGTACCTAAAAGCATAACATTGACTTTATTAAAGATGAACACGAAAACCACTGAGACATTTGTAATACCAGTTGGAAACATTTCCAGCACCGCGGACACTCTTTTCAGTAATAACAATATAATTATTAAGGTACACCTCTGCCTGCCCTTTTGGGGAATCAGACGTGATGTTATGGGTACGAAATATTTCAACTCAACAACAATGCACATCACAATTATAGTTCCTAATATATTTTTTTTAAGAACAAAAACATAGACACTTACATGGGAGCATGTCACCATGCACCTAAGTTATTTGACTAAATGTTTGCGGGTGATTATGGAAGTTCCTTAATTAGACAACTACATTGTTATGTGTCCGTATGGCCGCTCTGCATCCCGTCGCCTACTGTTGCCGCCTAATGTCGCCTACTGTCACTGTGCCGGTTGAAGCAGAACCTATCGTACAAGATCACTGGTTGACCGTTCTTCGTAAACGAGAAAATGAAGTCTGGGTCAGTGGGTCGTCTTAGGGGTATCTCAAATAATAGTTAAAATTAATTAATTAGAATTTAGCTTATACAGTGCAATACGTGACATGGTAGATGAAATATATATAGAGCGAGAAAGAGAGGAATAAATACGCGCGAGTGAGTGAGATGTTAAGAGATACACTCGCACATTCAGAGTTGAACCCGTTTCCATCATTGGTAGATATCAAACCCATCCATAGCTTTACTCACCATGAAGATTAATAATTTGGTATGTCATTTGGCTCAAAGGATACCGACACAATAACAACCTCATATTGTTTGTAAACTCAAAAATATAAATAAACTACTATTTACGTTAAAACATGACATGTAAAACTCAACAATAAAAACTTTTTAACAAAAAATTAAACCGCCGAAAAACTGAAAAGCATAAAATAATAAACCTTAAAATTATGAGTCGGCGCTTTGAGTGATCCTTGTTCATTGATTTTTCAGCGCCGACTCAAAATTTTAAGGTTTATTATTTTATGCTTTTCAGTTTAATTTTTTGTTAAAAAGTTTTTATTTTATATTTTTTCGTGGCTTTAATGTACTAATAATACTTGGCAAGGTATACCCTATCCAACACAAAAAGAATTATCAAAATCGGACTACTCTGTATAAAGTTATGCGTGGTTATACATTACAATCAGTGAGTGAACAATCAATCATCCCCTGTTTTCCGACCCTTAGGGTTCGATTTTGTTTTCCAAATTTATATGGGACCACCTTGGGAGTATACCCTTTCCAATAGAAGAAGAATTGTCACAATCGGACCACTATGTAAAAAGTTATGCGTGGTCATACATAAAAAAAAAAAAAAAAATATACGCGTCGAATTGATAACCTCCTCCGTTTTTTTTCGTCGGTTGAAAAACCAAAACCAAACCACAAAAGTTACCTTTTACACGTTCGTTCTATTTACAAATGGCGCTAACAACTTGACAGGCTTGCCAACATGGCCGACATCACGTAGTGACTGGTTATGTTACTTTTTTCATTTAATATGTCATTATGTACGTATTTCCTGTACAGGAAAATTAAAAGTAAACAAAGAATCGTTAAATTTCGTAATAAGAATTCATTTAATTATCTAACACGAATTTCTACAGTGAAACATAATTATGTCATAAATATATTTAAATACCTATATACCTCACATAGACTCACTATACTAAGAAATCTGCGCATTGAATACATTACCTAACTTCTAAAAAACATTATTAATGTACTACACCACACAAATATTGTCTAAATTATACAACGACTTTATGTATATTATTAACGCTGGTAAGTACCGAATAGTACTTACACTACCTAACCCCACAATTTACTAACAATGACAAAAGTAACTTTATCTATCTATATATATAAAATTGACTGACTGACTGACTGACTGACTTATATATCAACGCACAGCCTAAACCGCTGGACCTAGAGACATGAAATTTGGAGGGTGTGTTCTATGTAAAGAGTAGGTATCCATTAAGAAAGGATTTTTTGAAATTCCACCCCTAATAGGGTGAAATGGGGGGTTGAAGTTTCTATGAAACTTTTTATTCTCTGGGTCGATTGACACAAAAATTGGTACACATACTCTTCAAGTATAATTATGTGACACGTATATCACAATTTTTCCAAAATCATCCCCGTACTGAGTCAAATAGGGCTTCGAAAATCCTACGTGGAATGGCAGACGTGCGCATGGCGTGGCAGCCCGGGAAGCGCATTGTCGTCACCGGTGTCCAATCTCAACCAAAGTATCAAGAAGTATCATATATGTAACTGACATTAATATGAACTAACTAGCTTTTGTCCGCGACTTCGTCCGCGTAAATGTCGGTTATCGTGGACGGAGACGAAATCTCGGAATAAAAATAGGCCTATGTCCTTTCTTGGGGTTCAGACTTATCCCGTACCGAATTTTATCTATCGAATTTTTTTTTCATAAAAATTATCTTATGTTACTTCTAACACCTCTAAAAATATGTGTAAAAAGTTTCTTGATGATCGGTTAAGTAGTTTTCACGTTAAAGCGTAACAAACAAACTTAATATGTATTAGTAGGGATATTTGCAAATTATAACAGCCGCACGGGTCGATCGTTCAGGTTAAGCTACGCTTGCCGCGGTTAGTCCGTGGATGGGTGACCATCTTTACCTAATAAGACCCTTCTGTCCCTCGGAAAGCATGTTAAACCGTTGATTCCGGCTGTCTTTCGTAGATCTTAGACCGTCGTTACGGGTCGCCGGGAGCCCGAAATTCTGACAACCAGTCTTACCAAGGGGTATCGTATTACCCAGTTACTGGGTTGTGGAGGTCAGGTAGGTAGTCGCTCCATGTAAAATACTGGTACTCAGCTGCATCCGGTAAGACTAGAAACCGAACCCTAACATAGTTGGGAAAAGGCTAGGCAGATGATGATGAAGTAAGTACGTGTAAAAAATGCGTTTGTTTCTGTATTAGATAAAATTGAATAACTACACTAACTCTTCTTTAATACAATAGATACCCATGCAACTTTATAAGTAAAATCTAATTAGGCACATACCTACCATAATACCTACTTTAAGCACTAACATATAAATCTGTACGTTCAGTGAGCAATAGTGCGTTGGTTTATGCATTAAAGTAAAACATAACGACCAAGCCACAATCATCAATTACGCTTTGAGTTTTATTAAAACTATACTTCTCTCATCCCAAAGATTACTTTAGTTTTACGGAGAACTTCGTCCTATTTGCTTTGTTTGGGATATTGTCAGTTCGTATATTAAATTGAGAGGTAGTGAGAGCGCGTATGTTCGTTACTAAAAAAAAGAGTCATTTGTTTCTTGTAGGCCAAGCGGGTAAAGCCGCAGGCAGAAGCTATTCAAAATAAACCAATGAAATAAACACAGACAAAAAAACATCTGTCCTAATTATATTACATGCATACGTGTGGAATTCATAAGGATGATACTATATATCTATATCCTAAGGAGCTCTTAAATTTATTCAACCCATCTGGTCTTTGTCTCACACACTTATCCTCAAAGTGGGTGCTCCAGTAATGCTACTGCAAAATCTTAATCCAGCCAAGTTGAGCAATGAGACCAGGTTGTGGATGAAAACCTCACATCAAAACGTGGTAGAGGCCACGCCATTGTATTTACTGACTGTGCTCAAGCTGAATCGGTATACTATATACCGCAGATACCAGATACGAGTTTAAAAGGCCGCAGTCTCCTCATGGTATGTTTAGCAATGACGATTAATAAGTCTCGGGGACAGTCACTGTAAACAGCGGGATATGATCTTAGAGGGGACTGCTTCTCGCACGGCCAGTTTTACGTGGCCTGCTCGAGAGTGAGCTCGTCTAGCAGCCTGGTTGTATTAGCACCTGAGGGCAGAACCTCTAAAGTAGTATTTAAAGAGATACTTTAAGAATAGACCAAAAGAGAGATACTTTAAAAAATAAATAGTCTCAAACCCCTGTGAACAGCAAGTAAAATCTTCGTTTGAATAATTTAGGTAACAATTTTTTTTCGAAATTCCCAGGGAATAAAGAGAATTTATACTTTCGCTTTAAAGTTGCTCAAACGTCAAATTTGTCATGCAAGTAGGTAATTTGCCGTTCCGTTATGTATTTCCGTCACTATTGTTAGGTTTTAGGATTAATTATCCTACATCAATCATTTATCAATCCGAGCGCTGCTCCGTGGATAACACAAAGCAAGCAATGGAATAACACATTGTTTACCGGGATTAACACATGGGATACTTTCAATCCTGGTAGTACGTTTCTGTGGGATATTTCGACATCCACGCGGGCGAAGCCGCGGGCAGAAGCTAGTACTTTATATTATAAAGGTGAAGAGTTTGTTTGTTTATTTTATAATAATACTAGCTTTTGCCAGCGGTGTCGCCGACGTGGGCGTTGGAATTTATCCCACGGGAACGTATTACCGGGATAAAAAGTATTCCAGGTGTTAATCCTGGTTATACGCTATATATCTGTCTATAATCCGTTCAGGCGTTTATGTGTTATTGAGTAATAAACATGCAAACACCATAACATACGAACTATCACATGTATAATATTAGTAGGATAAAGGATTAGAAGGATTATACTACAACGATTATACTACTTTTTTGACTTACCTACTTAATATTGACATTGTAATTTATGATTATTATTGCAATTGTATTGCAGCTTTTTGAGTTAATGAATTATTATATGAATGTACCATGCCGAATATGTATTAACTATCCTATAAAATAATAATATTAATTGTTGATGTGTATTAATAATGTTGCATGCCTTATTTAAGGTAGAGTGTACAAGGATCACCCATATTATTTGTCACATCTTATTTACTGTACCTGCAATCTAAGCAAATAAAATTTTTACTTTACTTTACTTTACAGTTAGATGTTACTTCCAAAATTGTGGCCTTATTCGAACTCAATCCTCGCATGATTATGTGTACCGAGTTCCTTAATGATCTGATGTTTAATAAGAACAAGAGTGGCCTTGCATCCAGTGTTCTTCTTGCTACATTTCCACCACGTCTTTTCATTGTAAGTAATCTGTCTGCTGAATCGATATCCTGCGTATACTGCAATGGGCCGGCCTTGCCTGGACGTTTCAAATTGTACTTCTCCTGTAAAACATATACATATTATGAACATTAATGTATTTTGAATCTATATCAACCATAGATTTCCAAACTAAAGTTATCTAGAGCGTATAGGTAAGCATAATCGGCCTATTATGTTCCCACTACTGGGACACAAGCCTCCTGTCTGGTGGTTCTCTCACGATGTTTTCCGTCACCGTTTTGGGAGCAGTGGTGACGAAATAATTTAAATTAAGTAAAGTTCCTGTAACCGCAAGTAATATGCAATTGGTTCATTAATATTATTGTATTTAAATATAGTAGCGGTCGCCCAGTGGTCGAAATTCGATTATAATAAAAAAAAATAGCTTTCTGCCCTCTTTCTCGATATAAACATTAACGGTGCCAAATTTAATTATTCTCCGTCTGGGTAATTATCTTAAAAAAGGGTACAAAGTTGATGATTCACGTGTTAATTTATAAATTATTTTTAAGAATCAAATACCAAATAATATTTTATTATTGTCATTTGACAATAATAAACGTAAAACAGTGACCAATAAAATATAAGGCATTTAACAAAATAAAGCACTTTTATCCTTAACATAATTGTAAATATATTTTAATGATTAACATGTTTAACTTTAATAGATTGCGGTTTTCCATAAACCGTGATGATCCTGGCCCTGCAGCCTTTATTTCATTTAATGCATCTCCATACTTTTCTGACGTCTGATTTTGTGTCCTTTAAACTGAATCGATTGCGTTTGTAGTATATCATTTTATTACCTCTCGTTGATAAAATGAAGAGCGGCTCTGGAAATAACGGGTAAGTAATAGATGATATAACAACAAAATCTCTAATATTAACAACACATAACAACGGAACCTATAATTTTATTTAATATAGCGATTAGTTAATGAACGATTGATATAATTTTAAAATAACTAACTTTTATAAGCATAACATACATTAAATATAACATCGTTTGACATACCACTCAAAACATATACAACTTATTTGGTCTAATATGAATAATAACCTAAGTAGATATTAAACATAACTAGTAACTGATTACCACCTCCGCTAAGATAGGTCGACGGATCCCCGCTTAGCGGGGCTCCTATTTCTGGGTGGTTTAAAAAAAATAACCACGAAGGTTAAGGCGGGAGCTCCGCTCCGCTTCGCTCCCGTCTTAGCCTTCTAACCTAACCTATCCGAGTCGGGGTGTTAACCATAATGACGTTTTTTATAAATGTTAAACGTTAGACCTAATGATTTTCGATTAAATAAACAATATACGTATTAAATGTGAGAACAAATGTTTTTCGATTACGTAAATGTTATATCAAACAACGTTATAATAATTAAGTTTTAGAATAAATAAATGTTATATGGAAAGAAATTATATCAAAAGTTGGTATATCTCACGTTGATAATGATCTTATGAATGATAATAAAATGAAATTAGACCAAATGAGTTTATACGTTATGAGACGCACCCGGAAATAGCAGAAGAAAAATAAAACATATCTACATACGATTTCAGTTACTACAAAAGATGCTATTGCTCCACCACCCTTGGTCGACTGGTACTGAATTGCATAAAGACCTAAAAACACGTACCATAACCACACCAGAACAACAACATGTGGGCGGTCACTAACTTGTACGTAAATAAATAGTTTATTCACAAACTCAAAACATTTATTTCGATAACAGTACAGGCACTTTTAAACTATCACAGAGTTAGTCAGTCAGAAAGTTGAAATAATAGCCCATTCCAAAACGTAGATCTCTGTTATAAGACCGGGCACAAAACTTTGAGAACACTCTTTTAAATCTTGATATTAAAAAAACACACGGAGATCGTTTGGCCGTCAAAATCAACCGTGTGGGCGATACCGACCACATCAAAGACACGTCGCAGCCACTACGCAACAATCAGCGGAACGGCGCACTAGGGGCCGGCCACATCGCAAACACAACACCGCGTCGACCCTTTGATTTGATTTTGTAGTTACCAGAACTCAACTGCAAGAAGCTGCAACGATACTATCAAACTCAACTCCAAGCATTTATTAAAAATAAACCAATTACAGGAACTTTTTGACTGTCAAGGGGTCGTTCGGTCAGAGAGATGAAGTGTAATGATCACTATGGAGAAGATCGGGCAGTGAACTCCACGGATACTGCTCACACGTAAACACTGACTTCCCATATTTTGGCGCTGCGATGTGGTGTGGTTGTGGTACGTGTAATCGGGCCATAAAGTCTAAAAAATAAAATGAAAACAGAAACAAAAAAAAATGTTCTTATTTGTTTTATTCAGGGAAACTATTAAGGTACTGATTAGGATAGAATTGATTAATTACATAAATGAGGATGCACTATTCACGTCGGTTACTGGTAACAAGTATGTTTTCCCATGACTTTGATGATCATTTCTTCGAGCGTGACGATGGAGGCCCTGCAGCCGTGGGACCATTTAGTGCACCGCCATCTTTCTTTCAGAGAGCCAGGCCTGCCCTTGTTGAGACCAAACTTTTTGTTTCGGTACAGGAGCATTCGGCTTCCTCGCGCTGACGTTATAAACTGACCATGATCTAAAACAGATTGAGTTTGTGACCAAGGCGATAAGTAGACGATGAACAATTTGTCAGCGACGATCGAATGTATCGAAATCTCAGCAATCCATTTACCCTTCGCGTACATTATTGCATAAATCCATACTATACGATTAATGGCCATAGGCTTTTCCCTTATTTTAGTGGAACTTAACTGGCGAAATGTGGCTGTACTATAGGTACACCTCTGTCAAATTCTTCGGAGAAACAAGTTGTGATGTTATGTTATATTGAGGAATAGATCTCAAAATAAAACGAAGAATAAAAATGTAATATTTATGTCCCACAATTTATTCAGAAAACTATTACAACTAGCAAGGGTTCGAATATTTTATCACAAAACTTCCTCGAATACTTTTCATACAATACAAACTCAAAATAATTTTAAATGCAACTATTTTCTTTAGTATTTTCAAAAAGAAAAAACTAGCGGTGCAGACTAGGTACCGAGCATTTTTTGTACAGATACCAGCACATCAAGTTACCCGAAACTGTCAAATTCTTCCAATCAAACTTGAACCTAATGCTTTAGCGATAAAGTTGAAAATCTATTAAAGAAATTTGACAGATTGTAGTAGCTCAATGTGCTGGCATCTCTACAGTCAACAGCACATCAATAGTAGCAACTGACATTGGCAGCGCCTTTATGTCGTACTGTAAAGGTAATTTTCGTAATGAAAAGTTTTCATTCGTTTCGCAAGTCGCCGCTGTTACCACTAGGCCACGACTGCCCAAAAAATTGAGTGACTGAGTCGTATTACATAGTATACTTATAATTAACTAGCTTCTGCCCGCGACTTCGTCCGCGTCAAATTTTTGCTCCCCTGACCATTCCCGTCGCATCGATTTGCCTGCTAGTGTTGCTGCTCGCTCCTTTTGAGTTATAGTGAGTCAACCTTTAAATATAGACATATGCTCTCGCGGACTTTTTTTTAGAACTTTTTCAAAGGAACAATTCCGTCATACATGATTTTTGAGTTACTTTAACCGTTTACGCAGCGCACGCAACGGAAACTCTCAAAAGGAATAAATTTTCCCCGTTTTTGCAACATTTTTCATTACTGCTCCGCTCCTCTTAGTTGTAGCGTGATATTATATAGTCTATAGCCTTCCTCGATCAATAGGCTACCCAACACAAAAAGAATTTTTCAATTCGAACCAGTAGTTCCTGAGATCAGCGCGTTCAATCAAACAAACAAACAAACAAACAAACAAACAAACAAACAAACAAACTCTTCAGCTTTATAATATTAGTATAGATAATTGTAGATTTGCAAAAAAAAACTATGGAAACTGAAGTTAGTTTTTGCCTTTTAGTTTTTTTTTTTCAGACGTCGAATTGAGAACCTCCTCCTTTTTAAAACAGTTAATAACGGAAACTGCTACGATCTGTACACCTCCATCTCTCTTTCACTATCACATCAATCGTGATTATGGTAATTCTTAGAAGCAACAAAGTTGGTTCCCATAGTGATGACCGTCGCCTTACATCCGTTTCCTTTCGTGCAGGTCCATCGCGCTCTTGGACCTTTACAGCGATGGTATTTATTGAAACGGTGATGACCAAGGATCAACACTGGTTTCCCAAATCGCGACGTTGAGAAAATAAGTCCTGAAAAAAAAGCAATCAGTATTTACTTACCTTTCTTTGTCTCACTTCGACATCAAAATCGAGACTGTTCGAACTCAAACATTTTAAAACCTACTTGACAAGCTAACCCCACCCGCTCTGTATAATGAGCACATCATTATAAGGTTGCAGGGACATCGACGAAATTCAAACCATGAATTAAGCAAATGATTGCGCCTAGCATAGAAATTTTCCTTCAATTTTTTTTAAATCACTCTGGCTTACTTTTTGGCGGTATTGCAATTTTCCATGAAACAGCTTTTTTTTTTAAATAACATACTATACGTTTTTACGCGGGGGCTCTTGAATCATATGCTGAATGAATACTAGCTTTTGGCAGCGGCTACGTGGTCGGAAAACTTTTCAACGAAACCTAATACCGCAATAAAAAGTATTAGGTGTCCCCGGTTAAAAACCAACCCAGTTATAGTCTACCTGTGTGCCAAATTTCATCAAAATCTGAAAAAAGAGAGACACGTATTTTAAATGTAGGACCTACGGAATATTTTAGCAACGCTTCGGAAATGGCAAATACTTGTCAAATAAAATTTCCAAATCTCTTAAGAAGTTACTTTATTTTTATTTTCATTCATCGAGTAAATATCGTCGATCGCACGTGAGGCCAGTTTATATTGGTTTTGTTACTAGTGACGTGCGGTCGACTGTAAATTTTTTACTGCTAATCATTTTCGTAGACAGGAGTTATTTCATGTTACATATTTAGTAGCTTTTATTTCGTAGTGAAGTTATCTTCAATAAAATATTAAATGGATTTTAATCGCACCGAGACGAAAACCCTACCACATACCACCCAGAATATATACCCACTCATAGCGTAACACACTATCAATCATAATTTGAATCATTTTGAGGTCCATTGCATAAAATGCTTGAAAATGTATGTGCTCAACAACGTAAATAATGCATGAACGTTGTTGAACTGTCGAAATTACAGTTATTCCTGCTGTGACGTGTTAGTGTATAAAATAATTACTCCACACGTTTATAACTATATCCTTTATTTAAATTTTTACAACATATAAATTACATTTTTAAATATTAAAATAACAAAAATTATAAAAACATTTTAAAATATAAAAAATAGTAGCCCACCGGTATCGGGAATAGGATCCAAGCTACCGGTGGTCAAGGCCGCTGAGAGAGGAACCTTGTCACTATACGTGCCGTGTCCAGTAATACCGCCTTTTGGATCAAGCGCTTGATCCAGCTGCCTAACGAGAGCCTCTTTAGGTGTTGGTCGAGGCTCTTGGCTATTATGCCATTGGCCGTCACGACTATCGGCACAATGACTGCTGTATCAACATCCCACATCTCGACAACCTCGCGAGCCAAGTCAAGATATATGATCTGCTTATCTTGTTCAGCTTTCACGAGGTTCTCGTCATGCGGGACTGCTATATCAACAATCATTGTGCGACGCTCTGATCGATCTATCACCACTATGTCCGGCTTATTAGCAACAATAGTCCTATCAGTGATGATAGATCGATCCCAATACAATGTGATATTTCCATTTTGGAGAACTGGGTCGGGCACATACTTATAGTACGGTACTTCTGATTCCACAGGACTGTATTTCAGAGCAAGTTGCTGGTGGATAATCCTGGCCACAAGGTTGTGTCTATGCAAGTAGTCTCCGTTAGCCAGACGAGAACAGCCAGAAATAATGTGTCGGATTGACACCCCCGGACGGTGGCATGCCCGACAGATGTCAACCGTGCCATCCTTCACAATATATTTCCAGTAGTTGTTTGTCATCATAACTTCGTCCATAATTGCAAAGACAAAACCTTCGGTTTCTCCAAATAGATCTCCGAATCGTAACCAGGATACGGACGCTAAGAAAACTACATCGGGTCCATGTAGGACCCGGTAAAAGCGTCTGTGGAGCTCCTTGCTTTGCTATACCTCCCTGCGGTCATTAGTATCTAATACTTTAGGTTTGCGCCAGTTCTCGTTAGCCAAGGAGAGCGGGGTGAAGCCCTTGTCCACTGAGACCATATCTCGGTGCATCCCCACATCGGCTTCAAGGAAGTATTCCCTGAGACTGCATATCTCACGGTTGTGCAGGGTCTTGGCATTTAAAAAACCTCGACCTCCGCACTTCCGCGGGATATACAGTCTCATCACCGAGGACCGAGGGTGATGCATCCGATTTACGGTCAGCAGTGTGCGGACCCGTCTATCCAGGGCGTCCAGCTCCGTCTGAGTCCATTTGAGTATGCCGAAAGAGTACATCAATACTGGCAAAATCCAACCGTTGAAGACGCGCACCTTGTGTCCGCCTGATAAAAGACTATTTAGAACTTTATTCAGGCGGCCAAAGAAGCGCTCCCTCAACGATTGTTTCATGTCAGCAGTGTCGATGCCTAACGCTTCCGATATACCCAATTTTTAGGGTTCCGTTGCCAAATGGCAAAAAACGGAACCCTTATAGATTCGTCATGTCTGTCTGTCTGTCTGTCTGTCTGTCCGTCCGTCCGTATGTCACAGCCACTTTTTTCCGAAACTATAAGAGCTAGGCTGTTGAAACTTGGTAAATAGATGTATTCTGTGAACCGCTTAGTGCGGTTCACAGATTTGCACACTAAAATAGAAAAAAAACAATAAATTTTGGGGTTCCCCATACATAGAACTGAAACTCAAAATTTTTTTGTTCATCAAACCCATACGTGTGTAGTATCTATGAATAGGTCTTTAGAAATGATATTGAGGTTTCTAACATCATTTTTTTCTAAACTGAATAGTTTGTGCGAGAGACACTTCCAAAGTGGTAAAATGTGTAACTTCTAAATTAAGAGAATGATAAAACTAAAAAAAATATATGATGTACATTACTATGTAAACTACCACCGAAAATTAGTTTGAACGAGATCGAGTAAGTAGTTTTTTTTTAAAACGTCATAAATCGTAAACCGTAATTTACCTTTCATTCAATCAACTGAAATATGAAAATGTAAAAAAAAACATTTATTTTCATAAACATAAACCTTATGCATAAACCGAGAATATCTACAGGTTTGTTCGGAACCCTCGGTGCGCGAGTCCGACTCGCACTTGGCCGGTTTTTTTTTAAATTAAAGTCACTTTTCCTGACTGTCTGTGTGACCGGCTTGTTCTTCTAAACCACGCAACGGATTTGGATGTAGTTAACACTATTATTTAGAGATTTCATTCCGGATGGTTTTTTTTTTGGTGTATTTTACATTTAATATTAAAGTAACATATAATAAATAAATCTCAATGTTTTGTCAATTAATAGAAAACGTGCGAAGCAGGGGCGGGTCGTAGGTTTTATATAATTCAATGTGTGTGGTTATTCTTAACTGCTATGATGATGTCATCAGTGGTGACTAGTGACGCAGATCTCGCCTTAACACAATACCATCGGGCTCTAGAGCCATTAGTATTAACGTGTTTATTGTATCTATGTCGTCCAATAGTAATTACTGGTTTCCCAAACCTTGAAACGCCAAACACTGGTTCTGAAAAAAAGAATGATATGAAAAACTATTGCACTATAGGAAGGTACATTAATTATATACCTACCAATAGGTAAATTATGACATGAAGATCCAAATGTATTCAAAAAAAGTTAATGCCAAGTAAATTGTCTTTACTGGTTAAGTATGTATTTATTAGCCGCGAAAACGTTTTCTTTCCTGACAGACTATATTTTAATATTACTCAAATTGAGTATGTTCTGAAATATATGAGTGGGGGTCATAGTATTCTAACGTTTAATAAAAATATATGTTTGGCAAATGAAACATCAATATAATAAGTGTCCATTAATTCGAATCACAAATTAATGTAATTCATAGAAAATGGATTTCACACTGAGGAGCGACGTAGGGAGTCGCGATATGCTAAACAATCAATTTCTAATCGTGTACATTTACAAAACTTGTTTTACTTATCTCAAATACTTATCTGTAATTTATTTTCTTACTTCAGTAGACTTTAAATCAAAGAGGTCTGGACCCCTGAACTAGGAAATTTTGTATGACAGGGGTTGAGATTTCTCCAGTTACATGGATCAGTATAAGAAGGCTGAAAGATTATATAACTGCCGGGGTCGCGTGATTGTTCGAAAGAGATACCGTGACCCTGGCACATGGGCAACTGATGGAACACGGGTGGGTTTTTGTCAGTAAAAGTCTGACACGCCCTCCCGCTCCGCCCAGAGCGGAAGAAGTCATTTGATGAATTCCCATCCTGAAAAAAAAAAAGATTATATATAATTTACACATATTTTTCAATACGTAAAAGACAAAGAAAATTAACATACAATATCATATGCAAAAACTAAAATCATCATTTCAGAAAGACGTCCACTGCTGGACATAGGCCGTTTTTTATCTCGAGATGGAAATCCTCATGGATGTCCTCCGCCCTGGTATAGGCGAAAGGGTTTGTCAGACTCTTACTGACTAAAACCACCCCGGTGTTCCTTCTCACACCTACGTCGGACACCAGCTGGACATAGGCCTCTCCCAAGGAGGCGGGGATTACCATAATCGCCACACTTGGCAGGCGGGTTGGCGATCGCAGTATGGTGGTAAAAATGCATAAAGAACGCTGCAGCCCATTCTTTAGTGAGTCTCTTAGTCGCCTTGTACTAAACCCGTAGGCAGAAATGGGGTGATGCTATTTTTATTTCCGCCACAACACGGAAGTAAGATAAAAAACTGAGAGACTAATTAATAAATTATTAATAATTCTACTTATTTAGTTTCAGATTAGAATAGTAATAGATAGTATGTAGGTACTAATCCAAGATTCGATTATGAATATTGCGTTACAAAAAGATGGACATGACAAGTGGTGCGCATTTATGTTTCAAATTATATAACGGGTGCTTCCACTCACTACTGTAATGTTGCAAATTATATCATTACAGGTTACGCACTACATATAATGCTCGGTTAACTTCACTTACTGATGTAATACTCAAATCTGAACATTACAGGAGAATTCCCCCTACGAGGGTGCGCCTGCGTACATCAATTTCATGCTGATGTTGATTCTCGGATGTCACAATGACATCCCCAACGGTAATGAGGGTGCAGCCGTCACTTCGTCTCTCGCATCTCCACCTTGCCCCGACTCCTTTGCAACGGCCGTCTCTGTAAAATCTATACTCTCCTAAAAGTAGAATTGGTCGTCTAGTCCTGGCTGACGAGGTAAACACAAGAGCTGAAATAATATTTTCAATATCATTATTTCTATGCCCTGCAAGAAATAAAAATATTTTTATATTTATCTTTATTATATCGTTCTTCTGTATTTACGTGTGTACACTACTGAACTCCTCCTAAACTGCTAAAACGATCATGAGCACATTTTTGTGTTAGTTACAGTGGGTCCCTGGATGGTTTTAGATTCATACTTGGACCCAGTAGGTGGCGCTGAAATCCAATTCTAGGACAGGACAACGCCTGTGCGGTTAGATAGTTTTATTATATTATTACTGAAATAATAACTAAATGCAAAGAATGAAACAATAGGAAAATAACGTAAAATAAAACTCTTTAATTATCGTCTCCTTAACTCCATCAAGATAACACAAAGTTTAAAATGTAAGATTTATTCAAAGGCTTATGTGTCTAACTGAAAATAAAAATTACAAAAAATATATTGGCATATTGTTGTGTACTTGATTCTCATGCTGATGTTGATTATTTAACATCACGATCACATCCCCGACTGTAGTGAGCGTTGCTTTGCAGCCGTAACTGCTTCTCACGCATTTCGACCTTGCCCTGACTCCTTTGTAGCGATTCTGTTTGTTGAATCTATACTCTCCTAGCCATATTACTGGTCATCCAGTCCTGGACGTGGTAAACACAGGAGCTGAAAACATATTTTTGATATTAAGATAATTGTTAACATTAAGACAATCATCAAGTTTTTGGTGAACAAAGTTGTTTAAATTAAATAAGTAAAGGGCTAGGTAATTAAATAAAAATAACATAAAAAATAATGTAGCACCCTCCTTGCTGACCTGAAATTCGTTTAGCCGTTTTTGCGTGATGGAGTAACAAACTTACAATCTTTTATATAATATTACTAGCTTTTGTCAGCGGCTTCACTAGCTTATTATACATGTAAACCTTCCTCTTGAAACATTCACAAGTAACCCTATCCAACTGTCACCCACCGATCAGAATTAAACTTTGCACATCGATATAACACAAAAAAATATTGAACCCGTGTTTTTTATTTTTCCGGAATCCACTTTTAAGGGATAGAAACCACCCCTAATAACCCCTAAGTAGGCTAACCCACGTAACTCTGGGTAGAGTGAGTTTATTCGACTGCTTTTCAATCAGAACATTACGATCTTGACCACAGATAGGCTAACCTACCTTAACCCTAATATAACTTATCCCCACAAACCGTTACAACCCTTATAAACTTAGGGGATGGTTTCTACCCCCTAAAAAGTGAATTCTGGAAAAATAAAAAAACAAGGGTTCAAAATTTTTTAGTGTTCTTGATGCGCAAAGTTTCATTCTGATCGGTGGGTGAGATTTGGGTAGGGTTACGTGTCAGTCTATTGATGAAAATCACATTAAAATTCGGTATTATTTAATATCAACTAAAAATAAATAATAAAATACCGTAAAAGTAAAACTCGTTTAATATATCATCTCTGCCAATTTCGTTTCCTTTAAAAGTAGATAAAACACAAGTTATTATTTAAAATAGGTAAATATAATCATTATAGAGAAATTGTTTTAAGCAAGACTTTTGAGATTAGTGTTGTCTGCCACTTGAGAGTCTTATTAATTTAATTTCAGCTAACCTTGAGAGGTTAGCTGAAATAAAATTAATAAGATTATTAAACTCAAAAAACATCTAAAAAAGTGCAAGAAGTTTACAATACTGCCTTTAATGCACCTCAACGCTAACACATATTTTTCATAACTTTTCAAGGTTATATGGAAGGAAAGAAAAAAACCGGCCAAGTGCGAGTCGGACTCGCACACCGAGGGTTCCGTACAAACCTGTAGATATTCTCGGTTTAAAAATAAATGTTTTTTTTTTTAATTTTACATTTCAGTTGATTGAATGTAAGGTAAATTGCGGTTTACGATTTATGACGTTTAAAAAAAAAAACTACTCACTCGATCTCGTTCAAACAAATTTTCGGTGGTAGTTTACATGGTAATGTACATCTTATATTGTTTTTAGTTTTATCATTCTCTTATTTTAGAAGTTACGGGGGGGGACGACACACATTTTACCACTTTGGAAGTGTCTCTCGCGCATACTATTCTGTTTAGAAAAAAATTATATTAGAAACCTCACTACCATTTTTAAAGACCTATTCATAGATACCCCACACGTATGGGTTTGATGAAAAAAAAAAATTGAGTTTCAGTTCTATGTATGGTTCTATATATAACCCCAAAATTTATTGTATTTTTTCTATTTTAGTGTGAAAATCTTAATGCGAATGCGTTCACAGAATACATCTACTTACCAAGTTTTAACAGCATAGCTCTTATAGTTTCGGAAAAAAGTGGCTGTGACATACGGACGGACGGACAGACAGACAGACAGACAGACATGACGAATCTATAAGGATTCCGTTTTTTGCCATTTGGCAACGGAACCCTAAAAACAACACTTCTACAAGTAAAATTAACAGATACCGTGTCCCCATATTCAAAAATCTTAGAAGCTTGACACGCGATCTTTGTCATATAGCATTACATGTTCACCTCTAGATTTACTAATTAAAAACATTTTAAACAGGGTTTACATTGTCTTTATAGAGCTAAATACAAAGCATCTAACCCGCGAGTTCTAAAGGGTTATTCCCACTGTTCCTACCATTAATTCTTACCCGTAGGGATATTGTGAATTTTCTCTAGTAGTAATTATCTGAAATCCATGGATCAAAATCCGTATCAGTACTCACACAATTACGATGAATAGAAATCTAAATCTAATCTAAACTATCTAAACTATCTAATCTATACTTCTAAACTAATATTATAAATGCAAAAGTAACTCTGTCTGTCTGTCGGTCTGTCTGTCTGTCTGTCTGTCTCGCTTTCCTGCTAAAACTACTGAACCGATTTAAATGAAATTTGGCACACAGATAGTTTAGAGCCTGAGAAAGGACATAGGCTACTTTTTATCCCGTTAGTATGTTCCCGCGGGATAATTTCCGACCTCCACGCGGGCGAAGCCGCTGGCAAAAGCTAGTAATCAATAAAAAGTGTTCTATAAATACTTCACCAATATACACTCGGATGATAAAACTCCTTAGGTATACATTTATTATTATCTGGGTTGTCATTATAATGTCAAAAAAAAAATTCTACTCACAATTAAATTAAATTAGGGTATGAAGAAAACTCACACTATACTTAGTGGTAGTAATTCATCCGTTCTAAATCGTTTTCCAAAAGTTCACTAGAATCATAACATAACGTCACGCCTTGTTTTCCCGAAGGGAAGGACAGAGGTTTATAGTACACCCAAATTTTGCCAGTTATGTTTAAGTCTCGTGTAATAGGAGGCGAGCCTATTGTCATCAACCGGGCACAAATCCAGACTCCGGGCTGCTACTGAGAAATTCCAGATGGAAAAACCCAATAACACTTTTGCCCGACACGAGAATCGAACCCAGGACCTCAAGCTCAGCAGTAGCACTTGCTACCACTAGACCAAAGAGGCAGTCACTAGAATCATAACATATTCACTAGAATCATAACCTAAGATAATAGTATGAAGACCTTTGAAATTGACGGTTTCGATGTATTCGAATTCCGTTTAATGGGGTATCATACCAGGATACAAGTTAAACAAAGCCACTGTCTAATGATTGTGAGGCGTCTGTTTTACGATATCGTTTCGAAATGTAACTAGTGTAGCAGAACACTTCAATGCGTTAATTTTGCCACAAATCCAGCGGCCGCGGTCTCCTTTGCTGCCTACCCACTTATTGAACCGGTACTTGCCCATTATTATCACTGGTTTACCCCGCCGAGATGTTGAAAATATGGGCTCTGAAACATAACAAACTGAACTGAATTTATGTACACAGTTTACATGAAAGAGAGATATCTTATTAATTAACCGGCAAAAAAAAAGGAGGAGGTTCTCACGTCGACGCATATTTTTTTTTTAATGTATGATCACACATAACTTTGTACAGAGTGGACCGATTTCGATAATTATTTTTATATTGGAAAGGGTGTATTTTGAAGGCGGTCCCATGTAAATTTGAAGAGAAAATTCGAACCCTAAGGGTAGGAAAACAGCGGATGATTGATTGTTCACTCATTGATTGTAATGCATAACTTCTTACAGAATAGGCTAATTTTGCAAGCATGTAGTAATTAGTAGATTATAGCCACAAAAAATCATAAAATAAATGATAATGATAAATGATAAATGATTTTATTTCTGTAAGTAGGTTTGTACAAGCACTTTTACATGTCAATGATATTTTTTTTTAAACTAGATGAGTTCGGCGTTTCCTAACTGACTACTCTGAGAAGAAAGGCCGAAACAAACTCAGAGGTCACAGTCTGTTTTAAAGTCCAGACATAATCTTGTTCACATCATGTGAAGATCATGTAGATTGGTGACTGAAATGGTCTTTTGAAGAAAGAACCACACAGATTGAGTGGACCTGTCCAGTCAGTGCAAGCATTTGTCACTAATCGTTTAGCTCAACTCGGAACATAAGCAGCCCAACGCTTTGACGAACAGTACCAAAGAAAGGACATTTGGGTAGGCCACATAAATTACTCAAACTGCCAGATCATGATTACTGAGAAAGAAAGAAAACAAAATTAAAAAAAGACCCACATAGCCTTCACATTCACAATTATTAAAACAATACGATATTTTACAAAGTAAATATTCATGTCATTGTATATTTAAAAATTATCAATGTCAGTGTGTATATAAAAAAAAAGAAACGGATATAATTTTGTTGGTCAGATCATTTGATGACCATGTAGATCGGTGTCTGAAATGGTCTTTTGATGAAAGAACCACACAGATATTGAGTGGACCTGTCCAGTCAGTGCACGCATTTGTCGATAATCGTACAACTCAACTCGGAACTTAAGGAGCTCAACGATTCGACGAACAATACCAAAGAAAGGACATTTGGGTAGGCCGCACAAACTACTCAAACTGCCAGACCATAATCAAAAGTGAAACAATGACCCATATAGTCCTCAAATTCTCAATAATCAAAGTAATATTCATACAATTACAGCTTGGCAAAAAAGAGTCTGGAAAAAATGAGGGCGCCTGCTTAGCAGGTATGGCCACCCTGTATACTAGGACTAAAAGTGATATGATACTTGTTGTTTTAATCCAAAAACACGAGATCCCAGAAATTCTCATCAATGAAGATTTCAAGACTTGATAGGCACATAGTCTTTTACTTTCATTGTATTTAGTAGATTGCGCATTATTTCGCTGGAATAACCTTTTATCTAAGAGTGCCATCATAATAACATAATGAAAACTTATTCAGTTTAAAAATTAATTAAATTATACTCAGGGATTGCCGATTAAACCCGATACTCAATACATAATGTTCAGCAATAGCATTTGCGGCCACCATCTAGGGTATTCACTACCATTCGATGGTTGGTATGCCTGTATCAAATTTGACATGAATGATACTGAACGAATCCTGTTAATGCTGACAGTTTATAGTCGACAAGAAGGCGACTTACAGCTGCTTATTGGCGGAAACTAATTGGAAGTCAGAGAGTACCTATGACATGTCCCATTCGAAAGGTACGGGCAATATCGAATAAAATGGAACAGTTGACTAATGAAGGCGTCAGATATGTCTATGTGGGGTACATAACATTATCACTATTCACATGACAATGAAAATGAAATAACACGCTAAAATTTAGATTTTATTTAAATAGAAAAACGTGACATAACATCATTCGTGTCATCATTCATCTTTTCGGTGCTATGATAGATTTTTTCCATTAACACTGATGTGTCAGTTTTACATTTCTTATTTATGAAATCTAAATAGTGTAAAAATCTTTCTTAGACGTTTACGGCTCCCATTACAATCCGTCTCCTCAAACTATAGGTAATATATTACGTAGAATAGGCACCTGAAAAATAATAAATGTAAATTATAATTTTTTTTTACTGTGGTATGTGGTATGCGATAATAGCATTAACAAAAAATACTTGCCTGTTGAACATTTTGTATGTTCTTTACACTGTTGAACATTTTGTCTAATTGCACACAGATCGAAATCGCCTAATTCTTTCTTCCGCCAACTGTTTTGGTGTTTCTCCAGGTGTAGAAAAAATCCTTAATTTTTTTCACCTTCATTAACAATTTCTCTAATGGGGAAGATTTAAGCCATTTTTCCCCGGCTAGGTGTCGCGATTCCTATGATCCGCTATGCCTATCTGTGCATCGTTATATTTTAGATCTTTTTAACGTGTTTATATTAAATCTATTAAAAATGACGAATTGTGCAGTGTCGGGATGCAAAGAAAATGGTTATCATTTGTTCCCAAAAGATAAAAATAGGAAAAGGTTGTGGGCTAAAGCAATAAAACAGCCAGAATTGGCGAAATCGCAATATTCATATTTACGATTATGTGGACATCATTTTAGAGAAAATTATTATAAAACTGTGAAATCGTCTACAAGTGAGTAAGTATATTCTTATATTTTGTCTTTCAAATCTTTCACCAATGTCATATGTAACATGATTGCGTAAATTGCAAGTTTCAATTTAGAGCGCCGAATTTTGAGGAAGAATGTGATACCATCTATTTTCCCTTGGTCAAAGGTTCTACCACTTTACGCAGCTGCTAGGGAAGAGAGACTTTGGAATAGAAACCTAAAAAATAACTATTCGCACCAAACTTCTTAGGTTTTAGTGATACCGGAACTCTGGATTGTGAAATTTCTAATATAAATGAACAGCAGTGTGCAAGTTACAGCGATACTAAAATTCAGAATATTAATAATAAATCTACACAAACCTCTGTTCTGTTGAAATTATTTGCTACAGAAGAACTACTTTTAATGACACATCAGTAACATTTTATACTGGACTTGAAACGTACAAAAAATTTCAATTTGTTTTGGATACTTTATGCCCTATGGCCTATAATCTGTGTTATAAATCAGGAAAAGTGATATATTTAAGTGTGGAAGACCAGTTTCTATTAACATTAATGAAATTGAGACGTAACTATTGTAATTTCGAACTATCAAAAATATTTGGTGTCATTCAAACTGTTATATCTAATAAATTTGTAGCCTGGGTAAATTTTATTGACTTATGGCCTACCCAAGAGTTAGTCCAATACCATACCATTTGAAAAGACAAGAATAATAATTGATTCCACAGAAGTGCCAATATGTAAGCCAACAAACCCTCTATCACAACAGGCTACATTTAGCAACTATAAAAACAAAAATACAATTAAATTTCTGATTGGTGCTGCTCCAGGTGGTCTGATTTCGTATTTTTAAACAGGTAAACTTTAAAACAAAAAATATTTCGTATGAACCGCTCCGAAACATAGAATGTAAATAGATCATACGCATGGCGCCCTCTGATCATGAAATCTTCCCCATTGTACTGTACCTTGAAAAAAATGTAAAGACAATCATATTAATTCCATATAGGTACATTTTTCAATTTCAAGTATCAAACATCAAGAGTCAACGTACACGCGATTTGTCAAACTAGAAAACATAACCATAATAATCTTTTAGTAAATAAAACAATAAAATGGCTTGAAACTTATAATACCGATAAAACTTAGTATTAGAAAGGAAAAACAATGACTGGCATTGACTAAAAGATACATTTCTTGGATAAATACCTGACGTGTTGGCAGTTCTTTCGAAAAAATTGTCAATCGGAGACAAAATTTGTTCCACTTCAGATTCCGCCAAATTTCTTACGAAAACTTGGTATATCACAGCTCACACCACTACTCCATAATGTTTTATTATTATTTTTTTTAATGTACAAAAGCATTAATAATTGATAGTTAATTAGAAATAAGTAAAATACAACTGGGAACATAACACAATGACAGATTAGCTACTTGTTGATGATAAACAAAACAGTGTTGCAACCAAAAATATATTTTAGATCCAATGGTTACTACGACAGACTCTTTTTTGCCAACCTATAATATTCATGTCATGTGAAGTAATAAAAAAAGAGTAAAAATAGCAAAATAATAATAATAAAAAAACAACATTCAGTGTAGATTTATTGGAGCAGCTCAATCCCAGGCCGTTTTATCCTCAATATAGTCTTTAACAGTATAATAGGCTTTCCGACATAATTAACGCTAAATAAAAGATTTGAATTCATTTAGGCTTAGTTCTTGAATGAGGCTAGGAAGTTTATTATAAAAACGAATACATTGGCATCTAAAAGAGCCACCTATTTTCTTGAGCCTGGTCTTAGGAACAACAAAGCTTTGTTTGTTTCTAGTATTGACATTATGGATATCACTGTATCTTTTAAAGAGATTAATATTTTTATGTGCATACAGCAGATTTTCATAAGTATACTGAGAAGGCACAGTCATT
Source organism: Aporophyla lueneburgensis (assembly GCA_932294355.1). Lineage (NCBI taxonomy): Eukaryota > Metazoa > Arthropoda > Insecta > Lepidoptera > Noctuidae > Aporophyla > Aporophyla lueneburgensis. The sequence goes on from OW028742.1 coordinate 7,490,180, forward strand.
ATATTAATCTCTTTATATTTGACTCTGAGGGAGAATCTGGGACTTAATTTATAAATCGAACGAATTGCCCTTTTTTTGTAAAACAAAAATTGTCTGAATATCGGCGGCATTTCCCCACAGCAAAATACCGTACGACATCACGCTATGAAAATAACTAAAGTAAACTAAACGGGCTGTCTCTAAATCAGTTAAATCACGAATTTTTCTAACAGCGTATGCTGCAGAGCTAAGCTTTTTTGACAATTTATCTATATGGGGGCCCCATTGAAACTTGGCATCCAGAGTTATGCCTAAGAATACTGTGGTATCTTCGGGTTTCAACACTTCACCCTTTATGAGAACACTAGTTTCTACTTGTCTAACATGAGGTATCGTAAACTTAATACATTTAGTTTTTTTCTCGTTAAGAAGTAGGTTATTAACATTAAACCAGTTAACTACATTAGCAAGGGCTCTATTTACATTGTCAGTAACCAGCTGCTGACGTTTGAGTTTGAATAAAAGTGAAGTGTCGTCTGCAAACAACACTATATCATGTTTATCCTTTATGAGGTAAGGCAAGTCATTTATATAAATAAGAAATAAAAATGGGCCTAAAATTGAGCCCTGGGGGACCCCCATTCTAACTATAGATCCAGGTGATCTTTTTCCGTTGACGTCAACTCTCTGAATCCTATCACTTAGGTATGAAGTAAGAAGATCCAGAGAGGCGTTCCGGATTCCGTAGTGGTGAAGTTTCCTGATCAAGGTTTCATGAAGAACACAATTGAATGCCTTGGTCAAATCGCAAAAAATACCCAAAGCATCGCATTTGTCCTCCCATGCATTATATATATGACCTAAAAGTTCAACTCGGTAGTTGAACGACCCTTTGTGAAACCAAACTGTTTGTTGTGTAATAAGTTATGTTTATTAAAAATTCGTTGCAATTGATTTAGAATAAGTTTTTCAAAAATTTTACTGAAGGTAGGTAGCACTGAAATTGGTCTATAGTTAGTAGGGTCTGATGTGCTACCCGATTTAAACAACGGTATTATTTTACTGTTTTTCATAAGATCAGGAAACTCACCACGGTCAATACAATTATTAAAAATAACAGCTAAAGTTGGTGCTACAATGTTTATGATTGACTTAGCAGTATCCACAGAATTACCCCATAAATCGGCGGTCTTTTTAATATTTAAAGAGTGAAAAGTTTTAATGATATCGTTACAGGTTACATATTGGAAATGAAATTCACTATCACAAACAGGAACGTTTTCTTTAAGTAAAGACTCTGCAACAGTGGGTGATGAGTTCAAAGATTTGGTAGTAGATACTGGAATCTCTGCAAAGAAATTTTCAAAGGCCGCGGCGGCTTGAGAATCTGATTTAATTATATTGTCCTCAATAACTAGACTGTAGTCACTACTTCGGTTGCATGACCTTCCTGTTTCGCTATTAATGATAGTCCAAGTAGTTTTAATTACATTAGTGCTATTTTTAATTTTTAAACTCAAATAACGTGACTTGGCTATGCTACAAACTTTTTTAAATAATTTAGAATAATTTTTAAAATACAAATTAAATTCAGCAGTGTTTATACAAGTCCGTTCATCAAATAATTCATAAAGTCGTTTTCTACTTTTATGTATACCAGTGGTGGCCCAATCACTAAAAGAAGTGTTAATACTAACCGAAAAAGTCTTTGGAATGAATATGTTATCAAATTGTGTGCAATACATTTTTAAAAAATCATTATATTATCCATTAGGGTCATCATTTGGCAACACAATTGGTAGATTATTCGAAAGTTTAAAAAACAAAAAAACATTAAAAAAACAAACATACAAAACATTTAAAAAACATTATTCTATAGACAGTACTTTCTCTCGATTCATAGTGAAAATTATTACATTTATATCAACCGTCCCACAAATTTAGGTCGAGTATTTTTGTATTAAAGTTTTATACAGGTTAGTTGATATTTTTTCGCAATTAGTTCGACGGAGAGAGTTGTTCAATTTGATGGACTCTACCACATTATTAAATTTAACGTCACCTTATGGCCTTATACTGTATAACATATTAGTATAAATGACTAAGAAAATATCCTGTGCTAATTCATGACATAATACATCTGTTTGGATCCCAAGTCCGTTTCCAAGATCCGGTTTAATACCAAACATGTAAACAAAACGTTCTCATTTATAAGTAGATATAGATCAGTTGTTTTACACAACTTTAGTACATTTCAAACATCATACCTATTTACCTATTCATTAGTTAATTTAACGTCTGCAGTATTATTTTTAACCCTTCTTTCCCTTCTTAATTATTTGACACTGCGGGACACCAAACGCCCCCAGACGTGATTAGAAGAAAACTTCTACTGAGTGTCGTGCAAGGTCCTTCAATAGGTTAATGATTATGTTCGTGACTACATTTGACAATAACATCATCCGTGGTGAAGACGGTGGCTTTGCAGCCGTAACAAGCCTTGACACAAGGCCATCTACCGCGAAGACCCTTGCTGCGACTCCCTTTGTTGAAACGATATTTTCCTATCAATATAACTGGCTTCCCGTATCGAGACGTTGACAAGACTGGCTGACCGTCATCTGCAATAGATATAGATATGTTTTTTTTAATTATTTTTGTAAGTAACGATAAAACGAATTACACTAATAAATAACGTTCTTATTTATTTTACGTAAAATAAATTGAGATGTGTTAGTTAACTGAGGGACAACTAACTTGGCTAGATATTATTACAATAAATTAAATTTACCACAGTCATGCCCCTTCATTTCCGTGTATCGTCCATAATTGTGTTCGTAATCATGAGTACGTAGTAATACTATCGTTACAAGTCAAAATTATTACAAAGAGTGACTCTTTTTTTGTGGGTGGGAAATCACCAAATGACGTCTCCCGCTCTGAGCGGAGCGGGAGGGCGTGCAGGTTTTTACTGACTAAAACTCACCCGTGTTCCTTCAGTTGCCTATACGCCAGGGCCACGGTAATTCTTTCGAACAAATCTCGCAACTCTGGCTAGAAAGAGTAACTCTTGCGGGACACTTTTTTGAGAATAAGTCCAATACTCTTCTCGTTTGTTTCGACTCCGTGTCTCTGTATAAAAGCAGTATTTTCCTATCGAGGCTTGACAAACAGTTTGTTCGTGTAAGAAGAAAATACATTAATAATATCGCCATTTTAAAATTACAAATGTATTTTGAAAGCGACTGGAATTCGTAGCTACTTCGGTAACCTGTTCAGCTAGGGTTCTTCAACTATTCCAAAACTATAAAAAATCGTTTTCTAAACCTCGAATTTATAGAATAACACACAAAAATGTGTTTATATTTAAGGCATCTAAAAAGCATTCTAATAGGAGCTAACCTATTAAAATACCTTAGTGTTAAAAATAAAGAAAAATGTAAGTTTTTTTTAGTATCATGTTAACTATGCAACTATAAATTGTGTATATAAAATAAAATATTTTTAGGGATATAATAATTGCACATCGTCATATTGGCTAACATATTTAATCGTATAGGTATTTTTACTACAGCAGTTATACTTTTGAACTAACTTACATTCATAGGCGCCTTGCTAAATAATGGTGTTCAAATCAACCGTCTTACAATTATTCCATAGACATGAAAAAGACAGGCTATATTTAATAAACCGCTTACATAATTTTTAATGTTATTTTCATATGAAGTCTCCCCTGACTCTAATTTAGTGATTGTGTATGTTCATGAACTTGATAATTTGATTTTCAACGGTCGTAGCTCTCGCCGGACACTTATTTGAGAACCTGCGGCTACAACGCCAATGAGTCTTAGGTGGGCACTTGTTACCGCCCCCGGACGAACTATATCGATATCTTCCAATCTGAAGGCACGGAAAGCCGTGCCTTGTCTGTGTGAAGAACGCCTCTACAATCATAATGAAAACAATAAGTTGTATTTTCATATCGGTAAAAAATAACAGATGAAGACGTTCTATGACTGACGGATAGATAGCGGAAGACCACTTTATTCATAGACTGAATATTATATATCAAAATCTGTCAAACAAATGATTTTAATGTTTGGAAGATGTGTGAACTAGGATATGTATAGACGCCAGCACATCATGGTACCCAAAACTGTCAAATTATCCCAATCAATCTTGAACCTAATTTTTTAGCCTTTAAGTTGAAAATCTATTAAAGAAATTAGTCAGATTGTAATAGCTTCAAGTGCTGGCGTCTGTACTTGATGGTGCATCAAAAAAGGATTATACAAAAATCGGCTCCCAGGACGTCGATGTTTATAAGAAAAATCATAACTGCTGCAAAAAATTCAAAATAAGTCAAGAAAAATCGTAATGGCAACATGACACGTACCATTGCAAGAATCGTTCAAGGGTTCATACTTTGAAAAGGCTTCCTCAGAAAGTGTAACGAACGCACGTGCGATTCCGCTTTGTCTACAACACCAAAGGTACTGTTCTAACTAAACACGTTTTATCGCTATACGAATTGGAATTTAGACACATAGTGAAAAATAGAGGCCCCGATGCTGGCGAGTGTACATGAAGTTTGATGACATATGTTTATCTATATATTAATACGTGAAGCGAAAACTTTGGATCCCTTTTTACGAAAATTGGGCGGACGGAGGAGTATGAAATTTCACATACTTATAGTTTATACAGGGAAGAAGTGACGAATACTAATACATTTTTTTAAATTATGCGTAAAAATACATTATTTTCAATAAATAACACGTTACACACACTACTATTCATTACCGTGTATTTAATACACACATGCACAAATCGAGTCTGTATTTGTTTTTGGTATTATTTGTCTATAGCCTTACTGAATGTCAAATATTGTATAATTATGGATTACGAAAGTTTATTGTTGAAATCTGTGGTCCAATCAAGAATATCTGTCTTTAATATTTTGTGGTCTATAGTCTTTCTGATGTCAAGTATAACAATAGGTAATAAAATAATTTTCATTTTTAAAATCTATGGCCATATCGAGAATATTTGACTTTAATATTATTTGTCTGTAGTGTTATTGAATGTCAAATATAACCATATTTTTTTTTTGTTTAGTTTTAATGGATATGCATATAGATTTATTATTATGGTCGAATGTCGACCACTAGGCGACCACTAGTTTTGAATGCGCATCGATTACTCTAGTCATTACAGTTATGTAGTTATTAGCGATTGAAATCATACATGTTTTTATCAGTCAGAAATATTAAACCACTACCAGTACACCGAGCGAAGACGTTTTCACATCAATATACCATTAGCTATACAAGGATTTATAATTACTCCATGTTTTGCGTAAGTACATTTGCATTGAATGAAAAGCACTAGAAAAATATATATTGAAAAAGTATTTATTTCATTGGCATTATGAAGACATTTTATACACAAATATTCAATTAATGCAAATATGCGCTGGGTAATGTATGACCTGGCATTTTTCACTAGTCTCCACTGTTCGTGGTTAATGATTGTGCTCGGTCATGGACTTGACAACTATGTTGTTGATAGTGGTGATTTTTGCTCGGCACTTGTTTCGACCACTTTTAGCACACACCCAATGTACTTTCAGCCCTTTGCTTCCAGCCCATTTGTTAAACTGATAAGGACCCATGAGAAGGCACGGGAAACCCTGTCGAGGTTTCGATAACTTTATTTCTGTAAATAAATCAGAAAAATATTAAAACATACAAGTTTATATAAAAATAATGCACAAGTTTAGAAAAGCGAAGCTAAGGTACTATTCAGATGTACAGTTCAAATGAGGTAATTTACAGATAGCTTAGATCACTCCTAAGCCGCCTATAATACTGTTTATTAATTTTAAAGGCATTAAATATAAAATAATGAATCTTTGTCATAATTTGTATTTAATAGAAACATTTAATCGTATAAAATTGTTTTCTTGGCTAAATGTTCGTCGATTTTCTGCTTACTGTTTTTAGTATCTTCTTTTACTTTAGTTCGTACCCCTCCTCCAGCGGTGTTAAAGATGATTGTGCTCCGTCTTGGACCTTACTATTTTGTTGTCGACAGTGGTGATTCTTGCTCGGCACTTTTCTTGAACGCCTTTAGCACAAACCCACTGAATTTTCGGCTCTTTGCTTCCAGCCCATCGGTAAAATCGATACGGGCCTATGAAAAGGCACGTGCCACCCTTTTTATTTCTTGTGAACATAATTTCTGGAAATTAAGTGTAAAAATTATAAAAGTATAAACAACTTTAAGACATAATTATTTCCTTGTTAGAATAATGGAGAAAAAGTTTTCTAATGAGCAGTCCTGACAAATATTAATCTACTATTTAAAAAAGCATTATATTATTGGCTGTAAATTAAAATTAATTTTGGTTGACCAAAATATTTATTTTATAAATTGTTACATTGTGTCTTCACAATCGCATTTAGTGGGCGTCTAAGCACATTACTAAAGCGGTCGCTAAACAATGGTCCCTTTATTCATAAACGTTGTTTAAAGTTAAGTAATGATTAGCTGCTGTTTATTCGTACATTTTTGACGTTTAAACGTCACTTAACTTTAATCAACGTTTCTGAATAAAAGGGTAGTTGCCTAACATTACTCGGCCTAACCTCATGATTGTTACCAAAACAAATCAAATCAATTTATTTCGGGCTACAAAGACCCATATCATAAATACCTTACAGACTATCATACATACAAATAAAAACCACGTAAACATAACTATTGTACAAGAAGTGACGGCGTCGTGTTGCGTTGCGTGATGTCGCGTAGCCTTCTGCGGAATCACCGATACACGACACCCTTTGGCCAAAACTCTGCCTTCAGGAAGGTCTCGATTTGATGAGTTGGAACTCGCGCCACGAAAGACATGAAATTCGTGTTGTGGCGCAGTTCCAACTTCTCGATCCTCAAGGTCCAATTAGTCTTCAGACGTACATACTCCACGACTTCCTCAACCGTCGTGGTGTAATGTAGACGGAGCACATAGAGCTGCATCATTGGTGTAGCTGGACGCAGCAGCATATTGGGTCCTGCTAGCGCGGTCCCACATTGGTTCCGACTAGGAGGCTTCCTCTTCTTCTTCCTCTCTACCTTTACGAAGCCATCCTTGTCAGGCACGTGGCCGGGTCTCGGCCAAGCCAAGTCAGACCTAAGGCTACAATATATTATCCTAAGTTATAAAAAGAAATGATATTTCATGTAGTTTTAAATACATTTCAGGACTGACCTTTGAACTTGGCACCCATTTAGATCTCACTTATTTTGTCGTTGAAGTCAAGGCATTTATCATAATATTGTCCTTGGCTCTCATTTCACATGTATGTTTTTGATGGGTATTATTTCTAAACCTAACAGTACAGTGTGTTCTAAACTATTTGATGTGCCATCTGCAATTATTACTGTTCTCCCTTGTTTTATGCGCCTTGTTTACTAAACCTAATCAAAGTGCATCTGTCATTGTGCCACGCTATCTTTGCAAACTCTCTTCCTCTAAACCACTGCGATGTGTTAGCTTCCGCTTATCCTACTTTCCACACCGTTCCGGGGTCGCAAGGGAGGCTATGGGGCTAGCACATTTAACGCGCACTACCACGTCTGCTGCGTGCTGCCAAGAACAGTACCCCTCTTATCCTATCGTAGTGTGTGCGATAGCTCAGGACAGTCAGTAACCGTGTACTCCCGTATACCTATAGAATTACATGTGTTTACATAACCGCTTAGTTTTTTTTTATCTCACTACAACTAACTATAAGTTGACCGCCTGTACAGTCTACGTGCAAATCAAATTAGAAAATACATTTTACTGTATTATCTCAAGGACAAATTCAAAATACTTATGATGCAAAACTGGTATTCTTAAAGGGTTCTATTTCCTCTACTGCACAGTTGTTAACGATTATGTTCAGCCATAGACTTGACAATTTGGTTGCCGATAGTGGTGATTCTTGCTCGGCACTTGGTCCGACCGCTCCGAGCACAAACCCAGTGAACCTTCAGCCCCTTGCTGCCAGTCCATTTGTTGAACTGATGCGATCCTACTAGGAGGCACAGGTGGCCCGTTTGATTTTTCGTGAACCTTATTTCTGTAAATTAAATATTAAGTTAAATACTACGAATTTACACAGTTTTGGGGTATTCTTTATGTGGTTATAATAGTGAAAGAAAAAATTACCTAACTAGTAGTCCGGTAAAAATACAAGTTTATTTTAATGTAACCATTTATTTTATGTGCATTAAATAAAAAAATAATGAAGGTTTATCACTGAAGTGGTCCGGTTGATAATGTGGACCTGGGCCACTTCCTATGTAGTCTATCTCACGGGTGTTGACAATTGAAATTAAATCAGTAGGCACCAGTTAAACTTATTTAATTACGATTCTACTTTTACTTTACAAAATAAATAAATTAATAAACAAGGCCTAAATAATTAATAACAATAAGCAACAGCGATATAGTATATAAGGCGAGTAGCGCAGGCTAGGGAAGCTAAAGCGGAGTGAGTCTAAACAATGCTAGCACAGGGAATTTATACTAATGAGACACACATAGTGATGGGCAGTGGATAAATACTCGGAGGATAAATACTCGAGTTTTTATCCGAAACGGATAAATACTCGTTTTTACTCATTTTTATCGGATAAATACTCAAAATGATGGATAAATATCTTTTTTGCGCATCGGATGATTATTTTAAAATGTTAATGACTTTTATTGTTATTTAGGCTTTTGAAACTACTACGTCATTACATTATTTAGTTCTAATGTCAATTGCCAAAGCTTTAATTGTATCAGAAGTCCAAATGTCTCTCTTTAGATACAAATTTAGAATCTTTCTTTGTTGAGAGTGTACTCTAATAGCCACATAATAGATTATCTCTGTGAAGAGCTTCTAAAAGTCAAGAAAAATGCAGCGAAGACAAGTTTGTTGTTGTTGTTGTTTGCCAACGCTATAAACATGCAAAGGGCTTTTCAATTAGTTAAAAGTGTTGAGCCTTTAAACTGCGCAGCACACACTAGTAATTTACTGGCTCATGGTGCACTGTAATGCGGTAGTTTCAAAAATGTATGCAGATATGATCAAATCTTTAATAAAAAACAATTGGTTGTCTGTAAAGTCGGTATACGGACGATAATTTCACGTGATAATGTCTAAGTCTCTTTTACTCGGATGTCTTGGCCGATGGAGTGGAAGAGAGATAGATTTCACAAGTCGAACGCTAAGGCCGATCGTGCCTCTCTATCGCTTGATTCGCGCTCTCGCTCACACGCTCAGTTCAGGCGAAACGTGACAATGTGTCATGCTTTTCCGTGCATGCAGCCAGCGTTCATCGATTTATAAGACAGTCAAAAAATCACAAGAACTAAACCCAAAAACCACGATCGAAGCTACAATAAATCGTAAAACAAAAGGTAACGGGAGAAAAGTTAAACCTGCCATGCTACACAAAATAGGGCAGCTATCTACGATCACTAAGGAGTATGAAAAATAGAAAATCCGCTCTCTCAGCGTACGCAAAAAAAAAATATGTCGTCAAGTCAAATGCTACAAGCAGCTTTGCTTGACGATAACTTTTGGGATTAGGTATATCAATGCATATCTGTTTTTGAACCCATAACAGAACCTGTCTTTCAACAAGAGTCCAACAAATGCAATGCACTTCTAATGTTTATAATATTAAAGTATATGAAATCAACACAAAATGGATTATATTTACAGATACTGATAATGAGTCATTGGATTTGAGAAAATCTAAAAGTAGGTTTCAGTAAATTTTACCACTGTGTAGATCGCCTGGAAGATACGGTGGAGTATAGAGTGGAGGTTTGCCCTGGTTGGGCGAAACAACGCCGTATCCTCGTAGGGGTGATTGGCGGCGGCGATCTCTCGCATCCGGCCATGGTGCAGGCCATGGTATAGAGCGAAAGGGCATAAGAAGCTGTGACCTCCTTCTGCGAAGAAGTAAGGCTCGCGAAGTAGGAGGAGGAGCGCGTTAGGGAGAGTCAGTCTGTGCGCCTTCATGTCCCTAGCCACCGTAGGAGGAGACGCGCCGGGCGTTGGGAGTTCATTGTGGACTCTTGGCCACGGTGGCCACGGGCTCGCGGGCGGCGAGCCACCCATTGCTCGCTACGGTAAAGAACAGGCCCGTGTCGACGGCGGATTGTGTTCCACGCGCGCCTCAAAGAGATGTAATTACATATTGAAGGGGTCCGCGAGGACCGATGCCTGCCAGGGTTGCGGATCTGTTTAAAAGAGGTACCCTGGCACAAGCAACTAAAGGAACACAGGTGGGTTTTAGTCAGTAAAAGTCTGACATGCCTTTCATATTGGCGATAGCAGTGGTGGCCCAGTGGTATCAGCCCTGACTTACAACTTGTAGGTCGTGGGTTCGCTCTCAGGCAGGCGCTTTACTTGTGGTAAATAATTACATCACCACTGGTTTCAAAACCAATTCGTTTTTAAATGTCGCAGCATCATGCGGAGATAGGGGCCCTTTGGCCTCGCACAGGAGTTTCTGTTTTGTTTTTTCTTTTAATTTTGTTTTTTATTTGTTTCTTTTGTTTATAACTGATTCATTGTTTGTTAAGTAAGTTGTTTTTTTTTTGTATGGTTTCTGTGCGTGTCCCAATAAATACTTTTCTTTCTTTCTTTCTTTCAAAACTGCACATTGCTCGCTGAATCCATACCCTACAATATCGACAACCTCGCGAGCCAAGTCATTTGATTTGTTTATCTTTCTCGACTTTCACGAGGTAGTTTTTTTTATTTTTACAATGATTTAAGCGTTACTTAAATAGTTTCTGCCTACCCCCATGGGAGAGAGGCATGAGTTCATGTAGGTATGTATGTGAAAAACCAATGTACAAATGTATAATTTTATCTAACTTTGACAGTGATTGACTAAGTGTATTCATAATTGAATGAAATTATTGTCAATGTCGGCGTTTTGTAATTGTTAAAATTATTAATAAGGTACGATACCAATCTGCATTGTCTATTTTTCATTAATTTTAATCTTTTTGTTAGTAAAATGACAAAACTTACGTTACGAAAACATAAAATAGTATTTATCCGCTGTTTTGGATAAATACTCAGTAAAAACGGATATTTATCGAGTATTTATCCATTTTGAGTATTTATCCGGATAAAATCCCAACACTAGACACACATGCATTAAGGTCCAAACTGCCAAGGACGCTCGTCGGCCATCTTACTACACGGCGACGAAACAAACGAAATGATTGGCGCTCGCAGGATCGCGTGATATGACGCAGCGGTGGCGTGACATTTGGCAGAGGTCCAACCGTTCATAGGCGGCAGCGGTTGCCGTAGCGGTTTTGGTCGCTACAATCACAATGTTTATTTAGTAAATAGGTAAATTTTAGCGTTCAAGCGCTACTTAATACCAAATATTTATTGATGGAAATATTGGTATATTTATAGGATCTAGTTGTTTTAATGAGTGTGTTTAGTCATGGACTTGACAATTTGGTTGTTGATAGTGGTGATTCTTGCCCGGCACTTGTCCGGTTTGCTTCTAACGCAAACCCAGGCAACCTTCGGGCCCCTGCTGCCAGCCCATTTGTTGAACCGATGCGGACCCATGACAAGACACGGGAAACCCTGTCGAGATTTCGATAACTTGATTCCTGTAAATAAGTTATAAAAATATTAAAACACACAAGTTTGTTTTTTTTTTTGTACAATTGGTTAGATAAGCGGAGCTAAGGTATTATGCGGAGTTTCAGTCCAAATGAGGTCATTTACAGATAGCTTAGATCAGGAGTAATATAAGCTATCTGTAAATGACCTCAGTCCTCAAACCTCAAGCCACCTATAATATTTTATTTATTAATTTTAAAGGCAATAAATATATGCGGGTGGCATATATTTATTGCCTTTAAAATTCTCAAGGATGTCGTGGAAGTCAAATATCCTAACAGGCAGTTCAGAAAATTACGAAGCTGCTATTTAAAAAAGCATTTCTTTTATTGGCAGTAAATAAAAATGGATGAAGGTTTTATTATGAAGGTCACAATTTTAATTTTATAAATACATTCTATCATAGTGTGTAAATCATTTCTTCTTCTTCTTTTCATATAGATAGTACTCTACCTCGCTTCTCTATTTAAATAGTTTGACCCTAGCAGGTGGCAACGTTAAATATGCGATTAAATACCAAATATGAAAACGAAGTTTTCTTTATGGATTCTAATTCCTCCACCGTCCAGTGTTTAATGATTATGTTCGGCCATGGACTTGATAAATTGGTTGTTGATAGTGGTGATTCTTGCTCAACACTTATAACGGCGACTTCTAACACTCACCCAGTGGATCTTTGGCTCCTTGCTTCTAGTCCATCGGTAATACCGATGCACAGCTAAGAGAAGACACGGGCCGCCCGATAGAGTTTCCGTGAACCTTAATTCTGTAAATTAACAATTAAAATTGTGAGCTGCAAGTGTAAATAGCTCTAGGAGATATTAATTTCCTTGATGTGATATTAAAAAAGTATTTCACTGTCGGTAATAAATTGTAATAAAGGTTTTTTTAATGTTTATTTAATAAATACATTTAAGCGTTTAAGCGCTACTTAATGCCAAATACTTATTGAGGAAAATGTTGGTATTTTTATGGGTTCTAGTTATTAATGAGTATGTTCAGTCATGGACTTGACAATTTGGTTGTTGATAGTGGTGATTCTTGCTCGACACTTCTCCGGTTTGCTTCTAACGCAAACCCAAGTAACCTTCGGACCCCTACTGCCAGCCCATCTATTGAACCGATGCGGGCCCATGATAAGGCACGGGAAACCCCTCATAGATGTTGTGAACCGAATTTCTGTAAGTGATTGTACGATTATTAAAGTAAAACGAGTTTTGTAAAAAGACTTGCAGTTTTATTATAATCAACTTAACGTTACACATTCAGTACAGAGCGCAGTGAGTATAGATAAAAAACTATAGACTTTTGACTATAGAGAATAGAATGAATGTTGCCAAAGTATTATATTGACTTATACTAACACCCCCCCTCAATATAATACTTACTTACACTTTAAACCAATCTAAATAAACTGAAACTAACAAATCAAATTCAATCTTCTATCATGTTACACATATTTATGAATTTATACAACAAATTTTTATTTATTGCTTTAGTGAACATATCTGCAATCTGATCTTCTGTTTTTATATATCTTAAAACTAACTTACCCCGTTTAATTAACTCTTTAATATAATGGAACCTTATATCTATGTGTTTAAGACGCTTAACACAATCAGTGTTAGCAACCATTATGGCACTCTGATTATCACTGAACATTACTAAAGGGCAGAGATTCTCTATTTTAAAATCATATAATAAGTTTATAAGCCAACAAGCATCAGCCGCAGCCATACTGATTGCTATGTACTCTGACTCTGTAGATGACAGACTAACACTAGCTTGCCTTTTTGAGCACCATGATATCAAACAATTTGAAAACATAAAGCAATAACCAGTTGTAGACTTTCTATTTTTTAAATCTCCCCCCCAGTTAGCATCACAATAATCAATTAACAAATCATTATTGCACTTATATATCAAACAGTAATTCATAGTACTCTTAATATATCTTAAAACTCTTTTTAAAGCCGTTAATAACATGTTATTTGCTTTATTTTGGTATCTGCTTAGAATGGACACTGCTACACAGATGTCTGGTCTCGTTCCTAATGCTGCATAGGACAGCATGCCAATGATTTTCCTACATTTTTTTTCAATATTTTTATCAATTACAGAGTTAAAATTTTCCTCTAATATTTTGACATTAAAATTAAAGTCCATAGGGGTAGACATACCTTTACAATTATACATTTCAAATTTGTGTAATAAAGATTCTAAATATTGTTTTTGACTCAATTTGGTGACTTTATTGTTTAAATCCTGTTCTACCCGTATGCCTAGATAGTTTGACATTAATCCCAAGTCTTTCATTTTAAATTCAGAGTTTAACTATGTTTTTAAGTCAGAAATTTCATTTTCATTGTTACCAAAAATCAATAGGTCGTCAACATACAGTAAAACATAGGTATTGCCACTATTAGTATGTTTCATATATAAACAAGTATCACTTTGGGATCTTACAAAACCTTGCCTCATTATCACTGAGTTAAATTTATCGTTCCAGTACTTGGGTGATTTCTTTAAGCCATATAATGACTTATTCAGTTTAACAATATTGTTATGGCCGCTATAGGCTCCCTCAGGTAATTGTAAATAAACAACTTCATCAATACTCCCATATAAAAATGCTCCTGTTACATCCATCTGATAGATGGGTAAGTTTAACTTGGTTGCAATTGACACAAACAGCCTAAAGGTAACCAAATTAGCCACTGGAGCATAAACTTCATATGAATCTAACAAATCATTTTGTTCAAAGCCCCTTGCCACAAGTCTAGCTTTATATTGAATACTGCCATTTGTGTTTTTAATTTTGAATACCCACTTACTACTTATAATCTTATCACTTACAGGTTTTTCACAGAAGTCCCAGGTTTTGTTTTCATTCAGGGTTTGCAGCTCTCTCTCTATGGCTTCTAGCCATTTTCTGGCATCTTGCCTTTGCATGGCCTCTTGATACGTCGTCGGCTCATTATCTTCAGTAGAAACATAATGACACTTATAGAATGAGGTTTGCTTCCTGACCCGTGCACTTCTCGGGCATTGTGATGTTTCATCTTCTTCATCATCGGAGCTCTCATCACTGAAACTTGGAACATACTCACTTCCGTCACTCTCTGTAGATATTTTCACGGTTTTTTCTAACTGCATAGACTGCTGATCACCCTCACTGGATTCTACCTGCTCTACACTTTTGTTTGACTGTACTAACTGTTCTTTAGATCCTTGATCCGCATCAGTTTCTTTGAGTCTTTCCGAGTCATGTTCCAATAACACCAACTGCTCTGTCTTAGTTTTAGGTTGTTCCAGGAAAACTATGTCTCTCTTTATTTCCACACAGTTTTTATTTTCAAAGAATACTCTATAACCCTTAACATCCTTTCCATAACCCACCATTATTCCTTTCTCTCCTTTAGCATCCCATTTTCTTCTTTTTTCTTTTGGGATGTGGACAAAAACAGGGGTTCCAAATATTTTTAAATAATTTATATCAAAATACTTGTTGATCCATACCTCAAATGGTGTTTTTCCGGGTTCATTAATGATAAATGATAAATGACTTTATTTTTGCAAGTAGGTTTGTACAAACACTTTTACACGTCATCATTTTTTTTTTAAACTAGATGAGTTCGGCTTTTCCTATCTGACTACTCTGAGAAGAAACGCCGAAACAAACTCAGAGGTCACAGTCTCTTTTAAAGTCCAGACATAATCTTGATCAGATCATGTGAAGACCATGTGGATTGGTGTCTGAAGTGGTCTTTTAAGGAAAGAACACACAGCTTGAGTGGACCTGTCCAATCAGTGCACGCATTTGTCAGTAATCATGCAGCCCCACTCAGAACTTAAGGAGGTCAATGATTCGATGAACAATACCAAAGAAAGGACATTTGTGAAGGTCGCACAAATTACTCAAACTGCCAGACAATGTAAAAATTAAATTAGAAGAAAAGGAAACCAAAAAAAAAAGAACACCCACTTCGTCTTCACATTTACAATAGGTAATTAAAACAATATAATACTTAAAAGTAAATATTCATGTCATTGTATAAGTAAAATTCATCAATGTCAATGTGTATATAAAATCAGGAAATAGTCCCGGTCTGATCATTTGAGGACCATGTACATGGGGGTGTCTGAAATGGTCTTTTGAGGAAAGAACCATACAGATTGAGTGGACCTGTCCAGTCAATGCACGCATTTGTCAGTAATCTTGCAGCTCAACTCAGAACATAAGGAGCACAAAGATTCGACGAACAATACCAAAGAATGAACATTTTGGTAGGCCGCATTAAGTACTCAAACTGCCAGATTATCATTACTTTTACTTGTCCTGTTTAATATAATACATATGCCGCTGTTTGAACTGCTTCTGCCCATAACTTCTTTAGTAAACCTTTTGCACATAACATTGTTCTCGCAGCCTCGACCAGCGTTCTATTTTCCCGTTCTGATTTTCCATTTTGTTCGGGAGTATATTGCACCGTGGTTTGGTGTATGATACGTTCAGCAAACAGGTTGTGCACTCCCTTGTTTACGAATTCCAATCCATTGTCACTTCGAAAACAGTGTATTTTATTGTTTGTAGTATTCTCTGCTTTATTTATGAAGTTTTCAATACAATTCCTTACTTCATCCTTCCCTTTAACAAAATACACAGATCTATAATTAGAGTAGTCGTCCTTCATAATAACGAAGTATCTGGAACCTTCCACAGATGGCACCTCCATGGGTCCACATGTGTCAGCATGTATAAGTTCACATGGCCTAGTTGTTTTTGTTTCACTAGTATGGAAGGGCAATCGACTTATTTTTCCCTGTAAGCAGCTCTCACACTTTGCTTCGGTATTGTCTTTCACAGAAACTTTGCTGTTCCTAAGCACGGCCTTCACTTGATGCAAGTTTTGGTGAGCCAGTCTTTCGTGCCAGTCTTTGAGACTTGATTGCACTTGAGCCATATTTGCTCCTTCGCATTTGTAACGAACGTCCAAGAAATACATATCGCCGATACGATTAGCCATCGCACATACTTTGTTCTGTTTAATGAATTTGCAAAAGTTATCATTTGTGATCATTAAATAGCCTCTATCTGTCACGCAGTTGACAGATAACAAGTTTGTTTTCAGCTCTGGCACAAATAATACATTATCTATGGTAGTGTCTATCCATCGCTTTCCATCGTGTACTTGCAGCGCCACCTGTCCACAACCATGTGCACTTATCGAATTCCCGTTACCGACGATCACAGATTTATTGGACAATGGGGAATATGTCGTGAAAAGGTTACGATTGTGGCACATATGCTGACTTGCACCAGAGTCCACTAACCACTGCGATTTTTGTAACTGTCCACTTGAAATCACGAATGCATTACTTGCGTTACTGTCCTTTTTTTTGTTTTTCTTGCACTCACTTTTTATATGTCCCACCTTTTTGCAGTAATGACACTTTTTCACCGACTTCTCATCACTATTCGAGTTGTTATTGTTTATGCGGTTACTTTTACACTCACTCTGGAAATGTCCAAGTTTATTGCACTTATAACACTGTACGTTTTTCTTTCCTAATTTCTTTGCAACAAAAGCCGCCGCTGATTGCTTAGACACGTCCTGTCTATCCTTTAGGCGTTCCTCTTCTATTATAAGCCGAGCAACGAGATTATCATAGGTTTGTTTCTCCTCCGTTGCAGATTCCCAGGCCGAGACAAAATGCTTATAATCGGCTGGAAGCGACATCAACACTTTTGTTATGACGAATTTCTCGGAAATGCTTTCTCCCATCTGCTTTAACTGATTCTTCAGTTCTTCGATTTTGGATAGAAATGTGGACATGGGTGTTCCATCTTCATATTTATACTGAAAGAATCGTTGTTGAACGATGTGTATGCTTGTTTCCGATGTTTGTTCGTAGACACTCGATAGTTTTCTCCACATTTCCGCTGATGAAGTACATGTTAAAATATGCATCATTGCACTTTCTGACATTCTTGTCACCAACCATGTCTGAGCTTTTGCGTCCAGCTTTTCCCATCGTGCCTTTTCAGTCGCTTCTTCCGGCTTTACCTTGATACCTTGAACCACGTCGAACAAATCCTGACTTCGCAGCAGAATGACTGATTGGAATTTCCAAACATTCCAGTTGGATGCACCTTCTAGTTAGATATGTGTACCAAAGGTCTTATTTTCTTCCATTGTGTACTTATTTCCCTTCCTGCTCGTCCCGTCCTTGTAATACAAGTATTTTTCGTCCCGAGGCCGCGTGGCGATGGCGTCGGTCTAACCTCAAAACCGGCGTATCCGGGTTGTTGCCGCCGATAGTTCCTTTTTTCTATTTTCTCGTTTTACTTATTCCACGGGTATGGCGCTGGACCCATAACCTGTACGATTATTAAAGTAAAACGAGTTTTGTAAAAAGACTTGCAGTTTTATTATAATCAACTTAACGTTACACAATCAGTACAGAGCGCAGTGAGTATAGATAAAAAACTATAGACTTTTGACTATAGAGAATAGAATGAATGTTGCCAAAGTATTATATTGACTTATACTAACAGTGATGTATTAAAAATAAATATTGCAAGTGTACACAGCTTTACTTATTAATGTCTTTTATGTAGTTAGAATAGTGGAAGAAAAATATCCTAACAGCAGTTCAGAAAAATACGAAGCTGCTATTCAAAAAAGCATTTCTTCCATTGGCAGTAAATAAAATTAAAGAAGGATTATCTCAATTTTAATTTTATAAATACATTCTATCATAGTGTGTTAAGCGTTTCGTCTTCCTCTTTTCATGTTGATACCAAATAATAAAACGAACTTTTCTTAATGGATTCTAATTCCTCCAACATCCATTGTTTAATGATTATGTTCGGCCGTGCACTTGACAATTTGTTTGTCTCGGCACTTATAACGGCGACTTCTAACACACACCCAGTGGATCTTTGGCTCCTTGCTTCCAGTCCACCGGTAATACCGATGCACACCTAAGAGAAGGCACGGGCCGCCTGATAGGGTCTCCGTGAACTTTAATTCTGTAAATTAAGAATAAAAATTGTGAGTTGCAAGTGTAAACAGCTTTAGGACATATTAATTTCCTTGATGCGGAATTAAAATTTATTTCACTGTCGGTAAATAAAATGTCCATATTTTTTTTATTTAATAAATACATTTTATCGCTAAAATGTCCAGCAGTACTTTATACTCAAAATCAACATTTTCAATAAATATTTGGTACCTATTGTAATTCCTCTAGCTTACAGTGTCTAATGATTATGTTCGGTCATAGACTTGATAATCTCGTTGTCGACAGTAGTGATTCTGGCTCAACACTTGTTCCGGCTAATACCTAATCTTGTGTGAAAAGTCCAAGTCTCATAATTATTGAATAATAAAATTAAAATTTTGAGTCAGGTAACTTACCTGACTGAAAATATTAGTTAGAACAAGTAACTGTCAAGCTGCTGACTATATTAACCAATGAATAAATATAAATTGCTGCCTTCCCTCGGGAAGCCAACGCGCATTTGTAACTAACTTAATGATTTTGCTCGGTGGTAGACTGAAAATTTTCATTATTGAAAGGGGTAACTTTTGCTCGACATTTTTCCGAATGCTTTTAACCCACACCCAGTGGATTTTCAGCTCTTTGCCTCTAGACCGTCGGAAAAACTGTTGTTGACCTATGACAAGGCACGAGCCTCCCCTTATGAAAGTTGTGAACGTTATTTCAGTAAATTAAGTATTGAAATCTTAGATTGCGAGTGTACACAGCTTTAGGACATATTAATTTCCTTTATTAGAACAGTAGAAGAAAACTTTTCTAACAAGCAGTATAGAAAAATCCGAAGCTGCTAGTCAACGTATTATTTTATTAGCAGTAAATAAAATTCATTAAGGTTTATCACAACATATAACAAAAAAAAAAAACTATTAAACTTAACAAAAAAAATAGCAAACAATAGCAATAACAATAATAACTAAATAAACAGCTTATTGAATTAACAAAAAAAAAATAGTTTTATGTCAAGTGGCACCGAATATTTATTGGTAAAATCTGTATTTTAATCTTATATCATTAAACGAGCAATTCTTGTATATATGTATATATATATAACCTGAATTTCGGAAACGGCTCCAACCATTTTCATGAAATTTAGTATACAGGGGGTTTCGGGGGCGATAAATCGATCTAGCTAGGATTATTTTTTATAAAATGTCGGTTTGTTCGTGTTTTCAATGACCAACTTTATCGATAATCAACTTGACCATAAACTTATTATTTTAAACACAATTTACCTAAAAATACCGAACAAAGCTCGGTCATCCAGATATTAAGTTCTAATTACTAACAACATATATAACAATATTGTTTAATGATTATGTTCGGTCATAGACCTGATAATCTCGTTGTCGATAGTGGTGATTCTTGCTCGGCACTTGTTTCGTCTTTTTTTACCACAAACCCAGATGATCTTCGGCCCCGATGCAGCCCATTGGTTGAACCGATAGGAACCCATAACAAGGAGCGGGAAACCCTTTTGAGACTTCGTCAAATACATTTCTGAAAGTCAGTGCCTATTTTAGTTTATTTATTTATAAATTGCATGTTTTTACAGCACATCGGCATAATTTTGAATTAATTGTTCAAAGCTTCATAAATTTTTAAAATGATTGGACTGAAAAATTTGTCAAAAAGTAAAAACAAATTACTTAAAAGTAGTTTACTTTAAAACAATAAATTTTACAAAAAAAAAGTTATTCACAAATATTAAACGGGTATTCATATACATCCGGTGAGATTGAAACCCGACCCCAACATAGTTGGGAAAAGGCTAGGCATATTGCTTGATTACACAAATGTAGAAACGCGCGCAGCGCTTCTATACTTACTAATTAACTTTACAACCGAGATGAACTAAATACACTAGTGTTTATTCAGCTATTTTAAGCTTAGAAATACGCGGTACGCGAAATTAATTCGGCGATTTTCTTTTATATTTTGTAAAACAGTGTTCAATTGTGATTATGTTCAGTCATGGCCTTGACAACCTGGTTGTCGATAGTGGTAAGCTTTGCTGGACACTTCGGAATGCGTTTAGTACAAACCCAGTGGATCTTGGGCTCCTTGCTACTAGCCCATTTGTTAAACCGATGGCCACCCATGACGAGTAGTGGAAAACCTCGTTGAGATGTCGTGAACCTTATTTCTGAAATTCAATGACGATTATTAATTACATGCTCATATTCTAAAATATACGTGAAGAATGAGTGGTTTTTTAATGGAGACTCCTAAGGCTACGTCCGCACTGACAGGTAACGGAGATCCTCGCGAGTCACAACTCAAGTCGTCGAGTCGGAGTCGATTAACTAAAGACAATGTTTATGTTCTTTCAATCCAGAATTAGCTTTCCTACTGACAGTTTATATGGGTAGTGTTTATTTTAATTTATTTTTTTCTGATTTTGTTAATTTATTTTTATTTTCTTTTAATTTAATTTATTGTGGACATAATTTACTAATTACAATGATTTTAAATGAGTTGTATTGCAACATGTAGTTAGCTAGCGACCTCGTCAGCAGTTCATAATATTCTTACCTGACCAACCGGCAGCAAGTTCATCATGCTCCCTAATATGTCACTGCTTGCGGTAGCGTCGGGGGTCGGGTTACCACCTTCCCTCAAATATGGCGAGGGGGGTAATGGCTGACCTTTGCGATATGCAAGTGAACGGGCGCTGCTTGTGATGACTGGTCGTCTTGCTGACCACGGGTTTTGTTATTGTTATTTGTATTAACTGTTATTTATTTTACTCCGGAGGTCCTAGTTTAACTATTGTAACTTCAACTTAGCTATGTGCATCAATGTATGTATATGTATCATTTTGCATCGTTGAATATGTAAGCGGGCACGCCCTTTATGCCTGGAGGCTTTATTTAGGTTTTAAGTTCTGTTTACGATTTTGTTTTACTATTTATTTCAGGTTGAGATTAGTTTTCAATGTTTTGTTCGTATATTGGCGTGTACTAGCTGACATATGGCGAGTAGTGTATGTTTTGTTTTATAATATTAATTATTTACACAATATTGTATATAATCAAGTTCTTCTAACTTATCAGAGAGCTGTGCTGCTGGGGAGTTTATTCCACCACTTCTTCTTCCCAGCTAAAGCACTAGGAAGTGTCGAGGGGCGGGCGTTTTGGGGGGACTGTCTTATGTAACTTTGATGTTCAAAAAGTGCTGACTCTCAGCCTAGTTTGAATAAATGACTTTTGATTTTTGATTTCACCTGCAAAGTAGCGCAGTAAAACGACAATCCCAAAATTTTTGCAACCGGCCGCACTGCGCCCTTGACGCGTTCGCGTATTTCGAAACGTGTGTCAACCTAGGAACTTACGTTCCTAGGTTCTCAACATGCAATCTAGCAAGTAACCAGGATGAAAGTTACTAAGCTGTAGGTGTTAAGCAAGCCAGATGGCTTCGTCAAATACATTTCAGCTTCACAGAAACCCTAATGCTTTGTCCGCACTGCCAGATGGCAGTGCGGACAAAGCATTAGGGTTTCTGTGAAGCTATTCCGTAATGACAATACTTAATACATTTTATGCACTAAAATTGAAACAAAATTTCAATAATTATACCATTTTTATATCAGAAATATAGAGTCTACAATACAAATACTGTCATAATCAAGTCAAACCGACAATTATTACTACTGTTTAAATAATAAGATCACATTATTAATACTGAGAAAACTAAACACAAAAATAACACAAATCTTCTTTCATTTGAATTGTACAAAACCCTATATCACTAGAAAGATAAGTCAAACATACCTAAGCATAGGAAAAAAACTTACAATACAAAGCGAAGTTTCCGGAAGATAATGCTGGAAGTTGAAGAAGAAGAAGTTAATGAAATCTAAGAAAGTAGGTAAATTATATATTTTTATACTACATATTCCGTGTACGAAGTACATTCCATTTTAAAATCTCATTTGGTATTACAATCCGTTCACCTAGCTCTTTGTAGGTGGATGGCACTAAATTAACTACCTATAATTATTTATTTGCGATCTATTCGATTCAGTACTATTCCAGCAGGACGCTATAAACATAAAGCGTCCTGCATATGAGGTAAAGCCAAATAACTATTGCTTCTGTTATAGGCACCTAATAGTCTAATTGTATCATACTCTTTGGAGTCAATTAAAATATGAGTGAAGATCTCAATGGTCATCTGGCGTACCTTGGGCAATCAGTACCGCTAGTACCTACTAGACTCATCAACATTTATACTGCGACACAAACTCTTTAAGGCTTGCGCAGACAGGCGCGGCGGTGCGACACAATTCTGATAAAACAATCTCCGTGAAATTTCCCTAGACTTTTTTTTCTAAAAATGTCGCATCGCGTCTCTCTACGGCAACCTTTTTTTTGGATGGGAAATCATCAAATGACTTTTCCCGCTCTGGGCGGAGTGGAAGGGCGTGTCAAACTTTTACTGACTAAAACCCACCCGTGTTCCTTCAGTTGTCCATATGCCAGGGCCAATAAGAACAATTTCACGACCCTGGCAGGCTCTACGGTAACCTTTAAGTTAATTTCGATACGACGCGCAAAGACTTGAGTACTCTTTAAATGTCACCTATACTGAATACGGTGACCATTGCTTTAAGCGACAAACATCACATCTGCGATCTTGATGACGATCAACGACTACAATAATTCCGGTCCAAATCAATTACAATAGTTCCGTGTGGTGCCGGACGTAAAGAATAGCAGCATCCCATTTCTTCCTGTGGGTGTCGTAAGAGGAGACTAAGGGAGAGGAGACTAGAGAATGGGCGGCAGCGTTCTCTATGCACTTTACCACCACACTGCGATCGCCAACCCGCTTGCCAAGCGTGGCGATTATGGCACACCCTCCCAACTTGGGGGAGGCCTATGTCCAACAGTGGACGTCTTTCGGCTGAACATGCGACAAACTCAAGTAGCAAAACCAAGATGTATATATTATAATAATGTGATGAGCAGATTAATGAACTTGGAATAACAATCGTCTTTTAGCCATCAAATCACGAATGTGTATGATCGATTTAAGTCCTAATTATAATAATTACAATGTTATCTATGGTTGTAATGGTTTCCCTACAACCCTGCTGGTTCTTCACACAGGCCCAGCAAACCTCGGTAACTTTGCTGCCACTCCGCTTATTGTATTGTTATTATACCACCACTATCACAGGATTTCTGTAACGCGTCATCTCAAACTTGAAGCCAGTAAAATATATTTTTAGTTACCTTTGTTTCAGCTTAACTATGTATTTTAGCAGTTAACTACGACATACCAAGCTATAAAACAAGCGCGCCAAAGATTTTTTTTAAATCACTTAATAGGAAATACTCTTAATTTACAACTCCTCTAATAATATTATTTCACATAAAAGAAAACTGAAATATGCACAAAAACCATTACAAATCATCTTGAAAATATTGAAACCAATAGAGAAACAAACATAGTGAATTGTTAAAATCGTGTCCTAGCAGTTCGACCATGGTTATGTTCATTAGCAATTTTGAATATCTTGTTATCGATGGTGAAGATCCTGGCCTTGCAGCCCTGGGAGACCTTCACACAAACCCAGCTTACTTTCGGACCCTTGCTACTAGTTCGCTTGTTGTAGCGAAACCCATCGTACTCAATGACAGGATTCCCACACCTTGATTTCAAAAACAATATTCCTGAAAGTGAAAAGATCAACTAAAGTCATTGAGAACAGATATTCAGAAAATGTAGCAAGTAAGGAAGTGAATACTGGTATGGAAGAAAGAACAGGAAGGAAAACTGCATTTTTACTATTACTACATGTTATAAAACAAAGTCGCTTCCCCCTGTCTGTCCCTATGTATGCTAAGATCTTTAAAACTACGCAACGGATTATGATGCGGTTTTTTTAAATAGATAGAGTGATTCGAGAGGAAGGTTTGTTTGTACGTATAATACGCGGGCGAAGCCGCTGGCAAAAGCTATTTTTACATAAAACAGTGATAGGCTTCAAAGGATAGAAAGATATAGTATGAAACATAACATTTAATGCAAACTAAAGTTTGAAAAATATAATAATTAAATTCTAAAAACTATACTTCCAACATTGAATAAATCAATGATTGTGTTTGTGCAATATTTTATGAACCACGTTGTTTATCAGAACTATTGTAGTTTTACACCCATGATTTTCTTTTATGCATATCCACATGAACATGGAAGGCCTACTGGAGTTATGCTTTCTGAATCTGTAGCCCTGTAGCACAGCACTTTACCTCCAAACCGTGACGTCCCAAAATAAGGACCTACATGAGGAAAAGTA
This sequence comes from Aporophyla lueneburgensis, assembly GCA_932294355.1. Taxonomy (NCBI): domain Eukaryota; kingdom Metazoa; phylum Arthropoda; class Insecta; order Lepidoptera; family Noctuidae; genus Aporophyla; species Aporophyla lueneburgensis. The sequence goes on from OW028742.1 coordinate 7,515,236, forward strand.
AGAATGTTGGATAAAAATACTGTTTTAATTAAACATTTAGTTTCTGTTTTCTTAGTATCTATTAGATACGATTTAAGACGTAGATTAATTATCTTTCAAATACTACAAAATATTGTGCGATTGTTTGTGGGATTTCACAGTACATATCCAGGTTTCTTTATTATTATTTTATTATGGAAGTCACAACAAGAATAAAACAACCAGACTCATACTGCCGTCCTTACGAAAAGTGCAATAACTCGAGTTTTGGCGCGAATTGAGATAAGTACATATTCGTAATTTGCATAACAAGATCTATATATTCTTTTTAGACACTTTTTACGTATCTATGACGTAGCCGGTTTTAATACTAAGCCTAATTCGTATTTTAGATACAAACAAAACAAAAATAAAATCTTTACATGCGTTTTTCTCGAAATCAGGTTTAACCTAGTTATTGCACTTTTCGTAAGGACGGCAGCATAGTCATCGACATTTTACTGACTAAGAAAAAACAAACCAAACTTAAGAACAACGAAATAAGAAAGCAAAATAAATGTGGACATATGTAAGTAGTGGGTAACCTAATACACATAGAGACCGTGGCAAAATCAAAAATTAAAAAAAATTAGGTTTGCCAAAACGTTTGATCAAAACGTAAGATGAAAGAAGGAAAGAAAGTTAAAAATATACAGTAGTTATGTTCGTGTAAGATTCTAATAATTTCGTTGGCGATTACTACAAGGGTTTTTCTACATCCTACCCATAACTTCGAGCAAATCCATCGGGTCTTAGGAGATTTACTAGAATTATGCCTCCTATACTTATGTCCTGCATACCTTAGTACTGGTTTTCATGCAGAGACATTCTATAGACGATATATTTAAAGACACAAGCAAGAATTTTTTTTTTTATATAATTACATTTTTTACTAGTTTTTAACAACTAAGTACTGTAATTTAATATCGCTTATGAAGATTTTTGCAATTAATACAAACGTTCTACATAGAAATATTATTTATTGCTCAGTTGTTAGTTTTAGTTTCACAAATATGCCAAGAAAATATTCCTTGATGACTATAAATGTTAACAGAACAAGAGAGCGTTGTTTGAGAAATGATATGAAAAAGAGAGAGAGCGATCGATAGCGTGACGGTTGACAAGCAGGGAAGAAGAATACATGCTGCGCTGACCCTCAAGTAATGTTACGCCCCAGCTCGTAACATTACTTGAGGGTCAGCGCAGTATGCATCGGGATAAATTAATTACAATATTCCGAAATACACAAACTGTTTAATTAACTAAACACAAATATCGTAACCAAATCAAAAGGTCAAACAGAATCACTTGTCTCGCTTGTACTGTATCAATTGAATCGTATTGCTCGCTTCCGAAATCGAACTGCCCGTCGGTTTTTTTTTTTACTAGAACTATACTTCCTGTATAATTGGATTTTAATATCCATTATATTTAAGGTACGACAAAGTACTGTAATTGAATATTGTTTTTTATAACTTTTGAAATGAATACGAATATTTTAAATCTAAAAAAAATATTTATTATTTAGATATTTTTTCATCACAAACATAACCAAAATTTTGTCAGTGATACATTTATTATTGCTTAAATTACACTTGATAGCTTGATGATCCGAGTGAAAAAGGTTAAGGTATCGATTGTATCTACATATGATTATGGTGATGCAAGATCTTCAAGACCTGATTAAAATAAAGGACGATGATACACTTACACTCCGAGGGCGATCTTACACAGTACCACCTGCTCATCGGAGGCTTGCCGAACTGGTGCCTCGAGAAGCGGTAAGACTCATAGCAGAGCAACGTCGCTCCCCGTCGAGACGTCGTGAAAGATACACCTTTGGAGACAAAAGGGAAATGAAAATTATAATCCAGCTGTAGCCAAGGTTTTATTTGTGATAGATCAGTCACTTTATGGCACTACCCGAAAAAAAATACAATACTTTTTCTTGGACAAAGTCTAGGACAGTGCTCAATTTCATTAATTCCATTCAAATCGGTCCAATCTCACAACAAACATTTAAATACTCACCTTTCAAAAATTACAGGATAGGAACATATGCCTTTAACACAAAATTAAACCCAAAATTAAAGATGGTATTCTCGTTTTATCACAGAGCACAAACCATTTAATGAAAAGAACAACATTCGGACACCAGTTAAATAAATTAATCAGTGGTTGTGTTCATTAATAATCCTGGCAACTTCGTCGTTTCTTAGAATGATGGTAGCTCTGCAGCAAACTGGATATTGATACTTGATACATATCCATCTAGTCTTTGGAGGATTACTAGAAGTATGCTTTGCATAGCGATAACCACGCCAACAAAGAGTTCTTCCACCACGCTGAGACGTCTCAAAATCCAAGTTTTAGTTACAAATGGCTTACAGACTTTGGAGCCAGAAATTTAGGATCAAATGAAAATTCATCTCTAAAAGTTAAGTAAGAAGAAAATTATAATAAACAACAGATCGAAAATCATAAGGTCATCACATCGAAACTAGTTGTTGCCTGAGGTTGCATCCTAGACGATTTACCTTAAGTTTACGGATGAGTTATCTATTTATGATTAACACATAGGCAGCATTCATTTCTTTAAACAAAATTAAATACTCAAAAATAAGATGTTCATGCTCCTTTTATTTGGAATGACAAAGCGCGTACAACATCTACAGAAAAAGGCAAGTCGCTAAATCAGTGGCTATGTTCATTTAAAGCTCTTACAACTTTGTCGCCAAATAGGATTAACGTAGCCCTGCACCCAGTTCGGAACTTGTCACAATTACACCTAGACTTTGGAGGATTGCTAGCACTATGCTTTTTGTAGCGGTAACCACGCCAACAAAGCATTTGTCCACTACGGTGAGAACTCTCGTACTGCAGTTCTTGAAAAAAAAAACAAAAAGTGAAAAAAGTTAGTAAAAAAATGTTTTTTTTTTATTTTTACCCGCGTTTAGTTCATGTTAAAATATAACGGCGGGATATTTTCAACTGGACTTCAACGCACTGCTTAGGGGCGATAGTTGAATAGTGTGTGTTTTCGACGCGCTGGGATGCAGTCTGTTGGAATTTCAATGCACGATTCAACACCAAGAGTTGAAAATCCACTGCGCATCAAATTCCGTCGCGATATATTTACGTCCGTACGAACGTGGTCTTTCTTCTCAATTGTCATCAGAACTTACGGTGTGTATCAACTATCAGATCCGTCTGTGTTTAAAGATGGATCTGATATTTGGTAGCTATTAAAAAAACCCGCATCAAAATCTGTTGCGTGGTTTTAAAGATATAAGCATACATAGGGACAGACAGACAGCGAAGTGATTTTATTTTATAATATGTAATGATAATGATATGTAATGATGATGATGATGATGCGCTCTGTAATTTATGCCCACAGCAGTCTTTTTAGACAAAAATCAACGTGAACCAGAAAACACGCTATGTTATTTACTATACGCAACTTTAGAAGTTTACAATTAACGTAATGATCAAAACTTTAACAATAAAAGAAACGCAATTTACTCAAATTATTGGAATGACGTAATATGAAATAAAAAAGGCAAATTATAAAGCTAAAAAACGGAAGTACATGTACTGAATACATCTACAGCTGTTACATACGCTAAGTAGGTATCGTAATAGCTAACAAAACAGGATATGCGGCGTACAAAACCTTATTAAAAACGTTAGAAAATATTCAGAAAATTCCTCTAGTCCCCACTCACAATAATTGTCACTCACGTGAATATGAGTAATAACCAGCTTACCGATGAGTCATCATAATAATTCCTTGTCAATATGCGGAAAATGTTATGGTTATTACATTGATTTTGTTTTATATAATAACGTACGTGATAAGTGTTATATGTACCTAATGTAATAAAAAAAAATCTAATAAAATAAAAATAATACTTGTCTTACTAATCCCACTAATATTATAAATGTGAAAACTTTGTACGTTTATCTAGACACGCGGTAGCGTGTCAAGCCAAGTTCAAGTAATAAAACTGGCGAGCAACACCGTGTGTAATATTACACGAACCATTTGGAGCCACTTTTGACCCCCTCATAACTCAAAAACTGTTTCACATAAACGTGTCAAATTTGGCTCATATAGTGAGACTTGCGAGATACATATGTGCTCCAAATTTCATAAACACATTTCAAACGGTTATTTAGATATTAACGTCCAAAAATCGACATTTTTATCACTGACTGACCTATAGATCAAAACTCTAACCCAGTTCCAGATGATCTAGAAAGTTCAAATTTGGAATGCAGATAAGTAATTAAGTGAATACTAAGGAATAAATCAGAAACGGGTAAATTTTTATCATTTTATTATAATTTTTCACTTAATTGATTCTATTAGGAACACTTATTACAAAAACCATTTGGTATTAATTTTGTTATAAATAAGTACCTACTAATAATTTATGTACAAAAAGTAATGATATCCCATCAAAAACATAAATGTGAAATGAGAGCCAAGTTCAATATTATGATATATGCCTTGGTTGTTGACTTCAACGACAAAAGAAGTGAGATCTAAATGGGTGCCAAGTGCAATGGTCAGTTCCGAAAATTTGACTTGCTGGTAGAAACTAGCCATCGAACATATGAGAACTAGCCAAGTCAGACCTTAGGCTACAATATATTATCCTTAGTTATGAGAAGAAATTATATTTTATGTAGTTACAAATAAATTTCAGGACTGACCATTGCACTTGGCACCCCGTTTAGATCTCACTTCTTTTGTCGTTGAAGTCAACAACCAAGGCATATATCATAATATTGAACTTGGCTCTCATTTCACATTTATGTTTTTGATGGTTATGTTTATTACTCAATCACACTAAAAAGTATCGTATGTGTAAAACTCTCAAATCCGTTTGGATTTGAGAGTTTTACACATACGATACTTTTTATCCCGGTAGTACATTCCCGTGAGATAATTTGACTTAAAGCTATCATGTCATTTAATGAAATTATCCAGTCAGTAAAGTGTTAAGGAGCTAATACCATTCGAGTCATTCGAAGCTCATAACACATTTATCAATAACAGTTAATATAGAATTACTTGATTGTTTAACCCATTCGTTGCCACCAACGCACCATTTGCGTTGATCAAGATAACTACGTCATGCCACCAGCGCACCATATGCGTTGAGTGTACTTTAGGAGGTTTTTTGGAATTACTTTAAAATGGTAGAATTTATTTAAATATTTGCCAACATACACGGCTAGAAACAATTGTTAAATGTGGACAAACTGTTGGTTTTTGCTTCGAACTGTCATTCTTGTTTTGGTAAGGATAAAACGGTTGGTGTTATGAACGTCTTGGTGAAGGAAAAATATAAGTGGCACCAAGGTAATGTTTTTAAAATTTAGGGGCAGTGAATGGGTTAATCATGTAAAGTAATTATTATAGGAACTGTTTTCAAAAAGCATTTGGTGAAACTCACATAGTTTAATTTTGTCTGATATTAGACACGTCAAAATATTATATCGAAAACGCGTTAAATTATTTTACGTTACATTGCCAGTAGACTATACATATTTCAATTATGTTTATAGTTAACAATTGTATATTATAAATTAACTTATGCACCGCTCAAGTTTTACTATAAGATATACAAAAATCCTGAAATAAGTGTACGAATATATATTTTTTCTTACAACTACATATGTACCTATATTAACTTAAAAACTAAACACAACCTGCAAACAGTGTAACCTAGTAACATTTAACTATTACTAGTGATCGCCCAGAGGTCGAAACTCGACCATTATTCGTTAATATGTACAAATATTAGTTTTCAGCACTATTTCTCCAAATAAACTTTAAATGTGCCAAACATACACCGCCGTTCGCACAATGTTCGTACAATGATGTGCAAAGTTTTTGCTTCACGTATTAATACATTATATAGATTATTTCAAAGTATTACATAAGATTACAGTTTTGATAGGTGACAGAACAGCATTTACTTCATGTTGTCATATTTATTACTTATGGCTTATACTTGACATATTCAGCAAGACTATAGACACAAAATATTAAAGACAAATATTCTCGATTGGACCACAGATTTCGACAGTAAATTTTCGTAATCCATAATTATATTTGACATTCAGCAAAAACAAATATATAGTCGATTTGTGCATGTGTGTATTAAATACACGGTAATGAATAGTAGTGTGTGTAACGTGTTATTTTTACGCATAATTAAAAAAAAATATTAGCATTCGTCACTTCTTCTCTGTATAAACTATAAGTGTGCGAAATTTCATACTCCTCCGTCCGCCCAATTTTCGTAATAAAGTGTACAAAATAAAAAATTAAATTTAAAATTTAAAAAACCCCCGACACAAAAACCTAATTTCCCTTTAAAAAGTAAAAAATAATAAAAAATAACTGAATCTTAAAGTACCTAAGAATGTATTAATAATTCAAAAAAAAAATACGCCGTGTTGGGGGACCGCTTCAAACCTAACAATTTAATTACCAATAGTCTTACTACCTAACTAAGCAGTCAACGACGTCTGCACTCGCGGAGCGGTCCCCCAACGCGACGTTTTTTTTTTTGAATTATTAATACATTCTTAGGTACTTTAAGATTCAGTTATTTTTTATTATTTTTTACTTTTTAAAGGGAAATTAGGTTTTTGTGTCGGGGGTTTTTTAAATTTTAAATTTAATTTTTTATTTTGTACACTTTATAGGTATATACTTAATATAATGTAGAATCAAACGAAGCTAAGAACACTCTCGATTAATTCATCAATATTCTCTTTCAGTGCGCTTTCATTTGAGACCCCACTCGAGTATATTTGCTGACATTCGGTTACTCTTCCCCACTTTCCCCCCCACAACTTTTAAACGGCTCAACCGATTTTCATCAAACATGTCTAAGAACACTCGCAGATAAGTCAACTTTAATACATATTTTTTTTATTGAAATCGCATCATCCGTTCGGGAGCTATGATGCCACAGACAGACAGACAGACAGACAGACAGACACGTCAAATTTATAACACCCCTCTTTTTGCGTCGGGGGTTAAAAAAGGATTCAAAGTTTTCGCTTCACGTATTAATATATAGATATATGAAAACTATGAAATGGGTATCCTTGTGCGATGATGCCCCATTTTATAATACGTAACAAATAACGAAATTAACAAAGAACTTGTACTTAAAGGCTCCCGTACACAGGCGCGATTTGACACTAGTAGAACGATTTCTATGAAAACTTTGTTGAGTGTTTTCTACCGACATTCCGTCGAACCGTCACGTCGCGCCTGTCTACGGGAGCCCTAATCCTGTAACAAGGTTTTTAGTAGAATTAATTTGTGTGTTATCTGAAATGCTTAGTTACTTTACTAAAAAAAAAAACTATTGCTAAGCATCAGTATGCCGAAGGTACGAGACGCGTAAGTCTTTGAAGATTAACATAAAAACAGTAAGACCATAATAATCGGGCATTACAAACAATCATCAGGGATGAGTATGTTCCCCTGCAGTTCTGACGATGACATCGTTTTTGGTGAAGAGTGTGGCGTTGCCTTTCTTCTCACTGCAGTACCAACGCTGTCCATGTCTCTTGAGTTTGCCGTGTGCCCAAAACTTATGTGTGCCCACCAGGATCACCGGCTTCCCAAACTGGCTCTTGCCAAACACCGGCACTGCAAGAAGCCATAAGCAAATGCCTCCAGTTAGAGGAGGAAAACCAAAAAAGAGGGATGTGACTGATGGAAGAAATTAACGTGTAAGATTTCTATAAGCTTAGAATTTAAATGTCTAAAATCAAAGGGTGAGTCATGAAAAGAAAAAAAATGAATCAGCTTTGTATGTTTAGTGCATGACGGATCTCCATTCTACAGCAAGAAAAAAGCTTTGTTATTTAAAAGATATTAATTAATGCATATTTAAACTTCATAAAATATTAAAATAAATTAGTTTGGCTCTTAGACTAAATAGCAAACCAAATTCATGACATATTTGTCATACGTTGTACATGCATACTATTTTGATGCGCATTTACATAACAGAATTAAAAATAAAACATCGAACATACCATGCTGTCATGCTACTGAACAAATAATAATAAAATACACAAATCGTTATATGTTTTTTGAAATAAAGTCATTGAATGCCGAAACTAGTTAAACACAACAGAATTCAAATGTAAAAACTTAGAAATTACATCTAATGCAGGTGCTCATTGGTTGTCCTGATGATGACGTCATCGAGAGTAATAATGGTGGCTCGGCAGCCCGAGGCAATTTTTTTAGAACATGTCCAGCGGCGCCGACGGCCGCACGTCGATACGGATGATCTCGTAAATCGATAAGGTCCTAGCTCTATGACAGGATTCCCAAATCTAGTTTCACTGAACACAGGCACTGCGAATAAAAATAACTTTGAGTTTAATACATTAACCTGAGTGAGTAAGTAGCAGTGGCGCAGGTAACTAATAAGCCGATTCCTGTCGGCTTCCCTTACGAAATTATGACAGTCAGTAGTTCTCAGCAGTGTTTAATAATCACACTGAATGTATTTAATCTTATACCATAAAATTAAAGTATTACAAAACCGCAACCTACATAAAACAATATTTGTCTTTATATTCCAACGAAAACAAAACATTTAAAGTGCGCGCGAATTTCCCGCCACCGCGGGCGAACATTTTGCACTAGTATAACTCGGTCTAAACTCCGGGTTATGAACACATACATTTCTATACAAAATAATCTCGTCATGACGTCACTTCAGGTCATGTGACACGCATTTTTTTGAGGCCTTAGGAAGCCGGAATAGGTCGAGTTATTCGAACAAACTGAGTAGCAATATTGGTCCTTTGACAGGACTTTCGGTGTGACAGATTATTTGCTTCGTGAGGAAACATGCTTTTCAAGGTTAAGTTTTGAAAATAAGAAACACGTAATTAGGTTAGGTCATAATTCATTATTGTGTGACACTTTTCCACAAATTACAACATTATGTAGTATATTTTTGACACTTCCCGTTACAGTTGCATCCGTGGAGAGGTCATTTTCGGCTTTGAAGCGAATTCATACGTACATGCGTAATTCTAAAAAACAAGAACGATTATCTGATCTAGCCATTTTTAGGGTTCCGTTGCCAAATGGCAAAAAACGAAATCCTTATAGATTCGTCATGTCTGTCTGTCTGTCCGTCCGTCCGTATGTCACAGCCACTTTTCTCCGAAACTATAAGAGCTATGGTGTTGAAACTTGGTAAGTAGATGTATTCTGGTTCCCCATACATAGAACTGAAACTCAAAAAAATTTTTTTCATCAAACCCGTACGTGTGGGGTATCTATGAATAGGTCTTTAAAAATAGTATTGAGGTTTCTAATATCATTTTTTTCTAAACTGAATAGTTTGCGCGAGAGACACTTCCAAAGTGGTAAAATGTGTGTGTGTCCCCCCCGTAACTTCTAAAATAAAAGAATGATAAAACTAACAAAAATATACGATGTACATTACCATGTAAACTACCACCGAAAATTGGTTTGAACGAAATCGAGTTAGTGGTTTTTTTTAAAACGTCATAAATCGTAAACCGCTATTTACCTTTCATTCAATCAAGTGAAATATAAAAATTAAAAAAAAAACATTTATTTTCATAAACATGAACCTTATGCATAAACCGAGAATACCTACAGGTTTGTATGGAACTCTTTGTGCGAGTCCGACTCGCACTTGGCCGGTTTTTTCTATAGAAAAACATTTATTGCTAAAAATTAAGAATCATCTCGGCTTTTATGATAATGTCTTAGCGCACTTTGTACGAAAGTATATCAATATAAGATTAAATCGAATTAAATCAATCACACTTTATTACATATCAAATACCATCTTATATATCTTCTTCATAATCAGTCCCTTAGCGCTAGGAATTGTGGCCCATTTGTAGCCGTTTTTAGAGTTCCGTACCCAAAGAGTGCGGAATACTACCTATGACCATTTTAAGCAAACGACACTGGTTAAAATAGTGATTATACGCACTAGCTAATATCTATACTAATATTATAAAGCTGAAGAGTGTGTTTGTTTGTCTGCATGTTTGTTTTTTTTGATTGAACGCGCTAATCTCAGGAACTACTGGTCTTTTTGTTCTGAGTAGCCTATTTATTGAGAAAGTCTAGGCTATATAACATTACGCTACAATCAAAAGGAGCGGAGCAGCAACGAAAAATGGACGAAAACTGGCAGGCAATTCGATGCGAGGAAGGGTCATGGGAGCAAAAATTTGACGCAGACGAAGACGCGGGCAAAAGCTAGTAAAGGATAAGATTAAAACTAAAATCATAAATCAGTTTAAGAAAAAAAAAGTAAGTTCAACTAATGAAACCTCTCGCTCTAACAAGTTTGAAACAAAAAAAAATTCTCAACTGAAAGCCGTGATCGTTTGCCACTTTGCCCTAAAACTTATGATCGCATGACATTTGGCTAGTTAAAATGATTTTGGTCTAATTTAGACATGTGTACCAGTTCCCCGATGGTAGTGATACGAGCTTTACATCTAGTTCTCGACTTCGTCGTGCACTGCCATCGGACCTGGCCGTGCCGTCCAACGACGCCAGACTGACCAAAACGAAATCCGTTCACGATCAGCATCTCCGTATTTCTGTCAGTCAGTATCCTGTGGACTGACGGAATAAACATGGATTTAAAGACACTTTTCTTCAAATTATATTTCATAATAAAATTAAGTCGATAGATGATTTCATACCACCACTACTTGGATATTACATAACGAATAGTGTTGGTAACATTTCCTTGTTTAAATCGTTTCATTATTTGATATATTTTCGTCTTCTTTCTAATCGGTCCCTTAGTACTTATGATTGTGACCCACCAAGCCATTTTTAGAGTTTCAAAGAGTGCCAGAGGAACATTACTTTTAACAAAGCATAGGACGCTGAGTAAAATGATAATTATAGACATTATCTATTAGAAGGAAGAAGACTAGAGAGTAATAGATTTAAAACTAAAATTAAAAACTGTTTGAGAAGAATAACATATACATTTTTTTAAATACAAGATCAAGTATGAACAATAGAGCAATTTAAATTAAACAATTTTTTTAAAGTAGTCCTAAGTTAACACAAAATTGTTCGGCTGATAGATTCACACACAACACCTTGCCCAACTTCTGAGCTATAACATGTGGCTAGTAAAAATGGTTGTGATCCAAATTAGATTTGACTATACGTTCTCCTAAGGTAGTGATCCGAGCTTTGCATTTAGTTCGCGTCTTCGTGGTGCACTGCCATCGAACATGGCCGTTCCGTCCAACGACCCCGGAGCGAGCAAAGCGAAATCCGTTGATAACCAGAAGCTCCGTTCTCCTATCAGTCAGTATCCTGTGGACTGACAGAATGAACATGAATTTAAAGCACCCTTCTTTTTATTTATCTTTACATAGTATAACACAAAGTCACTTTTCGTGTTTGTACGCTTAGATCTTTTAAACTCCGCAACAAATTTTAATGCGGTTTTTAATTCAAGAAAAAGGTTTATAAGTATATAACCACGGGTGAAGCCGCTGGCAAAAGCTCGTGAACTATAAATTAAGGGTTGGTTAGGAAGTTAATAACAAGCGTCATTAGGATATAAACATTATATTTATTTCAATGATTATGCTTCAAATAACTCCTGATTACAAATTTGTCGACGGTCGTGACCGACGCTTTGCATCTAGTTCGGGTCTTTCCAGAACATGCCCATCGAACCTTATTACTACACGTCTTAGACTTGCTAAATTTATATTTTCCTATTTTCAACATTGGATAGCCCCTTTTGTTCTGTATCCATTCAACTGAAATGTAAAAAATCTTGTTAGCCTGTGTAGACAATCAATACCAAAATAACTATTCATTGCTATTCAGTGATTTCAACTACGAGGTTTGTAAAAAAAACAACTTTTTACGGAGAGCTGAAAAATAAAACAAGAAATAAATATTTTAATTATTTTTATTTGATATACAGTAAATTCCCTTAATTCAATGACTGTGTTTCATAAAACTCTTTATTACATAATTTTCCATGGTTGTGATAGACGCTTTGCATCTAGTTCGAGTCTTTCTAGAACATGCCCAGCGAGTTTTGTTGCTCCAGCATTTAGCTTTACTAAACTTGTGATCCCCTACTCTCAACATGTAGCCCCTTCTCGTTCGAAGCCAATGGACTGAAAAATGAATACATATTGTTCATACTGAACTTGGGAAAATACTGATACATATACTAAGACGTCTGCATGAGTTCCTACAAGTAAAATATCAATAGGATCGTAAAATACCAACAACAGTCAGCAACTTTGGAAGAAGGTGATGTGGCCCTGCAATGAGACATGTATTGTTCATATCCAGTATGTTGAAACAGGAAGAATTATGTGGCGTAAGCATAGTCAGGTACCAATGCATAACAAATGCCTGTTCTTATACAGAGAAGGAACGTCCATTGATTAGCAAGTCCTAAAGTCTTAGGCGTTGTTTTTTTATTTTGGTTGGGAATTCAAATTAGACCTAAATTAGGCCTAGTTCGCACTCCAGGCGTATTAACACGCTATAGACCCAAAATTATCCATCAGATGGAGGAAATTTCCTTCAACGTACGTCAGTGCAGTTAATTGGTCCTCTCTCAAACCCAGGTATACGGTAGTAGATTTTGGGAAAAATCGGCGTCAAATAATTGCAAAGAGGACTCGGACGCTTTACTCATTTTAGTTTTATTTCGAAAAATATATAAACTTCTCTTAATCTGTATGATTGTGTGATAAATTGCTTCTTAAAATGATGCCCTCCAAGGTTATCAGAAATGCCGAGCATTTTGTACGACTCCTTGTGGTACACTGCCATCTAATCTTCTTACCATTCTTGTATGACTTGGAAAAACGAAAGCCATCCGCTATCAGCATCTGTGTCCCTCTGTGCGTCACCGTTTCCATCACTGAAACTGTTTCGATCAGGTTTTAAGTGTTCAATAACTTAGAGGTCTTCCTTAGGAGAGAAGTGGCACAGAACTGGGACCGATGGAGAAAATGGCAAGAGGTCTTGCCCAGCAGTGATACTGTGCATGCAGCTATAATAATAACAGACCCTTAAGAGCACTTGCTCACTAGAAAAATCAAACTGGCTGCTAACTTATTAGTTTATTATATATTTATTTATGTTATTGGTTTACATTCTGTGATTTAATTATTTCTTTATTTATGTACACAGAAAAATACATAGTGATTAGGCATAATTATACAATTCAGTACAAAGGTAGTTGCACATTTCTTAAGATTTTTATTCCAGCAGGCCTGCGAAAGTAGAAAATATGAATATATCTTATACCTTTAAACGAGCAATTCTTGTATATATATATATATAATCTGAATCTCGGAAACGGCTCCAAAGATGAAATGTAGTATACAGGTTGTTTCGGGGGCGATAAATCGATCTAGCTAGGATTCATTTTTATAATATGTCGTTTTATTCGTGTTTTCAATGACCAATTTTATCGATAGTCAACTTGAACATAAACTTATTATTTTAAACACAATTTACCAAAAAATACCGAGCAAAGCTCGGTCATCCAGATATTGAAGTCTTAAACTAAAATATACTTACACATTTAATGCAAGAATTTAACATATACTTCAATAAATACATAATACTAAAATAAATAAATTAAAAAAAATATAATGCGAAAATAACTATATCTTAAATATATAATAATAAAATAACGCTTTCATGCCTAACCCAGTGAAGAGATTTTGTTGGGATTTAGTAAAGAAATAGACTACAAAATAGGTAGAATAGGAGCGTTAAGAAAAACCAGGATAACGTATATTCTATGTCGCGGTCTTCTTACTCCGAATACTATTAGGTTTATCTTAAGTACGTCAAACACACATGCTATTCTCATAATATGAATCCGAAGTAATATGAATATTAAACCATATAATTCGATTGCGATCGCCAACCCGCCTGCCAAGCGTGGCGATTATGGCAATGCCCCCCAAATTGGGGAGGCCTAAGTCCAGCAGTGGACGTCTTACGGCTGAAATTATGATGATGATGATGATGAAACCATATAAAAAACCACATCATATAAACCATAAACAAGGTTAGGTTTATACATCACTAGCTTCTGCCCGCGACTTCGTCCGCGTCAAATTTTTGCTCCCCTTACCCTTCCCGTCGCATCGATTTGCCTGCTAGTTTTCGTCCATTTTCGCTCCTTGAGTTATAGTGAGTCAACCTTAAAAGATAGACATATGCTCTTGGGACTTTTTTTTTGAACTTTTTAAAAATAACAATCCCGTCATACATGATTTTTGCGTTACTTTAACCGTTTACGCAGCGCACGCAACGGAAACTCTCAGAAGGAATAAATTTTCCCCGTTTTTGCAACATTTTTCATTACTGTTCCGCTCCTCTGAGGTGTAGCGTGATGTTATATAGCCTATAGCCTCCCTCGATAAATAGGCTACCTAACACAAAAAGAATTTTTCAATTCGGACCGGATTCGATTCGGAGATTAGCGCGTTCAATCAAACAAACAAACTCTTCAGCTTTATAATATTAGTATAGATAATTAGTTGACCCAGCGAACTTCGTATCGCCTCAGATTCAATAAATGTTGTTATAAACGTACCAAGTTTGACAACCTGGTACGCGGTGGTGATCTGGTAAGCGTTTTCTAGCTGACACTCATATGTTAGGTTAGCTCCTACCCAGTTATGATGACCTGGTACTTCGAAGGCATAAAGCGTTTTCTAGCTGACACTCCTTTGTTTGGTAAGCTCCTGTCAAGTTATGATAACCTGGTACTTCGAAGGCAACGTTTTTGTCATAGTACCACGTTTTATAGTGACTTGTATTCTCTTTGACGTTTTATGTGACGTCTCACGGGAACGCGGTCGTAAAAAGGGGAAAAAAAAAAAAAAAAAAAAACGGGATAAAAAGTATCCTATGTCCTTCTCCTGGCTCTAAACTACCTCCCTGCCAATTTTCAGCTAAATCGGTTCAGCCGTTCTTGAGTTATAAGTGAAGTAACTAACACGACTTTCTTTTATATATATAGATATAAACCTACATTCTACTAATATTATAAATGAGTTTTTTTTTTATAATTGGATGTTTGTTTTACAATCACGCAAAAACGGCTGAACGGATTTGGATCGAATAGGACACTCAGATAGTATATATTGTATATAACCCGCATTATCACATTTTATCCCAGTTTTACATCCCCTACCAATATTTTTGTTTAAATAGTTTTTAAACTTTCACCAATGCTAGGCGGAAGTGAGTTCCACAATTTTACAGCATGGATAAAAAAGGAATAACAATAATAACGTGTTTTAACTCTTTGAATCAGGTTTTTCTAAATGAAATCCTTTCATGGTTGTGGTCCAGATAGGACTTCACGATGCCGTGGTCTTCCATCGTGATGATGTAGGCCTTGCAGTTGGTCCGATACCTGACGGAACACCGCCATCTTGTTTTACAACCAATAATCCTGTCTTTGCAAAAACGAAACCCGTCCAGAAACATCAACATCGCTCCCCTTTTCGCCAGAAACACTAAATTAAAACAAGGTTTAAATACAGATGTACTGCAATAAAATATTTATAGTTTAGCCCTAATTCGGACCCTAAAAGCATGCCAATAGCTTAGGTTAGGTAAGCAGTTACGGATTTTAAAAGTTAGTATTTGAAGAAGTTCTACAGCTCAATAAAAATACCATAGACAAATAGGTTCTGTTAAATGAACTTTGCTTTAGTAAACGTAGAGATGACGAAATTATTATCTAGATTTTTTCCTCCATATAATTGGCAAAATTGGTTTGGGTCAGTTTTAAACCATGTCAAATAATAAGAAAAAATAATAAAAATATTTTATTTCCTTCATTTACCTAACAAAAGCAAATATACAAATAGGTAGGTACAAACATCAATGCTTATAGTAAACCATTTCATATTAAAATAAAAAACTATAACTTTGTTAACCTAGTATTATCCTCTTACCATAAAAATATTATAATTGATTTAACTCATTCATTGTTCTTAACTCATGGTCCTTTATTATTATCACGTTGGAATTAACTAAAGACAACAAAACAGTAACAATTGCGTAGGTAGCCCATAAAGCAGGCATCAAATACTCTTGTATATTATGCTATAGCTATTAACTAATAAGTATAGCATATCACAACACAATACAACATACAACATAATATCCCTGAACTAGAGCATTTCCATTGTGGATCAAGATTAATCACACATAAAGGACTTTAACAAGGAGAGCTTTTGGCCCATGTTGTTGTGAGAATGTGCAGAGGCGATTCTTGCCAGGCGATACTTGCCACTCGATTATTGCTCTAAAATCTATTTAAATTTAGTGCCAGGGTATCCGAGAAATTCAAATTTTCTAGCATATTTTGCAGTTTGCAGGTCAGTGTCAGGTTGAATGTTGAATTAAATATGATTCGAGACCGCAAACAATACATAATAAGTACCTACAGCGCTGTCACGTAAGTACATTTATATACAGGCTGAAAATCCTTCAGGAAGTAAATACACATTTAAAGAAAAAAGGACATCATTAATTTCGTACCCAAAAAAAGTGCCGGCTAGAACAATAGTACGCTGTGTTCTCATGGGAAATGACATGATTAACATTTTATAATCCCACAACGAAAGTCTACAATTAACTCACTGGCTGCTGTTTGAAATTGATACTACCTAAAATATCATTTCTGCCGCCAACAATATTTTGGACATTCGTTTCAAGACACGCAAATAGTTTTTTTCCGAGGTATAAATGGACATCATAATATTATTAATCTAAAATCAAAATAAAATTATGTAGTATTTTCACACCTTAATAGCAGGGGAAGGGTGACGCAGGTTCTCACCGGGCATGGGTGCTTCGGTAGGTTCCTGTTCAGGATAAAGCAGGAGGAAACGCCCGGATGTTTCCATTGTGAGGATCGTCTGGAGGACACGGTGGAGCATACGGTGGAGGTGTGCCCTGCCTGGGCGGGGCACCGCCGTGTCCTCGTGGAGGCGATCGGCGGCGGCGACCTCTCGCGTCCGGCCCTGGTGCGAGCCATGGTACGGAGCGAGAGGGAATGGGAAGCCGTCACCTCCTTCTGCGAAGCAGTAATGCTCGCGAAGGAGGAGGCGGGGCGCGTGAGGGAGTGGCAGTCTCTGCGCCCTCACGTCCCTAGCTGCCGCAGGAGGAGACGCCCCGGGCGTCGGGAGTCGATTGCGGACTCCCGGCCACCGTAGGCGCGAGCTTGCGGGCGGCGAGCAATGGGTAGTTCGCCGCCCGGTAAGGACCAAGCTCGGGTCGACGGCGCGTAGTGTTCCACGCGCGCCTCAAAGAGATGTCAGCAGCAGTGAAGGGGTCTACTAGGACCGATGCCTGCCGGGGTCGCGTGATTGTTCGAAAGAGATACCGTGACTCCGGGCACATGGGCAACTGATGGAACACGGGTGGGTTTTAGTCAGTAAAAGTCTGACACGCCCTCCCGCTCCGCCCAGAGCGGGAGAAGTAATTTGATGATTACCCATCCTAAATTTTTTTTTTAAAAATAGCAGGGGTAGGGTTAATTATGTGCTCTCACTATAATGGTAAAACATTATGTGGGTATTATGTCCCACAATAAAACCGTTTTTTGTTTCTGGCCTGGCCTTATATTTTCGGTTAGGTATAAAATGTTTGAAACCTGAATGATATCTTTTGAGAATAAATCTGCTCTTTCATACAAAAAAAAAACAACACTTGCCCGATCAATATGAATGAAACCGATGCTCTTTTTGGCTGTTTCATTCAAAGTTGGTCCCATAAGAAAATTTGTTAAAGGCTCCTTCAAACAAGTGAGACGCGAAAAGCGCAACGACAGTCTCGTATACAATTTCTATGAAATCATGACGGAAATTGTTCAACAAAAGTCGCGTCACGCCTGAGAGCGGGAGCCTTAATATTAATGAGTAGTTTCACCACCTGAAAGATTAATACTGATTTCAAAGTCAGCCTGTATATTGGCAAACTTGAACCACTGTCATTCGTAATGATTGTGTTTCAAACAACTCTTCAGGATCTGGTCGTCGACGGTGGTGAGGAATGCCTTACACTTCGTTCGGGATCGCACGGAACATTGCCATCTAATTTTCACACCCAATGTTTTTTCTTTTGAAAATCGGTATCCTCCAACCAGTAACATCACTGTACCTCTACTTGTTCTGTACTTTGTTACTGAAAAGTAAAAAACCAAGAATAATTAAATACAAAGAAATCTCGATTCCTCGAAGTCCTTCTCCTTTGTGCACATTTATTCTGTATCGTGTCGGGGAATAGGAAGAAATTACAAACTTGTGTGCAACGATACCATAACTTTATAGTAACAGAAAATATATCTAACTAGCTGACCCAGTGAACTTCGTGCCGCCTCAGAATCAATAAATGTTGTGTTAGCTTATCAGATCCCACCAACACAAAACAAAGAGCACCAAGTACCATATACCCATGTTAGACCAAGTTATGACAAACTGGTACTTTGAAGGCATAAAGCGTTTTCTAGCTACCACACACCCATGATAGGTGAGCTCGGTGAGCTCCTACCAAATTATGCCAACCTAGTACTTCCAAGACATATTAATAAGGAATTTTTTTGGATGATTTTTTTACATCTTGGGTCCGAAAAACCCTAATATCTTACGGACCCCTATTTTTTCTAAAATAAAATATAGCCTATTAGCTTCTGCCCGCGACTTCATCTGCGTAAATGTCGGTTATCGCGGACGCAGACAAAGTCCCGGAAAAAAAAATAGCCTATGTCCTTTCTCAGGCTATAAACTATCTGTGTACCAAATTTCATTCAAATCGGTTCAGTAGTTTTAGCAGGAAAGCGAGACAGACAGACAGACATACCGACAGAGTTACTTTTGCTTTTATAATATTATTGCGGATATTGCGGATTGCGGATAGTGTGGATGTTACCGCAGATAATGTAGCTTTTCAATGGTGATTTAAAATCAGTCCAGTAGTTTTTGAGTTTATCCATTACAAACAAACAAACAAAAATACAAGTTTGTCCTCTTTATATTATAGAAACATTTTTTCTTAATCTTAATAAATCAAATAGACCTCATTATTAGCAGTTTAAGAAGTCCTTAAATACAAAAAAAAAAACTAAATTATTCCCCAAAAGTATGTATTGATTGGACTTCCTGTTTAAATATGAATTATATTTATAATATTTTTATCGGATTTTGCAGCTAATGCATTTATTGAGTACAATCGAAAAATGAACGTAAGGTACGTTTGTTAGTGTACATTTGTTGGCACCATTTTTAATAGTTATTAACACCAAATTACCCAATTACCAGCACTAAGGCTATGGGGAAATAAAATATGGATTTTTAATTATGCATAAAATGCTTATTTATTGTGATTAAAATGTAAGACTTTTTTAATGCTTACCAAATTACGATAATTGTCGACGCTCAACAAAAATAAAACAATTTAAAATCCAAATAACAAAGTCATAAATCAGAGATCAAAAATTTGTTTCCCTCTATTACCTAGCTACAGCTATTTTCTAAAATAGACTTAACTTATACAGAGGCCATGGCACAGCAGTAGAAATATTTTTTAAAGGTAGGTATGCAGTTATGGCACTAATAATTATGACCAAACTTTGAGATTCTATTTGAAGCATCCTTCCTATTTATCACTGAATATATTTTCCAGCTCATCGTCATTGTAATATTTATTTTTATTGCAATAAAAATTTAATTTAACACCCGTAAGAACTTTTATTTCTGTCTCTGATGTATTTTAATCTCCAATTCAAAAAAAATCATGCAACACACAAAGTAAAGCGCCTGCTTGGGTTCGAACTCACGACCGTTACCGCTGGGCCACCACTCTTCCCAATCGATTTTAATAGTGATATTATAATTTAATAATACAAAAAAACCGGCCAAGTGCGAGTCGGACTCGCGCACCGAGGGTTCCGTACAAACCTGTAGGTATTCTCGGCTTATGAATAAGGTTTATGTTTATGAAATTAAATGTTTTTTTTTTAATTTTTATGTTTGAGTTCATTGAATGAAAGGTAAATTGCTGTTTACGATTTATGACGTATTAAAAAAAACCACTTACTAGATCCCGTTCAAACCAATTTTCGGCGGAAGTTTACATGGTTATGTACATCATGTATTTTTTAGTTTTATCATTCTCTTATTTTAGAAGTTACTGGGGGGGGGGGACACACATTTTACCACTTTGGAAGTGTCTCTCGCGCAAACTATTCAGCTTAGAAAAAAATGATATTAGAAACGTCAATACCATTTTTGAAGACCTATTCATAGATACCCCACACGTATGGGTTTGATGAAAAAATTTTTTTTTGAGTTTCAGTTCTAAGTATGGGGAACCCTAAAATTTATTGTTTTTTTCTATTTTAGTGTTAAAATCTTAATGCGGTTTACAGAATACATCTGCTTACTAAGTTTCAACAGCATGGCTCTTATAGTTTCGGAGAAAAGTGGCTGTGACATACGGACGGACGGACGTACGGACGGACAGACAGACAGACAGACAGACAGACAGACAGACAAACAGACAGACGGACAGACAGACAGACATGACGAATCTATAAGGGTTCCGTTTTTTGCCATTTGGCAACGGAACCCTAAAAACACAGTTTATAGGAATTAGATAAATAAATAAAAACGATAACACCAATGAAACATTTATTTACTAACGTAACCTAACCCAACCCAAGGAATAAAGGTTTAAAAAAAAACCTATCATGTACCATAATTGTAACAATGTCCGCAAAGTTTACTGTGGTGAGAAATTTTTTATATAATTTAATGAACCAGACAAGTGTGACGTATGGTGTTTCGCTATTCTGGTAGAACTATTTTCATGATGTTCGTATAACTTTTTCTGCTTAAGTCAGACCTATCTGTGGGAACCTTTATAAAAATAAATAGTGCTAGTAAAATAAACAGTAATATTTAATATAGTTTGTGTGGATTCTCCAGTAGATAATATGTACTAACACTAGTTACAAAGTCTTTTATTTACTAACCAAATGGATGTTATGGGTCTGAAATAAAAGACTTTTATTATTATAAAGAATTTTTGTATATTTTATAATGATCAAATACTGTACATCTCTCAAAACAATAAACAACTAAGTATTTTTCTTGACATTTCTAAATAACTAAACTACTTACTTATTTCTATTTGTCCAACTGAAATAGGTGGGGAAATAAAAATAATTGAATTCAACAATTGCACGCTTCAACATTAAAATTACACAAAAAATAAAACATTTTCATGACAAATATGATTCAACGGAATTTCATTGTTAAAGTGTTTTTATATTACCTAAGTATTAACATGATTTAAATAATCCTCTGTTACATGAACCATGACTGGCAAAATGAGGATACCTCTGGCAACATGGCTGTATGCAAATTTATTGAAGTGACATCAACGAATATAGGCTTGGTAGTGTGCTATCTAGAAAGCATTTCAGACTTTCTGTAGTTTCGTAGCATTCAATATCCTATTTCACTATGTCAGAATAAGTTTTGGTTAAAGTATTAAAGAGAGAGATATGTCTAATAACAAATTTTATTATATGTACAATATAATATGTAATATTTTTCTGTGTATTAAAACACTATGAAAAAACCCATGATCTACGAAAGAACTTTTCGAGGGTAGGTATAAGAAAAGTTAGCAAGTTATTTGAGTACAGTATTTGTTTTATAAACATCTAAACACGCACTACTTACATTGGTGAAACAATCCACATAACACAAGCACTTAAAACTGCACCACTTACCAGTTTCTCACTAGCACTGTTATAGTCACTACAAGTTCTATCACTTTATCATGGCATCTCAACTGGATGATTTACAATCAGTCCGGAAGAACCTCGAGGAATACTTTCTAAGATGGGTGAACTTGAGGCACAGATCCAAAGTGCTGGACCCGCAAAGGACACCGTAGCAAAGGTTGCTGATGACTTCCGGTCGTTTCGTGAGCTTATGTTCGGCATGCTAGGTGAGACAGGGGAATCATCATCGGCTGGAACTGGAGGCAAGTCTGATAATGTAGTGCGGAAAACTTAGTGGTGTTTGTATGGTTCTCAACTGTTCCGTTTTTGTGCTCGGAACTTCATTTCACGTATTTTA
Organism: Aporophyla lueneburgensis; assembly: GCA_932294355.1. NCBI lineage: Eukaryota > Metazoa > Arthropoda > Insecta > Lepidoptera > Noctuidae > Aporophyla > Aporophyla lueneburgensis. Next base: position 7,537,511 of record OW028742.1, read on the forward strand.
GTAATTATTGTACACTTCTACATGCTTTCTATTACTTATTTTCACCTCACAACCACTTAGTTCGTATTCTGTTGTTACTTAATTTGCTTTGTTTGTGGTTATATTATTGTTATTAGTTGACTGTCAGCTGTCATTCCTGTCAATCTTGAATTCGCCTAAATTTTGACGTTCCATTTTGCTTGAACCACGTTTGTGTTGTGTTTAGTAAATTGCGTTCCGTTTCTACTATTGTAACCTTTTTTATACATGTACAGACGACGCCAGCACAAAAAGCTACAACAATCTGTCAAACTTTAATATGTTTTCAACTTTATTTAGTACTAGCTTTTGCCCGCGGCATCGCCCACGTGAATGTCGAAAATTAACGCAGGTACTTTTCTAAACTAAAAGAATTTTTCTAAAATAAAAGTAGGTAGCTTATTACATCAGCTACCTACCAATAAAAGTCCCGTCAAAATCGGTCAAGCCATTTCAGATATTAGCCGGAACAAACAGACCGACAGACAGACAAAAATTGTAAAAAATGTTGTTTTGGTATATGTACCTACCGTGTATACATCCATATACACTTAGTAAAAAGCGGTTATTTTAATATTTAAAACAGACACTCCAATTTTATTTATTTATGCAGAGTATAGATGTATTATGGTTCAAGACTGGTTTCGGATAACTTGATATTATGCTGGCGTGTGTACCATTTTGTGATTTGCTTGTTCATAATATTTTGTGTTAATTTTGGTGATGATGTTTCCTATTCTAAATTAAGGTTCACTTCTGATTTTTATGTATTACTACAGTGTACAGTACGACATGGATCTTTTGGCGCTTAGAACGCTTTTTTGAACTTTGTTTATTTTGGAAAACAATACGCATTGGTTCCCATTTTGGATAGATATGCTCCAAAGGATCCATGTGCAACTATACTGGTGCTGCTGGTGGGTGGTGCACAGATAGTGGTGTTGCACCAAAAGCGAGAGCAATTTTAGCTGTTAGTTCATTTGCATAAATAGTAGTTATTTATATTTTTATTTTATGTTATCCGATGATGATTCTTTTTACTCTGCCATTGATTCCTCTAGCTCATCCGCTAATGCTAGTTTCAGCTCTTTGACTAATACCCTCAGTGACTTTTTGCGTCGGTGCTTCAGCCAACAGAAAGGTCATTTGTTTAATGTCTGCCATATTAATGCGCAAAGTGTCCCAAGTCACTACAGTGATCTGTTGGACACCTTTACCGACGCAAAATTAATCCATTGCCGTTCCGGTTTCTAAAAGTAGGCTCAAACCTCATCTCTCCGCCACTTGCTCTCTCCCAGCACCCCTAGCCAAGTTGATAATCTGCAATCATTAACGCTAGTCGCTCAACGTTAAGTCACGTGGCTAGAACAAACGAATAGAAAATTCGTAGCCAAATTCACATCGTTCAGAATGATAGAATGATTTTTTATCGTTTCTACAATGTATCAACGCTAAATCTTTTGTTATAATGTGTCGTTTTTCTAAAGACATTGTAAAACGAGCGGACGACTCAGGCGCTTCAACATGGCTACCAACTTATCGTTTTCTACAATTGCTGACACTGAGGCGTTACCGATTGTAGAACGGTAAACGTTTGTGACTTGGCTAGGGGGGCAGGTTTCACTCTTATCCGCAATGATAAAGTTGGAAAGGGAGGGGGTGGTCTAGCTTATCTTCGTGACGATACCTTTTAAAATCATTACCTCATATCTCGCACAATATCATGCTTACGCTGAAAACCTCTTTCATCAACGACGTCAAGCACGCCACAATTGCGGTTGGGCACGCCACAATTGCGGCGGTAAGTCCCCTCTTTGAGGAGTGGATAGAGAGGCGCCACGGCGTCCTCACTTTCCGCCTGACGCAGGTTCTCACCGGGCATGGGTGCTTCGGTACCCACCGAAGCACCCATGCCCGGTAAGGACCATCCCGCTTTATCCTGTTCAGGATAAAGCGGGAGGATACGTCCGGGTGTTTCCATTGCGAGGATCTTCTGGAGGACACGGTGGAGCATACGGTGGAGGTGTGCCCTGCCTGGGCGGAGCACCGCCGTGTCCTCGTGGAGGCGATTGGCGGCGGCGACCTCTCGCATCCGGCCCTGGTGCGAGCCATGGTACGGAGCGAGATGGAATGGGAAGCCGTCACCTCCTTCTGCGAAGCAGTAATGCTCGCGAAGGAGGAGGCGGGGCGCGTGAGGGAGTGGCAGTCTCTGCGCCCTCACGTCGCTAGCCGCCGCAGGAGGAGACGCCCCGGGCGTCGGGAGTCGATTGCGGACTCCCGGCCACCGTAGGCGCGAGCTTGCGGGTGGCGAGCAATGGGTAGCTCGCCGCCCGGTAAGGACCAGGCTCGGGTCGACGGCGCGTAGTGTTCCACGCGCGCCTCAAAGAGATGTCAGCAGCAGTGAAGGGGTCTACTAGGACCGATGCCTGCCGGGGTCGCGTGATTGTTCGAAAGAGATACCGTGACCCTGGCACATGGGCAACTGATGGAACACGGGTGGGTTTTAGTCAGTAAAAGTCTGACACGCCCTCCCGCTCCGCCCAGAGCGGGAGAAGTCATTTGATGATTTCCCATCATGAAAAAAAAAAACGTCAAGACACAATTTGGTGTTGTCTATTGTTCACTCGCCGTTGACTATTTCTCCAAACTCGAATTGTTGCTGGAATCCGTAGCGCCAGAGTATGCACATTGCGCATCATGGGCGATTTCAATACTGACCTACCTCACCACTTCCCTCGATCCCGCAAACTCCATCACATCATTGAGTCTGTGAGTCTCTATATTCTTTCATTGTACGTATTTTAATATCTTAAGTTATGACACTTGGCTCGACTTAATGCTTACCTGACTTAACCCTAACTCCGCACCCTCTCTTGTTTCCTTTCATGGTCAGTGTCCCGTTCCTAGGTTTTCCCATAACGACCTAATTTTCCTCTCTTATGTCCTAAAACCAACTAAACGTGTCCCAAAGTTTTGCACATTCGGTGTTTTGCGCGCATGAACATTGAGAAGCTTCGTCAAGATGCGTCTGACCTCTGTTGGGAATACCTAGCAGCGGCGACAACTCTAGACGGAAAACTGCACATGATTAATCGGACGGTACTTGCACTCTACCACAAACAAGCTCTCTTTAAGAAGATTACCCTACGGCGTCCGCCTATTACGAACAGCCGTCACTTCGCAACCAGTTGTCATTTGGATTCCTAAATGTTGTCCCAGACACTTGATTTCATTATTGACCTAGGCCGTCATTTCATTATTAACCTTTTCACTACGCTCCGGTCAACTTGGTCAAAATTAATAAGATCATTATTTACATAAAATTCAAAGCTGTCGGCTATGACAACATCAGTCGTAATATGGTTATTTGGATCCTTGATAGCCTTCTCGCCCCGATTACTCACATCATCAACTTTTCTCTTGATTCCGGACAATTCCGGAGAAAGTGGCGTTCCGTGGTTTCTGCCTATCCCCATGGGAAAAAGGCGTGATTGTATGTATGTATGTAATTCCGGAGAAAAGGATCATGTCCAGAAGAGAACATTACCAAGTTGAATAGAAATGCTAATTCTTTAGCCACATATACGGCCTGCCCTCTGGTCATGTAAACTGGTGACCATTTGGCGAGAAATATCCTTAAAAAGGAAACACGTACTCGGAGCCCGCGACCCGAGTGTTGTAAAGAATTAATCAAATATTCAATAACATCATATTACACCGGCTTAAGTAATGCTGAAGTCAAGTTTGACAAGCTGTCAACTTCAAATTCTTCAGACTCGCATAAACTACACATGGCTTGAAAACATTTATTTTTCTTCCACAAAGGCGTCTTAAGAATGTGAATATGACAACGTCTGATAAATATTTTGTGGGAGACCAGTATCTGCATTAGCAAAAACCTGCCACAAAAGAAACATGGATTAATTGGGAGAGGATTATATAGAACCCTGAGTATTTTATCGTGCGATATCCAGAAAGAAAGAATTCAAAATCTCACCAAGTTTTGTAAGGGACATTTTCGCACAAAATCGTTTTCAAGGATATGGTGGTTGTGTTCGAGATAAGTTTTGACCACGGCGTCCCCCACAGTTGTGATCGCGGCTCTACACTTCAGGCGTTGCTTTTTGCGACAATTCCAACGTATCTTGGAGCCCCACTCTTTATGCTTGTAGAAGTGTTCACCACCAGTTGCCAGGATAATAGCGCCTCTCTTCGTACCTATAGAGTTTTTCCACTAAAACTGAAAACATCACAGAATCACGCTGGGAACTCAGAACAAGGACAAATTAAATTTGTATTAATTTTTAATACTATAATTCAGCAGCCAATATGAAAATTGTTCAATCAACTCATTTTTAAGACAAAAAGAAAACCCAGTACCTAATAAAAACATACATTTATTTATATCAGAAGAGCGAACTGGGAGATAAAACAATAAAGATTTACAAAAACTTTTCGTAATTACGAAACTATATGGCTGGTTTCCACGCAGCGTAATCAAATACCAACTGGAACACTACGTGTTATGCACCGAAAAATACTCTTCCCACGGTGCGTAGACAGCTAAAGATTGTTTACTTTAATTGCACGGTTTCATTTGTATCGAAATTGTAATAGAAAGGCCATTAAAATGTCTATACAAACATTTGAAAAGTGTATGCAACAAGCAGTAAACGACCTCTTCAAGCAGGCGTGACGTGTAGAGGTATCACGCGCCGTGAAAAGCCAGCTTAAGCCATGATTCAATGGTTATGCTCCAAATAAATTCTTGTAATAATATCGTCAACCGTGGTGATAGTAGCTTTGCACCGGGTCCTAGTTTTGGTAGCACATTGCCATTTAGTTTTGACAACAGTTGACATACATCTAGTGAATCTGTAGTTGCTAACCTTGAGCATAACAGTACCTCTATTAATGTACACCGTCTGGACTGAAATACAAAATTAAACATTTGCCGCATTTGCATAACAGTATTTGCCGTCGAAGCTACAATAAGAGAGGATCGAAATAATGAACTATATCTGATGACACAAGTTGTTTTTTCTCCTAAATGGTTCCATTTTCAGGTTTTTCAACGTTGTTTTATAATTATTAATGAATCTTTCAGCTATCAGTAATTTTTTTGTAGAAAGTTGGACCGAGGAAAAAATAAAACGACAAAGTAAAAAATCATAAATTATACTCGTGTAATCTTATCCTATGTAGTAAACTATTGAAGATAAATATTGTATTACTCACGATTAAATACATTCAGTATTAAATAGTTATTTGTTATACAAGAGTGCAAAGTTGCTTAGCATTAGCGAGGGAATCAAAAGAGCACGAGGTGAAAAATCTTTGCACTCGAGTGCAACACGTAACTTTTCATCCCACCTCAGCGAGGAAATGACTAAATGCAAAAAAAGCATTTACAATCACAATATACTTTTATTTCAGTTTAGGTATTAACATTTATTAGGTACTACATTATGATAGGTAAGTATTACAGAATTATCTTTAAATTATTTCAAATAATACTTAGGTATAATTAAGAAAAATTTAAAGTAAAGTTGCTACAGCTGCTTAAGTAGAGTGTAATATTTTTGTTAGTGACGTGAAAAGAAAATGGGGCGCACAAAGTAAATTAAAAAAAAGTACACCAATAATATAAATACTCTTTCCGAGATGGTGGGATGAAAAGATTATATATCCACCACCGAAACCTAAGTAATATTTGTCCGTATTTATGCAAAATGGAACCACACGACAAATTTCATTTTTTACTTTTTTTGAAGAATACTAATTTACAAGTGGTCTAAATTGTTATACAAAAAAAAACATGATTTTTCCCTTGGACACAAGGTATACTAAAAGCAGAATGGAACCAACAGCAACAATAAATATTACATATAAAGCAAAACCGAACCACAGCACAACGGGACTCGATTGTTCAAACAAATAAACGATATTACTACTATGTCATTTTATACAAAACAGATCCACACATACTTGGTACCATTATAAATTACGCATATTTCTATTATTAACAATTATTTTTAATACAGCAAATGGAATCAAGTTACATAATTTCATTGATATCAGTAAATCCCTGGGTTGTGGTTCTTTTTTTGTATGAGAAAACCTATCAATTAGTAATTGTTAAAAGGAACCACTTGCACATTTTCTTAATTAAATAGTACGTTTAAGATTATTCAGAGCAAATTTATATACGCATACTTAAATAAGTAATTTATCAATATCATCATCATTCACAATTTAAATAAAATCAATAGTAATTATACTAATAGAGCTGCCCATGTTTTTGTAAATCCTTTGATATCTCAGAAGTGCGTTTTTGCTGGATGGTTTCTTTTTGCATAAATACGGACATTTATGGGAGTGACCGCAGCGCGAGAGCTTATACTGATGAAGTTATTTGTTGCTACAGTTTCATCTTAAAACTATATTGTAACACTTATGTACTAGAACCAACCCTAAAACTTAATAAAAATACTGGTTATAATATAACTTCAATCTTAATTCATTTGATTTCACCGAAAAAAATTGTAAGCCTCAACATGCAAACTTTTACAACAAGCAACATCTATTGGGAAGCACCTTTATTTGTCATAGATATATTTCCGTTGATTCGAGAAGGTTTGCTGACGAGGCAACTTTTGGGAATGCAGGATAAGTCATGTCTCGACTTTGATCATAATTAAAAGTAAATAAATAAACAAACGATTAACTTACGCTAAGTCAGAATTTGAATTCGAATCGACGCAAGCGGCTTTTCAGCGGCTGTACGTTGTACTTGTTCATATGGAACAAGGTCCCTAACAGTTCTTTCGAACTGAAAAACGTGACGTGGCGGCTTTTCAGCGGCCCTATGTCGACATCATGCTCTAGGAGACATGGTCCCTATCAGTCCGTAGACTGAATATGTGATAGATGTAGCCACCCAAACCCCTGGAAGTTCACCCGTTGTACAACAAGCATATCTGTACGACACGTGCTACTGTTAGTCTGACCGAATTATCGAACTGAGATTAAGAATGCAAACATTCAAGAATTATAGATAATAGCTATAAATAAGACATTGAGCTGAGAGTCGTGACTCAAGAATAATTTGATGGAGTTGTGGAGCAACTCTCTTGTAGATCTAGACAGCCCCAAAGGACCCACCCTTCACCACTTCCTACTTAGTCATAATGACTTTAATAACCCTACCAACCTAAGGTAACTATCATCATGAAAGTCTCATTCAATCGAACCTCAAACACACTCACACATTATTCGATGCATACTAAATTGGTCCAATCTGGACTTCAAGCCGAATACATTCAACTTATCTAATTATAATTGCTCTCTTACAACATCTCACTTGAACATAACATGGCCTCTTGGTTAATACCCAGTCTCCTCCCTCACAGGTGAGCGCTAATCTCTGCAATAAAGTCTTAATTAAGAGGACAGTTAAAGGGATCGTTGCGCTTGCGCTTAAATTCATCTTTTATAGCTACGTTAATTTATCAGTGTACAGTTTACCCACTTCAGTGAGACGGGGAACCGTTTTATAACGTTTGTCTCCTTGTTAGACCTAACGCATAGAACCTCTGAGGACACTCATACGATTCTAACGAAACACGTTCCCTAAGCAGCAATTAAATGTCTTTCTCAATCCTAGGGCAGTGTACTGCGAAGTCCACTGTTATCGAGAAAGACAAGTGTTGAGTAGCTTTAAACACGTACTCATGTGAATGACACCCTTATAGCAGTCTCTATAGTACTACTACAGTCCCTTTCTGAGGTAACACAAAACTAGCACAAGCGCACCGTAGACTCAGTGTCTAGCAAAACTCGTTGCGGTCGTTCTTGTTGCATACCGAAGTGGAATTTCGTCACTTCACATTTCCTTACTCTTCCCCATTAGAGGATGACTGCATCCAGATTTCGTGTCTCGCTAAATAGTGTCGATTCAGTAAGAGGCCTATAGCAGCCGGGTGGGGTTTTAACGAGACACGGTCCCTAGCGTTCTTAGAACGACTACCAATTCACTTAGTGAACGTGTGTGAAGCCTACCCCCTCTCCCGGAAATGCGCATACAACGAAACCTCACGCAACGCGTTATGTGGCGAGACCTTTTTGGAAACAGTAATCATCACTAACGTTTGGTTGGTTTATAAAGCAAATATAGGCCTGCTTTATAGTCTAGTTATGTAGTATCTACGGTTCTGCCTCCCGGCTATCATATGTTAGGTATAGCGCGAGGCTTTCCCCGATTCCCTATAACCAACCGCCAATGACAAATATCTGTTAAGGTACGGATTAGGAAGAGGGCATGCTGTTTCTAGATAATCTTATATTGTTGGTTAAACATAACAGTAGCATCGTCATGCCAAAGTAAATAGTCAATAATAGATTCTCTGCGATAACACTAAACTTCTATGTATTATTCACAATATACGATCACCCTGCTAGAATAATAAAATAATATAGTTCATAGTTACGCTTAATGCACTATTACTAAAGATATAAGTTAACACTTACCAGATAACTCCTTGGAGGGAATTACTTACGAAATACTATGTGTATTACCAGCCACCTTCGCACCATTCCTCACAGTTCACACGTCTCCTAACTTCCAACTCTCTAAGATTCACGCGCCTTTCATTAACTCTAGGCTAAATATAGCTTAGTCTGAACTAAACACCTATCAAATATTTAACGTAACTAGTGATCGCCCATTGGTCGAAATTCGACTGTACTTCATTTGAATAGAAATACATTATTAAATGAAAAAAATAAATAATAATAAATATAAAAAAAATAATATGGTTATATTTGACATTCAGTAACACTATAGACAAATTCTTGACTCTGTACTACTGTGGAGAGGGTTCGCTGGGGGGATGGTGATGGCCAGGACCAGGACGTAGGTGTAATGAGTAAAGAATACTTCTTCAGGACTCTTTTATTTATTTTCTTAATACTTCTTAACTGCTGGACATGGAATGAATTATCACAGAAAGCTCTGTTTTTATAGAATTTTCCCTATTATTTTTAATTAATTATGACAGTTCAAAATGTCATAATTATAACCAGCCTGTACAATCTATGACCAGCCTGTACAATCGTGAGGCATATAACCTCTACAGTATGCACACGACACTAAGTTTTGTATGGGCAACTTACTAATGCCATACTTGACACTCCCCTTAAAATCACAAAAAATATTTCTTATAAATCTAAACTAAATTACAATCGTCGCTAATACAAATAATATTAAAGACAAAAATATTTTCAATATAATCATAGATTTTAAAAATTAAATAGGTTATATATATATCTATAAAATTAATTTATTACCTATGGTTATACTTCACGTTCAGTAAGACTATAGGCACAAAATCAGGCTTACCAACTTAGGGGTTTTCCCAAATTTAGGGGTAAATAAGAGGATTGAGATTTTTAGGGGCGTTCCATTTTTAGGGGTTTTCTTAAGGATTTTTGCCATCTTACATTTCTCATTCTGTTTTTGATTACAATAAAAGTATTAGCGACTTCTAGTACGGTTCCTCGATACTAAGAATGCAGAGTGAATGATTAACAAATGTCGCGTAATAAATATAGACAAATATTACTACTGTGTGCCGGTTTATGATTACTGAACATTCGTTGGTTATTTTCATTTAATTTTTTAGCGGATTTTTTTAGTAATTGTGGCAATTTTAGGCGTTTTTAACTTAAGCTTTAGGGGTAAATATTTCTGGGTGTTGGTAACACTGCACAAAATAATAAAGACAGATTTGGACCATAAACAAAAGAATATCTATGCATGTGTGTATTAGATACACGGTAATGAACAGTAGTGTGTGTAACGTGTTATTTATTGAAAATAATGTATTTTAACGAATAATTTAAAAAAATATTAGCATTCGTCACTTCTTCTCTGTATAAACTATAAGTGTGCGAAATTTCATACTCCTCCGTCCGCCCAATTTTCGTAAAAAGGGATCCAAAGTTTTCGCTTCACGTATTAATATATAGATAATAACACTCTCGCTATCACGACCTTTCCACACAGACATATTCACACTCTCTATTATAAGTTCTAACTCTCTGAGCCTAGCCTAAATCGACCGCCTCTTCTGGTGCCCTCAAGCCAACTGCCTGCCTCAAAACATCTTTCTCCCATCCCAAAATCGCCACAAGCCTGAGAACCCTCGCAATTCCCATACTTGTCACTTTACGACCGTTTTTGCGTGAAATTTCTCAATTGTTTTAAAACGATAGTTTGGGTTCAAGTTATGACAACCAGATGTGAGAATGTCCGTCGCCTTTTATCCATCTACCCTTAGTTCTGAGAATTTGTACCAATTAAGGGGCTGCAAATATTACTTTCGACTGATTGTTGGCACTTTGCTGCTCGTAAAATATAAATGAATGGGTTTGTAAGTAGTTCGATATTGTTTTGGGATTTTAAAGAAATATATTACTTCGTTATTTATTACGGTAACGTGTCGAGCTGTCAGGCCATAAAGTTAAGATTTAATGTGCTTCCTCCTAAGAGGCACGCTATCGTGTCACAATTTTCGAAGAAATATAATAATTTATATTAAATAGGTGACATACCGTCACATCTGAGATCCAAGATCTAGTATTGTTCCCAGTTCATAGGAACGATTAATGATAAGTTTAGCTAAGTTGTATAACACAGACTGGCAGTATTAGGGCGAGTGTGTTTTATATTAAAATATAAGATCTAATTCTCAAATTATGCCAACTAGAACGTCGTTATAGTCAATCAAAATTGATTTAAGTTAAGTCACGGCCGTTTTGTTTATTGGAGCTACCAAACCGTTAACTTTTCTATCCGATACTAGAATGTTCACAGATCGGAAGACGAAAATGGCTATCTCTGCGTCGTAGAGACGCAATGTCTTACTCTCTAAGAATTATTGCGTATTTATTGCAACCACGAGACCTGTCTTAGCAATCTGGGGACGGTAGCCCAAGCAACAATCAATTCAGATTCTCTTCACCGATTTAAAATCTATTTGCACTAGTGTGGGCCAGTGGGTCATGAAACCCCCATACTCGGACGATTGCGTTGTCAATGGTGTGCAGGGACGCTCTACAGCCAGCCTTAGCTTTGACGCACACCCATCGTGTTCTGCTGCCGTACTTATTAACTCGGTTAAATCGGTATTGACCGATCATGATGACCGGGTTACCTCGCTGAGATTTCACAAAAATAGGGTTCAAATCTGAAAATAATTATTGTTTTAGTACCTGGTCATAAATACAGAACTTATACTAAAAAAGTGGAGTTCGGAATTCGGTTTATTCGGACTTCACATGCAAAAGGTAAAACGCAACCTTGGTCTCATCCTATCCTAGCACCGATATTATCTAATACGGTAGCAAAAGTAAGGCACCCGATGTCAAGAATTGATAAACTCCTACAGAACAAGCAGTTACATTTGACAGCTGTCAAAATTAACAGACTGTTACGGTTGTCCAAGATGGAATATCAGCATGGTAAATGTACCTAGATCGAGAAGGAAAAGACAAATTAAAATAGAATCATTTAAGGAGGGAAACCAGTTTAGACTAGACAGTGACTAAAACGACGATATCTCCGAAGTTATGTATGGAAGCTATTTAGAAATTACATCTTTCGTTCGAATCGTTATGAAATTAACTAACAGATACTGTACGGATTTTGTTATATTTTATTTCAAACGCGTTTTTCTCGTAACGATTTTTTTTCAACTGGTGGGCATTCTAGCTCAAAAAGTTATTGACCAATCGTTTTGAAATTTGTTGTGTGTATTTTTTATTCAATTCCAATCCATATAAACCTAATTTTGGGATGATATTATTATTTAAAAAAAAATAAGCTTAAAAGTGAAAAAGAATGGTATAAAAACATGACATTGTGTTCAAACACCTCAAAAACTTGCAATTTTCAATTTTTTAAATCTCAATTAAGTTCATATGCTTAGGAAATACGTTATTATCAAAAAAAAAAATTGTGACGATTACAGACAAAAATGGCGACTTCAGGAATGCCCAATACCACCAAAATACTCGGATAGAAATCGTCCATGGACATCACGTTCCATTGCCAGTAATTCTGGCGGAAATTACTTGAAAAAAATTTAAAGTGTACTTTAAAACATGAGTAATATACCCTTCAATTTAAAAAAACACGAAAAACACCAAAAATGTTGGCCTCCTAAACTGGTTTCCCCCTTAAACTAGAAAGAAAACCTTTGAGAGTTTTTGTAAGAAACTGGGAGTATTAAAAATAAAAGAACACAATTTCAAAACGAAACATTAATTTTATATATCAATTGTTCAATTACAAGTAATAAAGCGTAAACTCTACGATAATGTCAATCTCTACATAATAAGGCGCTAAATCTTAAATCACGTAGTTATGATATTTGTGACGTAGCCAAACAACATAATTAATTAATTAATGAGGGACCGAAGAAAGTTTGGAAAAAAACATTTGTTATTTGATTGGTTTGATAACCAGTCAAATAACAAATGTTGAATCACAATAATATAACAACTGAAATTATAAACGGAATCTTTAAAGCTTAACGGAACGGAAATATAAAAAATCGTTGAATTAATAAATGAATTAATTTCTTCTTATTATTCCTAATTAAATTGTATTAACGTAAAATATTTTTGTTACTTAAGACGGCGCTTACACCGCTAGGCGATTTACGATGTCTGTTTAGAGGACACCTTATAACGCTCAGTTTCGGTTAAACAATTAGGCGTATTAGTACATACTTAATACAAGCCAATAAAAATTCAGTGTATTGTCAAATGTTTCACAGAAAAGAAAAAATGGTAAATATACGTAACATAAAAATAAATTAGTAGATCGTAAAACAGAGTAAAAAAAATATTTTGCGTCTCATAATTGTTAAAGTTTTGAGCGTAAACTATCATATTTAATGTTATGATATTAAAGAAAAATCAATTAACTAAAGAAATAGCATTTTTTTTTAATATAAAAATGACTAAATTACTTTTATTTTGGTGGTTTTTCAATTGAAACTAAATACAAGCGATTCACAAGATACAAGCGATGCTTAGTTTGTGGCTCCACGAATGTCACATTATACTGTTACTTTTTGATAAATAATCTTTTACTTACTAATATCAAACGCATCGCTATTTTGTACCTTATTTATTGCCGAGATATACTTTTGTCAGATACCAAACGATTTGTTTCTTGCCGCGCCTTAAATAAATAAGTTTCGGTAGGTAAGTACCGAAGCTACGTCACTAATTTGCATATACCTATTCAAATTAGAATGAATAATCATAAACAGTAACCAGAATTTCATTATAACACTAGATTAATTAACTAACGAAAACAATACGAAATCATTGAATAGATCTTGAAAATATTTAAGCCACTACCACAACAACATTAATTTAAAATTTTAGGAACTTCAGGGAAACTAATTCACCTCTAGCAAACCTACGGAAAGTCTTAAGATAATAAAACTAAACAATATTCAAGGAAATCTTACACAATCTGAGACATAACTACTTAAAAATGATGTAACTACAAGTACACAATACATTTAACAAGATAATATTTTTTATTAATTAATTAATAAGAATACATTGGCCCTATTTTACTACATGGCAGTTTAAATACAGGTCATCACACTCGTCAAAAACCTTAATAAAACCTTTAATTTAAAACTTAATGATTATGTTTGCCTAGAGTCTTGACAATAACATTGTCGACAGTAGTGATGGCTGCAGTACATCCATTCTTCTTCTTGATACAAGTCCAGCGAACCTTGGACCCCCAGCATGCATGTTTGTTAAACCGCCACGGTCCTATTTGTACCACAAGGTTCCCGCGTTGAGATAAGTCAAATTTTGGCTCTGAAACGTACCGAAAATGTGATTTACCATCTTTTATAACATTTTAAGCATTTTCATACAAAATTTAGTTTCAAATTTTTAGAGAACTTTTTAATATAGGATATATACTGCCTACACTAGATATGCAACAGGGATAACAAGAGAAAAACTCAATGCAAAATTGTCTACATACATTTATTATTAAGGAATACAAATTAAAATGTTTTTTTTTTTTTGTTCAATACAACGTAAAATACAGATCACAAAAAATCATTACACTTAACAAAACTTTGATTTTTATATCTAGCCAATATTGAATTTTGCTATCCATATAAATATGTATGGTTTAAAAAGAAAACTTTGCACACTTTACACATTGACCAGCTGTAACTTTGCACCTACTCGAATATTCCCAGTCGCTCCCCCCATATGGATTGCCCCAGGTGGCAATCGGGAATAAAATTTGTAGTTGCCCCCGTGTGACGACTGAGAATCCACAATGCAGCCTGGATCGTCAACCCAAGTCATCTCTGTCTGTCTTACGGCCGTGATGAGGGGGTGGGCGGTCAGACTTTTTCCAGGTGGTTTATTAGTAGATAGTAATCCACGCCGCAGTGTACAGCAATTTGAAGTGGTGGCAACAATTTTCCAGTCACCACCCGGGGGCAACTGCGAATTTTCTTCCCGATTGCCACCTGGTAGCAACCTATGTGAAGGCAACTGGGAATATTCGAACCTACTTCGTTGTATTGGCCGGTTAATGCATTCATGAAGCAGAGAAGTAAAATAAAGGCTCCTGGCGACGCGACGATGCAACACGATTTTTGTAAAACAATATCCATAAAGTTTTCATAGAAATTGTTCTATAGGTAGAGTCGCGTCGCGCCTATTTACGCTAGCCTAAGTCAAACACAGAAAATCAAAATTACTCAGACTATAACTATTTTTTTAATCTTAAACTTCCTATGTACTACTCTATGTTTTATATACTACCACCCCTTTTATATATAATCATAATGATAAGTAGATGGGGTTCCAACAACACTGGGTAATCCTTAAATTAGCACAGACTGCTATCTTATGGTATTTAGCTAAAGATGTAGATGCCATTTTTTTAGATTGAGATACATTTTACTATGGGTAACAGATTCATCAAACTCTAATAAAATATTATTTTGAAATTTTAGCGATGATTACTAAATTTTATACATGAATTAATAACTATTTAGTATCCCTGCAGCTAAATACTATACGCATTAGGATTCTAGTTTGTTAGTTATATCAGTAATATAATTAAACAATTACAACTAGGTACTACAAACCACGTTATTTGACTAGTGGTAGAAACTATCAGTGGTTTTCCAAAAAACCTAAAAATCAAAGAACTTACTGATAAAAAACATTTCAACTAGCGAGGTACCTACCACCTGGCATACGTAGCAACCATAACCATGAAAGCATAGAACCTACTATTAGACAAAAAAGGAGGCTTGGCAATCCCCGTATCCAAACAACAATATCAAATGGTCCACTACAAAAGAAGAAGGCGGGGCGCGTGAGTGAATTGCAATCTCTGCGCCCTCACATCCCTAGCCGCCGCAGGAGGAGACGCCCCGGACGTCGGGAGTCGATTGCGGACTCCTGGCCACCGTAGGCGCGAGCTTGCGGGCGGCGAGCAATGGGTAGCTCGAAATCAAATCAAATCTCAAATCTTTATTGCATTCCATAATGTATACAGGTGGTGGGTATTAATATATGTAGAAACAATTATGGACCCTGTAGGGCATAGTAACATTTTAAATTCTAATTAGATTAGAGGAAAAGCACTTTATTATTTTTCTAAAAATGTTTAATATTGGTCTGTATTTTTAACAATAATGTATAAAATTGTATATTATAATCCCACCAAAAACATTCTGTAAAAAACTAGCCAAGTCTCGATGGAGCTGCTTGTTTATCTCTAAAAAGTAATGAAATCTAGACAAAGTCGTGCCAAGTCTAAGGTTCCTTACTGCGATTTCTTTATTATTATAGTTAATGTTGTGTGACTTGGCCGTTGAACATTCTTTATACGTTAGTGCGTGCAAGTCAATTTTGTTTACACGTAATGTTATATCTGTTGTAACTACCTATGTTTGTTAAGCGAGACATCAAATGAAGCGGCCCACCAAGTTGAATATTTTTTATAAAGGCGGTATGTCGATCTTTAATAGTTTGGTTGGGCTCTTGTGTTTTCTAATCAGGGTCACCAGGTACTCCAGATTTTAAATTATCCTAGTTTTTATAGTTTTCCCTTTATGTGGCCATTAAACCCTAACTCCATACAAAATTTCAGCTCTCTGAGTTTATGGGAAGTACTAGTTCTATTCTGATGATCATGAGTGAGTGAGTGAGTGAGTGTCATAAATGCGAAACTTTTCTTTCGCTTAACTTCGGAACTAAATGACCTAAGACTTGAAATTTTGGATTTTAAGTATGTGATTATAGCTTACTTGATTACGAAAATTTCTGTGTTCTGGTCTTATCCAGAGGTTCTCAAATAGGGGCCTGAAAATGCGGCGAAATGGTTCCAGTAAAGGATGGTACGGCACTGTTTGCTTCGCGCTCGACTTGGCGGGGGCACTGCCGTGCCCCCCGATAGTTTATTACGTATTTATTTGCCGCCGCCCGGTAAGGACCAAGCTCGGGTAGACGCAACGGCGCGTAGTGTTCCACGCGCACCTCAAAGAGATGTCAGCAGCACTGAAGGGGTCTGCTAGGACCGATGCCTGCCGGGGTCGCGTGATTGTTCGAAAGAGATACCGTGGCCCCGGCACATGGGCAACTGAAGGAACACGGGTGAGTTTTAGTCAGTAAAAGTCTGACATGCCCTTCCGCTCCATCCAGAGCGGGAGAAGTCATTTAATGATTTCCCATACAAAAAAAAAAGGTCCACTACAATACTTAGGGAATAATCGTTGAAAGATATTCAAGTTTGGCCACTGAATACCTTTCTTTTCGAGAGTTATGATAAACTATAGCGGTATAAAACAATATTATAAAGCGTCACTTTTGTACTGATCGTGATATCATTCATGTTTCAACCATAATCTGCCGGTGTACTCTATAATAATCTCATCGTGACAACTTAGGTGAACTGAACCTCCCTAGAGATCCCTACGTAGAATGACGAGATAATAATCGATTTACACATTTACTCGACCAAACCGAAATCGAAACTATTAAATAATAATATATTTTATAAAGGCAACTCAACTTAATTTATTCTTGGGCGAATCGACAACTACGTATTAGGTAATTAATTGGCACGTTTAGTTTATACACTTCATTGCATGTATTTGTAGTGACCTAATACGTTTTTCTGAAGTTGTCGATCGCCCACAAATAAATTAAATTCGTGCGAGTCGCCTATAGAAAATATAATATTTTTTTAAAGTGTCGATAGGCCCGATGCGTTCGAGTAAATTCGTGCGGATTGACTAGTACCTAAGTCAGAATGACAGGTCAGTTCTTCTAAGTTTTCACGGCGAGATTTTTACAGTAGACCGGCTGTTCAAAAACTATTATCTATTCACACTGTCCGGTGTCCTCTTCAGAAAATGTAACACTAGTGGTTGTGCCAACCATTGAGCTTGACCAGTCGGTCGTTGACAGTGACAGCGACGCATCGGCAGCCACAGCTCTTCCTCGCGGTGCACTCCCACCAAGTCTTCACGCGTCGAGCCAGCTTTTTAGTAAACCGATAGTTACCCCAAGTTATTATCGGGTTGCCGAACCTCGTAATCCCGAATACAAGAGGATTCCCTGGTGCCGCTGTAACATAGAAAACATCATTTAATTTATGCTTAGGACGATTATGTATATAACATTAATGAATTACTAAAATTACACAGTATAACTAAAGATGTCTTCACACAGCGGGCGGGGCGCGGCGTGACGTGATGGCGACGCGACGCGCGGAGTGTCGCCGTCACGTCCCGCCGCGTCGCGCCCGCTTTGTGAAGACACCTTTACACAATAAGGAACTATGAAAATCACCACACAATACCCGCATAAGTCACCAAAATGTCTTCCGTCAGTATTTTGATATAATTATGTATACTAATTAATAGAAAATCATAAACGCGAAAGCACTAAAACAACAAAATATTATAAAATAATTTATTCTTGAAAACAATTACTTAACTATAAATCAAAAACCATTTGTAACAAACCACCTCAAATATAATTTGCTATCAATTACTTAGATAAAAATATTTTTAACCGACTTCAAAAAAAGGAGGAGGTTATCAATTCGACTGTATTTTTTTTTGTTTGTTATTCATAACTTTTGACTGGGTGAACCGATTTTGATGATTTTTAATTTTTTTTAAAGCTGGTGCTTCCCGAATGCTCCCATTTTAATCCTATGAAGTAACGGAATCCTCGGCGTGCGAGATCGACTCGCATTTGACCAGTTTATTTTTTAAATCATGAGTATGTCGAATATTCATTTTAATAATGTTTTCATCCTCAGTGACTACGAAAGAGTTGCATCGCTCCCTGGTCTTGATGCAAATCCATCGTTTATATTTTCCCCTGTCCCTCATCAGCTTAAAACGATGTCCAGATAGTACCAATATTGGGTTCCCACGTGTGCTCGTAGCAAAATAATATTCTTCTGTATCTGCATCTGAATCTGAAGCTAAAAAATTGGTGGAGCGTCAAAACATTTGATTTTAAAATGATTCCAAAGGGTTTTGTGGAGTTGCAAAGTACGCCCGTCTTTTACCAGTTATGTTTAACTTCCAATGAAATAGGAAGGTGAGCCTTCTGTCCGTCATAGATAGAAATACCATTGCTGACCTATTGGAAAACTCAGTAAAAATAGGTGTGGAGCCAGGGACTCACTCTGAGCAGACACGCTTGCAAACCAATAATAGGCTGCAATCAATATCATTATACCGCTGATACGAGCCAAAAAGCGTCTACTACTGGACATAGGCCTCCCACAATTTTGGTAGAGTCTGACATAATCACCACGCTAGGCGGGTTGGCGATCGCAGTATGGTGGAAAAAGCATACAGAACGCTGCTGCCCATTCTCCGGTAAGTACCTTAGTGGCCTCTTACGACACACACGGGAAGAAATGTGATGGTGCTATTCTTTATGTCCGGCACCACACGGAAGAGAGGGAGAGAGAATCTAGTTTAAAACAAAACTTCTAGAAGACCAAATCATTAAAGTCTTTATTACTCACTGAAATTAGAAACGTCACAAACACGTCACACGTCACGTTACGATTACTTTCTCAATATAAAAATAAATTCTATGAATGGTTCTGGTCTATGAAAACTTTAACAGTTTCGTCATCAATTATCGTGAAGGAAGCTTGACACCTCTATGGACCGTATCTACAGCATATCCATTTTGTTTTAACACCTTGATGTCTTTCCTGTTTAAAACGATTGCGCGATGTTGTTGAAAATGCGTGAAAGAATTCTTAATAATTTTGTACAATTAGAAAATGTAGAAAAAACGATTGACACTCCATTGGCTGTTAGTCTAATGATTATGTTCATTCAGGTGCCAGATGATGACTTCATCAGAAGTGGTGAGCTTAGCCCTGCATCTGCGTGGTTGTCTCGTGCACCTCCAGCGGTGAGATCCAATACACAGCTGCGACCTCCCAAGCATTGACATACAGAAAAAAGGTGTTCTACATGTTAAAAAAACACGATGTTATTAATATAGAAAAAAGGAAACATAGTAAACTTCTATTTAGGGTAGGTACTTACGTAATTCTTGATGAAGGTAAAATAAGAATGCAAATCTGCTACAAAAATTATAAAAAGACTGATTAGTATCCATAGAGGTTTTATCGAATCATATTTGAATAGACCTACATTACTGAATAGTAAAAGTTAACTAAACAAGAGGTATGATAAAAATACTTTCATTATATATCTAAACTAGCTGACCCAGCGAACTTCGTACCGCCTCAGAATCAATAAAACCCATATTAGGTGAGCTCCTACCAAGTTATGCTAACCTGGTACTTCGAAGACATAAAACGTTTTCTAGCTATCTCACACCCATGTTAGGTGAGCTCCTACCAAGTTATGACAACCTGGTACTTCGAAGACATTAATAGGGAACTTTTTTGGATGACTTTTTACACCTTGGGTCCGAAAAACCCAAATATCTTACAGACCCCTATTTAAAAAAAAAAATATAACCTATGTAACTTGCAGATAATGTAGCTTTCTAATAGTGAAAGAATTTTTAAAATCGGTCCAGTGGTTATTGAGTTTATCCATTACAAACAAAAAACAAACAAAAATACAAACTTTTCCTCTTTATACTCGTAATATTAGTATAGATACCGTAGTGATCTTTGGCTATGTTGGTTAAGGATCTAATGCACTCTGATTAATCAGCATGATTACGTTCATTCTTCACATGAACGATCTCATTCTTGACGGTGCTGATCCAGGCCAAGCAGCCTATTCTATTGCACCGGTAAGACACCTTGCCGGTGGCTAGGTGCTGGTAGTTCCTTGAGAAACTTCTCCCGTTGTACACAAGCATGGTTGTCCCTTTTGACGTTTTTACAAATGAAGCTGAAAATATATTTCGATCATTGACTTTTATGAAATGTATGAGTGACTGAAGGTAGGCCATGCCGGACCTAGACAAAGTCATAGCCGGTATACGTCAAAGCTTTCATTCTTACCCGTACAGTGTACCATCGGGTCTTCACTGACCACAGCAGGGAGCAATACCTATGTTAAGGAGGATGCTCGGACGGTATAGCACGTGAAATTCAAATTTTCTAACGTTTTTGCAATTAGCGGGTCAGTATCAGGTTGTATGTTGATTAAAATGTGATTTACGACCGTAACAAATATGGCTTTATTGAACAATAATCATTAAAATCATGAATACAACCCTCTAAGTTCATAAAATTCCATTGAATGACTTTTTCATGAAATAGTCATAAGTGCAAATTGCATATAAACCTATGACATTTTGAATTTAGCGTGCTGCCCCGGTGGTTCCCCCTAAAGTGGTGATAACAAGGAGGGAGCAGTTGTAGGACCTTCTACTCCTAATTGAAATAGCAGGGCCCATAGTAGATATTAAAGCGATGCTTTAGCAACAGCCTTGATTGGGATAAGGACAGTAAAATATATACATATATCTATACAGCACAAGACTATATTTCTAAACAAACGTTTATTCGTAATTATCGAAAAAGGCATGAATTACATCTTCTATCTAATAAATAGTTACCTACTTAGTAACTACTAAGAATCATATAAAGTTTTAAAGCAAAGATTGCCTGAACAATTAGGATGAATATTTTTACCCGTATTATCCATAGATATTTTCACGAATTGTTAATGATAACTATACTTAACAATATTGATGTAAATGCTACATATGTACAGAATAAATCCTTTGCATGGAACTTAATCCTAAGAAAAAAGAAACAGAATTTAGTTAGTAATTTTGGAATTTGGACTAGTAAGTAGAAATTGACTAGGCACCCTAAACCTATATTACAAAAAAATGCAAAAATGTAACTGCTTAGTTATTACTTTATCACTAGAGCAAAAACATGTGCACACATTGGGCAGACGTAGTAAAATTTAGATTTTAAGTTTGATTTTTTTTTTCATTGTTTTTTAGTAACAGACCCTCTGTTACTAAAATGCCATGCTTTTCAAATACCAAATCGATAAATATAACAATCTCAGTTTTTTTCTACGTTTTTAGGTACTAATCACTTATGCAGTAAAATCTTATCAGGAATTTATCACACGCCTGTCAATTCCATATCCTCATATCCACTCCCTAGACATTGTTCAGAGTGTTCCTTCTGCGAGACTTCGATGACGTAGTGTCCCCGCGTCCTGATCCTGCGGTTGCAGGGTTTGAACTGACAGATCCAGGAGACCACGTCGCTCCTCCCTTGGTAGTTCTTGTGGAACCTTTTACCCTCAAACTCAGCCCCAATCTGCCCCTTCGTCGTCGTGAAGAATTCAACGATACCTAAAACTTTACGACATGGTGAATTTTTAGTAAGTTGCCACAAAATACTGATATTTTTACTGTTTTTTTTACTTGGAGACTGAACCTAGCAACAGCCGCTATAACATTGTACATTAAGAAACTTTTGCATATGAACTGATTTCAAAAGAATTTCCGGAAAGTTTTGCGAGTATAAACTCCGTTTAAAGGCTTGTTCAGCAGGCGCGACGCGACATTCGTAGAACAATTTCGATTAAGTTTTCGTAGAAATTGTCCTAGGTATGATAGTCGCGTCGCGCCTGTTTGTGGAAGCCAAGTATAGGGGTTGCCCTAGAGAATATGAATATTCCATAAAAGTTTGCTAGGTATTTTCCAAGTGATAGCGGAAAGTCAATTTTTTTTCTACTGTATTGTTTAGGTGTTTTAGAGATGTGACTGTCCTAAATAAGATTAAGCCCAATTTGTTTATTTAATTTATTTAAGTTGTTACATAAATCTTCGTCTTTAACATAACACATATATTATTTATAAACTATACCACATAAACAACACATATGTAAATAATTTGATTATAATTACAATTCGGTAAAGTTTTGAATTTAAGTAATTTTCATAGTCTATTAGTTACCTAATCGGTAAGTGAACCACGTCGGCCGGGTACGCGTAGATCACTCTGCTGTTTTTTCATTAGTCTCACCAATGAATGTTTTCAAAAACATTTTAATTTAATTAAGTAATAGAAAACAAACAAACCCATAATCAAATTGAATATTCGAAAACATCCATCGTTTTCTATGTCGTTTGGTGACCGTACATAATTACATCGTTTATTTTATTAATGTGAAGTGTAAACAATTATAACAATGGTTAAATTTGCTTATAAATACGTGTGTTGTAAATTAATATAGTAAATAAGTATTTTTTCGTAAATAAGTAATACTATAATGATTATTGTATTGATGATTGTATGAACGAAACGATGATGTCTTTGTGTATTTGTGACAGCTGAGATGTCCAATGTGAAAATAAAATAACAATTATTTAAAGATACATTTAATAGTTAACAGTTTCGTAATTATTAATACCCATTCCCGCAGGAGGATGACTATGAGCATGTTTAAAACCAATAACCTCATTTTCTACTGTAAACACTGTTGCGTTACAATTTCTATATCTTTGTTTGGAACATCGCCATCTTTTTTTATCCATTGGCTTTCGACCTTTATATACAAGAATGTATTTATATCCGTCTAGAATAAGGTTTTCTTTTCCTTGCATGTTCTGCAAGAATATGGGTCCATCTGAAAAAATGAATGTTATTATCTATATTATTCAATAAAAACGAATTATGAACCAATATGGCCGGCCTTGCAGTCAATAACTTCATAAATAAGTGAAAAGAAGAAAGAAGAAAAAATTATAATTACATGGACTTTATTGAATTTCATAAGCAGTTACAATTTACATACAAATTAACATTAAAGTGAGATCTTAACGGTTATTCATGTAATCACTAGCCAAACATTGAACCTTTAACATTACGTAGTCAGGATATTTTAACATTTGGACCTGAATTTCCACAACCATTTAACTACATAACTTTGTATAGAGTATATTTTTCAAACATTTAAGCCAGGAATAATTAGACTTAATGCCATTTTCATAGGATCATTAGAATTTAATGATTAAATCGCGCTGCTAAAGAATGGATTTGGAACCAACATTATTTCAAACTTTTAAATCCAAGTCCTCTTTCAATGGACAATTTGAATGCAGTCTAAAATTTAATTAGGGATTCCTTTTCAAGCATCATTTGTCAAAGAAACATTAGAGTATAGTATTGGATCAAATGAACGACAAATTGATAGTGTACGAATACGAGACCGTGGCTTTCAAACAAATTCTAGGAACATTGAGATTGATCCGCGAAGCCTTTGAGCCTCCAAGAAGCTTCTCTGCTTCTGGGTGGAGTTAGGCTATAATAGCGAGGAGACACCATGCACAATAGTGTGAATGAGATTCTTAAGAACGAACAATGGAGTCCACATACATACAAAGTTTATCTCGGTCTAAAAAGTATTTAATTCTCAAGTGCATAAAATTATGGGTTTCGAAAGTATTTTTCTCTTGTAATCTTTATAAATCGATACCGGAAATTTCAATTGTCGTAAAGGACAAAACACGAGATTTCAGTAGAGCCAAAAAACAAAAAAAAATGTTTTTTTCTAATATCTTTGTCAAATAAAGTACTATACTCATGATGCCAAAAGAAACCCTCACTATTTTTTCGTGTTCTATCCATAAAAATGAATAAAATAAACCAAACTGAATTATTGACGAAAATGAGAGTCCATTACAGCCTAAAAAAATTGAACTGAAGTACTTTACAGCCACGAAAAATTGGTTATGATAAAGTCAGATGTGTCGTAAAGGACTAATCTTAATCATCAAGGGATAGTATAAGTCAATTAAACCAGAGACTAAGGGGGTAAAAGGATCCATTGCGAGGATCGTCTGGAGGACACGGTGGAGCATACGGTGGAGGTGTGCCCTGCCTGGGCGGAGCACCACCGTGTCCTCGTGGAGGCGATCGGCGGCGGCGACCTCTCGCGTCCGGCCCTGGTGCGAGCCATGGTACGGAGCGAGAGGGAATGGGAAGCCGTCACCTCCTTCTGCGAAGCAGTAATGCTCGCGAAGGAGGAGGCGGGGCGCGTGAGGGAGTGGCAGTCTCTGCGCTCTCACGCCCCTAGCCGCCGCAGGAGGAGACGCCCCGGGCGTCGGGAGTCGATTGCGGACTCCCGGCCACCGTAGGCGCGAGCTTGCGGGTGGCGAGCAATGGGTAGCTCGCCGCCCGGTAAGGACCAGGCTCGGGTCGACGGCGCGCAGTGTTCCACGCGCGCCTCAAAGAGATGTCAGCAGCAGTGTAGGGGTCTACTAGGACCGATGCCTGCCGGGGTCGCGTGATTGTTCGAAAGAGATACCGTGACCCTGGCACATGGGCAACTGATGGAACACGGGTGGGTTTTAGTCAGTAAAAGTCTGACACGCCCTCCCGCTCCGCCCAGAGCGGGAGAAGTCATTTGATGATTTCCCATCCTGAAAAAAAAAAAAAAAATAATAAAGGGGGTAAAAGGAACAAAAATCCTAAAGTTCTTAATAGAAATACCTACAATAGGTAGTAAAACCAAGTGAAATAAAAAGTATTTTTATTATTTTTTATTTATTATATAATAAATATTTAAATAATAAATAAAAAATAATAAAAATACTTTAGTAAAAAAGTAACAAAAAAAAATATTCTAATAGGAACTCAAAATAAAAAAAAAATTTTTTGCGCTATAATGTTATTACATTTTATTTATAATTGTGTTGTGATGGAAGGTTTTGTTACCAATTTGGACATTTTCCTGTTTTAGGCAAACACCAGTTGTTTTTAACAACCTCAAATGTTATTTGAAGTTTTTGCGAATATAGATGATTTGTCAGAAAATGAAAAGAACGAATTGAAACAATTCTGTCAGACTTATAGGTGCTCGTTGAGGAACAAATGGATCTCGCACGAGACGTACATTCATAAAAAAGTATGAGACATGGCTGCAAGAGGACATGCAATGGCCTGAGGTCGTGAGGGAAAAGATAACCACTTCTGTAGTGTTAGTAGAACAGCACCCATGTTCCAGTTCTGACTTCGCTATAAATGAGGGTACATCAACATGACATTGACAGGCCTGTTAGTCTAGTGGTTAGTGACACTGACTGCTAAGACTGAGGTCGTGGGTTCGATTCCCACCCCCACAAATGTTTGTGTGATGAGCTCAATCATTTGTTCTGTGCCTGGGTGTAATTTATCTATGATATGTATGTATTCAGAAATATATAAGTATGTTTATCAGTTGTCTGGTTACCATAGTACAGGCTCTGCCTAGTTTGCGATCAGATAACGTTGTGTTGGTTGTCCTAAGATATTATTATTAACATCCTGTGGACCGGCAATGTGCAGCGTTGGAATATCAACATCACTTGTGAGTCCCAGAAAACCATTTGTGAAGCTAAGCCCGCTACAGAAGAGTGGAAGAGCTCCTAACGTACAGCCTTGACTGTCTTGCTCATGCAACTGGTTTAAAAGCACAAAATAAGAAAGTAGCAGATATCATTAAACTAGTCTCGGAGCATCCCGAAGAAGCTACAAATATGAAGGAATTGTTAAAGGCATAGAAAACTATGCCCATATGTTCTGCTGATAAAGCTTAAGGTATTTTGACTTCGTTAAAGCTTTCTAAGTGGCAGTATATAACATTAAGATCTTGTGCAAAAGAAGAAGGAAAACCATTGTATCCTTCTTACACAGCTATCTTTGAAGCGAAGAAGAACTGCTATCCGCCAAAAGATGCCATAGAAGTCACGGAAAGAGGGGTTAAAGTAAAACTCCAAGCTATTTTGAACAAAACTGTGGCTAGACTTGTAAAATTCCTACGTGTAGAATCTGGATGGTAAAGAATTTATACTTATATGCAAGTCGGGTTTTGATGGTGCTTAGGGCAAAGTTTGTATGAACAAACTATGGCAGAGGATGACTATTCTAGCATTTTTATGTGTTCATTTGTGCCTCTGCGCTTAGTTTGTGGCGAAGAAGTGATATGGGAGAATCCAGAACCATCTTCCACAATGTTCTGCAGACCAATATATTTTAAGTTTTCAAACAAAAACAAGTTGAACATAGTTGAAGAACAGGCTACGATTGGAAACGAGATTGAAGACCTGCAGCCTTCTATTATGGGAAGCCATTATGGGAAGAACTTCTGCGGAAATGAATAAGTTAGAGGTCTTTTTTTGTGTTTGGGAAATCATCAAATGACGTCTCCCGGTCTGAGCGGGCGGAAGGGTGTGTCATTATAACTCAGCCATAGTCACGGTGATTAACAAATGAGGTACTTAGTAACATCAGTTTTCAGTCACTTGTTACTTACCGGGATTGACTGATTATGAAATTTTGTAAAAAAAAGTATTTGATCAATAACGTATTTAATTATTCCTATCAAAAAAGTCATTAGTTGGCTATTAACTAACGATAGTACAAGTAAATCGATGGTCAACCTCGTTTGACCATGGCAAAGATTTGAAAAATCACCAATCGAAAATTTAAAAATTGGGTACGCGCGAAGCGGCACCGAAAGGTGTATGAATTTGATGTCACCTTCATCGCCGTGTATGGTACAATACCTCGTGTGAGCACCAGCCCTTCAATTCCATTCAGTTTCAAATAAATTTACTTTAAGTGTTACTATTACGTGGAGTAACTAACCTTCCATACGTTAATATTACGTAAAGGTACCAGACACATAGCAATATTTTTTTTCCTGACTTTGAGTTTCTTTGAGTATGGAGCTCGTCAGACCTCTGTACGCCGTCGGTAATAAGAACGAAACAAAAACTTTAATTGAGTTTTTGTTAAAATTAAGGTCGTAAAGGGCAATAAATAAAGCAAACGTCCTTTACGCCCTAATTACGTAAGTTAAAACAAAGCATAGATTTGGTCGTAAGGGTTTCGATTATCAAATAACATGTTAACGACCTTTTGATTTGTAATAATAATTATTGTTTTTAATGTCGTATAAAAAGTTTAATGCAAAAATGGGGATTTCGACCTCTTAAATAATTAAAACATGACTTTACGCTCCCCTATTGAAAATTATTTTTGCGATACATCCCAAATAGTAAAAAAAATCGCGCTAGAGCTGTTGGAAAGCCAGGTCGTAAGGGGCTTTTTTTTAAAGATAGAATTTTTTTAAATATACCAATCGATAGAGCTTGCGACGTTGATTCCAAATATATATATAACTCATTTTCGGCAAAATGTCCTTTACCTACGACAATTGAAATTTCTGGTATCGAAATGTTAAGTCTTGATTATGTGTAACCAAATATGTAGTGTTTGTAATAACTTGTGTATACGTATTTATAAATACATTTATAATGATTTAACGAGTAAATAATTAACTAAATTATAAACCCGCTGCCAGCAAATGTAGCTGGTGATGCTTAAATGTTTTCATCTTTTATATAAATCTAAAATGAAAAATTATAAAAACGACAGATATACGATGATTGATAGTTTTAAATTTAATAAATATTAAATTATAATTATGTCAATCGAAGGACTTGAACAATATATGTATTCCATTCCATCTTAAAGAAATAAATAATTTAATACTTATGTACTCGTAGGTTCTTAAATTCATTAAAATATATTCATATTTATGTAAATAGACATCCCTTATCAAATAGTTAAGGAACATAAATAATAGTTATTTTCACCCGTATTCAAACAATATTTTTATTGTCAGTGTTGAGCAAAAATCAATTATCTGTAATATTTTTAGACGAAAATTAGTCAACTGCTGGGTAAGTTAGGAACTAGCTAAGGATCTCACAACCCGCGTTCTTGTAAGCACCGATCAAATCTGTCAAATATGCCAGGATAACGTCACTACGAGAGCTGTCTTATATACTCATCGGCTATAGTAAGTAAGTGATAGATAATGTTTTACTACGGGTTTTACATAGGAACATTTTAGCTAGGAGGATGTGTATGCTTGTTTTGTTTGTTCACCATTGTATGTCCTATAGTGACCACGATAGCGTGGCAGTCCCGTGACCTGCTGTCGGCACACAACCATCTCACCCGAGATGAGCAGACCGAATGCCGCGTATATCTGTATCCGCGAATTTTCATAACTTTTGCGCCAATCTCCGATCTGTAGAAAATCGGGCGGTCCGCTGCAAAAAAAAACTGATTATTAACAAGTTTATTCATACACACTGCTGGCCTGTTTCTCCAATAAAACTTGGAATAGAAATTCTATGAAAATGTCTACCAAAAAAAATTCACTGGAACTTATGCGGACAGAGTAAAGTAAACAGTTAGCAAGTGATTTTATTTGTAGTCTTAGATGTTTTTA
This sequence comes from Aporophyla lueneburgensis, assembly GCA_932294355.1. NCBI lineage: Eukaryota > Metazoa > Arthropoda > Insecta > Lepidoptera > Noctuidae > Aporophyla > Aporophyla lueneburgensis. Next base: position 7,566,397 of record OW028742.1, read on the forward strand.
TGGTATAATATTAGTTTTAATTATAATTAATCATCTTGATGTCTAATAAGCCATTTAGTAACTTGGCAATCTCGGTGTTTTTATCTTTAAAATCCTCTTAAATTGTAATGTTTCGGTACTTTAATACCTACTAGTTATGACACAATAAAAAAATATCAATGGCGTTAGCATAAAACATATTATTATTTGGAGGTATGAGAATCAGGGTGTTTAGTTCACTCAATACCGTAAAAAAAGGAGGATCCTCCGACCAGACTGGTGTAGATGCCGCGGTACTTCGCATGTGGTGGTAGTAGATGCCGAAATCTCGATTATGAATAAAAATGTAATGCTTGGTCAGTCCGTAGCAACAGTGGGATGACACTGACCGCTCACTCAACGCAAGTTTTCACGGTGACTTTTATACAGAATCGACATTACTAGAGGCAGATCGTTGGCATAAAGGTGGAATAACATCTCACTTCACCTACATTTTCAGGTTTTTTATGTAGTCCGTGGATGGTTATGCTCCTTTTTGCTCAAAACTACAATATCCTCAATGGTATAAACACAAACTGTGCAACCTGGTATCCCGCAAACCCATCTCGTTTTACCATTTCTAACTTGTTGTTTTCACAGCCTGTGACCATCTATAATAATAGCTGGTCGATCTCGAGACGAAATTATCTACTGCACTGATATAAAACAAAACAATTACAATTTACAGTTAAAAACAAGTCTCAGAAATAAAATAAATAAGACTATAAACAAAATAGAGAATTAATCAAATAAAATAAGAATAAAACAGTCATTGTTAAAATCGACACTCATTATAATGCTCTGAGTATCATTAAGATTGTAGATACCCACAAATAATATAAAAATTAGAACTAACACTCACGGATATTTACAGTCATTGTTAAAATTAACACACATTGTTGACATCGACACTCATAATGCCCTGAGAATCATGTTATATTCGATTTGCTCAGCTTTTGTCACTAAGCGTGTTGGGTCAAAAAATATACAATATTTGAAAAATGTTTTATTTTATTTTCTAAAGTCAGTCAGTTTCATTCAACAATTAAAATTAAGTTACTTATTTGTTAAACATTAATAATATTTTATTTGATATAAACTCTCCGTGTCATATTACAAAATGTTCAACAACATGCCATTTCCCATAAGAAACTGCTATATTTTTTTTAGAGCCTGACACTGGCTTACTATTTGCAAAAGAAGTTTGAATTTTGAACTTCGCGGACGACACTGGTGATTTTTATTCAGTCATGTAGATGGTGGATGATTATGCTCGTTTTTGTATCTAACAATACAATTCTCGATGGTGACAGCAAGGGCTTTGCATCCTGGCTTCCGGTCAACCCACTGCGTTTTACCATTACTCGACCTTTGTTTTAACAACCTGTAGCCATCTACAGTTATCGCTGGACGACCCCGAGCCGTTGTTATGTATTGCACTGAAATTGAAAAATAAACTTTAGTTGAAGCATTATTATGGTAATAATTAACCAAACAAATATTATTGTTTGGTTAATTATTTAATGTCACCAATCGCTTAAGGAACTACTCAAAGTTCAGTCCAGTTTGTTTTTTATTTCCATACTCTCGAAAATTCACGCAAATCCAGAAAGTTGTACAACATAAAGGGTTTTCCAATAAGGACTTGACAATTTTGAATTTAGTTTGTGAACGCACCTTTTCACTTAACATCGAACTGTCACTGTGAGTTTATTCAGGAGACATAACCTTTTCATCATGGTGAAGTACACGAACGAACAACGTCTGCAAATCTTAAAAATTTACTACAGAAATTCGGAGTCGGTGGCCGCTACTTTAAGAGCGTTAACTCCGATTTTCGGTGGTCGCCACGTTACTGTGAATGATGATCGTTATCACGCCATGATTATCGATTATTTTTGGCCCGAATTGGAATAGGTATATGGACTTGGACAGCATGTGGTTTCAAAAGGACGGCGCCACAAGCCACACAGCACACGTTACAATCGATTTATTGAAGAACAAGTTTGATGAGCGTGTTATCTCAAGAAATGGACCAGTCGATTGGCCGTCTCGTTCGTGCGAGCAAACGTGCCCGCGGTGACTATATGAGCGAAGTCGAGTTCCATTCATAAATGTTTTTAATGTACTTCAACACGATAAGTTTTTGAAATATCTCAAATGGTTTTCATTTTATTTTGAAAAAAAGTTGTCAAGTCCTTATTGGAAAACCCGTTATTTCCATGTTTTTATTTATGTTTACAACAATAAGTCAGTCAAGTAGGTTTTATTTATGCAGTCCTGATAATTCGTTAGTTCAAGGTCAAGTACAAACATTGAAATTGATTTTGTATTCTCAATAATTATTTTGTTTTTACATTCTGTCTGACTTTTCAGGTCAGATTTCACAATATAACTTTCATATTTTTTATTATTAATATTTATTACTATAGGTATATGGCCACCACAAAATACAATTATTATTAAAAAACACATATACAATGGGCGGCAATTATTAATTATTATAAATGTAAACTGCTAAAAGTATGAATGATTATGATTGTTATTGTACTGCATAATAACACCATCAACGATAAGAGCAGCAGCGGTGCAACCTGGCCTCCGGCAGCGCCATCTCGTTTTACCATTCCGTAACCTATGTATACACAAAAAATACCCATCGATAACAATTGTTGGGGCTCCTCGGGATAAAGTTACAAATACTGGCACTGAAATAACAAACCAATAGATAAGTATAAACTGGCACACAAAGGGTTCCGTACCACCGTATACCTACCGTACAAAAATGATTTAATAAATGAAAGCACATTTCCTTTATGCCTCTTAATTTTTTTTATTACTCATTGTAGCATAACGATAAAGAAAACCATTATTTCTTTGAAAATAAAACGTATAATTTTGACCAGTAAAAAAAAACAACAGTGGCATAAAAAACACAAGTATATCATTAACTGCAGATTTAAAAAAAACGGCTGATTTAAAAAAGGCGAGTCAAACTAAGTGGTTAAACGGGTATAACCAAAATTGTCTTCGTACAAGACCTATCCCCAAAACAATTGCAATCGGGTAGATTATAAGCCGAAGCACGTCGATTGATATGTTCCTTTTTTGTAACATATACTGAGTTAAACCGTGAAATACACGTTATATCAGCACGCGTAATTAGGTAATAAAATATAGAATAATTAATAGTTCATTTAGTACAATAAAATAGAAGAATAAGTAATGTAAAAGGTCCCTTTTAACTAGCCGGGTGTGACGTTCTAGAAGGGTGCCGTTGATGCCGTGTATAGCGACGGCAGTAAGTTGCCGTCTATGAGGACGTCAGGCTCTGCGACGGGTGTCAAATGTCCGCAACGATGATGACGACAACGGCGACTCAACACGTCGTAGACCTCACATTAACCCGGAAGTTGGTAGCCCGTCGGGGAAAGCCGAAATTCGGCTTGTATGGTCGTCGTCTAAAGACAAATAAACAGAAAGATCAGACCAAGCTTACAAGCAGAATCTTCGATATGGCTCGGCTTCCTCCAAAATCAACTCAAGGTCCTGATGGTATACCACAATACTTAGTTAAAGATTGCTGCGAAATTTTAAATTGCACTTGCAATATATTTTCAACCTATCCATTAACGCGAACATATATCCAACGGAGTGGAAAACGTCTAAAGTGCTCCCTGTACATAAAAGTGGCCCAAAAAGTGACATAAAAAATTACAGACCAATAGCTGTTTTATCCATATTTGGCAAAGTATTTGAATCGGTAATATACATATAAAAAAATATTTAATAAACTGCAACGGTGGTTCGCGGATGAACAGCACGGTTTTCTTCCGAATCGCTTAACCACGTCTAACTTACTTCACATTACTACACTTTTAGCCAAAAATTTTAATGAAAAAAAGCAGATCGACGTAGCCTATTTTGACTTCCAGAAGGCTTTTGACCGAGTTGACAACGACATACTGCTTAGTAAACTGGCATTGGCTGGTTTCTCAATGGCATCGCTAAAATTTTTCGCAAACTATCTGCAGGACCGCAAGCAATTTGTATCGTACTAATAATGCCAAATCAGAGCGCTACTCGGTGACGTCTGGCATAGGGCAGGGCCCTAACGTCGGGCCCCTTCTTTTTCTAATAGTTGTTAATGATCTTCCCACATATCTAAAGCATTCCACAGTCTTAATGTATGCTGACGATGTCAAAGTTGCACTTCCAGTGGCTAATTCTAGTGATGCTGCCACACTTCAACACGACATTGACAACCTTCACACTTGGAGCACTGCTAATAACCTCGATCTTAACATTAGTAAGTGCTCGGTTATGTCCTACACAAAAGCCAAACAACCCATACATAACATCTACACTTTGAATAATGAGCCCCTGAATCGCGTTTTGACTGTACGCGATTTGGGTGCTCATTTTGATCCACATCTCACATTTAACCAGCACATTATACAGACATGCAACAAATCCCGTAAAAACTTAGGTTTTGTCTTGCGTCAGGCCAAGATTTTTACCAATCGTCAAGCAATAACCATACTGTACAACTCCTTCATCCGCAGTTTGCTAGAGACTAACAATGCTATCTGGAAACCTCACGAAAAAGCCTATACACTGGCCGTCGAAAAGGTTCGAAAGTCTTTTGTCCGCTACCTCTACTTAAAACTTTATGGTTATTACCCGTACATGTACCCAACACCATTTGTTCTGGGTATGGTGGGGTACCAAAGTTTGGAAGTTAGGAGAAATCTTGGTCTGGTTACCTATTTCATCCGCCTTATTCGTGGTACACACTTCAACTCCTCGTTATTGCAGGATATCTCCTTTAACATCCCACCACCCATTATACACACACTTCGCCCTCGCCAGCGTCCCCTGTTCTTGATACCACAAACCAGTTCCGTGACCCTTAAGACTAGTCCACTATACCTAGCCCTTTTTTTTTTTTTTCAGGATGGGAAATCATCAAATGACTTCTCCCGCTCTGGGCGGAGCGGGAGGGCGTGTCAGACTTTTACTGACTAAAACCCACCCGTGTTCCATCAGTTGCCCATGTGCCAGGTCACGGTATCTCTTTCGAACAATCACGCGACCCCGGCAGTATACCTAGCCCTCACCCATATTAACAACATTTTGCTTTATGACGAATCATCCCATATTTTCGCGGGTACTGAGCTGAGATTCCTAAACACTGCTACTCGATACCTGGAGTCCATTGCCACTCCCAGTACAATTTCCATGGTCTAAATAAATTAAATTGAACTGTACCATATTATTGACTATTTTATTGCACAATTTTTATGAAATTTTTTTTATGTAACTATTTTCTTATGTAATTTTATCTAATTTTATCTAATTGTTATCTAATTTTACCCTTTTTTCTTTATGCCTATTTTCATTTTATATTAATTTTGTATAATCCTTTACTTTTACCAAATGTTATCCAATTTTGTAATTTAGTAAGTTGTGTGATTCTATGTTATAACTAATATTGACCTATAACTTGTATGTGTGGTGCAAACTGTCAGTATAAGTTGGTTATCGATAATAAATAAATAAAAGCTAGCGAGAATCGCCAGTAGAACAGATTAGAATAATATAGGGAAAAGAATAGACGTAATACGTACCAGTTGCACGGAAGACTTGAACACTGAATTTTTCGCCTTGAGCGGAAAGTACTTTTTAAAAGTAGCACCTGATATATAGACGTAGGCTTAGTTATAACTTGTATGACTAATATTAAAAATTTAAGCGTAGTGGTTCCGAAAATAAAAAAAAATGATACAACACGTTTGGCTTCAATCTGCAGTCTGAGAGTTGACAAGAAACATTATGGCATCAGATTTTTTCACAATCGAAATTTGAAATTGAACAAAAAAATATAGAGGCCAGTGTTTCTAAAAAAGGTTGATTTAGAAACCAAAAAGTTTCATCCGTAGCGGATTCACGCTACATCATGTTAACGGCCATAGTAGTACAAACACACTGATTTTAGGTAGGTATTACAAATTTCAATGTATTAGGTACAGTTCTGTGACAGACGGACTGACAGCCTAAATAATAGGGAACCGTTTGCACTCTTTGAGTACAGAACCCATGTTCGCGACTCTTCTCTCTGCGAGTGCGGATTGGCGGAGGGCACCCTTGAGCACATATTTTTTGAATGCTCTAACAACGTCCCACCTCTAGATTTGTATAACCGTCTCACTAAATTAAAGATCCCTCTTCCGATTAATTTCCCCTCCCTTCTAACTTATTCCTCTCCTGAACTGCTTCTGGCATTGATGATTTTCATCCGCCACAATAATATAAAATTATGATTTATTTTCCCTATCTATGTGGATATGGTATATTTATACTTAATGTTCTAACAATTATATTATTTATGTAATTTACTTATTATTATTATTTTTTGTTTGTTTCAGTCCAGTACTAACCCCACAAGATCAACATTAAGCCCAACTGTATCATCGAAGATTATAATCGTTATTTTTTTATATAAGCACGCACACTTGCTATCTCAATTCACTTTAGACATTGGCAGAATAGTCGACATCGGCTTTGTTTGCCATAATAAAAAATAGAATAGAATAGAATAGAGTACAGAACCTTAAAAATGCATCCAACAGTAGTTTCCTATTTCCCGTTAGTTTTTTTTGGTCCTTTGAAGACTCCTCAAAATTAACATATTTTATTAATATGATTTAGTAAATGACAGGCAACATGCAATTCGACGTGACAATTCTATTAACTTATCAGTTTAAATCAAGGTTTTTTGGGTGAATTTCATAAATGAAACTGAACCTCCTATAAACTGCGTTCAAGAGCTGGCAGTGTCAAAATTGTTGTAAAATATTGACACTGACAGCTCTTAAACCTAGTTTAGAATGCTTCGTTGATGGACGCGCACAGTTTCATTTATGAAATTCGCACTTACTGTCTTCATATTGTATCGCGCTGTCAGCACGACTAAACAAATGGTCTCAGTAAAAGAGAGTGTAACCAACCACGCTGGCCTAGGATGGGTTTATAGACCACCTTAGTTATATTCTGGGTAGGGCAACTTTGTATACAGTCTATTATGTGCTGGTGGACTCTTTAATTGCGTATGGACTGGCATGTTATGGGCATACTTTTAAAAGCTATCTAGATAAAATAAAACAGTTACAAATTAGATTCATGAAATTATTAGTCGATACAAATACGAAAAATTTATGTAAAATTAGTGGTTACGAAGAGTTATTTTTGAAATGTAAAATGCTGCCAGTCCATGACAAAGTAACATTGTTAATAACATTAGAAGAATATTGTAGTGATCAATTTAAAGTCAAACAAGTGTCTAATAGTAATAGGTCTCGTAGAAGAGGTATTGTAGAATTAAAAGTACCCACTTATAATAATTACTTTGAGCAAAGATGTAAAAAATATTTAGTACCACGTATTTACAACAGCTTACCTTTTGAAACGAATGTAACAAAGAGAACATTTAAAAACAAAGTTGAATCATATCTATTGTCTAACTTCAGTGAAAACCTCAGCATTTTTTTTGTAATTTAAAATTAGGTATTAACAGGTTAACATGTTTGTTAAATTGTGAATAATTTGGTTGTAAGTTGCGGTCAGATTGTTTTTGTAAATTTCTTATGTTAGTGGAAAAGTGAACGTACATACGTTATTATTGAGTTTATCGTGGGAGCTACGTCTGCCAACAAACTACTCTGTAGTTTGGCAGAAGTAAAATGTACAAGCTTTTGATTTAATGTTCCAAATAATTTTTTTTTTCATTTAGATGTCACATGTAGAATTTTTGACCTTAGGACATCTCGTTTTCCACACGATGTTTTCTTTTACCGTTTTGAAAGCAATGGTGATGAAATACTTCACACAAATTTAAGCATCTGGGTTCAAAGCACCACCTACAACTCATAAGTCGCAGCTGTGAACAATGGGCTACGGGCCACAATATGCTACGGTTTAAATAATGCGTGGTGAATTACGGCCCATATACCAGAATTCCAGCAGTGGAAACGAAATGTTTATTAAATCATATTTGGGGTGGATGATTATGATTGTTACTCCACTTAAGAATAGTATCTTGGACAGTGAAGGCAAAGGCAGTACAACCTGGTTTCCAGCACCACCATCGCGTTTTGCCGCTGTTGCTTGACCGTTGTCTGTACCTACATGTAATAACCACCGATAGAAATCCTTGGGGCTCCTCGGAATGAAACTATGAATACTGGCACTAAAATAAAACAAAACATAACAAGTTAACTAAACTTAAAACAATAGACAAACACAAAAGCCCTATTCTCTTACTTAAAAGACGTTCAATTAAGTCACTATCTTGTCTCACCTTTAAGCCCTTAGTCTCGGTTTTCATTCGCGAATCTTTCACAGTCGTTACGGGTCGTCAGAAGCCCGAAAGTCCGACAGCCAGTCTTACCAAGGAGTATCGTATTTCTCAGTAACTGGGTTATGGAGGTCAGATAGGCAGTTGCTCCATTTAAAATACTGGAACTCAGCTGCATCCAGTTAAATCGGAAGCTGACCCCAATATAGTTGGAAAAAGGCTACGCAGATGATGATTATATGTATCAACTCACCGTCAATAATTTGACAAAAATTTAAGTAATTCAGTTGATTTATGATGGCAGATTGTGACTGAGATAATAATGTGAACGCTCTGAAACATATTAGAATTGATCTGATTTGCTCGTGTAATACTCATTACCGTTTGCCTTTGTTTCGAATAAAAAAAAAACTGCAAAGCAAAACAATTTATTTCTTATACTTAGACTTAATTACAACTCAAAAATCCTAGTAAATCGTGCTTAACATTAACATTTATTAACTCATGCAAAATAGTACATGGGTTTAGTAAAACTTATCATTATAAATGACGGCACTTTCACAGTTCTGTTGATTTAACATTGCAAGGCCAAGGTCAAATATTGATTTCGTTTATTTTACATCAAAAGGTCAGTAGATACGACTCTTAAGACCCTACCAATGGATTTGCGAAATAACTGCGTTCGTTTGATCTCTTATTGCCTCGTCATTACTTAACCAATCACCAATCACCAACCTAACCTAACCTTAACACTAAACACTTTCACTAAACCCTAATGTATAAGATATTTAAGGATATATTACTTAAGTTGTACACTTTAGAAACACGATTTCATTTTAGTTACCTCTAAAGCAAAAAAAATCCAAAGTAATCTCTACATACAATATAAACCCTTAATACAACATAAATACTAACAAAACTACATATTTTTAACAAGTTAAAAATTTACATTTTAAAAATATGCATTTGTTTCAAAAATACGAAGGTTAATCTCTACATACAATATAAGCCCTTAATAAAACGTAAATACTAACAAAACTACATATTTTTAACAAGTTAAACATTTACATTTTAAACATATGCATTTGTTTCAAAAATACGAAGGTAATACCTAAATAAATGCGCAAACCGATTCTAGCCAAAGCCACCAGGTTTCAATTAGCGTCAGAAGATCAATATGCCCTTAAATCTAAAAATTAGCATAATGTTTGAAAATATTTAAGGGAGGAAACAAATAATTGAAAGCACGTCCACCACCGACCCTCATCAATACGTGAGTGAAGACAAACGACGATAACGAATACTTGTACGTTCAGTAATACAAGGAAACACCTAAAACAATATATGCGACAACACTTGAACAGATCTGTAAATTTAACATTTCAAGGTCAAACATTGATTTTTTCAGTTTTATATAAACTAGAAAACATCTCAATAATCATACACGACAACTCTTTCACAGTTCTATTAAATTAACATTTCAAGGCAAACATCGACTTCGTTCAGATTTACATTGAGAAGTCAGTAGGTACGACTAAGTTTAAAAGTCTGCATAATCTTTGATCATACTATTTTTAAATTAATAATTCCACAAATCGGTGGAAACAAATATTTAAAAGCATGTCCACCACTAATACTACCCGACAACTCGTACAGTAAAATGATGACAACGAACATATGCCCATTTTCACTAACACTAGAAAACACCTTAATAATAATTATAAACGACAGCTCTTTCACAGTTCCGTTAATTTAAACTTTCACGGTCAAGATCAAACAATGATTTTGTTCATTTTAAATCTAGAATTCAGTAGGTACGACTATGTTTAAAAATCTGCATACTTTTGACCACAGAAAAATGATGACAACGAACTTATGCCCGTTTTCACTAGCACTAAGAAACACTTTAATAATTATACTCGACAGCAATTTCACAGTTCTGTTAATTTAAAAATTCAAGGTTAAGGTCAAACATTGACTTCGTTCATTTTACATCGAGAGGTACGACTATGTTTAAAAATCAGCACAATGTTTCATAATCGTTTTTAAATTTAATATGTTCAAATTTAATATGTTCGGCTGAAATGATGTTCAAATGAAGCAAATAATAATTAAAGGAATGTCTACTAAAAACCCTTACCGTCCCCTTGTGTGGAAAAACGACGGTAAAGAACTTATGCCCGTTTCCACTAACACTGGAAAACACCTAAATATTATTGCTCTGTTGAACTTATAAGTCACGGTGTTCGTGAACCAAGCTTCGAAAATTCTACAATGTTCATTTATGGTGCAGGTGTCATCTAAAGTTAGTGGAATCGGACATATATCTGTTATAATGGTAACATATAGATCATTTATAAATGGTCCACTTCCTGACACAGAAAGGATACCTGTGTCCCAGTAGTTAGTATTTTTTATCTTTATTTTATGTTATGGTGTATGGTATTATACATTATGATTATGTTTGTTATTACACTTAACTATGATATTGTCTAAGGTGCAAGCAGCGGCAGTACAACCTGGTTTTTGGCACCACCACCAAGTTTTACCAGTAACTGATTTTAACTCTCTATACAACTTGTAACCATCAATTATTATGATTTCTTGACCTCTTCGAGATGTTGCTGCTAACACTCCGCCTGGAAAAAATAGAAAAAAAAAATCTTTAGTTATGTACAGATTCACTAGATCAAAATTTGTAACCTTAACCATTTAATTTCACATAGAATCCTCTATAGTATAGTAAATATAGTATAGTATAAGTAAATATTTAATTTTAATTAGACTTGTTAACAGATATTATGTTTAAGGAAAGATAGCTACGAGAGCAGTATTTTTAAGAAGAAAAAGTCTACTTTCTTTACACCAAATTTATAGATACATTTGGTGTTAACAAAGTCGACTTTTTATTCGGCCGCTGACTGTAGGAATGGATGAAAAACAACGGACAAACAGTCGACGGTAGACTTTTTTTTTTCATAAATGTACTTGCCACGAGTAGGTGATGCGTTTTGTGTAAACGTGGCCTTACTAAAATAATACTAATTCTTAAGAGCAAACAAACACGTTTAAGTACAAACTAATGAGAATTTAAATAAAATATCACTATTTACATAATATTTAATTAGTTAAAAACAGTAAAACTACTTCTTGCTGTACAACAAACAAAGTATCGTTTTGTCTAAATAAAACAGAGAAAAATATATAATTACATCGTATAAATAAACATCTCTTTTATAATTCTTCCGAAAATGACGGTTCCGAGGTCAAAGTCAAACATTAGCTGCTTTGAATGACGGGCTGTACGACTGTTAAGTCCTTAATCCAAAAATATTTACAAGAAATTTTTAAATAACAAAAAGATCTTGTACACTGAGAACTGGAGACATGTAACGTTTTGTTAACACACACACTGGGACTACATGAAGGATTATGGCCAACTCCTTTTCACAGAAGGCCTTTGACCGAGATCTTTAAACATGACTAGCTTTTTCTTTGACTTAGACATGTTCCCATCTCTATTTTCCACTTGTATCTCTTAAGTGAGCGACAGTGAAAGCAATAACTTTAAACTTAAGTACGTGATAACTAACGTTTCCAGGACTGCTAAGCCAAAGTACGTATTTAGATCGATTTTTTTTTATTTTTTGATGGGAAATCACCAAATGACTTCTCCCGCTCTGGGTGGAGCGGGAGGGCGTGTCAGACTTTTACTGACTAAAACTCACCCGTGTTCCTTCAGTTGCCCATGTGCCAGGGTCACGGTGTCTCTTTCGAACAATCTCGTGACCCTGGCAGCACATACGAGTACATGGCTAGAATGTTAATTTTCATAATGCTTTTTATTGTGTCCTAGATTTTGCTAGCGGCTTCGCCCACACTTACCACGCAATTATTCGACGGGGATGTACCACCGGGATAAAAAGTATCAACTGTATTAATCCAGGTTATGAGCTACCTGTGTACCAAATTTCATCCAAACTCGTTCCGCCGTTTTTGTGTGACTGAGTAACAAGCATCCCAGCATCTAAACAGCTGAATACACAAACTTTAACATTTATAATATTAGTAGAAAGTAGGATGTTTACAAATTTGTTTCTTTAATGTTTACAAAAATGAATATTGAAAATATGTGGTTTCAGTTAATGTGATAATATAATCGCCACCCAGTATGTTAGTGTATTATGTTGGAGGTGGATGGTTGTGATTATTATTGCATCTTATGATAGTATCCTCGATCGTGTAGACAACGGCAGTACAACCTGGTTTACCATCGCCACCACGTTTTACCATGATCAGATTTTAAATGCTTTAAACAACTTATAACCACCAATAAGCATGCCGGTAGTTCCTCGTGCTGAAGTTATGTATACAGAATCTGAAAACCAAAATAATTTAAAATACAGATTTTCTTGATTCATACATATCCAAAAGATTTCCAGAATAGTTAGTCATTTTGGAAATCTTTTGGATTCTCCGCATTCGTATCTAAAATCAAAATATATCACAATGATACGAAGCTATACACTTTCTTTACAACAAGGACAACTGCTAAATAAAAAATCAAGAATATTTCGTTACCAATTTATAAGTAATCGCACATATTAAAAGCAGTACCTGCTAACCTTAATTTCATATTTCTTGTAATTTTATATCAATTAAGAAACATAGTCCAGGTATTTAGTATGAAATGGTAAAGCAAGGGGTTTCTAAAGCTATTTCTTCTAAAATATTTATGATAAAACAGTATACTAATTTTTACTTAATTCTTAATTAAGTGTTCATGGCACATAATATTACTTACTAGCTTCTGCCCGCTACTTCACCCGCATGATTGTTAACTATTCTATAAAATATACCCTATGGCACTCGGCAACAGTGTAGCTTTTCGTTAGTGAAAGAGTTTTTGAAATTGGATGTGGAGGTCTACTCTTTTAGCACGAAGTCTGTAGTTTCTGTCGAATAAACGGGTGTGTATTTATCCGACCTAAGAATTGAATTTAGCACTTGTTTTAACAGATCAACTGCTTTCGGACGGCTCGTATCTTCCTTGAATGACTCAGAGAGTGGACCTCCAGTATTTCCAGAGCTCAGCTCCAGAGATTACTGAAAATACACAGGGTCAAATTGAATTCGCTGCCTGTACTTTAACCAAGTGTTTGGTATCAATATTGAACACTCATGGAACAAAAACAAATAAAAAAAAAACATCATTCGATGGTTGTTGTAATTTTACGAGGCACTTAGATATTTTTGACAAATTTCCAATAACTGAAACATAAAGTCGTTTGATTGCCTTTATGTATTTTCACAGCGTCATTAAAAGTTTAGAAAAAGTTAAATAATTATTTTTTGGTTCAATAGTTCTCGATATCGAAACCCAACACATAGGTAAACTACTGTCAGCTGATTAAATTTGACCCTGTGTACATAATTCATGAATAATTATTCCAATCAGTCTTAAGGTGGATGGTTATGAACGTTATTGCACTTGACTATAATGTCTCCAATGGTGAACACGACGGCTGTGCATCCACGGTGCACGTTTCTGCACCACCAACGTGTCTTATTATTAAACGTTCGTTGTTAAGTAGTAGAATATAAAACCAGCTATTGAGATAACCGTAGCTCCTCTAGACGTTTTTGTGAATACTGGCTCTGCAATACATATTAATAAATTTATAGTAGGTGTGTTGTTGCTACAAATATTTAAATAATATTAATTGGAACTTTATTGTTTATTATATTGACTACAGCACAACATTGGCCTGAAATGTTATTATATGGCAGCTGTCGTATGAAATGAAACACGGAAAACTTGATTAGTGTGTCAAATGGATAAACAAATAATTTATCTGACAGTACCGAATGTGTTTTTGAGCAAGCGATTTCTTATTATTGATCTTCATATTTAAGTCAGGTGCATGCAGGTCAAATTAGTACATGGTTTAGTTTATAAGCGATTCATTATTTTCAATCGATTTGCCGGATGGAGTCTCCTATTGGCAAGAATAACGAACTTCCGTCCCATTTCATGCTACCAGACCCAGCGATATAGAAGAAGTGATGTCTGACAGTAAATTAACACTTTCAAATTTAAGATGTCTTATTAAGAACGTTTTAAATATTTTAGCAGATTAGGTACGCAATCAATACCTAAATACGCTTAAACTCATAAACGGTATAAATTAATACACAATGTCAATTTAACACATTTTTATTGATTCAAAATATTTATACCGAACAGAGAAGTGGTGGCCCAGTGTTATCAGCCCCGACTTACGAGTTGTATGTCGTTGATTTGAACCGAGGCAGGCACTCCCTCTTGTGTTAGTAATTTCATCACCACTGCTCTCAACATGTCGAAGGAAAACATCGTGAAGAAACCAGTATGTCATTGACCAAAAAGTTCGAAGACATGTGACATCTATTTCAGCCCACACACTCTCGAAAAGAGAAGGCCTGTGACCCAGCAGTGGGAACATTAAGGCTGACTGTGCTTATGCTTAACAAAAAGGTACGTAGCAAGTAGTTTATACCTACGTATATACGCAAAAAGTCATATTATGAAATAACTAGTCGAGTTATCGTGGCCACCCGATTGGAACATAGTTCCTTTCATTGTATATAACATATTATATAAACAGACACAAATAGATAAATTAACACTTAGACAGTCAACATCTGTAGCCTTTTCCCTACTGCATGGAGGGCGGCTTCCAGTCAAACTGGTTGCAGCTGTATACCAGTATTTTACATGGAGCAACCGCCTATCTGTCCTCCATAACTCAGTTACTTGGTGCACCTTGGCAAGACTGGCTGCCAGAGTTTCGCGCTTCTGACGATCGATAACGGCTGTCAAAGATTTACAAATGACAGCTAGGACCAACAGCTTAACGTGCTTTCCGAAGTACGGAGGATCTTAATATGTAAGGATGGTACCCATCTACGGGCCAACCGCGGTAAGCAACGTTAGAGAGTAACTAAATAAAAAAAAAACATGTGTCGCGATGGTCAAAATGTATTTTTTTTTTGGTCTGTTTCTCTTATAGCGAGCGTATAGAGTGTATTAAGCGAGTATAATAACCGACTATATTCCAAAAAGAAAGATTTTTACTATAATTAGTCTAGGGGCTTGTGGCTAAGTAATGACAGTCATACGGTTCAATCGATCAGGTAAAGCTACGCTCGCTACCTTAACATACCAAGAAGTTAAGCGGTTGGCCCCGGCTGTCATCGGTAGATCTTTGACAGTCGTTACAGGTCGTCAGAAGCCCGAAAGTCTGACGACCAGTCTTATCAAGGGGTATCGTATTATCCAGTAAGTGGGTTGTAGAAGTCAAGATGGGCAGTCACTGTATGTAAAATACTGGTACTCAGCTGCATCGGGTTATACTGGAAGTCGACCCCAACACAGTTGCGAAAGGCTGGACAGAACACGATTAAAATATATGTACATCAGCACTCAAAACCGGAGGGTCATGATAATGTACCTACATTATTGGCTTTCGTGATCCTGTCTTCGTATGTATAGACCACGACATTGCAGCCCTGATTCCTGTGTCTCTCACAGAACCACCGTATTTTCTTCCCCACTAGGCTGTGTTTGAGGAACTTGTAACCATTCAGAATAATCATTCGGCCTCCTCTTTGGGTCGTAAATGTTGTCACTGAAAAAAAAAAAACTATATTACGTATCAGGTTTTTGTTGAACCTAGTCATACAGGAAAAAAAAATAAGACAGTAAAACCAACATTTATGATTTATTTATTTATTTGTGCAAAAACGTCGTCATTTCCATATAACCTTCTATTATTCGCAAATAGAGGGTATTCATAAGAATTTGACTTAACTTATTGTCACACCTGTATTCTCCAAATGTCAGAGGTTCATTTCATTTGTTTGCGAAGCTGCTAACAAAACCTAGCTTTTGTTAGCAGCTTCGCCCGCGGGGATGTCGAAAATTATCCGCCGAAAACATACTCCCGGTATAAAAATATCCTATGAGTTAATCTAGGTTATAATCGGTGTGCCAAATTTCATACAAATCCATTAGGCCTTTTTTGCGTGATTGAGAAACAAACATCCAAACTTCCTCTTTTATAATATTTGTGGGCAAATACAATTACACATACGAAACTTTTTTTTAAAATTCAAAATACACAGTGCATCATTTAAATGTACGTAAACATAAATGAATCATCATCATCATCATCATTTCAGCCGAAAGACGTCCACTGCTGGACATAGGCCTCCCCCCATAAATTAATAAAAGAATAAAATAGAGAAATAAGCTTACTTATTTAGTAATAAGCGTGAATATTGTAAAATTGCCATCTCATCTTGAACGACACTGTTTCAGGTACTTGTAACCTTTCAGAATTATCATGCGAGCTCCTTTTGAAAACGTAGTGAAGATTGAAAAATAGAATCATCTAGTAGTTTCTTTTCTACAGTTATTTTGTCCCAGTGCTACGGCAAAGGCATACCCTTTTCTTCTTTCTCTTCCAAACCTCTATAATCTAGCTACTTGGTTTTTAAACTTAAAAGCTTTTGTAAGAACGTGGTATCATATTTAGGAAAAAATATTTTCTAAAAGTGTTGAAAAATAGCAGTAACAAAATATATTTTCTTTTATTAGACAGGTCAAATAATAAAATACAAACAAATTAGTAGTTAGATTTGTCACTGAACACTTTTTTATTTTTAAGCTCTTGTCTCAATTACAATACAACTTGGGTTTGTTACTGAGTTTTAAGGTTAATTAAATTATTAATAGATATTGCAAAATACTAGTGTCACAACTGACGGACATACCTACATCATACTGGTTTTATTTAAAACTTACTTCTATTTTAACCATAGTGAAAAACGAATAGAGACTATTCTCTATTAGTTTCTCTGGTTTTCATCCACCACGTTCTGTAACGTGGTGGATGACAATGGTTATTATTGAAGCGCAGGATCTTATTTTCCTCAAAAGTGTACACCATAGCCTTGCATTTGCTGGAAGTAGAGCAATACCACCTGGTGTTGCTGCCTTGGAGACGGTGGCGGTGGAACTTGTAACCTGCTAAGATGAGGACCCTGGTTCCTCTAGCTGTCGTTAAAAATATTGGCCTGGAAAGTAAAACCTTTGTTTAGTGATACTCTTTGTACATTACTAGCTTTTACCAGCGGCTTGGCCCGTGTGGAGGTCGGATATTATCTCACGATATGTACAACCAAGTTAAAAAGTATCGAATGTGTTAATCCAGATTGTATGCTGCCTGCCGTATTTCATCCAAATCCGTTCAGCCGTTTTTGCGTGATTGAGTAATCCCCGGATGGCAAAGCCAAGGTGTACCAATAGTACACACACATTTCACCAGTTATGTTGAAGTCCCATGTAATAGGGGCGAGCCTATTGCCATCAACCGGGCACAAATTCCGTCTCCGTGTTTCTTGTGAAAAATTCTAGACAGAAGAACCCACTAAGTGCACTTTGTCCGACCTCTGAATCGAACTCACAATATCATGTTCAGCAGTCGCGCTTGTAACCACTAGACCAATACTACTCTTTGTGTTATTGGTAAAAATTATAGTAAATAAACATTGTATTAAAGGATACAATTGACTTGACTGTTTACAAAGTTAAGGTATTTAAGTATGTATACCTATTTTTTTGGAGAGTGTTATGCTATCCTGGCTTGTCTTTTATCGAAACAAGTTATTCTACCTTAACTGTACGAATAAACTTTTTTTTTTGTTATAGGGTGACCTTATCACTCAGCGATAATGCCCTAAAAATTCACACTGACCGAGTGGACCTGTCCAGTCAATATGTTGTTAATATACTAGAATTCAAATTGCCCGCTTTATTTATATTTATAAATGTTGCTTGAATTTAAAAGACGTAATATAAGTCACAATTATACGGTTGAACGGTCGCTAATATTCATCATTTTTTTTTATGGAAAACAAATTTTTGTATTTATTTTAATTTAATATACTTACTGAACACAAAAAATAATTTACTGAACACAAAAATAATTAATTTGTAATTATTTTTGTGTTCAGTACGTGAAAATATATAAAAAAGCTACTTTACGTAAGGATTACTTTTTGAGTCAAAATTTGTAGGCCAGTTTTTTATTATTTTTCGTAAAATAGTGGTGAATACTGAATTGTTTATAAGTGTGATTCAATCTAAACCACTTATACAACATTAATTTTTGTTTATGCGAAACCCGAAACACGGGTCTAGTATTTTTATGTAAAGAATCTATGAAAAAAAATTCAAAACTGTATCATTAATAATCACAAAGTTATAAGCTTGATAAGTTACCTGGTTGTCCACGCAAAAACATATGCAGATCACCACAAACAGCTAGTGTACGTACCATCTCCGTGTAATGGACGTTTGAATACGAGAAAGACATGATAATTTTAAAATCGAAACAAAACACTAAGGCCCGCGACTTGGAAGCGTAATTAAATATTTTTGGTACAAAATATAACATGGTGTAAAAATTATTGGAATCGATTCAGTTACTGATTCTGAACAAACTATATTCAGGTTTCGCATATACTAAAAATAATCTTGTATAGCAAAGCAAACATAATTAAAATCTCAGTTCTTCATATAAATTTAAAAAAATCACCACTTATCTGTTTTTATTTATTTCGTGCACACCATCTCTAGTGTTCAACACCTCTCATCTCAGGATCGGACTGTCTAATAAAAATATCAAATCCTCGTCCATAGTTTGCAACTCCCGATATACGTCGAACCGTACAAGAGCTCGCGCGTCACTGTGGCCACCGCACGCCCCAGCTCGCCGCACCCGCCTTAGGCCCCAGTCACCACGCATTCAGTGTGGACGCACACTTACTTTGGTACATGGCTAATATACTCACATTTAAAGGCTATTTTTAGCCCTAACAGAATTGTTGCCGAGAAACAGTAGAAGGAGCATTAGCAGACTAAAGGTCATCACTCATTACCACACCGCTTCAGTGCACTAAGCGCCCGTCACCGCTTCGCAAAATTTCTGCCCTCTTATAGCCAACGCGCCGTCATCAAGAGGACCGCTCGCAGTTGGCACGCCATTGCTTAGGCGCCACTTACGAGCCGGTAGCTCACCGTCCTCGCGCCACCGGCTAATTTTCAACTTACAGACTGCTGACGGTGGGGAGTCATACGGACGACGCACGGACGGCGAAGCGACGGAGAGCGGGCGTCTCGCTTTAAACGCGCAGTCGGCATGTGACAGCTCGTGTCTCTGTCCACTATGCTATTTAGTCACTGTGAAATGTACTCTAATACAGTTGATTCAAAATCCTAACTTACATGACAAGTTAATATGGATGTGTCTTAGTCGTCGGAAAATAGCAAATCCGTTCGCCGTTTTTGTGTCGTAGCATAACAAATAAACAAACTTACTTTCTCATTGATAATACTGATAAGAATAAATCAACTGTTTTAAAATTTCGGCTACTTATTAAAATAGTCTTAATTTTAAAACAGGCAATGATTCAAACCAGTATGTAAATATACTGCCACGTAGAAGTACCTATGAAAGATAAACCTTTATTTATTAAACATTCCTTTATGTTTTTTATTTCTATTTCTCTTTTGTTTCTTCAGCAAGACCTCTTTTTTCTATTCAGTAATTTCAGAAGAGTCAAAGATTGTCTTTACCTTGATTAGAATGAGTGTTACTATAATTATAACCATGATGCCATTACGATTTTAAAACTGTAGTAGGTACTAACTATTGCATATACGTCGCAACGGGAGCAGTCGTGGCCCAGTGGTATCGGCTCCAACTTACGAGGTGTAGGTTATGAGTTCGAATCCAGGCAGGCACTTTACTTTTTGTTTCTATTTTCTTCACCACAGCTCTTTTAACTGTGAAGGGAAACATGGTGAAGAAACCGGCATGTCTTAGAACCAAAAATTGAAGACTTGTGACATCCACCAACCCACACGATGCGTGCGTGGTGGATTATGGCCCGTATTTAGGATAATTATGATGAGACGTTATAATAAAAAAAAAGTTTTAATTAGCAATCAGCATTTCATTTACCAAACCAAAATGAATACACGGGACGAATCAATTCTTACAAAACTAAAGTACTTATCGAAAATACAAATGAATAAATTATTCACAATGTAATCAGCTAGTCTGTGTACCAATAATTCTAAATTTATGCTTACAGACAGTACATATAGTTAAGTCAATTCTTATTCTAGCATTCATTTAAAGAGGATGCGCAAAGTTAGCCGTGAAACTGAAATATTCTTGTTTTTGTATTGTAATTTGCAGGTCAGTGTCAGGTTGTATGTTGATTAAAATATGAGGATTTGCGACATTAACAAAAATGGCTTTACAGAATTATAATAATTAAAATCATCAATCATCATCATCATCATTTCAGCCGAAAAACGTCCACTACTGGACATAGTCCTCTCCCAATTTGGGGAGTTTGCCATAATCAAATATTTTCAGGTATATGAAAATTTACAAAGATGAGAACTTCAAAATCCGATATTTCAGCGAAAAAAAATATTTGAGCAAACTCAACGGCATTTGAAAGAGGAAGACTTGTTCTTTAATATGGTATACTTTATTTTAGAAAAAATTATTCATGAGTCTACATAACCTCAAAATAGGGCAAAAACAGTGCTTTTGCACTTTTAGGTTAGGATATCTCAGAAACCTGACGTGATAGAGCAATTCTGAGGCCAGATTTGGATTCAGCGCATCAAAAACCTTCGGAAATATATAGTCTGGTTTCTAGTTAAAAATTTCGTCGGCCTGTGTTACCGTAAACTGCTTTGCGGTTTGGCAGAGATAATATATTTTGTATTTCTGTGACAAAACAGTTTTATATGCATATAGCAAAAAGCTAACTACTATTTTGACATTAGAAACTGACACTAAAATTTTATTTCTTTGATTCAACCATACGGTCCTTTAGGAACATGGGTGTGTGTTTCATTTATCTTAATAATATCGTTTCTATAAGTATGTATATTTGCTCTGCAACCCTTGTGGTGATGAGTGGAGCAGTACCAGCGACATTTATCACCGTTTTTTACTTGCAGACAATATTTGTAGCCACCACGGAATATCATTTTTCTTCCTTTTGTCGATTTACCGTACTCGAAATCTGGAAAGTTTTATGCACTCACTTAGAAAAGTTATAAAGAAAGTTACAAAATTTGATTTTATTAATTGTGGAAAAGTGCACTTTTGGGGGTAAATAAAAGTAGCACGATGTAGATTAAAACAAATGTTTCTTTTTAAATTATTTATATCTATCAGAAGCGAGGAAAACAAATTTCTTTTTTAAAAGAATTTATCGTAAAAACTGTGTAAGTTTTATTTGATTTTTAGGGTTCGGTAGCCAAATGGCAAAAACGGAACCCTTATAGATTCGTCATGTCTGTCTGTCCATCCGTATGTCACAGCCACTTTTTTCCGAACTATAAGAGATATACTGTTGACACTTGGTAAGTAGATGTATTCTGTAAACCGCATTGAGATTTTCACACAAAAATAGAAAATAATAAATAAATTTTGGAGTTCCCCATACTTAGAACTGAAACTCAAAAACAAAATTCATCAAACTCATATGTGTGGGGTATTTATGGATAGGTCTTCAAAAATGATATTGAGGTTTCTAAAATCATTTTTTTCTAAACTGAACAGTTTGCGCGAAAGACACTTCCAAAGTGGTAAAATGTGTGTTCCCCCCCCCCCCCCGTAACTTCTAAAATAAGAGAATGATAAAACTAAAAAAATATATAATGTACATTACCGTGTAAATTTCTACCGAAAATTTGTTTGAACGAGATCTAGTAAGTAGTTGTTTTTTTAATACATCATAAATCGTTAACCGCAATTTACCTTTCATCTAATCAACTCAAATATATAAAAAAAATCACACGTGGTAGAAGTGAAACCTTCTAAAATGTTGGCTTCATATCTATACTAATATTATAAATGGGAAAGTGTGTATGTCTGTTTGTCCGTCTTTCACGGCAAAACGGAGCAACGAATTGACCTGATTTTTTAAGTGGAGATAGTTGAAAGGATGAAACGCGCGCGCATCTCTTTCTAACCCCCCACTTCCCTAAAATGGGGGGTGGAACGCGCTAATCTCAGGAACTACTGGTTCGAATTGAAAAATTCTTTTTGAGTCGGGTAGTCTATTTATTGAGGAAGGCTAAAGGAAAACATCACGATACGAACAAAAGGAGCGGAGCAGCAACAAAAAAAATGGATAAAAACTGGCAGGCTGCAATGCGACGGGAAGGGTCAGGGGAGCAAATATTTGACGCGGACGAAGTCGCGGGCGGAAGCTACTATATAATAATTCTTCATTGATGTAAAAAAGTCAAATGTCTATTTGTCCAAAAACCCTGCTCGATATAAGGATTTCCATTGCTCCAAGTGTTAGAGAGAGACACAAAACATAATGACGTTGTTATGTGTCTGTCTCTTTTTACTGTCGCTTTTTTGTTTCATAGACTTTCAAATCACAACGCTACTAAAGAAGTTTCCACTTCAAAACTACAAACTTATAATACGTACACGTATACAAAACACCACGGTTGACGGTTGTGTGAATCACAACAACCGTCAACCGCTTGAGTAAAGGCATCACAACTTGTGATTCCTTTACTCAAGCTTTGTACTACAAATGCGTGCCCGCACAAACGCCTCTCATCTGCCAAAAACGATGAAGTAACTTGATCGCAAAAATAACTCGATCTGTCAGACGCGATTGGTCGCGATGGTTCACCAATTAGCGGTGGAATTTCATTTTTACAGTTTTTAGCATTAATAATCTGCATTTATGATGGTTATGCATGGACGAGTGAGTACACAATAGACGGGCAATGCAATATTATCTCTTATCTCAGCCCTGGAACGCGCCAACGAAGGTTGACAGTTTGACATAAACATTTCGATGAGTGTGGTGAATCGTACGATTATAATTAAGTTTCAAGTGCAAAGTTGTGTGTGTGAAGTGTTTTTGTTGAAACTTAAGATGGACAGTTAAGTAAAATACAGTTTTTATTGCCAGGATTGTGTTTTTGACAAAGATTTGAATGTAAATATTTAATTCAACAAACATCGTCATCTATTTTGCCGCCATTTTTCCGCGGCCTGCGTCGGATTTCGCAGTATTACGTGTAATAATTCTACTATTGATAGCAAACTATTGATGTAATTTAGGTTACTATGTATTGTATTATTGTTATTATGCATTTAAGATATTTGCGTAACATTGTAATGAAAAATACGCAACCTAAAAAGATGGGAGCTTGATTGTTGAACCGGGAATTTTAGGTCACGTGACACCAACATCGTCATTTTTATTGTGTTTTGCACGGATGATGAAATGTGTGGTATGACTTCCGTACATTTTAGTGGTAAAATTTTTGGGTGATTTGTTTTTAACCGACTAAAAAAAGAGGTTATTGGACTCGTATGTAGGTATGTAATGTTACTGTTAATGCAACTGAAATTTGGTATATTTCCAGCTCGTATGCCAGAGGACGCAGGGTGGTGGAAGGGCACCACCACCACCACCACTTGACATGATTTTGCAGCCACTGGCAATGTTAGTTACTTTTTTTTTTTTTTTTTTCAGGATGTGAAATCATCAAATGACTTCTCCCGCTCTGGGCGGAGCGGGAGGGCGTGTCAGACTTTTACTGACTAAAACCCACCCGTGTTCCATCAGTTGCCCATGTGCCAGGGTCACGGTATCTCTTTCGAACAATCACGCGACCCCGGCAAATGTTAGTTACTTACGGAGTTTTCTAATTTCCATTTATCTCTAAATATTCAGGTACTGCAACACTGCTTTTGTCCAGGTTTATGGACAATGACTGGCCATTGCCTGGGCTGGCATAAGCGGTGCCTCCGTCACCAGCATCACTGTTCGTCGTGCCATCGCAATTATAATTTTCTTTTCTTTTTTTAGTTTTCATTTTTTTCCGTATTTACATAATATATAGGTACGATAATAGACTTGAAATAATAATATGTACAAGTATGTACATAAAACAATTTTGATTAAATTCTAATATGTACAGGAACATAAAACGTTTTGAATGTGTTTTAATTTTTTGAAGTTCAGATGTGACAATATTTACCGTATCCATATTTCTTTTGTCCATGGTCATGACGTCATGTATAATATTTCCTATCTCATTTTCTCCCACGTTAAATCTTATGAATCTATGTCTGTCTCTTTTTACTGTCGCTTTTTCGTTTCATTGAGTTTCAAATCACAACCAACGGCGCTAAAGAAGTTTTCACTTCAAAAAACATTTAATGTCATAAACATAAACCTTATGCATAAAACATGAATACCTACAGGTTTGTACGGAACCCCCGGTGCGCAAGTCCGACTCGCACTTGGCCGGTTTTTTGTTAAAAATGACCTCATCATCGTCTGCCTAGCCTTTTCCAGTTGAACTGGATACAGCTGAATACCAGTTTTTACAGGGAGTGAATGCCTATCTGTGTTTCACAACCCAGTGAAAAATACTCCATGGAAGACTGGTTGTCAGGTTTTCTGGCTTGTGACGACCCGTAATTACTGTCAAAGATCCACAAATGACAGCCGGGATCAACGGCTTAACGTGTTTTCAGAGACAGAGAGGGTCTTGGTACTTAGACCTGGTCACCCATCCACAAACCAACCGCGGCAAGCGTAGCTTAACCTGATCGATCGATCCGTGCGGCTGTCATTACTTAGCCACAAGTCCCTTCGTTAGAATTTCCTAACCTAGCTAATTCCCGTAGTTAAAAGGTTCTAAATCTAGTCACAATTTCATCTGAACGACAATCAATGTCAAAAGTCGGTCTACTTAGTAAATTCATATCTCATTTATACATATTTACATATGAAGCAATGAACAGGCATTATCTATTTCTTTTTTTACTTATTATTGTTATTACTGTAGAGTATTAAACAATAAAACTGTTTTTAGGGTTCCGTTGCCAAATGGAAAAAAACGGAACCCTTATAGATTCGTCATGTCGGTCTGTCTATCCGTCCGCATTTCACAGCCACTTTTCTCCGAAACTATAAGAGCTATGCTGTTGAAACTTGGTATTGAGGTTTCTAATCTCATTTTTTTCTAAACTGAATAGTTTTTTACATAATTATTATATACCTATTATTTATATTTTATTAACCAACTTCAAAAAGGAGGAGGTTATCAATTCGGATGTTTATATATTTTTTTAATGTATTTTCGGCCATAACTCCGTCATATATAAACGGATTTGCAAAATTCTTTTTTTGTTCGAAAGGAGTTTATTCCGAAATGGTCCCATATAAATTTCATTTAGATCTGATGATGAGTTCCGGAGACAGACACCGGAACTCTTTAAAAAATGACGGCAAATCAACCGCGATTTTTGCTATCGCATTAAAAGGCATTGTTTGTTTGGAATTAGTGCGGGGTGGATACCAAAACTAAAAATTTAAAAATAAAAACTTTTTGCAAAAAAAAAACAAACGACTTCCTTAAAAACACTACAAAGTAAAAAATAACTTTAATTTCGGAAGTCGGTGGCAAAAACCTTAAATACAAATCCTAAGACACCGACTGCCGAAATTAAAGTTAGAAGTCGGTTGTTTTTTTTTTGTAAAAAAGTTTTTATAAATGAATAATTAAGTTTTGTGTGATCAGTCCAGTAAGATCCCACAAAATGCTATACGTGCAGTATATCATTTTGTGTGTTTGTAAGAACTGGGCCAAGTTATTTTTACAACAGCGTGTTGCTTATGCTGGTTATTTACGCCAATAAATTGATTCTCAACATTAACATTTTTTTTGCCGAGATATATATTGTAGATTCTGTATTTCTGTGAATAAAGAGTGTTTAATTTCTTTTTTTAATGTGTTTAATAAAAAGCTAACTTATATTACATTACATTTGACATTACAAACTGATATTAAAATTTTATTTTATTGCTCAGAAATTTAACAACAGTTCCACACGTTCGTTTAGGAACATGGTTATGTGTTTCATTTATCTTAATAATATCGTTTCTATAAGTATGTATATTTGCTCTGCAACCCTTGTTGTGATGAGTAGAGCAGTACCAGCGACATCTATCGCCGTTTTTTAATTGCAGACAATATTTGTAGCCACCACGAGAAATCATTTTTCTTCCTTGATTCGATGTAGTGTACTCGAAACCTGGAAATTAAGTTTTATGCACACACTTAGACCAGTTATAAAGAAACAAAATTTGATCTTATTTATAGTGGAAAAAAGCTCTTTTAGGGGTAGATTAAATAAAGTAGCACTGTGCAAATTAAAACTAATGTTTTTTTTAACAATTTAATTCTATAAATCAGAAGCAAGGAAAAGGAGTTTCTTTTTATAAGAATTTGTTGTCAAAAAATGTTCTTGTTACTCACAGGTAATTACAAAAAATTTACAGATATATAGTTTTATTTGATTTTCGTTGTAAATGTCCTCATCATCATCTGCCTAGCGTATTCCAGTCGAACAAGATGCAGCTGGATACCAGATTTTATATGGAGCGACTGCCTATCTGACCTCCACAATCCAGTTACTGGGTAAAACAATACCTCTTGGTAAGACTGATTGTCAGATTTCCTAGTTTGTGCCGACCCGTAACGACTGCCTAAGGTCCACAAATGAGAGCCGGGACCAAAGGCTTAACCTGCTTTCCAGGGCACGGAGGTGCCTTGGTATGTAGAGATGGTCACCCATCCAAAAACCAACCGCGGTAAGCGTAGCTTAACTTTATCGATCGGAGCAGCGGTGTTTTTAAATGAAAGTAAATTCATCAAATTAACAGGCCAGATTAATATCAAATACAATACAAAAAAAATCGTTAAATTATAAACTTATAATTTAGTTTTGTGTGATCAGTCCAGAATGATCACACAAAATACTATACGTATAATGCATCATTTTGTGTGTTTGTAAGAACAGGGCCAAGTTTTTTTTACAACAGCTTTATGGTTATGCTGATTATTTATACTAATAATTTCATTCTCAACAGTATATATAACTGCCCCGCACCCTTTATTCTGGTGTGTCGAGCAATGCCAACGAGTCTTGCATCCTCTGTTGCGGTGACGAGAGAATCTACCCAGCATATATTATCATGCGGGTCCCTCTTTGAGATAGGGTGAAAACAGCGCCTGAAAAAAAATCTTACTTAATAAACTGATTTTAAACTTTATTTGTTTCTATTGTTTCAATGTATCATAGATCACAGAGTGAACACAGCGCCTGAAAAAAACAAACTTACATACTGAAACTGAATTGAACTTTAGTGACGGAGAACAAGGGCTTTTCATGATCATCGATGCACGTTCTTTACCATGTTGAATGTATGTAATGGAGCACTACTTAATAAATAAATAAAAAACAATAAAATACGCAATCTATAACCTCTTTATTATAAGTATAACATACACAATCAAATGATATTAATACAAAAAAAAAATATATATGTTTCGTTGATACAACTTTTTTAATTTGCATTTATCATAACTATACTTACATTATTTTATTAAAATTTGAGGGCTGCCGCCCAGTTGAAAAACGCCCTGAGCAGTATTTAAACGGCAATTTTTTTAAAACGGGGTGTTTTAAAATTACTAGCGAAACTTCACAGAATAAAGTAATCAGAACGTTATCACAATCAATGATTATGTTCATTATGTGTTTTAACAATCTTGTCATCGACAGTGAAGAGGGCTGCCCTGCAGGACTTGTGGTGCATCTTGCAGTACCACCTGATTTTCGGTCTATTGCTGCGGTATTGGATGAACATGTAACCAGCAACTACAATCATACGGCCCCCGTTTCTAGTTCGACTGTACACAGGTTCTGTAAGAAAACAAAAATTTCTATTTCAACCTGTATTGTAGGTCTATGGTGTATTAAAACCTCTACAGAAGTTGTGATAGAAAATATTGGATGCGCTCGGTCATAATAGAAAACAAGGGTTTTCTTCCTTTAAGGTTTAAACTCTCGAGCCTGCTTTTGAAATATGAACCTAAAAGACATCGAAATACAGTGCCTTTTATAAACCCAACCACATAGTCCGGTACGAATTTGCCATTTTTGTCAAAAACCCAATCCGCCAGACTTGAAGGTCTAGGTTTTTGACAACTTAATAATAAGGTGTGTTAACATAGAAGTGGTGTAGATGATAAAAAGCAAGTTTTTTTTGTGATATTTATTTTATTCATCAAACACAAATTTAGTGCACAAGCTAGATATATATTTTAAAGTCTTGGACTAGACTGAAATAAGGCTTCCACAGACAGTGGCAACCCGACAGCGCGGCCCGAATCTAGTAGACCAATTTGCGTGAAGTTTTCATAGAAATTACTATAGTCGCAACGCGCCTGTCTGCATGTCATTTCCCTAATTACCGCTGGTATTGCGTAAATCAGAATGAGGAGCCTTAATTTGTGATTACCTTAAAACGAAGGTTATAGGCAAATAACACCATAACTCACAACTTGATGGTTATTTGTACTATCTATTTAGACTAATTCCTCACAGATAGTCAATATTTTCGCACAACAGCTCTTTGTACGATGAGTGCCAAAAGGCCAACTTGTTTTCATTCTGAGCAGCAATAACGAGACAATCTGTAACTATTTATGATATACTCATCTATAGATAGTAGGCCTGAAATATTCTCATTCCTGGAACACAGGCTAAGGCAAGAGGGAGTGGGCTAAGTTAGGCTATGGTTATGAATATTGTTAACTTTTATAATCTTGTTCTCCAGTGTGAAAATCGCGGCTTTGCAGCTTTTAGAGTGATGAGTAGAGCAGAACCATCTGGTCTTCCTCCCAATGACGCAATGACGGGAAAAATTGTGCCCATCCAACACAATTATTACTTCTTGGAATGTATTTTTATTTTTATTTTGACGGTTGTCACGGTTTGAGCAGGTGATAATGAGGAATGAGGAAAATGTGAAAGTAAGAGATAAAGAAGAAGAAAGAGTTAAGAAGTATGAATGTAGATGGCTATAAGAGTAGGGGAAAGCCAAAGAAACAATGGATAGACTGCGTG
This sequence comes from Aporophyla lueneburgensis, assembly GCA_932294355.1. NCBI lineage: Eukaryota > Metazoa > Arthropoda > Insecta > Lepidoptera > Noctuidae > Aporophyla > Aporophyla lueneburgensis. Next base: position 7,595,875 of record OW028742.1, read on the forward strand.
AATAATGTTATGGTTAGAAAGGGGCTATCGAAACGACGATTAATAGAGAATTGTGGAAGAAAAACACATGGTGAAACAAAGCAAAAGCAGCTTTGTAGCAAACTTTCGCCTAAGTTGTGTTACAAAAAACGTTCGCAGAGCCATTAAAATAATAATTGAACAAAAAATAAGCTAAAACATAATTCAAGAAATAATACAAAAGGTTCATGATTATGTGTATTTAAGATCCGGATGATCTGATTATTGTGAGTAAAGATGAAAGCAGGACAGTTGGTTGCTGCTTACTGGTGCAATACTAACGCGTTTCTGGACCATCGATTTTTCTGTGATAAAATATGCCTCTGGTGGTGACTGATGTATCTTTTACAGCAATCAAAGCCCCTCGGAAGGTACGCCCGTGGACTATACCTATAATAAAAAAAATAAACCTGAAATCTAGTAATACGTTATGATCACGATTTCAGATCCAGGGTTTTCGGGATTCAGTCTTCCCGTTTGTTAGAAGTTTATAGGTCTAATATCTGGCTTACTTTGGAGTTTTCGTAAGAAAACAGAAAATTATAGTACATTTTAATAAACTTCCTTTAATTTGGTCAAACGTCAAGATTTTTTATTATTTTAGGTAAATTTATATAAATTATGTATTGACGTATACTTTTCGGAGTAAAACCTCTATATAATTGTGCAAAATACGTTGGAAAAATAACTAATAGCGTATATAAACTTATAATATGAATAGATATAGAATAAAATAAAAAAAGTCATGTTATTTTAATCTACATTATATAGAACGTTTATTATAATATAAAAAGCATTGAAATGTCGAGAGCAAATAACATAATATTTTTTTTATTTTTTCCGTTTACCGTATATCTGTTAAACAGAACATACATTCTGACTCCAAGCGATGAACTAAGTTTTATTTATCATACGGATGAAAAAGGATTAATACATATAAATTAATGAAATTATATGCTATTGTTTCTAATTTTACAAATGCTCTGTTTGTGTGGTATATTTACAAACAACTCATTACTACTTATGTATAACATAAGTTTATAATATAAGTAAGTACACAACAGCATTCCGAGATGCATTATAGTATTATGCAATGACTATTATACTGAAGTTTATAATAACAATGTTTTAACACTTTTAATAAACGCAAATCAGAAATGTTAGAGATTAATCTAACATGTCTGATTGGTAGACTATTAAGTCTGGAATTTAAATGAAAACAAAAAATATCTAAGATATAATTAAACGCTGGTCAACTGTTGTGATTGGTTAACTGAATAGCAATTTTATTAATAGAACTGAACGCGGTCAACACATCAAAGCTAAGAAAAAGCTGGTGATTTCCAACTGACATCGATGATGACACTGACAAATCTTGAACACAGTCTCTATGTACTGACTGCGTACAATTTCACTGGAGTAGCTTTAAATCATCAACTCAATATTACAGTAGTTTCTTTTGGACACATCGTTGGATTTTGGGTTACTAGAAACCGGGCATGAGAGAGGTTCCTAACAAGGTATAACTGGAGTAAATAAAAACCTCAGACACACCAAATAAATATTGATATGTAGGGTAAGCACAATGCTGATCATTTATATTTTGTTAGTTGACAGAACTACACTGTCCTCCTGTATCTATTAACGGTGTAATTGGAAAATATTGTAAAAAGAAAACAATTATTTAAAGATTATATTAGATTATTTTTAAATAAAGTAATTCCACGGTTACCATAGACTTCTTGCTAGCCCTTCTCTTTGGAAACACTCAACTGGAATGTATCTAGCTTCTGATATTCATAATGGGATTAAATATAATGATCACCAAAAAATGCTTTGATACCCTTAGTTCTTTAACCAAAAATATATACTTGACACAAGAAAAATAAAGTCTAAAATTACAATAGTACTAGCTATTTTAGTCAAGACTGCTCTTTAAATTGTATTCGAACACCAAATGTAGTAAATGATCACCAAATCATAACTTGTACGACAAAACTGTACTGCAACTCACAATAGTTCGAATGCACGCTTGTGCGATACACTCGAGCTCACATAGTACACTAGGTTAGGTTAGGTTAAAACTGTGACCTCCTATGCACGAGCCGAGCGAGCGAAGCGAGCGGTGCCGCGGCAGCGGCCGGCGAGTGCTAGAAACGACTAGATTCAGTGTGTTGCATAAGCGTGCATTCGAACTATGGTGAGTTACAGTACAGTTTTGTCGCACAAGTGTTATTCGCACATTTGTCGAACTCACGTAGTACACTCTTAATAATTTCGTGTTCACTAACTATTTTTGGGTTAACAATGATTTTATTTGGAGTCAGTTTGCTTAAATAGGATAGCAAGATGTAAAAACTTTGGTTATAATTTTACATTGAAATGCTGTTAAATTTTGGTGATCATTTACTACTTTTGGATTAACAATTATTTATTTGGAGTCAGTTTGCTTAAATAGGATAGGAAGATGTTAAAATTTTGGTTATAATTTTACATTAAAATGCGGGTTTAATTTTGGTGATCATTTACTAGTTTTGTCTGTTATATGTTACTATATCTGGTGGTAAGTTAAACATAAGCCATTCATAATTGCCAATGCAAGTTTATGTGACATAAAATATATTGATTTTGCATACAATTTCATTTAAACCTTGTGTAAACCTAACACCGATACACTAGACATCTGTAGCCGGATGATAGTGTATATTATTGACTTTGATGATTTCGTCGCACACAGTAAAGATGACTGCTTTACAACCCTTCTTATAATGGGTTGCACAGAACCAACGAGCCTTCACGCCTATGGTACGATGGTGGTAGAAAGAGTACCCTTGTAGACTGATGAGTCGGGCCCCCCTTTTAGATCTCGCGTACACTGCACCTGAAAGAAATACGTATATTTACAGTTAAAATTAAATAACATAACATCACGCCTTGTATCTCCGAAGAGTTGTGTAGAGGTGTACCTATAAGTACACCTAAATTTCACCTGTTATGTATAAGTCCCATGTAATAGGGAATGAAATGAAAAATTACAATAATTCATGTATCAAATGCTGCTGCATTATTCCGCTATAGGTGCCTACGTGTTGCTATACAATCACAAAGTATCAAGACGATGCTGACTCTGGAATCAAGTTGATTGAAATAAACAAATGAATTGTAATCAGAACGGATAGTGTATAAGGAAATAAAGTTATCTTATCAAAAGTTTAAGTACAAGTGTTTCTAGTAAAACATGAGATTATTCAGTTAGAACACCGATATTAATTGCACTTGAGCAATTGGCACCTAAGATATTCCGCTTACGGCACCGGAACTGTGTGTTGAAATATAATGAAAAATGAAATAATTCCACAGTAAAAGTAACTTTATTTCGTCAAAACATTTTTACACTGTTTTTCTTTTACAATATCATGACAATGGACACTATTCACTTTGACGATGTTATATCCTTTGGTAATTATAACAGCTTTGCACCTTTTATTGCTTCGATCAATAATAGCACTATTGATCGAAGTTTTATTGTGATGCGTGGTGCAGTACCAATTCAATTCAATTCAATTCAATTCATTTATTTATTGTAAAACATAGGTGTGTACATTATTAGTTCTTATTTGGTAAACATTGAGGGCGCTATGTTTTGCCTCTAGGGCGTACAAAAATAGTCAAACATGCAATAAAATAGTCATACATGCAATATAATTAAACAAGAAATTAATTAAGACACATGAACCACAAATAAACAAGTAAATTAATTAGATCGCATCAAGAATTTTCAATCACACTGAACAATGTCAATTACATTAATTATGTGCATTGAGAAAAAAACAATTAAAATAATGAAAATAAAAAATTAATGTTCGCACTTATTGTGTTAAAATGAAAATTGTCAGCACTTACTTTTCTAAAGAATGTCAAGGAATTTGAACGATGTCATAAATTAAATTGTCAATATGGAAGATAATATCATAACATAAGAAATGTCAGAAATTTTATAACAGCATGTCATTCAAATATTCGGTGACTGAATAATAGCATTTTTCTGTTAAGAAAATCTTTAATTTTGTTTTAAAGTTCTGCAAATTTTCATTCTTAATGCTATCAGGAATTTTATTGTATATAACCGGACCCATGCCTAAAATACTTTTCCTTGCTAGTACTGTTTTGTATTTACTTGTACACAACATGGTTTTGTATTGGGATCTAAGTTGAGTGGTTCGTTTTCTAGTGTCTACTATCGCAGGAAACAATTTTAAGTTTAGTTTGACAAACACTGCTACTTCAAATATATATAGGCACGGGAAAGTCAAGATTTTTAATGATTTGAATACAGGCTTACAGCTATCAGTAGTTTTTAGGCCTACCATACATCGTATACATCTTTTTTGAGTTCTAAATATAGTTTCTCTTTCAGCACAGTTGCCCCAAAATATTATGCCAAATCTTAATACTGAGGAAACAATGCCATGGTATGCTATAAGTACTGTCTGTAAATTAACTTTCTTTGCCAGGATGAAAAGAGCATAAGCAGATTTGCTTAGCCGCGCACATATGTCGTCTGCCTGCATTTTCCACGTTAGTTGGCTGTCAACTAGAATGCCAAGAAATCTTGCTACTTTTACCTCTTCTACAGTTTGTCCGTTATATCCAACATTTAAATGGTGGGGTTTTAGCCTTTGGTAGAAATGTAATAACTTGGTTTTTTGAATATTGATAACCAAGTTATTTCTGTCAAGCCAATCAATTATTTCTTTAAGGGTGTTATTTACATCGTCTTCATAAGTTAGATTATTGGAACATTTAATTATAGCTGTAGGTACTGTCATCAGCGAAGAGAATCATTTGATGCTTTATTTGTTGTGGCAGGTCATTAATATAAACAAGAAATTGTAACCAACGAGTTTTCTCACCCAAAACGTAATGGCGGCTGAATCTGTACCCCTGGAGCATTATTAGCGGGGTACCCTTCGCTGATTTTGTAAATACAGCTGGAACAAAACTTTTTTTTAAAATTAATTTGTACAAGTATATGAAAAACTCATTGGGCACCCATAAATTCATCCACATCGTTATCAATGGAAAAAGTGCCCAAATATTTAATATATTTTTTTGTGTATTTAACCTGTATTATATTTTACTATTAGTAATTTTAACAATTATTTGTGGATCTTAAACTTCATAAATGTTTGTGGAACGTAAACTTCTAAGAGCATTTGTACATTATATCCGTAAAAAACCCAGAAATCATGATTTTCTGTTTAATTGTTTGCTCTTCTTTTTGTTTAATTCTATTTTATTTAGCTTTCGGCAAGTAGGCTCTCAATTTGTAAATACAAGTAGTATGTCATTTTTGAGGATACAAATAGGCACAATCAGTGCCTATTTGTATCAACAAAAATGGTAAGAGTTTTAATTTCGTTTTATGGAATGGACAGAAACACAGAATAGAAAAACTCCATTTATTTATACACTGTTCCTAAACTAACAAACCGGCTCATAGTAAGATTATTGTTACCGGTACCAAGTAAAGTAAAAGAAATAACAAAAATAGAAAAATATTTTAAAATCACAAAAGAAAAGTGTTCACAGTTTCACAGCATAATCAGCTTCTATGTTCCCATCGCTGGGACATCGGCCTCCTCTCTTCGAGAAACAGTGTACCATCTTCCACGCGGGGCCAGTGCGGATTGGTAGACCTTATTGTCAAAGATTACATCTTATTTACTATCTAATATGTTTATTTTTTTATTTCAATAATAATTTTAAATTTTATAGACATCTTACAGGCGATATTTATAGGTTATACCTATTCATCTTATAGTTTATACCTACTATGTTTGCAAATAAATTTTACTTTACAAGCAAAACACATAAAATTTGCAACAACTCACTCACACTAACTTTGCCCTTATTCGAGATTGGCAACACGAACTTAATTACATACGTGGTAAAGATCAAATTGCATTGCAACCGATTTTTGTTCATTACGTTTTTTTACTACAGACTGTCAACCAAAAATAAACTTAAATCACAATACGCTAAAGTTGAGATCTGGTATACAAGTAGATACTCTAGCAACTATTGAAAGGATTATTTTGGAAATGATTGTGTTCATTATTGACTTTGATGATCGTATCTTTAACTGTTAATATTGTAGATTTGCACCTGTTCCTCTGGCTGCAAATCCAACGAGTTTTGTTCCTCGTAACTGTATGCCGTGTGAATGTATTCCCATATAAATAAATTCTAGGGGCACCTTTTTTAGATGTTTCGAAGACCGCATTAGCTGAAAAATAATTTAAAATGTTTAATACACTCCTCGTACTTCTGAAGGTATATCAGTTAGAGCACCTTTGAAGAACTCTGAACAGCTACCACATGGAATCTCAGTTTTCTTTGAGAAATATTTACTGACTCACATATGCTGTTTGATATCTGCAGAAAATTCTCAATTAAGGGAGAAAACTATAAACAAAATTAACTCACTCATTTCACATTTAATTTACTCATTTATTTTAATGCATGTATTACACTAGACATCTACCTATATTAGGGATGTTCATGAATAAAAAGTATCGATATTTTTTTCGATATGATATATCGTAATGTTGTATCGATACTTTGCGATATATCGTACAAATATATCGATATTTTCGATATATCGTAAGTAATTTGTATTGATCTAGTCTATAATAAAAAATATTAGAAAGGGAATTAAAAAATGAGTACAAACAGCTAGGTTTTAGAAACAAACCATACTTAATTACTTAAATCCCAATATATTTTCTTTAAACCTCTCCAAAAAAAAATTAATAACGAAGAAAAATGCGACGTTGTTAGCTTGGTCAACGTTCTGAGCACAGTTGCATCAAAACTAAATTTTTAAGCTATTCCATTATTAAAATAGTAATCTTTGACATTGTGTTTAAAATCACATGATACTTAATGTTTGAATCATATTCTGTGTAAAACAAAACAGATAATTGCCACAGCTTGCTTCTTCTATACAAATTAATACTACTATTTGGCAGCCTTTGGTATCGTTTTTATATAATAATATACAGACTTTTTATTATGTATTTCGTAAACGATATTAAACAAAACAGACTACCTAATTGTAATCAATCTATTACTGTACTGTATTATGTCATTTTATAGGTTTTATTATACATAAGCTTACAAAGAAGCTAGCGACCACAAATGATGTTTTTTTTTTACTACTAAACTCTAATAAATATTACTCACGCAGAAGTCATATTTCGTGTCAGAGCGTTTCGTTTTTGGATTCATATATCCCAACCCTTCTGCCAACCGTCAAAATAAATTAAATAAAAATGACTAGAAATTTTTAATTTCTCACTATATATCGAATGAAATATATCGATAGTATAAATCGATATCAGATTATTCGATAATATCGAGTTAAACCGATATATCGCGAGCAAAAAATATCGATATACCTATCGAGCACCCCTATATCTGCCTAACCTTTTATCAAGTATTTTGGTGTCGGCTTTCAGTTTAATCGGGTGTAACTGAAAACCAGTTTTTTACATGAAGCGACTACCTATCTAACCTCCGCATTCCAGTTACCGGGTAATACGATCCCTTCGTAAAACTGATTATCGGATCTTCAGGCTTCTGATTACCCGTAACGACTGTTAAAGATCCACGAATGACAACCGAGATCAATGGCTTAACGTGCTTGCAGAGGCACGAAGAGTTTCGGTATGTAAAGGTGGTCATCCATCCACAGACAAACCGCGGTAAGCGTAGCTTAACCTGATCGATCGATCCATGCGGCTGTTATTACATAGCCACAAGCCGCTCTATGCACACTATACATATCAAAGAATATATTGATAAGCGATTCGCCCCTACTTCGCACAATTATGATGGCGGACAAAATGACTCCGATTTGACAGGATAATAAATCTAGGATCAGGAACACCGCTCTGTTTGACGATGGTCGCTTTGCAATAATTAATTCATTTATACTTAGGTTCATGATTATGATCATTGTTGACTTTTATGATCGTGTTTTCAACCGTGAATATTACTGCACGACACGGGTTCCTGCTGTTATAATTTGTGCAATGCCAACGAGTTTTAATCCCTGAGTCCAAATGGCGGGTGAATGTATATCCGTACGAAATTATTAACCACGCCCCTCTCTTTGATGTTGTGAAAACCACATTAGCTGGAACAATAAATTAGAATTAATATAGATACTGCTTCTCATCATATTTCTGAAGGCCAATTCTAGGTTTAAAGAATCTTTATTTTCTCATAAGAACATGATACAGTTCACTTAAATGAGATTTAACATTTGAAATTAATATCGTCGTCTAATGACGAATCATGTGGGTGTAGAATTTAATAAGTAGGTAAAACTATAACAACGAACGAGATCAACAGCAAACATAGCAATAATATAGGTACTTAAATATAAAAAGTTAATACAGCTGGCCAATTTGACACCAAGGTACCCTCATTCTCGTAATTAAAACGTTCAAAATCTAGTCGCAGTTTCATCTCGGCGACAATCAAATGTCAAACATGTAGAGAAACTCGAGGTATTTTTGACAGATTGATACTGGTCTCAAACTACATATTTCTCACATACTACTATTTCACATGTGTTCATAGAGTTTCTTATCCGTTCTTGTCCATAAGTACAACTACGTTTTGGAATGGGCTTTAGCTTCATCTTATTGACTGATCAACTCCTTGATAATTCACAAGTTATAATTCACAATTGGTTTAATCGAAATAAACACCTGGGTTAGAGTTTGAATTTACTCATTTATTTATGACACATCAAAATATATTTGGACAACCGAATTGCCCCTACTTCTTAAAAATGCAATGACAATATGAGAAAACAGATACATATCAGACAGAGTAGCTTGCGAAATTGTGTTTTTTTTCACGTTTATTGCAATTTTTAGGTAAGTGTCTGAATATTTCATGAAAAAGTCATTCAACGGAATGAAATTAATTAATTATGGTTCCGTGTGTTGCTAGACGTAAATGTTCGCACCACCCCATTTCTTCCGGTGGTTGTCGTGAAGGCGACTAAGGGGACTTACTAGATAATGGGCAGCAGCGGTCTCCATGCATCTTACTGCTATACTGCAATCGCAAACCTGCCTGCTAAGCATGGCAATTATAGCAAACCCTACCCTTTGGGAGTGGCTTATGTGCAGTAGACGTCTTTCGGCTGAAATGATGTTGATGATAGTGGACCATATTTGTTACGGTCCCGAAACTTGAACACACAATCAGACACTGACCTCCAAATTGCAAATAACGAAACAAAATTTTATATTAGCGGTTATCTTAGCGCGTCTTACGCAATCTTAACAATTTATTTGTTTCATGCATAATAAGGAGGATGATTATGTTCACTATTGATTTTCACCATCTTGTTCTCAACAGTAAATATCACGGCTCGGCACCTGCTTTTAAAATGTGAGCAGTACCAGCGTGTCTTGAGCCCCGAATCCATATGGCGTGTGAATTTATGTCCATTCAAAATTATTACACGGGCCCCTCTCTCGGATGTAGTGAAGACTGCAGTATCTGAAAAACTTACCAAATATTGTTAATCCGTCAAAGTTGCGCCTGAAATCCAATAGCCTTATTTACAAACATCTCTTAACTAGAAATCAATGGCTAAGCAAAATTTATAAATTAATGAAAAAAAAATCTTATATATGAACGCCTGTTAGCGCTAAAAGGTTGCGTTGCAATTTATCAGCTGCTGTCAAAATTAAACACCGGTGAACTGTTTAAAACTTGCTAAGAGGCAAGATGGCGGATTTTATTTTAATTAACACCTGTATTACAATTCAATATGATAAAACAAAAAAACAAAAAAAAATTTTTTCTTACAAAACGTATTTTTTTAATGTTGAGTTTTATCTGTCCAAGACACGATATGAAATGAATGAAATGAATTGCACCGATCCCAGCGTGGTTTAACCAGACTCGATTAATCGAATGAACCCCGAGATTTGCACTAGCCCCTGAAGCGTCATGATTCATGGTGCTACATAGGCCATTGCATATCAAGAAGTAGACCGGGGGGCGCTGTAATGGTAGGGAAGACGTGCCCATTGGATAGGAAAGGATTACGAGCCTACCGACTATGCAGCCTTAAGTAAGCATTGGACTAGTGGAGAGAAGGGTGATATTTGTCTATAGGAGGGCATCTTTTCACGTCGTCGCCAGCATGTTGATCCAGGTCGAGCTTCACCGATGCATCTTTTGGTGGAGTTAACCGTTTGCTTGGCTCTTTTCTATGTCGAGGCTTCGCTATGTTCCGTGTTATTGTTTTCTTGGTCGTTTTCTGAGTTCTCGCTGATGTCAGTTTCTGGTTTTTTGTAGATATCCGCCGCCGATATCTAGCCGCTTTCTTGATCTTATTTCTGTCTCCAGCCGTGTCCCTCCAAAACTGGATATCGTTGTCCAAGTATTTCATGTCCTGTTTTAGGTTGTCATTCCATTAGTAAATAGGTCGTCTGACCTTCTTAGATTTGGGCCTGTACTGCATTGTTGCATGAAACAGGTGTGGTTCAGAGCGTCTGAAAATGTGTCGCACATCCTGTGGTTCTTGATGCGTTTTGTTATGGTTTTCCCGTCTAAGATTTGATGCATTTTCTCTGTCTCGGTTTGTTGATCGAGTCTCTCATGATAACTCGTTCGTATCTTCTCGGTCTCGGTTTAAGTCATATATCATACAAGGTACGATAATATCTCCAGCTTGTCCGTCCTAAACTTGATTCCCATGTCGAAGTACTCGTATTTCATGTCTTGTTTTAGGTTGTCGTTCCATTTGCAAGTAGGTCGGTCGACCTTCTTAGATTTGGCCTTGTACTGCATTGCTGCATGCATGCGTGGTGTGGTTCACCGTGTGCTAGGTAGCACATCCTGTGGTTCTTGACGCGTTTTGTTACGGTTTTACCGATTTAAATTTGATGCATTTTCTTATGTCCGCAGTTTCCTAGTTTCCTTTTTTCCTAGCTTGGTCAATCAAATCATGACTCAACTCGTTCATTTCTTCTGAGCCGCAATAATGTGGTATTGGATTCGTTTTAGTTCTTCCAGCTCATTTGTAATGAGGATAAGTTCGTCCGCAAATGATAATACCATCGGGAGTGATGATGATTTCCTTTGTTTCTTTCGTCGTCGGTCGAAGCGGGCCGAAGGCCCTTGGACCTTTTTTTTTCTCTCATTTGGATATCGGTACCCTGCTTTTTTTCGGTTTTGTTTGTTTGTTTTTTTTCCTGTGGAATGTGTTGAGCGTTTGCATGTGTTTTGCGGGGTGATTATTTTTTCCCTAGTTCGGTGAAGCATATTTATCACGTGTCTGCATATTTCTTGTTCTGATATTTAACCTTTTGGAGTGTTATCTGGCTTTCTTTTACGTAATTATACATATTGGAGTTATTTGGTTGCTTGCTTTGTAGAAATTTGGCCTTCTGTAGGTTAAAAAGGGCTAATCGGTGGTCCCTTGAGTAAATCGTCTGAAGAGTCAGAGGTACCTCCGTTAGAATGTTCCAGGGTACTTCGATGTTTTCATTCGTTGAGGTGATTACTACATTTGCTAGTTTTTTGTTATACAGTCTTGGTATTTTAGTTTGGTAGAATTTATATTCAGCGCGGCACAGTTGCATTGTTTGACATACTTGGTCTCAACCGTTGTTACATTCGTACCATGTCATTATTTTTGTGTTTGTTTTTTTCCCCTTTTTGTTAACTGTTCTATGTTATTTGATATTTGCAGTCCCCAAATTATTTTATTGTATTCTATTTGAAGTGTTTCCCTGTTAGCAATATTCATTAATAGTTCGCCGTTGTAGTTGGAATCTTCATGCTGAAGCGTGTGTTGCATCGAACCTTTGCGTTGGGTACTTCGACCTCGACCAATATGGGCGTTGAAGTGTCGTATTTGCAGCGCACCTGTCCTTGTATTTCGTCTAATCAAGTTTAACGTTTGTGAAGGATCTGATTGCTTTCTAAGTACAGCTGTACGGTTGTGTGTGGTTGTATGATGCGTTGGTTGAACTTTGCGTTTTGTTTATCCAGTTGTTCTTATATTGTTACTTTGATCAGGGTGCCTACTCTCGAACACAACTCCAATAGATCGACACTGGTCAAACGTCAGTTGATTGAGTCAAACGTCAGGGATTGGCTAGACTCAATGAGTCCAGCCAATCACTGACGTTTGACTGACAATTCCAATGCCGATCCATTGGAATTATATTCGAGAGTAAGCACCCAGGACCCAGCTATCATAGTGCTTCGTGTAAAGGATGCGTATATGTATTGGTGGATTCTCTCGATCGCCGATCGGTGTTTTTCTGCGTTCTGTTTATGTGTACATTCACATTTACGAGTGACAATTCGGACGCGGTGATGATGGTATATTCGATATACCAGAATGTTTAATTAATTGCACGGTTATGTATTTTGTTATCCTTTGTTCCTGGAAAAGAAGGCTGTTGGGGAGAAATTCCTACATATTATTTAGAAGTGCTAGGCGAATTCTATCATCCTGTCACTGTTCCAAAACATATGTAGCGAGATCTTGACGGATATTCTTGTGATCAAATGTTATTTGGTGAGATATCTAGACAAACAGTTCCCGTGTAACAGTTCCCGTGTTTTGTGATGGGCACGATTGTAAACATTGTTATTGCTTTTGTTTAGTCAAACACATTTGTGTCAGTAAGGGGCTGAAACTGTAGACAGTTTCAGCCCCTTACTGACACAAATTAGAATTTGTGAGCTTGACCTTTTTTTTATTTTGTATCGTTATCTGTAGAGCAAAAAAGTCTGGTGCAAACTTAAGAGTTCGGGGTATTTTTTTTTATTATCTCTTCAGTCCACATGTATATTTATATTCCGGTGACCGTGGCCTTTTGCAAAACAATTTGAGGAATTTGTTACCATGGTACACACGTCGACAAATCAAGCCATTCATTTCCAGTATAAACTGACTTCTCTTTGCACGGAAAGCCGGTCTGTCAATGCGAGGTCTGTTAAAACTGGAAATCCATAGCTTGATATGTAGCTGTGTGTACAATTATAAGATCTTTAGGTAAGGCATCTTTAACGATATCACATTTAGTGTTAGAACAATAGCGTGAATTTGTTTGTGTGACGACACTGGTCCGCAACGGCTGCTTGAGATGACGTTGTGTGCGCGCGCGCGCGGCATATCTAGGCCCGTCTACGCAGTTTAGCTAACGTATCCCTGTAATATTAAGAACGGTCTCACCGGGTCTAGCGCCATGGGGTACTCGTCCTCCGGCAGTCAGTCTTCACTACAGCCTGAACTTATGACACTTTTGCACAGAGAGATACACACAAAAAACGCGTTTTGATTTCGAAGTCGGCCGAGCCAACATGTGTTGCGCGCGCGCACAGACGACCGCTTGCGACGAGGGTTCAAATTGAACTCTATCTGTCCAAGACACGATAGATACAAAATCTATTCGATAACTTTTTTCTTAAAATTCTGTTTTTTACTCGAGTACTTTGATTACAAATTTTTGTAGAACGCATAATTTAACTTATTTTTCGTTTCGATACTAATCACGTGCTAGCTGCTAGCGTTTGGTTGTGAGCTTACTAATCGCTTAGCTAAACTGTGGTTAATCAGTGATTAGCGAGATTTTTATAAAAAAAACCCCTGCAAAATCTTCCGTGCTATATCACGTTGGATGTTTATGTTGTCTATCTGACTTGCACAAACTAGTCACTGGGTATTATCCAGATTCTTCTTCTTAAGTCTGTTTGTCATGCTTTTGGTCTTCTGTCTACCCTACACGTCTTGCATCTCGGGATTCGTCTCAGTGTGACTAGATAAACTTATAACTACGCTATAGCACGAGCACGGTAAAAAATTCTAACAGTATTCTATCTTCATACAAACGCTCGGAACGCAAGTCATACCTATGCGCCTCGAGTCTGGTACACTCCTAGTACATACACAGTCGCGTACGCACCGCTTTGACAAACGGACGGTGCGCGGCGGGCGGTGTGATTGTTGATTTTGTTGTAAGTAGTTAGCGTGCGATATATGAATATTTGATAATAATAAGTGCAAGATAATTACTATGGTAGTATTTTTTTAAATTACTTGGAAACTCCGAAAGGAAAAGCCTTTCCTTTCGGAGACCGATAACCGATACACGATCTAGATAGCAGGTTTTGAATCGGACTAGCAAAGATCGCATCGTAATTAAAAATTAATAAAAGTTGACATAATTTACATTTTCCACCCTTGTCACTTTTAGTAAAAAACGGTCCAAATATTTGATTTAAAAAAAAAAAAAAATAATATTTACAATCTAAGAAACTCAAGTAGGTAGATGAAGTTAAAATACTTTATGCGGGCAGCCCTACCTTGTCTACCGCGTGTTTACGTACCGCGCGTGCTGTAGGTAATTAGTTCGAGGATAGGGCTGAGTCAAAATATTGCTAGATATTTTTACCGTGGCATGACGGTAGTATGGTTATGCACATTATGAGTTTTAACGATATCGTCTTCGACAGTAAATATCTTGGCTTTGCATCCACGTCTGTAGTGTGTTGCGCAGTACCATCGTGTTTTGTCCCGCGTATCTCGATGACGGTAGAACATGTATCCACCTATCATCAAAACTCGAGCACCTCTTTTTGTCTCACAGAATATTCCTGCAAAAAACAAACGTGTTATAAATATCCAACACTTACCGACGTACAGACGCCAACACATCAAGCTACTACAATCTATCAGATTTCTTTGATAGATTTTCGACTTTATTTCTAGAGCATTAGGTTCAAGGTTCATTGGGAAAAATTGACAGTTTCGGGTAGCTTGACCTGGTGGTGTCTGTACATTAACCTCAACACGTGTTCAAAATGGGTTGCGTCACACGTTACGGAAAAACGATGTTAAACATTATTTTCCTGTATTCGGTGTTCATTTACCTGGCTCCAGTAATGTTCATTATGAACATTGTAAATCCCCGCCCTCGTAAACATTGCTTCGTCCGCAAACAAAATGGAAATGTTATTGAGGTTATTGATAAGCCACTGCGAAATTACGATCCGTGGTATGCGATCGTTATCATTTAGTTCATGGACCGGCTGAAATGATATGGATGTTGACGATCGATGAGAAGAATTGTCCATAGTGACCAGTGGGAAACATTGAAAATTGCTCCGCCGGCACAGTGAACTGGCCGTAGGTACTAGCCTTTGTGTCGCCGCCGACATCGTTTCACGGTTTGGCACAGGTTGTCCAGGGAACAATTCTGCGTACATCCTACGCGTCCCGTTCAGATTATTACCCGCAATGGCGTAAAGCCGAACGATTTCGGTTCACTGTTCATTTGTGTAAGACATTGTAACACACTCAATTCACGCGCGAGAAATGACCGACGCTACGACGCGGCGTTACGTGCGGTCGCTAGCGAGATTGACTGCTGACTGACTGGGGTCGGTGACCCGTGAGTCGGCGTCGTGCAACGCGCCGTGGTTCCCGAAATTTGTTGCCCTCGCGCATAGGGTGAAATGTTCTTGTGGAAAAATGCAGATTTTCTTTAAAAAAAAAAGTTGTTCTTTTTTCATTGATTTTACGTTCTATTAACGACCCCAAATCACTGGTTTCAAGGATAACGGTGTTTACACTAACATGCTGTATAAAAGAAAGCGATCTACCAAATAGTTACCATATTTTATATTTTTTAATTATTTTTTAATTCATATTTTATTTTAATTTGTGTTGTAAAAGTCATCAATCAGTGTAATTTTTTTCTTTATAAAATAAATACATATTTAATATATATCAATACCGATATTTTATTGAAATGCAAATATCCGAAAAACTAGACGTGATAGCGGAAATCTGTAAACATATTTGGACTCAACACTCGAAAGCCAATAGAAATCACATACGCGTTATTTTTATAGATATGACGGTGTCAGCGATAGCTCAGCGATAGCGTCGTCATCATCTCGATTCGGTGGTACAGAATAATCCAATAAGGGTTTTCAATAAAACACGTGATACAGCAAATCAGTTACTATTTAACTTTCAGAATAATTAATACTAATAATATTCTCGCAGTATTTTCTTAGCTTGCGCAAACCGACAGTTTCGCGTAGGAGAAGTGGATGTTGCCCTCACAAGACTGACTCCTGACTCCAGTAATACCTCCAAACATTCACCACTAGACATCAATGAATTTAAAACACAATTAACTTTGATTTTATGATACACAGAACACAAATAATCTACGATTTTAGTGACATTGAGCAGTTTGTACAGGTGGATGGTTATGCGCATTATTTCCATAGGCGATTGTATCATTGTCAATAGTGAAGACGACGGCCTATTCATGTGGGTCGACCATCTAGTTCTACCGCACTTTGTGGAGAGCTTTCTGAGCCTGTAGCCGGACTTTTGAAGAATACGACCCCCTCGGTGGGACGTTGTGAACGTTATTCCTGAAAACGACGCAATATTAGCAAACTCAAATTCAAGAGTCTCACATTTCGCGACTCAATTTCAGCAACGTAAATTGCGCTGGGTAACGCATTTGATCTCAACTCAAAGTGTTATTAAAGTTAGTACTAGCATTAGTGCTTGCGCTCCTATTTGGTACACTAATATTCGCCCCACGCGAGCTCCAAATAGGGGCGGGTACATACCTGAAGTTTGACGGTATTTATCTGAGGCAAATAATGGTAAAATGAATTGTAATAACTAACATGAAAATCACAAAGAAAAAGTTTGCACACAACGAGGTTTTTTATTAACAAAACATTATCAAATACTTTATAAGTAACACAAGTAAAATTGTAAGATATCTAAAAAAATATAAATGAAATTATTTTATTCTGCAAATAACCTAACGGAATCAATTTTACAGATATAAAAAACTAGATGGAGTCGACATTTCCCATCTGACTAACCCTGAGAAGAAATTGTGATACAAACTCAGGAGTCAAAATCTCTCGTTTCTCTTTTGAAGTCCAGACACAATCTTGGTCAGATCATGTGACGACTATGTAGATTAGTGATCAAAACTCACAAAAAAAAAGACGGAACACTCACATACGTAAGAGCGAAAAGCCTCGTATTAGAGTGGTCATGTCCAATAAGTGCAAGCATTTGTTTGTAACCGTGTAACTTAAGTTAATCGCTTGCTCTCAAAGACTCGACAAACAATAACAAATAAAATACATTGAGTGGGCCGCATAAAGAACACAAACTGTCGGACCCTCATAAAAAGTAATTGAAATAGAAAAATAATTGAAAAGAGAAATGACCCACATAGTCCGCACATTAACTCAATCGTCCATAATTACAGGCGCATGGCAATGCGAATTTTTCGCATAGATGATCTTATCGTCGGCTGAGGTGAACACGAAAGCCTTGCATCCTTTGTTCATGTGGGTCGAGCACTGCCATCTGGTTTTACCATGCATCGTGTAGTGCGTTCTTAATCTGTGGCGCGACAATCGAAGAATACGACCGCCTCGGGAGGACCTTGTGAACGTTGGCCCTGAAAATAACGCAAAGTTAGCAGTTCTAAAATTCAAGGGTCTTACGTTTCTCAATTTAGTTTCAGCGACGTGAATTGGGCTAGGTTTCGCTCATCAAACCTGAACCTAACCTGATTGATAAACGTGCCGTAAAGGTGAATTCAATGAGTAGGAAGTCGTTTTTTATCTGACAGGTTTATTTATTTTCAAGAAGAACACAGCCACAAACATGAATTATAATATATTGAATAAATCACCCAATGGAAACATTTTTCTCTTTTACACATTGAATTTAGAATTACATTGATAGCGGGCATAATATTAATTCAAATAGAGAAACCTCTGACGTAATGAAACCTTAATTAATGTTTTTTTATTAATAAATGATAAGGTATCTAGTTCTAATTTTGTTTTATTAGGTATACATAACACACAATATCACGCCTGAAAACCCAAAGAATCAAGCATTTTGCCAGTTATGTTTATGTACCATGTAATAGGGGTGAGCCTATTGCCATCAACCGAGCACAAATCCAGACTTCGGGCTGCTACTAAGAAATTGCTGATGTATAAACTCAATAACACTTTTCCCGACCTGGAAATGAAGCCCAGAGGGGTAATTGCGGAACTTTTTATCAGTAGGAATTGGTTTAATATTCATAGTTAAACAACATTCATTGCGTTATTTACGTTGCTGAGCCACAATTTATTCGAACAAATGACGCAATGGTTTAGAAATAATCTTCAATCCCATTCAGATTCTGATAAATTGTGCGTTTCGCAATTAGGGTGCAGGATCTCATAATCCGCAGTAGCGCTTGAGAATACTATACGAACGAGGTAGTCAGTATTTTGTTTACTATTTGGCTAATACGGGGGCCCTTCATTTCAATGTAGCTGAACGCGAGATTTATAAATTAAGTTTGAGAGGTGTCAGGGTCATTATTATCTGTGGAATATTGACATTGACCACTCTTGAACGCGGTTTAGTTGTGCTGTTTCATTGGTGAAATTCGCACATTTTTTTTTTCTTATTTATTAGACTCTACGTTAGTTGGTGGTAGATGATTATGCTCAATCAAAGCCTTAATGATGATATCTTCTTTGTTAGTAAAGATGGCGGCGCGGCAGCCTCCCTTACTTCGTTTCGAACATTGCCACCTCGTGTTAGTTGCCGTCACACTGTGGCGGGTAAATTTGAAACCTTGATAGGAGAGAAACCGTCGGGCTTGGAAATTGACGATACAGCCTGAAAAGGGGGGCAAGTATTAGTTATCAGGTATAAGTTAATTGAGGATAGGAATGTATTGACTATTGTATTTACCTGTAATGTAACATTTTCAGGTTCTATTGTAGGCCGTTTCGGGTAGGGCTGACTCATTAGTCGCCTATAGGAAATATTATATTATTTAAAAGTCACGATTCGCCCGATCCGGGTGAGTTTATTCGTGCAAATCGCCCAAAGGATTATAGGTAGTGTAGAGAAATAATTGAAAACAGCATGATAGGATAACAGGTTTAATTAAATAAGTAGAAGGAACCCGGGTAGTTCGGAGGTAAAGGTTGCATTACAGGTTGCCCTCAGCGGCCTCAGCGAAGGAGTGCCTTAAAGTAACTATTATAACTCGACGTACACACGAAAGTAATAAAATCGCAGCGAGATTTCTTTCGAACGGGATTTTCAACTCTCAATATTGAAGGGAGCATTGAGAATCCAACAGATTGCAGTGTGAATGACTTCAGCGCGTCGAAAAAACATAGTGTTTAATTACTGTCGGCTGTCGGTGTTACTATAGTAAAAGGTCTTGTTATTTTATTATTTAGGCACATTTATTTTATTTCAAGTTTATGCAAATTCGATATGTTAAGAAAACTATAAGATATACGTAATTAATGTATTTATTTAATATCAATAGTAAGTAAAACAAAATGACTGAAAAGTAACTTGTTAAAATAATTAAGGAAAAAGTATTTTTTTTAAATCTATGAGTACTTAAAACAAAAACAAGTCCATAATATTGTGTCTTGCAAAACCACAAAACAACTTAGATGTATTTTTTTTAAAGAATTCTTTAAAAATGTGAAAAAGTGGTGTCGTGAGGTAGGCACGAAATTCCTTTCGATTTTGCACACTATTGCACACTTGGTGTAACCCGACATTTAAGCAAAATCGGCATTTTAGCAAATCTATAATATTCCCACTGCTGTGATACAGGCGTCGTTATCCACCACGTTGGCCCAGTGCTGGTTCAAAGATGTTAGATGTCTTTGGATTTTTGGTTCTAGGAAATGCTAATTTCTTCACGATGTTTTCCTTCTCCGTTTCGAGAGCAGTGGTGACGAAATAATTTGAAATTATGATAATGATGACGATGATGATGAATGAATCTGTCTTGCTTCGAACCTACTCGAACAACTCGTATGTTTTGGTCGTTACTATTAGGCCAGCACTGCTCCCAAATAAAATTATGATTATTCTGATATAGCATTTAATATTAATAGTGAAAACACACATAATTAAATAGTAATTTGTTAAAAGTATAAAAAAAAATGTAATCTAGTAGTAACTTATTAAAATAATTACTTATGTACAGTATAAAAAAGATATCTATGAGTACCTAAAACTAAAACAAGAAAACGTTTGTGTTTTTTAATACGAAAAAAACTTACATGTATTCGTGAGAACTCTTTTTAAACATAAAAAAATACACTCGAAAGGTTTTGTGGGACACCCGGTTGAAACGAAATTCTTTTGCAAACTTGGCAAATCATGACACTTTTGTTACGTAACAAAAGTGTCGTAACGGTCAAAATTTTACACATTTTTCACATATTGGAGTATCTCTCATTCGCCAAGTGTGGCGAATATTACGAAAGATATTGAACATTGTCCAAAAAAAAAAAATGGAAAATTATAATTTCCATGAAAAAATATATAAGATTCAGTGCAAACATCAGAAGTCATGGACGTGAAATACAGGATCTATAACTAAACAAGACTTCAAGCGATATTCAGTATTTTGATTTACATAAGTACCTATTATTCTTCACCATCTTAAACAACGTTTGTCCAAAAAAAAAATTACTAAACAGTTATTTTTAACACTATCAACTTACATCTGATCTAATACACTTGCATAAGCGCATTTAAATTGACTAAACACTCTTAATATACATAACATAAAGTGGTTGGCAGGGATGCGAGCAGTCTAACAAAAAAATCTAAAGTGACGCCGCAAAATGTATGGAATTACTTTAAAAAAAAAAACAGAATTGAAAATGAAACTGAATCTGGTAACAATTTGCGGGTTATTCTCTACCACCCTATGTACATATATTTATATCAGGCTAAAGATCAGCATCATATCTTCTCCAAATTCTTTCTTATTTCTCAATTCTTCACCATTTAGTTGGTGGTGGATGATTATGCTCAGCTGCTATATTCCCCATAATGATCATTTCGCCAAAAGTGTATACCGACGCGCTACACCAGGTATGTCTTTGCCTGGAACATTGCCATTTGATTTTGTGACCCTCCACTTTATGCCGTGTGAACTTATAACCACGGTAATATAGAAATCTGCCATCTTCATATATTACCGATGAACCTGAAAATGGAGAAGAAATTAGGTTATACAAGAAAACGAATGTTTTAAAGTTCATTTTTGTTCTCCGTGATCCATCAGAGAACCAAAGTTGTTGAGCTCACAGAATAAGCAAAATGAAGTGGCGGGCCGGCCATTTTGGCCGTAGAACCGATGACTAGTAGTGGTAGACGTGTTCATGAGTGGAGTCCACAAATCGACGCAAACGTAAGGACGCCCTCAGGTTAGGTGGAGCGACAATCTTCGCGTGGCTGGTAGTCACTTGATGAAAATTACCGAGAATCGTGCTGATTTGCGCGCAATTGGAGATGTCCAACTGTGACTGTGTGCTGTAGGCTTATGATGATTTACAAGTATCATAAGATCTGTAGACAAAGTGTATGTTTAAGCTTGTTTGGTTTTTATATACCACACTTTTACAGCGCTAAACTTCACTTTCGTTTTATCTTTAAACATACAAGCCATTTGTTAGATTTGAAAAAAAAAAAATTGGAAGTACTACTGGGTAACACGATACGCCTTGGTAAGACTCGTTGTCAGACTTTTTGGCTACAGACTAACCAAAGTAATTGTGAACGATATCCGAGATATACGGCTTAACGTGTTTTCCGAAACACGAAGGAGTCTCTATATTTAATGGATGGTCACCCTTTCACCAACCAACCGCGGCAAACGTAGGGTAACCATCGATCGACCCGTGCGCATGCTATTACTTAGCCACAAGCCTCTTATCTCTCATAACATACGTAAGAAGAAACAAAACCATGCGAGTGCAACTGGAACTGAAAGTGGAAGAGTTGAAAGGTTCTGAGTGGATAGGAACAAATGGACGTGAGTTTGAACCAGCTTTTCTGAATCAGGCAGATAGCCATTTCCTCATAATTAGCAAGGAATTTAAGAGTATAATAAGAGAATAAAGATGAGGACAAAGAAACAGCTGGTTCTAAAGAAACAAGTATGTAGCCGAACGACCAGCTGTTATAAATAAAAAGTGAAGGAATTGCGTAAACATACGTGATGATAATTTTAAGGACGCTTAAATAAATACAAATCCCAAAAAAAAACAAAAAACATTTATTTAAAAAATAGGAGGCACTTTTAGATAATTAATTACACATCGAATTATAATTAGAACTTAAAATTATCTGACACCGTTAAGTTTTATACGTACAAGCTATAACAATATACCCTATTATTTATAAACGTTGCTTAAAGTCAAGTAATTTAAAATTAGATACAGTTTAACCGTACATTTTGGACATCTCTTAACTTTAAGCAAAGTTTATGAATA
Organism: Aporophyla lueneburgensis; assembly: GCA_932294355.1. NCBI lineage: Eukaryota > Metazoa > Arthropoda > Insecta > Lepidoptera > Noctuidae > Aporophyla > Aporophyla lueneburgensis. The sequence goes on from OW028742.1 coordinate 7,618,339, forward strand.
ATCTCCATAATTGACAGTGTTATTTTTAGATGTGGAGTCAAATAAATGATTTAAGGCGTCTTATTAAGTTCTTCGAAGTATTATTTATTTATCATAATATGATTAACTTATTGTATATTATACAATAGGTTTGGTATCCCCTTAAGAAGTTGCTTCTCAAGGCCCACAATCTAAGGCGAAACTGTATTTAGTTATTTACATATTTCTACACTAGGTTTGAAAATATATTAAATGATCTATTTCTATTATAATAACTGTAATTTATTTAAGGCATTCATGATATTTAAGTAGGGTACCTGACTAGTCGTTGGACAGTTAAGCGAATCTTGACTTTTTCTTTTTTTTTACTTTATTAGTACTAAAATGCGGGACATCCCATAAATATATATCAATAGTTGAAAAGTGGGTCTCTCAATTTTACGTTGTTATAATACAATATTGTAACGTACAATATATTTAAAATAATAATTATTTTAAAGTGGCAAAATACATAGTTATTGGACAGCATTTGCAGTGACTGGACATTTATTTGACAGTCATTGGACAGAATGTACGATGGCGCTGAATGATTTTAAAATGCTGTTTTATTAACTAAAAACAAATCTAAATTAGGATTTTTTTACTAGGGAACTTTAAAAATAATAAACAGAACTCAAGACATAAATACAAAGTGTATTATTATAAAATAATATGTATGTAGGAACTATGAGCACAGCCATTAGGTAGGTAATTGTAACAATTAATAAGTTTTCTTAGAATCTGATAACATTTTATACAGTTGATGTGCCTCTTCGCTGTTTTCTTCAACAGACATGGTCGATTCAGCATCACTGTTATTTTCTTTATAACTGTTATTTTCTTCATCTTCATCATTTTCCTCTTTATAACATGCCTGACAAACATATAAATATCTATGTGTTCGGGCACATGCTTTTTGTGTTTGGGTGGTACACATTTGACATGAAAAATTAATGAACACATATCACAAACAACGCGACCTATCGTTTTCGTCAACTTTGAACATATTTTACACGCGTTAGTATTGTTTCCTGCTGGTTTCTTTTTTGCCTTTATTCCTTCTTTTAACTTCTCTTTGTTACAGGATTCTTTCTTAGCTTTTGCTTCTGCTCTGGATTTTTTCCTCTCCTCTTTTTGACGTATTTGTGATTATTTTATATGGATTTGGTTTTTGTACATGGTCTTGTATTTATCTGACGCAATAGCAAAAGGCATTCTTTTTATTTCACGTTTGCCTTTTCGTTCCGGTGTTTTAGGTAACGTCAGATACGGACCTAAGTCTGCGTTATTACGGACTTTGAACGCTGGACTTATTTCCGAGTATAGTGGCAGAGGTTGCAAAATATCTATTCCTTGGTCAAGTGTATTCGATTGTTTCATTGACGTTCTTTCAAGTTCAGTAATCGCTTCAGTTACTTCAATAGAAGTTGGACCACTTGAGGACTAGTCTTAGTAATAATTCCTGTAGCAGGACATAAAGTGTAGCTTGAGTCAGAACCCGGCTGCTTCATTAATACAATATCCTGGAGAATTTTGATGGGAGATTTTGGCCTAACCTGACAAATATTAGTCTGTTCCAAAGGTAGCAGACTAAAATCAGTGTGAACGTCGTTGTTTTGGCTGAGAAAAATATCGTTATAGTCTGTGTACCGAAGTATTGTCGTATATGGTAAAGAAATTGTATCATCTTCATGTGTATTATTTGGAATGGGAGTCAGTCTTTGTGACGTTAGATTGAACATTTCTTTGTCTGCTTGTTGTGATAATAAACATTCTTCAATAGTTGAATTTTCATTTGGAAGCATTGATGTATGAAACTGGAATTTTGGACCTTCAGAAGTTAGGTGCTGTTCTTTTATAGCTGTTATAACAGATGTAGTTTTTGATGACCCAAAGGCTTTATATACATTGTGAAGAATTTGTAAGTTATCTTCAATCTGATCGAGATCTTCAATACTCTGCAGTTCTGCTGCTTTATTTGGGCCAATCAACGACAAAAATTGGGAAAATGTTATAGTATCATCATTATTTGGAACCTGAATGATGTCAACGTCAGCTTGCTTGTTGGATGGTATACATTTTGAATAATCTACGGCATCGGAATTAAAAGGTGCCAGACCACAAGCCCTAAAGCCATTAATAAGTGTCTCATTTTTGATAGAGTTTTGTAGGGCTGCATTAAGGACTTCTGCGAAATTAACTTTTGTTATCACTTGTCCTGGATTTTGGGATAGCCACTCTCTTGTAGCTGCCTTCCAGGCAGCTTTTATTGGGCGAAACACTGCTACGTCTGCCGGTTGGAGGATACGAGTGGCATTTGGATATAAAGCTATCAGTTCTATTTGCAATTCTGTGCATAGCTTGCTCACTTCATACGTCAAATGGGTTTTATGACCATCCAGAAAGTATATTATGGGCAAAGGTATATGTTCCCTTATTAGGTAACGATGGAAAACATTTGCCATATATTCAAAGAATAATTTGGATGTCATCCATCCGTTTTCACTCCTCCCGACCCCCCACTCAGACGGTATACCCTCTATCACTTTCTGAGGAATCCTCTGATAATTATAGACTACCATCGGAGGACAATAAGCACCAGCAGCTGAGAAAGTAAACATTACAGTCATAGAATCTTTTGAAGAGCTTGTCTCGACATTATAAACATTTTTCATACCTTTTAGTGCCAAAACTTTTCCAGTTTTTGGACACAACTGGAATCCACTCTCGTCCCCATTAAACACACGCTTTGGATCGTCCAATACCTCCAGCAAGTCCTTTTCAGTGAAATATTGGTGAATTTCAGCAAACCATTTGCGTATATCTGTTTCAGAAACGCAGGCACTCGAAAATGTTACACCCTCGCTTGTCCTTTTGCCAATACCGGGATGTCGTTTTAAGAATCCTCTTACCCAACCTTCTCCTGGATAATTATCTTTAAATGGATTTGGCCTTGGATGATCCACCAAAAATCTTTGTACACTGGATTGAAGATCTTCTTTCTTAAGAGGAAATCCTTTTTTGGATAGCTCTATAATCCAGTTTTCGATACGAGTTTCTTCTTGGTTATTTAAGTAAGGTGATGGCCCAAAGGTAGACTTATGTTCGGGATGTTTTATTTTAAAACGAAGAGTAGATTTCGGAATTCCGTACTTCCGCGCAATTTCACGAATTTTTCCACCATTTTGAACTTCATGCAAAGCTTTTTGTAAGCTCTCAGAACTGTAAGCTTCTGTGTTTTTAATTTTGGGCATCTTGTCTTTTCTATCTATTTCTGCAATCAAACATGGGACATGCATTAGACAGTCATTGGACAGTAGCGTCCAAGGACTGAATATGAACATAAATGATAGTCATTGGACAGTGTCCAAAGACTGTAAAGTAAGCAAGGGGAAGAGTGTTTTTTTTTTTAGATTATATTATACCTTATATACACACGAAGAAAGCATAAAATTAAACAAATATTATTTCTTCAAAGACTAGTAATTGGACAAGATTTCCAACAACTAAATAAAGAAACTTATTAAGTTACAGTCCTTGGACATGCGATAATATAACCTCAAATTACAAAACATTAAGATTACGTTCTGAAATAACGTGTAAAACAACATAACTTACCACATATTTAATCCAAGTTGTCCCAAACAATCAAAAAACAAGATTTTTTAACGATTTGGTCGGTCTTGTCCTTAACAAATTTCTTTATTTTCGACGAGAATTTGACACAGCGTCCCGATCACAAGATTAATTTATTTTAACTGCCACCAACGCCATCTATTGGTAATTTTAAATATTATGACTGAATTTGGATACACGTACGATCAACAAAGCTGGCTGAATGGTTCAAACAACGCATGTAGTTCTTATAAAATCCGTAAAAGAGGAAAGTGTCCATTCACTAGTCGCGTCCAACAACTAGTCAGCTACCTACCTAGTTGTATTTATTTTATTTTTTATTTTATTTATTCGGGAAAACAAACAATTTCACATTAAGATTTACAAAAAACAAATATGATACAGAAATGATACAAATGTGAAATCATTCTCCACAGATATACAATAAGACAATTTGGATTTTTTGAAGACTATTGTTGTTAACAATTCAAAAAGAGGAATGTTAATATTAAAGAATCAACAAAGCTTAAAGCCATTAATAGTGCCGCATAGGTGGAACAACAGTGTCACATACATTTTTCAATATGTTTAGTACCATAAGTCTAAACTTTTTATGCGGTAAAGCAAACAGATCCAGATTGCAGAAATTCTTATTAAAGTTGCTCGTAAGGCGACGAAGAGGGGCACGCAAGCCAGCATTTGTACGACTGGAAGTAGTAGCAAAAACAGGTCGTGCGAGCACCTTGCGTCCCTGGCATGTTCTAGGAACTACATAACACAACTTGTTACAAATTTCTAAACAATCATACGAGTTATTGCATAAGTCATACAAAAATGTAGTTTCAAGGAAAGTACGCCTTGAACTCAGAGAAAGAAGATTAATTTTTTTTAGTAACTCACTATAAGAGAGATAACAACTTTTTAAGCAACGATAATGCATCACTGACTTCAAAAATTTACGTTGTATGCTTTCTATACACTCAATATATTTATTGTAGAAGGGGTTCCACACCGGTACTGCATATTCTAATTGAGACCTAATTAGTGATCGATAGAGATATAAGTATGTACTAGCGCGTTTAAATTCCGTGGATGATCTCATCACAAAGCCATACATAGGATAAGCATTATTAACAATTTTATTAACATGTGCGTCTAAGTGCAGTTTATCGTCAAGTAATATTCCCAGGTCGCGGATCAAAGTTTCCCTTGCCAGAGTTTCACTGTGTATTGCATAGGGATATTTAAATATATTTTTATTTTTAGTGAAGCTAATACAACAACATTTAGAAATACTGAGTTGGAGTTTGTTTTTAGTGAAATAATCTGCAAGACGATTGAGGTCTTGTTGAAGCAGCTGACAATCAAGCATAGTTTTGATGGGTCTAAAGATTTTAAGGTTCATCTGCGTATAGTAAGAATTTAGAATTAAGGAAGCACATGTCAATATCATTAATAAATATAATAAATAGCAAAGGGCCCAGTATCGAGCCTTGAGGCACCCCTGATGATACATTTATGGATTTAGAATGGAAACCACTAACCACCACTTTTTGCGTTCTATTTGTAACATACAGAAGTGAACCAACGGAACAAATCCCCACGAATGCCGTTAAATGCTGTTTTGCCTAAAAGTAATTTATGATCGACCTTGTCAAAGGCTTTACGGAAATCCGTGTAAATAGAGTCCACCTGTACACGTGTGTCTAAACTATTGAATAAATAATCGGTATATTGAAGCAAATTAGTAGTTGTTGATCTTTTCTTGACGAACCCATGCTGTTGTTTAATAATTTGATCATGGATAATCGGGTAAAGCTGATCATGGACAAGTCTCTCGAAAAGCTTTGACAAGATCGATAGAATAGAAATAGGACGATAGTTCTCAATTTCATGTTTTGGACCAGATTTATGGACAGGGGTGATATTGGCTCGTTTCCACACTTCTGGGAATGTACCCTGGCTCAAACATTCATTATAAATAATAAATAGTGGGAGACTTAAAGTGTCAGCGGTATTTTTAAGGAAGAGTGGCGGGATACCATCGGGTCCAGGACCTTTAGAACAATCCAAGGATTTCAAAGCACTGTGTACTTGGTCAATACTGATCACAAGCTTGCTAACGAGTCGACTATTCTTAGCATCGTCGATGGTGTGCTGCTGCACATTGTTGAGAGTGGAAGGCTCATAAACAGAATGGAAGAAGTTTAAAAATAGATCACAGATTTCATCTGGGTTGTTGGATGACTATCCCTGGTAATGCATAGTTGATGGAATGGAAGCAGTGGATTTACGGTTAGATATAAACGTCCAGAAATATTTTGTGTTTACTTTTATGCTATCCTCAACTGACTTAATGTATAGGGAATAACAAGTGTTGGATTCAGTATGAACTCTCGCCCTATATAATGAAAATTGTTCATAATCTGATAGATTTTGATACACCTTCCATTTACACCACGCCTTTAAATATATGGATCAATGAAGGTGAAAACCAGACCGGATATTTAGAAGACTTGACCGATGTTAAGGGAACATGAGCTTTAATAACACCGAAAATAACTTCATAAAATGTATTTACAGCATGTTCTGCAGACTGCCCCTGTAACAATTCGACCCAGTTAACTTTGTCCAAGTCGCCATTAATTGCTTCGTAATTCGCCTTATAGTAATTGTACCTCTGAGTAGATTTACGTGTCATGGGTCGGTTACCAAATTTGAAAGAAACCGATATACATAAGGGTGGGTGATAAGGGTCTGAGGTTAATAGTGCGTCAGTGGGTGTTATAACAGAACACTCGTTATTACTGATCACTAAATCCAAAATCTTTCCGGTCGAATTTTTTAAATTATTATACTGGTAGGCATTAAAAATGGACATAAAGATTCTTAAGTGTCTACAAATTGGTGAGTTACTGCTGCTTAAACCTTCCATGGTTGAAGTGGACTGTATTGACTTGGGGTTTCTTCAAATAAAAAACTTCGTTCTTCTGTGGGTTGTTTTAATCGTGTGGAGCTGGAAACCGACTGCCTCGAGCCCGCCGTTTCCCTTCTTATATACAATTTCATCAAGTGTTCGCTAGACGCAGCTAGCGGCATCTACGGACGCGCAGTAATACGGAACTAATTGTCGAACGAGCGTTAACCAATCATAATGCAGCTACTAGAAAATTACATTTTACTGTTCAATGTCGAACCTTTACCTCAATGCGACCGCTTGCTTATTTCATATTTATTTGACTTTAAAATACGGACCCGTTGCGGTAAACTTACATAGTGCTCGCTCATATGCTAATTAGATTCTTATAAGAATTATTTCCATTATATAATTACTCTTTCTTCACACAATAGAACTTAACTAAACACTTATAAATCTGAACTACGCTTATAACTACACGGACGGTGTAGCTATTTGAATTTCTATTTAACTTACTTAGGTACACTTATAAACACTTATACTACAGTTTCTTATTTACTTTAAACACTTTATTCATAATTCAATCACTTATATACACATGCAGCTCGGCGTCCGTTACAGCTCTCCCCCCGGCGTAGCTCGCGTAGCCTCTTCTTTCTTCATAACGACGACGAGCTTGCTCACAGGGCGTCGGAACACGCCGGTTCTGGTGCGCACCTCGACGACCCTGATGCTGCCGTCTGGTCCCTGGTGTGTGCGCTCGACGATCCCCATCGGCCAGGTGTTTCGGGGTAGCGTGCTGTCGACCACGAGGACTGCGTCGCCGACTTGTATCGCCCGCACGTTGTTCTGTGGTTCACCGCGAGGTACCAGGGTAGGTAGGTACTCGCGTAACCACCGACGCCAGAAGTGATCAGCGAGGGCTTGACTGACTCGCCATGTTCTTCGATCGGCTTCGTCGCACGGCCCCGTCGTTGGCAGGCCTCCTGACGACCCTAGCAGGAAGTGGTTGGGGGTCAGGGCCTCTGGATCGCTGGGGTTGACGCTGACGTGGGTCAGCGGTCTCGCGTTGATGGAGAACTCGGCCTCGGCGAGCACGGTCGCCAAGACTTCTTCCGTTGGCGCCCTCTCTCGTAGCGTGACGTCGAGGGCCGCCTTCACGGAACGCACCATTCTCTCCCACGCGCCCCCTTGGTTGGGCGCGCCAGGAGGTATGAAGCGCCACTCCATGCGGCGCTGTAGCCCCTCGTCTCGCAGGGCAGGCATCCACTCGGCGTAGGCGTTGCGCAGCTCTTGATCGGCGCCTCGGAAGTTGGTCGCGTTGTCGGAGTACATCACCCTCGGCCACCCTCGGCGGGCCGCCATTCGCCTCAGCGCCATGATGGCTGAGTCTGTGGAGAGTGATGGGACGAGCTCGATGTGCACGGCGCGGGAAGTGAGGCACGTAAATAGCGCGCCCCACCTCTTCTCTCGCCGGTGCCCTATCTTGACCGTCATCGGCCCGAAGTAGTCCACCCCGCAGTTAGTAAACGGGCGGTGGAAGGGGTCAAGACGGGCGCGCGGCAGGTCCCCCGTGGCTGGTGTCCGCGGTGTGGCTCGCCGTCTCTGGCAGAAGGCGCAGCTCTTCTCGACAGCGCGTACCGTGGGTCGTAAGTGGATAACCCAGTACCGCTGCCGTAGGTCGTTGGTCACGCGCTCTCTGTTTGCGTGACCTGCGGCGCAGTGTTCACGTAGGACAAGGAGCTTGGTCAGTTGGTGACGACCGTCCATGATGATCGGTCGCTTCGTCTCGCTCGGCGCGGAGGAGGCCTCGATTCGGCCCCGCAGCTTCAGGATGCCGTCTTCCAGCACTGGATCCAGGCGGTACAGTCGGCTCGTCCTCGCAATCGGACGGGCGGACCGGATTCTCTTCAGATCTTCACCGAAGCTGTCTTCTTGTGCTCGGCGGATCAGCTCGGCCTCGGCGCGCTGGACGTGACGGTGTTCCATGGTGGTCGCTCTTCGTCGGCATATGTCGGTGAAGGCGATCGCTCGCGCGACGGCCCTCACTAGCACCTCGTACTTTGAGAAACGGGCCGGGTCCGGTAGCCAGTCGTCTTGCTCGGGCTTTTCGGTCAGGTGGAGGACTTCCTCTTCCTCTGTGTCGTCCGTCGACGCCGTGGGCCACTGTTCTTCTGGTAGACGCAGGAAGTCTGGCCCCCGGAACCACCGGTCCGTCGCGCTGATGGGTGCGTCCACCAACCGAGTGGCATCGTCGGCGGTGTTGCAGGCGGTAGGTAGCCAACGCCACTCCTCCTTCTGTGTCAGCTCCGCGATCTCGCCCAGCCGGTGCGCGACGAATGGGGTGTAGCGTCGCATGTCGTGGTGAATCCAATGTACCACAGTGGATGAGTCCGTCCAGTAGGTCGTCTGGCCGATGTTGAGCCGGTGCTCTCTTCTTATGGCGTCAGCTAGTCTCGCCCCGATGACGGCAGCCTGCAGCTCCAGTCGAGGTATGGTCTGTGCTCGACGGGGCGCCACCTTCGCCTTGGCGGCCACCAGCACGACGTTCACGGTTCCATCGACGTTCTTCACTCTCCAGTAGGCCACGGTTGCGTAGGCCTGTTCGCTGGCGTCACACAGGATGTGAAGGTCGATGCGTTCGTACCCATGTCTTAAATAGCACCTCGGCAGCCGGAGTTGGGCGAGCTCAGGAAGCCGCGCCAGCCAGGACGCGAAGAGCTCGTTCTCTTCGTCCGGAATCTGCTCGTCCCAGGTTGTATGTAGCCGCCACAGGTTCTGCAGAATAATCTTCGATCGTATGGTGTAATGACTCAGCAATCCAAGTGGGTCGTAGATCGACATCACTGCGCTTAGTGCTTCCCGTTTGGTCGGTGCGCGAGTCCGTGTTGTTACTTCAGCTGGAACCCGGTTCATTGAGGTGTTGAAGCCCAGCTCGTCTCGTTCCGCGCTCCAGTACAGTCCCAGGATTTTACTCTCGGGCCGTTCTCCCCCCAGTTGGTTGGGGGAGGTAGCGTGCAGCTCCGGGGGTACGTCGCGCAGCACTGTCTGGTCATTAGAGCTCCATCCTCTCAGCGTGAAGCCCGCGTGTGCATGTACCGCTCTCGTTTCATCGACCGCTCGCCGTGCTTCCTCTGCGCTCTCGTAGCTGGCCACCAGGTCATCCATGTAGTGACTCTCTTTTATGGCTTCTAGAGCCCGTGGGTACTCCTGTCCGTACACGTCCGCGTTGTAGTTACGGACGTAGTGGGCCATGTACGGGGAGCTCGCGGCGCCGAAGATCATGCTAGTCATTTTATACTTTCTCGGGTTCTGCTCTCGATCGTTGCCTCGCCACAGGAACTGTTGAGCTGGTTGGTCCTCCGCCCTTATCTTAATTCTTAGGAACATTTCCTGTACGTCCGCTGTGATGGCCACCCGTTTCTCTCGAAATCTAAACAGGATTCCCGGTAGCGACAGTAGTAGATCGGGTCCCTCCAGGAGTTCGTCGTTGAGACACACGCCGTTGCTCTTGGCCGCTGCGTCGAATACCAGCCTGTGTTTGCCGGGCTTGTTCGGGTTCTGTACGGCAAAGTGTGGCAGGTACCAACAGACGGCGCTCGTTCCCTCCGTCCCGTCGCATGGCGTCGCGTACCCCTTGCTCAAGAGGTTGTCGATCTGTCGGGAGTACTCAGCTGCGAACTCTGGGTCTTCGTCCATCTTCTGCTCGATCTTTTTCAACCGGCGTAACGCTTGCCCGTAGCTTGGAGGCATGGTGACGTCGTCTCGCCGCCACGGTAGTCCAACTTCGTACCCGGAGTCGATCTTCTTCGTCGTCCGTTTGACTATGTCGATGGCTCGCTGATCCGTCTCCTTGATCCTCGGCTTTCCTTGTATGCCGAGAGCGTCGATCTTGAAATGGGCCTCGACTAAGTCGTGGAGATCTTGGTCGCTGGCTCCTGCCGTTCGTGCGGGCTCGTAGACGTGAAGCACGTTCCCCTCTTGAAAGATGGCCTTGCGTGGTGCTGTTCCGTGCACCACCCATCCTAACTGGGTCCTCGATGCGGCCGGTTGATCGGGACGGCCGACTCGAAGTTCGCGGGATACGATGCATTCCCAGTGGTCTGTCCCCACCAGGAGCCCAGGTCGCGTCAGCTCGTAGCATACCTCTTCTGGCGTCAGGTCCTTCAGGTGCTCGTACTCCAGCAGGGTGTGAGGGATAGACTGTTGGTGCAGCTGGAGATTCTTGATCGTCCTCGCTCGGACCTTGTGGTGGTCGCCGCTCTTCAGCCCCCTGACGCGAAGGTCCACCAGCTTGCTCTCCATCTCTTGCTGCGACATGTTGACCCCGTTCAGGTGCAGAGGCTGCGTTGGTCCCTCGGCCCCGATGGTCGCTGCTAGTTCCTCGTCGATGAGAGTGATGGTCGCTCCTTCGTCCAGGAGAGCGTGGGTCTTCACCTCCCCCCGTGGTCCGGAGATGACGACAGGACACATCTTCAACAGAACCGCTCGCGGCCCGGCGACTGGTCGCGACGCCACGGACAGGACTGCTTCCTCCTTCGGTTCGGTTGCCTTCGGGTCTTCCCTCTTCGCCTCTCGCTCCTGGTGGAGGGTTGCATGATGCGGCCGGCGACACTGATTCACGCCGCATGCCTTCGCCTTGCAGTTCATGCGCCGGTGCTGTTTCTGAATGCATCTGAAACACATCTTCTTTTCTTTCAGGAAGTTCCACCGCTCGTCCACCGTGAGCGCCTTGTACTTCGGACACTGCGTTAGGGTGTGAGCTTGACCGCACTTGGGGCACTTGTCCTTCTCCTCCTCCGTTCCCTCGACCGTGGTGAAGACACTCGCCTTCTTCTTCAATATCGTAGCGGGTCGGGTCTCTTTCTTCTGCTGTGCGGTGCTCGTGGATGGGGCGTAGGTGTACCGTAGCGCTCGGTCTGCTTCGCGCATCAAGAAACGAGACATCATGACGATCTCTGGCTCAGCTGTCCCCTCGTGGTCGTAGGCGTAGTCGCACCATCGTGATCGCAGGTGTGGGCTGAGTTTGTCCAGTACTTCCCGCGTCATCATGGGGTTGAACAGGTAACCTCTTCGATCGATCGTACTTAACACGCACGTAACATTCTGCAGCTTGATAGCGAAGGCGTTCAGCTCGGCTGCTGACGCACCAGGTTTCAGGAGTCTCCTTAGGTCTTCCAGGGCGCGGTCAATTATCACCTCCGGTCGGCCGAAGCACTGTTCGAGGGTCTTCATTATGACATCTGGATCGGTGGCCGTATGTAGGAGGGCGGCCACGGCGTCTCTCGCTTCCCCTTTGAGGCAGCTCCTCAGCCTCTGGATGTTCTCCGCCGCCGATATCTGGTACATGTTGGTCGTGTCCCGTACAGCCGCTTTGAACGGCAGCCACTCGTTGGCCGCTCCGGAAAAGGTCGGTAGGTCGGTGTGCCGCGGCCTGGGTCTGGCCATCTTCTCCAGTGTGGCGGCCAGGTGCTCGATGCTGCTCTTCCTCGTTGGAGTTGGTGATCTACCCCGCGGTTCTTCAAAGCGTATCTGCTTAGGTTCCTCCCTTGCGTCCCGGGCCCCTTCCTCCCCCCGTGAGCTGATGGGGTTCGTCCTCAGCCACGCGTCCACTTTCTGTTGGGGTTCCTCGCGCGGGTTCTGGGTTCCGGGTTCCTCTTGCACGCTTTCATCATCCTGTATTACAGCTACCTGAGTGGCCAACCGCTTTTTCACCAGGTCCGCTTCCAGTTCCAGTTCCTTCCTCCTTATTGCAGCCAGCTTCTCCGCTGCGTCCAGTTCCGCCATACGCAGCCGCGTCGCAATACTAGTCGTCGATCGTTGAGACCTGACGGATCGAGTCGGTGATCCCACTCTATGTTGCACCGTGACGTCCGTTGTTTGCAATCCGGATGGTCCTGCCGTACTGGTGGCCGCTAATCTGGAAAACGGCGACGCCGGAGGGTCCAGAGACAATCTTCTTAATCTCTCTCGTTCAATTAGCTCCGCTTCCCTGCGGCGCGCCTCTCTCTCTTCAATTTCGGCTGCGTCCGCCTGGCTTCTCGTGACCACCATTTTCCTGGTTCGCGACGGACGGTGTTTCGATACGACGACACTCGATGAGATTCTTAGCTCGCTGCTTATTACCCGACGACACTACACGCCGTGATGATATACTAACGCGTCGATAGTTAAATATCTTACTCAGTATAATTATTTTAGAACCTGGAGCCCTTTAGGTTATGGGCCCAGACGTATTCTACTGTGCAAATTGAGTAAAGAGCAGTATTTACGTGTTTTTGCACAAGTTGAAAATCACAACTTGGCGGCAAAGTAACCTCACTTTTCAACATGGAAGTTACAAATTCTATGCGGATTGAGAAGTTCGATGGCAGAAACTTTCGACAATGGAAGTTTCAAGTAAATTGTGCCTTGAAAGCAAAAGGTTTGGATATAAATGTGGCAAAACCGGCTGATGGCGACACTAAACAATGGAACAAAAATGACGGCATGGCTATGTTCATGTTAACTTCATCTATGGATTTGAATCAAATTTCATTGATTGAAAACTGCAGTACGGCCAAAGAGGTGATGATTAAATTAGAATCAATCTACGAACAAAAGTCAGAACTCAATAAAATGATGGTTCATGAAAAATTTTATCAGTACAAGATGTCACCAACCGACAGTATTGCACAACATGTTTCCAAGGTGGAGAATTTGGCCAAGCAGTTGAAAGAGAGCGGAGAAGAAATTAGTAACACAGCAATTATGACCAAAATATTGAGTACATTACCAGCAAAATATCGCTCGCTACGACAGGCATGGTTATCTTTAGATCCGAGTTTGCAAACCATTCACAACTTAACAGCACGACTTTTGGATGAAGAAGCAAGCTTGACGAATGAAGAAGAGTCTGAAACTGCATTGGTAGTAGCGAAACGGACTACAGCACAAGAAAAGTCTCGGAATCAAAATGTAAACAAAAGTTCTTCATCAACGTCTGGCCAACCGAGTCAACATAGATTTGTTTGTTACAATTGTAACAAGAGGGGGCATTTTGCAAGAGATTGCCGAGCTCCAAAGAAATCTGGGAAGAAGCCCCAAGAGCAGAAGATGCTGGCATTTAGTGTCGAGCAATGTTTACAATCTGAAGTTGATCCGGACGTGTGGATTCTTGACAGCGGTGCATCTGTACACATGTCATACAGGCGTGACTTGTTTTGTGATTTAGAAGAATATAGCCAGAATAGTAGTGACAGAACTGTGAGATTGGGAAATAAGAAAGAACTCGAGGTTTGTGGTCACGGTAGTATATTAATTAAAAAGTGTGTAGATGGCCAGTGGGAACAAAGTATATTAAAGGATGTACTTCATGTTCCAGAATTACACAGAAATCTGTTCTCAGAAGGCATGGCAACAAGAAGGGGTTATGTTATTGTAAAGAGAAATAATGAAGCTATAATATTGATGGATAATGTTGTTGTTATGACTGCAAAATTGAAAGACAACAATCTTTATGAATTGGACATTAAAAGTATAGTGCAAGTAAACTGTAATCTGGTGCAAACAAGTTTAAAAATCTGGCATGAACGATTAGGCCATTTAAATTTAAAAGAAGTGCAAAATATGAGTAAAAATGGTGCAATTCCAGTAACTTTGTCTGATGATAACAATTTTATTTGTGACGCATGTCAATATGGTAAGCAGAGCCGCTTGCCATTTCATAAATCTCACAGAGGACAATGTGAACCTGGTGATTTAACCTACAGTGATGTGTGTGGACCTATAGAGCACACATCTGTGTCAGGTGCCAAATATTTTGTTTTGTTTAAAGATTACATTTATATGTAATTAAGCACAAAAGTGATGTCTTGGACTGTTTCAAAAAGTATAATGCAATAGTGAAAAATAAGTTTAACCATGGTGTTCGAATATTGCATACAGACAATGGGGGTGAGTACACTAACAATGAGTTTAAAGCTTATTTGGACAGCGAAGGGATCATTCATGAACGCACTGCACCCTACACACCTGAGCAGAATGGTAGGGCTGAGCGAGGGCTGAGCGAACAATTATGGAGAGTGCAAGATCCATACTGTATTCTCGTGATATCCCATTAAATTTGTGGGCTGAAGCAGTAAACTGTTCTGTTTATTTACTAAACCGCAGCTCATCCAGTCAAACAAAAAATGTATCTCCATATGAGCTATGGAATAAAGAGAAGCCATCACTTGAACATATACGAGTTTTTGGTTCAGAAGGTTATGTTCATATACCTGATGAAAGAAGAAAGAAACTTGATAAGAAGAGTGTAAAATTGATGCTAGTGGGATATGAAAATGAAAATTATAGAATGTATGATGTTAAAACTGGGAAAATAACAGTAAGTAGAAATATACGCTTTAATGAGAACAACATTCCAGTAATGAGGAAGAATGTCACTCAAGTCTCCATGACTGATGAGGAAGAACAAAATGGAACACAAAATAGCATGTGTGGTACAGATATACCAGTTTCATCTGTAGAAGTACAAAGGAGTAATGATTCCAGTTATGAGAGCATAAGAAGCCAAGATGATCCTAATGATGAAACATATGAGCCTTCACAAATCGTTTCCAGTGATGATGACAGGAATATTACACTACGACCAAGAAGACATGATAACGTAGAAGCAAATATAACAGAAGTTCGGATACCTAATACATATGAAGAAGCTATAAAGTGTAAAGATAGTAATAAGTGGAAGGAAGCTATAAGAGAAGAATTACAATCACTTGAAGAAAATGAAACTTGGAAGATAATAGAAAGAAAGAATGCGAAAACTATAACCTCAAAATGGGTATTTTGTATTAAGAAAAATTCTGATGGTTGTATTGATCGATACAAAGCTCGTCTTTGTGCACGAGGATTTGCACAAGTGAAGGATATTGATTATAAAGAAACATTTTCACCAACAACAAGGTATGATTCTATCAGAGTTTTGTTATCCCTTGCAGCTCGAGAAAATTATGACATCCAGCAATTTGATGTAAAAACTGCTTTTCTGTACGGCGAGTTGCAAGAAGATGTCTATATGGAGATACCTGAGGGTGTTCAAGCCGAGCCAGGAAAAATTTGTAAGTTATTTAAATCATTGTATGGCTTAAAACAGTCATCACGCTGTTGGAATAAGAAATTTTTTTTCTTTTCTAACTACCTATGGTTTTAAAGTATGTAATTCAGATAGTTGTATTTTTGTCGGTCATTTTAATAATTTCAAAGTTATCTTGATCCTATATGTGGATGATGCATTATTGTTATCAAAAAGTAAAGATACATTGTTGCATATTGTAAATGATCTCAAAAAGAGTTTTAAGATAAAAATCTTAGATTTAAGTACTTTTGTTGGCATGGAAGTTATTAAAACTAATGATGCAATTGTTATAAGCCAAAAGCAGTATATAGAACAGATAATAGAAAAGTTTAACATGTCAGATGCAAACTCTTGTAGTACCCCTGCTGATAATAATGTTATTTTAACAAAAAGTGAAAATGAAACTGTAACTAATTTTCCATATAGGGAAGCAGTGGGAGCCCTGATGTTTTTGTCAACTGTATCTAGGCCTGACATTTCTTATGCATTGAATATAGTTAGTCGATATTTAAATAATCCAAGTCAGGATCATGTGAATGCTGTTAAAAGGATAATTCGATACTTGTTAAAGACAAGGGATATTAGCATTACTTATAATTGTAATAGTGAGTTGATTGGTTATTCTGATTCTGATTTTGCCTCTGATATTGATACTAGAAAATCCAATACTGGGTATATTTTTATGATGAATGGGGGTCCTGTTACATGGGCAAGTAGAAAACAAAACACTGTAGCATTATCAACGACTGAATCAGAATATATGGCTGCAAGCGAAGCTGCCAAAGAGATTTTGTGGCTTAGACAGTTGTTAATTGATATTGATGAACCTCAAGTGTTGGTCACTCTTTGTATTGATAACCAGAGTGCTATTAAACTAATTAATAACCCTGTCTACCATAGGAGGACCAAACATATAGATATTAGATACAACTTTATAAGAGAGAAAGTAGAACAAAATATTATCAACATTAAGTATGTTGAAAGCTCATGTCAGCTCGCTGATTTCCTTACCAAAGCTTTGCCTTTGGGTAAATTTATTAAGAACAGGGATCAAGTTTTTAATACTTAAAAAATGGTTGATGTAAAAGTAAACAAAAGTTTTTTTTGTAAAAGTTTTAATTAAGTTTAGTGTAGCTCTTTTATAGAATTTAAGTGGGAGTATTGAATTATAAATTTTATAATAGGCTGTGTGTGTGTTACCTTTGCATTAAATAAGTAGTAAATTTAAGTTACGTTTTTCCGCCACTAGAGGCGCTGTTTCTCTCTCTGTAAAAATTGCTTTATGTGTGCGCTTGCGATTCTAAATAAATTAAAGAAATCTTACTCAGTATAATTATTTTAGAACCTGGAGCCCTTTAAAATATGATTACTTACGACGCGATTCTTCACTCTCTGCTTAGCCCACGACGGCTCCACACGTCGTGATGATATTCTACACGTCGACGCTTGAACGCAATTCTTGACTCTGCTCACCCCACGACGGCTCCACACGTCGTGATGATATTCTACACGTCGACGCTTGAACGCAATTCTTGACTCTGCTCACCCCACGACGGCTCCACACGTCGTGATGATGCTCTGCACTTTGCCGCCAACGCCGTTGATTCCTGAAACAGACGCTTCCCGCGCGGTGACGCCACGTGGCTATCTTCGCTCGGCGTCCCGACGCTATGACGTCACACCTCGCGGCGGCTTCTTGCTTCTTCGCGCCTTTTTCTTCGATGACGCTATGATGCCACGCCACGTAGTCGCTTACTGCTTGTTCGCGCCTTTTCTTCGATGACGCTATGATGCCACGCCCAGTAGTCGCTTCCTGTTTCTTCGCGCCCTTTTTCTTCGAGGACGCTATGACGCCACACCACGTGATCGACTCTTGCTTCTTCGCGCCTTTTTCTGCGAGGACGCTATGACGCCACGCCACGCAGCGGTTTCTTCCTGTTCCCGCCTTTTTCTTCGAGGACGCTATGACGCCACACCACGTGATCGACTCTTGCTTCTTCGCGCCTTTTTCTTCGAGGACGCTATGACGCCACTCACCGCGTGGCGGTTCTTCCTGTTCCCGCCTTTTCTTCGAGGACGCTATGACGCCACTCACCACGTGGCGATTCTTCACACGACACCTTCAGCGTGCCGATGCTCGAACCTCCTGCGTGGATTTCTCACTTGGCGTACCCACGCTATGACGTCACTCACCACGCGGCGATTCTTCACACGACACCTTCAGCGTGCCGATGCTCGAACCTCCTGTGTGGATTTCTCACTTGGCGTACCCACGCTATGACGTCACTCACCACGCGGCGGTTTCTTCCTCTTCCCGCCTTTTTTCCCGGCGACGCTATGACGTCACACCACGCGGCTCCTCGACACGACGCGGTGTTGCTGGCTCGGCGATTGGCGTCCTGGTTCTGTTCTTGATGGCGACACTGGTACACTTACGTTTTTCTTTCTTCCACCGTTAACACTACTGAATTTCACGCACCCACACGCGATGAAAATTAACGGTTTTTTCTGGCGGCAGCCGGTCTCCTTTAATATGCTCCTTCCTGCAGGTTTCTTCGCAACGTGGCCGCGGGTTCTTCGATCTTGATATCCGCCGCTCCGAAGGACCAAAAAACTGAAGTGGACTGTATTGACTTGGGGTTTCTTCAAATAAAAAACTTCGTTCTTCTGTGGGTTGTTTTAATCGTGTGGAGCTGGAGACCGACTGCCTCGAGCCCGCCGTTTCCCTTCTTATATACAATTTCATCAAGTGTTCGCTAGACGCAGCTAGCGGCATCTACGGACGCGCAGTAATACGGAACTAATTGTCGAACGAGCGTTAACCAATCATAATGCAGCTACTAGAAAATTACATTTTACTGTTCAATGTCGAACCTTTACCTCAATGGCGACCGCTTGCTTATTTCATATTTATTTGACTTTAAAATACGGACCCGTTGCGGTAAACTTACATAGTGCTCGCTCATATGCTAATTAGATTCTTATAAGAATTATTTCCATTATATAATTACTCTTTCTTCACACAATAGAACTTAACTAAACACTTATAAATCTGAACTACGCTTATAACTACACGGACGGTGTAGCTATTTGAATTTCTATTTAACTTACTTAGGTACACTTATAAACACTTATACTACAGTTTCTTATTTACTTTAAACACTTTATTCATAATTCAATCACTTATATACACATGCAGCTCGGCGTCCGTTACAATGGTAAAACATGAACCTCCAGTATCTAACCAATCAATTTCAGGGAGGTTGTAATCACCAAACAAATAGAAATTTTGAACACTACCACTCTCAACAATTGTTTGCAAAAGCTCCAAATATGCAACATAAATACTTTTGGGTGTTTTTGGTGGAATATACGCTGAACATATGATATCATACTTTCCTTTCGTCGTGCTTGGAATACGTAAAATGACGTGCTGAATGTATTGGTTTAATAAGATAGTGGATTCAATTGTGACAGACCCCAGTCCCTTAAGTATCGCTATGAGGGTGCCACCACCATCCTTCTTTTGGGTAGCCTTGCGATCCCGATCACATCTATATACGGAATACCGTTGATCGATAAACTCAGAATCGAGTATTTCAGTGGTTAACCATGTTTCCGTGAATATTATGATATCGTAGCAGTTGGATAAAATATTCATGAATAGAACACGCAGTTTGGTGCGAAGCCCCCTACAATTTTGATAGTATATTATTAATTTATCAGCCATAATCGTAGGTGAATAAACGAAACAGTAATATTAAATATATCTGAGCAAGTATTATAGGCATCTCTTGTCTGATAGTGACAAATAGGCAATTTTAAGGTATTTAACTTGAAGTCAAGTACCATACAAATTTGCAATAAAAATAAGGTAAAATTGTTAAGACTCTATTTTACATAGAATAGTAAATGTTT
Source organism: Aporophyla lueneburgensis (assembly GCA_932294355.1). Classification (NCBI taxonomy): domain Eukaryota; kingdom Metazoa; phylum Arthropoda; class Insecta; order Lepidoptera; family Noctuidae; genus Aporophyla; species Aporophyla lueneburgensis. Next base: position 7,637,922 of record OW028742.1, read on the forward strand.
AAGATACACGTATGACATAATATAAAACAAGTGACGGTAAGTTATGGAAAGCATGAGAATAATGTATCGTAAAACAACATCTATAAAAACGTATACATTAGATAAACAAAATATTTCCACGTTATGAAAATTCAATGTAGATACAATTAAAAAGTTACTAAACACTAAATTATAGGGTTCATTATTCGTCCCTAGTAATAGAATCGTTCTTAGTGGTCGATTCATCCCTGGTGGCAGCAGTTTGATTGATTTTTTTGGTTTGATTTTACTGAGATCTTGGTGTGACCGTATGGCGAACGACTTGGACTGTTCTTTTTCACGGACGAGTATAGTGCCATGCTTAACCCACACAAACTTATAATTATGTAATGCAGCGACATTCTTACATTCACGAAATAATAATTTTCTCTTTAACGTGATATGTTCATGCATATATATGTTAAATGATGTTCCCGAGATATCCAGTTGGTCGGACGTCAGGCCCTTAAATAAACGAAAGGCGCTGAGAAAATTATCACGCATTATACGTGAGGCCAATTTCACGACAATGTTCTTTGGTTTGTTATTATTCTGTTGTGCATGAGGAACCCTATGTATTGAAATGATATCCTTGATGTTTATATTAAAATTGACTTTAGAGCCTATTTTTTCCATTATCGACAGCAGGTTTTCATGGCGCCTTTCAGGAACATTACACAGCTCTAAGTTGCATTGCCTAGCATTTTGGTCTAAGTAGTCTAATTTTAACATGAGATCATTGAATAAGCTTTTTGTGTCATCCTCATTCTTTTCGATGCGGATTTTTAAATCAGTCTGTTCATCAGACAAAAATTGAACGGTGCTCTGTACAGCAGCTAAGTCATTTGTTAAGTATTCGTATTTTCCATCAAGTTCCGTTAGTTGATTCATAAGCCGAGACTGCTCCGAGCGAATAGACGAAATTTCATTTTTAGGGTTCCGTTGCCAAATGGCAAAAAACGGAACCCTTATAGATTCGTCATGTCTGTCTGTCCGTCTGTCTGTCTGTCTGTCTGTCTGTCCGGCCGTATGTCACAGTCACTTTTCTCCGAAACTATAAGAGCTACGCTGTTGAAACTTGGTAAGTAGATGTATTCTGTGAACCGCCTCAAGATTTTTACACTAAAATGGAAAAAAAACAATAAATTTTGGGGTTCCCCATACATAGAACTGAAACTCAATTTTTTTTTTTCATCATACCCATACGTGTGGGGTATCTATGAATAGGTCTTTAAAAATGGTATTGAGGTTTCTAATATCATTTTTTTCTAAATTGAATAGTTTGCGCGAGAGACGCTTCCAAAGTGGTAAAATGTGTCCCCCCCCCCCCCCCCCGTAACTTCTAAAATAAGAGAATGATAAAACTTAAAAAAATATATGATGTAAATTACCATATAATCTACCACCGAAAATTGGTTTGAACGAGATCGAGGAAGTAGTTTTTTTTTAAAACGTCATAAATCGTAAACCGCAATTTACCGTTCATTCAATCAGCTGAAATATAAAAATGAAAAAAAAAAAACATTTATTTTCATAACCATAAACCTTATGCATAAACCGAGAATACCTACAGGTTTGTACGGAACCCTCGGTGCGCGAGTCCGACTCGCACTTGGCCGGTTTTTAATTTCCGATGTCACCACGGTAATAGCAGCAACCTCGCTTTTAATCGAAGCTTTTAATATTCAGAACGTTATCAGAAATAGTACTGATTCGTGAATCAAGCTCCTTGCGCCACTCTGTCAGAGTGTTCTTAAAGTCTATTGACAACATATTAAGAGCCTGCGTAAATTCGCTTTCCGGTTGTTTACGTTTGCCGCGTGCAGTCACATTTTTTTCGCCACTAATTTCAAGCGTCTTACTTATGTCGGAATCACAATGTGAGGGTTTGCTGTTGGTGGGATTCATACTTAGTAGTTTATATCTGATACTAATATGTATTAAACAAATTAAAACAAGTTAAAAAAGTTTTGTTCGCAGCGGGGTTCGATCCGGCGACCACGGCATGCAGCGTGCGGTGAAGTGTAGCTACGTAAACCGCTACGCCAAAGTTACTTTACATGTGACACCGAAATTAGTGATAGGTATGCGCTGAGCGCTGAGCTCTGCGCAGGTGACAACGGGGGCAGCGGTGGTTAGCGCGGGAGGTATCGAGCGCTCTGCGGGTTGTCGTAGGTCAGGGACAAAGTTCGTTGAAACACTTTTCAAATTTAAGATTTTTAACCACAGTTTAATATTGATGTAACTTTGCTCCACCCAAACGGATCACCAAAAAAACTTCACAGTTCGATAGGTCACTTTACTGGCTTTAAGTGTACAGTATATTATTTATACGATTTCCACTTTTTACTATTTTATTCGTTTAAAAACTGAGGAGCAAAAGTAACAACGTTGTGTCTTTACCAATAGCGTACGACGTTGATTTGACACAACATTTTAACTAACTTAAAACATCACATACAGATTTACCTATAATGTTCCCACTGCTAGGACACAGGCATCTTATTGAGAGGGAGTGAGCTGTAATCTACTACGCGGGCCCAGTGTGGGTTCGTTGACGTGCCTTCGAATTTTTTACTCTAGGACATTTCACCGTTTTGAGGGCAGTGGTAATGAAGTGATTTACATAAAGTGTCTGCGTGGATTCGAAACCACGACTTACAGCGGGTTACCACTTACTCACTGGGCCACTACTGCTCGAATAACTATATCTAACGACAATATGATAATTTAGTCAAAATTCCTTCAATGAAATAAATTTACTAACTAATTAATGTTTACCCAACACATTATTATTTTCTTAGTACATATCCTATGTATGATCACCAAAAGAGATAAATAACCAGGGTTGTCGGATTTACATAGTTGTTTACTTAGAACCCGATGGATGTTTGTGAAGAAAATTTAAAAGCCCCTAATAGCTGGCACTCGGATGATTATGCTCGTTTTTAGATTTGCAGACTTGATTGTCAATAGTGGTCAGTGTTGCTCGGCAATGGCACGAGCAATGTCTTGAACATCTCCAAGTTTTCTTCTTATTCTTTGTGTATTTAAGATGGTATGTGTACCCACGGTAAGTTAGCATCACGTTCCCTTTTTTTGACATCATAAACGTCAGTCGATCGTTCGCTGAAAAGAATGGAAAAAATATATAAAGTATTTAGTTGTGAGAGAATAAAGCATGAATAAGTTAAAACTATGAACATGTACATATGTATATACGCAGGGAAAAAATCAGGAAAAATAACAATATTTTTATATACGGAAAATAATTGTTTCGCTGATTGATTACCAACTTTAACTATCTGCATATTCACCGAATTCTATCATACTTTGATCTACGTAGGTATGAAATGGTCGATTGATGTGGGGTGTGGAGTTGCAGGAAGGTTGCTGTTGCCGATTCTGCTGGCAACGGTATGGCTTCTCGTACCATACTCTGAAAAGATATGGGGAAAAGAGGGAAAAAATACTAAGGCAATACTAGTAACCATTGAAGAGTTCCCTCGTGTGGAAGCAATCCCAGCTGTACCATCAATGAATAAACCAAGAGAAAACAATCAAAAGAAATATAATGAAAATGATTTATTTGTGATACCTACATAATATTTTAATGCAAATACATATTAAGATCTAATTATAATGTTAATAAGCATTTTTTTTCCTTAATAATAATTCACATCTGCCTAATCTTTTAGAGATTATAGGCGTGATGCTATGTTTAAATATATATTATAGGATAGTTTGTTCACGCAAATGACATTAAATTACTTGTTCACACAAATTTCTAGCTTTAAGACAGTAATAAAACCTAATATCTAATGTTATCGAAAAATCACTTCACTCTGAAATGGTTGCTGTCGGTTGTGTTTTTTATGGTTTTCCAATAGGCGAAATTTTTCAGGTACCATACGATTCGATCGACATCCCGGTTGAATTTGGATTGCCTAAAGAAGCCGTTGAGAAGCTTCGTACGGTGATATTTTTCCACTGATCACAGCGTCAGCCGCGGCTTCCACTTTTTCTTTAGACCACAGCGGCGAGTCTTGTGTCCGCGAACGCCAATGCCATGAAATGAATAATATCACTTCACAATACAAAATAAAAATAAAAAATTGCAAATAAACTATTACTTAGAGCTCACGCTTTTGTATAAATGACTATCTGGCTAGCCTTTTCGCAGCTTTGTTGGGGACAGCCTGACCTCCAAAGCCCAGTTACTGAGTAACACAATACTCCTTGGTAAGACTGGTAGTCAGACTTTTGGGCTTCTGACGACCCGTAACAACTGCCATGGATTCACAAATGATAGCCAAGACAAATGGCTTAACGTGCTTTCCGAGGCACGGACGGACAGGGTAGTATGTAAAAATGGTCACCCATCCACGAATCAATTACGGTAAGAGTAGCTTAACCTGATGGATAGATCCGTGCGGCTGCTATTAAGTAGCCACAAGCACAAAATCGGGAAGTTAAGTAATTGGATTAAGGCTATCTAGAAACACAGAAAAGTTCATTTTGGTAATTTTGATAAATAATAACACATATATTCCTATGTAAATATTTTTCATTTGGTACCGAAAATACGGATTTTTTTTGGTGCTTTCGTACGATATGAAATAATAACATAATTAAATATCTTATTTAACATTGTTTATTTATGTATCGTATTTATTACAAAAAGACAGTTGTTAGTTTAATTTTTAATTTGAACGAGCTTTTGCCAGCAGCTTCCTCCGTGTATTATACATAAAAACTTTCCTCTTGAATCACTCTATCTATTAAAGAAAAACGCATTTAAATCCTTTGCACAATTTAAAACATCTAAGTGTACGTACGCGGGAAACGACTTTATTTTATTCACACTATCCACATATCCACATATAATATTATAAATGCAAAAGTAACTCCGTCTGTCTCGCTTTCCTGCTAAAACTACTGAACCAATTTAAATGAAATTTGGTACATACACAGATACGTTAGAGCATGAGAAAGGACATAAGCTACTTTTTATCCCGGTAGTAGTTCCCGCGAGATAATTTCCGACCTCCACGCGGGTGAAGCCGCTGGCAAAAGGTAGTACTATATAAAGATATTATTTATAGTATTAGTTACAAATATAAACAATGCTTTGATACCAAATGTCTTCGTATTCCCGTAGTGGAACCGTTTCCACATTTTAACATTTTGTTACAAATTTTACATTTTGCGAGGCTTTTGTCTTTGTTTATAAGACAATATTTCCAGACTGAAGAAATCTCTTTGTCCGGGTCCTCAAGTGTTGGGTCTAAAAATTCCTCTTCGTCATCTGCAAGTGAAAGGTGTCATATAGAAGGTGTTTAATTATTTACTGACCAACAATTGGCACCGGTAACTGAAAAGTTGTGTGAAAATCGGTTATCATGGTATGGGCACGTGACACGGAGAAATGAGGACTGGCTTTAAAAGTAGGGGGAGAGCAAAGAAACGATGGATGGACTGTGTCAATGATGACATGGATAGAAAGGGGGTGACTACTGAGATAACGACTAATAGAGAAGTGTGGAAGAAAAAGAGATATTGCGCTGACCCCAAATAAATTGAGATAATGGCAAGAGAATGATGATGATGATGAAAAATGTACCATTAACATTAACATAGGCGAAACAAAAATAAATTATGTAGAAGAAAACATATATCTGGGACAGCTGGTGACACCATAAAACAACATAAATAAAGAAATTGAGAGAATAATACCAAACCACTGAAAGAGATAGTGGAGCCTTAGAGAACTGATGAAAGACAGAAACCCATATATGTCAACAAGAACCAAATAGTTTTTTACCTGCATCCTACCGGTATTACTTGTGTGGAAACAGAACATGGGCTCTAAAAAGAAGTTCAACAAATAAACTTGCTACATGCTCGCGGAATAGAGAGAAGAGAACGATCTCGAGCCCAGAAAGATGACAAATAAGAAACAAAACCATCAGGCATAAGACTTTGGTTCACCTTTAAAATCATAGGACTATAGTTCGGACATCGACAGAATGCGTTCTTGACACGTCTGTGCCATATGAACAAATACGTGTTTTGCAAATCTGATATTTATTCGTTAATACAAATGTCGCACTGACAGGTGTCGCTCTCGAACTGTTCAATAAAAATGCTTGAGAAAAAGAGGACAAATATACCAAAATAGTTAGCCATTGGTAATAATGAAACAGCGAAACAAAAAGAGGACACAGGGGATTACAGAAAAGGTCACACGATGGTATCAGGTAGGTTTCAGAACCATATAGAGCAGACTGGCCAGAGAGAGACAGGAATGAATAAGGATGGAAGAAGCCTATGCCGGCTGATACACGGACAAACGCCAATTGACGACAACACTTTATATTGGTTTGACCAACATGGATAATAATAAAATGTTTTTACCGTCAATATTGAGGCTAGAGATGGCACTACATAGTAGAAATGGAAAGTGCTATCATAGATCAGAAGCAGAGTCACAAATATCTAGCATGTTTTTGGTAATTTCACAGTTACTTCAATTACTTTTTGTTCAATAAAATTAATAAAAGTAATATTTAGCTCTTAACTTTTCAGTAAACAAATACATGGTTACCTTCCACATCGACCTTCTTTATGTATTTCACTTCAAATACAGCACATTTTCTCAAAGGCACTCGATTATTTGAATGTTTTGGTATATGTCTCAGTAATCCTGAAGTGGAGCCGTTGGTGCATTTTATCACTTGGCGACAAATTTTACATTTTGCGCGTAGTTTGTCTTTACTTCTGAGAAAATATTTCCATACTGGAGAAGGCTCAGTATTCGGATGATTCAGTTTTTGGTCTGAAAACTCGTCGTCGTCTTAAAAGTAAATTAATTAGAGTAAGAGATGGAGTAGGTAACATAAATATTTCAATATTTTTAAAGCTTTAGAAATATTGTAAAATGTTACCTCTATTTCAATTACATCTTGTTTATAAAAGTAATACATAGATATAAGCTTTATATTAAAAAACATAATATATTGATATACCTTCTGCATGGATCTTTTTTATGTATTTGATTACAGGGGATTTTCTCAAAGACTCTTGATTATTTGAATGTATTGGTATATGTCTTAGTAATCCTGAAGTGGAGCCGCTGCTGCATTTCATCACTTTGTGACAAATTTTACATTTTGCCCGGAGTTTGTCTTTACTTCTGAAAAAATATTTCCATACCGGGGAAGGCTCTGTATTCGGATGATTCAGTTTTGGGTATGAAAACTCCTCCTCGTCTGAAAATAAAATACATTAGAGTGAGGGATGGAGTTCTAGATATTTCATCATTGTTGAAATCTTGAGAAATACTGCAACATGGTTTCTCACTACTAAGATAAATAAGCACAAAATAAAATTAGTACATTATTTAATTTGATGTTATTTGATTAAGTAATATACCAACAGTTAGATTGTAATAATTATGTGTGGATTTCCTGTAATTGATTACTCAAAAAAAAGACAAGGAATTAAATTTATTTAATTGTTACCAACATATAGTCCATTTGTTTCATTCCCTTAATTAGTTCAAAATAGCAAAAAAATTGAGATATTAGAAGTATTAGTTTTTCGGTACTTTGGTAGATATCAAATAATTATAATAACAAAATAAATGTTGTTTTCATAATATTTATGCTCTAGATATTTTTAGTAACAAAACCGTAAGTAGAAAATTGCAATAAAACTTAACTTCTGAATTTGTAATTCTGTATATACGTTTCTTTTGTTCGCACTGCTTTTCCTCTAAATGTCCACAAAATGCTGTTGTGGAATCGTTGGTCCATTTTATCACTTCAAGTTTTATTTTATTTTTGTCTGGCGTTTCCCGTTACGGCTGAAAAATATCAGACTAATGATGGCTCCTTAGTTCTATAATTAACTTTGACCTCTAAAAAGATTTTTTCGTCTGAAAATAAAAGGTATGAAAATTATTATTGATTCCTAACATTTAATTGTCTAGTAATACTTAATTGCTTTTTATATGTCAGACTCGCACTTTGCTTGCGTGATGGATTATGGCCACTCTCTATCCCAGAGAGGAAGCTTGTGTCCCAGCAGTGGGAACTTTATAGGCTGGTGTATTTTTTGGTAATGTTGCGTATTTAGAAAATAGAAAAATAAAAAACAACATAAATAATAAAAACAATATTAAAAATGTTATGTTATTCAGATAACTTTCGCTCCATGTACATTTCAGGTTTCAATTTAAAGTTTTTGTTAGCGAATTGAATGATAAGGTGATTAAAACTTAATTTGACATCACATTTACATTGGCATTGTGAGGAAATACCATATAGATTGAGTGGACCTGTGCACGTATTTCATCATCGATAATTTTGTAGCTCAACTCCAACATTAAAGAGCTCAATGATTCGTTGCAACTACCAAAGAAGAGACATTTGGGTTGGCCGTATTAAGATTAAAATTAAATGAGAAAAAAAACTTCAATTTAGTGACTAATATATTTTATACCGATTCTCTTTTTACGTCATTAAAAAATATGATGAATTGCTGCTAAATGTTTTTTTAATGCTGAAGTGGAACCACCTTCGCATCTAAGCACTTTGTTACAAATTTTACATTTTGCGTTGGATTTAAATTTGTCTTCGCTTCTTAGAAAATATTTCCAGGCTATGGAATTTCCCATCCAAGTTGAAAACGTGATTGCTGTGAAACAAGGAAAAATATAATAATTAGAAACTTAAACATAAATTTCTACTAATTTCTACTAATATTATAAATAAGAAAATTTGAATGCTTAATTTTTTTGATATTTGGATGTTTTTTACTTATTGGCACAGGAATGGCTGAACGAATTTGGATGAAAATTAGTACACACATAGTTATCATGGATTATATATATAAACATAGAACACTTTTATTCTAGTGAATCGTCTCTGTGGCTTAATTTCCTTCGGTTAAGCTAGCAAATCTTAATTAAATAAATTTTCTCGCCTCTATCCCATGTTACTTTGGGGTCGGCGTAACTGTTATATTCTTCCACTCTTCCCTGACAAATAGATAGGCTATAATTCACTCCTTTTTCGTTCTTATCATACCTCACACAATACATTCATTTACTCTAAGATCTTCTCCATTCATCAACATTAGACAGGGTGAAGGGATATTGACGCACAATGTGGTACCATGGATTCAGTACATAATTCTCAACTCAAGTTGGATTCTGAATGCAACAGTTCAACACCTTGAATTGAAAATCCAGTGAGCGCAAAACATTCATGAGGTAGAATTGACGTCAGTTTAAAAAAAAATGGTGTTTCAAAGAAAATTGCAAAATAAATGTATGGAACATCCATTTTTTGTATAGTAGCCCTCCAAAAATTTCAATGCATGGGGCATTGAAATTGCGCTAACTGGATTTTCAATTCAAGGTGTTGAACTGTTGCATTCAGAATCCAACAGAGTACAAGCCAGCGCGTCGAAAGAACGCAATGTTCAATTTTTAATTCTCGCACCTATCAATGCGTTAAAGAACCATTACGCGAAAAATCTCATAGCGAAATTTTTATGTCCGTGGGTACGTGGACTTAGCATCTGCTTAATCATACACGTTCAAACGTCTCGTAATTTTAAGCAACTTTTATAAATAAGAGTGTTTATGATTAGGAAGTCACGAGACTATCAGCCTACGAGCTTTCAAATTCTATACATACCTTTCTTATCCTCATGAACCTCGTTCTCTGACTGACTTTTGAAGTCAATTTTGGATTTTTTTATCCTAGCTTTGGAAGTTTTCTTCCGGGTACTAAGTTCTTCGTCAGATGACTTATTATCTCCTGTAAATGCAAGGCAAAAATGTGTGAATTAATATTATTGGTTATTATCAGTTTTTATACAAAATGTGTAAAAATTGTGTGGTCAAATTGAAGGGTCTATTTATCAAACTGAATAACTTTCTGCATTGACCATTATCGAACTCGCGAAAAAATTATCAACTGTCGCGTTCATTTGCGACAACTGATAAATTGAGTAGGAAGCTTTTTATGGGCCAGGTCATTTTTATGTGCAATTACAATATTGGTTCCATGGAAAAGTTGTTTAGTTAAATTGCTTGTAAGACATTCAAAACCATTTCCTTTTAAAATATACAATGTGTATCAAAATGGTGTATTCATATTTAAAGGACACCCTCTTAAATATAGATACACGTTTTTGAAACATATTGTATATTTCAAAAGGAAATAGCTTTGAATGACTTGAATATTTACTACTGGAAGACTTAAAATCACATAACAATGGTGATGATTCTGTTGTGCGCCAATTAAACTTAATTAAGGCTATTGCTATCCATTTCTTTCTAATAAAACAAGAAAGAGACAGAAAAAAATAAGAGCTGTTAAATTTAGTTGAATTAAGAACTTCTTCAGCAGAATCTCTTGAAATTGGAGAGGCTTACGTCCAGCAGTGGACTACTACAGGCTGATGATGATGAAGATTCGACCCAACTTAAACGAACTAAATCCATTCTGCTTAAAATTACATCAAATATAAGGCAATCGTGACATAATTTTATTCGACTGTACACATACTAAGGCTACAGTGTTGCGTTATCGCAAATAACAAGTAGCGCTCCCACTGTCGCTGCACAAAGCACGACGTTTCAATGTAGAATAGAGAGAGCGGTACTCGATGTTCCTGATAACGTGAAAATGTAACCGTAAGATTAGAGAGAGCTATACTCTTATATTAGTTTAGTTGTTGAAGAAAAGAATCCACATCAGGTTACATACTTTCACTATCTGTATCTTCTTCATCGCTGCTGACACTATACAATTCTTTTTCAGTTTCTCCTGTACGACTGTGTTTTACTTCAAAGTGACGTCTTAGTGACGAAGTCCCGTGGTATTTTAACACCTTGCGACACAGTTTACATGTCGCATGGACTTTGTCTTCGCTTCTGATGAAAGTTTTCCAGACCGCGGAGACATTTTCTCTGAGAACTATTGAAGCGTCTGTAAACTGCATTTCTGTAAAAAAAGAAATTTGACACTTCCTGGTTAGTCATTTAAATCTGTGAAACTTAAAATGGTGGCTGGGACGAACTGTAGACGGAAGTCGGAGAACAGGGTAGTGTGGCGTAGCCAGGGAGAGACATATGTCCAGCAGTAGACTGCGATAGGCTAAGTTGATCGATTAGTCGAAGTAATTTAAGATCCAATTTTAGGTCCAAAAACATGTACCTATTTGAAAATTAAAACTGTCCTGTATCTTAAAAAAAAGAATGACATTAACAGGGTTCGTGCCTTTCATGATATAATAAACAGACTGCGGAATACAGCGCATATAATACACATTTTTTATTAGTTACAGTTGTATGTTTCGTTTGACATAAAATTGTAAATCTAGTAAATACCCTTAACTAACTATTTACACTAAGTACTAAATCAAATGACTTACTATATACTAATTAATACAAAAACAAAAGGGTTACGTTATTATGTTTTATTGATAACTAGCTTTTGCCAGCGGCTTCGCCCGCGTAGGGGTCGGAAACTATCCCGCGGGAGCATACTACCGGGATAAAAAGTAGCCTATGTCCTATCTCAGGCTCTAAACTATCTGTATACCAAATTTCATTTAAATCGGTTCAGTAGTTCTAGCAGGAAAGCGAGACAGACAGATAGACAGACAGACAGACCGACAGACAGAGTTACTTTCGTATTTATAATATTAGTGTGGATGTGGATAGTGTGGATTATAATTTCACAGGCCTGATTTACAACCGGTGTTGCATTTAAATACTTTTAGTCTATATTTATTTTCCATTATATGTATATATTTGTCTCTTTATTTCAGAATTAAATTCCATAACTGTACATATTTGTTAGTAAAGGACTACTTAAACACTATGTTAGCCTATAAAATAATACAATATAAAGATACATACACATATATGTAAACTTAAAAAAATATGTTAGTAGACATGAGCAATATTTACAGGAGCATGAAGCTGACTTAAGTGCCAGATAAAATATAAGTGGTCGCCGCGCAAAACAAAATCTGCCAGTCTACTGACATTCACCGTCAAAGCTTGTTTGAAGTCTCAGAAACATAGTTTCTGTGAAGTGTGAAATAATAATCACAAGTTTAGCAATGTAACTGTATTTTATTTGATAAAAAGATTATGAGTCCCTTAAACGATAAATTGTAATTGTCAATTTTTACGTGATTGAGAGATGTTGATGGCAAGTTGATTGTCTACCAAATGCAATTAAAGTGAATGACCATAAAAGACATAAAACATTGAAAATTGCACTTTATCGTTTCTGGGACTCTTAAAACAAAACTGTTTTGTAAGCACAGATCTTTTGAAACTGACTTCAAAAAAGAGGAATATATTTTTATAGGGGGAAGTGACCTGTTTATATATCGCAACATATTTATTTTTTTCCAATACCCGTTACAAATTATACATTCACACAGTGTTTTACCCGCAAATGGTTTTTTAATGATGAAGTAGATCCGATTTCACATTTCAACATTTTGGAACATAATTTACATCTAGCATGGGCAATGCCTTCTTTAACAAAATGATTCCAGACTTTAGAAGCGTTTTTCCGTATTTTCAGGTTGTCGCCATTTGACTTCTTCTTGGCCACTTTCCCTCCATTTTCTGTAAAAAAATAAAATCAAATATTAGTTCGATAGTCACATTTAAAAAAATGAGCAGTCACCGAAAGAGACAAGTAACCAGGGTTGTCGGATATAGTTGGAGTTTAGTAAGAAATCGATGGATGTTTTCGAATAAAATAATAATTTGATAAATTATCTGTTTCTTTGCTATTAATCCTCCTCCTCTCATTCACGAGGAGAACATCGTGCGGGTTCAAATCCGGGCTAGTATCAAATATGACTTTTTCAATTCATATGTAATTTTTAAGGTACGGAGAGAAAACATCGTAAGGATACCGCGCCTCGTACTTGATACATGGTGGCAGAGACATCGATGCATAAACAGAAACCATGAAATCAAGACATGGTTCGAAACTCCCAGCAAATATTTTTTTTCGTTGGTTTAAAAAAAACACCTGCTTTTTCATAGAAAAGTGCAATAACTACGCGGTCAAAAGTTTTAAGAACCGATAATCATCACAACTGGGCTTCAGAATCATGTACTAGTTCCATAGTAACGCGTTGATGTCTTTTTCACCCTGTATAGTCTGCAATCGCCAATCCGTTTTGAGTAAGAGTGGCGATCAATGCCCGTGCCTTTTCTATATATGTAGAGACCTTTGCCCAGCAGTGGGATAGTAATAGGCTAGTATTGTTCAATTATCATCAAGTATCCCCGTAATCTTTGGGTACTTCTCAAATAAATATTTTATTATGAAAAAAATAAGAGCACATAGTGCTCACATTCAATCTTAACCTAGGCAAAATAAACTTTTTTCGTATTATCTAATTTCAAATCGTGTTTTGTTGCCAAGTGCTTTTTTAATTCTGATGTCGAACTAGCGTTGTATTTAAACTCACCATGACATGATTTATATTCCCCCTTCGATTTATCTTCATTTTTAAGAAAATTCACCCAAACTGTTGAAGATTTTCTTCTTTTTATGTCATTGACAAAATTTAAAATATTCTTGCCTGCAAAGAAATATAATTTATTGCATAAATTATTATAAAAATAAGTAATAATATTAGTGATTACTGGTATTTAGCTGCATCTGGTTAGACAGGTAACCGACCCCAACATAGTTGGGAAAAAGCAAGACAGACGATGATGAGTGCTATATAGATATAGCACAAAAGGCAGAGTGCAAGAAAAAGTCTGTTCGTGGCTTCAAGGTATATATTACAATGCAACAAAACACTTATTAAAACCCTTCAGGTAATGTTTACCAGTGTATAACTATTTACAATTAACACACACATACCCATCATACCATCACCGACAGTCTCTCAGATACACACACACACACACAGACACACACACGCACCCTTACACACAACCAAATTAATATAAGGTCACTATTGCCAACAGTTATTTTACTTTTGTTATTATGTGTTAATTTGTAACAGTGTTTTTCTATGTATAATCTGTATCTTTATTTAAAATAGTCGTAGTCAGCTTGGCGACCTGTAATATAGGTTTTATCTACAACAGACACCAGTCTCTATTAACTGTTACTTATTTATTTATTGACATATAAGTCGTTGACGTGCCTGATATTTCAAAGACTTATTTACTAAGACAAACACAAATAAAAATTACAAAAGGAAATATGAAAGAGTAATTAATAGAACTACAAGATATTGTTAGTTGAATTACATAAAACTTATAATATAAATACACTAAAGAAATTAACCATTTTCACAACTACGATCGGAGATACAAAAATACATAAACAACAACAAACAGGTTGAAAGGGAAACCTTGATTTTCTACTGTATTTGTGATGAAAAAAAAACGTAAACAAAAAGTCAAGTTTTGTTTACGTTTTTTTTAAAGAATTATACACAGAGTTGTTTGGAAAAATAGGCATTTTTTCTTTCTTTCAAAGTTTGGATTATCATGGTGAGTGTGTGATTACACGATTTTTATCGTAGAGGAAAAAGCAAATTATTACTTTAATACATATGCCAATACACGTAAACACAACATTGACAACAAAGACGCCAGATTGCCGCTTAGTTGCAAACTAGGTCTAGGTGTGCACTTAACTGAGAAAAAAAAAGTTGCGAAAAAAGCAGTGTACATAACAATGTTTTATTTCTAATGATTAATCAAAGATTTCGACTACGTTTCATAGGTTTGTAGGTAGGCACAAGATTCTTGATTCTTCATCTTAGGGTCATTATATATATCTGCTTCGGGTACGGACTTATAACATGAATTAAGGTTGTTACTCACCTTAAGGAGTGGTGAGTTGAGTGAGAGTGTATTGCGTAAAACCCAGGCAACACTGGCATTTGTTCAAAATAATTTAGTTTCTTGGTATAAAATAAAATTAATTAAGAATGTTCTTGAACTTAATTTCGTGTAGTAATAATAGATAATCCGGTGAAATAATAAAAAAAAAGATTTATTTCTACTTTTGTTGTTGTTTCAAGCAACTATTTACAGAGTTAAGTTATGTTTAAATTTTAAGTGATTCCGTAAAGGCTTATTCAGACCGGCGCGACGCGACAGCGCGACGCGATTCTTGTAGAACAATTTCCATGAAGTTCACATAAAAATTGTTCTACGAGTGTCGCGTCGCGTTGCCGCGTCGCGCCGGTTTGTACGAGGCTTAATGCTGATGTACAGCCAGCCCTGCATGTCAACTGCGTGAAACATATTTTACAACTTGCATTTTGCTTGTCTTTGCTTTTAATAAAATAATTCCAAACTAAGAAGGCATTTCTACGGGAAGGCTTGTTGTCAGCTGAAGCCCCATTCACCTCTCTTACCCATCCTTTTTCTTGTTCTGTAAAGAAATACAATATTTACTTTGACATGAAAAAATAATACTTTTATCTAAGAAAAGAAACCAACGAAAAACAAATAATAACCAACAGGCTATAGTGCCAAAATTTGAAAAACTACTGTAAAAATGAATTAATGCATTTAATACTAACCTTCTATTTCCACATAAATAAAATTTTTGATAGTCTCAAGTGTTATTTACTGTTTTATTGCCAAGTGTTTCTCTAGTTGTGGTTTTGAAGTTATGTTTTTTAACTCTTCATGACACAATTTACATTCTACTTTCGATTTATCATCGCCGCTAAGAAAATATTGCCTAACTGTTGAAGAATCTTTTTTCTTTGAAATATGTACGACATCTGATATATTTCTTTCTGTAAAAAATAAAAAAAATGTTTTGTTTTAATTTATTTATAATTTATTAATATTTCTTTGTTAAGTACTTAAATTATGAACCTTTAAATATGGGTACCAAATAGTCATTAAATAAAAATAAAAGTCGTTTAATTCATGAACGAATTTAATTTTTTATTTTGTGATATTGTGGTAAACATACTTAATATAAATAATTATTATCATTTATTTCTCGATATGAATTATTGAAGAGATTCCAAACCATAGTGAAATTTAGACCACTAAAAAAGACAAGAGCTATATTTTATTTTTTATTTTATTAACCACTATTATAAACTATAACTAGTAATACTTTATATTAACTGTTATCCACAATATATGCTTAGGTGGTATCTTAAAATTTTATGTCATTTTTTGGGCCTAGTCGACCACATAACAATACTAGGAGAGAGGAAGTAACATGACTAGAACTACAAAACTGAAAACATATTGTTTTAGTTGCATTATATAATTTAATTATGATGCCTCATTAAGTGGGCCGATAATCCTGTAGCGGAACTTTTGTGACATGGAATCACTTTGCCACATAATTTACACTTAGCGTGACTCTTGTCATCACTTGTGATAAAACTTTTCCAAACTGCAGAAGTATACTTTCGAGTACTCGTCTGTTCGCCATCTGGCGACTCTTCGCCGTCTGCAAAAAAGGTATTTTTGAAAAATATTTTTATTCTGTAGTAGATTTTCTCCACATTCCATGTAAAATTAAAGCTGCAGGATTTTTCCGCGCACTAGATCTTCAACGTACTGCTTAGCGACAAGAGTTGAAAATCGAACAGTTTGTTTTTCCACGCACTAGTATGCACTCTATTAGATTCAAAATACTCGTTTCAACACTTCTCTCTTTGCCTAGCCTTATCCCATTTCATTTGGGGTCGGCTCTCCTCGCCATTCTTCGCCAGATGTTTCGGTTCTGGGTCGTCGCATTTAATGCTTGGCTTAACACCGAGAGTTGAAAATCCAGTGCACGATAAAATCCCGCCGCGATATTTTTACGTTACGTAACATTTAGTGCTTTGAGTTTTCTAATTATTGTTATATTCAAAGAAAAATTTTAAAATCGTGAAAATCATTTTGTTTAACAGTAGATACTGATTAAAATATATATTTTTTATCAACAAATACAATTAATCATCATCATCTGCCTAGTATTTTCCAACTATGTTGGGGTCAGCTTCCGACTAACTGGATGCAGCTGAATACCAGTATTACACATATAGCGACTGCCTCCACAACCGAGTTAGTGGGTAACACGATACCCCTTGTTAAGAAGTCAGTATTTCGGGCTTCTGACGACCCGTTACGACTGTCAAAAATCCTTAAATGACAGCTTGGACCAACGGCTTAACGTGCTTTTCGAGGCACGGAGGTATCTTGGTCTGTAAAGATGGTCACCCATCCACGACCCAACCATGGCAAGCGTAGCTTAACCTGGCTGTTATTACTTAGCCAAGAGACCCTTAAAAAAATAAAACTAATATAAAACATATAATATACTTCACCTTTAAATGTTAACACTGTTGGTTTTTTTTTTCTTCACAATTCCTTGCTTTGTATGTTTTGCTGCCCAATGGTTTTTTAGTGCTGATTTAGAACCTGAGCAGCGTTTCAGTACTTTCAGACACAATTTACATTTTGCGTAACATTTGTCTTTGCTAACAAGAAAATGGCGCCAAACTGCTGAAAACACTTTCTATCAGGCTTGAATTCTGAAAACTCCATCTTTTTAGTTAACTCTTTTATTTACTCTTCTTCTTCTACATCTTCTGTAATTGAAAGGAATACAATATTCAGTCAGCCATTGAAAAATATCACAAGTATTAACTACTGCAATATAATGTGCTAAGGGCTTATTATTTGATTCGCACGAGTTTACTCGCCCGAATCGGCCGAATCTATGTTTTAAAATAATATATAATTTTCTATAGGCGACTCGCACAAAGTTATGTATTTGATGGCGAGTCGATAACCGATTTAAGTTGCTTTCCGAGCCATGAATGTATGTAATGGATGGTCACCCACGAACAAACTTCGGCAAGTGTAGCACCTTAAATACACACGTGTGGCACAGAAAAAAAATACTTTCGAATCCAATAATAAAGCATAAGTTCGTTTTAACGCGCTTAACTCTGGAACCACCTGGTCACATTTGATACCCAAATTTTTCAGGAAGGCTAAATAACAAAGGAAGGAGAAAAAAGACTAAAATTCAGAACGAACGCCAAACTATAACATATAATAGCGCTGGTAGGCAATGCGGTGGGATGGGATAGGTTTAAGGAACTAGGAATTTCACGCGGACGCAGTCGCGGTCTGAAGCTAGAATGTTAAATAACATTTTAGACATTATACAAACCTTCAACTTTAACCACAACAATATAGTCATTTTTTAGTTCTTTTTCGTGTTTCGTTGCCCAGTGTTTTTCCAGTTCCGTTGTAGAACCAGCGTCGTATTTAAACTCTTCATGACATAATTTACATTCTACATTTGATTTATCTTCGTGTCTTAGAAAATTCTCCGAAACTGCCGAAGCTCTTTTGTTCTTCAAATCCACAATAACGCAATCTTGGATAAAAAGGCAATTTTATTTTCACTTTATTATTTACAAACTTGATTTTCACTATTATTACTTTAGTGGAACTATAAAAAAAGCATAAATAAATGTTTAAATTATCAATGCAAAATAAAAACGAGTCCAGGCTAAACAGCCATTAATAAATATTTCATTTTATTCAAGATCTAAATAGTCCTAACTAGTATTTATAAGTACTTGCATGATGATGCCGCGGTTCCCGAGTCCCAGGCGAGGCACAGTCTCATCACGACACCTACAAATCGAGCCAACACGGATGCGGCTCAAGCCCATCACGGTGTAGGAAAATCATTCACTCCGCTTTAGATTTCTTACACCATGGCTTATGCATTCTTTTCATATTGGAACTGTCAATAGGAGGGTGATTGTGTGTTTCCTTCATGAAGACAAAGCTATCGTTAATTGTATGGACAACATCCCTGCATCCCTTCCAATGGTGCGAGGAACACTTCCACAACATCTTCTCTCTCTTTTCTTGATCTTATTATAGGTGTGTCCGGATAGTAGAACTAGCGGCTTTCCTTGCCTCGATTCGAAGAAATGAATTGCAGTGGCTGAAAATAATACAAAACAATTAACTTTCCAATCATCAAGTAAATGTCATATTTTAATTTATCAGAAACTTTATTTATTTAATTTAAAATAATGTAAAAGTCACGAAAAAGCCAATACTCGCAAAAGTTTGCCAAAAAGTCGGTTGTAAAATTAATCATGTAAAAAAAAAATTAAATGTAAGAATCATAATATGGATCAAAGGTTAATCTGAAAAACGAAAGATAAAGAAAAAATACTGCAAAAATGAAAAAGAAACAAATAGGAGCAATAGTTCCCCTCGCCGCTATGATTTTGACCACGATTCGTGCCACCGCAGACGCACCTCGTAGCCAGGTTTTGGAAAGATTTTTAAATGAATTTCTTATTCCTTTACTCGGTAATACATTTTATCGATATTGATACTGTCAATAGGAGGGTGATTGTGTTCTTTCTTCGAGCAGACAATCAGATCGTGTATTGTATGTACAACAGCCTTGCATCCCTTGCTCCGGTGAGTAGAACACATCCACAACGTCTTTTGATTGGTGAATATCTTGTGCATACAATAGGTATTTCCGGATAAAAGGATCAGCTTCTTTTTACTTTGTCTTGATGTGACGTAATTTGAGACTGTAAATAAAACAAAACAATTAACTTTATGATCATTCTATTTTAAGGACATACTGATTATTCTCCGATTTTTTACAGTGAAATATCACATTGTTACTATGTCGTAAAAACAAAATAAATACAGTATTTTTTTTTTCAAATTTATTTGCAATATGTTAATTATTTGTAACTATACGCAAAATTTTAAGATTACGAAAATCTCTAAAATACTGCGTAATATTATTAGTTGGTTAAAATTGATAGGATGTCCATGAGAATAGAAAAAAAAAATGATGATGACATTCAATACGAAGAAAAAAGGAAAGAAAAATTGCTGCACAAAATATTGAATTTTTTCAGCATTTAAATAACATTTTGGAGTGGATTATATCATCGTGGCTGTACCAGATGACTACATGAAAAGTGCCAACTTGGACACGACTCGTGTTTGTCACGGTCTAGCAATATCATGAACTTCACTTCAGGGTTTTTTATTCAACTAATCAAGAGGTTGCCTTCGATCTATATTGATATTGTTGATAGGAAGATGATTGTGTTCTCTCTTCATGGAGACAATGCGATCCCTACTGTGTGAACAACAGACTTGTATCCCTTTCCACGGTGCGTGGAACACATCCACAACGTCGTTTGACTGTTGAATGTTTTGAGCTTGAAAAAGGTGTACCCGTATAATAGAATTAGCTGCCCACCTTTCTTTGTTGTAATGTTTGCAATCGCTAAAAATAATACAGAAAGAAATACGTTCAATTTATCTCAAGTATCAGCTTCTGTTTAGTACTTTTATATGAGAAATATCACATTTTTATTTTGTTCTACTTTAATACAAACAATATGCAGTTAACTTTTAGAAATTATTATATTTAAAACAACGTGAATTATTTAAAAATAAATTAGCAAATGATGTATATAATACACATTATTTTAGGTAAAATTATTCTCATAAATATTGCACAATAGAAGTCGGTTAAAATATATATGATGTTAATAACAAAAGTAAATCTAATAATAAAATTAGATTACAAAGGCCAAGAAAACAAAGGGGATAAAGTAACAACAGAAGTACGGATCGATCGATTACGTTAAAATTTACCTATTACCAATCGGTAGTGGCACCTTGTAAAATACTGGTATTCATCTGCATCCATTTAAAGTGAAAGCTGACACCAACATAGTTGGACAAATGATAGGATGATTTGAAAGGACAAGAGAAATAGTGTAATAATGTTTCATTTAGGGGTGGTAGCTTTAGCCACGGCTTCGTAATACATTCTGTTGATATTTTTATTATCATTAGGAGGATGATTGTGGTCTTCCTTCAAGGAGACAATGCGATCGGTTACTGTATGAACAACAGCCTTGCATCCCTTCCTACGGTGCGTGGAACACATCCACAACGTGTTCTGTTTGTTGGAAGTCTTGATCTTGTAAAAGGTGTACCCGGATAATAGGATTAACTGTTTACCTTGCCTCGATGTGACATAATTTGCAATGGCTGAAAATAATGTAACAATTATGAGTATTCTATTTGCCAAAAATCACATGTTATTTTATTTTATGTCAATAAAAAACAACGGCCACTTAACTTTCAAAGCCATTTATTAGAAACAATGCGTACACGAAATTCGTAAAAATACAAAAAAATATTGAAGATTTTTTTTGTGGCTTGGCACCCAATCAAATATATCATAATAGATATATTTATTTGTAATCAATATAGGTAATATTCAGTTGTTACAGTTTGTGCAGAACCTATTTACATTCTGCCGCAAACGTACGTTCAAATAATATTACCAAAAAAACAAAAATAGTTTTAGAATTAAGTTTCTTTATCGCCCCAAAAGTCTTGCAGAAAAATCTTGTATCTATTAACAGTGCAGTTAAATGTTTTTTTTTGTTGCAACGGTGAAATTAAAGCAAAAAAGAGGAAAGAAAATACTTTTATTTAGTATAAACATGACGCAAAAAACTACACGAAAAAGAACAAGGTGGTAAAATATGCGTCGAATCCACGCATCGTCGGAACCACGCATAACGATTTTATCGCTCAGCATAATGCTGTGACCCCATGCAACACAGAGTCACACCGCGAGCCCTACTTTTCAGTGAAATTAGCAGCAGCAGCAGCCCAGATATTTTATTGGTATTGCCCTTTAGAAGGATGAGTTTGTTCTGTCATCAAGAAGACGATGCGATCGTCTATTGTTTGGACAATAGCCTTGCGACCTTTTCTGTTGTGCGTGGAACATATCCATATTGCCTTTCCATCTTGTTCTTGTAATAGATGTATCCAGATATTAGGATAAGCTGCTGACCTTTGGGCACGCCAAAATTGCGGCGGTAAGTCCCCTCTTTGAGGAGTGGACAGAGAGGCGCCACGGCGGCAGCGTCCTCACCTTCCAACTGACGCAGGTTCTCACCGAGTATGGGTGCTTCGGTGGGTTCCTGTTCAGGATAAAGCGGGAGGGTACGCGCGGGTGTTTCCATTGTGAAGATCGTCTAGAGGACACGATGGAGCATACGGTGGAAGTGTGCCCTGCCTGGGCGTAGCAACACCGTGTCCTCGTGGAGGCGATCGGCGGCGGCGACCTCTCGCGTCCGGCCCTGGTGCGAGTCATGGTACGGAGCGAGAGGGAATGGGAAGCCGTCACCTCCTTCTGCGAAGCAGTAATACTCGCAAAGAAGGAGGTGGGGCGCGTGAGGGAGTGGCAGTCTCTGCGTCCTCACACCCCTAGCCGCCGCCGGTGGAGACGCCCCGGGCGTCGGGAGTCGATAGCGGACTCCCGTTCACCGTAGGCGCGAGCTTGCGGGCGGCGAGCAATGGGTGGGTCGACAGCGCGTAGTACTCCACGCGCGCCGAAAGCAGCTGAGCCAAAAGCTGATCTGATTTTGTACATTTTTCGTAAGGAAAAATCACGCGTATTTTTTAACAAAAGTAATATAACATCACGCCTTGTTTCCCCGAAAGGTTGGGCATAGGTGCATCTATAATACACCCACATTACGCCTGTTATGTTTAAGTCTCATGCAATAGGGGGCGAGCCTATTGTCATCAACTGGGCACAAAATCCAGACTCCGGGCTGCTCCTGTGAAATTCCAGATAGAAAAACCCAATAACACTTTGTCCGACCTCGCCCCCTATTAAATGGGACTTAAATAGCAAAATGTGGGTGTTCTGTATGTAGCCTAACGTAAGTCTGCCGAACCCTTCAAGAAAACAAGGCTTGATGGTTGATGATGGTTCCCAGGTATAGAACATAAAATTATTATAGAAAAATGCGTTAACTCGAAGTGAAGCAGTAAGCTAATTATGGGTTCAAAGTGTTACAGTAAGGAACTTACTTCCAGCACTTTAAACCTTCAATCTCGAAATCAGAGACTGTTCTGACTGACTGACTCTCTGAGTGAATGGTATTCCGACGAAAAATGAAATGTTACTTTAATCTGTGCTACGCATTTATTTTGGTAGCTCCCTTAAGAATGTGAATGATGGTTATGAGGAAAGCAAATATTCGAATGATTTACTTGATGACCCGTAAATAATAGTGCAGGTAATGGTTTTTACATAACATAACATCACGCCTTGTTTCCCCGAAGGGTTAGGCAGAGGTGTACCTATAGTACACCCACATTTCGCCTGTTATGTTTAAGTCCCATGGAATAGGGGGCGAGCCTATTGCCATCAACCGGGCACGAATCCAGACTCCGGGCTGCTACTGAGAAATTCCAGATGGAAAAACACAATAACACTTTGCCCGACCTGGGAATCGAACCCAGGACCTCATGCTCAGCAGTAGCGCTCGCTACCACTAGACCAACGAGGCAGACAAGACCAACGAGGCAGACTTACTAGTTTTTACATATTTATTCAAATTAAAACAAAAAAGCAAGAAGGGATAGAAAGCGAGTCGGGGGTACAAGTAGTACCATGGAACAGGCACGGGACGGGCGTGACCTTTCAGGCAAGGCACGTCTTACTATAAAATAATAAAAAAACTAGAGTTAAATCATTACAAAATTAAAATTAAATCATTAGAAAACTATTCGTCTAAGTGACAGTTTCACCAATGAGACTGGACGCCATCAGCACATCTAAACTACGTTCAAGGGCTATCAGTTTCAATATTCCACATTAAATAATGATAATGAGAACTTCTAAACACGTAGTTCATGTACTCATAGCGTTTAGTTTCACTGTTGAAGCTTTTCCCTTAGATCATCCATCCCATAAATCCAGATTCATTATTACCTAAGAATTAGTCAGCTTGTCCTTAAAATAATTACAAAACTAATCATATTAAATCACTATAAAACTATTCATCTTAAGAAACATAAATCCAGTGTCATTATTTAGCGTTATTTATTTCACTGTTATGATCTTGTGTTTGTGTCGAGGCCTGTTGGGTTGGTTCTGAATGATCGAAATTCTATTTAGCTTGCTCGCTTGCTTCTTTTTATTCCATGTAACCCACGACTTCCACGTTGCCTAAAAATCGTGCCGACTCGAACGCGGCTCCTGTCCGTCACGGTCTAGGAAAGAACATGAGTTACGCTTCTACACGGATTTCTTATTTTATGGATTCGGAATACCGGTGCATTGGTCATGAAAACGGTAGAGGCCATTTGAAGGGTGGGTGTGAACCGAATTCGCGTACACAATGCGATCGGCTTGTGTATGGACAACACCCTTGCACCCTTTCCTATGGTGCGTGGAACACATCCATCTCGATTTCTGACTGATGGACGTTTTGTGCAAACAATAGGTGTATCCCGACATCAGAATTAGCCTGCTGCCTCGTTTTGAGTAGACGTAATGTGCCATTTCTGTAAAAATAAAAAATAAACATTTTCATGAGTTTAATGTTGATAATGTCTTTTTAATTGTAATTAAGCTTCTAGAAACGATAAATGTACGTACACTGATTATATGTCTTATACTAAACTAACTAGTAAACTAAAATATTGCGTCAAAAATCTCCTTCGCATTTCTGTCTGGACTGGTAATATACCAAAAAGACAGGTGGCAGTGATCCACTGCACGGCAACGCTGACACGCTGTGTGGCGTCCGAGGTTGTTCTTTTAATTCAGGCTAAACTATACGATCATTAAACATATAGAAGTATCAGGAACAGGCTGTAAAGTTCAGTCATCCGCTATAGAACACGACCAGAGAGGTGATGTGTCTGGTGTGCTACTGCCCGAAGATGACTGTCGAGACGTTGTATATTATGATGGTCACGCGGTAAACTCTGTTTGCGATATCAGGAATTTGCGAGACGTCAGGACACACATCTATATCGCCACTACTTCGCATGTGGCGATGTCGATGCCGCCAAAAATATTAATTATTTAATTTAATCCATTGAATACCGTAATTACAGACACAATTAAAAACCACTGTGTCTATACCAAATAAGGTATCTCAGGGACTTAGAGGTTAAATTTATACCTAAAATTCTTAAGGAATCGGAATGATAGATAAGAATGGAAGATAAAGCGGGTAAGGGCTTTCGAAAAAAAAAATACTAGGTACAGTTAATAGGCAATGTCATTTTATTTATTGCGATACAAACACAAGCAGAGAGAAAAATGAGCAATTATTACCACTTTCTTCCCTCACCCCTTTTTATAACGTAGGTACACCAAAACATTTCAGATAATTGTCAACCCAGCCTATTGCAGTCACCTGCTGGACGTAAGCCTCTCCCGGGCTGCCAAAACAACACCCCGTCCTCCGCCTTCCGCAGCCAGTCCCTTCTTAAGACTTAAACTTACTACTTAAACACAGCCGGTTTAAGTAGTAAGTTTTCCTTCTTACGCAATTGCGTAAAGAAAATTTCAATCAAAATCCGAAGGATTTTGATGGAAAATCCTAATCCAGCGCTTCATATAAAGTTAGTCTGCCCGAAAACGTAAATAACGCAATGTATGCTGTCGGAAAGTCAAAATGAAAGGCATTGCAATGATAAGTGTGTAGCGAAATTACTCCACTAGGCCCTTATATAACTAGCAACCCGACATCATAATGTTTGTAAAAAAAAAACAAATTCGACAAACTTTGCACGACAGGGTTTAATAAAGAAAAAAAAAACGAATAAGCATTGTGATAAGGGACCTGTTGGTGCTACTAAAAACTAAATATAAAACGAACTAAGTAGGCTAAGTGGGTAAGTAATAACGAAAAATAAAAAAAATACTTGTATTTATAAACTAGCACACAGACAAAAACTTATATTCTAATTGGATCTACGGAGCATACGTTGCCAATCTTACAAAAACTATTTAACCTATTAGGATCTTCATACAACCAATTTACTCGTGGCAAATGATTATGTCCCAATTTTATGGTACTTGGTACGATTACATCGCCTAGTGTATAAAGAGCAGCTTTACATCCTTTACTTGAATGCGTAGAACATGCCCATCTTGTCTTTTCCTTAGTAGTCATTTGGCGGTAAAAGGAATATCCCTCTACTATAAGTGGCTTATTACCTCGCTTTGAGAAGGCGTAACTCGCAAAGTCTGTAAAAAAATATTAAAAATAAAGTGTATACCCAAAGAGGTCAGATAAGCAAGAAGCACGACACACTACTAAACTATATCTCGAACAAATGTCTCTGGGATATAAGAACACCGATGATATTAACTTCCGGAGACAAAATATCTATTTAAGAGTCATATGCTCCAGACTTTGCATGTGTGTGATCTAGCCTCGAGTAGACTATCCGATCGCCTACAGTGTGGGCCGTTGCTCTGCATCCCTTCCTGTGGTGCGTGGAACGTAACCATCTTGTATTCTGATTATTGGAATTCGAGCTGTTGCGGTAGAACGTGTAACCCGATATCAGGAGTTGCTTAAAGCCTCGCACTGAGGAGACGTAGTTTGCAATGCCTGTAAACCAATGATGTAATCATTTAATTTTTTTTTGTCTTCTAATTCCAGAAAAAGACAGCCAAATTTATCACTTTTTAGTAGTGATACCGACCTCACACAAATTCGTATGCTACTTCCTATGTTAAAACACTGCGTGGCAGGATATTATTATTATCTCATTAATTATCTCATCATTTTACTCTAAGTGAAAAAATATATATTATTCAAGCTAACTCAAAAACTACCCAAACAAAGTTAATAAATTTAAATGGGACGCTGAGGCATACCTTATCCATAAAAAATGAAAACATTATAATAGCTATCTACTTGTGATACGAAAATAAACAGGATCGAAAAATAATGAGTTACATGCATGTGTGTCAATAAGGTTGAAATAACAAACACAAATAAATAAAATTTATTCATTTATTAATTTACGTAAAGGTTAAAGATGAATAAGGCTGGAATAACAAATACAAATAAATAATATTTACTCATTTATTAACTTACAGAAAGGTTAATAATGATTAAATTACGAAAAATCATGCTGAGAATGTTAAGGTTTTTCATTCACCCAATTTGGTTTGAGCGAATGATTATGTTCAAAATTTCCGGATACAATTATATCAAATACTGTATAGACGACTGCTCTGCATCCCCATCGGTGATGTGTGGAACACAGCCATCTTGTTTTTTTATTTAACGATGTCCGGTTGCGGTGGAAAGAGTAGCCAGATACTAAAATAAGCTTGTTGCCTCGCTTTGAGTAGACGTAATTTGCGTTGCCTGTAAAAAATTAGTTAATTTTGAGACTGTTCTTATGCAAAACTTATACACAGATTATTTGTAAAATTTTTAAGTACAAAGCATATAGTATACGTAATTTTTAATAGGCCATAAATGAAAAATTGTACTTTGTGGCCTGCTCTATATTATAAACTAATATTCATTCTCTTGTCCTTATTATTAAGGGTACATGGGTCATAATCAAAATCGAAGTTTGATTTTTGGGAAGAATAAAAGTCGGGCGATCGCTTGCATAATAAATATTTTATTGAAAAATATTCAAATTAACATAATCATCATAGGTTTGAAAAAGATTGGGTTTAATTATTTTTGTAAATATCGCTACTATTTACTTTTTTGTAGACCACAGAAAATAACAAATTGGCCACAGAAATGATTGATATCGACTTTTGCATCAAAAGTTATGATGAAGAAAAAACTTATTATTATTAAAAATGTATCTGGCATAATGTAATATTAATTATTTAAAATTACTTTATAATTCACACAACCATTAAAAAATATTGTCGTCACTATCGCTGTCGTTAAAATATTAATACTGAACATTTTCTTGGTTCTGTGGAGTGGTACAACAAAATCATCGTCTTCTTAATTGACATCTTCAAAGTGAAGTCTCCGTGTAGAAGTAGCTGGAGAACGCAATTCTATTGAACCAGATGTGGGAGTGATGTCTTTAATTTTCTGAAGAACTGGTTTTAAAAGAGCACAAATTAATACAGGATCATGTCTCAGGTTTTCAGATAATGTACTCATTGAGTTTGGTTTCACTAAGTTGTTTGGCGGATCAGAATGCGTCTAATAGGGCACTGGTGTGTAAGCTTATCTGAGGTTTCGAACCACTAAAATGACCAGATTGAATTTCAGCTGCATATTTACACAAATAATTTCAGAAAAATCAATGTGTAAAAGACCGTTCGAGGGTGTCAAATTTTCTTTAATGAAATGAATTGCCCTTGACTGGTTAATTATGTTGGCACAATGTTGCTTAAATATAGGAATACTCAAAAACAAAAGATTTATTGAACCTGACATTTTGTGTTCACTATTTCTTTGACCGTCTTTTTGCAAGTTTTTTCATGCCCTTTAACAACAATAGTGACCGTTTTTGTGACCCATCTATTATAGCAGACTAATAGCACTATATATAGTTGGATAGTTTTCTCAAAATAATTTGACATTTTCTTTCTAAACAGTTTAACACTAAGGACATTATCTCAACATAAATTTTTAGCAACTTCAGTGATTTTTCTGAAAATTATTTGAGCAAATATGCAACTGAAATTTGAAGAATGATTTTTGAATTACGTAACGCTTCAAGCGTTTTTTTTGCAGCAATTAAATTATTTTTAACATGTTATGAACACAGACAAGTGTATCTTGGTAGGACTTTTGGGAATATAACCCAAAAAGGGCGATATCGCCTAAATGTTTAGTAAGACAATTTAAATCCTGTTTTACTCGTAAATATTTTATGTTTTAGCAAGGAGTCATTAAGGAGACGTATTTGCATTCTTTTCTTATTACATGTGATAGTTTCTTTTTTGTCCGCTGTTAATCTGCTATACTCATCTTCTTGTAGAAAGACTTGTATGTTATTTATTATTTCTAATCCCTTTGGTTTATGCCAAACGTTGTATTTCGCTTGTTGTTAATATAGTATTTTTTGTAGCCCTTCGTAGGCGCATTTTGTATTTGGCCAACTTAGACTCTAGAATTGTTAACCTCTCCTTAGGTAAAGATTCTCAGCTTTTCTTTTACGCTTATTACGGAATGACATAGAGGTAGACGGCGTGCTGCTGTTTTATAATTGCTTTTTCTGCTTCATACCCTCACGACGTTTTCTTGCTTTATTTTGCCACACCTTTCGGATTTGGCGCTGTTGACGTGGTGAGTAATGCTTAATAGTTTTTATTAATCCTTCTTTCTTCTTTTTCTGATATCTTTCTCGGTCTTTCCTTCTTCTTTCTTCAATATCTGCCTTATTTAATCTTGTCCGAGAACGGCGCATACTTTGCTTTTTCTGCTCGCGTCGTCTTCTCTTTATTTCTTCCTCTGTTAGTTTTTTTCTTGGAGACATGTTTGCTAAAACAAAATAAGCAACATGAAATACCTGCGCCCAAAACCAAACATGACACAAGCGCAAAAGCGTTTGTGTATTTTCATTTACAAAAAAAAAATCAGTCTAAGTGTAAAGTAATTTAATAGCATATTAAGTTCATTTTAAATCGTTATTATAGTTGCGTATTTTGGGTCCACAGAATGGATAAAAAATCTGTTACGAGCTGTTTAATAAGTTTTTTTTTTTTAATTAAAAATAAGGGATTTTTTTTTTCAAGCACATAAAGCTAAAATATATTCGTGATATATTTTCAAAAATTTGACTATACCAGGAAGAATATTTTATTTTTAGCTCCGAACTCTTAGCAGTAACAGGTTCACAGAGGGGGACATTATAATACCGTGTGCATAAAAAAAGGTATGTAATGAAAGTAAATTGAACATTCTTCATTGTACAGCTTTTCAGTTACAAGTACCACTTACTCGTGTGCTCATTGCTTATTTTATTCACTCGTTTAACACGACACGTACGTACCTCTTAGGTCTCATTTACGGAGATGCGGGGCGTCGCGCGGCGCGTGCGGCGTGGCGTTGCGCGGCGCGTCGGACATTTTTGCTGTTTACGGAGAGGCGGCGCGTGAAGCGACACGCGTCATTGCACGCGTAAACACAAATATAAGGTAATATACGATGTTGTTCATAGAGATGCGAGGCGGGCAGAGTGGCGGTGCCCACCGCGTCGCCCGCGGCGACTTTTTAAGCGTGTAGCGGCGCACGCGGCGGGCATCGCTGCGGTGTACGCGCGGTAGTCAATAAAACCAACTATTTCGATATTGTTTACTATATAATCAAAAGTTGTAGTAGACATCCGTGTATAGACATGAAAAACATCATAACCACTTTCTCTTACTGACCTATAAATAATTGCATATTCCCCAAACTTATCGTGTTCTTAACTTTCCGTTGCTGTAAACTGGGCTAATTCTACATTAAATAATTCACGTTGAACATAAAATTTTCTGCTAAAAAAAGTCGATGATATTGTACTCCATTGGTACGATAAATACGTCTGCGTTGTGCGATTTCCAAAAAAAAAAAAAATAAGAGAGGCAGAAGGTTTCGCCGCAGGCACCACTTCATCGAGAATTGCCGCCGCGTGCGCCGCCGCGATGAACGCCGCGTGCGACGCCGCATAAAACGCTCCATTTCAAACAAACGCGTGTAAAATCGCCTCTCCGTAAACGCACTCATACAACGCTATATATTTGAATTCAGTGCGGGCCGCGCCACCGAGTCGATGATATTGTACTCCATTGGTACGATAAATACGTCTGCGTTGTGCGATTTCCAAAAAAATAAGACAGGCAGAAGGTTCCGCCGCAGGCACCACTTCATCGAGAATTGCCGCCGCGTGCGCCACCGTGCACCGCGTGCGCCACCGCGATGAACACCGCGTGCGACGCCGCATAAAACGCTCCATTTCAAACAAACGCGTGTAAAATCGCCTCTCCGTAAACGCACTCATACAACGCTATATATTTGAATTCAGTGCGGGCCGCGCCACCCAACGCGACGCGCGACACCCCGCGTCTCCGTAAATGAGGCCTTAGTTTTATTATCTCAGCTGCATGCAATTCCTTTTATTCATCTTATCAACTAAGACAAATGAAAAAATATATTTTTAACTAGCTTTTGCTCACAGCTTCGCCCACGTGGATGACGGAAATCCAGGTTATATAGATAATAGCTGTTACCCGCGATTTCGTCCGCGTGGTATTTAGCAAAAAGTTTTTCATTAGATTTATTTTTTCGTGAGGTCCTATTTTTTTTTCTAAAGTAAAAGTAACTTAAGTTACTCCTTGTTACATCAGCTATCTGCCAGTGAAAGTCCCGTCAAAATTGGTTGGTTGGTTGGTTGGTTTGGCCATTTCAGAGATTAGCCGGAACAAACAGACAGACAGACAAAAATGGTAAAAAACGTTGTTTTGGTATATGTACCGTGTATACATCCATAGACACTTAGTAAAAAGTGAACATATTAATATTACAAATAGACACTCCAATTGTATTTATTTGTCTAGATAATCATTTATTATTTCAAATTCAAAAATATATTGGTCTCCCCTAGTAAAAAAAATATTTATTACTAGCTTTTGCCCGCGGTTTCGCCCGCGTGGATGCCGGAAATTAACGCAGGTATTTTTTTTAAATAAAAGATTTTTCTAAAATAAAATTAGCCTAAGTTACTCCTTGTAACATCAGCTATCTGCCAGTGAAAGTCCCGTCAAAATCGGTCCAGCCATTTCAGAGATTATCCGGAACAAACAGACAGACAAACAGACAGACCGCAAGACAGAGAGACAAAAATTGTAAAAAAATGTTGTTTTGATATATGTACCGTGTATACATCCATATACACTTAGTAAAAATGTGGTTATCTTAATATTACAAACAGACACTCCAATTTTATTTATTTGTATGTATAGATAACAGGTTAAAATTATTGATTATTCATCACGTTTTTCTACTGTGCAAAGACCGTTGACGGTAAAAAGAGTAATCCGATATAAGGATAAGCTTATTGCCTCGCTTTGAGTAGACGTAATCTGCAATTCCTGTGAAAATTGAATAAATATTAAGATTTATCTATTGCAAAAGTAGTTTTCAGTTGTCTGTAATAATTTTAAGCCTGCAATTTTAAATGAAACTAATGGACACAACATATATAATACATTTTTATACCTTGGTGTAAAGGCGGGTAAAACCAAAGAGAAAATAATAATAAGAAGGTGAATTAGAATATTATTATTGTTTAATTATTAGTCATTAATGTCCCATTGCTGGGAGAAGGCCTCTCTACTCTTAAAATTGGAACGGAATAAGAAAATTATTTATTTGCAAGAATATGAGTACAATAATTGACAAATATCTTCATAGTTTTTCGTAATATCCTACCAGGTATCTGTTTTGCTAATCTTAATAAATGACAGTAGACACAAATCCAAGAGTAAAATGTTTATATAAACCTGAAATATTACATCAATCATAATCCTAAAATAAAAAATAAAATAATGAAACGTTAAATTAAACGTAAACAAAAATACATCAAAACTTTCGTAGAAAGTTCTTTAATTAAGATGTTACATGAAATAATCACATAAAAGGTATTTTAAATAGTTATTCAATAACTAAATCACGGTTTAAAAAATATTAAATAGTAAAAATTTCACACAATATTTATTTATTTATAAAAAGATATGCATATGTAAACAGAATACTGGACAAAGGCGGACTTACTGCCTGGAGGCATTTTTGTCCAGTCAACCTTAAGGGTGATGCAGAGACAAAACATGGCAGATGCAACTAATGGAATAGGTAGCTTGGAAAAAACTGTAAAATACAAGAACAAATAGATACAATTACATACGTATATATACAAATAAACAAAATAAATTTTGTCAGGAGAAAATTTTTGCTAGTAGGCAGAGAAAATTAGTTATGGGAAGTCAGGTAAGAAGGAGAAGTGGGTTTTTCTAGAATAGAGAACAACGATAAAAGAGCCCTCAATTCTGGGCACTGAAGAATGGGTAACCATTTTAAAAGCAGACGGTGGGCGGATAATGGAGTTATGAAGATTGAAATTGAATATAATACAATTATATAGGAAATATCAGGGACTGTACAAGCATCGCTTTAACGTGTGATGGGAGAAGGTTTTTCATCCGATAGAGCGACGGCAACGTTCCGGTGATTTTTTGACTGACAGTTGTGACCTGCTAGAGAGCAATGGTGGCCCAGTGGTAACGAACCCAACTTACAAGTTGTAGGTCGTGGGTTCGAACTCAGGCAGGCGCTTTACTTTAGAAGTAAGTAAATAATTCAATCTCCACTGCTCTCAAAACGGTGTAGGAAAACATCGTAAGGAAACCGGCATGTCCTAGAATTATTGAATTATTGAGACATTCGAAGACATGTGACATCTACTAACACGCATTTGGCCAGCGCTACCTGCTCCCGTTCGAAAAGGGGAGGTCTGTGTCCCAGTTGTGGAGACAATAAAGGCTCATATGTGTTATGTGTATGACCTGCTTTCGCCAGTCAAGACAACTATCGACATGCAAACCAAGATTCCTAACATTGGAGCTAAACAGGATGACTGAAGTGCTGACGATTACAGGTGGCACAATATTCGGGTATTTCATTCACCCAATTCACTCTAGGCAAATTATTATGTTCTAAATTACCAGATACAATTTTATCAAATACTGTGTACACGACAGCTTTGCATCCGTACCGTTGATGTGTGGAACACAACCATCTTGTTTTATTGACTAAAGTAGTCCGTTGGCGGTAGAAAGAGTAACCTGATATGAGGATTAGCTTATTGCCTCGCTTTGAGTAGACATAATTTGCTGTACCTGTAAAAAATGAATTCATATTATAATGTATCTTTTGCAAAACTCGTTTACAGATTATATTAGTTTTGTTGTATTTTTGTGTAAAATATAAACGAAATTATTAGACAAAACATATGAATAATACATGTTCATAACAGGATGTTGATAAGGCTGAATAAAAATATTTTTAATTGCAAGAATACTTGACCAATAACTAATCCGTTCTATCGTTGTCACTGTCAAACGTCAAAAAATATAGTTTGCCAACAGCCTTGACGCGATTCCGCCTCTTACGAGTTTTGTTATTTTCGTCCCATTTTTATTATTAAAGGTCCCAAAAATTTTAGTAAAAAAAGACATATTTTTAACCTTACCCTTCAAAATTTTGATAACGACTATAATTCAAATACATAGAATTCTTAACTTTTCTAATACAGGAGATGATTATGTACCAATGACTACTTCAATGATTATAAGAGAAATGAAAAGAGGAATATATACGTAATGAATCGATATCTTTTTAATTTTACCAATTATCTCCCTATAGCAAATTATATTACTAAAGTATTCGGTATTCGGCCGAATATATGCGATGTGTTGACCGTTAATTCGATCAAACAAACATTCGATATTTTGAACACTCGATGTATTGAGTGTGCGATATATTGAATGATCGATTTAGTAGCCATTCGATATTCTGAACGTTCGAGTATTTAGGCATTCGATTTATAGTGTTCGATGAATTGATATTCGATTATTTGGTATTCGATTTGGTGTAGTACACCCATTTAAATCTACTTAAATATATATTAAGGCGAACTTCACCAATGAACCTGACTGAGCTGTCAGTGTCAATATTACAATATTCCACTTCAATGATGACACTGATACAGATGATGATCATTATGATCGAATTCAGATTTTTTTATTTCTTTTTTAAATTAAATCCATCTTCAAAAACTTAGACAGTACCGGATTGTTGGCAGTCGAGAGATATTTATTATAACACCATGTTTGCGGTTTTTCTATAGTCCAATTTTATATAGGTTTGTGTCTGTGGTAGGACATCCCATTGACTATGCGGTCCCCTGATACTTGGATTCTGGCCTTGCACTCTGCATTGTAGTGAGTGGAACAGGCCCAGGTAGTCAACCTGGAGCTGTAAGTCCTCAAACGTTTGAAAGAATAGCCAGCTAAGTAAACGTATTGCTCTCCGAGTTGTGAGTAGACGTATTTGACAGGGATGGTGGTACCAGTATCTAAAAACCGGCCAAGTGCGAGTCGGACTCGCGCACCGAGGGTTCCGTACAAACCTGTAGGTATTTTCGGTTTAAAAATATAAATATTTTTTAATTTTTATATTTCAGTTGATTGAATGTAAGGTAAATTGCGGTTTACAATTTATGACGTTTTAAAAAAAAACTACTCACTCGATCTCGTTCAAACCAATTTTCGTTGGTAGTTTACATGGTAATGTACATCATATATTTTTTTTAGTTTTGTCATTCTCTTATTTTAGAAGTTACGGGGGGGGGGGACACACATTTTACCACTTTGGAAGTGTCTCTCGCGCAAACTATTCAGTTTAGAAAAAAATTATAATAGAAACCTCATTACCATTTTTGAAGACCTATTCATAAATACCCCACACGTATGGGTTTGATGAAAAAAAGCATTTTTGAGTTTCAGTTCTATGTATGGGGAACCCCAAAATTTATTGTTTTTTTTCTATTTTAGTGTGAAAATCTTAATGCGGTTCACAGAATACATCTACTTACCAAGTTTCAACAGCATAGCTCTTATAGTTTCGGAGTAAAATGGCTGTGACATACGGACGGACAGACAGACAGACAGACAGACAGACAGACAGACAGACAGACAGACAGACAGACATGACGAATCTATAAGGGTTCCGTTTTTTGCCATTTGGCAACGGAACCCTAAAAATATACAGTGATTAGTAAAAAAAAAAAATGCAACAATTTTATCATTGTTAAAATAAGACACAAATCGTAGACGTCACCCAAAAAGCAGCCAAACTTAAATAGGTCAGGGCCGGACACGTTTACCGCATGTCAGATGCAATGCGGGCTGAGGTCATCACAGCATGGGTTCCTGCGAACATCCAACAGCATCGCGGAAGATCCAGGGGTAGATGGCGGGACGTGCTAGATGCTTATATGAAGGATTTACTCCATACTGGTCTGGGACAGGATCAAGTTGAGTGGAAAATGGAAAGGGAGGTCTTTGCCCAGCATTGGGACTATACAGGCTGGTTTATAGCAGTGCTATAAATAACGTATACCGGCTAAACCAGATTTCAATTCGAAGTGTTTAGTTTTGCATGTTGAAATAAAACCGGTTCTATAAATAATATCGATTATAACTTATTTATGCCACAATCGACAATTTAATTTTATATTTATGTTACCTATTGTGGTAAATAAAACAGAAAGGCGAAGCAAAACTGAGTGGCAATTCCCGTTTCCCGTAATTTTAAGAACATTCACAGTCTGACCTTATTCTCAATCTGTCAAAATGCTTCTAGTTCTCCCACATTCTTGACAAGTTTTCAATAATGATTATCGATGAGATGAGATTGCGACTAAATGAAAATGTTTATTATTACGAGAATTGGTCTTCTGGTTGTTATTTCACTTTTTATACCAAATAATGGCAAGTAAACCGCATCCGGTGGAAACGGGAAGCACAGGACCGGTCGCAATGGTGGTACATGAGGGACGCCTATGTCCAGTGGTGGACGTTTTCTGGATGAAATAAAACGCTGTTTCGGTTAAAGTTTTATTAGGGGTAAGGAAAGGTAAACTAAGGGGTTTTCTAGATGTTTTTTTTTATTACATGCAGTCGTTGTACTGCCATTTCCTGCCACGTATCAAAAGGTATAGTCGCACTGCTACTTTCATGAAAACTGAAATACAGTAGAATCCGTTTAGTACGACTTCGCACATAACGACCAACCGTTTTTAGTGACGTAAGTATAGGCGCATGTTTGGTTTTAATACGAGCCACTATGAAAGTACATCCGTTTAGTACGACTCCGCTTACAGCGACCGACCGCTTTTAACGACAGAAATTCACACAAAATTGTTCGGCTACAACGACGACGAGTGTTGACGTGTTTACAAATAAATCGTAGGTAAGAAACTATCTCCGCCCCGCGCTTCCCCCTTGCCTGCTCGTCGCTGATTCGAATGCGACTGTTTAGTTTACGGCGTTAATTTGCGGGTGATGCGTGATTTCGCGTACAGGAATGGCTTCTACAAAACGAAAAAGTGTCATTATTATTATACATTATGTGAAATAAATACCTAAATATGTTTTTTTTTTTCGCTTGGTCACGTAAATATCATTAAATACATTATGTTTGTATGTATATGAATGAATGTGATTCGAATGAAAATCAAAAATTGACATTTCCTTTAGTACGACTTCCGGTTAGTACGACGTAATATCACCAGTCCCTTCGCCGTCGTTATAACCGGATTCTACTGTATAAAAAATACTCACTTTTAATGTTAGGTGCCCTTTTTACATCGTCATTGGCGTATTTAATTTTTCTAAACTTCCACACGTTATATAATAAATTTGATACCCACACATTTCATTCGATATGAATACATTATATTAAAAACACGTTAAAAGAATGAATATATATTACTGTTAACAATAAACTTCACGGAATATTTGTAATAAAATCGAATGAAATTTAACTTCACAGGCGGAACACTGGTTTCTAGTAGAATAAGCGTTCTTATAAAATGGTGATGGAGAGGGGATATCATCCTTGAACATAGTCTTTTAGGTTTCAATTACAAAACTAGTTTTGACTTTAGTAGTACTTTAATCGTTCGGAAGAAATTAAAAAATCTACAGCAAAACCTGCTTATAAACCGAGACTCAGTTATCCATTTTGTAATGAGAAAATTAGTGCAAAACTTGTCTCGAAGGATAGAACTCTCTTTGTAACGAGACGATTAGGGTCTTTTTGTAATTTAAATATAGGTAACATTAACGCTCGTTCTCGATTTCATTAACTTAAAAAATCGTCAAAGGAAAAATATACAAAAAAAGACACTGGCTCTTTTTAAAATTTTGCTTTATATTTATAACATAATACATTCAGTCAACAGAATAGTGTAATAATATATTTAAAGAAAAAATTATTCGCAGTCATAATAATACAGTTTGTGTAGTTACAAAATAATACACTTTATCGAACAAAACATGTAAGTGATTATACTCAAGAACGTTACGAGTCTTTCAAAAGCATTGATCGTTTAGAGAAAAGATAATATATGATTCAATTTTAGTTACCTGTTTTTTAGCACGCCTGGGACCCCTGCATACATTGCCACCCTAGTTTTATGCAACTATAGAACACAAACCTAGACCTCGTTTCATTCCACTTACTCCTTTCTTAAATTTTTTGACCAAATTATGTTATAATAATACTATTAATTATTCTACAGGGTAAAAAAAACCTTAAAAATATGAATTTTTTATGCAAATCGTGTAGGAGTTTTTTTTTGTTTACGTATGAATTATTGTAGGAATACCAAATTACTAACCAAAAACATTTAAGTAGGTTAATGAATATCATCTCTTTTGGTAAATATTATAGCCACAGGTTTTTAACAAACTTTTTGATGTCTCTCATTTAATTTTCGCAATTTTTGTAATTTTTGTATGCAATTAAGCCACACAACACGTGTTATTTCGGCGAAGGATTGCCAATGACTGATCATTTTACGGTCATTTTTTAAGCCTATCGCATCCCTTCTTATCCCTTCGCCGCAGAACAGATGCGCTTGTGGTTTTAATTGAAAGTTTTGTGGTCGATTCGCTAATTAACCGCCGCAGGGCGAATCTAGAAAATCGATCAAGTACATACAGTGTCATTACGTGGGGAAACAATTTTTTTAAATATTATACTACAGTTTAAGATTGAATTTTGTCACTACTATCCCAAAGAATATTTTCAAAACGATCATAATGTCTTGACGTGGGTTTGATTTGTCGTCACTAAAAACCAGTTTTAACTAACTAGGCATCATTGCCAAACACTGACAAGCAACACATTTTTATTTGATTATTTAATGTGACTGAGAGTGTATTAATATTTAACTTAATGAATCTGTGTTAACTGAAAATAAATGATTAATAATAATCAAGATCATTATCTTTTAATTAAGACTGGGCCTTGGCAGCTCTGGACAGAGAGACGTGGAAAGAGAGAAGGGAGGCCTTCGCCCAGCAGTGGGACAGCAACGGCTAATAATAATAATAATAAACCCGCAGGGCAGCTTGTGGCGAGCTGTTGGGCAGTAGCGACCCGACGGACCCTATCTCCCGGGAGAATTCTTGTTCCTCATCTCTGGCTTGCCTTTATTGGCCGGCTGGAGTGAACACTGACGAGGTTCAGAGCTCCCACCTCATTCTTGCCTTTATTGGCTGGCTTGAGTGGAGATTCGCAAGAGCAAACGTGCTCGGGGAAAGGAAGTATTCCAGTAAGTGCTCGTAGGAACATGACCATCTTCCGGGCTCTGGGATTGTTCTGAAAGCCTTGGAATACCTCTCCACACCTCTCAAGCACCTCAGGAAGTGTTGCCCCCTTGTCGCTACGTCACTATGTGCTAGCGACGTTTTCCGGGGGCCCATTATTGAGTGTGCAAGTCACCCCCTGCCTTTTTATCCGTGTATACAAAACATTGATCAGGCAGGGGCCATAGTCCTTCCATAGTTGCGGTTACCAATCCACTATAGCCATCCAAACCCATAGCCTAATTTGCTTTGTATCCATATTCTGTAATAGTTCTGCTCCAACAGGGAATTGTCCTTGGGTGCACTTGCATAGTGCATACAGGGATAATCGTCGGTTGGTGCCCCCTCATCATTTAAAATTATCTAAGGGGCCTCTGCGAGTTGGCTTCGGCCCCTCGTAAGCCTTCCAAAAGACCAGGATTCCAGAATCCCGAGATTATGTTAACAAATACATACATAAAAATAATAATAATAATAATATGGCAAAACACAGACAATAGACTGGCTATAGACACAACCTAGTAGCCAGGATTATCCATCAGCAACTTGCTCATAAATACAGCCTTGTGGAATCGGAAGTGCCGTACTACAGGTATGTGCCCGACCCAGTTCTCGAAAATGGAAATATCACATTGTACTGGGATCGATCCATCATCACTGATAGGACTATTGTTGCAAATAAGCCTGATATAGTGGTGGTGAATCGAGTAGAGCGGCGCACAATGATTGTTGACATAACGGTCCCACATGACGAGAACCTCGTGAAAGCTGAGAAAGATAAACAGATCAAGTATCTTGACTTGGCTCGCGAGGTTGTCGACATGTGGGATGTGGATTCAGCGATCATTGTGCCGATAGTCGTCACAGCCAAAGGGTTGATAGCCAAGAGCCTCGACCAACATCTAAGGAGGCTCTCGTTAGGCAGCTGGGTCAAGGGCTTGATTCAGAGAGCGGTACTTCTGGACACGGCTCGCATCGTCAGGAGGTTCCTCTCTCTGGAACCCTGACCGCCGATAGCTTGGACCCTGTTCCCAATACCGGTGGGCTACTATTTTTTTATATTTTTAAATGTTTTTATTTTATATTCTAATATTTAAAAATATAATTTATAAGTATATTAAGATGAATAAAGGAAATAATAATATAAAATTCGTAACTCCACAAAGGTATTCAGAAATATTTACTCCTAGATGTATTGTTTTAAATTATCTCGCTCAAATCGTTTACTTTTTTCACGACAAAACGACCAAAAAAAACCGACCAAGTGCGAGTCGGACTCGCGCACCGAGGGTTCCGTACAAACCTGTAGGTATTTTCGGTTTAAAAATATATATATTTTTTAATTTTTATATTTCAGTTGATTGAATGTAAGGTAAATTGCGGTTTACGATTTATGACGTTTTAAAAAAAAACTACTCACTCGATCTCGTTCAAACCAATTTTCGGTGGTAGTTTACATGGTAATGTACATCATATATTTTTTTTAGTTTTGTCATTCTCTTATTTTAGAAGTTACGGGGGGGGGACACACACATTTTACCACTTTGGAAGTGTCTCTCGCGCAAACTATTCAGTTTAGAAAAAAATGATAATAGAAACCTCATTACCATTTTTGAAGACCTATTCATAGATACCCCACACGTATGGGTTCGATGAAAAAAAAAACATTTTTGAGTTTCAGTTCTATGTATGGGGAACCCCAAAATTTATTGTTTTTTTTCTATTTTAGTGTAAAAATCTTAATGCGGTTCACAGAATACACCTACTTACCAAGTTTCAACAGCATAGCTCTTATAGTTTCGGAATAAAATGGCTGTGACATACGGACGGACAGACAGACAGACAGACAGACAGACAGACAGACAGACATGACGAATCTATAAGGGTTCCGTTTTTTGCCATTTGGCAACGGAACCCTAAAAATGTGCTAGACGTCTTGTGTTGTGTTGTAGAAGTGTAGGTACTGAAAATCATCGAACGAAAACGTTATGATAGTTTCTTTATTGCCTGTGTTTTTTTATAAATACATATAACTTGTTGTAGTTAAGGTTGTTATTGTGCTACTAGAAATAAAATTGTTTTTTTTTTTTTTTGTATTCTGTGAATCAAACAAAAAGTAGCTTAAGAATATGGGTTTTTTGAAATCCAGTTTCTTTTAGGGGGGTGACTGTGGCGCAATTTTTGCAGTATTATCTTATCGTGAACGGTATGAATGATCGCTTTACATCCATTTCTACGGTCAGTTGAACACAACCATCTCGATTTTCCACTGGAATAGGTTTCATGACGATAGTAGGAATATCCATCTGATAAGAGTAGCTTTGTACCTCGCTTTGAGTAGACGTATGTGAGTGGATCTGAAAAGAAGAATGGATTTTATAAAGATTCAATCAAGTTATTAACTCGTTGATATGGTCTAAATTAACCGTACATATTGTGTTTGTTTTTGGTTTTGGATATACTAATTTCCTGAAGATGTTTTCCTTCACCATTTTTAGAGCAGTGGTGATGAAAAAATGTACACCAAGTAAATAAAGCGCCTATGTTGTTTCGGACCTCCAACTTTCTCTTAAGTCTCGGACGTTACCACTGCTTTTCATTATAAATGTTGGTTAAATAAAAAACAAGAGAGTCAAGCAAAGTGAATATAATCACACAATATACCATTGGCCGAAAGAAAAATAATGAAAGATTATATTTTATAGAATTACGAGACACGATTTACGGCTACAATAATATAAATAACAATTTGTATTTACTGAAGAGAGAAATAATATATAAAAATGTCTATTTGCTAAAATAATTAACAACTAACTTACTAGTGTAACAGCATAGACGAGAAACATTATGAAACTGTTTTTTTTTTACAATCATGTTACTAAAATATAAAATGATTGAAGTTTAACAATATAGCTACTCCCCCCAGGACTGAGACATATCTGGCGAGATGTGAGTGTACTATAGGTTCACCTCTGCCTAACATTTCAAGGCGTGATGATTATATTTATGTTTTATATTACTTCTTGTCATCACGCACATCTAAAAGGGTTATTTACCTTGTTGGGGTTGTCCCCTAAATGATTGCGGCTTGTCGACGGATATTGAACTTGTAAAAAAAAGCGTTTATAATATTTCCCACGACAATGACCGTCACCCTTGACATTGATATATTTCGTACTTTGGTAAAGATCCAGGGCAATTACAGAATTCAAATAAAATACAACTCAGTTCAATGGCGTCTTGTCAAATGCACACCTGTACCCTAATTGCGAAACACGCTATGTATCAGTATCTGAATCGGATTGAAGATTATTTCTAAACCATTACGTTATTTATTCGAATAAATTGGCTCAGCAACGTAAATAATGCAATGAATGTTGTTTAACTATCAAAATGAAACCGATTCCTACTAAATAGCAATTACCCCTCTGCACTGCGAAAACCGCCAATTTATTACTGAAGTGCGCTTCTGTTTCGTATTGATCTTTATACCCATATTTTAAATGAACTTTGACAAGAATGCGGCCACTTCCACAGCGTCAGAGTTGCCCTCACAAAGGTTTTCCATAGTGCAGATGTTATTGCACAGACAGCACGACTATAGGTGAGTACACTGTGGCTCATCGGAGTACCTTCACCTGACTAAGCTGAACTTGCAGCGGCCCACCTGGCTTTTTAGCTGGATAAAAGAAGGTCAGCTGGCCCGCCTGGGAGTTTTTCTGCAGGCTAAACATAGTCAGCTGAACGGGGATCTTCAAGAAGCCAGAGTTTCAATCGTGCCGAATTAGAGGTGCCGTCAATTAGAGGAATGGACGTCTTGAGAAAACTATTATGGCTCTTCAGTATGCTCCTCGACTGATGTGCGCTTGGGAGTAAATTCATTTTACAATAATGACTTCATTTTTAGGAAATTCCTGTTTATTCTACTTATTAACTATTATATTTTATTATTTTTCAGAACTCTTGGTACTAAATTAATTTTGACGCAAATCGAAGACCTACATTTGGTATAAAACTTTTTCATATATCATTATCATTGTTATTTTCAAATAACTATATTTTTTTTAGAAACAGAAACCATGTAGTGCTATCATAAAAAAACTCACGATGACATCTAACATTCCGTTGACAGTTATTTTACCTCTGATTTTGCGGCACTGTCAAAATCAAAATGATCTTTATTCTCACTACAATAAGGTTGCTCTTAGGTTGTCGTCACTGACACGTCTGTCGACATAATAATGATCTTTATTCTTGTTACCATAAGGTTGCTGTTTGGTTGCAGCTGTCAGAGGTTAAATAACTGTGAACGGACTGTCAATTCTTCGTGTCATGTAGGATGACAGTTTAGGTGAATGTTTTTGAGGGTGATGATTTTATAGAACAGACCAGCTGTTGCCCATCTTATTCTTAATTATTACAAGCACACGAATCCTAAATAGCAATATACGTCTATAAATTTTGATCCGCAATGATCACAAATTATTTTTTCATTTACAACAATAAGCAAAATTTAAACATTCAAAACTATTGAGAATAAAAAAAGATAATTTTAGCAAATGTTCTTTTTTATTTGTAACTTAAGACATAAACTTATGTGGATGCAATCGAGACTTTCGAATATACTTCGGAGGATGTATATGATTCTCATTGACACTTATGACATGGTCGTCGTAAGTGTGTACTGTGGCTTTGCATGACTTCTGACTTGAACAACGCCAACGAATTTTTGGTCCCGCTGAAGTAGCATAATACGTGTAGTGGTTGAATTGCAACATACGTTTGCCTTTCATTGATACGACGAATACTGGTCCTATATCATCTCTACCTGAAAAAAAATATATAGATCAGGAACTATGAAAACTATTTTCAAGTTTTCGTTTTCTAACTTTGTAAGTACATTCAAGTTCAGGCGGTTGACTACTTTTCATTTGATTATGGTGAAAATTGGTTAACCGCCACCGTCTACTATGATATAAGTAATTTATTGCAAAACACAAAAAATATATAACAGGAATCGGAGTAGTAGTGAATGATACGTTATAATTATTACGTAGCCAGAATAATTGGCGTATAGTTTTTATTATAAAGAAAATACTGTTTGCAGCGAAACATTTATTTCTAATAACACGAGTTTGTGAAAAAAAACGTTCCGAGTTTTGATTAATTTAATGACTGGTATAAAAATTATGTCCATTTTTAATGGAGATACAAAAGTATTTGGCGGGATAAATAAATAGTTAGAAATCAGTCAACACTTTGCTGGGGTCGGCTTCCAGGCTGAGCGGGTGCAGTTGAGTTTGATACTCATTTTACATAGAGCGACTGCTGACCTTCACACCCTACTTACTGGGTAATACGATACTCTCGGTATACCTGGTTGTCAGACTTTAGGGCTTCTGACGACCCGTAACGACTGTCAAAGACCAGCCAGGACCAGCGGCTTAACGTAAGCTTGGGGGAGTTTACGTTAAGCCACTGGTCCTGGCTGATTTCGGGCTC
Source organism: Aporophyla lueneburgensis (assembly GCA_932294355.1). Taxonomy (NCBI): domain Eukaryota; kingdom Metazoa; phylum Arthropoda; class Insecta; order Lepidoptera; family Noctuidae; genus Aporophyla; species Aporophyla lueneburgensis. The sequence continues at coordinate 7,682,774 of OW028742.1, forward strand.
TCTGAATCGGGAATCAAAATTCTCAAATGCCACCGGATGATAATACCGGATGAGTTACCTATACGTCATCATCTATTTAGTCGTATTTTCCATATAGTCACCTGGTGACAACTGGAATTTTTATTCCTAATTGCCTCCTGGGGGCTGGCTGTACATGTGGTGACGACTGGAAATATTCGAAATTCACTGAGGTCACTTGATGTCACTCACTTTTTTCACCGCCCTGTTTCAATCAATGTTCCATGAGGATTGTCGAAATAATATTATTGTGGTAGATCTTGAAAGACATTTTGACGATTATGATCATCGAAACAGTCCTAAGGGCCAGAAACGGGATAATATGTGAAGTTATATAATATAACAGTTGCAAATATTTAAAGTTTCGGTCTCATGTTGCCCCGGATATATTTATTAAATTTATTTAAATGTATAGGAAAACAGACAAGAAGAAATGAATAGTCAGTCCATACATAGGTGATGTTTATTTATAAAGATATCTCTTCAAGCATATCTGTAATAGGAAGGTAGACTAACGACATGTAGACAGACGTGTTGACTAGAAGAGATAACAAAATAAATAATATGTAATTCACTTTTCTTAAAAAAAACATACAGTAGAATCCGTTTAGTACGACTTCGCATATAACGACCAACCGTTTTTAGCGACGTAAGTATAGGCGCATGTTTGGTTTTAATACGAGCCACTATGAAAGTACATCCGTTTAGTACGACTCCGCTTACAGCGAGCGACCGCTTTTAACGACAGAATTTCACACAAAATTGTTCGGCTACAACGACGACGAGTGTTGACGTGTTTACAAATAAATCGTAGGTAAGAAACTATCTCCGCCCCGCGCTTCCCCCTTGCCTGCACGTCGCTGATTCGAATGCGACTGTTTAGTTTACGGCGTTAATTTGCGGGTGATGCGTGATTTCGCGTACAGGAATGGCTTCTACAAAACGAAAAAGTTTCTCTGTTGAAGAAAAAAGTGTCATTATTATTATACATTATGTGAAATAAATACCTAAATATGTTTTTTTTTTCGCTTGGTCACGTAAATATCATTAAATACATTATGTTTGTATGTATATGAATGAATGTGATTCGAATGAAAATCAAAAATTGACATTTCCTTTAGTACGACTTCCGGTTAGTACGACGTAATATCACCGGTCCTTTCGCCGTCGTTATAAACATATTCTACTGTAGTTACATTATGAGAATATACTTTTATCGGACATACTTCTAAAATAAATATCACTTAAATATGTGTAGGGGCAAATTAAGCTGGCTGGCAATACTTTTTTTTTTTCATGATGGGAAATCATCAAATGACTTCTCCTGCTCTGGGCGGAGCGGGAGGGCGTGTCAGACTTTAACTGACTAAAACCCACCCGTGTTCCATCAGTTGCCCATGTGCCGGGGTCACGGTATCTCTTTCGAACAATCACGCGACCCCGGCAGGCATCGGTCCTAGTAGACCCCTACACTGCTGCTGACATCTCTTTGAGGCGCGCGTGGAACACTACGCGCCGTCGACCCGAGCTTGGTCCTTACCGGGCGGCGAGCTACCTATTGCTCGCCACCCGCAAGCTCGCGCCTACGGTGGCCGGGAGTCCGCTATCGACTCCCGACGCCCGAGGCGTCTCCTCCTGCGGTGGCTAGGGACGTTAGAGCGCAGAGACTGCCACTCCCTCACGCGCCCCGCCTCCTCCTTCGCGAGCATTACTGCTTCGCAGAAGGAGGTGACGGCTTCCCATTCCCTCTTGCTCCGTACCATGGCTCGCACCAGGGCCGGACGCGAGAGGTCGCCGCCGCCGATCGCCTCCACGAAGACATGGCGATGCTCCGCCCAGGCAGGGCACACTTCCACCGTATGCTCCACCGTGTCCTCCAGACGATCCTCGCAATAGAAACACCCGGACGTATCCTCCCGCTTTATCCTGAACAGGAACCCACCGAAGCACCCATGCCCGGTGAGAACCTGCGTCAGGCGGAAGGTGAGGACGCCGTGGCGCCTCTCTATCCACTCCTCAAAGAGGGGACTTACCGCCGCAATTGTGGCGTGCCCAGCACTGGGTTGCGACAATCGTACCTGCACGTACACCGGAGCTCTGTCCGCTGTGCCGCGATTTGTCGCGGCAGCGGAGTTTCGCCCCGGCGTGTCGCCTCCTCGCGCCACTCCCACATGTGCGCGAGGACCTTTGCCTCCAGATCCCATGGCGGCACTCCGGCAAGGAGGCTCGCCGCCTCGCACGAGATCGTGTGGTATCCTCGGATTAACCGGATGGCTGGCAGTACTTTACATACGTATTAGAAATCGATAATGTGAAAAAACGAAAACAAAAAAAAAAACATTTGCTTTGTTTAAAACACAACTTTGTTCAAAACTGAACTGAACAAAAATGACACTGTAATGTATATTAAGACAACCAAACGACTTTTATATTAAAAAAATCTATGTTCCACGAATAACAAAAACAGCTGATCGTTTACTGACCTTCGTGATGAAATTATTTTTTTTTTAATTTTTTATATACCCAACACGTGGGTAAATTATTGCAAGCTAATTTAATTTTACCTGTTATGTAAAAATACTGTAATTTAAAATAATAAATACGTTTGCAATTATGAATTATTTTGAAGTCATTTAAACGATCTTGGTTAGATAAAGCATCATTGAAAGTAGATGTATACATAATAGATATAACTCAGCTTCTGTGTAACACGATACCCCTTGGCAATACTAGTTCATAGGCTTACTAGTTCTGACCGTAACAACTGTCACAGATCTAACGAATGACAGCCGCCACCAACAGCTTAAAGTGCTTCCCGAGGGACGGGGGGGGGGGGGGTGGAGGGGGGGTCTCCGTATGTTATGGATGCTCATTCATTCACGGACACAAATAGACAAAAAACAGATGAAGTAATTCTAGAAATGAGTAACTGAACAGACATGTTATGCTTAAGTTTTCATTGATGAATGATATTACGAGAAACATAGATATTGAAACATGCATAATAACCATATAACGTTCCCCCTACTGGGACACTGAACTCCTCTCTGTGCCAGGGAGTGGGCCGTAATTAGAGCAAGTTAATAGATGTCAGATTTCTTCGAATTTTTGTTTCCATTTTTATATATTATTGAAATATGAAATTAATATATTTGCTTAAACATAGCAGACAAACTAGGTGGGTGAGTATGTTCTTCACGTATTCTGATGATGGCATCATCGACTGTGACGATAATCGCTCGGCATCCTCGCTATAAGTGGGTAGAGCATCTCCATCGACGCTTGGAAGTTTTAGAAAGTTGTTCGAAGTACGTGAACCCTCTAAGACGTAAAAGACGGTTCCCTTTTTGTGATTTAATGAAGACCGCTGTAATAAAAATAAATCAAGTTAGAAACCAGTTAGTATTTTTTTCTTACCATCGGTAAAAACAACTAAAGAAAAGCATTGAATTCTTAAGACACAGCTGAAATGTCTTGTTCGGTCTTGGTTCGGCGATCGTAGTATGATGGTCAAATGCATAGAGACTGCTGCTAGTAAGTCCCTCAGTCGCCGTTTACAACACCCACGGGAAGAAATGAAGTGGTACTATTCTTAATGCCCGGCACCACACGGAACAAGCTCGTATAGACAAGACTGTAAAATACAATAGTTTCAGAGATGGCAAATTAAATGGAACTTTAATTGAATGTTATAGGTTTTTTTTTTTAAATCACATAGTAACAAAACATAATTATTACGTGTTTTGAAAAAGTTACATTAATTGTTTCTTGTTCTTGTTTTCGCAACTAATAAGATGCACATTATAAAAAAAAAAACTACATAAAAACAGGCAATGTACTATACTTAGTAGCTAAAAGTTAAAAGTTAAACTTAGCCCGACCTGGGAATCGAACGCAGGCCCTCATGCTTAACAGTAGCGGTAGCACTAGACTAACGAGGCTGAATAATAATTATTAAAAGATTTCAATCCACGAAAATTGTCCGGCAAATAGCATCAATACGCATTTCTAACTCAGAAAAGTTAACCTTTTCTATCGACAACGTGTTCATGAGGTCTTCAATAGCATGCTGACGTTGTTCGGCCTTCTTGTTGTTTCCATCGATAGGTTTCTTGGTCCGAGAAAAGTTGTTTTTTTGAGGTACTGGAATAAAATATAGTTAATCTTTAAATTAACACGCAATAGGCAGGTATTGATATCATAGTTTAAATTAGGTAAGTGTCAATCAAAAACTTTCAAGAGTAGGTGAGTGAAGCTTCATATAGATTTCAGTCAATCGATTCTGAAAAAAATCTTGCCGTGAAACCATAAGGTAGCACATAGGAAACCCGCGAAAAAAAAACTCGCATTTTCACGAAACAGTTTTCATTGGGATTTAATGACGTTGGGGGTTGTAGGTATTGATCCTGCCAGGGTTGCGGATTTATTTGAAAGAGTTACTGTGGCCCTGGCACATGCAACAAGGAACAAGGGTGGGTTTTAGTCAATAAAACTCTGACACGCCCTCTCGCTCCGCCCAGAGTGGGAGACGTCATTTGATGATTGCCCAACCAAAAAAAAGGGTTTGCATTGATGAGTTTAATGAAAAAAAAATTAAACGTTCAGTAAATCCATATGGTTGCGAATCATATTTTGTTCAACATACAGCCTGACATTGACTCGTGCATTGTAAAAAACGTAATAAAATTTGAATTTCACTGGCTGCCATGGCGATTCCACCTAAAGTAAAGTGAACTGTTAATAGTGGCAACCCATTTAACTGTAAAAAAAAGAAAATGTTTTATAAACATGAAGGAAACTACCATTACTTCATAATTTTTGATTTAATCATTCAGCAATCAATGTTTTCGTAATGTCAAAATAAAAGGCATGCCAATTATTGTTAGTATGTTAAGCAAGTACCTCACCAATGAGGCATTTGTGGGACATGCCTCGGGATTTCTGCACGCGGATTAATAATTAAAAAGTTAATTAGTGTTTACATAAGACTTACCTACATCAGAATTATGAACAAAATTTATTTCATGGCACATTTCGTTTATTTATTTTCATACACAATAATTTTAATACATTTTGAAATACATTTTTTTTTTAATGAAAATACTTTTTTTAAATATCGGAAATAAAATAAAAAGTGGTTGGCTGATATTGAGAGCACACTATTATTACAAACAAAAACAGGAGGAATAGGTAAATAGCTTTTTCTTATAGGTCAGCTTAAAATGAAAAAGTATCTTGATGTCGTCGTGCGTCATCTTTTGCTGCTTTCGTTCACATAACTATCTCGAAACAGTTCATGATTTGGCAATGAATAGTCCAGTTGGGTCTTTCAGTAAATTATGATGATGGTTATCATTGACAAAAACGATGACATCATCAATTGTTTTGATGGCAGCTCTGCAGCCATACCGATAGTGAGTGGAACAGGCCCAACGGATCTTGGTGCCATGGGCCCGAACTTGGTAGAAGTTGTGTCCCTTCAGCCTAATCATCCTCTTACCACGACGCGAGGTGATGAATGTAGCTAGAAAGAGTGATATATACATTATTTATTTATTGAAACTAACGGCGTACTTGATGTCTCAGGCATTTCCTTCCTGAAAAAAATGATTCTGAAATGCCCAAAGCTTTATGTTTTGGGAATATCAAACAGTTTTTCACTGTTTCAAATTTTAAAGTTATTGATTATCATGTAGTTAACCCAATAACTCGAAAATTTCGTCCTCCTTAGCTACTCATTTTTAGTAACAGTTTTGCTGTACTACAACTTAGCAAATCCAAGAATTATTGATTTTTTTTTACCTTTTTGTTTGTTTTTTCACTCACACAAAGAGTTAATAAAATTTACAATAAATACAAAAACATATAAAACCCAATTTAATAACCATTATTAATTAACACATTGTTAACATAAATTAAGTAGTAACCTAATAAACTTAACAAAACATTATCACGTTTATTTTATACATTGAAGGGAAAACAAAGCACCATCCACAACCCATATAGCTGTTATTATGTTTGCTCAGTTCGAGATAATTCAAAAAATTTACAACAGAAAATTTACCAAAATTGAACGCTTTAAAAAAACCCCCAAAAGTTTAATTTAAAAAATTAACAATCCAAAATTCCAACTGCGTTTAAGATTCTGCCGATATATTCCATAAACGCAATTTTACTTTGAAAACCTTCGTGAAGTGAGCCGGAATGTGAAAGGTAAGGCAAAGGTAATTGCAGATGGCGTGATCATAGCTAGTTCCCTACGACGTGGCAGCCTACAATAAATGTGATATTTCGTTCATTCACTCCATTTCATGTTTATTAATGAGTTTCATTTTATTTAAATTTTTCGTTATTTTTTGTGATTTTAATATTTTAAATCAACTACCTATTTGGCATGGAAAGAGTCAGCATTTTAAACGTTAAAAATTTACTTGCTACTTTCTTTAAAAACAAATCCGACATAATCTCGATGCACTTGTGCTAAGTAAAAACTCTAAAATAGCTTCTCGACACAATCTTCTAAATTTAGAGTGTTTCGGGAAATTATGGACTTGGAGTATTTAGGAATAAGTACACACAACGCGTCACTCTCGCAAAAATAAAATAAAAACTCCTCACGCCTTATATTATTAGCTAGTGTTGGGAACTAATTTCGACGACGGCATTTTGACAGTTGCCTTCCTCAAAGCCTCAATGCTTCGGATACCATTAAGTGGAATAACAGTTCACTTCACCGAAATTTTCAAATCTCCCGCTAATCATCAGCGGCAACCTAATTATACGAGGGTAGCCCAAAGGCCCTCCGAAGCAGTTCGAAGCTCGTTACCGCCGGTAACAAGCCAACAACAGGCCGATGAAGAAGGCTTCATTCGTGTGGAAAAGAAGAAGAAGAAGCCTACTCGTCGCAATCAGTGCGGTACAGCACTGACGGGTCCCGATATGTTGCTGCGTCCCGCTATTCCAACCACGCAGTTGTACGTGTCGCGTGTACATTATACCACGAAGGAAGAGGACATCGTGAAGTACATCAAAATGAAGAGCCAGTTCACCGTGAGAGTCGAAAAGTTGGACTCGCGTCATAAGATTAACTTCAAATCTTTTGTGGTGCGGGTACCGACTCATCACCTACAGACTTTCATGAAGGAGGAATTTTGGCCGAAGGGTGTCATGTATCGGCGTTTTCGCGGCAGGCTACATGAAACCACGACTCAGCGCAATACGTCGCCGACCCAACGTAACAAATGATTGTATAAGTGATATTTTTATTATGTATTAGTTTATATTGTGTAAGAATATTTTTGTGTATTTTATTTATGGGCCATCGTTGCCTGATAATAAAGAAATTATTATTATTATTATTATAAGTAGGACTAAACCTCATGCTTCGGTTCAAAGAAATTTATTACAAAAAAAAAAACAAATACATAGTTCACTTAAATATGAGAAACTTAAAAAAATAACTTAGTTAAACATAATTGTCGTTCGCGCTTACGTTGCACAATGTCAAGAGCGTTTGTATATACTAGGTTCTAAATCATGTAAAAAGTTATAAACTCTTCTTACTGAATGCTTGGCATTCATTATTAGCATAAAAATTGACGTTTTACGTCTCGTAATTAAATATTTTATTAGTTAATATATTTCTCTCAGCACCATTTATAACCTAAATACTAAGAAACATCACAATTTGGTACTGTTACATCACATAAGAAATTTTAAGTCCATCCAAACTCAGAATGAGCTTCTTTCAAATATATTGTTGCGAGGATGATAGCCTCTTATTTTTTATTAATGTCTAATTGATAACAATACATTATTGCATTACATTTCCTGCACAGGATAGCACTTAATTTCATTTAACATAATTATCATCTGCAAAACCAGCCCTACCTATATGAAAATAAAATTTCACTAATCAAAAATTTGTGTCAACCCAGTGTAGGGTAGGTTCGTGGTTGTGTATTTCTGACAGGCTTACTATTTTATATTCTATGGTCCTCACAGATGCTCTGCAGCCTTTGGAGTGGTGGGATGAGCAGTACCAACGGACGTCTGACTTTCCTTCGTACCGATTACGACACGAATATTTGAAGCCGTTGTAATATAGCTGGCGCTTGCCACGAGGAGTCGTGAAGACCATTGGTCCTGCAAAGAAAACATAATGAAATAAAAATAGACCCTTGAAAAGAATACTCATCTTGCCACTACTACAATCGATCACTGTGAGGGATATATGAATTTATTATATACGGTATATTGTTTAAAGGAAAAAAAATAGGAAGAATAGTGCAGCTGTTATAAGTAGAGTGCGGTACGAGAAAATGAATGAGAACGATGCCACACATACAATTATTGTTAAACATTCGATGACTAAAGAATTACTTTATGATTGTGGCGTTCTGAAGAAGCTACTATTTCATTATTAATAGTCCAAATATATAAAAACTTTTTTACAAAAAAAAAAACAACCGACTTCCTTAAAAACACTACAAAGTGAAAAATAACTTTAATTTCGGAAGTCGGTGTCTTAGGATTTGTATTTAAGATTTTTGCCACCGACTTCCGAAATTAAAGTTATTTTTCACTTTGTAGTGTTTTTAAGGAAGTCGGATGTTTTTTTTTTGTAAAAAAGTTTTTATTTTTAAATTTTTAGTTTTGGTATCTACCCCGCACTAATTCCAAACAAACAATGCATATTTATGCGATAGCAGAAATCGCGGTTGATTTGCTGTCATTTTTTAAAGAGTTCCGGTGTCTGTCTCCGGAACTCATCATCAGATCTATATGAAATTTACATGGGACCATTTCGAAATAAACTCCTTTCGAACAAAAAAAGAATTTTGCAAATCCGTTTATAAATGACGGAGTTATGGCCGAACATACATAAAAAAAAATATAAACATTCGAATTGATAACCACCTCCTTTTTGAAGTCGGTTAAAAAAGACATTTAACGAAGCCGTAGGTCACGTGAAATCTCCATCATTTTTTTTTTTGTTTTTTTTTGGATGGGATATCATCAAATGACTTCTTCCGCTCTTGGCGGAGCGGGAGGGCGTGTCAGACTTTTACTGACTAAAACCCACCCGTGTTACTTCAGTTGCTCATGTGCCAGGGTCACGGAATCTCTTTCGAACAATCTCGCGACCCTGGCAGGCATCGGTCCTAGCAGACCCCTTCAGTGTTGCTGACATCTCTTTGAAGCGCGCGTGGAACACTACGCGCCATCGACCCGAGCCTGGTTCTTACCCGCAAGCTCGCGCCTACGGTGGCCAGAAGTCCGCTATGGACTCCCGACGCCCGGGGCGTCTCCTCTTGCGGCGGCTAGAGACGCGAGGGCGCAGAGACTGCCACTCCCACACGCGCCCCGCCTCCTCCTTCGTGAGCATTACTGCTTTGCAGAAGGAGGTGACGGCTTCCATGCCCTCTCGCTCCGTACCATGGCTCGCACCAGGGCCGGATGCGAGAGGTCACTGCCGCCGATCGCCTCCACGAGGACACGGCAGTGCTCCACCCAGGCAGGGCACACCTTCACAGTATGCTCCACCATGTCCTCCAGACGATCCTTGCAATAGAAACACCCGGGCGTTTCCTCCCACTTCATCCTGAACAGAAACCCACCAAAGCACCCATGCCCGGTGAGAACCTGCGTCAGGCGGAAGGTGAGGACGCCGTGGCGCCTCTCTATCCACTACTCAAAGAGGAGACTTACCGTCGCAATTGCGACAATCGTACCCGCCATGTCGCCATGAGATCACACCGGAGCTTTGTCCGCCGTGCCGCAATTTGTCTCAGCAGCGGAGTTTCACCCCAGCGTTTCGCCTCCTCGCGCTACTCCCACATGTGCTCGAGGACTTTTGCCTCCAGATCCCATGGCGGCACTCCGGCAAACAGGTTCGTTACCCCGCACGAGACCGTACAGTATCCCCGGATTATCCGGATGGCCATGACCCTCTGGGCCGCACTCAACCGGCGCGCTGGGCGTAGCCTCAATGAAGGCGCCCACACCGGTGCCCCGTAGAGGGCCATGGACCGCACGACCCCCGTGTAGAGCCTCCGGGAGGAGGAGTTTGGACACCCCAGATTGGGCAGGAGCCGCTTTAAGGCAGCCCCCGCCCGCTCCAGTCTGGGAGCCAAACGTCGGAAATGCTCGACGAAGTTCCACCGGCTATCGAGGACAAGTCCCAGGTACTTCTTCGTCGACTCGACGCCGATGTGAACCCCTCCTACCGTGAGTTGCGAACCCGCAGGTGGCGCGTTCCAAGGACCATGAAAACCCATGGCTTCGGATTTGCGCAAGGCCACATCGAGTGCCAATTGCCGGAAACTTTTCATCATTGTAAACATATTTTTATACTGAGACATACCTGGGAACCTTCTGATTACGGAGATATTGAAGGTCAAAATTCCAACTTCTACTGACGTTCCTCTATGAAAAAAAAAAAGTTTTACCTTCAACATTAAAAACCTCACGATCCTTGTATCGTTGTTTGCACCCATAAACACAATACTTTGCGTGTGCTAGATTGTGCAATATCGCAAACAGCAAATTTTCACACAAAAATTATGTTTTTCAACAATTATTTTTGTGCAATGTCACATAGTTTGATGAACAGAATGCGAAGTTGATGGCTATGTGATGGACTTTTTACACACTTTATATTAAAAATGTAAAAGTTTTATGTTTAGATGTCTGATAACCAATCACGCAAAAACGGCTGAACGGATATGAATGTTTGGTAAACAGATTGTGTCTAACCTGGATTAATATAGGTTTATCCCGGTAGTGAAATAACTTTCGGCGGGCGAAGCCGCTGCTGAAAGATAATACCAGCCTATTATTGTTCCTTTACGGAGCAAGGACACAGTATCTGGGTAATATGATACTACTAATAGCTAAGAATGACAGCCGAGCATTTTGAGCTGGTGCTCAAAATGCTTTCATAAGCGCGGAGGGTTTTGGTCTGCACCGATTGTCACCCATCCACGGGCTAAACGTAGCAAGCGTTGCTTAAACTGATCGATCGACCCGTGCGGATGTTACCTTTTATTTAGCCGCAAGCCGCTATGATTATTAATAAAACTAAATAATTTTCGGGTTTTGCCAGAAATATACAACTCTGATTGACAGTCACGTGCAATGATTTATCAAAGTTATTACTTCTTTTATTGGTCAATTCAAAAGCATAACTAGAAAAAATAATCATCAGTATTTTTTATATTAAGAAGACTCAAACTCAAAACATTTATTTCAATTTATCAATTTATAGGCACTTATGATTTGCAAAGAGTTGGTCAGAAAGTTGAAACTTGTTGCTAATTGTAGTACTTGAAAAACAAACCATGTTAACTGAAAGGACATCTGTAAACAATTTGTAAGTATTTACGGAGTAAAAACAGAGCGCTACAATTCCAACTTATATAATAGAGATGTCATACAAAAAGGCGTTTGAAGACGTTGCTTAAAATAATGATTAGTGTGTGTATACAGATGTTAATACAGATAGACGTTTAATCGAGTTAAACTAAAAAAGAACCGTTTCTTATATAAATAAGTATTTATAAATTTAACTGAACACTATAAAATACTTGGCTGAACAACAATTGTTTATTTTTAAATTACTTAATAATAATCGCCATGTACTTTACACCGTGTCAACAGTTAATACCTGTAATTGTCTCTCTCTATGTCTTCTTGACTGCGTTGATTTTCCGAGGCTTACTTGAGTGCGAATAAAATTTTCAACCTGAAAGAAAAAACCAATCAGCCCTTACCTATACAGCTAGAACATATATTATTATTTAAATAACCATTTGCCATTAGTACCTTTTAAATTGTGAGAATTTATGTAAAAGAAACACTTAAAGTTTACATTTTCTCTATAACGATGATTTTAATCCCTTGCAATTACAATAAAAATATAATTAAAAACAAAATATTAACAATCAAATATGTAAAAATAACAAAGAGACGTAATTTAGTTTAACAGCTCTTAAACGTCACTCGTCTTTTTCTTTTGCACTTTTACTTTAGTTAAGGTGGTGAACAAAAGAATCGGCTCCACTGAACGAGACACAATAGTAGTTTTATTATTACTAGTGATCGCCCATTGGTCGAAATTCGACCGTACTTCATTTTAATAAAAATACATTATTAAATGAAAAAAAAAATATAATAATAAATATAAAAAAATAATATGGTTATATTTGACATTCAATAACACTATAGACAAATTGTTGACGCTGTACTTCTGTGGAGAGGGTTCGCTGGCGGGATGGTGATGGCCAGGACCAGGACGTAGGTGTAATAAGTAAATAATACTTCTACAGGACTCTCTTCTTTATTTCCTTAAATCTTCTTAACTGCTGCATATGGAACAATATGGAATGAATTATCACAGAAAATTGCTCTGTTTTTATACAATTTTCCCAATTATTTTAATGTCATAATTATAACCAGCCTGTACAATCTATGACCAGCCTGTACAATCGTGAGGCATACAACCTCTACAGTTTGCACACGACACTAAGTTTTGTATGGGAAACTTACTAATGCCATACTTGACACTCCCCATAAAACCACAAAAAATATTTCTTATAAATCTTAACAAAATTCCTAACGTCGCTAATACAAATAATATTAAAGACAAATATTCTCGATATGATCATAGATTTTAAAAATGAAATAGGTTATATATCTATAAAACTAATTTATAACCTGTGGTTATACTTGACATTCAGTAAGTCAGGCACAAAATATAAAATACAGATGTTCTCGATTGGACCACAGATTTGGACCATAAACAAAAGAATATCTATGCATGTGTGTAATAAATACATGGGAATGAATAGTAGTGTGTGTAACGTGTTATTTATTGAAAATAATATATTATACGCATAATTTAAAAAAAATATTGGCTTTCGTCACTTCTTCTCTGTATAAACTATAAGTGTGCGAAATTTCATACTCCTCCGTTCGCCCAATTTTCGTGAAAAGGGATCCAAAGTTTTCGCTTCACGTATTAATATATAGATTACGTGTGGAGGCGTTTCATGTCAAAGTTTTAACTTATTTTTCATGCTCAGGATAATGATTGTGACTCGGCAGTGGGCTGCACACCTCACCATCTACCATGTAAACAACGCTGTTGCAGCCTTTCTTATGTTTAGTACAGCGCCATCTTGTTTTTTCATGTCCATTATCCATGTGCCTCCTCATATGAACATTGTAAGAGAAGCCAGCCAGTATCATTTTTCGGTTTCCTCTTTTATTCGCTTCGTATCTAGGTTTATTAAACTTCAATGCCTTCCCTATAATAAAGAAATAAGGTTTAATTTTGAACGGTAACAAGAAATTGCTAATTGGTTTAATGACCGACAATGGACGTTTACAACTTCATAGAATTTTGCGTTCATCTTTGCTGAGCCACGTCATCCACGTTAGATACGTGTTATAACTTTATGAAAGTCTCCCAAAAATGAAATTGTACTCTTGATTGCACCATTGGCGTGAACTTTTTCATAGCACAAACTTGTTTAATAAAAAAGGCAGGGAGAAAGGCCTTAATATATTTGGTACTAGGACATGCCGGTTACTTCACGATGTTTTTTTCCCGTTTCTGAGAGCAGGTGATGATGAAATTATTTACACAAAGTAAAGAGCTTTGCCTGGGTTCAAACACGCGACCAACAAGAAGCGACCAACAACCGCGACCAGCAACTCGTAAGTGATTCACAGCCATAGACGCTGGACGCTAAAGTCCAGTTATATTACTGAAGAACTTTATTAGCCTTAAATGAAAAATGCCGAATAATTACAAGGTGCCTTCAACCAACCTCACTGGTATTACTTTATCCACTTGCAGGAATAGTCCCTTCGGATGTTTGAATGGAAATTGCCTGTTCTTCTGAAAACCTGAAGCAGGAGGAAGACAACGGCTATTCACCTATAGACGTAACAAAGCCGAGGGGCAGACTGAAGAGCCGTGACAGTTATTATAACAATTTCATTTTCATTTTATTTTATTCCAGACTATGATTATTCAAATTTTCTTTTTAATATTACCATTACGGTAGAATTTAATAGTTTTTTTGCTCCTGGAGAAAAACTGGAGGGAGTAAGGTTAATTCTGTGTCCAGATTCAGGTTCGGCGGCTCAAAATACGTAAAGACCATGTGGTTTAATAACAACTACAACTTTTTTTATAGGTCTGTGTTATCAATGAAAGATATCTCTAAATATTTTTATTACAGCAGAAATCCCACATTTAGGTACATTACGATAGTAAAAGACAAATAAATCACAAATAAATGAATTTATTGACTAACTTTAATCACACACAAATGACTAGAACATCAACTTATTAAGCACACAATAAACACACATATAAGCTTTTACAGTAATTATGGTTTAATATTTTGAACAGAAACTAAATATTTTAACAAAATTAAATTATGTAAACTATCAAATAAAATTACTCCATAAACAATTTTACTATTTGAATGTTTATATTTAAAAATACACTCCGCGACAATTTATATAAAAAAATAAAAACTTAGATTGAAAGATATTTTTTATTAATAATGCGTAGACCCTCCTTTATTCATCAAAACTTCTATCGTCCTATTGGGCAGTGATTCATAGAGATTTTTAATATATTCTTGTGGTATATTATTCCATTTTCTTATCAAATTCTGTTTCAATTCATTTATATTTTCATACTGCTTTGCATTTGCATATACGGCACGGGCAAGTTCACCCCAACAATTTTCAATGATATTGAGGTCTGGTGACCTTGCTGGCCACTTCATAGTTTTAATGTTTTTCTCTACAAGAAATCTTTTAACCATTTGTGCTGTATGTATCGGTGAATTATCATGCTGAAATATAAACTCTTCTCCTGCAATATCATTTCCATATCTATCTAGTTGTTCGTTTATCAATTTTACATACTTAGAGCTGTTAATTTTTCCTTCTATAAATTTTATTTTAGTTTTTCCTTTATAGCCAATGGCAGCCCAGATCATCAGACTACCACCACCCATTTGTCGTCGACTCAGAATCTGTGATTTTTTTCTTAAATCATGAAAAAAATATTGAAAACCATCAGGCCCATCTAAATTGATTTTTTTTTCATCAGAAAAAATTACTTTGTGCCATGTCTTCCTCCAAGAAAGATGTTCTTTTGCAAAGGTCAATCGGGAATTTTTGTGTTGTTCAGTTAACGGCGGTTTTTTGAGTAGTTTTTTCCTTTTAAGATGAGATGTAGTTTTCAAAAGACGTTGGATATTTCCAATATTAGTATGAACTCCTGCTTCTTCTGCAATTTGTCTGGCTGTTAACGCAGAATTCGATGCGATTCTTAATATTGCTCTTCTATCTCTTTCATTTATTGCCTTAGGACGGCCTCCTGGGTGTTTCTTCTGATAATTTTCGGGATCATACAGGTAATTATTTATTACATGTCTACTTCTATTTATCATTTTAGCGATATGTGTGACATTATAGTTTTGTCTTTTTAAATTTTCAATAATATTAATTTCACTTAACGTTAACTTTTTTCCACGTGGCATTTTAAACTTGTAAATAAGAGATAAACTGAACAAAAAAAAAAACCTTGACTACAGAATGATGAAAATAATGTAAGAACGTGTCCACTTCTTTTCCGTAATAGATAAGCACCGATCGCTCAGTCAGTGTCCTATAGTTTTGTCGCAGCACCCAGCCCCCTCTCTTCCGCTTTGTCTATACTGATTATTAAAATCATCTACTAATAATTGTACGTGAAACGTTTTAACATAAAGGACAAAATATGTAAAAGGTATTCTGAAGTAATAACTTTAATCAAGTGAATTACGGAAAAATGCATATGTCCTATAGTTTTGTCGCGGAGTGTAGGTACGGTTTTATTTGAATTATGTTAGGATCTGTCATAACTTATTATATTATTTTAATGTGTGTTATTATAATGTCGTGATACATTAAGTTTTTCATCAGCCTTTAGATCAAAAAAGAATAATTTAATAGGTACAACTTAGTAGATCTGCGGTAAACTAGAATCTACTACGTTCTTTATTTATGTTATTATTATAATTGTAAGGAATGTTTTATATTCTTTTAATTAAAAGTGTTTTATTATTTCAACACACGATATATCATAAAAAAATATGATTAAATCCTTCACATTATATTGTGTAACACTGTTATAGATATACATTTATGATTTTTATTATTATTTAAAGTTTTTTATTAACTGACTACATGGGGATTATAATGTCTCCCTAATTCATAAAAAGTTGACTAGAATAAAATGTGTTCTTAATTTATGTACTTATTATAATAGTAAGGAATGTTATATAAAGTGTGAAAATGAAATGTGTTTTATTATTTTAACACATGAATTATAATAGTTATGATGAAATCATTCATATTATGTTTTTTGACACTGTCATGGAAATATATTTATGATGTTTACAATAATTATGTTTCTTTTTAATTGAGTGACTACGTGAGGAATATAATGTCTCCCTAATGAATAAAAGTCGACTAGAATATAACATCTTCTTAATTTATGTTATAATTACAGTAGAAAGGAATGTTTCAACATTTGTGAAAATACGTAATGTGTTTTATTATTTGAACACAAGAATTATAATAAAATCATTCAAATTATATTTTGTGACACTGTTTGTTATGGATGTACGTTTATGATTTTTATAATAATTATGTTGCTTATACATAAAGTGATTACATGAAGGTTATAATGTCTCCCTAAATTAATCAAGCAAAAACTACTGATTACACTCACTGCTACATAATTTGGGTGCAAATACTAAATATAAACTATAATTTAGCCCAAGTGGCCTATAATTAAGTTCCTTAACTACACATACTAACACCAAGAGATACCTAGTACCTACACAATGTGGACACAACAATACAATAATGAATTATAATACTGGCAATACTATGTACTAAAGCATAAGAATATTTTGGAACTATCATACAAATCCTAGCAATGAAATTAAAAAAAAAAACAGTCTTTTTCAAACAATTTAAAAATTGATGATGGGCCGACGATGGGTTTTTCCCAAACTTTGACTAGCTATAGTGATTAAAGTATTGGGTATATTGCATAGATGGAATTTTCATATGCACATTGGTAACGCCATTAAATTGCACAGTTTAAATCATATTTGTACCGTCGTGTCTACATTTTACCTACACCTAACGAAAAGAATTATGGTGTGACAGGGTATGAGGTTACATTGTTTCGTCTTCATCCACGCATTCAATAAATGTCGCGAATCATCTGGTTGTCTAGTCGTCTTAATAACTGTTATTACTTGTGCCCCTTTCACATTTTGTTAACCGGAATACACGCACGGTTACTGAACCCAGATGAGAGGGACACCGATGCGGGAACTGAAATTGTGAGTTCAGCACAATATTGTAAACCCCGTAGCGTTGAAATTTTCTATGCTAAGGGGATCATGTACTGAATCAATGGTATAATAAGTTACTAGTCGATATCCCTGCTACCCTGTATAATACTTACTGGCTTCTGTCCACGATTTAATTCGCGAAAAATGTATGTTTTTGCATAAAATATATCCTATGACATTCGGTAATAGTAGCTTCACATTAGTGAAAGAATTTTCCAAATCGGATCAGTAGATATGTAGATTATACCATTTATACAAACTCACTATTTATTCCTCTTTATACTGTACGTATAAATAATATCTATCTTACTCTTACTGGTGGCAACATGCTTACACTTGTATCATCAAAATTATGTTGTCATTGATTCTATTTCTGAATCAAAAAATACCTTAATATCTACTTCTACACAAAAACACACACACAAACACATTTTAAAACGGTTATTTATGACACAAGTACCTTTCTACGTCTTAATCTAATACACAAGCATATTTGAAGAACATTTTTGTATTTTTTTTTACAATATTTAAAACTTACGTTTAACGAATTTTCCTTTACATTTTTTGAATCATTAATTAATATATGCTAGTTGACAAAACTATATTACAATGAGAAAATAATGCCAATGCAATTTTTTCAATAGTATACCGTATTCTGTATAGGTAAGTTTAGTTATTTTTTTTAAATAAATATTTTCCATACTTTGTTTTTAGTGTAATGGGTAAAAGTTTTGTAGAACCTTGCTGAAGACTCAAGCATTACTTCAAATTAGTTTTAATAAATCAAATGGCTCGAAACTAGTTTTAAGTAATGATTGCGTCTTGAGTGAGATTCTATATTACTACGGGCCTTAGACGTGTCTCCACCCTTTTGATTGTTTGCAATGAAATGATGAAAATGTGGATGGTATCAATGAGACATTTTAATGATTGTGGTCTCCAAGACGAGTCAGCACCGTCTCGTCAACTGTGATGGCTGTAGCCTTGCAGCGTATATGCTGGCTGCTGCAGCGCCATCTTTGCTTCTTTGCATCACTACGAGACTTCTGCAAACAGTAGCGGTACTTGCCAATTTGCAATATCGGATTCCCCACATTCGACTTCACGATACTCCAAGTATTTTCTGAAACAAACGACTTCTTTTAAGAACCATTCTGGTAAGAAACGTGAAATTTTCTATCACAGTAAATATACTAAAAAAAATACGCATCTACGATAGTGTTAGAAGTTATGGTAAGTATACAGGAAAAAAAATGAGGCAAGAACGAAAATACACCAAATATTTTTATTAATTAAAAAGTATTATCATGAGAATTGTTAATAATGAGTTTATTCATAAATTAACCGATTCTGATGTTTTTCCTATAACTATGGCCTCTAGGTTGATAAGGCACTTCATCACCACAGAAATGGCTACTGGTTTGCAGCAAAACTGTCGCATCCAGTGTGCAGTGTCTCCAGCACCTTCAGCAGCAGCTCCTTCTCTTTCTTTTTACGTTATCATGTACATTTTTAGCAAGCTCTAACTTAATATACCCATCTTTTACAAATATTTGGTTTCCGCTTCACACTTTTGTAGTCTTGAATCTAAATATACTACACAACTACTTTTCTATTGTTGCAATAATTTAGAAAATAATGCTGGGAAAATACAATTTCCTGAAAAAGTAGAAAAACAATGAATATGATATTTCTACACAACTTCTAATGCACATAATCTGTCACTGAAAAAAAAAACGAAGAACACATAAATTAGACATCAATAATTTTATTCATTGACTAGAATCTGTTACAAGACTATTGTTCTCATTAATGAAGTGACTAGAATTTGTTTCTTTAACAATTATTACACAACGCGAATATTCAGATAGTAAGACATGATTATTTTATATTTAAAATATTCATATTAATATATAAACTCATATTTTTTTTTATTTTTTGTAACACAACAATATATTTGTGCAACTACACACATTCGAACTCACTCATACATCCCCACCGCAACACGTTTTCACATGGTGGAACTTTTTGAGCTGATAATAATTATAATGGTAGTGGTTTTGATTGAAAACAGCATACTCTTCTATTAATTAATTCTTAGTGAGTATTGTCATCATCACATCAGCTAAAACGTGATGTTACAAAACGGAAGACGTACGAACGTGATAACCTTATCTACTGTTTAAAAAAAAAAATCTATAAAGAGCAGTTAAAAATATTTTATTTAGTAATATTATTAATATCAATAGCAACAAACTAATGCGAGTTTTCAGCTAATAAGACATGATTAATTTATATTTCAAGTATTTCTATGAATAAGCATAATCTAGGGTGTTGATAACGCAGTCTTCAATAAGGCAGGTATAAATTATGTACATACTACTAATGAATAAATAAACTATAAATAAATAAATCTTTATTTTTTCCAAAAGAATAACAACCTTACAAAATTACAGAATTACACAAGTACTTACGTTCTATGAATCCAAAAGATTGGATATCCAATTAGTAACTCAGTGCACAATAATAAGCAGGTTATTACGAAACCGATTCACTCTGACCCCCGTACTAGTTATAAACTGTATTACGGTGGGACAGTATTCGTCGTTCTCAGTAAACATTATTTTATTAAGCCGATTTGAGATACAATAATTAGATATTCTCACTTTTAAAATGACAAAGCAAAACTGTGGGTAAAATGCATCATTTAATAAAATTGGTATTTTATATTGCAGGTAGTAGCGTAAGTTCACATAGTATATGTAAAACTATTAGATGTTTAGTTTGTTCACAGAATATTTGTGTTGTTTTCGTGACTATAAAAAAAAAACAAATTGATTAAAACAATTAAGTGAAACTAAAATAAGTAAAAATTAAATAAAAGTTTTTTTTTCCTTTTAATTTAACATGCCATATTTGTGTTATCTTGTATAAAATGTGTGTGTGTGTGTTTTTGTACTAGGGTGCGTATGTGATTGCCTGTGTGTGTGACATTAAATCATCTTAATATATTTTCAGCTTCATGGTAATCTAGTTCTTTAAGAAATTCATCAATAGACTTTTTATATTCGCGACAGCTAAGATCTCTTATTTTTAGTTTTTTTGCTTATTTTGTTGTATACGCTGGGCCAAGGTAATTTGGAAAGTTCTGAGCAAACCTAGTCTTACATTTAGGAATATTGTAAACTATATCCAACCTTCGCCTAGTCCCGGAGTATGGTTTCATTTTATGTTGTGCACTAATTAAAAGCCGAATGAATAGTTTCCGTTCAGAAAGAACATTGCTTTCTTTATATAGGAGATCAGTAGGATACCGAACGTAGGATTTCGGCCATCAGATGTACATTTATCAAAAAAGAGGAAAAAATACCACAAATTGGGGAAAAATATTCTCTGCTGAATTTGAGCCTGATTTGTTGTGTACAAAAAATAATAGATTTTCAATTATTGCCATGTTTTATTCAACATGGCGTCTCGCTTGCTTGCAGACTTCATTCGTTCTGAAATCATGTCTCATCAAATCAATGTTAAGTAGAAAATAATTAAAAATGTGTGTAT
This sequence comes from Aporophyla lueneburgensis, assembly GCA_932294355.1. Taxonomy (NCBI): domain Eukaryota; kingdom Metazoa; phylum Arthropoda; class Insecta; order Lepidoptera; family Noctuidae; genus Aporophyla; species Aporophyla lueneburgensis. The sequence goes on from OW028742.1 coordinate 7,703,794, forward strand.
TCTTGTAGTGTTAAAAATAAATTACTATTATTCTCTTATACATATTTTTGAAAAAACATAATTAATTGTGACCATTTCATCGTAACAAAAATCTTTAGTCTCCATTTTTGAAGTGTGTTTCTAAACGAATTTAAAATAACCGCTTGCTACCTCTTAGGACAAACGTCAAACATTTTTAATTTTTTTTTTTGTGCAGAAAAACCATTTGATATTATTAAAAAAATGTTACTTTATTCTATTCAGGAGTAAGTTACCCAGCTTCGCTAAACGGTACGCGTTATGGCCGGAGCGCCATATAAAAATGAAACGTCTCCTTTAGTTTCATCAACTAACGGCTACTTCAGAGTGACATGCGAGTACATACAATACAACAAATATTTCGAGACAATATCGTGTGTATTGTAGCGCGGGAGGACGATAGCAAGCGCGAGTGGGGCGGGCGTAGTAGTTCGGATAAGCGGTCGTTCGGTTGATCGACGTTCGGATAATCGACGCTCTACTGTATGTGTTAGCTCGACTTTCAATATCACGAATTTTATGGAATGTTTTCACAAAAACTTTTATAAAAAAAAAACAACCGACTTCCTTAAAAAAAACACTACAAATTCAAAAATAACTTTAATTTCGAAAGTCGGTGTCTTAGGGTCGGTATTTAAGGTTTTTTGCTACCGATTTCCGAGATTAAAGTTATTTTTGACTTTACAGTGTTTTTTTTAAGGAACTCGGTTGTTTTTTCTTTGTAAAAGTTTTTATTTCCTTCTTTTTAGTTATGGTACAGACGCCACCAGGTCAAGCTACCCGAAACTGTCAATTTTTCCCAATGAACCTTGAACCTAATGCTCTAGAAATAAAGTCGAAAATCTATCAAAGAAATCTGACAGATTGTAGTAGCTTGATGTGTTGGCGTCTGTACATACTCCGCACAAATCTAATCGCGTTATTCGTTCATTTGTCGCACAAATACTAAATGCAAATTTAAGACTTATATAGTTTTCACATGGATCCCATTGTCTGAATGGACCAGCTTTCAGATAAAAAAAGAATCATCAAAATCGGTTCACCCAGTCAAAAGTTATGAGGTAACAAACATAAAAAAAATATAGTCGAATTGATAACCTCCTCCTTTTTTTGAAGTCGGTTAACAATAAATAGAATTAAATGCTTAACATCAATGACTAGATATTGTTACCCTACTTAACATACAGTAAATAGGTACATAGTTTTATATAATACATGGCTTTCTTACACGGTGCATGTGACTTGAGCTGGCCAAAGTGCAAGCTTTATGCGGGTCGTCAGTCACTGGACTCACTTTTAGTGGAGGTGCGTAAGCCATACACGTCTACGTCCCACCGTAAGAGCTATTTCTGCAGGTAGGTAAACTTACACGTCAAAGCCCTTATGAAACCGTCCGATATACCAAAGACATTCCTGAATGAATACCACGATGAATAATTTTGTGAACTGAAGACCTCTAAAGGCACAAAAATTGAATTCCAATAGTAGACCGACATTCTTCCGGCAGCGACAACAATTAACATTACAGATATTACGGCTCGGATAAACCTAATCCGTCAACGCTCATGACTGTACTCCAAAACTCAGTCATGGTTATGAAAATCGTCTGAAGAAATTATTTTACCGTCAAGAGTCCGTAACTTAGCTTTACAGTTATACCGCATCCTGTTCGAACAAGTCCACCTGACGACTCGACCCTTATGGCGTTTATCCTTCATTTCAGTGTACGTGAATCCGTTATGTAGAACCATTCTGTTACCCTTGTTTGACAGCACAAATGATACTGAAAAGAAATAAATTGATTTGTATGAGAGAGTTTTCTTTTCAGAATAGTCAGATAGAAAACGCCGACCTCATTAAACAATATCATTGACGTGTAAAGATGTTTTTACAAATTTACTTACAGAAATAAAATAATTTTTCATTAAACCACTACAAGTACTGCGGTATGGCCTGCCTTCCGACATAAGCCGCACAACCGTAAATAAATATTTAATGTTTACCCAGTAATTGGGTTGTGGAGGCACATAGGCAGCCACTCGGTGTTAAATACAGGTATACTGCATCCGGAAAGACTGTCAGCCAACCTAATTAGAAAGTTATAAAAATTAAAAATATATTTTTGAACCTAGTATCGAAAACACGCAGACAGTGTTCCAACAAACCTGAGCGCGTGTGAGGTCACAATGTTTATTTCTACTCATTTATTGTTTTTTTATCACGATTGGAGCCGCTGTCGGTAAGCGGATATAATTTTGCTTCCGGAATTGTGGATACCGTCGCCATGTTGCTGCCACCCTGACACTGGTTGTCCTCCCAAAGAGTCACCAGACTTGTCAATGAGAAACAATATCACTCGAACCGAACGTAACGTCCCGATGACTGCGTGTAGTGGACACGCGGCCATAGTAAATGTATGTCCTGCTGTAAGGCGGGATCTCGAGGAGATATTGAAAGACCGAGAGCTGAATCAATACTAATCTTTATTATATCGAGTAAACAATTAAATGGATTACATTTATATTAAATAAGGCTGGTTACATACTATAAGGTTGATTACACACTACATCTCCTTCCCATGGTGAAAAAAAAGTAAAATTATAACTAAAATTTTGCTTTTTTTTTTTACAGTGTAATGTGTTTTAACTTAAAGTATAGGATAATACAATATTTGAATATGCAATACATGAGTTTTAAAGTATAGATTAATGTTCATTTTAATAATATTTCTTATTTATTCAACTTAGATTTAGTTATACAAATACAAGGTTGTTGTCTGGTGTAAACAATTTTGTACGATTTTTGTGGACTATATCTAGTTTTCCATTTTTATCTATTTGAACATTCGGGGACATATCTTTCACTACTTTAAAAGGACCAGAATATACGCTATCCATTTTATTTATTTTTTCATTTTTTACTAGAATTAAATCATTTGGTTTATAAATTATAGGATTAATACTTTTATCGTAAATATTTCTTCTATGTATTTTACTTTTGAGCAAATTTTCTCTAGCTTCTTTTTGAGTTAACTGCAATCTAAATTTTAATTCCAAAGGATAACTGTCGTGATTATAAAGTGGTTCAACAACATTGTTATCTAAGTTACTGGGAAGCGAGCATATTTTACCAAAGACTAACTCAAATGGTGTGAATTTAGTTTCCGTATGTACTGATGTGTTGTTAGAAAAACACCAATATGGAAGCCATTGACTCCATGCTTCTGGATGATTATCTGTTTGAATACGTAAGAAAGAGCCTAAATGTTTATGAGTATTTTCCAATGCACCAATGCTTTGGTGGTGGTAAGCTGTGGAATTTAAATGAGTAATTTTTAAAAGTTTACAAACCTCTTGAAATGTTGTAGACATAAATTCGGATCCCCTGTCTGTTGCTATTTCCTTCGGTAACCCGTAGCGAAGAATAAAACTATTAACTAAAGCTTGAGCCACCTCTTCAGACTTTTTAGAAATTAAAGGATGTGCCACAACATACTTAGTCAACTCACATTGTATGGTTAGTATATAAGAATAATTATAACAATCCCTATCTAACGGTCCTACTAAATCTAAAAATATTTTGTCAAATGCCGTTGTAGCCGTAGAAGTAATAATCATCGGCTCCTTTACCAGTCTAGCATATTTTTCGTTTTGGCATTTTGGACATTTTTTCACAAATTATCGAACGTCTCGTTCTAACCCTGGCCAGTAAAAATACTTCTTAATGTTACTAACCATCCTTCTCATGCCCGCGTGGCCACTGGTAGGCAAGAGATGGAAGTCATTAAGAATAACTTTCCTGTCATCTTTATCGTCTATTCTTCGAACATCATTTATTATGTAAACTCGCGGTACGTACCTATCATTTGACGATTTAATCTCACTTAATAATTCTTCAATAAATTCTTTTTGTTCTCTATTCTGCATAATACATCGTCGACGTCTATGAATTTGCAAAATCTACCTAACTCCCTCACAAATGCGGCTCGCGTCAATTGTGATTGGAAGTCGGGATTAATAAAAATTGTTAACTTGCTTTCTACATAACAAAACGCGTTTTTCTCTTCAGTTATTTAATTTTGCTTTCTCAACATATTTAACTCTTTTTTCTCGATTAATCTAAGTTCTATTGCCTCTCTTGGTTTCGTATGACTTCCCACGACACCTGGTTGATCAGGCCAAGTGCTGTCAGATGTCGAACTACTCAGAGAGCTTTGCATTTTTCTAGCCTGTGCTCTAGTTGTTACATTTATATATGATTCACCCATATTCTTTAAGTCTTCACTTGTAAAAGAAATCCGGGACAATGCATCTGCAGCTGCGTTGTCTGAACCCTTTACATACTCTACAAAGTAGTCGTACTCCTCTAATATTAATCTAAATTTCATAAGCCTACTCGATGGATCCCGCATATTAAAAAGATAAACTAATGGACGATGATCTGTCAATATTTTGAATTTCCTACCATAAAGATACGGACGAAAATACTTTACTGCCCAAACTATTGCCAACAACTCCTTCTCGATTGTTGGGTATCTCCGTTCTGCACTATTTAAACTTCTACTTGCATACGCAACTGGTTTTTTATTTCCATTACTTAAAATAGCTCCAATTGAATAACCTGAAGCGTCTGTTTGTACAATAAATTGATTAGTTTCCGTAAAATCTGGATATTGCAAAACTGGTGGTGAGACTAAACACTGTTTCAAATCTTCAAATGTTTTCTGACACTCTTGGTCCCAAATTACAGTCGCATTTTTCCTACATAATTTGTGTAAAGGATAAGCTTTTTCCGCAAAATTCGGTATAAACTTCCTATAATAATTTACAAAAGCTGTAAAACGCTTGATTTCTTCAACAGTTTTTGGACAAAGATATTTTTTGACAATTTCAATTTTCTCTGCATCAGGCAAAACACCTTCTCGAGACACTACATGTCCTAAGTATAACATTTCTTTTTTGAAAAACTCACACTTTTCGGGATTAAGCTTTAAATTCACTTGCCGTAACCTTTCAAAAACATCTTGTAAATTCTTAACTTTTTCTCCTAAATTACGACCAAATACTATCAAATCGTCTTGGTAAATGAGACACTTATCATATGAAAGACCTGCCATAGCCATTGTCATCATCCGGGAAAATGAAGAGGGACTAGTCTTGAGCCCCATTGGCATTCTTGTCATCTGGTACTGACCAGAACCAAAGGCTGTATACTTTCGACTATCTTTATCAAGTTCTACATTATAAAAACCTTGATATAAATCTAAATGACTGAAATATATGCATCCTGATAGCGAATCCAGTATTTCTGTTATGTTAGGTAGAGGGAATTTATCATTCTCAATACAATTATTTAATTTCCTATAATCAATGACTATTCTCCACTTTTTCTCTCCGCTAGAATCTATTTTTTTTTGGAACTAATAACACTGGACTACTCCATTCACTTCTACATTCCTCTATAATTCCTTCTTGCAACATTTTTCCTATCTGTCTATCTATTTCCTTTTTCTGAGCGTGTGGTAATCTGTAAGGTTTTGAAAATATGGGAGCCGTGTTAGGTTTTAAAGTTATTGAATGTTTATAAATATCAGTCGTTGTCAAACTATCTCCTGGTAAATAAAATATATCACTGTACTTTGCGCATACATTCTCTACAGATCTTTGTTCCTCTCCATTTAAATGATTTAATTGTAACAATGAAAATAATTTCTTAACTCGATGCGCATTTGATTCGCCTTGAGAAAAGGAACATAAGTTATAGTCACTAACGCTATGTATAGTTGGTTTAATTTCTGTAAGTGTAACATAATCTTCGGTAGTATTTAGTATCTTGATAGGTATCCTACCACACACTGGTTTTACCAATGTACTCGCTAAATAAATACCATCTCTGATAACTGATGCGCAAACTAAGCATTCGTCCTTTATATCTGACGAAATATAATGAACGGACTCACATCTTGGTGGAATCTCTATATTATTGCTAATTATATTAATAGGTAAATTTATTTCATTATAATAAGTAGATAAAGTTATCATGTTACGATTAAAATCCAATACCGCTTTATACTTGGTTAGAAAGTCCTGACCGATGATGCCATTCGCCCTAATTGGTAAGAAGTCAAATACATAGAACTTATGTTTCAGTTGATGCCCATTTACGTTGAAATTTAAATAACAATATCCAATTGTTGTTACTTTGCCTCCAATACCATTTATAGAAATGTTTTCTTTGTAATATGCAATGCGCTCTTCTGTAACATGTTTATACTTTAACGCAGAAATCGATGCACCCGTATCAAGTAACCATTGGAATGCATGATTGTTTATAGGTAGACTAATTGAACAATTACTATTGCATGATAGAATTTTATTCACGAAAAAACTTTTTGTTATTATCACAATTTGAAGTATTGGCCGATTCTACGTTTGCTTCCGGTTCCGTTATCACGTTAACCTTATTAGAATCGTTGTTGCGCATCCTTTGATTTCTGTTATAATTATAGTAAGACTTACCTCTGTATCCCTGGCGGTTTCGGGCTGGGGCTTGCTCGTGCTGGTGGTCGCGATGCCCATTCCATCCACCGCGACTGCCGTTGTTGTTGTGGTAGCCTCCACGATAAGGTCTACGATGCGAATGACCTTGATCAACGTGACCTCGATGACCTCGATAACCTCGGTTATGCCTGAAACGTCTTGTAAATCTACCGTTATTATTATTATACATACCGAGTACTTCAGCCAACCTTGGAGACGAGCTTATCTCTTCATCTTGCGCCGCCTGAATCGCATCCTTAAGAGAGCTGTAATTTCGAGCTACTATTATAGTGCTCAATCGGCGGTTTCGCAGCCCTTCGGCGAACTTTTTAATCGCATACTGCTCATTTATGGGTTTTAATACATTATATTTCTCGGATTCCCCGTTGGCCTGTGAAACCGTCAATTGCACGAAAAGTTCAGATATTTCTTTACCATAGTCCTGTGTAGATAAATCATTTTGTCTCATTGAGGTCAATTTAGTTTGCAATGCCGTGGCTGATTTTTGAGGTAATAACACCTTTTTCATATCAATCACTAAGTCATCCACACTTGAGTATTGTGGGCATAATCGTAATTTAGCTGCCTGAGATAATCTGCTCTTTAGTACAAAATTAACTAATTGTTTCTTACATTCTGGTGTTGAAAGAGTAGAACTATAATACTCAATATTATTTATTAATTGCCTGGCATTAGCCTCCTCATCAGTCATGAGTGGCAATAAATTTAAAGCAACTTTAAGGGCAAAAGTAGACATTGTTTCAGTTTTAGGTTTACACAATTCTATAACTTCTGCATATAAATTCTGAAATCTCTCAATATACTTGTATATTAATTCTGACTCACTACTTGACACTTTCCCTTTTTGTATATCACTCGTAATTTGAGCTTCATAATGAGAGTATTTCATAAAAATATCATTTGCCTCAGATAGTTTCTTAGTCAATATATTTCCTGTCCTACGATCTGGACCAATTTTAATTAAATAAACTCTTATTTCCTTAATCTCACTACACAAATTTTCTAACTTAGTTGCCATAACTTACCATAATAAAAGCTGAATCTTCTTTTGCATACATGTTTCTATCATACTTAGGTTAATGCTAGATTAAAGTTCATTAAAAAAATATAATTGTCATCATCACACGGAGTCTTGTTGAATATTATATTTATGTCATTGTTATTGAAATGTTGACCGCACTAGACCGCACTTGTATTTTCTAGCATAGCACTGCACAAACACAAACTATTTTTGTCACATCACACTATTCCGTCGTCCTCGCCTACGGTCGGTTTTGGAAGTCTGCGAAGAAACGACCGTCGCCTAGAATGATGGTGTATCTGTTGGTCTATCCACTGAAGGTGACATCTTCTATAGATTCTGTAGATGGCATAGACTGACGCAAGCGTTACCAAAGTGAGGATCAGCAGCAAGATTATATTTGTAACTCCAATATGTGCCCTCAACTCTTCTATTGAAGCCTGGTTGTTGCCCCCAGCGGCGTTCTGGGCAAGGATCACCTCCTCCTTTGATGTAGTGGTACCTGGACAAAGTAAACTTTTACAATACAATAAAAAAAACCATCACGGGCAATATTTTTTGGAAGTTTATTTGTTTATCTTTCAGTAAAAAGGAAATAAAGAAAAATCTGTTTGTCCGGCACGTGCCATAAGTACGTGGATATAATTAAAGAAATATACAAAATAGAGAAATCTCAAAATTCTACATTTGAAATGGTTTACATTCGTGTGTTTTTATATGGTGTGTCAGTGAGTGGGGGTTAGAATGTGTCAGTTTAGAGTTAGTGTAGAGATGTGTTAAAGAGTGAATATGGGGTGGGTTAGAGAGAGGATATGGGGAATGTTTGAGTGTGGATATGGGGAATATTAGAGTGTGGCTACGGAGTGTGTTAGTGAGTGAGTGTGGTTGCTGAGGCCTGCGTTATAACAAGGTTTCAGTGAGTGTCGTCTCATGATAATTTCTTTTTGGTCACAGATTCAATAAGAATTGGAGTGAGAATGTACATCAAATACGAAAATAATAATATCATTGATCGTAGTCAGTCTAGCTCTACAACGCTTTGACATACGCTTAGAAGACGCTTAGAGACCTCTCTTGTTCTATCTTATTGCTGACCATTACGAAATAATTGTTTCTGTGCATTATCATTTTATTTCCAGTTCGTATAAGTCCAAAAATGGCGGGTTCTGAAAAATTAAAAAAGGAAGTCAAGATCATTTAATGCAGAGATTGAACGAGTAATTGACCACATTCAGTTTTTACTGTTACTCTTAATATTTTAAAATGTTTTTGGCATATCTCCGGTGCCTGGGGTTTTAGACCTTTGGAAGGCGTACGAAGGACCGAAGCCAACTTGCAGAGACCCCTTAGACAGTTTTGAGTATTGAGGCACCAATCGCTGATTATCCCTGAATGCACTATGCAAGTGTACCCAAAGACAGCCCCCGGTTAGTGACGAACTATCGCAGAACTATTACAATTATCATGGGTAAAAACTAAACCGGTTATGTATGCAATGATAATGATACATCAGAAACTAAGTTCTATATTTAAAAGCATATGGAGGGTTTTACAGATTACTCACCACCTACATTTCGCAACTTTTTAGTAAATGTAACACGGGGCAAACTTATTGCCAATTTTTTGAAACAATAAATTAAATAGAAAGCCTACTTTGCACACCCACCAACGTCTATTAGCTTGCATCTATAAGCCGATTGGCTTATAATGTTCCCACTGCTGGGACACAAGCCTCCTCTCTGGTAGAGGGAGTGGGCTATAATCCACCACGCGGACTCAGTACGGGTTGGTAGATGCTTTTGGATTTTTGGTTCTAGGACATGCCGGTTTCCTCACGATGTTTTCCTTCACCGTTTTGAGAGCAGTAGTGATGAATCATTTACTCAAAGTAAAGTACTGAACTGTGTTCAAAACTACGACCTGCAACTCGTAAGTCGCGGCTGTTACCACTGGGCCACCACTGAGAGACCAGTTAAAGAGTATAAGAAAAATAAACTAATTAATAATTTATTTCTTTTCATGGTTGTGTTCGTTATAAATGGCAACAATTTTATCATCCACTATGTGTATGCAAGCCCTGCAATATTTATTTTGTGTGCAACACCATCTCTTCTTATCTGTCTTGTAGTTGCCAGGTTTCAAGTAAAATGTGTTGTCACCCACTTTTATATTAGTCTTTCCTTTCTTCGTTTTGATAAGGGTCACTGAAAACAAATAGGCACGTTAGTAACTTAATCCACAAGACCAAAATGACTTTATTTTCCAAAATAGGTGTATTTGATTTTGTATTTTCCTTTTTTGCCACCGAATTCCGAAATAAACCTTTTTTTTTCACGCTTTAGTGTATTTTTTATATATAGGTTGTTTTTTTTTCTTTTTGGTACATCAATCAGTCACAAATCTTGATTCCGATTAAAAGCGAGAATAAAACCCAGGAGCGAGAATCATACGCAGCAGTAGAGCTTGCAACCACCAGATCAATAATATAATAATAATAAAACTTTTTATTTCTAAAAACAAAGGATCATAAACACAACAATTACAAAATTTAAAAGAAAAGAAAATAATAATACCAAAATCACACAATAAAAAATTAAAAAAAACCAGAGTTCCTGGAAAAACTTGAGGGAGGCCTTTGCTCAGCAGTCGGACAGTAGGTATAGCCTTACCGAAAAAAACACATTTAAATATTGGTCCAGATGAGGGTCAAAGTTACGATTGTGAAATAAAATATTATTTTGGTTGGAAATTGTTCTTTATTATTTATAATAATAGGTACCACAATAACATGACCACAACTTACAAGGTAACAACAACGTTTTAGATAATAATTCTGGAGCTAAATATTTTCTTTATTTACAATACTAACTTATTTAGCTAGAATAGTACCATCGCTTTATGACTCAAAAAAATATTGATGAAAAAGAGAATCTATATCATTTCTTCAGCCGTAACAGAAATAATTATCTAGGAATTTGAAACATTGCCTTTTTAAACACAATAAAAATATGTTAACATAACAGGCGAAATGTGGGTGTACTACATGTACACCTTTGCCTAACCCTTCGGGGAAACAAGGCGTGATGTTATGTGTTATGTTATGTTAAAAATATGTTATTTTGTACTTCTTATGAGGAGCATTTCAATAGTGACTACACAATTTTCTTATTAATGTATAATTCTAACTCATATTTTAATTTCAAGAACTTGCCAGCGACTCCATCTGGCCTATATTCCTATGGCCTATAACCTAGGCATATTTTGTCTAGTTTTCTGCTGAATACAGCTGACTACCAGTACTTCACATGGAACGACTGGCTATCTGACTTCCATATTCCAGTCACTGGGTACCTCGATACCACGTGGTTGCTTGGACTGGTAATCAAACTTTCGAGAAACCCATGACAACTGTCAAAGATCTACGAATGACAGCCGGGACCAACGGCTTAAAGTTTATATTCCGCCGTATATTCCATATTCTGTAGTAATTTAGATAAATACAGCTTTATGTTTTGGTTAAAATAAAGATTTATCTAGGTCCAAGGCTTTTGGGCTTTACGTTGATGGGTTAGACAGTGAGTGAGTTATGTCTTAAGTTTTATCTTATATCTTTAAACGAGCAATTCTTGGCTCCAACGATTTTCATGAAATTTAGTATACAGGGGGTTTCGGGGGCGATAAATCGATCTAGCTAGGATTCATTTTTATAAAATGTCGTTTTATTCGTGTTTTCAATGACCAACTTTATCGATAATGAACTTGAACATAAACTTATTATTTTAAACGCAATTTACCAAAAAATACCGAGCAAAGCTTGGTCATCCAGATATTTTTATTTTATATACTATGATATATAAAATAAAAATATCTGGAAAATGAAAAATTACGTACGTCGCACGTATTATCGCTTATGTTCTAGAGATGCAACTATTGTGAAATCTCTAGAACATAAGCGATAATACGTAAAATATCTTACAATGGGCTAACTAATGTCATCAATAGAGAAAATGCGATAAATAGTTGCATTTCTAAAATCAGATCACCTTCTTCCTTAAAATATAATTATATTGTACTTACTAATAATACAATACCAACGACATGGTTTAATTTGAACTCTTGATCACGAAAACAGCTACAATGTAACTAGAATCATTTTATTTATGAAATCGAATATTATTTTAATTTTAACGTAGAAATATTTGTAGTTCAATACACGAACGGATGAGGTAATAATCAAAGAAAGGTACATCTTTCTAATTTTGCTCGTCAGGTCAATCTCACTCCTACTTTTTCTTTTGCTATTCCATTTTTTTTGTTTGCAGATAACCGTTGCACTAGTAAGTGTTGTAAAGGTTGTCTGCAATGTAAGACAACCTTATGTTGTACAGGCTGGCGATAAAGTAACGTTAATCATATTCGAACTGTCAAACAAATTTAAAAATGGAATAGCAAACGGAATAGTAGGGGTAACGGGCTGAGGTTGACCAGACAAGCAAGAAGAGTAAAATGTAGAGTGATTCTTCTCCATTCAGGCAATTTAAGTACACTGCACAAAAGCACAGTGGAAACTTTCATTTGAATATAGCAAAATATATCTATAAAGTGTTTTTAAACTGTTCAGTACAATAAAATCTGATTTTGAAACTACTTTTCTGAAAAAAACATTCAATTTCTGACGGTTATTCCATAAAAAATTATAAACCTTAATATTATTCCAACGTTAAACTATATCACACGTTGAGACTCGAATTAAACATAATACAATTGTTTCAATAACAACTACCTTTAGCGTTAATGCATTTTCACACGTTCAAGCGTCGACTAACCAGCAGTCGGAGCGTGTGAAGCAGCATTTATTCTAGGTACACCACAACCTCATACATTGGATAAAATGAATCAAATTATATTCAATAAATATCACAAAAAAAAGCAGTAAAGAGATGGACCATAGGATACGCAAACGCTAATTTTCGTTGCACCCGCGGTCACAAAGTGTGAGAGCGGGATGACACGATACACGATACTCACTACTCGCATGTTTCATGACCGCGACGGTTATGAATGTTCGCGGTTAGTATATGGCCTATAATATCGGCCATTCTTAGTTATATTTAAAGCTTGTAAATGACAATAAATATGCAATACTCTAAGTAACTTATTTTACTATAAAATCAGTGGGATTATACAGAATAACATGTATCTGTGTTCTCAAATTTAATACAGCTTACAACTATTTGTCTATTATCTTAGAATAAGGTAAAAAATTTTAATTATTTTTATTTATTGAAATTTTTGAAGAAGTTGAAAGCAATAATAGTTTTACATAATTTATTTAAAAAAATAGTCTGCTTATTTGTTTTGAAGATTGTTCCCAAAGTTAAGACTCTAAAGTATAATTTAAAATATTTGCTGTATTAACGGATTTATTATCAAAATACAATTTGCTAAGTAATTCTACTTTTATTGTACTTAAAATTAACTTACTGATTAGAGTGAATACTGCATGGCCAGTTATCACCATAAATCACTAAGTACGTTTAACATAATATAATCTACATATCTTATCTTAACCGATATTTACGTGGACGATGTTACGGGCAAAAGCTCGTAGATAAATAAAAAAGAAAATGCTTTTCACCGATTAGCGCATCACTTAAGAATGGCTAGACCAATTTCGCATTTTTTTTTAAATTCGAAGTGTTTCGCTTTTTTTACAGAAAGAACAATTAAAAAAGCTCCTACTCACACTGTCTAAATTTTCTATTGCTAACTTTCCTATTGCAGGTTAGGACGAGATTTCTTTATGTATAAGCATCAGCTTTGTTCCTATCTTTCTGTTATTTTCTGTCTATTTACATGTGCGTGATAAATAAATGAATATTCACAGATTTATTACACATTTTTCATTGGGGGTTTTGTATGTACTATTGAAATTTGGACAGCACAACGTAAGCTAGCTGAAAATATAAGCCTGTTTCCGTCATTTTCAAAAGATTGAAAGAAACAGAATTATATTTTTAATTCGTATAGAGCTAAACGTGTTTAGTTATTTGTAGTGCAAGTGGGCTTTTAAATATCGTCCTAGGAAATAACAATATTTTGTTTAGCTACAAATTTTTAAAACAAAGTTTTCATTTTTGGGTGATTGTGAAAGTTATTCAGTTTGATGATGTTATTCTCCATTGTGTAAATTTGAGCTTTGCATCCTCGGAAGCAGTGGCTGGAGCAGACCCATCGAATTTTCAACCCTTTTGAAGATTTTTGAGTGAACAGGTAATCACCAACTCTCAACATAGTCCTTCCAGTAGTGCTTGATTCCGTAAATTCGCAAAAATCTAAAAAAGCAAAATACTTAGTTCGTACCATATCGGATATAATTGAACCTTGAAATATATTGTTTTAATGCGAAAAATCTCATTTTCAAGGATCAAAACAAGTTCCCAACATAAGTAGATAGGTTAACTGTCTCGTTACTACGGAAATAAAAATGTGATGAACCAACAATACGAGTAGATACGCAAGCTGTGAATCCCAAAATATATTTAATAATTTTGTAGTATTTATTTTTGCTATGTTTGGCTGTTATTAAACTAGAAAAAATGACACAATGTCACGTCATACACAAATACCAATAGAAATAACTGCTTCTTTCATTTTACACATTATTATATACAACTTACCCCACATTTTAATCGAATATGAGAACACATTTGCATTCTCCCCTGTCAACCGTTACGCTATCAACCGCTACGTTATCGCCATAACTTTCATATCACCCCTTCTCCCCTTTTTTTCTTCACACAATCCATCCATCTTTTCTTTGGCCTCCCTGTAAATATATATTATAAAAATACTTAATGCTCTTTATTCCACATTTTGTTATAATTAAAAATTGATTGTTCTTACATGGTTATGTTTCTCTCGAACAGTTATTATCTGATCGCAAATGGACATGATAGAAGCTGTGCACTTCTTGCTGTGGTGGGTCGAGCACTTCCATAGGAACTTGAGTCCACTGCTCCTCTTCTTGAAAAGTGTATAGCCTTTGTAATTTAAAATTCGCTTCCCTCTTAGAGATGTTGTGAAAGTTACTGAAAAGGAAAAGATCATAGTTAGCTGCGTTTATAAAAGTTCCTAACGACCCGCCCTTGCTAATGCACAAGTATAATTTACAAATATGATAAGCCGAAATATCGATATTTTTCACAGTAGGCGTTAAATTTTAGTAAAGTAAATATTAATGTATAAACCTTAGAAGCAGACCCCCAAACCTCGGGGTTTATTCTCTAAAAGATGATGAAAACCGCAAAAAAATCATTCTGCACTTAAAAACTGACTGAATAAAAATAATTTCAATAAACTGTTCTACCAAACCGCACTGACAAAATTTTTATTTCAGTGCAGTAAGTGGAATAGCTGAGGATCAATCAGTTCTCTAAGTAGGATACCTTTATGTATTCGGGTGTTGGTATAAATACAAATAAAGTGAACTGTACAATGATTTATAATTAGAACAACAATAAAATTAATATTAAACACAGTCACAATTACAATTATTTCGTTCTGGACATATCGCTGGCCCCGGGGGCTCTATCGCAAAACGACCACTTCTCAAAATGACTACAGGTAGCAAAATGTCCCTTTCACAAAATTTTCCTTTTGCAAAATGTCCCTTTCGTAAAATGTCCCTTTCGCAAAATGTTCCTTTCGCAAAATGTCCCTTTTGCAAAATGTCCTCTTCCTCAAACGTGCATTAATTCCGTTCATCAGTAAAAAAAACTGATCAAGAGCCAGTAGGTGTACAACACAGTGGGGTACAGCTGTAGTAATGGTTAATCAGTAAAATGGGTAGGTGCATGCACATATTAGTAAAATAAATCATAGAAATCGCAGTTTGTCAGATTTACTATCTCTCAAAACATAAATTTATACAAATAAAAAAAATCAACAAATTAAACTAAACCCAAATAAAAAAATAAATGTCTATTATATATTGATATTACCGCTTTATTGCCCGGGGCCAGTGATATTTAGGGTTGCCTAATGATTTTGTAGGTAAGTACATAATTTATGAAGTATTATTGAATGTCACCATTTGTCCGTTACAAAAAAGGGATGGCGCTACTGATCATGTACGGCTCTATCTATCTCTCTCGCACTGGAAAAACCTCATGTTTCCAGTGCCTTCGCATAAATATTTCATGATGGTCATATCGGCAAGATGAATGAAAGGCGACTACGTAAAAGTATTTATAAAGACGATTTGGAAGACGGCGAAGACGCTCCAGGAAGACAATAATGACTTTATTGGTTATGTTCTTTAGAAAGATCTGATTTGGCTGGTACTCGCAACAGGCTTTCGTGAATGACCAGATAGGTGTATGAACGTAATCAAAGCGAAAGGAGTATGTAAGGATCGTAGCAGGTGGCGCTATGTAGTTTCTGCCTACCTCAATGGGAAAAAGCATGTATGTATACATTCATCTAATACTTCAAACACGGCCTCTAACTACCAAGCCCACGTTGGCACGAAGGTAAAAATATCGCGGCGAGATTTTATCGCGCACTGCATTTCCAACGCGCTAACAGGCGCACAGTGTTGAAAATCCAACAGTGTATTTTTGCCTCGCACTGTGACGCACTCTGTTAGACTATCAGCGCTTGGCTCACAAAAAAGCTGATAACTTGTCAAAGAAGAGACACGAACATCTGCCAATAATTCAAAATGTTGAGACTTTTGACTCAGATGTATCCGTCATTGTCCTGGTGGAAACCTTCTGCCTAGATTTAAAAGAAAGGGGAGACAACTTAGAACTTGCCAAGATTAGAGAAGATGCGGCACACTCAGAGGAAGGCGTACCAAATGACAAAAGAGATCCAACCTTCAGTCTTGCCGTGCTTAGATATGCATCAAGAAGTTATAACCAAAACCCGGCCCTGACAGTAAAAAAAAACCAGTGCGCGATAAAATCCCGCCGCGCTATTTATACATTCGTGTGAACTATCGACCAAACTTCCGCATGCTCACCTTTAAGGCTATAATCGCATAGCACGGCTCTCGACTCGATCACCGTATGCATGCGTTTTGACCATAGGAAGTGAATTTTAGTTGTGTTCGTCGTAATACAATGATGTGTAGAAGTGAACACTCACACTAGTGTGCAGGGGCGCACATTAGTAACCTGTTTCCCTCGTTTTGTGAAATGTTTTTTCAATGGTCACAAATTCTAATTGTCGTTTCGGTTTCAAACATATCATATATGGCCCGCGTGAGGTCTTTTATAAATCATTGTTGACAAGAAGTTATTTCGTACTCATTATAATATATTATGTTTGATTTAGAAAATGTGTTATTGGTATTATTTAATTAGTCTCAACCTTCCACAAACATTTATATTTCGTACTAAGATAATATGTAAACAACTACTAGTGAGTCGAGGTGCACGAACGCGCTGAGCTAGATCTTTTCCTTCTTCATTTCTACGCACCCAACGGCGCACTGTGGTTCTCTGTAAAAAAACCGGCCAAGTGCGAGTCGGACTTGCGCACCGAGGGTTCCGTACCGCAGCCGTTAGATTTGTATTAAAAATATTTTTATTATATGATATTACGAAAAATTTACGGTTTTCGCAATTTTTACTTTATACGTGCTATAAGACTTTGCTTCGCACCAAATTCAAGATCAACTGGAAGTACCCTTTAAGTTTTGATTCCCTTGGGAGTTTCGATTTGCGGCATAAACGGCTATATCTTTTGATTGCGTTAGCTTAGAAGTTTGATTTTTTCACAGCTGCAAGGGACAGTAGATTTGAGTATTTGATATAAGTTTCCTCCATGCGTTTCTGAGAAAAAGGGTCTTGACAGACGGACGGACGGACAACAAAGTGATCCTATAAGGTTTCCGTTTTTTCCTTTCAAGGTACGGAATCCTAAAAAAGTAACAATTAGGTTTTTGATACAAAAAAAAAATTGTGATAAATGGAAAGATAATATATAATTTTATGGCAAAACTATTTTTTAATTTTTTATATTCGCAATAGATCAAAAGCTAGTTCAAAATAAAAATTTACTTTTGAATCCAGTACCGACAACACCCGAATAAACACGAGCGCGTGTGACGTCATAATGTTTAGCTGCCCGATGAAGTAACTAAACACTATGACGTCACAACTATGGTGCGCCATCATTGCGCACCATAGTTGTGTGTTGCGCGTTCATAGTTACGTGATATTTTTTGAAATTGTAACAATTTTTAATTGTTTATAATTAATTGATTTTTTTTAAGTTTTTTGCATTAAATATCAATATTATTAATGATAAAGTTTTTAAATACATAAAAAAAATCAGAATATTTTTTTTTTCAAATTCCCAGTTAGCGTCGAATTGTCACATAATATAGGAATAAAAGGATTAAGTTAATGACAAATAAATCCTTACTTTTTAAATATCAATTTTAGATATTTACATTTTTATATGGGTAGTAGACCACAAACAGATATTTAACAATGGCATTGTAGTAAATTCCAACATTGTGTAAAACTCTCCCAAGCAGTGCATTATTGTTTACGACTTAAGTACGGTAACTCAATTTCAAAATGCAATGATGACTTAAAATGAAAGGCTATTGTTTAGGTGTTGAAAGATTTGTTATTGGGTCATAAAATCTCCAAACAATGTCTTTGAACGCGCCGATATTAAAAAAAGAAAGGCAAAATCAAACCTCTTTTTAAATTAATATTTTGAATATGTAAACGTCATATGTTATTTTATTTTTGCAAAATTCTAAGTTATGTATTTTATTAATATTTATCGATAATTAGCAATCTATCTCGACTTCACACGGGTCTTATAAATGTCTAAAATTCTCGGCTTTGCTCTATAATAATGTGCATGCATAAAAACCTTCCAAAAAAAAATTCTCTAAATGAGTGTGACCCCATATCAAAATCCGTTGCATTGTTTAGAAAAAAAAATAGTGGAGAATCAGACAGACAGACAGAAACAGCGACTGCTTATACTACGAGTACTTAGAGACTCGAGGTAGAGATTTGATGAAATGGGGAAAATCGCACGGCTAGGCGTTTCGACGCGACGAGAAGGGTCGGGGGAACAAGAAATTTAACGCGGACGAAGTCGTGGGCAGAAGCTAGTCATTAATATATTTGTGTATTTCTTTTACACAGAAACTCAATAATACACGCTTTCGTTAGGATAAAACTTATAATAACAACAACAAATATCCACACTGATATTATAAATGCAAAAGTAACTCTGTCTGTCTGTCTCGCTTTCCTGCTAAAACTACTAAACCGATTTAAATGAAATTTGGTACACAGATAGTTTAGAGCCTGAGAAAGGACATAGGACTTTTTATCCCAGTAGTACGTTCCCGCGGGATATTTTCCGACCTCCACGCGGGCGAAGCCGCTGGCAGAAGCTAGACCGAAATATAAAAAATGCATGTAGGTTTTTTTTAGGCGTTCAAATATAATATGAATGCTTAAAAATTTGTTTGTAACCTACGATTTAATCACGATACACAGACAAAAAGAGTTCCACAATCACAGTCCAGTATACAAAGCAAAGGTCACAGTTGGGCAGGCAATCAGTCCGATTGAAATAAACAGGTCGTAAAATAAAATTGTGATAAAAACAGGAAGCGTGAACAATTAGCGAGATGCAAATTGGCACTGGCTAATGTCTGTTGATATTTTTTGCCGCACGCACTTACTGCACTCACACAAATATGTATTGTGTCTAATTGGGTGGAGCAAGGAAGGGGCGTGGTTTGTCACTATCTGCGCTTCCGCAGGACTATTTTCTTAAGTGAGCATGCTTAAGTTTTGCCGATAGTACGTGAGATAAAAGTGAAGTTCTCAATGATTATGATCACGTATACAGTATATAATTTCTTGGTCTATTGTATGGATTCTAGCCTTGCATCCTTTATTGCAATGGGTTGAACATCTCCATAAACGTTTCCTAGATCGTGTTGAATTTGTCTTCAGGCAGTAGCTGTAGCGCCCCACCCACAGCATATGGTTCCCGCGTTTTGACTCGGTGAAGAAATAATCTGAAAAATATTTTAAAAGTATTTTTTTTAATAAGTACATAAGGAGATGCAATCATGAAAGCGAAATATTAAAAGGTAATAGTTTAAAATTTTGAGCAAATTTAATTTATTTAATTATTTATACAAGTGTTATTTTAACATAATTGTAATGATAAATGATGTGGTATGTAACTTATGGCAGAATTAATGTGGTATTATAATAATATTGTAAGTTCGCCTTAGTGCGTGATGAGTACCTGCCGTACCATGCCGAATATCCGAATTGAGAAGCTCTTCCTTTTTTGAGGTCGGTAAAAAGTACTGAACGCGACTTCCTCCAACGGAGATTTCTCTTTTTGATTCAATTTTTTTTTTAAATACTGGTGTAAGTACCTATTGATAAGTACGAGTAAATCTATTCATTCAAACCAGTCATTCAAATTTAAAGCTAAAAAAATACAGCGATATTACATTTCAGGTACGGGTGTTTTCCTAAATAATCGTGATGTCGAATTATTTTTTTATGAAAAATACCGTATGCCAGCTGATTCTTCGACATGATCTCCTGAATGCCCTAAAGTTACGTGATATCAAAAGAAAGTAAGTTTAGAGATTGCCTACTCCTTCGTATTCATTTCCTCCCTAGAATCTTATTGAACTTCCTTCCATCTCCTGCCATCTCCTATGATCTCTTCAGTGCCAAATCAGCATTTCCTCAGTGGTTATGTTCGCCTGTAAAATTCATAATAGTGTCCGCGACAACCAGGATGGTAGCCTTACACCCTTTACTATGATGAGTGGAACACTTCCAGTAGTTCTTGACTCCAAAACTGTACTTCCTGAAGAACGTGTAGCCGTTACATTTTAATATTGGTTTCCCTTTTTGAGACGTCGCCATGGTCACTGAAATATAATAGGCATTCGAATATTCACATTTAGTTATTCAAGAACTAGTTTCTGCCTGAAGCTTCGCCCACGAGGAGGTTTGAAATTATCCCACTGGATCGTACTGGGGTAACAATTAATCTTAATGTTAACACTAAGAACAGTTTTTACCTCACTCATTGTCTCTCTGTGTGAGGAATTCCATGAATATCCGGCCACTCATTTTTACGTCGTTGAGTAACATCTAAACATCCAAATATTTAAATTTTCACGTTTACAATATTAGTAGGATTACCACAGGATACTTTACAATCATCGTCTGCAATTTTAAAACTTGTAAGGTAAAAAATATCTTGTAATGCACACTCAATTATAGACAACAACAGTTTACACATTAAAGAGACATAATGTTCTCAGTACATAATAAAATTAAGAGTACATAAAAATAACCAGAAATTTAAAAGTAGAATAATTTATCACAATTGGAATGATTACTTAAATGTTCACTAACTGAAAGTGCTTCAACATCATCGTCGATGATTCTACAATCATTGCACCTATAATCATTACAGTTAATGGTCTAATAGCGGAAGCCTCTACCAACGCCTGAAGAGGCTCTGATTGCTCAGCTGGGTCAAGAGCTTAATTCAGAAAGGGATACTCCTGAACACAGCATGCATAGAGCCATGACAACGGCAGCTGTTACTCTATCACTGATACAACACCAAAAAATTACCAACAAAATTATATTAAATCACTAGCTTCTGCCCGCGACTTCGTCCGCGCCAAATTTTTGCTCCCCTGACCCTTCCCGTCGCATCGATTTGCCTGCTCGCTCCTTTTGAGTTACAGTGAGTCAACCTTATAAGATAGACATATGCTCTCGCGGACTTTTTTTTAGAACTTTTTAAAAGAAACAATTCCGTCATACATGATTTTTACGTTACTTTAACCGTTTACGCAGCGCACGCAACGGAAACTCTCAAAACGAATAAATTTTCCCCGTTTTTGCAACATTTTTCATTACTGCTCCGCTCCTCTTAGTTATAGCGTGATGTTATATAGCCTATAGCCTCCCTCGATAAATAGGCTACTCAACACAAAAAGAATTTTTCAATTCGGACAAGTAGTTCCTGAGATTAGCGCGTTCAATCAAACAAACAAACAAACAAACAAACTCTTCAGCTTTATAATATTATTATATATATTATATATTATATATAAAGTATAGATTTATTTAAATTGGTTACGTCTATATTAATTAAGCTGCACAATTATACCATACTTTTGTTAACATTTCACATACTAAATAAAGTAGTAAAATATACAATTGAAATTGGCTGAATTCAATTGAGTGAATAAAAAAAAGATAACCAGTGCGTTGAAGATTCAGAGAGCGAAAAAATCCTGCTACAATATTTTATGGCCGTGCAAACATGTACTAATGGCTCAAAAAAATAATAATGATATGTCCTTATTACCTAAAAAATAAAAATTAATTGCACATAAATGAACCAAGTTTTTCGTAAGATTCTTCTAATAAGAGCAAATGCTAACTAAGATATCGTATATGATTTAAAAAATCAACCAATACTTATACTCAACACAAAACAATAAGTTATACTCGTAGATCAAAACACAACTAAAACTATGTGACTTATCATTGCAATTATTAGATTTATCAGCAAAATAAGAATAATAGTGATATTGCACCTTATTGAAATTCATAAATCGCCAAACTTATATCAGGCCTTGTTTACCAAAAGGTTTAACAGAGGTGTACCAAAAGTTCAGCCTCATTTCACCTATTATGTTTAAGTCACATGGAAGAGAACGAGCCTATTACCATCAACCAAACACAAATCCAGACTGCGGGCTGCAACTGAGAAATTCTAGATAGAAAAACTCAATAACCTTAAATGAGGGCACATTAAAGTATTAATAACATTAATCTAAGTGAGTTAGTTTGTATTTCTATTGCGATAAAATAATTGTATTAATACCCAACAGATCTAAATACACTTTTTGTAGCCGTATAGCGAATAGCCGTGAAAACACAACTTTCATATAAAAATCTACGAAGTGTTTAGTGATGAACGATGAAACAGGATAGATAGGCCAGGATCGTCACATAGCTGGTCCTCAAGACGGGCTTCGTCGTCGAAGCAGGCCAATTAAACGCTATGCGATTTATGATAACGCTTGACGATTTAGACTCGTGCTTGGCCGTTTGCCCCGAGAAGACAAAACACAAAGATAGTTGGAAAACTATGGGGGAGATCTATCCAGCGGTAGGGCGAAATGGGCTGATAAAAAACTGTAGTGAAACATTATCACTAGATATCCAAAGCGATCCTACTAGAATTTATGAATGCATATGATTATTATTAACTCTAATAATGTTATTATAAAAAGTGTGTACAGAAGCTCGACACCGCTTGTGGTTGTGGGTTGAGCAAACCCATCTGGCTTTTGGCCCCGACACGTGTTGCTTGCAAAATGTGATGCGTAGAAGCGTTTTACCTCGTCGCGACATCACGAATGTCACTAAAGAACAATAAAAACAGACAACATTATTTGGAAAGTAGATTTAATAGAAATAGGACACATAACATCACGCCTTGATTTCCCCGAAGGATTGGGCAGAGGTGTACCTATAGTACACCCACATTTCGCCTGTTATGTTTTAAGTCCCATATGTAATAGGGGGCAAGCCTATTGCCATCAACCGGGGACAAATCCAGACTCCGGGCTGCTACTGGGAAATTCCAGATGGAAAAACCCAATACTGAAAAGAAATTTAAAATAGGAAAGAAAGTTTGAGTAAAGGGAACGAGTGGCGATAAAAAATGCCAAATCGCAGTATATCACAGATATTATTTTTGTAATAAATTTAATATTCCATGAAAAACTTAGCGTAACAAAACAGAATAAGTGCAGCAGGTAGTGCTTTTTATTAATTGGGTTATTAAGACCGCACCGAAGTATCAGCGCAATATTTGCGACTTTTGCTGCATCATTACCACTTAATCTTTATTTATGCTATTAGTATGTAACATATTTAAGGATCCAAAATATATATTCATATATGAATCTTACACGATAATAATGACGATTACTTGTAGTTTCCACGACGATTAAAAAAATTAAATAAAAGTAAATTCTTAAAATAAAATAAACTATTCAGTAGGACGTAAATATTTGATTCAGGGTCATCAGCTTTCTATTAATAACAAGACTACATGTTTTCAATAACGTGTACTTTTTACATTTTCAAAATGTGTATTTGTTATAACAATACGAAGGAAATACCGAAACTCGCGGGCAAACTGCTCATTCTACACTACAATCAGCGTCAGTTGGTGCGCCCTTAAGACAATTTCATTTGTGTTGTAAAATATTCATATCCTGTTTTCCTTGAACATTCACGTTTTCCTGTCCGGTATGGTTTGAATTATTTTGAAGCCAGTCATAAGGAGGATGCATATCATAGTAATACACTATAACATTGTTGACAGTGTGCACTACAGCTTTACATTTCAATCTCTCGTGAGTCGCACAGCGCCATCTAGTTTTGTTGCTTGCAACTCCGTTATATCTGAATTTTATGTCGTTTAACAACAAAATTCTGTTGCCTCGAGAAGTGTATTCAAAATGAGCAGCAAGATCTGTAGAAATAACGATTTTGCTAAACATCTTTATTCATACATTCAGACAAAAGTGAAACACGGAATCCACATCCATGCGGCCGAAGCCGCTGGCAGAAAGAAAAAAAGTTAATTAATTAATAAGACGGTATTTTTATGATGAAATAAAGGATAATAATAAAAATCTAGCTGTATTATTTCACTGCAGTGCAAAGGCCTCCTGTTCTTTCTTCCACTCATCTGGATCCTCGCCATCTATGCCTGGGTCCTCAATGCTGCTAGACGTTTTCAGGGACTCCCGCTGTGGTGGTGTTAGCCCATAATGTACCCGACATGCGACAGGGATGTCTGGCAGTCTCATTTGAGGTCCGCAACATATTGAGTGACGTCTTCGATTTGTGTCTTTCGTATCTGGTTGGTAAGTCGAATTCTGAAGATACTAAGCATTGTTAAACCAAAAATTCTTAAGCCAATTTGCACAAAAGATTAAGTACAAGTTCCTCGCGTGCATTGTGATTCATCTGCCAATCTGCCAAGCGTTTCCCTTTTTTTTTTTTTTTTTTTTTTCAGGATGGGAAATCATCAAATGACTTCTCCCGCTCTGGGCGGAGCGGGAGGGCGTGTCAGACTTTTACTGACTAAAATCCACCCGTGTTCCATCAGTTGCCCATGTGCCAGGGTCACGGTATCTCTTTCGAACAATCACGCGACCCCGGCAGAAGCGTTTCCCTTAGGTTATGTTGGAGTGGGCTGTCACTGTTACTGGAAGCAGCTGAGTAAACGTACTTTCCATGGAGCTACTGCCTATATTATTATGACCTCTACAACGCAATAACTGGGTAATATGATGCCACTTGCTAAGACAGGTTGTAAAACTTTCCCGGCCACTGACTATCTGTAACAAGTGTTAATCAAGATCAAAGTTTGACAGCTGGAACCAACGACTTTACGTGCTTTACGAGGCACTTAGGGGTCTCGATATACAAAGTTTGTTCGCGACGGTCGTGAGTTGGATGCCAGCGGCGAATGCAACTTAACTTGCTCGATTGACCCGTGCGGCTATTACTACTTAGCCACGAGCTATACCCATGTTATCCTGAATCAAAAGTTGTCACGGGTATTGACCCGTGCACTCGTGAACTTGTATAGTTTTGTGCAAGTTACTGATAAGTTTTGTTGCGCACTAGTCGCATTGCAAACTATGCAGTCGATATTGGTGTCCAATTCAATAGACCTACAATAGATTTTTTTCGCCCATTGCATTATGATGATAATGACATACATATATAAATTAGACAACACAATGATTTTTTCATAGGCAGTTTTTATTCAAAAGTGAATACTACTCTTACTACACAATCAGTTCGCTTTCTTTGCCTTCTCACTTCGTTATACATTTGTCCTAAAATCATTTAAGTTAAAATAATAAGGTAAAAGCTATCATTGATTAGTAGATGAATTTAGTAAATGTTTTTATTAAATACTTAATATTAATAGTTTCATATTAGGATTCTCGTACCGTGGGTGCTAACAAAGTAGATGATGCAGAAATATCTGTAGGTCCCACAAATACTAAAAAAAAATCGACTAGAACCATATCTGCATATTTGTTCTAGCTGATCGGTTCAAATATTTGTAGAACCTGCATCAATACTACACCATGTACGAATATACAACAAGTTGTAAGGAACAATAAGTAAAGTTATCTAACTCTCTATACAGTCTATAGATTTACTTAATAATAATATAAAATATTATAAAACTATTGATAAAAATATGTGTTATAAAAAAATGCAAACCACAATCTATTGTATTAACACCGGAGTTTGAACACACAAAAAACCTAATCTGGCTTCATCTGAATCCAGCATCTGCATTGGCATCCAGTCTAATACTAGGCTGAATACCAGTATTTTACATGGAGTACCTGCCTATCTGT
Source organism: Aporophyla lueneburgensis (assembly GCA_932294355.1). Taxonomy (NCBI): domain Eukaryota; kingdom Metazoa; phylum Arthropoda; class Insecta; order Lepidoptera; family Noctuidae; genus Aporophyla; species Aporophyla lueneburgensis. Next base: position 7,729,916 of record OW028742.1, read on the forward strand.
TCTTCACAACCCAGATACTGCGAAATAATATGCCCCTCTTAGCATGACTGCTTGTCAGACTTTCGGCTTCTGACGACTGCCAAAGATCCCATAATGAATGGTCGTCACCGATCCATGGACAAACTGTGGCTATCGTAGCTTAACCTAATCGATTGACCCATGCGGTTGTTATAATTTAACCACAGCAACCCCTCTGCCATACGTTGTTAAAGAAAAATCTAGAATATTATCCCAAGTAACACACGTCTCCGAAAAGGTTTTTTTTTACTTAATTAATAATAATCTCTTAAATTCTTAAGTAACTTTGTTTTCCGTAATTTAAGAATATAATTTTTCACATTAAATCAGTCAATTACCAAGTTATAAGTTACAATATTTTTCAGACTTAAACTAATAGGATTAATAGGTAATTATAATATGTTTTTATTTCAATGCAAAATAAACTTAAAATCTTATTAACTACGACATAACCTTATTAAAAATATGACATTTATATGAAATAAATTCTAATTTATACTCTAAGTAATTTTGAGTAACCACCAACTCACATAATATATTGTAAATATAAATCTGGACTTATAAAACCGTACTTTAAGCTTTTCTTATACAATAATCATGGTTCCAAGTTCTGATTTTATTCAGAAGTAGTAAGAATAAAAAAAATCTATAATTTTCCCATGAATTAACAAAATAGTTATTTATGAAAGAACAAATCGTTGCATTTAAACCTAAAGTATCAATTCCTTACATGATGACATAATATTTATATTTTTTATGTCTGAATATTAAAAATGATTCAATATCATACTCTAGAACAAATTTCCATTGAAGATTTTGATGTTTTATTGCTGAACTATATTTTCAAGAACCTAATTAACAAAGTCATATAGATTTTGGTTGTATCGAAAAAATACTCAAAACCTGCTATTATGGTAAAATTTATGTTCAATAATAACATTTGGATAATCTTTTATAATTACTATTGTTTTTTTTTATATTCTGAGGACAAAACTGATATTTCATTAACATAGATCACGATAAAATAGTGGATTGCAGTTAGTTTCATTTCCTAGTTTCTGCCTACTTCGATGGAGAAAAACACGTAAGTCTGTCTGTACATACAATTAATGAATATGTTCGTTGATCATTTTAACAATTGTTCCGTTGACAGTATAGATGGAAGCACCACAGCCTCTGTTATGGTATGTTGAACAAACCCATCTGATTTTATTGTTATGAGACGCTTTCATATAGTAAGTGTAGGGGCCCATCCTGAGCAATGGCTTTCCTTTCTGAGATCGCAACAGTAGAATACCTGTAAAAATTTAAACTTGTTATTATTTATTTTTAAAGACATTTGAAGTAGTAGTATCCGGTTAGACACATATGAAAACTAGCCAAGTCAGGACTGACCATTGAACTTGGTACCCATTTAAATCTCACTTCTTTTGTCGTTGAAGTCAACAACCAAGGCATATATCATAATATTGAACTTGGCTCTCATTTCACATTTATGTTTTTGATGGGATATCATTACTTTTTGTACATAAATTATTAGTAGGTATTTATTTATAACAAATTTATAACAAAGTTAATACCAAATGGTTTTTGTTATAAGTGTTCGTAATAGAATCAATTAAGTGAAAAATTATAATAAAATGATAAAAATTTATCAGTTTCTGATTTATTCCTTTGTATTCACCTAATTACCTATCTGCATGCCAATTTTGAACTTTCTAGGTCATCTAGAACTGGGTTAGAGTTTTGATCTATAGGTCAGTCAGTGATAAAAATGAAGATTTTTGGGCGTTAATATCTAATAACCGTTTGAGATATGTTTATGAAATTTGGAGCACATATGTATCTTGCAAGTTTCACTATATGAGCCAAATTTGACACGTTTATGTGAAACAGTTTTTGAGTTATGAGGGGGTCAAAAGTGACTCCAAATGGTTCGTGTAATATTACACACGGTGCTGCTCAGCAGTTCTGTTACTTGAACTTGGCTTGACACGCTACCGCGTGTCTAGATTACCCTCCTATGAGAGACTTCTGATAATTTTGTTTAATGCAAGCCAATATTTTTTGACAAGGAAATTCAAAATAAAAGACTTATTACTTTTACTTTTTGTAATAACACATTAACCTAACTACATAATACACCAAGTCTTATTTGAATAATTCAACTATACAAAAATAAGCATCCCGGAAACTTGTTACAAAATATAATTGTGCTACCGTAGATATATAGATAGAATACTCTTTATTATGCGAACTATATAAAATAACTTATATAAATGTAAAAACTTTACATGGAGTGACACAATGGGCGGTCTATCTTCCATCATCATCATCATCACCATCTTTTCAGCCGTAAGACGTGCACTGCTGGATATGGCCTCCCCGATTTGGAGGGCTTGGTGGCCTTGGAATTAAAAAACCTGTCAAACAGCTCAAAGAGCATCAAAAAGCTATATTTCATTTTTGCCAGATACCTTTAATTTACTTAACATTATTGTCCGCTTATCAACTAGTCAATTATTTTTTCTATCTTTTCATAGCCTCCAGTGTATTTTTTCCTCTTGTCGCCAAGAATGTAAATTGGCTTATTTTCTATAAGCTTTACCCTTACCAAAATCCTGCCTCCTACAGTATCGTAACGAAGTTCTAATAAACAGTATTTACTCAGTCAGTAAAGGCTAATAAAAGTTATTTCGCAAGTTTTCATTTTAAAACAAACATTTCTGCAGAAATTCTTTAAACAAAGTCTAACCATTTAAACTATACAAGTAATATAAATTCAAGGATCAAGAGTGAATGACAATTTTCGGTTTCTTCGGCCGCGTAAAGAGTGCGGACGTCGTCAAATGATTTAGTTCGACACGCATTGCTCATTGTAAAAACTATAGAATTTTTAATTCAAGTTTAATGTCGATACCAGACTATGATTTTAAGGTACTACCCAACCGTAGAAAATCGTAAAGCCCTCAGTTTTTTGTCACACAGTTAGGCGTATTGTACATATAACAAGTAAAAAAAAAATGATTGTATTGAACATTTGGTCAAAGAAAACAGTTATATCAAAATAGTTTATAGAAATAACATATTGTATTTTATGTATTGATAATAAATAGAATTCAATCAACTCAAGAAATTAAAAAAAAGATATACTTAGTCGTCCTATTACATTTTATATAATTAAAACTGCAGAATTTGGTGGTCATTCGATTCACCATCATCAAACTCATCACTGTTTAAAACCTTATTTGTTCCCGCGACTCACTATTGTCATAACCTAAAAAATACTTACAGCTTTTAACTAATATTATAAAAAGGCAAACTGTTTGTGTGTCTATAAGAGATAATCTCTGGAAACACTGATATAATTACACAATTCTTTCACTGATAGTGAACTATCGTACGTTATTGCCGAGTTCCATGGAATATTTTGGTTCCCCATTTCTTCATGTGGGTGTCGTAAAAGGCGACTAATGGGCAGCAGCGTTCTCTATGCATTTTACCACCATACTGCGATCGCCAACCCACCTGCCAAGCGTGGCGATTATGGCAAAGCCCCCCAAATTGGGGGAGGCCAAAGTCCAGCAGTGGACGTCTTTATTTTTTTTTTTTTTTCAGGATGGGAAATCATCAAATGACTTCTCCCGCTCTGGGCGGAGCGGGAGGGCGTGTCAGACTTTTACTGACTAAAACCCACCCGTGTTCCATCAGTTGCCCATGTGCCAGGGTCACGGTATCTCTTTCGAACAATCACGCGACCCCGGCAGGCATCGGTCCTAGTAGACCCCTACACTGCTGCTGACATCTCTTTGAGGCGCGCGTGGAACACTGCGCGCCGTCGACCCGAGCCTGGTCCTTACCGGGCGGCGAGCTACCCATTGCTCGCCACCCGCAAGCTCGCGCCTACGGTGGCCGGGAGTCCGCAATCGACTCCCGACGCCCGGGGCGTCTCCTCCTGCGGCGGCTAGGGGCGTGAGGGCGCAGAGACTGCCACTCCCTCACGCGCCCCGCCTCCTCCTTCGCGAGCATTACTGCTTCGCAGAAGGAGGTGACGGCTTCCCATTCCCTCTCGCTCCGTACCATAGCTCGCACCAGGGCCGGACGCGAGAGATCGCCGCCGCCGATCGCCTCCACGAGGACACGGCGGTGCTCCGCCCAGGCAGGGCACACTTCCACCGTATGCTCCACCGTGTCCTCCAGACGATCCTCGCAATGGAAACACCCGGACGTATCCTCCCGCTTTATCCTGAACAGGAACCCACCGAAGCACCCATGCCCGGTGAGAACCTGCGTCAGGCGGAAGGTGAGGACGCCGTGACGCCTCTCTATCCACTCCTCAAAAGCAGTGGACGTCTTACGGCTGAAATGATGATGATGATGATGGAATATTTTGAATGGTATAATTGACTTACACGTTGACGGAAGTCGTGGGCAGAAGAGGTTTCATTATAGTTTGAGCAACAATTTTATTTAAAGATCATCTTGATTATAACCAGTTGTATGGTCATCTAAAAAATAAACTATATCGTCGTTGATTGTGTGGACAATTGCCTTGCATCCGTATTTGGCATGGCTGGTACATCTCCATCGGACTTTGAGGGATTTTCCAACGCCATTTCTTCTGTACCTATTTACACCAAGCACGAGGATCCTGGATCCATTAGAATTGGTGAAGAATACTGAATCAAAGCCTGAAATAAGGTGATAGTGTTTAGTAGGTTGTTGATCAAATAAAAAAGCAAATGGGAACCAACATCATTTTTGTAGTACTATCATCCCAAAATTTAAATTTACCCATTTTCTGTTAATGACACCTTGTAGTTACGAGTACTACTCTGACACAACATAGGAGCAAGTATAGTAGTAGAAGAATATGTCTGTGGTTTAAATAAGAATAAACCCCATTTTGTCATCATGACAGCCGAAAGACATCCTCTGTTGGACATAGGCCTCTCCCAAGATCCGTCACTTCAACTGGTTCTGTGCTTCACGCATCCAGCAGATTCCTGCGGCTTTCAGAAGGCTTTAATCGTAACATCTATAAATAAAGGCATAAATAAAACAATAACATTATATTCGTGTTTTATTTAAACAACTCCCATAAGAAATAAACTAAGCACTAACTTACTTCCATACATAACATTCCAGTGACGTCATTCGCAGACGCTATGTGTCGCCCACACCTCGTCTAGGAAACTGAAGCTTCACAACGTAGACTGACACATTTACAAAAAAAAGAAATACAAACATATTTCGTCAACACGAAGCTGACGACATGTTATGTCCACCCTTCGTTCTTCTTAAACACGGTCAGATAATTCGTAGTTTATGAAAGTCAAAACCAACGCCAATTTGACGTGTTATAGCCATTTCATTATAATGTTAACAAATAAGAGCTGAATTATGTTTTATATACGGCTTATTTGAATATACGGACAATTTAAGTTGGCCCTTTCTCTGAACTTATTTAAAATTAATTATGCAAGATCCATTTTTTTTTAATTATGCTGTGTATTTTCTTGGGGATATAAGAATGGTGACCACAGTGTTGCTTTTAAGAATAATTCCTTATTTATTTCAACACTTCCTAGTGTCCGGTGCTTTATCATAGATTTGAATGTTATTTTTATAGCACTGATAAATTTTATTTTGACCCATAGGTAAAAAACTATATTTTTCTCAAATTAATTTAAGAAAAGCATCTATCTAGTTTCTTGGGCACTTTCATCACATTTTAGACACATTAATTAATCTACATTATCAGGTAGGTACCTTCTTCATAACAAAACAGTACAAATCATGTCACAAGACAGTGATAGGGATACTGAGTTTTACCCATTTTCACTAATACATCACTAAAAGTTAAAATTAAGGTGCATGAGCTAAGGTTGCCCTCGATATTCAATTGTTCTTCCGTTTTTTTTGTCAGGTTGTTTGCTGATTGAAATATTACTCGTATATGCGACCATAACAAATATGGCTTTACAGAATTACCAGTAAAATCATCAATATCCTGTATCAACCCTCTAAGCCAATTTAATGCCATTTTTTTTTTTTTTTTTTTTTTTTATATAATATTCCACAACTATCACACAACGCCATCTAGTCCCAAGCTAAGCAGAGCTTGTGTTATGGGTACTAGACAACTGATAAACATACTTATATATTTCTAAATACATACATATTATAGATAAATTACACCCAGACACAGAACAAATGATCGTGCTCATCACACAAACATTTGTCCTGGGTGGGAATCGAACCCACGACCTCCGACATAGCAGTCAGGGTCACTAACCACTAGACCAACAGGCCTGTCAAAATGTCATTGAATGACTATTCCACGAAAAATCATTAAACGGGATTTAATGAACTTAAAGGGTTGTATTGATGGTTTTAATTCTGTAAATACCTACTTGTTACGGTCGCAAAACATATTTTGTTCCCTGTACAGCCTCACAATGACTTGTAAATTGCAAAAAAACGTAAGACATTTTGAATTTCGCAGGCTACTGATGCTTTTACACCCTAAAAAGTTACCCAGCGCAAAATACACATCGCCAACAGTAGGCGCTGACTGTGTAAAATTACAAAAACGGTTAGAACAATGTTAACAGGTTGCCTAGCAACAGATTTATATCAATATTGACATAAACACCACAGAAAAAAATGTAAAAAGCGAAAAAATAATAATAATTGAAATACCTAATTACTACTAACAGTACAGTTGATGGATTATTACCGATCTAAACATAGGCGAGCCCACTCGCCTCGGGTCAACAATTGGTCCCTAAGATATATTACATAATAGCCATTTGGGCCCAAAAACCAAAGTGGTAGTGGAAAAAAATTGTTACGGCCCTAGTTGGGGCCGTCCGCCTTATATTTATTTACTACTAGCTTCGGCCCGCGACTTCGTCCGCATACAATTTTTGTTCCCCAGACCCTTCCCGTCGCGTCGAATTGCCTGCCAGTTTTCGTCTATTTTTCGTTGCTGCTCCGCTCCTTTTGATTGAAGCGTGATGTTATATAGTGTTTAGCTTTCCTCAATAAATGGGCTACCCAAAAAAAAAATATTTTTTCAATTCGGATTTTCTAATTTTCCGCGCAATTTTTTTAATTTTTTCTTTCTTAAGAACCTTCTCCTGACAATAACAAACACAACAACAAAAAAAAAGTGAAATCGGTCCAGCCGTTCACGCATGATGGCGTGACCAAGGGAAATAGGGATTCATTTTTATATACATAGATTGTTATTTAATATTGAGCAGAATCTGTACGACGATTCCTGCATCGACATACGACAACAAACCTCTGCGAGTGATCCTATAACTATTTTTGCACATTAACTAAATATTAAAGTCAAATTTTATTTATTTTCACCAGTACCAGTTATAAATATATTTTATCAAAATGTATAAAACTAGATTTATCAACTTTATACAACAGCTGAAGAAATGGGCGTAGAGATTCGACGCAAAATGAGAATTTTCTTTCTCTTTTAGTTTTGGCCCCAATTTTGTATGAAATGTAGCTGTTCTGCTTTGCGCAGTCTCCTGAGCATCTTCAGACCGGTCATAATCTAACGGCCGTATTTTAGTTTAACTTAATTTATGCTTATTCACAAAGTAAACAATATCATTATCGACAGTGTGTAGCCTTGATGGACATCCGAAACGCTCATGGGTCGCACACCGCCATCTTATTTTATCCGAACAGATTCTATTGATTCTGTACTTTATGTCACCAATCATAAGCATGTCCTTGCCTCGGCTGCTTCGAAAAAAATATGGTGTGAGGTGAACTGAAATAAATAAAAAATATATTTTAGTAGTTAATCAAATCTGTAAATTTTTCCAAAAAAGAACGCTATATAAATTTAGTTCTGGCCTAAAGTTGTGAGGCAGTTTTTGCATATCTATTATTTCGATTTGGGTAAAGTTCTTAATACAAATGAAAACTTTGTAACGAACTAAGTTGTCCGTTTTGTAAAAAGAACTGCATTACTATACATATAGGATTCTTAATTAAAAAACTGGCTTGGTGGTTTAAATCTAATCGTTATAAAAACCTTGTTGTGTAATACAGGGGATAGAGTTTAAGTGTACAGAATAAAGTAAATGAAATAACAAAGCGAATAAATTGTCATTATTATTAATTACATGTAAATTACTGGTATTAAAATGTTTCCGGTTACACTTAAGCCGACTCCAACAGTTGGATAAAGGCTGGTAGGAGATGATGTTATTTATAGCAGCTTACAAATTAATGATGCAACTCTAGGACACTTAAAACTAGCAGTTATTGAATAAAAATTTAAAATACAAGTCGTTAACATAAGAAAACTTATGTTAACGACTTGTTTTTTAAATTTTAAATGGTAATTATGGTATTATGAATTAAGGCTCACACGAACAGGTGCGATACAATGGGGTAACACAATTCTGGTACGTACTGCGACAAATCAAGCTATACATTTCCAGTATAAGCTAACTTCTCATTGTACGAAAAACCTATACAAAGCGAGGTCAGCTTAAACTGGAAATGTATAGCTTGATATGTAGCTGTGTGTCCAACAATTTTCCTTGTTTTCTCTAAAACTCATTTTCGTATTACACCCACATACTCCAGCTAGAATGTTTCCGTTAGATTTAACTACTGAACACAGACTGAGCATTGTCACCTCTTCTTCTAGAACAGTACCATTTTTTTTGGATGAGATATCATCAAATTACTTCTCCCGCTCTGGGCGGAGCGGGAGGGCATGTCAGACTTTTACTGACTAAAACCCACCCGTGTTCCTTCAGTTGCCCATGTGCCAGGGTCACGGTATCTCTTTCGAACAATCACGCGACCCCGGCAGGCATCGGTCATATCAGACCCCTTAAGTTTTGCTGACATCTCTTTGAGGCGCGCGTGGAACACTACGCGCCGTCGACCCGAGCCGGTCCTTACCGGGCGGCGAGCTACCCATTGCTCGCCACCCGCAAGCTCACGCTTACGGTGGCCGGGAGTCCGCTATGGACTCCCGACGCCCGGGGCGTCTCCTCCTGCGGCGGCTAGGGACGTGAGGGCGCAGAGACTGCCACTCCCTCACGCTCCCCACCTCCTCCTTCGCGAGCATTACTGCTTCGCAGAAGGAGGTGACGGCTTCCCATTCCCTCTCGCTCCGTACCATGGCTCGCACCAGGGCTGGACGCGAGAGGTCGCCGCTGCCGATCGTCTCCACGAGGACACGGCGCGCGGCGGTGCTCCGCCCAGGCAGGGCAAACTTCCACCCTATGCTCCACCGTGTCCTCTAGACGATCCTCACAATGGAAACACCCAGGCGTATCCTCCCGCTTTATCCTTAACAGGAACCCACCAAAGCACCCATGCCCGGTGAGAACCTGCGTCAGGCGGAAGGTGAGGACGCCGTGGCGCCTCTCTATCCACTCCTCAAAGAGGGGACTTACCGCCGCAATTGTGGCGTGCCCAGAACAGTACCATCAAATTGGGATCTCTCTCTCATTATATATTTTTTTGTTTTTGTTAGTACGTCCAAGTAGTATGTACTAATTATTCACCAAGTCCAGTATGTCGTAAATTTCACGAATCGATCGCACAAACTCTATAATATCTGAAAAAAATTGCACATTTCTTAGTAAAAAGAATTTCTAATGTAAAGAAAATCAAACTAAATAAAGTGAAGAGAAACAGTCTTAAATAGTCTAAAGAAATAGATGATATTGCCCAATTAAGTAATGATTAAGAATCAAAGCAAGTTTAAAAACACATAATAGTTTGACTATTTATTTTAATATAATAATTAAAAACATTGTAAAAACTTAATTTGATAGGTATATAAAACAAAATAATTATGAAGTTATACAAACGTAAGCGTTTTAGGGCGTTTTTCAAAAAAGATGTACATTTGCTAATTTGAGGTGTCCCTATACTTTAGCTATTTTTTATAATTTTTGTATGCACCGCACTGAAATAAACTGCATATTTACTTAAAAGTATCATATTTAAGTTTTAAAATTGACTATAATACGCAACCCAAATATCAGGGATATTAAAATATCATAAAACTAACAACAAAAAAAGTGTAAAATATTCATGTCCCACATGTAAGTATGTTTGGAACTTTCAAGTCTCAGGTAAGAATATACAAATTAAATGGCGTCACTGTTTTAGGGTCTATATACGTAACTTGAACTCATAAATACAATTTAGAGCAATTTATTTCGAAAATGGGCTTAAAATAGCTCATAATACAATTTTATTGTTGTCCCAAGAATAGGACAGAACCGGAATTCCGGCAATAGTCACGGTAAATTTTTCATACTCCTCCCTAATATTACCCTTAAATATGGTTGTTTTTCATGTCTGGTAACATTTATCTTGTCTGTGGTATAACCACCATTTTGAAGCAAACATCAGTGTCAACAAAATCTGTGACGAAAGTGGGCGCGTTACGGTGGTGCTGAATTGAAGTTCCAGATAGTAACAGGATTTTATGAGGTATGTAGCAGTTTATCAGGTTATTTGCCGTAACACAATTACATTTTGGTTTATAAATTTTTGTAAAACAACCCGAAAGTAGTTATAAAATGGACACAACAGGTTGTATGATTTTTTAAAGTTTTGTTGTTATGAATTCATCACATCCGGTTCGTAACGTATTGTATAACCGGAATCATTTTGTGACGAACTGAAACTATTAGGCTGGGGATACACTTGGATGAATGGTATTAAAATAAATAATCCTTCTAACATTATATAAATATGAAATCTGAATCTTATAATAATATACTTAACTGAATCATTTTCTTTGCATCAATTTTAATTTAATTTTGATTGGTTAGTCGTGAGAGCAATTGTTATTTGGAATAGATATAAGTAATATTTAAAAATAAGTAGAAAAATGTAAAAGTTGTGTTCAAAATATGTAACTCTGTACCTCAAGATAAAGTTAAAACTGGTTTTGGTAATAACCTGTTTTTACTTTATATTATTAAAAAAAAAACATTAAAATTAAAATGTTCAACCAAATATTACTGTGTAAACTTAGCTTAATTTTTTCCTTTTAGTCACTTAGAATTCCAGATAGTCACTGTCCCATATTTTTACCGAGACAAAAATGAATCCTACTTAAGAAGTAATTAGTTATTTGATAATATTTAAGTAATTGTAGTTAACCCTGAGTTTGCTTTTTAAATTATTTTTAATCTCATTCAATTTCATTTTAGGTAAATGGTAGAAATGTAATGTTTTAGTGGTCAAAAGTTCCAACTGTGACGATCTCGAAAGAAAAATGATTGCTAAGCGATGATTATAGTGATTTATTTATGTTAAGATATTTTTATTTAAAGTTATGAAGGTAATTTAATACATAATAAAAACAAATTGACAGAACAACTCATATTTTTCATTTTATTTACATTTTTCCTTTGTGACGAACCGGAGTACGTTTTTGTGAACTCTTCCATAAAAACTAAGATTATCGCGTTGTTTTTCATAATACTAATGTATTTTTTTATTTTTAACTTATTTATGAATATATTTTATCAAATGAGATAAAAATTAAATGTAAAACTTCTAAAACACAAAAACCTATTCCGGTTCGTCACGTGTACATCTGTTTTGAAAAACGCCCTTTAGGTACTTATAATAACAGATCACATCCACTTCGACAAGAAACTCTTTTTGGCACATTAAGGACTAAAATATGCCCTTGAGACTTAATTATTTACTTAACAAACGTGGAATCTAATATTGTCAGTAAACTGTTTTAATTAAAATGCTTAGCAGATCTAATATTTTTCGCTGGTTTCTAGAATAATTAGACCTCCAACATTCTGTACACATGTATATCTAATCGACTACTTGTTCTTCCTTTTCTGATCTTACAATTCTATAGTTAAGTCACGTTACTATATGTTTTGTTGTCTTGCCGCGGTGTTTTATTTGTTTCTATAACTTAAGGAGCAGTCACCAAAAGTTTTAAGTAACCAGAATCATTGGATATGTTTGAAGTTTAAAAGAAACCGATGCATATTAACAAATGCAATTTAATTTGATAAATAAACTGGTTGCTTTCTATTTATCATCACTATTTTAGCCGAATTACGTCCACTGCTGGACAAAGGCCCAATTTAAGAGATTTTGCCATAATCACTACACTTGGCAGACGAGTTGACAATCGCAGTATAGTGGTAAAATGCATAGAGAACACGGCTGCTCATTTTCTAGTAAGTCCCTTAGTCGCCTTTTACGTCACCCATGGGAAGAAATGGGTTGGTACTATTATTTACGTCCGGCACCACGAGGAACGCTTTCTATTAACACGTTAACTGCCATGTGGGACTATGTGTCCGACACTTTTTGTTCCATTCAGGCCTTGTCGGACTATATGACCGACAACACATACCAAATCTGAACGTTTCGTTGCTGCCTGGCGGCCATGTTTATTACTCTTTCAGCTATGTTAAGTGTCCCGTAGAGTGCAAAACCACTGTGTCAATACAACTTTTGTTTACATTTACTTCCATACACTTTTTGGAAAGTATGAAGTCAAAATTAACGTAAGGAATTAAATTATGCAAATAGGCTGTATATCATGTAATAAATATGATATATATGTATTTATGGAGTACATAAACTATTTAACCTCTAAGTCCCTGAGATACCACATTTGGTATGTAAACAATCGTTTTTTAATTGTGTCTGTAATTACGGTAATTGACCGGTTAATGTGAAATAACACCAAGTACATTTTTTGCCTTTTTCTGATTTTCACCATAGCAGTTAACGTGTTAATAAAGTTCAGTTTTGTACAAAAACATTCATCGGTTTCTTATTAAACTTCAACTATATCCGAGGACTCTGGTTATTTATCTATTTTGGTGACCGTACTATGTAGTCCTATGTAGTATTGTTTTATCGGTCGACGCAATACGGGGCGGTAAACAGATGTGGACATCGCATGCAAAGGATTTCTTTTGAAACTGATGCAGTTTAGCTGTATCCGATAGTACATAATACATATCAACAATAGGATATATTTTGGCACTACATTCGGCTCTACTCTTTTCTTTAGCATCTATATAGTTCTAGTGAGTGTGTTCACCATATATTGCAACTACTATTGCTCCAACCGTCTTAACGCTTACTTTGCACTATTCTAACTTCCTCTTAGAGCAGTACCACCTTCTGGCCAGCCTGTTGGTGTTGTTGTATGCATTACACCAGTAGCTGTAGGATCCAAAGCGCAAAGTGTAATTTCCCTTCTTTGTTGGCGTGAGAACTGCATCTGCAAAAAGTTCTATAAGATTTTACGTCTAGTATTAAGGACTCCATCTATCTCAGCCCAAACACGCCCACTGCTGGGCATCGGCCTATCCCAAAATTGACGGATTTTGCAATTATCGCCACGCTTGGCAGGTTGGCGTTCGCAGCACGATGGTAAAATGATGTCATTTCAAGGAGTAAATTGATGAATTTTAACGATGATTCAAATAAGGTTGTTTTTAAGTAAATTTTCATTACGATCATAACGGTAGATTCAAAAAATAGACGATGTGACGGACATTAATATTGCTTAGAGCTAAAATAACAGTTTCACCACTTTGTTTACACTTAGTGTCCTTTGGGACAATTTCGTTCATTGCGTGTTGCTAAATAGCCTATAACTATTCTTAATAATTGGGATCAAATGCAAAAGACTTTATCTTTTTATAATATTATACTATAGATATGAACTTCGTTATCTGATGTCACACAACCTCGTATACAGCGTGTTTTAGAAATGTGTGATCACATAGGTGTGGTATACACCATCAAGCTGAACAATTGTATGGCACCAATTAAAAATAATCAACTATACCACGTAAAACATCACCTAATTGACCCAAATGCTTGGGACAGCTGATTTATTTTTCCTTCGCCCGCCCTTCCACACAATAACGCGAGGAGCTTCATGGTTATGCTCTCTCTCAATTTTTGCCATCTTCGTTCTACTGTTGATAGCTAAGCGGACTTTGCATTTCTTAAATACAAATGAGCAGCGCCAGTGAACTAGGTTTTCCTCCTTTCTCACGAAGGAATAAGTGAAATTGTTGAAAATGGCTTGCTCTTTGCCGAATCTTGATGTTATGTATTGTAATCCTGGAACAATCAGCAAAATTGTCAATATACACGAGTATTACAATTTGGGTTGATTTAACCGCTGTTTACAGTTAAGTACGAATTATAGGTCGTATAGAAACCCAGATGGGTACTTTATTTTGTATAAATGATTTCATCAGTATGAAAACATGTGACTCGCACTGGGACCGTGTTGTATAGATTACGGCCCTCTCCCTCTCACAGTGGTGAGGCCTGCGTCCCAACAGTGGGAACATTACAGGCTGATTATGTCGATGTTCACAGTTTAAGTATCAGCTGCAGATTCACTTATTATTTCAAATAACAAAGAAAGATTTTCAACATAATTGAAAACAGAAAATCCATTAATAAGTTTGATACCGAATTTTTATTTACCAATCAATATTATTAATACACAATACAGTTCGAAGCGATAGGAAGTTAATTTAAAACTACTTAAACAGTATTTTTAACCAACTTCAAAAAAGGAGGAGGTTATCAATCGGAAGGTATTTTTTTTTATAATGTTTATTCAATGAATTTGTCACCTTGATTATTTGGTGATTATTGAGCTTATGTTAGACGAATATATACTCCATTACACACAACGAATTGCGGAGCTTCGTGAGTATGGTCTCCCGTTACTTTTACCTCATTGGTCTTATTGTTGACAATTAAGTGGACTTTACAGTTTCTTCTTAAACTCTTTGCTTGACAGGTTCTCTTGCATGAATAAGTGAAGCTGTTGTATAAAACTTGCTCTTTTCCAGCTCTTGATTTTATGTATTGTATACCTGAAATAATCAGAAAGTAATTATAGAAACTTGAAAAAATACTAGTGAAGTCTAAAAAATATGCGTGCTGCGGTGGGAATGCGCGGTAGAAGGAGTGTGGGGTAATGCACCGCACTCGCAGTCTTGTTCGAGCAGCCGTAGCGACAGCACATTTAACTCAGTAATATTGGAAACAGTGTTTTATTACATAAACCTAACCTACCCTAAACCTAGGCTGTGTTGCCTTAGTTACTAAACAATTCTGACTTGAATCCTAAAGTGTTAAATAAAACGAGGTATTGATAATACAGTGGTATATTGAAACACCATTTAAAATAACAAGAGCGACACACGTGAACTAGAATATGCAGAACATAAAGCTACCGAGCGAGACAGATAGCACGCCAAGAGCGAACTAGCTATATTATGACTGGGAGTCTAGTGGTTAGTGACCCTGACTGCTAAGACTGAGGTCGTGGGTTCGATTCCCACCCAGGACCAATCTTTGTGTAATGAGCACAATCATTTGTTCTGGGTCTGGGTGTAATTTATCTATAATATGTATGTATTTAGAAACATATAAGTATATTTATCAGTTGTCTGGTTGCCATAGTAAAGGCTCTGCCTAGTTTGGGATCAGATAACGGTGTGTTGGTTGTCCTAAGATATTATTTTTATACCGGGATATACTGTGGGAAATAAGACAGATTACTATAATATTCGTTTAATATAAGCACATAATGTTATCAAAATACATAAAGCAGGTATTACATTTAAAATCATGTTCAGGCCATATAAAAATTTTTCATTAATTTACATGCTTAACTGCCACAATCAAACTAAATTATGACACACTAGTTAGGACATATGCACACGCTAATAATTGTTACCCTTTTTCATATAATGTGCGTGAATACTTGTAGACATTTGTTGACCTGAACGAGTTAACTGCACGTAAACTGGTCTATATCAACTCGTTAACACCTTTTTCTAAACTCTGCCACCTGATCTCATGAAGCCTTTTCCAGGTAAATAAAGCGCATCGGCAATAATAATAAACAAGATCAAAAGTCATTTAAGCAAACGAACAGGTGCAATAAACTTCGCAGCAACACATCTAAGTTAGAAGAACTTGATTTCTAACAATAATATGCAAAGTACACTAAATATTAATTGATATTATTGGCCATATGTTAGCTAGCACATGCTAATTCACCATCAAAAACCTTGGAAGTACATTAAAAGATAAAACGAATGAATTGATACGGTCACTCATATCAAGTGAATAAGGTTTCAGATTTTTAAAAATGTATTTTTCCAACCATAAAACATAAACAAAACATTAGAAAAAATAAAAAATTGTATTAGAATATAATTTGGAACTATGCAAATCAAAAGCTGAGACAAGTTAAGGCACACATTACAAAATAAAAGACACGCATTCTATGTGTGTTAATATGCTACATTCGAAAGTTTGTATGTTTGGATATTTGTTACTCAATCACGCAAAAACGGCTAAATATATTCGGGTGAAATTTCGTAAACAGATAGTTTACAACCTAGATCATCACACAGGATACCTTTGTTCCCGGTAACACGTTCCAGTGCGATGATTTCAGACGTCCACACGGGCGAATACATATGAAGATAATTGTTGAGTTCGTTTTTGCGAATTAGCGACTAGAGCCATATTCCAAGTATCACTTTGTCACCTTGATAATTGTGATGATGATTCCGTCTACCTTAGACGTATATATGCTCCGTTATACACTGTAAATTCCGGTGCCTCATGAGTATGGTGAACCCTAACTATTACCTCATTGGTCTTATTGTTGATGACTAAACGGCCGATACACTGCCTCGAGGAGCAACGCCAGTGAACCAGGTTTTACTTCTCACAGATTCTTCCGAACGAATATGTGAAGTTGTTGAATAAAACTTGTTCATTACCGCATCTTGATTTAATATATAGGAGTACATCCTGAAATTAGAAAAATAATTTTAGCTACCTATATCACATTTCAATGTTAAATCATTGATATTTTTTAACTCAGTAACAAATAATGAAAAGTTTAAAATTGAGCTAAAACCAACAAGTTTTTTTAAATGTATTTGAAACAAGGTTAATAAATTTAATTTCTTGTAGGTTAGTACTAATGAATGTAAGTAATACAGAATAAAAAGGCGAAAAAAAAAAACAGTCAAAAAATCTACTGTTTTGCCAAAACTAAGTATATTTATCCTTATTTTTCGACAAGTATGAACAAATATTTTTAAGATTAAGCACTTACTTAATTTTTAATTACATCATAGGTTTATAAAAATATCTTAAAACTAATCGTATTGTAGGAATACGATGTTCACAAGAAGTATGAATTCATAGTTTTATTTACGATTTTTCATACTAAACATCTCTAGGTCTATTAAACAACCAGGGTTTATTTAATCCCAAAGTACTACATGACGTTGTCTTTTTTTTATAATTCCATAAGGCAATAATAAATATCCCTAGTTGTTTGTTTTACAGATCAGTCATTCACCTATGCTGTTTATAAAGAGGAAAATTTGCACTTTAAAAAGAATAGAAATTTGTTTGTCTGTATGTATGTATGGGTAATCTTTGGAACTACCGGTCGGTTTTGAATAAAAATGTATGGATTTGATACCCAAATTCTTGTGGAAGTTAATAGGCTATTTAAATCACGCTACAACCCATAGTAGCCTAGCAAAATATATAAAAGTCGGACAGAAAGCTACGTGGAAATGAAGTGTTAGCGCGGGCGGGCGATGGGATGCGACGCGGCTGGTTGCGGGCCAAAATTTCACGTAATAATAATAATAATAATAATCTGTCATGTCACCCCCGGTAAAATCACAATGAAATGAAAAAATCAAAAGGAATGTGAAGACTACGAGTATGTTGACCCGATCAGCAGCACGAAGAGCACGCCCACCACCTCCGGACTCGTCTCTCAGCTCCGCCTCGCCGCCGCCGGTACCCAGCCCCACTGCGGGTGCTGTGACGACACCGGCCGTGGCAGTTGCGTCGAGCTCGAGCGACGAGTACTTCTCCCCGCCCACGACGCCACCACCTGCTCGTCGACGGGGAGGACGCCGGCCGCCGGACGGTTTAGGACCTCGACGCCCACCGGCCTCTGATAGGGTCCCAGCCCCCGGCGGAAGTGTGCAGCGCATGAGATGGACAAGATCCATCAATGAGAATGTCATGCGCTCATACTATGGGGCTACAGAGGGGGGAAACAATCTGACCGCGTACCGTGTTCGGATGCTCTCTCTTTTTCAGGTGCTTGAGCCAGCTGTCAACGTCTCAACCCAACGACTATCGGATCAGGTGCGGGTCATCCAGCGTAATCATATGTTGGATGACACTGTACTTGATCGCCTACGAAATGAAATGCAGAGTAGCCATGTCATCGCACCCCCGTTGCAGACTGCTGTGGTCCCACCACAGTACTTGACAAGTCAAGCTGATGAGGGGAATGATGACAGGGCTACAAACGTAAGTACCCAGTGCAATGAGGAATTGAGGAGTGCTTTGGAGGATGCGATTCGAGAATATCGGTCCATATCACCCGAACTTAGACCACGCTTACCTCGTTTGCCCATGCATAACAAAAATAGGGCGCTGGTGGCGGCTCTGGATTCGCAGTTGTCAAACTATTTTGATGACTGCGAAGACCTCACTGATACTCATGCAATTCTGTACTGCGCGGCTGTAGCGGCATGTCGTGTAGCTCACGTCAAATTTGCTAGTGACTCTAGAACTACACGACCAAAACCAGCCGTACCAGCCTGGCAGTGCAGAATTGAGCGACGTATTAGTGGGGCCAGAGCGCTCATCGGCAAACTAATCTGCTTCAGGGAGGGCAATACTCGCCCTAGAGTGATGCGCTTTGTGAGACGGGCGTTCTCAGGGACTGATACCAGCCCTCAGGATTTTATGTCCCGTGTCACAGAGCGCATAGACTTCCTGAAGCAGAAAGTTTATGCATGGGCAAGCCGTATTCGTAGGTATAAGCGGCGAGTGGACCGATACACTCAGAATCGCGCCTTCCAGAGTGATGAAAGGTGGGTTTATAGGGCTTGGGAGCGACCGATCCAAGGTGTGGCTGACACGCATCTGCCGGATAATGATGCCATGTGTTCTTTTTGGCGCAGTATCTGGTCGGTGCCTGTGAGTCACACCGAAGGTGATTGGGCTAGAGAAGTCGAGCGAGCCTGCGATCCTATACCAGAAATGGGGGCTATTACTATCTGCCCCTAGGATGTTGCTCGTGCAGTTCGTCCGTTGCCCAACTGGAAGTCTCCAGGGCCGGACGGGCTGCACAACTTCTGGATAAAATGGTTTGTAGGATCGCACGCTCGCTTGGCGACTCAGTACCAGACTGCTTTGGAGTCTGGTTCGCTACCCCAGTTTCTTACAACAGGAGTTACCCACCTGCACCATAAATCAGGTAGCACCGCGGAACCCAAAAATTATAGGCCGATCACGTGTTTACCGACGGTCTATAAAGTTCTTACATCCATTTTGAGAACTAAAATTTACAATCATATAGACACTAACTCTATCATGTCTGTCTCTCAAAATGGATGTAGGAACGGGTCCCGCGGTACTAAGGAGCTGCTCCTCATTGATATGGCCATTAGCCAAAAGGTTCGTCGTTCCCGAAAGGATCTGTCGACATGTTGGATAGATTACAAGAAGGCCTATGACTCGGTGCCACATACATGGCTCATGAGGGTGCTGGAGTTGTATAAAATTGATGCAACTCTGCGCACCTTCCTGATTTCATGTATGGGGCAGTGGAGAACGGTCCTTCGCTATCCAGGATGTCGAAATATCCAAAGGAACAGCGAACCGATAAGGATCGAGCGAGGCATATTTCAGGGTGATAGTTTGAGTCCACTTTGGTTCTGCTTAGCCCTGAATCCTCTGAGCACACTGCTTGAGGATTCAGGTATAGGCTATCGGTTGAGGAGAGGTGGTCAGGTTATATCTCACCTCCTTTACATGGATGACCTTAAACTCTTTGCCCCAACAATTTTCAACTGATGGAGTTACTGAAAGTAACTGAAACCTTCAGTAGCGCCATCAGGATGGAATATGGTGTGGACAAATGTGCGGTCATGCATGTAAAGCGAGGGGAGATTGTGGAATCCGCGGGAACCCAACTCTCGGATTCCATAAACCTCCGAGCCCTCTCCGCATCCGAAACCTATAAGTATTTGGGTATGTCGGAAGCGTTGGGCATCAATGTTACTGACATGAAGCAATCGTTGAAGGAGCGCTTCTTTGGCCGCCTGAAGAAAGTACTTAATAGTCTTTTATCAGGCGGAAACAAGGTGCGCGCCTTCAACGGTTGGGTCATGCCGGTTTTGATGTACTCTTTCGGCATACTCAAATGGACTCAAACCGAACTCGACGCCGTGGATAGGAGGGTCCGTACGCTGCTGACTGCATATCGAATGCATCACCCACGGTCATCGGTAATGAGGCTGTATATCCCGCGAAAGTGTGGAGGTCGAGGCTTTTTAAACGCTAAGACTCTCCACAATCGCGAGATATGCAGTCTCAGGGAATATTTCCTAGAAACCGACGTGGGGATGCATCGAGATGTGGTCGCGGTTGACAAGGGCCTCACCCCGCTCTCCTTGGCTAACAAGAACTGGCGCAAACCTGTAATACTTGACACTAATGACCGCATGGAAGTATGGCAGAGTAAGGAGCTCCACGGACGCTTTTTCCGGGCCCTACATGGACCCGATGTAGATACACTAGCGTCCGTAGCCTGGCTGCGTTTCGGTGACCTCTTTGGGGAAACCGAAGGTTTTGTCTGTGCAATTATGGACGAAGTTATGATGACGAACAATTACCGGAGATTTATTGTGAAAGACGGCACGGTTGACATCTGTCGGGCATGCCACCGTCCAGGAGAATCAATTAGACACATAATCTCCGGATGTTCTCGTCTAGCTAACGAAGAATACTTGCATAGACACAACCTAGTAGCCAGGATTATCCATCAACAACTTGCTCTTAAATACAGCCTTGTGGAATCGGAAGTGCCGTACTACAGGTATGTGCCCGACCCAGTTCTCGAAAATGGAAATATCACATTGTACTGGGATCGATCCATCATCACTGACAGGACTATTACCGCAAATAAGCCTGATATAGTAGTGGTGGATCGAGTAGAGCGGCGCACAATGATTGTTGACATAACGGTCCCACATGACGAGAACCTCGTGAAAGCTGAGAAAGATAAACAGATCAAGTATCTTGACTTGGCTCGCGAGGTTGTCGACATGTGGGATGTGGATTCAGCGATCATTGTGCCGATAGTCGTCACAGCCAATGGGTTGATAGCCAAGAGCCTCGACCAACACCTAAGGAGGCTCTCGTTAGGCAGCTGGGTCAAGGGCTTGATTCAGAAAGCGGTACTTCTGGACACGGCTCGCATCGTCAGGAGGTTCCTCTCTCTGGAGCCCTGACCGCCGGTAGCTTGGACCCTGTTCCCGATACCGGTGGGCTACTATTTTTTATATTTTTAAATGTTTTATTTATATTCTAATATTTAAAAATATAATTTATATGTTTATATACTGAAATAAAGGAAATAATAATAAAAATAATTTATTTCCAAAAGTAAATTACAAAATAGTTATGCGCAGCATTTGCAGCTTAGGACTTACAGGTGCACAGAAATTTGATCAATGACCCCCATGCTAGGTAGAACCTGTGTTACAGGGGTCATCCATCCGTCCATTATACAAAATTACAGGTAAGTAAGTAGTATTTATTTTTAAGTGGTACATTCATGTTTTTAATTCTAGTGTGAAAAAGAAAAAAAAAAGCTGTGGTAAGTGCGTGTGGGTTGTGTGCGTGTGTGTGTGTGTGTGTAAGTGAGAGTGAATGTGTGTGTGTGAATGAGAGTGAATGCATGTGTGTGTGAGTGGGAGTGAGTGTGTGTGTGTTATGTATATTGCGATTTCAATAGTTCTTCTGTTTTACTGTAGTCAAGAGTTAAAAGATATTCTTTAATTTTAGATTTACAATGAAATGTGTTAAGGGAATGTATATTCAAACTCTAGTTCAATTTATTATAAATGAGGGCGCTTAGAAATGGGTAGTGTCGTTTAGCAAAAGTAGTCTTCGTGCTTTTTGTAGGACACGGGGGTACTGGTCTTCTTCTTACTGTGGAGGCATGGCTAGTGTTTAATGGTAAGTTTGAGTGTTTGCGGATTAGTGCGCGGTAAATGAAAAGTTGTCGGACTGTTAAAACCTTGTACTCCATGTAAAGCTGTTGCGTGGGAAATCTAAAAGGCTTACCAAGAAGCACTTTAATTACTGCTCTTTGTGCTCGCTCAACCTGTATAAATGCAGTCTTCACTGCTCCTCCCCAGGCTGTAATGCAGTACGTTAAGATGGACTCACAAAGAGCACAGTAAGCCGTATTTAGGACTTCCCTATGGGCGGACAGTCTAAGTTTTTTGAAGACATACGTAGGCGAAACTGTAGTAAAATATACAAAGAATTTAATATAATAATACAAATACTAAATCGATTTCCTTAAAGTGTTTGTAAAAGACTGGTAGTTACTAAAATCTAGGCCTGCAACTTTTGCTTTTATTTTATTTTGCCATTCTGTAGAGTCATGAGTATGTTCTCCCTTGCAGCCTACAACCTCTCTATTGATCATCTTCACTCGAACTTGGCACTTCTTACCGATCCTTTTGGAGCAGTACCAGGAACATTGACCGGATAAATTGACTCGGTTTGTAGAATAAGTGTGATGTCCAATTTTAAGCAAATAACTTCCAGTGGGCAATGGGATTAGCTTATAATCTGAAAATAAGACTAATATTAATAGGTTTAGAATATTTACAGTTTTCTTTTGCTTGATTTTATGCTACTGATATATTTTTGCGACTCTTTGGATAGGAACTAGTTCATGTAAGAATAAAATTAGTATACCTATTTCAAAGAAAAAAAAAACAAGTTAAAAAATCTTTAATTTAAAAACAATATTATAATATGATTTTGATATTTTTCGATATTTCGGTACAACAAATCCATAGAGTGTCTAACAATATAAAAAAAACTTATTATCTAGTGTTCGTACTAATCATCCTTCGCACAATTGACTTTACAGTTGGGGAGCTAAAACTCTTTGCTACAGTTCTCAGGGTGATGTTACGACTGCCTCTCATTGTCCTCAGTAGCGAAGCTGTTTTCTTTCGAACAATCGTGAAATCTGTTGGTACGAGCTTGCGCGAACATTTCCGAGTAAGTCTAAACAACTGTTTTTGAAATCATTGTTATACTGGACGTGCAGGAAGTCCAGCGTTCTTTTAGTGTAATCGACCCATAGATTCCTCGTATACAGACTCTGACAGTAAGGATTAATATTGGTAATTAATCGAGTTTTTAGAGAATAAAATCCATATATTGAAAACAACATTGATTTCATTTGGACGATTGTCTATTATCCAGTGCTTCAATTTCTAAAGCGGTTTAGATGTCCTGGCCGCATTTAGTTTCAGTGGTGAAATTCGTCTTTACGTACCGTGCAGAATCCTTCAAACATTTTGATGCAATGTATTCTTTTAAGTACAAATTCAAAATTAATGCAAATCATTTACACATTCGATATTATACAATAAAGCTATGTTCACAATTACATAATAATAATTAAAAAATATCATAAAAATATTGACATGAAAAAAGTGTTACATTTTCAGCTGAGGCACTAAAGGCTCAGCGGAATGACGTGACCCGACGCTGGCAGAATAATTACCAAGACTTCATGGAAATTGTTCGACCAAAATCACGTCGCAAAGTTGCCTCGCGCCTGTCTGCGTGAGCCTTAAATCCTTGATATTACCTGCGCTACAAGTGTCAGTTTCTTCACCCGTTTTCGGAACATTAACAATTTATGCTCTAGAAATTAAGGAAATGAGTGCATGCATATTCTTGACTGATGTGTGTGTGTGTGTTTGTTGTATTTTATGTATATGTGTGAGTGAGTTAATGTGACATTTTAAGGAACCAGACAACGCCATTGTTACTACTAGTGGCAAAACAAGTGCTACACACCGATCCATACCGCAGCTCCAACACAAAGACAACGTCACGAAACCGTCGCTTTGTACGGAGTAATTTGTGATGAGATGTCACACGGACTCAGCTTTGCGTGGATTCTGTTTTAACCATGCTTTTGAATGATTATGGTGCCCTTTTGAAAGCACGGTAACGTTATTATAAGTGACCAGAGAGACGTCACAAGCAGTTTGCTTCCTAAACTTGCAATACCAGCGCACGCGCGGCCCGTTGTTCCTTTTACAGTAATACACGAAGCCATCCCTTTCTAAAATCCATTTGCTTTCTGAAAAAAGAGAAGACATAATGAGTTAAGATTAGTTGTACTCAATTATTTATAATTTAATAATTTATACTAGCATAGAATTTTTTTTTTTCTTAATAAAGTATAAATATATTTTTTTAACTTTTATGTCACGATCTTGTTAAGTATGTATATAAGAAAGGCTCTACGAAGCGAAAATTTTTTACGACAATTATTCAAATTTTTTTTTTCACTTACAATTAAGACGGAAGTTCGAAAAAAAATTGTTAGTTAACAATTGTTTAACTTGTTGAAAAATTTACTTTTAGTAAAATTTCCAACGGGAATAAGTTATTTATACTGTTCCAAACAAACCACAATTTTATTCAAATTTAAAAAAGAATATTCAATACCTTAAATATATTAATTAATGTGCCGTACTCGCTTTTGACGCCGTGCGCTTAACCTAAAAATGTCGCGCGCAGACCTATTTTCAGCGTTATATTAAAATTATAAATAATGGTGATAGAGTTCCGGGAGTTGAAAGTTTTTTATTAGAAATTTCCTCTTCTTTCAGAATCTTTTTTTGAAATTTCTTAAATATTAATAGTTTATGAAATATTAGTAAAAAACGAAATACCATTTTTTTCATATTTAATTGTTTATAAGTTTTACAATTTTTTATTTGCTAATACACGCTTTTGGCACATTTTTTTAGGCGTTAGTCCGCATCCAGTGAGCTTTCGTACATAATTTTAAGAGCAGTATCTCTATTTTGTACCATTTTCAACTTGTCGACTAGACTATACTGCAGCTGTATGTTGTTGCTTTCAATAAAATATAATAAAAATAAACTAATCTGTGGTGATGGTAGGTATAATTCTATATAAAAAAACAATATCATGTATATTTTAAATCGAATAATTGACTCTTTTTTAATAAAACGTGCACATTTTATGATTTTAACATAACTGCTTCTAAGAATGAAGTGTCTCGTGGTGGATGACTATGAAGATCATAGACAGACAAAATGTTTTTAGCACTATCTAGTACCAGTCTTGCTTTGCATTTTTTTTCTATAATGCGCTGGGCACCTCCAATTTTGAGTGCCTCCCTTCCAGGACCCAAACAGAGTAAAATTGTAACCGTTGTACATCAACAAATCCTTGCCAGAATGGGTTCTTATTAACCTGTATTCTGAAACGAAATTAAAAAAATACATTAATTTTATACTCAAGAGAGTACGACTAGATGGATGGAAAGACCACCTGGTTATGTCTTAATCCACTAGTTCACGTGCGCAACTTTATTATAATCAGCGTGTAAATTGTTCCCACTGCTGGGACATGGCTTCCGTTCGAGAGGAACGGATTAGGCCATAATCCACCACGCGGGTCTAGTGCAGGTAGTCAGATAGGGTTATTACTGAATCCCTCCGTGATTGTTTTCACCTGAAAAGTAATATACTTTATAATCACCAAGAACAGAGGGAATCGGTATCATCCCAGTAAATGTCACATGTCTTCGAGTTTCAATTTCTTTTTTTGTTCTATGACATGCTTTCGTCACGATGTTTTCGTTCACCGTTTTGAGAACAGTGGTGATTAAATTTAATACAAAAAAAAAGGAACCCAGCGCGTATAGCGCCCTTGGTTCAAACTTGCGACCAACAACTCGAAAGTCGGGGCCAATACCACTTCGCCACTACTGATCCAAGCTAGCGTGATTTAACAGTAGGTACGTGACATCACGTCTGTTTTTGGGCAGAATTGTACCTACCTTTAGTAAAAAGTTATTTTCGCCAGTTATGGAAATGGTAAAGAAAAACAAAATATCTATTAACTTCTAAGTCCCTGAGATTGGTATCGACACAATGGTTTTTTAATTGTGTCTTTAATTACGGTAACTGACTGGTTAAGACTCTTTATTTTTATGACGGACAAACTTCTGCGTAATTTCGCCTTCCTTGGTGCGGATTTCATGGGTCTTTTTTACGCCAAATCAAATTATCTGTTTGTCAGACAGACAATATTTTTAAATTTCATTTTGATCTTTGTTTCAATAAGTCAAAAATACGTCAAGGTTCTGAACATTTTTGACAAGTTTTTGTCATTTGATTGTCGCTGAGATGAGACTGCGATTAGAGTTTGATCGGTTTTAGTTACGAAAATTGGCATTCAGATATATAAACGTAAACGAAGCAGAAGGAGTTTGTAAATGTGGTAGCAGGTGGCGGAGTGTTGTGTCTGTCTCTTTTCTTAGTGGGAAGAAGGCGTGAGTTTATGTATACAATACAATACAATATATTTTTATTTCTCTCAAAAAAGGTACAGATTTGGTACATGGTTCTTAGTTACTAACTAATTTAGACCTATGTGAGAGCTGGAGTCTGTACTGGGTTCGGGACCTGAATTACAGATCTCCAGGCTTGAAGGTATGTATGTATGTATGTATGAATGGAGTCTACAGTACAACATAATGTACAGAAATGAAAAACTACTTGTAAACTAACCTACATAGGAAAGTAAAACAACAGTTAATATGACAGGGTTACAATAGTTTTATTAAAATATTTATGTTCATATTTCACTAACATAGTGGCAGGGACTTTGACGGAAAAACTGTTATTGTTCCGACGGATATTAAAAAAAAAGAATTTGCTGTTCCGCACAGTTTCATCATTTCAGCCATAAGACGTCCACTGCTGGACTTAGGCACAGTTTGGCGGAAGATATTGCAGTACTTAATTTTTTTTTTTTGAATATCCCTGGAAAAATCTCTACGCTAGGGTGTTTACAATCATGTACTAAATTCATGGTTACAGTTTACACATCGATGTTGGATATCACTATGTATACAGTTCATCTAACTATTACAAATATTAATGTTCTCTATAATTATATTAATTTTCTCTATACATGTAGTAATATTCTATGAACATATTAATATTATATTCTCTAAATATATATTCACTTTATGGCAGAAAAAAACATCGAGATCATAATACATCTATGTACTATGTTTGACAAGGTCAAACTAAATTAACAAGAAGAAATTCTCAGGTGTGATGGGTATCATCGTTAAATGCCGACATTCATCTCTATAAGGGAAAGTGCCAGGGTACACCCGTGAAATTCAAAGGTTCTTACGATTTTTGCAATTAGCAGGACAGTGTGGCTGTATCTTGCACAAAATATGATTTGTGACCGTAATAAAAATCACAACCCAATACACGTACAACACATAATACAAAATTAAAATCATCAACACAACTTTCAAGTTCATGACGTAATCCTAATGATAGATATTTCATGACATTCTCAATATTTAATCTATATATTAATACGTGAAGCGAAAACTTTGGATCCCGTTTTACGAAAATTGGGCGGACGGAGGACTACGAAATTTCGCACACTTATAGTTTATACAGAGAAGAAGTGACGAATGCTAATATTTATTTAAAATTATGCGTAAAAATATATTATTTTCATTAAATAACACGTTACACACACTACTATTCATTACCGTGTATTTAATACACACATGCATAGATACTCTTTTGTTTACGGTCCAATCGAGAATATCTGTCATTATTTTGTGTCTATAGTCTTATAGTTAGGGAGCTGGCGAGCATTTCGGTATAGTATTTGCACACGTTTCACGTCGAGCTGGATTGCAGTTTAAATCATTACGAATCGATTTGGTCCAATCAATTAAGGTCCTATGTCGCTGCGTTTTCGCGTTACCGCGGAAAGAAGTTGCTTAAAAAAATCGGGGTATTAAATCCAAATGATTTAATACCCCGATTTTTTTAAGCAACTTCTTTCTATGTATGCCTCTGGAGTTCATGGTCACAATCATCTTGGAAACGAAGAAAATCGAAGAGGTAGACATTCAGGACTCTGCATTATCATGGGACGGAGTTGTAAAAATGTTTTTAGAAAAAACTCTACTAAGTCATTTGCAAGCGGTTCTCATTGCGCCCATTCGATTCACTATGACTCTGTGGATTAGAAAAAACATGTGGCAGACTCTTTGCTCACTGATTTTCAGCTGTATAACTATTTGAAATTCACCGAATCAAGGGACAGCGGGTATTGCATGGGATTATTGTTATTCTTTATAGTTTTATTCTTATAATTTTGTTTAATATTATTCTCTAAACTCACGGTAACGATTAAACTTCTGAAGCTGAAATGTATGCAATCATATTTTTTTCAATGCCAACCAGAAACGAAATGCGCTTGGAACTTTAATTAGAAAGTTTTTTTTGTATTATTGCATGCTTGATTGTAATCTGAATAGGATTAGGATCTGGATAGAAACAGTCTTTAACTTTTTTTTAATCACGTTTTCTTTGTGTAAAATATGTAGATTTTGAACCAAGACGTGTGAAAGTGCCTGAGAGCGAGAGAGAGGAAAAGCGTACAAAATAAAAGGGGAGGCTGTATATAGATATACGCTCTATACGTTTAGTTTCACAATACGGAAAAAGTCGTAACTGAGTTATACCGTTCTCACTCATATTCCCAAATAAAAGAGAGATACCACGAAAGGAACTATGGAGATATTTTATACCTGCTTGCTTTGGCGCGAGCGTCTCGGGTTGAAAAAAAAATCAAATGGTCTGCCTTTGGAATATCAGAGGCTTGAACGTCTGCCTCATCGATTTTCTTGGTTTTCATAAGGAATTCAAACATCAGTCCAAGAGGTAGACGTGTGCGCATAATATAGCACACCTTTTTTTAAAATTTTGGAGCACTGTCAATAGACAACGCAGAGGCAACATGTTGGCAGACTATTTTTCCGTGGTTCTTCTCATTGTTTTTAATCGAACAATTCAAATTTGCTAAGTGTGCACTTCATATAGAGTTTTTTTAATCATAAAAATAAATGTAAAAAATGAATACCTACTACAAAAGTCAGAGCCCTGGATGTCTGCCTTTTTGATTATTTGTGTTTCAAGGATGACTATGATCATCAGCCCCAGAGGCAGAGGTGTGCGCATGATATAGCACACCTTTTTTTAAAACATTGTTGAAACGCTATATATTTACAACGCAGCGCCACCATGGTAGCAGACGAGGTCCTTGATGTTTCTTAGGGTATAATTATCACTATTAATAGCGTTTACCTTGTTTATATTATTTCAAAATGAATTCACCTGCGAAACATCACAGAATTTTTGTTCAAGTTCAACAAAAATATGAATACAGACAATGATGATAATGATCTTAAAACCGTAAGATGGCGGGAGGCTATGTTCCCAGCTCAGATATATTATATTTCTATATCGGTTCATCCGAAAGCAGATGCCCTCAGGCTAAGGGAAGCGACGGTCCTCACAAGATGGCTGGTAACAGGTGGAAGAGATTCACCGAGCATCAAATTAAAGGGCTTGTAATTAGAGAGGCCTATATCCAACAGTGGAGTGCTGTACTTGATGATGATGATGCTGATATCAGTACATTACCAGAAGACATACCACGATGTCCCAAATAGGTAAAATAGTCCAAAAACAATAAGGTGTTGGATAGTTATGATCACAGCTCAGAGATATTATATTTCTATATAAGTCAAGCCGAAAGCGGATAGCCTCAGGCTAAGTTGAGCGACGGTCACTGCAGGGAATCAGCTGGTTGAGACTCACCGAGAATTAAGTTGAATAGCGTGCAATTATTATCATCATCATTTCAGCCGAAAGGCGTCAACTGCAAGAGATAAGCATCCAATCCATCAAGCTCTTGTTTGGAATAATTCTATCTGGAAGAACGTGGTATGTTTAATTGTTTAGAGTTTACAGCTGTGGATGACTGTATTTTGATGATGATGACGACGATATCAGGACATCGCCAGTAGTCACGCCAAAAGACCAACCGCGGTCTCACAAATAGTTAAAATTGTCTAAAAACAAAAAGGTGGTGGATGGCTATGTTCACAGCTCAGAGATATTACATTTCTATGTTGGTCTAACACCAACATCGTCTTGCATTGTTTGCTGTTGTTGGATGTACATCGCCAAGTGTCATGTCCTTCTTTCACAGTGCGTCGCAGATGGTAGTATTTGTAATTTCGAAACAGCAATATGGTCCGTCCCTTAGTCGTTTGTATAAATGCCAATCCTGAAAAGATTACAAAAATTTACTTTAGGACTAGGTAACTGATCGACCAAAAAGTTTTCTGTACCTTTAACTATTTTATCAACGTTAACTTTAGATGCATTTTTTTACATTTATTTTTTTGATTTTTTATTATGTTTATGTAATCAGTTAGAACGACCACGAAAAAACTTACTTAAAACTATTTAATGAAAAAATATAACAAAATTATATCCTAAATTAACTAAACTATTCACAAAATGAGATATAGCGTCGAGAAATTCACCTGCATCGTTTTCGACTGGTAATGTGTACTAAAGAGAAATATTGCCATTCAACGTGGCAATGCCACCAGGGCATTGCCACGTTGAATGGCAATATTTGCCTCTTGAGATTCTCTTAAAGAAACTATGAGCAATGATTATTTGGTTCTAGTTTTAAAATAGTTCATTCCGATTAGCTAATCATGTAAGCTGATAAAGAATAAAAATTACGACGTCTGAAATAATAAACATCCTTATTAATTAGAATTTTATGGATTTTAAATTAACATAACATAATCCAATTAACAAAGATAACATTAATTGAGAAAGGCCAGCTTGCACCACAAATACTCGTATTAATAATATTAATCGTTTCAAAAAAAATGGATTTAGCGGGCTACCTTAGCGCAGATCTTGAAATTCAAATTATCTTACGATTTTTTACAATTTTCACTTCAGTTTATTTAAACCCATTAAATATTTTTTAAATGAAAAAGTCTTTTAATGGGACTAAATTAACCTAGAGGGTCTCATTGATTAAATTATGATTCTGCAAATTCTCACGTGTTACGCTTTCGAATCAGATTTCGTTCACCATACAGCCAGCCACAGCCGTACAGCCGTACAGTCATACAGCCTGACACTGCCGTGCAAATTGCAAAATACGTAAGCAAATTTGAATTTTACGAGCTACACGGGCAACAGCGTTTTGTTTTATACAATCATCGGAAGGTGACAGAGACAGAATTATGTTTTAAATATTTATTGATGAGCGTGATATGTGGTGCAAATGTGCCTTACTTAGTGTTATTATCATACAAACTGTGCTGTATTTATACTGGTATTTATCATACAAACCGAACTTTTTTTTAGAAGACTAGACATTTCTTCGCAAGTTAAGCTCCTTAAGTTTACAATTGACCTAAATTACTGACAAATGATTGCACTGTTTATGTCAGGTCTACTCAACTATGTGTGGTTTTTTCCTCAAAACACCATCTCAGAGACTTTTTTGCATGGCCCTGGTATGGCCGGACTAAAGCTGGTTTCCCATGGTGCGTAGTATTGCAGACGGATAAGTATCGTTCGTGGTAGCGCAGACCCGTCCGCAGTGCGTCTGCGGCGAGTTGGAAACGTCAAACGAATTGTATCTCGAGGGCTGTCCATGGCCGTTGATATCAGGATGTTGTGTAAATGCTAGTTGCACGATAATTTTTTACGTAATCCTACAATATTTTCCATTACTATATATTTACTACGGCGGTGGGTGGTTATGTTCATACTTTGCTGAGATAATAATGTCTTGCTCTCGATTCAGAGCTAGTTTTGCTTGACAAGCTTTGCGGCTATAGGCAGTACAGCGCCAATGATTGATGCCTGTTCTTAGCGCGCGCCGGAGGTAACAGAAGGTATAGTCTTTATGCAAGATCCACCGATTTCCTCGCTTTGATTGTATCCACAAAAAATCTGAAAAAAAAATAGGTAAATTAACTGGAGAAAGTAGTACTCAATTCAAACCACACTCAATATGCTTGTATTGTTAATTTTTTTACGAATAAAAATGCAAATCCTATTTTACTAAAGAATCGTATTAGGTATCATTAACCCCTTATAACCGTTGCTTAGAGTTATAAAACCGCTTTAATGACAATAAAATGTACATGGTTAAACAGGCGTAAATCTTTATTTAACTTTATGCAAAATTTCTAAGTAAGAGTATACACACTCTCGTGGAGGCGATCGGCGGCGGCGACCTCTCGCGCCCGGCCCTGGTGCGAGCCATGGTACGGAGCGAGAGGGAATGGGAAGCCGTCACCTCCTTCTGCGAAGCAGTAATGCTCGCGAAGGAGGAGTCGGGGCGCGTGAGCGCCGTTACCACTGTGCCACTACAGCTCTTCTACTCTTCTTCTGCTGTTGTCTATGCGAGTCTTCAATATAATAATACAGTCTGGTTTCACTTGTTTACTTGATAAAACAGTCAATAACAGCATAATTTAACATTATATTATATTCATAAATTTAATAGGTTTTAGTTCTTATGTATTCAACCTTATTAATTAGTGAGTTTCTTTTAACCAATTCGACTTTTCGAATCGACCGCGTTCGGCACTCCAATTAACTCTGGATTGATGTAGGGGCCAATCGGAGCACCGAACGCGGTTAATGTATTAAGTCGAAGTGATTAAAAGAAACTCACACTAGGGACTCAGATGTATGAACATAAACGATGCAAATGGAGTAGGTATGTAAGGATCGTAACAGGTGACGTACTTAAGTTTAAGTATGTGTAATAATTTTCCTTTGTACATAATTTTTATTCATGTGCGGTGAGTGTGTATGCTCATAATTCCCGTCTAAGATGGTCGTAGCGTCGCTATCCAGCAACAATGACGCTTTGCAGACTTTGCTTTTCATGGAGGAACACCTCCAGCGGCTGCACCCAAGCTTCGACTGACGAGTATTGTAATATGTGAACCCATTGTGTAATATCAACGCAGTCCCTTTTTGGGATCTGATGAAATTGAAACCTGAAATAAAATATTTTATATTTTAAAACTACATTGTCTTTTTTTAGTTCCAGCCTGCTACAGTGCCAGCCCATGGAAAGACTGATTAGTTAGCTAAATAGTTAAAAACCTACATAAGTTAATAAACTTTTACTTTAATAAGTAACCATTAGTATTAAATAATCATAGCTTTAATTAGGATAATAGAACCAATCCTACTTATATTATAAATGTGAACAGATTGTACGTAATAATATTCTCACATACTATTATGCCAAAAAGCCGCAGCAATATGATTTATAAATTGAAACAAAACATACTACATACGGAGTCGAGATAATACTCATTCGAATTGAAATTACATAGTCAATTTCTTTTTTTTTTTAATTAATCTACTACCCCACCTTCCTACTAAATATTATAATTGTGAATGTTGGTAGTTTTTCTGTTTGGATGCTTGTGACTTAATCAAAAAAGGGCTGAACGGATTTGGATTAAATATGGCAAACAGATAGTTTATTACCACGATTAACCCATAGGATATTTTACTCTGGTAAATTGTTGAAATTGAAATACGCGACTTCCACGCGGGCGAAGGCTAAGCGCGGGGAAAGCCAGTTACTTGTTTTTTTTCTTCTTCTGGTATATTCGCCTCCTTTTCATTTCACGTGGTGCATCTCGCTAACGGGTTAACATTATTTTAGTTTCATGTATTTCAAATGTAACATTCTTTGTTTCTGTCCCTTATACTTTTTCTTGCCATACAGCATAGCATAGCTTGCCTCTTGATAGTTTTCTTTTCAATGGCGCAACAGAATATATATGTACATACAGTAAATAGAGTTTTATCGCGACCATCCACAGTTATGTGTGTCTTGCAGTTTTGTCTGGATCGTCCCGTACATAACCACTTAGTTCCTTTGGCAAAACGACGAAGCGATATGTGTACTTCTTATGCAGCACCAAAAACGGCTTGCCTTGCATTGAATTATTGATGTACTTCAAATCTGAAATAAGGGTATTATTATGAACAAATTATGATTATATGGGATTGAAATATGGTATTAATTGACAAACTAATGATTTTCCAGCAAGTTAATACTAATAAAAATGAAGTTCAAACACGTATTAAAAGTCGTGAGAAGTTTAAACAGTTTTGTTTGGCATATAATCACAAACTCGATATAAATAACATAGGGAATCAAATCATTAAAATTACCTTCAAATACTTGATTAAAAGAAAAACAAGAATTAGTTTTCGATCTGGCGATTTTCGCGATTTCCTTGTATATTATAATCTAAAATAATGTCCATTACTAATACAAAATTTAGGCGGGCAATGACAGTGGTATTGGTTACTGGATACAATTTGACCATGATCATCTACAACTAGTTTCGCCTTGTACCTTTTTACAGTACATTGCCAGGACGTAGTTCTTTTTATGGAAGCTCGGTGATTGAAGCAGTATGTGTGCTCGTTGTAGAGAATCAACTGCTATCCCTTCCTTGAAGATATGTACTGGAACTCTAAAAAAAAAACAATTTGAAGCTTGTATTGGAACTCAACATAACTTATAACTAAGTGAAATATGCAATCTTAAACGTTTGCTAGACATAAAAAATGCAAAATTATAAAATCTCTTTCAGAAGAATGCATAGGCAAATAGGCATAGGAGCAAGCGCTAATCCATTGCTTGATATGTCCCAAAAATATGTCTGCTCAGCAACGAAAATAACGCAGTGAATGTTGTTGAACTGTCAAAATGAAAGCCAGTCCCACTGTTAGTGTGTTACGTGTTTACCCCGCTGGTGTCAAAACAGTGAACGAAAACATCGTAAGGAACCTAAAATCCCACAACCTAAAATTCGAAGACATGTGACATCCACCATCCCGCATTTGCCCGCGTGGTTACAGCCAACTCCATCTCACAAAGAGAACGCAGGCCTGTGTCTCAGCAGTAGAAACATTATAGGCTGACTAATTCAATTATATTCAATTTGGGATGAAAAGTTGTGGTGACGGATTGGTGTGTCAGTCTCAGTAACGATATATCATTATTTGTCCATAATCATCAAGTACAAGTTTCACCTTGCATTGCTGCATGGTGCTTCCTGTGCATTGTCAGGACGTAGTTCCTTTAATAGCAGATTTATGATGAAAAAAATATGTTTTCTCTTAATACAAAACCAACCGCTCGCTCTTCGTTGAATAAATATACTAGAACTCTGATATAAAAGTTTACATTACAATGATTTTGCCAACTACTTAATAAAACACGAAAGTTTTTACAGGATTTTATTGGAATAAAATTAAAATTCTTAAGAACTAGTTGGAAGAAGACCATACCAGACCATTTCATAAACAGCTATGTGATAAATAGCTACAAGAATAATATAGGAACCTTCAGGCAATCAAGAAATTAAACTACAAATAATGACCTTGGAGTTTATTTCTCAACATTGCTTATATTGTAGTTCATTAATGATTAACCTCCGATTCTAGAATCGAATGTCTTGGCACGTGACAATGAGAAGCGACCAGCCGGAATGACCATAACGCCTTAGAAGTTAGGCTTTGCCATCGAATCTTCCTAGTACGGCGGGATAGCGCAGGTGCGGCAAACTACAAGTGCCGCAAGTATTCCAGTCTCATTTGTACTTATATGTATGTTCTAGTTGGGGTTGAAACTCTTCTAGCGCTAACTTAAGATATAGCTTCCCACATAGATTTGGAAAACAAAATCGAACCCTAAGGGTCGGAAAATAGGAGATGATTGATTATTCACTCACTGATTGTAATGTATAACCACGCATAACTTTAAACACAGTAGTCCGATTTTGATAACTATTTTTTCATTAGATAGGGTATACCTTGCCAAGTATTATTAGTAAATAAAAGCTACAAAGAATTATAAAATAAAAACTTTTTAGCAAAAAATTAAACCGCCGTAAAAACTGAACGGTTTAATTTTTTGTTAAAAATTTATAAATCTATGAACCAATAAACTAAACTAAATTAACTAAATCTTGATATATCTTCCTTTGACATCAATAAAAAAACGTGGTGGTGGATGGCTGTGGTCTAAGTTACCCGATATAATATTACCATGACAATCTACTACTATTTTTGCCTTGCAGTTTTTGCTGCTTCTTCCCGAACATATCCACTGGACGGTCTGTTTCCCAGCAGATTTATGATTGAAACAATATGTGTACTCTCTATGTAGCACTAACTGCTTGCCTTGCAATGTATGTATGTATTTGACTTTATCTGAAATAAAGTTATGTTTAAGTTGAAATCAACATTCATGATTTTTAGCAGGTAAATACTAAATTAAGCCCATTCAACCACTTGGAATAAAACGTGAGGTAATTTAAGGATTTTTCTGGAATTATGTATTTGCTTTAGTATATTTTATTTCTTAAAAGATTTTTTCCTAAAATGTAATAAATTGGATAATTTAAATTACTTAAAAATCAAAGTTTTCTGCAATTTGTAGGTCTGATCAAAATATCATTCACGACCGTAACAAATGTATAATAACAGTTTATTAGAAGAATAAAATTAAATTCTCTCGTAAATCGTAAATAAATCAACTGATAACACTGGTCAACAAAAAAACAACTTTTGTAAGCCCATGAAATAAATTGAAGTGATTTTAAGGCCGGCTTGTAGTGCGGTGTGTAGGCATGAAAACGCTTCCTCACTCCCCGCATAATAGGTATGAATCGAGCGTATAGACGCAGCGAGCGAGCGCCCGGCAGCTAGCCGATGCAAGCGTTTGAACATGCCACAATGCAGCGTAAATGCAGAAGGTAAGGTATATTGGGTTCCTTTAAATTGACGTTAGAGATTTTTTTTTGTATTCTTCTTTTATTAATTTCTTAAAGTTTGTTTGTAGCGCATGGGTGGAGAAAATGGGAATGTCGATTGCAAAAAACAGTTTTTCGAACTAGGAATGCCCGATGCCTGTAGCTATGGTGCCAGTCGTAGCCCCTATGTTTGAGTCCAAAGACTTTTTCTCTTCAGTATCAGCAACATTTTCTGAACTGACTGACACAATTTCGTGGCACATGTTGGATTGGAGCTTGAATTTTGCCATGAGCCCAAATTTTCTTTCGCCCATTATTTTAAAATAGCCTTTTTTACATTGAAACAACGCGTTGTGCTATACTTTCTCTTGCAATTGACGTAAGAAATAATTCGCATCTATAGTTCGCCTACAAGCAACACTTTTTCATCTGCGTTGTTATTCTTTACCTCAACAAACAAAGAATCGTCTCCATCGGTCCTAAAACAAGCGAATTTAATATATCAAAAATATTAAAAACTCAGATCGCTGAAAAAAATGACAGTAATATAATAATTTTATTTGCTTACATTTAGTGGCTTCTATAATAAATCGATAATTATAAAGTATTATACACAAAATACATCATAATGTAAATCTCAAACAGATTTTATTCGAATTTTTACAATTCAATCGATTATTCCAAGAGGAATGTTTAGAGAAATATTTATGATTATTTGGGATATATTACCGAGAATAACCCTTGCGAATTGGGGTAGGTCGGCTGGTCTATTATAATAACGATAACTTTATTAGAAAACAACCTACTAAAGAAACGACAACACATAGTCACAGAAAGTGTATGGGAAACTTTAATGTCTGGGACTATATTATGCAATACCGTATGTTGAATATTTCCTTGTTCATTTAAAATATATCAAAATACAGATACATTCGTTATTTACTTATAATCATAGTACGAGAGAATGTATCTATTAAATTATGGTGACTAGATGGCGCTGGAAGTTGCAAATGTATTTCGTTGATTACTTCGTTAACTTATTACAAATGAAGGCCTTTCTTTTGACTCACTCGAACATTATACTTTCTTATATTCATGTTTTCGATCCCCTCTTAGATCGTTACCCCTGCGACCGATTATGCTCAGATTCAAACTTAAAAATTGTATTTGACAAAGATTAATTGAAACTGTAACTGTTGTAATGTTTTTGTACATGTGTAAATTATATTTTGTTTTTTGACGTCATACACTTTTAGTAACTATGCAAAGATGGAAAAATCGGAACATGCATTGTGAGGTCTCAGTTCTAGGCGAACCACTAGTAATAAAGTTAAAGTGCTTATGTGGGACTTTCGCATATTGCATTAAAATTTATCTAAGGAATGACAACTACCCATGGCTTTTTTGTTCCCATTGAAGCGCTGAAAAATAAACTTCATGTAATCTGATACATTTTACGTCGTTAAATAATTTTAATGACGTGTTACGACGTTTATTTATATTATATCAGTATAATAATTGATTTTTAAAAATCTCGGTATAATTACCTAGATTTTTAATATCAATTATTTTACTATACGATATTTAAAGTTATTGAGCAACCATAAAAATAGTTTGAACAAATTCAATCTGTTCAGTAAATCTTTACCTACTGTACTTTTTTATATTGTGGCGCGTCTAAGCAATGATTGTAGGTAAATAATGTTTGGAACTGAACGTTATCAAACGAAATTATTTACCGTAAATAAGTAGATTATCTACTTAATTATTTATTTACAGTAAATTATTAGAAATTACGTAGGAACGAGTCAAGTACGAATTTTCGATATACCTTAGTTTTCAACTTTCTGTATATCCTTTTATTCTTTTTATTACCCATTTTTGTTACAAACCAACACAAGTTTTTATTAAATTGTTTATCTATTACAAAGCGCAAGCGAGGGGGGAAGTCTGTGGAACAAACGGCGTGCGTCCAACCTCGAAGACGTCTCGGCGTGCACTGGCCGGTCGTTACGAGCGCTTGCACTGCTAGATTTCGTGTAAATTTGTTTCGTAGAAAAAAAATATAAGGAAATTATAAAATGTGTTCTCACCAAACCCTTAAAAACAATAAGCCCTATCTTTTGGTATAAATTTTACATGGTTTGATGATGGAATCTCTTCAAGGCACACGTTTAAAATAGTGATTTAGTGTTATCTTTATGATTTTTTTTTATCGAGTCAATTGTTTTAATTCACGTTTCTATCTTCACACAACCCTGGACAATATGTTCAATTTTCCTAAAATATTTTTGTTTTTACGGAATATTGTCATTTTGCACGATTTACAGAGGTTTGAAAAAGTTAAAAAGTACTGCAACCTCGCCTTAAGAGACAATTGAAAAAACATTCAAAGTCATACTAATTTTACGTCTTGGTTAGCTCGGGTTTTTTGTGGATATCAATGAAAAGACTTACCACCCAGTTAAATAAATGTATTCATTAATAATTTTAAAAGTATGCAGTGGAACTACTTTTTCTTTCATAAATGAGAGTAGCTTCTTTTCTTAACGTCCAACAATAATCTGCCAGCATATCAGGACTCCACTTTCCTTGATATCGCTGTTCCATGTCCGCTATTTCTTGATGGAAGCGCACACCATGCTCACTGCTAACGTCTCCCATATTTTGAGGTAAAACATCTAAATGTGAGTCCAAAATATAATACATATTGGGGGTAATTTTACAGCCAATAGCGTGCAAGGCTTCAATCATATCTTTCACAGATTTTTTATAGTTTTCAGCTCTCACATTTCCGAGGAAATTAGGAAAAACTTGTACCATAGATTTCCAAGCCTTACTTTCTTTTTTATTTAATTTACTATTAAATGTATTGTCCTTAATCAACTCCTGTATTTGAGGTCAAATAAAAAACCCTTTCTTTAATTTTACGTTTGAAAGTTTTGGGAACTTTTCTGTAAGATATTGAAATAGCCCTGTAATTTTATTCACGCAAAAATAAGAATCTTGAAGACGTACGTGTTTTTTTCCACCGTATCCCAACTAACATTTTGGTAATAAGAATTGGTGATAAAAGAGTTATTTAAAAGTGAATTTGGTAAGCAAGAGTTATACAATGGTTTTAGCAATTGGTGTTAGAGCACGCTCTAACCCCTTACAAACTCTCGATTGGGCCCACGTCTTATAGCGCTATAAGTAATATAATAATTTTAATGCTCACTCTTTTAACACTGAGAGTTACATAATAGTTATAGGGTAGCGTTAGTGGTAAACAATTTCTTGTATCTATAATGGTGGTATAATATAAATCTAGCTACCTCAAGCACTTTAAAGTCTGTATTATGGTGCGGCGGTAAGTCCCCTCTTTGAGGAGTGGATAGAGAGGCGCCACGGCGTCCTTACCTTCCGCCTGACGCAGGTTCTCACCGGGCATGGGTGCTTCGGTGGGTTCCTGTTCAGGATAAAGCGGGAGGATACGTCCGGGTGTTTCCATTGCGAGGATCGTCTGGAGGACACGGTGGAGCATACGGTGGAGGTGTGCCCTGCCTGGGCGGAGCACCGCCGTGTCCTCGTGGAGGCGATCGGCGGTGGCGACCTCTCGCGTCCGGCCCTGGTGCGAGCCATGGTACGGAGCGAGAGGGAATGGGAAGCCGTCACCTCCTTCTGCGAAGCAGTAATGCTCGCGAAGGAGGAGGCGGGGCGCGTGAGGGAGTGGCAGTCTCTGCGCCCTCACGTCCCTAGCCGCCGCAGGAGGAGACGCCCCGGGCGTCGGGAGTCAATAGCGGACTCCCGGCCACCGTAGGCGCGAGCTTGCGGGTGGCGAGCAATGGGTAGCTCGCCGCCCGGTAAGGACCAAGCTCGGGTCGACGGCGCGCAGTGTTCCACGCGCGCCTCAAAGAGATGTCAGCGGCAGTGTGGGGGTCTACTAGGACCGATGCCTGCCGGGGTCGCGTGATTGTTCGAAAGAGATACCGTGACCCTGGCACATGGGCAACTGATGGAACACGGGTGGGTTTTAGTCAGTAAAAGTCTGACACGCCCTCCCGCTCCGCCCAGAGCGGGAGAAGTCATTTGATGATTTCCCATCCTGAAAAAAAAAAAAAAAAAAAAAGTCTGTATTATGGTTATAATAAAAACTATAGGTGGTACACAAGTTCTGAAGTCTACTGGTATAAATTTTATAGTAACATATTAGTTCTTTTTTAGATCCATTTTTTTCTTGGATTTGCTTTATGCATATTGATCAGTGTTGATTAGCAACTCAGGGCTGTAGCGTGTTTTCTTTTTCTATTGTTTTGCATATACATTAGTTCCAAAAGTGTTACTTTATTTCTCAAAAATGATGGCAAACTAAGGAAGTGAAATTAAGTGAATTTCAAGTTACGGATTGTCAATAACTCGGTGAGTCAAGTTTGATTTCTTTATCACATGGCTAGAAATTTATTGCGAGGGTTACTTTATTGACAAAATAATATATGTTTTGCATCTCAATTTTGCAGGGCCTTAAAAATAAGTGATATTTAAAGTAAAAATAAATTGCATTTTATCATGCGGGCCATACACTCAATCTGAATTTAGATAAAAACAGGATATTGGCTCTGTCTTTTACATTCATTGTGTATTGTAGTAAATATATTGCGTTTTAAAATGAGAAAATTAAACAAAATATGGGTTTTAAACTAGTTTTTTTCTGATTTATTTTTAGGTTATGTTTGATTTAGAATGGTGTCTACTCCTTATTATCCTAGGTTCCTAATATTACTATTAATGAACAAGAAGTACTAGATGGGCTGTAGTTAGAACTATTGTAGCACTTGTTATACCAGAATAGGGTTTTAAAGGTAAAAAGAGTACAAGTTTAAGAGGTTTGGTTCTATAATGGTTCGACTTAGATGCAAAAGTAGTGGTATTTTAGGGTTACGTTTTTCAATCGATAAAACCCTTCCATCAAAAAAGGGAATAAAGATGTAAAATTGAGATTAAATGCTAGATAGTTTTTAATTTTTTTAAATCCAATAATCAATATTTATGTCATTTTCTGTTTTAATACTTTAAATGCCTTTTTTGATTAATTAATGTATTTTCATAATTGTTAATATTGTGATACATCGCAAATCAAATTGCTGAAATAAAATTATTCAGCTTAAAAATAACATGCTACAGTATGAATGTTTTTAACTGTTATAAATTCATCAATTTATACATATTAAGCCAAATCTACACTAATCTACACTAATATTATAAATGCAAAAGTAACTCTGTCTGTCTGTCTGTCTCGCTTTCCTGCTAAAACTACTGAACCGATTTAAATGAAATTTGGGACACAGATACTTTAGAGCCTGAGAAAGGACATAGGCTACTTTTTATCTCGGTAGTATGTTCCCGCGGGATAATTTCCGACATCCACGCGGGCGAAGCCGCTGGCAAAAGCTAGTTAACAAATAAATAAGGTATTACATCTTTTAAAATTGTAACTAAGTCTTCACTTATTTTCTTACAGGTGAATCTACACCCAAAATTCGAACAAAATGTAAGAAATCCCAACACTTTTCAAGAAAGTTCTGTCACTTATAATCATGACGTAATACTGAAACAGCAAAATAAAAATGCTACAACAGTGGGAAGAAGCTGCAGAAGACTTAAACTGTGGATTTTCTTACGAGTACATTATACCCATGTCTGGTAGTGAAACTAACGTGAATGCGTGAAAACGTGAAAATTTAGACGCGTTTATAACAGTTCAAAATACACTCTTAACAAATCAAACAAAAATATTGGAACAACTTAACTCTATTCAGAAAGTGCAAACTACTACGATTCAGAAAATAGCATCATTGTCCGTTCAATTAGACGATACTTTAATGCAAATAAATAACTACTTCCAAAACGGAGACTTACAAGTCACTCCATTGAGCGCTTGTAAGTCTAGCCCAAGTAACACAGCTTTTAACATCAAGCCAATTGAAACTGTTCAGCAATTGGATCAATTAGAACTGGAATTATCAAACAGTGCCAACAGACAACAGAAAAAGCAGCTGTACTCTGTAATTTTTGCTGGTGGCAAAGGTATTGATTGTGCTTATACATTAGCTGATGTATTATTTTCGCGAGAGTTTCTTTGTCAGTGCTCTTGGAGTGGAGG
Organism: Aporophyla lueneburgensis; assembly: GCA_932294355.1. Taxonomy (NCBI): domain Eukaryota; kingdom Metazoa; phylum Arthropoda; class Insecta; order Lepidoptera; family Noctuidae; genus Aporophyla; species Aporophyla lueneburgensis. Next base: position 7,773,025 of record OW028742.1, read on the forward strand.
CAGCCGGGGAAGCAATGAAGCTAAAATAGCCTGGAAAGCTTACAAAAACGTATTGTCTTTTTTCTGGGAGATGGTGAACTCTTGGGACAACAAATACACAGTTTCACATAATGTTGAACTTTTCAAAAGTATCCTTAAAAATGCCAAAAAGAGGAATATGGCAAAAAAAGAAAGAGCATCTACCTCAACGAAACGCACAAAAACATCAAAAAGTCAGTCTCTAAATGACGAAATGGAATCTGACAAAGAAGGAACATCCGTAAAAACTGCCAAAAAGGCTAAGATAGAGAAACAGCAAACAGAAAAATACGAAAATAATGAGGAAAGTTCTTCTAAGCAAAATAATATCGTAAGAGGCGTAGTTGAAGAAAGAATACATGAAAAAGAGAATGAAAAAAAAGCGCAAAAGACTTTAGACTCTGTGATTGAAGAAAATGGTTGCACTATTGATCAAGATCAAGAAACAACAAACGATAACGAAATTCCAGGAGATGTCGACTCTATTATTGATGAAATTGAAAACACAGAGAAAGAAGAGAAAGATCACGAAAGGGAGGAAGACACATCAAATGATTAAGAAAGTACAGTAGATTCAGACGGAACTTTTGAAGATTGCGCACAGTAAATTTGAGGACGAGCAAAAAAATTACAATGAAAAGATAAATTCTCCAAATTCAACTATGGAAGAAAATAAAAACAACGGAAAGCGATGATAGCGAAGGAAAAATGAAAAAAAAAACACGCCGAACAAAAAAGAAGTTGAAAAAAATCATGTCAAAAGAAGTGCAATAGATTCTAACTCGAAAAGCAAACTGGCAATTTTTGAAGGAAAAGATAAGACCCACAAGAAATCTGAGGTAGAGAAAATAGATGACAATGAAAACATACACATCCAAACTCAACTATTAATCAAAATGAAACCATGGATAAAAAAGAGGAAAGAGAATAATAGAAATTGACGAAGATACGTTGAAGGACAATAACTCGATTAACGTAAAAGTTGCTAAAAAGAATGATAGATTGAAAGAAATTTTTAACTCAATAATAGAAGAAAATGAAAAAAAGATAACGATAACGATAAGGAAAAAGAAAAAGCACACGGCACAATTAAATTAGATTCTAATTTCACTAACAAAGAAAATGAAAACATCGTGGAAAAACAGAAGAAAGAAAAGAAAAGAGACAGAGGAATACATTCCAAATCTAAGAAATACATGGAAAATAAAAAGAAGAAGGAAACAATCATGACTTAAAAAGGAAAGGACCTGTTTCCACAAAGAGTTTTGATTTTTGAATTGCTTTCTCTCTCTTTTAATCATTTTATTAGTTTTTCTTTTACTTTTCAGAAAGTATTATTGTCCTCTTACGACTTATATTTTGGAAATTCTTACAATTTTAATTGTTGTTTTAGTTTTTCTTTAACTGTTCAGAAGGTGTTTTAGCAACAAGATTTGACAGATTAGTTGATTAATTTTTTTAAATATGAACAAAGAAATATTTTTAGTTAAAGTACAATTTTTAAAATTACATTCCTTTCATTGCGATTTCTTGATAAAAAACATGTAATCTGTTACCGTTATTCCTATGGATGTATACAACGCAAATTTGCATTCACAATAAAAACAATTAAGGGTGTGTTCTGCCCATGAAACTGATCAACTTTCTCCAACATGGTTCAGAAAACCACAAAAATTTTTGGCCCTCATCCTAAACGCCGCGGTCAGCTGACGCATTTAGTATGGGAACTCCACAAATTTTATTCATATCATTTTACACCCTGACGGAAAGTGCACTGAACAGAGCTGATAATTTGTATTACATGACTAATAGTTTTTGTTTTAATTGCAAGATTTGAGAAAATCTTATTTTTTAATATTATTTTGATTTTAACTTTAGAACTTATTGTGGAATATACAGAGTTTTTCTTTTTATTTTCTTTTTAGAAAACGTTTGAATTATGTAAAACAATTGTTTGAGTTGTTATTTTGATGATTATATAAAAGATCTTGAAGTTTAAGATTTGTTAATATTTAGGTTGTTATTAAGTTACGGTACTGTGCAAGTCATTATGATGATAGTTTTAGCGTTTTTTATTATTTTACAAATCTGTTAAAACCTGAGTAAATAAGACTAAGCTAGCCATTATAATTCTTCTTCTTCTGTCGCCCAAATCTGTCATGTGCAGGCAGGAAGCCGTTAACAAAAGTCATCTTGTTTTAGATTTATATTTAAAAAAAAGTCATGTGAATGAGAATGAATAAGTATTATGTTTTGTAAGCATACATCTGTATGTTTTAGTTGTTAAACTGTTTTCGATTAGACTAGTAGATTGATAATCATGTAAGGAATGTTGAATAAAACCACAATTAATTGTAAAAGCTTGTTTTTATTTGTACTGTACTAAAACACACTTCGTATTTTTAATTCATGAAGTATGTAAAAGCGGTATAAAATAAAGAAATCTGCCGTGGGCAATACATACTAGCTTACAGTTTACATCATCAGGGCTCAGAACGACATCAGTTTTCCCTAAACTTCTTTCACAGACTTTGTAGATATTTAGGAAAGACGACCGAAGAGGTTTTTCAAATACTAGCATTTTCTCCATAAGTTTTTGACCTTGTATAATATTTTTTTTAGCGTTGATAGATATATTTAAGACTTCAATAATATCATTAGTTGATGATAGAACATATTTATTTCTCTCCTTGCAAGAAATTATGAAATGCTCTAAGTTTAGCACCGCAAAATCCTTAAGTCTCGTTAAAAAAGGCTTTTCATACTTGGGTTTACTTTTAAGGGATTTTGAATTTATATTTTATTCTGATAGCCTTTTGGCTATTTGAGAAAGAGGTTTGTTTCCATGTCTCAACATGTTTTTGTTTAAATAAAGCTTATTTTCAAAAGGGTATGCGTCTAATGTTGGCAACGGGCCAAATCTTTCAACTTCATCTACGACATGTAGTAAATTATGCACGTTGCTCGTTATATAATCAGCACCATAGAAGAGTTTGTAATTTTCTATAATATTTCCAAACATTTCTTTAGTTAGTCGTAGTAAATGTTTGTAATTTGGAGAATAACATATTGTGACGCTGCAAAATAGGCTCAAGAAGTGTTGATATGCGTCTACTGGTAGGACTTCCTGCAAAATTATTATACTCAAATAGTGCAAGAACGTTCGGTATTCGGTTGCTTTCCAATATGCAATGCAATCTAGAGTTCTTACTGCTCTATGAATTTCAGAAGGCAACTTACATTTGCCGAGAAATAGATTGACATGATCTATATCTCGTGCACACCACTTAGTCTTTAAATTGCCGAAATTGCTATCTTTCCATCCCGTCAATAACCCTTTCATAATGCCCAAATGAATTAAATGCAATGAATCTGACACTGGAAATTGTTCAACCATGTCAATAGGTAGTTTTAATAATGGTGAATCTATTTTATGATGGGCACCATACTTAAATCCCCTGAAATCTTCATCAGTTCTTAGAGGAGATATTTTTGACGAAAGAACAACTGTGTGGGTATTATGCGAGTAACTTCCTACGGTAGTACATTTCAGACAACCATGCTTTCCATTGAAATTGCAGACACCTTTAAATAATATTTATAAATATGATGAAAGTAAGATTTAGAAAAATATTTTGATGAATCTATACTAATATTATAAAGCTGAAGAGTTTGTTTGTTTGTTTGTTTGATTGAACGGGCTAATCTCAGGAACTACTGATCCGAATTGAAAAATTCTTTTTGTGTTGGGTAGCCTATTTATCGAGGAAGGCTATAGGCTATATAACATTACGCTACAACCAAGAGGAGCGGAGCAGTAATGAAAAATGTTACAAAAACGGGGAAAATCGCACGGGTAGGCGATTCGACGCGACGGGAAGGATCGGAGGAATAAGAAATTTAACGCGGACGAAGTCGCGGGCAGAAGCTAGTGTAAAAATAATGTAAATGCAAGGGAACAACCAGTAACCTTAAACATCCCAACCAATACTTATTGGTTTAGTCCAATTCCGTTGAAACGTAATTTTTTTTTAATGAATATTGATGGGTTTCAATTTTCACAAAAAAATATATTTACAAGAAGAACCACATTTTTGTAACCTGATTAAGTTCATGATAATAATAAAAAAGCTAACGACACTTTTCGATGTTCGAACATAACTCACCTTTGATGAAAGCGCGAGCAGGGGAATCGCATATAAAACATCTTATTTTGATGTTTACTTTAATGCCGTTTACACTAATGCCTTGCTCTAAAACTGTTATAGTCTCATTTACAAAATCTTCTAAAAAAGATCAATATCTTTCGGTTTTCCTTTCCCATAATAAATACCAATAATGAAAGGGTCATCATCAATCTCGTGCATGTTTGCCAATATAGGCCAGAATTCGAATTTAGAGCTTTTAAAAATAGGTAACCCTCTAAATTAACATTCAAATATACATTTTCAGGCACAAAGTCCATATTTTGAAGTATTTTTGTTAGTGGAATAATGATTCCATTGTGCCAATATTCACCACCGTCGAAAATTTTAAGACAAACTTCTGTTGGGGCTTGCAGAATCGGGCGAGGATCAGATGGTAAAATATTTACAAATCTTTTATTCAAAATTGATACCAAATCTTTTAAGGCAGCTTGGCTAATATTTTTTTTGTATAGCACATATTCTTAAGTCGTTTTTAAAATTCGTATTTTTTATATATTCCCCTTCTTGTTCTTCATCTGAGCTATCAGAACTACTTAGTAGATAAGGAGATATAGAGGCATCTTCTGTAAAACTAAATTCTCGCTGTTGAGAACCCTCCTCTGTAAAATTAAATTCTCGCTGCACAGAACCCTGTTCAAAACTTTGCGTTTCACCATTTTTACTGCTCACATTCATATTATGATTTTCGTGTTCTGTGAATTACAAAAATCTTAGTTATTATAATCGCCTAGTATTAGGTATTCACAAACAAACAAAAACATTCTTGTACGGAACCTTGTTGAATTTCCTGCACCTGACCAACATTTTCGGTGGAATCGCTGCGACAGCACGAACATTTTCTTCGGCGTTTAGGCCGTTCTGGATGAATATATTCGTTGCAAATACTACTACAGCCCGGACTGGCGTCATCAATACTTCTAATTAACGAAGAACTATGATGCTGAATTGCATCAATGGGCACTGTTTGTAATGTGGTGATTTTATCGCAAGATGACACTTGTTACATTATGCATCTATAAAAGTAATATTATATATTTTTTATGATTTCAAGTGAAAATAAAGAGTTACAATGTTTAAATTCCGTGTTATTATGGCTTAGAATAACATAAAAGTAAATTTGAAACCCACTGTAACGATTAGGGCTCTAAAAATAACTCCATAATACCAATTGCTATCATAAATAGGGGTTTCTGATTACTAAATTAAGTAGCTGTAAATAAGTTGCAATTAATACTTTTATAGCAACGTAGGTGGTAAAAATATTTTGCTAACTATTTTCAAGAGCTCTTGTCGCTAGAAAGAGTTATAACAAACTATAATATTACTTTTAGTCATTTCTGTTACTTGAATTTATAAAAGCAGGTGCTATGATGGTTGCGACTGTACCTTTTATACCTCCTTAAGTAATAATACGTTTCCTAGGTAAGTTAGGTGGTATAAAACATTTACTTAGCACTCTTTAAGAACACTTGAAAATAGTGAGACTTATTAGAAATCTAACTATTACCTTAGGTACTTATTGTTACTTGAAGTTACTATACCTAGTGTTACGGTGGTTCAGCTTTTATCTTTTATATCTACCTTAGTCATATAATGTCTTCTTGTTACTGTTACTCATCTTGATGAGTTATTTAGTTATAGTCATGACCATTGAATAAACAAAAGTTTTACTGCGCGCTTTTATAAACCCGTTAAACCAATACAAATGATAACAGAGGTGGAAATTAGCGTCAAAATGTTGGTTGGGATTGGTGTTGCAAACGATAAACTTGATCGACGGTCTGACAGTCAGTCCCTCAAATTCTTACCACAACTTAAGCATATCACGTGTGGAGTCCACGGTTTACCTTGATTTTTAACTGCCTCGTCAAAGTATAGTTTGTATGCTTTTTAAATTCGCTGAGTTAATTTTTCATGCTTCCGTTAAAATTCCTTCCTTATTGGCTGTAAAATTACAATGATTATCTGGATTATTTAAACAACTACGAGCAGGCGCGGTCGCAGCCTTTGATTTTGGGGGGGTCACTATGAGTACTGAAAAATATTTTTAGGAAGGTACATCTACTCGCTGGTCTAGTAGTCGAAAGCGCTACTGATGAGCAAGAGGTTCCGGGTTCGATTCTCAGGTCGGGAGTATTATTGGGTTTTTCAGGCAAATCGTTCAGAGTCTCGACAGCATGGCTGATTTTGGTCATGACCCCTAGAACCCCCCCTCTCGGACCGCGCCTGACTACGAGGCATTATATTCGTGAAATACTTCGATACAAATTGACATAAATGAAAATAAATATACACAATTCAATTAAAACAGGTTAATTTCACTTAATACACAATTCAAACCCTTTATTAGCTACACATGTAACAATAAACACGTTTAATAAAAGTACTCTGTTAGTTTGTTTTTGCATATCACACTCATTAGGAGATAGCCCATTGAACAAGCAAGAACATATTTGTGGTCGCGCGCGGCTAATACAAGTTTCAGCGTGCACACCATGAGCATATTATCTCAAAAATTCGAGCTAATCCAGCTGCGAAACGTATATGGTAGATGGGTAGTTGCTTCGTACTTCTTGATATTACAACTAATTATCATTGGGGAAAAACCTTGTTGACCAGTGTAATTTTTATTGAAATAAATGTACAACATGGTCTTGTCTTTCCATATTTTTCCTCACTAAATCCTTTCTTCTTTCATGGTCAGAAAAAACAATACCAATTTGTCAGTGTCAAATATAAACTATTATTTTTTTAATCAATTTTGGCAGTTTTTCATCCAATCATATAGAAATGCATTGATATTTGATGAAAAACTGACAAAGTTACAATTTTACAATTTTATCGCTAATATAGTGAATTTAATTTAATTGAATATTGACGCTTAGTAGGAAAAGTTAAATAAGTTAGCTTATTTTGTAATTTATTGTTTTATGCATTTGATTTTAAGAGTGTAACTTATCACTGTATTCAGTGTGAGCAAATGTTGGTAAATCTGAAAAACATATATAAATAATCATTAATGTTAATATCTATGTCACATAAAGCCCGTCTGCGATTGTTACTTAATCAAATAAAAACACTTCCTTAATATTAAGTTTCTTTTAAATTCTGATGATGATATTGTCCGTCACTAACGAAGAATGCTGGAGGCGGGTGTGTATGCTGGTCTCCCTTTCTCGGTATAATTTTACCATTATCATCTACGACTAGTTTCATCTTGCATTTATCTGTAGTGAGTCTTGTGCATTGCCAGTAGGAAGTTCCTTTTGTAGAAGAGTAATTATTAAAGCTGTACGTATGCTCTTTGTATAGAATTAACTTCTTGCCTCTCCTGGAATTTATGTACTTGAAATCTGAAATAAAAGAAAGATATTATCAAGTTGAATATTACTTGATTTTTTCTGTTTAAATTATGAAAACGGAACATTGAGGTGGTGCAACCACTTAAAACATGTATATTTTTCAAAGGATTTTATTTGAATTAAAGTGCGAAAATGTTGACCACGATCTGAAAAACTCATAGTATTAATTTCAACAGATCTTTAATTAATAAGTGGTCAAACTACGAAGTAAAAAAAATGTAAAGCTTACTAATAAGAGCCCTTACAGTAAGTTGTTCAAACGGACGTAATAAAATCGAGGCGGAAATTTTCTCGCACTGGATCTTCAGCGCGCTGCTAAGCGCCGAGAGTTGAAAATCGAGCAATATGTTTTTTCAATGCCCTGAGAAGCACTCTGTTGGATTTTCAATTTCAATGCAATACAGAGAGTTGAAAATCCAGTACGCGATAAAATCCTACCGTGATATTATTACATCTGTGTGAACGTCGACAAAGAACTTACATAAATTGGTTTTGAAATGACAATGGATCAATCTTAAATATTTATTTCACTTTGTTTGGTGGATGATTGTGGTCTAGGAGACCAAATACAATTTGATCATGATCATCTACAAACATTGACGCCTTGCACTTTTTCGTGACACGGCCTGTGCTGCATCTCCAATAAGTTGTTTTTTTGGTAGCAGAGTAATTATGGAAGCTGTACGTGTAGTCTTCGTGCAGAAATAACTTTTTGCCTCTCTTTGAAATAATATACTTGACACCTGAAATATAGTTAAGTTATTATCAAGTTGAGAAGTACCTGACCTTCTGAGTACCTTAATTCAAAATCTAGCCAAGAAAACCGTTTAAAAAATCACGTAAAAAGGTGGGATTTTATTGAAATAAAGTCAAACATACTACCACACGACTTAAAGCACACATAGAATAAGATTTATCTGATGTAACTTTTACAAATCACAATTTTCTGATGAGATCTCATTAGAATATTAATGTTATATGGATTGGTTTTCAAACTAAAAATAAAAGAATAAGTACTTTTTATTTTGGGTGTTGCTGCTTGATAACTGTGGTTCAGGCAATCATATAAAATTATATCGTAATCGTCCACAAATATTGTCGACTAGCTTCTGCCCGCGGCTTCGCCCGCGTGGATGTCGAAAAATATCCCACAGGAACGTACTACCGGGATTAAAAGTATCCTATGTGTTAATCCAGGTAAACAATGTGTTATTGCATTGCTTGCTTTGTGTTATCCACGGAGCAGCGCTCGGATTGATAAATGATTGTTGTAGGATAATTAATCCCAAAACCTAACAATAGTGACGGAATATATAACGGTACGGCAAATTACCTACTTGCATGACAAATTTGAAGGCAATTTTAAAGCGAAAATATAAATTATCTTTATTCCCTGGGAATTTAGAAAAAAATTGTTACCTAAATTATTCAAATGAAGATTTTACTTAACATGCTGTTTACAGGGGTTTAAAACTGTTTATTTTTTAGTCTATACAAAAGTGTCTCTTTAAATACTACTTTAGAGGTTCTGCCCTCAGGTGCTAATACAACCAGGCTGCTAGATGAGCTCACTCTCGAGCAGGTCACGTAAAACTGGCCGTGAGAGAAGCAGTCCCCTCTAAGATCATATCCCGCTGTTTACAGTGACTGTCCCCGAGACTTATTAATCGTCATTGCTAAACATACCATAAGGGGACTGCGGCCTTTTAAACTCGAATGGGTACTCCGATGGTATTAGTGGTATCTGCGGTATATAGTACACCGATTCACCTTGAGCACAGCCAGTAAATACAATGGTCACACACAACCTGGTCCTATTGCACAACTTGGCCGGATTAAGATTTTGTAGTAGCATTACTGGAGCACCCACTTTGAGGATAAGTGTGTGAGATGAAGACCAGATGGGTTGAGTTAATCTAAGAGCTCCTTAGCATATATTATATAGCATCATCCTTATGAATTCGACACGTATGCATGTAATATAATTATGACAGATGTTGTTTGCCTGTGTTTATTTCATTGGTTTATTTTGAATAGCTTCTGTGCGCGGCTTTACCCGCGTGGCATACAAGAAATAAATGACTTTTTTTTTTCAGAAACAAATATACGCGCTCTCACTACGTTTCAATTTCATATACGAACTGACAATATCCCAAACAAAGCAAATAGGACGAAGTTCTCCGTAAAACTAAACTAATCTCTGGGATGAGAGTAGTATAGTTTTAATAAAACTCAAAGCGTACCTACGTGAAAATATTTATTTAAGAGACAATCAGAAGTAGATAATGAACAATTAATATTGTTTACTATAAAATACTGTGCCTACCGCAGCATTTCTTTGTAAACAATATTTTTTGTTTTTACTTCAGATTCTAGAATCAGGCTCCGTGAGCTTAGGCGATTCTCACACTGCCCCGCATGATGCAGCGTAGCGCGTGGATGCGTGTTCTTCCGTTGCTTGTAAGTATCTCCGTTTGTATGGAAAACACGCACAGTCTAACACACAGAAAATGCATCCACGCGCGTTCATGCGGATCACGCGCATACACGCGGAGAAACATGCACCCCCGCGCGTAGGTGCGGGGCGAGACGCAAGGTATGGCACACCGAATCCCGCAGTGCCGCGCGTGATTTTGAATGGGCGTGACGTGTGTGTTATACGCGTGTAGTTGAAGAATTTCTCTTCATATTTTCTAAGGTCCCAATAATTTTGAACAAATGACCCATTTAAAGATCTTGTTTGTAAATAAGGTTGTACCCAGTATCTTCTATAGGCACGATTTCTTTTAATTTGACCGTACAAAAACCAAACAGTTAGTATAATGGCAGCGTCCTGAATGAGTTCCACACTATTAACCATTTTTATCAAAACTATAGTGATGCTCAGTACTGCACGACCACCACAGAGAACGGCGATGAGAGCCGCCGTGCGTGAATCTACAAAACGCACCTACGCGCGTGAGTGCGCAAAAAACCCGCACGATGATGCAGATCTGCACTCCCGCAGGAACGCGCGTAGGTGCGTCGACACGCAATATGCAGCATGATGCGGGGCAGTGTGAAAATCGCCTTACTTTTGAGCAGACCACGTATAACTGACCCTGTGAAAAAACAGTTCTCCCTTAAGTATACCCCTTTTAAATTAAGTGTTTTGACTTGAGATTTATTTATGGTCTTGTCAAAGCAGACTTTGAGGGGAAACTGCACTCTTTTGAACTCAAAGGGGTAGTTCGATGGCGTTAGAGGTATTCTCGGAATAAACACAGACTCCTCTCAGGAACAACGTGTCAATACAGTTGCCTCGATAACATTTCATTGCAATATTTTCACTCACAACCTGGTGTCATTGCATAATTTTGGCGGGTTTAAATTACGCAGCAACATAACTGGGCGCCAACTCTAAATTTTTATACCTACAATATGTGAGTTGAGAAACCGAGAGGCTTTAATGTGTTAAGAAACAAACCGGATAATGTATGGCGTCATCATTGTTTATCACTCGAGTCTACTGATTTATAATTATTTTCTACTCTTCCGAACGATCTCAAAAGAATTTCATTAATGATTGTGGCTTGGTCGTTATGTTTTACTTTAATGCATAAACCAAATCGCACTATTGCTCACTGAACGTACAGCGTACGGTATAAAAAATTGCGTAAGATAAAATTCGGTACGGAGTAAGTTTTAACCCCAAGAAAGGACATGGGCCTATTTTTATTCCGACATTTCGTCTCTGTCCACGATAACCGACATTTACGCGGACGAAGTCGCGGACAAAAGCTAGTTAGTTCATAGTTATAACGCTGCACTTTCTTAATGTTTACCTATATGTTATTATTAAAACTTGTTTCTCATTAAGTGATTATGTAAATCTTTGAGAAATATTGGGTTGAGGAATAAGTTCGTAGCGTTTTATATTTACGTTTGTTTAAATACGATGTGTTCACTATTTGACAAAGTGTTTACATTTATTCGAAAGAGCTCTTTCTGCTCTATAAAACTGTGCTAATCATTGTTTCAAAATATTTTATTTTTGAGGTTTAGAAATGATTATCCAGGAGGTAAAAATCAGCATTTTCGACATTTGCTTTTCTTTGCTTTTCAAAGAGGTCTAAAAGCTGCCGAAGCAGCCCGCGATATTTGCGATGTATACGGAGACGGTGTCATAGGCGAGTCCACAGCACGGAAATGGTTTGCAAAGTTCAAAAATGGTCGGTGGCTCCAGGAGAGATGCCGAAGCCGAGAGTCAAGCAAGATCTCCACCCACAAAACACAATGATCTGCGTTTGGTGGGACTGGCAGGGTATGTTGCATTGGGAGATGCTTGAGAGGAACAGAATGGTCAATAAGGAAATTTATATTGCCTAACTGCGCTGCATAAATGAGGCAATTCAGCTGAAGAGACCCGATCGACAAGGCCAAATCATTCTCCTTCACGGTAACGCCAAGCCCCATACTGCTCAAGCCGTCAAAGCCGCACTCCAAGAGCTCGATTGGGAGGTTCTTCAGCATCCGCCATACTCTCCAGATCTGGCGCCAACTGATTACTACCTGTTCCACTCAATGTCAAACGAACTGAAAGGTGTTACTTTCAACAACGAAGACGATCTCAAAATATGGCTCAACAACTTCTTCGAAACCAAGCCGAGCGATTTTTGGCAGGAAGGGATCAATAAATTGGTTGGGAGGTGGGAGCAAGTCGTAAACAGCAACGGCGAATATATTGTTGATTAATGTATTGAGACAATTATTGGTTCTATTCAAATAAAACATTTTGATTAAAACGCTACAAACTTATTCCTCAACCCAATAAATGATATATTTAACCGTAATATCAGTTACATATTTGATACTTCTTGATACCTTGCTTGAGATTGAACACCGGTGACGACAATGCGCTTCCCGGGCTGCCCTCACGCCATGCGCACGTCTACCATTCCACGTAAGATTTTCGAAGCCATATTTGACGCGGTAAAGGGATGATTTTGGAAAAATTGTGATATACGTGTCTCATAATTATACTAGAAGAGTATGTATACCAATTTTTGTGTCAATCGACCCAGAGAATAAAAAGTTTCATAGAAACTTCAACCCCCCATTTCACCCTCTTAGGTGTGTAATTTCGAAAAATCCTTTCTTAGTGGATACCTACTCTTTACAAAGAACACACTCTCCAAATTTCATGTCTCTAGGTCCAGCGGTTTAGGCTGTGCGTTGATATATCAGTCAGTCAGTCAGTCACTCACTCAGGACTTTGAATTTTATATATATAGACTAGCTTCTGCCCGCGGCTTCGCCCGCGTGGATGTCGAAATATCCCACAGGAACGTACTACCGGGATTGAAAATATCCTATGTGTTAATCCCGGTAAACAATGTGTTATTCCATTGCTTGCTTTGTGTTATCTACGGAGCAGCGCTCGGATTGATAAATGATTGATGTAGGATAATGAATCCTAAAACCTAACAACAGTGACGGAAATATATAACGGAACGGCAAATTGCCTACTTGCATGACAAATTTGAAGGTAACTTTAAAGCGAAAATATAAATTCTCTTTATTCCCTGGGAATTTTTAAAAAAAATTGTTACCTAAATTATTCAAATGAAGATTTTACTTAACTTGCTGTTCACAGGGGTTTAAGACTATTTATGTTTTAGTCTATACTTAAAGTATCTCTTTAAATACTACTTTACAGGTTCTGCCCTCAGGTGCTAATACAACCAGGCTGCTAGAAGAGCTCACTCTCGAGCAGGCTACGTAAAACTGGCCGCGCGAGAAGCAGTCCCCTCTAAGATCATATCCCGCTGTTTACAGTGACTGTCCCCGAGACTAATTAATCGTCATTACTAAACATACCATAAGGAGACTGCAGCCTTTTAAACTCGAATGGGTACTCCAACGGTATTAGTGATATCTGCGGTATATACAATAGTACACCGATTCACCAATGGCGTGGCCTCTACCACGTTTTGATGTGAGGTTTTCACACACAACCTGATCCCATTGCTCAACTTGGCTGGATTAAGGTTTTGTAGTAGCATTACTGGAGCACCCACTTTGAGGATAAGAGTGTGAGACAAAGACCAGATGGGTTGAATAAATTTAAGAGCTCCTTAGGATATATATAGTATCATCCTTATGAATTCGACACGTATGCATGTAATATAATTAGGACAGATGTTTTTTTGCCTGTGTTTATTTCATTGGTTTATTTTGAATAGCTTCTGCCTGCGGCTTTACCCGCTTGGCCTACAAGAAACAAATGACTCCTTTTTTTTAGAAACAAACATACGCGCTCTCACTACCTCTCAATTTAATATACGAACTGACAATATCCCAAACAAAGCAAATAGGACGAAGTTCTCCGTAAAACTAAACTAATCTCTAGGATGAGAGAAGGAAAGTCTTAATAAAACTCAAAGCGTATGTCTTCTTCTTCTTTCGTGTCGATGGTACACGTACACTTTTTACTATATTGTTTGAGCCCAGTAGGTGGCCACGTTTATTGCGGCATCAGTGGCATTTTTTAGATCATCTGAGGTGCAGGTGAACGGGCACTTGGGACACTAGCAGGTGGGTCATGGTCTGAACATACGTACCACATTCGCACTGGGTGTCGGATGAGTCTATAATCCCCCACTTTGACAAATTGTGTCTACAGCGGCCTACCCGGGTAAGCAAACGATTGAGGGCTTTCCATATAGGCCACTGCAGATCACGGCCGGAAGGCAAGTGTTCCTGGGGTTCAACGAAGTCAACGGTGGTGGATATTTTTCTTGCCATAGTTTGGTCCTCACAAAGGGTGGTTTGTCCTGGATGGCCTGCGTAGAGCGTAAGAAGCTCTTACGACTTTTAAGCCTGCCTGGAGTCGTCTCGTAATCGTAGAGGGGATGTCGGGAATCGGATTCTTGGTTCTTTTTTTCCAGCGCGCATGCGACATCCCTTCGTACGGCAGGTGGTGCAATTCCTGCAAGCGGGTAAAGCTTATTCAGAGGAGTTGGTTTTAGGCAGCCCGATATTATCCGGCATGTCTCATTTAAAGCAATGTCTACTTGCTTGGCGTGTGTGGATCGGTGCCACACTGGACACGCAAATTCGCCAGCCGAGAAGCACAAAGACATGCCAGTTGTGCGAAGGACATCAGGTGCTGCTCCCCAGTTTGTAGCTATTAGACGACGTAGCAGATTGTTACGGGTCCCGACCTTCTGCTTCGTTTTGTAGCAATGTGATTTAAACGTTAGTGCCCTGTCTAACGTTACTCCCAGGTATCTTGGATTTGAGCAATGTTTAATTATAGTTCCCCGCCACGTGATGTTTAGGGCCCGATTCGAGTATCTGTTGCGGAGATGAAATACGCACGATTCTGTCTTGGATGGGTTTGGCCGGAGGGCATTGCTATCATAGTATTTTCCTAGTAAGTCAAGTGCCATTGACAACTTATCTTCCACACCACTGAAAGTTGCCGACTGAGCCGCTAGAGCCAAGTCATCCGCATACAGGAAGCGTTCAGTATGTTGTGTAGTAGGCTGGTCGTTTGTGTAGATGTTAAAAAGCGTTGGCGCCAACACACTGCCCTCAGGGAGACCGTTTTTTTGCCGTCGCCATCTACTTTTACCAGACCGAAAACAAACCTGAAAGCTGCGGTTGAGTAGAAGTTCGCTTAAGATGTTTATGAAACCCTGGTCGTTAGTAAAGCGTATGTGAAAAGATTTTTTTAAGAGACAATCAGAAGTGGATAATTAACAATTAATATTGTTTACTATGAAATAATGTGCCTACCGCAGAATTTCTTTATAAACAATATTTTTTGTTTTTACTTCAGGTTCTAGAATCACAAAGCTGCCCCGTGAGCTTACTCTTGAGCAGGCCACGTATAACTGACCGTGTGAAAATCAGTTCTCCCTTAAGTCTACCCCTGTTAAATGAAGTGTTTTGACTTAAGATTTATTTATGGTCTTGTCAAAGTAGATTTTGAGGGGAAACTGTACTCTTTTGAAGTCGAAGGAGTAGTTCGACGGCGTTAGAGGAATCCTACACAGACTCCTCTCAGAAACAACGTGTCAGTGTAGTTGCCTCGATAACATTTCCTTGCAATATTTTCACTCACAACCTGATGTCATTGCATAATTTTGGCGGGTTTAAATTACGCAGCAACATAACTGGGTGCCAACTCAAAATTTTTATACCTACATTTGTGAGTTGAGACACCGAGAGGCTTCAATGTGTTAAGAAACTAAACCGTGTAATGTATGGCGTCATCATTGTTTATCACTCGAGTCCACTGATTTATAATTATTTTCAACTCCTTCGAACGATCTCAAAATAATTTAATTGATGATTGTGGCTTGGTCATTATGTTTTACTTTAATGCATAAACCAAATCGCACTATTGCTCACTGAACGTACAGATTTATATGTTAGTGCGTAAAATATTATAGTAAATATGTGCCCAATCCGTTTTTACTTAATAAAGTAGATAGCATAGGTCAAAGTCAAAGTCAAAGCATTTATTTCAAATAGGCCCTAAAAGGCACTTTTGAACGTCTAGGTACCTATCTATTAAAGAATAGTTAGTGTAGTTTATTCAATTTTATGTAATACAGAAACAAACGCGTTTTTTACACGTACGTACTTCATCATCATCTGCCTAGCCCTTTCCCAACTATGTTGGGGTTCGGTTTCCAGTCTTACCGGATGCAGCTGAGTACCAGTATTTTACATGGAGTGACTGCCTATCTGACCTCCACAACCAAGTAACTGGGTAATACGATACCCCTTGGTAAGACTGGTTGTCAGAATTTCGGGCTTCCGGCGACCCGTAACGACGGTCTAAGATCTACGAAAGACAGCCGGAATCAACGGCTTTACATGCTTTCCGAGGCACAGAAGGGTCTTATTATGTAAAGATGGTCACCCATCCATGGACTAACCGCGGCAAGCGTAGCTTAACCTGAACGATCGACCCGTGCGGCTGTTATAATTTGCAAATATCCCTACTAATACATATTAAGTTTGTTTGTTACGCTTTCACGCAAAAACTACTTAACCGATCATCATGAAACTTTGTACACACATTCTTAGAAGTAACATAAGATCTTTTTATGAAAAAAATATTGCGAAAGATAAAATTCGGTACGGAGTAAGTTTGAACCCCAAGAAAGGACATAGGCCTATTTTTATTCCGAGATATCGTCTCCGTCCACGATAACCGACATTTACGCGGACGAAGTCGCGGACAAAAGTTAGTTAGTTCATATTAATATCAGTTACATATTTGATACTTCTTGATACCTTGGTTGAGACTGAACACCGGTGACGACAATGCGCTTCCCGGGTTGCCCCGCACGCCATGCGCACGTCTACCATTCCACGTAAGATTTTCGAAGCCGTATTTGACGCAGTAAAGGGATGATTTTGGAAAAATTGTGATACATGTGTCGCATAATTATACTTGAAGAGTATGTATACCAATTTTTGTGTCAATCGATCCAGAGAATAAAAAGTTTCATAGAAACTTCAACCCCCCATTTCACCCTCTTAGGGGTGGAATTTCGAAAAATTCTTTCTTAGTGGATACCTACTCTTTACAAAGAATACACCCTCCAAATTTCATGCCTCTAGGTCCAGCGGTTTAGGCTGTGCGTTGATATATCAGTCAGTCAGTCAGTCAGTCAGTCACTCAGGACTTTGAATTTTATATATATAGATTTATACGTTATGCGTCAAGCAAGATATTTTTTGGTAATAAAAAAAAAAACAAACGCCAGTCACCAATTAAAAAAAAAACGAGTACAAGTTTCAGGTATTTATTAAGATACAAGTACAAAACATAAGAGATCGATAGGCGCAAAATAATTAAAGAATCCACCACAACCTTAATACATACTAACAGAGAAAAATAAAAATAAAAACATTTTTTCTAATATTTTGATAAAATTTAATGATTCTAATAAACAAAATACTTAAAATTTTGTGAAGACTAACAATTAGAAGTTGTCTAACTAGTAGTATGAACTGGATAAAACTACGCAGAATCAACACTTTAAACATAAAAAAAGCAACCAGTTGTCTACTTAAATATTTACCAAAACTGTCGTAGAAATCGTGACGCAGTTCATGAATTACTTCAATAATGAAAGAATCGTGGAATTACAAGAAATAACTAAATTGTAGAGCCAGAAAAAGTGAGTTACTCTATTTTTTACCTGACTGTTTAAATATCCGATATTATTCCACTTCTGGGCAGAGGCCTAAGGCTTAAAAATAATAATTTTTCTATTATTATTTTTAGTTGATTTTACAGAGAGTAGTAGCAAAGCTTCTAAAAATAAAAATAAATACCTATTATTATTTTTAGCAGCTTAGTCAGATAGTAGTAGTACAGCTACTTAAATTAATAACTTAACAAATTTTTTGCACCTTACTACTTTTAGTGGGCCTTACCGCTTTGGCCTGAAGTGGGACACCGTCGGATAACTAAATAGTTTGGTAACAAATATAAAAGACACTATGTATTAGGTGTACAACTAAGTTCTACCCGTTTTTTGTAAAAAAATATATATATAAAAATAAAAAAATACTATACAAATTTTTATAAATATAAGCACCAACAGCATCTACTACACGTTGCCAACGCTCAGGCTACTGGTGAATCCCATGGCGATAAAAGGCTTGATCTTTTGACGAAATAAAATCAACTATTATTTTTTGCACGTGATTTTCGTTTTGTAAGTGTCTGCCTGCCAAGTAATGTTGCAACGACCAGAATAGATGAAAATCATACGGTGTAATGTCTGGTGAATACGCTGTGTGCGGTAAAACTTCCCGCTGTACATTATTTATAGTGTGGTGGACGATTGAACTTCTATGAGGTCTGGCGTTATCATGCTGCAGTATCTCTGGTTGAGGTTTTTGTCCCACAAATCGTCTTTTTTCATAAATTTTATATGCATTTTTTTTAAATTGACAACTGTAGCATTCTGCAGTAACGGTTTTTCTTGGTTTGAGCAATTTATAATATAGCACCCCCCATTCATCCCACCAAATACAAAGCAATATTTTGTTTCCAAATGCATTACGTTTTGGTGTTGATGTCGTTGGTTATCCTGGGTCTACCCAATGTTTTCGACGTTTAGGATTCTCATAATGAATTCATTTTTCGTCACCTGTTACGAGTTTCCACAAAAAACTTTTTTTCTGCCGTGAAAGCAACGTCAAACAGGTGTCAACTCGTCTTTCACGTTGTTCTGGGGTTAATTCATGGGGTATCCATTTCCCTTCTTTCTGAATCTTACCTAAAGCATGTAATCTTTCAGGAATACCTTGTTGAGTAATGTTTAACTTTTCTGCAAGTTGTTGTTGTATTTGCGCAGAGTCTTGGTCCAGTAATTCTTGCAATTCCTCGTCACTGGTTTTTGGAGGCTTTCTAGAGCGTGATGTATTAGTTAAATTGAAATCTCCATTTGTAAATTTCCGGAACCATCTTCGACACGTACTATCATCAATAGCATTGTCACCATAAGTTGTACAGATTATTCTTTGAGCTTCAGCAGCACTTTTTCCTTGATGAAATTCGTATAGAAGACACTGGCGGATATGCACACTACTTACCTTCATTTTCAACTCAATAAAAACATATAAATATTGAAAATTAATATATTATGAGCGTGACGAATACACAGAGTACTAACAGCTGTGTATGTACATATGCATATTAATAGTCATCTAATAACCGGCTGTGAGATGACGCCATGTTTTGAAAACGGGTAGAACTTAGTTGTACACCTAATATTTCGTTTTATGTATTCTATGGATAGATTCTGAAATATTCCCCATTTTTAATAAAGAATTTGGGTGGTAGATGGGTATGATATCGGTTACCAGAAATAATTTGACCATGATTATCTACGGATAGTGTCGCTTTGCAGTTATAAGTGGTCCTGCTTGAGCATCGCCAGTGGGACGTTCCTTTGACAGAAGAGTATTTACCAAAGAAGTAAGGATACTCGTTGTATAGAATTAACTTCTTGCCTCTCTTGGAATTTATGTAGGTGACACCTGAAATGAAGCAATGGTATTAGCAAGTTGAATTTAATATTTTTTTGTTGAATTTAATTTAAATGCATCGTCAAGCCCATCTAATCAGTTAAAAGACGCAAAAGGTTTATAGGATTTTATTACGATTAATGTACAAAACATAGAATTTGATCTGAAGAAGATCCTAATAAATAATATTGTATTATAAATAATTATGAAAGTTTGTATGTATAGATTTCTGGAAGTTTGTTACTGCATTACGATAAAACGGTTTAACGGATATGGATGAAAAGTAGGCAGATAATTTATAACTTAGAATAACAATATTTTATTCAGATAGACCTACTATTGGGATAAAATTTTACGGTAGCATAATTTCTGACACCTGCACGGGCGAAACCGCTAGTAAAAGTTGGTTTCAAATAAATGTGCCGGATTTGGTTAATGACGGAACATATCTGGAGGTAGAACAGGAGCCTTAAGGAACACCAGAAATACTTATATTCGATCAAGCCATTATGCTCGTTTTCTTTATTCACGTACCTATTAAATTTATTTTGAGTTCATCAAACACATAATAATATTCTCACATACCACTAAGCTGAAGTAATTACAAATTGAAACAAATATATACATAAAGTCGAGATAATACTCATTAGAACTGACATTACAGAGTCAATGTTTATTTCAATTATTAACTTTTAAATAGACAGTGATTCCCTAAGTTTAAATTTTAAGACTATTAAAAAAAAAAGACGTGTGGCACTCGGGGACTGCCGCGGTAAAGCTATTGCATAGCATTTTGTATCAACTTATGCAATTATAATTATTTATTTATTTTATTTATGCAGTATTTCTTTTTCTTTGATATTAATTCAAGTTACACTTTTATATATATATTTATTATTATTATCGTATTTACTCTATTATAGAGGAAGGATAAAAGAAAGGGATGAGTTATGAGTATAATGTAAAGGACTCAAAAAAAAACGTACACTAAGGAAAACTTATTTTTGGTGGTAAAATTTGGAACTAAAGCATAAAGGTTAGTACATATGATTGCCACCGCAAAATTTGATAAGTAAACTTTAGTACCTAGTTTTGCCACCGCACAAAAGGACTAGTACTCCATGCCCATAATACTCTATGGCCTGGTTTATTACCTAGTAACCGATGACTAATAACAAGACGATAAATATTTTGGGTTTTTACCTAGCAACCGATGACAAATAATACAAACACTTTATACACAAATTTTACAAGTACAGGTATTCACTGTTGTACATAAATACCTATACACCTATATACTTTCTCATAAACAGCTACTTATGTATTCGTCCGATTTCGGAGCAGCTCGTCTCGATTCGTGCGAGCTTCGTAGAGTCGTACAATACGGCTAGTTGCACGCACACAAACACCGTGTCGAAGACTGCCGAAAAGAAACGACGTTAGACAATGCACGGCTTTCAAGCCACACCTCCGTGCCCGTCGGAGTGGGGAGCGTGAGTTTTTTTTTCGTTACGGAATTTCTGGATTCGGTCCCCGCGCTCAAGGCCCTCGATAGAAGCTATGCAATAGCTTAAAAAATTGTTCTGTATGTATATATTTTGACTAAAATGTATTGCAGTTTTCTACGAAACCGCAGATTTTTTTTTTTATAACCGGCTTTAATTTTACGCGCTACGTTTTGAATCACGTGCTGAATTCATGGTTACAGTTTTGCATTTCGATGTCCCAGCACCCTATATTTATTGCGAAAGTTTAAATGCATATTAATAATTTGACTATAGTTCTAGGATATGGCGGTTTCCTCACAATGTTTTCCTTCATCGTTTTGAGAGTAGATGATGAAATTATTACCACAATGCAAAACCCCTCCCTGCATTTTAACATATGACCAACAACTCGTAAGTCACAGCACCCAGTAACGACCAGAGACAGACCAATAAAGCACTTGCAAAAAAAAAATGCATAATTATTATACAAAAGCAATAACATCTCAAGCATTCCTGAAGTTGATTTTGGGCGGTGGATGGTTATGATTCTGGTAACCAGATATAATACAATAAAAACCATAATCATGTAGGAATAATATATCTTTGCAGTTTTTTCAGAGCGGCTTGTGCATACCCAGTAAGTTGTTTTTCATGCTGGAAGAGATTTGGTTAAAGCTGTGTTAATACTTTGTATACAAAATTAATTTGTTTGCCTTTCTTCGTTTTCATGTACTGGAAATCTGAAACAAAGCAACGCCATTATCAAATTTAAAGGTAGTTGGCATCAAATAGTGACAACACCCGACCATATTTACCAGTAGAAATAGTTTTTAAACATGCGAAGAGTCTACAAGACTACATTAGGATAAAAAACGAAAAACATAGAACTCGATCTGAAAAGGCCGCCGGAGGTATACCCTAACCATTCCCGATGATGCTACAACCCTCCTCCAGGAAAGTAGTAAACACATTAGCGCTCTCTAGGCACACCGCCACCAACCGCGGTCCTTCCGTTCTCGCCGCCGAGGCACGCCGCGACATGTTAATCCGTGTCCGCCCGTCCCTTGCTCGAACCAGCCCACGCCTCTAAGACACAAAAGCTACAGCTTTAGATTTGTCCCTAAATAATAATCATTCCGATCCAGCCCGTCCCTTTTTAACCATATCTTCTTTTACACAGTTCATTTATCGTTTCTTTGCTCTTGCTCTATTCTTATAGCCATCGACATTCATACTCAAAACTTTCCTAACGAAATTCTCCTCATTCCTCCGAATCAAATGCCTACACTATGACTAATTTTCACATAACTTTTCAGTTACCGGTGCCACTTTTAGATTTTCATACTACATTTTTAATTCTATCTATCCGTGTAATAAGACACACATTCCTTTTAGCATTCTCAAGAGAAAAGAGATGAATTTCTTTGTCTGAAATGAAACATCAAGCAAATCGATCCACTCATCAAAAGACGCGAAAAGTGTATAAAGTTTTATTATAATAAACGTAGAAATACGTCCACAGAACAAATACGACGAAATACAAATAAAATGATATGTAACATAACCATATATTTTTCAACCACCTCATCTTACCCAATTATTATTTTTTACAAATTAAAACAAGTATTCATGTGTTTTTCTTACATTCTATTTGAGAAGTATTGGTGACCTAGCCGTTATGGCCGTAATACGATTTGAATGTCATGGGTTCCAACATTGACAATTCAAAAGTATCTGAACTTTGTTTATTTGAAATAAATGGTTTGAGTTTGCGAGATCTCTACCGAATGGTTAAAAAATGAAATATGTTTTGATTTCCACAAAATCATCTTTTTATTATCTTATTTCAGTTAGTTTTATTACAAGTATCATCCTAGAAATAGAATCAGGGATTAAAAATAATATTGTAAAAATTGCAAATTTTGGTGTTCGAAATAGGTAGGTACACATTTCGTCAAGGGTGAAAATTTTCCTAAAAGTACTCCAGTAGCTTATCTAAACTAATATTATAACAACAACAACAACAATAACTCTGTCTGTCTGTTACGCTTTCACGATTAAACCACAGAACCGATTCTGATGAAATTTGGTATGGGGTAAGTTTGAACCCCAAAAAAGGACAAAGGCTACTTTTTATTCCGCGACTTGGTCGGTGTCCGTGATAACCAACATTTATACGAACGAAGTCGCGCGCAAAAGCTAGTATTAAATAATAATCAATTCCAATTGTTCTTGATGCTAAATGTTTTCGTTTAAAAATCAAAGTCTTCATATGTCAATTACAAATCGTAATATCAAGTTAAAGCTCACAAAATAAATCTACAGAAATGATGCAATCAAAAAATTTTTGTACAATAAAAAAAAAATGATTACCGACCCAAAAAAAAAACCGGCCTAGTGTGAGTCGGACTCGCGCACCGAGGGTTCCGTACAAACCTGTAGGTATCCTCGGTTTATAAATAAATAACTAAAATAAAAAAAAGACGTGTGGCACTCGGGGACTGCCGCGGTAAAGCTATTATAGCATAGCATTTTGTATCAATTTAAGCAATTATAATTATTTATTTATTTTATATATGCAGTATTTCTTTTTCTTTGATATTAATTCAAGTTACACTTTTTGAGCGTGGTGACCGATAAGAAAACAATTTTTTTTCTTTTAAAAAATGTACACTAAGGAAAACTTATTTTTGGTGGTAAAATTTGGAACTAAAGCATAAAGGTTAGTACATATGATTGCCACCGCAAAATTTGATAAGTAAACTTTACTACCTAGTTTTGCCAACGCATAAAAGGACTAGTACTCCATGCCCATAATACTCTATGGCCTGGTTTGTTACCTAGTAACCGATGACAAATAACAAGACGATAAATATTTTGGGTTTTTACCTAGCAACCGATGACAAATAATACAAACACTTTATACACAAATTTTACAAGTACAGGTATTCACTGTTGTACATAAATACCTATACACCTATATACTTTCTCATAAACAGCTGCTTATGTATTCGTTCGATTTCGGAGCAGCTCGTCTCGATTCGTGCGAGCTTCGTAGAGTCGTACAATACGGCTAGTTGCACGCACACAAACACCGTGTTGAAGACTGCCGAAAAGAAACGACGTTAGACAATGCACGGCCTTCAAGCCACACCTCCGTGCCCGTCGGAGTGGGGAGCGTGAGGTTTTTTCGTTACGGAATTTCTGGATTCGGTCCCCGCGCTCAAAGCCCTCGATAGAAGCTATGCAATAGCTTAAAAATCGTTTATTCTCAGGCATCGAAGGCCCATAGCGTGTTAGTATTACTAAAAAACTTACAAACAATATTAGTAAGAACATAAACTAGAGCAAAACAAGAAAAAAACAAAAAACACAGCATTCAATTAGAGGAAGATCTATCAAGCCCCCTGTCTGACATGTAGCTTGATAAATCTATCCATTGTAGGCCCTTCTAACCTATTTGAAAAAACCTTCAGAATGCTATTGCTGCTCTCCCTCACCCTGCGCATCAGTGATGCCACTTTCTTGCGCATGATCGCGAAATAATCGTCAGCGAACATCCCTGATGCACTACAGTAACGCGGGAGCCGCAACAGCGCCCTGAAGGCATTGTTATATTGAATGCGCAGTGTGTTGTCTGCTTTTTGGGTATGATTAGCCCACATACTGCTGGTGTAAAATATTTGACAAAAAGCCTTAAAAAGTGTTATTTTAACCGGTACTGAACAACCAGCTAACCTGCGAGCCAACATATTTCCCCTCACAGCCATCGCTCTGCGCTCTCTTTCAATAAGATATAAAAATGACCTGAAACCGAAAATAATAATGTGGTATAAACGACGTCCGTTAAAAATAAAAGATTAATAAATGAAAATTAAATGTTTATTTCAAGCTTTAAAAAACAGCAAGACACAATGAACTTATGTTAGTTAAAATTGAGTTTCACTAGGTATTTTAAATGGTTCTATTAAATTCTTATATATTTTCTAAATCAAAGTTTAAAAATTCTTAATTTACACATAGATAAAATGGTATCGATTTTCACGGAGGGAACGACGTTGAGTTTTTTTGCAAGCTTTTATTTACTTTCACCTGTCCCGTTGTCTGTCGTAATCAAATCTTGCAAGTTTAAGAGGCAAAAAATATTTTTTTTTTCAGAATATTTTTTTTTTTTTAACTATCTTCTAATATTTTGAAAAATCTTAAAAAAATATATATTGTAGGTCAATGTTAAAGTAATACGTGCAAAAAAAAAGGTAAGGTGTACCAGACGTTTTTCGAATAAAAAATTAATAAAAAAAATAATCACATTTTTACCCATGACCAACTTACTCGATTATCACGTTAATTTTTCTAGGAATACTAATTAGTGATATCTTTAAGCTCATAAGCACTTGTGTTAATATTGTCAAGTAGATTCGGAAAAAAATGGGTTTAAAAAAAAAATACTCAAAAACGCGTGATATTTCAGAGTTGAAACTGGGCTGAAATATTGTCCACAGTATAAGGTATTTCAGAAAAATAATAGCCCGATTGCAATGGAGGCATTTTACCCCGGCTTAGCTGGCGAGGGCCTTTGTTTACTTATTTAATAATTTCATTTCATAATAATTATACCAACTTTTGACATTTTAATATAATATTTTTTTTATACTATATACATATTATTTAATAAGCCAATAAAATTCAATGTATAGCAATAAAAGCATATAAACGAATATAAAATACGGACAATGAAAACTATCTCTATTTCAAATTCTAATACAATTACCATCTTTTACGAAAAATCGTGGCGGTGGATGGTTATGGTCTAGGTAACGAGATATAATTGTTTCTTGATCATCTACTATCAGTTTTGCTTTACAATTATTTGAGGTTCGCATTGAGCATTGCCAGTAGCTAGCTTTCTTTTTGGAGTAGGTTCTAGTGAAGCAGTATGTGTACTCTTTGTGCAGAATTAACTGCTTGCCTCTCTTCGAAGTAATGTACTCATAATCTGAAACAAAGTAAAGTGTTAGTCGAGTTAATATGCTTCATCTAAGTAGTGGAACTAATTTTTGAAAGACGGGGATAATAATATTTATAATATTGATATCTATAAAATGCTGAAATGTTCCCACTGCTAAGACACGGGCCTTGACTATGTGAGAGGGAATGACCCATTATCTAACACGCAGGTCCAGTGTAGGTTTGTAAATTTCAAATGCCTTTGAATGCATAAACAGTATTTATTGTAAAACGTTATTAAAGAATTCCAAAAAAAATTTTGTCAAACAAATAAGTCCGTGATTTCGAAGCATAAAATCAAGTCTAGCAAATTTATTACATTATTATAATAATAAAAGTTTAGACGAATTCTTTAGGATATAAGTGCAAAACGAAAACAGCTCCAGATCTAAGTTTTTTATTATTAAATTGATCACAAAAGGTTTATATAAACTGGCTCATAATTGTTAAAATACACTGTTATCACAAACTAAATGCGTATTATAATAACTACAATAGATTGATTTGCATAGAATGTAGGTAATTAGTACAATTAGGTGTTATAATATTTTGGATCCTGTTACATTCTGCCGAATGGCATCCATAATTGTACAATTATTCTATTTCCTTAAAGCTATTGAATTACTTAATACATGAACAGTATAAATTAAATAGTCTTGTCATTAAATAAACCTGATATAGAGTTATAGCATTTTTAAAATAGTTTTAAAGGTTGCTCTTTAATCATTTTTATATGTAGTAGTGTTATATGTTTATAAATAAGAGAAGACGTGCACATAACACTCTTTCTCAATAATGCAGTTTTATATCCACCTGCATCCACATGCACAACTTGTCTTCGTATTGAGTTCTTAAACTTAGATGACTTCTCGAGTGTTTTTATTCCAAATTCTGACTGATTCTTTATATCAAATTTTGATGGTGGATAACTAAGACTAAACCTTAGTCTTAGTTACCAAATGAAATTGTATTATTATCATATTATTTATATTTTAAACTCTGATATAATTGCCATCTTTAATATAATATCGTGGGGGTGGATGTGTATGGTTCAAGTTACTAGATATAATTTTACCGTCATCGTCTACTACTAACTTTCCTTTACACGATGATGGTGATAGGGTACATCGCCCTGTACATTGCCAGTAGCTAGTTTTCTTTAAGGGAGAGTGTCTAGTGAAGCTGTATGTGTACTCTTTGTAGAAAATTAATTGCTTGCCTCTATTCGAAGTAATAAACTTATAATCTGAAACAAAGCAAATTGATTGTCAAATGAAGACATAGAAAATATCTTTGTATTAAAATGTTTCATCATGTTAGTAGCCAATTTTTAAAAGACCATCTGTAAAATGTGACACATTTAAATTTGTAGTATAGGTCAGTAGTTCTTTAGTTGCATAAATAATTTAGTTTTAAGACAATTTACATTAAAATCTACTCGAGCAAAGTCAACTAGAAGTGTAAAGATTTTAATCTGTAGATTTAATAATGACATAAGGATGATAAATTAAAAGAACTTCACTTAAAGTAGGTACTTTA
Organism: Aporophyla lueneburgensis; assembly: GCA_932294355.1. Lineage (NCBI taxonomy): Eukaryota > Metazoa > Arthropoda > Insecta > Lepidoptera > Noctuidae > Aporophyla > Aporophyla lueneburgensis. The sequence goes on from OW028742.1 coordinate 7,800,694, forward strand.
TTCAATTACTACAGTAAACACAATTACACACATATCCATACAGAGCTGTGAAAAAATATAGACTCAACAATATTTTCAATTTTGATTTTAAATAAGTACCAATTATTATTTATTAAGTATCGTTTCATCCAGTAAATGCTATAAAGTCATTACCCTCTTCATATAAATAGATCGTTTTTAGGGTTCCGTTGCCAAAAGGCAAAAAACGGAACCCTTATAGATTCGTCATGTCTGTCTGTCTGTCTGTCTGTCCGTGCGTATGTCACAGCCACGTTTCTCCGAAACTATAAGAGTTATGCTATTGAAACTTGGTAAGTAGATGTATTCTGTAAACCGCATTAAGATTTTCATACAAAAATAGAAAAAAATCAAAAAAATTTGGGGTTCCCGATACATAGAACTGAAACTCAAATTTTTTTTTTTTCATCAAACCCATACGTGTGGGGTATCTATGAATAGGTCTTCAAAAATAGTATTGAGGTTTCTAATATCATTTTTTTCTAAACTGAATAGTTTGCGCGAGAGACACTTCCTAAGTGGTAAAATGTGTGTCCTCCCCCCCCCGTAACTTCTAAAATAAGAGAATGATAAAACTAAAAAAAATATATGATGTACATTACCATGTAAACTACCACAGAAAATTGATTTGAATGAAATCGAGTAAGTCGTTTTTTTTAAAACGTCATAAATCGTAAACCGCAATTTACCTTTCATTCAATCAACAGAAATATAAAAATTAAAAAAAATATATATTTTCATAAACATGAACCTTATGCATAAACCGAGAATACCTACAGGTTTGTACGGAACCCTTTGTGTGAGTCCGACTCGCACTTGGCCGGTTTTATATTTTTGTGTGATGAAGAAAACACCAAATAATAAAAAAATCAATAGATGTTCGTAACTCAAGGTACATAATGAATGTTATATTTAGCTAATATTTTGTCCATTTACCCCTGTTTTTAATAACGTCTATTAATCTGTTAGGTAGCCTATTAATTAACTCCTTAATAACAGTGGGTGAAACTTCAGACCAAGAAGATTGCAGTTTCTGTTTGAGTTGTTGAATATTATTTATAGGAGGCCTTTCTCTATCGTAAACTTTCCTTCCTAGAATCCCCCACACATTCCCATCGGATTTAAGTCCGGACTACACGCTGGCCATTGTAATGGCGATATACTAAAGTCATGCAACCACTTTCTTGTACTTTCAGCAACATGTATTGGAGCGTTACCTTGTTGAAAAATAATGTTTTCGTCTTCAGTCAGGGTTATGAAAGGTAAAAGGTAATCTTCTAGTAGATCTTGATATTTAGCAACGTTCATTCGACCATTACAAAACGCCAATTCTGTCTTTAGATGGCCAGTGATGCCGCCCCATACCATGACTGTTCCACCTCCGCGTGCTCGACGTGACATTATCTTTGTGCCGTGTCTTAAATCATGCCAATAATACATATTTGAAACCGTCGGGACCATCAAAATTAAACTTCTTTTTATCACAAAAAATAACGTGTCGCCAAAAAACTTGTCCTTTATTTAAATACTAGCTGACCCAGCGAACTTCGTATCGCCTCAGATTTAATGAATGTTGCAATAAACCTACCAAGTTTGACAACCTGCACCCTAATTGCGAAACGCACAATTTATCAGAATCTGAATGGGATTGAAGATTATTTCTAAACCATTGCGTCATTTGTTCGAATAAATTGTGGCTCTTCTAGGTAAATAACGCAATGAATGTTGTTTAACTATGAATATTAAACCAATTCCTACCGATAAAAAGTTCCGCAATTACCCCTCTGGTTCGCGGTGGTAATCTGATAAGCGTTTTCTAGCTGACACTCATATGTTTGGTTAGCTCCTACCCAGTTATGATAACCTGGTACGTCGACGGCATAAAGCGATTTCTACCTGACACATAGCCATATGGTAATTACGTAATAAACTATCATTAAGAATCCCTTTCATTTTGACAGTTCCATAAAATCAAGACGTTGTTTACGTTGCTATGGACTGGTAATTTTTTCGACCATATGAAAGAAAAGAAAGATTAAGAGAAAAATATGAATGATAATGAGCAATAAATAACCTTCTAAATTATTCAGATTCTGACTAATAGTGTGTTGCGCAATTAGGGGTATTTCGAAGGCATAAAGCTTTTTCTAGATGACTCTTCTTTGTTTAGCAAACTCTTACCCAATTCTGACAACCTGCTTCTTCAGAGGCATGAAGTGTTTTCTAGCTAACGTTTTATTTTTTGTTGGTGGACTACCCACCCGTGTTCCTTGAGTTGCCTATATGCCAGGGCCACGGTAACTCTTTCGAACAAATCTCGCAACACTGGCAAAAAACTATGACCACACGGTGACTTCGCCACAGCCACCGGTTCCACAATCATATTCAGAATTTATGGCACATAACAGGTTGTGCGCCGATGTCAATGCCACCGCGTATATATTTAAAATTTCTGAAATACTGTTCTTATCTGATGATGTTTTCATTGTGGTGGTGGATGGTTATGGTCAAAGTTACTAAATTTAATTCGACCATTATCGTCTACCACTATTTTCGTTCTGCAGTTCTTTGAGGTCCGTTGCGCACAACGCCAATGCAGAAGAAGAGAAGTAGAGCTATGCTTGTAGTTGTATGTGAACTTCTTGTGCAGAATCATCCGTTTCCCTTGCCTAGAGTGAATGTACTTGATATCTGAAATAGAGCATATTTATTTAGTTATAGGTTAAATAAATACTTATGTGAACTGAGAAAAGAGAAGTAACCAAATGAAACCATGCTGATTATAATCAAACCAAGTAAATCAGGATCTCCTTACTTAACAGACAGCTGTGCTACTGTGGGTTTGTTGACAGCTTTTCCCAACTAAAGCACAAGGAATTCGTGAAGGGCCGTTGTTGTTGTTTTGGGATTTTCTTATGTAATTTTGACGTTTGTGTGTGAAGTGCTGATTCTCGACCTAATTTGAACAAATTACTTGTTGAGGGGCTTTTGGCTAAGTAATGACAACCACACGGATCGATCGATCAAGTTAATCTATACTTATCGCTATTGGAAAGCACGTTTAGCCGTTGGACACGGTTGTCATCTTTGACAGTCGTTACACGTCGTAAGAATCATATCGAACATTTGACAAACAGTCTTACCAAGGGATGTCATATTACCAAGTGACTGACTTGTGGAGAGCAGATATAGGCAGTAACTCAAAATCAAAATATTTTATTTTACATACACCTTCACTATACATATGAAACGTCAGAAGCCAGGTGCACGGTGACAACTGGTTGAATCCTATGGAAAAAAGCTGACAAGAAGCTCCACAAACACAACATTAAAATATTAGTATTCAGCTGCATCCCGTAAGACTGTAAAACGACTCCAACATAGCTGATAATTGATATTCAGTCTACCATGGTTATTTGAACCTAAACGAGGCAAAAGGAGTGTGTAGAGATCGTAGCAGGTGGCGTTCCGTGGTTTCTGCCTACCCCCATGGGAAAAAAGCGTGATTGTATGTATGTATGGTTATTTGCCAAGTCTAGAACAAAGGTGCGTTCATGCTAATTTGGTAATTTTGGTCGTATTTCTGATGAAGTTGAGCAGGTCAGACGATTAAAAGACACATCAAGTTAAAGCATTTTATTAAGAAAGAAAAACATTACTTGGAAAGCGTTAAATTAGATATTTTATTTTATTTAAAAAAGCGTAAAATTACAATATAAAGTTGAAGAACATATAGAGGTTAATAAAATTAATTACTTTTCGTCTCCAGCCTTGAAGCAAAGGTGGTTAAGCCAACGTTTCTTAAAACTGCGTTAACTGCCACATAACATCTGCAATTTGCCGTCGAATGACGTCACTAAAACTGTTTTCCTAGAGAGCGCTTTTTAACACCGTAAAGTCAAACCTGGTGCCATCATTCTAATGACGGCGCCGATTTAAGTGGCCTCTATCGTAGGTACTCGTATAACCCATGCAGGCACTTTACTTTGTGTAATTTATTTCATCACCGCTACTCTCAAAATTGTGAACCAAACCTGCGCAACAGTTAATTCTTGGCGTATTGTCTATCGCAAATATTATTTTTTCTTATTTTTCCAAAAAAACCGCGAGGAAAGTTTGGAATCTGACCTGCACTGGGCCAGCGTTGTGGGTCCTGAGTCTTCTGATCTAGGAGATTTCCCATGAGGGTTTGCACAAAATAGTTCTTCCACTTTAAATACTGATGTACCGTCTCTTATTGATTTAAAATTGAGGCGGTGGATGGGTGTGGTCTTCACAGATATATACAAGCTTACCAAGATCATCTACTACTAGCTTCGCTTTGCAGAATTTTCTGATACGTCCAGAGCATCTCCATAGGGTTGTACCTTTGGTAGAAGAGTAATTAATGAAGCAGTATGTGTACTCTTTATGTAGAAGTAACCGGGTGCCCTGCTTTAATTTGATGTACTTGTAATCTGAAATAAAGTAACGTCATTTTTAAAAAAGAGAAAAATAGAAAAAGTTTACTTCAATGGTTTGGTCACGTTGAGAGAATGAACGACGGTCGACTAACAAAAGGTATTTACAAGAAGATGTGGAAACGTCGGGAGAACATATGTATAAGTAACCTCATTGTTAATCTTCTTCAGAATAGTGAGTAGTACTCACAACCAGCGTACATCTATAGCCAGTTGTATGAACATAAACGAGGCGAAAGAAACTACAGAACGTTACAAAAGTTAACGTTTATTTAAAGTTTCTGCCCATCCCCATGGGAAGAAGGCATTAATTCTTATAATGAAATCTCTTAGTTTAGAAATGAATAAGCATTTTAATTTAATATATTTTATTTGATCAATTTCTCTATAAATACATTATGATTAACTAAACAATGTAGACGCCTGAAAGTCTGAGAATCAGGGGGTAAAATATTACTTAGTAACTAGGTTGTGGAGGTTAGATAGGCACTCGCTCCATGTAAAATACAGGTACCTTCGCTGCTTTGAGTAAGAATGAAAGCCGACCCCAACATAGTTGGGAAAAAGGAAAGACAGGTTAAGTGCCCGAACAAATAATTAGTTTTTTTATTATGCATTTTAATTACACTTTCACTTGTCGTTGATTACATATACTCCATCAAGAACTGTAAATCCTGGTCGTTTGTGGTTATGTTTAGTGTTGCCAGCTATCTTGCTAGCCTTATCTGAGATGATCGTCGCCTTGCATCCTTTTCTGTGAGCTTTGCAGAGCCATATGTCTGTACGAGCTTTAACATAATGTTTGTGGTGCCAGAACTGGTAGCCTTTGTACACCATTATGGGTTTTCCTTTCGTTAATTTTATTGGTTTAGATTCTGAAACAAAATATAATGAAAATCGATTGAATCAGCCTATTAATTGTTGGCCCGCTAACATTCACTCACACTGACTCATGAGAATTGATCACCACGATTTCTCAAGACGAACAGGCAATTTCTAATGAGAATCAATAATATTTTATAATATATATGATGTTCTGATTCATTAAATCAAACCATTTTGTCACTCCGGTAATATTTGTAAGAAAATAGGTGAACAGTTTTTTTTTTCTTTAATATACCATGCTGCATTCAGAACTATGGTTTCACTCCCTATAGGGAAACGTATACGCTTTCCTTTAGAACTCAAGAGTTGTATTCTACAATCACAAGAAACAACAACTTCAGCGTCTTTTAGAAGCTACTTCCAGCGGACGTTCTCCTTTGTTGTTTTAAGATGGCAGTAGATGTAACCATGTGGGAACCTTGATCCGGTTGCCATAATATACACATAAAAGTAAAAATGAAATAAATAAAATACCATAATAACTGTTGAAATCATTCATTTACTATATATATAATATCTTAATACAATACACGTCAACATTATTTACAGACACAAGCGTGAAACAAATATTTACAGGCGACTTGATATTTTAAAACTCAGATTTTATTAATCTGGAGTAATCAACTCTGAAATGATTAAAATACCAACTAAATTAGTTCACATTAAATCTCTGGCCACATTTAGGTGAATATGGCGCGGGTTGCGGGATGAAAAAAACGCTCACCACGATTGTGTCAACTGACTTGTGTGGAAGTGTTCACACTAGTGTGGAGTTAGCTTATCAGTCGATTCGTGCGCATTCACTCGCCCGAGCCGGGCGAATATCAATTCTCCCTTATGTATCTATAGACGACTCGCACGAAGTAAATGTACACAATTTTCGACCACTCTTAACTCAACTTTATGCAATAAATTTAAGAAAAAAGGCTCATGAATTATATCATATAGCTAAAAGATTAGCATTCAAAACATACCCGTTAATTTAAACCCGTAAATTTACTTCGTATGAATCGCCAATTGATTTTTTTTTTTATCTTACGACAACCAACATACCGTTATCTGATCCCAAACTAGGCAGAGCCTGTACTATGGTAATCAGACAACCGATAAATATACTTACATATTTCTAAATACATACATATTCTAGATAAAATACACCCAGACACAGAAAAAATTATTGTGCTCATCGCACAAACATTTGTCCTGGGTGGGAATCGAACTCACGATCTCAGTCTTAGCAGTCAGGGTCACTAACAACTAGACTAACAGGCCAGTCAATTTAGAAGTATCGATTATGTCGATCCAAGCGAGTTGATTTGCGCGTCTCGACTAATAGGCCGGATAGTCACGTGACTTTTTAATGATTAGGAAACAAAAGATGCGAGCCGTTGCGTCAGGCCATGGCCTCAGTGTGGCCAGAACGTCATTTGAAAAACCACGACGCATACGAAATATGTATCTTATTTCCTTACGTTTTTTGCAGGGAAAGACCTGGAAAAAACTTGTGAAGCTGTATATTGAACAATCCACGATTCGCGACCGTAACACGTATGTATTTAATGATTTTAAATCATTAATATCATCAATGCAACCCTCTAAGTTCATATAATCCTATTGAATGACACTTGCATGAAAAAGCCACGAATAAAAATTAAAAAAAAAATTAAGGGTTATCTTAGCTCATCCTTTTTAATAAATCTTAGATTCTCCCTTAGTGGAAACAATCAAAAGAAAAAATTGGAGCATCATTTTTCTTCCTTTTTCCAAGTTCATCGCACTTCCCAACATATTCTCCATTGAATACATTAAAAGGGGGCGGCGGGTGCGTGTGGGCATGAATATCTGACATAATCATACCACAACTGTCGATCATTATTTTCGCCTGACATTTTTTACTTCGCCGAGATGAGCATTTCCAATGGTCGGTGCCCTTATTCTCATACTTGTTATGATGGCAGTATGTGTAGCCCTGGTGAAGAACTAAGGGTTTCCCTTTTACTGATTTAATGAACTTGTAACCTGAAAATAAAAGAGCTAAAAATTAACTAATAATACCAAATTCAGTTCTCGTCTATGTTTTATAGGAAGGGTAATGGTAAATGAAAGACAAATGTAATGAAACTACAAGGGTTTAATAGTATTTATATCTATTTAATATACCAAGAACGAAATTAATTTACAAATCTTTAAATTCAGAATCTCAGACAACTCACTCAACTCAATGAATAAAAATGTTTACCGGAATTTGAAGTTTTAGCACAATCGTTTTTGTTTTAAATTATAATCTATAATGGACTCCATCAATGACGGAAAATCTCGGCGATTGATGGTTATGTTCATAATTTGCACGGACAATGTTGTTTCCAGCGTCTAATACTAATTTCCCTTTGCAATTTTTACTGCGGCTCGAAGTGCAAAGCCAATGTTGATATCCTGTTGATTGAAGAGTCCGCTGCCAGAAGTAGGTGTACTGTCTCAGCAGTATGAGCTGTTTGCCCTTCAATGATTTTATGAATGTCATTTCTGTAACAAATAAAATTAACTCTTATCTGTATTGGACAACATTGTAGCTTATATTAGTAGAGTTAACCACTGGTCTTCAAAGCCTAGACAAGCCTAGACATTGTTTGTAAAATCAAATCCGCATCTATTTACTAAGTTGTCAGCGGTTAAGAAGAACCCAATCCGTAGTCAATATAAAAATCAACTATGTACAACAAAATGCAGTACATCATTAATGAAAAAGAGCTTGTTTGGTGTTGCGCCCAAAATCCACATCCACACTATATTATATTTATTATATTAATATTATAAATGCAAAAGTAACTCTGTCTGTCTGTCTCGCTTTCCTGCTAAAACTACTGAACCGATTTCAATGAAATTTGGTAACCAGATAGTTTAGAGCCTGAGAAAGGACATAGGCTACTTTTTATCCCGGTAGTATGTTCCCGCGGGATAATTTCCGACCTCCACGCGGGCGAAGCCGCTGGCAAAAGCTAGTTTATAATAAAATACCCGAGGTCATAAGAAGCATGCCACTAGTAAAATTCAAAAAATGTTTTTCTAAATTACTGGTGGAGAAATGTTACTATGCCCTAGATAATTACCTAAATGATACATCACTGTAACAACTGTACATGTATTTTATTTTCTGGTTATTTTTTGTTATGTATAGTGAATTTGATCTGCTTTTATTTTTATTTTTATGATAATCTTCACTGATAATTTTTGTATGCCATCAATGGCAAAACATAGCGCATCATTTAATTATTAACACCTTGACCTGTAACCTATGTTTCACAAATAAATGATTCTGATTCTGATTCTGATTCAGTGAAGTTGTGAGGACATTATGACACGATTCACATATTATGAAGGGCACAGAAAATAAAAAGAACCCATTGAGAATTTCACACGTTTTGAATGAATTATACCACTCACATTTGTTTATGGTCTATCGGATCACGTTATTTTAAAAACGAAATAAAGGGTTACTTTTTCGTAAATTCCAATTTTAAGTTTAACATTATAATAATCCAGACCATGAAATATTTAACTATAATGTTATAAAACAATAACTTTTTTTATAGAGGTACAAATTAATTTCCTGATAATGTGTCGTTCCTTAAGTTGAGACTATAGGTTTGATTCTTTGATTCCTGAAAACAATGAACTTATTAATGAGCTCCTTCTTCCCCGTGCCCTTCATTTGTCTTTCAATTGAAATATCGGGCCTTATACTCTGGAATACGAAATAAATACCTCTCAGTTAGCAGTTGTTTGACTCTGTATTCGAAGCTTCTACACAAAACATTTTTAAAATTACAACATGCACACACGGCTACATATCACGCTATGTAACTACAGTTTTAGCTGACCGCGCATTGTACAGGCTTTTTGTACAATGAGGAGTCAGCTTATACTGGAAATGTATAGGTTAATTTATAGGATTATTTTATTACAAACTTTCCTAACGTGGACTCCATCCATAACATTAAATTGTGGTGGTTGATGATTATGTTCATAGTTCGAACGGATTATATTTTTGTGACGGTCCAATACAATTTTCCCTTTGCAATTTTTACTGTGACTCGAGGTGCATATCCAATGTTCAATGGCTTTCGACTGGATGGTTCGCTGCCAGAAGTAGGTGTACTCTCTGAGCAGGATTAACCAATTGCCCCTCATCGATTTTAAGTACTTCATTTCTGGAACAAATAAAACCAACATTTTATTAATGGATCCTTTATGTAAACCTATCCTTTTAGAACGATACTTTGCAAAATTGTCAAACCATATGTTGTCAGTTTGGCTGAAGCAACCAAATTAACCCATTGAATACCATAATTACAGACACAATTAAAAACCATTTTGTCTATACCAAATGTGGTATCTCAGGGACTTAGAGGTTAATAATGATTCACATGATTTCTTGCAGTTACCTTTTATGATCTGTTGCCTCAAACAAAACAAAACAATTACCAAGCAGAACTTGTCAAGCAATTAAGTATACTAACTTTACCTGTTTTTCAGAAAAGATACTATTACATTAAATAATAAAACTCCTTCCTAGTCATTTGAATGTTTATTGATCCTGAAAGTACAATTACATCATTTATTTTTACTTTTGCATTAAACGGTCATAAGGAAAAAAATACTGCAACGGTTAAACACAAAAGCTTTCAATAAAATGTATATACCTATAAGTATAACGACACTCCAGGCATACTGACATATTCATCTTCTTCCATTCTTTTGCGATGCTTCCCTACTACATAAAGAATGATATTGGTGACGATGTATTTGTTTACCACCTAAACTAAATGAAGAGCTATCTCTTATCTACAAAAAGAAAAATACAAGGAACGCTTTAGACCTGTCAAACTAAATTACTTCTTGATTGCCTTGAATTTGGCGTGATTTGAAAAATGATGAATTTAGTTTATCGTTTTTGCGTCAAAGAAAATCATAAATCAGCAAAATGACAGCTAAAATTTATTTCCGTCTCTTTCTTGTTTCATTAAAAGAAAAAAAGATGGCAGTTGCCAGAATTAAGTTTAGTTGGTGCATAACAGAATCATAACCATTACATTATAAATATCTAAGCAGAGTAGGTGCATAGAGTTATTTTCATTACATTATCATTTAAAATACACACCATCCAAAGCTTTTTATTCCGGGGGTTGATGATTGTGCACTTTTTTGCAGATACGAAGTGGCGATTAGGTTATATCAAGCATTCTAAATTACGTATTTTTAATATACACGAAAAAAAACATTTCAGCCATTGGATCTTATTTTTTTAATATTTAATTATTTCAAACTTAATTTTGCAAAAACAAAAGATTGTGCTGAATTGCTGAAACTGTTCCCCCACTTGTCCAGTGCTTTTAGCAAGGTTGGTTTATTTCATGCCAATTTTTGTGCTAAACAATTTGTTTGAAGAATTCAGTTTTGACTTGTATTAACATTGTTGAGTTTATTATTTTTAAAAACTAATTAAACTCTCGTTATTACTGCTGTACTATTTAATGTGATAACATATTCCTAACCTAATCGCCAGCATGTATTTCTGCCAATGTCTAAACAGAAATTTCCCTTAACACTGTTTAGTCTTACCCGGGTTATTTTAAGTATTTAGAATTAATTCTAATGTAATCTCCAACCGTATTAATATGAAATTGTGGTGGCTCATGACAATGTTCATAATTTGCACTGATAATATTTTGGCTAGAGTCACATATAAATTTCCCTTTGCATTTTTTACTGCGACTTGAGGTGCAAATCCAATGTTCATTGCCTGATGATTGAAGAGTCCGATGCAAGAAGTAAGTGTAGTCTCTGAACAGTATTAACAGTTTGCCCTTCATTTATTTTATGAATGTCATTTCTGAAACAAATAAAATTAACTCTTATTTGTATTGGACCTCATGGCACATTGTGCTAGTAGAGTAAACCACAGTTTTTCAAAGCCAAAACAATCAATATAGCTGTCATAACGATATAGTACGTCTGGTTTCTGCCCGCGACTCCATTCGATTTTTGCACCCCCGACCCTCTCCCCGCCGCATCGAATCGCCTGCCCGTGCGAGGTCTTTGTATTTGTAACGTTTTTTCTCTTTGCTCGTCTTCTAAGCGTCATTGCGTGATGTTATATAGTCTTCCTCGATAAATGGGCTATCCAACACTAAACGTAAACTAATCAGATAAACTTCTCAGCTTTATAATGTTTAGATTTGATTACCTACAATTAAAATCCTTTTAGTGAGCCAACCTTAAAAGATAAACATATGCTACCGCAAACTTTTAATTAGAACTTTTTAAAAGGAAAATTCGGTCATACATGACTGTTGCGTTACTCTAACCATTTACGCAGTGCACGTAATGGAAGCTCTCAAAAGGAATGATTTTTCCCCGTTTTGCAACATTTTTCATTGATGTTCCGCTCCTATAGGTCGTAGCGTGATATTATATAACCTTCTTCGATAAATGGAATACCAAACACTAAAATATTTTTTAATAATTTAATATTTTGTAGTTCCTGAGATTACCCCGTTGAATCCAACAAACTAATCAACTTTATAATATTAGTATAGATTCACATGTGTTCTTTAATTTAGTCATGAACTTAATCCAGTTTCGATTAACTAAGTAAATCCTTGAAGCCCTAAAATCTCACTTTATGTACCTCATCATCTAAACTGAAAATTTGAATCAATTTGGGTGAACCGTATATTATTGCAGTAAGTTGACCATAATGAACAAAATAATTGTATGACATTTGCAATTAAGAGTATTACGTACTGCTTTTTGATTTTCAGAAAACAAAATTAATTGTACAGTCACAACTAATAATTTATGTATACACATAGTTAAATTCCAAAGCGATTTTACATTTAAATAACAATCGCAACTTTGAGATAAGGCAAATTTCTTAATAGTGCGGGTTCCAAAATACTAAGTTCATAATGAAATAAAATTACAATCAGTACAATAGGAGAAAATTACTTTTAAAAGTTGTTAAGTGTATATATATTCGTGCTCGTGACTATAAGAGAAAATTAAAAAATTTCAAAAATCGAATTAATAATTATTTAATTACATTATTTGGTATGCACTAACCTATAATTTTATAACAATTCAAGAAATAATTAAGTAAAAAAAATGGTTACACATCAAAGTAACAATTTCTTAAAACCTTTATAGATTCGGGAACAAAATGAAAATAAAAAACATAACACTCTTTATTTGGGCAGTCGTGTAAAAAAGGAAAATTAAATAATTAAGTATATTTATGTTAAACATGCCGCAAAAAGTAAACGAACAAGTTGGGGAAAAATATGCGTAAAATCCACAAAAGCGACCATCGATCAGCATAATGCTGTGACCCTCTGCGAGATAGAGCCGCAGCGCTGGTTTTCAGCGACAACGAATCAAATAGTTTGTTGTAGTTCGAAACTGTATTCGACGTAACAAGAAATACAAAAAATTCATTAGAAAAAGTACTGAGCTCTTTTTCTTAATCTAAAATTCACTCTTTCGATCGGTGGTTCATGGTTATGTCCATAAACAGCTCGAACAATGTTTTTATCAGCATCGAACACCAGTCTCCCTTTGCATTGGCGAAAAATTGATGTGGAAACTCAATGTTCTTCGCCTTTCGAAATGACTGTCTTTTGAGAAGAGTAAGTGTACTGTCTCCACAATATCATCGGCTTGCCTTTCATTGATTGTATCTGTATATACTTGTAATCTGAAACAAATAGTGTCTTATTTTACCTACTCATCACGTTGTGTTAGAAAATGTATAGACCTATCCACAGCTTTTGAAACCCATGTCAAGAAAATGTCTAACCTGATGCAGCACCATGGAGCGAGCGCCTATCTGAGCTCCACAATCCAGTGACTGAATAACATGATACCCCGTGCTAAGACTGGTTGTCAGTCTATTGCGCTTATTACTACCCGTTACGACTGTCAAAGATCTACGAATGACAGTCGGGACCAACAGATGAGTGTATTTTCTGAGACATGGGTGTGTCTCCATACATAATGGATGAAGAACAAAAAACAGGCTGTCAAAATCATGTAAAGACAATAACATATCGTTTACTTGTGAATGCCTTGTAACTTGGTAGAAACAACCAAATAGAATCGAGTTAACAAAGAATTCAATTATTTTATTACTGCTATTATATGGTTTTAATTAGGCATTAAAAGTACAAGATTTGTTGGTTTTATACATTTAAAAAGAGCTTGAGATAATATAAGTGCCTATGTATATGTTGCATGTTGTAATTATACAATTAAATTAGCCCACAAACATACTAAAAAATTTCAAACCTATCGTAAAATTGAAAAACAATAATTACTAACTTGATCATCATTATACGAGATCAATGTTAAAAAGTTAATAAAACGTTCTTATTTCGTTATAAAATGTTCACATATTAATATCGACTACAGTAGAAAATAATATTTTCGTAACACTATTCGTTCACTATTCGTACAGTCTGTGCCCTACATTATCTGACCCTCTCGGTATGAACCACGCTCACATCGAAGTGCTAAGTCCCGCCCCATTTAAATAAATCATCTTGTTAAGCCATTTTGGTCATTATCTTGTTAGCGTTAAGATTGAGTTGCGTATTAACAAGTAATATTCTCAACAAGTTACTGTGGCTTCGCGGTTCGATGCTAGATTGACGATGAACGGTGCGTAAATTCAAATCACACTCCACCTGTTAACAATTTCTTTTTTTAATTGTTTTCATTTATGATTTCTGCCATATTTCTTGCATTATTATAGAACTTCTGATATGATTTCGCCTAACGAAGATATCTTTTAACAAGTGGGTAAAACTTCCTTGAATAATAGCGAATTTGATCCTTATCGCGGATTGGAAACTCCTTTGGGTATTTTGATAAATCATGTTGTCAAGCGATTTTAATTATTATCCTACTGTCGTTAAGGTTGAGAGGATTAAAAGGTTGAGTATCAAAATGCAATAAGACTACTTAAAACAACCAAGGTGAGGGTGGATTAACAAAAAAATCGCGCGTCAACAACATCACAATTTGCTGTATACGCTTAGTATTCTTTAAATGTGTTTTTCAATGGGTAGTTTGTAAAGGAATGAAACAAAATCATTGCAAAAAAATGATAATCTTTATTAATTAAAATATACTATATACTATAAGTAAATAAAGTGAGTAAATGCTCATAGTTCAGAATTAATTAGCTTTTTTACTGTAACATTCAAAGTTAACTATTTGCTAACAAACATTTTTAACACGTTGAGAGCCAAACAAAAAATTGTTAGTAGCAAGCACGCGATAACGCGTGATCGGCCATAATACAGAGCCGACGAATCACGTGATACCGCGTGATCGGCACTCAACGTGTTAAGCATGACAATGCTTGGAAGTTTGTTGTTTATTTTTATCGTAAAGATTTTTTATTTACCCACCTGTTTACAAAATAAGTTTTTTATTCGAAATTCATATCGGTCTTTCTATAATACTTCTTAATAAGCCTTTCAACCTTAACTACAACAAGATAATGATTAAAATGACTTAACATTATTATCTAGATGTCGTTAATGTTGAAGGCTGAAGAATATGCAATACGACTACCAAAAATAACCCAATCGAGGGTGGATTAACATAAAATTATAATAAAAACACCACTGTTAGCTGTCAACGCTTAATATTTAATTCCGTGATACATTTCAATAGCTGCTTATTGTTTTTCAATAATGAACTTAATGGTCTATATCATATGGATCAAATTCTATAAAATATTGCGTCTAGCATCACAACTAAAATTTAATTTGAAGTCACCTAATAAGAAGTGAATTGGTCTCATGGTCATTAACGCAGATAGATAAGCATCGTTGTCCAGGTTCGAAACCAGTATAACCTAAAGACTTCTTTTTGTTCAAAATGTTTTTTTTCTATATTTTTTTTTACTTTACTTTAAATATTTTAGGCGTCAAAAGTTTTTTTAGATAGGCAGTTTGTTTAGGAACAAAACAACATCATTATTGAAGAAAATATTTATTATTTCATTAAAAAATACTTAAGTAAATAAAGTAAGTAAATGCTCATAGTTTCAAAATTAATAAATATTTTATAGTAGCACATTCAAACTTAACTACTTACTTAATAAGTTATATAAAACAATATCAATGAAATAACCACAACACTTTCTTCTCTTACATAATTATATTATTAACAACGATATATGTTATGATGAGGACTCATCGGTAAGCTAGTTATTGTTCAACAAACAGTTCATTAACTGTGATTAAGTAATTTGTGAAATGTTTTACAGTTTTATAGGTATAAGTATGTGATGAATCAACATGTTATTTAAACAGAAAAATGGATTTCCATTTATAACAATAACATCACCACTGAAATTGTAACATTGTAATGGTTTAGCATTCATTGAATTGAGCATTCACTTACTTAATATGTTTAAAAATACTTATGTAGATAAGTGAGTGGCGGCGTGACGCATCATCTCCAATAACTTGCTATAAGCGGCTTCGTATGCACCATGTTCCAGCACAAATCTTTTCCTCTCATGTGCTGCAGTAGCCCAGGGTCATTCTACCGATGGTTAGACAAGGTAGTAAGAAATATTATGTTTAATTGCAGCTAAGCGAATAGGCATCAATGGACATTGCATATGGCTTGCAACAATAAGTAGTTTGGTGGCGTTCGGATTCGTGACTATACGATATACATCATGGGATTTGCTCCTGGACGATTGCACTGAAGATTTTTCAGTATTTCCATAAAGTCTTAACCATAACCTGACTGTATTCGTCTGAAACAAAAGAAAAAAACTTATTAACAATTTTGGAAACGTGCAGCTAACTTGTAGGGAGTGGGTGTAATGGAATAATAGCAAAATACAAGATTACTAGGCTATAACAAATTATAAAGGTCAATTTCAAAGAGTAAAATTAAAAATTAAAACACTTACCGATATATTAACACTACGAACAATCTCTTTGATTTCACCATTTTGCTCATGTAAACATAATTATTATTTTATGTCTAGTATAATCAGTAGATTGCGACATGACGCTTTGTTTACACATAACAAAATCAATAAAGACATGTCTAATGTTACTTTTCACGATTTATGTCAAACGTTTTACCAATGTTTTGCTTTGTCACTGCTATTAGGCGTAGATTGACCTGTGTCACTTAAAACAACTTACTTCAATCTACCCCACGAAGTCAATATATTTTACTTCCTTGGTAATTATAAGTTCTGTGGACATAAAGATTTCTTTATTTACCCACTTGTTTGAAAGATCCCAGACCAGACCAGTCCCAGACCAGTTCTGTAATAATGCAAGAAATATGGTAGAAATCATAAAATGAAAACAATTTAAAAAAGAAATTGTTAACAGGTGGAGTGTGATTTCGAACTCACACACCATGCATCGTCAATCCAGCATCGAACCGCGAAGCCACAGTAACTTGTTGAGAATAAGCAAAATTAACGATTAGGTAGTAGCCGTGTAAACACAAACATATTACTTGTTAATACGCAATTCAATCTTAACGCTAACAAGATAATGACCAAAATGGCTTAACAAGATGATTTACTTAAATGGGGCGGGACTTAGCACTTCTATGTGAGCGTCGTTCATACCGGGAGGGTCAGATAATGTAGAGCACAGACTGTACTACTCTTACACTCGATACATAAAATAGCTGATGTGTCTAAAACTAACGTTTGCGTCAGTGAAAAAAATTGTTTTGGTACATTTTTCTTTGCCTGCACAGAGGCACAAGCCACAGTTTCTTTGGCAGGTAAGATATTATTAAGGCGAGTGCGCTAAGGAAACTCGCACAATTCAGTTCTCACACCTTTTTTGGAATTTGCGTCACAACTTAAGGGATTAGTGAGTTGTGTTGATAATTTTACACATTTTCGTTACTGTATTTTTATGAAATTAACTTAAAAAATAATTTTAAGGGGTAACTTGGCGCATAGATATGCTATCTATCACAAGATAAGGCAAATGTGAAGTTAGTACAATACCCCAAATGAATCATGACCAATATGAACATCGACATAGGCTCTCCGAAGTTCTGCGCATGTTCTATCGCTCACTCTCTCATTTCACGAACTGGTTCCTTAATTTTTTATAGCACAGCCGTTTTCGCAATGTTCAGACCAGCCATCGTTCATCAAGCGTATTGTACTTAAGGCTAGGTATGTTCCCACGGACGTAATAAAATCGCGGCAGGATTTTTGCGCACTGCATCTTCAACGCACTGCTTAGCAATGAGAGTTGAAATTGGAACACTATGATTTTTCGACGCACTGAGTCACGCTGCACTCTGTTAGATTCTCAATGGTCTGTTCATAAAACCGAGAGTTGAAAATCGAGTGTACTGTAAAATTTCGTCACGATTTTATTACGTCCGTGTAGTCCGACTAATACCTAAGTACCATAAGCCTTATGATAGGAATAGAGAAGTTTTTGCATTCCTAATTTTCCCATGACCACAGAAATATCCCGGTGGTGGATGGCTGTGTTCATTATTAAAAGCAACGGCAAATTGTCAATGCCTAGAATAAGTCTTCCTTTGCACTTCTTGCTAGTTCTTGAAGTACACAGCCAATGATTCGTGAATTTACTTCTGCAGGATTTATAATTAAAGTACGTGTATTCATAGAAAATTATCAACTGATTGCCTAGTCTTGACGTAATGTACTTGAAATAATCTGAAACTAAACACATACTGTTAGACGCATACCTGTGCTAAGTTCTTTTTCATTACAGAACTCTAATATGAAAAGAAAGAGGGCGCCCACAATTGTAACAAAATGGTCAATATTGTCGAAAATGAAACTGTTGCTATACATGACGCGTTGGGCTCTGTTACCAATGTCTACAAGATTTTATGTATCTAAGCTTCGATATCGAATACAACTCTAACATGCATGTTAGAGTTGTATTCCACTTACCTTAAGGCCTACCTACTGTAAACTATACAGTGTGCCATACATCGATGCGCAAACCTATTCCCACTGATACAGATGGTTACTGTTAGCACGTCGATGTCCCTGATACCCTGCATTTTTTACTTGAAGGTACAAATAAACAAATAGTATTTTATTTTATTAAAGCAAAAGATACCGTTCAGTTTATAGCAGACAAAGGTGAAAGGATTCCTAGCAAATAGTAGGTAATTACCTACTATTTTATTTTTAAAATCAACTGATTTAAAAGCTCACAAATATACCAATAAATGCTTAGGCTACTGAAACAGGCTGGTTTTGTTCATAAAGACTGGTTATGCATTTTTTGTCACTCTCACTTTTTCAATAATGCAATATGTAGTTGCGTAAAAAAATAATATGAAAAACAGACAAAGAACACAGTAGGTACTGTGTGAACCCCATGTTCCTCTTGTGTACCGGGGTCGGTTAATAAAACACTTTCATATATGTGTGTGACTCTACTTTATGTCGATTATTCCACGCTTATGTCTTTACAGCACCGCCTGTCAATCAAGCGCTTGCTTCTGAAATAAAAAAACCTATGCTAAAATATTTGAAGGGTTGTTCTGATCTTCACATGCCAGTTCAAAAGTGATACAGCCATTTTGTTGCCTGCCGGTACAACATAAGGTTGCCATTCGGTAAACAACCAACCTTTACAATAATCTTCACATCCTCTGAGAGACTTATAATGACTCAAACACAGTTCTAAAATACCAATTTATTTAAACGACGGCTATTTTATTTAAACTATCCCAATAACTCAATTAGTGCTTTTCTAGAGTCTTAACAACGTTGTTTTCTTTTTTATTGTGAATACTTGTTCCAGGTCTGGGTTGGGTTTAAAAAAAAATAATAGAGCGTGTTACAATAAAATGTGTAATCAGGGGATAACCTTACCAGCTATAGAACAAAACATTTTTGCTTTATATGTCTAACATAACAATGAGATTTGTACCAATTTATTATATTTTTAGTGTTGATAACAGTGTGTACTTTTTAGAGTATGCATATAACAGAGGGCAATACCCGTATTTTTTAAAATCTGCGTCATATCTTTAGGATAAAATTGAAATACACGCGCACACGGCGACATATTAAGCTTTACATTTCCATTCTTAGCTGACTTAACATTTAAAAGTCAGCTTATATACTGGAAATGTATAGAAATATCGCCGTGCGTTCTTACTTTTAATATACTATATTTATTTTAATAGAAACAGTGCTTACTTTTAGAGTTTAAGTACAACAGAGGACCAGTACCCGTTAAGAACGGTTGAATGATAGACTCAATTCTTCACGTAAACTACCCACATTTTGTTAAGATTTTGACATTAATTGTCATTCGGACTTTGAAGACCCATAATGAGCGTCAAGGATCCCCGGATGACAGCCGCTTAGTGTGCTTTTCGAGGACGGATCCACAGATTGACCGTGACAAGCGTAGCTTAACCTGATAGATTGACCCGTACGGTTGTTGTAACTTCGCTACGAAAACCAACCTTAAGTGTGCGTCCACACTGAAAGCCTAGTGACTGGGCCTAAGGCGGGCGCCGCGAGCGGGGGCGTGCGGTGGCCACAGTGACGCGCGAGCTCTTGTAGCGGTTCGACGTATATCGGGAGTTGCAAACTATGGACGAGGAATGATATTTTTACTAGAAAGTCCGATCCTGAACTTGAGAGGTGTTGAACACTAAAGAGGGTGTGCACGAAATAAATAAAAACAGAGAAATAAGTGGTGATTTTTTAATTTATAATTATGAAAAACTGAGATTATAATTATGTTTGCTTTGCCATATAGGTGGTTTAGATTGAATCGCACTTATTAACAATTCAGTATTCACCGCTGTTTTACGAAAAATAATATACAGACGCACATACGCCGAGTGGCAAGACCGAATTGGTTTGTTACCTCCGCCACTCGCGCCTTAGATCGCTTGCTGACTAGGCTCGTAGTGCGGCCAGAACGCGCGGACAGGAACGTTTGAAAATTACGCGCGTTGTCTCGCTCAGTCCCGTCGCGCTAGGCTTCCGCCTTAGTCACTACACTATGGACGCAAAGGCGCGTTTCAAATGTTTGAAATTTCGCACCCGTCGTCGTAACCGCGCTAGGCTCGCAATGTGGACGCACACTAAGTAACAAATGGGCCAAAATACGGGAGTTAGCCTTGAGTTCTAGGACTTCAAAGACACAATTAAATCCTGTTACTCAGTTGGAGTTGGGCAAGACTTCTGGCAAGGCGAAATGATGGTAGGTGGAGTATGGCCATAAAATAGTGGCTTTCATTGACTGGAAGACGAGATTTCGCTCGTCTGGCTGCAATATGGCGGACGACATAGTCGCCATCACGTGCCAAACTTGGATGAGGTTGGCGCTGGCGCGTGAAGTGGCACAATGAAAGAGAGGGTTATACCCAACAGTGAGTGAAGTCGGGCTTTGGATAATGATGATTAAATCCTGAAGTATTCTCCATTGGAGACACAGTACTGGGGTGGTATATGATTGTGATATGGGTTGAGAGATACGATATTATTGTAGCGGTCCAGTGTACGTTTTGCCTTACATCGCTGTCTGCTACTAGCCGTACACAACCAATGATGAGTGACTTTCATTGGGAAATCTCTTTGATGACAGAAAGTATAATCTTTGTATAATATCAACGGCTTTCCAAATTTTGATGTTATGTACTGGAGCTCTGAAATTAAAGGTTTAGGCTTTTAGTCTTGTATTAATATTTACATTTTTTTTATGACATCTCGCTATGAGATTGTCGTCTGCTTAAATGGACTTGCCTATGGCTACCTTAATAAACTAAAACATAAAAAACCGGCCAAGTGCGAGTCGGACTCGCGCACCGAGGGTTCTGTACAAACCTATAGGTATTCTCGGTTTAAAAATAAATGTTTGTTTTTTAATTTTTATATTTCAGTTGATTGAATGTAACGTAAATTGCGGTTTACGATTTATGACGTTTTAAAAAAAAACTACTCACTCGATCTCGTTCAAACCAATTTTCGGTGGTATTTTACATGGTAATGTACAGACGCCAACACATCAAGCTACTACAATCCGTCAGATTTCTTTGATAGATTTTCGACTTTATTTTTAGAGCATTAGGTTCAAGGTTCATTGGGAAAAATTGACAGTTTCGGGTAGCTTGACCTGGTGGCGTCTGTACATCATATATTATTTTTAGTTTTATCATTCTCTTATTTTAGAAGTTACGGGACACACACACACACACACACACATTTTACCACTTTGGAAGTGTCTCTCGCGCAAACTATTCAATTTAGAAAAAAATGATAATAGAAACCTCATTACCATTTCTGAAGACCTATTCATAGATACCCCACACGTATGGGTTTGATGAAAAAAAAAAGTTTTTGAGTTTCAGTTCTATGTATGGGGAACCCCAAAATTTATTGTTTTTTTTTTTTATTTTAGTCTGAAAATCTTAATGCGGTTCACAGAATACATCTACTTACCAAGTTTCAACAGCATAGCTCTTATAGTTTCGGAAAAAAGTGGCTGTGACATACGGACGCACAGACAGACAGACATGACGAATCTATAAGGGTTCCGTTTTTTGCCATTTGGCAAGGGAACCCTAAAAATAGAGATGATTATATTTTTACACGCTTTATATTAGCTTCACTTGTATGTTTGTTTGTAACCGACTCCTTATAGCGCGATTTTGACCCACATTAAACGA
Source organism: Aporophyla lueneburgensis (assembly GCA_932294355.1). Classification (NCBI taxonomy): domain Eukaryota; kingdom Metazoa; phylum Arthropoda; class Insecta; order Lepidoptera; family Noctuidae; genus Aporophyla; species Aporophyla lueneburgensis. Next base: position 7,822,812 of record OW028742.1, read on the forward strand.
CCAGATTTCATTCAAATTTTGCACACCTGTCAAAGACCGATGACAGTGCAATTATATCATAAATTTGTGCCATTATCCTTGCCAGGGTTACGAGGACAGCAAAAAACTCTCTTCGAAAACTACGCTGACATACGTCACAAACTACGCTGACATACGTCTCAAAATTCGAAACACCATAAAAATAGAAAATAAATAATACCTAGTAAAAAAAACCTAAAAAACACGCTTCCATAGAAAACCAAACTAAGAAGTAGAAAATAATGGAAAAAAGCGTGGGGTGCCTGATATCAATAAAAAATACGTTAAAAAGCACCCCACGCTTTTTTTTCATTATTATACTTATTTTACACATCATTACATCACGCATGTAATCCTTGAAAGGCTAGACAGAAGTGTACCTATAGTACACCCACATTTCACCCAGTTATGTTTAAGTCCCCTGTAGTAAGGAGCGAGCCTATGGCTATTAGGGGGGTAGTGCCATAAATTCAGACTCCGAGCTGATACTGGGAATCGAGCCCAGGACCCCATACTCAGCAGTAGCACTTGGGACAACTAGAAGGTGAATAATTTATAACTATAGGACTACGAGAAAAAATATATTTATTTATTTACTTACATATGACCCACAACCGGCACAGTACAATACGTAGTTTTGAAGGAATTCATCAATTAATATATTACAAAATATGCATTTCAGCAAAAATATATTATATTTTTGCTGAAATGCATATTTTGTAGGAACCCTGATTGGAAATTAGGAAATTTCTTCATCATTATGTTCATTGTTGAACTGTTGAACTCACCTTAGGTTTTAAAATACACAAACATTTGTTGGCTAAATTTTATTTTTTATTGTTTTAAACTATTATTACTTTTACATTTCAATAAGGGATTAAATATACATCAAGTCATTCTACAAAAACCATTGAAGATACAAACAACAATAAGAAGATAAAATTTTTAGTGGTGTAACTGCTAAAACGTCTGTTCTTCTTCAATAGTTCACATATTGATTTCAAACGTTTTTCCTTAAATTTACGTCACTAATCATTTTAACCTACATGCCTTTTATAACCCCACAGGCTTCTAACCTAGTTTAGGAAGCCTCAGTTTGCCCTTTAATGTGACTCTGTTGTAAAATATTTCCCTTACCTGTGTGTGATTATTTATATTTATCTATGTGTACAAACATGACACATATCACTACAGAATAGGCAGCAGTGTTCTCTATGCATTTTACCACCATACTGCGATCGCCAAACCGTCTGCCAAGCGTGGCGATTATGGCAAGCCCCCCAAATTGGGGAGGTCTATGTCTAGCTGTGGACGTTTTTCCGCTGAAATGATGATGATGATATACAAACTTAAATAGTTAAAATTACAAACATTTATAATTATTACAACTTATCGTATTTTAATATATTCCCCATTATGGATATAAAACTTAGGAGAAGAATGAGTATGATTAAAATCTGACGACACGAGTCTTTTCTCACTATCCAATACGATTCTAGCTGTGCATCTGTTTTGGAAATAAGACGTGCATATCCATTGACTTCAATTCTACTTCTCCAACAAGGTGGACCGATGACCTTGTGAAGGCCGCAGGAATCCGCTGGATGCGGGAAGCACAAAACCGGTCGAAGTGGCGGAGCTTGGGGGAGGCCTATGTCCAGCAGTGGACGTCTTTCGGCTGAAATGATGATGATGATGATGATGATCCATTGACATGAACCTTTCTTTTCCGATCTAGACCTCAAAGTATATGTGAAACTGTTCAACAATATCAATGGTCTACCGTTTTGGGATTTTATGAACTTGATGCCAGAAAAAGAAACAATTATTTAACTCGGTCCTTGCAATAACTTTTCTTATATTCAATATCATTTCGTGGACAACGTTGTATGGGTTATGCTTTCTTACTTCTATTATTATTACCCTTCAGATAACAACTAACTTTTTACGAAGATTTTAGAGGTCAGATTGCACTGGGTCCTAATTATGTATTTGTTATCCCAATTTACTCGAGGTCGGTGAAACATGTGCTTTTTACCAGAGTTAGAAGCTCATACTAATCTTTAAATAGAGTTCACTGTAAAAGATAATGGGAAGCAATGATTTGATAAACAAAAACAGCAAATTATTTGTATTTTAACTTTATTTTTCTAAAACACCATATGCCACCTCATAGTTATTAATTTATTCAATTCTGATCTTAATTTGCTATGTTATCATCATCATCATCATTATTTCAGCCGTAAGACGTCCACTACTGGACATAGGCCTCCCCCAATTTCGGGGGGTTTGCTATAATCACCACACTTGGTAGGCGGGTTGGCGATCGCAGTATGGTGATAAAATGCGTAGAGAACGCTGCTGCTCATTTTCTAGTAGGTCCCTCAGTCGCCTTTTACGTCACCCACGGGAAGAAATGGGATTTGCTTTGTATGTGAATTAGACTACTTAACCAATTAACTCTTAGGCTGCCCATAGACGGACCGTATGTTGCAGTCGAGACCGACTCCAAGATGCAGTCGCCGCACGGCGATCTGCAGTTTCCATACTAAATTCATATCCGCAATACACGGACCGCTCGAGCAGTTCCTGAGCGGTCGGAGCAGTCGCTCTGCGGTCGAGTTTCGCGTGCGGTCGACTGCTTAGAGCTGCCGGACCCACTATATACGGACCGCTACAAGCGGTTGCTGCCAACCGCGCGCCACTCCCTCCCCGCTCCCTCCTGAGTACCAGCAGGGAGCGGGGAACCCTTCCTCTCGGCAGGCAACCGGTTCAGTCCTTTGTGTAAAAATTTTGCGGTCGAACATAACTGCTCCAAGCAGTCGTAGTCGACTGCATTATGCGGTCGTGTTGCAGTCGTGTACGAGTTCAACGCGACCGCTCTAGAGCCGTCGGTCTCGACTGCAACATGTGGTCCGTCTATGGCCAGCCTTAAATAAGTGTGGATAAACGGCAGTCATTCCATTCGTCAACCCATTTCTTTCCATGAGTGTCGTAGAAGGTGACCAAAGAACATGGGCAGCAGTGTTTTCTATGCATTTTACCACCATACTGCGATCGCCAACCCACCTACCAAGCGTGGCGATTATGGCAAACAAGTGGGAAAAAGTCTTTCGGCTGAAGTGAGTGAAACAGTAGTCACAAACATCCTCCTGTAATTTCTCAGTTACAAGCTGGTAATTTTAAAAAGCTTATATTTTTAGCCTCTTCTTTGCTTTGATATCGACAGAGTGATTGTGGTCACGATGAACTGAGTCCGATTGCAGGTTGCAGTGGCAACTCGCCTCACTATTGCGTCTCTAGTCTCGCCATCTTATTCTGTTAGATGTAAGTCCATATACATATTCACATTCTCTTAAAAATACCATTATAAACATAATACATGGATGGTGGATGATTATGACGTCCCTGTTTGGATAAAATTTTCTGATCATCATCTAACTGAATTTCCGCTTTACAATTAAGTTTGTTGTAAGATGTGCACACCCACTGACGAGCGCCTTGTTTTCGCGACAGTTGTCGACGAAAGGAGAAAGTGTAATCTTGACAAAGAAGTAAAGCTTGCCCTCTTTCGGATTCAACGAAACTTATGCCGTAATCTGAAAAAAAAAACAAAAACAAAATTAAGCAGAGGATCTTTTACTTCTCTTTCTGTACTTTACTTTTGGTGTACAATAATTAATTTGCTAACTGTTCTTGCTTGGGTATCAGAGAAATCTAATAAAACATAACAGTCTACTAGTAGTGGCTGGTAATTTTCAGTACTTAAACTTTATGTGAATTCTACTGAAAAATATGACAAAATTGTGAAACTTTTCCTTTTTTGTGGTCGGTTAGAATAGGAAAAAATAAAAGAAATAATACATGTTAGACTTTTTTACTTTTGGAGAGTTAAATCACAAACTGTACAATGCCACCTTCATCGGGACAGATAATTATCGCTTATGATCTAAATCCTCTTTTTGCCTAATTTAAGAGCGTACCAAGCTTTTTTTTTTGGATGGGAAATCATCAAATGACTTCTCCCACTCTGGGCGGAGAGGGAGGGCGTGTCACACTTTTACTAACTAAAACCCGATACACGATTTTATACTCGATTTTCAACTCTCAGTGTTGAACGGACCATTGAGAATCTAACAGAGTGCAGTGAGCCTCAGTGCGTTGAAAAATCATAGTGTTCCAATTTCAACTGTCATGATGTCATTGCTAAGCTGTGCGTTGAAGATACAGTGCGTGAAAAGATCCCACCGCGATTTTAATACGTCAGTGGGAACATGCCTTGCCTTTTTTTTTTGGATTGGCAATCATCAAATGACTTCTCCCGCTCTGGGCGGAGCGGGAGGGCATGTCAGACTTTTACTGACTAAAACCCACCCATGTTCCTTCAGTTGCCCATGTGCCAGGGTCACGGTATCTCTTTCGAACTAATCTCGCGACCCTGGCAAGCATCGGTCTTAGCAGATCCCTTCCGTATTGCTGACATATCTTTAAGGCGCGCGTGGAACACTACGCGCCGTCAACCCGAGCCTGCCCCCATAGCCAAGTCACGTTTACCGTTCCACAATCGGTAACGCCTCAGTGTTAGCAATTGTAGAAAACGATAAGTTGGTAGCCATGTTGAAGCGCCATGTCGAGTCGGCCGCTCGTTCTACAATGTCTTTAGAAAAACGACACATTATAACAAAGGATTTAGCGTTGAACATTGTAGAAACGATAAAAAATCATTTTATCATTTTGAACGATGTGAATTTGGCTACGAATTTTCTGTTCGCTTGTTCGAACCACGTAACTTGACGCTGAGCGTTTAGCGTTAACGATTGCAGATTATCAACTTGGCTAGGGTGCAGCACCCCTAGCCAAGTTGATACTCTGATCCTTACCGGGCGGCGAGCTACCCATTGCTCGCCACCCGCAAGCTCGCGCCTACGGTGGCTGGGAGTCCGAGCGTACCAAGCTTCTGGCATTAATCAAAGCGTGGCGGCTGTGGCAAGAATGGGTGGTTCGTGCCCTAATGTAAGTATTTACTTCACATTATAAGAAATACATATTTTTCAGATGGTATAGAAAACATGTAGTTTTGTTATTACAATAAAACTGACTGAGACTTACCGCAAAGTATTTACGCCGTACTAAAGGTTTCCTTTGTATTTTATTTATGTGGATGAAACTACTGAATATGATCTTATACATAAAGTGTCTGGTTAATAGAGTAAATCTTTAAATATCTTACATTTTAATTCCTTAAGTAAAGGTTAAGTAAATCGATGCAGCAAGGGATCAAACGAACGCTATTATTGCGCAAATTCATTATTTAGCAAATCCCTCGGTGCGAACACAAACAAAATATAACGAATATAAAAAAAAAAAAACGATAGAAGTTAGTAGTTATAACCGAATATATTTCCCATTACATAACATGTATTTAAATGGAGGGTGATTATGTTGATAATTAGCCGCAATTATTCTATTTTCAGCATTGATCACGAGTCTAGCGTTGCAGTTCTTACTGTTGTGAGTAGAACAATTCCAACGAGTCGTACTTTTGGTCACCGCGTGCCGGCCATAAGTGTAGTCGTTAACAAAAATCAATTGTGACCCTCTTTGGGACTTGACGTATTTGAAGTCTACTGAAAAATAATACGAAATTAAGAACCTTCTGATTTGATAAAGCCTGTTAAATAACGAAGATAAGAATTTGAAACTAATGATAGAAGTTAGTAGTTATATCCGAATATACAGTAGCGCTCAAAAATATTTTGAAAAACATATTTCCGTTAATATTTCAATGTCGCGTACCCCTAGGTAAACATATTTTTCATCCCCCCATCTCGGAAAGAGTATTTTTGCCCTTCGATATCTGAGTGCAAAAGCCGTTTTTATCCGCTGGGGGATAAAGTAAATTGAATTTAGAACATCGTGTGCACTAAGTTTGTAAATTCAAAACATCATTAAACCTATTTACTTCTACCTCCATGGTGCCGAATTTATCATACAACCTTTTTGTAATTTGTTGAAAACTCAGACTCGGAACCTTATTGGTGTACTTTTTTTAATTTACTTTGCGCGCCCCATTTTCTTTTCACGTCACTAACAAAAATATTACACTCTACTTAGGCAGCTGTAGCAACTTTACTTTCAATTTTTCTTAATTATACCTAAGTATTATCCACACTAATATTATAAATGCAAAAGTAACGCTGTCTGTCTGTCTGTCTGTCGGTCTGTCTGTCTGTCGGTCTGTCTGTCTGTCTGTCTGTCTGTCTCGCTTTCCTGCTAAAACTACTGAACCGATTTAAATGAAATTTGGTACACAGATAGTTTAGAGCCTGGGAAAGGACATAGTATAGTGTTCATCCTATACTTACACTTTAATTCATGATTCTTTATCATCCTCTTTATTTGTTTCTATGTTTACACTTCATGCTTTACTTATTTTATTTTATTTATTAGACATATAAATAAAATAAAATAAGTAAAGCATGAAGTGTCAACTCAACAAATCGATCTAAATACGATTTATTAACTTAAAAATAGCTGAAATAAAATATTAACTCAAATTTTCATGTTGTGACAAGCCAAATTGTCAACTGTCAGTTACTGTTCTGCTTAGTCTATGAATGGCTACTTTTTGGTTTATATAATTTTAAATTATTTCTTAACTTAAAATTATATTTATAAAATTCTTTACGCACTCATGTGGCCAGCTACACTCACTCATGTGGCCAGCTACACGCACTCATGGATATGTCCTGGCCGACTACACTTGTCAGATGAGATGATGGCTAAACTAATATTTTGAAAATGTTTGGAAAGGGAAGACGGCTTCGGTATAAAAAGGGGCGTCTGAACCGCTGATGGCCCACACTCTAGAGGACCACTCTCTGGAGGCCGTACTCTCTGGAGGCCGTACACTCTGGAGGACACACTCTGGAAGACGGTAGACTCTCGGAAACTACTCTAGAGCGCCCACACTCTGGGAAACTACTCTGAAGCGCCCGCACTCTGGGAAACTACTCTGAAGCGCCCACACTCTGGGCAACTACTCTGAAGCACCCGCACTCTGGGGAAACTACTCTGAAGCCCGTCTTCTCTGAAGCGCTCACACTCTGAAGCCCGTCTACTCTGAGGCCCGTCTACTCTGAAGCCCGTCTACTCTGAGGCCCGTCTACTCTGAAGCCCGTCTACTCTGAACTCTGAAGCCCGTCTACTCTGAAGCCCTCTTGAAACGTTCTACTCTGGAAGCCAGTTTACTCCTTTTCATTTAATAAATTGTATCAGATCTCCCTTATCTATAGTATGCTTTAGTTCCAAATTTTACCACCAAAAATAAGTTTTCCTTAGTGTACGTTTTTTGAGTCCTAACACTTAAGAGTTCGAGTCCTGAACACTCTCTTCGAGTCCCTTCTAGCATTTGACTTTTCTCTAACACTTTTCTTAGTCATCAATTGCATTCAGCAATTTTCATTTTTCCTCTTTCAACATTAATTTCTTTACCATGGATAGAATTATTTTCTTTGAACTTTTAAACAAAGCTGAGCTTGAATATGAAATCAAAATAAGATTAGAGGAACCAGAAGATACAGTAATACATCTTAAAAAACAAATTCTTCAACTCGCACCTCGTACTCCTTCTGAGGATATGTTAGACTCGATATTGGAGGTTAAAACTGATTTAGACGAACTTACCACTACTCTAAATTATATCGAATCAAAAATACAATCGTTAGAACAGGGCAACCAAAGATTAAATAAAAAAATTAAAACCTTTATTAATCATGTTTATTTTCGACTTGAGAGGATTGATATTGATTCAGATCCCTCAGAGGTAAATCGTTTATCTCAAACTAAAGAAAGATTTCTAACCTTAGAATCAAAATTTAATTTTTTAACAACTGTTTTCAACGACATTAACTCTCAACCTATAGAAATCCCTCCTTCTTCGACTCCTAATAGCCCCAATGTAACAATGTTTCATACTATGCTTCCCGACATTCAGTCTCAACCTAACTCTATTCCTAATAATTCCCTTAACGAATTAAAACGAATAAAATACGACGGAAACTCGTGTCCGCGTTCCTTTATCCAGAAAATTCAGGAATTTAGTATTTCTAGGAATATTTCTCAGGACAAATTATTAGATCATGCGTTTGAATTATTAACTGATAACGCTTTACATTGGTATCGTTTTAAACGTGACTCTTTGTCATCATGGAGTGATCTTTGCAAAGCTTTGATTACAGACTTTGGCGGTTTTGATTATGACCATAAATTATTAGAAGCCATCAATAATCGAACTCAAGGCAAAGATGAATCTATTGTTATTTTTGTTTCCATATTATCTGGCATGTTTTCCAGACTTTCAGAAAAACTAATGGAAACTAAAAAGCTCCAAATTATTATTCGTAACCTTCGACCTTGCTATTCACCTTACATTGCGAATAATAATATTAATTCTATTCATGCGCTCATTTCATGTTGTCAAAAATATGAAGAATTTTTGGACACAGAAAAACGTTTTAAAGAACCTCAAACTACCAATAATCCTTTAACTGTTGAATTTAACTATAAATCTAGTAACTTAACATCAAAACCCTCAACTTCTAACGCGTTCCCTACTAGAACAAATTTTAACAATAAAGTTAATACAATTAATAAAGTTAATTATAATGCTTTTTGCGTACGCTGCCGCACTAATGGTCATACACTAACTAATTGTTCTCAACCTCGTACATTAATTATTTGTTTTAGATGTGGTTTAAAAGATGTTAAATCTACTGATTGTCCTAACTGTAATAAAACTAACAATTCAAAAAACTAAACAACGACTTGGGTAATAAAAACTTTAATCAATCAGACTGGCATGATTGGTTACAAACTATAAAAAATTTCTTTCATTGTTATAAAATAACTTCACTATACGATACTGAAAAAGATTTTAATCGTCCTTTTATTGATATTTCTATCAATGACAAATTATTTTCCGGCTTAGTAAGCCGGAAAATAATTTGAACTACTAGAACAAATTTTAACAATAAAGTTAATACAATTAATAAAGTTAATTATAATGCTTTTTGCGTACGCTGCCGCACTAATGGTCATACACTAACTAATTGTTCTCAACCTCGTACATTAATTATTTGTTTTAGATGTGGTTTAAAAGATGTTAAATCTACTGATTGTCCTAACTGTAATAAAACTAACAATTCAAAAAACTAAACAACGACTTGGGTAATAAAAACTTTAATCAATCAGACTGGCATGATTGGTTACAAACTATAAAAAATTTCTTTCATTGTTATAAAATAACTTCACTATACGATACTGAAAAAGATTTTAATCGTCCTTTTATTGATATTTCTATCAATGACAAATTATTTTCCGGCTTACTAGATAGCGGTAGTTCTATTACAATACTTGGTAATAACTCTCACCTAGAAATTTTAAAATTAGGCTTCACGTTATCCAAGTCTTTTTCAATGACGATTACTACTGCCAGTAAATATAAAAGTAAATCCCTTGGCTCAATTAATATTCCGATTAGATACAATAATCAAACTCATCTAATCCAAGCCTTCGTATTCCCTAATATATCTCCTTCAATTATTTTAGGAGTCGACTTTTGGAAAAAGTTTAACCTTATTCCACACATACTTTCTTCGGCTTTTAAAGCAAATACTAAATGTTCAGTAGTTACTGAAACTACTCAATAAATACTTTCTTATAATCATCTCTCTTTAGAGCAAAAAACTATTGCTGATGATATGATGAAACGATTTAAAGCTATATCTTTCGAAAGTAAAGGAACACTGGGTCGCATTCATCTAATTAGTCATCATATTGATACAAGTTACACCCCTCCAATTAAACAACGATGTTATCGTCTTTCTCCTGAAAAACAAAAAAATCTCATTATAGAAGTCGATAAAATGTTAAAATGGGGTGTTATTGAAAAGTGCGAAAGTCCTTGGCTTTCTCCAGTTATCATTACACCTAAAAAGAATGGTGAATGGCGATTCTGTGTTGATAGCCGTAAACTAAATTCAGTTACTCGTAGAGACGCGTACAGTCTTCCGTTTGTTAATGAAATTTTAGATAACCTTAAAAACGCTAAATTTCTTTCAAGCATCGATATTGCTAAAGTATTTTGGGAAATTCCTTTAAAAGAAGAATCGGATAAAGATAAAACAGCTTTTTATGTCCCTGGTCGCGGCATGTATCGCTTTGTTATCATGCCCTTTGGTTTAACTAATGCTCCAGCTACTCAGCAAAGACTTATGGACATGCTTTTTACTCCTGAATTTGACAATAAGGTCTTTTGTTACCTTGATGATTTAATAATCATCTCTGAATCATTTGAAGAGCATATCTCTTATGTAGTTAAAGTTCTTGAGAAATTAACGTTTGCTGGATTAACTATTAACTTCGATAAAAGTCAATTCTTTAAAAATGAACTTAAATACTTAGGGTACATTGTAGATGAATACGGTTTACGATCAGATCCAGCTAAAATTAAAGCAATACTCGAATTCCCTACTCCCACTTCTCGTAAAGAAGTAAGGAAATTTATTGGAACTTGTAGTTGGTTTCGACGTTTTATTCCCAACTTCAGCACAATTGCAACTCCACTTAATAAATTAACTTCTTCCGGTAAAAACGCCCCTAAATTCATTTGGGATAACGATGCTACTCTGGCTTTTAATAAACTAAAAGAAGCTCTTGTTACCACTCCTATACTAGCTTGTCCTGACTACGATCTCTCTTTCTCTGTACATTGCGATGCTTCTAACTTTGCCATTGGTGGTATGTTAACACAAATAAAAGACGACAAAGAAGTAGTCATAGCGTATATGAGCAAATCTCTTAATAAAAACGAACGAAATTACTCAACTACTGAAAGAGAAACTCTTGCAGTTATTTCAGCTTTAGAACATTGGCGTTGTTATATCGATAACTACCTTCTGCCCGCGGCTTCGCCCGCGTGGATGTCGAAATATCCCACAGGAACGTACTACCGGGATTGAAAGTATCCTATGTGTTATTCCATTGCTTGCTTTGTGTTATCCACGGAGCAGCGCTCGGATTGATAAATGATTGATGTAGGATAATTAATCCTAAAACCTAACAATAGTGACGAAAATATATAACGGAACGGCAAATTACCTACTTGCATGACTTTGAAGGCAACTTTAAAGCGAAAATATAAATTCTCTTTATTCCCTGGGAATTTCGAAAAAAAATTGTTACCTAAATTATTCAAATGAAGATTTTACTTAACTTGCTGTTCACAGGGGTTTAAGACTATTTATGTTTTAGTCTATACTTAAAGTATCTCTTTAAATACTAATTTAGAGGTTCTGCCCTCAGGTGCTAATACAACCAGGCTGCTAGAAGAGCTCACTGTCGAGCAGGCCACGTAAAACTGGCCGTGCGAGAAGCAGTCCCCTCTAAGATCATATCCCACGTTTATAGTGACTGTCCCCGAGACTTATTAATCGTCATTGCTAAACATACCATAAGGAGACTGCGGCCTTTTAAACTCGAATGGGTACTCCGACGGTATTAGTGGTATCTGCGGTATATACAATAGTACACCGATTCACCTTGAGCACAGTTAGTAAATAAAATGGCGTGGCCTCTACCACGTTTTGATGTGAGATTTTCACACATAGGTAACCTGATCCCATTTCTCAACTTGGCCGGATTAAGATTTTGTAGTAGCATTAATTACTGAAGCACCCACTTTGAGGATAAGTGAGGAGGAGACAAAGACCAGATGGGTTGAATAAATTTAAGAGCTCCTTAGGATATATAAGGTGTATCTATTCATACACGAAATATTTTAAGAGGTACACCTGCAGGTGATAAAGAAGCTATAGAAGCAAAAAGAAATTTTTTATCTAAGCGTTTTTGAATTTTCGTAATTATTATAATTTTAAAACTTTTACTCCAAATTCTATGAATCGGCCGCTTGACGCTGCGACCGGACGGCACGAGCATGGCCGCGGTGTCTCGGGCCGTAAAAAATAAAAAGGAGTCAGTATTTCTTATGCGGGTCAAATAATTTATAAATATTAATTTTTGAAAAAAATACATTTAAATTTTTTTTTTCGTTGCTGTAGCTGTACCTCTTAAAATATTTCGTGTATAAATAGATACACCTTATAAACAGTATCATCCTTATGAATTCGAAACGTATGCATGTAATATACCTAATTAGGACAGATGTTTTTTTGCCTGTGTTTATTTCATTGGTTTATTTTGAATAGCTTCTGCCTGCGGCTTTACCTGCTTGGCCTACAAGAAACAAATGACTCTTTTTTTTTAGAAACAAACATACGCGCTCTCACTACCTCTCAATTTAATATACGAACTGACAATATCCCAAACAAAGCAAATAAGACGAAGTTCTCCGTAAAACTAAAATAATCTCTGGGATGAGAGAAGTATAGTTTTAATAGAACTCAAAGCGTATGTGAAAAGATTTGTTTAAGAGACAATCAGAAGGGGATAATTAACAATTAATATTGTTTACTACGAAATACTGTGCCTACCGCAGAATTTCTTTGGAAACAATATTTTTTGTTTTTACTTCAGGTTCTAGAATCACCAAGCTACCCTGTGAGCAGTGGTCTCGAACCTACCGATTTTTCGGTATTTCTACCGATATGGGCTCTGTTCTACCGAAATACCGAAATATAACGAATATTCTACAATTTCACAGTACACATGGAAATGTCATTTACCGATTTTGGGTACAAGTATACCGTTTTTAACTGGCAATTCTACCGATCTCGCTCTATAACGTTCGAGACCACTGCCTGTGAGCTTACTCTTGAGCAAGCCACGTATAACCGACCGTGTGAAAATCAGTTTTCCCTTAAGTCTACCCCTGTGAAATGAAGTGTTTTGACTTAAGATTTATTTATAGTCTTGTCAAAGCAGATTTTGAGGGGAAAATGAACTGAACTGACTTTTGAAGTCGAAGGGGTAGTTCGATGGCGTTAGAGGAATCCTACACAGACTCCTCTCAGAAACAACGTGTCAGTGTAGTTGCCTCGATAACATTTCCTTGCAATATTTTCACTCACAACCTGGTGTCATTGCATAATTTTGGCGGGTTTAAATTACGCAGCAACATAACTGGGTGCCAACTCTAAATTTTTATACCTACATTTGTGAGTTGAGACACCGAGAGGCTTCAATGTGTTAAGAAACTAAACCGGGTAATGTATGGCTTCATCATTGTTTATCACTCGAGTCCACTGATTTATAATTATTTTCAACTCCTTTGAACGATCTCAAAATAATTTAAATGATGATTGTGGCTTGGTCGTTATGTTTTACTTTAATGCATAAACCAAATCGCACTATTGCTCACTGAACGTACAGATTTATATGTTAGTGCGTAAAATATAATAGCAGGTATGTGCCCAATTAGTTTTTACTTATAAAGTTGCATAGGTACCTATCTATTATAGAATAGTTAGTGTAGTTATTCAATTTTATCTAAAACAGAAACAAACGCGTTTTTTACACGTACTTACTTCATCATCTAGCCTAGCCTTTTCCCAACTATGTTGGGGTTCGGTTTCCAGTCTTACCGGATGCAGCTGAGTACCAGTATTTTACATGGAGCGACTACCTACCTGACCTCCACAACCGAGTAACTGGGTAATACGATACCCCTTGGTAAGACTGGTTGTCAGAATTTCGGGCTTCCGGCGACCCGTAACGACGGTCTAAGATCTACGAAAGACAGCCGGAATCAACGGCTTAACATGCTTTCCGAGGCACAGAAGGGTCTTATTATGTAAAGATGGTCACCCATCCACGGACTAACCGCGGCAAGCGTAGCTTAACCTGAACGATCGACCCGTGCGGCTGTTATAATTTGCAAATAATAATAATACATATTAAGTTTGTTTGTTACGCTTTCACGCCAAAACTACTTAACCGATCATCATGAAACTTTGTACACACATTCTTAGAAGTAGGTATTAGAAGTAACATAAGATCTTTTTATGAAAAAAAAAAATTGCGAAAGATAAAATTCGGTATGGAGTAAGTTTGAACCCCAAGACAGGATATAGGCCTATTTTTATTCCGAGATATCGTCTCCGTCCACGATAACCGACATTTACGCGGACAAAGTCGCGGACGATAGTTAGTTAGTTCATATTAATATCAGTTACATATTTGATACTTCTTGATACCTTGGTTGAGATTGGACACCTGTGACGACAATGCGCTTCCCGGGCTGCCCCGCACGCCATGCGCACGTCTACCATTCCACGTAAGATTTTCGAAGCCCTATTTGAAGCAGTAAAGGAATGATTTTGGAAAAATTGTGATACACGTGTCACATAATTATACTTGAAGAGTATGTGTACCAATTTTTGTGTCAATCGACCCAGAGAATAAAAAGTTTCATAAAAACTTCAACCCCTCATTTCACCCTCTTAGGGGTGGAATTTCGAAAAATCCTTTCTTAATGGATACCTACTCTTTACAAAGAACACACCCTTTAAATTTCATGCCTCTAGGTCCAGCGGTTTAGGCTGTGTGTTGATATATCAGTCAGTCAGTCAGTCAGTCAGTCAGTCAGTCAGTCACTCAGGACTTTGAATTTTATATATATAGAAGATGGTAAACAATTCACTGTTTATACAGACCACGCAGCACTTAAATGGTTTCTGAAATTATCCAATCCATCTGGTAGACTCGCGCGGTGGGCTCTTAGGTTGTCATCCTTTAATTTTATTCTTAAACACAAAAGGGGTAAAGAAAATTTAGTCCCTGATTTACTCTCTCGTAACTCTACATCATATCCACATGGCGTTAATCCTGTCTCAGTTGATTCCCAACCTATATCTCCAACATTAGAATACTACAACAAGCTACTTTTAGAATGTCGTAACAATCCTGATCAATATCCCAATTATACTATTCCTGAAAATAAATTATTTCGCTATACTCAATCTCCCCACGCGTTAACTGAAGATTTCGCATGGAAAGAAGTTCCTCATCCTAATCTACGAGAAACCCTTGTTAAAGATAATCATGGGTATCCAGGTCAGCCTCATCTAGCCATTCAACTGTCCAACCGCGCGGCGACTCCCTCCCCAACTGTCCGGGCATCAAATTTCACTTTCTTTTTTACGACATTGCGAAATTTTCTGCACAAAAACGATTACGACTGAAAAACTACTATAGCTATATTCTAATAAGAAATACTCACGGAAAGCTAATAAGATATTGAATTCTAATTGGAAAAAAACTAAATTAATCAAACAAAAAGCCAATAAGATATTGAATTCTAATTAGAAAATAAAGTCGGGGATTTCAAAAAAATATCGGATTTATTTTTTATTTCCTGTTTTACAAGAAAAGTATAATAGTTACTAGGCAAAATTATTTTTATTGTAATAGTACATAATATACCCTTCAAAATGACACCAATATCTAAATATAAGTATTTATTTTTCTATCAAGAAAAAACAAATACTTCTCACAAGTTCCCCGAGCCAACACTAAAATCGTGAATTACGAGTTGCGTTTGAATAATTTGTAGACTCCATCTCAATATATTTCGTTTGTAAATAGCTGTTATAGTGCTAATAGTAAAGTATTCTCTTATATTTAAGCATTGATTTAACAAAAACAACCAATTCGAAAAATCGATCAACTACAATGAACGAACAATGTCCGCGCCGTCATCATAAAACATTTCCAGCTATATTATTCCATGTAAACGTTTCGAAATTGGCGTAGTAATGCATATTTCGCAAAGGAAATATCTTCACGTTTAATTTGATGTACAATAACAATATAAATGTGGTATAAAAACAGAAAACTTACCATATTTTAGTTGGAGATCCACATACAAACATAGTTCGCTAGACAACAAGGATGAACTGTCATTTTCTTTTTTTTTTTTCTAAATTTTATGTTGCCGGTCCATAGATGAAATTCACTCTCCTGGATGACAAATCTCATATAGCGACATCTAGTATTTCTCTAATGTACGACTATCAAAGGACTGTAGCGATAAACACGTTTCAAGTGACGAATGATGCATAAAACGTCCATGGTTACAAAAGTAACCATGGACGTTTCGACAAAATTTTATTTGGTTACTTTTGTAACCATGGACAGTTGAGTGGCTAGGAATCTTTAAAACTTATAAAAAATTATCACTTTTATATTACTGGCCAGCCATGTTTAAAGATATCGCTAAAATAATTTCTACCTGTGATAGTTGCTTAACTTACAAACACGCAAATCACTCTCCCTTTGGCCTTATGGGTAAACCAAAAATTTGTTCCAGGCCCTTTCAAACAATTTCTTTGGACCTAATGGGTCCTCTACCTATGACTAGACGTAGAAATCAATTTATCCTAGTAGTTAATTGTTATTTTTCTAAATATTCCCTGATCTTTCCTCTAAAACGGGCTACTAGTGCTAACATCATCTCTAACTTAGAAAATTTTGTTTTTCTAGTTCATGGAGTACCTCAAACCATTATTATGGACAATTGATCACAATTCCAATCCCATGAATTCCATAACTTTCTGGGCAGATATAACATACCATACATATTTTTTTCTCCTCACTATTGCCCTCAAGTTAATCCCACTGAAAGATATAATCGTACTATAATCACAGCTTTGTCATCTTTGGTTGGTGATGACCATAGATCTTGGGACATCCACCTTCCTAAAGTCCAATATGCTATGAACAGCACAACTAATGTAACCACTGGTTTCTCTCCTAATTTTTTGCTCTTCGGACGAGAAACGGTCACTTCTGGCTCACTTTATACACCAACTAATAATCTTGATGAAATCGTTTTCTTACCTAGGGACATCTATGCTACTAACATAGGTTTATTGTCTGCAACTTTCGATAAGGTTCAGACAGCTCTGCATATTGCTCATGCTCGTAACTCTTCCCGTTACAATGAAAGTCAAACCTTTAAAGAATATAACGTAGGAGATACTGTTTGGCGTAAAAACTATGTAAATAGTCAGGCTGGTACTTATTTCAGCGCAAAACTAGCGCCGAAATATATGAAGTCCACTGTTTTGCAAAAGCTATCCCCATTAGTATATATACTAGAAGATCAACAAGGCAACCAAGCTAAATGGCATGTTAAGGATTTTAAAATATAATTGATTTAATTATAAAATAAATTCTTTCCTTACATTATACTCATAACTCATCCCTTTCTTTTATCCTTCTTCTATAATAGAGTTCTTTTCGATTAATTAAAATTCTATTTTTTTTAAATTCATTCATCGGTTCTTAAACCATTAAAAGATTTTTTTTTAAATCTTTCTTTATATCTTTTCTTTTCTACAAGTTAGTTTGTCTAACTTGTTTCTTTCTATCGACTCCTAAAAGTTGATTGGAGCGGATAACAACTCCATAAAAATAAGCCAATGTTAACTAATGACTCTAAAAGTCAAACTATCGACTCTAAAAGTCAACCTATCGACTCCTAAAAGTTGATTGGAGCGGATAACAACTCCATAAAAATAAGCCCATGTTAACTAATGACTCTAAAAGTCTAAATATCAACTAAAAGTTGATTAGGAGTGGATGACAACTCCGTTAAAAATAAGCCTTTGTTAAAATCTTTCTATTTCATCTCATTTGTGGTTTTAGACGCGAGCGGATTACAACTCCTAAAATAAGCCTTAAAGTTATTGATTTATCCGGTTGAGTAGTGATCATTGAATGTGAATCCTACCTGACCTAACTTCGTAAGATGTCGGTGTGTTTGAATGAGTTTTGTAAGTTTTGTGAATGCTGTAATACTTTAACTTAGCAAAATTTTTGTTCTAGGCCAAAAATTTTCTCGGGGTCGTTGGGGAAATATAGTGTTCATCCTATACTTACACTTTAATTCATGATTCTTTATCATCCTCTTTATTTGTTTCTATGTTTACACTTCATGCTTTACTTATTTTATTTTATTTATATGTCTACACTCAACAAATCGATCTAAATACGATTTATTAACTTAAAAATTGCTGAAATAAAATATTAACTCAAATTTTCATGTTGTGACAAGCCAAATTGTCAATTGTCAGTTACTGTTCTGCTTAGTCTATGAATGGCTACTTTTTGGTTTATATAATTTTAAATTATTTTTTAACTTAAAATTATATTTATAAAATTCTTTACGCACTCATGTGGCCAGCTACACTCACTCATGTGGCCAGCTACACGCACTCATGGATATGTCCTGGCCGACTACACTTGTCAGATGAGATGATGGCTAAACTAATATTTTGAAAATGTTTGGAAAGGGAAGACGGCTTTGGTATAAAAAGGGGCGTCTGAACCGCTGATGGCCCACACTCTAGAGGACCACTCTCTGGAGGCCGTACTCTCTGGAGGCCGTACACTCTGGAGGACACACTCTGGAAGACGGTTGACTCTCGGAAACTACTCTAGAGCGCCCACACTCTGGGAAACTACTCTGAAGCGCCCGCACTCTGGGAAACTACTCTGAAGCGCCCACACTCTGGCCAACTACTCTGAAGCACCCGCACTCTGGGGAAACTACTCTGAAGCCCGTCTACTCTGAAGTGCTCACACTCTGAAGCCCGTCTACTCTGAAGCCCGTCTACTCTGAGGCCCGTCTACTCTGAAGCCCGTCTACTCTGAAGCCCTCTTGAAACGTTCTACTCTGGAAGCCAGTTTACTCCTTTTCATTTAATAAATTGTATCAGATCTGCCTTATCCATTCTTTCACTAAGCAGAAACGTTACAATAGGCTACTTTTTATCCCGGTAGTATGTTCCCGCGGGATAATTTCCGACCTCCACGCGGGCAAAGCCGCTGGCAAAAGCTAGTTTGAAATAATTTAAAGATAATTCTGTAATACTTACCTATCATAATGTAGTACCTAATAAATATTAATACCTAAACTGAAATAAAAGTATCTTGTGATTGTAAATGCTTTTTTTGCATTTAGTCATTTCCTCGCTGAGGTGGGATGAAAAGTTACGTGTTGCACTCGAGTGCCAAGATTTTTCACCTCGTGCTCTTTTGATTCCCTCGCTAATGCTCAGGATTCTAATTTTTGAATCACGAGCGCAGCGAGTGATTCAATTTTAGAATCCTTCGCTTGCTCGGTCATCAAAATTGAGCACGCGGTTAAAAAGCAACTTTGCACTCTTGTATAACAAATAACTATTATTCTACACTAATCCTTCTAAAGAGCCTGCAATTATTAATGAAAACAAGTTGTAACTTGTTTGTTTACTTTCCGTATATTCTCAGAAATGTGTTCATATTCAGCTCAAAAGTATTTTGACAAATATTGTGTTCTCATTATTCGCTGACAGAGTTAGCCCTAGCTAGTATTTTTTTATTTTCGTAATATCGTTATTATCTGTTTAACATGTCTAAGACAAAAGAATATTCAAGTGATTTTAAAAATGCTGTGATAACTGCTTTGAAAAGTGGAAAGACGCAAGCAGAAGTTGCTTGAAACTTTAATGTGTCTCGGCAGCTAGTCAGTGCGTGGAATAAGGTTTATACTAAACGTAAGGCAGTAGAAAATAAGCCTCGAAGTGGCCGTCCCCAAAAAACGACTCCCCATGAAAACCAATTAGTAAAAAAGTTACTGACGAGTGATGTGCGAAAATCGGCTGTGCAAATAAAAAAATAACTGCAAGAGTACTTTAACTTGAATGTACATGTTTCAACTGTGAAACGTCGGCTAAAAGACTTCGAACTACATGGACGACGTCCGGCCTCTGATTCGGCGGAAACCTCTGATTTCTGAAAAGAACAAGAAGCCGCGGCTCGCATTTGCAAAACGGCATAGATCCTGGACTAGTTCAGTATGGTCCAAGGTGTTGTGGAGTGATAAAAGTAAGTTTAATTTGGTGTCATCTAATGGAATAAGATATGTTCACCGTCAGACAAATAAAAAAAATTATGTTCGATACCAAATACCCACGGTGAAACATGGAGGTGGTAATATTATGGTTTAGAGATGATTTTCTCGTCACGGAGTTGGACTTTTATTTAAGATAGATGGGACTATGGATCGTTTTAAGTATGCTGAGATTTTAGAGAAGCAAATGCTACCGTACACTAGAGATAATATGCCTCCTGGTTGGTACTTCCAATAAGATAATGACCCGAAACACAAATCTAAGCATGTTAGTAACTTCATAGATCTCAAGAAAATCAAACTATTGAAGTGGCCAAGCCAAAGTGCTGATTGAAACCCGATAGAACATCTGTGGGTGCAGCTGGATCGTGCGTGAGATGTCGAAATTATTCAAAAAAAGACGCTTTATATGAAGCACTATGCCAGGAATGGAGCAAAATCATCATCAATAATTTACAAAAAATATTAGACTCAATGCCGGAACGATGCGAAGCTGTCTTAAAAGTAAATGGATATGCTGCTAAATATTGATTATTAAGTGTCAAAAATATTAAAAAATAAGTTAAAAAAAAAATTTTTTTTTCACTGTCAAAATACATTTGATCCACAACAATCAGAGAAAAATTTTATATGTCTTATTCTTTAGTAATTCCTAATATCAAAGTGTTCCAGTTTGTAAAACATATCGTTATTATTGATAAATAATTTAATTCAATTCAATATAGTCTGTATTTTGTTTTTACTTTTAATAATTTCTTGTTGTCAAAATACTTTTGAGCGCTACTGTATTTCCCTTTACATAACATGTATTAATATGGAAGATGATTATGTTGATAATTAGCCGCAATAATTTTATTTTCAGCATTGATGAAGAGTCTCGCGTGACACTTCTTATTGTTTTGAGTAGAACAGTTCCAACGTGTAATGTTATAGCTCCTTGCCTTGGTACCTCGGTAATATGTGTAGTCGTTTATAAGAATCACTTTAGAATCTGACCGCGATGTAACATATTTGAAATCCTCTGAAAAATAAAGCATTCGTATTTTAATATTGTTTGATAATGTAATTTTCTCCTCTTTTGGAAGTCGGTAAAGAAAAGAAAGCAAAAACACAAAGGATAGGATTGTTTATATAAATCACAAGTCTTTATTTTTAGGCAGTAAAATAAGTCACATTTCAATAGAAACATTTATTTGTTATTGTAATAATGTTTAAACACTTGTTTCTATTTTAATTTGACAAATTTTCTGAAAGCTTAATCTACAGAAAAATACATAAGTGTAAACAAGTATAAAGGTATATTATTTTTTTAATTGCTTTTATTTTCTTTGCAAATGTTTATGGTACTACATAAATGCCCACTTGCTTCACATATCTCTAAATACGTTATGGAAAATAATAATGCCCTAAGGTATCCCGCGATATTCTTTTTTAACTATTTTTGCAATTTACAATTAATTGAAATATGATTCGTGACCGTAATAACGATGTATTTATAGAATTATAATCATTAGAATCATCAATACAACTCCATAAGTTAAGAGTTGATAGAATTCAATAAATAAAAAAAAAAATACACAATTTCTTATAAACTAAAAATGTTTCCTATAACTAATTATAAAAATAAAAAAAGCATATTTAACTTAAAGTATTTCTTCTTAATCCTATAAGTTGTTTTTTTTTTCTCTGCAGATTAGTTAATCAGCTTCCAGGTCAGGCTGTCTTGTGACATAGGCCTCCTCTATTTGCCTCCACTTACTCCTGTCTAAAGCCAGTCTCCGCCAATCTTTTGGCAGATCATCCTCCCACCTTTTCATCTGTCTTCCATTCTGTGACCTTTTTGGTCCATTTGTCCGTCTTAGTTCGTATCATATGACCTGTCCATTTCCACTTCAGTGTTCTTATTTTTAATTTGACGTTTGCCACTTTGGTGATGTTTCTAATTTTTGAGGCTTTCCATTTGTCTAGCAGTTTCAGATTCATCATGCTCCTCTCCATTCCTCTTTGACATACACATAACCTGTGTTCAATTTTTTTTGATAAGATAGAATTCAATACGACCACCTCGTATTGAATTCTAAATCAAGGTGTAATATATGAGGTACCTATATGAACTTAAACAGATGTTTTGATAATTTTCATTATCCATACTATCCATACTTAATATTATAAATGCAAAAGTAACTCTGTCTGTCTGTCTGTCGGTCTGTCTGTCTGTCTGTCTGTCTGTCTCGCTTTTCTGCTAAAACTACAGAACCGATTTAAATGAAATTTGGTACACAGATAGTTTAGAGCCTGAGAAAGGACATAGGCTACTTTTTATTTTATGATAATTTCCGACTTCCACGCGGGCGAAGCCGCTGGTAGTAATATATAAATAAATATTTGTTACGACCACGAATCACATTAAGATAAATATGAAGCCTGGTACTGGCCTGCAAATAACGAAAACAAAAAATAAGAGCGCTGAACGAATTTAAAAGTTGTTTTGCAGGTTGGCAGAATGATGTTTTTTTAAACAAACGCACCCATAGCGCTGTGCCGTGTACCGTGTACCGTGTGGTGCCGGACGTAAAGAATAACACCACCCCATTTCTTCCCGTGGGTGTCGTAAAAGGCGACTAAGGGACTTACTAGAGAATGGGCAGCAGCGTTCTCTATGCATTTTACCACCATAATGCGATCGCCAACCCGCCTGCCAAGCGTGGCGATTATGGCAAAGCCCCCCAAACTGGGGGAGGCCTAAGTCCAGCAGTGGACGTCTTACGGCTGAAATGATGATGATGATGATGACCCATAGCGCTAACCTTATTGTGTGATTTCAGGTGTAAGCGAGCTTTATTGTTCATAAATTTGATTTTTTTCATTTATTAGTTGTTTACATACTACATTAGTAAAATACAGCTAAAGGATTATTTTAAACTACCTACTAATGTAACATAGATCATACCTACTCGACACAAGTGTTTTGTTTAAAATTAATAATTATATGAATCTGAAACAAATCTAAGAAAACTCAATAAGTAATCGGTGTATACGTTATAGAACACTTGTTATTATTATAGAAAAATATTTTTTGAAGTTTTGTTACTATCAAAAAAAAAAAAAAAACTGATGACCTTCCGAGAACTATCAACGAAGTTATAGTGGTATATTTTGTATTTTAGCAGTAACTATGTTTTTTTTTTTGTTCTATAGATAAAACTACTAGTAATCAAGTTTATAAAGTGTACGATTTATAGAGTGTATGTCTTAAATATAAATAGCATGACTATAGGCTAAGTAATCATTTCGCAAATCGCTCGGTGCGCTCTTAAGTGCGAGGTAAGATATTATAATGAAAATGAGAGTATAATGATGTTTAAATATTTAATTCTACCTCTTTTAGCTACTCTATAGCTTATATCTGACCTATTAAATGAAGAACTGCTTTTGTAAGCGTATAATGAATGATGTCAATACATTTTTATTAATATATAGGCAGTAATATTATAGACGATAGACAAAAAGCTAGTTAATTTACGAAAAACAAAACACGTTTAAATACTTACTGCAGTTATGTGAATTCTAGAGACAATAGTTACTTAGATCATAATACACGGTTCAACTAAATTAATTCCCTTAAGTAAGAGTTAAAGTCACATATTATTAATTGTAGCCGCAGTTGATTGTCTAATTGAGTTGTCCAGCCAAAGCAGTTCAAAATAAGTCACATCAATACTTAATCATATTACCCAATTCTGATATACGTTCCTTTAACCACAGCATATTTGTAAGGAACATGTGTATGTACCGAGTTCCCGCTTATGTTTCCAGTGGTATCCGTGATCAGTTTTGCCTTACACTTCTTGCCATTGTGAGAGGAACATCGCCAATGACACGTGCCTTTGGTCGGAGACCGCCATACGAGACAGTATGTGTAGTGATTCAGTAGAATCATACGTGTGCCTGTTCTGGACCTGACGTACTGGATACCTGTAACCAAATATCTATACAGTATTAATAATGATGAAGAAAACATTTATACCTACGTTGGATGTACCAACTTCTACAATACAAGCTTTATGTGAATACTAGCTTTTGCTAGCAGCTTCGCCCGCGTGGAGGTTGGAAATTATCCCGCGGGAACATACTACCGGGATTAAAAGTAGCTTATGTCCTATCTCAAGCTCTAAACTATCTGTGTACCAAATTTCATTTAAATCGGTTTTGTAGTTTTAACAGGAAAGCGAGACAGACAGACAGAATTACTTTTGCATTTATAATATTAGTGTGGATTTGGTGATAACAATGTTGGAGGAAATTATTGATTTGGACAAGTTCATTTTAATCATATTTATTTAATTGATAAAGCTGACACGACTTGAGAGAAAGAAAGATCATGTTTTATAACGTTGTTTTCTTTTATTTTGTTGAATAACTTATTTATATTTTCTTGATGTTTCAAGGCATTGATTACTTAGTCTTTCTTGGAGCATTTTCATGTTGCAGAAGACGACAGTGGGGACAGTAGAACAGCTTTTTGAGTGACAGGAACACAGATAGACTGATTTATCAGCAATCTATTCTGATTCATTCTATATGTATACATACTGCTAAAATTGATGCTATATCCAATCAACTTTTTTCCTGCAAAAAAAAAACATCACTTTGCCAATTTTATGACTCCAAGTTTGGAGCCTTATTCAAAGATAATCTGAAACATACTATTAGATTAAAACAGCTAAATGTACCTTTCATTTTTATCTTATTTCAAATACCCTGAATATTGGCAATTGTTAAAAAAGGGGTTGCAATGGGTTTTCAAAACCTCGATAAAATACGTTTATTTTATAAATAAGCACAAATCAGAAAATATACGTAACTAATATACTAATTAATATTAATTCATATTAATGAGAGATTACTATCCATGAAACAACACTACAACATTAAGATTCTCTTTATTTTAGAATCAAAATACAATATATATACGTCAACAATATTGTTAGCTATTGTCTTGGGCAGAAGGTAAACCTTATTCTTTATTAATTTGCCAATACTACTGCTTAAAAAAAAAGAAAAAAAAATATTTGTGTCATGTTCGAATTCCAAAAAAGAATGAACATTTCAACGCAGATACGCTTTCTTCTTTATTCTTAATTCAAAACCGACAATTTTATAATAAAACTACTATTTCCTACCGCTAACACAAACTATGGATTAAACATTTAACACATAACATAACATCACGCCTTGTTTCCCCGAAGGGTTGGGCAGAGGTGTACCTATAGTACACCCACATTTCGCCTGTTATGTTTAAGTCCCATGTAATAGGGGGCGAGCCTATTGCCATCAACCGGGCACAAATCCAGACTCCGGGCTGCTACTGAGAAATTCCAGATGGAAAAACCCAATAACACTTTGCCCGACCTGGGAATCGAACCCAGGACCTCAAGTTCAGCAGTAGCGCAAAATAGCGCGTAATCTTTGATAAAAGCGGTATCTACATTACATGTTGGCAGAAAGTATAAACTACAATTTCATTCCAATAACATGTTTCACGATCCCTAGAGAATTAACAAATTTCATTGTAGATCTTACATTCTCTCATAATTTTTATTCAAAGTTCAAAAATATTCTCTACGTTTATTGCAAGAATTATTTACTAGAGCTTAAAATGAGTGATTAAAGATATAACACGCAAAATAAAACAAATAATTGATTTGTGTGGTTTTGTGACAATAGCGACTACATACAAACTACTTGAAAAATTTTCATGTACGAATTCAGGTGACAGTGAGTGAGTTCATAGTGAAGAAACAAGAAAGTAATAACGGCAAAGTAGCAGTTAAATATGAAAGCGAATTAGAAAGGGAAGATACAAAGAGTACACACAAAGGTAAGACGTTTATTACACTGTCATTTTCTTCATTTGTATGCAGGAACATGCTTGCAGAACCATATTGAAACAGCTCATGCCGTAGTAGAATACCACCCACTAAGCAAGGTGATGGCGGAATGATAGTCCATATTCCGCGCAACGGCAGCGAAGTACATCATCTAATATAATATAACATAATAATGCACAATCATGATGTACAGGAGAGGTCATGAGCAATAGAAGCAAAGAGGTTATCAATAATAACGATGGCTCTAAATCTAAACGCCCATTTGAGTTCGCACAAAACAATATTTCATGATTGTGTGTCAAGCAAGTAGTGACGTATGTAGCCACCTTAACAGTTATTTGAAATTGCAACGTCATAAGACGTTGTACGAAGTGTTAAATCTTAATGTACTGCCCGCCGTGTATACAGTACTTAGCTGGAGGATGAGTGTGTTCATTCTCCAGGCCTTTAATGGCAACTTTCTCATCCATCTTCAGCTTAGCATTGCAACCTCTACAGTTATGTGTGGAGCAATACCAGTGGAAGTACTTGGTCTTCTTGCATTGTTTCTTGCAGTAGTAGGTGTAGTCATTGAACATGACCAAATGTTTTCCTGTATATCGTGATTTTGCCAGCAGAATCACTGAAAAGGGAAATTGGTGAGTACTGGTCTCGGAGCACTTCATTTTCCTAGCTATTTCCCTAGAATGAGGATTGAAGCGTGACCAAAAGCGACTGGTTAAGTTTTTGACGAAGCCTTACAAGAGCTTAAAGTACTTCAAAAATAAAGAAAAGAATACTCTTTAGATAAAGGATAGAGGGAAGATAAAGACCAGAAGAGAAAAGAATACTCTTTTGACCAGCAAATGCGGCAAGCACGGCCTACGACAATAGGCTTGAGTCACACATTTTTATCACAGTTTGGGAACAAAACCCGTGATAAAATGCGTGACTCAAGCCTTTCACAGAGGCCGTGCTCACCCCGCTGTTGATGACTAGTACTAACTATGATTGTTTTCATCTCCTTCTTCTTAGTGTTTCTATATCAAAAATAATACGAAAAATTATATCATGTAGATATTTTTGTCTCAAAATTCTGCAACGCAAAGTCACGGCCGGTTTCTACCGTGAGCAGGTGAACAAAATTGCGGTGCATCATATGTTTTAATATTGTCACCCTCAACATTGCACTTCAATCCAATACGTTACTGTAAAAGTGTTGTCAGACTATGATCCTTTACATTATCTTTATTAATAGACCTGAACTAAGATTGGTGATTAAACATAATACAAAAACAATGATCACCACAAGTTTAATAAATTAACTATAATCTGTTCTTGTAAGTTTCTGACATTTAAATGTACTGTAAAAGAAAGCACATTTTAAGCTACATGCTCATGAATCTACTTAAAAATATTATTGTTTTTTTTTTGTTTCTACTTTCTATATAATTTTGATTGCATATTCACTACATATTAAGTTTTTAGCCACGTTTACCTTACATTTATACACAATATCAATGGATTTTTTTAATAAGTACACACTTAGCAATGATACGCTTATAGAATTATACGTTCACGCTTATTAATCGTCGCATGAATTTATTCGCCCGAATCAGGTGAACTGATACTTTCAAATAACATATTATTTTCTATAAGCGGCTCTTATGAAGTAAACTTATTTGTAGGCGAATCGACAACTCCTGAAATTCATATTAGGCAATTGCCAAATTTTGAATTTTATGCAGTAAAAATACTTGAGAAAAGCTCACTACATGTACATAAAATAAAGTGCATAAAAGTAAATCACAACTAAATTTACTTCGTGCGAGTGGCCTATTGAAAAAAGTAAATATTTAAAAGTGTCGATTCACCCGATTTAGTCGAGTAAATTCGTGCGAATAGACCAATAAGTCATCATGTTAAGATAACTTAACTTATAACTTTCATTTTGTGCCTTTCCACCATAGTGAATCAATTTGATTAAAACGTGTATTATTGCTACAGAACCAACGTTCTTAAAGAAATGCTGCCAAAATCATCACGCCTGGCAAACGCGTTCGAGATCGTAATAGAAGATATTATAGTAATTAGGTTTTACAGGGACAAATTAAATTAACTGGCAATACTTTATCCATGTGTTAGGTATCGATACCAAAAACTAGTGAAATAAAAATATAGGTATATTTTTTGGGCTGACGACCTCGAAAGGGTGGCTGGGACAGACTGCATGCGAAAGGTGGAAGACAGGGTGTCGTCCGTATAGTGGCGCATTATAGGAGAGCCTTGCGTCCAGTAGAAGACTGCGATAGGCTGAGTTGTTTGATATAATTTTTTTATTCGTTACTAGCTTCTGCCCGCGACTTCGTTCGCGTTAAATTTCTTGTTCTCCGACCCTTCCCGTCGCCTCGAATCGCCTACCCGTGCGATTTTCCCCGTTTTTGCAACATTTTTCATTACTGCTCCGCTCCTCTTAGTTGTAGCGTGATGTTATATAGCCTATAGCCTTCCTTGATAAATTAGCTACTCAATACAAAAAGAATTTTTCAATTCGGACCAGTAATTCCTGAGATTAGCGCGTTCAATCAAACAAACATACAAACAAACAAACAAACAAACAAACTCTTCAGCTTTATAATATTATAATATATATAGTATATATAGTATAGATTCCAACTCTGTTCAAAACTATAAAGGACACTGACGTGTACAAACATTTAGGCCACCAAACGACAGTTATATTTTGAGTTTTGGAAATTCATAAAGAATATCCATGTTCTACAAAAAACAACGCAAAATCTAATTTATTACGGGCATTGACCTTCACTTCACTGATCTAATTAAGATTTTTATTTTAATTTCATTAGTTTACGAGATCGTTAACAACTCATGCGTAAATATTGCCAGCTAATTTAATGTGACCGTAATTTTTTTTATCGCCTTCCAACACACTTACACACAATAATTGCCCGAGCTACTAATTTTAATTCTTTGGCAACAGTTCTAGTAAAACCTTAGCTTAAATTCTGAAACTACATTCTTATAAAACGGTTTACAAAATCGTTAGTTTACGAAAGGGCTCGATGTGTAAATGTTTAAATAAATACTAACCTAAGCTAATTTTTCCTTCGCTTTTTTTGTCATGTGACTATTTTTATAATCATAATTTTAACTTATTTTGATAATTAATGTAACTATTATTTTGCTAGTTTCATTACTTTTTTTGTTAATCTTAAACTAAATATAAACAATGTATATTGCATAAAATCCCGAACCTACTGATTGGGAGAAGACACTGGCTCCTGTAACACAGGTGTTTTTACCTAGCGCAGGAGTCAGGGCTTCACTTTGTACACATTTTTATGCCAATAAAGATTTTTTTTAAAATTTGTATGAATCAGTCAGATTGAATCGTGTTAACATAAAAGTGATTGATTCAGTGTTTGTTATATCTTTATGTGTATTTTAAAACTTTCAACCAAAATGAATCAATTTGGTTGAGCTATTAAAGCATTATTGCCATTATTAATCACTATTGTTATTCAGTCTATTGATGTATTATGTAAGTGGCTCTTATACTTCATTTACACAGAACAATTCAATTGCTTATTATTATTGCTTATTTTTTCTACGACCAAGCAATTAAATTGCCCCGTAAAAAAAACCTTAACGCTGTATTTGATGTCTCTAAAATTTCATTTTTAACAACAGTGAATTTACCTACCGCTTTTATGCATAGAGGATAAAATTGATTGGCATCGACAAAAATAGCACGCTATTATATTTTGACATAAAATCCATTGGATATGACAAAAGCTGGTGGTGCATGGACGTGGTCCAGCTTAGCTGATACCACGGTCCTGTACGAAGGTCTGTCATCATTGGTGATGATGAGCCGTGCTTTGCAATATCCCCCTTTGGTACAACTCCAAGTCTTCGTTTTAACATTGCTCTTGTGACAATAGAAGGTGTATCCGTTCACAACCGCCAGTTCCTTCCCATCCTTCTTTCTCACGAATTCCAGCACTGAAAAAAAGAAGGTATGATATGCGTTCTAGAATTTATTGGTAGATATTGTTACCAGCTAAGTTTAATAGTCAGATTTCCTTAGCCAATCACATGTGCCTTTAAGTGACACATTAAAAAAGCTATTGTAGTCAACCTGGGACATGCAATATTTGGTTATTATGTATAGAAGTATAAATATAGGATTTAGAGGGGTTCGTATTAAGTAACAGCCACCAGATTCATTCAATCATGGTAAAGCCATGTTTGTTCAAAGGTACGTGATCATTACATTTTGGTAATAACATTCCGCTGCGCCTCGGAGGGCACATTAAGTTGGTAGTCCCGAATCCGTTTATATTTTTTGTAGATCTTTAAGAATTGTTACACGTTATCAAAAGCCCGAAAGTGGCAAAACCAGTTTTAAAAAAGAGTTTCGGGTTGAAGAGCTCAAGTATGCAGTTGCTTCATGTAAAATTCAGGTTCATTCGGTTAGACAGTGATGATGATGATGATGACATGTTTTTTTAAAGACTAGTTTGAATAATCTGTAGGTACAGAAGTAGGGTCATTAAAGTTAGAGCCAAACTCACTTAAAAGAAAGTAGACACAAACAGTGATCACTACTAACTGAAAATATTTAAAAATCAAGTTCTAGTTCAATAGAACTAGAAATTAATCAAATTATTATTAGATAATATTTTGACTTATTTTTTACGACCAAGTATGTATCTACTTCAACTTTTTAATAATTGTTTTTATTTCCATGTATTTTAGCAAATTTTTCTAATTTGCGGGAGATCTAGAGTGAAACTAAGCCTAGGCTCGTATTTGAGACTCCTAGTAGCCTATCATATCATATTGTACAGATTGCCAACATGGTACTTTCTGATTGATTGATGGTGATTGTGTATGTGGCCGTTTGTGGGTATTCACCTACATTTATTAGAAGAGATGATCAAACATCCGGAAAATTGATTCCGGATTGATATTATAGTATTGCACAGGCAATAAAATTGCACTAAATGCAGCTTATGACACCAGCAACATAAACAAGTCATATGATACTATTCGTAACAAAAATATGCACACGCACAAAATTTCCGTTTTAGTGAGATCACACGGACTCAAATCACAGATTTGGAAACAAACCTCCATTAACATAGCTATAATAGCTACTTGAGGACTTAAAATAAATTCCGTTTAAAGTTAGAAATTGTGAAGGATTGTGATTATGGTCCAATTTGTGTGAAAAAACGTCGCGACTGCCAAAAGAGTCGGTACAAACCCAAGTATTACGGAATTGGTTCGGATGTCTGGATTTGCAGTAAAAAGTGTATCCGTTTACAATAGCGACCACTTTTCCGTTTAATCTTCTCACCCATTGCACTGAAAATAAATGTTCTTGTGTTAGTCGACTGATGCAAATAATTTAAATGAGTGACTGATTATATTAAAAGTTACAGCTAACTTAACCAAAATTAAGTTTCATATAATTATTATAACAATAGCTATTTGATGAGATAAAGAAAACAATATGTAGCGTAACATATATTTTTAATGTTTGAAAAATAATACTGACTCACTGTCATCAGCAAACCTTTGCAACTATATTGTTTATGGAAGATAAAAAAAGAACAACCAATACAGAACAAAACTATGCACGAATATTAATAACGTTTTCCAGTATAACCCACATATTCAATTGGGCAAGTAAGTACATATTTTCAGCAAAACGTCGCACAGTGGGCCCATACTGAAAATTTGTGGACTTAGGCAACAAAGTTCCTATATCGATGCGATTTTTTTTTTATATGACGTGTTATATTATTCCTGACAACTTTTATTCTTATAAAATTTCTTCTAAAGTTGATAGTTTGTCTTGAAAAACTTAATGAGATTTTTTTGTATGGAGCGAATCACGTTTAATTTTTTTTCTTCAATTGTACTAATATGTTGAGTGTGTGGCGTGAGTATATGATAGCTAGGGTCATTCTCTATCAATGAAAAAAAAATCAGCGCCGGCCATTTGCGGCAGCGCGAGTAATCATTCGGTAAAAAAAAATGATTTGGAAGAATTTTTTTATCATTTAAAATAAATTCAAAGCATATTTTTTGTCTCATTTGGCTGTTTTCACCTTCTTTTTAGTTAAATAAATAGTTTTAATAGCGCATACGTACTTATAACTAGTAATTCTGGTAGAGATTTAGTTATTATTGCATGTTATCGGTAGCACCTGCATTGTGATTGATGACTCATTTGTTTGTGCACTCGGCTAAGCGCATAACTAATGAGTCATCGAAAAATGCTCGTCTCTGATTGGCTGAATAATTTTCACTCACTGTTATGTCCACTACTTGAGTAATTAACAATAACTATAAATATATAGACATTCATTAAGTCCATCTAGTTTCGCTCTTGTCGCTTGTTTGTGAACACAGTGAAATACTTGTATTTTTATATTTACATTAGAACTATGGCTGGATTTTGTACCAACCTAGATCTTTTTGTGAAATTAAGAAGTGGCGGTGATCTGAAAAATCATATGTTTCTGTATGAAAGTATCATTTCTGTCTTGACTACCGAAGTTTTTGAAGAAGACAAGAACCAAATCAAGGAGTTCTGTCGACTTTTTTGTGTAAATTTAAGTAAAAAGTGGATAGAGTCAAGTAGAAATCAAAAAACTTTTATGAATCGTGTAATTAATCGCAAGTGGTTGGAAAAAAACATCAACTGGCCTGTTTGTGACAGTGTTGATCTGAGAAATGTGATGGGCTTTTCGGACGCAGCCTTATCTGAGCTTGTGGATATAGATTGCCATGTTCCTACTCTTGCAGTATGTACTGTGGAAGCGGGAACATCTACAGAAAAGGAGCACAGAAAACCGTTCGAAGAGTTAAGTAATAAGCAAAAAAAAAACGTTCTACTTTCATAGTAGAAGAAAATTCCGAGGAAGAGTTGCAGCACTGGTACATAACAAAATTGAAAGACAACGGCAAAACGAATCTGGCAAAATGGTCGAACACCTTTCCAGTAATCCAGATGCGCTATCCGAAGTAGAAGAGAGACTATTCAAAAAGCAGAGCTTAAGTACTGTCTCTGAAGATAAGTGTTTAGCTCTTTATACATCAGTTGCGCTCTCGAAATGGAAGTACTTAGCTCTTCAACAATTTCTGAAAGAAGAAAACTGTGCTGCCTTTCCATCTTATCCAAAGCTTGTAAATGCCAAAAAAAGATGTTACCCACCACAAGAGAGTATGGAGATTACCGAAAACGGAGCTCACATTAAATTGCAAGCGCTATTGGACCACACTGTGGAGAGGGTATTACTTGATATAAATACTGTTGATAGGTCTCAAAATGAAGAACTCAAGTTGACCTGGAAATGGGGACTTGATGGTTCTTCGTCGCAGAGTAACTATAAACAGAAAACGTCAAACACAGCTACAGAGTTCGATGATTCATCACTAGTCATGATAAGCATCGTCCCTCTTCGGCTAGTGTCTACTAGGCCATCATCTGGGAATGAAAATCTAGTTTGGGAGAACCCCACACCTTGCTCAACTCTGTACTGTCGACCAGTGAAGTTCACTTTCACTTCGGAGACAGCTGACTTTATAAAGTCTGAAGAGTCTGAGATGAAAAAACAAATTGATGAACGAATATCTACACAGTGTGGAAATATTATTGTATCACATGAATTGCATATGACCATGATTGATGGAAAAGTGGCCAATATTATTGCTGGAGTACCATCATATGCAACGTGTCCCATTTGCTTGGCAAAACCGAGTGAGATGAATAATTTAGACGCTTTGACTTCTAAACCACTTCGTGAAGAAATTTACAAACAAGGAATTTCTTCACTGCATATGAAGATTCGGTGTATGGAATGTCTTCTCCATATATCTTATAATCTGGATTTTCAACGATGGACTGCTCGCGGCGAACATAAGGCTTTGAAACAAGCTAAAAAAAATACCACACAGCAAGAGTTTCGTGAGCAAACTGGAATGCTGATTGATATAGTCAAACAGGTATGTATTTAATTTTCGCTCTCTTTATGTTGTTTGTGAATTATATCTCTATGTATTGTATATTACAGTATTGTTTTCCCATTTTAGGGTTTTGGAACTACAAACGACGGGAATACAGCGAGGCGCTTTTTCCAAGATTACAAAAGATCTTCCAGAATAACGGGAATTGACGAAAATCTGATTTTCAGATTTTCCGTTATTCTACAAGCCATATCATCAGGCAAAAACATTGACTGTGAAAAATTTAGAAGATACTGTAGAGAAACAGCTGATGTGTACGTGCAACACTATTTGTGGTACTACATGCCAGTTAGTGTACATAAACTTCTAATGCACGGTGCAGACATCTGTAACCACTTTGGTGTTTTGCCAATCGGTAAGTAAAAAATAAATATAGTTTGATGTATTATTTGACTCGATTGCGTTTTGAAATTAAAATGTATGTACTTATTCGTTTTAGGTACCTTATCTGAAGAAGCTTCGGAAGCCCGTAATAAGGACTTCAGAAACGTCAGGGAGAGGCACACTCGGAAAACGGGGAGAATAGCAACAAACGAAGACATCCTCCATGGACTTCTAATAAGCTCTGATCCCCTGACATATATAAAATAATGAAACAGGTTCATAATGAGTTGTTGCCTGAAGCAACTCAGTTGTTACAGACTACTGAGCCTCCCTGTGACAGTGAAATTATGGAGGAAGAAGAATGCCTCATAGCAGAGTCCGAAAATTTGCCGGACCCACTAGCACTTCTGGAACAAGAAATAATGTGATCCGGCTCTAAATTATTCCCACAAAAGCCCATCAGGGTTAGGAATATGACAAACAGCCCTTTTCAGGGCTACAATTACTTCACAGTTTCATATTGATCATACGTACGATAACTTATACTATTATAATATACATACAGTTGATTATGTAGATAATTATCAACGACTTGCCCGTACAAATTTAAATTATTTCACCTATCATTAACAAAATTAGTATAACCTGAAACATTACGATATATTTATTCAACAATAGATAACGTGCAGTTAAAAAATAACACAGCCAATCAGAGACGAGCATTTTTCGATGACTCATTAGTTATGCGCGCACAAACAAATGAATCATCAATCACCGATAACATGCAATAATAACTAAATCTCTACCAGAATTACTAGTTCTAAGTACGTATGCGCTATTAAAACTATTTACTTAACTAAAAAGAAGGTGAAAACAGCCAAATGAGACAAAAAATATGCTTTGAATTTATTTTAAATGACAAAAAAATTCTTCCAAATCATTTTTTTTTACCGAATGATTACTCGCGCTGCCGCAGATGGCCGGTGCTGATTTTTTTTTCGTGGATAGAAAATGACCCTAGCTATCATATACTCACGCCACAC
Source organism: Aporophyla lueneburgensis (assembly GCA_932294355.1). Lineage (NCBI taxonomy): Eukaryota > Metazoa > Arthropoda > Insecta > Lepidoptera > Noctuidae > Aporophyla > Aporophyla lueneburgensis. Next base: position 7,858,046 of record OW028742.1, read on the forward strand.
ACCCAACATATTAGTACAATTGAAGAAAAAAAATTAAACGTGATTCGCTCCATTCAAAAAAATCTAATAATTTTTTTTCAAGATAAACTATCAAGTTTAGAAGAAATTTTATAAGAACAAAAGTTGTCAGGAATATTATAACACGTCATATAAAAAAAATCGCATCGATATGGTAACTTTGTTGCCTAAGTCCACTAATTTTCAGTATGGGCCCACTGTGCGTCGTCTCAGCCTAGTATATAAAATAAAATATTTCTTTAATTACAGCTTAATAATAACCCCGTGCGATATTATAAAATTCGGTGGTAAGTGAACGTGTTCCAAGTTGGCGGTTCTCAGTACCCGTTTCGAAGGATCGGTATTTCTGGTCGTTATCAACCTCGCTCTGCAATTCTTCCCGAAGGTGCAAGTCCAGGTAATAGTCGTCATAGTTTTTACTCTGCAGTAAAAAGTGTAGCCATTCACAATGGCTAGTTCTTTCCCTAAATTATTTTTAGCCCAATGCACTGTAAAGAAGTATAATATCACTACTTTATTGTTATCTAAATAAACTGAAAGCTTCGGTTCTTTTAATCTTAATATCTGTTTTGGGTCGAAAAATTTAATGAAGAGTGGACGACAAAAACAAATAAAATTTATTTCGACCCTTTCGATTGTAAGCCTATTCATATTGCTGACTATATTTTTTTGTTACATAAAGGTGCAGATAAACAATTTTTATTTTTATAATTAATCACTTTGTCACGAATTTGTTTTCGCTAAGCCAGCAAACTTATATCTTAACACTAGCTTCTGCCCGCGACTTCGTCCACGTGAAATTTTTGCTCCCCTGACCCTTCCCGTCGCATCGATTTGCCTGCTAGTTTTCGTCCACTTTTCGTTGCTGCTCGCTCCTTTTCAGTTATAGTGAGTCAACCTTAAAAGATAGACATATGCTCTCGCGGACTTTTTTTTAGAACTTTTTAAAAGGAACTATTTCATCATACATGATTTTTGCGTTACTTTAACCGTTTACGCAGCGCACGCAACGGAAACTCTCAAAAGGAATAAATTTTCCCCGTTTTTGCAACATTTTTCATTACTGCTCCGCTCTTCTTAGTTGTAGCGTGATGTTATATAGCCTATAGCCTCCCTCGATACCCCAACACAAAAATAATTTTTCAATTCGGACCAGTCGTTCCTGAGATTAGCGCGTTCAATCAAACAAACAAACAAACAAACTCTTCAGCTTTATAATATTAGTATAGATAAACACCTTTAGAAATCACAAAAGTTGGAGGTGGATGTGTATGGTTCACTTTAGCATTCACGATTTGGCGCTCCGAGGGTGTGATTTCATTAGTAGTGCTCAGCTTAGCTCTGCATGACCCTCCAGCTGTGCAATACCAGACAATAGTCTGACAAGTTTTCGCTTTAAAAAAGAAAGTGTATCCGTTTACAATAGCAAGTTCCTTTCCGTTCGTTCGATTTACCTTGTAACTGAAAAAAAAAATGAAATCATAATAACAAACAAGTATTAAACCTTGGCAGAAAGGATGATAAATTTATAAATAAATATTTTTAAATTTTGCTGTCACCAGGAAACTGACGAACTTACTTTAAAATAATATAAGAAGATATAGCTGTTAATTTATTGATTTATGAGATAAGCTTTACGACAAATATATGTTTTTTTAATACAGTTGCTCAAAAAGTGGTGTATTGCAGGGACGTATAGCGTTCGGGATGTGGGCTATTACATACTAGTGCTTTTTTTTTACCTTTCCCGAACTCGTGCGTTCTCTTTCCCAACTGTCAAAATAATGTCTATTAAAAAGAAAAACCAACCATGAAGTTTTTACTAAAGAGTTTTTGTGATTCATACAAATACGTATATTTCTAAAAAGAAGCTACTAATTTATTTCAATATCAGATTTAATGATTTAATTGAATGAGTTAGGTTAGGTTTCATTTCATTTCATCTCATTAAATTTCATTTTCATTTCATATCAATAAAAAAAATCTACTGAAGACTAAGCTGTATGGATAGTTCCCTTTGCCTACCAAAATGGGTGAAAAAAAAAACTCTGCTTATATTATACGGTTGGCGCCATTTTCCAGAAATTTTCTTTGCGAGTTTAGTTGTTTGTTGCACAAAATGAGTAATTTCGACCCTATTTTTTTTTGAATTAACACCACCGGAACTCAGTATAATTGCACAAAATGCTTCGGAGACCATTTTACCGGAAAAGTCAAAAAGTCGTCGTTACATATCTACATACGACGAATTTATTGCGTGGAGAGAAGAGAAAAAAGCAAATAGTTTTTCAGAAAATGTTATGTTGGCATACTTCTCCGAACTCTCAGCAAAATTAAAACCGTCTACGTTATGGTCGAGATTTTCGATGTTAAAAAGTATGCTGAAAATAATGAACAACGTGGATATAAGTGAATACCCAAAATTAAATGCTTTCTTAAAACGACAATCAGACGGTTTTACAAGTAAAAAGTCGAAAATATTAACATCCAATGAAGTGGAAAGGTTTTTGAACGAAGCTCCCGATGATCGTTATTTAGCCACAAAGGTAATTTATTAATAAGTACTTATATTTTTCTTTAGTATTCAGTTTACTCCCGATGATCGTTATTTAGCCACAAAGGTATTTTATTGCAAGAATTATTTACTAGAGCTTAAAAGTAGTGATTAAAGATATAACATGCAAATCAAATAAATAATTGATTTCTGTGATTTTGTGACAATAGCGACTCCATACGAACTACTTGAACAATTTGCATGTATGAACTCTGGTGACAGTGACTGAGTTTATAGTAAAGAAACAAGAAAGTAATAACGACAGAGTAGCAGTTAAATATGAAAGCGAGTTAGAAAGGGAAGATGCAAAGAGTACACACAAGGGTAAGACGCTTATTGTACTGACAATTCTTCATTTGTATGCAGGAACAGGCTTGCAGAACTATATTGAAACAGCTCATGCCGTAGTTGAATACCAGCCACTTAGCAGGAGATGGTGGAATGAGTCCATATTTCACGCAACGGTAGCGATGTACATCATCTAATATAATATTTATCATAATGCACAATCGTGATGTAGAGGAGAGGTCATTAGCAATAGAAGAAAAGAGATTATCAATGATGACGATGGCTCTAAATCTAAACGCCCATGTGAGTTCGCACAAAACAATGTTCCATGATTGTGTGTCAAGCAAGTAGTGACGTATTTAGCCGCCTTAACAGTTATTTGAAATTGCAACGTCACAAGACGTTGTACGAAGTGTTAAATCTTAATGTACTGCCCGCCGTGTATACAGTACTTAGCTGGAGGATGAGTGTGTTCATTCTCCAGGCCTTTAATGGCAAATTTCTCATCCATCTTCAGCTTAGCATTGCAACCTCTACAGTTATGTGTGGAGCAATACCAGTGGAAGTACTTGGTCTTCTTGCAGTAGTAGGTGTAGTCATTGAACATGACCAAATGTTTTCCTGTATATCGTGATTTCGCCAGCAGAATCACTGAAAAGGGAAATTGGTGAGTACTGGTCTCGAAGCACTTCATTTTCCTAGCTATTTCCCTAGAATGAGGATTGAAGCGTGACCAAAAGCGACTGGTTAAGTTTTTGACGAAGCCTTACAAGAACTTAAAGTACTTCAAAAATAAAGAAAAGAATACTCTTTAGATAAAGGATAGAGGGAAGATAAAGACCAGAAGAGAAAAAAATACTCTTTTGACCAGCCAATGGGGCAAGTACGGCCTACGACAATCGGCTTGAGTCACACATTTTTATCACAGTTTGGGAACAAAACCCGTGATAAAATGCGTGACTCAAGCCTTTCACAGAGGCCGTGCTCACCCCGCTGTTGATGACTAGTACTAACTATGATTGTTTTCATCTCCTTCTTCTTAGTGTTTCTATATCAAAAATAACACGAAAAATTATATCATGTAGATATTTTTGTCTCAAAATTCTGCAACGCAAAGTCACGGCCGGTTTCTACCGTGAGCAGGTGAACAAAATTGCGGTGCATCATATGTTTTAATATTGTCACCCTCAACATTGCACTTCAGTCCAATACGTTACTGTAAAAGTGTTGTCAGACTATGATCCTTTACATTATCTTTATTAATAGACCTGAACTAAGATTGGTGATTAAACATAATACAAAAACAATGATCACCACAAGTTTAATAAATTAACTATAATCTGTTCTTGTAAGTTTCTGACATTTAAATGTACTGTAAAAGAAAGCACATTTTAAGCTACATGCTCATGAATCTACTTAAAAATATTATTGATTTTTTTTTGTTTCTACTTTCTACATAATTTTGATTGCATATTCACTACATATTAAGTTTTTAGCCACGTTTACCTTACATTTATACACAATATCAATGGATTTTTTTAATAAGTACACACTTAGCAATGATACGCTTATAGAATTATACGTTCACGCTTATTAGTCGTCGCATGAATTTATTCGCCCGAATCAGGTGAACTGATACTTTCAAATAACATATTATTTTCTATAAGCGGCTCTTATGAAGTAAACTTATTTGTAGGCGAATCGACAACTCCTGAAATTCATATTAGGCAATTGCCAAATTTTGAATTTTATGCAGTAAAAAAACTTGAGAAAAGCTCACTACATGTACATAAAATAAAGTGCATAAAAGTAAATCACAACTAAATTTACTTCGTGCGAGTGGCCTATTGAAAAAAGTAAATATTTAAAAGTGTCGATTCACCCGATTTAGTCGAGTAAATTCGTGCGAATAGACCAATAAGTCATCATGTTAAGATAACTTAACTTATAACTTTCATTTTGTGCCTTTCCACCATAGTGAATCAATTTGATTAAAACGTGTATTATTGCTACAGAACCAACGTTCTTAAAGAAATGCTGCCATAACCATCACGCCTGGCAAACGCGTTCGAGATCGTAATAGAAGATATTATAGTAATTAGGTTTTACAGGGACAAATTAAATTAACTGGCAATACTTTATCCATGTGTTAGGTATCGATACCAAAAACTAGTGAAATAAAAATATAGGTATATTTTTTGGGCTGACGACCTCGAAAGGGTGGCTGGGACAGACTGCATGCGAAAGGTGGAAGACAGGGTGTCGTCCGTATAGTGGCGCATTATAGGAGAGCCTTGCGTCCAGTAGAAGACTGCGATAGGCTGAGTTGTTTGATATAATTTTTTTATTCGTTACTAGCTTCTGCCCGCGACTTCGTTCGCGTTAAATTTCTTGTTCTCCGACCCTTCCCGTCGCCTCGAATCGCCTACCCGTGCGATTTTCCCCGTTTTTGCAACATTTTTCATTACTGCTCCGCTCCTCTTAGTTGTAGCGTGATGTTATAATACAAAAAGAATTTTTCAATTCGGTCCAGTAGTTCCTGAGATTAGCGCGTTCAATCAAACAAACATACAAACAAACAAACTCTTCAGCTTTATAATATTAGTATAGATAAACACCTTTAGAAATCACAAAAGTTGGAGGTGGATGTGTATGGTTCACTTTAGCATTCACGATTTGGCGCTCCGAGGGTGTGATTTCATTAGTAGTGCTCAGCTTAGCTCTGCATGACCCTCCAGCTGTGCAATACCAGACAATAGTCTGACAAGTTTTCGCTTTAAAAAAGAAAGTGTATCCGTTTACAATAGCAAGTTCCTTTCCGTTCGTTCGATTTACCTTGTAACTGAAAAAAAAATGAAATCATAATAACAAACAAGTATTAAACCTTGGCAGAAAGGATGATAAATTTATAAATAAATATTTTTAAATTTTGCTGTCACCAGGAAACTGACGAACTTACTTTAAAATAATATAAGAATATATAGCTGTTAATTTATTGATTTATGAGATAAGCTTTACGACAAATATATGTTTTACAACAGAATTCTGATTACACTTTAATAATAAATCACTTTGTCAAGAATTTATTTTCGACATACTTTATATTTAAACTACTACTACTACTACTTTTACTACTACTTTATTTTTTATATTTTAACATAAAATCCATTAGAAATTATAAATTTTGGAGGTAGATGAGTATGGTTCTCATTAACATTCACTATTTGGCGCTCTGAGGACGTGACTTCGTTTGTAGTGCTCAGTTTAGCTCGGCACGATCCTCTATGGGTGCAATACCATACCATCTTCTTAGAAGTTGTCCTTTTAAAAAAGAAAGTGTATCCGTATACAATAGCAAGTTCCGTTCCGTTCGATCTTTTTACGAATTTAACTGAAAAAAAAAAACATTATAATATCAAATGATCGAAAAGCCGTGACAGAAAGAATGATAAATTATAAGAATATATTTTTTAAACCTTACTTTCACCGGAAAACCGAGGCACTACCTATAAAAGAATACTAGAAAATATTTTTGTTCATTTATTTATTTATGAGACAAGCTTTACAATATATTCTTCTTTTATTCTCTAATATATTCTCAAGCTTTACAAGTGAATTCTGATTAGGTACATTTTAATCATTAATCACTTTGTCACGAATTTATTTTCGCTAGGCCAACAAATTCATATTTCAACATAAACCCCATTGCAAATCTTAAATTTTGGAGGTGGATGTGTATGGTTCTCATTAGCATACACTATTTGGCGCTGCGAGGTTATGACTTCTTTTGTAGAGGTCAGCTTAGCTCTGCAGAAATCTCTATAGGTGCAATACCAGATATTTGTCTGACAAGTTTTCGTTTCAAAATAGAAAGCGTATCCGTTAACGATAGCAAGTTCCTTTCCATTCCGTGTTTTTACCCATTTAACTGAAAACAAGCAAAGGAAATGATTATTATAACAAGCAAGTAATCAACCATGACAGAAAGAACGATAAACTTATAAGGAAATATTTTTTACATCTTGCTGTCATTGAGAAAACTGAGGCACTTATGATAAAATAATATAAGATTTTTTTTTCATTTATTTATTTACAATACAAGGTATACTTTTATATTTGACTTATTAGTCGATTCAAACGAATTTACTCACCTGAATCGAGTGAATCGACACTTATAAATAATATATTTATTTCTGTGGGCGACTTGCACTAATTTAATTTATTTGTGAGCAAATCGACAACTCCAGAAATATGTACGTAATAAGCAATTGGCACGTTTTGAACTTTATGAAATAAGGTTATGAGAAAGAGTGTACATGCACCGATTAATAAGCCATTTGCTTTACAGATACGTTCATTTTACACTTTTATAATTTTTACTTTGTTACGATAATGTTTTTTTAAGGTCAACAAATTCATATTTTTACATAAAATCCATTAGAAATAATAAAATTTGGAGGTGCATGTGTATGGTTCTCCTTAACACTCATTAAATGGCGCTCCGAGGGAGTGACTTCGTTAGTAGTGACCAGTCTAGCTCTGCACGAACCTCCATTAGTGCAATACCAGATACTCGTCTGACAAGATTTCGCTTTAAAAAAGAAAGTGTATCCGTTTACAATAGCAAGTTCCTTTCCGTTCGTTTTTCTTACCCAATTAACTGAAAAAATCAAATAAAATCGATATAATAACAACAGAGTAACCGTGATAGAAAGAATGATATAACTAATGTGCAGTTCAGTTTTTAAAATCTAGCGTTTTTTTTATTGTGTTATAAAGAAAACGTTATTATGTAACATTTATTTATTTATTATTTAGGATCTCTTACGAAAGATATACATAAATAAAGAGCAACGTCAGTTATACTCAACAACGTTAGACTCTCGGCCACCGTAGGCACGGGCTTGCGGGCGGCGAGCAATGGGTAGGTCGACAGCCGGTATGGCCACCAAGCCCGTGTCGACGACACGTTGTGTTCCACACGCGCCTCAAAGAGATGCCAGCAAACTGAAGGGGTCCCCCTGGTGTCGATAGCGGACTCCCGGCCAATGTAGGCGCGAGCTTGCGGGTGGCGAGTAATGGGTAGCTCGCCGCCCGGTAAGGACCAGGCTCGGATCGACGGCGCGTAGTGTTCCACGCGCGCCTCAAAGAGATGTCAGCAATACTGAAGAGGTCTGCTAGGAACGATGCCTGCCAGGGTCGCGAGATTGTTCAAGCGAGATACCGTGACCCTGGCATATGGGCAACAGAAGGAACACGGGTGGGTGTTGTCAGTAAAAATCTGACACACCCTCCCGCTCCACCCAGAACGGGAGAAGTCATTTGATGATTTCCCATACAGAAAAAAAGGGGCCCCCCTCCCTTGGACCGATGCATGCCAGGTTCGCAAGATTTGTTCGAAAGAGAACTGTCGCCCAGGCATATGGGTAACTAAAGGAATACGGGTGGGTTTTAGTCAGTAAAAGTCTGACACGTCCTTACGCTCCACCCAGAGCGGGAGACGTCTTTTGATGATTTCCAACCTACAAAAAAAGGGGCAAACGTTAGGGTAGGCCGGAAACTTCTATTTTACTTATGTTTTTGCAATTTGTCAGTGGCAGGGAACTTAGACGGATGATTGATGATTTTTGCGATTATAATTCGGGCAGCAGCGTTCTCTATGCATTTTACCACCATACTGCGATCGCCAACCCGCCTGCCAAGCGTGGCGATTATGGCAAAGCCCCCAAATTGGGGGAGGCCTAAGTCCAGCAGTGGACGTCTTTCGGCTGAAATGATGATGACAACTTGAAACTGACCTGCACATTGTAAAAAAGGCTACAACAGCGCAACTTCCCTTAGTAGATAGATTGCTATTTTGTGTCTCGTACGTTACAATGATTCTAATAATATTCATCGTAGTCTGATATAAACCCCATTAGAAATCACATATTTAGGAGGATCATGTGTGTGTTTCAGCGGCTTACATCTAACTATAACGAAATCCGTGTCGACTACGAATCTAGCATTGCATCTTCTTGAGTTGGTGCACCTCCAACTGGTGTTACTGTTGTCATTCTCTTTTCGACAGTAAAAGGTAAAGCCATTCACGATACCAAGTTTCTTTCCATTTGGTTTTGTCACCCATTGCACTGAAAATAAAAAAAGGCATGTTAGATATATTTTTTTCTGCCTGGCTGTTATCTTCATAATATTTAGATTTGAATCGTTTCAGTTTCATTCTTCTCTCTTAGAAGCGAATGAATGATAAAAACAACGGCCGTTTTATCATTCATTCTCTTTTTATATTATTCTGAATGAAGAATAAAATTATGTATTTCACAGCTCAGAAATGAAGGGGCTTGCAATAGAAAACTAAAACCATTATTCAAACACAAACATGTTTAATTATCTTGGGCTCGGAATATGAATTCCAGAGTGGAGATTAAAGAGGTTCAGGTATGGTATGTGTGTATATGTACTGTTTGTGTGGTGAATGTGTGATGTGTTGTATGTGTGTGTGTGTATGGAATTTATTTATTTATTTGAAACATAAAAAGATACCGTAGCCGAAATCAATATGTTATAATTATATTAGTTATTATTACAATTGCTTTTTACAGTTTAATATAATATCCTTTGTCAATGACATATTTTGGGGCTTCATGACTGTGTTTCAATTTAGCTTTTTTCAGGAGCCTTTCCTCATTGTTGGTGATGATCAGCTGCGCCTTGCAGGGATGTCCCGCAGAGCAGCTCCAGGTGCTGGTTGAAATATATCGCCAATGACAATAGAATGAGTAGCCATTTACGATGGCAAGCTCTTTGCCACTTTGTTTCTTTACATACGTCACTGAAATAAACAGATGAGTATGAATAAGTTTCTGTTACCTAAAGTATTGTGTAACTCTGTAGTAGAATTTAATTCTTATAAAATTCTTTCAACACGTCAGGTTAGGTAAAAGAAAAACACAAACTTTCAAATAACACTATAAATATCTGAATAAATACACTGAAAGTGTACAAAAAAATTACGAGCTACTCATTATGTAAGGAGGTACTTAAAAATAGTAACAAAAAAAGAAAAAACGATATGGCATTCCTCTTTGCCCAAAATTGAGACTAGATAAACCCCAAGTAACAAGTTTTATTAAGTTACTACAATAGAATGACTAGACAATTTAATCAAAATCTAACTAGGGAGACGCCTACTTCACAAATTCTTAATTCTACTTCTCTTATATCAGAGCAAACTATATTATCATATTGTTAGGTTGATCGTTAAAGTCTAGAAACATCACGCTAACGCCGTCTGTTATCAAGTAGAAAGTACTACACGACCAATTGACTACGTAGACGCTACCACCCTTTATTATCAAATAGCGGTTAGCAATTTCTCTACTACTCTCTAGAACCTTTTCACCGTCTGTTATCAAGTAGAAAGTACTACACGAACAATTGTACGTAGACGCTACTACCCTCTATTATCAGATTTCTCTACTACTCTCTAGAACCTTTTCCGCTAACTGTAAACTATGGCCAACATTCGCGAATATTCCAGAGAGATCAGCCCGGCTTATAAACAGCGGCTGGTTGGGATATGAGGCAGTTTGATTACGGATGCGATCGAATATGATCCAAGCGATACAGTACAAGCGAAACAAGTGATTCTGTTGGACGTTTTGATTATTGCGGTATTTGTGATTAGTTCATTAAACTGATTTGTGTGTTTTTGGTAAAATTGGTTTCAATTCATTTATCCCGAACCCCAGCTCGTAACAGTATTAAACGGGAAGCATAAGGTAACCCGCGATTTATTAAATTTTCTTACGATGTTGCATATTTCAGGTCAGTTCTCGGCTATGTAATGAACAAAAAATGATTCGCCTTAGTACATTCCGTGGCGAAATATATAAGCCAATCAGCAAGATAGTTGTTAGCAAGTTTGAAGTTATAAGAAACAGGGTGTAAAGTTCACTCAACCTCCGAAGAAAAGGTAGGATGCTCCGACTAGATGGGTGTTGGTGTATGGTGGGTAACTGCCCGGCGTTTTTTCTTTTTTTTTGGGATTGACATGTCGCAGGTGGCCTATGAGGTTGTAGCCTCAGCCTCAAACAGGGGTTGAAAACTTAAAACTAGAGCGAGTGCTCACTAAGGGCACTCCCTGTGGGGTACGGTCCTCGGCCTAGGCATCGCAGGCAGAATGAACTGCCCGACGACTGATATCAAGACGATTAAATATATGCTATTTGCGCGGTTTACTCTGCTTGCGCGATACAAGATGGAGCGTGACGTCGTATGATGCGTAGTTCGCATGTGGCGGTGTACATGCCGCTAAATAAGTATTAATTTAATTCAGTAGCAGCTTGAACATTGGATTTGTGTCCTTTGTAATAGGCAAACCCCGTATCACCTACATAGGCGAAATGTGGTTCTCTTGTGTATATCCCTTGGAAGATAACCGTACCTACCATGTCATGAGTGATATCAATAAATAAAAGTCTTCACATAAAACCCGCCACTTATGATAAAAGATGGCGGCTTATGATTGTGCTCCAGCTTAGATGAGAAAACCTTGCGACATGCTGGGTCGTCTCTGTTAGTGACCAACATTCATGCTTTGCACCTCATTGCGTTGGTGCAACTCCAGGTGCAATTGTTTGTATATTGTTTATGGCAATAGAAGGTATATCCGTTGACAATCGCCAGTTCTTTACCATTGGTTTTTTTGACCCATTGCAGTAAAATAAAAATAAACAATTAACTTTATTAATAACAAGGATGTTTGACGAAAGAGAATTGGTTTGTCTAGTTGCAATTTAACATAGTGCTAAAAATCTTTAGTAAAATACAAGAAGTAGGAACATTAAAGGGTAGTGGAAAAAACCTGAATGCACGTTAAAAACATGCGATGCACATAATTATGTGCATCGCATGTTTTTAACGCGCAACATACAAATTAAAACACTTTGTCTTGGATCATAAATATCTTTAATCAAACTAAACGAATTTGACGCAATTCAGATAACAATAATATCCTGAAAGGTAATTTACTTTATAATGATTAATTTACTCACCTATCTCTTAACCAATTTAATCCCATAACCCATTTCACAAAAGAATGCCTAAACTCAATTTTATTTGACATAACACCAACAATTTATTTATTTTATAATTCAATAACACTAATGTACAGTGCGTAATGTATAGACGTTATCTTCCAGTCAAACTTGAGATCATCTTATATAGTCAAAAATATTAGAAGTCAAACTAAAAAATTGGACCTGTCCAGTCAGTGCACGCAATTATCAATTATTGTTCTACTCAGAACTAAAATGACAATGATCCACATACATAGTCCTTACATTCATAGTAATTAAAATACTAAATTACATACCCCTCCCATAACCCATTTCAGAAAATTAGGTATGGCGTTTTATTTCTAAATAAAATTGGGGATAGAAACCAATTTTAATTATAAAAAAACAAATTATTTATTTAATAATAAAAGAACACAAATGTACAGTGGCAGACTTCATGCCATAAACATTTTCTACCAGTAAACCTTGCAGTCGTTTTTATATGTACAAGTTTAAGTCTTTATATAGAATCCATCGCAGATACTAAATGATGGTGGTCGGTGGTTGTGGTCGAGTCTGGCCGATACTACAGTGCGCTCCGATTCCAAATGTTCACTAGTAACTAACAACCTCGCTTTGCACTTTCCAGCCTGGGTACAGCTCCACGTACTCTTGATCGCATGATATCTGCGGCAATAGAATGTGTATCCATCCACTACGGCTAGTACTCTTCCGTTATCTTTTGTCACCCAACTTACTGAAAATAAATGTAGTACCGAATTATTATCTGTGAGGGACTTGTGGTTAAGTAATTACAGCCGGACAGGTCGATCGGCCGGGTTAAGCTACGCTTGCCGCAATTAGTCCGTGGATGGTTGACCATTTTTAACCGACTTAAAAAAAAACCGGCCAAGTGCGAGTCGGACTCGCACACCGAGGGTTCCGTAAAAACCTGTAGGTATTCTCGGTTTAAAAATAAATGTTTTTTTTTTAAATTTTATATTTCAGTTGATTGAATGTAAACTAAATCGCGATTTACAATTTATGACGTTTTAAAAAAAAGTACTCACTCGATCTCGTTCAAACCAATTTTCGATGGTAGTTTACATGGTAATGTACATCATATATTTTTTTAAGTTTTAGCATTCTCTTATTTTAGAAGTTACGGGGGGGGGGGGCACATTATACACACACATTTTAACATTTTGGAAGTGTCTCTCGCGCAAACTATTCAGTTTAGAAAAAAAATGATAATAGAAACCTCATTACCATTTTTGAATACCTATTCATAGATACCCCACACGTTTGATGAAAAACATTTTTTTGAGTTTCAGTTCTATGTATACATAGAATAGGGGGAACCCCAAATTTTTTTTTTTTTTTCTATTTTAGTGTGAAAATTTTAATGCGGTTCACAGAATACATCTACTTACCAAGTTTCAACAGCGTAGCTCTTAGAGTTTCGGAAAAAAGTGGCTGTGACATACGGACGGACGGACAGACAGACAGACAGACAGACAGACATGACGAATCTATAAGGGTTCCGTTTTTTGCCATTTGGCAACGGAACCCTAAAAAGGAAGGTTCTCAATTGTATTTTTTAATGTTTGTTACCTCAGTACTTTCGACTGGGTGAACCGAATTTGATGATTCTTCTTTTATTTGAATACAGGTACTTTCTGTATGGTCGCATTTCAATTTGGTCCATTTCTTATAATGGAATCCTTGGGTAAACCATATAAGTCTTAAATTTCACCTGGTCTGAAGTGGTATAGGATTTAGTGCGGGGTAGATACCATAACTAAAAAGTTAAAAATAAAAACAGTTTTTAAAAAACAACCGACTTCCTTATAAGTGATGGGTGGCAAAAAACGTAAATACAGATCCTAAAACACCGACTTCCAAAATTGTGTTTTTTGTAAGAAAAAAAGAATTTTTAGTTTTTACCAACAACAACAACAACAATATATCCAAATCGACTGAGTTATTTAGAAGAAGAGCTCTCAAGACTTCTCTAGGATCTCATCATCACATTTTGACCTGAAAACCTCCATATTTTTTGAAGTACTTTAAAAACAATATCGTATTCCATTTTTTTTTAAATATTTATTTGTAATCAATAAAACACACGCACACGAATACAACACACCATACAATATAAATGTGAGATCACTAAAATATTATTTTGCAAACATGTAACATACATTGAACTTAAATAGACAATGTATCCGGTTAAACAACGGACACACTTTATGGCACCTGTTCCTCCACCAGCGACGATGCGGCTAGACTAGCTATTAGCGAATCACTCGCTCAAGAAACGTACACAAGACTGCAAGCCCCGTGTAAGCAAAAGAGATACATATCATAACAGTTGTTCTGACTGTTCCCAGCACCGGCCCAGTACTCACTCGATCTCGTTCAAACCAATTTTCGATGGTAGTTTACATGGTAATGTACATCATATATTTTTTTAAGTTTTAGCATTCTCTTATTTTAGAAGTTACGGGGGGGGGGGGCACATTATACACACACATTTTAACATTTTGGAAGTGTCTCTCGCGCAAACTATTCAGTTTAGAAAAAAAATGATAATAGAAACCTCATTACCATTTTTGAATACCTATTCATAGATACCCCACACGTTTGATGAAAAACATTTTTTTGAGTTTCAGTTCTATGTATACATAGAATAGGGGGAACCCCAAATTTTTTTTTTTTTTTCTATTTTAGTGTGAAAATTTTAATGCGGTTCACAGAATACATCTACTTACCAAGTTTCAACAGCGTAGCTCTTAGAGTTTCGGAAAAAAGTGGCTGTGACATACGGACGGACGGACAGACAGACAGACAGACAGACAGACATGACGAATCTATAAGGGTTCCGTTTTTTGCCATTTGGCAACGGAACCCTAAAAAGGAAGGTTCTCAATTGTATTTTTTAATGTTTGTTACCTCAGTACTTTCGACTGGGTGAACCGAATTTGATGATTCTTCTTTTATTTGAATACAGGTACTTTCTGTATGGTCGCATTTCAATTTGGTCCATTTCTTATAATGGAATCCTTGGGTAAACCATATAAGTCTTAAATTTCACCTGGTCTGAAGTGGTATAGGATTTAGTGCGGGGTAGATACCATAACTAAAAAGTTAAAAATAAAAACAGTTTTTAAAAAACAACCGACTTCCTTATAAGTGATGGGTGGCAAAAAACGTAAATACAGATCCTAAAACACCGACTTCCAAAATTGTGTTTTTTGTAAGAAAAAAAGAATTTTTAGTTTTTACCAACAACAACAACAACAATATATCCAAATCGACTGAGTTATTTAGAAGAAGAGCTCTCAAGACTTCTCTAGGATCTCATCATCACATTTTGACCTGAAAACCTCCATATTTTTTGAAGTACTTTAAAAACAATATCGTATTCCATTTTTTTTTAAATATTTATTTGTAATCAATAAAACACACGCACACGAATACAACACACCATACAATATAAATGTGAGATCACTAAAATATTATTTTGCAAACATGTAACATACATTGAACTTAAATAGACAATGTATCCGGTTAAACAACGGACACACTTTATGGCACCTGTTCCTCCACCAGCGACGATGCGGCTAGACTAGCTATTAGCGAATCACTCGCTCAAGAAACGTACACAAGACTGCAAGCCCCGTGTAAGCAAAAGAGATACATATCATAACAGTTGTTCTGACTGTTCCCAGCACCGGCGAGCACCCTTTTGCCGCAGCGACAACAGATGACAAAAAAAATACTCTGAAGGACGCTCGCTTGGCGAGCCGAACGCTCGCTGAGCGTGGTACAGGCATACATATACCGGCGAATTATCGCTCGTCGCATTCGCGCACTCCATACTCAATGCTCGCTGACTAGTTTTTAGTTTTAGCTCTACTCGCTTCTTGTCAATCTGGTTGGGACAGTCAATTCGGGTTGGGACAGGTGCTTGAAGGGAGTGTAGTACACGTGAAAACAAAACGACGTTTACTATGCGACCAACTATATGAAATACTAGTTTCTGCCCGCGACTTCGTCCGCGTTAAATTTCTTGCTCCCCCGACCCTTCCCGTCGCGTCGAATCGCCTACCCGTGCGATTTTCCCTGTTTTTGCAACATTTTTCATTACTGCTCCGCTCCTCTTGGTTATAGCGTAATGTTATATAGCCAATAGCCTTTCTCGATACATAGGCTACTCAACACAAAAAAAAATTTTCAATTCGGACCAGTAGTTCCTGAGATTAGCGCGTTCAATCAAACAAACAAACTCTTCAGCTTTATAATATTAGTATAGATGACGAAAAGAAACGCCGATTCCGTACATTTCGCATATCGCTCGTTTTTTTTTTTTTTTGATGGAACAGCAGTGTTGTTTTCTTTTCATATTTCAGAGTTGGTCTTTTAGTCAAACATGATGTTTTCATAGATAGTTGGTTTTTACACTCCATATCTTTCGTTTAATTAATCTAACAAATTGCATAGAACTAAGTAAATTAGTTTAAAATATGATTAGATTTTGAAGTACCTAAAACAGCATTTGGCAAACGTTTAAAATCCGTGATAGAACCATAAATCGCTAAATAGTTTTTAAATATGAATACATTATGTTTCAATATGTAAGTAAAATAGATTTTTGCAAATATTTAACATACTCGTACAATTCATTATACGTTAATACGTAGACGTGAAATGTTTTTTTAAAGTCTACTATTTTACGTTGTCTTAAGTTGCAAAAAAGGACATTTGACTACATTGTCTCTAAAAACAAATCCAAAAAACTTTTTAACAAAAAATTAAACCGCCGAAAAACTGAAAAGCATAAAATAATAAACCTTAAAATTATGAGTCGGCGCTTTGAGTGTTCCTTGTTCATTGATTTTTCAGCGCCGACTCAAAATTTTAAGGTTTATTATTTTATGCTTTTCAGTTTTTCGGCGGTTTAATTTTTTGTTAAAAAGTTTTTATTTTATGATTTTTTTGTGGCTTTAATGTACTAATAATACTTGGCAAGGTATACCCTATCCAACAATAAAAGAATTATCAAAATCGGACTACTCTGTACAAAGTTATGCGTGTTTATACGTTACAATCAGTGAGTGAACAATCAATCATCCCCTGTTTTCCAACCCTTAGGGTTCGATTTTGTTTTCCAAATTTATATGGGACCACCTTGGGAGTATACCCTTTCCAGTAGAAGAAGAATTGTCACAATCGGACCACTATGTAAAAAGTTGTGAGTGTCAGTGAGTGAACAATCAATCATCCCCTGTTTTCCAACCCTTTTTTTTTTCTGGATGGGAAATCATCAAATGACTTCTCCCGCTCTGGGCGGAGCGGGAGGGCGTGTCAGACTTTTACTGACTAAAACCCACCCATGTTCCATCAGTTGCCCATGTGCCAGGGTCACGGTATCTCTTTCGAACAATCACGCGGTTTTCCAACCCTTAGGGTTCGATTTTGTTTTCCAAATTTATATGAGACCACCTTGGGAGTAAACCCTTTCCAATAGATGAAGAATTGTCACAATCGGACTACTATGTAACAAGTTATGCGTGTTTATACGTTACAATCAGTGAGTGAACAATCAATCATCCCTGTTTTCCAACCCTTAGGGTTCGATTTTATTTTCAAAATTTATATGGGACTACCTTGGGAGTATACCCCTTCCAATAGAAGAAGAATTGTCACAATCGGACCACTATGTAAAAAGTTGTGAGTGTCAGTGAGTGAACAATCAATCATCCCCTGTTTTCCAACCCTTAGGGTTCGATTTTGTTTTCCAAATTTATATGAGACCACTTTGGGAGTATACCCTTTCCAATAAAAGAAGAATTGTCACAATCGGACCACTATATAACAAGTTATGCGTGTTTATACGTTACAATCAGTGAGTGAACAATCAATCATCCCCTTTTTTCCAACCCTTAGGGTTCGATTTTGTTTTCCAAATTTATATGGGACCACCTTGGGAGTATACCCTTTCCAATAGAAGAAGAATTGTCACAATCGGACCACTATGTAAAAAGTTATGCGTGATCATACAAAAAAAAAAAAAAAAAATATACGCGTCGAATTGAGAACCTCCTCCGTTTTTTTTCGTCGGTTGAAAAGAAATGATATAGGGGATGAAAGTTTGTACGGGAAACCCAACATTTCGTTAGGCATGTGAAAATTCACATGTATGCTTTTGGTAAGAAATAAAGAATTATGTGTCCCAGCGTTTTGTAAAATCACTCCCAAGGAGGATATGATTTTTAAATTCACTTTAAAATTGTTTTTTGTTTTTATTTTTTTTTATTACAGTATTCAAAACGTCATTGACATCTTAACTACCCTACAAATTACAATTTCACATAGAAACCATTACTGATAAAATACTCAGAGGGCTCATGCTTGTGCTCCAGTCTCGCTGACAATACAACGCGACGCAATGGCTTGACGTCATTGGTGATCTCCATCCTGGCATGACAAGTCCCTCCATAGGTGCAGTTCCAGATTTTTGTAGTTTTCTTCAAACTCTGCTTGCGACAGTAGTAAGTATAGCCGTTTACTAACGCCACCTCTTTCCCGTTCACTCTCTTCACGAATTTTACTGTAAGAAGCGAGAGAGTTAAGTGTTAGTAGCGTATTCTCTTTGTATCATTATGACGATACATCGCATGCATTTGGGTTACTTTCGTGCTAAACGGGCATGCATCGCGTTTACAGAGTTTGTGTTTTTACAGGTTAATCTTAAATACATATTTTTTGAGTCCAGAGACTGGAATAAAAATCTTCTTCGAAGGAATTGATTTTAATTGATAATTATAATAATTGTTGAATCATAATCTAAGTACTTATTTCTAAATTAATATGAAATACAGTTTCTTTCGGTACAGCCACTCTCAAGTGATGTGCTAACACATCACTTGAGAGTGGCTGTACCGATCTAGTAATGTTTTATTAAAAAATCGTAAACATCCGGATCGGGAAGAAGATCTGCAAATATTGCCCAAGAAATACTGAAATTAATTTGAGATTATTATTTTCATTTCAACGTCAGATATGACAGTCATATATAAACTCATATACATGTAGACTCACCCAACCACATGTCCAAGGTCACCACAGTGGCTTGTTTGATCCAACTTGAAAGATAGGATAGCTTACATCTCAATTTATAGTCGCAATATTATTTTATTGCAAATTATTTGTTTATTATTTGACAGTCACAATTATCTGTTAGCTCCAACCGATTTGAGCAAAAATTTGACGCGTACGAAGTCGCGGACAGAAGCAAGTATATATTTATATGTATATATACTCGTAGGTAACATTACCAACGCTTCCTTTACAAATTATAAGTTTTGGAGAAGCATGGCAATGTTCTAGTTTTGACGATATGATCCCACGTTCTGAAAGCCACCACTTTGGCTTTGCAGTGTTCTCCAGCGATACAATTCCAGGTGTTGTCATTCATATTTCTTTAATGGCAGTAAAAGTTGTAGTGACCAATAATGCCAAGCTATGTTTCGTTAATTTACTTTACGTATATCATTGAAAAAGGAAATGCTGTTTTAGAAGAAGTATTATAAGCAGAACAATATCTGCCGGGTTATAAATAAATATTACTGTTGACTAGCTGTATCGCCTCCGTGGAAGTCAGAAATTATCCCGCGGAAACATGCTGCCGGAACAAGAAGCCTATGTTACAATATCAGCTATGTTACTCCTTATAATATCAGTTATCTGTCCAGCCGTTTCGGAGATTAGTCGGAATAAGCTGAAAGATACATAAACAAAAATAAAGATTATAAGTACCGTTTACACTTTCATATGCCTGTAGTAAAAGCTGTTACTTTAGCGTTACAAACAGATATCGTCATCATCATTATTTCAGCCGAAAGACGTCTACTGCTGGAAATAGGCCTCCTCAAATGGAGGTGTATTGCCCTAAACGCCACGCTTGACAGGCACAAACACACTCAAAAACTTGCACAAACAAGCTCACTCGCTCGCTCACACACAGACACTTCATTTTAATTTTTTGTATAATATTTGCAGAATTCTGCTCATGAATAATTAAAGAAAAATAAAACATGTATTTCTATTATTTTTTTAATGATTTATTTGAAAGAAAAAACGTACAATGACACATTTAAACAAAACAAAAAATAGAACATTAGGGGTTATACGACTGTGCCATCAACAAGGTTCTCCACCGACACACCAAAATTCAAAGACAACTTTGCATTAAATACACACAGAAAAACACATAATAGTAATATACGTATAGTACAGTTGCTGCTAAGGACCACTACAGATATCGAATATTAATCATTAGGAATATTAATAAAAAAGGAAGACAATATAGAGATATGCCGATATTTTTGAACATTATATTTTGGGACCTTAAGTACAATTTAAATATTTGAGGGCCTGAGGGACTGAGTATTTGGCCTCTGTACTAAGCACAAGATGTAGTCTATCGCATGGCGAATTAACTGTGGGCCCAAATAGCACAGAATTGTGAAGGTTTATGGTGGCAACAGTTGTATTGCCACCATAAACCTTCACAAAGCTATAGCGTTTTCACAACTTCTATGCTTCTCGCATTCACGCGGATTCCTGCGGCCTTCACCGGGTCATCGGTCTGCCTTGTGGGAGGCCTTCTAACGCTACGTATTTCAGTACACGTTCTCTTTTGACCCCATCGCCCAAATATCCATCATATCCTCACATAAAACCCATCCACAATCATGAAGCTTGGCGGTGGATGCCTGTGCTCCAGCTTAGCAGATATAACGTTCCGCTTCAGTGGTTCAGGTTCGCTGCAGGTGATCAGTCTAGCTTTACAGAGCCATCCATTGGTACACGTCCATATCTTTGTTTTCGCGTTGTTCTTGTGGCAATAGAACGTGTAACCGTTCACCATCGCCAGTTCTTTTCCATTCCTCTTCATCATCCATTTTACTGAAAAAGAATTCCTTTTTTAAGGGCGATACGCTTATTGAGTTGAAATTTATTTCTTGCGTTTTTTTTTACTATATGCATCATGTCCTAGAACCAAAAAAAGAACACATAGGACATCTACCAATCCGCACTGGGCCCACGAGGTAGATTCTGGCCAACTCCCTCTCACATAGAGGTGGCTTATGACCCAGCAGTGGGAACATTATAAGCTGACCATGCCGCTCAGGATCGTTATCTGTCTTGCTATTTTCAACTATGCTGGGGTCGGCTTCCAGTCTAACCATATGTAGCTGAATTTTAGTAGTATTTTACATGCAAAGTAATAGTAGTAGTATTTTATTTTAAAACATAGGTAATTTGTCGTGTTTGTATTCTTCAAACATCTCTAAAGTAAAGACTTAAGCATGGTTAAGCAGTAAAACATAACATAAAATCATATTTATTGATATTAAACAAACGTACAATGTGTTGAGTATAATGTTTGATCCAGAAGCTGGAGAAGTAGAGGACAATTATTAGCGGTTTGAAAATCAGGAACGATATTTTACCAACCCGTAAAAATAAGGTATCATAATGGTACTCTCAGGATGTGTTTAAAATAAAACGTTAATTAATAACTTACAAAATTTTCGAGGTTTTAAATGATAATCGCATTCGCATCCCAACATTAAGCTTAAATAAAATAAAATAAAATATTTAATGATTATGCTCATTTTTAATTTGAACTAGGACACCATTCTCGGTAAATACAACTGATTTACATCCTGTAGGTCTCCGAATACAACGCCACCGTATTTTGTTCTTTTTATTAATCAAACAACCTCGATTGAACCGATAGGGCCCTATGTTGAGGCACAGATTGCCCCATTTTGTTCTGCTGAATATCGGAAAATGGTTCAGCTCCGATTGAGAATCTGTAACAAAACATGATTGGTAAAAAAAAAACTGTTGGAACTTAAAACAATAATAAAGGAATTGAATCTAAACAAAGGCGCACAATCACGATTTTAAATCGTGAAGCCGTTAGTCAACTATTGCAATGTAACTCCTTTATCATTTTCCCAAAACTCACGGCATTATTCTAATTGATACCTACTTTATTGCAATGAGCTTTAGGTAAAAAATCGTGGATGTACTCCTGAAATGTTGTCTTTTAGATCAATATTTTATGAACACATACCGATACTGGCAACAGGTACCGTTAGCGGCAAAGCTTTTTTTTTAAACTTTATGTTCTTCTTTTTAGTTTGGTTTTCTATGAAAGCGTGTTTTTTTTTATTTTAAAATAATTATTTTTAGGTAGTCTATGACATACTGGAAAATAATTTTACAGGTGTATTCAAAGTAGGCGGAGAATCAACCACTAACCCACATTGGTGATGAGTATGGTCCACTTCCTCTCAAAAAGAGGAGGCCTGTGTGCCAGTAGTGGGAACATTATAGGGTGATTGTGAATAATAAATGGAGAAAAGATCTTATTTTTTGTATGCTTTCACGATATAACGGCTGAACGAGTATAGATAGATGAAATTTGGCACATGGGTAGACCATAACCAACCAGGACATAGGCTGCTTTTTCATCCTGGATCGTAGACGAAGCAGCGGGCTTCACCTAGTACCATATTAACCCTGTTACATACTCTCTCTCCGCGAGACTTTAATGTATCTTGTAGTTAGATCCTATCCAAACACAGTGAAATTGATTGTAGTGAGCAAAAACATTTACCTATGTCTCAAGAGAGTATTACTAGTACTGCCTATTAAACTGGTCAATACTCTAAGAGATTGCTACTGAAAAAAAAAAATGCCACATAATACACAAACCTTTATTTTTTAAATCAGCAAGATTCTCAAACATAAATTCTGCACTTCTTTTTTTTGGAATGAAATCTCGCATTTATGAGTTTGTCAGCTGCTTAACGGAACTTGCCTGTGGCTACCTTAATAAATTAAGGCCTCCAGCCGAGGTTTAAACACTTAAAACTAGAGCGATTACTCGTTAAGGGCACCCACTGTGAGGGACGGACCTCGGCTTTGGGCATCGCTGGTAGAGGATCGCAAGAGACGGGCGGGATCTGAATAAATTCTACACTTTATTCGATTTATTTATTAAGTACTAGATTTTTATATATAACGCATGCTGAAATTAAAGAAATTGCAATATTTTTACAAACGTCTTCTACCTACGTATACACCTTTCTAATAACTACCATCTCTATTTCTATATTTTAATGTACTTTCCATCAGAAAGTTGCATAATTCTCGGAGGAGGATGATTATGTTCTGTCACCGCACTCTTTATCGTTCCATCTTCGTTCAGAGTGAGTTTGGCGCGACAGTTCTTCGCTTTCTTGGAGGAACAGACCTGGTAACGAAACGAAGGACCGTGCTTCGAAAAGGTGTAATTGTAGTAGAGAATAACTGTTTTCTCGTTTAGTTTCAATACTTCGTATGGTTTACCTGTAAGATGAAGAATGAATTACTAAGTTATCTATAATGCCAAAGAAAGAATAAATTACTGAGGTATCTTTAGTGTACATTAAATGATTAATTGCTAAGATATCTAAAATGTAAAGCTAAGAACAAATCACCACGATATTTATGAAATAAAATAAGTAAAAGAAGTAATAAGATGTTATTTTGCATCGCTATCAACGAATGAGGAGAATGTTGAGAGGAAAGTTTTAAGTGTGAATATCGATGGCTATAAGAGTAGTGGAAAATCAAATAAACGATGTATGGACTGTATGAAGAAAAATAAACATGGCGTTAACCCCAAATAAATTAACAACTTTCACTATGTGACCAACTTAGAAATCACGTAAAAAGACTGCTGTTTCACATAAAAGTCCAATACCTATTCGGCCATAATGAATGCAACAGCTGATATTTTGTCGTGATTTCTGAGCTGATCCCAGTGAATCTTTTTTATATTTCTGCGTAGAACATCCTGTGAAAATTTGGAAGATGATAAAACTGTCTTCCTGTATATTTCCATACTTCTGAGTGATATTTTGTACGATAATATCCTCCTCATGTTAGAAATTATAAAAAGCACTCTATTGTTTTTTAATGATCCAATTGAAATAAAAGATTTGATTCTGACTTTAAAAGCAGGAAAACCCTAAATCAATGTAGAAATTCAATGCGTAGGAAGTTTCTTAAATCTTCCAAGTGAAGCAGGGATACCCGGAATATGTTCGCTAAGTAGGTTAGTTTTAGAAAATAAAACGTCAATTTTATTGAAACGGTTTAATAAATCATTCTGGCTTATCTTAAGTTATAAAAAAACACTTTAAAAACACAATATTTTACCAAACTATATAAGCTACCAGTTTTGCAATATTAATCCAGTAATCATATAAATTCACATAGTATATCAAACAAAATATATACTCGATACCATCTTTACTTATATACTTATATTATAATTACGAAAGTCACTCTGTCTGTTACCCTTTCATGACTAAACCACTGAACAGATTTTGAAAAAAAATGGTACGGGGAAAGGGGGGTTCAACCCCAAGAAAGGAAATAGGCTATTTCAATTCCGCGACTTTGTCTGCGTCCGCGATAACCGACATTTACGCGTACGAACGAAGTCGCGAGCAAAAGCTAGTATTCTATAAATAATTTTTGGATACTTTAAATAATAAGAAAAAAATAATCCCAAGATATTTTGAATGAATATATTTTTAATCCAGATTAATTCAAAGTGTTAAACTAATGGTTATGTTTATTTTTAACCCCCGACGCAAAAAGAGGGGTGTTATAAGTTTGACGTGTCTGTCTGTCTGTCTGTCTGTCTGTCTGTCTGTCTGTGGCATCATAGCTCCCGAACGGATGATGCGATTTCAATAAAAAAAAATGTATTAAAGGTGACTTATCTGCGAGTGTTCTTAGACATGTTTGATGAAAATCGGTTGAGCCGTTTAAAAGTTGTGGGGGGGAAAGTGGGGAAGAGTAACCGAATGTCAGCAAATATACTCGAGTGGGGTCTCAAATGAAAGCGCACTGAAAGAGAATATTGATGAATTAATCGAAAGTGTTCTTAGCTTCGTTTGATTCTACATTATATTAAGTATATGCCTATAAAAAGTACAAAATAAAAAATTAAATAAAAAAATTAAAAATCCCCCGACACAAAAACCTAATTTCCCTTTAAAAAGTAAAAAATAATAAAAAATAACTCCATCTTAAAGTACCTAAGAATGTATTAATAATTCAAAAAAAAACGTCGCGTTGGGGGACCGCTCCGCGAGTGCAGACGTCGTTGACTGCTTAGTTAGGTAATAAGACTATTGGTAATTAAATTGTTAGGTTTGAAGCGGTCCCCCAACGCGGCGTATTTTTTTTGAATTATTAATACATTCTTAGGTACTTTAAGATTGAGTTATTTTTTATTATTTTTTACTTTTTAAAGGGAAATTAGGTTTTTGTGTCGGGGGATTTTTAATTTTTTTATTTAATTTTTTAATATTAATTATAACATCATCAACTGTTGTTAAACAGGATCTACAACTAATACCTATTTGTTTGCGTGCACCGCCATCTTGCCCTTTTATCTTTAGGAGCACTTCTTCGGTTATATCGATATCGACCTAGGATGATCACCGGGTTGCCATTCCTTGATGTGCTGAACAATGGTTGCAACTCTGCATCTGTAATAAATATAACATTTTTATAGTATTTATACAAGTAAATAAACTTAAAGTGACTGTTTGTAATACCAAAATATCAAATTTTACTACATTAATATGAACGTACAACATTATACGGTAAATAAAGCAAAAAAAAATTAAATAATTATTTTGTACGTCTCTCTGTCAGTCTCTTTGTTCAGACTAATCTCTGAAACGGGTGGACGGGACTTTAGACGTGACTTTCACTTGCAGAGAGTAGTTATGAAAAGGAGCAACTTCTGTAACGTTTGTGCTGGGTATGGTGGGGTACAATGAACTCAGAGTGCGCAGGGAATTTACACTCGCGGCGTATGTGCTAAAGCTCCTGCGTGGAGTTGCACATAACCCGGGAGTGCTGCGACACCTGAAGCTGTGCGTGCCGGACCGGTACGTGTGGAGGCGGCGGCGACCGCCACTGCTCGCCGTGCCTGTTGCCAAAACCAACCTGCTGTCAAAAACACCCCTCACCCGCATAATACGTGTACTAAATGAAGTGCATGAGAGGACAGACATATTTTCGTGCAACTTGAGTGAATTCGCAAGAGTTTTGTTGAATTTTGTTTCTTATATTTAATTTTTACTTTTTTTTGTGTTGTTTGTTTGTTGGTGTTTAACAAGTCCTTTTAAAGTTTAGTGTTTTAATAGTATTAGTCGTAAGTTATTTTCAGATTATCTTGTGTGTTTTTTTTTTTAATTTGTTTGCAAACCACTATTGTATTGGGTCTGCCTGTAAAGATAGTGTGTGTTTATAATAATAATAAATAAATAAATAAACTTAGGCCACTTTTATGTTAAAAAATTAATGAACATCAAAAAGTGTTAATATCACTTGAACGAAGTTGCGAGCAGCAGCTGGTCATCATCATCATTTCAGCCGAAAGACGTCCACTGCTGGACATAGGCCTCTCCCAAGCACCGCCACTTTGACTTGTGAAGTGGTTCTCGCATCCCACGTATTCCTGCGGCCTTCACCAGGTCATCAGCTGGTCATACATAAATACATTGTATTATTTCTTTCAATATCTTGAGGAAACCAGCATGACTAAGCAACAAAACTATAAGTTACCTGCTTAACAGAATGGCAGGCCCCGCAAGGAACAAATTAGAAGGGGAGACCCTACGTTAGATGGGAAGACGATATAAAAAGATAGCTCGAATAAATTGGATTAAAACAGTTGAGTGCAGTGAGAGTTTTGGAGTAGACCTACACCTGTAGAGGGGTTCTTGCAGAATAAAAATTATAATTTAGTATCCGTACAAATAAATAATACAAACGCACTCTAACATAGCTTAGAATATATTTATTAACATTTTTATATTTTATTTTGTTTTTACTGTGTGAACTAGTTACTACTTTTTATTTTATTTTTTATTAAGTAACCTGCTGTGTGTACCTACTAAGAACTAACCCGCCCGCATAATGGATTGCAGATAA
The DNA here is from genome assembly GCA_932294355.1 of Aporophyla lueneburgensis. Taxonomy (NCBI): domain Eukaryota; kingdom Metazoa; phylum Arthropoda; class Insecta; order Lepidoptera; family Noctuidae; genus Aporophyla; species Aporophyla lueneburgensis. The sequence continues at coordinate 7,885,058 of OW028742.1, forward strand.
GCCCCATTAGTTCCACTTAGAGTTTCTTACTAACTTAAATATCACTATAATTTATAATGCCATCGGGTTGTAATAAAAGCACAGAAACGGTTCGATCGTATCATTTTAATTCAACATCAAAGGATGAATAACTAAGAAACATATATGTAGGTATATCAGCCAAATGTTAACAAATGCTAACAAATAAACATGAAACAGTATATATTAATAAATATTAAGATATTGAAAAAGGTTTTATGAAATTGTCTCAATTCTCAGTTCGATTCTCTCAATGGTTATGTTCTGTCTTATGGCTAATAATCACACTATTAAAAGTAAATATAGTAGATCGGCAACCCAATGGGTACCGGGTACAAGTCCATCGCACTTTGGCCCCCTTGCAAGATAACACCCGGTTGTATCGATAGGGACCAAGGATGATAACAGGATTGCCACTATAAGTCGTGCTAAAAACTGGCTCCACTTCTGTAAATACAACACAATAATATTTTATTTTATTAATATCTTATACCTTTAAACGAGCAATTCTTGTATATATATATATAATCTGAATCTCGGAAACGGCTCCAACGATTTTCATGAAATTTAGTATACAGGGGGTTTCGGGGGTGATAAATCGATCTAGCTAGGATTCATTTTTATAAAATGTCGTTTTAATCGTGTTTTCAATGATCAACTTTATCGATAATCAACTTGAACATAAACTTATTATTTTAAACACAATTTACCAAAAAATACCGAGCAAAGCTCGGTCATCCAGATATCTATATATTAATACGTGAAGCAAAAACTTTGGATCCCTTTTTACGAAAATTGGGCGGAAGGAGGAGTATGAAATTTCGCACACTTATAGTTTATACAGAGAAGAAGTGACGAATGATAATATTTTTTTTATATTATGCGTTAAAATACATTATTTTCAATAAATAACACGTTACACACATTACTATTCATTACCGTGTATCTATTACACACATGCATAGATATTCTTTTGTCTATGGTCCAAATCTGTCTTTAATATTTTGTGCAGTGTTACCAACACCCAGAAATATTTACCCCTAAAGCTTAAGTTAAAAACCCCTAAAATTACCACAATTACTAAAAAATTCCCCTAAAAAATTATGATGAAAATAACCAACGAATGTTCAGTAATCATAGACCGGCACACAGTAGTAATATTTGTCCATATTTATTACGCGACATTTGTTGTTCATTCACTCTGCATTCTTAGTATCGAGGAACCGTACTAGAAGTCGCTAATACTTTTATTGTAATCAAAAACACAATGAGAAATGTAAGATGGCAAAAACTCCCTAAGAATACCCCTAAAAATGGAACACCCCTAAAAAATCCCAATCCTCTTATTTACCCCCTAAATTTGGGGAACCTCTAAGTTGGTAAGCCTGAATTTGTGTCTATAGTCTTACTGAATGTCAAGTATAACCATAGGTAATAAATTAATTTTATAGATTTATAACCTATTTCATTTTTAAAATCTATGATCATATCGAGAATATTTGTCTTTAATATTATTTGTATTAGCGACGGTAGGAATATAATTTAGATATTTAAGAAATATTTTTTATGGTTTTATGGGGAGTGTCAAGTATGGCATTAGTAAGTTTCCCATACAAAACTTAGTGTCGTGTGCAAACTGTAGAGGTTGTATGCCTCACGATTGTATAGGCTGATCATAGATTGTACAGGCTGGTTATAATTATGACATTTTGAACTGTCATAATTAATTAAAAATAATAGGGAAAATTCTATAAAGACAGAGCAAACTGTGATAATTCATTTCATATCCCGCAGTTAAGAAGTATTAAGAAAATAAAGAAGAGAGTCCTGAAGAAGTATTCTTTACTCATTACACCTACGTCCTGGTCCTGGCCATCACCATCCCGCCAGCTAACCCTCTCCACAGTAGTACAGCGTCAACAATTTGCCTATAGTGTTACTGAATGTCAAATATAACCATATTATTTTTTTACTAGCTTTTGCCAGCGACTTCGCCCGCGTGGAGGTCGGAATATATCCCGCGTGAACATACTACCGGGATAAAAAGTAGCCTATGTGTTAATCTTGGTTAATTTTTTTTAGCTCGAAAGCGCATTTTCATTCGACTTGCTTCAAATTTATCGTCACAGCTCGGCTTCTATGTGTCTTAGCCTTATGTTATATAGCCTATAACCTGCCCAGGAGTATGGACTACAACCGTACTAAGTCTGATTAAAATCCCTTCAGTAATTTTTGACCCATGCGTGCACATACAGACAGACAGACAGACAAAAAATTTACTGATTGCATTTTTGGCATCAGTATCGATCACCATTCATCCTCCAATATTAATTTTGAATATATTTTCAATGTACAGAATTGACCTCACTACAGTTTTATTATAAGTATACCTAGATTTTTTTAAATTTAATAATGTATTTTATTCAAATGAAGTACGGTCGAATTTCGACCAATGGGCGATCACTAGTTATTATTAAAACATAAAATTGATAAGCCAATGACCAGCTTAACAAAAAGGTATTTAAAAAAAGTTATTGTTTCAGTAAAGACTGAACGAAAAATTACGGACATTAAAAAATATTGTATTCTTTGGTATTATGATACTAAGAAAAATAAAAAAAAACGATTTATTTTAGACAAACATTTACTAATACAAACAAACACTCACACAGCATATCATTAAGAGTTTTCAATATCAGTGGTTTAAGGAAATCAATGGTTATGTTCACTCCTGTGGGTAACAATTACATCGTTGATGGTTACGATCGTAGATCGGCACTTTGACGAGGTACGGTTACAGGTCCATCGCACTTTAGCGCCTCTACAAGTATTAATCCGATTATATCGATAGGGGCCAACGATGATGACATCATTACCACTCCTTGACGTGCTAAAAACTGGGATGAAACCTGTAATTTAATTCACTTGTGTACATAACTTGGCATTGAAACAATAATTATGAGCATAATAATAAAACATAAAGCTTATGATTAACAAAAATTTATATCAACGCAAAGGTACTATCGCTCACTTCAGCTTTTCAATGTATACTGCAATAATAGTCACTGATATTGATAATCTTACAAAAGGTTTGAAAAAATATTATAAGTATCTTCGGGATTGTGGCAGTACTATTGCTACCTTTGGCTTTTCAGTAACTGCTGCAATTAGTCACTGGTATTCATATAATTAGCAAATAGCTCGAAAACATTTTGTAGGTATTCTTTGTTATTGTGAACCAGAGTTAAATAAAAAAATTGGCAAATATTTACTGATGCCAACAAAAAAGACACGAATCACTTTTTATGAGTATCTTTATTCTTGTACGCAAAATAGTACAAAACATAATGTCAATGGCTGTGTTCAGTCTTATGCTGAACAATCAAATTGTTGCAGGAGCAGTGATGACATCATTACCACTTCTTATTGTGCTGAAAACTGGTAAGCAATCTGTAATAAAACACAATAAATAGTATGGCAATGCTGTGCCATTGCGTAGGAATCAAGACTTGATAATTATGACTAAATTAATACATCAAGACGAAACGTATTGGGCACGCCACAATTGCGGCGGTAAGTCCCCTCTTTGAGGAGTGGATAGAGAGGCGTCACGGCGTCCTCACCTTCCGCCTGACGCAGGTTCTCACCGGGCATGGGTGCTTCGGTGGGTTCCTGTTCAGAATAAAGCGGGAGGATACGTCCGGGTGTTTCCATTGCGAGGATCGTCTGGAGGACACGGTGGAGCATACGGTGGAGGTGTGCCCTGCCTGGGCGGAGCACCGCCGTGTCCTTGTGGAGGCGATCGGCGGCGGCGACCTCTCGCGTCCGGCCCTGGTGCGAGCCATGGTACGGAGCGAGAGGGAATGGGAAGCCGTCACCTCCTTCTGCGAAGCAGTAATGCTCGCGAAGGAGGAGGCGGGGCGCGTGAGGGAGTGGCAGTCTCTGCGCCCTCACGTCCCTAGCCGCCGCAGGAGGAGACGCCCGGGGCGTCGGGAGTCGATTGCGGACTCCCGGCCACCGTAGGCGCGAGCTTGCGGGTGGCGAGCAATGGGTAGCTCGCCGCTCGGTAAGGACCAAGCTCGGGTCAACGGCGCGTAGTGTTCCAAGCGCGCCTCAAAGAGATGTCAGCAGCAGTGTAGGGGTCTACTAGGACCGATGCCTGCCGGGGTCGCGTGATGGTTCGAAAGAGATACCGTGACCCTGGCACATGGGCAACTGATGGAACACGGGTGGGTTTTAGTCAGTAAAAGTCTGACACGCCCTCCCGCTCCGCCCAGAGCGGGAGAAGTAATTTGATGATATCCCATCATGAAAAAAAAAAAAGACGAAACGTACTATTGCTGACCTAGATTTTCAGTAACGGTTGCAATGATATTGATATTATTAGAAATATCTCGAAAAAATGGTTTGGGTAGGTCGCCGCCCGGTAAGGACCAAGCTCGGGTCGACGCGCGTAGTGTTCCACGCGCGCCTCAAAGAGATGTCAGCAGCAGTGTAGGGGTCTGCTAGGACCGATGCCTGCCGGGGTCGCGTGATTGTTCGAAAGAGATACTGAGACCCTGGCACATGGGCAATTGAAGGAACACGGGTGATGAAAATATCATCTTTCCTATCGTTCTTAGGCTCTTGGTTGGCAAGAGCCTAAGAACGATAGGAAAGATGATATTTTAATTGTTGTCTCCAGGTTTACAATTCACAATCGCGAAAATTGAAAGTTACCAACCACGGCACAGCAAGGTGTTCTGATTGTAATGTAGTGTTTTTTGTGATACGGATATTAAAAAAAGTAGAAATAAAAGGCAGTTTTATTAAAAAAAAACTTTATATCTGTAAACTGTACACCTTAAAACACAGCATTAAGTATCTAACTAAGCTAACATTGTAGAATGCGATCAATATACTTATTGAGCAGTGACTAACAAATTCAGATTATACAAAAGACTGGGCTCGAGTCTAAATAATAATAGCCCTTCGAGCTACTAGGTTAGGCAACGCTTGCTGAAGTCGGACCGTCGATGGGTGAACATCCGTAACATACCGAGACCGTGCCTCGGAAATCACATTATGTAGTTGGTCTCAGCTGGCATTCCTAAATCTCTGAATAACGTTACGAGTATTCAGTAGCCCGACAGCCTGACATACAGTCTTGCCAAAGGGTGTCCTAGTAACTGAGTTGTGGAGGTCAGATACACTGTCGCTCCAAGTAATATACTGGCATGCAGGTGCTATTGGATATACATATTATACATACTAGACTGGCGGCCAACCCCCAAATTGTTGAGAAAAAAGGCTATGTAAGTTAATTGATTCACATAACCACCGTACAAGGATATTCTAAGGATCAGAACTTTAATTCTAAGTAAGTATTAATCATTTATTTACCAGAAAACTTAGCCTAGGTAATATACTAGTGGTTGTGTTCAGTTCTATGACTGACAATCACACTGTCGTAAGTTACGATAGTAGATCGGCATCCCATACTGTTCCGGGTACAAGTCCATCGTACTTTGGCCCCTTTACAAGTATGCACCCGATTATATCGATAGGAACCGACGATGATCACAGGTTTGCCATTCCTTGAAGTACTGAACACAGTATCTGTTTCTGAAACAAACAAAAAAAAAATCACACGTGCTCTCAAAATGGTAAAGGAAAAAATGAGGAAACCAGCATTTCCTAGAACAAAAATTCGAAGACATGTGACATTTGATATTGTGTTTTTTATTATGGTGACCTTTGGCGGGGGCGCTGCTGCCTTTAACTACCTTTTACCAGGGCACTGCCGTCTTTCATAAATTCTGCTATGAACAGCTGCACTGCCTGCATATCATCACACAGGCAGTGCTTAAAACAATCCTGCAGTATTTATGAAGTCCATGGAAAAGAATGAGCTAATGAAAACGTTTAATTTAGAAAATATTTATTCTAACCTACAAGTATTGTACATACTGAGGTAAACACAAAACACATAGGTATTTTGACATAAAGAAAATTCCGAAGTATTGTAAATAATAAAAATCTTTATTGATACAAAAAACCTTTGACATTACTTAAGACTAGGATACATAACTCGTTAAAGTAAAGGTCACTCGGATATGGTAAACCCTGACTCCTAAACTAGGTGATCCTGTGACTTAGGAGTCAGTGTTCTGCTGTCACTGTGATAGAAAAAAAACTTTTATTTGCTGTTCTAACTTTATAAAAATAGCCATTTACATTGAAGGTTACAAAATATGTATATTAAAATTAATATTAATTTTTCACCATAATTTAATCACCATATTATTTAAGTTTTTTTTTTGTACATTCTTCTTTGACATACTTTATTCATAATTTGACATTATATACTTACAATTCTAATTTGACCCCTTTAATATTGGTTGTCATAACAACAATGACATTTGGTTTAAGTGGTTATTATGTTCTATTTATGTAATACTATCATTTAAGTAAATCTATACTAATATTATAAAGAGGAAACCTTTGTATTTTTGTATTTTTGTATGTTTGTATTGAATAGGCTCAAAAACTACTGGACCGATTTCAAAGTTTCTTTTACCATTACTTAGAAGAATTCTTCCGAATCCGTATAGGTTAATTTTATCCCGGAAAATAGATAGAATTTTTCGTGGTAGTGAAAATTGTGGAGTAAGGCGTCGAAAAAACTGCCGTACGTTAACGATTCTCGCGAACGCTGCCTAAATGGTTAGAGATGTATGGTTGACTTCTATAGAAAAGTTGTAGAACTCAATAATGCCTACAAAAAGTCCGCGATAGTATAAACTAAACATTTATATTTTAGCCATTATAACCACTTTTCCATAGAATAAAAGTAATTAAAATTATTAGCCTATGTTTATTGATCATAATTATCGTCAAATACTCTAATCGTTATCCAAATAAACTATTTATTGAGCAAGATTGTTTCAATAGCTATAAATTACTTTTTATTTTATTCCAATCGGACAATCCATTCAAAAGATATTACGAATTTAATATGTGCAATGGGACAAGACTTTTGATAAAAGAATTGCCAATCACATTGGGTGATTGTAGCGACCATCATCACCGGCCCGGCGGCTGGACAGCTCGCTCACATTCCGCGGATCCCGATGATACCGACAGATTTGCCTATTTCCTTTAAAAGATTACAGTTTCCCGTCAAGGTATCGTTAGCCCTTACAATAAATAAATCCCAGGGTCAAACTTTTTCAATGGTAGGCATCGATCTCAGAAAAGAGTGCTTTTCTCATGGCCAATTATATGTTGCACTTTCTCGAGTAGGATCTCCTGAAAACCAATATGTTTTAATGCCATCTACAAATACTACTGCGAACATAGTGTATAGTGAAGCATTAAGGTAAAGAGAAAAAAAAAAAACAAAAAAAAAAAACAAAAAAAAATTAAATACAAAAATAAAAGAGTTAAGCAGGTACGAAACAAAGAAATGTAACACGAATAAAAAACCTATAAAAACATACATACAAAACAATTTTTTTTTTTCAGGGAGCTTAATAAATAAATGTCCACCCGTGCGAAGCCGGGGCGGGTCGCTAGTTCTTTTATATTTTGTGAATGTGAGAATGTTGTAGGTCTTGTAGACTGTAGACAATTTTCTATTTTATTAAGTACCTGGTTGGTTGGTGGTTTTAGTAGTACTTGTTGACAGTCCTACACTGTTCTCGCATACCTATTAAAACTGTTGTTTGAAAACATTGTAAAACCCAATTATTTTTAAAAGAGTAACCGTGGAGTTTCTTGCCGGCTCTTCTCCATAGGAATCAACTATTTGGAACCGTGCACCTAGCTTCTAACGTTTCATAAGTGCCCTTGCAGGCTTATGTGAAATAAATTTATAGTTTAAAAAATCACCAGAAAAAGACGCTTTTATAAATGCACGTAAAAACCAAAACCTTATCGTGGTCAAAGTTTATTACAAGACCTTTCTAACAAGTCCAAACACGGCTATGATACGATATTCCATCATGGAATGCCAGTGTCTATCTTCCGGCTTCATCATCAGACCTTAAAACCTAATCGTGGTCAAAGTTCATTACAAAACTTTTCAAACAAGTTCAAACACAGCTATGATACCATGTTCCATCATGAAGTTCCAGTTCATATCTTCCGGTTCCATCATCAGATCAGTTCGACAGTACCATATTATTGTATTGTCATCAGAACCACATAAAGCTGCTAATTGTTATGACGCTACGATCCTTGGAAGATGGTTAAAATAGTTACCTTAGATTCCATTACATAGTTACATACAGGTCGACCTAATATAAGCGTCTTAATAAAAATATTTTGATTTGATTTGATTTGAATAATTAAGAAATTGACGGCTAGAGAAACTTTCGCCTAGCGAAAGCAGTTTTATGGCGTACTGAAGGGCTTACATTTTTACTTTGCGTTTAGTTAGGGTATGATGGGGGTGACTGCGCAATGTCTCAGCGATTTAAAAATATAAATAAGTCTTCTGACTCTTGAAGCAGTATTTTCTATTTGGTTACACCATTTCAATCCGTCATCAATCACTACACCCAGTTACTTCGTGTGATTAACACGGGTAAGCGTCGCACATGAGAAAACACTGAGATCAGAGCACGTACAATCATATGTGCCATGATTTAAAAATCTGGTGGAGCCTTGTTCCTATGATTGATAAAGAAGGGAATGAAGTTGGTTTTGTCCACATTTAGGGTGAGTAGGTTGAGTAGCAGCCAGTTCATAACTGTTTTTAAGGACTGCTCCGCAATATTCTTTACCTCCCTCCAAGTATTACCATAAACCACAATCGCAGTGTCATCAGCATAAGTAAAGATTGTGCGTGTAATTTCGGAATATTTAAAAAATGAAATGAACATGAAGAACAGTGAAGTGTGTTAATTACTTACAAACATTTTCATTTCAAATGGACGGCTCGCGAGGCGCTAGAGTTTACGTTCGTCGAGAGCATGCGCGTGCGCGCTGATTGAGTATTTGCAACTGTTTAACTCTTTATACGACGGCTCATACAAAGTGGCCAGTAAACTGGACAGTCATTTCAAGATACCTAGGACCTTGAAGTGGACGGTCACTTCTTCACTATTCACTGTTAAGTTTACTGGTCACTTTATATGAGCCGTCAGGACGGCAAACAGTGAAGAGTGAAGAAGTGACCGTCCACTTCGAGGTCCCAGGTACCTTGAAATGATTATCCAGTTTACTGGCCACTTCATATGAGCCGTCCTATAAAGGGTTAAAAGCATGGTATGATTAAAAGTAGTTATCTATGCTATGTTAAGTGATACGGCTAATGATCTCGTTGTTGTTAACTTACTACAACGAACAGTAACGGATATTTATATTATTAGAAATTGCTTGAAATCTTGTAGTTTTCTTATAGCAACGCAGAAAACATTATAAATATTTTTTACTATTAAAAAACATGAAATTTGTAATAAAAATGGTTTTAGAAAATCAATGGTTATGTTCAGTTCTATGAACTACAATCTTATCGTCAACAGTTACTAAATAAGATCGGCACCTGCTTGCGTACCGGGTGCAAACCCACCGCACTTTAACCCCTTTACAAGTATGAATCTTATTATAACGATAGCCGCCGTAAATGATCAAAAGGTTGCCACTTCTTGTCTTGCTAAAAACTGGCCCCTTATCTGTAACATATTTTTTATTTTGCACTGTTTAATTTTGCAATGTAGTCTGTATATTTAAGTACTTGTAATCAATCGAGAAACAACCAATACGTTATCACTGATGCATTCACATCATCTAAAATGGAAATGAATGCCTTGAGTTTGATTGATATAATGAACAGTGGATTTGGTAGTATCGTCACACAAAATTTTCAAATAATTACTTAGTATTGACATTTAAAGGTGAGAAAAAGACATTTCAGTTTATAAAAATATTTACTTAAAGTGTTAATAAGTTAACTAGAAATTGTAAAATACACGTACAATAAATACTAATTATTTATTAAGATACCTAAGTATCTTAATCTACACCAAACAACCATAACATTACAATTCTATCTGTAACTACCTTAACAACTCTACTATACACTACAATAAAATTCAACTATCTTAGGCTAAAAATAAGGTTTAATTAAGCGTCTCTATCTCTCTTCAATGGTTATGTTCAGCCTTATGATGAATAATGATACTGTCGACAGTTATGATAGTAGACCGAAAACCCCAACGGGTACCGGGTACCTACAGGTCCACCGCAATTTGGCTCCTTTGTACCCACTGGATTTATTGTACCGATACGAACCAAACTTGATCACAGGAGTTCCATTCTTCGTTGAACCGAAAACAGGTCCTGAAAAATACAAGTTTGGCATAAGATTTAATTGTGATATAAGCCTGCTCTTGACCTCGATCTCGCCTATAGGAAGTAATGGATGAGGATGAAGCGAGTGTGACCAGAAGATGCCTGTTTACTCTTGATTGGAAAGTAGATGGGTTACATGTGGAAGAGAACAGAGGTGCTGGCAGAGAGTTCCGCACTTTGACTGTGCGTCTGTGCGAAGGGGAGCTACTGTTATTCCAGAGAGTTTTTTGTTAAACTATGTCTCTTTGCTTTTTAGTAAATATAAAAAGAAAACTTCTGACTCTGTACCCAGGTTATAAAAATCGAATTGTTACTGCTTCAAGGTAACGTAACGTTACCTTATAGGCAGTAACAGCCTAACGTAACGTTTTGACGTAGGTATCTTAATTTTCATGATTGATTTCGATTATACCCGTAAACATGTTTCAAGTTCCCATCTTAACATACCTAAAAAAAAATAACTAAATGATGATTTTTTATAATTTTATTACAAAATTCACACAAAACACACTTCACATGATCTGACCAAGATTATGCCTGGACTTCAAAAGAGATTGCGACCTCCTAGTTTGTTTCGGCAAACAAACTCAGTATTTGTACAAACTTCTTTACAGAAATATAATCATTTAATGTTATTAATCGGTTCGTAAAAAAATATTAAGTAAGCCGACCCCGCAAAGCCGGAAGAGGCGAGCACAAAGAAGAAGAAGACGGTTCATATAAATACATCAGCTTTCAGATTCTTAATAAGCTGTCTCCCTAAAATTAGCAAAATTATTTTATCCACGACACCATCCATATTTATGTCACACAGTCAATATTGATTATCAAAATAAAATAAAAACACTTAAAGAATTAACTTAGGAGACCTTTGAATGTTTCACAAATATTTCAATGGTTATGTTCGGACATACTACAGATGACGTCATTATCGATAGTAACGATGCTGGATCGGCAGCCGCTGTTGTGCCTGGTACAGTACCACCGTATCCTGGGCCCCTTACGTCCATTTTTTTGATTGTACCGGTAGTGACCTAGGAAGATCACGGGATTCCCATGCTTAGTTATACCGAAAACCGGCATTTGATCTGAAACATAATTAAATTAAACACCAGTCCTTTTGGCGTAGTCGAATAATTACGTTCGGTGTCATACATTATTATAGAGTAGAAGAAAGATGGCAAAACAACATTGCAACAAGTAATGGTTAGATATAAAACCAGTTCTGTGATCACTGGATTCCCATTCCTTGTCGAGTTAAAATGCCATATCTCTTGTTATAAACTGACACCACTCGACTGCTCATTTCGAGAATTTGGTAAAAGAAATGAAACACTGAAATGAATCGCTGTTATTTTATTATTTATGATTGCATATACGACGAACAAGTACACCACTGTTGCGTCTTGTACAATATCCGGTGGTATCACACAAGGCACAACATTTCATTATGGGCCATTTCAACTACTATTTTACAGATCATATTTATTTATATATACTTTATTGTACACCAAAAATACATAACAATAAGTACATTTGACTCTACAAAACGTACAACGGGCAGCCTAAACACTTTCTGTGATCTCTTCTAGGCAAACCTTGGCATGGAAAGTGATTGCGTGGACATAGAAATGGGATTACCTATAACGGCAACCCTATTTCTATGTCCGGTAGGATCCCTCAAACATTACAGAACTCCTATGTGAGATCTTGAACCTGAAACAGGTCATAGGCATAGCGGGTTCCCGGCCACTGTAGGCGCGGGCTTGCGAATAACTGAAGGGGTCCGCTAGGGCCTAGTGCCTGCCAGGATCGCGGATTTGTTCGAAAGAGTAACTGTGGTCCTGACATAGGTAACTGAACTGAAGGTACAGGTGGGTTTTAGTTAGTAAAAGTCTGACACGCCCTCTCTCTTGCCGCTTTCCCAAAAAAAAGCCCAGGCGCTAGAGATCCAAAGATGGTTTTTCGAAGATGTGACCTTGGTATTACAGTACTAGTATCTATCCTAACAACATCCCAAAAAATTAGTGCACTGTAATGTTATGCGATCTACGATATTTTAAATCGCTGGCCTGTATGTCAAGTGAGTGAATCTCCGTTTGGAGTCTCGATAGTTATTTTCAGTGTAAGTAATTATGTATGTGCCGATATTGGTGAGGGAAATCGATAAGACGACAAACCAATGAAAAATATGTCTTTTATTTTTATTATCATTATCATTCTCCTGCCCTTAAGTGAATGTATTTGGGAGCGGCGCGATGCAATTTACTGGTGTTTAAAAATATGCTATTAGAAATTCTTTACAATATTTATTTATTGCTCATTTTATTTACTTAATAAAAATATAAACACTGGTTTAACTTCTCATACAAAATTAATAAAATTAAAAAATACTATTAAAGTATACTTAACTACTTAACATAACGTGACTAGGCTCAATAATACCAATGTTTAGTAGTAGCCCAGCCTACTAAGACTACGCTAAAAAGACGGCCACGTGAAAGTGTCGATGTCGGTGTAGTGAATAAATAATTTTGGAAAGAGAAACTCTACAACAAAACAAATAATAATACTACAGTTTACTTAATAGAAATGCCTATAATATGCTTTTAATGACTTGACAGGCCTGTTGGTCTAGTGGTTAGTGACCCTGACTGCTATGCCGGAGGTCGTGGGTTCGATTCCCACCCAGGACAAATGTTTGTGTGATGAGCACGATCATTTGTTCTGTGTCTGGGTGTAATTTATCTATAATATGTATGTATTTAGAAATACTAGTGGTCGCCCATTGGTCGAAATTCGACCGTACTTCTTTCAGAATAGAAATACATTATTTAATGAAAAAAACATAAATAATAATAAATATAAAAAATATGGTTATATTTGACATTCAGTATCACTATAGATAAATAATATTAAAAACAAATATTCTCGATATGATCATAGATTTTAAAAATGAAATAGGTTATATAATATATCTATAAAATTAATTTATTACCTATGGTTATACTTGACATTCAGTAATAGTTAGGGAGCTGGCGAGCGAGATTTCGATATGATCAGCACACAAGGCAGACGTTATTAATAGTGATAATTATCCCTAAGAAACATCAAGGACCTCGTCTGCCACTATGTTGGCACTGCGTTGTAAAACAGCGTTTCAACAATGTTTAAAAAAAAGGTGTGCTATATTATGCGCACACGTCTGCCTCTGGGGCTGATGATCACAGTCATCCTGGAAACAGAATGAATCGAAAAGGCAGACATCCAGGGCTCTGAATTTTGTAATATTCATTGTTTACATTTATTTTTATGATTAAAAAAAAACTCTATATGAAGTGCACACTTGGCAGATTTGAATTATTCGATTAAAAACAATGAGAAGAACCATGGAAAAATAGTCTGCCAACATGTTACAACAACTAACAATAATCCCATACAATACCCGCTGTCCCTTGATTCCGTGAATTTCAAATAGTAATACAGCTGAAAATCAGTGAGCAAAGAGTCTACATGTTTTTTCGAATCCACAGTCATAGTGAATCGAATGGGCGCAATGAGAACCGCGTGCAAATGACCTAATAGAGCTTTTTTTGTTAACATTTTTACAACTCCGTCCCATGATAATGCAGAGTCCTGAATGTCTGCCTCTTCGATTTTCTTCGTTTCCAAGATGATTGTGACCATGAACTCTAGAGGCATACATGTGCAAAATATTTAATACCCCGATTTTTTAAGCAACTTCTTCAATCCGCTGTAACGCGAAAACGCAGCGACATAGGACCTTAATTAATTGGACCAAATCGATTCGTAATGATTTAAACTGCAATCCACCTCGACGTAAAACGTGTGCAAATCATATACCGAAATGCTCGCCAGCTCCCTAACTATTACACTATAGACACAAAATAAAGACAAATGTTCTCGATTAGACCATAAACAAAAGAATATCTATGCATGTGTATATTAAATACACGGTAATGAATAGTAGTGTGTGTAACGTGTTATTTATTGAAAATAATATATTTTACGCATAATTTAAAAAAAAATATTAGCATTCGTCACTTCTTCTCTGTATAAACTATAAGTGTGCAAAATTTCATACTCCTCCGTCCGCCCAATTTTCGTAAAAAGGGATCCAAAGTTTTCGCTTTACGTATTAATATATAGATATAAGTATGTTTATCAGTTGTCTAGTACCCATAACACAAGCTCTGCTTAGCTTGGGACTAGATGGCGTTGTGTGATAGTTGTGGAATATTATTATTATCCTTTATTCCATTTAAACATTCTTATAAATTATATTTTTAAATATTAGTTAAAAAAAAAAAACATTTAAAAATATAAAAAATAGTAGCCCACCGGTATCGGGAACAGGGTCCAAGCTACCGGCGGTCAGGGCTCCAGAGAGAGGAACCTCCTGACAATGCGAGCCGTGTCCAGAAGTACCGCTTTCTGAATCAAGCCCTTGACCCAGCTGCCCAACGAGAGCCTCTTCAGATGTTGGTCGAGACTCTTGGATATCAAGCCATTGGCTGTGACAACTATCGGCACAATGATCGCTGAGTCCATATCCCACATGTCGACAACCTCGCGAGCCAAGTCAAGATACTTGATTTGTTTATCTTTTTCGGCTTTCACGAGGTTCTCGTCATGCGGGACTGTAATGTCAACAATCATTGTGCGCCGCACTGATCGATCCACCACCACTATATCAGGCTTATTTGCAACAATAGTCCTGTCAGTGATGATGGATCGATCCCAGTACAGTGTGATATGTCCATTTTCGAGAACTGGGTCGGGCACATAACTGTAGTACGGCACTTCCGATTCCACAAGGCTGTATTTCAGAGCAAGTTGCTGGTGGATAATCCTGGCTACAAGGTTGTGTCTATGCAAGTACTCCTCGTTAGCTAGACGAGAACACCCGGAGATAATATGTCTGATGGATTCGCCCGGACGGTGGCATGCCCGACAGATGTCCACCGTGCCATCTTTAACAATATACCTCCGGTAATTCTTCGTCATCATAACTTCGTCCATAATTGCACAGACAAAACCTTCGGTTTCCCCAAAGAGGTCACCGAAACGCAACCAGGCTACGGACGCTAGTAGATCTACATCGGGTCCATGTAGGGCCCGGAAAAAGCGTCCGTGGAGCTCCTTACTCTGCCATACCTCCATGCGGTCATTAGTGTTAAGCACTACCAGCTTGCGCCAGTTCTCGTTAGCCAAGGAGAGCGGGGTGAGGCCCTTGTCCACCGCGATCACATCTCGATGCATCCCCACGTCGGCTTTAAGGAAATATTCCCTGAGGCTGCATATCTCGCGATTGTGGAGAGTCTTAGCGTTTAAAAAGCCTCGACCTCCACACTTTCGCGGGATATACAGTCTCATTACCGATGAACGTGGGTGATGCATACGATGTGCAGTCAGCAGTGTCCGGACCCTCCTATCTAAGGCATCGAGTTCGGTCTGAGTCCATTTGAGTATGCCGAAAGAGTACATCAAAACCGGCATGACCCAACCGTTGAAGGCGCGTACCTTGTTTCCGCCTGACAGAAGACTATTTAATACTTTCTTCAGGCGGCCAAAGAAGCGGTCCCTCAACGATTGCTTCATGTCAGTCACATTGATGCCCAACGCTTCCGACATACCCAAATACTTATAGGTTTCGGATGCTGAGAGGGCTCGAAGGTTTATGGAATCCGAGAGTTGGGTTCCCACGGATTCCACAATCTCTCCTCGCTTTACATGCATGACCGCACATTTGTCCACACCAAATTCCATCCTGATGGCGCTACTGAAGGTTTCAGTTACCTTCAGTAGCTCCATAAGTTGCAAATTGTTGTGGGCAAAGAGTTTAAGGTCATCCATGTACAGGAGGTGAGAAATAACCTGACCTCCTCTCCTCAACCGATAGCCTAAACCTGAATCCTCAAGCAGTGTGCTCAGAGGATTCAAAGCTAGGCAGAACCAAAGCGGACTCAGACTATCACCCTGAAATATGCCTCGCTCGATCCTTATCGGCTCGCTATTCCTCCGAATATTTCGACATCCTGGATAGCGAAGGACCGTCCTCCATTGCCCCATACATGACATCAGGAAGGTGCGCAGAGTTGCATCAATTTTATACAACTCCAGCACCCTCATGAGTCATGTATGTGGCACCGAGTCATAGGCCTTCTTATAATCTATCCAACATGTCGACAGATCCTTTCGGGAACGACGAGCCTGTTGGCTAATGGCCATATCAATGAGGAGCAGCTCCTTAGTATCGCGGGATCCGTTCCTACATCCATTTTGACAGACAGACATGATGGAGTTAGTGTCTATATGTTTGCAAATTTTAGCTCTCAAAATGGATGTAAGAACTTTATAGACCGTCGGCAAACACGTGATCGGTCTATAATTTTAGGGTTCCGCGGTGCTTCCTGATTTATGGAGCAGGTGGGTTATGCCTGTTGTTAGGAACTGGGGTAACGATCCGGACTCTAAGGCTGACTGGAATTGAGATGCCAAGCGAGCGTGTGACTTTTGGAGCCACTTGATCCAAAAGTTGTGCAGTCCGTCCGGTCCTGGAGATTTCCAGTTAGGCAACGGGCGGACTGCACAAGCTACATCTTGGGGGCTGATGGTAATTGCCCCCATTTCTATTATTTGACCGCACGCCCGCTCGATCTCCCTAGTCCAGTCACCTTCGGTGTGACTGACAGGCACCGACCAGATGTTTCGCCAGAACGAAGACATGGCGTCATCATCCGGAAGGGGCGTGTCAGTCACACCTTGGTCCGGTCGTTCCCAAGTCCTATAAGCCCACCTCTCATCACTTTGGAAGGTACGATTCTGAGTGTATCGGTCCACTCGTCGCTTATACCTACGAATACGGTTCGCCCATGCATAAACTTTCTGCTTCAGGAAGTCTATGCGCTCTGTGACACGGGACATATAGTCCTGAGGGCCAATATCGGTCCCTGAGAACGCCCGCCTCACAAAGCGCATCACTCTAGGGCGAGTGTTGCCCTCCCTGAAGCAGATTAGTTTGCCGATGAGGGCTCTGGCCCCACCAATACGTCGCTCAATTCTGCACTGCCAAGCTGGTACGGCTGGTTTCGGTCGTGTAGCTCTAGAATCATTAGGAAATTTAACGTGAGCTACACGACATGCCGCTACAGCTGCGCAGTACAGAATCGAATGAGTATCGGTGAGATCTTCGCAGTCATCAAAATAATTTGACAACTGCGAATCCAAAGCCGCCACCAGCGCCCTATTTTTATTATGCATGGGCAAACGAGGTAACCGTGGTCTAAGTTCGGGTGTCGTGAACCGATATTCCCGGATCGCACCCTCCAAAGCACTCCTCAATTCATCACTGCACTGGGTACTTACGTTTGTAGCCCTGTCATCACATCCCACGTCAGCATAATTTGTTACAGGCTGCGGTGGTACTACAGCATTCTGCGGCGTGGGGGCGATGACTTGGCTACTCCGCATTTCATTTTGCAAGCGATCAAGTACGGTGTCATCCAACATACGATTACGTTGGATGACCCGCACCTGATCCGATAGTCGTTGGCTTGAAACGTTGACACCTGGCTCAAGCACCTGAAAAAGAGAGAGCATCCGAACACGGTACGCGGTCAGATTCTTTCCCCCCTCTGTAGCCCCACAGTATGAGCGCATGACATTCTCGTTGATGGATCTTGTCCATCTCATGCGCTGCACACTTCCGCCGGGAGCTGGGACCCTATCAGAGACCGGTGGGCCTCGAGGTCCTAAACCATCCAGCGGCCGGCGTCCTCCCCGTCGACGAGCAGGTGGTGGCGTCGTGGGCGGGGAGAAGTACTCGTCGCTCGAGCTCGACGCAACTGCCACGGCCGGTGTCGTCACAGCGCCCGCAGTGGGGCTAGGTACCGGCGGCGGCGAGGCGGAGCTGAGAGACGAGTCCGGAGGTGGTGGGCGTGCTCGTCGTGCTGCTGATCGGGTCAACATTGTCTTCACATTCCTTGTTGTTTTAATTCGTCCATTTTATTGTTATTTTAATCGGAGATGACATGACAGATGTCATCTCCGATTCGCCAGTTTTAACGTGAGTTTTTTTACATTATGGTTTAATTTTGGAGTCTTTTATTATTCCGAATGTTTTGTAGGTTGAGGATTACTTTTCTGTTGCTGAATTCTTATAAAATTGCGGTAAATATAGTCTTTTTGTTGAAATTAAAATAAGGAATAGAAGACGACTTGTCAATACAGTGTTGCCAGTCTTATTATTATTATTATTATATTATTAATGACATCCAGAAGTGATGACATAATCTCTGATTGTTTTGCTGAAAATAGGCGCAGAATAAACTTATTGACAGAAATGATAAAATAATAAGAGCATTATATTTCAAGCAGAATCCTTTTTAATTCTCTCCGGTTAAAATATTACAAAAACTATTAATAAAAATGTATCAAAATACAATAAAAAGTGAAACAAAGATAATATTCTTTATATTTTAATGGTTATGGTCATTTTTACGGCTAATTATAACATTTCCAAAAGTAACGACGTTTGATCGGCACCCATTGTTGTACTTGTTACAATACCACCTTCCTTGGGGCGGTTTACTATTATTAGACCGATTATACCGATAAGATCCCAGAGTCATCGCAAGATTTCCAGTCCTAGTCGTGGTCAAAATTGGTAACGATTCTGAAATAAAACTTTAGTATTAGCACATTTTACAGTATGGATGGAGGGGGAAATGAAAAGGTTACGGGTAGTCAGAAGCTGACAATCAGTCTCACGAGAAGTCAGACAGGCAGTCGATCTATGTTGGAGTAATTAAATGAAAATTAAGACACCAAAATAGTTTTACTCGTTTAATAGTTATAAATATAACAGAATGTCATTCTGAAATGATTGCAAATCACAAAATTGGAAGCCTAAGAATATTTTACAGATATATTTTAATGGTTGTGCTCGGACTTATGTTTTATTATTTTACTATTTATAGTAACAATATTCGATCGGCATCCCTTGATGTATTTATTGCAATACCAACGCATTTTGGGTCCTTTACAATCTGTCGCTCCATTATACCGGTTGTATCCAAGAGTCATCACAGGATTCCCATGTATTGTCGTGCCGAAAACTGGCAATAGATCTGAAAAAAAAAACGTTTTGTTTTGAAAATAAGAAATGTGCTTTCTTATTTTGACAGACTTCTTGGATGTTTCTAGACATTAAAAATACACGATTATATTGGTAAACGTTAATATTGATCGGTGGTTTCCTCGTATTATGGTCGATAGTATAGAGACGGCCCAACGAAAAGGTAACGGCAGTGTAGCAGTCTACCACTGTGCAATCCTCAGTGATCGCAGACTTCCCTCTTTTTTCAAGCCAACACAGGTCAAATGAAAACAGTTGGTCTGTTTTGATTTGACCTGTCAACTACCGTAAGTAACAAAATTTGTTTAAAAATATCTCTTTTGACCAGTGCTTTTTTCACTGAGAGTGTACGTCGTTATGACGTACCGACGTATATATTAAGAATGACTAATGATTCAACTTATGAGCATGACCGTACCGTTGTTTTTCGACTAGTTTGAATTAAAGAAAACCATGCTTTCTGAGTAAACCCATGGTCAAACATGGTCAACCAAATTAATAAATTAAAATTTTATGTAACAAAACAAATAAATACAGTACTAAAATAGGTTTGATACAGAAAATCATTCAAGGACATTAATTTAAGGCAGTGCTATTATATTCCCATAGCTTGCAATTTAGACCAATGTAAAAAATAACGATAATATCGTAGATAACCAACAAAAATGAAACAGTGACACCGTTTGAATGTAACTCATGTATTTTAATGATTATAATTACATTTATTGTTAAGTACGACACTACTGAAAGTAACAATACTCAAGCGACATCCATTGACGTATCTATTAGAGTACCAACGCTCTTTAGCCCCTTTACAATTACTTGCTCGATTATATCGGTAGGATCCTATTAAGATCACAGGAATCCCTTTTTTATCGTGCTGAAAACCGAAAATTGATCTGAAATAAAAGTTAGACATCAATTCATACTGGCACTAATAGGTATGTGAAATAATTATTTAATGGCACTGAATATCTACATTTTTTATATAAATATAAACATGATTATAAATAGTGTAGGTATTTCTTTTATTATTTAAAAATCACGTCGTCTTGACGTACAGACGCCAGCGCATCGAGCTACTACAGTATGTCAAATTTCTTCAATAGATTTTCAACTTATCGCTAAAGGCATTAGGTTCAAGGTTGACTAGGAGAATTTGACAGTTTCGGGTACCGTGATGCGTTGGCGTCTGTACAAATTCTTTAAAAAAAATATCATAAGAAGATTAAAGAAAATTGCAATCATCAATGTATAATGTCCTCCTCCCGGTGAGACGAGTGGGCCGCAATCCACCATGCGGGCCCAGTGCGGGTTGGTAGATGTTACATGTCTTCGAATTTAGGGTTCTAGGACATACCGGTACCGGTACTCGCGATGTCCTTCGCCGTTTAGAGATCAGTGTTGAGGACCTTATTTACACAAAGTAAAGTGCCTACTTGGTTTGAAACCGCGACCTTCAACTCGTAATCTGGGGCCATTACCACTAGGCAACCACTACTCTTAATAGACATATATTAGTGTAATTCAGTGATACGATCCTCCTGTCATTTAAATTCAACAATACGGTGTTACTGTTCCTAAGTTAGTTTAGGAACAGTCACAACACGGTATTGCTGAATTTTGCCAGACTGATAAAATTTTCGTTTTCCGTATCATTTTAATATTTGTGTTTAAGTCGGTTCTTCCTACGGGAACAGGGCCGTATTCCTGTAGAACCTAACTTCAAAACCTGCACCCGCATTGCGTAACACACTAATAATCACAATTTTAATAATTTGAATAATATAATATAAAATTTAAGAATTAGTACTAAGTTGATAATCAAAACCCATGGAATCTTCTTTAGAAGAGTTTTGGATCGACTCTCTGTGAAGTCTATAGACGGCCCCAAAGAGCCCACCCTTCACCACTTCCTAGAGTTGGGAAGAATAAGTGGCGCAAAAAACTCCCCAGTAACACGACTCTGTCTAATCTATCTATACTAATAATATTATAAAGCTGTAGAGTTTGTTTGTTTGTTTGATTGATTGAACGCGCTAATCTCAGGAACTACTGGTCCGAATCGAAAAATTATTTTTGTGTTGGGTAGCCTATTTATTAAAGAAGGCTAAAAGCTATGTAACATCACGCTATAACCAAGAGGAGCGGAGCAGTAATGTAAAATGTTGCAAAAACGGGGAAAATCGCACGGGTAGGCGATTCGACGCGACGGGAAGGGTCGGGGGAACAAGAAATTTAACGCGGACAAAGTCGCGGGCAGAAGCTAGTTAGTTATAAGAACTTTAATCACTCTATCAGCCTAGGAAAACTATTATAATGAAAGACTCACCCAATCGCACCAACATACATATACTACGTAAATGCTAGATTAGTCTGCAACTATAATTCACTAATTTAATATTAATCGCTATCCTACAACAGCTCACTTTGACAAGACAAGGTCTGTTGGCTTTCACCAAGTCTCTTAACATAACTAGCTAATAATATTCCGTCCACACCCTTTAGCGATCTCAAACCAACTGCCCTGTCTTCAAACATCTTTCTCACGTCCCAAAATGACCACGCTCCACGCTTTTGCAGAATTGCTTTATAGCTGTATTGTCTAATTTCTCAATTGTTTTCAAACTTTTGTTTGGGTTTTGCTTGATCTCGAATTATGGCAACCAGATGTGGCTCTAATGTACGTCGCCTTTATGTTTTACCGTCGGTTCTTAGAATTTGTACGAAATATTGCATCTCTAAGGGCCGATTTTACAATCCTCAGATAAACAGATAGGATTTATTCAATATATAGCAAGAAAATCTGTTGTTCAATCGTCAAATAAAATCGGCTTTATTATGATCGGCGAATAATTTCCTTAACCGAGGAATAAATCGACTTGGCTCTTTGACGGCCAGATAACTGCCTATTCCATTAACATGTTAACTGCCCTGGTTAAAATGAGAAAAATTCAAAAATGTACTTAGTGTTATTTCACTTTAAATAGATTATTTATTCCATAAATACATTATTTATTTCAAAAACATGGCCACCAGGCAGCAACGACATGTTCAGATTTAGTATGTGTTGTCGGTCATATAGTCGGACAAGGCCTGAATGGAACAAAAAGTGTCGAACACATAGTCCGACATGGCAGTTAACATGTTATTAAACGATATTGGCGTTACTTAACTTCGGGTTAGTTTTCGTTTTTAACAAGTGTACTTAATGAAAATAGATATTTTCGATAGTACTGGTGAAATGGCAATTGAGGATGACGCCATAATGAATAAATATAAGTATATGACTGAAAATAAAGAAAGAATATGCAAGAAAAGAAAGAATATGAAAGAAAAGAGAGAATTTGAAAGAAAAGAAAAAATGTAAGACCGAGTGTCAAACACTTTAACATTATTTTAATAAAGTTAAAAATCACGAAATTACAAATAAAAATACCACGCAACCAAAAAAACGACCACTCAACGTAAAAAAGGGACATCTGGCTGCCGCAGATTGTTTTTATAACATAGACAGTAAACAAGGAAATAGTCCGTCCCGTTCTAACATTCGTTTATTTTGTATATTTGTATCACCTCCCTGAAGTTAGCGTATTCACAGATGTGATATTCGGTCAGATAATTTTATTCCTAAGGGCCGATTTTTCAATCCTCAGATAAAAGAACCAATAGCTACCTAAAGAATAAAGTTATTAGACTCTTTGTTCCTCGGATAAGTGGTTGTCAGTTTTGACGTGACAACGTCTTATAAATTGGTTTGCCGGGTGACACTTCAAGAAACTGCGTTACGCTCCGCTCACGTTATGCGCTCACAATGAGAGCGAGTGAGAGGCACGCGTCCCTTCCACTCGGGCATGGTTAGCCCGCCTAAGAGCGAGAGAGACAGACATAAAAAGTGAAAGGCACGCGTCCCTTCCACTCGAGCACAGTTCTTTGTATAAATAAATGTTTTAAATTGTTACTATTATTTCATCCTTCTTCCTACTATACGAATGAATATTCACATTAAAATTATTTTACCACTCAAAGTCGTTGTCACGTAAAACTTTCGCCCGTATACCGACTTTACAGGCAACCAATTTTTTTCAATCGTTATTTTGTTTAGGAATAACTACCTGACCGAATATCACATCTGTGAATACGCTAACTTCAAGGAGGTGAAACAAATATACAAAATAAACGAATGTTAGAACGGGACGGGCTATTTCATTGTTTACTGTCAATGTTATAAAAACAATGTGCGGCAGCCAGATGTCCCTTTTTTACGTTGAGACGTTGTTTTTTTGTTTGTGTGGTATTTTTATTTGTATTTCCGTGATATTTAATTGTATTAAAATAATCACGGAAAGCAAAGATGAATCCCACACTTTAAAGTGTTCGACACTCGGTCTTGAAATTGTTTCTTTTCTCTCATATTCTTCCTTTATTTTCATTCATATATTTATATTTATTAATTATGGCTTCATCCTCAATTGCTATTTCGTCAATACTATCGCAAACATCCATTTTCATTAAGTACACTTTTTAAAAACGAAAACTAACCTCAAGTTTGGTAACGCCAACGTCGTTTATCAATGGAACAAGCGGTTATCTGGCCGTCAAAGAGCCAAATAGATGTATTCCTCTGTTAAGGGAATTATTCGACCAATAAAGCCTATTTGACGATTGAACAACACAGTTTTTTACTATCTATTGAATAAACCCTATCCGTTTGTTTATCTGAGGATTGAAAAATCGGCCCTAAATCAAATAACGATTAAAAAAATGGCCACCACTTATCCAACGAATAAAGAGTCTTTATTCTTTAGGTAGCTATTGGTAATTTTATCTGAGGATTGAAAAATCGGCCCTAAGTAACGAGGCTGATAAGGGTTTGCCATAATCGCCACGCTTGACAGGCGGGTTGGAAATCACAGCATGATGGTAAAATGCATAGAGAATGCATGCCCATTATCTAGTAAGTCCCTTAGTCACCTCTTAAGACGCCCACGGGAAGAAATGGGGTGGTGCTATTCTTTACGTCCGACATCTCACGAACACACACTGGACATCCGAAATAACTATGGGTTAACAGCTCAGGTGTAATCAAATAATTCATCTTGCGCCACCAAGAGCTATTTAGAAGTTAACTTGGAGTTCAATTTCAAATATTAAATCCTTCAATGTTCAGGGAGAGTTAAATTGCTAAACTCAGGGTTAAGTAGATATAGTAACGTACAAAATAAATTAAAGTTACAAATAATACAAATTATAAAAACTTAAAACAAATTTTTCCTTAATGACGGTAATGCTTTTTAACAATCTAAATCTCCATTGAAACCAAGTACAATGAGATTAAAATAAATAATAAGATTATAGATCTTAATATTACTTAATATTAGTATTATAAAGCTTGAGAACTTAATATTATAAAGCTGAAGAGTTTGTTTGTTTGGTTGAACGCGGTAATCTCAAGAACTACTGGTCCCAATTGAAAAATAATGTTTGTTTTGGTCAGCCTATTTATTGAAAAAGGCTATAGGTTATATAATATCAAGCTTAGATCAAAAGGAGCGGAGCAGCAACGAAAAATGGTTGAAAACTGGCAGGTAATTCGATGCGACGGAAAGGGACAGGGGAGCAAAAATTTGACTCGGACGAAGTCGCGGGCAGAAGTTAGTTTTAAAATAAAAATACAATAAATTATTACGTATTATAATGTGCCTAGTGTTAAACAAATGGTTTACAATTTCCGATAATTTATTATTGGTCGGATTAAGGGCACAGATATTGCAATTCTATTTTATGTTTCGTCGTTTGAACTGCAATATTTAAAACTCACAATACAGGAATGCCTGATCAACTAAGCCGGTGTCACTTTTCGCTAACGTAACGCGTAATAAGAATTAAAGTTTTTAATTATCTAACTCCGAGTTTAAAAACTCTACATCTATTCATTTAACCCGACTAAATGCGCCAATGGGTCTAATTTAACGTACAGATGCCAGCACATCAAACTACCCAAAACTGACAATTTTTTCCAATCAATCTTGAACCTAATACTCTAGCAATAAAGTTGAAAACCTATTAAAGAAATTTGAAAGATTGTAGTAGCTTTTTGTGCTGGCGTCTGTACTACGGGGCAACGACCGCATCTCGCATTTCCATGGAATATGAGTAAAAATCCGTATTATTGTGTAAACTGCACAGATGTGATGTTACTGTCAATGTCAAATTCGTTCTGTCAGTTTTCCCATAGATTACTAAAGCTGGCGGCGCCTGCGTCAGATTGCAGTCGGGACGGAATGTTGCCACTTTTATTTTTTTCTTTTATTAAATATAATTATTTCATCTAGGATAATGTATGTTTTGGTATTTATTTAATGATTGTTGCTGTACCGGTCGACGTCATCACGTCAGCGCCGGCTGTCACTGAAAACCTGAAAAACCTCTGTCTCGCATAGAGTCATAGCTCTATGCTGAGTGATGGCCGTTTTGCGTGGATGTGACGCATGTTTTCCCACACCTTATTTTTTATGTTTGTAAACCTCTGGTTTTTCTGTGCGTCATGTTTGCCGCAAATAAACGTATTTTCTTTCTTCTTTCTTTCTTTCTTTCTTTACTACCAGGGATGTTGCGGATATTCGCATCTGCAACCAAAATTACGGAGCTTGCGTTTCCACAATCTTTAATGCGGATATTCATACGGATGCAGATATGGTACGATTATATTTCGAAATAATTGGCTTCGTCTGATCACTTGCTGCATCGTTATTATTTAACCTGTAACTACGCAACTAATATGTAAGATATTTAAAAATTCACTCTATAAAACCTATAAATCGTACACTTCAAAAACACGAATAAGTTACTTACTTACTTGTAGTTTCCTTGATAAACAAAAATCCAAAGTAGTCTCTAAAAACAAAATGAACCCTTAGTATGGCGAAAATATTTCACAGAAGATCATTCATAGTCATCAGTTATTTAATAATAACAAAATAACATTTGTGTGTATTTGATTTAATAATACGTAATAAATACTGAAATCAGCGTGTGATCTACCCAGTCTAGCCAGACCCAACACGCTTCAATTAGCGCAAGAAGCCTTTAAGATCCGCAATTAGTCGCAATAAAAAAACCGTATTCGCATCCGTATGCGCAGATGTCTAAAAATCGACATCCGTAACATCCCCGGTAACTACATTACCTGAGATAATTGACCCCGATGTCACATCGAATATGAGTTATAAAATCTTTTTTTTTATTTTGTTTTATCATGTTTACATATCAATTCCCATCTCGTACCGGCAGCAAGAATTGCACCCAGTATTGTTGGCTACTTTGTCCTCAACAGTGGTTATGCTCGTTCTTTACGTTAACTAATATATATTTTTGTATGTAGTGATGACTGATCTGCATCCTCTCTTGGCCATAGTGCATGTCCATCGTATCTTGTTTGCTATACGGTGACCACCTTGGTTGTATCGATACCGACCTAAGTTGACCACAGGATTACCAAACCTTGTTGTATTAAAAATCAGCGTTGCACCTATAAGAAAACTTTTCTGTGTAACGTACCTAATATTATATATTTTTTGTATTTATTATTATTTTTAAAGTATTTTTGATTACACGAAACAATCAGCACGTTTATTTCGTTGCGGTAAGGGAGTTTCACGGAGTTCAAGTGGGTACTCTTACACTACTGGGATCAATAAAAGGCGTATTTTGTATTATGAAGGAATTATTATTTCTATCAATGAGACTACTTATTTTACATTTTACATCTGGCGGGCATGCGGGGGGATAATCGATTATCCTTTTGTACGTTACATACCACCCGATTTTAATGGGTATGTTCCGAGTTATAGTTAATGATGACATTTTCAATGGTAAAGATATTTGATCGGGATCCTTTTGTGCGTTTGGTGCAATACCACCTGATTTTAATGGGTATGTTCCGACTTATGGTTAATGATGACATTGTCTATGGCAAAGACACTCGATCGGCATCCTTGTGTGCGTCTGGTACAATACCACCTAATTTTGGGTCCTCTGCAGCCAGCTGCCTTATTATACCGGTAGCGTCCCAGTGTGATTACAGGATTACCATTGGATGTGTAGCCAAAAACTGGCGTTTGAACTGAAATAAAGCGTACGGTCAGATTGTTTACGATTTACGATTGCTAGGTACCTTATCATAACCGACTTTAGGAGTAATATATATGAAGACTACCTTTTGCCAGCGGCTTCGCCCGCATGGAAATTATCCCGCGGGAACACACTACCGGGATAAAAAGTTAGGGTACTGTTGTGTTACTGGAGTAACACAACAGTACCCTAACTTTATAAACTATCAGTGTGCCAAATTTCATCTAAATCGGTTCAGTAGTTTTTGCGTGAAAGAGGAACAAACATCCATACATATAAACTTTCGCGTTTAAAATATTAGTAGGCAGTAGGATAAGTGAAATATATTCAATAAGTTATTAATACACCTTTTTATAGCAATAAAATGTAATCAGAAAAACTACTTCCTACAACACAGTAATTTTACTTAAATCCGATTAAGGCGCTGCCTAAACGTAGGACACCGAGAATCGCACAGTTTTTTGTCACACATTTATTCGTACTGGTGCATATTAAAAGCCAGAAATAAATCGACTGTACTTTCAAACATTCAAAGAAAATACTTACTTAAAAATATTACTTAGTAATAAAATAGTAAAATGAAAAATCAATCACAAAACAGAGGTCTAACAAATAATTTTCGTCGCATATTACTCATATTCTTTTTTTGCATTATCTATCATATTTTATATTATGATAATAAAGGGATTACAATCAACTAAAGAAGAAAAATTTTCCACAGCACAGCGGTGCATTAATTTTTTAATATTATTCAAACTGCAAAATTTCTAGCATTTTGGTCTTCAACCGAGTCAACAAACATCAAACGCGTTGTCGTGATGCAAAAATCTATAAAGTTGCTTCTTATCGCGCCTTAAGGGTTGAATTTCGGAGCTATATGAGGGGTACAGAGCGGCGAAGACCGCCCTCCAAGAGGAGATCCTGCGGGCCAGAGGACTGGCCCGCAAGGAGTCGCTGGAGACTCTGAACAGGGACCCATGGGGACGGCCCTACAAGGCCGTCCGGGAGAAACTCCGCCCATGGGCTCCTCCGCTGACTCAGGAGTCTCCGGCCCCAACTCGTAGAGGGCGTGGTGAGCGCTCTGTTCCCTTCTCGAGGGGAACATAGTCCCCCACCCATGGCTCCGCCTGCTGCGGTGCCCGATGCGGACCACACCACTGACGACGACGACGGTGCTCCAGAAGTGACCGAGGTAGAGATGAGGGTGGCGGTACGAAGGCTTAATGCCAAGAATACCGCCCCAGGACCCGACGGCTTGCCTGGCAAAGCATGGGTCCTGGCCTCAGAGGCTCTCGGGCCTCGACTCAGGGGGCTCCTAAGCGCATGCTTGGAGAGGGGCCAGTTCCCACTTCGTTGGAAGACGGGGAAACTGGTCCTCATTAAGAAGCCTGGGCGCCCAGCGGACTCTCCGTCCGCTTACCGGCCCATCGTGCTGCTCGACGAGGTGGGCAAGCTCTTTGAAAGAGTGCTTGCAGACCGCCTCGTCGGGTGGCTGGTGCGGGAGGGGCCGGACTTGTCGGACGGCCAGTACGGCTTCCGCAAGGGGCGCTCTACGGTGGACGCCATCATGCGCGTGCGAGCCCTCACGACGGGGGATGCAGTGGCCCGGGGTGGGGTCGTCTTGGCGGTGTCTCTAGACATCGCCAATGCCTTCAACACCCTGCCCTGGAGTTGCATTAGGGAGGCACTCCGGTATCACCGGATGCCGACCTACCTCTGTCGCGTGGTCGAGGCCTATCTGACGGATAGGGCCGTCATCTACCCCGGTCACGAGGGGGAATGGAACCGGCGAGAGATGTCGTGCGGTGTCCCACAGGGATCGGTCCTGGGGCCGCATCTGTGGGACATCGGTTACGACTGGGTGCTGCGCGCCGACCTCCCTAGCGGCGTCAGCGTAGTTTGCTACGCTGACGACACGCTGGTTCTTGCGCAGGGGAGGTCGTACGAGGCGGCGGCCGAACTGATGACACGCGGGGTTGCGACAATCGTCGATAGGATCCGGCAATTGGGCCTCGAGGTGGCATTGCACAAGTCCGAGGCCATGGGTTTTCATGGTCCTCGGAACGCGCCACCTGCGGGTTCCCAACTTACGGTAGGAGGGGTTCACATCGGCGTCGAGTCGACGATGAAGTACCTGGGACTTGTCCTCGACAGCCGGTGGAACTTCGTTGAGCATTTCCGACGTTTGGCTCCCAGACTGGAGCGGGCTGGGGCTGCATTAAAGCGGCTCCTGCCCAATCTGGGGGGTCCAAACGCCTCCTGCCGGAGGCTCTACACGGGGATCGTGCGGTCCATGGCCCTCTACGGGGCACCGGTGTGGGCGCCCTCACTGAGGCTACGCCCAGCGCGCCGGTTGTTTGCGGCCCAGAGGGTCATGGCCATCCGGTTAATCCGGGGATACCGCACGATCTCGTGCGAGGCGGCGAGCCTCCTTGCCGGAGTGCCGCCATGGGATCTGGAGGCAAAGGTCCTCGCGCACATGTGGGAGTGGCGCGAGGAGGCGAAACGCCGGGGCGAAACTCCGCTGCCGCGACAAATCGCGGCACGGCGGACAGAGCTCCGGTGTGATCTCATGGCGACATGGCGGGTACGATTGTCGCAGCCCAGTGCTGGGCACGCCACAATTGCGGCGGTAAGTCCCCTCTTTGAGGAGTGGATAGAGAGGCGTCACGGCGTCCTCACCTTCCGCCTGACGCAGGTTCTCACCGGGCATGGGTGCTTCGGTGGGTTCCTGTTCAGGATAAAGCGGGAGGATACGTCCGGGTGTTTTCATTG
This sequence comes from Aporophyla lueneburgensis, assembly GCA_932294355.1. NCBI lineage: Eukaryota > Metazoa > Arthropoda > Insecta > Lepidoptera > Noctuidae > Aporophyla > Aporophyla lueneburgensis. The sequence continues at coordinate 7,915,482 of OW028742.1, forward strand.
CGAGGATCGTCTGGAGGACACGGTGGAGCATACGGTGGAGGTGTGCCCTGCCTGGGCGGAGCACCGCCGTGTCCTCGTGGAGGCGATCGGCGGCGGCGACCTCTCGCGTCCGGCCCTGGTGCAAGCCATGGTACGGAGCGAGAGGGAATGGGAAGCCGTCACCTCCTTCTGCGAAGCAGTAATGCTCGCGAAGGAGGAGGCGGGGCGCGTGAGGGAGTGGCAGTCTCTGCGCCCTCACGTCCCTAGCCGCCGCAGGAGGAGACGCCCCGGGCGTCGGGAGTCAATAGCGGACTCCCGGCCACCGTAGGCGCGAGCTTGCGGGTGGCGAGCAATGGGTAGCTCGCCGCCCGGTAAGGACCAAGCTCGGGTCGACGGCGCGCAGTGTTCCACGCGCGCCTCAAAGAGATGTCAGCAGCAGTGTAGGGGTCTACTAGGACCGATGCCTGCCGGGGTCGCGTGATTGTTCGAAAGAGATACCGTGACCCTGGCACATGGGCAACTGATGGAACACGGGTGGGTTTTAGTCAGTAAAAGTCTGACACGCCCTCCCGCTCCGCCCAGAGCGGGAGAAGTCATTTGATGATATCCCATCCTGAAAAAAAAAAAAAAAAAAAAAAAAAAAGGGTTGAATTTGCCAACGTCAGATATATTTTATTCGCGGAATTAAAAAGTTACCGTCACACCTTTTATGGAAAAAATGTCAACAAATCAAAATTATACGTCGGTTATACATCGGACAAGGTTAAAGACAAGACGGACCGAGGACCTGGTGAAAGCCACAGGAAACCGCTTAGAAGTGGCGATGCTTGGGGGAGCCCTTTGTCCAACAATGGAAATCTTTCGGCTAATGATGCCGGATTAAGATATATCGGCGTTGCAAAATCAGAGCATTCACCATTTTTACTTCTTGTCACAGGTTTTCTAATGATTATGCTCATGTTTTATATTGATTATCTCGTTGTTGACCATTATGATCACAGATTTGCATCCTAACACGTTACGGGTACAAGTCCAGCGAGCCTTGATCCCTTTGTATTGAAGGCACCGGTTGTAACGGTACCGACCTAGGTTGAGAACAGGGTTGCCATTCTTTGTCGTGCTGAATACTATCTCTGTAATACAAAAGGGTCTGAGTTAACAAAACAGCTAAATTTGACGATCGTTTGAAAAGGAAAAAGAAAGGAAGAAATTGTTTCAGCACAAATAAATCAAATTTTCCCAAAATATTAAACACTAGCTTTTGCCAGCGGCTTCGCCCGCGTGGAGGTCGGAAATTATCCCGCGGGAACATACTACCGGGATAAAAAGTAGCCTATGTCCTTTCTCAGGCTCTAAACTATCTGTGCACCAAATTTCATTTAAATCGGTTTAGTACTTTTAGCAGGAAAGCGAGACAGACAGACAGACAGACAGACAGAGTTACTTTTGCATTTATAATATTATAATAATATAATAATAATAATAATATTATAAGTAAATAAGTAAATAAGTAATAAGTAATATAAGTAAATAAGTAATATAAGTAATAAGTAAAATAAGTAAATAAGTAATAAGTAATAAGTAATATAAGTAATAAGTAATATAAGTAAATAAGTATATAAGTAAAAAGTAAATATAAGTAAATAAGTATATAAGTATAAGTATATAAGTAATAAGTAAATAAGTAATAAGTATAAAGTATAGAGGTATATAATAAGTATAAGTATATATAAGTAATATAAGTAATAAGTAATAAGTATATATAATTATTTAAGTATATAAGTATAATAAGTATATAAGTATATAAGTAAAATAAGTAAATAAGTATGGATGTTAAAACCAAAAGCCGATGTCTCTCACATTGAATTATTATTTGTCTACGTGTAGGTCCAATCTTCACTCTACCTTTTTTCAGTTTTTCAGTAAGAATTAGTAATGATAGACAAAACAACATTATATGTTTATAGTAACACACACGCAGTAAGAAAATGGTCTAGCTCGAGTACAAAATAGGACTTAAAAAAAGTATATGAATGTTCAAACTAATTAAAAAAAAAGTAAAGAGGAGACAGTAAAAAATATAGTTTTCATATTTTTCTTAAACAAATTGAAAAAATTACACGAAACACAAACGAAACACGATAAAAGAGAAACGATTTTTCAATGGTTATGTTCAGTCTTATGAACAATGATAGCTTGGTTGAAAGTGATGACAGTAGCTCGGCATTTTGAAGTTTTCCTAGCGCAGGCCCAACGCAATTTGGGCCCTTTGTAGCCGGAACACAGGTTATATCGACGTTGACCAATGATGAGGACAGGATTCCCAGATTTTGTTAGACTGAAGTTCGTTTCTGCAAAACGACAAGACATATTTTAAAGCACTTTTTACTATCACGTTATACGTATAAAACATGGTAGTTAACTAGGTATAAATGAAAACAAATGCTTTGAAACAGATTTAATTTATTCAAATAATAATAGGTACTTCTTGATTTTAATAGGTATTACTCTTTAGACTTAAAATCAAAAGTTAGCCACAAATCATCAAAGACTCCATCATGAAAAAAAACATTTAGACTAGAATTTCATTTTATAGAATTTTATCGATTAATAAGACCAGTTTAACTGTCGCTAAATATACAAATAAATCGGTTTTAATTTTACATCTCTAATCTTAGGTCTTGCGGTCCATGAATGGTTATATTTATCAGCATAACAACTCTATCTTAAAGTGATCTTTCATCATCATCATCATCATTTCAGCCGAAAGATGTCCACTGCTGGACATGGGCCCCAAATTTAGGGAGGTTCGCCATAATCGCCACGGTTGGCAGGCGGGTCGGCGATCGCAGTACGGTGGTAAAATTCATACAGAACGTTGCTGCTCATTCTCTAGTCAGTTCCTTAGTCGCCTCGTACGACACCCACGGGAAGAAATGGGGTGATGCTATTCTATACGTCCGGCACCATACGTAACTCTTAGTGATTTTTCTAATGATTTAATACAAAACGTAGGTAATGCGTAAACGAACAAATACTGAGACCATTGGAGAGAATGATACTAGTACATTTTGGTTCAACGGTACTCATGGCTAAGTAGTTACAGCCGCACGGGTCGATCGATCAGGAAAAGTTACGCTTGCTGCGGTTGGTTAATTGATCGATGTCCATCTTTACATACCAAGACCCGTCCGTCACTCTTGGATCTTTGAGAGTCCTTAAGGGTCACCAGAACCCCGAAAGTATGACAACCAGTCTCACCAACGGTATACGGTGCTCGTTTTACCCAGGGTTGTGGAGGTCAGACATGTAGTCGCTCCATGTAAAAAAATGGCATTGAGCTGCACTTGTTTTGACTGGACGCCGACTCCAACATAGTTGGGAAAAGGGTATGTAGATGATGATTTTTTGGTAAATTACAACAGCAAACTGCACATAAGCGCAATTTATTTCAATTGTTGTGTTGATTAGTCAAGCTAGTGATGACATTATTGATTGTAAACAAAGTGGCTCGGCACGAGTTCTTCCGCGAGCAGGCCCAGCCAAGTTTAGGCCCTTTATAGCCACAGGTCAGATGGTATCGATAAGCACCTACGATGAGAACAGGATTGCCGGATTTTGATTTACCAAAATATACATCTGTAAGAAAAATTTAGATTTTAATTATTTTATCGTAAAATCGAAATAGAAACGAAAACCTTTGAAAACTACAGAATTCCGTATCCTGATGCTCAATTCTCGTGCTTAAAAACGTTCAAAATCTAGTCGAAGTCTCATCTCGGTGACACTCAAATGTCAAAAACTCTAGGTAATTTTGACAGATTGAGACAGAGATCATACTGTGAATTACAAGAATATTCTTTGAGTTACCTTCAAAGGTTCTTAATCTCAGTTAAATAAAATGATACGAATAAAACTCGGCTCTATCTTACATAATTTTATTCTTGATTTAAATTTAATATAATTTTAAGAACGTCTTTGATTTTAACTTGATTATTTTAAGATAGATTAATTTTAGCTCCTCCTATTTTTACAGCATATAATCATGAAAGAGTAATTAATTCAATGGTTGTGTTCACACTTGTGGCAAACAACTGCATTATTGATGGTGCAGATGCTCGCTTTACATCCGTAATTCCGTTTAGTGCAGGCCCAACGTTTCTTTAAACCCGCTTCGTCTTCAAATTATATCGAGACTTACCTATGGAGATAACAGGATTGCCAGATCTTGTTTGTCCAAAAACCAGTTCTTACAAAAAATAAGACATGGTAAAAAAAAAACTCTTTTTAATTTTTCTATTCTGCCGTTTATAAAGTTCTATTACTCATGCTATAACTAAGAAATAAAACATTTAAAAGCTTGTATGGTTTTTTGAGTAACTAAATTTATTTATTTAGTACATGGAGGACTTACTTACAGCTAATTAGAACATACGAAAAAAAGGAAAACATAGAATTGATTGCAGAAGTAGCATACACTTCTTACGCATATCTCTTTGTTTAAATCTACAGATCTGGAAAGAACATTATCATGCTTCTTTTTATTTACATACATTTTGTTACAAACTATATCCTTACAATGATAAAAATACAAAAACATATGAAACAACTGGTTACACTGGAAAGTCTAACAGGATGCAGCTGATTACAATTGTTTTGTATGGAGCGACTACATATCTGATCTCCACAATCCATACTGGTTTGTCACTTTTGTGCTTCTGACTACACGAAACGACTGTCAAAGATCTAGGACTGACAGCCGAAACCTAACGAACTAAACGTGCTTTCCAAAGCGCGGAGATACATGAAAAAGATGGTAGTAAGAATTTTCGTAAATTTGGAAACCTGGTCGTTGAATTCAATAATGGTTATGTTCCTTATTTTGCCTAACGATGACGTTTTCTAATGTGAAAATGCTCGCTTTACATCCATGCTTCTTTTTATTGCAGATCCAGCGCTGCTTAGGCCCTTTATAACCTATGATCAGGTTGAATCGATAAGAACCCATGATTAGAACAGGGTTGCCAGCTTTCGTGGTGCTAAAAAAAGGCTCTGAAATAGAAAAAAGAAGTTTACAGACATAAACTAACGCCTTTTCCAGGTGAATAGATAAAAACTACAGACGGTTAAGCACAGGTTTATATCGTTTTGGTAAATGGATCAAGGTTTGACTGCGTAAAATAATACTATACTGAACACAAGTAGTTTTAAAGCTGCAACATAGGATACGGCAAATTTATTATAGTAGTCTCTGAGAGCGAATAATTACAAATTATCATTAATCCTTCTCACATAAATATTACTTGTAAAAATTATACATGGTATAATAATCATGATACTTACTTATATATACACAAAACAGCTACAATTAAAATAAAATAAAAAATTAAAATTAAAATTGTTTATTCATCACAAGAGCATTGTAGTACAGTTTAAAGGGTTTACAAATTGAGTGTACTATAAAACTACAACTGAAATGGTGGTAAGGTGCTGCATTCCCTGCTAGGTAATTATAACGTATCTATTTGTTTATATATATTCAATAACCCAACTAATGTGAAAGTTTATATTACTATTACTAACTAAGAAAATAAAGCAATAAAAAGTTTTTTGGTTTATTTAGAAATTGAATTGGTTCAAGAAGTAACATACACTTCTCAGGTATATCTATTTGTTTACATCCACAGATCTGAAAAGAGCTTTACCATGCTTCTTTTTATTGAAATATTTTTTTTATTGCAAAATATATCCTTACAATTTTTATTATAGAAAAATGACTGTAAAATGACTGGCTGTGTTTTTCTTACTTTCGGTATAAGCAAATGCAGTGAAATCAAAAAACGATTAGAAAAGTCATCCCCGTATTTTAACTCAAAGATAGGCAAATGTACAACAGCCATAAAATTATTTATAAATAAAATACGATAAGGCAAAATGATTACTGTGTTGAAGAAACAAAAAAGAAATGAAACCAATAATCTTTTTTTTTTTTTGCTTAAAGCCTCCTACAAACCGGCGCGACGCGGCAGCGCGACGCGACACTCGTAGAACAATTTTTATGTGAACTTCATGGAAATTGTTCTACAAGAATCGCGTCGCGCTGTCGCGTCGCGCCGGTCTGAATAAGCCTTAATTTTTGTTCGTAAAATACATACATCTAACATAATCAGCCTATATAATATTCCCACTGGTGTGAAACAGGCCTCCTCTCTATCAGAGGGAGTGGACTGTAATCTACCACATGTCTTCGAAGTTTTGGTTCAAGGACATGCCGGTTTCCTCACAATGTTTTCCATCACCGTTTTGAGAGCAGTGATGATGAAATAATTTATACACTGTGACTGTCTGGGTTCGAACATACGACCTACAACTCGTTAGTCACGGCCATTACCACTAGGCAACAAGTGTTCCTTTACACCTCTGCTCCACAATACATACACATCAGCTGTAATTTGCGGTACGCTTTATAACCCTGGACCAGGCATCAGAGCAAAAGTAATACTTAAGTAGGTATTTAAATGTGTATAATAATACATCTTTTTCGAAATGATGATTTTCACCGTCCGTCAAAAAAAATCCACACTTGACAATTCTAGCACTCGCTTAAAATAAAACAGTAAAAGTACTTATATTCATCAATCTGAAAGGCGGCATTATATTCAATAACTGTGGTAAATTTTTTGGCAAACGGTGTCATCATTTGCCAAAAAATTTGCGTAACGCACTATCAATCAGAATCTGAATGGTATTAAAGATTATTATGTGATTAAACGAACTTACCTTAAGTGAAGTTCTATCATAATTATACGAAGCTCCTTCTCCGAGACATGTTAACGTGTAGTAGCGTGGGATTGTACCAGCGCGGTCACAATTATTACAAAGCTAAAAAAAAAAAAATATGAAAAAGTGTTCTCTCATCGGGCAACACTGTACTGTCATTTCGTTTAAAGCTAGTTATTGTAAACAACCCTAGGGAAACTTCAGTAGGGATGGGTAGGGAGACCTGTCTCGGAGAAGGAGCTTCGTATAATTATGATAGAACTTCACTTAAGGTAAGTTCGTTTAATCACATAATTATACTTACTCCTTCTCCGAGACATATTAACGTGTAGATGTTTGAAGTCAGTGAGGGTTGTTTATGGGTTAGTAATACTTGGTTATAAAAATAGTAAGGTATTTATTAAAATCACAGAAATTATGTATTATAATATCCATTCAGTAATATACATAAATATAACAATTTAAAAATTATCAAATTATGACATCAGCAAAATTAAGTTTTATTATTTACGGTGTTACATATAACATCACTAAACACAGATGGTTCTTGAATAACCGGCCTGTTACAGTGTCTAGCAAAGGTGGCCGAGTTTTGAGACCACCCAGCTGTCCTTTGTATTTGGTCTATACTGATCCCAGATCTTTTAGCAGCTGACGTAGAAGCATGTCTGGTGCTGTGTGCTGTGAAAGTATTTACATCAATTCCAGACTCATGTAAAGTTATTTTAATACAGCGGCTTATAGTTTGAGTTAAAGCGCAATGATGTGGCTTTTTATAGGTCAGTATAAGCTTATCAGTACCTCTTCTCAGTGGTTTAGTTCTATTAATGTAACATTTAACAGTAGTGACTGGACAGATCTCAATTCTATTTTCGAAGGTTTTAAGGTGTAATAGTGGCTGAAGGCTGCCTGTTTTGGAGGTTTTTATTATGTCTGGGATGTATATCTGAATTCCATCATCCATGATTTTAATATTTTTAATATTAATTAAAGATAAAGTTTGTACTCTATGCCCTGTAGTAAGGGCAAGAATAGTTACGACTTTTTTTGTTAGTTTTTCTAAACTGATGTCTTCATTAGGGTAAATATTTGCCAAATATGTTAATACAACTCCAGGGTCCCCAGTAAGATTATACTTCGGGGCAGGTGGTTTCGTGCGGTATCCTCCTCGCATGAAACGTTTAATCCTTTCGTCTGATCCAATTTTAGAACTAATTAACAGTGAAAGGGCTGATCTGGTAGTATTTATTGTACCATATGAGGCTCCAGATTCAAATGATTCACTTAAAAATTTTAGGATATAGGGAATGGAAGCTTCATAGGTGTCTATGTTGTATTTCTTACAAAATATCAACCATGATTTCATGGATGAGTCATATTGTTTCATGGAACTATTAGACAGTAAATTTAACATAATTTGAAGGGCTGAATTCGGTGTGCCTCTTCTTATGTATGCCTCGCTGAGAGCAGCCCTGCAGCCAGGGTAAGCTGGTGGTGAAGGGGGTGACTTTCTCTGAAAGAAGAGGATAGTAACCCTATATTTGGTTCAAAGATTAATAATCTCTTAGTTAACAATGAATCCAATAGTGGAAACCATGGTTGAGATGGCCAATACGGAAAAACTAAGATACCTGTTGCCTTATCTGTCTTGATTTTATGAAGGCATTTTAATATTAGTGAGAATGGAGGGAATGCATAAAAAAAGTAATTAGACCAGTTAAGGGTGAACGCATCAACTTTGAAAGCTTCAGGATCACATTTCCAGGATACAAACTTTTCACATTTACTGTTTATTCTAGAAGCAAACAAATCTATATCCGGTACCCCGAAACAATTTACTATTTTACTATAAGCCATTTGTGACAGCTCCCATTCAATGTTGATTTTTCTTGATTCTCTGTCGGCTTCATAGTTATCTTTGGTATTAATATAAGATGTATAAATCCAAATATTCCTCTCTTCGCACCATTGCCATATATCTCTAGTAATACTATTTAGGTGGGGAAACTGAACTCCCCCCATTTTGTTAATATATGCAACTGCAGTAGTATTATCCACTCTTAATAACACCTCACAATCATGCAACTCTTTTGCAAAACACTGGAGCCCTAAGAAGGCAGCTTTTAATTCTAAATAATTTATATGGTAGTTCTTTTCTAAATCTGACCATGAACCTGAGGCTTTATTTAGTTCACACACAGCTCCCCAACCAGTAGTTGAGGCATCTGTTAGTATTTCTGTTTTAAATTTATGTTGCTTTATTGGATTATGTTTGTATACATTCTTACTCCACCAGTCTAATTCTGGATGAACTATACTTTTGAGGGGCATTATTGCATCATAATTATCGTTTGACTGTAACAGACCTAAATATTTCTCTCTCTCCAGAATCTTGGTATATACCCAGCCATATGGAATGGCTGGACAAATTGAGCTTAACGTTCCTAACAATTGAGAGAATTCTCTAATTTGACATTGACTTTTCACTTGATAAGTTTTGATTTTTTCTAATATTGCAATTTGTTTTTGTTGGGGGACCGATAAGGCAAGATTTGTTGATTCTAAAATAAAACCCAAATACTGACATGATTGGCTTGGTTTAAGGTGGCTTTTTTCAAAATTGATGACAAACCCTAATTCTTGTAAAAGATTTACTGCAAATTTTACATTTTCCTCACATTTTCTTTTTGATTTATGAAGATACAAGCTATCGTCTAAATAACATGTCATGATGATGTTATTATTTCTAAGGTAAGTACAAACTGGTTTTAGTAGTTTTGTAAAAACGAATGGTGCTATACATAAGCCATAAGGTAGAGCATTGAATTCAAATAATTTGCTATCGAAAGCAAACCTTAAGTATTTTTTATACTTATCCGCTATAGGTACTGAAAAATAGGCTTCTTTTAAATCAATTGAGGCCATATGGCAATCTTTTGACATAAGTTTGCAAGCTGTTCTTATATCTTCTAATTTGAAATGTTCTGTGTCTATAAAACGATTGAGTTTTTTCAAATTTAATATAAATCTGTATGAGCCATTAGGCTTAGGAACTAAAAATATGGGTGATGTAAATTGATTAGGACAGAAAGAACACTCTGAGACTGTACCCAAAATAATTAGTTTATCAATTTCAAGTTTAATTGATTCCTTTTCTTGTTCTGACCAATATTGTAACATAGTTTGATAAGGAGGTGGAGTTTCCCTGAATGGAATCTCATAACCTTCAATCCATTTTAGAACTACTGGGTCATTGGTTAGTTTACACCAGTTGTTCTTAAAATACTTAAGTCTACCTGCATGTACCTGAGGGTCTATCTGCGGAATCTGGGCCTGGAACTGGATGGAGCTGGCTTCTGAGTCTTCCAGCGAGTTTGATCCGGTCGAGGTTGTCGCTGATGTTGGTGTTGTTGAAGCTGATGCCCGCCGCGAGCTTGTTGCTGTTGTTGGTACTGCGGCGGGCCTCTCCAGTTTACCTGTTTCTTTTGAGTTCCTAGTTTTACTGATTTCTTTTCTGTGGTCTTAATCAGGGAGCCTGCTTTTTGGACGGCTTGCGCGGTCCTAATTTTTTCAGCACAGTCTTTTCCGAATAATGTGTCATCTGGTGTTGCTGTCTTTACAGCATCTTGTACCACCTTATTGACGCCGGCCAAAACAAAAAATTTTCTTGAAGAGGAGTCCTGATAATAAATTTCAGCAGCTAATTTTGCTGCATCACTTATTTCTTCAACAAGGACTTTACTGTTTATATTACCCATCAGTACCTTGCTTAACGACTTTCCTAAACAAGTCAAAAGTTTTCCAGTTAGGTTTTGTCTATAGCAGATCCTTTTATCCCTTTTGAGGGTTAGATCTGACAGGGAGGCTGATATCTCAGCATTCATTGAAGGAGCCACTGCCCTTGGGAAATTGATAGGCGTAGGGTATTTTTTGACAATAGCCTCTCGAGGTTCTTTACCAAGTCCTGTTTGTGTGATTCTCGTCCAACGGAGTGCTAGTTCGGGTCTGATGTCTTCCCCAACCTCTGTTATGTCTTCGCCTTCAGTTCCCAGGGCTTGTAGGAGCTCATCAGGTAGATTGTCCTCTGAAAAGTTGAACAAAAAGACATAGACATGTCTATCCGCTTAGTGATAGCGCTAAGTCAATAGTATTCCAGTGTGGAAATGAATTTATTGGCATTGTCTACCCGCAGTGTGGTAGCGCTTGCCATGTATTTTACACAGTGTCCACCCGCATGTGGTGGCGCTTATGTGTTCATAACATGTTATCCCTTTATTGGGATCACCCAGGCGTTTAAAATAGTGACATCGTAGGTTTACCTACATAGTTAAAATACGGATAGGTATTTAAAGACAATTCATGTTTTACAGACCTGTGTTCGGTTCTTGTTCTAAATCGTTTTGAGCAGGTATATTATGCGCAGGCGGCGACGGTGGTTCGGTCGGTTGAGTAACCACAGGCAGTAGTGTAGGTGGAAAAGGTGAATGAGGCCGCGACGGCGGAGAACATGGCAGCGATGATACTTCTGAGTCCACTTCGACGGGTAACTTTTCCAGTTTCCTTTCCAGTTTTCTTATCTTTCTCTTTATGTGATCCGCGTCTTTATTCTTTCGTTTTCCCATTTTCTTTAAAAGCACGGTCTTATTAAATATAGTCGGAGACAAATTAACAATGACCGCGAAAAAACCGATGTCGGAAAAGAAAATTTTTAAATTTGAACGAGTTTTAGTCAATGGCAATGACAACCGGAAATAGCCTTTTGATTGACATAAAAGAAAAAAGATAAACAAAATTGTTTTTGGTATTTTTAGGTTATAACCTGTAATACTAGGAATTCTTCATAGAATTCGTGAACAAATTAGGTCTTACCTAGATGATGCTTCGTCATAATGATCATTCTTCATATTTTCAGTAACTACATACCTTTTTCTTTGTTACACAAAACCAAATGTCAACTAAACTCACCTACCGGCGCCGGCGCGCCGGTATGTACCTGAGTTCACTGCACTTGTTTTTTCACTAACTGATGCACTACACACATCATTTATCATAAATATAATCATGGTAATCGGTTTTAGTACGACTTTATACCTTTATAAATAAGAAAATTTAATAATATTTGTATTTTGTTGAGAGAACGTAGTGACAGCGCTAAGCATGTTATGCCTACCAACCAACCATCCACGAATCACGCATTCCACCGGAACTGACCCAATAACTCGAACGATTGCATCAGCCTCGCAACAGTCTGGCGACACAAAGTCTAGCGCCGAGTCAGCGCAACGTGACGTACACCGGCGGCGGACGGCGGGCACCGCGCTCCTAGGAGGTCTCACTTTCGTTTCACACATCGAACGATTGTCACCATCACCCTATTTTTAGATCAAAATTGTAAAGTCCCAATAAACCTGTTTCAGTACATCGAGTTTTCTTGCAACCTGCCTGCTCGACCGACATAATTGGCGCAGTCGGTAGGATCCTCGAGAATCAACCTCAGGCACCTGGGCGCTGACGTGGCGGTGATCAAGACCGTTCGAGGACCCGAATCTACACGTCGTGACTTGCAGCAGGGGTATCCAGCCATCGATACGGCAAGAAAAACGGGATGCACTTCATGTGAGTACATTAAAATCTTTTTAGTGAATCGCTCACCCTAGTCCTTAAGTTCCCTGTACCCCCTAAAGTTTCCAAGATTTTCCATCCACGAGAATCACGGAGTGTTAGGTTAGAGAGTAGGAGTAATAGTAGGTATAGTGCTCTAGATTTGAACAGAGAAATTAGCCCAGACTCTAGTATTAGGTCAGATAATCCACAGAATAGAATGGCAGACTTAGAAGGCATCTTTAAGGCTCTTCGTTTGGTGCCCGAGTTTGACGGTAATGTTAACGTGTTAACTAGGTTCATACAATTATGTGACGAGTTAGTGGACGAATTTGTAAAAAATGCAAGCCCGCCTAACAAACTTTCGGAAATTGCTCTTATTAACGGTATATTAAATAAGGTAACTGGTCCCGCGGCCCGATTGATCAATTCGAACGGCATCCCATCAGATTGGACGGGTATACGCAAATCTCTCGTAAATAATTTCTCAGATCAGCGCGATGAGACGGCATTATATAATGATTTAGCGTTACTATCACAAGGGCCCGACAGCCCTCAGGAGTTTTACGAAAAGTGCCAGAACCTGTTCAGCACGTTAATGACTTATGTCTCTTTACATGAGGAAGTTACGACTACCATCAATGCGAAAAGGGACCTATATAAAAAATTGACCTTGCAGGCATTCGTGCGTGGGCTCAAGGACCCATTAGGTTCTCGGATTAGGTGTATGCGCCCTGAAAGCATTGAAAAGGCGTTAGAGTTTGTTCATGAGGAACAAAACGTGTTGTACTTGCAGCAGCGTAGTAGCCAAGTCCCGGATAGGAAACCTACACCCCAAGCCGTGCCACCTAGACCTTTACCATCGGGTTTTAATATGGCGCAACCTAGGCCGTTCCCCTTTACTATGCCTGGACCCTCGAGGGGTCCATTCGGTCACCCAATGGCACCACAAGCACCCGTACTATGGCGACCTAATTTAAATAATCAAAACCAGCCCGGACCATCACGCACGCAGCAGATGTTTCGTGCTCCTCCTCCTAATTATAACCAAAATAACGCATTTAAATTTGTACCGCGTAATATCGTACCACAAGGTAACTTTCAACAATCTAGACCCATGAGTGGCGTCAGCAATTTTGTGCCTAGACTTTTCCCGCTAGTAACGCAACAAAAGCGCATGACTGGACTAAATCTGGTAATTCCCCGGCTAATCACAATTTCGGAAGTAGGGAGATGAATTTCAATGATTGTTCCGCTTATTACGGTTACGGAGATTACGATACCGATAGCTATATGTTTTACGTACCTAACGAGTACTACGAAGGATATTATTACGCCGATCATGATCACATGTGCCACCCACAGCTTGAGGAAAGTAACGAAACGGTAAAAGATGAGCCATCTAAATCAGGTAGTCATCAGGAGGATTTTCAGAGCCCTCAGAAATTAGACAAACCAAAATAGAGGTCAACCTTCAAACACAACGCCAGCTGCCCTACTTGCAAATTCAAGATCCCCCTCTAAAACTCTTAATAGACACGGGCGCTAACCAATCGTTCATTAGCCCTAACGCAGTCGAAGCTTATTTTAATAACGTACAGTTAAACTATGATCCCTTCGAAGTTTGTTATGTACACGCTGTGACACGTAGCGATTATTCGATAACGCTACCTTTTTTCTCTGAACTGAATGATAAGGATTGCGTTACACTTTTTGTATATAACTTTCACGACTTTTTCGACGGATTGATAGGGTCAGATTTATTGGACAAATGGGAGGCCGCCATTGACTTTAAAACGAAGTCATTAGTAACAAAAAATGCGGTAAATCCTATACAGGTTTATGATTCACGGAACGCCAACCTATACGAAGATATCATACCCGCCGGTTCTTCAAAATTAGCGAAATTACCTATTAATATCCGAAACGGAGAAGTAATTATCCCGGAACAAATTATATCTAATTGTCATATCAGCGAGTGTCTAACTACTGTAAAAAACCAAAGGGGCATACTAGAAATTCATAATCCAAACCGTAGCGACGTTATTTTTTCCATGGACCGCCCAGTGTGTGCGCAGCTTTATAATACTGAGTACACGCGCACCGAGCAAGCGCCTCAACGCGTAAAGGAAGTGCTATCGCGCTTACGTACGGATCATTTGAATGAAGAGGAACGCGTTAACTTAGAGTTGCTATGCGCGCGCTATGCCGACGTATTTTATTTAGAAGGGGAGAAATTGACTTTCACCAATAAAATAAAACACTCAATTAAAACTAGTGACGAAATCCCTATATACACCAAAAGCTATAGGTACCCTTTTGTGCACAGACAGGAGGTACAAGATCAAATTAGTAAAATGTTGGATCAGCAAATTATTCAGCCATCAGAATCTGCATGGAGTTCTCCTATATGGGTTGTCCCTAAAAAGGCGGACGCTTCGGGTAAGACTAAATGGCGATTAGTAGTGGATTTTCGGAAGTTAAACGAGAAAACTTTGGACGATAAATACCCCATTCCAAATATTGCAGATATTTTGGACAAATTAGGTAATTGTAACTATTTTACGACTTTAGACTTAGCCAGCGGCTTCTACCAAGTGGAGATGAACCCTGCAGACATCCTCAAAACCGCGTTTACAGTAGAATATGGCCATTTCGAGTTTTTGAGAATGCCCATGGGTTTGAAGAATAGTCCATCTACCTTTCAACGCGTAATGGACAACGTTCTCAGAGACCTACAAAACACCATATGCCTAGTTTATTTGGATGACGTCATAGTCTTTTCTATGTCACTACAGGAACACATGGTCAATTTGGAAAAAGTATTCAATAGGTTACGTGAGTCCAATTT
Source organism: Aporophyla lueneburgensis (assembly GCA_932294355.1). NCBI lineage: Eukaryota > Metazoa > Arthropoda > Insecta > Lepidoptera > Noctuidae > Aporophyla > Aporophyla lueneburgensis. Next base: position 7,930,693 of record OW028742.1, read on the forward strand.
TAAAATTCAAATGGACAAGTCAGAGTTCCTCAAACTTGAGACAGCCTACCTGGGCCATGTCATTAGCAAAGATGGCATTAAGCCAAACCCCGACAAAATATCCGCAATAAAGAATTATCCACTTCCAAAAACTCCCACCGAGATTAAGAGGTTTCTGGGCCTTCTCGGTTACTATAGAAAATTCATACCCGATTTCGCGAAAGTGACAAAACCTATGACGCAATGCTTAAAAAAAGGCTCAAAAATTACGTTAGACCAAAATTACATTAGCTGTTTTGAGAAGTGTAAGACACTCTTAATGAATGACCCCATCTTACAATATCCTGATTTTTCTAAAGAATTTATTTTAACGACTGACGCGTCAAATTTAGCGATAGGAGCTGTCTTGTCTCAGGGGACCATAGGCACGGATAAGCCTATTGCTTACGCTTCTAGGACATTGAATAGTAGTGAGATCAACTATAGCACCATCGAGAAGGAGCTCCTTGCGATTGTGTGGGCCACCAAATATTTCAGACCATACTTATTTGGCAGAAAATTCAAAATCGTAACAGACCATAGGCCACTTCAATGGGTAATGAATATCAAAGAACCCAACTCGCGTCTTACTCGATGGCGACTAAAATTAAGTGAATTTACCTTTTCTGTAGTTTACAAGCAAGGAAAGTCCAATACTGACGCCGACGCATTATCCCGTATCGAGCTACATAATGAAGAGACTAGTTCCCTTATAGCCAACCCTACGGAAGGGCCATCCTCACTATTAAATGATTCAAAGACTGATACAGTTCACACTGACGCCGAAAATCCAATATTAGAAGTTCCTATTACTGATTTCCCACTTAACAAGTACCATAAGCAAATTATTTTCACATTGGTCGATGACGTAAGAAGCCGCCCTACAGTTTCAAAACCGTTTGAGTCAGACGTTAAAACACATATTCAGATTTCTAAGAGTAATCTCGAAGAGGATGTCATAAGCGCTGTGAAAGAGTATATTAACCCCAAGGTAAAGACCGGTATTCTCATTTATCCCCCATTAGCCATGTACGAAATTATTCCCATCATTCAGAATAAATTTAAAAGTTCATCAATGGATCTAGTCTTAACAAAAATAGAGTTAGAAAATGTCAAGGATTATTTAAAACAACAGGAGATAATTCGCAAGTACCACGAGGGTAAAACCAATCACCGTGGAATTAATGAGTGTTACATGTCTTTGTCTAATAAATTTTACTGGCCGAAAATGAAAGAACACATAACAAAATATATAAACGAATGTGACGTGTGCGGTCAGGCCAAATACGACAGAAGCCCCGTGAAACAAAAGTTTAATATAGTACCACCTCCAACTAAACCATTCGAAATAGTACATCTCGACTTACTAAGTGTTGAAACGCAAAAATATCTCACAATCATCGACTCATTTTCAAAATATGCTCAAGCTTACTACTTAAGAGACGCGACAGCGATCAGCGTCATACAAGCTCTTCTAACATTTAGTACCCACCATGGCTTCCCCTTAACTATTGTCACTGACAGAGGCCCAGAATTCACAAATCAACTGTTCTCGGAGTTTGTTAAAATTCATAAAATACAACACCACAAAATTTCAGCATGCACGCCAAATGAAAATGGTATGGTGGAGAGACTGCACTCTACACTGCTAGAACACTTGCGTATACTAAAATTAGAGCACCGTGGAGAGTCTGCTATGAACTTAATGCCCTATGCAATTCTAGGTTACAACAGTTCTATTCATAGTTTTACCAAGTGCAGACCTTTGGATATAATTACTGGCCATCTAGACCCCCGCGACCCGTTAGATATTAACCTGTCAGAAAACATACTACAGTCATATACGCAAGAACATCGTACCAAAATGCAAAGAGTTTTCGAGATAATCAATGGTTCATCTCTGCACGATCGCACACGGATTATCGAAAATATCAACGAAGATAGGGAACCCGAAGAAGAATATTCTACAGATCAGCAGATATTTGTACAGAACCCAATGGCCAGCCGCCAAAAACTGGCCCCTAGATTCACTCGCGACACGGTTCTAGCCAACTTACCGATCCACATTTACACCAAAAGGAAACGTGGTCCCATAGCCAAGTCTCGCCTGAAACGCGTCCCTAATAGCAATCGATTGTTACAGGATCACCCTCCTGGCCCAGGGCCTGACGCAAGTGGAAGAAATCACGCTTAGTAGTCTGAACAATGGACCGGGCATCTTACCTTTCATGCTAGGAAAGACAAAGATTTATCTCCCATTATCATTCGTTTGTTCAACCGGTTAACTTAGACATTATTCGTAGCAATATAGACTTAGTAAGAAAACAATTAGATAACATTTCAACCGAATTCCATAATAAAACGCTCTCTTTATATCAACCACATATCAAACATCTTCATAACAAGATCACGGAGCTGTCCGACCAGTTAGAGTTGTTCCAGTCTAACCGCGTCAAGAGAGGCCTTATTGATGGACTTGGCTCAGTTGTTAAGAGTATTTCCGGAAATCTGGATTATACAGACGCTATCCGGTACGATAGCGCAATTAAAACTCTGCAGGAAAATGAAAATAAAATGGTCACAGAATTAAATAATCGAGTTAGTTTAAATAAACGCTGGATGTCTGAAAATTCCAAAATTTTCAGCAAAATACTCCAGAATCAGAACAAAATCAAGGAAACGGTAGGCGAGATTATGATTAGCGATTTAAGTCAGGAAAAGACATAGTTAAGTATGCGCTAGCATTATTATATATTGAGCCAGATGCTCAATATATAATAATGCTAGCGGATAACATCGAATCATTATCCAACGAAATTCATAAATTAGAAAACTTATTAGCCTTCATACGTGCCAAGAGCACACATTTCCTTATGTTTAGAATAGATACATTTAAGAGAATGAAAGAACAATTAAATGCCCTCTATGGTAGAGAACATATACTAGATATTAGTTTTAGGGAATATTTTGACATAGTTAAGTTAGGCTACTATTATAATAGTCAAAATTTAGTATTGGTGTTCAAGTTCCCGGTTGTTCTTCCTCACACCTATAACCTTTACAAATTGTCCTCAGTTCCTAACCAAGATGACAAAGTACTAATTCCATCCTATCCCTTCCTAGCGATTCATGATAAAGATTTTATGTACATAGAGGCAGAATGCCCGAAGTCGAGCCAATACTATCTCTGCGAGGACAGCATCAATCAACACTACAAAAGTCAAGGCGACTGCATTCACCATCTCATTTCTACCCAGCAAGTCGACAAGTCCTGCCAATTCACCGTACCCAAATTAAAAACTGAAGCCGTGGAAGCCCTCGACGACCGACACTACGTGGCGAGCTTTCCTGCACCCACAAACATTCGCTTGTCCTGCACCGACACCCAATACACCACAGCGCAAGGAAGTTACCTCATCACAATCCCGAAAGGCTGCGAGGTGCAAACCCCAGGCCTAACCCTGGCAAACAAGGATGACCGATTAAAAGGGCAGGTACTGAAAATCATGAACATCCCACTCAGCAATGGAACCAATTACAACATCGAAGCTAGAAAATTAACACTCAACTCCATCAACCTTCACGGCCTCCATACTGCAAGCAAGGAAATAACCATGGAATCGCCATTGACCCTGAACTCATCTGACATCCATAGGGTGTACTACATTATCACACCGCTCTACCTAGTACTGTTAGGTACAGGCGTACTGGGAGTTGCGTTCATATTACGAAGATACATGAGACGGCGCACTCTGGAGACAACACCAGAACAAACAGACCGCGAAATAAACCATGGGGATATATACACCGAGATTAACAACCACACCCCAAGTGCTCAACCAAGATTATCAGCGCTATTCTCGACCCTATCTTCTAATAGCCGCTGAACTTCGGGAGGGAGATGTTAAGCCTACCAACCAACCATCCAGGAATCACGCATTCCACCGGAACTGACCCAATAACTCGAACGATTGCATCAGCCTCGCAACAGTCTGGCGACACAAAGTCTAGCGCCGAGTCAGCGCAACGTGACGTACACCGGCGGCGGACGGCGGGCACCGCGCTCCTAGGAGGTCTCACTTTCGTTTCACACATCGAACGATTGTCACCATCACCCTATTTTTAGATCAAAATTGTAAAGTCCCAATAAACCTGTTTCAGTACATCGAGTTTTCTTGCAACCTGCCTGCTCGACCGACATAATTAGCACAAAAACACGTAATGACAGTACAGTGTTGTCCGATGAGAGAACACTTTTTCATATTTTTTTTTTTAGCTTTGTAATAATTGTGACCGCGCTGGTACAATCCCACGCTACTACACGTTAATATGTCTCGGAGAAGGAGTAAGTATAATTTCGAATCCATTGCGTCATTTGTTGGAATAAATTGTCGGCTCAACCACGTAAATAACGCAATGAATGTTGCTTAGCTATCAAAATGAAACCGATTCCTACTGATAGCAAGTTACGCAATTACCCCTCTGGTCGTTGGATTCAATAATGGTTATGGTCCTTGTTATGCTTGACGATGACATTGTTTAATGTGAAAATGATCGCCTTGCATCCACTCTTCTTTTTAGTGCAGGCCCAGCGCAGTTTGGGCCCAGTATAGCCTGCGGTGAGGTTGTATCGACAAGAGCCTATGATCAAAACAGGGTTGCCAGCTTTTGTGGTGCCGAAAATAGGTTCTGAAACAACAAATATACGATTAAACGGTTTGTAATGTATTTTATTTAAATTAAATTGATGCGATGAACGAACTTAAACTCAACACGAATTCACTTAAATTAATTAAAAACGATCGGATAATAGGTTAAGTTGAATTATTTTTAGTAGTGTCTTGGAGTAAAATAAAAATAAAACTAATTTTCATTCATTCCTTGTAAACATAATTGTTATATATTCGTACAACACACACACATAGAAGCTATAAATTGTAGCATAAACCATTATAATTGTTTCATTCACTGAATTAAAAAAAGTGACAACTAAAATACAATTTAAAAGCTTGCCGCATCTCGGCTTTAAATAAACATATACCATAAATAGGATTCCATTTAGCAAAATATTTAAATACCATAGTCTAAAACATATCTTAAAATTAATCAAACAAACGGTATAGGAAAACCAGAAAAGACTTAGGTAATCTTTGCGGTTCCGAATTAGAACTAACGGTGTGTCTCAGGATAACCCACAGATGCAGTGTTTCTAAGTGTTGAACCCTTGCGCTATGTAAAACATTTAATCACAATAACTGAAGCCTAAAAAAAACTTTTTACTATTCGACAAACCCTGAAATCTCGATACAAACATCGACTGCTCCATGCATTTACGTTTGCATGTCTCGACAAGCTAGACATAGCTGATTTTCACGGTTTCGGGGCTGGTTATTATTATGTATGTATACAAATGTTTCACATTTATACAACAATTTTAATATTCTTCAGAAAAAAAGGTTCTGATTTTGATAGAGAATGCGGTCGATTACTCCGCGAAGTTCAATTTTTTTGACGTTTTTTGCAATTTGCAGTTCAGTTTTAGGTTGAATATTGATTTAAATATGTATATAATTGGCGATTGTCATAAATATGGCATCACTGGATTTTATTAATTGCAATCATCATCATCATTAAAAGTCATCAACCTTCAAAGTTCATTTTTTTCGCTCGTTCGTTCGCTGACCAGAAAATTGTAAAACACATAAGAAAATTTGGATTTTGCGGGCTTTCGTAGCGCTTAACTACTTTTTTAATATAAATTTTAAAATTCTTGCAACTGATAGTATTTAACGATTTTAACAACATCAATATATTTTTGTTCTGTTTACATCAGTTACATACGTACGACGCTACACCAAGTTTGACACATTAACCAGTCAATTACCGTAATTACAGACACAATTAAAAAACCATTGTGTCGATACCAAATGTGGTATCTCAGGGATTTAGAGGTTAATTAGATAACTTGAATATTTTAAAGAATATAAAAACATTGATTTTGATGGTAAACAATTTTCTTTCACCATCAATTTTAAAGTAATAAAAATGTTAACAGCTAAAATATAATTCAAATAAACTATAAAAATTTTGTTAAAATAATTTATTTACACATTTTTTCTGTTGTTATAGAACATTGCATTTAGTATTTAGTTAATTTAATAAAAACGAATGTCGATAGATATTGATTAATTAATTAGGTAGATAGCATAAGGCAAGTTAAAAGTAAGTTTCAAAAAAACATGGCAAGCAAAACGATTTTTTGCAATCATCACAGTAGGTGTTTATCCTCTTTGTTTTTAGATCCACCTGCCTCCAAGTCATCGTCGTTCGTAGTTTTTTGTAACAACTCGTACATTTTCTCCTCTTAGGACCTCTGCGAATTGCATGTTTATTGAGTATTTTCAAACCGGAGCATTCTGAATCAAATGACTTCTCCCGCTCTGGGTGGAGCGGGAGGGAGAGTGTCAGACATTTACTGACTAAAACCCACCCGTGTTCAATCAGTTGCCCATGTGCTAAGGTCACGGTATCTCTTTCGAACAATCACGCGACCCCGGCAGGCATCGGTCCTAGTAGACCCCTTCACTGCTCCTGACATCTCTTTGAGGCGCGCGTGGAACATTACGCGCCGTCGACCCGAGCTTGGTCCTTACCGGGCGGCGAGCTACCCATTGCTCGCCGCCCGCAAGCTCGTGCCTACGGTGGCCGGGACTCCGCAATCGACTCCCGACGCCCGGGGCGTCTCCTCCTGCGGCGGCTAGGGACGTGAGGGTGCAGAGCCTGCCACTCCCTCATGCGCCGTTGCACGTACTCTTAGGGTAAATTAGCAGCCCCTACATGTTTATTAACAGGTAACCGCATTAGTATTATTATTAGTTGCCCATTATTATCAACTCTAGAAGCAACTAATTATTCCACTTCGTGTATTAAGGAGAAAACGCCTCTCATCCAGTTGTTACCCGCCAGCTGGAGCCAGCTAGGTGAAGATAAATCGTACTATAGAGTAATAACATTTACTTTAGACAAGCAACAGGATAGCGTTAATTGTATTGCTATGAGTATGAAATAGTCTTGCAATGTCTTCTGAGCCCAAAATGGGCCCTCATATAATACCTATCTGCTTGTTAATCAGGTTTCACCACATGTTTAATTACAAAAACATGAAATAAAATAGCCGACATCCTTTGCGCAATTTATTATTTCACATAGTAAGTCATTCTCTAAGACGATAAACCAACAAAATAATTAACCCTAAAAATAAACAAAATCTAAATTATAACAAAACGTAATCTACCTAACTTCATTTTTAGCTTAAAAACGCTCTGAGCTAGTGTGTCATTTCCAACTTTATTTGTATTTCGGTAAAGTTATTAATACAAAAGTAACAACATAGCAAGGGACTAAATATTAAGTTATGTATAAAGAAATGCATTTACATAACTATTGAGTTCTTACTACTAAAACTAAACTGGCTTGGTGAAAAAACCTTTGTTTAGGCGGAAAGTTATATTTCTAGAACAATCAGCGTCAATAATATCGGAACCAACAGACTGTTTAAAATTGTGTTGTTGTTGCGTACTGTTAGACTAAGAGCAACGTACAGTTAGAAGCTATACCTGGAATATTGGATAATATTGCGCTGCTGACTGCACTAGATTAACAAATATACCAGCTGTAAATATCTCATGTGGTCTACTATTATGAAATGAGCTGCCAATAGCGACATCTCAGGCATCAAATAGAATGACAGATCACTTCACATCAGTAATCACGGTGGGATTTTTACAGAATAGACCAGCTGTAGACACTACAGGTTTGCGATGATCTTAATTTTTTACGCACTGCTTAATTGTCAATGCACTCTGTTGGATTCTCAATGTTCAGCTTAGCACCGAGAGTTGAAATTCCAGTGCATATTTGTAGCTCCTTGCGTACGTGGTTTATCTGTGTTTAAGCTATTACTCAAACTTTAAAAAAAACACAATTTCGTATGATATAACTTGGAGGAGGATGATAATGTTCCAGATTACTTGATTTGATAACGTCCTTGTCTTTCGTGACGACAAAGCGAGCCTTGCACAGTCTTCCACCGGTGCATCTAAACACATCGGTTGCCTTACCTTGCCCATCACGATAGAATGTGTATCCGTTTATTATGGTTAATTCTTTTCTATTCTCCTTTCGGTACCTTTTCACTGTAAAAAAATAATTTTTTGTTGATTATTTGCAAAAAAGAAACATCAAAATATTAATGGTGTGATGGTCTGGTGCGAACCCCGAGCAACCCCATCGTCCACCTGACCGTCTCTTTAGCGGTTGTATAAAAGCAGTTCTCCATGATACGGTACGTATTGTGAGGCGGTTCCTTTCCTTCCACCATTATCTTGGATATTTTTCGAGCACCGATTGATACTTATTTTATATTATGTAGAATAATTAAATAATTCATTACAAACAAAAAACAGAAAAGGAAGGGCAAAGTTAAGAAGGGAGAAACGAGTATGTAAGGATTACAGAGGTGGCATTCTATTGATTCTGCCTAACTAAACCTATGGAGAAATGGTGTAAGTTAATACATATGTTAGAACTAAGAAATTGAGTTATTGTTTTAAAATCTTAATATATATAAATTACGCGTCACGTTGTTTGTCCGGGATGGACTCCTAAACTACGTAACTGATTTTAATAAAATTGGCACACCGCGTGCAGTTTGATCCAACTTAAAAGATAGGATAGTTTTTATTTCAATTACTGATCTCAATATTTGCAAATTAAATGTTTTTTATAGTACAATATTATGTGTGTTCACTGGTTAGTTCTATGAATTCCTAATAGATGGCGTGGGTTTCAATTTCTAGATAATCTTCGTTACATGCTTAGATCAATACTCAATACTCAATACTCAATACTTTTATTGCATTCCACATGTGTTCTTAGGCGGTAAACTTATAATTAGATCATATGGACCCTGTCGGGCACAGCAAAATAAGTGAGTTAGGAGAGAGGAAGCATTTGTTAATTATGTAGCCTTACTATGACAGCTTCTATAATAATATAAAAATAATGATCAAAGATAAATAATGATTACGGTATTAAAATTCTGATAAACATAATATTAAATACAAGATATAAAATATGATTGAGATATGTAATCTATATATTAATACGTGAAGCGAAAACTTTGGATCCCTTTTTACGAAAATTGGGCGGACGGAGGAGCATCAAATTTCGCACACTTATAGTTTATATAGAGGAGAAGTGACGAATGATAATATTTTTTTTTAATTATGCGTAAAAATATATTATTTTCAATAAATAACACGTTACACACACTAATATTCATTACCGTGTATTTAATACACACATGCATAGATATTCTTTTGTTTATGGTCCAACCGAGAATATCTGTCTTTATTTTGTGTCTATAGTCTTATAGTTAGGGAGCTGGCGAGCATTTCGATATATGATTTGCACACGTTTCACGTCGACGTGGATTGCAGTTTAAATCATTACGAATCGATTTGGTCCAATCAATTAAGGTCCTATGTCGCTGCGTTTTCGCGTTACAGTGGATTGAAGTTGCTTAAAAAAATCGGGGTATTAAATCATTTGCACATGTATGCCTCTAGAGTTCATGGTCACAATTATCTTGGAAAGGAAGAAAATCGAAGAGGTAGACAGTCAGGACTCTGCATTATCATGGGACGTAGTTGCAAAAATGTTAAAAAAAGCCCTACTAATTACACGCGGTTCTCATTGCACCCATTCGATTCACTATGACTCTGTGGATTCGAAAAAACATGTGGCAGATTCTTTGCTTACTGATTTTCAGCTGTATAACTGTTTGAAATTCACGGAATCAAGGGATTATTGTTATTCTTTATAGTTTTATTCTTATAATTTTGTTTAATATTATCCTCTAAACTCACGGTAACGATTAAACTTCAGGAGCTGAAATATATGTAATCACATTTTTTCTCAATGCCAACCAGAAACGAAATGCGCTTGGAACTTTAATTAGAAAGTATTTTTTTTTATTGCATGCTTGATTGTAATCTGAATAGGATTAGGATTTGGAGAGGAACAGTCTTTAACTTTTTTTAATCACGTTTTATTTGTGTAAAATACGTAGATTTTGAACCAAGACGTGTGAAAGTGCCTGAGAGCGAGAGAGAGGAAAAGCATGCAAAATAAAAGGGGAGGCTGTATATAGATATATGCTCTATACATTTAGTTTCACAATACGGAAAAGTTCGGAACTGAGTTATACCGTTCTCATACATATTCCCAAATAAAAGAGAGACACCACGAAAGGAACTATTGGGATTTTTATACCTGCTTGGTTTAACGCGAGCGACGGGTTGAAAAAAAAAATCTAATGGTCTGCCTTTGGAATATCAGAGGCCTGAACGTCTGCCTCATTGATTTTCTTGGTTTTCATAAGGAATTCAAACATCAGTCCAAGAGGTAGACGTGTGCGCATAAAATAGCACACCTTCTTTTTACATTTTTGGAGCACTGTCAATAGACAACGCAGAGGCAACATGTTGGCAGACTATTTTCCGTGGTTCTTCTCATTGTTTTTAATCGAACAATTCAAATCCGCCAAGTGTGCACTTTATATAGAGTTTTTTTAATCATAAAAATAAATGTAAAAAATGAGTACTACAAAAGTCAGAGCCCTAGATGTCTGCCTTTTCGATTCTTTTTGTTTCCAGGATGACTGTGATCATCAGCCCCAGAGGCAGACGTGTGCGCATAATATAGCACACCTTTTTTTTAAACATTGTTGAAAAACTGTAAATTTACAACGCAGCGCCACCATGGTGGCAGACGAGGACGATGTTTCCTAAGGTTATATTTATCACTATTAATAACGTCTGCCTTGTGTGCTGATCATATCGAAATTTTGCTCGCCAGCTCCCTAACTATTAGGTACTGAATGTCAAGTATAACCATAGGTAATAAATTAATTTTATAGATATATTAACCCTTTAGGGAGCAAAAAAGTATTGGGATGGGTAAATAAAAAAAATACTAGACCAAATCAGTTTTCTTTAATACTTAAAAGAAAATTTAAAACAAAAATAATTTTTCAGGAAGCTAATACTGAGTTTTCAGGTTGTAGCTTTTTAGATACAAAAACACAAATATATAAAATAGGTTATTGAGAAATTCGTATGAAATAACAAGGTTGTCAAAGCTGGATTTTCAATAGTTTTTGACACGCGCAGTACACATTTTTCAGTTAGCCCGAAATATTTATTTTCAGTGTCTGTAAAACTAATGTCATCAAAAGTGGTTTCACCAGCATAAGGGAAGAAGTCATAAACTATGCCAGATACTCCAGCTCTGACTAAAAACTTAAACCCCCAAGGATGGGGCTTATTTTTAATGTACTGCCTTCTTGATCCAGCTCTTGTCCCTTTGTATGGGATCATCATCTCGTCAATAGAAAAACTTTTTTCGGGCTCTATTCGTAAACAATTTCTTCTTACGTGTTCCATGATAGGTCTTACTTTGTTATATCGATCATTAGGGTTCACATTGCTGTTATCGGAAAAATGCAAGTACTTACGTAACAGCTGATATCTTTTCAGAGGCATTACCGATGCAATTTTGTCATACCTTAACTGATGTGACCAATAATCTTTGTAAGAAGGCATACCGACAATACTCATGAGCATATCAATACCTAAAAAGTTTTCATATTCTTCTATTGTCATATCAACTGATCTTCCTGTGCTTTGAGTGGAGTAAAGGTTTGATTGATAACAAATAAATCCCATCAATTCATCGTCGAACAATTTTTTGAAGTATTGATATGGAGTATCAATACCAGTGACTTGTTCCTGAAATGAACTGTCTACACTTGTTTCCCTGTCCATAGGCCACATAAACTTTGTAGATTTAAATTTGAATTCCATGTGTTCCTTTTTTCTTTTTCTTGAACGCTGAACTTCAACACCAGAAGTCTGGGGTTGAAATAGGTCTTCTTGTCTTAAGCTTGATGATGGTTCTATTCGATTGCTTTGGTTTGGAGTTTGATCTGTGTGAGCGTAGGAGTCTGGATGCAATTGGTATCAAAGGACTACAAGTATTGGAATAAATGGTATTTGGCGTACTTGACGACTGAACGAATTGTGATGTGCCTGGTGAAGGATTTGCAAGAGAAGGTGAAGATGGAATCGTAACACTCGTGGCTGGTGCATCGGGTAAACATGGGTATTCCGGTGGAGGCTGTATTTGTGATGGGAAAGAGTCATCTTCGCTATCCGATGGTTCAAAAATATCCATCATGTCGTTGGGAATATCAGGAGCGTCTGAAGACAGGTCTAAATCTATGTCAGAATCATCAGACCCTGAGTCAGCTGGCGGCAATAGGGCTAAAATTCTTGAACTCCTTGAACTTCGCTTCATTTTCTGTAAAAAACGTGAAGTATTCTTGTATCTTTTTGGACACAAACAAATTCATTTGCTAATCACTGATAAAGACGCCCAGTATCTATTTAGATACATGGGTAGTCAACTCGATTTATAGAGGTAAGTCGCAATGTATCTATTTAGATACAAATACATTTATCATTCAATATACGTAAAATAACATAATTTTGTAATAAAATAATACTTACTTGTTATAATTAGATGCCTGTACAATAATATGACGCCAAAAGATTTACAATATATCCACTTTTACTAAAACTTTTAGCAAAATTTTATTAAACGTCCACCATTTCTTAGTTTCGCCGCGAACCGACTAACTTTTTGCTGTGACTGGAGGGAAAGAGATAGTACCCGTGGCTTGAAGTGTTGCGTTCTCGTTCTATTGTAGGTTGATAAATCTTATGGCACGAGGAGCATATTCGCGCGACTTTTGGATTTTGTGTAATGTGCGTTTAAATGTTTTGTGCATATTTAGATACAAAAATACTTAAAGGGTTAAATAACCTATTTCATTTTTAAAATCTATGATCATATCGAGAATATTTGTTTTTACTTATATCCAAATTTAAGTTCCTTGGTCTATAGTGTTACTGAATGTCTTATATAACCATATTTTTTTATATAATATTTATTATTATATATGTTTTTTTCATTTAATAATGTATTTCTTTTCAAATGATGTACGGTCGAATTTCGACCAATGGGCGATCACTAGTAATAATAAAAATAATAGAATGATGCTTATGATTTAAATATATGTAGTTTAAAGTCGAGTACCTAAGTTATGACTTAGGTACTGGTGATCTTTTAAACTACGCAAAGGATTTAACATGGTTTTCACCAATAGACAGGGTGAATTAAGAGGGAGATTTGTAAGTACAATACGTGGGCGAAGCCGCTGGAAAAAGCTAGTAATATATAACTGAATGAAAAATTATGTTTATTTCTCATATTATTACTTTATTTAGTAACACATATTAATATTATGTATCTACATTTTTGGACATAGAAAGGTATAAAGGCTCTTTAATTAGATTAAAAAATAAATTGCACATTTCTGAATTTATCTATATATATAAAATTCAAAGTCCTGAGTGACTGACTGACTGACTGACTGACTTATATATCAACGCACAGCCTAAACCGCTGGTCGTAGAGACATGAAATTTGGAATGTGTGTTCTTTGTGAAGAGTAGGTATCCACTAAGAACGGGTTTTTAGAAATTCCACCCCTAAGAGGGTGAAATGGGGGGTTGAATTTTCTATGAAACTTTTTATTCTCTGGGTCGATTGACACAAAAATTGGTACACATACTCTTCAAGTATAATGATGTGACACGTGTATCACAATTTTTCTAAAATCATCCCTTTACTGAGTCAAATAGGGCTACGAAAATCCTACGTGGAATGGTAGAGGTACGCATGGCGTGCGGGGCAGCCCGGAAAGCGCATTGTCGTCACCGGTGTCCAATCTCAACCAAGGTATCAAGAAGTATCAAATATGTAACTGATATTAATTTGAACTTACTAGCTTTTGTCCGCGACTTCGTCCGCGTAAATGTCGGTTATCGTGGACGGAGACGAAATCTCGGAATAAAAATAGGCCTATGTCCTTTCTTAGGGTTCAAACTTTATCTTTCGCAATTTTTTTTCATATAAATTATGTTAGTTCTAATACCTCTAAGAATATGACTACAAAGTTTCATGATGATCGGTTAAGTAGTTTTCGCGTGAAAGCGTAACAAACAAACTTAATATGTATTAGTAGGGATTTTGCAAATTATAACAGCCGTACGGGTCGATCGTTCAGGTTAAGCTACGCTTACCGCGGTTGGTCCGTGGATGGGTGACCATCTTTATATAATAAGACCCTTCTGTGCCTCGGAAAGCACGTTAAGCCGTTGATCCCGGCTGTCTTTCCTAGATCTTAGACCGTCAATACGAGTTGCCGGAAGCCCTAAAGTCTGACAACCAGTCTTACCAAGGGGTATCGTATTACCCATTAACTGGGTTGTGCAGGTCAGGTAGGTATTCGCTACATGTAAAATACTGGTACTCAGCTGCATCCGGTAAGACTGGAAACCGAACCCCAACATAGTTGGGAAAAGGATAGGCAGATAATGATGAAGTAAGTAAATGTAAAAAAACGCGTTTGTTTCTGTATTAGATAAAATTGAATATCTACACTAACTATGTTTTAATAGATAGGTACCTATGCAACTTTATAAGTAAAAACGAATTGGGCACATACCTACTATAATATTTTACGCACTAACATATAAATCTGTACGTTCAGTGAGCAATAGTGCGATTTGGTTTATGCATTAAAGTAAAACATAACAACCAAGCCACAATCATCAATTAAATTCTTTTGAGATCGTTCGAAGGAGTTGAAAATAATTATAAATCAGTGGACTCGAGTGATAAACAATGATGACAACATATATTACCCGGTTTCGTTTCTTAACACATTGAAGCCTCTCGGTCTCTCACCTCACATATGTAGGTATAAAAATTTAGAGTTGGCGCCCATTAATGTTGCTGCGTAATTTAAACCTGCCAAAATTATGCAAAGACACCAGGTTGTGAGATAAAATATTGGAACGAAATGTTATCGAGGCAACTATACTGACACGTTGTTTCTGAGAGGAGTCTGTGTTTATTCCGAGGATTCTTCTAACGCCATCGAACTACCCCTTCGAGTTCAAAAGTGTACAGTTTCCCCTCAAAGTCTGCTTTGACAAGACCATAAATAAATCTCAAGTCAAAACACTTCATTTAACAGCGGTAGACTTAAGGGAGAACTGATTTTCACACGGTCGGTTATACGTGGCTTGGTCAAGAGTAAGCTCACGGAGCAGCCTGGTGATTCTAGAACCTGAAGTAAAAACAAAAAGTATTGTTTACAAAGAAATTCTGCGGTAGGCACAGTATTTCGTAGTAAAAAATATTAATTGTTTATTATCCACTTCTGATTGTCTCTGAAATAAATCTTTTCACATACGCTTTGAGTTTTATTAAAACTATACTACTCTCATCGCAGAAATTAGTTTACTTTTACGGAGAAATTCGTCCTATTTAATTTGTTTGGGATATTGTCAGTTCATATATTAAATTGAGAGGTAGTGAGAGCGCGTATGTTTGTATCTAAAACAAAAAAGAGTCATTTCTTGTATGCCACGCGGGTAAAGCCGCGGGCAGAAGCTATTCAAAATAAACCAATGAAATAAACACAGGCAAAACAACATCACTTCTAATTATATTACATGCATACGTATCTAATTCATAATGATGATGCTATATATATATATCCTAAGGAGCTCTTAAATTTATTCAACCCATCTGGTCGTTGTCTCACACACTTATCCTCAAAGTGGGTGCTCCAGTAATGCTACTACAAAATCTTAATCCGGGCAAATTGAGCAATGGGGTCAGGTTGTGTGTGAAAACCATATACCAATAACGTGGTAGAGGCCACGCCATTGTATTTACTGACTGTGCTCAAGGTGAATCGGTATACTATATACTGCAGATACCACAATGTCGTCAGAGTACCCATTCGAGTTTAAAAGGCCGCATTCCCCTTACGGTTTGTTTAGCAATGACAATTAATAAGTCTCGGGGACAGTCACTGTAAACAGCCGGATATGATCTTAGAGGGGACTGCTTCTCGCACGGTCAGTTTTACGTGGCCTGCTCGAGAGTGCGCCCATCTAGCAGCCTGGTTGTATTAGCACCTGAGGGCAGAACCTCTAAAGTAGTATTTAAAGAGATACTTAAAGTATAGGCTAAAAAATAAATCGTCTTAGATTAAACCCCTGTGAACAGCAAGTTAAGTAAAATCTTCATTTGAATAATTTTGGTAACAATTTTTTTCGAAATTCCCAGGGAATAAAGAGAATTTATATTTTCGCTTTAAAGTTGCCTTCAAATTTGTCATGCAAGTAGGTAAATTGCCATTCCGTTATATATTTCCGTCACTATTGTTAGGTTTTAGGATTAATTATCCTACATTAATCATTTATCAATCCGAGCGCTGCTCCGTGGTTAACACAAAGCAAGCAATGGAATAACACATTGTTTACCTGGATTAACACATAGGATACTTTCAATCCCGGTAGTACATTCCTGTGGGATATTTTTCGACATCCACGCGGGCGAAGCCGCGTGCAGAAGCTAGTATTATACACAAAGTGGCAGGGGCAACAAAGGAAAAACTGTAAACATGAATTTAATACATGATTCGACCTCTAGCTGCATTTTTTTTTGTTTAGAAAACTTATTCAAAAATAAATCTATTATTTCACAAAAAAGAAAAATACCCACGTAGTCAAAAATTACACAAAACACACAAGCAAACAGCTATTTTTTTAAATAAATTCTATGCAGAATCTTGCACTGAAACCATTTTTAAGTGGTCGAACTGTCTTCAAGTTACTGCTTACACTTTAAAAAAAACACCATTTTGTATAACATAATTAGGGGGAGTATGACTGTGTTCCAGATTACTTGATTTAATAAAGTCTCTGCCTTTCATGATGACGAAGCGAGTCTTGCAGTGTTTTCCTCCGGTGCATTTAAACACATCAGTTGTCTTACTTTGCCCTTCACGATAGAATGTGTATCCGTTTATTATGGCTAACACTTTTCCATTCTGCTTTCGGCACCATTTGACTGTAAAACAATATGTATTTGTTAAAATTATTTGTAAAAAAGAAACAATGTTCATAGGATTGACAAACAAATCAATGTTCAGCTGAAGAATAAATTTATTACAAAAACAAATTAAAAGAGAAAAGAGGGAAAAAATAAAGAATCTAGACACGAGTATGTAAGGATCGCAGACTGTTGTTTCTTATCATTCAGTCCAATGTTACCAACTTTAGAAAATTAAACAGTAATTATAAAATTAGTGAAAGAAAAATCGGACGCAAGAAAAGTCGGGAGAGGGAGAAAGGAGTATGCAGAAGAAGAAGACGTTAGTTTATGTGTATTTTATAAGTAAAAAATAATATTAATTCTGTCACAAAAATAAGTAATTGAATGAATGAATGTCTATTTCTCATAATTTATTTACTAACACAGTTTATTAATTACTTTTTTTGGCATAAATAGGCATGAAGTTTTTTCATGGGATTTAAAACAAATCACACATCTCTGAGTAGTATACTGGCTGGTATACACTAACGGACCACTTGTTATATATGGATTCAGTTCATGATTCTGGACCTCCCAGTATTACAAATGCGGTCAAAATGTATCATAAAAAAACGTCGTACCGAATCCATAGTAACAGGTTTTGCATCGATATCCCTGCCATACATCGAAAAATTATATTTAATGCACCATGTGTAGGTTCAAAACGCAGCGTGATAAACAAGTGTGATTTTTACTTTAATATTCTTACTAGTTTAGCAAAGTGCGCCACAGGTAACTTTCAGTATGGCAGGGATATCGATGCAAAACCTGTTACTATGGATTCGGTACGACGTTTTTTTATGATACATTTTGACCGCATTTGTAATACTGGGAGGTCCAGAATCATGAACTGAATCCATATATAACAAGTGGTCCGTTAGTGTATAACAGCCAGTATACTACTCAGAGATGTGTGATTTGTTTTAAATCCCATGAAAAAACTTCATGCCTATTTATGCCAAAAAAAGTAATTAATAAACTGTGTTAGTAAATAAATTATGAGAAATAGACATTCATTCATTCAATTACTTATTTTTGTGACAGAATTAATATTATTTTTTTATTCATAAAATACACATAAACTAACGTCTTCTTCTTCTGCATACTCCTTTCTCCCTCTCCCGACTTTTCTTGCGTCCGATTTTTCTTTCACTAATTTTATAATTACTGTTTAATTTTCTAAAGTTGGTAACATTGGACTGAATGATAAGAAACAACAGAATGCCACGTCTGCGATCCTTACATACTCGTGTCTAGATTCTTTATTTTTTCCCTCTTTTCTCTTTTAATTTGTTTTTGTAATAAATTTATTCTTCAGCTGAACATTGATTTGTTTGTCAATCCTATGAACATTGTTTCTTTTTTACAAATAATTTTAACAAATACATATTGTTTTACAGTCAAATGGTGCCGAAAGCAGAATGGAAAAGAGTTAGCCATAATAAACGGATACACATTCTATCGTGAAGGGCAAAGTAAGACAACTGATGTGTTTAAATGCACCGGAGGAAAACACTGCAAGACTCGCTTCGTCATCATGAAAGGCAGAGACTTTATTAAATCAAGTAATCTGGAACACAGTCATACTCCCCCTAATTATGTTATACAAAATGGTGTTTTTTTTAAAGTGTAAGCAGTAACTTGAAGACAGTTCGACCACTTAAAAATGGTTTCAGTGCAAGATTCTGCATAGAATTTATTTAAAAAAATAGCTGTTTGCTTGTGTGTTTTGTGTAATTTTTGACTACGTGGGTATTTTTCTTTTTTGTGAAATAATAGATTTATTTTTGAATAAGTTTTCTAAACAAAAAAAAATGCAGCTAGAGGTCGAATCATGTATTAAATTCATGTTTACAGTTTTTCCTTTGTTGCCCCTGCCACTTTGTGTATAATACTAGCTTCTGCACGCGGCTTCGCCCGCGTGGATGTCGAAAAATATCCCACAGGAATGTACTACCGGGATTGAAAGTATCCTATGTGTTAATCCAGGTAAACAATGTGTTATTCCATTGCTTGCTTTGTGTTAACCACGGAGCAGCGTTCGGATTGATAAATGATTAATGTAGGATAATTAATCCTAAAACCTAACAATAGTGACGGAAATATATAACGGAATGGCAATTTACCTACTTGCATGACAAATTTGAAGGCAACTTTAAAGCGAAAATATAAATTCTCTTTATTCCCTGGGAATTTCGAAAAAAATTGTTACCAAAATTATTCAAATGAAGATTTTACTTAACTTGCTGTTCACAGGGGTTTAATCTAAGACTATTTATTTTTTAGCCTATACTTTAACGGTCTTATTACAAAAAACTAAATAAGCCTTGGTTTAAACCTAAACTATCAAGTCCAAGCTCATCTGTAAAACCATGGTCTAAACTTGTTCGTATTACAAAACATTTTTAGATCGTGGTCTTCTTGATACCGTCATTTAAACCATTATCTTAATATCAACCACAGATTAACACAAATATCACTCGTTCGTCATGATATCATTCTATTGCAACGTTCCGTATCCCAAGAAAAGAAAACGTTTTGATAGTATTATCAATGATTTAATTATGTAAGGAACATTCAAAATATTGAGACTTTGTTATTTTGCATGGACATTAATATTACTTATCGATTGCAGTTTTGTTTAGGTTTAATCACATTACTAATGTATTAGGTAGTAGTACATCTAAGTTCGTGTAACGAAACGTAACATTTTCGGGCGTTTTAAGAAAACAAAATTTATACAAGCGTTTCTTCGACTTGCGATACTTTTGTATAAATTTTGTTTTCTACTTTTGCCTGAAATCTTCATCGGATAACTCAATGAAGGGATTGACTCGAACCCGATTTCTGTTGAATCGGCGTGACCTTTCTAATGACTGAATAGCTTCAATATCCTGATTATCAATTAAATATACCATGTTAATGTCCATTTTTGGATAAAAACAACACAACACAACGATATAAATGATAATCTAAAAGTGGAAACTTGACAGATGCGACTTAGACCCATCGATAAACCAGGGGTCGCCCAGGTTTAACGTTAAACAAGGGTTTAGTCTATGGTTTATAGCAAAACCTTTTTTTGTAATAAAACTTAAACTTAAACCATTGTTTAATGAGGTTTAAACCTGGGTTTTTAGTTAAACTGCTTTTTATAATGAGACCGTAAGTATCTCTTTAAATACTACTTTAGAGGTTCTGCCCTCAGGTGCTAATACAACCAGGCTGCTAGATGGGCGCACTCTCGAGCAGGCCACGTAAAACTGACCGTGCGAGAAGCAGTCCCCTCTAAGATCATATCCGGCTGTTTACAGTGACTGTCCCCGAGACTTATTAATTGTCATTGCTAAACATACCGTAAGGGGAATGCGGCCTTTTAAACTCGAATGGGTACTCTGACGACATTGTGGTATCTGCAGTATATAGTATACCGATTCACCTTGAGCACAGTCAGTAAATACAATGGCGTGGCCTCTACCACGTTATTGGTATATGGTTTTCACACACAACCTGACCCCATTGCTCAATTTGCCCGGATTAAGATTTTGTAGTAGCATTACTGGAGCACCCACTTTGAGGATAAGTGTGTGAGACAACGACCAGATGGGTTGAATAAATTTAAGAGCTCCTTAGGATATATATATATATAGCATCATCATTATGAATTAGATACGTATGCATGTAATATAATTAGAAGTGATGTTGTTTTGCCTGTGTTTATTTCATTGGTTTATTTTGAATAGCTTCTGCCCGCGGCTTTACCCGCGTGGCATACAAGATTTTTTTTTGGCATAAATAGGCATGAAGTTTTTTGATGGGATTTAAAACAAATCACACATCTCTGAGTAGTATACTGGCTGGTATACACTAACGGACCACTTGTTATATATGGATTCAGTTCATGATTCTGGACCTCCCAGTATTACAAATGCGGTCAAAATGTATCATAAAAAAACGTCGTACCGAATCCATAGTAACAGGTTTTGCATCGATATCCCTGCCATACTGAAAGTTACCTGTGGCGCACCTTGCTAAACTAGTAAGGATATTAAAGTAAAAATCACACTTGTTTATCACGCTGCGTTTTGAACCTACACATGGTGCATTAAATATAATTTTTCGATATATTTTCGACTATATCTCTAATATTGGTTATTATTCGCGTACTAATATTTTGATTAACATATTCACTAAAATTCACTACAGGTGTCCGGAATACGAACAATTCAATTTAAGGACTCCGTTTCCTGCCGGGGTTGCCAGATTGTTCGAAAGAGATACCGTGACTCTGGCACATGGGTTACTGAAGGAACACGGGTGGGTTTTAGTCAGTAGAAGTCTGACATGCCCTCCCGCTCCGCCCAGAGCGGGAGAAGTCATTTGATGATTTCCCATCCAAAAAAAAGGACTCCGTTTGACATAAGGATATTATTATAGTATAATCCTTTTTTAGTAGGTACCCAAATAAGCCGATTATTAAGCTAAATTCTAAGATTTGTAGTAAAACTCTCCATAAAATACAGGACGTTTTCAGTGGCTCCTCAATTCAAACTTCAGAATTGAGGCGACAGCTTAGAATCGAAAACTAGTTGATATATATTAAAAAAAAAACTTTCGGAATAGTTATGTACATCGTATATTTTGTAAAAAAACAAATGGGTTTTGTAGGTGCTGCTGAATTTAAGAGGTATTCCACTAACAGCACTGATTTGAACAGCACTTGCCCGAACCGCACTTGAGACCTTCCACTAACAGCACTGAAACAAAATTCTGTAACGTGCTGTTCGGTGGAACAATTTATCGTTATTGTATTTAGTGTCCGAACCGCAACTGGTTATAATTATTAGTGATGGGACGAATTAATTCTTTGTTCAGGATATTACAAACATATCGATTCGGCAACTGTGCGTGGAAGGTTTTTGAATGCGGTTGAATATTAACGTATGCAATTTGTTAAATATTGGATTCAAATCACTTAAATGTTGTCTGGAAAAATGGGGAAGAAAACTGTTGAAATCGCCCTGTCGAAGCTAGTTCCAAAAACAAGTTAGAACGAACTTGTTTTGGGAGTTAGCGTGAGATGGTTTATTTCTTTTTTCTGACAATTACTCGTTGTTGTCTTCGTAAATAGTCCGAAAATATAGTCCATCATTTTCCAAAATACTGTGAGATTAGTAGATGGTGTATGCCGATGACATTATTCTTGTCGATGAAGATGTGACTGAGATCCAAAGCAGATTGGAGAAGTGGCAACAGAAACTGGAAAATGTTGGCTTGAAAATCAGCAGAACCAAAACCGAATAAATGTTTTGCGATTTCGGCGGTCTCTCCAGTTGTGGAGCCATAGCGCTTGATGGTGGGCTTCTCCCGTCTGCTCCGACTTTCGGTATCTCGGTCCACTCGTGCTAAGCGATGGCTAAGTAGATCGGACGGATAAGTACAGAATAAACACTAGATGGATGAAATGGCGGCAGGTCACAGGAACTACATATCTGCGACTCCCACATCCCCCTTAAACTTAAGGGAAAAATATATAAAACCATGGTCAGACCTGCTGTCTTGTATTGGTCAGAATGTTGGGCCGCAAAAGGGATGAAAGAAAGGCATGCAGCTGAGATGAGAATGTTAAGAGGGATATGTGGTGTTACTCGATTGGATATAATAAGAAATGAGTACATAAGGAGAAGTCTGAAAGTGGCAACAATAACTGAAAAGTTGTGATGGTACCATGACAACCGATTTCCACACAACTTTTATGAAGGTCACGTGTTATGAAGGAATGGGGAAAATGTCGTGAGGAAAGTATTGAGTATGAATGTCAATGGCCATAAGAGTAAAGGGAGACCAAAGAAACGATGAATGGACTGTGTGAATTATGATATGGATAGAAAGGGGGTGACTACTGTGATGACGACTAATAGAGAAGTGTGGAAGAAAAAGACATGTTGCGCCGACCACAAATAAATTGGAATAAGAGCAGGGGAATGATGATGTCAAAATTGTTTGAGATCTGTCATCAGACGCCGAACTTGTGTAAAAATCCTATAAAACCACAGTCAAAAATGTAGATTTTGAAACGTTGAGAAATGAATGGTAAAACGAGCGAATGTGGACGGTAATGCAAAATCAGAGGTAAAATAACTGTGAATCGGTCGACGGTTTCAGTTTGTGTATACCTAGTTCATCTCCAAACTGAAACCGTTGACCGTTTGTCGCACGTCTGTGGCGTCAGCACAAAGCAAAAATGTCATAGACTAGACAGGAAATGAGTCCTATGTAAGGCTGGCTATGAATGATGCATATGTTGCTGTTTGGTAAGTTTTCATTAGATTGTTTAAAAGTATTCGAAAACTAATGACTGTTATTACAACGCAACGCGCCGCGTAAAATATTTTTTTTAGACTTCGTACTATTATTTTTTAGTTCTGCGTTGACAATGGTGGAATAAGTTGACACAAAAATATATTTTAATTTCTGATGTCAGATATCCTAGACTGGATAAAAAATTACTTGGATAATATTTGGTTGTCATAAATAGATATATCTACATAAGATACATGAACAAGGTGGATTTATCCGGTACAAGTCTTAGTTTCTACCGATTTATATCGATATGTGTTGTTTGTTTGCCTTGGAAAAAAATACATCCCATCACTAAAAAACATTTTTAACGTAAGTGCTGTTCGGACACTTAATACAATAACGATAAATCGTTTCACCGAACCGCACGTTACAGAATTTTGTTTCAGTGCTGTTAGTGGAAGGTCTCAAGTGCGATTCGGGCAAGTGCTGTTCAAATCAGTGCTGTTAGTGGAATACCTCGAATTTAACACTTTGGTTCGCCATATTAGTCTATATATGGTGTCCGCACTTTTTCAGAAAGTAACAGATTAACACATTTTTAGTAACGTTTAGTTGTAAATCTGCGATGAGGTTCCGTGAGAATGTTAATTATTCATTAAACTTTAATAAATACACCATTAGTTATTATATACTTAGGTGGTGGATGATTATGTTCCAGTTGACTGGATTTCATATGTTTACTGTTCCTTTTGTAGATAAAGCGAGCTTTGCAGGGGCTTCCCGAGATGCATCTAAACATGATAGTAGTCATACTTTTCCCATCTTGGAAGAATGCGTATCCTTTTATTATGGCTATCTCTCTCCCATTCTCCTTTCGGTACCATTTCACTGTAAAAAATTAAATAATGTTAATTATTTGTAAAAATAAACAATGTTTAGAGGACTGACAAACAAATCAAGAAGCTGAAGAATAAATTATCTGAACAACGACTAAAGACCATTATTATTTTCAAAATAATAATGGTCTGATAACAGCCCCGACCAACAATGCGGCACTCAATATTTTGTCCAGCATGTCCTACTGTTTGCACGCTACAGGAGTTGATGGATGCCTCTGAAAGTGCTAAGTTCGTAGCCAAATTCTGGGCTAACTATATTTAGATTGCTATCGACACCCTAAGAAGAAGAAGAAGAAACCCCGACCGACTCAACCGTCTCTTTAGCGGCTGGATTAAAAGGCATTTCTCCATGATACGGCACGTATTATGAGGCGGTTCCTTCTCTTCCACCATTATCTTGGATATTTTTCAAGCACCAGTTAATCCCTATTTTATATGTAGAATAATTAAATAATTCTGTATAAACAAGCAAAAAAGAGTAAAGGAAGGGAAAAAATTAAGAAGGGGAAACACGTATGTAAGGATTACAGAGGTGGAATTCTATTGTTTCTGCCTAACTAAACCCATGGTGTGGAGAAAAGGTGTGAGTTAATACGTATGTTACAACTAACTAAGAAATGAATATTTTTATATATATAATTCTACTGTACGTGTGTATATCACTGAACTCCTCCTAAACGGCTGGACCGATTTGAATGATTTTTTTATTGATTTACTATTGGACCCGGTAGGTGGCGCTGCTATCGAGTTCTAGGAAACAGGACAACGTCTGTACGGTCAGCTACTATTATAAATGCAAAAGTAACTCTGTCTGCGTGTCTGTCTCGGTTTCCTGCTAAAACGACTGAATCGATTTAAATGAAATTTGGTGCACAGATAGTTTAGAGCCTGAGAAAGGACATAGGCTACTTTTTATCCAGGTAGTATGTTCCCGCGGGATAAATTCCGACCTCCACGCGGGCGAAGCCACTGGCAAAAGGTAGTATATATATAATTGAATGAAAGATCATGTTTATTTCTCATATTTATTTATTAACATAGGTTTATATTATATATCCACATTTTTTAGGCATAGAAAGGTATAAATGTTCTCTGAATATGATATACAGAGTAGCAACGAAGGGCAAACTGTATTGCGGCGGTAAGTCCCCTCTTTGAGGAGTGGATAGAGAGGCGTCACGGCGTCCTCACCTTCCGCCTGACGCAGGTTCTCACCGGGCATGGGTGCTTCGGTGGGTTCCTGTTCAGGATAAAGCGGGAGGATACGTCCGGGTGTTTCCATTGCGAGGATCGTCTGGAGGACACGGTGGAGCATACGGTGGAGGTGTGCCCTGCCTGGGCGGAGCACCGCCGTGTCCTCGTGGAGGCGATTGGCGGCAGCGACCTCTCGCGTCCGGCCCTGGTGCGAGCCATGGTACGGAGCGAGAGGGAATGGGAAGCCGTCACCTCCTTCTGCGAAGCAGTAATGCTCGCGAAGGAGGAGGCGGGGCGCGTGAGGGAGTGGCAGTCTCTGCGCCCTCACGTCCCTAGCCGCCGCAGGAGGAGACGCCCCGGGCGTCGGGAGTCAATAGCGGACTCCCGGCCACCGTAGGCGCGAGCTTGCGGGTGGCGAGCAATGGGTAGCTCGCCGCCCGGTAAGGACCAAGCTCGGGTCGACGGCGCGCTGTGTTCCACGCGCGCCTCAAAGAGATGTCAGCAGCAGTGTAGGGGTCTACTAGGACCGATGCCTGCCGGGGTCGCGTGATTGTTCGAAAGAGATACCGTGACCCTGGCACATGGGCAACTGATGGAACACGGGTGGGTTTTAGTCAGTAAAAGTCTGACACGCCCTCCCGCTCCGCCCAGAGCGGGAGAAGTCATTTGATGATTTCCCATCCTGAAAAAAAAAAAAAAAAAGGGCAAACTGTATCCATGACTTTCATACATCATTCGACCTCGAGGCGCAGAACTTTTGTTTTGAAATAAAAAAAACGTTGTTTCGTAAAAACAGCCCCTAACTTATAATTAAAATAAAAGAATAAGTTGCCTACAATAATGTTACACACAAATTGCGCTGGTCACGCTTTTTCCTTAAAATGTTATTAATTAAACTTTAAAAAAAACACCATTTTGTATTACATAACTAGGAGGTGGATGGCGAGAGTGTTTCAAATGATAGGTTTTCAAACATTTTCTGTCTTTTGTGATGACGAACCGAGCCTTACAGCGTGATCCTGCGGTACACCGAAACACATCAGTTGTATTACTTCCACTTTCGCAATAGAAAGTGTACCTATTCCTATATCACGGCTATTCTTTTTCCATTCTCCTTTCGGTAACATTTGACTGTAGAAAAAAAGTTTATTAGTAAAAAAATAACGGCCAAGTGTGAGTCGGACTCGCCCACCGAGGGTTCCGTACAAATTTTTAAGTACTTATAATATATTTATCATTCTTCGTCATAAATCGTAAACTATCCATCATTAAAATAATTAAAAATCTGTTTAAGCTTGTGGAGTTGTGTTTAAAAATCTGTTGAAATGCAAGCAACATGTCGCTGTGGCATCGCGTTGGTTACTAATCATATGACATGTTTGACTGCGATGCGATTAAGTGGATAAATAATTAATAAATTATGGTAGCAGTTTTAATGCTGTTGTGACGTCCTTTCTTCCAATAAACTGTAATGATAATAATCAACCTAGTAACAATTATTTGGATACAATAATAAGTCAGTTTTAATTATATTCATACTAGCTACTGCCCGCGACTTCGTCCGCGTGAAATTTCTTGTTCCCCCGACCCACCTAATCGCATCCCATTGTCTTCCCACGCTATCTCTTAGCTCAGCGTTCTTTCTTACTTTTTATTTAATGTTTTAAGAACATTTGGACAAATATTTTTGAATTTGATTAAATTCTTGAAGACCTTCTTCAAGAATTTAATCAAAGCAAATAAGCTAATAAACATCACGCTAGGGTTCTTAAATTTTCTAATTTTCCCCGCAATTTTTTAATTTCTTACTCTCATAAGAACCTTCTCCTGACAATAACAAACACAACAAAAAAAAATGAAATCGGTCCAGCCGTTCACGCGTGATGGCGTGACCAAGGAAAATAGGGATTCATTTTTTATTTATATATAGTATAGATGTCGATGTTTATCTTCAAATATCTCAGTAACGTGACACTTTGGGGTACCATGTTACTTGACATTGTTTGTTTGCCTGTGTCCTTTATCGATATAATAATTTCACAATGCGCCGCGACATTATGTAGAACAATTTCAATGATTTTTTCAAGTGAAAACTTCTTTAGCGGCGTTGTGCACTTTTTTTGTAATGGGTAAAAAATGTTAAACTCGCATCAGGACACGTGACCTGATCGAAAATTCGTAAGACGGACGAAGAGTGATTTTTCTGAGAGATAAACTTTTTAATGTAATATAAATTGTCACGTTTGTGTACGATAGCGCAATAAATAAATATTGTATTCTACCACATAAATAATAGTACTTGTATACTGATAATTAAAGCAATTCGTGCAAAATTATTCCCTAACCATTCCAAAATATCAAAAATGCACAACGTTAATATTCAAGTTTTCACTTCTGCCGGCACTCCCGGAGTGCATCCCGTCGTTTTTTTTTTTCTTGAGATTATTCTATGAGAATCGCATCGCGCCTGTTTGTGGGAGCCTTAGTAATAAGTACATTAATAGAGGAAAGGGAAAAGGAAATAACAAAAATAATAATTCATGAATTATGTATTTTTAATGCTAATAACGAGACATACGTTAAATCAGTAAAAATCTCATTACCTGAGTTAGGAAACTTATTTACGAAAAAGATGTCAAACGATACAAAAATAAAAAACTAACGTAACTCTAAATGTTTTAAATTATAATAACTACTATTAATGTTTTAAATTATAATAACTACTATTAACGTTTTAAATTATAATAACTACTATTAATATTTTAAATTATAATAACTACTATTACGAGTGTTTACATTAGGTACACTTCTGCCCATCCTTTCGGGGAAACAGACCGGGCACAAATCCAGACTCAGAGTGGATACTGAGAAATTACCGACGGAAAATATCAATAACAATTTTCCCGACGTGAGAAAAGAGTACCTCTTGCTCAGAGACCAATGATTCAGAGTTATATTATAATGTACGTCTTCTATATCTAGATATCTAAACATATTATTAATTAAAGTCGCTTTTCATGATTGTCTGAGTGACTACATTGTTCCTTAAAACTACATAACGGATTTCGATGCTTTTTACCATCATTTAGAGAATTTATTCCGAAGGTTTAAAGGCTTCTTCAAACAGGCGCCACGCAAATATCGTAGAATCTATAAAAATTTCACGGAAATTGTTCAACAAAAGTGGCGTCGCGCCTGTTTGTTTTGTATCCTACTGCCATTAAAATTTTGTGTAAGATCGCGTACGATTATTACTCTGCTATTGACTTTGATGCCTGAGTAAAAAATAATGCGTTCTATGTGTATGAAGAGAGTCGGCCATTTTTTCGTTCTAACGCTGCTAAAGTAGGGATCTGGCTTTTATAGCCAGATCATTCAGAACATTTAAGTGCTATAAAATGCATTTACGAATAACAATTTTGATAACTAGACATAACTTTTTGTGAATTAGACCGTAAGTGTATTAAACTAACCTTAAATATACTATAACAAAGAAATCAAGAAGTTTTGTCAATATTAAACATGCGATGCCCGGGCTAGTCGCTGGTAACGAAATGATTTTATCACCTTCTACCGCAAAAAAACCTGTGAAATTGTTTTAAACTACATTTTCACATAAAAACCATTACGTATGATATAACTAGGGGGTCCATGGCAGTGATCCAGGTGACAGGATTTCATTTGTCTTCTGTCCTTTGTGATGCTGAAGCGAGCCTTGCAGTGTCGCCCAAAGGAGCATATATACAGATCTGTTGTCTTGCTTCGACCGTCACACCAGAACGTGTATCCTTGTAGCATAGCTATCTCTTTCCCACTCTGCTTTCGTAACCATTGCACTGTAAAAAATAAAAACCATTAGGTCGATAGATACTGTATAAAAGTTACTTTAGGTTAAAGTCTCTAATGATTGATGCCTGCATAATCTCACATTTTTTGACGTTTAAACACCTGTAAATTTTTAGCAGCGATTATAAATAATCCCTTCAATGCTTAAGATATTGCGAAAAAAGATAATTTCTAAATCCGGAAAAGCCTGAAAGTGATGAAATAACAAGAAATCATAGAAGGTTAAATTTTTATTTCGAACTAAATATACAATGCATATAATTTCCACAGTTAGGTTTATGGTTTAAGACATTTATTCCTGAAAAGAATATAATTCACTTAACATTAGAAATACAAGTTAATCTTAATACTAAATACACGAACGAATTAAGATCGGTCGATACTCGTGAATATTATACTAGTAAGTATGTATTGTATTTATACTAGTTAGTAGATGTTGTGTGATTGTTGTGTACTAGATGTAAAAAAAATCCTACAGTGCTGTAGGTAATAAGAAAAATTAGTGTACAGTTACGTATCGTTTCTTGATGGCAAGTCAATAGCGATTACACATTATTTTCAATTTCTTAATGGTTCAAAATGTTATCGTAGCTTAGTACCTAAATGTATTTCATACTTTGGTATGTAATATAAATAAGTAATAATTTCATGAATTAGAAGCAAATTAATCTATACTAATATTATAAAGCTGAAGAGTTTGTTTGTTTGAACGCGCTAATCTCAGGAGCTACTGATCCGAATTGAAAAATTATGTCTGTGTTGGGTAGCCATTTATCGAGAAAGGCTATGGGCTATATAACATTACAGTACAGTTAAAAAAAGCGGAGCAGCAAACGAAAAATGGACTAAAACTGGCAGGCACTTTGATGCGACTGGAAGGGAAGCGAAAATTTGACGCGGACGAAGGAAGTCGCGGGCAGAAGTTAGTAATCAATCAATCAATAATTTATTTAGTAAAACATAGGTATGGTTACAGATAGTAAATTGTCTACATTATGTGCACTATGTTTTGCCAATTAATGGCGTACAAAATTAACATGGAAACAAGCATTACAATTAGGGTGGCATGTCAGTAGATTACATTTAAAAATAAATTAAAATAAAAAATATAAACAGGTCATTACAATTTTACAAAGATAGATAAACACATTTACACATAATCAATAAATACAATCGTAAGTGTTTAATTAGTAAGTCAGAGAGTGTTTAATGAGTAAATAAATAAAAAAGTAAAACGGATTTAATAAATAGTAAGTGACTGATTTAAAATCGAGAGAAATCTTTCCTGGTTTTTTAACTCTTCGTATGTCGTGGGCGTGGATCCACGCGAGACTAGTGATTTTTAACTGTGTCTGTAATTACGGCATTCTACGGGTTAAGGTTTTCTAATAGCTCTCTCTTTAATATCATTAGGCCATTTATTATATAACTCTGCTCCTTAATATAATATGTTTTTTCTTCCGTAGTTAGTATGTGATCTTAGGCAGATATCATTTTTTCGTCTAGTAATATGTGTTTGTGTTAGTCCTTTTCTTGTAAACGTTTATTTTAGAGTTCATATCTTTGTTTTATAGCCTGCGTACTAATATGCAAGTGTTTCATTTAAAAATATGCGATAGTGTTATTGTTTAGTTTCTTTGTAGATTTTTCTGTGGAGGTTAAATAGTGGCAATGATGTGATAGTGATTAGTATAACTTTTATAAGAAATTTGTCAAAAACTAAAAAAAAAGAAACAAACAACATTCATGCGCCCGTTACACAGAATATGGACAAAATATTATTAGAAATAAAAAGGAAAAATAAGTTAACAAAAAAAAAACCACAATGTAGACAGAGTAGTAGAGATTAATTTATAAAACCTATTTATATAATTACAAAGACTGTGGCGGTGGGTCATCCTCTCACAGAAGGCCAATAAATTATCGTAATACTACACCGATCAAATCACAATGTTGTCACGAACCGCAAAACAATGTGTGGCATGACAGTTTTTGTGAATATGTGGTAAGTTAAAATTCATGCTAGACTATTTTTTTTCTGGATGGGAAATCATTAAATGACTTCTCCCGCTCTAGGCGGAGCAGGAGGGCGTGTCAAACTTTTACTGACTAAAACCCACCCGTGTTCCATCAGTTGCCCATGTGCCAGGCTCACGGTATCTCTTTCGAAGAATCACGCGACCCCGGCAGGCATCGGTCCTAGCAGACCCCTTCATTGTTGCTGACATCTCTTTGAGGCGCGTGTAGAACACTACGCGCCGTCGACCCGAGCCTGGTCCTTACCGGGTGGCGAGCTACCCATTGCTCGCCGCCCGCAAGCTCGCGCCTACGGTGGCCGGGAGTCCGCGATCGACTCCCGACGCCCGGGGCGTCTCCTCCTGCGGCGGCTAGGGACGTGAGGGTGCAGAGACTGCCACTCCCTCACGCGCCCCGCCTCCTCCTTTGCGAGCATTACTGCTTCGCAGAAGGAGGTGACGGCTTCCCATGCGCTCTCGCTCCGTACCAAGACTCGCACCAGGGCCGGACGCGAGAGGTCGCCGTCACCAATCGTCTCCACGAGGACACGGCGGTGCTCCGCCCAGACCGGGCACACTTACACCGTATGCTCCACCGTGTCCTCTAGACGATCCTCACAATGAAAACACCTGGGCGTATCCTCCCGCTTTATCCTGAACAGGAACATACTGAAGCACCCATGCCCGGTAAGAACCTACGTCAGGCGGAAAGTGAGGACGCCGTGGCGCCTCTCTATCCACTCCTCAAAGAGGGGACTTACCGCCGCAATTGTGGCGTGCCCAACGCTGGGTTGCGACCATCGTACCCGCCATGTCGCAATGAGATCCTGCCGGAGCTCTGTCCTCCGTGCCGCAATTTGTCGCGACAGCGGAGTTTCACCCCGGCGTTTCGCCTCCTCGCGCCAGTCCCACATGTGCGCGAATGTTAGACTATGCCACTTCGTCTTGCAGTATTTAAACAGGTGTAAAAAAATAATATCCGCAGCTATTTGTGACGCCAGCTCACTGACACAGAAAAGTTAATTGGTATCTCATCCTTTTAGAAAACACTAGCACTTCGCACGCGACTTCATCCACGTGACTCACAGGAACTGAGCATTTTTCGGGATAATATAGCTTATGTTACCTGATGGTAATGTAGCTTTCTATAAGTGAAAGAAATTTTAAAATCGGTTCAGTAGCTTTCGAATTTATCCATTACAAACATACATACAAAAAATCAAATCTTTCCTCCTTATAATATTAGTTTAGATGTAAATGGGTTCTTAAACTTAGGTATTTGTGTCATAGTCTAACAACCCATTACATACACACAAATTATGATTAAACGTACATACGTATTTGAATCGGTTGCCCTTACTAACTAAAAGATCTGAATCCGTAACCGATTTAGTTAAATTTGACGCATAGGTATTTTATAGCCTGAATTAACACATAGGGTATTTTTAGCCCGGTAGTATATTTCCGCGGGATAGTTTCCGACCTCCACGTTGGCGAAGTCGCTGGCATAAGCTAGTAAAATATAACTCTAGGTCTTTAACGGTAAAACGATTGTTCACACAAACGTTCTTCGGTCGAGAGTTATGACCACCAAACAATCTTTCGGGCTAACGTTCTTCGAGCCGGTGAAATTCGGGCAATCGATACATACTCAAAGAAAAAGGGAAATAGTTCCTATACTTTAAAATAAAAACCATCACGTATTACATAACTAGAGGGTGGATGACTGTGTTCCAGATGGCTGGATTTCATTACTCTCCTGTCTTTTGTGAGGATAAAACGAGCTTTGCATTTCATTCCTCCTAAGGAGCATATATAAACATCGGTTGTCTTTTTTCTACCGTCGCAACAGAAGGTGTATCCTTGTAGCATGGCTATCTCTCTTCCATTCTGCTTCCGATACCATTTAACTGCTGAAGATCAAAAATCATTATTTAAATTTAGAAGAACAAATACATTATTTCAAAACCATTTTATTGTTTACATTGGCCGCGGGGAGTAAAATTCATAATTAAACATAAACAATTATTCAGAAAAACTCGTCATACTGTTCGAAATTAAAAAAACCATGCAGTAACATTTTTATCGTGCATATAATTCTGCCAAAATTCAATGCAGCTATATAATTGTTTAGTGACAGCACTGAGTTATTATTCTGTTCTTAACGCCAAATCAAATTCATATACAAGTAGTATTTTTACTTCACTCGGTATTAAATGATCAAACATCTTTTGGGAAAACATTTTTTCAATCGACAGCTCTTTGGCCATACATTTCGGGCTGACATTTTATGAACTATCGATACGCAGTAAAGGAAAAAGAGAAATTGTTCCTAAGTTTTAAAATAAACTCCATTACGTATTACATAATGACTGGGTGGATCCAAATGACAGGATTTCATAACTGTCCTGTCTTTTGTGGTGATGAACCGAGCTTTACATCTTCTTCCTACGGTGCATGAGTACAAATCGGTTGTCTTCTTTCGACTGTCACACCAGAACGTGTATCCATGTAGTACGGCTATCTCTTTCCCATTTTGCTTTCGGTACCATTTGACTGTAAAAAGTTAAAGAATTGTTACTGATTTGTAAAAAAAAATAAGTTTAGATGATTGACAAAAAATTAATGAGCTGAAGCTCAAGAATAAATTGCCTGAACCGCAGTGCTCAGCCCATTATTATTATCAAAATATTAATGGTCTGATGGCCGAGAACCCCAACCGTCCACCCGACCGTCTCTTAAGCGGCTGGATTCTGTGCTGTGAGGAGGTTCCTTTCCTTTCATCATTACCTTGAATCTTTTTCGAGCACCGGCTATTCCATATTTGATAAGTAGATATTTTTAATTTTAGGTTATAATAACTCCTCACCATGAAAAATCGTTTAACGCACTCTGCGAGTTAGTTTCGGCTCCTCATAGTCCCGAGATACGTCAAATACATTTAAATACATTTATAAATGAAAACTATAAGTACACCAATAAATTACAATCATCATCATTTCAGCCGTAAGACGTCCACTGCTGGAAATGTGCCTCCCCTAATTTGGGGGGTTTTGCCATAATCGTGGCGATTGGCAAAGCTTGGCAAGCGAGTTGGCGATTACAGTAAGATTTTGAAATAATAATAATATAATAAAGAAATTATTGACATGAGACATTGTTACATTTATATATTAAAGCCTGACTCCTGAGCTAGTTTGTAACCTGTGTTACAGGATTTAGATGAACAGAGAACGCTGCTGCCTATTCTTTAGTAAGTCCCTTAGTCGCCTCTTATGACACCCACGGGAAGAAATGGGGTGGTTCTATTGTTTACGTCCAGCACCACACGAACTAATGGCGGACACCAATAGATGTCTGAAAGAAATGAATAATAAACAGAATTATAATATATTCTTTATTTAGAAATTGGCAAACAAATGTTATTTAGGTTTTTAATTTTAGGCACTAAGCAGTTCGTTGAAGATCTAGGGCGCGAAAACATATCGCCGCTTATACTGTAAATGTTTAGCTTGATTTGTCGCTGTGCTTACTTCTGCAACACAACCATCCAATCCTAGACACGTTTTCAATATCTTATTTTAAACTGATACCATCAAACATATCAACATTGGATTTCTCGTATATATACTTAAAAGGCGACTTACAAAATATATTTACAGGCCTATTGTGGTACAACGCAGACGTGATAGGAATCGCTGGGAGGCGACGACGCCACGTACGGCAAAACGATCGATTTACGACGACAAAAGCATTTAAAACAAAATAATTGAAATACACTAATTACATACGTTTGGTGTTCTCTACCCTTCAATGATCAAAAATCAACAAAAGATTTTTTATTTGCGAGCGAGATCCGTTTACAAGAGCCGCTATTGTTCGACTCTTCGCATATTGTTAGGCGGGCCGCCAGTATTCTACTAAACTCGGTGCGAATACATTGTGTCGATGTGCAGTTGTCTTGAAGTGAAATCTTGTTTTTTAATATGGATCCATTACCATGTAGTAAGTACTTCATTTTAAACCTATTATTGAGTTCTTTCAACACTTTGAACGTAGAAAATAATCCAAATATATCGATAGACTTAAAATAATCTTGTTTAACTGTAGAAAAATAATTCGTGGAAGCTTTTCTAAAAAGTTCCAACGAGTACCAGTTTAAATTTGTTTATTATCAATAACTTTTATTGTTGTTATTACGAGGAAACTGTTTTAGCTACACGTATATGCACATCTCTGAGTATTTGTTGTTTTTGTTTCAGTTAGTCGAAATGATAACGTGGAAATGCAAACTATTAAAAAACTAGAATTGTATTTTGTTTTAAAAAGTGAAAGTTTTTTAAACTTTCTTCGCCTAAATGCATTTAACATTTACTTAAGTATATTTTGAACAAATTAAACATTGTAAAATATGGTGAAGACTTTGAAAAATCGGTCAAATTTAAAATTAAAGTCTTTCTGGCAAAGTTACTTGCAAAATGGAAACAATGCCATCGCATCCATGACCGACTGATTAAAAATCATCACGATTGGTTAAATGAGGAGTTCAAAATTCCGAACATACAAGGAGATCACCAGACACCTAGTAAGAAACCAGTTTCAGGACGACCAAAGAAGGATTTTGGGGTCTCATCGCTGCGTTCTAAACAAAGATCTGTGCAAACTCTTGTGAAAGGTCTTTCTCCGGAACAACTTTCATTTGCAACTGAATCCAGCTTAGTTGTATCGGGAAAACGCAAAGCTGCTAAAGTGATGAAATTAGCCCTAGAGTCGTCACTAAGAAGTTTCAAACGAATGCAGCAGTCAAAAATCAACAAGCCCTCTTGCACACCATACACACCTGTGGAAGCGCTAGCTTTTATTGTTGACACTGGTATGACAAAAGAAGACTATATAAAAGTACAAAGAGGAGCTAAAGTTAGAGGTGCTAATATTTAACCTGTCTATAATCAAATCTTCCAGATAAAGCAAACTTGCTATCCCGAAAATATTACTGTTTCGGAGATCGAAGCCAAGATTCCCATGCAAAACTTACTTGATCACACAGTCCAAAGATTATTTGAAGTGCAACAAGAAGTTATTTCTCTTCATCTCCCTCCAGAAGTATTCGAAATTGATGTCTACTATAAGTGGGGGCTGGATGGTAGTGGCGGGCACAGCATTTATAAACAGCACTTCGCAGACAGTCCAAAGTACTCCGATTCGAATATTATATTAAGCACTATTGTTCCTCTCGAAGTGTCTATATTCCATGAAGAAGAAAAAATGATATTTTGGAAAAACCCGAGCCCGTCATCGACAAAGTGGTGTCGCCCTATTGGTTTCAAGTTAATTAAAGAAACAAATCAGAACATAAAACAAGAATTCGATGCTACTGAACAACAGCTGCGAGCTGTTACATCAACAACAGTAAGCCTCCAAGAAAAATTAATCACCTTTAATCATATTCCAATTTGTACAATGATGGATGGCAAAACATGCAATGTCCTTACACAAACTGCATCGTCTCAGGCATGCAACATTTGTAAGGTAACTCCGAAGGACATAAACAACTTGGATAAAGTCTAACAACGATCCTGCGATGTGTCTGCTTTTAAGTATGGCATATCTATTTTACGTTGTTGTTTTGCTACAATAGTGAACCGACGTACGATCGCGCGCGCGTGCTCTAGTTAAGAGTATTCTGCAGACGCAGCACAACACCGTCGTCGCGGTGTACCTACGTCGGTCAATCTATCGGTGTCATTGCCATGACCTAGTTACAAGTGCGGAAATCATGAAGTGTTTACAATAATATATTGTTTAGGTGTTTAACTCGCCTTACAACAAAATAATGGCTAAAGAGTCTATTAAGATAAAAACTGACCTGGAAAAGCGGTTGTATGACTGTTACATCCAGGAGAAAACGGACAAGGAAAAACTGCAATGTATGGTACGTAATCTGAATGATCACATTAATAGCTTGCAGGAACAAGTTCTAGCCCTTCAAGGAGAATTAAATTGCTTGAAGGAAAATAATGAAACTAAAGAACCCTTACAAAAACCGGAAAGCGAGAAACCAATATTTGCCCAGCGTACTAAAAGTGACGTTGAATATTGCACGGACGAGGATGAGCTCGCTAAAGAGACTGAGTGGATTAGGGTCAAGAACAGGAAGAAGAGGAAGCTTAACACCTCCCTCTCTCCAAAACAACAACCTGGAATAAGTGCCCAACAAGATAAACAACAAAAGAACGCGAAAGAGACTTCTGTCAAAAAAGTGCCCCCACCACCGCCAATCATAATAGACGGAGTTAAGAACTACCAAACGTTCTATGACTCGTTAACTGAAACAATACCAGGTGAATCATTTAACGCAAAAATGATGAATGGGGATTGTGTGAAGGTTAACGCTAAAACAGAAGACTCTTATAGATTAATTGCCAGGCTATTAACAGAAAAAGACTACCATTGGCATTCGTACGAGAATAAGCAAGCTAGACCAATTAGAGTTGTTGTGAAGAAGTTACATTCTTCGTGCCAACCTGACCGAATCAAAGACGATCTAACAACGCAAGGACTGAAAATAGAAAAAGTAGACAACAAATTGAGCTGGAAGAATAAAGAACCACTTAACATGTTCGTTCTATCATGTAATAATGACGAAGATGTCAACAAAATCTATGGCATAAAGTACATTTTAGGGTGTAAAATTGAAATACACCCACTTAAAAATCCTAAACTAATTCCTCAATGCAAGAGATGCCAGGCATATGGGATAACTCATAAGTACTGCAGAAAAGAGCCAAGGTGTGTAAAATGCACTGGCAAGCATCTTACTGCCAACTGTACCAAATCTCCACAAGAGAAGCCAAAATGTGTTCACTGTGGCCTACCCCACCCTGCCAACTATAGAGGATGTGAAGTAGCTAAACAGATGCAAATGATGAAAAATAAAAATATCAAAAAGAAACCTGTAGTACCAACTACCCAACAATCTCATCCCTTACGAGATCTTGACAAACAGGCACAGAAAGCAAGTGTCCAGTCAACTGCAAAACCCATGCCAGTAACCAACACAAGTTCATATGCGCAAGCAATAAAACAAAGATCACAGCCTTTGAATCTAGAGGATAAGATCAATCAGATCTTAATGTGTATTACCTCATTTGACAAGAGATTAGAAAAATTAGAATTCGGCACTAAAACAGCTGTTTTAAATAATAAAAAATGAATAACACCCTTAAAATAATGGCGTGGAACTCTAATGGGCTCCTCAAACATCAAAATGAGTTGCAGGCAGTCCTGGACACAGAAAATATAGACGTGTGTTTGGTCTCTGAAACACACTTCACTAAACAATCTTTTGTCAAATTTAGAGGATACGTGATATATAATTCGCTCCACCCTGACAACTCTGCCAGGGGAGGTAGCGCGGTTATAATCAAAGACAACATTAGTCACTACGTGCAGTGTAAATATGAAGAACAAGACATTCAATCCGTGGCAGTTTCTGTTAAAACCAAATATTGTCACGTATCCATTGCAGCCGTATACTGTCCTCCACGGCACATGATAAGAAAAGAGAGATATTTACATCTCTTTGAACTATTAGGCCAGAGATTTATCCTAGGCGGCGATTTTAATGCTAAACATACGCATTGGGGATCAAGACTTACTACAACTAAGGGAAGGCAGCTCTTAAGTGCAGTTAAAGATACACATTCCGAAGTCATGAGCACAGGTAAACCAACGTACTGGCCCACTGACCACCAGAAAATACCGGATCTTATAGATTTTTTCATATGCAAAAATATATCCGCCAATTACGTCAGTCTAGAGGAAGGTTTTCATATGAACTCGGACCACTCTTCAATTATACTAATGCTCAGTCAAAAAATCTTACGCAAAGAAAGCCATTTAACGCTGGTTAATAAGTTCACAGATTGGGAAAGTTTTGCCCTTGATCTAGATAATATTATCGACCTTAAAACTCCGATAAAAAAGCAAGATCAGCTTGACTCAGAAGTAAATAAATTTATTGTTAACATCCAACAATGTGCGTGGAACAACACACCGCAATTAAAACGTAAATATAAGGGATTTATCTATCCTAGAGAAATTGTGGATTTACTAACTGCGAAAAGGAAACAAAGGAAACGGTGGCAGCAAACAAGGTGCCCGCGAGATAAAACAGTACTAAATAACCTAACTAAACGATTAAAGAGGAAAATTCTACAATTTGAGGATGAATCTCTGAATACCAACCTTTTGCATCTAACCAATGACAAATCAACGGATTACTCCCTATGGAAAGCGACAAGAAATCTAAAAAGGCCGATTATACAAATACCACCCATCAGAGATAGCGACGGAAAATGGGCCATAAGCAATGACCAAAAAGCGTTAAGGTTTGCTCAACACTTGGAAGATACTTTTCAACCCAATTTAAGCTCGATAGAAATAATTGAGAGTGAAAGATTAGCACAAAATAAAAGAATTAAGCTTGTGACTCCTAACGAAGTAATGAGAGAAATTCAAAATAACATCAGCTCGAAAAAGTCTCCGGGTTACGACCTCATTACAGGTGAAATTCTAAAACACCTCCCGTGCAAAGCCATAGTAAAGCTGACCAAGCTAATCAATGCTGCATTTATTTTAAAACATGTACCTGAATCATGGAAGGTTGCTGAAGTCATCATGATTGCGAAGCCTGGGAAACCACCCCATGAAGCATCATCATACAGACCTATTTCTCTGTTGCCGGTGTTATCAAAACTATTTGAAAAACTGTTATTGAAACGGTTAAAACCATTAATAGAAGATAAAGACCTTATACCAAACCATCAATTTGGCTTCAGGGAAAAACACTCAACTATTGATCAGGTACATAGAATAACTAACATAATTGAAAAAACGCTTGAAAATAAGGAAGTTTGCGCCACCGTATTTTTAGATGTCGCGCAAGCTTTTGACAAAGTTTGGCATAAAGGTCTAATATTCAAGCTCAGACGCATGCTGCCAGAATTTGCAGATATCCTAGAGTCATATATAACTAATAGAATGTTTAGAGTACGGCAGGATGATGCTTATTCCGAGCTTAAAGCTATAAAAGCTGGTGTGCCTCAAGGAAGTGTCCTAGGCCCAATTTTGTACTTGTTATACACATGTGACATCCCAGAACTGGAAAACAACACCATTGCGACCTTTGCAGATGATACTGCAATTATGGCTACTGGGTCAAGCCACAGAGAAGCAGTAGAAAAAGTTCAACTAGCTGTAAACAAAGTTTATGACTGGACACAAAAATGGAAGATCAAACTGAATGAGTCAAAATCAATTCACATTGACTTCACAAACAAACACTTGGACTATCATCCAATCTACATAAATGGCAAGCAAGTGCCTTATGCTAATACAGCCAAATACCTTGGCATAACTCTCGACGCCAAGCTGCGTTGGAAAGCTCATGTCAAAAAGAAAAGGCAGGAGCTCGATATACGTTATAAAAGTATGTATTGGTTACTCGGAAGGAAATCCTGTCTATCATTACATAATAAAATAACCCTATACAAGCATATTCTGATGCCAATATGGACGTATGGTATCCAACTTTGGGGCTGTACTAAACAAAGCAACGTCAAAATAATCCAACAATTCCAAAATAAAGTACTCAGGGATGCTGTCAATGCACCCTGGTACATAAGAAATGACGACCTTCACCGTGACCTAAAAATGGAATTCGTCACCACCATTATCCAAAAACTTGCTGAAGCCCACGAAAACAGACTTCACCGACACGTGAATGTTGAGGCAATCCAGCTGCTAGACAACACAGACTTAGTGCGAAGGCTAAAAAGAACTAAACCTTTTGAATTAGTGTAGTGTACAAAGTGAGTTAAAATAGTAACAGTATTGTGCTATACATATAACACATGAACATAGTGTTTTAAAAATTGTATTAGACTCTAAGAAAGTGCTACGGACTTGTATATAAGTGCAATTGGACACTATTCTTAGTTTTAACATAATCTATTACGTAACATATTAAGTTAGAGTTAAATTGCTTATTAGCCTTTTTGGCTAGATCGTAATTAATTACTAAGAATTTTGTTCTTACTAATAAAGTATAAAAAAAAAAAAATATCTATTTTACATATCTAAGGTGTTTCGAATATATTCTGCATATCTAATATACAAGATTATTTTTAGTATATGCGAAATCTGAATATAGTTTGTTCAGAATCAGTAACTGAATCGATTCCAATAATTTTTACACCATGTTATATTTTGTACCAAAAATATTTAATTACGCTTCCAAGTCGCGGGCCTTAGTGTTTTGTTTTGATTTTAAAATTATCATGTCTTTCTCGTATTCAAACGTCCATTACACGGAGATGGTACGTACACTAGCTGTTTGTGGTGATCTGCATATGTTTTTGCGTGGACAACCAGGTAACTTATCAAGCTTATAACTTTGTGATTATTAATGATACAGTTTTGAAATTTTTTTCATAGATTCTTTACATAAAAATACTAGACCCGTGTTTCGGGTTTCGCATAAACAAAAATTAATGTTGTATAAAATTCTCGTGTCACAGTTTTCGTTGCCATACTCCTCCGAAACGGCTTTACCGATTTTGATGAAATTTTTTGTGCTTATCCGGTATCTATGAGAATCGGCC
This sequence comes from Aporophyla lueneburgensis, assembly GCA_932294355.1. Taxonomy (NCBI): domain Eukaryota; kingdom Metazoa; phylum Arthropoda; class Insecta; order Lepidoptera; family Noctuidae; genus Aporophyla; species Aporophyla lueneburgensis. The sequence continues at coordinate 7,972,774 of OW028742.1, forward strand.
AACATCTATTTTTCATCCCCCTAAATGTTAGGGGTAGTCCACCCCAAATTTTTTTATTTTATTTTATAGACAAAATTTTTAATTTCTATTTTTTTATGATAAAACATACAAAAATACATACAATCCTCAATTTTCACCCTTCTATGATCAACCCTTATTTTTTATTTATATGGCAAAACAACGTTTGCCGGGTCAGCTAGTAGCATATAAAAAAAAAAAAAACAACCGACTTCCTTAAAAACACTACAAAATCGGTCTTTGTAGCTGATAAATTTTTTAGCTAAACGATCGCTGTAACACAGATGATATAGGAAACGTCTTTGGACACTTTCCAGGTGTTTTATGTAAATATCGTAAAACACCTGGAAAGTGTCCAAAGACGTTTCCTATATCATCTGTGTTACAGCGATCGTTCAGCTAAAAAATTTATCAGCTACAAAGACCGATTAGGGCACTACAAAATGGTCTCACTTGCTGACAGACGTAAAACGGCAGACCTAATACTAATGCACAAAATATTCAGCGGAGTCACAGACTGTAGCGAACTACTAGCTAAACTACAAATGAATGCGCCATCTCGTCTGCCGCAGAAAAGCAGCTATAACCTATTTTACGTGTCAGGATCTAAAACTAATCTAGGACACTTCGCCGCCCTCCCGAGACTCTGTCGGCAATACAATGAATTGTCAAAGCGTTTTAACCTAGACATAATCCTCCCCATTTCGAAATACAAAAGGAATTTGACCACCGCAGTAACCGGGTACATTTCTGATCAGCTTTGAATTGACGTCAACAATTAATGTAAAATTATTATCATACTAACCAATTTCATTTTATTCAATTTTAATTTTTCAATTTCATTTTCAATCTTTATTTTCAATTTTTATTTTTATTAAGAATCGTCATTATTGACATGTTATTTATTTTATATTTTCATTTTATTAAAGTTTATTTTGTTAAGAATCTTCAGTTTTGACATGTCACTCAATTTATTTCATTAATTTTGTTTTATTTCATTAAGAATCCTCGAGATTGGCATGTGAATGTTATATGTTATATTTTGCTCAAATTTTGATGTATTTCCTCTAATTTTAATTTTTAAATTTTTAGTTTAACGTTTACCTAGTTGTGCATGCTGTGGTCTCTTGTAATTGAAGGAGCACACGTAAAAGAAACCTTTATAACTGTGATTTGTAATGTGTATGTGTATCCTTTGTTGGAGATCCTAAATAAATAAAATGAAAAATAACTTTAATTTCGGAAGTCGGTGTCTTAGGATTTTTATATGAGGTTTTTGCCACCGACTTCCGAAATTAAAGTTATTTTTCATTTTGTAGTGTTTTTAAGGAAGTCGGTTGTTTTTTTTTTGTAAAAAAGTTTTTATTTTAAAATTTTTAGTTATAGTATCTACCCCGCACTAATTCCAAACAAACAGTGCATATTTATGCGTTAGCAGAAATCGCGGTTGATTTGCTGTCATTTTTTAAAGAGTTCCGGTGTCTGTCTCCGGAAGTCATCATCAGATCTATATGAAATTTATATGGGACCATTTCGGAATAAACCCCTTTCGAACAAAAAAAGAATTTTGAAAATCGGTTTATATATGACGGAGTTATGGCTGAACATACATTAAAAAAAAATATATAAACATCTGAATTGATAACCTCCTCCTTTTTGAAGTCGGTTAAAAATTGATATTAAACAATGGCAAGCTAGAGGCCCTACATTGAAGAATCAAGTAAAAGAGAAGAAGAAAAATATAACGGACTTGTTTTACGAGAAGATGAGTTTAGTAGTGGACCAACCTAAGCAAGGAGGTGGAAACACAAATGACGGCAACACGGCACGGATTTTTTTTGAAAATCCAGAGATAGTTGCTGAAATGACTGGAATCGATAAAGAATTGATTGAAAGGTTTTCAAATATTTTAAAGACAATTTCGAGTTGCCATTACATCAACATAAACTCTTTCAAACCATATTGCATAGAAACAGCAAAAAAATGCATTGAACTATTGGATGGTACAAGATGAGGGCGTCAGTACATAAACTACTTATCCACAGCACCGACATCATAAGTCAGCTACCTCTGCCTATAGGTCAGCTATCCGAGGACGTATTGGAAGCCTCTCAAAAAGAATATAAAAACATACGACTCATGCACTCACGAAAAACTTCTAGGATTTATACTAACACGGACATTTTACACTGGCTATGTATTAACTCTGATCCCCTGATAAGTCAACATCGATCAGTGAAAAAAAAAACCAATGAAAGGTTTTAATGATACCATTATGAATATGCTCACGATGCCAACATATTTAGGTAACAATCAAAATGAGGAAGACGATGACGAAGAAGATGATTAAATAATGTTTTTGTTTTTAATAATATAAAGTTTACGATTTATCTTGAGTTGTTTTATTTCAATGCAAAAATTAAATATTGAAATATAATTTCAATATACTAAAAAATCAGTACTTATAGGTCCGTACGTTGAGTTAGAAAACGTCAAACTGCTTAGTATAGGTAATAGGCACTCAAAAATATGTTTAAATAATTAAATGTAACAAATTTTCGTTATAAATATTTTTGTCGTCGTAAATCGATCATTTTGCCGTACCTGCAACGCCCTAAAAAGACATATAGTTACGATTTTTCCTATGGGAGTTAGCAGAAACAACAAAACGTCACCTACTACGATCTTTACATACTCCTTTTGCATCACTTACATTTTTACATCTGGTCCGGCATGCCGGTTGCTAGTAGATACTACGCAACTGAAAAACATCCCCGATAAGGGCAGCCTTATCCTTACCCTTTAAACGTTATACAAAAATATTTTAAAATGACATGATGTTTCATCGTCATCATTCTGCTGCTTTTAACCCAATTTATTTAAAGTCGGCGCAACAGGTTTTTCTTCTTTACTCTCTTTCTCTCTTTACTCTATGTCAACAGTTTTTTTGAATTTAGTTAACATTTCAATTGGTTTTTTATATTCGAATATAATAACCATTACGTATTGTAAACTGAGGAGGTGGATGAGTGTGTTCCAGATGCCAGGCTTTCAAAAACGTTCTGTCCTTTACGATGGTGAAGCGAGCTTTGCACTTTCTTCCCATGGAGCACGAATACACATCGGTTGTCTTGCTTGGCTTGTTAATACAGAATGTGTATCCTTGTAGCATGGCTATCTCTTTCCCACTAGGCTTTCGATACCATTGGATTGCTGAATCGAAATTAAACGAATGTTATATTAAGAAAGAGAAAAGCAATGAGATTAAAAAATAAAAACTTTAAAATCAAAATGGAGAGTGAGGTGAATTTGAAAATCCACAAATACGTTTGTAAACAGCCAAGCAAAACGGTCGTTACAACAAAAGAACTTTTACTAATTGTAGTTAAATATATTAACAATGGCATTAAGAAATAATCACTTTTACAAAGAATGAGTTAAAAACAAACATAATGGAGATAATGGAGTGAAATTGAAAACTGCAAATACATAACAGTCAAGCAAAACGTTCATAAATAAAAAAGACCTGATCTTGTTTAAATAAAATAACTTTTACTGATTATAGATAAATACGTATATCAGCGTTGGATCATTACACTGCCAGATGAAAGACCAAAAATTTTCGCTCTTTCTCTTTATGCCTCGGAAAGCACGCTGAGCCGTTAGTAACGACTGTAACGTAACATGAAATGTTACAAAATCATAAGATGAATTTGTCCCAAAGTGTAAGTTTTTTATATGTTACATCTCATAAGATGCTGACAAAATTTACAGAGGGGTCACTGCCAGAAAAAATAGCAATGAAAGAGGTGGGCGGATGATACAGTGCTTGTAATGTTTGCAAATATGAAGCAATTTTCTATTTACTCAATAATTTGTTTATTGATTTGCATATTTAAAAGTATTTGCCGTGCGTATTACCGCACAAGCAGAAAACTACCAAAAGGAATCGCAACAAATGCGGCTGTAAGCTAGTGAAAAAAAAAAACTACCAACTTCCATTGTTTTAACAATGGAAGTTGGTAGTTTTTTTTTTCGTCTTCTTCTAGCCGATACAAATCAGCCTGCAGAGCTTGTCTATCTTCAGACGTTGAGATAGCGGCAAATATTTTCATGTCATCCGCAAAGGATAATAGTTTAGATGAACGGAGGCACTGATCGATGTCGTTTACATAGACTACAAATAAAAAAGGACCGAGCAACGAACCCTGAGGGACTCCGCTGGGCACGATTACCCAACTATAGATAGTTCAATCCATGAAGACGCGCCCCACTCTTTGACAATTGTACCGAGAGCGGTTAAAAACAAAGGAAAGGGACGTAGAGGGGCGCGTCGTCGTGGAATGCACTATCTATAGACAGATAATTGTTGAGTACTACAGCTTGTGACCTGTTATCAATGTAAGAAGAAAACCACCTCAAGAGGTCCCCACGGATACCTATGTAGCTTAGTTTCTTTATCAGGGTATGATGATCAATCCGATCAAATGCCATGCTATAATCAGCTTATAAGAGCTGTATCTTTAGTTATTTGTCTAGTTACGAAGTAGGTTATTAACATTAAACCAGTTAACTACTTCTCTGCTGACGTTTGAGTTGAAATAAAGTAAAGTGTTTTCTGCAAACAACTCTATATTATGTTTTGTACGCAAGGAAATTCATGCCAATTGTTCTTCATATGAAACGATAAATCAATTATATTTTCTCGCAAACTTAGACATTCAGAGAGTGGTGGTAGCCTAGTAGTATCGATTCTGACTTACGAGTTACAACTCGTAAGTCAGAATAGACTAGCCAGCATTCAAGCCGTGAGTTCAAATCAAAATAATAACAATATTTTAATATCTTAAGACAACCAACACACCGTTATCTGATCCCAAACTAGGTAGAGCCTGTTGGTGAAGCCGCGTGTAAATAGCAGGCTCCATGCGGTGATAATAATTATGACAAAAATATGGTTTGATAGTAATTATATTAATGTAACCCACCCTGTGAGCTGAAGAATGATAAATGGTTTCGACGTTTTGCACTGAAACTATAGGCCCACTAACCTGTAGACGAGCTCAGGGCGCCTCACCAGCAACTGTCAGCAGCTCACACCGTGAAGCACTTTCACGAAACAGTCAAATCACTGTTGGGTATTTATAACGAGTCTCTTCGAACATCAGCTGTCCATCCCGGTGAAAAACCAACTTTTCCTTAAAATTATAGGAAGAGCTCCGTCGTAGACTCACGAACAAAAAAGACTGGTGGTTTTTCGTTAGTCCGCGCTCGGCGTGGGGCGGCCACACAACTATGGTCACCAATGTTGCTAGGTTCAGCGGATCAACAGGCGCGCGAACCATAGCCACAGATACTAACATATCGAAACCATTTGAAAGGAATTAATTATTAGGTACTAGAGAAATGACCTAACACTTAGGTATAACAAAAATAAGTATTAAAAATCAATTTGGGTCTCTTAAGGTGCCCAACCACCTGTACTATGGTAACCAGACAACATACTTATATCTTAGAATTATATTATTGCCGTGTATTTAATATACCTACACATGCATAAATATTATTTTGTTTATGGTCCAAATCTGTGATCCAATCGAGAATATCTGTCTTTAATATTTTGTGTCTATAGTCTTACTGAATATCAAATATAACCATATATTTTTTTTATATTTATTATTACTAGTGATCGCCCATTGGTCGAAATTCGACCGTACTTCATTTGAATAGAAATACATTATTAAATGAAAAAATATAATAAATATAAAAAAAAATAAAATGGTTATATTTGACATTCAGTAAAACTATATTAAAAACAAATATTCTCGATATGATCATAGATTTTTAAAATGAAATAGGTTATATATATCTATAAAATTAATTTACTACCTATGGTCATACTTGACATTCAGTAATAGTTAGGGAGCTGGCGAGCAAAATTTCGATATGATCAGCACACAAGGCAGACGTTATTAATAGTGATAATTATACCCTATGAAACATCAAGGACCTCGTCTGCCACCATGGTGGCGCTGCGTTGTAAATTTTTAGCGTTTCAACAATATTTAAAAAAAAAGGTGTGCTATATTATGCGCACACGTCCGCCTCTGGGGCTGATGATCACAGTCATCCTGGAAGCAAAAAGAATCGAAAAGGCAGGCATCCAGGGCTCTGACTTTTGTAGTATTCATTTTTTACATTTATTTTTATGATTAAAAAAATTCTATATGAAGTGCACACTTGGCAGATTTGAATTGTTCGATTAAAAACAATGAGAAAACTACGGAATAATAGTCTGCCAACATGTTGCCTCTGCGTTGTGTATTGACAGTGCTCCAAAAATGTAAAAAAGGTGTGCTATATTATGCGCACACGTCTACCTCTTGGACTGATGTTTAACTTCCTTATGAAAACCAAGAAAATCGATGAGGCAGACGTTCAAGCCTCTGATATTCCAAAGGCAGACCATTAGATTTTTTTTTCAACCCGACGCTTGCGCCAAACCAAGCAGGTATAAAATATCCCCATAGTTTCTTTCGCGGTGTCTCTCTTTTATTTGGGAATATGAGTGAGAACGGTATAACTCAGTTCCGAACTTTTCCGTATTGTGAAACTAAATGTATAGAGCGTATATCTATATACAGCCTCCCCTTTTATTTTGCATGCTTTTATCAATCCGCTGTAACGCGAAAACGCAGTGACATCAGACCTTAATTGATTGGACCAAATCGATTCGTATTGATTTAAACTGCAATCCACCTCGACGTGAAACATGTGCAAATCATATACCAAAATGCTCGCCAGCTCCCTAACTATAAGACTATAGACACAAAATAAAGACAGATATTCCCGATTGGACCATAAACAAAAGAATATCTATGCATGTGTGTATTAAATACACGGTAATGAATAGTAGTGTGTGTAACGTGTTATTTATTGAAAATAAAATATTTTTACGCATAATTTTTAAAAAATATTACCATTCGTCACTTCTTCTCTGTATAAACTATAAGTGTGCGAAATTTCATACTCCTCCGTCCGCCCAATTTTCGTAAAAAGGGATCCAAAGTTTTCGCTTCACGTATTAATATATAGATACATTTTTTCATTTAATAATGTATTTCTATTCAAATTACGTTCCTTCAAATTTCGAACAATGGGCGATCACTAGTATTTCTAAATACATACATATTATAGACTAGCTTCTGCCCGCGACTTCGTCCGCGTTAAATTTCATGCTCCCCCGACCCTTCCCGTCGCGTGAATCGCCTACTCGTGCGATTTTCCCCGTTTGCAAAATTTTTCATTACTGCTCCGCTTTTCTTGGTTGTAACGTGATGTTATACATATAGCTAAGCCTTTCTCAATAAATAAGCTACCTAACACAAAAATAATTTTTCAATTCGGACCAGTACTTCCTGACATTAGCGCGTTCAATCAAACATCAAACAAATACACAAACGAACAAACAAACTCTTCAGCTTCATAATATTATATATAGTATAGATAAATTACACCCAGACACAGAACAAATGATTGTGCTCATCACACAAACATTTGTCCTGGGTGGGAATCGAACCCACGACCTCAGTCTTAGCAGTCAGGGTCACTAACCACTAGACTAACAGGCCAGTCGATAGGCAATAGGCACTTTAATTGGTGTAAATAATTTTAATTTATGGACTTACATATGACTTTGACTCCGGAACTTTAATATAAACGCCATTATGTATAATATACTGAGGAGGTGGATGAGTGTGTTTCAAAGTACTTTTAGTGATAAACCGCCTGTCCTTTGTGATGGAGAAGCGAGCTTTACATTTCGCATTCAGGGAGCACTTATACTTATCGGTTGATTTCCTTCGACCGTCAAAACAGAATGTATATCCTTGTATCACGGCTATCTCTTTCCCATTTTCTCTTCGGCACCATTGGACTGTAAAAAAATTAACAATTAATGTAAATAAACTAACACATTACAACAAAAAAGTACATTGAGCTTGTTCAAAATAAAACAACCTTTCATAGAGATTTTATTTAAAGTGAGTTTATATTAAAGTATTTTCCTATTACCTTTATACTACATTTTACACTTAATATTATAATCGAAAATAATGAAATGTTGATAAAAGCCAAAACTGTTCTGTAAACAAACTTTGAACTGACAAAGATGATACATTTGATTTGTCGTTTTTAACTAGTAGGTAAACTTGTGAATTAACCATCAAACTTTAATAAAAACACCGTTTCGTATTATAAAGTTAGGGGGTGGATGATTGTTTTCCAGATTACTTGATTTGATGACACGTCTGTCCAATGAAATTTTCAACTTTTTTTTTTCGTGCTGGCAATACTGGCAGCCGGCCGTCAAAAATTTTGGTGTTAGAATTAAATAGTAAAATAAAAATAGGTAAAAAAACTTTTTAAGTTAAACGGTTTTATGTTAAACATACATTGCAATGTTTAAGATAAATGTACTAAAAACCAAAAAATAATAAAATAGATACAGTCGTGGGAATTATAAACATATGCATAGACTAGACTAAAATAAAACCGTGGGGCACGTCAATTGTCTACAATCGTTGATTAAAATGTTTGTTTTGTAATGTTACACTATAATTAGGCAGTTGTTCAACCGACAACGATGGACGTGTGATAAGTAGGGCTAGAATGTGGAAACAAGCTAGCAAGCTCGATTATAAGCGAGTTTTAGGGTTTCATAGTGGTGAGCGAGTAGTACTTTTATCATATGTTTTGTCGATTAAAGACAAACTACGAGCAGTGAAACGATTCCTCGCCAGCCAGCAGTGTGAATGTCCAACGATAAACTAGTTGAAACATCTCTTTTATTTACATGGAGTGTATAACTATTGGAATTTCCATGAGCAAGAAAATAGTAAGTAATTTCCTCACCGTCTGCGGGCCAACTGCCTATTTTAACGACGAATTAAACGATTCTTCTATCGCACATTAAGTCGATAATTTGTAGACAATTGACGTGCCCCACGGTTTTATTTTAGTCTAGTCTATGCATATGTTTATAATTCCCACGACTGTATCTATTTTATTATTTTTTGGTTTTTAGTACATTTATCTTAAACATTGCAATGTATGTTTAACATAAAACCGTTTAACTTAAAAAGGTTTTTTACCTATTTTTATTTTCTAGTTTTTAGTTTTTATTTCGCATTCTGTTTAATTCATTTAGTGCTTCATTATTGCAAGGTTTCTTGCCCGTTAGTTTATTGCAGTCCAACTCCTCTATACGTAGTCCCTGCAAAGATCTTACTCTACTAAGAGCCACGTAGGCTTGATCTTCTTCAAACAGTTTCGCACCTAAGTATACGACTGCGTGATCCACAGTGCTGCCCTGCATTTTATGTATTGTAGAAGCCCATGATAGTATTAAAGGCAACATTCTTCTTTCAGCCGTCCCGTAATTGTACTTAGCTGGAAACTGTATGGCTTTCGGGTGTATAAGATGTACTCCGTCTCTTGCGAAATCAATTCGGACGGAAGGTACATCTGTTGCATACATCTGAGTTCGACGAAATTGAGGCCAAACGATTTCGTGGATGTAGCCTATAGCGCCATTTACTAATCCCTTTGAAACGTCAATATTGGACCGTAGCATGACTTTTGCCCTCACAAATATTTGCAGTTCCGCTGGTAAACCCCCAGTTTTGTTGATATCAGCTGGTATTATAGTAGCTATATCCACATTGTCTGCATTTCGTGTGGCGTGTACTAGCTGATCCTGCGCTTTTATTTTGTAAATGCGAGCACCATTATTTCTGTACAAATTCAATACAGCAGAGTTGTGGTCGTTAACTTGTTGATTTGTGGGGTATACCCTTAACGCTTTGTCTATTGCAAACTCATCACTCGTGTCTTGAAGAAGTCTTCCCATTAAAATACTAAAATGTTGGGTTGTTAGCTCACCGACTCTCAAAGCATTCAAAATATCAATAAAAGTCTGGTCACCTTGCTGACGCATATTTTCAGTTAATTCACACAGCGTGAATAAATGCCAGAGATATGTAGCTGGTTGGAGATGTTCTGGCTGTTTGAAAACAGGTGTTCCTGATCGTTTTATAGGAGGCAGTTGTAAAAGATCACCGAAAAGTAATACGTTTACTCCTCCAAAAACTCACAGTTCTTAATTTGCCTTAATCGAGCGTCCATCATGCATAACATTTGATAAGACACCATGGAAATCTCGTCGACAATCAAAAATTCTGTCTGATGCCATTGTTGCCTCATTATTCGCAAATAGTTTCCGGACAGTGGTGACATACCTGTTATGCGACCGTCTTTCTGTACAGGCAATTTTAAAGTACTGTGTATCGTAGCTCCATTTATTAATCTAGCTGCAACTCCTGTTAGTGAGCAGACTTTAACCGCATCCTTTGCGTAGCACCTATTAATTTGGTCTCGTAATAACTTTAATAGAAAAGTCTTGCCCACACCAGCTCCTCCTGTAAAGAATATTTTTAAACGTTCTTCAGCACCTGACATTTGATTATTAATCAGATACCTAAATTACAGATTCAATTTCTAAATTTAAATCTTATTATTATACGCCATTTGGTGGCTGCGCCCATCTTAAATATTGAGGTTGTATAGTGCACTGTATTCTTCTTGTCAAGCCCTTTTATTTGATACCCATATTGGTGGGATTGATAAAAAAATGTTATCAGCCATTTGGTAGCGGCGGCCATCTTAGATTTCAATTTTGCATAGTAAATTGTATTCTACTTGTTGAGACCTTTCATTTGATACCCATGTTGATGGGATTGATAAAACCTAAGTTATCCGCCATTTTGTAGAGGCCGCCATCTTGGATTTTAATTTTATATAGTACATTGTATTATACTGGTTGAGCACTTTCATTTGATACCCATATTGATGGGATCGATAAAACCTACGTTATCCGCCATTTTGTAGCGGCCGCCATCTTGTATTTCAATTTTTTATAGTATATTGTATTCTGCTTGTTGAGCCCTTTCATTTGATACCCATATTGATGGGATTGATAAAACCTACGTTATCCGCCATTTTGTAGCGGCCGCCATCTTGTATTTCAATTTTTTATAGTATATTGTATTCTGCTTGTTGAGCCCTTTCATTTGATACCCATATTGATGGGATTGATAAAACCTACGTTATCCGCCATTTTGTAGCGGCCGCCATCTTGGATTTCAATTTTTTATAGTATATTGTATTCTGCTTGTTGAGCCCTTTCATTTGATACCCATATTGATGGGATTAATAAAACATAAATTATCCGCCATTTTGTAGCGGCGGCCATCTTGAATTTATAATGATAATGAATAAACATAATTGTATTGTCACCAAAATCCAAAGTGCATACAAAATTTCAGATTAATCGGTTGACAGGAAGAGGGTGAAATTTGAATTACTAAATTTGACCCAAGAAAAATAAATAAAACAGGGTGAGCTAAATAAAACCGTTTAATTAATGTAATTTGCGTATAAATATTTAAAAACGTGTTTAATTTCGATAGATTTAGTGATAAATAATAAGGATTAATGTTTGTGAGTTATTTCGTTGCAAAGTCAATGAAATATCAATAAATCAGTACCAGCTGTCATCCAACGGACGGATTTGAAATCACCACCTAACCCGGGGAGTATTTCTTTTAATTTAAGCTTAGTCAACTAAAATCTTATTAGATCCCATTGCACCTTTTGCCCTTTAACGTTCATACTACTTATCACAGTGATCTATGTCGTAAATAACCCTTTATTTCTCCATAATGTGTTTGACATTAAGTTCATGCACTAATTAGGATAAAATCACCTAAACAACGTTGAAGACCCCATAGAAATCACTGTTCCATATTACTAGACATACTTTTTATGTTCAATTCCTGAATTAGAACCACTAAATAAATTAATGTTAGGAACTGAATTGAACAATATAGTAGTAGGACCTACCCCCAACCATTTTTATTTTTGCACATTTAGTTAAAAAAATATTTTTTAGTCTTTTCACTTTTTACTGTTGTTAATAATTATTATCTCTTTTTTATTCATAATTGAAATTTCACCCTTTTATTAGTATTATTCTTTTATTTTATCTCTTTAAAATTTGAACTCCCGTCATTTACTATCCACTTCTCACCCCTCTTTCTTATTCCTTTCACACACTTAGCTTTCTCTTCTCTCATTCCAGGGTGCCTCTAGGGTGTGTCTGTCAATATGTTGACCCGTAGAGCTGCATCCTTAGAGGAAAAACTGAGGGCTACATTAAAGGAATTGGAATCTAGTAAAAAGCAGTGCAATCAGCTGATACAGGAAAGGGATGACAGTGAGGTCGAAATTGAGTTAATTAATAAAAAGAACACTGAGCTGAAGAATCAATTGGCTGAACTACATGTACAGCATATGGACATACTTGACCAACATCAACACCTTCGTCAACTAGTGTCAAATTACCAGCATTGTAGTGACACCTACGAACTGGCTTTGAGACAGATATCAGAACTGGAACTGGAATAAGCAGGGCCTACAACACAATGACCCATTTGGAAACTTTCAAAGCCAGTGAAGAGTCTGCGATCACCAGCAGTCTCTATGATGAGTTGGTTGGTAGCAGATCGAAACCTACATGTGTTGAGCCAATTGTAACAATAGATTTAACTGATGATACCTTTTCTAAAAATATATTGTTTACTAGCCACAATAAGTTAAAAAAATATATTAAAATTAATAGACTTATTAGAAAATACCAGAAAACATTGAAATGCCAAAAAGTTAATAAATTAAACACAAAACTTAGGCAAAAAAATTTAAATTTAATACACGAATTGAAGAAGTGTTATAGTGATTTGAAACTATGTAATACTTTGTATGATACTGACACTCAACACCTTCGGGATGAATTGTTTGTTAGGGAATTTGCACTAAAGGATATCTTTAGTAAATATGAGGCTATGATTTTTTCTAAAATAAAAGCCTAAGTTACTCCTTGTTACATCAGCTATCTGCCAGAGAAAGTCCCGTCAAAATTGGTCCAGCCATTTCAGAGATTAGCCGGAACAAACAAACAGATAGACAAAAATTGTAAAAAAAATTGTTTTGGTATATGTACCGTATATACATCCATAAACACTTAATAAAAAGTGTTTATCTTAATATTACAAACAGACACTCCAATTTTATTTATTTGTATAGATTTTATTATTTTACTTTTAAATTTTACATTACATAGTGTTTGTCGTAAGATCGTTATGCCAACTTATGAAAGACATGTACAAATAATAGCATCAATTTAATCTTAATTTTATATATATCCTAATTATACTTAATTGATGGTATTCTCCTATAAGTACTTATTACTGTGATTGAAATTAATCGAAGGTTGATAAAAGCCAAAAAAAATCTGTAAACATTTAAAATAACAAAGATAAAAAAAATCATTTGTCGTTTTTAACTAGTAAACTTGTGAATTAATTATCAAATTTTAATGTAAACACCATTCCGTATTATGAAGTTAGAGGGTGCATGATTGTGTTCCAGTTTAGTTGATATGATGATACGTCTGTCCATTGTGATGACGAAACGAGCCTTACATTTCCTACTCTTAGAGCACTTATACTTAATAGTTGCAATATTTCGTCCGTCAACACAGAAACTGTAGCCTTCTATCACGGCTATCTCGACCCCATTCTCCTTGCGGTACCATTTAACTGTAAAAAATAATTAATTTTTCTTAGCAATGACAAACACAGAACACAAAAAATAGGTGAGGCACATTTTTTACCGATGCAGATGTTTAAAAACAATAAAACATTTTTTTACCGACAAAAAACACAGACAGTGAAAAAGAAAACACTCGTTCAATAATCTGCTTTACCTTGTTCAAAGCAAAACAACTTTTCAAATAGTTTTATTTTAATGGACTTTACAGTTAATAACTTATCTCATTATCTTTACTGGAATACTAGGTGGACCCCGTGATTTCACCTGCATAAATCTCAATCCCGTGGAATATCGGGATAAAAGTATGCTTAATACTAATCAAAATCATGGTCTACCTATTTGCCAAATTTGACTGCCCGAACTTATCGGCCGCAGTGAAGGTAACACCTGACACATAATGACGGAGAGACTGGGACTTAACAATCATGGAAACGCTACTCAATCATGTGGAGTTCACTCTTCTCAGTACGGGCACGTTTTCGGGTGACTATGTACGGTGAGGGCGTATCTAGCGATTTAAATCTTTGGATAGCGGGGTTTGACTTTACGATGACATGAACGCTCTCTATGAAAACACACACTTACTTTCATAAAATAATAAAGTTTCAGTGGCGTAATTTTCCCGAAATCTGTGGATATTATAGGGTCACCGCTCTTTTTGAAATCGTAGTTTAAATAAAAAAACCAGAAGAACTTTTGCAATCAAGCATTCTAATTAAATAAAATTTTAATTTAATTCAATCATAATCTAATATCACTTATTACTGTGATCGCAAGTAAGCAGAGGTTGAGAAATGCCAAATAAAATCTGTAAAAATTTTGAACTGACAAAGATGATACACTTTTGCCTGCGGCTTCGCCCGCGTGGAGGTCGGAACATCCCGCGGGAGCGTACTACCGGGATAAAAAGTATCCTATGCGATAATGCAGGTTATAAACTAAATGTGTTCCATATTTCATCCAAATCCATTCAGTAGTTCTTGCGTGAAAGAATAACAAACATCCACACATCCATACATCCATACATACAAACTTTCGCATTTATAATATTAGTAGGATAGTAGGATTTGATTTCGTCGTTTTTAACTAATAAACTTGTGAATTACCGAATTTTAATAAAAACACCATTCCGTATTATAAAGTTGGGGGGTGGATGATTATGTTCCAGATTACTTGATTTAATACAACGTCTGTCCAATGAAGTGACGAAGCGAGCCTCACATTTCCTGCTTGTAGAGCATCTATAGTAAATGCCTGAATTACTTCCCCCCTTAATACCGAAAGAGTATCCTTGTGTCACGGCTATCTCGCCCCCGCTCTGTTTTTGGCACCATTTAACTGTAAAAAATGTATTAAAAGTATACATTTTTTACAGTTAAATGGTAACATGGACTCGCATGGTTATACGAGTACATTATAATCAGTGAGTGAACAATCAATCATCCCCTATTTTCCGACCTTATATTGGACCACATTCGGAGTATACCCTTTCCAATAAAAAAAAGAATTATCACAATCGGACTACTATGTAAAAAGTTATCCGTGGTCATACATAAAAAAAATATATTATATACGCGTCCAATTGATAACCTCCTCCGTTTTTTTTCGTTGGTTGAAAAAAGAAGTATTTCTGTTGTTAATAATGCTGTTAGATGAATCTTTAAGTTAGCAAGGATTTTAGATAGATAGATAGATAGATAAAACGTTTATTTGATGCACACAAAAGACGCAACACAACATACAAAGCACGACGAAACAATAATTGATTGATTGATTTTGTTGTCATTGTTATTTCATTTCATCTATCTATATATATAAAAATGAATCCCTATTTCCCTTGGTCACGCCATCACGCGTGAACGGCTGGACCGATTTCACTTTTTTCTTTTTTGTTGTGTTTGTTATTATTAGGAGAAGATTCTTATGAAAGAAAAACAAAACAAAAAACAAAAGTGAAATCGGTCCAGCCGTTCACACGTCATGGCGTGACCAAGGGAAATAGGGATTAATTTCTATCTATAAAGAGAGATACCAATTCGAATTAAATAGTTATCGTTAAGACAGGACAACGTCTGTCGGGTCAGCTAGTAATAAATAAAAATAAGTTTAAATTAGAGTAAAGCCAAAGTGCTGCAATAATTTTGTGATTTGCTGGAATTATTCATTGATCTTACTTGTGGTTTAAGAACAAAATTTCATTTAATAAAAAGATTCCTTTGAAAGAAAACTAATTTTTATTTAAAATACTTCATGACTTGTCTGTAATAATCATTTCCTCACCTTAATTGTCATTCCCTCACTTTGATTTTTTTTTGAAGTCCTCATAACTTTCATAAAACGCAATAGTTTTTGGGACCACTACATAATTACATTCTAGTAACATTAGTACTATCAAATTCACATAAAATAAATATCAAATTATTTTGTCATTTTGAGATAGCCGAATTTCGGAATTTCGTGAAAATTACCCAACAACACCGAATATGGAATTAATTGAAACACCCAAGTACTTAAATGACGTGAAAACAATTAAAGAGGAAAAATAATAAATATCGCAAATGTAATTAAATTAAATACAGTACAGTAGAATTAGTAAATTTGGTTAAAAAATCTAATGAACTTATGTTAACTTTACGTCGCGCGTTTCGTGCTTGAGCCTCGGTTTTAAAAGCAGTTTTACTAAACCTTATACAGCACATTCTGACGTATCATAAACTTTGGAGCTTCATGGTTATGGTTCAGCTGAGATGATACAATACTTCCAGCTAAATTGGTGATGAACCTGGCCCGGCATTTTGCCCACCGGGTGCAGCGCCACAGATTGGTGGAGGCACTTGTGCCGCCGCAGTAGAACGAATGACCTTGAAGTAAAGCAGCGTTGTGCACGTACTCCACTGAGGAACAAGGGGAATGACAGCAAAATAAAATTTTGATTAATAAATTAAATCGATTGTCATTTAACAAAGGGGTAAAATTACGTAGCGATTATGGTCAGTTTCTTTTTGTTTTTTACAAATTTAATCGATGTCCAAGACTTCCTACTGATTAATATTTAATTAGAAATTATCAATTTTCGGATACAAACGCCTAACCCTTTCGTATATCAAAAGTAAGGGGTAGATGACTGTGTTTCAGATAACACGATTATATCAATTTCCCGTCCCTTGTAATAAGGAAGCGAGCTTTGGAAAACCTTCCAGAAGTGCACACATACTCATCGGGTTCCTCACTAGATTTATTTTTAAGGTGGAATGTGTATCCTTTTAGTACGGGTATTTCTTTTCCACTCTGTTTGAGGTACCATTTACCTGTAAACAAAAAAAAAATGTGATAATATTGTCTTAAACTTAAACTGGCCGCAAATTGTTATAGGATGTTTAAGTAATAGTAAAAACCATACCTCCAACTATTATTTAACAATATCAAAAATTATTCATAAAAATATTACAACTTTACTTAAGTGTTTTACACGAAAATTTTCAAGGAGCGTTTCAACGATAAAAAATAATGACTATATTTTGAACAGTCTGATCATCCTAATATTTTAACGCTAATTCCACCACTTTTCATCAGTCCGCACAATCATACTCTAGTGGGCTTAGAAAGAACGCACGAAGTAAATATATATTATATAATAGCTTAGTTTTACGACTTGAAACTAATTGAAGACATGAGTGGATGAAGGGGATATGTCGCAAAATTCTAATTTCGAGAAAATTGAGTTCAAAGTTTCGCATAAACATTTTAGGATATTTCAAAACGCCTTACATTTATCCAATGGTGTCTAGCGGCGCCAACCGTTTAATATTTTTAAGGTTTAAAATTGTTTGTATGCACATAATACCATCATTCATGCATAGAACAGCGAACATTTGAAAATGCGACATATCCCCTTCATCCACTCATGTCTTCAATTGTGTTTGAGCCGCAAAAATATACCCACAATGCTATTTATTTATTACGCAAGGCACACCAACGACGTACACTGTAAATACATAAATAATATAGGCGTGCATTGCATACACTGTAAATACATAAATAATATAGGCGTGCATTGCATCTATATATTAATACGTGAAGCGAAAACTTAGGATCCCTTTTTACGAAAATTGGGCGGCCGGAGAAGTATGAAATTTCGCACACTTATAGTTTATACAGAGAAGAAGTGACGAATGCTAATATTTTTTTTAAATTTTGCGGTAAAATACATTATTTTCAATAAATTACACGTTACACACCCTACTATTCATTACCGTGTATTCAATACACACACGCATAGGAATTCTTTTGTTTATGGTCCAAATCTGTGGTCCAATCGAGAACATCTGTCTTTAATATTTTGTGTCTATAGTCTTAGGGGGCGTCCATTAATTACGTGAGGCATTTTTGAGAATTTTTCGACCCCCCTCCCCCCTTGGTGAGATATCGTAAGATTTTCCTCAACTCCCTCCCCCCTCCCTTAACACGCGAGATTCTTCAAAACTTCTATTTGGGCTGTAAACGTGGTAGATAATTGAGAATTTTCTTAGACCAAGAATAATTTATTAACTCAAGAATTTATTCTCTTGACCCAAGAAAATCATTTTTTTCAAAATGGTATTCTTGGTTCAAGATTTTGGCTCTTGAGTCAAGTTAATTTTTTATCAGTGTACTATTGTCTCTGATTTGGCCATATTTTATTGTAGAAATAATTTTTCACGCAACTTTACACCGTTTTCTGCGAGAAAAATAATTACGTGATATTTGCCAAGACCTCCCCCTTCCCCCTAAGTGAGATTTGGAAAAATTTAGCTTGATCCCCACCCCCTTGAACACCTCACGTAATGAATGGACGCCCCCTTACTGAATGTCAAGTATAACCATAGGTAACAAATTAATATTATAGGTATATAACCTATTTCATTTTTAAAATCTATGATCATATCGAGAATATTTGTCTTTACTTAATATTATTTGTAATAGCGACGGTAAGAATTTAGTTTAGATTTATAGGAAATATTTTTTGTGGTTTTATGGGGAGTGTCAAGTATGGCATTAGTAAGTTTCCCATACAAAACTTAGTGTCGTGTGCAAACTGTAGAGGTTGTATGCCTCACGATTGTACAGGCTGGTTATAATTATGACATTTTGAACTGGCATAATTAATTTAAAATAATAGGGAAATTCTATAAAAACAGAGCTTTCTGCGATAATTCATTCCATATCCAGCAGTTAAGAAGTATTAAGAAAATAAAGAAAAGAGTCCTGAAGAAGTATTCTTTACTCATTACACCTACGTCCTGGTCCTGGCCATCACTATTCCGCCAGCGAACCCTCTCCACAGTAGTACAGCGTCAACAATTTGTCTATAGTGTTACTGAATGTCAAATATAACCATATTATTTTTATATATATTTTTTTTTAATTTTTTATTTAATAATATTTTTCAATTCAAATGAAGTACGGTCGAATTTCGACCAATGGGCGATCACTAGTTCTTATTAAAATGTGAACAACTATTTAAGGCCTGTTGGTCTAGTGGTTAGTGACCCTGACTGCTATGCCGGAGGTCGTGGGTTCAATTCCCACCCAGGACAAATGTTTGTGTGATGAGCACGATCATTTGTTCTGTATCTATAACTAGCTGACCCAGCGAACTTCGTACCGCCTCAGAATCAATAAATGTTGTGTTAACTTATCAAATCCCACCAACACAAAGCAAAGAGCACCAAGTACCATATACCCATGTTAGATCAAGTTACGACAAACTGGTACTTCGAATGCATAAAGCTTCTTATTTCTAGCTACCACACACCCATGATAGGTTAGCTCCTACCAAATTATGCCAACCTGGTACTTCGAAGACATAAAGCGTTTTCTAGCTATCAAACACCCATCTTAGGTGACTTTGTATTCTTAAATAAGTGTTCTTAAATTTTCCGCGCAGTTTTTTAATTTTTTTTCTTTCATAAGAACCTTCTCCTGACAATAACAAACACAACAAAGAAAAAAAAAGTGAAATTGGTCCAGCCGTTCACGCGTGATGGCGTGACCAAGGGAAATAGGGATTCATTTTTATATATATAGATATGTATGTATTTAGAAATATATAAGTATGTTTATCAGTTGTCTAGTACCCATAACACAAGCTCTGCTTAGCTTGGGACTAGATGGCGTTGTGTGATAGTTGTGGAATATTATTATTTGATAAACATGTTTAATATTTAAAATATTAGAAACTAGCTTCTGCCCGCGACTTCATCTGCGTAAATGTCGGTTATCGCGGACGCAGACAAAGTTACGGAATAAAAAAAAGTAGCCTATGTCCTTTCTCAGGCTCTAAATTATCTGTGTACCAAATTTCATTTAAATCGGTTCAATAGTTTTAGCAGGAAAGCGAGACAGAAAGACAGACAGACAGAGTTACTTTTGCATTTATATTATTAGTGTGGATAACATTAAATTCGTACATATTCAAATTACAGATTCATATTGAGGTATAAAATAAAATTAAGATAATATTAATTCACATTTTATTCACATTTCGTCACATTGCACTGGAAAATTGCAACCATACAAAATCAAAATAAAAAAATATTCGTACTTTTAACAATAACGAAAATGTGATTAATGAAATACAGTCAAGTATTTCATTGACGTGAAACAAATAAAATAGGAAAAATATCAAATATCGCAAGTGTATTTTTTTTTTTCATTTTAATAATTTAATCATTAATTATTTATTTCTTTCACAAAAGTACTTTTAAAACTTGCATATAGACGCTTTAAACAATATTTATGTACATACACAAAAAGTTTTAACATCTGGAGCCGAACTACGAGGACCCTGTATTTCGGCTTACAGCGCCAACCCTTTCGGGTTATATTAAATTAGTTTTCTTAAATGCTTGCATTTTACTAATCTATCGAATATTTTGTACTCTTATATTATATACTAATGCTATGTAATAGTGATCTGTTCCTCTCCTTGTAAGTTATGCTAGGTGAATGAGTGCGTGTGAGAGGGTGTGTTAGGTGTGAGTGTGATGAATTGAATTAAATTCAGTTGAAATTTAGTTATTCGATATTCTCATATCGAATAACTAAATTTCAACTGAATTTAATTTAAAGCAAAGAAACGATGGATGGATTGTGTGAATTATGATATGAATAAAAAGGGAGTAGCTAGTGAGATGACGACTCATAAAGAAGTGTTGAAGAAAAAGATATATTGCGTCGACCCCAAATAAATCGAGATAAGGGCAGGAGAATAACGAATTAGTAAATTCAATTCAAAAATCGAATGAACTTACGCTAACTTTACGTCGCGCGTTTCATGCTTGAGCCTCGGTTTTAAAACTAGTTTTACTAAATCCTATATAGCACATTCTGATGTACCACAAACTTTGGAGCTTCATGGTTATGGTTCAGCTGAGATGATACAATATTTCCAGCTAAATTGGTGATGAACCTGGCCCGGCAATTTGACCACCGGGTGCAGCGCCATTGATTGGTGGAGGCGCTTGTGCCATCGCAGTAGAACGAGTGACCTTGAAGCAACGCCAGCGTCTTACCGACAGCGTTGTGCACGTACTCCACTGAGGAACAAGAGGAATGACCACAAAATTAACAAATGATTAAAAATATTAAATTGAGTGTCATTTAGCCCAGGCCAAATTACATCGCGATTATGGACAATTTTTTTATGTTATTTTTAGATTTTTTTTTAAATTAAAACAGTGTCCAAGATTTTTTGCGTATTATATTTAAAAGAAATAAAAAATCACTGAAATCATAATAACACCAGTAACATTTGTTGCAGGCTCTCGTTTATGATAATAAAGCCACAAAACATTATAAAATGAAAACTTTTACCAAAAAATTAAACTGTCGAAAAAACCGAAAAGCAAAAAATAATAAACCTTAAAATTATGAGTTGGCGCTTTGAGTGATCTTTGTTAATTGATTTTCAGCGCCGACTCAAAATTTACTAATAATACTTGGCAAGGTATACTCTATCCAATAAAAAGAGAATTAGCAATAATTTATTGTATATTATATATGTATTATACTATTGTATATTTTTTTAACGTTAGAAGGCAATCATTTATTTACCAAAAACTTAACCTGTTTAACATCACTGTTGTTTCAAACGCTATGGCTAAATCGATGATTTTATGACGGTTCTGTTGTTATACAATTATGGTCCGCTATTTCTAGTGGATCATAATTGTATAGCAGTTTTCTAAACCATACTGTTTTCTATGGTATATAAAACCGCGTGGCAATTATTGTGATTCCTAATACAGCACCATCCAGATTTTGGGCCGGCAGCTTATTGAATGCCATTTCGGTGCAGTCCATTTAATGCAACTTAACTCGTTGTTGTCCTTGCCGAATCGTAGTTAATTTTGTTTTTTTTATTTTTTTTTTACTGATGTCACGTAAAAGTTCGTATTTAGAAACTCGTAACAGAAAAAAAATTACAACTATCATGTGTGTGGATATGGCCAGATAATTTAAAATTGTAGTGCATAAAAGCCCTTCGAGCTGCAGAATAATTGCGGAGGCTTATGGTTGTGTTCACCCAAACAGTCAGTGACGACTAGGTCGGAGTTGGTCATAACAGCTGCCTTGCATCCGTGGTGGTACCGGGAGCAGTACCACCGCCACTTGTTGTCCCTCGCGCATTGCTTGCGATTATAAGTGTACCCGAGGGCTAAAAGGGCTTCAGCTTTGCCGAGTTTTATGATCTTGCCTGTAATAAAGAATACATTAATTATTTAAGTCCTGTTTTATTAGAGTACATGCACAAGGCAGGCACTTTGTGTAATTTATTTCATCACCACTGCTTAAAACGGATAAAGACAATTTTGTGAGGAAACCGGCATTCCGGCGGACCGGTATTCTAGAACCAAAAATACGACATTCACCAACTGCATCCATTCCATTCACCGAGCCACCATGCCCGCGTGTCAGTCCTGTTGAATGCAGCAGGACTGATAGGCAGTAGCAGAATGCTGCTAGATCTTGCTTAATCCTGCGGCATCCTGCTGACGACTTTGATCAGCCTGCGCCGCGCGAACCCAAGGCGGACGCAACTTTATATTTTCACCATTTCTTTACATTCTGTTCTTTTTTTACTTTATTTTGAAAAAGTGCCTTACGAGTAGCTATCCGGCAAACGGTAACGCTACACATTCTAAGATCTTTAATGCCACTTCTTTGTGATACGATTTTTAAATTTAAGCTGCATCAAATGACTGAATAAGTAAGAATGAAAGATTACGTATCTTAGTCTTAACTAACATGTTTATTGAAATAAATTAACATGATTATTGTAGAATGTAACAATACCTAAGTCAAAAAAAAAAATACAATATGTAAACACGATTGAGAACATACACTGGTATATGAAATGTAAGCTTTTACTAGCATTGATTATGTTCACGTCCAAACTTGACTATAGTATTTTCTACAGTAGTGATTGATGCGAGACAGTTAAAGTTTTTCTTAGAGCAGCGCCATCTTGTTTTCCCGTTGTCGCTGTCACGGTCTTTAATGAACTTGTAGGGTCCAATTTGTAGTTTCGGTTGACCATAAACAGTAGTAGTGAATATGGGCTCGCCTGGAAAGATTTTGTTGTGTTATAAAAATCTCATAATACCTATATGTTTGGGCAGAACTTAATAAATCATTGCGCTTCTAAAATTTCATACATGAAGATATTATCTGATGCGTAAACAAAAAAGGAAAGCATGTTTTCGGTTTTAGGTGTAAGTTGTACTAACGGAGTCATATTATCATATTATAATAATTTATTATTAATGATAATTTATTAATTAAAACGAAGATGAACGTGAGTGGAAAAGTGCTATCAATGATGATGATAATAATGTCTATCATTAAAACATTTCCAGCACATAACAGGTTTATCTTTACATCTACTACAACAAGTGTTAGTTCAATCAGCTTTTCTTCTTGCAGTGCGGGTTGGATCCTTCGTAGAGAGTCGTTGATAGTAAAAACGGCATATCTTTCGTGTTGTTCTGTGACCTACAATTTTTCAAGTTGATCCTTCCCCTTTCTTTGTGACACTGTGCAAAAGAACTATCAAGTTAGAGCCTTTTATCGACTTAAGGATATTTCTTTGAAACTAGTGGCAGGTAAGCAGGTGGTCTACCTGATGGTAACTGCCAGATTAAGACATCTGCAATAAAAAAGAAATCAAATTTACCTTAAAGAAAGACTCTTTGAACTATTCCAAACTTTTGCATCCAATAAACCGTACTAAGCCCCACACAGAGAGGTTACACAGAGATAGGAGGCCTATATCCTAACAGTAGGAACGTTAAACGGTTCTGCTATTATGGTAGTCTTTACAAGGTGTTGTTTGAAAGCACCAAGCTAATAATTACAACAAACGGTAATACCAAACCTTTTGCATCCAGTATTATAGTTTTGTGTATGTGTGTACCTACTACTAGCTGTAATGCTGGAGACAATAAAATTTTATTCTATTCTATTCTAATATGCTCAAAAACTTTATTATTAAAGATTTTAGCCTTAACTTTTTATTGCTATTCCAATATTGTTTGAAACATCTTAATGTTAGTAACCAATATCTTAAATATACTGTGATTAATAATAATACTATAGAAATGTAATATTATATCTAAAATAAGTTTTAGTAAAAACCCTTAATAATATTATGTTTCAAGTATTCATATATTAACATATTTCAGATCACCATTAATCACATTTTAGTATTCATTCTTAAAATCTATACACGAATAAAAATGTCGCTTTTTCACGAGATGAGCCTAGTAAAAATATTTAATAAATGTTTTGTAAATTAATTGCTTCCTATTTATTACTATAAATCTTGAAAAAGCGTAATAACTGGTAAATGTGTTCATCTCAGGGCATATAAATCTAAGCTAGCTCACTAGGTATCACTGTAACAAAAAAGTATATCAAAATACCTAAGTTTAAATATTTTATTTATATTGCTGCTTACTCCATTCGTGTACAATGATGGAGGAGTTAATATTTCTATGTTTTATTTTCCTGAAGAGTAAATGTCTCACTTACTAAATTTTTAACTTAATCTAGCCCCAAGAACATCAATTTTAATGTTATAAAAAGTATCCTTTCTAAAAGAGAAATCATCAAAGTGCGGAGTCCAGCTTTTTACATTCAGTTTGTCTTAATGGTACAAGACAAGCCTCACAAGTCATCCAATATCTCCAAGGTTCTCTTGAGGCGCGGTCAGAAGCAAATTTTTTGGTATTAGGACAATAACGCATCGTGGCATTTGATAATAAGGTATTTGATAATAAGGTTAAAAACCGCGATGCAATTGATGTTACTTGAATCGAATGACCACAAAAAAAAATGGAATTTTAATTAATTAAATTAAAAATAAATGTACGGCTCAGTGCAATAATTTTATAAATGTCTTTAGTCGATTGAATTTCCATTATTATCAATAAATAAAACATTATAATTTGTATTCGAAATTCATCATCCATCATTTGAGAATTATGCGACCGAAATATATATTTTTGAGCACTGGTTTACGATTGTTTTATCCTGAAATTATTTTATTTTATGAAATATTTAAGACCAAGTCGTTTCATTAGAAATTTGAAAATTTCACTCATTTTTTTTTCTGGTTGTATTATGTACCAATACGGATAACTGTGTGATAAAACACTGGGCGGTTTACGATATTCTACTTCTGGTCAGCGCTTTAAACAACTATGCTTAAATATACGAGTAGATTCACTCAACTGTGCTTAACGATATTGGTCTCTTACAACATGATGAATTCCGGCAGTGGAACACATTAACTTCGGGGGGTCGTGTTCGTGTTTGCCAATGGGCTTCGTGACCCGATAACTGGAAGTAGTGAGTACCGCAGCCCTACAGCCCTGATGGTAGCGCGTACAGTACCACCGCCACTTGTTTTCCTTTGCACTGTGCTTCCGATTGTAAATGTGCCCGAGAGCATACAGGAAATACGCTCTCTTGGCCATTTTTATTAACTCTCCTGAAAGAGACCAAAATAATAAGCTGTGGTGACAGAGATGGTCATATGTTGGAAAAGTTAAAAGTATTGTATATTGCATGCAAGGATAAAATTATCGAAACAAATCTTAACCTCTAAGTCCCTGAGATACCACATTTGGTATAGACACAATGGTTTTTAATTGTGTCTCTAATTACGGTATTCAATGGGTTAATGATCTTACATTTATAAGCATAGACATAATTTTGATAAAAATGCTAAAAAACTAAATCTAGACACGCGGTAGCGTGTCAAGCCAAGTTCTAAAGAAATAACACCAATTATAGAATAAAATACGGATGATTTAAAATATGTATTTTCAAAATACTCATAGGATGTTGTAAAAACATGAATGTTGTCGAAACATGTATCACATTAGGGTGATCTTAAAATAAAACAAAAGCACCATTCAAAACAAAAAACAAATGTGCTAAATATAAAACAAACAAAAGTAAGGACAAACTCTTAACATATTTCATACAAATATTAAGTATAATTATGTACTATCACTAAATACCAATAATTTATCAAATAAAAACTTTCCAGAACATTCAACATTACAAGATAATAATTTAAAATAATAATACATTTTCATACTTATTTATCAAAGACATTGTTATTCTTTTTTACAAAAATTGATGATGAGTCTGTTGACCAGTAAATTTCAAAGCTCCTTTGGTAATATTTCTTTATCATTTTAATAACAATGATTATACTATCTCAAACATATAACGAAACTTACATTGATTATATACTTACGTATTTGGAATGTGCTATTTAATACATTTATTATTATAAAAATATATTACATTTAGATCAAATTACTATGATTGTTAGGTAAACATATAATAAGTTTAAAATGCCTGCTTCGGTATCATTAGAAATTTTCACCATTATGGTAGGTCATATTGAAATAATGAAGATAGGTGCTACAATTGTGTCTCTCTTTTTTGTCTTTGTAAGTATTATAAAGTTCCATTAGATTCTATCTTTTAGTTAATTCTTAAATATTTGACAAATTTTACGATTAATGATAAAAAATTTAATTTTGATATTTGTTCATAACCAGTTCAGAACTATCAAGGCACGTCAAAATTCTTAACACAGTCTCTACGACTGCAACACGCACCGAGGGTTGAAATTACAATTTCACGTCGTCCTTATTCTCCTAAATATAATATCTAATTGGTTCTCGAATAATAATATTGATATAGCAAGTTACGTTTTCTATACTCAGCGTCAACAGGGTATAAACACTCAATTTTATTTAAGATTCAAACGATAAAAAGACAAAATAGATTCAACATCATTCCAATCGAATAAATTAGGTAAAAACAAAAAAGCAATAATAATGCCGCAAGCACTGGTGCCCTATAACGAAGAGACTGGTCGATTCGACAAGCAGACAATGTATTTCCGATACAATTTAAATATGGGAGTGTAAGCCTGTAGTAGATACAACAATCCCGTCGATAGTAACAGCAGAGGCTTTACATTTGTGCTTGTGTTTCTTAGCACACGTCCATCTTATTCTGTTCCCAACGAGAGATCGCGAATGTCTGAAGAATT
This sequence comes from Aporophyla lueneburgensis, assembly GCA_932294355.1. Classification (NCBI taxonomy): domain Eukaryota; kingdom Metazoa; phylum Arthropoda; class Insecta; order Lepidoptera; family Noctuidae; genus Aporophyla; species Aporophyla lueneburgensis. The sequence goes on from OW028742.1 coordinate 8,000,141, forward strand.
TTTGTCCTCTAATGTATATGTTTGTCGTCTCTCTCGTCCTGAATCGGGCACGAAGGAGTGACGAAACGAAATCTGTAAACATATAATCAGAATAAATGATGAAATAATACAAAAGAATCAAAACTACTTACAGTTATTTGAACGAATGTTATGCATCCGAAAATCATTACTGAAGTTAAAGAAACTACGGAATCCCTATCAACCGCCAACATGTACAAAAGATCAATATAATTTTAAGACGGTAAAAAGAAGCCATTCAACAAGATCAAATTCTTCTTTTTTTTGGTCTGAAAAATTAAATAACAGAATTAAGTTCTTCAATTAGTTTTAATCGTTTAATTATTATAACTTAATCAGCTACTTTCAAAATCAATAATAATATAAAATGCAAGAATAAGGGATCTCGCGCTCTACCCGATCTCGATCACAAATTGGATGTACGAACGGCCGTCATATTAAACAAAACCAATCGGATAAATGGCCAAACTTTATTCTTGGTCGGATGTTCTGTGACCAAAATTGCTAATAGTAGTGCTATGAGTCACGACTTATACCTTGACCACGGTCTTTGCATAGGGCGTCAAATCCCTAAAACCGTTTTGATTATACGACAAGTTTCTTTTGAACGACGTTTCTCGTAAGTGACACATTGGCTGTCAGTCGTCGCTGTTGTCAGTTTCTGCATAACACTGCTCGTTCTCTAATTCATAGTTTTTATCAACTTCAATCTTTACAAACTTTTCGCTGATCGAAAGCGTATTAAGAAACATAACCATACACGTTTCTATGATTTCGTTATTTATTTTCAGGCTGTAGAAATACTTGTGCTTCCTTTTATCAACTCCGAAAGAATATTTCGCACGCTTCTTCACTCTATCTGTTAAAAAAATCTTCTATGCCTCCAACTTATTACGCGCAGACCAAAAATCTTCAAAAATTCTAACCCTCTGTTTTTCGGTAAATTTTTCATAGTATCTAGCTCTGCATTGGCATGCTGGTTTTAAATCTCAGGCTCCAACTTGTCTGTATTTCTTAGCTACAATTAAAACTATATTATATTTACAGTATGATCCTCACGATCAAGTTCGTAAAATTAATTTTACCTAATAATTATGAATTATATTACATAACATATAACATCACGCCTTGTTTCCCTGAAGGGTTAGGCAGAGGTGTATCTTTTAGTACACCCACATTTCGCCTGTTATGTTTAAGTCCCATATGTAATAGGAGGCGAGCCTATTGCCATCCACCGGGCACCAATCCAAACTACGGGCTGCTACAGAGTAATTCCAGATGGAAAAACCCAATAATACTTAGTCCGACCTGGGAATCGAACCCAGGACTTCGTGCTCAGCAGTAGCGCATGCTACCACTAGACCAACGAGGCAATACATAATTGCAGGCATATTACATAATCGATATTTATCATGGAAGGCTACTTATAGGCTACTATAGCATCACCCTTAAGGAGTCGGAAAAATGAGAAAAAGTCATGAATACGAAGTATTCGCACAGGCAGGCGATTCGATGTGACAGGGTGAGTTAGCGAAGCAAACAATTAGATGCGGACGATTTCGCGGGCAAAGGCTATTCTTATATAGCCAGTGTTTTTTTTTTTTTTCAGGATGGGAAATCATCAAATGACTTCTCCCGCTCTGGGTGGAGCGGGAGGGCGTGTCAGACTTTTACTGACTAAAACCCACCCGTGTTCCATCAGTTGCCCATATGCCAGGGTCACGGTATCTCTTTCGAACAATCACGCGACCCCGGCAGGCATCGGTCCTAGTAGACCCCTTCACTGCTGCTGACATCTCTTTGAGGCGCGCGTGGAACACTACGCGCCGTCGACCCGAGCTTGGTCCTTACCGGGCGGCGAGCTACCCATTGCTCGCCACCCGCAAGCTCGCACCTACGGTGGCCGGGAGTCCGCAATCGACTCCCGACGCCCGGGGCGTCTCCTCCTGCGGCGGCTAGGGACGTGAGGGCGCAGAGACTGCCACTCCCTCACGCGCCCCGCCTCCTCCTTTGCGAGCATTACTGCTTCGCAGAAGGAGGTGACGGCTTCCCATTCCCTCTCGTTCCGTACCATGGCTCGCACCAGAGCCAGACGCGAGAGGTCGCCGCCGCCGATCGCCTCCACGAGGACACGGCGGTGCTCCGCCCAGGCAGGGCACACCTCCACCGTATGCTCCACCGTGTCCTCCAGACGATCCTCGCAATGGAAACACCCGGACGTATCCTCCCGCTTTATCCTGAACAGGAACCCACCGAAGCACCCATGCCCGGTGAGAACCTGCGTCAGGCGGAGGGTGAGGACGCCGTGGCGCCTCTCTATCCACTCCTCAAACTTACCGCCGCAATTGTGGCGTGCCCAGCACTGGGTTGCGACAATCGTACCCGCCATGTCGCCATGAGATCACACCGGAGCTCTGTCCGCCGTACCGCGATTTATCGCGGCAGCGGAGTTTCGCCCCGGCGTTTCGCCTCCTCGCTATATAGCCAGTGTTAGAATGTTATCACGGTATTTAAAAAGAAAACGAGTATTTTAAATACATTTAATTCTTGTTTCTACAAAATACACATGATTATTACATAGGTACTCTCTATCTACCGAGGCTCCATACATTGCTGAGACAATTTATTACATTTCACTTAATCACAACATTTAATTCAATTATTTACTTTTGCGGACAAATATTAAATGTCTATAAACTATGACATACCATAAGCATAATCAGCTTATTATGTTTCCACTGCACTGCTGGGACATTGGCTTTCTCTCTTCGAGAGGGTGTCGGATCGTAGATGGCACATGTCTACGAATTTTTTTTCTAGAACATACCGGTTTCTTCACAAATGTTGAGAGCAGTGTGGTGATATAGATGAGAGAGTATTCATATTAAAATAGCATATGAAAATGCCATATTACATGTTAGAATAAAACGTCCCTTTATTAATTATATATTTTTAATTACATTATTTTAAAATTAATTTGAATAATTATGAGATTTATATCATAATACCACCATAGCTACCCTACAAATACACATGCGTCAACCTAGCCTTTGCCCAACTTTATTGGGGTCGGCTTTCCGTCTAACTGAACGCAGCTAAATAACAGTATTTTACTTGGAGCGATTGCCGGACCTCCACAACCCACCTACTGGGTAATACGATACCCCTTGGTAAGAGTGGTTGTCAGGCTTTTGGGGGTTTGGGGGTTTGTGATCCGTAACGACTGTCAAAGATCCACAAATGGTACCCGGATCAACGGCTTAGCGTGCTTTCCGTAACAAGGCAGGGTTTCGGCATGTGAAGCTCACCCATCCACGGATCAATCGTAGCCAGCGTGGCTTAATCTGTTGTTGGCTGAAATTACTAAGCCACGAATCCCTCAAACATACAAGAAATAATGTTCAAAAAAGATTATAAAATCAGGACTAAATAAGCACTGTTTCCGTACTTAACATTGTATAAAAATTATAAAAAAATAAACCCTAAAGAATGCTACGCGCATTCATTTATAATCTCAAGGTAAATAATTTAAGTACATTACACACATACACAGGATATTAAAAATGAGTGTAGTCAGATTGACTTCTCGTTTTTTAGGAATGGCAACTCGCAGGTCAACCTATAAGGTTGTCGGCTGATTAATCGGACTTGCCTGTGGCTACCTAAATAAATTAAGGCCTCCAGCCAGGGCTTAAAAAAACTTAAAACTACAGTGAGTACTTGCTAAGGGCACCCCCTGTGGGATACGAACCTCGGCTTTGGGCATCGCTGGTCACTGGTCGAAATGAAGATTATCCCTAAGAGGAGTCAATCTGACTAGGCGAAACTACGTCAGTGTCGCCTGACGAGTTCGCTCATATGCAAGAAACGGTGAAACTGCATGGTTTTAAGGAGTTGCTTCAAGTGGTTGTTCTCTTTGTCTACACATTAATTTTCTTTCCCTGATAGCTTCTTTTCTTTTCGCTTTTCTCTTATGTGCTAGATGGATACATTTTCATATTTTTAACCAGAATACAACTACGCCGCAAATGGTCTCTCATGCTACAAGCAGAGGAGACAAGATAAAGAGCAGGACAAAACAGCACCAGGCTCTACCACCACTTCGCAGCTTATCTTACCAATTCTGAATGTATGCGTTTAGTGAGCTTTTTTCTTATTTTTTTTTTTGACAAGCATGATTGTGTTCTGTACACTGTATGACAGTATTCAAATACGTGACGATGACTGCCCTGCAGCCACTGTTCCTCTTGACACACCGCCATGACACCCGGCCGTCGTACTCGTGGCTCTTGTTGTAACGTTGGTGCAGAAATATCAGGGTCTTGTTGCCGTAACGATTTTTCACGAAATATATTTCTAAAAAAAAAATAGTCATTTAAATACATGTTTTATGATCGCAGCCAAAATGATTGATTACACATAAAAACTGAATTATTTTATATATGTATACCTGTCAATCTTGGAAGCTCCTATTTTTTCATGGGTTGAAAAAATAAAGAATTATTTAGTTCATGCTGTATGGAATAACAGTAAAGAGACTGAAACGATTTTGTTGAAAATTACATGTGAGGTTTAAAATACAATTAAACCTTGCCAGATTTAAACTCAGGATGTGTGCGTAATGTGAAAAAACAATCATGATTTAATGTTAATACAATCGAGACACGGATTGCTGCCAAGGGCAAATACCATTAATACAAGTTTTGGACTAGATTAATAATATATAGTATCATCACGATCACATAGACTCAGGACACTCGAAAACCTAAAAATAAATAAAAAAAAGTTTATTCAATGTACACATTTTATACCCTTTAATAAATTAAGAGGAGGCTCCCAAAATTTTACGTTAACTTGTATTCTGGAACAGTCACGCATACTATCAAAATTAAACTTAAGCATTTGATCTTTTTCTTTTCATGTGCAAGACAATTACGTAATTGTAACATTTTCGCTCGATTCATTATTCATTCGAAAATCGTGTCTTTTTTTAAGATTATTACATGTTTTGTTCAAGCTATCTCGTCTTTTATGTCTAAAATAAGGATTTACAGTAAGACAATATAGTTTATTATCTAGCCACAAGAAATTTTTTCTCTAGGCCCATTATTACTTTAGTTATTAACGAAATAAGAATTGAGACTTACGACGTTTAGTTTCGTACTCAAAGACGATCAAAGAGTGCACGCGATATTCAACTTTATTTCTGATTCGTTAGCGTTTAGCACAAAACGGCCGAACTGGTTTCTCAGTGTCGCGCTGTGCGCCGTCGAGAGAGGACCTGTATCGCTTGCGCCCGCGCTCAATACGTAATTTATTTAAGAGTTATTTCTTATTATAACGTATTGCGATATTAAGGGAAACGAAGACAATAAAAGATATATTCAAAAGAGAAAGAACAATAAATTGGATTAGAATGCAGCCGCCTTATAATATTATCGATCATTCGTTCAAGGACAGCGTTGTGAGAACATAGGATGTTATGGAGGCGATTTGATTATTATAAATAAATATTTTAATGAAAATATTATAATATATTATAAGTGGTATAACAGTTGTGTACTGTGTTTAAGCTTATATTTTTACATTCATATAGGTACCTATATATTGTTATAAAATTGATAAAGGTATTTTATCCGAATAATGACTAATAAGTAAGTAGGGGCCGTTCAAGTATTACGTAAGCACTATAGGGGGGCGGGGGGTCTTTGCTTTGCTTATTTTTGATGACATGGGGGGTGGGGGGGTCTACATGGTGATTACGTCAGCAGCAGTTATTTAGTTTTTTACACATATGGCAACCCATAGTCATTGTATATGTTTGAAAACGAAACGCATTTTCGGGGATTCCCACAAATCATCAGCGCGCACCAAGAGTAGAGCATTTTCTGAGACTAATGAAAAATGTATCTTAAGACAACTCCATACACTGCAAAATTAAATACACGTCCAAGCTTGATGCTCGACCATGCTCGAGCAGTATGCGTGTTCTAGTATACGTTCTACATGCGCGAGCACTCACCGCGCGCGGCAGCCCATGCTCAGTGTTGCCACAGCGAGAAAATTGTCTGGACTTAATACTATTGTCTCTAAGAATATTGAAGAGATTTCTAGAATTATAACTGCTTCTCATGAATCAATAAAAAAACAATACATAGATACTTTAAAAGAAAAATGCATATAACAATATTTACGTCAGCATGGGGGTGGGGGGGGGGGGGGGAATGAGCTTTGCTTACTTTTGCTGCAGCAGATTGATTACAATTATTTAATCCGCTACCCCCCTTGGGTAGGGGAGTAAATAATTGTAATAAATCTGCTTACGTAATAGTTGAACGTCCCGTAAATACTTTCTTTGGAAAAAAAAGAAAGATCAATTTCTCGAAAACGAATGTCCTCCGGAACGGGGAAAATTAGTGCAGGCGCCTACTTTTTCTGTTTTAGCGAATTACGAAGATAAGTAAGTACTTCCATTTTTTTAAAATAATTAACCTTTTATCTTTTTAATAATATTTTCGCTGCTTTTCTTTCACGTAAAGTCGTGTATCGTGTTTCTCGGACATCACTGAAGTTTATTTTATTGAGATGGCTTATTTATATGTCAAATTATGATGGTAATGATAATGATGTTTATTTTTAAGGTTTGATGGTAGCAATAACAATGAAAACAGGCATGGGGATTCTTCGCCATCATCCAGCCTCGTGCATGTACCTATAATATCAAATATCGATTGTGACAAAAACAACATTTCTACTAATGCTATTTCTGATGTAAGAATAAGGTTAATACTTGATACAGAAGTACTGGTTGCCAACTTGATTTGCTAAACGTAACAAATAGCTTATTTCAATAGTCGCAGTATCTATTTACTTTAACATTTATGGTCAAATTGAAATTTCATTTTTTCAGATTGATGTCCAGGAAACATCTGATTTGTATAGAGACAGAAATTTCTATGAGGTACAAAGTTACAGTGAAAATGTTACTTTCAGCTCAGTTTTCGGTCCTTTTACTTTTACTTCTGAGCAGTATCTGGGCCGCATGGATTCTTATTATTTAACATAAACATTTATAATTATATGTATTGTTATTGCAGGTTTGTAATGTACTAACTGGAAGACGCATTATGATATAGAGACATTTTTTTGGGGTACACTACATAAATACGAAAAACTTTATTCCAACAGTCACAAATACGAATTTCAAAATACCGATTTTCATAATTCCGAATGATTCAAAATTCCGAATATAACAACTCCAACTTATCATTACTCCTATTTTTATAATTCCTAAATTTCAATATTCCTAACGTTTATAATTACTATTCTCAATATACCGAATTTCAATAGATCGAATAACAAAAAGTCCGACTTAATGATAATTCGAAACATCAAAAATACGAATTCCGATTATTAAAATACCGATTTATAACATAATTCCGAAATAAAAACGCCTTGTAAAACCGAATAGTATAATTGCTCGTCAGAGAGAAGTATAATATTATGTTTAGTATGAGGAGGTAGAATTAAAAAACATGCAAGCAAGCATGCAGCATGCAAGCAGGCATGCAGCGTGCAAGCAAACATGCAGCATGCAAGCAAGCATGCAACATGCAAGCAGGCATGCAAGATGCAAGCAGGCATGTAGCATGCAAGCAGGCAAGCAGCAAGCAAGCAGGCCTGCAGCAAGCAAGCAAGCATGCAGCAAGCATTGTTTCTGTCACGGCTCCGGCGCTGCGGGGTTTGGGCGGCCCCACGCGTGCTTATCGTCGCAGATGGTCTAAACGCTCACCACCGCGGCTGAGGCTGGCCGGCGCAGCCGCGGGCCTCCAAACCACCTGCTCCTCAGCTTGCGGGCCGCCCCACCCCTCCATGCCTACGCGGGTTTAAATTACACTCTAGGGGTAGGGCAGACAAGATTGCGTGAAGTCGGTTTTGCAGCGATTCGTTTCTGTCACTAAAGGATAGTGGGCAAATGTAGTCCAAGCGTCGCCAAGGATGAATCATATACCAAATGAAAGGGTACAATGTACTGTTCAAACTTGCAGAAGGGCATCAAAATCTGTCCGAGAGATTTCGAGAAATGATAACTTATTTTTGTCTTAGAAGTTATTACTGATTTTTATTATTTTGTTTCATTGTCAATATTATTATGGTTTTTCCTTGATATTTTTATAGTTGAAAGTCATAACTTAATTCTTATGATCGTCATTATACATCATCATCATCGAGTAACGATAAGTTTACTTTAAGTTATTAGGTATCGTTTTTTTTTTGTTTCTTTGACGAATGTTACTATAGTTTTATCATCATCATTATTAATCGATCATCTATTATATCATTGCCACTCACTAATTAATTAATAGGATTATATATATGTGGTTATTTTTTCCTCTTGAAAGCCATAAAATCCTTTCTATGAATCCCAGAATAGTTCATATATAGCTTGATATTTTAGAACACTCCAAAAAGACTTATTACGTTTCGTTATGACTCACAATAGGAAGCTCGTATTTGTCACTATAGGTGAAACGAAACGGAACTAGACGCTGTTATTATTAGTGCTCTTGCAAAGCCGATAAATGCACGTTAGGTTGCTGCGTCCACATAATGGTTATAGTGTGGTTTTTGGGTTTTGTTCGTCACCAAGAATCCATACATAGACCAGCAGAGGTTTTGGATTCAGTAATTATTGACGTCTGAAGCGAATGTAACTATTATTTAAGTAATTTTTAATATACGCTTAAAAAAACATTTCTTTTTTTCTTTTATCTCTTGTTTGTTTTATAATGGCGAAAGAGGACCAAACCGAAAAGATGATCGATTAATAAACTATTAAAATACGTAATACCTACCTGTATCAAATAACAAACCGACAATGTAACAAAAATATAAAATCTATCATTACTCGATGATGATGATGATTATGATGATGATCAATAATGATGATTATACCTAAGTATTAAGTAATGATTTTTAACTTTAAATAACAAGAAAACACTATAATAATACTCGACAATGAAGCAAAATAAAAAATCCGTAGTATCTTCTGAGGCAAAAATAAGCTATCATTTCTCGAAATCTCTCGGATAGATTTTGATGCCCTTCTGCAAATTTGAACAGTACATTGTACCCTTCCATTTAGTATATGATTCATCCTTGGCGACGCTTGGACCAACTCCCATACATTTTTGCCCACTGTCATTTTGTGGCACAACATGTTGACTATAGTTTATTCGGACCATTGAAAATCGGAATGTCGTTTTTCGGACCGAGAACCCTTCGAGCATTTGATTCTTTGAACGTATGAAAATCGGAAAACTAACAAATCGTATTTACGACTTTCTGTAAAATAAATTTCGTGATTTTTAATAATAGACATTATAATTCTTAGGTATTATGAAATTCGGACTTTTGAAAATCGGAATATCGAAATTCGAAATAAAATATTTCGGAGTATTTGGGTATTCCCATTTTTTTTGATAAATTAAAAGTGGTGGCTGATAACAAATCCCTTTTTAAATGTGGATTAAACTTTATTTAATTGGTTTCGGAACAGCAAAATAGTCTTTTTCTCGATTGAATTTGCAATGCATGATGATGTGCAATAAACATTTTCAAATTTTAATTATTTTGTCATGATTAAATTTTATTGTAATGGACAAGTTTTTAACAGTTTGGTCCATTTTTACGTCATGACCTATGTCAATTGTGCCCAATATGGCATATCGATTGATGAAAGAAAATGGAACCCAAATAAGTCTCTTTTTATATGGATTGTTTGCTGCCTGAATTGGTAGATCCATTATATCCAACAAAAAAAAAAAATGATACGAGATCCTGAATATGTCATCAAACGAACAGGATTAGAACGATGAGAATTGCATTGAAACTTCAAATATTGCTGATGCGCCAATACCAAAGTCAAGAAGGCTAGATTTTAGTAAATTATAAGTTATTTATGAAATTGCCGTTTGCGTTAAGAATTCTATCATTACAAAGTAATTTTATTTTAAACTCATTCACCCCTAAATTTTTATCACTCTTTTTTTTGTAACGAATGTCTTTAATAAACAATGGTGTACAATAACTAGATATTTATATAGTGTGTATTAGTAAGTGTTTATTTAAAAACCTAATTGCAAAAACTATTTTATTTCTTAAAATAAATAAGGCGTCTCTATTCCATCTATGTTCGGTAGGCTCAAAGCTTGGATCCACGGAATAATTGTTCTGTGCTTGGTTCGCTCGCGGGACAAGAGTGCGGGGAGTGGAGGGGTGCATGTGGGCGGAGTTTGCGTGGAAATTATTTTAGAGTGCCTGGTCTTAATTGCATGGACAAAAATAATACATACTTAGTAAGCACCTACTAAATAGAAACGCTCACAAATTCATTTACACAACTGTTGAGATCACTAGAAATCAGTGCGACGCGACGGTCGCACTCGATTCAGCGATTTATATGAAAACGCGCGCGACGCTTCACACAAGGGCGACCTGTCGCGCCGCGACACGGTCACGGCCTTTATGAGAAAATTGCTTAGACAGGTTTTAAATACCTTGGTTACTCACTAAGATGCTGTTCCGCTAGAAAAAACAATAATTTAGTTCCAAAGTAAAGTAGGAGACAAGATCGATAATCATTATTAACGACAGCTATAATTATAACGAATGAGAACGATCATTACAATTAATCTGTATATATAAAAAACCGGCCAAGTGCGAGTCGGACTCGCGCACCGAGGGTTCGGTACAAACCTGTAGGTATTCTCGGTTTATGCATAAGGTTTATGTTTATAAAATTAAATGTTTTTTTTTATATATTTGAGTTGATTGAATGAAAGGTAAATTGCTGTTTACGATTAATGACGTATTAAAAAAAAAACTACTTACTAGATCTAGTTCAAACCAATTTTCGTTGGAAGTTTACATGGTTATGTACACATCATATTTTTTTTTAGTTTTATCATTCTCTTATTTTAGAAGTTTTGAGGGGGGGGGGGGGGGGGGACACACATTTTACCACTTTGGAAGTGTCTCTCGCGCAAACTATTCAGTTTAGAAAGAAATGATGTTAGAAACCTCAATATCATTTTTAAAGACCTATTCATGAATACCCCACACGTATGGGAATGATGAAAAAAATAATTTTGAGTTTCAGTTCTAAGTATGGGGAACCCAAAATTTTTTTTTTTCTATTTTGGTGTAAAAATCTTAATGCGGTTTACAGAATACATCTACTTACCAAGTTTCAACAGCATAGCTCTTACAGTTTCGGAGAAAAGTGGCTGTGACATACGGACGGACAGACAGACACATAGACAGACAGACAGACAGACAGTCAGACAGACAGACATGACGAATCTATAAGGGTTCCGTTTTTTGCCATTTGGTAACGGAACCCTAAAAATGAATCCCTATTTCCCTTGGTCACGCCATCACGCGAGAATGGCTGGACCGATTTCACTTTTTTTTATTATGTTTGGTATTGCCAGGAGAAGGTTCTTATGAAAGAAAAAATTTAAAAAGTTGCGCTGAAAATTAAAAAAATTAAGAATACTTAGACAAATATTTTTGAAATTGATTAAATTGTTATAAATATCACGCTAGGGCCTAATGGGATGCGATTAGGTGGGTCGGGGGAACAAGAAATTTCACGCAGACGAAGTCGCGGGCAGGAGCTAGTGATAAATATAATTATAATAAAGGAGAGCGATAATTCTATTATTAATGATTATGAAAATTCTTGAACTGTAAAACTTCATTATTCGCGGTTATGACAGACGCTTTGCATCCTTTTATTTCACACTTCCAGAAGATCCGTTCTTAAACCTTTTTATATTTGTTGTATCTGACGTCACCAAAGACCAGAATGTTTTCCAGCCCAGATGTAATGAATAAATGATGGTTGCCTGAAATGGGAATACATGAAAATTAACTATCATTACTATGCTCACCTCATAGTGTGTGTGATCAAATAACTTTTACTGAGGAAAGTATACGTAATTGCACTAATCTGTTATTACTTACCTTTTGTTACACTCCAGCTAATTACCACAGTCATCTATACTAATATTATAAAGAGGAAAAGTTTGTATTTTTGTTTGTAATGGATAAATTCAATAACCACTGGACCGATTTTAAAAATTCTTTCACCGTTAGAAAGCTACATTATCTGCGAGTAACATAAGCTATATATTTTTTTTTAAAATAGCGTTCCGTAAGATATTTGGGTTTTTCGGACCCAAGGTGTAAAAAATCATCCAAACAAGTTCCTTATTAATATGTCTTCGAAGTACTAGGTTGTCATAACTTGGTAGGAGCTCACTTAACATGGGTGTGTGATAGCTAGAAAACGATTTATGTCTTCGAAGTGCCAGGTTGACATAACTTGGTAGGAGCTCACCTAACATGGGTTTTGTTGATTCCGAGGCGGTACGAAGTTCGCTGGGTCAGCTAGTTTAAAATAGAAAGAAAAACCGGATATTACTTAAAAAAGCTATTTAATTTGTTTTAAACTTCCACCACCACTTATTGAATAAAATTTTATGACTCCGACTCTTTTATGTCCAACCAGAGTCAAAAAATTAATTTCAAGAAATAGTTATTTAAATAATGCCAAAATACTCGCTTAAATATTTTAGTAAACAATATTTTCGATACACAATAATAAGTCAATGTAATACTTTATTCAGATCAAAGTGGAACTTTATTAATTAATATGAAAAATTAAGATTTAAATTAATTAAAAAACAAAATTATAACCAAAATTAACTAAAAGTATTTAAAAATTAGAATATAGCGTCGACAAATTCATCCGCATCGCTGTCGACTGGTAATGTACCCAAGAGACTGGCGGCATTTCCACGTTATATGGCAATGCTGAGACTCTTGTGTCAGTTAAAATTGGCTCTAAATATAATTAATTTAAATAAATGGATATTCAATCTAATCATTTAAAAATAAAGAGTTGAATTGATGAGTTTTATTATTACAATTCTGTAAATAGGCATTTTTTCCGGTCGTGAATTATACTTTGATTAACGTACAACACAGACTGAAAATAACAAAAAATGTATTATTTGGATTCCGGGCTGTCTTAGCACATCCTCATAAATGAACTATTCATGATTATGCTCATTAGCCCTCTTCACAATGTTTTGATAGATGGTGGTGACCGCAGCGCGGCAACCAAGAGTCTTGCGCTTTGAGCACCTCCACTCAATTCTATGTTCTCTCTGCCTTTTCTTATGGAACTTTTGATTATTCACCATCAGAAAATAGCCTCGGCGTGTCTGCATCACGTAATCTGAAACAAAACAATACAATTAATATGTCACTTTAATAATAATAATCTAATGAGCCTCTGCGTATTGACTTCATATTTCATGTGCACTACAAGTCCGGGACAGATCTATGGTCCCGAGATATGCGAAAAGCTTAACAATTATACAGTAGTAGCTAACAGTGGCACACAAGATGAAACATAATCCGAACAAGTATTTATGAATTATTTCTAAATAAAATTAATGCCTCATGGTAGGTTGTAGGTAAAGAAGAATGTGCGGAATCATAAATGTGGTGTGAAAATCTAATAATAAAACTTTCGGTGCGTATTTTTTATTTCTTTTTTGTATCGATGTGTGAATGTGATAAAGTTTCTATAATAATAAATTATGTTAGGTTCTATTCTAACAATTATATGTTTACCGTTATAAAAACATTGATTTTTACTTAATAATATAGAAAAAGACATCGACGCTCAAACATTTAGTAGACATATATGTATCACTAATGAATACCTTCCTACAACAATGTCATTGCATATGCACTTCGGATAAAGTGATTCGACGCAGATTACAGAGAGTCACATTTATTTTAAGTTTCCAATAAAAGGTTACAAAAAAAAACGTATTTATAATACCCACGAGCAGCGATCGATAAATCCTTCCCCGTATTGTTTTGGACCATGACCAAAATTCATAAAGTCGGGATCGCTACTATGATTATGTATGCCATGATGACGAACGATTCTTTCCCTTATAGTCAAAATATTAGCTGTACAGCCAACTGAGCTTCGTTTAGAGCATCTCCATTCGATCTTCCAACCACGTTCCCTCTCGTTGAAATACTTGTTGCCATTGACAACAAGTATTTGGCGTCCATATTTATTGTTCAAAATTATTCCTTCTTGAACTTCTACATCTTCGTCGTCGACTTCTTCATTTAATTCTTCGTACATTACTTTGTTTTCTTCAACTCTATGTTCTGCTTCATATTTTTTGTTTTCTGCTTCCGTAATTTTTTCTCTTTCTCGAATTTCTTCTCTTTTTCTGATTTCTTCTCTTTCCTTATTTTTTTCTAATACCCATTTTTTTCTGCTTCTAAAACTCATTCCATTTCTATTATTTTTTCTTCATTTTTTTCCATTCGTTTCATTCTTTCTTTTTGTCTCTTTTCTGCTTCTCTTTTGTTTTAAAATTCTCTGTTTTGTTCAAATACCATCATTGCTTCTATTTCTCTCATTTTTGTCGATTTTTTGCTATTTCTCTTTTTTCTATTTCTCTCTTTTTTTCTATTTCTCTCTTTTTTTCTATTCCTCTTATAATTTCTATTTCTCTCTTTTTTTCTATTCCTCTTATAATTTCTATTCCTCTCAAGGTTTCTATTTGTGCTTGAGTCATGTTGCCAATTTCTCTTTTAGGATGAATTTCTTGTACAATTTTCTTTCCGCTCATTATTCCTATCCCTCTCTCAGTTTCTATTTGTTTCTTGTTTTCCATTTCACTCTCAATTTTCAATTCCTTTTGTGCCACGTCATTTCGTTTTTCTATTTCTGTAACAAAACAAGACATGGATTAGTCTTGTGTCAGATACCAAAAGGTAGGCTAAGTTTAAGATATATGTATACTTCTCTAAAAGTTATCGTTAATATTTCATCATTAAAACACTGAAAAGTTTTTGTATAATTTAATAATTACTAATTTAAAATGGTTTACCACAAAAATGTAAACATACAAACAGTAGTTTTGGCGCAGGCATTAACAACTAAAACGTAAGAGACGTACTTCTTCATCATTATTGCAGCCGACAGATGTCCAATGTTGGACATAGGCCTACCCAATTTGGGGGTTTGTCATAATCGCCACGCTTGGCAGGTGGGTTGGCGATCGGCCTATGGTGTAAAATGCATACAGAACACTGCTGGCCTTTCTCTTAGTTGCCTTTTACGACACTCGCGGGGTTAAATGGGATGGTGCTATTCTTTATGTCCAGCACCACACGGAACAATAGAAGGAATAATATTATGGAAATACAAAGATTATAAAGAAAATATAAAGAATAACAATACACGGAAGAAATACTTAATTTTATTCGAATTCCAGGTACAGTTTAATCAGAAACTTCTCAAAAACACATTGATTAAATTAGATAGTCCATAGCAATTTATGAACCATTTTTATAAAGGATAGTGTACAGTTTACACTAGTGTGTTGTGGAACTAGAAATAGTTTACACTGTAAACTATTTCTAGTTCCACTGCATCAACAAAAGTTATGTTTGAGAATATTTTATCTATTTCATTTGTTGAGAATATTTTTACCGTGGAGCCAAACAGAACTTTTAACATTTAAAAACGGAACAGTATAATAATATATCAACTTTTTATAATGAGGTTTTTACAGATTTCAGATATGTAACGTATTCTATTATTACGTCCTTTTTTCTGTCACTTAAATATAATTAGCAAGTTGCATTGTTGAAGGCATTTTATTCCACCTATCTTTCCTAAAGCAGATAAAACCGCTTTTGGCTTTAGATAAATTTCTAAAAATGTAATGATTTCTGTTTTGATAGGTTCATCAATACCGTAGTTACTCGTAGTCCCAATCTTATCGTGATCATGGTCAGCATCGTTACGATACACATAAACGTCATTACTGTCACTAGGTAATTACTGCAGCACACTCAGGTCCTCTAGTCTTTATATTTATCTATCTATTTACTCATTTTTTGCCTACTGAAGTCCTTCGTGTAGTCTAACGAGACCAAGTATTTGCTGTTGCCAAAAAATACTTTGCTTTTTTTGATCCTAAACCACAAAAAGCCAGGTTTTCGCTTCGATCCAAAAATTAGAAAAACTAAAATCAAAAAGTGCATTTTTCTATGAGATATTTGAATTTATTGGGATAGAACAACGGCTGTCGGTAAACTAGTAAGTACAGACGCCACCAGGTCAAGCTACCCGAAACTGTCAATTTTTCCCAATGCACCTTGAACCTAATGCTCTAGAATTAAAGTCGAAAATCTATCAAAGAAATCTGACAGATTGTAGTAGCTTGATGTGTTGGCGTCTGTACATTAATGTAAACAAAAGCACATAATCACAACTCAAATCATATTCACCACAAATAAATTTACACCCTTAAATGCATTGTGATGTAAATTTCCATCAACCAATTCAATGTCATTTTTCCGTTTCCATTCCAGTCATTTTTAGGGTTCCGTTGCCAAATGGCAAAAAACGGAACCCTTATAGATTCGTCATGTCTGTCTGTCTGTCTGTCTGTCTGTCCGTCCGTCCGTATGTCACAGCCATTTTATTCCGAAACTATAAGAGCTATGCTGTTGAAACTTGGTAAGTAGATGTATTCTGTGAACCGCATTAAGATTTTCACACTAAAATAGAAAAAAAAAACAATAAATTTTGGGGTTCCCCATACATAGAACTGAAACTCAAAAATGTTTTTTTTCATCAAACCCATACGTGTAGGGTATCTATGAATAGGTCTTCAAAAATGGTAATGAGGTTTCTATTATCATTTTTTTCTAAACTGAATAGTTTGCGCGAGAGACACTTCCAAAGTGGTAAAATGTGTGTCCCCCTCCCGTAACTTCTAAAATAAGAGAATGACAAAACTAAAAAAAATATATGATGTACATTACCATGTAAACTACCACCGAAAATTGGTTTGAACGAGATCGAGTGAGTAGTTTTTTTTTAAAACGTCATAAATCGTAAACCGCAATTTACCTTACATTCAATCAATTTAAATATAAAAATTAAAAAAAATATATATTTTTAAACCGAAAATACGTACAGGTTTGTACGGAACCCTCGGTGCGGAGTCCGACTCACACTTGGCCGGTTTTTAGTTTTTGTAATTGGAAAAAAGTGGTTTATTATATCACGACATATTTTGTTCTCAGTAGGTCAGTTCTGATGACATAAAGATGTAAATTTCCACCAACACATTAAAAAAAAAGTAAATTTAATTTGGTTAAAAAGTAAAAATCATGCAATTAAGGGTTAATTACTTTGCTGTCACAATTATTTAACCATTTAAGGATAACAAAATAGTTAGGATTTAAGAACAAGTTGATACTTGTTACCGTTTTTCACAGACTGTAGATGAATATTTGTGGATTGTAGACTTGTTACGAACTGTCGACTGGGCCATCAACTCGTGAAACATCTTTTACTAAACGCTCGATTGCTGTGCGGCACGCTGTTACGTGTGACGTGACGTCATGACTTCTTATTCAGTTGAATAAAATGTTGTTTATAATACAAATGGTAAATCCATTCACGCACTGTCTCCACCAAAGAACTGGGACAGCCTGCCCGTGTGAATCTAACGGACGACATAATAGTAGAGTACTCATAAATTTAGTGTTTTAAATATTCACAAGTAAAATTCAATCTATACGTTACCTTTATTGCCAAATTGAATTTAACATACGATTTTTACAATCTTTAAAAAAACAGTATTTTATTATTAATAGCCAATATTAGCAACGTCATTTATTACCCATTATATTAGTTTGTTTGATGAATGACATATCCAATCTTAAAAGTAGAGAAACACTTGTAACGACACCTCGTTTGAAATAATTTCGAAGCTTATGTAGAATCTTCCATAAAAAAAATTTATTGATAAGATTAATTTCATAAAAATTATATAAATAAACAGACTTGATTTTTTACATATTTTTCTATTACTTGTGCAATAATTTCAATACGTACTTACGTACATCAATAAATAAACAGCAATTATTAAAAGTAACCGGTCAATAAAATCTTTATGATACTTAAAACTACGTTATCTGCACTACCAGCCTTCTGGCTGGTCAATATGTTGAGATATTCTACTTAGAGCACTGATTTCAATGGCACTCGACCGAACCGCACGTAAGCACTTTCTCTAATCGCACTAACGACACGACTTATCCTCATAGTTCGTGCCGGCATGGGATACGACTGATCATTATCGTTTCTACAAACTTCTTTAATGACGATAAGTCGGATGAAGACTGCTTACTGATGATTATGATCCTCTCGTTGTCTGATAATGATGTTGTTGATGGTCATCACGAACGCCTGGCAGCCGTCGGTCTTGCTCACACACCGCCACCTGGTCTTCTGACCCTCGTTTTGATGTACAGTATACTTATTTGTCCCGATGTATAAGCAACGCTTACCGTAGGACGTTGTCCCAAAAAACGCTGAAATTAGAATTTTTTGGTTATTAAAATAAACTAAACCGATTTTGTGTACATAAATGAAAGTCTGTCATATGTCACTGTGTTCGAAATAAGTAAATTAAACCCATTATTCAAAAAGATTTTAATATTAGGAGATTTTACCAACAATAACACCTGAGGACACACTCTTTAGGCAGCTAAATCAAAGTCTTTATTCAAAAGCGGTACTTCTGGACACGGCTATAGTTAGGAGGTTTCTTTCTCTAGAGCCCAGATCGCGGTGTAGCTTGGACCCTGTTCCTGTCACCGGCACCATATCTAATCCAATCCATGTCCCCATATATAAAATGATATTTATATGTAAATGAGTGAATAAAGGACATTATAATAATAAATTTATTTATGTGAAAATCCAATAATCATAATTTAAGCGTACACTGATTTTAAATAACATACCGTGTGAAAAAGTGCTATCGTTTCAATGCATTAAGCTAGTTTCCTTTAAACAGCGGTGGCCATAATAGCCGCAGTGACGGCCGTCATGAAAATGATGGCCCTGGGAAAGATTTAAATACACGAGTTAACCGACATAGCCCGAAGAATTGCCAAACTTAAGTGGCAGTGGGCAGGGCACATTGCTCGCAGAACAGATGGCCGTTGGGGCCCGAATGATCTGGAGTGTTTTTGTTTACTATGCCTTAAATCTTGTTATCCATAGTGACGATGTGTGCTGGGCAGTTGATGATCTTCTTGACGCAGCGCCACGCCTTTTTATTAATAAAACGATTTATTTCTCAAAACAACTTTATTTTACTGTGAAATCTAGCACAATATAACAAAATATACATATTTAAATTACATAACATTTTGTACTTACTTACATTTACACAACACCACGCTTGTATTTTCAAAAGAAGGGGTAGTAGGCAGATACCTTCTGTTAGCGATCCTCACTTTTAAAGAAAAATAATAATAAGTGAAGGTAGAATTACATTGTTGATTTGACAGATAGTCGAAGCGGAGCAGCCCGGACGGGCATTATCGATTGTAACGTTAGGCCTAACGCTTGTAACTATATTTTCAGAACAAGTTGTAGTCTACTGATTAAACATAACATTTCAGGAAATGGAAGACTGTGTATAATTTGACCTGAGTCCGCTCACAGTCAGAAGTGGTAAGAACTAAGAGTGTTGGAGAAAGTTTTCAGGTATGTTACTTGATTTATTCTTTCAAAACAAGTTACGGTAGTTGACGCCTACCGAATTTTATGGTTGAAAATTAATATCTGCCATGCTAATGCATATTCAAACAGATAATTTTATGCGCCTTATGATTTGTTTACATGTAAAAAGATGTGTATCATTAACATTATGTAATAAGTTGTTTCTAACACCGACCCCGACGCGGGGCAAAGTGCGTGGCGTGGGTACCCTCAGACTATGGGCAGAATTAAACGTAGGTTATGTATTTGCCCGGTCCGTTTATGTCTGAGGTGAGTGGAGAAATTCTGATATTAGCTTCTGTTGAAATATTATACCTAGGTAAAAATTACTACAAAAATGGCACTAAATGATTGTATAAAATAATAAATAAAAACGTGCGTACGAAATATCTCTGTGCCTACGTACTTTTATTTCCATCATAGAATATCAATCACCCGTCAAAGTTGAGTTTAATGTTTACATAGGTGTCTTTATGATTTAAAGTAGCTACTTATATGTAATTAAATCTGATCATGAAGATCGCCGATATTTTAAAATAATGTTGACATTAAACTATTCGATATTTGTGGGTTAATTATGAGAAATAAGTATTAATGACTCAACAGGACATTTCCATGTTTTGGTTGATTCACGAGTCACGTACATATAAACTACTTAGGGGCAATATAGCGGATTAACCGCTTACAGGTATTATACATAATTATACCACGCACAGTAGCTACGAATTTTGAGTACATCAATAAATTGAATTGAGGTAGCTACTAAGGCATGATGGGTGCTGCAGAATTGGTTATTTGTATTTAAGCTTCTTATGGGTGATTTTACACCCATCACGGTGCTATTGCTGCTGCATGGGTATGTACTTTAATATAATTATTATTTAATTTGAGATTTGTATCACTATTCGTTCGTTAGACGATTCCGTAACTTGCAAATACGGGTCGACTTGGTTTATTTTGTACGTTCATTACTGTAGGTACGGTAGCGAAACAGCTGCAGACAGCTGTTAGTGTTAGTGTGAAAATTATGCCAAATGACTAATAATTGTTTTTATGTTTCTTTTTTCCTGACTAATTCTATTACACGATACTAACTTACACCACGTCCCTACTCCACTATGTACCTACAAATAAAAATTAAATAAAACCCTGTTATGTGTTTAAAATATTGATATATTGGTTTTCAACTTATCACACATAGTCTCCGCCTTTAAACATAGTACCAATGGATTCCAGTGGTAGTTCCAATTATACTCCACCTCTGGAATTGAATAAACCTAGTAGATCATCACGGAATCCCGGGCGTATCCAGGCGCCGCGAACAAATAAACATACCACAAGGCTGAATCAAGACAACAGAAACGTGATACTTACCGGAACAGATCTCGTCGTAGATCGGCATCTGTTTCGTCGTCCTCGTTATCATATTGGCCTCATAGGAATAATAGTAGGTACCAGTTCCGAAACCAGTCAGTCAGATTATCATACGCAAAATAGAAGCAGGTCTCGTTATACCCAATACCACAGTTGCAGATTTAAATCTTTCTCAGCGCGTGATGACAGTGATGATATCAAGACTGGTGGCTCCGAACATAAAAACAAATAAGTATAAACAAAAACTAGATTCGTCCGATCTCTCCGATAAATCGGCGTTCGTAAATAATATCGAAAATATCAATTGAAAACGATCTCGTTCGAGTATGTGCTCTCACTGGAAAGAAAGATGTTCCAGTACTCACATAGAAAGATTATAAAAACTTTCCCACACGATCGCAACTACGCCGACCGACTTACAAAAATGCTTAGCAAAAAGTAGGAGAGAGGAATTGATGGAGGAATATTTCCATGAGAAGGCCAGGCTGGTGAAAATGTGCGACATTAAAGGAAGAAACGCCGTTGATTGCATAATATGTTGTATCTTTGATAATGTTGTAAGACTAAACGCCCTAGGAGGTAGTTTTAAGAGGACATCGGGCTTGCTAAAATATTTACGTAGAATATCAAAACGTAATCTTATCTCAAAGACGGAACCCTTGTTACTTATACAAGGACCGCAACATTTACAAAACTCAGACACTAATCGCAGCAACATGTCAAATAAATCGTTTGCCACAACTGCCCGAACAAGGTCTAGATCTTTTCAATGTTATAATTGTGGTGATACTGGGCACACGGCTCGTAACTGCAATAAACTATTAAAAAGATGTGATAAGTGTTCACGGCTAGGACATATGACACATAATTGTGAGCTGATAGGTTGTCGACCAAAACCTGATCAAACATAAGATATCACGAACCATATCATAATCATACACAAAACGTTTTAAAAATAACAACCAACGGAAAATCAAACAGTAAGTATGTTAAAACCATTTATATTAATGGCATATCGGCCTCAGCGTTCGTAGACTTTGGAAGCCAATGTAGTTTAGTTCGAGAAGCAGTTGTTAAACATCTAAATGTTGTTCCAAATAAGATGGCACTTCCTATTAATAGGGGATTCTGTTTTGGAAGTGTCGTACCAATTGCTAGGATATTTGTTACTGTTGTCGTAGATGCGGTCCAAGCAGATATAGAAGCATTTATTCTACCTGATCATTTACTTAAGACGATGTTCTTAAATGTTAGTCTTTAACAGAGCTGCCCATTGTTACCGTTCATAAGACTAGCACTAAAGTAGTACTACATTGTGACGATTCAGATATAGAAAGAATGGATGTTTATAATACTTATGACATCTCCGTGAGAGGGTTAACAGATATCTTTATATATGTATATAATTCTACTGTACGCGTGTATGTCACTGAACTCCTCCTAAACGGCTGGACCGATTTGATTGTTTTTTTTTTGTATGCGTTTGAGTGGCACCCTGGTGGTTTAGATTCACTATTGGACCAAATAGGTGGCGCTGCTATCGAGTTCTAGGAAACAGGACAACATCTGTACGGTCAGCTAGTATATATATAAATACACAAGATACGTTTTCAGGATCATTATTTGTCCCTGGCAGCGCATGCACGAAACCTGGCAACCAATACATTCTATTGCAAGGTGTCTATCAATTTCATAATGGGTGGAGTCGATGTGTAGTCATCAATTTGTAGAAAATCTAGACACGCGGTAGCGTGTCAAGCCAAGTTCAAGTAACAGAACTGGCGAGCAGCACCGTGTGTAATATTACACGAACCATTTGGAGCCACTTTTGACCCCCTCATAATTCAAAAACTATTTCACATAAACGTGTTAAATTTGGCTCATGTATTGAAACTTGCAAGATACAAATGTGCTCTAAATTTCATAAACACATCTCAAACGGTTATTTAGATATTAACGTCCAAAAATCGTCATTTTTATCACTGACTGACCTATAGATCAAAACTCTAACCCAGTTCCAGATGTCCTAGAAAGTTCAAATTTGGGAAGCAGATAGGTAATTAGGTGAATACAAAGGAATAAATCAGAAACTGGTAAATTTTTATCATTTTATCATAATTTTTCACTTAATTGATTCTATTAGGAACACTTATAACAAAAACCATTTGGTATTAATTTTGTTATAAAAAAAGTACCTACTTATAATTTATGCACAAAAAGTAATGATATCCCATCAAAAACATAAATGTGAAATGAGAGCCAAGTTCATTGTCATGATCTATGCCTTAGTTGTTGACTTCAACGACAAAAGAAGTGAGATCTAAATGGGTGCTAAGGTCAATGGTATCAACTTAGGATAATATATTGTAGCCTAAGGTCTGACTTGGCTAGTTTTCATATACGAATTATAGCCTTAGCAAGTTCTAAATCTGTTACTTGTCGGTTCTTATTTTATTATTCCGCAAATTTGCCTTGATGGTAGTAGCCATCGAACATAATAATTCGTATATGAGAACTAGCCAAGTCAGACTTAGGCTACAATATATTATCCTAAGTTGATCTCATTGACCTTGGCACCCATTTAGATCTCACTTCTTTTGTCGTTGAAGTCAACAACTAAGGCATAGATCATGACAATGAACTTGGCTCTCATTTCACATTTATGTTTTTGATGGGATTCAATTATTCTAATCAATTCCAAATTATTGTCTCGAGCAATAAAATTAAATAATCTACGGCCATTTACATCACAGCATGAACCCTTGGATGTGAATGCTATTCATCTTAATACCCAGTTATCTGATAATTGTCATAAATCCAACATTTTTTTTTTTTTTGTGGGGCATCTCGTAGTTAATCCTGACAAGATTGTTACTACTTAAACGGATTGTGGCCCGGCGAGTTCTAAAAAGTTACCTTTTTAGGCCTCCAGCCGGGGCTTATTATACTTAAAAACTAAAGCGAAAGCTCTAAGGGTTACCCCGAGGGGGGTACGAACCTCGGCTTAGGCAATCGCTGATAGGGGGGCAGCAAGGGACTGGCTGGATCTGAGTTAACCTTAGATCAGTGTCGACAACGGAGAATCGGCAAAACCCGGTTATTATAAAACTGAGCGTCGGTTAAGAGAACGCTGGTGACAAACTGTTGGTAGACCGTGGCTCTCGGGTGGCTAAACGGCAGATCATTGATTATTGTTTGTGAAATTACAAGGTAATGGCTCTCGGGTGGCTTGATAAATGTGATTGATGAATGATGACCTAAGAAGATGAGCAGACCGTGGCTTTCGGATGGCTAAACGGGAGCTTCCTGAAAATATTACAAATGTACCGACGAGTTTATTCGTGAGTACGAGCCGTTGGATGACCTCACTTCGGAAGATAACTACTTATTGTTAGAAAATTAGCTCATGTTCTCATATTTTGTGCATCATATTTTAGTTTATCTTTTTTTTGTTTTGTTCTGTATATAGTATGTCATTGGTACCGATTCCCTTGTTCACAAACTAAACTAAATTTAAGTTCAGTGCATCTTTTTCTTTGTATTTCAATAAGAAGAGGACAAAAGAAAAATTTTAGTTTAGTCCTGTCAAATTAATCAGCGCCTGTCACTACTCCATACAAGTTTAGACGTGATTAAAAACTTGCCTACTAAAATTACGTCAATTTACGTCAAGCGCTGATTAATTTGACAGAACTAAACTAAAATTTATCTTCTGTCCTTTCCTTAACGAAATAGAAAGAAAAAGATGCACTGAACTTAAATTTAGTTTAGTGTGTGAATAAGGGAATCGGCACCATTGCTTGATGTAATGTTTAAAACTATGTTCAAATTTAAATTATTTGTGGGTAAAGGAAACTTTATTTTACTAAATGTTATTAGACCTATTTGATTTAATTACTTGCCACAATTCGATTTTTTTTTAATTATTTGGTATTTGTAGTTAGTTTTATTTGTTCTGGTATGAGGCCATACCCTGTACGGTAGAATGGCTGAGTTTAATTTAGGAATGTGGACATTCCTATTGCAGAATGGCCGTCTGTTAGCGATCCTCACTTTTAAAGAAAAATAATAATAAGTGAAGGTAGAATTACATTGTTGATTTGACAGATAGTCGAAGCGGAGCAGCCCGGACGGGCATTATCGATTGTAACGTTAGGCCTAACGCTTGTAACTATATTTTAAGAACAAGTTGTAGTCTACTGATTAAAGCATTTCAGGAAATGGAAGACTGTGTATAATTTGACCTGAGTCCGCTCACACTTCCTACCTTCAATTAAAATTCCTAATTTTATGAAACACTCAATGTATGTGTTCACCCCGGATGTTTAAAATAATATTCTTCATAGAAATAAGGGTTACTTTGCAACCTTCACGCCTTTTCTTACAAGTCCAGTACTCTTTACCGCCTTGCACTATATTTATGTAGTACTGGCGAACGTCGTGTAAGAGAGAACATGCACCACGCTTAGTTATCACGAAATCAACGGCACTCGCTGTAAAATAAAGAAATCTTATACACCTTGAAACGAAACTTCATTAAAATTTCATTTATTTTATCTTGTCAACATACACTTACATTATTATATTCTTACTATTCCTACTAAAATTATAAATCTGAAAGTTTTTATATTTAGAAATGTTGTTGGAATGTTTGAAAAGTATCCTGTGCGTTATCCAAGGATTTTATCACGGTAGTACGATCTGGGATGATTTTCGACGTCCACGTCGCCCGGCAAAGCCGCTGGCAAAAGCTAGTAGATAAAAAAAAATGTGACCCTCCTCATTTTTATTTACAGAACAGTCTTTTTGGTGATTTACAAGCATTTGATAACTAGAGAGTAGTAAAATCATAAACTAAGGTAAATGAATTTGTGTATTCAAAAACAGTTTTAAAAGATTTTTATGATAAAAAGATTAATTATACTTACTGATTATGGAAATTGGTCAGAAAGAGACTTTAATATTAACAAAAAAATTACTTAATTAAGAATCAATTCATATCAAACCAGACTAGTTTAAAGATTCAAAATATTACAATTAACTAGAATTATTCTTTGATTGTTAGCAAACACACTAAAATAAATTTTCTAATCCACCGGCACCTTATTGTGTTATGTTATGTCGTGACGCCGGATACATCAATCAAACTAATCACTAACACTGCGTCGGAAGGCGTCACCGGTCACGACAAGACACAAAATAGTTCTGTGAATCCGGCTTTACCTTCCACATTCTCAAAAGGAATCTGCTGAAAATTTCATACTATCAGTCTTACACCAAATTCAGTCATGTTTTGGTAACTAAACTATTTGTTATAAATTTAAAAAGAAACAATCAATTAAGGTGTTTACAATTAAAATTAAATTTTGTTACGAAATTAGAGTGTAATTTATTTGAACAATTATGTATTACTAATAATATTATCAAGCTGATGAGTTTGCTTGGTTATACGCGCTAATCTCAGGAACAACTGATTCGAATTGAAAAATCGATATCGAGGAAGGCTGTATATGAAGGTTAAATAACATCAATCTAGGACACTACGGAGCCGCGCAAAAAGAAAAAAAGACGTGTGGCACTCGGGGACTGCCGCGGTAAAGCTATTGCATAGCATTTTGTATCAACTTATGCAATTATAATTATTTATTTATTTTATTTATGCAGTATTTCTTTTTCTTTGATATTAATTCAAGTTACACTTTTTGAGCGTGGTAACCGATAAGAAAACAATTTTTTTTTCTTTTAAAAAACGTACACTAAGGAAAACTTATTTTTGGTGGTAAAATTTGGAACTAAAGCATAAAGGTTAGTACATATGATTGCCACCGCAAAATTTGATAAGTAAACTTTAGTACCTAGTTTTGCCACCGCACAAAAGGACTAGTACTCCATGCCCATAATACTCTATGGCCTGGTTTGTTACCTAGTAACCGATGACAAATAACAAGACGATAAATATTTTGGGTTTTTACCTAGCAACCGATGACAAATAATACAAACACTTTATACACAAATTTTACAAGTACAGCTATTCACTGTTGTACATAAATACCTATACACCTATATACTTTCTCATAAACAGCTGCTTATGTATTCGTCCGATTTCGGAGCAGCTCGTCTCGATTCGTGCGAGCTTCGTAGAGTCGTACAATACGGCTAGTTGCACGCACACAAACACCGTGTCGAAGAATGCCGAAAAGAAACGACGTTAGACGACACGGCCTTCAAGCCACACCTCCGTGCCTGTCGGAGTGGGGAGCGTGAGGTTTTTTTTCGTTACGGAATTTCTGGATTCGGTCCCCGCCCTCAAGGCCCTCGATAGAAGCTATGCAATAGCTTAAAAATGTTACGAATACAAAATTACATCAAACTTTTTACAGATCATGTATAACGTCCAATTAGATATAAAATTAAAATGTAACGTTACAAGGGGCGTTTTATTGGTGGCTAGAAATCAGATTTATTTAACATAGGTACACATTGACAACCCGGCTGCCAAGCATGGCAATTATGACAAATCTCCCATTTCTTGCGGGAGGCCTATGTCCAGTAGTGGACGTCTTTCGACGTATATGATTAGGATGATGACGTAGTGACTGCGACAAAAACACCAAAAAACGTTCCGATTCTTTTTTACATTTGCTCAGTTTGATCGGCCGAGTCCCACCGATAACGTACGAGCACAGTTCGGCCGATGACGGAAAAGGTGTACGCAAGCCTCCCATACGTCACGTATCTTACGTTATCGAAGAGTTTTGTATCTCAGTGATTACTATGTTGGCCTTTAATTTTGATAAGTGTCATTCCTTTTGTATGAACGGTAACCCTGCAGCCGTGGGCCTTTCTCCGACACACCCAGTACGTGTGCAGTCCCGTTGCCTTATTTTTGAAGTAAACCTCATTTTTGATCAGAAGCTTCATACCTCCTCGGGGTGTTTTTATCAATACAGGTTCTAGAAATAAATAAAGCAGGTATTACCTGTGTGTATTAGTAGTGGTTACCTTCTTTCAGAAAAGAATATTTGTGTATTAATTTACTTTTTTCATATAAAACAACATTCATTCATGTTCAAATGTTTTGTATGATTGTTTATTGCAGATAATCATGTTATATATAGTGAAATATAATACAGCATATTAATAATTTACCTACTACAAATATATTATTTAAAAAACGTTATACAGGGTGATTGGAAAATGGGTGCAAAGCTTTAAGGCGGAGATAGTACAGACAATTTAGAACCATTTAAGCCATGGTTGCCTTAGACAAAGTCTTACCAAATATTTTTAACCAAATTTTTTAGTTTTTTTTTTCGGAAATTCTCAAAATTTAATGTAAAATGCATAATTTAGGCCAAATTGAGTGATAAATGAATTCATTTTTTATTTATTTAATTAAAGTAATGTGTAAGCAATCAAGCAAAACATGTTTTAGGCTTCTGTGTCATTAGACATTTTTTTACAGACATTTAAAGCTCAGAAAAAATAAAAAAATTGTACAATACGTCTTTTAAACCTTATTAAAAAAAAAACGGAGGGTGCCTTTTTTGTTCAAACCTTTTTGAAGACATGCTTGATAATCGCTCTTTCTTTTGAGGTATCATTTATGCGGATATCTTACAAATTATTGAAATTAGGGCCTACAAACCAATTTGAGGGAGAATTTTTTTATTTTAGGCAGACTAATTAAAACAACATTTGAATTAAAATTGTTTATTTTTCATGTTCAAAATGACGGCCGTGATTCCTAATACAAGCAAGGCCCCGTCTTCTAACTTCTGTAGTCGTTATTTTCAACATCATCTCCTGCTTCATTGTCTCAAACGCTGAATTTATTCTTTGTATCAATTCTTCTCTAGTGTTTATTTCTATGTTGTTATACACCAGTTCCTTAGCCCGGCCCCACACGAAAAAGTCCAACGGGGTCAGATCAGGGGAGCGAGCGGGCCAAGTGATGGGTCCATCCCTGCCGATCCAGCTTTCAGGAAAGCAATTGTTGAGGTGTTCCCTTACATTTAAAGTCCAATGCGCTGGACAGCCATCTTGCTGAAAGATGACTGTTCGGTCTCTTTCGAAGATCGGGACACCTGATTCCTCTACCAGCAGTGGTAAATCAATTTGCAGAAATTGCAAATAATTTTCGCCATTCAATGGATCAGGCAAAAAGAGGGGCCCAATCAATGTTCTGCCAACTGTGCTTCTTAAAATGTGGATTGTTGTCTGCGTCGGCCCATTCATGGATGTTGTGAAAGTTTGTAATACCTTCCCTTGAAAATTTACTTTCATCCGTCCACAAGATTAATTTCAGAAACCACGCATCTTCGATGTCTCTGTTGAGGAGGAAACGGCAGAACTGAATTCTTCTTTGAGGATCTTGCTCTACTAGACCTTGCACACTCCTGCCATGGAACGGATACTTATCATTTTGGTGTATTGTATGCCACACCTTCCATTGAGAAATGTTTAAATTTCGAGCTACTGCTCTAGCACTGGTAGTAGGATCCGCTTGAAATGCTGCTAAAATATCTTCGTCGATGGCAGTTTCGTGTCTGCCCGGGTTGACTCTAGGTTCCACGCGGTGAAACTCATCTTGGGCAAGACGACGAAACGTGTTGTAAAACACTCGGACATTCGGTATCCTGCGATTCGGATAGCGCTCTTGATACATCCGTCGCGCCAAAGATCCATTGCCGTCTGCTCTACCGTACATAAATACGATATCCGCATATTCTTGATTGGAAAAAGTAGCCATAGTCACTTAACAATTAAGAAAAACGGCGTAGGAGCGCACTAAATGTCAACTCAACACAATTAAGTCAAAAATCAACACGTGCAGGAGCGCGAGGCTACAACTGGACACGGTGAATCAAAAAAGTTCAAAACTAACGCAAACAACACGTGCAGGAACGCAAAGGGCTACAACTGAACACGGTAAATTGTGAATCAACACGACAACATCCACTCACAAGGGCAGTAGTTTGACTAATAAGTAAAAGATGTAACGGCTTCATCACAGACCGACTGACCCTGACTAAAGAAAAACGACTTTGTTGCCTCAGTAACTAAGACCATTTTGCTGTAAAAACCAACTCTTATCGCTTTTTGCTATTCATTGGGCGTTCTACCTGGAAATGCCGTTGCAACGCGCTCGGTGGCCATTGTTTAGAGAATCCCCTCAATTGGTTCCTGCTTGTGCCAAAAATTCTTAGAATTGAACAATGTTATCATTTCGAGCACATAAAGTATTCTTTTAAGCAAACATTTTGTGTTTTGTTAGACTGCCTAAAATTTAAAATTTCTCCCTCGAATTGGTTTGTAGGTTCTAATTTCGATAATTTGTAAGATATCTGCATAAATGATACCTCAAAAGAAAGAGCGATTATCAAGCATGTCTTCAAAAAGGTTTGAACAAAAAAAGCACCATCCGTTTTTTTTTTAAATAAGGTTTAAAAGACGTATTGTACATTTTTTTATTTTTTCTGAGCTTTAAATATCTGTAAAAAAAAATGTCTAATGACACAGAAGCCTAAAACATGTTTTGCTTGGTTGCTTACACATTATTTTAATTAAATAAATAAAAAATTAATTCATTTATAATTCAATTTGGCCATAATTATGCAGTTTACATTAAATTTATAGAATTTCCGAAAAAAAAATTAAAAATTTGGTTAAAAAAATTTGGTAAGACTTCGTCTAAGACAACCATGGCTTAAATGGTTCTAAATTGTCTATACTATCTTCACCTTAAAGCTTTGCACCCATCTTCCAATCACCCTGTATATTGAATAGAAAGGACGTACTTATCAATATAGTTACTGAAAATGTGAGTTAAAAAGGAAGCCACAGTTCTTAGTTCATATAACTAGAGACACATTCAGTTTAAAATATAAATATTTACATAACAGTTGGTAAACTTTATTAAAACCAAAAAATACAATTAACAGATTTTATTTATACATCTATTACTTCACCGAGTAACATAAAATAAATCCTTGTATTATTTCGCTAGTTATGTTTCATAAGTCAAGTCAAGTCATATGTAATAGGGGGTGAGTCTATTTCCATTAATCAGGAACAAATCCAGACTCCGGGCTGTTACTGAGAAATTCCAAATAGAAAATTTCAATAACACTTTGCTCAACCTGGGAATCGTACCCAGTACCGCATGCTCATTAGTAGCGCTTGCGACCACCAACGAGGCAGATGTTCACTGAATACTTCGCATAAATTCTGAAATTCATTATTGTTTTTGAGATTTCATTCGCAACATCGCCAAAAATAAACTTATGATTCCCAATTGGTACACCAGGCGTACAAATTCTTTAACTTTACTCTGTTTCTCACACATTGCATGCGTCAATACATAACAGAAAATGACAGATCTTATCTATTCTATTTGATTAAATGGCAAGCAAAGCCGATGTCAACAACTCAGCCAATATCCAAAGTGAATTGAAAAAACAAGAGTAATTAAAACAACTGCAGACACGAGTACAATTCTTCAATTGATACAGTTGAACACAATGTAGACCTTGATGGGTGACAGACCTTGTCAATTTTCATAGTAGTTTCACCGCGGCGAATAAGCATCCAGTTTTAAACGTAGTGATCAATAGTGGTGAGAATGTTCTCCCCTAACTTTAGTGACGTTTGTGCCATTTATAATAACCGTCATTTTACAGCCGTAGTTTTTACACCCCGTAGGCGCTGTCACCCCATAGCTTGTTTCTGATGAACACAGCATTGTCCATTAACAGCCTCATGGCTCCTCTTTTAGTAGGAATCATTACGGCATCTGAAATTGAATACATAAGGAAAATGTTTTGATAACAAATATCGAATTAAAATATTCAACACTCATTTATGCAAATGGATAACTTGATATCCTCGCTCTACTTGGCTAAAAAAAATCTCGTGAATGACAAATAATAATGTCATTCAAACCTTTCGTAAAATGCCTTCCCTGGTAGACAACTGAAGAATAACGGGTAAGTTTTAATCAGGAAAACTCTGACACGCCCTCCCGCTCCGGCCTTCGGAGCGGGTGAAGTCTTTTGATCATAAGCCACCCAACAAAAAAAAAAGTATGGTCAAAATAGCACTGACCTGACCGAGTAATAATTTTGCCCTCAATTTCATCATAAACCGCTGGTCAATAATTTGTTTTGAACTTGAAACCTCAAAAGAAAAATTGTAAATACATGGAAAGTTGTAAAAAACAAAAAATCCGACATTCGAATTAGTTTCTAGTAAATTACACGTCTTCGACTTGAACGGGCTTTAATCCCGAACGTCGTGAAGGATTATAGTGCAGAGTTCGCTCTGTCTCGAAGCGTGGAAGTTGAGACTAGAATCCTAAGTGCAGCGAGAATATAACGCACGTGACATTGAACTCTACTTATAAAACGGCTGGCACGAACTAGACTCGTAATTCAGTTCATGTTGATTTAAAACTATATCCGTACCTAGGGATTTTCCCTTTATAGTCCACCCAAGGTTTAATAAAACTTTATTCAACAGCAAAGACATTTTTATTTTTTTTAAAGATATTTAACAGAAAGTTGTGCACAGGGTTTTACTTTCCATTTTTTAATGATCAATTTGATCAGAATTATGTTTTTTAAATATTTAGTTTTATCTAATGTAAATATTTGAAAATCTTATCTCTTTGTGTTGGTAACGGTAAAAAACATTTATTAATATTTTATTAATAACTAACTTTCATCTCGACTTCGATCGAGCGAATAACAACTTATAGGTACATATGTATACAAAATAATCTATATTATAAAACCTTATTTTTGAAAATTTATCATCGCTCATTTTGGCACTCATTATCAGACTGTCAGCGTTAAAACTCATCGTTTTAAATCATTCAGTTTTTATCTTGTGCGCAGTGAACGGTCTGTGACGTCATTTATGGTTATGACGATTCTTAATAGCAATGACTTCTTTATCCATAGTCACAATGAATGCTGGACAGAGTAGTCTTCGTTTCTTGACACACCGCCACCTGGCCCGAGGACCTGGTCTGTCTAAACGCTTGTTGTATCTGTAACCACCTAGTTCTATAACCGGTTTCCCGAGCCTGGATTTGAGAAACACTGGCAGTAGTTCTGAATCATCTGGAAAATACAATGATAATCTTCAATGCACCAGTTTTAGTAAAGATTTTTTATTTTTTTTGTCGCTATTATCTCTTACTTTAGGTTGCCGAAAAATACAGAAACTAAATAATTACATATGAGAATTTATTTATTTTTCCTAAGGTGTAAAATACACGCGTTAATTGTCTGCGATGAGTCATCTTGAATATTCCCATTTTACTAAAGACATAGGCAACGTTCACACTGACTTGTGACGTTACTTAGATAGGCATTTTACAGTGGCTTCAGACGTTACTAAGATAGGCAAATTTTACACTCAATTCAGACGGTTCTAAAATAGGCAAATTTTACACTCAATTCAGACGGTTCTAAGATAGGCAAATTTTACGGTGACTTCAAACGTTACTAAGATAGATGATTAAAATCATCATAATTTATATCAATTATAATTGTCGATTATAAATCATCTACATCATGGATTACTTGTACCCTGACATCAGTCGTTACTAAGATAGGCAAATTTTACACTCAATTCAGACGGTTCTAAAATAGGCAAATTTTATACTCAATTCAGACGGTTCTTAGATAGGCAAATTTTACGGTGACTTCAAACGTTACTAAGATAGATGATTAAAATCATCATAATTTATATCAATCATAATTGTCGATTATAAATCATCTACATCATGGATTACTTGTACCCTGACATCAGTTGTTACTAAGATAGGCAAATTTTACACTCAATTCAGGTGGTTCTAAAATAGGCAAATTTTACACTCAATTCAGACGGTTCTAAGATAGGCAAATTTTACGGTGACTTCAAACGTTACTAAGATAGATGATTAAAATCATCATAATTTATATCAATCATAATTGTCGATTATAAATCATCTACATCATGGATTACTTGTACCCTGACATCAGTCGTTACTAAGATAGGCAATTTTTACACTGAATTCAGACGTTACACGTTACCTAAATAGACATACTCGGATATGAAAAACGTCAAGGGCTATGATTATAATTATTAGGTGATTCTCAAGGGTAATGGCATTTGCCTTCAATCTGTCATTATTAATGCACAATCAGTTAACTAGGGGTTTCTTACTACAACTTCTATAACGATGAAAACCTATCTTCAGCAGAGAATTTTCGGATTTTCCCAGGTCCCTGAGAAGGTAGGCTGAGGAATTCTTGCAATGTGAAACAAACGAAATTAAATGAAGATAAAACAATAAAATAATGGATGCTTACATTATTTGTTTATTTTTTGTAATTATCATGCTTGTATCTACTTTACCTCGGCTTATCATACCAAAATTCATATAGGATTTAGATTTATTTGTAAGTATTTTCTCACCAGATTGCGGGCCAGCACAAACAGAATCATAAAAGTAATTACTAGTAAGTATGATATTCCCATGACCTATCTTATAAACATCACTCTGTCTGTAGGAGAATTTAACACTAGAAACCGGGACATACTGACTGAGGTAAATTTGGATAAAAAAAATATGTATATTGTAATTACGTGGTTGAAGTCTCGGATAAATAATAAATATAATAATCATCATACTTCATGAAAAGTCATAAAAAGTTACGATTACATGCATAATAAAATATTAATTAAAGCAGGAAGGACATCGAAGTGGGTCAAATTTGGGACGCCCGCACTTCTAGTGTTAAATATTAACTAGCACTAATACCTAGCTGTTAAAATGTAAAGAGCAGTTTTTTTTAAGTGAAAACTTCTTTAGCGCCGTTGGTTGTGATTTGAAACTCTATGAAACGAAAAAGCGACAGTAAAAAGAGACAGACATACATTCATAAGATTTCACGTGGGAGAAAATGAGATAGGAAATACATGACGTCATGACCATGGACGAAAGAAATATGGATATGGCAAATATTGTCACATCTGAACTTCAAAAAATTTAAAACGTTTTAGAATACACAATAGAAGAAAAAGAAGAAGAATAGAATAGAAGAAAGTCAAAAATGTTTTATGTCCTTGTACATATTTTTATTTCAAGTATATTATCGTACCTATTTATTATGTAAATACGGAAAAAAGATGAAAACTACAAAAGAAAAGGAAATTATAATTGCGATGGCACGACGAACAGCGATGCTGGTGACGGAGGCACCGGTAATGCCGGCCCAGGCAATGGCCAGTCATTTACCATAAACCTGGAACAAAAACAGTGTTGTAGTACCTTAGAGATAAATGGAAATTAGAAAAGTCCGTAAGTTACTAATACTGCCGGTGGCTGCAAAATCATGTCAAGTGGTGGTGCTGGTGCCCTTCCACCACCCCGCGTCCTCTGGCATGCGAGCTGGAAAAATACAAAATTACAGTTGCATTAAAAGAAACATTACATACCTACATACGTGTCCAATAACCTCTTTTTTAAGTCAGTTAAATACAAATCACCCAAAAATGTTACCATTAAAATGTACGGAAGTCATATCCACACCTTTCATCATCCGTGCAAAACACAATAACAATGGCGATTATGGTGTCACGTGACCTCAAATTCCCGGTTCAACAATCGAGCTCCATCTTTTTAGGTTGCGTATTTTTCATAACAATGTTACACAAATATCTTACGGTAAAAGGTAAATTAAATGCAGAATAACAATAATACAATGCATAATAACCCAAGTAACATTAATAGTTTGCTACTAATAGTAGAATTATTACTCGTAATTTTACTCGTAATACTGCGAAATCCGACGCCGGCTGCGGAAAAATGGCGGCAAAATGGATGACGTTGTTTGTTGAACTAACTATTTACGTGCAGATCTTTGTCAAAAACACAATCCTGGCAATAAAAACTGTATTTTACTTACGTGTCCATCTTACGTTTTAACAAAAACACTTCACACACACAACTTTGTACTTAAAACTTAATTATAATCGTACGGATCACATCGAAATGTTTATGTCAAACTGTCAACCTTCATTGTCGCGTTCCAGGGCTGAGATAAGCGATTATATTGCATAGTCCGTCTATTGTGTACTCACTCGTCCATGCATAACCATCATAAATGCAGTTTATTAATGCTAAAAACTGTAAAAATTAAATTCCGCCGCTAATCGATGAACCATTGCGACCAATCGCGTCTGACAGAACGAGTTATTTTTGCGATCAAGATACTTCATCGTTTTTGGCAGATGAGAGGCGTTTGTGCTCCCACGCATTTGTAGTACTTAGCTTGAGTAAAGGCATCACAACAACCGTGGTGGTTTGTATACGTGTACGTATTATAAGTTTGTAGTTTTTAAGTGAAAACTTCTTTAGCACCGTTGTGATTTTGAAAGTCTATGAAACGAAAAAGCGACAGTAAAAAAAGACAGACACATAACAACGTCATTATGTTTTGTGTCTCTCTCTAACGCTTGGGGTAGGTAATGGAAATCCATAAGTAAGGGTGCTCCTTTAGAAAGTTTACTATTTGATGTTTTTCGAGCAGGGTTTTTGGAAAATTAGACATTTGACGTTTTACATTCGTCTCATTATCTTGAAGCCAAAATTTTTGAAGGTTTCACTTCTACCACGTGTGAATTGCACACATGTGTTTTTTTTTTTTAATAAATAACCTACGGCTTATGTCAACATAAGGGAGTTCAGAATATAGGCAACTGAAGGAACACGGGTGGGTTTTAGTCAGTAAACGTTTGATACGCCCTTGCGCTCCTCGCTAGACCGGGAGACGTCTTTTGATGATTTCCCATCTACAAAAAAGAAAGGGAGTTCAGAATCATGTACGTACGTATAATATGTGTGATGTGCACGAGGGCAAATAAATAAATAAAAGCTATACCTTTCAAGGTGATCTAAAATTAAACAATTCGTTAAAATGTAACGTTATAATTCATAACCAGAAGTAACATAAATTTACAATATAAAAGACAATACATTGGCATGTATTATAGGTTAACCAAACCATGTTATACCAGTTATATATTCAATATATCTACGTCAATATGCTTGTGGCTCAGTAATAACAGCCACACGGATTGATCGATCAGGTTAAGCTACGCTTACCGCTGTTGGTTCGTAGATGGGTGACCATCTTTACATACCAAGATCCCTACGTGCCTCGGAAAGCACGTTAAGCCGTTGGTCTCGGCATACATTTGTGGATCTATGACAGTCGTTACCGGTCTTCAGAAGCTCGAAAGTCTATCAACCAGTCTTACCAAGGGGTATCGCATTACCCAGTAACTGGATCCACTTCAGATAGTCGCTCGACGTAAAATACTGCTATTCAGCTGCATCCGGTTAGACGAAGCTAACCCTAACATATTTGGGAAGAGGCTAGGCAGATGATGATGATCTATGTCAATAAGCACTGAAAAATTGATTGATTTTGCGGAGCAAAAAGTCATACATATTAATAACTAGCAGCGCCCCCGCATAAGTCTCAATCCTGTCGGAATATTAGGATTAATATGATCTTATGCGTTAATCCAAGTGATAAACGATCATTTTGCCTTTCATCCAAACCTGCTCCAAGATTTTTGCGTGTTTACGATACAAACATACAGAGTAACAAAGAACCCAAACATACAATACAATATAAATACAATTATTATTATTTTATGTTGAAGAAAATCTAGTTATAGTTCAATTTTTTTCAGTAAAGCAGCAATTTACTTTTTGTATATTGTCAAGTCAAGTGCGTTTCTTAATATTATGAAATAATAAACATTTGTGTGCTATGTTAATAAAGATGCCTAATAATTTTGGTGCTCGTTTCTCCGTAGTTGCATAGTTTTTGTATCCAGAAAATGAAGACAATTTTTTATTAATTTTAATCATTTTTAACTGAACAACAACAAAGATCAACATCATAGCACATGACGCTATGATGTTGCGTTATTATTTGTCGATATTATCAAAAATCTATATCAATCACAAAAGCATGTCCGGTGAGCGACGGTACTGGATCTGCAACAAATCCTGGCGCAGCTACTAGGCCTCCGTCATCACACTCGGCTAGCGAATCATCTGGACAAAGAATTTCCATTCTCATTTTGGATCTTTGTCATAAACACTACGGGACACTAAAGACCCCCAGATGTATTAAGCTCACGTTCACAAAGACTTAAAAAGTCGCGGCCGGATTTATTCACGAACTGGATCTTTATCTCCTAGCGCCGAGAGTTGAAAATTGAACAGTATGATTTTTTGATGCAGTGTGATGTACTCTGTTGGATTCTCAATACTCGGTTCAACACCAAGAGTTGAAAATCAAGTGCGCGAGAAATGCCTTGATATTGATACATCTGGGCAAACGTGAAGTGACAATGAAACTTCTAGTGTCTCGTTTAGTATCCTTCAGCGGATTAAGGTCATCGATGCCTAGTTGGTCTAACCAAATATACGCACTTGGATTTGGATTATACAATATACAGTTCTACTCATTGAACTACGTCGTTGGTCTAGTGGTCATAAGTGCTACTGCTGAGCACGAGGTCCTGGGTTCGATTCCCAGGGTTTACAAAGTGCTATTGAGTTTTTTTATCTGGAATTTCTCAGTTACAGCCCGGAGTCTGGATTGTTGCCCAGTTGATGGCAATACGCCTCTTATATCCTATTCCATGGAATTTAAACATCGCTGGCGAAATGTGGGGGTGCTATAGGTACAACTCTACCCATCCCTTTTGCCAACAAGGTGTGTTAATATGTTTATTTTTTAATCTTACTCATAATAAAGATATAATGAGTCCACTTTAATTACTTCATATGTTTTCAGGGTCAGTTTCGTGATCTGGATTATTTATAAGGACCAATCATTATTTCGGGCTGGCGATACAAGCTTGTTTAGATCATTTGCTTCTACAAAACCAACATTTAAAAAAAAGTATTATTATCCATAACACTTACTAGATAGTGGAAACGAAAATGTTACTTTTCGTTCATTGGTTCTATCGTACTATTTCTGTACCTTACCATTCGATGTCAAATTAAATTTATTTGTCTTTTTCTTTTCAGTATTCCCAGTGTTTTCGAAGACCAAGAATGGGAAGCCATTGCTACATATAAACCATTACCGGTTTAATTTCAAGTACATGTTTGGGGACCGCGGGTACTGGGCTTGTAACCAAGCTTGGAAAGGTTGCCGAGTTGCCATCAGCACCAAAGGCGGTGTCATCATCCATATTAAAAATCTACATAATCATCCTTGATCAGGTACTTGATGATAATCATTTTTTAACGATCAATATTCAATTGGCACGAAGTATTCCGAATCGGGCGATTCGAACGAAGGTAATTTGTTTGTGGGCGAATGGACAACGGCAAAAATACGTATAAGGCAATTGGCACCTTTTGAATTTTATGCAATGAAGTTATGGAAAAAAGTGTCCAAAAGAAAATAATATAATATTTAAAATTGTCGATCCGTATTCCGATACTTCATTGCATAAAATTCAAAAGGCGAGGCGAGGCGAGTAAATTTATGCGAATCGACTAATTTTAAATTAATAATAAGTAAGCCTTTTTAAAAAGCAATACATAATGCTTAAAATACCTTTTCTGTTGAGTTTAGACCAAACTAACATATTTTTTAAAATCTTTATTTATTAACGGGGGTTTGATCACATAGTGAACATAGGAAACCTAACTAACACAATTTAATTCACAATTATGATCTTAATTATGTAAGATCTAATTTATTAATTTTAAGTCCAACTTTCCTCATGATGTTTTCCTTGACCAATGTTAGTGATGTCTAAGATAATCTTGTCAAAATTTGTAAAGCATGAATGATCGTATGTTCCTTTTACATAAGGGAAGAGACCAAAGTCACACGGCGCTAAGTCCGGACTATAAGGAGGGTGATTCAATAATCTTATGTTCGAATTCTCTAAAAAATCTAGAGTAGCAGCAGCACGATGAGCGGGAGCGTTATCGTGGTGTAAAAACCAGGAAGTTAAGGGACTGCGACAAATCAAGATTTCGAATAACTGAGGCATACAGACTTGGATGTACCATGCAGACGACACTGATTTCGATTTTTCTAATAAGACTGTGGTAACGATTCCATGTTTATTGAAGAAAACCGCAACCATCCGTTTTCCAACAGACCTTGATTGTTTAGGTTGTAGTGGCTGGTCCTCGTCTTCAAAAACCCACACTTTGTTCTGAGATTTCGTGGGTACATCGTAATAGTATAACCACGTTTCATCTCCAGTCACAATAAAATTTACCTCCTTAGCAGCGCCAGACTTGAACATTTTTAGCACTTTTTTTGACCATTCAATACGTTCCTGCTTCTGCTCATCGCTGAGAGTGTGGGGTACCCATAAAGTGCAGAGCTTTCTTACTCGTAAGTATTTCGAAACAATTCGATGCAATGTTTTAGGAATATGGAGAGTCTCTTCTAATTGTCTGTATGTAATTCTTCTATTCATCTTTAACGCTTTTTCAACAGCATCAACATTTTCTGGAATGACGACTTCTGCGGGGCGCCCTGTGTGAGTATCGTCATCTAAATCAAAATCGCCGCGGTGGAACTGTAAATACCAACGTTCAATAGTTCTCATGGAAGGACAATATTCGTGGAATACTTTACTCATTTCTTCGAAACACAATTTTTTCTCTAAACCACGTAAAAAGTTATAATAAATAATTGCACGGAAGTCACGTCTCGTATGAGTCGCCATCAATGAAACTTTTCGTCCAATATCTTGCAACAAACTGAAATGTTCATCACTGAACCATGGCTTATATACTGCGACAGAGACAAACTATTGAATGACGTAATAGAAATTTCTCCACTCTTTCTGGAAAATTCATACGACAAAAATTATGGAACACCCTACGTATAATACTTATGACTTCATATCAAGAAGGAGTGCTTGAAAATAGATCTAGCTGCAAGGACAAAAGCTTATACAAAAAAATTAAGGCCTGCTTGCAGCGCAAATGTACGCGTTTAAAAAACTATACTGTCTTTGTCACCTTCAAATAACTGACAGAAATAGAACGATATTCAATAATTCTTTAACGTTAAATTAATTAACTGATTAGTCGTGCAAGTTGCTATGTGATGTACAAAGGTTTAATTTTATGTTATATGCAGCCAACGCTATAACTTCTTGTTAAATGAGTTCTATTCTTTAGAATGAAGGTAAATTCTTGACTAGCATTAACTGTCATAAAACGCCAAACTTATTCATGAGGTCTATAATGAAACGAGCATACCCACAAGATGCCTTCAATCTTGCTTTAAAAGCACACGGATTGACTATGATTGTTCGCTTATTATGAAAATATTCAGTTATAAATCTTAGGTACTGTGCTAACGAGACATATAAAGTTGTAATTAGTTCCTAAAACAATTATTACGAGGTATTTCACCACATAAAACATCGTTTTACAAATTCTTTCTGATGCCCCAATTCCCGAAATATAACGACACCCCATTCTATTATATAATTTCACTAGAAAGATCTGAAATTCAGACTTCAATGTATTATTATAGAATATAAAAATGTTCTACAAATATGTATATCGTGTTGGATCACCCCAGATTCGGTCCTGTGCAATTTCATGCGCGCACAGACGCAGACTAGTTCGGATTCCATGGGACCCAATCGGGACCATAATTCATAAGATAATTCGATGACGTAACCGACTGGACCGAAACAAAAGTTCCAATCGAGTTTAAAACGATTGAAGTGATCCAGTACACGTTAAATAGTCAAATAATTCGCAAAACTACTTTAACACTAACAAAGAGGCTAACAACATATTTTTTTTTATGATTTCAGCTAAGCAGACTGCCGAAGGCTCTCTGCCATATGTTCTGCTCATGGGAATGACGGGGGATAGCCTTCACCAGTTCCCCTGCATCAGTGATGATGGAGCCGGTGCAACTCAACGAGGTTCTCTTGTAGCAACCCAACAGATGATAGTTCCTGTCTCTTTGTACTTCCGGTACCAGAAACCTTTGTACCAAAGATAGGTCTTACCGCAGCAGTTTTCGTAAAAAACTGTAAAAAAAACAGATATGGATGAATTGGAGGTACAAAAGATTGCTAGTCTACTTCTAAAGTCCTATTTTCCATGTGTACCCAGTTGTATTAAAAATCACTATGATAAAAATAACCTACCGTAATTACAAATCATACATTGATTCCTTATTCGAATGAAAGCAAAGGATTCGCAGGGTTTTAAAAAAGTCATGTGTTTTACTTCAGTACTTTAATTTTAATAGTGTTACGAGCTGGGGTTCGGGATAAATTAATGGAAACCAATTTACCAAAACACACAACACAGTTTAATTAAATAAACACAAATATCGCAACTACAAGAAACGTCACTAGGAATCACTTGTTTCGCTTCGCTACTGTATCGTATTCGCTCGCTTCCGAAATCGAACTGCCTGTCGGCCCCACAATCCGCTATTTATATTCCGAGCAGAACATTCGGGAACATTCTATACTGTGCCACAGTCCACAAGTAGCGTAGAAGCTTCGAGTCCTTTCGGGAGCCAACTGTTTAATCCCACTATTAGACGATAGATGGCGGTAGCGTCTACGTACAATTTAGTGTAGTACTTGCTACTTGACAGCAGATGGCATCAGAGTGTCATTTCCAGTAGTTTCTAACACTGCCCCGTACTTAGATGGAATTAGCGTGATGTTTCTAGACTTTTCGATTTACGTCACACTGCCTCTTTCTGAGACGGAGTTAGCATGATGCTTCTAGACTTTACGATCTACGTAACACTGCCCCCTCCTTAGACATGCTCGTCCCGAGCATCATTATTCCCGTAGTATCGTGCCAATCGATCTACATGGACAATTTTAGGTGCAGTTCGCATACCCTTTTGTATTCGGTAAGTGACGTCGTTGATCTTGGTCACAATTCGGTACGGCCCGTCCCATTTTGCCTGTAGTTTAGGGGACTTTCCTTTGCTGCGCACTGGGTTATGCAACCACACTAGCGAACCTTCGTCGAAGCCAGTATTGTTCATCTTCCGATCATAACGAGTTTTCATTCTTTCGGACATCTGTTGGCCTGATTCTCTAACATGCTCATATACGTCATTCATCTTGTTGCGCAGATCATTTGCATAATCTGTTATACTCCGTGGTGAATCAGGGGGAATGCCGGTTATTAGATCAGCTGGTAATCTTAGCTCCCTTCCAAAGTTTGCGAAGGCTGGTGTCACAGTTGTACTCTCGTGAACTGCACTTCGGTATGACAGAAGAAACGGTTGTATGTGCTTGTCCCAATCCTTTTGTCTGCTTGCTACAACTTTTGCCAGATATCTTTCCAACGTCTGATTAAATCTCTCCACCATTCCGTCAGATTGTGGGTGGTATGAAGTGGTTCTGGTTTTGTGAGTACCCATAACCCGACATGTTTCCTGAAACACTTGAGACTCGAAATTCCTTCCTTGATCGCTGTGGATTTCCAAGGGTACCCCAAACCGACAGAAGACTTCGTGGACTAATTTATCAGCGACTGTTGAAGCTTCTTGATTAGGGATGGCGAAGACTTCCGGCCACTTGGTGAAGTAATCCATAACAACCATGAAATATTTATTTCCACTTTCACTTTCAGGGAATGGCCCAGCGATATCTAGTGCTATCCGTTCCCAGGGGGCTCCCACGTTGTACACTTTCATTGCACCCCTGCTGCGTGTGTGTGGTCCTTTTACCGCTGCACAACTGGTACATCTACGACACCAGTCCTCCACATCTTCTCGACAATGGATCCAGTAAAACCTTTCTCGGATCTTTAACAAAGTCCTTCTTACTCCCATATGACCTCCTGAAGAACCATTGTGGTAGAGCTGTAGAACTTCTGGTACCTTCGTTTTTGGGACTACCATTTGCAGGTGGCAGCTATTCCCTCGAGCATTTTCCCATTTTCGGCACAAGACACCATCCTGGATCACCAAGCTCT
Organism: Aporophyla lueneburgensis; assembly: GCA_932294355.1. NCBI lineage: Eukaryota > Metazoa > Arthropoda > Insecta > Lepidoptera > Noctuidae > Aporophyla > Aporophyla lueneburgensis. Next base: position 8,044,282 of record OW028742.1, read on the forward strand.
CCCATTGTGCCCAATAACTTTTGGTGGTGGTACTCATCGCTGCAATATCACACCATTTCGGTTTGGGAGCATTAGCTTTAATCCACTCGAGAATTGGCCGGATATCTGTGTCACTTTGCTGAGCATGCTGTAGGGTTTCCTTCCATTCGTCACTAAGGTCCGTTCTTAGCATCCTGACAGGTACCGTTTCCTTAGCTTCTTGCCTGACACAATGCTTGCAGTCTTCAGGACAAGGTCTTCTTGATAACGCGTCCGCGTTGCCGTGAGACTTCCCACTACGATGTTCAATTGCGAAGTCGTACTCTTGTAGCAGTTCAATCCATCTCGCCACTTGTCCTTCTGGATTCTTAAACTGCAACAACCACTTTAATGCAGCATGGTCAGTCCGCAGGTGGAATTTGCGTCCAAGCAAGTATTTGCTGAAATGCTGCAATGTCTTTACTACGGCAAGAAGTTCGCGTCTCGTGACGCAATAATTTCTTTCTGGCTTTGATAAAGATTTGCTGAAGTAAGCTATCACAACTTCATAATCTCCTTTCCGTTGAGATAACACACCGCCTATTCCCGTATTACTTGCGTCCGTGTCAACTATGAATTCATTTTCTGTGTCAGGGTAGCCTAAAATTGGGGTATTGCACAAACGTTCCTTTAAATCTTGAAATGCGATGTCACAGTTCTCATCCCAACAGAACGGTCTTTTCTCCTCAGTAAGCTTGTGAAGAGGTTTGGCAATGTCAGCAAAATTCTTGACAAACCGTCGATAGTATGAGCACAAACCCAAAAATGCCCTGACCTGCGTCTTGTCTTTCGGGACTGGCCATTCCTTGACGGCGACGATTTTCTCAGGATCTGTTTGTACTCCTTCCTTCGAAACCACGTGCCCCAAAAAGCTTACTTGCTGTCTGAAGAATGAGCACTTCTTTGGACTTAGCTTAAGATTGGCTCCTCGGATTTTCGATAGAACACGTTCCAGATTTTGAAGGTGGTCTTCGAATGTGCGGCCCACGATGATGATGTCATCTAAATAGACAAGGCAGGCGTCTCCAATTAGTCCCGTGAGAACTAGCTCCATTAGCCTTTCAAAAGTTGCAGGAGCATTGCACAATCCAAATGGCATAACGTTAAACTGCCATAGTCCCTTTCCCGTAGAAAATGCAGTTTTCTCCTTGTCTTTAGGGTCTATTTCCACTTGCCAGTAGCCACTTTTTAGGTCTAACGTGGTGAACCACTTCATTCCTGACAGCGTGTCCAGTGTGTCGTCGATCCGGGGTAGTGGATAGCTGTCTTTCTTAGTAACGTCATTCAATCGACGATAGTCTACACAAAACCGCATGCTGCCATCTTTCTTTTTCACCAGGACCACAGGAGAACACCAAGGACTAGATGAAGGCTCTATAACTCCATCCTTTACCATTCCTTTAATCATGGTATCTACCTCCTTTTCCCTTGCCACTGGTAGTCTTCTTGGTCGCTGTCGTATTGGTAACTCATTTCCGGTATTAATTCTGTGTTGAACCAAACCAGTCTTCCCTATGTCAGCATCATTTGTAGAGAATATGTCTGCATACTGAAGTAGCATCTTCCTAGCCTTCTCTCTTTCCTCTTCCGATAAATCTTTACGACAGTCTTCCAAAAGATTTAACACATTAAATCTTGCACTTTGGGCGTTATTTTGAGAAGGCCGATGTTGGCATTCACGCATCCAAGCTACTTCCCCACAGGAACCCATCAACGTACCCTTCTTGATTGCTTGCTCCTTTTCACTTGGGTTCAGTATGCGTACGGCTGCAACGTCGATTGCCTTTACCAAGGTCCGCGCAATTTTCCATGGAAGGTTTTCATCCAATCCTTCAATGAGAATACATCGATTTTTCTGCCCAGAATTATGTGGAAGACTAACTGGAACTATTGTTTCCGATCGGGGAGGAAGAACAATCTTCTTCAAGCAGTACACTTTCCCTGATGGTGCACCTTCCATGAAGACTTCTTCTGACCCACATTTGAGGACTCCTTGATTAACGTCAATCTCACAACAGTGCTGTCGCATGAAGTCCAGACCTAGGATGCAGTCGTCCACTATGTCAGCCATGATGACCTTATGCCGGTAGATTGTGTTACCCAGTTTTAACTCCACCTCCTTCTCACCACGGACGGTTATGTGCTGACCGGTAGCTGTTACTAAATTTACGCCATTATGCTTACCGAAGAAGTCCCCAAGAAAACGATTCGCTAGTTGGGAACTGACAACCGTGCGAGAAGCTCCAGTATCCAATGTCAGCTTACATGGTCTTCCGTTCACTTCACCTTTTATGACTAGGGTGTTCCCATCATGGGCTTGTGAGACCGAAATTCTTGGGGCTATTTTAACACCAGCCAGCACCCGCCCCGCAGTCCTGGCGTTTATTAGTTTTCCTGCTGCTGGGCGGTGACAACAGCCGCCCTTCTTTCCTGGGTCTGGTCTTCGTTAGTTGTGCTTCGCTTCGGGCAACTTGACCGAAGGTGGCCTTTTTCTCCGCAAGTGTAGCATCTAGGGCTGTACCTAACACGGTCACGAACAGGTGACGCCGCAACCTCCCTAATGCGATGGGTTCGATGATCCTGCCTTACTGCCTCCACCTCCAACGCATGGGCCAAGGCGTCCTTGAGGGTCTCATGGTGCCCAAGTCTCACAGCTGCCCTTACTTCCAGGTCCCGTATGCCATCTATGAAGGTTTGAATTAGTATACCCTCGATGAGCGCGGGCGCAGTCTGGTACGCCTTTCGAACCAGCTTTTCGATTTCCAGGGCCCACTGCTGCAGGTTTTCACCACTGCGCTGCACACGATCCTTCAACTGGGCACGAAAAACGTGTTCCAGGTGCGCGTCACCGTATCTGGCCTCTAACGCCTCAACGAGCTGCTCGTAAGTTATATTTTTGCCGAGAGCCTCTAACACAGTTAAAGCCTGGTCACGAAGGGCCAAAGTAAGCGCGGTCATGGCTTGGCCCGTTGTCCACCCATTTGCTTCCATGACAGCTTCAAATTGAATTTTGTATGCCGACCAGGAAGATGTTCCGTCAAAGGGTGGCACTTTAAACCCGCGCACGGAAGGTGCAGCAACTATCGAAGCCGTAGTCCGGTCTCCAGCTTTCAGAACTCCAACCGCTTTTCTTATATCAGCGATCTGGACTTCGGCCTCGGAGATACGATTTTCATGTACCTGAACAGTCTCCTTCATGGCTTTGATGTCCTTGCCAAAAGTCGAGTGTAGATCTTTCAAAAGGAGAACCTGCTCCTCTTTATCACGCTGAAGCTGTTCTTGCAGGCGGCGGGTCTGTTCTTCCTGTCGGCGAGCCTGTTCTTCCTGTTGGCGGGCCTGTTCTTCCTGTCGGCGAGCTTGCTCCTCTTTGTCCTGCTGCAGCTGTTCCTGTAGGCGGCGGGCCTGTTCTTCCTGTCGACGGGCCTGTTCTTCCTGCCGGCGAGCTTGCTCCTCTTTGTCCTGCTGCAGCTGTTCCTGTAGGCGGCGGGCCTGTTCTTCCTGTCGGCGGGCCTGTTCTTCCTGTCGGCGGGCCTGTTCTTCCTGTCGGCGGGCCTGCTCCTGCAGCATCGCCATTAGCGCAGAAAGATCCATGGCTGGTGATGCTGTAGGGACACCAGACGCTTGGGAGACTGGCTCCGTCGTCGGCTGATTACCCCCAGGTGTCTGTCTAGAAGTTCCTTCAAACCGCCTCTGATCCACCTCCTGCTGGCGCTGACTCCTGGTACGGATACCTTCCGTATCCTCCTTCGGTAAAACTGGCATAATTTATCCCTTACTTCTGACACCAAATGTTACGAGCTGGGGTTCGGGATAAATTAATGGAAACCAATTTACCAAAACACACAACACAGTTTAATTAAATAAACACAAATATCGCAACTACAAGAAACGTCACTAGGAATCACTTGTTTCGCTTCGCTACTGTATCGTATTCGCTCGCTTCCGAAATCGAACTGCCTGTCGGCCCCACAATCCGCTATTTATATTCCGAGCAGAACATTCGGGAACATTCTATACTGTGCCACAGTCCACAAGTAGCGTAGAAGCTTCGAGTCCTTTCGGGAGCCAACTGTTTAATCCCACTATTAGACGATAGATGGCGGTAGCGTCTACGTACAATTTAGTGTAGTACTTGCTACTTGACAGCAGATGGCATCAGAGTGTCATTTCCAGTAGTTTCTAACACTGCCCCGTACTTAGATGGAATTAGCGTGATGTTTCTAGACTTTTCGATTTACGTCACACTGCCTCTTTCTGAGACGGAGTTAGCATGATGCTTCTAGACTTTACGATCTACGTAACAATAGCAATAAGGTCGAAAGTGTAAGGTGGCTCAATGGTTAAGGCCTCCTTCACATGCACGAGGTTGTGAGTTTAAATCTCGACAAGTACCAATGTGACTTTCAATTCATGCTTTACAAATTTTGACAAGATTATCTTAGACATCACTAACATTGGTCAAGGAAAACATCATGAGAAAAGTTGGACTTAAAATTAATAAATTAGATCTTACATAATTAAGATCATAATTGTGAATTAAATTGTGTTAGTTAGGTTTCCTATGTTCACTATGTGATCAAACCCCCGTTAATAAATAAAGATTAAAAAAAATATGTTAGTTTGGTCTAAACTCAACAGAAAAGGTATTTTAAGCATTATGTATTGCTTTTTAAAAAGGCTTACTTATTATTAATTTAAAATTAGTCGATTCGCATAAATTTACTCGCCTCGTCCGATACGGATCGACAATTTTAAATATTATATTACTTTCTTTTGGACACTTTTTTCCATAACTTCATTGCATAAAATTCAAAAGGTGCCAATTGCCTTATACGTATTTTTGCCGTTGTCCATTCGCCCACAAACAAATTACCTTCGTTCGAATCGCCCGATTCGGAATACTTCGTGCCAATTGAATATTGATCGTTAAAAAATGATTATCATCAAGTACCTGATCAAGGATGATTATGTAGATTTTTAATATGGATGATGACACCGCCTTTGGTGCTGATGGCAACTCGGCAACCTTTCCAAGCTTGGTTACAAGCCCAGTACCCGCGGTCCCCAAACATGTACTTGAAATTAAACCGGTAATGGTTTATATGTAGCAATGGCTTCCCATTCTTGGTCTGCGAAAACACTGGGAATACTGAAAAGAAAAAGACAAATAAATTTAATTTGACATCGAATGGTAAGGTACAGAAATAGTACGATAGAACCAATGAACGAAAAGTAACATTTTCGTTTCCACTATCCAGTAAGTGTTATGGATAATAATACTTTTTTTTAATGTTGGTTTTGTAGAAGCAAATGATCTAAACAAGCTTGTATCGCCAGCCCGAAATAATGATTGGTCCTTATAAATAATCCAGATCACGAAACTGACCCTGAAAACATATGAAGTAATTAAAGTGGACTCATTATATCTTTATTATGAGTAAGATTAAAAAATAAACATATTAACACACCTTGTTGGCCAAAGGGATGGGTAGAGTTGTACCTATAGCACCCCCACATTTCGCCAGCGATGTTTAAATTCCATGGAATAGGATATAAGAGGCGTATTGCCATCAACTGGGCAACAATCCAGACTCCGGGCTGTAACTGAGAAATTCCAGATAAAAAAACTCAATAGCACTTTGTAAACTCTGGGAATCGAACCCAGGACCTCGTGCTCAGCAGTAGCACTTATGACCACTAGACCAACGACGTAGTTCAATGAGTAGAACTGTATATTGTATAATCCAAATCCAAGTGCGTATATTTGGTTAGACCAACTAGGCATCGATGACCTTAATCCGCTGAAGGATACTAAACGAGACACTAGAAGTTTCATTGTTCACGTTTGCCCAGATGTATCAATATCAAGGCATTTCTCGCGCACTTGATTTTCAACTCTTGGTGTTGAACCGAGTATTGAGAATCCAACAGAGTACATCACACTGCATCAAAAAATCATACTGTTCAATTTTCAACTCTCGGCGCTAGGAGATAAAGATCCAGTTCGTGAATAAATCCGGCCGCGACTTTTTAAGTCTTTGTGAACGTGAGCTCAATACATCTGGGGGTCTTTAGTGTCCCGTAGTGTTTATGACAAAGATCCAAAATGAGAATGGAAATTCTTTGTCCAGATGATTCGCTAGCCGAGTGTGATGACGGAGGCCTAGTAGCTGCGCCAGGATTTGTTGCAGATCCAGTACCGTCGCTCACCGGACATGCTTTTGTGATTGATATAGATTTTTGATAATATCGACAAATAATAACGCAACATCATAGCGTCATGTGCTATGATGTTGATCTTTGTTGTTGTTCAGTTAAAAATGATTAAAATTAATAAAAAATTGTCTTCATTTTCTGGTATCCGTCAGAATGGCGGGTGTATGGCTTCCAAAAAAATCAAAAATAAACTATATAAATGTACGTAAAATGTACGTTTTTGTACTAAAATAAGTATAAATGTACGTGTCTGTTTGCGAAGCAAACATCATTTTAAAGTAATCCGCCATCCTGATGTCAGGTTGGCGGGTGCATTTTAATTCAACTAACTTTTTTCAATTTTGACAATAGAAATTAAATGTACGTCAATTGTACATATAGGAACACTATTTAAACCCTTCTTAAATGTTATACAAGCTCTGATATTGTAAAACGCACGTGAGCCGCCACCCTGACGCCAGAATGGCGGGTTGATTCTAAACCAATCAAACTATTTTGATCAACCAAATAACAAATAAATGTACGTCTTATGTTCTTGTCAGATAGTAAAACAAAAGTCGATTAAATAATTCACAGCATGATTTAATCAATTTTATAACATTTGACTATAAAACAGTGGACAATCAACATTTCTGCACTTCAGATCATCATAGCACATCCACATACCATCACCCCTATCCTATATGAATGCGCTTTATAGTTCCCTATTGCATCATAATTAGAAATTAAGCTTGGAGGTACATATTCAAGCACTTCTATAATACAGGGCGTCCCACGGATATGCCACATGGAGGGAAAGTACTTTGAATACTGTAGATAGAAGATTTTACTGAAAGCAGACCTAATTTGAATTTAAAAACAATTTAAACTGCATTTATAGATATTTAAATAACTGCATGGTTGAACCGGGAATCGAACCCGTTACACGAGAAAAATAATCACCCTGTAGTTTTATCATACCAATCGAAAGGCTTTATCATAAGGATTATTTTTTGCTAAATAACATAGTGTCACAAATAACAGGAAGACCATGAATTTTAACATTTGATGTGAAATTTTGTTCAGAAAAATGAAAAGCTGACATTGCCGTAAGGACATACAACTGACATTATCATAAGTATATTATCTATCTCAATGAACACTTTCATCCCTGGATCGGGACAAATGGACACATAAGATGGCCGCCGAGATCCCCAGATCTAACCCCGTTACATTTTTTTATGGGGTTATGTAAAAAATTTAGTTTACAAGAACCAGTATGAACGTGTCCACGAGCTACAAGCAGAACTTAGACGTATTATTCTAAATATCCACCACAACAAGATCAAAAAATCGACAGGGAGCGAAATAATCAAAAGAGTGCGACTTTGTATTCAACAAGAAGGGCCTCATTTTGAGCATTTGATAAATTGATTAATTTTGTATTAAAAATGTCCTATCTTGGCGGTGGTGGATCCAAATAGAGCGGCGGAGGACTTAATAGGTGGTCTCTCCACAATCATAAACAACAACATGCATGAATATACAGTCCCCAGGAAACTAAGATCTCTTAAGCCATGGATCACACCTGGCTTGCTACGCTGCATCCGAAACCGTGACCGCATGCACGTCAAATTAAAAAAACCTGCCAGTAATGAAGTTCTGAGAATAACATATATTCGCTACCGTAACTTCTGCAATTCATTATTAAGGAAACTTAAACGCGCGTATGAAAAGGAAGAATTCTCTAAAGCAAAAAATAATATAAGAGCAACTTGGGATGTGGTGAAAAAAGTATCTGACCTTCGTTCACACTGTCCTCCCCCTATTGAACTGTTACATCTTTCTGACTCTCCAAGGTCCTCTCTTAATAAAGTCAATAACTACTTTGCTTGCATTGGTAAAAGCCTTGCTACTAAAATAAAACCTGTGTCAGCCATTCCTACAATGTCGGCAACGAATTCAAGTAGCTCTATGGTTCTCCTTGAGTCCACTGAAATGGATGTCGATGACATCATTCTGAGTCTCAAGTCCGACTCCGCTACCGGTTGGGATGGCATCCCCATTAATATCATCAAGTCCACGAGAAGTGTACTGGTCCCAATCATTACACATGTCTGTAATCTCGCAATTTCATCTGGTGTCTTCCCAGATGTCTTTAAAAAGCCGTAGTTCACCCAGTTCATAAGGCCGGTCGCAGAGACGACGTTAATAACTACAGGCCTATCTCGGTTTTCTCTGCCATATCAAAGATCTTGAAACGTATTTTAAACAAGAGTCTAATCAGTTTTCTCGATGCTAATAATATTTTAGCCTCCAACCAATTTGGTTTCAGGAAGGGAATGAGTACTGAGGATGCAATAATGGCTCTTTCTGACCACGCAGTTAGGACTATTGACAAAAAGCGAAAGTGTCTTGGTATCTTTCTTGATTTATCTAAGGCTTTCGATACTGTTTCTGCGTCAGCCTTACTGAACAAGATGGAAGGCATTGGAATACGAGGCCTAGTGCTGGATATCTTTAGGGACTACCTGAGGAATCGCACTCAAATGGTAAAAATTGGTCATAATGTGAGTGAAGAGCTTCCAATTGCATACGGTGTACCTCAAGGTAGCATATTGGGTCCCACTCTATTCCTTATCTATATTAATGAACTCTGTATGCTGCCCATTCAAAACTGTAAAGTCATAACATATGCCGATGATACTTCCCTGCTTATAGATGAAGTAGACTGGGCCCAGTGCTATCAGAGTGCCGAGATAGCGCTTACACGAGTTATGCAATGGTTGAGTAACAACTTACTCACTCTAAATGTCAGTAAAACGGTGTATATGCCATTTGCTATTAGATCTAATTTATGTCCATCACCTTCCCTTACTCTTAAAGCCTACATATGCACGCCTTCCACCATCTGTGACTGTCTAGCAATTTCAAAGTCCACTAGCGTCAAATACCTAGGCGTATATATCGACCAAAATCTAAATTGGCGTAAACACCTAGACACACTCTCTGGTAGAACTCGCAAATTGATTTACGTTTTTAAAAAAATACGAGAATCGGCTGATAAGGATACATTGATGATGGTTTATTTTGCTTTGTGCCAATCGATCTTAGCTTATTGTATTCCAATCTGGGGTGGTGCCACTGAGAACCATTTTATACGACTTGAACGAGCACAAAGAGCACTTTTGAAGGTTCTGCTCTCTAAGCCGCTAAGATACTCCACAGTACAGCTATATGCGGAATCCAAAGTGTTAACTGTCCGGCAGCTGTTTGTCCTTCAGTCAATGCTCAGAAAGCATCCTACTCTTCCATCCTCAGAGCCAACAGGCAGAATTAAACACACGGTTTTTCGCCAAGAGTCGCATAAAACCTCGTTTGCCAAGAGACACTACTATGTCACCAGCATGAAACTTTATAACCAACTTAATAAAGTGCTAAAAATTTTTCCAGATACTAAATATCAGGTCAAATCTAAGATACAGGAATATCTTCAAAAACTAACTTATCAAAATACTGAGGATCTTCTATCAGGTAATTATAGAAATCTTATCAAATATTAGATTTAGCAACAGTTAAATTAACATAATTTTTACACTATTGCATACGTTCGCACACTCACTCATACTTACACGCACAGTCACACACACTCTTTCACATACATACACACGCACACACTCATAACTCCACGGCAAACACACTGGAGACATACACAACACTTTCATTAATTTTTATTGGTTTTTTTCTCTTTTTTCACTGTTTTTTTAATTTTATTTTATTTTATTTCTCTTAAACTAGCCCTAATGGATTATTGTACGTATTGTGTGTCCTACCTTATACTCATCACTTTGAAGGGACACTGGCTTCTAAGATACAGGTACATGAACCTAGTTTAGAAGTCAGGGTTTTTTATTCTAGAACGCTAAGTTTAAGTCATTTTTTTTAAATGTAAACAAATCGAAATTAATTTATGGAGAAATAAAGATTTTTTTTAAATTTTTTTTATTATAATTGTACATATAGGAATACTATTTAAAAACTTCATAAATGTTATACAAGGTCTGATATTGTAAAACGCACGTGAGCTGCCACCCTGACTCCAGAATGGCGGGTTGATTCTAAACCGATCAAACTATTTTGATCAACCAAATAACAAATAAATGTACGTCATAAGTTCTTGTCAGAGAGTAAAACAGAACTCGATTAAATAATTCATAGCATGATTTAATCAATTTTATAACATTTGACCATAAAGAATACAACGGGCAATCACCATTTCTGGACTTCTATTTAATTCTGGCTTCTGATCATCATAGCACATCCATATACCATCACCCCTATATCATCATCATCATCATCATTTCAGCCGATAGACTTGCACTGCTGCTTGCACTGCTGGACATAGTCCTCCCCAAGCTCTGCCACTTCGACCGGTTTTGTGCTTCTCGTATCCAGCGGATTCCTGCGGCCTTCACAAGGGTATCGGTCTACCTTGTGGGAGGCCTTCAGACTCTACGTCTTCCGGTACGCGGTCGCCACTCCAGAACCTTTCGGCCCCATCGGCCATCTGTTCTGCGAGCAATGTGCCCTGCCCACTGCCACTTCGTTTAGCAATTCTTCGGGCTATGTCGGTTACCTTGGTTCTCCTACGGATCTCTTCATTTCTGATTCGATCGCGTTAGGAAACTCCAAGCATAGCCCTTTCCATCGCCCTTGGGTGACTTTCAGCCTTCTGATAAGGCCCATTGTGAGCGACCACGCTTCAGTTCCATAGGTCATCCTATCAGGAGGTAATATAAAAAAATAATGCTGTTAATGTATGGATGAGGATTTCTGATGATACAGTCCAGTCAGTTGCGTCCAATTAGAAGCTTACATAATAATATTTTCAGCCGTACACTGTTACAAACTATTTGATGATAATGGAACTGGAACGTGTTCTCCCACAATGGGCCTTATTAGAAGGCTGAAAGTCACTCTTTGGGTGATATGTTATACACCCGTGATTCTGAAAGATACCACTTTTTGAGTCAAAACTACATAAGCCCCCAAATGTCCATCCTTCACCACTTCCTTGTGCTTTCGCTGGGAAGAAGAAGTGACGCACCAAACTCCCCAGTAGCACAGCTGCCTGTTAAGTTACAAAAACTCGATACTATACAATAGTAGGTAACCATATGTCAACAAGCTCACGCCAATATACCAACAAAACATTGAAAACCGAACAAAAGTCGAAATAAATAGTAAAAACAAAGAAAAATAAGACACCAAAATATTTTATTTATTTGGGACAAAAAAACGGATGACCTATGGAACTGAAACGTGGTCGCGCACAATGGGCCCTATCAGAAGGCTGAAAGTCACCCAAAGGGCGATGGAAAGGGCTATGCTTGGAGTTTCCTAACGCGATCGAATCAGAAATGAAGAGATCCGTAGGAGAACCAAGGTAACCGATATAGCCCGAAGAATTGCTAAACTGAAGTGGCAGTGAGCAGGGCACATTGCTCGCAGAACAGATGGCCGATGGGGCCGAAAGGTTCTGGAGTGGCGACCGCGTACCGGAAGACGTAGAGTCTGAAGGCCTCCCACAAGGTAGACCGATACCCTTGTGAAGGCCGCAGGAATCCGCTGGATACGAGAAGCACAAAACCGGTCGAAGTGGCAGAGCTTGGGGAGGACTATGTCCAGCAGTGCAAGCAGCAGTGCAAGTCTATCGGCTGAAATGATGATGATGATGATGATATAGGGGTGATGGTATATGGATGTGCTATGATGATCAGAAGCCAGAATTAAATAGAAGTCCAGAAATGGTGATTGCCCGTTGTATTCTTTATGGTCAAATGTTATAAAATTGATTAAATTATGCTATGAATTATTTAATCGAGTTCTGTTTTACTATCTGACAAGAACATAAGACGTACATTTATTTGTTATTTGGTTGATCAAAATAGTTTGATCGGTTTAGAATCAACCCGCCATTCTGGAGTCAGGTTGGCGGCTCACGTGCGTTTTACAATATCAGACCTTTTATAACATTTATGAAGTTTTTAAATAGTATTCCTATATGTACAATTGACGTACATTTAATTACCAATGTCAAATTTGAAAAAAGTTCATTGAATTAAAAAGCACCCGCCAACCTGAAATCAGGATGGCGGCGTACTTTAAAATGATGTTTGCTACGCATACAAACACGTACATTTATAGTAATTTTAGTACAAAAACGTACATTTTACGTACATTTATATAGTTTATTTTTGATTTTTTTGGAAGTCATACACCCGCGATTTTGACGGATACATTTTCTGGATACAAAAACTATGCAGCTACGGAGAAACGAGCACCAAAATTATTAGGCATCTTTATTATCATAGCACACAAATGTTTATTATTTCATAATATTAAGAAACGCACTTGCGACAATATACAAAAGTAAATTGCTGCTTTACTGAAAAAAATTGAACTATAACTAGATTTTCTTCAACATAAAATAATAATAATACTCAGTAAACTATGGAAACTTAAAATTTATCATAATTGTACAATTGCTATAATGTTGAACTACATATATGAGAACCATACCTCATGCTACGCTAGAAATTGCTATTGCCGATCCACAAGCTGGCTTCAGGTGCCCCGGACGTACGCACAACAACTTATCAAACTATATCTACATTTACCAATGATATTTATAAAGGTACACTTTTAGAGCCGATGGCAGCGAAGGAGCAAAAATAATCAAATTTTAGACTCACTTAAATGAAACCACTAACACTTCTTATTAGCACTAAATCGGATGGATCGTCGGACGACTTCTGAAGGTTTCATTTAATTCGGCGCGGTCGATTCTTTCGACGCGGACTAGTGTGCGTTTACTTCCAGTAAAAAGAATTTACATCCGTTCCACACGCTCCGCAAGTGGAAAGTCAAGTTTTGACTAGGTTTCGGTTAGGGAAATAATCAAATGACGTCTAACGCTCTAGGCGGACCGGGAGGGTGCGTCAGATTTATACTGACTAACACCCACCCACCTTCCTTCAGTTGCCTGTGGCAGGGACACGGTAATTCTTTCGAACAAATCCGCTACCCTTGCAAGCATCGGCCCTAGCGGTCCCCTTCAATACGTGCTAACATCTCTTTGAGGAGCGCGTGGAACACAACGCGCCGTTGACGCGGGCCTGGTCTTTACCGGGCGGCGAACAATGGGTAGCTCGCCACCCGGTAAGGATCAGGCCCCCTGACCTTCCATTATGCGAAAAACTAAGCTAAGGATTAGCATAATATGACGACATTGGCATTGTAAGAGTAGCTATGTTTAGCCAACCTTACAATAAAATACCAGTGATTAATAATGGTTATGTTCCTTCATCTTGATAATGACGTCATCCAGGGTCACCGCCGACGCTCGACAGCCTTTATTTACTTGGTTGCAGTGCCAGTACGTCTTTGGACCGTAGCACTTGACAGAGTTGAAGCGCTTACCACCAAAGTGTAGGACTCGGTTACCTTTCAATGTTTGGGTGAAGATGGGACCTGTGGGATTCAGATTTAATAATGAGGTTATTCTTAAACAATAGCAGTGTAATCTATACTATAATATTATAAAGCTGAAGAGTTTGTTTGTTTGTTTGATTGAACGCGCTAATCTCAGGAATTACTGGTCCGAATTGAAAAATTATTTTTGTGTTTGGTAGCCTATTTATTGAAGGAGGCTATAAGCTATATAACATCACGCTACAACTAAGAGGAATGGAGCAGTAATGAAAAATGTTGCGAAAACGGGGAAAATTTATTCCTTTTGAGAGTTTCCGTTGCGTGCGCTGCGTAAACGGTTAAAGTAACGCAAAAATCATGTATGACGGAATTGTTTCTTTTAAAAAGTTCTTAAAAAAAGTCCGCGAGAGCATATGTCTATCTTTTAAGGTTGACTCACTATAACTCAAAAGGAGCGAGCAGCAACGAAAAATGGACGAAAACTAGCAGGCAAATCGATGCGACGGGCAGGGTCAGGGGAGCAAAAATTTTGACGCGGACGAAGTCGCGGGCAGTAGCTAGTATCAAATAAAGATGACTGTTTGACGAAGTAATTTTTAAGAATTTTGTGCAGTCAGCCTTAAGTCTGTAGTAACATTTGAACTTTGAAAACCACCCTTACAGCCACGAAGTAGGAGCGTTCTCAATGTCAAATTGATACCAAGGACGTGCGCTTGACTCCTACTGGTAAATTACAAAGCACAACATCAACTTTACAATAAATGTATGAATCCAAGACCTACCTAATTCGGGAGTCGATTGCGGACTCCCGGCCACCGTAGGCGCGAGCTTGCGGGTGGCGAGCAATGGGTAGCTCGCCGCCCGGTAAGGACCAGGCTCGGGTCGACGGCGCGTAGTGTTCCACGCGCGCCTCAAAGGGATGTCAGCAGCAGTGAAGGGGTCTACTAGGACCGATGCCTGCCGGGGTCGCGTGATTGTTCGAAAGAGATACCGTGACCCTGGCACATGGGCAACTGATGGAACACGGGTGGGTTTTAGTCAGTAAAAGTCTGACACGCCCTCCCGCTCCGCCCAGGGCGGGAGAAGTCATTTGATGATTTCCCATCCTGAAAAAACAAAAAATTGACGTGTGGCACTCGGGGACTGTCGCGGTAAAGCTATTGCATAGCATTTTTTATCAACTTATGCAATTATAATTATTTATTTATTTTTTATTTGACCGATAAGAAAATATTTTTTTTCTTTTATTGAATAAATGTATTTGACCGATAAGAAAACATTTTTTTTTCTTTTATTGAATAAATGAGAAGTTACTGCCCCCGCTTTTTAAATCTCTGATATCTTCTAAGATCTTCATTTAAATTACATGTTGTAAAGAGCCATATTGATTTATATTAAATGCACAATGTATTTAAAGTACTTAATTGGATAAGGATTAATGCTTTATTGCTTAATATCGCTCCGTTATTTTTCGTAAAAAGTAAAGGATATTGGGGTTGGGTTATTGTGAGTTATCCCTAAGAGATAGACATATACCACTGCGGATTTTTTTGTAGACCTTTTTAAGGTGTACAATACTGTAGTACATTAATTTGATCTATTTCGTAGGGTTCAGCCAGCGTTCGCAATGTAAGCGTAAAAAAATGAGCTTATTTATGACATCACATTAGAAACCCCTAAAATTATCAGCGTTTCTTTACTATATTATGCATGTTAAATACATATAAACCTTCCTCTTGAATTGTTTTATGTATTAAAAAAATCCGCATCAAAATCCGTTTCGTAGTTTTAAAGACCTAAGCATAATGAACGGCCTTCAAGCCACACCTCCGTGCCCGTCGGAGTGGGGAGCGTGAGGTTTTTTTCGTTACGGAATTTCTGGATTCGGTCCCCGCGTTCAAGGCCCTCGAAAGAAGCTATGCAATAGCTTAAAAAGACCTACCTAATCATCTGGACTAGAATAAAACTGTTGAATATTGAGAAATGGATACATTGTTAACATGATTTGTTTAATAGACACCAATAAGTTAAATAACATTGAATACACGAAGGTACTTAATGATTATAATACAAAGTTTATTTTTTTGGTATTTTACCCTTTACTGTCCGGATGACCTAAATTTTTGTAACAAGTTGGTAAACATCAATATTAAACCCTACTAAATATTTAAGGCTCTAGTGAATACCATTAGATCATTATATATTAGACAGATAATTACATGCAAATATTAAAGTAAATATAATTTAGTCTAAAAACTACGATATCTGTTGTATAATAAATCTTACAAATATTCGCTCTAGTTATGAAGATGGCTTGAGATCATTTACGTACACATTGTATCGACACGATAGTTTTCTAGACAGTACACTTAAAACAATACTTCAATCTACAGATTTCATGGACTTGTGTTGTCCCATTTCTAGTCTTCCCTTAGACTCATAGCATAATCTGCCTAAAAGTGAATGTTCCCAGTCCTGGGAGACAGACCACCTCTATGTGAGAAGGAGTGGGCCGTAATCTACCTCGCGGATTGGTAGCGTGTTTATCTAAACAAATATTATTAATTTAGATTTTAGACGACAGCCACGATTAGATCAGGATTTATATCATACTGCACAATACAACACTGGTGATTACAAAGAGACTTGAGACTATACCTGGTATAATTAAACTCATTGTAAAAATACTATACGTTACAAAATGGCGAAAATTACAAATTCACATTAAAATGTAGATAAAACGTACTATCCTCTTACCAATTTGATGGTTTATATACTAAGCTGCTTAAATACAATTTCCTTAATTATATTTTCTTTAAATAAAGATCCTTACTTTAACTCGATTTGTAAATTTTGAGGAACAAACAATGCGAGGGACAATTCAATAAAGCATAGCGAGACTCCACTACGAGAATGATAACTTTGACGTTGACTTTGACGTTCAAAAAGTGCTGACTCTCAGCCTAGTTTGAATAAATGACTTTTGATTTTGATTTTGATTTTGATAAAAGTACCTACTTATTATTTTCGTAGTGAAGTCGAATCGCTACGCTTCGTGCTACGTCGTAGCTCATATTCCGCTACGATTGCTACGGCCGTGCTGTCTCTTTTTTAATCGGAACACATATCTCTTTAAAAAGCACAGCATGACTACTCTCTTACGCTATAAAAACTATGACCTTCACAGTTATTCAAAACCAACTTAGTCAAAATCCTATTAGGTAAAAGAAACGGGTATTTTAATAGATAAAAATTATAGTTCTTAGTGGTGGTTGTGCTGATTCTTGACTCTAATGATGATGTCATCATAAGTTACGATGGAGACCCTGCATCCTTGTGGGGTTTATTGCAAACCCAATAAATCCTTCCACCTAGTTTCCGTTTACAATTGTACCTGTGCCCGTTCAACAGAAGAAGTGGAGTACCCCTGTGTGTTTGCATAATTTTAGCATCAGAAAAGCAAAAGAAAACTCAGAAAAAATAAACCAAACCGTTAAAGAACATGATTCATTGAAATCATGACATTATTTTCAAATCCGTTTGTTTATCTAGAAATAATAAAAGACTTGGAAATAACATCATTGTTCCAACATTGGTGAGCTACCCATTGCTCGCCGCCCACAAGCTCGCACTTATGGTAGCCGGGAGTCTGCTATCGAGTCGCGACGCCCAGGCCGCACCCGAGTAAAAAGTTAAGTTTGTTGCACGTTGTTGTCATCTTGAGACAGCCTTTAGAAAGGTATTATAAACTCTCACTCAAGACTCAAGTGTTCATCATCGTCACCATCATCATCATCATAATCCACAGTCCGACTTCACCCGCCGCTCTACTTGCGTGGTGGACTCAAGCATTATTTTAAAGACATTTGATTACTTGAAACTAGTTTAAGTAAAAGTAGCCATGAATGGGCAGCCGCGTTCTCAATATATTTTACCATCATACTGTGATTGCCAACGCACCTGCCAAGCATGGCGACTATTACAAACCCTATCAAATTTGCCTTTATCCAATAGTAAACGTCTTTTGGATGAAATGAAGGTGAAGAGTTTAAGTAATACTTGAGTCTAGAATAATAGTCTGGGCCTTAGGACCGCAAGGAAAACTTATAAGTACTCAAAATACTTAGCACATTTGAATTGTTTCTTAAATTAAATTCACCAAGAAAATTTTTCAAGCTATTTATTAAACGATCCGGGTTTTCAAATATTAATTTTCTATTTAAATAAATTTGACCTAAATAAAAAAAAAACATTAATACACGGGGAGAGCTAAATAAAATCGTTTAAAAACGCGAGTTGGGATATGTATTAATATAAATATTTTTTTACTATCTTCTGCCCGCGACTTCGCCCGCGTCAAATTTTTGCTCCCCTGACCCTGCCCGTCGCATCGATTTGCCTGCTAGTTTTCGTCCATTTTTCGTTGCTGCTCGCTCCTTTTGAGTTATAGTGAGTCAACCTTAAAAGATAGACATATGCTCTCACGGACTTTTTTTTAGAACTTTTTAAAATAAACAATTCCGTCATACATGATTTTTGCGTTACTTTAACCGTTTACGCAGCGCATGCAACGGAAACTCTCAAAAGGAATAAATTTTCCCCGTTTTTGCAACATTTTTCATTACTGCTCCGCCCCTCTTCGTTGTAGCGTGATGTTATATAGCCTATAGCCTCCCTCGATAAATGGACTACCCAACACAAAAAGAATTTTTCAATTCGGACCAGTAGTTCCTGAGATTAGCGCGTTCAATCAAATAAACAAACAAACTCTTCAGCTTTATAATATTATACAAGATTATTTTTAGTATATGCGAAACCTGAATATAGTTTGTTCAGAATCAGTAACTGAATCGATTCCAATAATTTTTACACCATGTTATATTTTTTACCAAAAATATTTAATTACGCTTCCAAGTCGCGGGCCTTAGTGTTTTGTTTCGATTTTAAAATTATCATGTCTTTCTCGTATTCAAACGTCCATTACACGGAGATGGTACGTACACTAGGTGTTTGTGGTGATCTGCATATGATTTTGCGTGGACAACCAGGTAACTTATCAAGCTTATAACTTTGTGATTATTAATGATACAGTTTTGAAATTTTTTTCATAGATTCTTTACATAAAAATACTAGACCCGTGTTTCGGGTTTCGCATAAACAAAAATTAATGTTGTATATACAACATTATTTTTAGTATATGTGAAACCTGAATATAGTTTGTTCAGAATCAGTAACTGAATCGATTCCAATAATTTTTACACCATGTTATATTTTGTCCCAAAAATATTTAATTACGCTTAAAAGTTAGTATCTGCAATCATCTGTTTGCACACGGGTCACGAGTTCACGACAGGTCATAGCGCGGGCTAGGCGGCGTGTACGCACTGCTCCGGGGCGGCGACGGCGCTCCCCTCAGTCGCCCGAATGCCATCGATCGATGCATACGTATCGCGAGCGCGCGCCCGCCGTGAGCCCTGGCTAAAGTGTTTTGTTTAGATTTTAAAATTATCATGTCTCTCTCGTACTCAAACGTCCGTACACTCGCTGTTTGTGGTGGTGTGGCATTGCGTCAGTGCTTATGAGAAAGACGGGCCCTTTTTTAACAGCTGCTTCAGTTTGTTTGAGTGAATAGTGATTACGCCAATTATTGTAGATAGTGATGATTAACATTTTTAAACACGCAAAAATAGTCAAGGGTACAAATTTATTATTTGTTTACAGTCTGCTGTGGTTCAGTAATGCGATGTTTAACAATTTTCATCCATTTTGAACTTTAAGTTGTTGACATAAGGTGCAACAAATGGCATTGATTACATTTTACCACTTACTACTGCATTTACGAATAAATTACATAATAATATCTACCTACACTTGACCATTACGACAGTCCAAAGCCTGCAAGCGTGATGGAAAATGTTTATCACCAACTAATACATAAACAATCACTGTGGCAAATTATTATCAATGAGTGAGAGTGAGAGCCGCGCGCGCGGCTGGCGTGGTGCCCTCCGGTAGGCTGCATATGTTTTTGCGAGGACAATCAGGTACCGTAACAAGCTTATAACTTTGTGATTATTAATGATACAGTTTTGAAATTTTTTTCATAGATTCTTTACATAAAAATACTAGACCCGTGTTTCGGGTTTCGCATAAACAAAAACTAATGTTGTATATATATATATATATAAGTAAGTATAGATTAAAAGAACAATATATCAAATTTTTATGTATAATAAATAAATACAAATGAAAAACGTATTTCATATCAAAATGATATATTTATAAATATAAAATAATAAGCTTATAGGACAATTAAGCTAAGACCAACAATTACGTAAGAAGTGACTAACCTGCATACTAAAAATGGTGAGTAAATATGAAGTAATATTAATTTAAAAGGTAAAACGTTATAACATTTGGCTGATTTCTAAACTAAGGTATCAATAATATTTTACTTAAAAACTTTATACGGGTAATTTTATTTACTAATGGTAGCAACAATTATCGCACTTGGAGGACGGTTTATTTCAAAGTATACCTAATCGAAACCATGCAACTAGTGTAGACACTACCTATATAAAATATACGACTAATCCGTCCAAAATATAATCTATGGCAATAAGCAATTACCAGAGCAGGGGTAAGCACAGCTTGACCAGCGAATTAATGTGATGTGCAGATACCTTCAAGACACTCAAGCACCTATAGCGAGACTGTTCAGCCGGGTATATACCATCGGCGTTTCACCCGAATGTGTGATTTTAAAGCTTTGTAAAGGGTTGGTAGATGTCGCATGTCTTCGATTTTTTTTTTTGGTTCTAAGACATGCCGGTTTCCTCACGATGTTTTCCTTCACCGTTTTGAGAGCAGTGGCGATGAAATAATTTACACAAAGTAATGCGCCTGCTTGGGTTAGAACTCACGGCCTACTACTTGTAAGTCGCGGCCGTTACCACTGGGCCACCACTGCTCAAATTTTCATACGTTTTTGCAATTGGCAGGTTCTATGTTGATCAAAATATGATTCGCGACCGTATCAAATACCATTGCAGGATTAGAACCAGCAACACAACTCTTTATAAGAAAATTTGAATTTCGCGGGATCCTTAACGCGTTCGATCGGAACGCTGATTGGCTGATTGGCTGATTGGCCACCGTTATAATTTAACGTGCAGCGGTCAAGCTATGCCTCTGCCTGCCCTGAACCTATCTTAATGGTTGTGTACACATTTCTGTTTAATCACGACGTCATTGAAGGTAGTGATTGTGGCTCTGCATCCCATGCTGTTCCTACAACAGATCCACAGAGACCTGGCTCCAGAACTGCGGTTGTTCCGGTTAAACCTGTACTTCCCCACCTGGATTGCCGGCTTACCATAGCGCGTCTAGTATATATCAGAACTGAAAAGGTTAAATTAATAGTTTTAGAATTTGTACCGAAATGTTTGTCCCGAAACTGTTTCTGTATTAAAAAAGTAAAAGTTTCAAAGTAGTTTCACACTCATTTATTATTAAACTTGTACCAAAACAAAAAAAAAAAATATTCCCAAATCCCAAAACCAAAATCCCAAAAGATCTCAGATTTGAAAAATCTGGGATCATTCTGGCTTTGGCTGAATTGATTTCATGAATATAACTAAACCTTTTTCATCAAATTAAAATTTCTTTAAAGTTATTATAATATTTCATAATACATTTACATACTAATTTCGAAAGAAAATAGTTTAAACCCCCTTAAAATATATTTTTTTACCATAATAATCAAGCATTTGTAAAGAAAAGAGAAAAGATATTAGAGAGAAGATCGTCAATCGCGATGGCATTCCTACTGCTTTTATCAGACTCACTAAATTATATCGCTCCAGAATCAGCCCGCAACATAGCTAGTCAGCATCTGGTAATCCTAAAAACTTAGCGATCTCCTTTGGCATAGTACCAAATTTGTTCACACCAACAGGTTGAACCGTACATTTACCTTTGTGATAATTTTGAAAAAACCTGTGACTTTTTGCATTTTTCGTACGTAGAGCTTCGTATTTGTTTACTATATCATAAAATGGACCGTGAATAGGAAATGTTCGTGGAATATTAGTTTTACTATTAGTGACTCTGACTAGGAGCATTTTGCCATGATTTTCTATATCTTTAGTAGTAATAGTATGTAGTTCATGGGGTCTACATCCACCAGCAATTCCGAATATTAACGCAACCTGGAAATAGATGAAAGCCTAATTAGGTATAGTAGATAAGCGGCAATACAAAATAAAATACAAAGGACATCGCAAACATATATAAGCACTGCACGAGATCAGGGAACCTTCTCTGTAAGACCGTCAACAAAGATACGGAGCCTTCTGACAATAATCAGTCCGTCAAAACAAGTGATAAATTCAATATTTTGGATGGGCAAAATCACTTCAACTCGTCTCCCAAAGGCAATGGAGAGGGCTATGGTTGGAGTTCCCTACGCGGTCCAATCAGAAATGTAGAGATCCGTAGGAAAACTAAGTTGACCAACATAGCCCGTAGAATTGCCAAACTAAAACGATAGTGACAGGGCACTTTGCTCGCAGAAAAAATGGCCGATGGGCCGTAAGGTTCTGGAGTGCAAATCGCATACTGAAAAACGTAGCGTTGTAAGGCCTCCCACAAGGTCGATTAGATAGCCAGACAAGATGGCCTCGTGAAGACCGCAGATATTCGCTGCATGCGACAAGCACAGAACCGGTCGAAGTGGCGGTGCTTCGAGGAGGCCTATGTCCATTAATGAACGTCTTTCGGGTGAAATTATGATAATGAAAGTACACATGGGAGTAGAAACAGCTGTCACATGGTGTTGTCATTCATTATTAGTTCGGTCTTGAGTCAGTAAGAGTCTGACGGACCCTACTAATTTCCAGATTGGACAAAAAAATTAATCCGAACGGCTCCAGTTGTGACGATGTTGATCTTGTTTAGTGCTTATACGCTTACGTTGACCTTAAATAGTTCAACTGACCTTAGTTGCCAAGTACTGACTATCCGGAGCTTCTTTCAAAAACTTTTCAACGTCATCTGCTGACAATATCTTGAACTTATGGCTTTTAAAACCGTCTGAGCGTCTCTTTAAAAAGTCATTCAGCTTGGAATACATGTTGATGTCAACACTATTTTTGATAGAAACAGTGCTTTTTAACATGGCATAAATACACCAGAGCGTGCTGGGCTTGTACTTGAGTGCTAGTTCATTGAAGTAAGCCAAAAATACACCCTCACTGAATGAGTTGTCATTTTGGCCGTTTTTCCACTGCAAGAATTTTTCATATGTTGTTAAGTATCTGTTCTTTGATTTTCGTAACAGACTTTCATTTTGTGCCTCGGTAAGTGGGTCAGACAGACTCAAATCTGAAAGAAAAAATACGTTCGAACTTGACATCAACATTTTGAAAAAAATTGGTTATTATAAAAGTAGTATAGCAATAATGAAATATTTTGCTTATTTATCCCATTTATTTATCAACACAGTTTCTATAATTATTCCCAATATGTTGAGTCATAAAATGGCTGAGATTAAATAAAGGTCCATAATAGGTACACTTTAAAGTAAGAGGCCCTGCGTATTTAATACAATGCATTATTAACTTTAACGCGTTGCAATAACACCCACTTGCTCTCAAGTGTGAATATGCAAAAACATGAGCATTGACAATCTAACACAGTGCAGCGCGAGTGAATCTCAATGCGTCGAAAAAATACAGTGTTCGATTTCAACTGTCGGCGCTTAGCAGTGCGTTGAAGATTTAGTGGGCGAAAAAATACCGGCGCGTTTTTATGACGACCGTGAAACGAGGGCTTACCTACACACTGTTTTGATTGCCAATTACATTCATTCAATAAGATAGACTAATTATTCGTCTAAGACCATTAATGAAGATAATACATTAGACGTAGATATAAAGGTAAATTACAACATCTAAGTTCTTCTACAAATGATTATGAACATGTTTATAATGAACAATAGCCCCATCCACAGTCGTAACGGATGCTTTACACGCCACATTGTTTCCATATCGTCTGCCGCTTCGCATACAGAACCACGTAGCTTTGGGTCCTCGACATTTATTATTCTTATAGTAACGATAATTGCCTACCAACAACATCGGTCGACCCGACTTTGTATACGAGAACATGATATCTGTAAAGAAAAAATGTAATCTTGTAATCCTAAGTGGATAAGTAAAGGTTAGGGCACAAGAGGTAAAATTCAGAATGTATATTTACTCAAATCGAATTCTCTCTTAAATGATAATGGGTTCCTTTGACCCTGTAGAAACCGTTCTTGTATGTGACGATGATAGCCTTGCAGCCACTGCTCCTGGCTCTACTGCAGGACCACCAACCAATCTGGCCATTACTTCTGGTGAGTTTGAACCGATCCTTTCCAAGCAAGATGACCGGCCTTCCGCAGCGGGACGTCGTTAAAACCACTGTAATTATATACGAGGTAAGGTAGTTATTAAGCAAATGTGTATTGTTAAGTTAATAGGTAAAGATTAGGCATTAGGCTGACCCCACATTAGGCGTGCGCGATCCTCGGGCGCGAGCGCCGCGCGCGCGTCGCGAGCGCGTCGCGAGCGCGCCGCGAGAGCGTCGCGTTTAGCTGCCCTCGCGGCGCGCTCGCGGCGCGCACGCGGCGCTCGAGTCGCGTTCTTACCCCTTCGCCCGCTACAATACTCAATACTTTATTGCATTCCACAATGCTTAGGTGGTAAAACATTTTATTTAGAAACAGTTGTGGACCCTGCCGGGCACAGCAAAGGAAAATACAGTAGGTAGAGAGGAGGACCTATTGATTATCTTATAATGTAACTTATTCTAAAATAGTAATTAAAAATAGATGAAATACATGCTTTGGACTTTTCTAAACTAATTTCAGGGATTTATCATTTAAAATTTCGTTGTCGCTATAATAACTTTTGCTTAACAGCAGCTTTTTTAATTTATCAGTAAATAGATGGCTTTTTTTCTCTGTCCTTATGGATTCTGGTAACTTGTTGTATATTGCTACTGTTTCGGTCAGTCACATGGTGGGCAGTGTTGTGTTGACACACGTTAAAAATAGAGTCACGAGTGAAATTAATATCGAAAGCTTTATCCTAGAAATACAGAATCGTTCTGCGATATGGGACATGACTACAAAGGAGTATAGTGATCGTATTGCAAAAAAAAGGTGTGGGAAGAAATCAGCACTTTATTTATAAAAGACTAGCTTCTGCCCGCGACTTCTTTTGCGTAAATGTCGTTTATCGCGGACGCAGACAAAGTCACGGAATAAAAAGTAGCCTATGTCCTTTTTCAGGCTCTAAACTATCTGAGTACCAAATTTCATTTAAATCGGTTCAGTAGTTTTAGCAGGAAAGCGAGACAGGCAGACAGACAGAGTTACTTTGCATTTATAATATTAGTGTGGATAGTGTGGATTTTGAAAAGAAAATTGTCCAAATTGTGACTGACTTAGCTGTAGGGGGTTAAACGCCAAGGCGAGCGCCGCGTGCGCGCCGCGAGCGCGCCGCGAGTGCGCCGCGAGCGCGCCGCAGGGCAGCTAAACGCGACGCTCTCGCGGCGCGCTCGCGACGCGCTCGCGACGCGCGCGCGGCGCTCGCGCCCGAGGATCGCGCACGCCTAATGTGGGGGAGGCCTTAATACTAAACTTCCATCTAGGGACACGGTAGCGTGTTAAACAGAGTTCAAAAAAAGCAACTAGCGACGCAGCAGCCGTGTGTTATGTTACCCAACCATTTATTAAACCACCAATTATCTCAAAACCCCTTTTACATAAACACACCAAAAATAATAATAATTCTTAAAACAACTTATTAATAAATACATTTCGTAAATGCATGTCAAACAGTTATTGAGAGGTTATAGGATAAATTGAAAAGCCTAGGATTTGATTTCTTTAGTTTTCATATACACGCTATCGTATATGTTATCAAATCAAATCAAATCGATTTATACGCAAGTTACTATTGTTATAAATGTAGTAAGTTCAACATAACTTACGAATATATAAATTTGATTTGCTGGTAAAAACTGGCCAATTCAAACCTTGAGCTTCAGTTTATCCTAAGTTATTTGCTTTGTATAAATAATTCGACTGTTCAAATTTAAGAAGTTTTATTTTATAAAGCAAATACTGTTATAGCAGAAAAAAAAAACTAGAATGTGCATTACATTACATATTGCTTTTGCCACGTTTTTCATACATCTGATCATACACGCACGCGCCCGTTTGCGAGTACTACGCACTTGAACTTTCTGTAAAACATCACCAATAATGTCAATATAATAATATGTCCTCTTCTGGCGTTTCCAATGACATCTACCTTGTAAATACCTTTATTGGTCGGTTTTTATTCATTATCTCAACATAAGCTCTTACTCTTTTAAATGTTGACATTACATCTTTTAAACTGCACCGTTGCCTTATCACATCATGCCTCAGCTAGCATTCATAGTCAAACCACACATGCTTGGTAAGTAACGCATTTCAACAGCATTTATTTTTGTCTTATAAGAGTATCTTATGGGAACCCTGTAGAAAGCGGCCTCGTACGTAATGGTGGTAGCCGTGCAGCCACTGCTCCTGGCTCTGCTATAGCACCACCACTCTATATGACCATTATTTCTGGTGAAAATGAACCGATGCTTCTCAAGCAAGATGACCGGCGCGTGCCGAAGCGGTACATCGTGGTCGTAAAAATCACTGTATTTAAGAATTGTATTACTTACTAACCAAATATTGAATAAAAGGCAATGTTTACTTGACGAAGACAATTTATTTTAATATACACGAGGAGGTCATGTTATTGCGGAGAATCTTAACACCAAGATTCAAAGAAGTGACGTTGATGAACAACGCCATCTATCGAGATATTAGGAACTAAAATATTCAATCCACTATGGACAGAATGTCCATTATGGACAGAATGTCCATTGCTCCCGCCCACCATGAACCAACTACATTCGAATTAATGGACTGTATGGTATAGTTAAAAAAATCAAACATATTTTAAGTCAGTATGACATGGTGGCTAAGAACAAATTACACTAAAACATTACAAAACAAACCAAAAAAAATACAGTTTACAATAGTTTTAAAAAATCAACAAGTTCTGTAAAAGTGGTAACATATACATAACTGGTCACTGAGCGACAGGTAACACACACAATTTGGTTATTGGTCGTTTAAATGTTATACCTTTACATTTCAGAGTGACTACTCTCGTAATGTTGTCCAACCCAGGGTGTTTAGAAATAATTTTACCTAAAAGCCATTTGGCTGGAGGGAGTCCATCCTCCTTTACTAACACTAAATCTCCTATCTCAGGTTCAGGCGTTTTGTTTGCCCACTTATAACGATGTAAAAATTGACTTAAATACTCACTTGACCACCTACGCCAAAACTGTTGCAGCATTTTTTGAGTTAGTTGCCAACGTTTCAAGGATGAAACAGATGATGTTTCGTAATTATGCTCAGGTACTAGAATTAATGATTCACCTATTAAAAAGTGGCCAGGAGTGAGGGGTGTTGGGTCTTGCGAATTTGTGTTCATTTGTGATAGTGGTCGAGAGTTAAGGCAAGCTTCTATTTGGTATAAAAGAGTCGAAATCTCTTCGAAAGTAAGAGTTGCAGTACCTATCACACGTCTAAGATGATGTTTGGTGGACTTTATTCCAGCCTCCCATAGCCCACCGAAATGCGGGGCATGGGGTGGAATAAAGTGCCAAGTAGTGCCGTTGTTTGCCAAACACTCGGCGATTTCCATCGTCAAGGTTGACTTTTCATGTGCGAACAAATCTCGGGTTCGCGAGCGGCACCAACAAAATTCGTTCCGTTATCGCTGTATAAGTCAGCGCAATGGCCACGCCTTGCAACAAATCGTTTAAAAGCAGCAATAAACCCTTGTGATGTGAGATCACTCACTGCTTCCAAATGTACGGCTCTTGTAGCCATACATACAAAAAGACATACATAACCTTTGTAGGCCCTGTGGCCTCTTCCTTTAGAAGTGCGAATCTGTATGGGTCCGGCGTAGTCCACACCACTTCGATAAAACGCTCGAATTGGTGTAACTCGAGCTGAAGGCAATTGTCCCATCAGTTGGACCCTAGTCTGTGCAGCATGGCGTACACAAATAACGCATTTACGGACAACCCCTTTTGCTTGGTTCTTGGCATCAATGACCCAGTATTTAGTTCGCAGATAATTAATCATGAGTTGTGGTCCGCCGTGCAACGTGTTATGGTGAGTTTCATTTAAAACTAATTCAGTGAGGTGAGATTTTGACGGTAATATTATTGGATGTTTTATTTCAGTTGTTATTTCTGCTTTCTCTAAACGACCACCAACTCTCAAGATGCCTGAACCATCTAGGAATGGATTTAATGACGTAAGTTTGCTTTTCTTTTGTACTATCCCCTTTTCTTTAATATCTTTAATCTCTTGCTGAAAACTCACTGTTTGACACTGTTTTACACAAATATGAAGAGCTTCATTCAATTCTACGCTAGTTAACCATACAGGTAAGTTATGATCATGTACGTTTTTCAACTTTTTGATGAATCTTTTGCAGTATGCTACAACTCGAACTAATTTACGAAGAGACGAGAACTTGGTCCACAACTGCAATTGATCATTCTGCGTTACATGATAAACCTTTTTTGTTTTTTCTTCTATATTAGTGTCTGGTATTTGACTTTTATCCTGAGTTTCAGGTCTATGTTTCAACCATAATGGTCCTGTTTTCCACAGTTCAAACATCGGTAATTCTGACGGGTTAATTCCTCGCGACGCACAATCTGCCGGGTTATCAGAAGATGATACATGTGACCATTGGTTTCTGTCTAATATATTTAGAATCTCAGACACCCGATTAGCTACAAACGTTTTCCAACGCGTTGGGTGGCTGTTCAACCAAGCCAGTACCACAGTTGAGTCAGTCCAAGCACGTAGGTTAGTTTTTGGAACGTTTAACACTACCGATACTTCCTGTAACAACTTAGCTAATAACACAGCTCCACATAACTCAAGCCTTGGTATCGATACTTGCTTAATTGGAGCTACTTTAGTTTTGGAAGTTACCAGATGAACATAGACATTTCCTGAATCATTAACAACACGTATATAGACCACAGCAGCATAAGCCTCACTAGATGCGTCGCTGAACCCATGAAGTTCCATGGTGCTGTTTTCCTTGACATTAATCCATCGTGGGAGTCGACATTTGGTAAGTTCAACAAGTCCTGCACGGTAAGTAATCCACTCGTCTAATAGTTTAGGTGGTAGTTTATCATCCCATTCTATTCCTGCAAGCCAAATCTTTTGAATCATAATTTTAGCTTTTATGATTGCTGGTGATATCCAACCCATTGGGTCAAACAGCTTTGCAATGTCAGATATTACTTTCCTTTTTGTTACAGGTTCCGAGATTGATGGTAGCTGAACGGAGTACTCGAAGTCATCGGTTCGTCGATTCCAGGTAAGTCCTAATATTTTAATTGTTTCATTTTCTTTCAGTTCTAGGTTGTTTGTTATGCTTTCTTTGCTTATTTCCTTATGTAATTGATCATTATTGCTTGCCCATTTTTGCAATTCAAAGCCTCCTTTGCTTAGTAGTCTAGTCATTTCTGAGAATATTTGTTTTCCTTCTGCTACACTTTTACAGCCCGTGATGAGATCATCCATGTAGAAGTCTTTTAATACTTTTTCAGATGCATTGGGCTCCTTCGTCATAAGCGACTTGGTGAAGCGCTCTTACCGCCAGGTAAGGAGCTGAAGCAGTCCCAAAAGTTACTCGTACTAAACGCAAATGTTGTATATCTTTTGCAGGGTCAGATTTCCACACTATACGTTGATAATCTGCATCTTGGTCAGTCACCTTCACCTGTCGATATATCTTTACGATATCAGCTACTAAGCAAATAGGGTGAAGCCTCCATCTCATAAGAATGTGTCTAAGATCATCTTGTAATGTCGGTCCTACCATAAGGTTACTGTTCAGTGAAACACCATTGTTATCGCGACTAGAAGCATTAAATACGATCCTGAATTTGGTGGTGGTTTTATCGTCTCTAACTACTTCATGATAAGGCAAGTAAACTGCTTCTGGATTATCAATTTCTTTTTCAGGTATTATTTGCATATGATCGAGCTTTAAATATTCTGAAAAAACATCTGAATATTTAGTTTTTAAATCCGGTGATTTAAAGAAACGTTTTTCTAATGATAATAATCTCTTTATAGCAACATTGCGCGAATTGCCATATTTACTGCTCGGGTCATTATCTTTAAAGGGTAGCTTTACAATATACCTACCAGAACTATCGCGTTTGATCGTTTCTTCAAAGATTTCTTCACAACGTTTTTCTTCTGGAGTGAATTGATTTTTACTTAGATTAAAGTTATCAGATTCGAGCTCCCAAAATTGTTTAAGATTAAAATCTTCATTGCAAATGTTAGTATGCATGGTAATGATAGTACTATTGCAGCTCAAAGTATTGGTTTCACTATCACTCACTTTGCCAGATAAAACCCAACCTAACCTGGTGTTCTGTGCTATCGGTGTTCCTGGTGGACCTCTAATCAATCCTTCAGTTATAATTTGGCAATAGACTTCTGCACCAAGTAATAGGTCGATTTTATTTGGTATGTTAAACTTCGGATCTGCTAACTTCATAACTGGTAAATTTGGCCACAGCTGAACGACAATTTGTCTTTCAGGTAGAAATGAAGTTAATTTCCGAAGAACGTATGTTTTGACTTTTACAGTAAATTTAGGATCCAGTAGAGATTGTAGTTTAATAAAAACCACATGTTTACAATTGAGTGAAGCGTTGTCTTCACCCCCCACTCCAGTTATAACACTGTTGCATTTAATTCTCTTAAGCCCAAGTAATTGGACTGCAGACTCCGTTATAAAAGAAGCCTGTGATCCCTGGTCCACTAGAGACCTCAGTGTTATATAAGACCCTGTGTTAGTTTCTGCGTTTACTAAGGCTGTTGCTAATACAACCTGACAATTTGTGTTAGACATACAACTAGTTATGTTCCTTACCTCGGTCTCGTCTTTTGATGTTGTTGCAGCTTCAACAACATCGGTACTATCAACTGATTGCTTGCTTGGTTCGTCAGTTGATTGGCTATTATTATTCGAATGCAGCAACGAATGGTGTTTCTTCTTGCAAATTCTACATCTTGTGAGCAAACGACACGAAGTTACCATGTGATTTGCGCCTAAGCAATTGAAACACAAACCTGAATTTTGGACAAAATTACGACGTGCTGACCACTCTTCCTTAGCAAAATCTTTGCCATTTCCTATCTTATGATTAGTATTTGAACAAAAGGTACACACAGATGTTTTATTCTCGTTTACATTTTTTACTACATGATGTGACTTTGTGTTAGTAGTGCTCTTTACTGTTTTAGTACATAAAAATTCAAGTGACCTAAATCTATGTTCAACAAAATCTAAAAATTCTTTTAATGAAGGCAATTCCTTAGTTGAACTACAAATCTTAGCTTCCCATTGTTTGCGAGACTCACTATCTAATTTAGAACACAATATATAAATAACAATAAGATCCCAATTTTCAATATTAATACCTTCATTTTTCAAAGCATTCAGACATTCGTTGGTTGTATCAAAAAGTTCTTTTAAAGAATTTGATGATTCACTCGTCATACTTTTTTGATTAAAGAATCTTTTGAAAATACAATCTGTTATAAACTTCTTATTATTAAATCTATGTTCTAAAATGTTCCAACTAGTTATCACTGGTAATAGGTAGGTGTCGCAACAGCTGTTCAGCTTCGCCGGTGAGATACGTTTTTAAATAATGTAGTTTTTGCACGTTATCTAATGATTGGTTCTTGTGTCTTGTGTATCAATGTTTGAAAAAGGTCCCGAAATGTTGTCCACTGAGAATAGTGACCCGAAAATGTAGGTATCGCTATTCTAGGCAATTTCATGCCAGTTTGAGTTATCGGGTTGTTGTTTTCCGTACAATCAGAGGGTATTTTCTTATTAAAACGTTCTTTTAATTCAACTTTGTAATCCATGTATAACTCTTCCGCCTGACTATACATATCACCCAAATGGTACTCTGACTTTTCGTATTCTTCCCTTTTAACCTCAGATATTATTTTGTTATGAGTTTCTTCAAACATCGACCACTGTTTTTCTAAACATTCCAACCTTGTTTCCACGTAGCTAACGGTAACCCTTTCTTTAGGAGACTTTTTGAAGTTAATGTATCCTCTTTGCATCTTTTTATTGATGTCTACTTGCAATCTTAACAATGAATCCATTTTTATAGTGTTTCTATTCAAGAACTATGTAGTTTAAATTACAAGTCCCGAATTCTGCAGAACTGTTGATGTGTCTTTAATATTTTATAATTTGAAACTTTTGGTAAAGTTTTCTAAGTGTTTGTAAACACTTTGCCGAAATTGGGCATGGATTCCCCGTCTAAACACACTTTTGCATAGAAATTTTACAAGTCCGTTTAGCTAGCTAATTTTTCTAAGTTCTTTTCCACATAAGTTACTTGTGAATCACTAACTTTTTAATTGTTTATACTTTATAGAGTACTCACAGTTTGTCCAATGATTTGCACTTTTGACACAACACTTCACAATTTTTCACTCAATTGTCATATATCGCCGTCAGGGGGCGCCACTGTCGCAATGTCCAAACTCGCGGTGCATCAGTCACGGCTGTATCCGAAAAAATCCGGCTCGAAGGACCATGAATAAAAGGCAATGTTTACTTGACGAAGACAATTTATTTTAATATACACGAGGAGGTCATGTTATTGCGGAGAATCTTAACACCAAGATTCAAAGAAGTGACGTTGATGAACAACGCCATCTATCGAGATATTAGGAACTAAAATATTCAAAAGTTAAACTTAAACGTAAGATTGTACAAATATGTATTTGTAACTAGATACATTAAGAGTATGAAAGGTAAAATTCTGAATGCATTGTTACCAACGTTTAATTTAGTTTTCTCTTTAACGATTATGGGATCTTTTGACCCTGAACATAACGTTGTCGTAAGTGGAGATGGTAGCCTTGCAGCCACTGCTCCTGGCGCTACTATAGCACCAGCACCCGATGTGACCATTACTTCTGGTGAGATTGAACAGATGCTTCCCAAGCAAGGTGACCGGCTTGCCGCAGCGGAACGTCGAAAAAAGCATTGTAACAAAGAATGGGATTACTTACTGAAAAACCAAAGTTAGCCAATTTTTCTATGAAAACGAAATTTTAAAGTAAAATATCTTTATTTTATGACACCAACTTACATTTTTTGTAATACTTTAGCTTAATACCTGCTATTTATGTTACCTTAATTAAGTAGGTACAACAATATACGGAATTTTAAAAATTAAAACGATTTTATAAAAGGACAATGCGACCTCAATTTATTGTATCTTTCTCACACTACTTCTGACATACCCATTACCTATAAATAATCTTAAAATTATTTTCTATAGGCAACATGCAGAAAGTTAATTTATTTGTGGGCGATTCGACACCCACTGCGTAAAATTCAAAACGTACCAATTGCCTAATTTGTGATTCTGGAATATTCGATTCGCCCGCAAATAAATGAACTACATGTGAGTCGCCTATCTATATTTAATAATATTAAAGAGTTTGTTTAATTAAACGCGCTTATCTTTGGAATTACCAGCTAGTTTAGAAAAAAAACTTTTTTGTATTTGGTAGCCCAATTCTTGAGGAAAGGCATAGGCTGATTAATATGACGCTAAGACACTAAGGAACCGAGCAAATAGAACCGAGTATAGAGCGGGCCGATGCATTACGGTAGGGAGGTCGGGCGAACAACATATTCACGCGGGTCAATGGCCGGCAGAAGCTAGTAGAAAATAATATATTATTTAAAACTGTTGATTCGCCCGATACGAGCAAGTAAATTCGTGCGAATTGACTTATACGCCAATAGAATTTGTTCTCAGCATTAAACAGTCTCATTATGAATAGTATATATCAGAAATCTTAAAAAACATTTGACTAAATCTTTAAAAAACTAATTTCTTTATTTTAACAAAGTTTTTTAAAAATAACTTATCTGCTTAAGTTGATCATCAAAAAATAAACAACTGGGTACTAAGACCCACAAGTAGATTAGTAAATAGGTTGATCTAGTTGTGGGTCATATGATTATGCATATTCTTAACATGTACGATAGTTCCGTCAGCAACGATGAGGGATGCTCGACAACCGGTGCTCCTCTTGCTGCAGAACCATGCGGCTTTGACTCCTTTGCTTCTGTTATTCTTGTAATAGCGACAGTTGCCTATGTCCAGCACTAGATTACCGTTTCTCGAATGGACAAACTTTGGCTCCAGATCTTCTGAAGATATTAAACCTGAAGAGAAATTGTATCTGTGAGAATTTTAATGCCGTTACAGTTAAAATTTAAAAAATGTTAATACAAAGATATTTTACCTCTTTTCAGAGACATGAGACTGTCATCAAAATTAAAATTTTGGTGCAATAATAATGCTTTTTGTTATAACAGGTTTATCTAATAGTGCATAAACATAAATTGTACAAATATTTTCTGAACAGTGAGGTACACAGCTGCAACCACGCTTGAAAAAGCAAGACAATTATTATCTTGCTGGCGTGCAAGACAATAACATATATAATTATTTGGTTAACAATATAATAACTGCCTGTAAAGCATAGACAATATTGACTTTACAATCTTTACGAGCGATAATACAGGGTGGCACGGACTTCGACACGCACCTTATTACCATAGATTACAGATCTAATACAGTAGAGCGTCGATTATCCGAACTAATTGGGGGACAGGATTGTTCGGAAAATCGGTTTTTTCGGATAATCGAACTGTATTGATTCAGCTATACATATATAAGTACAGGCGAATGAAAACCTTATGTTTGAACATATCATTAATGATAAATAGTTTCTTTCACGCGGTAAAATTTAGTTTCATCAACTAACGGCTACTTCAGAGTGATATACGAGTAGATACAACTAATAGTTCGAGACAATTTCGCATTTATTGCAGTACGGAAGGAGGATAGCAAGCGCAAGTTCGGATAAGCGGTCGTTCGGTTGATCGACGTTCGGATAATCGACGCTCTACTGTACATGATTCTAAACCCACTGCGGCGAAACTTTTCGCCAGGTAATAAAGAATATAGCTGTTCCATACACTTTGACCGCGTCGGGATATGTCCCATGATCCCATCGTATCAGTAATGAGATAGGAGCGCCGACCTCATCCAGTTCTAAAAATATGATTGACGTGTAAAACTGTTTGTACAAAACTACTTACGAAATAAATTCATTTATCTTACATTAAAAGTAGAAAGGATAACAATTATTTCAGACTTCCTTGTATTTGAACTAATGATTGTGGTTTCCTTTGCACTTGATGATGACGTTATCATAAGTGGTGATGGAAGCCTTGCACCCACTGCTCCTGGCCCTGCTGCAGGTCCACCAACCATTGAGACCTCGGCATCTATCGTTCCTGTTAAACCTGTAGATCCCTATTATGATGACGGGTCTGCCACAACGAGATGTTGAGAAAACTGCTGAAACGGAAAGAAAGTTTAATTCTAAAAATGGCAAAGGTTGTATTTTTGTGTAAGTATTTATTTCGTTTCAAGATAAGCTATAATCATATATTCTGCGAATAACATGGTTCGAGTTTGGAGGAAGCCTATGTCCAGCAATAGACGTACGGGTATTTCGGCTGAAATGGTGCCGATGAATGAGTTTATCAAGTTATGTAGTTCTAGCCGTTCTTTGGAGGTTAAATGGGAATATATGACGTCTTACTTTAAAGACACGATTTGAGATAACGGCTATCAATATGAACCCGTCACATAAGTTATGCGGTATTAGTACTTTTAATTTACAAATTATTCATTACCAATATTTGGTAATAACAAACATCTGCTTTTATTTTATTTTATTTAGGAAAAAAACGATATTAAATTACACATTACACATAAAAATAAGTTATATAAAAAGAAATCAATGTAATAATCTCAAAATTTCCACAAATTTACAAAGAGGTATGCTATGATGAAGACTACGTATACTATGATAAATATGTTACCGATGAGGTAACGGTACCGGTAGGTGACAGTAATTATACGATTGTGGTTATCATATCATTCATCGACATGCGATCCTGAGGTGAAAAGTGTCGCAGGACAGCTTTAATTTACACAATGGCAAATCATCGCCTGGTCTGGGTTTAGTAACAGTAGTCGAACCAGATATCAGATCTTCCAAATGTCAAAATTGAGATTACACCGAAGCCTGAAAACACTATTTGGTCTTTGATAGTGTCCACGGAAGATCCATGGAAGATGTCTTTAACACTTCCACCACCATGAATAGAATTAAATTTCTTGTAGACCTCGCAATGTGTTCCGTACCACGAATCCTAATCTAAAAAAGATTATGGCACACCACGTGAAGTCCAATGTCATATGATCCACTGTAGTCCCGTAAATATGAACTAACTGTAATCATCTTCCGCCATCATTCCATGATTATGTTCGTTTATCCATTTGACTATTATGTTATCGATGGTGACGAGTCCAGCTCGACAGCGATTACTAGCCCACTTGCAGCATCGCCACTGCTTTCTACTGCTGAACTGGTCGACATTCATAGCACGATGAGGCTTGTACCAGTTGTACCGAAAATGCTTGAACAGGATCACTGGCTTGCCATACCTAGACGTTGAGAATACTGCAGCTGTAAAGGAGTCGACATTCAGAACGGGACAATGCACAAAAACTGTTCAACGAAAATGAGGATAGTAAAAATGAAATAAATAAATGAAACCGACATAAAAACAGAAATTTTAACTGGTCACAAAATCCATATACATGAATACGTGAAAACGAGAATACAAAAAAAAAATGGCCCCACTTTAATTTATGATTTAATAGACGCATATTAAACATGATACTGT
This sequence comes from Aporophyla lueneburgensis, assembly GCA_932294355.1. Lineage (NCBI taxonomy): Eukaryota > Metazoa > Arthropoda > Insecta > Lepidoptera > Noctuidae > Aporophyla > Aporophyla lueneburgensis. The sequence continues at coordinate 8,081,037 of OW028742.1, forward strand.
TTTTTGCTACTGTTAGTACAACTGTCCAATAGTGCAGCGCGTCTAATAGTAAACTAGTTATAGTATATCTAGTTTTATCAAAATAAGTAAACGACTAGACTTAGATCCGCATTAAGAAACTCTACCCGAGGGTGAGTCACTGTTAATATATTTTAAAAGAAAAGTCATGTTTCCTATGTTCCTGAACGCTAAGGTCTTTTGAACTGCACAATGGATTTGGAGCAAATATGTAGCATTCCTTAGAAACAATAAGCAGAATATATACATAATACACATTCACTTTGTTTGTCTATAATATGCGCATTTCATCGTTATAACTTAACCTTTAATTATACAATTAATAAGTGAGATATTTGATAACTCATTCTATAAATCGTACACTTTAGAAACACGATTAATTCAATAGAGAAAAAAATTCTATAACAAAATTAAATAGGTACTTCACAGTAGGTCATCAGTTTTTTTTTTTTTGTAATATAATGACAAAACTACATATTGTTTTCCATGACATATACATTTTACGTTTTCAAAATGTGTATTTGTTTAAATAATACTGAATACCTTACTTATCGGGCGAATCACCACATTCTAGCCAGAGCCATACTTCAATTAACAACAGAAGCTAAAGAAACTTAGACAACGAAAAACACGAAATAAATAAAAGATCATTATTTAACGATGATTGTGCACATTTCTAAGTTTGATCACATGGTCTCTTGGCATCGTAGCCGTACCTCAAGATGTTAAGCTTTAATTGATTCAGACCCACTCCAAGCTTGGGCTTTTGCTCCCACAGCAAAACTTGAACCTATGTCTACCAATCATCATAATAGAATTCATGTACCTGGAACGACCAAATCTTACAATGTCATTGTCGGCTTCGCCTGAAAAAGAGAATATATGTAACAAGTGCTTGGATTACACTAGTATTTTCTGGTACTTTACCAAAGAAATCAAAAAGATGATGTTGCCATGATAAAAAAAAAATAGACAAATTTGAAATGAATTAAGTTTTAATGAGAAATTAATCAAATCCACACACTGTCATTTATCACTCTATCGCTACATTGAACAGATTGGTTGTGATTGGGTTCACAATGATCTTATTAGCGAAAATATTGCACGATAGGGTGGGTCGAATTTTTTTTTTCCGAATTTCGATTTGTAATAGTGCGGAAAACATGACCTGGGTAGAGACTTAAAAACGTATATATTTATTTTTTATTAATATTAACATTAATTACCCGCGCATGACGTTTGAAAATTCGGAAGAATTGTTAAAATTGGATTTATTTTATCAGAGTTTACTGTATAAACTACATGGCGTAAAATGATATTACATTCTTATATTCAGAGATACACGTAATACAAATAATAATCAAACCAAAATATTAGAATAATCGTGCGTATAGTGCGGGGGAAGGAGTGGGGAAAGATGGCGTAAACTGTCGATCACGCGTCATTGTCTTAGTGCGCCTAATTAGTTCCGGGTGAAAGGCCGCACGCAATTTATCTAATTTTTTTGCTATTTTAAGTAGTTTTTGTTAGTTTTGTGACGTTGTGCATCATGGAGATTTCACATAATACCCGAAAATCGGCGCGGTGAGGGTTTGGCGCTGATAGCCGAAATACAGGCTTTTGCCTAGTTCGGCTACAGATGTCTAATTCATTTGTTTAAAGAAAATATAGCCTATAAGATGTCTGTAAAATTTTAAATTATTATTGAAATAAAAAAAAAAAACTTATAAATCCACAAGTTGTCCCATTTTTGGTGCTCCGGAAGAAATTAACGAAAATCAACTACCCACTTACAAATAAGTTATGAAATATTACAATTTAGTAAGACATCAGCTTAAACTTGAGAACAATTAAAAAAAAGAGCCATCCATTAATGAGATATCTGAAATAGTGCCATCTAAAGTTGAATATTTGTGGAGAAAAGCGTCTATTCCTACTGTGTCTCATAATCGTGTGATGCAATTGATTAAAAGTTACCAATACGGCGGAGTCATACGGCTCTTAGAAAAGCGTTTACACCGACCACTTCAATGGATCATATGCCTTTTACACCTAAATGAACTGCCCTTAAGACATTTATTTGCAAAACTTGATGGCACCACAACAGGACCTAATACTTATTCAGGTGCTATCGGAAAGTTATTAGAAGATTGTGAGAAGCGCTCTGTTGTCTCATTTGAAAAGATAGAAGGTATGTTACCAAACATTTCAAATGTAAAAGACCTCAGTTCTGATCAACGTTAGCTTTATGATATCACATCTGCCGTCATAAGTGGTAAGTGCTCTCCTGATTTGTCTAATCGCTCTCCGGGAAAAATGTCGCATGCCAGGTGGCTAACAAAGGCCAACAGGATTTAGCGCTTATATGTGTCTACTGATACTGAGATACCTACAAACGAACTGAAACAACTCGCTACTTTTGTAGTTAAAGTATATGTGCCTATTTGGTCCGAAATCAAATTAAATCCGACATGTAAAGATGGAGCAAGGCACTTTTGGAAGTTGGTATTTTATTCTCGATATCTTCCGCAAGAATTGAAGAGTGTTGTTGATCCTGTAATAAAGCGAAATGCTTTTTTCGCGCACCCAGAGAACTTGTTCTTGTCTATGTTATCTGACGAACAAAAACATGTGAGAGAACTTGCCGCTAGACGCATTTTAAAGGCAAGGAAACCATCTGAATTCCTTCAGCTACGAGTCTTTGAAGTGCCTAAGATAAATTTAAACGCTTCGTCTTACATCGATTTGATAGACTGGCAGCAATCTTACTCGCAACCACCTATATTCCGGATGACCAATGTTCCGGATGAGACTCTTCATTCCCTAATTGAGTCAGGTGGTGGTGATGAAGTCCTTTTTCTGCGGGTAAATAAATTAACTTTAGACAACTTATCTTATTTTGTTCGTTTGATTGCTTATGTTGACGTCCGTAGCGTCAACATAAACGCAATCAAACGTGTTGCATAACTTTTGTTGACTGTGTATAAATAAAAAACTGAATTATCAAATGCTAATTGTATTTCGATTAAAATCACAATTCACGAGACTAAAAACACCATGTATGGACTGTAGAAAGATGATTTGACTAGAATGGAAGTTACAACTGAGATGACCTATAAACAAATATGGAAGAACAAGACATGTTCCATAAACCTCTAATAAATTGGGACAAGGGCAACAGAGAGACGATGATTAATTATTGAAACCACGATTTCTATCTCCAGAATTATAACCAGCTCTGTGTTCATGCTCGCCTAGTGGCTGTGCTGTTCACTCGCGTCGATGATGACGTTGTCCACGGTGGTAACCAGTTCTCGACATTTGCAAGACCTCCACTTGACGCACCGCCATTGTTGTTTATAACTGGACTGATTAGACTTATAATAAGGCACATACAAGTTGTAGCGGTGGTTGTTAAATAGCATGGCTGGCCTTCCATATTTTGAGATTATGGGTATTATAGCTGAAATATTTGAGCTCATTTAATATAGCATTGTAAACCACACAACACCATGTTAACACATAGGTTTAGACATTTCTCCCGCTAAAAGTAAAATTTGTTTCTCATAGACGGTGGTTGTTAAACATCATGGCTGGCCTTCCATATTTCGAGATTATGGGTATAATAGCTGAAATATTTGAGCTCATTTAATATAGCATTCTAAACCACATAACACCATGTTAACACACAGTTCTAGACATTTACGCCCTTATCCGCTCATCTCACGTTATGGATGAGTGTCCTTTGCCAGAAGTACTGATAATAACGTTATCGTAAGTAGTGACGTTCGCTCGACATTTGTGCATTGAGGACCACTTCACACATAACCATAGGGCTCGCATACCTTTGCTCCTACTGTGCCTGTTGAACCTATGGTATCCCCGGTTCAGAATCGGCTTGACGAAATGAGATTCGATATACTATTCGCCTGAAATGGTATGAGTTCGTAAGAAACCAGTAGCAAAGTAGACTGTAGGAAAACTCACATAGTTTTGTCGCTTCTGATATAAGTCAGTTAATTTTTTCAGTGGGATTCCTAAGTTCTTCAGTCAAAAATGTATTTGAGAACCTCTCATTTTAATCAGACACATTCATTTATATTTTGAATATTTACAAACTGTTAACTACTGTTATAGAATACAACGAACATTATAAAGTGATACAAAACTCTCTATGACATTATGACATGTTATCTTAGGAGTTCTAATAATTGTAATCAGTAGCATTTCGCTGACGCTTATGTTTATGCTCGCCATTGATACTGATGACCTGAGAATTGAAGGTCTTGATCGAAGATCTGCAGCCGGAACACCACTTGACACAGATCCACAACACCTTAGGGTCACCTTCGCGGTTCGAGCTGTACTTGTAATAACGGTTCTCGCCCATCTGCAGCATTGGTTTGCCCCACTTTGATTCGGCAAACGTGATCTCTGTACCTAAAAGCATAACATTGACTTTATTAAAGATGAACACGAAAACCACTGAGACATTTGTAATACCAGTTGGAAACATTTCCAGCACCGCGGACACTCTTTTCAGTAATAACAATATAATTATTAAGGTACACCTCTGCCTGACCTTTTGGGGAATCAGACGTGATGTTATGGGTACGAAATATTTCAACTCAACAACAATGCACATCACAATTATAGTTCCTAATATATTTTTTTTAAGAACAAAAACATATACACTTACATGGGAGCATGTCATCATGCACCTAAGTTATTTGACTAAATGTTTGCGGGTGATTATGGAAGTTCCTTAAATAGACAACTACATTGTTATGTGTCCGTATGGCCGCTCTGCATCCCGTCGCCTACTGTTGCCGCCTTATGTCGCCTACTGTCACTGTGCCGGTACCTACCGTACAAGATCACTGGTTGACCGTTTTTCGTAAGCGAGAAAATGAAGTCTGAAAAAAAGTGTGATGAGAAAGTCAATACTTGAAAAATACCTTGTGTGGAGGTGAATAGCTTCGTTTCATGCAAATAATTGTATCTCAAATAATCGTTAAAATTAATTAAATAGAATTTAGCTCATACAGGGCAATACGTGACATGGTAGATGAAATATATATAGAGCAAGAAAGAGAGGAAGATATACGCGCGAGTGAGTGAGATGTTAAGAGATACACTCGCACATTCAGAGTTGAACCCGTTTCCATCATTGGTAGATATCAAACCCATCCATAGCTTTACTCACCTTTAAGATTAATAATTTGGTATGTCATTTGGCTCAAAGGATACCAACACAATAACGACCTCATATTGTTTGTAAACTCAAAAATATAAATAAAGTACTATTTACGTTAAAACATGACATGTAAAACTCAACAAAAAACCAAAACCAAACCACAAAAGTTACCTTTTACACGTTCGTTCTATTTACAAATGGCGCTAACAACTTGACAGGCTTGCCAACATGGCCGACATCACGTAGTGACTGGTTATGTTATTTTTTTAATTTACTAAGTCATTATGTACGTATTTCCTGTACAGGAAAATGAAAAGTAAACAATGAGTCGTTGAATTTCGTAATAAGAATTCATTTAATTATCTAACACGAATTTCTACAGTGAAACATAATTATATCATAAATATATTTAAATACCTATATACCTCACATAGACTCACTATACTAAGAAATCTGCGCATTGAATACATTACCTACCTTCTAAAAAACATTATTAATGTACTACACCAGACAAATATTGTCTAAATTATACAACGACTTTGTGTATATTATTAACGCTGATAAGTACCGAATAGTACTTACACTCCCACAATTTACTAACAATGATAAAAGTAACTTTATCTATACTTTATATTATAAAGGTGAAGAGTTTTTTTGTTTGTTTTATAATAATACTAGCTTTTGCCAGCGGTGTCGCCGACGTGGGCGTTGGAATTTATCCCACGGAAACGTATTACCGGGATAAAAAGTATTCCAGGTGTTAATCCTGGTTATATATCTGTCTGGAATCCGTTCAGGCGTTTATGTGTTATTGAGTAATAAACATCCAAACACCATAACATACGAACTATCACATGTGTAATATTAGTAGGATAAAGGATGAGAAGGATTATACTACAACGATTATACTACTTTTTTTGACTTACCTACCTAATACTGACATTGTAATTTATGATTATTATTCCAATTGTATTGCATCTTTTTGAGTTAATGAATTATTATATGAATGTACCATGCCAAATATGTATTAACTATCCTATAAAATAATAATATTAATTGTTGATGTGTATTAATAATGTTGCATGCCAAATTTAAGGTAGATTGTACAAGGATTACCCATATTATTTGTCACATCTTATTTACTGTAGGCTGCAATCTAAGCAAATAAAATTTTACTTTACTTTACTTTACAGTTAGATGTTACTTCCAAAATTGTGGCCTTATTCGAACTCAATCCTCGCATGATTATGTGTACCGAGTTCCTTAATGATTTGATGTTTAATAAGAACAAGAGTGGCCTTGCATCCAGTGTTCTTCTTGCTACATTTCCACCACGTTTTTTCATTGTAAGTAATCTGTCTGCTGAATCGATATCCTGCGTATACTGCAATGGGCCGGCCTTGCCTGGACGTTTCAAATTGTACTTCTCCTGTAAAACATATACACGTGTAAAGATTAATGTATGTTGAATCTATCTCAACCATAAATTTCCAAACTAAATTTATGTAGACAGTATAGGTAAGCATAATCAGCATAATGTTTCCACTACTGGGACACAAGCTTCCTCTCTGGTGGTTCTCTCACGATGTTTTCCGTCACAGTTTTGGGAGCAGTGGTGACGAAATAGTTTAAATTAAGTAAAGTGCCTGTAACCACAAATAATATGCAATTGGTTCATTAATATTATTGTATTTTAAAATACTAGTGGTCGCCCAGTGGTCGAAATTCGATTATAATAAAAGAATATTAGCTTTCTGCCCTCCTTCTCGATATAAACTTTAACGGTGCCAAATTTCATTATTCTCCGTCTGGGTAATTTTCTTAAAAAGGGTACAAAGTTGATGATTCACTTGTTAATTTATAGATTATTTTTAAGAATCAAATATCAAATAATATTTTATTATTGTCATTTGACAATAATAAACGTAAAACAGTGACCAATAAAATATAAGGCATTTAACAAAATAAGGCACTCTTATCCTTAACATAATTGTAAATATAATTTAATGATTAACATGTTTAACTTTAATAGATTGCGGTTTTCCATAAACCGTGATGATCCTGGCCCTACAGCCTTTATTCCATTTAGTGCATCTTCATACTTTTCTGACGTCTGATATTGTGTCCTTTAAACTGAACCGATGGCGTTTGTAGTAGGGGAAGTACGTCCAAAATGACATACGGTTTTGTTTTTTAATCATATATTTTTAATTAACATAGTTACAATCACTGTTTAGGTTGAATAATCATCTTTGGTTTATAAGTTTTAACCTCCGTAAACTCATAACTGAATAGGACCCATATAAAAAATATAATTTAAATTAATCAAAGCCACTAAGAAAATTCATTTTGTCCATATAGTATGGACAAAATGACATACATAATGAAAACGAAAATTATGAAGTACATATTTCACAAAATATTAAATATGAGGCCAAAGAGAACAATTGTTGCACCGTAGCCAGCACTCGTTGGGCTTGGAACGGGAAAAGAGGTCGTTACAGTAAACGCATGCGCAGTCATCATCATCACCGTTCGAAACAGCTGGAAATCTTCTACATTCGAGTCCTCAGCGTAATGAGTCTTCTATACTTGGGTTCACCTTTTTTCTGACTGCTTTTAAGGATCATTATCGTAGTTCGATTCAACATTGAAAACCTCATCATTGAATATAGGTATGTCGTTTTGCCCGGAATGTAAGTATGTCGTTTTGCCCCACAGGTTTTATCTAAACACTAATTAAGTCATAACTACTATAAACACGAGATTTATAAATAAATACTTTTAAGTAATGCAGCATAATGCTACACTTTTTGAATTTACTAAAAAAGATGTAATAGAAACCACGAGAAACTGATCAAAAACAAGACGAAATCAATAAAAATAAAAAAAACTTTTATGCGCACAAAACGCTTTCCTGCAAGTAACTTCGGCGTGACCAAGTCAATGGCGGTATAAACTTAACAAGTATTCCACTATGGCCGGCGTCACATAATAATATGCCAACTGCAGGATTATAGCCCACCAATTTCGAAAAAAGCCCGATGTGTCATTTTGTCCGTATATGTCATTTTGGCCGTACTTCTCCTATATCATTTTATTACCTCTCGTTGATAAAATGAAGAGCGGCTCTGGAAATAACGGATAAGTAATAGATGATATAACAACAAAATCTCTAATATTAACAACACATAACAACGGAACCTATAATTTTATTTAATATAGCGGTTCGTTAATGTAATGAACAATTGATATCATTTTAAAATAACTAATTTTTATAAGCATAACATACATTAAATATAACATCGTTTGACATATCACTCAAAACATATACAACTTATTTGGTCTAATATAAATAGTAACCTAAGTAGATATTAAAAATAACTAGTAACTGATTACTACCTGCACTAAGATAGGTCGACGGCGCCCCGCTTCGTGGGGCTCCTATTTCTGGGTGGTTTCTGGGTGGGTAAAAAATAACCATGAAGGTTAAGGCGGGAGTGAAGCGGAGCAGAGCTCCCGCCTTAAATATAACTAGTAGCCTTCTAACCTAACCTATCCGAACCTTAGACCTAATGATTTTCGATTACATAAATGTTATATCAAACAACGTTATAATAATTAAGTTTTAGAATAAATAAATGTTATATGGAAAGAAATTATATCAACAGTTTGTATATCTCACGTTGATTATATCTTATGAACGATAATAAAATGAAATTAGACCAAATGAGTTTATACGTTATGAGACGCACCCGGAAATAACAGAAGAAAAATAAAACATATCTACCTACGATTTCATTTACTACAAAAGATGCTATTGCTCCACCACCCTTGGTTGACTGGTACTGAATTGCATAAGGACCTAAAAACACGTACCAAAACCACACCAGAACAACAACATGTGGGCGGTCGCTAACTTGTAAATGCTATAAATAGTTTATTCACAAGCTCAAAACATTTATTTCAATTACAGTACAGGCACTTTTAAACTGTCACAGAGTCGGTCAGTCAGAAAGTTGAAATAGTAGCACATTCCAAAACGTAGATCTCTGTTATAAGACCGGGCGAAAAACTTCAAGAACACTCTTTTAAATCTTGATATTACAAAAACACGGAGATCGTTTGGCCGTCAAAATCAACCTTGTGGGCAATACCGACCACATCAAGGACACGTCGCAGCCACTACGCAACCATCGGTGGAACGGTACACTAGAGGCCGGCCACATCGCAAACACAATACCACGTCGACCCTTTGATTTGATTTTGTAGTTACCAGAACTCAACTTCAAGAAGCTGCAACGGTACTATCAAACTCAACTCAAAGCATTTATTTCAAATAAACCAATTACAGGCACTTTTTGACTGTCAAGGGGTCGTTCGGTCAGACAGATGAAGTGTAATGATCACTATGGAGAAGATCGGGCAATGAACTCCACGGATACTGCTCACACGTAAACACTGACTTCCCATATTTTGGCGCTGCGATGTGGTGTGGTTGTGGTACATGTAATCGGACCCTAAAGTCTAAAAAATTAAATGACAACAGAAACAAAAAATATTGTTCTTATTTGTTTTATTCAGGGAAACTATTATTGTACCGATTAGGATAGAATTGATTAATTACATAAATGAGGATACACTATTCACTTCGGTTACTTGTAACAAGTATGTTTTCCCATGACTTTGATGATCATTTCTTCGAGCGTGACGATGGAGGCCCTGCAGCCGTGGGACCATTGAGTGCACCGCCATCTTTCTTTCAGAGAGCCAGGCCTGCCCTTGTTGAGACCAAACTTTTTGTTTCGGTACAGGAGCATTCGGTATCCTCGCGCTGACGTTATAAACTGACCATGATCTAAAACAGATTGAGTTTGTGACTAAGGTAACCAGTAGACGATGAACAATTTGTCAGCGACGATAGAATGTATCGAAATCCCAGCAATCCATTTGCCCTTCGCGTACATTATTGCATAAATCCATACTATACGATTAATGGCCATAGGCTTTTCCCTTATTTTAGTGGAACTTAACTGGCGAAATGTAGCTGTACTATAGGTACACCTCTGTCAAATTCTTCGGAGAAACAAGTTGTGATATAACATTACAACTTGTTTCTCCGAAGAATTTTATGTTATACTGAGGAATAGATCTCAAAATTATTTCAGAAAACTATTACAACTAGTAAAGGTTCGAATATCTAATCACAAAACTTCCTCTAATTTCCTATAATACAAACACAATTCAATTTTAAATGCAACTATTTTCTTTAGTATTTTCAAAAAGAAAAAAACTAACGGTGCAGACTAGGTACCGAGCATTTGTTGTACAGATACCTCCACATCAAGGTACCCGAAACTGTCAAATTCTTTCAATCAAACTTGAACCTAATGCTTTAGCGATAAAGTTGAAAATCTATTAAAGAAATTTGACAGATTGTAGTAGCTCGATGTGCTGGCGTCTGTACAGTCAACAGCACATCAATAGTAGCAACTGATATTGGCAGCGCCTTTATGTCGTACTGTAAAAGTAATTTTCGTAATGAAAAGTTTTCATTAGTTTCGCAAGTCGCCGCTGTTACCACTTGGCCACGACTGCCCAAAAAATTTAGTGACTGAGTTGTATTATATAGTGAATTACATCAATGGTTGTGGATTTGAAAAAAAAAAAACTTTGGAAACTGAAGTTAGTTTTTGCCTTTTAGTTTTTTTTTTTTCAGACGTCGAATTGAGAACCTCCTCCTTTTTAAATCAGTTAATAATGGAAACTGCTACGATCTGTACAGCTCCATCTCTCTTTCGGTATCACATCAGTCGTGATTATGGTAATTCTTAGAAGCAACAAAGTTGGTCCCCATAGTGATGACCGTTGCCTTACACCCGTTTCCTTTCGTGCAGGTCCATCGCGCTCTTGGACCTTTACAGCGATGGTATTTATTGAAACGGTCATAACCAAGGATCAACACTGGTTTCCCGAATCGCGACGTTGAGAAAATAAGTCCTGAAAAAAAAAACAGTCAGTATTTTCTCACCTTTCTTTGTCTCACTTCGATATCAAAATCGAGTCTGTTCGAACTCAAACATTTTTGAACCTACTTGAAAAGCTAACCCCACCCCGCCCTGTATAATGAGCACATCATTCTAAGGTTGCAGGAACATCGACGAAATTCAAACCATGAATTAAACACATAATTGCGCCTAGAATAGAAATTTTTCTTCAATTTTTTCTTTTAAATTAGCTCTGGCATACTTTTTGGCGGCGTAGGTTTGTCACTTTTCTATGAAATAGCTTTTCTTTTTTAATAACAGACTATACGTTTTTACGCTGGGGGCTCTTGAATCATGCGCTGAATTAATACTAGCTTTTGGCAGCTATTACGTGGTCGGAATACTTTTCAACGAGACCTGCTACCGCAATAAAAAATATTAGATGTCCCCGTTTAAAAAACAACCCAGGTTATAGTTTACCGTTGTGCCAAATTTCATCAAAATCTGAAAAAAGAGAGACACGTATTTCTTTAGGACCTACGGAATATATGTTAGCAACGCTTCGGGAATGGCAAATACTTGTCAAATAAAATTTCCAAATCTCTTAAGAAGTAACTTTATTTTTATTTTCATTCATCGAGTAAATATCGTCGACCGCACGTCAGGCTAGCACTAGCGCTAGTGCGGTTGACTGTACAAACTTTTACTACTAATCATTTTCGTAGACAGGTCTTATTTCATATTACATATTTATTAGCTTTTATTTAATACTTTACAAAAATTTTACTACTATCCAACCAGATTTATTAGTGTTGACTACAAGTTGTGAAGTCATCTATCTATATATATAAAATTCAAAGTCCTGAGTGACTGACTGACTGACTGACTGACTGACTGATATATCAACGCACAGCCTAAACCGCTGGACCTAGAGACATGAAATTTGAAGAATGTGTTCTTTGTAAGGAGTAGGTATCCACTAAGAAAGGGTTTTTAAAAATTCCACGCCTAAGAGGGTGAAATGGGGGGTTGAATTTTGTATGAAACTTTTTTTCTTCTAGGTCGATTGACACATAAATTGGTACACATACTCTTCAAGTATAATTATGTGACACGTGTATCACAATTTTTCCAAAATCATACCCTTACTGAGTCAAATAGGGCTTCGAAAATCCTACGTAGAATGTAAGACGTGCGCATGGCGTGCGGGGCAGCCCGGGAAGCGCATTGTCATCACCGGTGTCCAATCTCAACCAAGGTATCAAGAAGTATCTAATATGTAACTGATATTAATATCAACTAACTAGCTTTTCCTGTGGGATATTTTTCGACATCCACGCGGGCGAAGCCGCGGGCAGAAGCTAGTCTTTAATAAAATACTAGCTTCTGCCCGCGACTTCGTCCGCGTCAAATTTTTACTCTCCTGACCCTTGTCGTCGCATCGAATTGCCTGCCAGTTTTAGACCATTTTTCGTTGCTGCTCCTTTTGATCATAGCGTGATATTATATAGCTTATAGCTTCCTCAATAAATAGGCTACCCAACACATTTTTTTTTCAATTCGGACCAGTAGTTCCTGAGCTTAGCGCACGCAAACTCTTCAGCTTTATAATATTAAGAAGTATCGATAAAATGCATTTCAACCGCATGGAGACGAATACGGGCCTGCCACATACCACCCGTGCCCCTAATAACGTAACACACTATCAATCATAATCTGAATCATTTTGAAGTCCATTGCTTCAAATGCTTGAAAAATGTATACATGTGCTCAAAACAATGTAAATAATGCATGAATATTGTTGAACTGTTCAAATGACAGTCATTCCTGCTGTGACTTGTTAGTGTGTAACGTAATTACTCGACACGTGTATAACTATCTTAGACGGCCGTTATCTATCAGTACAGAATACAGTTCAAATTAAAGTCGCTATTGCTGGTGTGACCGCGTTGATCTTCTATGCCTCGCAACGGATATTGATGCGGTTTGCACCACTATTCAGAAAATTCATTTCGGAAGGTCTTTGCGTATATAACATTTAATATTAATATAAAATATAATAACTAAATCTCGATATTTTTAAGATGTAAAAGCTGTATGTTTTATATATTCAATGTGTGTGATCATTCTTAACAGCTACGATGACGTCATCAACGGTGACTAGTGATGCAGGACAGCCGCCAGACCTCGCCTTAAAACAATACCATCGGGCTCTGGAGCCAGAAGTTTTAGTGTGTTTATTGTATCTATGTCGTCCGATATTAATTACTGATTTCCCACATCTGGAAATGCCAAACTCTACCGGTTCTGAAAAAAAAAACAGATTCAAGTCAAAAACTATTGGAATGTAGGAAGATATAATAAATCATATAATTATAGGTAATTTTCACTTGACTATAGAAATTTGACTGCCTCGTTGGTCTAGTGGTGGCAAGCGCTACTGCTGAGCATGAGGTCCTGGGTACGATTTCCAAGTCGGGCAAAGTGTTTATTGGGTTTTTCCATCTGGAATTTCTCAGTGGCAGCCTGGAGTCTGGATTTCTGCCCGGTTGATAGCAATGGGCTCGCCCCCTATTACATGGGACTTAAACATAACAGGCGAAATGTGGGTGTACCTCTGCCTAACCCTACGGGGAAACAAGGCGTGATGTTATGTGTTATGTATGTTATAGAAATTTAGTTTAAAAAATGGCGAAAGTTAATGCGACGTAAACTGTCTTTATTAGTTAAGATTGCATTTATTAGCCGCGAAAACGTTTTCTGTCCTGACAGACATTACTTTAATATCATTCAAATTGAGTATGTTTTAAAATGTATAGATGGTAGTCTAATAACCTGATGGTAGAATAAAAAAATATTGTTTGGCAAATTAAACATCAACATACTTAGTGTCTATTAATTCAAATCACAAATTAATGTAATTCATAGGAAATGGATTTCACACGGTGGAGCGACGTAGTGTGTCGCGATATGCTAAACAATCAATTTCTATTCGTGTACATTTACAAACCTTGTTGTACGTATCTCAAATACTTATTTGTAATTTATTTTCTTACTTCAGTTGACTTTAAATCAAAGAGGTTTGGACCCCTGAACTAGGAAATTTTGTATGACAGGGGTTGAGATTTCTCCAGCTACATGGATCAGTATAAGAAGGCTGAAAGATTATAATTTACACATATTTTTTTCAATACGTAAAAGACAAAGAAAATTAACATACAATATGCAAGAACTGAAATCATCATTTCAGAAAGACGTCCACTGTTGGACATAGGCCTTTTTTATCTCGACATGGAAATCCTCATGGATCCCTCCTCTCGACATGGAGTCCTCCGCCCTGGGATAGGCGAAAGGGTTTGTCAGACTCTTACTGACTAAAACCACCCCGGTGTTCCTTCTCACACCTACTTCGGAGACCAGCTGAACATAGGCCTCTCCCAAGGAGGCGGAGATTACCATAATCGCCACACTTGGCAGACGGGTTGGCGATCGCAGTATGGTGGTAAAAATGCATAAAGAACGCTGCAGCCCATTCTTTAGTGAGTCTCTTAGTCGCCTTGTACGAAACCCGTAGGCAGAAATGGGGTGATGCTATTTTTATTTCCGGCACAACAGGGAACTAGGATAAAAACTGAGAGAGTAATAAATAAATAATTAATAATTCTACTTATTCAGTTTCAGATTAGAATAGTAGTAGGTAGTATGTAGGTACTAATCCAAGATTCGATTATGAATATTGCGTTACAAATAGATGGACATGACAAGTGGTGCGCATTTATGTTTCAAATTATATAAAGGGTGATTCCACTCACTACTGTAATGTTGCAAATTATATCATTACAGGTTACGCACTACATATAATGCTCGGTTAACTTCACTCACTGATGTAATACTCAAATCTGAACATTACAGGAGAATTCCCCCTGCGAGGGTGCGCCTGCGTACATCAATTTCATGCTGATGTTGATTCTCGGATGTCACTATGACATCCCTAACGGTAGTGAGGGTGCAGCCGTCACTTCGTCTCTCGCATCTCCAACTTGACTCCTTTGCAACGGCCGTCTCTGTAAAATCTATACTCTCCTAAAAGTAGAATTGGTCGTCCAGTCCTAGCTGACGTGGTAAACACAACAGCTGAAATAATATTTTCAATATCATTATTTCTATGCCCTGCAAGAAATAAAAAAAAAAATATTTATTTTATTATATCGTTCTTCTGTATTTACGTGTGTACACTACTGAACTCCTCCTAAATTGCTAAAACGATCATGAGGACATTTTTGTGTTAGTTCCAGTGGGTCCCTGGATAGTTTTAGATTCATACTTGGACCCAGTAGGTGGCGCTGAAATCCAATTCTAGGATAGGACAACGCCTGTGCGGTCAGATAGTTTTATTACATTATTACTGAAATAATAACTAAATGCAAAGAATGAAACAATAGGAAAATAACGTAAAGACTCTTTAATTATCGTCTCCTTAACTGCATCAAGATAACACAAAGTTTAAAATGTAAGATTTATTCAAAGGCTTATCTAACTCAAAATAAAAATTACAAAAAATATATTGGCATATTGTTGTGTACTTGATTCATGCTGATGTTGATTATTTAACATCACGATCACATCCCCGACTGTAGTGAGCGTTGCTTTGCAGCCGTAACTGCTTCTCACGCATTTCCACCTTGCCCTGACTCCTTTGTAGCCATTCTGTTTGTTGAATCTATACTCTCCTAGCAGTATTACTGGTCGCCCAGTCCTGGACGTGGTAAACACAGGAGCTGCAAAATTATTTTTTATATTAAGCCAACTTCTAATATTAAGACAGTTATCAATTTATATTGGTGATTCTAATACTGATTTTGATGAACAAAGTTCTTTCAATAAAATAACTGAGACACTATTAAATAAAAATAACATAAAAAATAATCTAGCAGCCTACTTGCTGCAGTAATTTAAAGTTTATAATAAGAAAGAAATCATAAGAATAAGTAAATGTAAAGATATTAATGAAATATTTGGAAAATAAATTTAAAATTTCTTATACGAAACATCAAGGCGTTCTGCTTTAATAACTAGGTTAACTATTATAACATGTCAGATTAGGTAGTAGATATATAGAATATAAGTAGAAAATAATGTCACAAATGACAGTGGGCAAAAATGTATGGGAGTTGGTCCAAGCGTCGCCAAGGATGAATCATATACTAAATGGAAGGGTACAATGTACTGTTCAAATTTGCAGAAGGGCATCAAAATCTGTCCGAGAGATTTCGAGAAATGATAGCTTATTTTTGCATCAGAAGTTACTACGGATTTTTTATTTTGCTTCATTGTCGAGTATTATTATAGTTTTTTCTTGTTATTTAAAGTTAAAAATCATTACTTAATACTTATAATCATCATTATTTATCATCATCATCATCATCATCATCGAGTAACGATAAGTTTACTTTAAGTTATTAGGTGTCGTTTTTTTTTTTGTTTCTTTGACGAATGTTACTATAGTTTTATCATCATCATTATTAATCGATCATCTTTTATATCATTGCCACTCACTAATTAATTAATAGGATTAATATGTATGTGGTTACTTTTTCCTCTTAAAAGCCATAAAATCCTTTCTATGAATCCCAGAATCGTTCATTTATAGCTTGATATTTTAGAACACTCCAAAAAAACTCTTATTACGTTTCGTTATGACTCACAATAGGAAACCCGTATATGTCACTGTAGGTGAAACGAAACGGGACTAGACGCTATTAATTATTGCTATTGCTCTTGTAAAGCTGATAAACGCACGTTAGGTTGCTGCGTCCACATAATGGTTATAGTGTGGTTCTTGCAGGTGCGATCCGAGAGGGGGGGTCCTAGGGGTCATGACCCCCCCAAAGTCAGCCATGCTGTCGAGACTGAACGATTTACCTGAAAAACCCAAAAATACTCCCGACCTAAGAATCGAACCCGGGACCTCATGCTCATCAGTAGCGCTTTCGACTACTAGACCAACGAGTAGATGTACCTTCCTAAAAATATTCTTCAGTACTCATGGTGACCCCCCCAAAATCATAGGCTGCGACCGCGCCTGGGTTCTTGGGTTTTGCTCGTCACCAAGAATCCATACATAGACCAGCAGAGGTTTTGGATTCAGTAATTATTGACGTCTGAAGCGAATGTTACTATTATATAAGTTATTTTTAATATAGGCTTAAAAAAAACATTTCTTGTTTTCTTTTATCTCTTTTTTGTTTTATACTGGCGAAGGAGGACCAAACCGAAAAGATGATCGATTAATAAACTATTAAAATACGTAATACCTACCTGTATCAAATAACAAACTGACAATGTAACAAAAATATAAAATCTATCATTACTCGATGATGATGATGATGATGATGATAAATAAAGATGATTTTAAGTATTAAGTAATGATTTTTAACTTTAAATAACAACAAAAACTATAATAATACTCGACACTGAAGCAAAATAAAAAAACCGTAGTATCTTCTGAGGCAAAAATAAGCTATTATTTCTCGAAATCTCTCGGACAGATTTTGATGCCCTTCTACTTTTTTGAACAGTACATTGTACCCTTTCATTTGGTATATGATTCATCCTTGGCGACGCTTGGACCACATTTGCCCACTATCCTTTTCTATATTATAACATTTCTGGTCCCTCGTCTCGAAGGGCGGGCGTTTTGGAGGGACTGTCTTTTGTAACTTTGATGTTCAAAAAGTGCTGACTCTCAGCCTAGTTTGAATAAATGACTTTTGATTTTGATTTTGATTTCACATGAAGACGAACAATTTATTTTACGGTCTCTTCTTAGTAAAGCTGCAGAAAGATTATTTTTATCACAAAAGTACCTGCACTATACAATCTATACTAACATATACAACATATAGTAAAAAAATAAATTAAATTGAAGTGAGTGTTTCTAATGTTAAAATTACAGATTTTTACTAAATGCATATAAAAGTATTTACGGTATATATTACAAAAAAAAATATCAGTATTTCTGCTGTTTATTATTGCTAGACTCCAAAACGGCTGAACGAAATTTGACGGGACTATCACTGGCAGATAGCTGATGTTATAAAGAGTAACAACGTTTATTACCACCCGTCAAATAATTTTCGACATCGGCAAGGACGAAGCCGCAAACAGCAGGTAGTATTTATTAAAAAGGCATTTAATTTGTCCAGTCTTAAAACTTGGTACAGCTCCCACGTGTACGCACGACACGACGAGCTTGTCTAGCCTGTACAGCTTATCGAGTCGTGTCGAACTTTAAGGTAAACTGTTACTGTAAGGTGAAATGGTTAGAACGTTATTCCTCAAGGTAAACCGCAAGATACCAAAGATGAAACGTTTACTGTAAGTGTTTAGTTGTTTTTCATTTGTTATCTTGATTTTTTCGGTCAGCAATGTACAATCGCACTGTCAGTAATGATTGTGTGTATTTTTGGATCTAATGACGATGTCTTCCACCGTATAGAGGGATGCTTTACACCCTTTCGTACATTTGACACATTTCCAAGATGCTGAAGGTCCTCTGCATTTACTGTACTTGTTAAATCTATGCTGACCAATTTTTATGACAGGTCTACCATTCCTTGATGTTGAGTAAACATATCCTGAAACAGACAATAACAAGAAACAAAGATCAAGAAAGAGACAAGATCAAGATCTTCGTAAACATAGAATAACAAGAAACCATTTTAATTTGAGATGTCATCGCATTTAAAAAAAAAATAGTCGTAAATAAAAAGTAACAAAACTAAACTCTTCCATGGATAAATTTATTTAAACCAAAAATATTTGAAAACATTATTAAACAAATTATAAACTAAGTGTACTGGAGTATTAAATTTGACACAGTTACAGTTTATGTTGATAAGGAGGGCGAAAAGCTAGTATTTTAATATAATAATGCATTAAATTATTTAAATAAAAATAATTACGCACACTACCGTGTTTAACACACATGCATTTATACTGGTTAAAATAAGAAGGAATAATTATATTATTTAATTTTAATTTCTACAGTATTACTTCATTACAAATAATCATGATAATGTCATATAACGTTCAACCTCAAAAATATTTTTTTTTTAAAATATGGATGAATTTCCATTACTGGGCGACCAATAGTATAAATGAATATTCTCACGATCGTCTTTTACGAGCAGGCCTATGTTAAGGTTTTCACAAGAACGTATCAACAAGGCTAGGCCAGTCTTCAACATTAAAATCAATTTAATCTCATCATAACGTAAATTTTGAATAATAAACTTCGAGTTTATTTTGACAAGCCTGCTTTATAAACACAATACCGAGATTTAAACATATAATCATAATTATCACTTTTCCATTGTTTACCAAATCGATACAGGGATCACGTCCAAAGAGTTTAAAACATATTTTTTTTCTACTGGAGCGCATATACGGGGCGCGACAAGTTTTATAGCATTACAAAACTTTTTCTTATTCTTTTAACTTTGATATTTTATTTAGTAGGTTCAGTCCCAATGTATGACAGAAAATAAGTAATTTTAAAGTTTTAAAAAAAGTTTAAAGTTTTAATTTTTTTTTTCGGAACAAATAACACAGGGCAAGTTTGACAAGTAAAACGATGGTAGTTGCAAAAGTATAAAGTAATGTATGGAACAAACTTGTGTTTTAATATTTTATGCAACCTACTACTATTATTGTATTGTTCTTCAAGAAACTAGAAGATCAGAGCCGATTTTTACCTTGTTCGGTTTTTACTCGTGTTCTGTTTCTTCACTGAAATGTTTTATAATTCTCTGGTTTTCAATGCTGATGGAAATTATTGCTCTTAATGATACAGTCCTGGTACGTCGTGATCCTGGGTCGACAACCCACGCTTGCTTTTATACAGGACCAATGCGCCTTAGGTCCTTTACTTCGATAGTATTTATTGAAGCGGTACTGGCCAATTTGTAAAACAGGATTTCCGCAACGTGACACAGAATAGTGTGGAGCTGAAATTACATTTTGATACTGGCTTTTGAATTGATACTTCATCAAATAATCATATGTCTTACATAAAGATGTTACCAATTTCGTATTCACAATCAAATAAAACCATTTCTAAAATAAATCATATCTATTATCATAATAGGAGTTGCTCGTTTTCTCATTTACACAATTAATCAAAACATTCTAATACTTAGATTTTTACACGAAATACACACGAGCATAAATCAAATTGTAAAAGTAGCTAAAGCCATTAATTAAGAGGTTTATAATACTGCCCTTACTGCACTTCAACGCTAACACATATTTTTCATAATTTTTCAAGGTTATATGGAAGGAAAGAAAAAAACAACATTTCCACAAGTACAATTAACAGATACCGTGTCCCCATATTCAAAAATCCTAGAAACTTGACCCGCGTTTTTTGTCATATAGCATTGCATTAATGTTCACCTCTAGATTTACTAATTAAAAGCATTTTAAACAGTGTTACACGCGTACATTGTCTTTATAGAGCTAAATACAATACAAAGCGTCTAACCCGCGTGTTCTATAGGGTTGTTCCCACTGTTCCTACCATTAATTCTTACCAGTAGGAATGTTGTGAATTTTCTCACTTGTAGTAATTTTGTGAAATCCATGAATCAAAATCCACATACTCACACAATTACGATGAGTAGAAATTATCAATAAAAAGTATTCTACTAATTAATACTTCACCAATATGCACTCGGATGATAAAACTCCTTAGGTATACATATATATTATTGTGTAAGTTGTTATTACAAAGTCAAAAAAATTGACTAACAATTAAATTAAATTAGTAGGTATGAAGAAAATTCACACTCTACTTAGTGATAGTAATTCATGGTAGGAATAATGGAAACCACCCGTTCTAAATCGTTTTCCATAACTTCACTAGAATCATAACATAACACACATAAAATCACGCCTTTTTTCCCCGAAGGGAAGACCAGAGGTATATCTATAGTACACCCACATTTCGCCTGTTATGTTTAAGTTCCATGTAAGGGGGGGGCGAGTCTATTGGCATCAACCGGGCAAAAATCCAGACTCCGAGCTGCTACTGAGAAATTCCAGATGGAAAAACCCAATAACACTTTTGCCCGACCTGGGAATCAAACCCAGGACCTCAAGCTCAGCAGTAGCGCTTGCTATCGCTAGACCAAAGAGGCAGTCACTAGAACCATAGGATATTCACTAGAATCATAACCTAAGATAATAGTATGAAGACCTTTGAAGTTGACTGTTTCATGCACATTTCAAGGAATACAGTCGATGTCGATCTATCCTAATTCCGTTTAATGGGGACCAGGATATAAGTTAAACGAAGCCACTGTCTAATGATTGTGAGGCGTCTGTTTTACGATATCGTTTCGAAATGTGACTAGTGTAGCAGAACACTTCAATGCGTTAATTTTGCCACAAATCCAGCGGCCGCGGTCTCCTTTGCTGCCTACCCACTTATTGAACCGGTACTTGCCCATTATTATCACTGGTTTACCACGCCGAGATGTTGAATATATGGGCTCTGAAACATGACATACTGAATTGAATTTACATACACAGTTTACACTCTTTATTAATTTGAACTCAACAGAAAGCAAATAAAATTACTAAGCACAAAAAACACCGTCTATAGACAGATTTTCTCTCGATTCATAGTGAAAATTATTCATATAGCCGTCAGTCAGCTGACCCATACATTTGAGCCGAGTATTTATGTATTGATGTTTTATACAGGTCAGTTGATATTTTTTTGCGATTGGTTCTACGGACATAGTTGTTCAGTTTGATGGACTCTACCACACTCTTAAATAAATGAGGTCACCTTACGGACACATGCTGTATATTTTCTCAGTGTATCTGACTAAGAAAATGTTCTGTGGTAATTTATGACACAATAAATCTGTTTATATTCCAAGTCCGTTTCCAAGATCCGGATCCGATTAATAACAAATAAACAAACAAAACTTTCTCGTTTATTAGTAGGGTATAGATCACTTGTTTTACACAACTTTAGTATATTTCAAACATCATACCTATTTACATATTCGCTAATTAATTTAACGTCTGCAGTATTATTTGTAATCCTTCTTTCCCTTCTTAATTATTTGATACTGCGGGACAACAAACGTCCCCAGCCGTGATTAGAAGAAAACTTCTACTGAGTGTCGTGCAGTGTCCTTCAACGGGTTAATGATTATGTTCGTGACTACGTTTGACGATAACATCATCCATGGTGAAGATGGTGGCTTTGCAGCCGTAACAAGCCTTGACACAAGGCCATCTACCGCGAAGACCCTTGCTGCGACTCCATTTGTTGAAACGATATTTTCCTATCAATATTACTGGCTTCCCGTAACGAGACGTTGAAAAGACTGGCTGACCGTCATCTGCAATAGGTACAGATATATTTTTGTATTTTTTTTTTTTGTAAGTAACGGTAAAACAAATTACACTAATAAATAACGTTCTTATTTATTTTACGTAAAATAAATTGAGACGTGTTAGTTAACTGAGGGACAACTTACTTGGCTAGATATTATTACAATAAATTAATTTTACCACAATGAAGGGGCATGACCCCCTTCATTGTGGTTTTCATTTTCATTTACATTCATTTCCGTGTATCGTCCAAAATTGTGTTCGTAATCATGAGTACGTAGTAATAATATCGTTACAAGTCAAAATTATTACGAAGAGTGACACTTTTTTTTTGTGGGTGGGAAATCATCAAATGACGTCTCCCGCTCTGGGCGGAGCGAGAGGGCGTGCAGGTTTTTACTGACTAAAACTTACCCGTGTTCCTTCAGTTGCCTATATGCCAGGGACACGGTAATTCTTCCGAACAAATCTCGCGATCCTGGCTGGAAAGAGAGACTCTTGCGGGAAACTTATATAATAATTTTTAGAATAAGTCCAATACTCTTCTAGTTTGTTTCGACTCTGTGTATGTCTCTGTATAAAAGCAGTATTTTCCTATCGAGGCTCGACAAACAGTGTTGTTCGTGTAAGAAGAAAAAACATTAATAATATCGCCATTTTAAAATTACAAATGTATTTTGAAAGCGACTGGAATTCGTAGCTACTTCGGTAACCTATTCAGCTAGGGTTCTCCAACTATTCCAAAACTATGAAAAATCGTTTTATCTAAACCTCGAATTTATAGAATAACACACAAAAATGTGTTTATATTTAAGGCATCTAAAACGTATTCTAATAGGAGCTAACCTACTAAAATATCTTAGTGTTAAAAATAAAGAAAAAGTAGTAGGTTTTGTTTAGTATCATCTTAACTATGTTACTATAAATTGTGTATATAAAATAAAATATTTTAGGGATATAATAATTGCACATCGTCATATTGGCTAACATATTTAATCGTATAGGTATATTTACTACAGCAGTTATACTTTTGAACTAACTTACATTCATAGGCGTCTTGCTAAATAATGGTGTTCAAATCAACTGTCTTACAATTATTCCATAGACATGAAAAAGACAGGCTATATTTAATAAACCGTTTACATATTTTTTAATGTTATTTTCAGATGAAGTCTTCTCTGACTCTAGTGATTGTGTATATTCAAGAACTTAATAATTTGATTTTCGACGGTTGTAACTCTCGCCGGACACTTATTTGAAAAACTGCGGATACAACGCCAATGAGTCTTAGGTGGGCATTTGTTACCGCCCCCGGACGAACGATACCGATATCTTCCAATCTGAAGGCACGGAAATCCGCGCCTTGTCTGTGTGAAGAAAGCCTCTACAATCAAAATGAAAGCAATAAAATTTATTTTCATATCCGTAAAAAATAGCACCAAGAAGTTCTATGACTGACTGACAGATAACGGAAGACAAGTGAGACCAAGTATTAAATATCAAAATCTGTCAAACATGATTCAAATTTTTGGAAGTTGCGTGAATTAGGATATGTACCTACTTAAAGGTGCAATTTAAAAGGATTATACAAAAATCGGCTCCGAGGACGTCGATGTTTGTAAGAAAAATCATAACTGCTGCAAAAAATTCAAAATAAGTCAAGAAAAAACGTAATGGCAACATGACACGTACCATTGCAAGAATCGTTCAAGGGTTCATACTTCGAAAAGGCTTCCTCAGAAAGTGTAACGAACGCACGTGCGATTCCGCTTTGTCTACAATACCAAAGGTACTGATCTAACTAAACACGTTTTATCGCTATACGAATTGGAATTTAGATACATAGTGAAAAATAGAGGCCCCGACGCTGGCGAGTGTACATGAAGTTTGACGACATATGCTAATTATTATATTCTGTCTAAAAATATTATAAACTTTAGCTATCTTTTGAATGCTCATCGATTACTCTAGTCATTACAGTTATGTAGTTATTAGCGGTTGAAATCGTAAATGTTTTTATCGGTAAGAAATATTAAACTACTACCAGTACACCGAGCGAAGACGTTTTCACGTCAATATACCATTAGCTATACAAAGATTTATAATTACTCCATGTTTTGCGTAAGTACATTTGCATTGAATGAAAAGCACTAGAAAAATATATATTGAAAAAGTATTTATTTCATTGGCATCATGAAGACACTTTATATACAAATATTCAATTAATGCACATATGCGCTGGGTAATGTATGACCTCGCATTTTTCACTAGTCTCCACTGTTCATGGTTAATGATTGTGCTCGGTCATGGACTTGACAACTATGTTGTTGATAGTGGTGATTTTTGCTCGGCACTTGTTTCGACCACTTTTAGCACACACCCAATGTACTTTCAGCCCTTTGCTTCCAGCCCAGTTGTTAAACTGATAAGGACCCATGAGAAGGCACGGGAAACCCTGTCGAGATTTCGATAACTTTATTTCTGTAAATAGATCAGAAAAAATTAAAACATACAAGTTTATATTTTAAAAAAATGCACAAGTTTAGAAAAGCGTAGCTAAGATACTATTCAGAGTTACAGTTCAAATGAGGTAATTTACAGATAGCTTAGATCACTCCTAAGCAGCCTATAATCATTTTTATTAATTTTAAAGGCATGAAATATAAAATAATGAAACCTTGTCATAAATTATATTTAATAGAAACATTTAATCGTATAAATTGTTTTCTTGGCTAAATGTTCGTCGATTTTCTGCTTACTGTTTTTATTATCTTCTTTTACTTCAGTTCGTACCCCTCATCCAGCGGTGTTAAAGGCGATTGTGCTCCGTCTTGGACCTTACTATTTTGTTGTCGACAGTGGTGATTCTTGCTCGGCACTTTTCTTGAACGCCTTTAGCACACACCCACTGAATTTTCGGCTCTTTGCTTCCAGCCCATCGGTAAAACCGATGCGGAACTATGAGAAGGCTTGTGCCACCCTTTTTATTATTTGTGAAAATTTCTGGAAATTAAGTGAAAAGTTATAATAGTGTAAACAGTTTTAAAACATAATCATTTCTTTGTTAGAATAATGAAGAAAAAGTTTTCTAACGAGTATTTCGGACAAATATGAAGCTACTATTAAAAAAAAGCATTATATTACTGGCTGTAAATTAAAATTAATATTGGTTGACTTTATGCTCAACCACTATTAATTTTTAAGCCACAAGTAACCATTTATAAAACAAAAATAGTTTTTTGTTTTATAAATGGTCACATTGTGGCTTCACAATTGTATTTAGTGGGGTCTAAGCACATTACAAAAGTGGTCGCTAAACACCAGTTGCACAACATTACTCGGCCTAACCGCATGATCGTTATACAAGTAGATGCTTGACCAGAACCGTCCATATTTACACCATGTGCCCCGTACTAGGGTGAGTTCATTATATTATTACCTATTATGGCATATCCTATTTTAAAATGGCTACCCTTACTCTAAAACAACTTACTGAATTCCGAATACCTATATTTAACCTCAAAGTAAATCTCATGGATGGATCCACAAATGGATCGAATCGACATTAATCGAAAATCACAAACTATAAACTAACTTATAGGTATAACAGGATAAGGAAAATAACATGTAACACATTTTGTCATTCAAAGGCAAAGCATTTATTTCAAATAATGACACCTTTAAATATAACTGATTGTAATTATCCATTTCAAAATGTAGTTTTATATGGAGAAGAATGGGCAAGAAACTCCACCGTTACTGTTTTAAAAACCTTTTACAATGTTTTAAGTATATAATAGTAAAATAAAACTAACATAGTGGTCAGCAATGAATGCTACATTGCTGTTCACTCATAACACGTCCGTATTCGATGCTGTCCCTGAGCAAATACAAAGTGCAACCCCGTGTTCTCAACCTTTGTCTCAGAACGTTATTCTTTTACAACAGTATTATAAATAAAATGTCCCATTGATCGGATAAGACATCGTTACAATTTAAAATATTAGTTCAAATCAACAGTACAGTGTGTTCTAAACTATTTGATGTGCCATCTGCAATGATTACTGTTCTCCCTTGTGTTCTATGTGCAATGTAATGTATTGGTATTAAGGGGTTGTGATATTTCTACCATACAGTTTTTAATGATTATGTTCGGTCATGGACTTGACAATTTCGTTGTCGACAGTAGTGATTCTTGCTCGACACTTGGTCCGGCTATTTTTACTACAAATCCAGGTGATCTTCGGCCACTTGCTGCCAGCCCATTTGTTGAACCGATGCAATCCTACTAGAAGACACGGACCGCCCGTTTGATTTTTCGTAAACCTTATTTCTGTAAATTAAGAATTAAGTTATAGACTACAAAATCATGTACACAGTTTTGGGACATATAAAATTCGATAAGTGGTTATAATAGAACAAAATTTTCCTAACGGGCAGTCCTGTGAAAATACATGCGTCCTTTGATATAACCATTTATTTTATTGGTATTAAATAAAAAATTATGAACGCTATCACAATGTTTATTTGATTAATACATTTTAACGTTCAAGCGCTACTTAATACCGAATATTTGTTTATGAAAATGTTGTTAATTTATGGACACTAGTTGTTAATGTGTATGTTTAGTCATGGACTTGACAATTTCGTTGTTGATAGTGGTGATTCTTGCTCGACACTTGTCCGGTATACTTCTAACGCAAACCCAGGCAACCTTTGGACCCTTACTGCCAGTCCATTTGTAGAACCGATGCGGACCCATGATAAGACACGGGCCACCCTTTTTAGATGTTGTGAACCGAATTTCTGTAAGAGAAGTATTAAAATTAAATATTGTAAATGTAAACAGCTTTAGGACATATTAATCCATACTTCCATACTAATATTATAAATGCAAAAGTAACTCTGTCTGTCTGTCGGTCTGTCTGTCTGTCTGTCTCGCTTTCCTGCTAAAACTACTGAACCGATTTAAATGAAATTTGGTACACAGATAGTTTAGAGCCTGAGAAAGGACATAGGCTACTTTTTATCCCGGTAGTACGTTCCCGCGGGATAATTTCCGACCTCCACGTGGGCGAAGCCGCTGGCAAAAGCTAGTATCCTATATGTAGTAAGAATAGTGGTAGAAAAATATCCTAACAGGCAGTTCAGAAAAATTCGAAGCTGCTATACAAAAAAACATTTCTTTTATTGGCAGTAAATAAACATCAATGAAGGTTTATCACATTTTTAATTTTATAGATACATTCTATCATAGTGTGTCAAGCGTTTATTCTACTTCTTTCCATCCTGATGTTGATAACAAATATGAAAACGAAGTGTTCTTTATGGATTTTAATTTCTCCTACGTCCAGTGTTTAATGATTAGGTATGTTCGGCCATGGACTTGATAATTTGGTTGTTAATAGTGGTGATTCTTGCTCGGCACTTATAACGGAGACTTGTAACACACACCCACTGGATCTTTGGCCCCTTGATTCTAGTCTATCGGTAATACCGATGCACACCTAAGAGCTCGTTCACATTAGGTCGGCCCGACAGTTTTATCGGGCCAGTAATCGTGTCGGATTCATATTGGTATATGTATTTCAATAGCGTCGTTCACATTAGGGCGACCCGATAAAACTAACGGAGCCGACACTTTTACCGGACGTTCAGCCACGATTTATATCGGGTCGGGCATAATATTGGCGTACTAGCAAGTATAGCGCCTAGTATATATATAAGATGATTGGATGCACCCAATATTTCCTTTTTCTTTTCTTCAGCCTTCTATTGGAATACCACACAATCAAAACGTCGTCGTCGTCCATCGTATACAAAAGCCAGCGCTCAACTGCCGGGCAGCGGTAAAACGTCGGTGTCGGCGGTGGTGTTCACATTAGGTCGGATCGGCAGCTTCTAGTGTGAATAGCAACACCCGACAGCCGGTAAACGATAAAACTGTCGGGCCGACTTAATGTGAACTAAGTCTAAGAGAAGGCACGGGCCGCCTGTTAGTGTTTCCGTGAAACTTCATTCTGTAAATTAAGAATTAAAATTGTGAGTTGCAAGTGTAAACAGCGTTAGGACATATTAATTTCCTTGATGCGGTATTAAAATTTATTTCACTGTCGGTAATTAAAATGTAATAAAAATTAATATATATTAATTAATAAACCGAAAAATCTGTCAAAAAGTAAAAACATATTACTTAAAAGTAGTTTACTTTAAAACAATAAAT
Source organism: Aporophyla lueneburgensis (assembly GCA_932294355.1). Classification (NCBI taxonomy): domain Eukaryota; kingdom Metazoa; phylum Arthropoda; class Insecta; order Lepidoptera; family Noctuidae; genus Aporophyla; species Aporophyla lueneburgensis. Next base: position 8,109,874 of record OW028742.1, read on the forward strand.
TTTACAAAAAAAAGTTATCCACAAATACTACTATTCATATACATTCATATACATCCGGTAAGATTGAAACCCGACCCCAACATAGTTGGGAAAAGGCTAGGCATATTGCTTGATTACACAAATGTGGAAACGCGCGCAGCCCTTCTAAAATTACTAATTAACTTTACAACCGAGATGAACTAAGTACACTAGTGTTTATTCAGCTATTTTAAGCTTTGAAATACGCGAAATTAATTCGACGATTATTTTTTATATTTTATAAAACAGTGTTCAATTGTGATTATGTTCAGTCATGGCTTTAACAACCTGGTTGTCGATAGTGGTAACCTTTGCTGGACACTTCGGAATGCGTTTAGTACAAACCCAGTGGATCTTGGGCTCCTTGCTACTAGCTCATTTGTTAAACCGATGGCCACCCATGACGAGTAGCGGAAAACCTCGTTGAGATGTCGTGAACCTTATTTCTGAAATTCAATGACGATTATTAATTACATGCTCATATTCTAAAATATACGTGAAGAATGGGTGGTTTTTTTAATGGAGACTCCTAAGGCTACGTCCGCACTGACAGGTAACGGAGATCCTCGCGAGTCACAACTCAAGTCGTCGAGTCGGAGTCGATTAACTCAAGACAATGTTTATGTTCTTTCAATCCAGAATTAGCTTTCCTACTGACAGTTTATATGGGTAGTGTTTATTTTAATTTTATTTTTTTACTGATTTTGTTAATTTATTTTTATTTTCTTTTAATTTCATTTATTGTGGACATAATTTACTAATTACAATGATTTTAAATGAGTTTTATTGCAACATGTAGTTAGCTAGCGACCTCGTCAGCTGTTCATAATATTCTTACCTGACCAACCGGCAGCAAGTTCGTCATGCTCCCTTAGATGTCACTGCTTGCGGTAGCGTGGGGGTCGGGTTACCACCTTCCCTCAAATATGGCGAGGGGGGTAATGGCTGACCTTTGCGTAATGCAAGTGAACGGGCGCTGCTTGTGGTGACTGGTCGTCTTGCTGACCATGGGTTTTGTTATTGTTATTTGTATTAACTGTTATTTTATTTTACTCCGGAGGTCCTAGTTTTACTATTGTAACTTCAACTTAGCTATGTGCATCAATGTATGTATATGTATCATGTTGCATCGTTGAATATGTAAGCGGGCACGCCCTTTATGCCTGGAGGCTTTATTTAGGTTTTAAGTTCTGTTTACGATTTTGTTTTATTAGTTACTAGCTTTTGCCCGCGGCTTCGCCCGCGTGGATTTCGGAAATTATCGCAAGAGGACGTACTACCGCGGTAAGAATGTATTAATACATGTTATACATACATAAAATTACGCCTTTTTCCCATGGGGGTAGGCAGAAACTACGGAACCCCACCTGCTACGATCCTTACATATTATGTGTGTTTGATGGACCTAAAATAAAACTAATAGTACCTATTCAGAGTAAGAAGACTGCGACATAGGGCTGGATTGAATTGAATATAAGTCTTCCTGGTTTTTCTTAACGCTCGTATTCTACCTACAGACACTCAATTATTTACCTGACACCAAATTAAACATAGTTATAAGAATAGTACTTTGGCCAGTGGCTTCGCCCGTATAGCTGTCGGAAAATATCACCCGGGAACCTACTACCGGGATAAAGTATCCTATATGGTAAGTATCCAGGACAACCAAAAATCCAAATCCATCCAAAAATCTAAACATTTAAGCCATATTTCTCGGTCTCTTACTTGGAATAATACAATTAAATTTATTTTGAATACTTCGAATACACATCATATTCGCATTTACTATGAAGCCAAAGTAATATGAATTACAATATTACAATCCAACTAATCCTGCACTACGCGACCGCTACCAACCGAGACGGCCGGACGCGGGACAGCCCGCTAGCCGCTCTGCGGCTATTTTATTATAATCTCTGATATCTTCTAAAATATTCATTTTAATGATATGCTGTAAAGGGCAATTTTGATCTACATGAAATGCACAACGTGTCTAATGTATTTAATTGGATAAGGATTAATGCTGGATTGCTAAAAATCGCTTCGTAAATAATCCATTATTTCTCGTAAAAAGTAAAGGATAAAATATGGTTATTGTGGGTTATCCTTAAGAGATAGACATATACATTCGCGGACTTTTTTGTTAACCTTTTTAAGGTGTAAAATACTGTTGTACATTATTTTGATCTATTTCGTGGGGTTTAGCCAGCGTTCGCAATGTAAGCGCAAAAAAATGTGTTTATTTATGAAGTCACATTAGAAACCTCTAAAATTATCAGTGTTTCTTTACTATAATATGCATGTTATATACATATGAACCTTCCTGTTGAATTACTCTATCTATTAAAAAACCCGCATCAAAATCCGATGCGTAATTTTAAAGATATAAGCATACATAGGAACAGATAGACAGCGAAGTGACTTTATTTTATAATATGTAATGATAATGATTTCAGGTTGAGTTTAGTTTCCAATGTTTTTTTCGTATATTGGCGTGTGCTAGCTGACATATGGCGAATAATAAAATAAAATAAAATTACACAATATTGTATAGAATCAAGTTCTTCTAACTTAACAGACAGCTGTGCTGCTGGGGAGTTTGTTCCGCCACTCCTTCTTCCCAGCTAAAGCACTAGGAAGTGTCGAAGGGCGGGCGTTTTGGGGGACTGTCTTATGTAACTTTGACGTTCAAAAAGTGCTGACTCTCAGCCTAGTTTGAATAAATGACTTTTGATTTTTGATTTCACCTGCAGAGTAGCGCAGTAAAACGACTATCCCAAAATTTTTGCAACCGGCCGCACTGCGCCCTTGACGCGTTCGCGTATTTTTTTTTTTTTTTTTCAAACTAGGCTGAGAGTCAGCACTTTTTGAACGTCAAAGTTACACAAGACAGTCCCCCCAAAACGCCCGCCCTTCAACACTTCCTAGTGCTTTAGCTGGGAAGAAGAAGTGGCGGAACAAACTCCCCAGCAGCACAGCTGTCTGTTAAGTTAGAAGAACTTGATTCTATACAATACTGTGTAAGTAATTAATATTATAAAACAAAACATACATTATTCACATATGTCAGCTAGCACACGCCAATATACCACCAACAAAACACTGAAAACTAAACTCAAGCTGAAATAAATAATAAAACAAAATCGTAAACAGAACTTAAAACGTAAATGAAGCCTCCAGGCATAAAGGGCGTGCCCGCTTACATATTCAACGATGCAAATTGATACATACAGTTAAGTTGAAGTTACAATAGTTAAACTAAGGACCTCCGTACCAAAATAAAATAACAGTTTATACAAGTAACAATAACAAAAATCATGGTCAGCAAGACGACCAGTCACCACAAGCAGCACCCGTTCACGAGCATAACGCAAAGGTCAGCCATTACCTCCCTCGCCATATTTGAGGGAAGGTGGTAACCCGACCCCCGACGCTACCGCAAGCAGTGACATCTAAGGGAGCATGACGAACTTGCTGCCGGTTGGTGAGACAAGAATATTATGAACAGCTGACGAGGTCGCTAGCTAACTACATGTTACAATACAACTCATTTACAATAATTGTAATGAGTAGATTATGTCCACAATAAATTAAATTAAAAGAAAATAAAATAAATTAACAAAATCAGTGAAATAAAAAAACAATTATATGAACTACCCATATAAACTGTCGGTAGGAAAGCTAATTCTGGATTGAAAGAACATAAACATTGTCTTGAGTTAATCACAGCGACCAGCTATTCTTATCGTTTAAGTAGTCGTTGATAGAATAGTATGCCTTTGAACAAAGGTTGGATTTTACTTTAGCTTTAAACTCATTAAACTGCTAATCTAGCAAAGCAGAGGGAAGCTTGTTATAAAAGGTAATACCAAGACCAACAAAAGAATTATGAACCTTATGAAGCCGGTGAAAGGGGGCTCGTAGTTTGTCCTTATTTCTAGTATTAATATTATGAAAATCACTGTTTTTAGTGTACAAGTGTATATTTTGCCTAATATATAAGATGTTGGCGAAGATGAATTGTGATGCCACCGTAAGAATACCAATATCTTTAAACAAATCTCTCAGAGAAACTCTAGCACCTAGTTGGTAAATCGCTCGAACAGCTCGTTTTTGAAGAACGAAAATATTTTGAATGTCCGCGGCTTTGCCCTACAGCAGAATGCCGTAGGACATTATGCTATGAAAATAACTAAAATAGACTAATCGAGCTGTATCAACGTCCGTGTACTGTCTAACTTTCCTTACGGCGTAGGCGGCCGAACTGAGCCTTCCCGCTAGGCTCAATATATGTGATCCTCACTGAAGTTTGGCGTCTACTTTTATGCCCAGAAAAACTGCCGAGTTAACAGTTTCAAGCACCTCATTATTTAAAACGACATTGGGTCCCAGGTTCCTAACATTCGGTAAGGCAAACTTTATACATTTCGTTTTCTTAGCATTAAGAACTAGGTTATTTGTAGTAAACCAATCCGTGGCCATTGAGAGCGCATTATTTACGTCGTCAAAATCTTTTCTATTCCTGTCTTCTTTAAAGATAAGTGAGGTATCATCAGCAAATAGTACAATGTCACAGATATTCTTTAAATAGAATGGCAAGTCATTTATATACACTAAGAATAAGAAAGGACCCAGTATTGAGCCTTGAGGTACACCTAACTGAACTAGTAGCCCGGAAGATTTTACACCATTGATATCTACATATTGGTGCCTATTTTGCAAATAAGAACTTATGACATTGAGAACTTCGTTTTGAACACCGTAATGACGCAGTTTGCGTAAACTGCGTCATTACGGTGTTCAAAACGAAGTGTGTCATGGTGAACGCAATCAAAAGCTTTGGAGAGATCACAGAAAACTCCGATAGCATTTTGCGAGTTTTCCCATGCGTTGAAAATGGTTTTTAGCAGAGCAACACCCGCATCTGTTGTCGAACGACCTTTTGTAAAGCCATATTGCTCATTATGAAGGAGGCTATTTAAATTAAAATGTCTTAGTAATTGCTTGAGTATTAACTTTTCAAACATTTTACTAAATGCAGGTAAGATAGAAATGGGCCTAAAATTGCCAACGTTATTTTTATTACCTGTTTTAAATAATGGTATGACTTTACTACTCTTCATGAGGTCAGGTAAAGATCCTGAATCAACACATTTATTAAAAGTTACAGCTAGATAGGGGGCTACGATGTCTATTATATTACTTAACAGTTTAATGGAGATGCCCCAGTAATCTCCAGTGTTTTTTGACTTAAGTGTCTTAAAAATATTAACCACGTCACGAGGCGTTACATGTTCAAAACTAAATAAGCGACTACATCGGGGCACACTACTATGCAAAAGGTTTTCAGCTTTAGACGGGGACGAATTTAAGGAGCAAGTCGTAGTTATAGGTATGTTGGCAAAAAACTCATTAAATGCCTCAGCTACGTATTTCGAAACGTGTGTTAACCTAGGAACTTACGTTCCTAGCTTCTCAACATGCAATCTAACAAGTAACTAGGATGAAAGTTACTAAGCTGTAGGTGTTAAGCAAGCCGTCTGGCAGTGCGGACAAAGCATTAGGGTTTCTGTGAAGCTATTCCGTTATCACAATACTTAATACATTTTATGCACTGAAATTAAAACAAAATTTCAATAAATACACCATTTTTATGTCAGAAATATAGAGTCTACAATACAAATACTGTCATAATCAAGTCAAACCGACAATTATTACTACTGTTTAAATAATAAGATCACATTATTAATACTGGGAAAACTAAACACAAAAATAACACAAATCTTCTTTCGTTTGAATTGCACAAAACCCTATATCACTAGAAAGATGAGTGAAACATACCTAAGCATAGGAAAAAAAACTTACAATACAAAGCGAAGTTTCTGGAAGATAATGCTGGAAGTTGAAGAAGAATAAGTTAACGAAATCTAAGAAAGTAGGTAAATTATATATTTTTATACTACATATTCCATGTACGAAGTACATTGCATTTTAAAATCTCATTTGGCATTACAATCCGTTCACCTAGCTCTTTGTAGGTGGATGGCACTGAATTACCTACCTATAATTATTTATTTGCGATCTATTCGATTCGTACGTGCGTACTATTCCAGCAGGACGCTATAAACATAAAGCGTTCTGCATATGAGGTAAAGCCAAATAACTATTGCTTGTGTTATTAGGCACCTAATAGTCTAATTGTATCATACTCTTTGGAGTCCATTAAAATATGAGTGAAGATCTCAATGGTCATCTGGCGTACCTTGGGCAATCAGTACCGCTAGTACCTACTAGACTCATCAACATTTATACTGCGAAACAAACTCTTTAAGGCTTGCGCAGACAGGCGCGGCGGTGCGACACAATTCTGATAGAACAATCTCCGTGAAATTTTCCTAGATTTTTTTTTTTCTAAAAAAGTGGCATCACGTCTCTCTACGGCAACCTTTTTTTTGATGGGAAATCATCAAATGACTTCTCCCGCTCTGGGCGGAGCGGGAGGGCGTGTCAGACTTTTACTGACTAAAACCCACCCGTGTGCCTTCAGTTGCCCATATACCAGGGCCAATAAGAACAATTTCACGACCCTGGCGGGCTCTACGGCGACCTTTAAGTTAATTTCGATACGACGCGCAAAGACTTGAGTACTCTTTAAATGTCACCTATACTGAATACGGTGACCATTGCTTTAAGCGACAAACATCACATCTGCGATCTTGATGATGATCAACGACTACAATAATTCCGGTCCAAAAACAATTACAATAGTTCCGTGTGGTGCCGGACGCAAAGAATAGCAGCATCCCATTTCTTCCTGTGGGTGTCGTAAGAGGAGACTAAGGGAGAGGAGACTAGAGAATGGGCAGCAGCGTTCTCTATGCACTTTACCACCACACTGCGATCGCCTACCCGCTTGCCAAGCGTGGCGATTATGGCACACCCTCCTAACGGCTTTTTTTTTTTTTTCAGGATGGGAAATCATCAAATGACTTCTCCCGCTCTGGGCGGAGCGGGAGGGCGTGTCAGACTTTTACTGACTAAAACCCACCCGTGTTCCATCAGTTGCCCATGTGCCAGGGTCACGGTATCTCTTTCGAACAATCACGCGACCCCGGCAGGCACCCTCCTAACGGCTGAACATGCGACAAACTCAAGTAGCGCAACCAAGATTTAAATATTACAATAATTTGTGATGAGCAGATGAATGAATTTGGATTAACAATCGTCTTCCAGCCATCAAATCACGAATGTGTATGATAATTTTTAGTCCTAATTATAATGTTATTTATGGTTGTGATAGTTGCCCGACAACCCTGCTGGTTCTTCACACAGGTCCAGCGAACCTGGGCACCTTTGCTACCACTCCACTTATTGTATCGGTATTTTCCCACCACTATCACAGGATTTCCGTAACGTGTCGTCTCAAACTTGCAGACTGTAAAATATATTTTAAGTTAACTTTGTTTCAGCATAGCTATGTATTTTAGCAGTTAACTATCACACACCAAACTATAAGCAAGCGCTCCAAAGATTTTCTTAGATCACTTAATAAGAAATACCAATAATAACTTTCAACTCATTTTATAATATTATTTCAAAATAAAAGAAAACTTGAATATGCACAAAAACCACTGCAAATCATCTTATAAATATTGCAACTAATAAAGAAACATAGGAAGTTGTTAAAATCGTGTCCGAGCAGTTCGACCATGATAATGTTCATTAGCAATTTTGAATATTTTGTTATCGATGGTGAAGATCCTGGCCTTGCAGCCCTGGGACACCTTGACACAAACCCAGCTTACTTTCGGACCCTTGCTAGTAATTCGCTTGTTATAGCGAAACCCATCGTACTCAATGACGGGATTCCCAAACCTTGATTTCAAAAACAATATTCCTGAAAGTGAAAAGACCAACTGAAGTCATTGAAACAGATATTCAGAAAATGTGGCAAGAAAGGGAGTGAATACTGATATGGAAGAAAGAACAGAAAGGATAACTGCATTTTTTCACATAATGCAATTACACGCTTTAAAGGATAGAAAGATATACTATGAAACATAACATTTAATGCAAAGTAAAGTTTGAAAAATATAATAATTTAATTCTAAAAAGTGCACTTCCAACATTGAATAAAACAATTATTGTGTTCGTGCAATATTCTGTGAACCACGTTGTTTATTAGAACTATTGTAGTTTTACACCCTTGATTTTCTTTTATACATTTCCACCTGGACATGGGAGGCCTACTGGAGCTATGTCTTCTGAATCTGTAGCCCTGGTAGCACAGCACTTTACCTCCAAACCGTGACAACCCAAAATAAGGACATCCCTACATGAGGAAAAGTAAGAATATTGGATAAATACTGTTTTCATTAAACGTTGAATATATTATGTTTTCTTAGTATATATTAGATGTAGATACGACTGAAGACGTAGATTAATCCTCTTTTAAATAATGTAGAATTTCACAGCAGATATGCAAGTTTCTTTATTATTATTTTATTATGAAAGTCACAACAAGAATAAAACAACCTGAGTTACAGTCATAGATATTTTATTATCTAACAAAAAACAAGCCAAACTTAAGAACAATGAAATAAGAAAGCAAAATAAATGTAGACATATATAAGTAGTAGATACTCTAACACACATAAAGACCGTGGCAAAATCGAAAGCTAAAAATCAAGGTTTGCCAAAACGTAAGATGAAAGAATTGAAGTTAAAAAATTTACCGTGATTATGTTCGAGTAAGATTCTAATAATTTCGTTTTCGATTACTACAAGGGTTTTCTTACATCCTGCCCATAACTTCGAGCAATTCCATCGGGTCTTAGAAAGTTTACTAGAACTGTGCTTCCTATACTTATGTCCTGCATACAATATTTGCAATTAATACAAACGTTCTAAATAAAATATTATCAATTGCTGTTCGTTTCAGTTTCACAAATATGCCATGAAAATAATCCTTGATAAATGTTAATAGATGGAGCGAGCGTAGTTTGAGGAATGATAGGAAAAAGAGAGAGATCAATTGATAGCGTGACAGTTGACAAGCAGGGAAGAATACATGCTGCACTGTCAGTAAAGTGTAAGCTACCCTCAAGTAAAGTAACATGAAACAAGGGCAGGAAATGATGATGACTGTCATTGAAAATTACTATTGCTTAAATTGTATCAATTCCTTGGTGAGCGCAGTGTAAACAGTTCAGCTTCATGGACAAAAGTTTAGTATTCTATGAAATTCATCTAATATCGTACTGAATTAGACAAACCATATTGCGCACAAACAAGGTCTTATTACTCAGCTTGAAAGCCACTAAGTTTAAACTATCAACTAAGTATGGTTATGTTTGTGTAAAATACGCATAATTTCATTCTCGAAAACTACAAGGGTCTTCTTACATCCTCCCCTACTTTTCGAGCAAACCCATCGGATCCGAGGAGGTCTACTACAGCTGTGTTTCCTGTACTTATGTCCTTCATAAAACAGTACTAGATGTCCCTGCTGAGACATGGTGTATATGAGACCTTTGAACATAGATAAAAAGAATTGGATTTTAATATATATAATATTTTAGTTCTTAACGACAAAGTACCGTAATTTAATATTGTTTTTCATAACTTTTGAAATGAATACGAACATTTTAAATCTAAAAAAATAATTTATTACTAAGTTATTTTTTCATCACAAATATCGCCATAATTTTGTCATTGATACATTTAATAATGCTTTAATTACACTTGACGTCTTGGTGTATCGAGTGAAAAAGGTTAAGGTATCGTACCTAAATATGATTATAGTGATGCAAGATTTTCAAGATCTGATTAAAATAAAGGACGATGGTACACTTACACCCCGAGGGCGCTCTTACACAGTACCACCTGCTCATCGGAGGTTTGCTGGACTGGTGCCTCGAGAAGCGGTAAGACTCATAGCAGAGCAACGTCGCTCCCCGTCGCGAAGCCGTGAAAGATACACCTTAGGAGAAAAAAGGGAAGTGAAAATTATAAACCAGCTGTAGCCAAGGATTTACATGGTAGAAAAATTACTTTTTGGAACGACCCGAAAAAAAAAATTCAATACTTTTTCTTGGACAAAGTCTAGGCCGGTGTTCAATTTCATTAATTTCATTCAAATCGGTCCAACCTCACAACAAACATCTAAATACTCACGTTACAAATATTGGCAGAATATTAACATATCTCTTTAACACAAAATTAAACCCAAAATATAAGATGTTAATTCTCCCTTTATGTCAAAGCAAAAAACATTAACTAAAAATAACAACATTCGGAAACTAGTTAAATGAATTAATCAGTGGTTGTGATCATTAATAATCCTGGTAACTTCGTTATTTTCTAGGACGATGGTAGCTCTGCAGCAAACTGGATATTGATACTTGATACAAATCCACCTAGTCTTTGCAGGATTACTAGAACTATGTTTCGCATAGCGGTAACCACGCCAACAAAGAGTTTTTCCACCACGCTGAGTCATCTCAAAATGCAGATCTTAAAAATTAAGTAAGAAGAAAACTATAATATAAAATAACAGATCAAAAATAATAAAGACATCACATTAAAACTAGTTGTTGCCTGAGGTTTCACTTGCATTCTAGACGAATTACTTTAAGTTTATGGATGCGTTATCTATTTGTGATTAACACATAGACAGCACTCATTTCTTTAAACAAAATTAAATACTCAAAAATAAGGTGTTCATGCTCCTTTTATTTGGAAAGACAAAACACGTAAAAAACAACAACAGAAAAAAGCCAAGTCACTAAATTAATGGTTATGTTCATTTATAGCTCTTACAACTTTGTCCTCATATAGGATTAACGTAGCCCTGCACCCAGTTCGGAACTTGTCACAATTCCACCTAGACTTTAGAAGATTGCTAGCACTATGCTTTTTGTAGCGGTAACCACGCCAGCAAAGCATTTGTCCACCACGGCGAGAACTCTCGTAGTGCAGTTCTTGAAATAAAGCTGTGAAAAAAAAATGTTTTGTTTTTTCTATCTACGTTTCGTTCATGTAAAAATATAACGGCGGGATATTTTCAACTGGACTTCTACGCACTGCTTAGCGCCGTGAGTTGAATAGTGTGTGTTTTCGACACGCTGGGATGCAGTCAGTTGGATTTTCAATGCACGGTTCAACACCAAGAGTTGACAATCCAGTGCGCATCAAATCTCGTCGCGATATATTTACGTCGTATTCAGTTGTATTATATTTAGGGTCTTTCTTCTCAACTGTCATCAGAGCTAAAGGTGGGAACTAAAGGCAGGAACTAAATATAATATCCATCTGAGTTGAAGACAGATCTGATATTTGGTAGGAAAGGGGTAAAATTTCAATGATAGAAATTTGCCCCATAAACAATCAGAGCAATCTAAATTAAACCTTGTAAAAAGAAAATAAACTTTATTTCAATACGACAATGACCAGATTTATTAATATACCCCCAATCACACCTTCACATTGGTCGTTTATTATTAGATATGTGTCGAGACAATGACAGTATGTAACAGTAACAGATACTAAATAATTCATTTATATAATCACAATGTACAGGTAGGTAAGAGTAACGTCAGGTAAAATAAAGAAAATTAGAAGGAAATTACTTTTGAAGTCGACAAAATTACTTTTCATTATCATATAGAAGAACCTTCACAAAAAATAATAAAAAATCTGAATGGTAAATTACGACACAAAGAAATAAAAACAAAATATAGACCGTCCTATTTTGAACACAGTACATACTAAAAGGAAAATATTCATGGGCACTAAAATAATGCCCTTAATTCCCTTTGTCGCTACTTACACTAGCCACTATGTAATATGTATTATGAAAAGTATATATAAAATACGAAAAGAAGTCCTCATAAATAAAAATAATGTTCTTCTCAAAAATACAAACTTAAATTACATTCAATGACAACATACGATCCACTTTCATACCTTTCAATTTGGAGTCACCAAATCGTATAAACAGTGAATAATTCAATCCATGTAATTACTTTTTATGGATGTAAAGCCTTTTACATGGGATTTAAATATAACTAGCGAAATGTCCAATAGGTATACCTCTGCCTAACTTTTCGTATAGTACAGGTGTGCTGTTTTGATAACAATAAACTAAGTTGAACCTAAATATTATAAGCGTGATTCTACATGGAATTCTAAACAACTTTCACTACGAAACTTATAAAAAAAAAAGTTTCATGCATGCAACAAAAAATACTGTTAAATGGGAACTTGTTTTATCTTTTTTCAAGAATTTTATATCAGTTTCGTAGCAAAAGTTGTATAAATGTCGGATAGAATCATCCTCTTGACATATGCAAGTGACATAATCACCCCCTTATATTAATTTACGATAGTTGTCAAATTTTATGACATAGACGGGAAGTTTCACTATAAGGTAGCACAGTTTTTATTACTAATATTGGTCATGCAAGCCTATTTTATAAAGCCCACAAAAGTCTATTTTTCAGACAAAAATCAAAGTGGACCAGAAAACACGCTATGTTATTTATTTATTATTAGTAACTTCAGAAGTTACAAATAAACTTAATTAACGAAACTTAAACTTTGAAACAAATGCAAAAATTTTACTTAAATTATTGGAATAATGAAACTTGAAATGAAAAGTCAAATGATTAAGCTAAAAGAAAGAAATACATGTAGGGGAAGTACGGCCAAAATGACATAGACGGACAAAATGACACACCGGGCTTTTTTCGAAATTGGCGGGCTATAATCCTGCAGTTGGCATATCATTATGTGACGCCGGCCATGGTGGAATACCTGTTAAGTTTATACCGCCATTCACTTGGTCACGCCGAAGTTACTTGCAGGAAAGCGTTTTGTGCGCATAAAAGTTTTTTATTTTTATTGATTTAGTCCTGTTTTTGATCAGTTTCTCGTGGTTTCTATTACATCTTTTGTAGTAAATTCAAAAAGTGTAGCATTATACTGCATTACTTAAAAGTATTTATTTATAAATCTCGTGTTTATAGTAATTATGACTTAATTAGTGTTTAGATAACCTGTGGGGCAAAACGACATACTTACATTCGGGGCAAAACGACATACCTTTATTCAATGATGAGGTTTTCAATGTTGAATCGAACTACGATAACGATCCTTAAAAGCAGTCAGAAAAGAGGTGAACCCAAGTACAGAAGACTCATTACGCTGAGGACTCGAATGTAGAATATTTCCAGCTGTGTCGAACGGTGATGATGATGACTGCGCATGCGTTAATTGTAACGACCTCTTTTCCCGTTCCAAGCCCAACGAGTGCGGTGCTACGGTGCAACAATTGTTCTCTTTGGGCTCATATTTAATATTTTGTGAAATATGTACTTCATAATTTTCGTTTTCATTATGTATGTCATTTTGTCCGTACTATATGGACAAAATGAATTTTCTTAGAGGCTTCGATTAATTTAAATTATATTTTTTATATGGGTCCTATTCAATTATGAGTTTACGTAGGTTAAAACTTATGAACCAAAGATGATTATTCAACCTAAACAGTGATTGTAACTATGTTAATTAAAAATATATGATTAAAAAACAAAACTGTATGTCATTTTGGACGTACTTCCCCTACTGAATACATTTACAATGTAAGTAGCAGTATTGAGAAGTAGCAGAACACAGAATAGGCGGCGTACAAAACATCGACACCTCAATAAAAACGTAAGAAAATATTCAGAAAATTCCTCTTCTCCTTACTCATAATTCTCACTCTCTTTGAATGATAATAATATAATTGAGTGATATCTAGCTTACCGATGAGTCTTCATCATCATACCACTTTGTTAATATGTGAATAATTTTGTGGTTATTACACTGATTTTCTAAACTAATATTTTAGAGAGGATTTGTTTTTTTGTATGTATTTTTGTAATGGATAAACTCGTAAATTAATCATTTTTTAAATCGGTTCCTTAGAACCGATTTAAAAAATTCTTTCACTTGTAGAAAGCTACATTATCACCAAGTAACACAGGCTATATCTAATTATATTTATCCCGAAAACATGCATAGTTTCTGTGAGTTACGCGGACGAAGTCGCGAGCGAAGTGTTTGATATAACTTACCTACTGGTAAGCGTTATTCGTAATGTACTTTCATTTCTTTTTTCCAAAAAAAGTATGTATATTAAAATAATGCCTACTCTCATAAATGTGAAACTTTTTACGTTTATATGTTTATTACTCAATCACGCAAAAACGGCGAAACAGGTTTAAGAGAAATATGTTCCACATATAGTTTATTTATAAACTGGATTTACACATAGGATACTTTTTATCCCGGTAATACATTCCCGTGGGATAGACAGGCGCGATTTGACACTAGTAGAACAATTTCTATGAAAACTTTGTGGAGTGTGTTCTGCCGGCATCCCGTCGCATCGTCACGTCGCGCCTAACTGCGGGAGCCCTAAGTCTGTAACAAGGTTTTTAGTAGAATATATTTCTGTGTTATCTGAAACTATTTAATAAGGTGAAGGTACGAGATGCGTAATTCTTTGAAGATTAACATAAAAACAGTAAGACCATAATAATCGGGCATTACAAAACAATCATCAGGGATGACTATGTTCCCCTGTAGTTCTGACGATGAAGTGGTTTGGTAGGTGGAATGCGACCAGGTCTTTCAGATGAGAATTTTTTCTTGATTCATATTTTTTGTAGACAGAGATTTTTGAGTAATCATGTTTTAATTTTTGAACTTCTGAATTATTAGGACTAATTCAACCCAACAGAAAATTGTTCAGCTGATAGATTCAGTCACAATTTGCCCAACCTCTGAGATATAACATTTGCCTAGTGAAAATGGTTATGGTCCAATTTAGACATGTGTACCAGTTGCCCGATGGTAGTGATACGAGCTTTACATCTGGTTCTCGACTTCGTAGTGCACTGCCATCGGACCTGGCCGTGCCGTCCAACGAGCCCGGACCGACCAAAACGAAATCCGTTCACGATCAACATCTCCGTCTTCCTGTCAGTCAGTATCCTGTGGACTGACGGAATAAACATGGATTTATAGACACTTTTATTTAGATTATATTTCATAATAACATTCAATCGATAGATGATTAAATTTTAGTATCACTACTTGGATTTTTACATAACGAATAGAGTTTGTATTATTCCTTTGTGTAAATCGTTTCATTAATTGATATACTTTCATCTTCTTTTTAATCGGTCCCTTAGTGCTGGAGATTATGACTCATCTAGCCATTTTTAGAATTCCGTACCAAAAGAGTACCAGAGAAACACTACTTATAACTAAGCATACGACGCTGGGACAAATTATAACTATAGCCACTATCTAATTGAAGAAAGAAGATTAAAAAGCGTAAGATTAAAAACTAAAATAATAAAACTTTTTGATAAAAATAACATTTACATTTTCAAAAAATTATGTGATTTGGTAAGTAAGAACTATTAGGTAATTTAATTTCAACAATTTTGAAAAATTAGGGCTAAGTCAACCCAACATATATTATAATAGTTCGGCTGATAGATTCACCAACACCTTGCCCAACTTCTGAGCTATAACATTTGTCT
Source organism: Aporophyla lueneburgensis (assembly GCA_932294355.1). Classification (NCBI taxonomy): domain Eukaryota; kingdom Metazoa; phylum Arthropoda; class Insecta; order Lepidoptera; family Noctuidae; genus Aporophyla; species Aporophyla lueneburgensis. Next base: position 8,125,491 of record OW028742.1, read on the forward strand.
AGTAAATAAAACAAAAACCTTAAATACAAATCCTAAGACACCGACTGCCGAAATTAAAGTTATTTTTCACTTTGTAGTGTTTTTAAGGAAGTCGGTTGTTTTTTTTGTAAAAAAGTTTTTATTTTTAAAATTTTAGTTTTGGTATCTACCCCGCACTAATTCCAAACAAACAATGCATATTAATGCGATAGCAGAAATCGCGGTTGATTTGCCGTCATTTTTTAAAGAGTTCCGGTGTCTGTCTCCGGAACTCATCATCAGATCTACATGAAATTTATATGGGACCATTTCGAAATAAACCCCTTTCGAACAAAAAAAGAATTTTGCAAATCCGTTTATATATGACGGAGTTCTGGCCGAACATACATAAAAAAAAAAAATATAAACATCCGAATTGACAACCTCCTCCTTTTTGAAGTCGGTTAAAAATGGTTGTGGTCCAAATTAGATTTGACTATACGGTCCCCTAAGGTAGTGATCCGAGCTCTGCATTTAGTTCGCGTCTTCGTGGTGCACTGCCATCGGACATGGCCGTTCCGTCCAAGGACCCCGGAGCGAGCAAAGCGAAATCCGTTGACGACCAGGATCTCCGTTCTCCTATCAGTCAGTATCCTGTAGACTGACGGAATAAACATGGATTTAAAGCACACTTTTCTTTACATTATGAATATGTTAAGGGTTGGTTAGGAAATTAATAACAAGCATCATTAGGATATAAACATTATATTTAATTCAATGATTATGCTTCAAATAACTCCTGACTACAAATTTGTCGACGGTCGTGACTGACGCTTTGCACCTAGTTCGGGTCTTTCTAGAACATGCCCATCGAACCTTATTACTACAAGTCTTAGACTTACTAAATTTATATATTCCTACTTTCAACATTGGATAGCCTCTTCTGTTCTGTATCCATTCAACTGAAATGTAAAAATTCCTGTTAGTCTGTATTAGACAATCAATACCCAAGTCTTTCTCGAAGTTGGGACTGAAGAATTGAAAGAGAGTTAACTCAAATCACTAGTCATTGCTATTCAGTGATTTCAACTACGAGGTTTGCAAAAAAAACTACTTTTTACGGAGACAGGTGCTATAAAACATGATGTATATATTTTAATTCTTTTTATTCGATATACAGTACATTCCCATATATCAATGACTGTGTTTCAAAAAACTCTTTATTACATAATTTTCCATGGTTGTGATAGACGCATTGCATCTAGTTCGAGTTTTTCTAGAACATGCCCCGCAAGTTTTGTTGCTCCAGCATTCAGCTTTACTAAATTTGTGATCCCCTACTCTCAACATGTAGCCTCTTCTCGTTTGAAGCCAATGGACTGAAAAATGAATACATATTGATTTTACTGAACTTAAGAATCTACTGATACATACATATATTGAGACGTCTGTATGAATTCCTACTATTCTCTAAAGTATACTAAATATACTTCTATAAAGTAAAATACCCATAGGATCATAAAATATCAACAACAGTCAGGAACTCTGGAAGAAGGCCCTGCAGTGAGACATGTTTTGTACATATCCAGTATGGAAAAACAGGAAGAATTATGTGACATAAGCACAACCATATGCCATTTCAGAACAAATGTTTGTTCTTATACAGAGAAGGCACGACCATTGTTTAGCAAGTCCTAAAGTCATAAGCCTAGTTCGCAGTCCTGGCGTATTAGGACGCTGTACGCACAATCACGTCTTTGAGATGGGACATAACCTGTCGAGCACGAAAATAATTTCCTTCATCATACGTCAGTGAAATTAATTGATCCTCTCTAGGGAATAAACCCAGGTATACATGATTGTATTTTAACCGCTGGAAAATCACAAAAGCTTTGAGGATGTAGGAAAAAATCTCAGCGTATCCAATTAAAAATCACTACATTCATATCAGTTTTATTTCGAAAAATATATCAGCGTCCCTTAATCTGTAAGATTATGTAATAAACTGCTTCTTAAAATGATGCCCTCCAAGGTTATCAGGAATGCAGAACATTTTGTGCGACTCCTTGTGGTACACTGCCATCTAATCTTCTTACCATTCTTGTATGACTTGGTAAAACGAAAGCCATCCGCTATCAGCATCTGTGTCCCTCTGTGCGTCACCGTTCCCATCATTGAAACTGTTTAGGACAGCTTTTACATGTTAGAAAAGAAATTCGTAGAGATTTTTGGATGAATTAGATGTCTTCCTTAGGAATTGGCGAGAAGTGGCGCAGAACTGGGTATGAACTATTTTATCTACTTCTTACTTGTAAAATATTCAATCGCGTTTATTATTAAGATCATATTTAAAAACTCTGTTCAATCCTTATTTAATAATGAATTTAAAACAATTATATTTAACTAACAGTTCAACATATTTTTTTATGGTTATGTTCTAAGCTGCTTTTCAGTATCTGTTTGTCGTAGGTGGTGATGAACGCTGTACATTTAGTCCTGGAGCTTACAGAACATCGCCACCTGACCTTGCCGTTGCAAGATGTGGTCTTCGAGAAACGGAACCCTCCCACTTGCAACATGTCCTTACCTCTTTCTGACAATACTTGCTTTACTGTAAAACAACACATTTATTCGTTAAAAAGTGAATAGACTATAAACTTCAGTTACTACTATTTCAATAAAAAACAACATTTAAACAAAAATGTATAACATACATTTTCAAAATCTCTTCAGACGACTTGCTCGTATCATCATCAATATCATCATACTAATATTATAAGTGTGAATGTAAGTTTGTTTGTTGTGCTTTCACGCGGAAACCAATTAACCGATCATCATGAAACTTTGTACACATATTCTTAGAGGTATTAGAAATAATATAGGATACTTTTTATGAAAAAAAAAAAAAATGTTATTTATACGCGAGCGAAGCTGCGGGCAATAGCTAGTAATCCATATAAGCTAGATCTGCACATTCAGGTAAGTTCGTTTAATCATTAAAAATTTAAAATATATTACTTGCAAGAAATACATTTATTATCAAAACATCTTCTTATTCTTGTAACATAAACGAGCCATTCTCATTTATGAAGTAATCTCATGGCTGTGTTCTATTCTGCTTCTCAAGACAGCTTTCCATGCGTGATAATATGAGCTGTACATTTAGTCCTGCATGTCGATTCTGTAAAAATCTCACCGTGAAAAGGTGTGTGGAGTGAGCTGTCAGTGTCATCCCAGTGCTGCTAGGGATTGACCAAACATAACATTTACAATCATAATCGAGATTGAAGAATCAAGAAGTTGAAGCTCGAGAAACAGCAAGCTCAGTAGAAAAAATTTATTAGCAAATTTTTTTGTGTTTGTGTTACAAATCTTATTTATTTATGAACAAACTTTACACTTAATAAAATAAAATACACAAAGATAGGAAAGCACAAAGGATCTGCTTAAAACATAAGAAATTTCTTGCAGCACATCTGCAATTGGGATGAGAAACATAGACGCATTGTGTAAAACGGTATATGTATATGAAAACAGATTAAATTAGGCTATAGCAACCAAAACATACATAGTTCTATCGGCTTAAAATAATAATTGTACTTACATACAATGTTTATTTACACATTTATGAAATAAAATAAAAAACAAACATAAAATCACGCCTTGTTTTCTCGAAGGGTTGGGCAGAGGTGTACCTTATAGTACAAAAATAAACGAAATCAATACATGAATAATGTTGAAATCTTGTTAGCAAGGGAGATAAGCAATTTGTGTCTCAACAGCACCCATAACTAGATTATTGATATGCCTAAATATTTTGTGTATTGTTGTTATAAGGTTTGTATCTTGAACTATTGTTTATCCAGAATCTAGATGATAGCTGTTTAAAAAAACCTTTAGGTATTTACATATATTATGTAAATAATGTTAACGAATACATCACCAATCACTGAATACTTGCTTTGCACAATTTAATGAAGTTGCTCGATCTCACCTCATCATCTGCCTGCCCTTGTCCAACTGTGTTGGGGTCGGCTTCCAGTCTTAACCGGTTGCAGCTGAATGCACGGGTATTTCACATGCAATGACTGCCAATCCGACTCCGACAACCCAGTTATTTGGTAATATGTTACCCCCTTGGTAAGACTGGTTGTCAGAGTTCTGACCTTCGAGGTCTTGGTATGTAAATATGGTCCCCATAGACGGACCGACCGAGGCAAGCGTAGCTTAGCCGGATCGGTCGGACTGTGCGGCTGTTTTAATTTAGCTACAAGCCTCTCGATTCACCGAATGCTCTATCTCACACCTCTCAAGTAAGTACCTAATATTCATTTGTTGAAAACATCTACACTTCTACACTATAATATTATATTATAAATGCAAAAGTAACTGTCTGTCTGTCTCGCTTTCCTGCTAAAACTACTGAACCGATTTAAATGAAATTTGGTACACACATAGTTTAGAGCCTGAGAATGGACATAGGCTACTTTGTATCCTGGTAGTATATTCCCGCGGGATAATTTCCGACCTCCACGCGGGCGAAGCCGCTGGCAAAAGCTAGTAATTTATCATTTTGGAATGTTCAACAATGGCTGGAATTGACATTAAAATATACTTCATTGGCTAACTGCGAATACGTCATTGCCTGTAGCAATGACTTGAAAGGCTGAAATAAAAAAAAGCTATCTTGACAATGACAGTGTCGGTCACCTCACTTCACCTGAAACCGTTACTCACACGGTGTTGTTGCCATAGCAACCACACCGAATGAGTAACTGCTTGCTCGACGTGAACACTCCACGCGATTCTCGTCACATTTAGTCAAGGTGGAGTGAACTCACGCGGGCGCGCTACGCGAGTTTCATTTGAAACGTTGATTTTTGACATACCTAGTAGGTAGGTATCAAGATGATGATGATTTGATGAATATTCTTTTATTAATAATACGATTATTAAGTAGGTAGGTATACATGCATCTATATGAATGTTTCGAATACTTGCGTACTAATTATTCTCAAGCCGATTACGAAATGGCTTCTGCACAAGGTGATAAAAAAAAAATTGATACCTATTGATGACAGTGTCTAGCGCGCATGCGCGGCTTGATCACGCGATGCTCGCAATTTCGTTGTCATGGTAACATCACTTCACCTCACGAGCACGCGGGTGACCGTTTTGAACTATTGAATTTTAACATAATATTTTCAAGAGGGTGACCATTTGATGAATATTCTTTTTATTGATAATAACGACATAAGTAGGTATATGTTTATCTATACTATATAATATTATAAAGCTGAAGAGTTTGTTTGTATGTTTGTTTGTTTGATTGAACGCGCTGATCTCAGGAACTGCAGGTCCGAAATGGAAAATTATTTTTGTGTTGAGTAGCCTATTTATCGAGGAAGGCTATAGGCTATATAACATCACGCTACAACCAAGAGGAGCGGAGCAGTAATGAAAAATGTTGCAAAAACGGGGAAAATCGCACGGGTAGGCGATTCGACGCGACGGGAAGGGTCGGGGGAACAAGAAATTTAACGCGGACGAAGTCGCGGGCAGAAGCTAGTCTACAATAAAATGTTAGTCGGCACATTTTAGACGTTAGTATTACATTTTCCTAATGTTCTTAGTGCGCATACGTGACGATACCTACTTAATAAAAAAAAAATGTCAATGTGAATATGACAGTGCCTAGATGTTGGTTCTCACATAGCATGTGTGAGATTGAATTCTATGGTCCGTCAGTCAGGCACGGCCAGGTTCTTTCATCTTTTTTTAATAGATTTGGGTTAGTAACAACGCTGAAGAACGTTGCACAATCTTTACTCGAGTCGATCTACAATCAAGACACATCGTGATTAGGCCATGTGATCCCATTTACGTATTTAATTTTAATCACTTTACAGTGGGTACATAATAACTGACAATGTCGATTCGCATTTTCTGTTGTAGCTATCTTATATATGTACATATGTCTTACTATATTCATTAATTGTTCGTGCGTGTCGCACTTGTGCGTCAGGCAATAAAAGGCTAGTCGAGGAAAAAATAGAAAAAAAACAAACATGCGATTGTCTGAATTTCGGTTTCGCTATTTCATTTGAAAAACTTCCCGAAAGAGTAGTATTGTTTAGACACTATGCTAGCTTTGAAATCCTTATAAAAATAATCAATAGAATTAGCATAAGAATATTAGGTATCTAAATCTCGATCATGATTGTAAATATGATAGTTGGTCATCCCTAGCATCAGGTGGAATGACATTGATAGCTCACTCCACGCTCACTTCACCCGGTGAGATGGTTACAGAATAGCACTGCTGGTCTTGGCAGAACATTTCCGCCCGATCTTGTCGTGCCCTAAAACTTTTTTCTTCTGGGAAAATCGACACCCTCCTACTTGCAACATGATCGTACCTCTGCTTGATCATACTTCTTTGACTGTAAATTAACATGGACATATTTGCTTATTTTTTACCTTAATATCACTTTTGAACTTTGGAGCTACACAAATCATTTGAAATATAAAATCAATTAAGGTCAACTATAAGTTCATAATGAAAAAATAATTATGCGAGTTCTATATTAAGTTAAGAATTTTTAAACACCTATATTTAAGTTCATTCATTTTTATACATAAGAATTTAAAGATGATTCTACATATATATGTTTTAAGCAATGAGTACAATGCTGTGGGATTTGTGTATTTATTTTCATCACCACTACTTTCAAAACAGTTAAGAAAACCATTTTTATTTTCCAGTTTTTAGCCCTTACCAATTCGTATACCAATGCTTGTTGTGTGTAATGTATAAATTTCTATCAATAAATTGTACATATCTCAACATTTTTGATAATACTATTCGCGAAAAGCTGAAAAAGGGGATGAAGTAGAGGGTAGAAAGTCCTTCGTTTTCACGGTAGACATCATTAAATTTATTATAGAGACAACAAAATATGCAACAGCTACGCGGGCGGAGCCGCGGGCAAAAGCTAGTAATACATAAAGGCGAACATATAACCTTTTTGGAAACCGTTATAAAGATTTGAACTGAAGATTGTAACTAAAAACGTTCCAAATGTAGTCGCAGTCTCATCTCGGCGGCAATCAGATGTCAAAAACTTGTCAAAAATTATAAAAAGTCAAGGTAATTTTGTCAGATTGAGACTGAGATCAAGCTGTGTACGATCTTTAAATTACGAGAATTTCCCCTCTGATTCTGCTAAACCAATATTTGATTTCTCTGTCATCTTTATGGTATGAAATCAGAAATCAAAACTAAAATAAGTTGACAGAAGTGTTTTTGCGGGAAGAGCTGAGATTCGCTTTTCGAATTAGGATTTCCTCAAACTCAAACCCAATGTCTTTTATTTGTGGTCATAGGTTAACAAAGATGGTGCTTAATATTAATAAATGTATCACTATGTCCTGCTAGCAAAGCGTACAAATATTAGGTTTAAGTATAATCTACATAAAAACATTAATCTTAAATTATAATTATTTAACTCTATTCTACTTTATCATCCTAAATGAAGTCCTTTCATGGTTGTGGTCGAGACATGATTTCACGATGCCGAAGTCTTCCATCGTGATGATGTAGGCCTTGCAGTAGGTTCGGTACCTCACGGAGCACCGCCATCTTATTTTACAGCCAATAATCCTGTCTTTGGAAAATCGAAACCCGTCCAGAAACATCAACATCGTTCCCTTTCTCGTCTGAAACACTGAATTAAAAGAAGGTTTAAATATAAATGTACTGACAGAAAATGTTTATAGTTTAGCCCTAATTCGTAACCCTAAAAGCATGCCAATAGCTTAGGTTAGGTTACCAGTTACAGGTTTTCTGCACATAATTGGCACAAGTGGTTCGGTTCAGTTTTAAACCATGTCAAATAATAACAAAAAATAATAAAAACATTTTATTTCCTTCATTTACCTAACAAATGCAAATGTACAAATAAGTACGTACAATCATAAATGCTTATACTAAACAATTTCATATTAATATAAAAAAACGATAACTTTCTTAACCTAGTATTACTCTTTTACCATAAAAGTATTTAACTTATTTATTGTTCTTATGGTCCTTTATTATTATCACGTCGGTATTAACTAAAGACAACAAAACATTAACAATTGCGTAGGTAGCTCAGAAAGCAGGCATCAAATACTCTTGTATATATGCTGTAGCTAGTTATTAACTTGTTAAAACATAATATCCCTGAACTAGAGCATTTTATTGTGCAACAAGATTCGTCACACGTTAAGGCACTTCAACAAGGAGATCTTTTGGCCCATTTTGTAGTGAGAATATGGAGAGGCAATACTTGACAGGCAATACTCGCCATATGATTATTGCTCTAAAATCTATTCGCATTTGAGGTGGAAGTGCCAGGGTAGCCGCAACTTTCAAATTTTTAAAGCATATTTTGCAGTGTGCAGGTCAGTTTCAGGGTGTATTTTGGTACAAATAAGACTCGAGACCGTTACACGTTTATCATTACATAATTATAATCATTGATATCACCAGTACAACCCTCTAACTTCATTTAATCGCATTGAATTATTTCATGAATAAAAAGTAATTCAAATTGGAGAGTTGCACTGATGATTTTAATTATTATTTTTCTGCACAGCTATGTTTGTTACGCTCGCGGAACTAAATAAGTCTTTATAATGCAGAGTCTTCACTAAAGACTGAGGCATTCACTTCAAGAAGCTGCCGTAATTTCAACGAGCTTTAGCTATTACTATAATTTATCACATTTATTGGCAACACTCTGTGATAATAATCACAGTGGAAGGACGGTCTCGGGGAGCCAATAGTTAGGCTGATAGATACATACAGAGAGCTGAGTCTATTCTGTGCCTAGGTAAGTACGTTTTTATACGGGCTGAAAATCCTTCAGGTAGTAAAATACATATTTAAACAAAAAGGACATCATTCATTTCGTACCCAAAGAACGTGTAGGCTAGAAAAATAGTATGCTGTGTTTTCATGAGAATTGACATGATTAACATTTTATAATCCCATAATGAAATCTACAATTAACGCCCTGGCTGTTATTTGAAATTGAAAGTACCTAAAATCTCATTTTAGAGAGATTACCGTATTCAACCAAACAAACAAACAAACTCTTCAGCTTTATAATATTAGTATAGATAATATATGGTATATAGATTTCCTTCTATTAAGAAGTCTATTCCAACTGTTATTCCAGCTTTCAACTGCATTTTGCATCATGGGTATATCCGTGATAAAGCAATCCCAAACAGACCATAAACTAAGTGAGAATAGGGGTGGTTTCTTCTTTAAAGTAAATTTTGGTTTATTTGGAGAGAGTAAGCGAATTCGCTGTCATTGGTGTATTCTTTACTTAAGCCAGCTTTCTGTATGTGCTTCCATATACTTTGTGGTAAATGGATTCATGGCAATCCTACTAATATTATAAATGCGAAAGTTTGTATGTATCGATGTGTGGATGTTTGTTACTCTTTCATGCACAAACTACTGAACGGATTTGGATGAAATTTGGAAAACAGTTAGTTTATAACCTGGACACATAAGCTACTTTTTATCCCGGTAGTACGTTCCCGCGGGATATTTTCCGACCTCCACGGGCGAAGCCGCTGGCAAAAGCTAGTGAATCATATATTTCATGATTTTTATTTTCTTTTATTAATTCTACGTATATATTATTATTTACCGTTATGCAAAACATTTTTTTTGTTTACTGTGCGTTTTGGTTTATAATTTATTAGGCCCATTCAAAACATATTTTCGTTCTGATAAGTGATAATTTAACTAAAAAAATTTAGATAGCTAATTGATAAGCTTAACGAGCTCCACATAAATGATTTTTCGCGGTAACGTGCATCGAAGTCTAGTAGTATCGCAGTGATAATCTTTCGCGGTAACGAGCATCGGAGTCAAGTAGTATCGCATTGAAAATCTGTCGCGGTAACGTGCATCGAAGTGTAGTGGCTTCGCAGAGACGGTCTTTCGCAGTAACGTGCATCGCAATTTTGTAGCATCGTATTAGCATTTATCGATATTTTGTGCGTCGAAATTCCGTATTCTACTCGAAAATATATTAATTAGATATATTTTCTGTTACTGTTACATAAAATCATTATAAAAACATTTTCTCTTAATCTTAACAAATCAAATAGACGTCATTATCAGCAGTTAAAGACTTAAATACAAAAAAAAAAACTAAATTATTCCCCAAATGTATTGATTGGACTTCCTGTTTAACACTCTCACCGCCACGTGGTCCGCCGGCCGCCCACACAAATTCTAGTGCAGCAAGCCGTTGTTGATTTTTGAATTTGTTTCGGCAGGCCATGTGGCCGGCGCCCCACAAATTTCGCGGTAAAACTTTTCCATTTTTGTCCGATACAGTTGTTCTTGACTCCATATCGGGTAAGCCAAAGCCAAAAAATATATATGAATTCGTCGGGTCACAGCGGACCACACGGCCTGCTGATAAAGTTTCCAGCGTGTCCTGCCGGCGGCGTGCCGCTATGTTTTCTTAAACTAAGCGTGGCGAGTTGTGAAAGAAATGGGTTGGGTGGCGCGCCGCACAGTGTTTTATGAAGACCATTTTTCGGACATTGCTTTTTTATATAAAAAACTGATAGTTTAAGTTATTTGAATGCAATATTTCGTGTCCTCATTTCACCAGTATGTTTAGTTTTTGAGATAGATTTTTTTTTAAATCGTCTTTTTTTCAACCGGGTATTTAGAAAAAAAATCATATCTCTGAAACTAAATATGATACGCAATTGTGACCTTAGAAACATCGACGGCGTTTTTTATTTTGCATATTTTATAGTAAAAATAAATCTCAGAACTTCATTAGATTCAGACTTATACGAGGTTTTTTGTTTTTCGTTTTTATTTTTTTTCTCGGTAATTCCATCGTATTTGGAAAAGTTATTTATACCAAAATTATGCCCTTTATCTTCCCCACATACCACAAAAATAACACATCCTAATTGCGTGGAATCTAGAAGTTATTCCAAATTAAATGTTTTTGCTAGGGTTGTCACTTTCGAATCTGAATTTTGATGACTCAATTTTTATTTAATGGGACGTATTGGTTATTAAAATTTCGACTATTAAACTTAGGAACTTTGTTATATCCAGACTTATAAAAGGTTTTTAGTTTTTATCAATTTTGTTCTCGATAATTCCGTATTATTGGGATAAGTTATTTATACTGAAACTAGCACTTTGCCAGCAACTTCATTCGCGCTTGTTTGTATAAAAACTTTAACACTCTTTAAAACTGTATTTTGACGGTAGTTTTTAAAAACGAATAACGGGCCGATTCTGTTGTCACAAAATTCTCTAAACTAAACTAAAAATCACTTAAATTTGGTTTATCCCTGTCAACCGACGATTTCCTATTCTGAAATAAACTAAAGTGACACAACTTAACTATATTTTAGTTTGACAGCACTAAGATTGCACTGAATTATTAGTTTAGTGAAAATGTCAATTTTGCTATTCTGAGTTTGCTGGTTTTCACCAAAAATTTTTACTATAATAATTTATTTTAACTAAATCTGACTATTTTTAATCGCGATTAAAAAGGTGTGCAATAAAACTAGTGATCATGAACTAAAATTCACACTAACGCCTCGCCTTCACGTGCAAAGACAGTACTGTATTTTTTGTTTTCCTTTTCTTTTGCTTACGTCTCGAAAATGGCGTGTCATATCGCAAAAATAATGACATTTTCGACCCCCTATGCACATATAAATCTCAACATGGGGGTAATATATTTTTATATTTTTAAAACAAAAAGTGAAAAATACCATATAGAACACGTCCACGCGCGCCTTCGTCTCTCAAAAAATTCATTGCGTAGCGCACACAACTAACACGTTGCGAAGCCAAAAGAAAAAAATAATACCACGTTAAGTCACGATTGTCAACTTCGATTTTCATCATCATCATCATCATTTCAGCCGTAAGACGTCCACTGCTGGACTTAGGCCTCCCCCAATTTGGGGGGCTTTGCCATAATCGCCACGCTTGGCAGGTGGGTTGGCTATCGCAGTAGGGTGGTAAAATGCAACTTTGATTTTAGTTGTGTCAAAATAATTTTTAAATTTAGAGATTTTTTTCTTCCAGAATAGCGTTACAATTCTCATAGCCAAAAGTAAGGAATTTTAGAGATAGTTTAGTTCGGTGTATCTTCAATCTTTATTTTGATAAGAATTTGTGCTAACAATAAGTTTTAAGTTTTTTAACCTAAGAAATAAGATTCCTCCATACAATCTTTAACAACCCCTAAATTGTTCTATCGGAGGTAGTTCTGAAAATCAAAAATGACATTAAACTGTAAATGTGCCCTGCCCACTGCCTGTTAAGTTTGGCGATTCTTCTGATTGTGTGGATAACTTTGGTTTAAATATAGAGATAACTTCAGATCCGGATATGAACTAATATAATATGATTGCGTGACAACCCTAACGACGTAGAATACGGATCAAACTTAAAAATGTTGTGGTTTCTAGATTCCACGCAATTAGGATGTGTTATTTTTATGGTATGTAGGGAAGATAAAGGGCATAATTTTAGTATAAATAACTTTTCCAAATACGACAGAATTACCGAGAAAAAAAATAAAAACGAAAAACTAAAAACCTCGTATAAGTCTGAATCTAACGAAGGTCCGAGATTTATTTGTACTCTGAAATATGCAGCATAAAAAACGCCGTCGATGATTCTAAGGTCACGATTGCGTATCATATTTAGTTTCAGAGATATGATTTTTTTTCTAAATGGATGGTTGAAAAAAAGACGATTTTCAAAAAATTATATCTCAAAAACTAAACATACTAGTGAAACGGGGATACGAAATATTGCATTGAAATGACTTAAACTACCAGTTTTTAATATAAAAAAGCAATGTCCGAAAAATCGTCTTCATAAAACACTGTGCGCCGCCCACATGGCCTGCTGCTTTTGAAAACTGTATTTATGCGTGGCGGTGAGAGTGTTATAGATGAATTATATTTATTATTTTTTTTATCGGATTTTGCAGCTAATGCATTTATTGATTACAATCGAAAAATGAACATACCTTCATTTGTTGGCACCATTTCTAATAGTTATTAGCAAAGACTACTATAGTATACTTAGCACCAAATTACCCAATTACCAGCACTAAGGCTATGGGGAAATAAAATAAGTATTTTTAATTATGCATAAAATGCTTGTGTATTGTGATTAATATGTAAGATTGTTTTAATGCTTAGGTAACAAATTACGATAATTGTCGACACTCAACAAAAATCAAACAACTTAAAATTCAAATAACAAAGTCGTAAATCAGATATCAAGGATTAGTTTCCCTAGCTACAACTATTCTCTAAAATAGACTTAACTTATACATAGGCCATGGTACAGCAGTAGGAATATGTTTAAAGGTGCAAAAATAAATAAACGCAGTTCTGGCACTAATAATTATGACCAAACTTTGAGATTCTATTTAAAGCATCCTTCCTATTCATCATTGAATATATTTTCTAGCTCATCGTCATTGTAATATTTATTTTTATTGCATTGAAAATTTAATTTAACGTTCGTAAGAATTTTTATTTCTTTCTCTGGTGTATTTTTCATGCAACACAAAGTAATGCGCCTGCTTGGGTTCGAACTCACAACCGTTACCGCTAGGCCACCACTCTTCCCGATCGATAATTTAATAATACAAAAACACAATTTAGAGGAATTATATAAATAAAACAAAAACGATAACAATAATAAAACATTTATTTACTCATTAGTAAATAATGTGCATATTAGACTACCTCAACCCAACCCAAGAAATAAAGGTTTATAAAAAACATATCAAGTACCGTAATTGTAACAATGTCTGCAATGTTTATTGTGGTGAGAAAATATTTATATCATTTAATGAATGCAGACAAGTGCGACGTATGCTGTGCTGCTATTCTGGTAGAACAACTTTCATAATGTTTTCGTATAACTTTTTCTCCTTAAGTCAGACCTATCTGTGGGAACCTTTATAAAAATAAACAGTGCTCATTATGGCGTAATAATTAATATAGTTTGTGTAGATTCTCTAGTAGATATATGTACTAACACTACTTACGAAGTCGTTTATTTACTAACCAAGTGGATGTTATGGGTCTGAAATAAAAGAATTTTATAATTATAAAGAATTTTTGTATATTTTATAATGATCAAATACTGTACATCTCTCAAAACAATAAACAACTAAGTATTTTTCTTGACATTTCTAAATAACTTAACTACTTACTTATTTCTATTTGTGCAACTGAAATAGATGGTGAAATAAAAATAATTGAAGTCAACAATTGCACGCTTCAACATTAAAATTACACAAAAAATAAAACAGTTTCGTGACAAATATGATTCAATGGAATTTCATTGTTAAAGTGTTTTAATATTACCTAAGTATTAACATGATTTAAATAATCCTCTGTTACATGAACCATGACTGACAAAATGAGGATACCTCTGGCAACATGGCTGTATGCAAATTTATTGAAGTGACATCAACAAATATAGGCTTGGTAGTGTGCTATCTAGAAAGCATTTCAGACTTTCTGTAGTTTCGTAGCATTCAATATCCTATTTCACTACGTCAGAATAAGTTTTGGTTAAGGTATTAAACAGAGAGATATGTCTAATAACAAATTTTATTATATCTAGGTACATTATATATGTAATAACTTTCTGCGTTTCAAAACACTATGAAAAAGCCCATGATCTACGAAAGAACTTTTCGAGTGTAGCTATAAGAAAAGTAGCAAGTTATTTGAGTACAGTATTTGATTTGTAAAACATCTAAACACGCACTACTTACATTGGTGAAAGAATCCATGTAACACAAGCACTTAAAACTGCACCACCTACCAGTTTCTCACTAGCACTGTTATAGACACTACAAGTTCTATCACTTTATCATGGCATCTCAACTAAATGATATCCAATCAGTCCAGAAGAACCTCGAGGAATACTTTCTAAGAAAGATGGGTGAACTTGAGGCACAGATCCAAAGTGCTGGACCCGCAAAGGACACCGTAGCAAAGCTTGCTGATGAGTTCCGGTCGTTTCGTGAGCTTATGGTCGACATGCTAGGTGAGACTAAGGAATCATCATCGGCTGGAACCGGAGGCAAGTCTGATAATGTAGTGCGGAAAACTTAGTGGTGTTTATATGGTTCTCAACTGTTCCGTTTTTGTGCTCTGAACTTAATTTCACGTATTTTAGTAGTTATTGTACACTTCTACGTGCTCACTATTACTTATTTTCACCTTACAACCACTTAATTCTCACTCTGTTGTTACTTAATTTGCTTTGTTTGTGGTTATATTTTTGTTATTAACTGACTTGACAGTCAGTCAGCTGCATTCCTGTCAATCTTCCGCCGCGTTCCGAATTATACTCACATTGATTTGAGCGCGACAATAACCGTTCCGAATTGGCTTGAGCGCGGTAACGCTGTCCCGTGAATCTTCTTGGATGACGTCATGACAGGCGCCATCTTGCGATAACGCCGACCATGCCCTAAACTGATATCACCGTGAGCGCTGTCAAAAATGACAGTTGTGCTGTTTTATTTTAGGTCGCATCATTTATCTTAAACTAATTTGGATTTATAAGAAATTGTGTTTCTGACTACAGTCGCCACCAAACCAAACAAATAGGAAGAAGAATGGTGTAAGCAAGTTTTTTATGGTGTAAATGGGTTTTGAAGTTAATTGGGTAGTGTTAGCGCGCTCGCGAGCGTTCCGTGTTATGACAGTGTTGTCAACTGCCGTTTCGATCGTGATAATTATGCAAATCGGAACGTCAATTTGTTGATGTGAGCGCCGTGACCGATATTTTCTAATTCGGAAGGCAGCCTTGTTTTCGCCTTAATTTTGACGTTCCATTTTCATTGTTACACGTTTGTGTTGTTTCGTAAATTGCGTTCCGTTTCTGGTATTGTAACTTTATTACGTACATAGCGTTGTGTGCTTTGGTTGTTCATAATATTTTGTGTTAATTTTGGTGATGCTGTTTCCTATTCAAAATTAATGTTCACTTCTGATTTTTAGGGTTCCGTTGCCAAATGGCAAAAAACGGAACCCTTATAGATTCGTCATGTCTGTCTGTCTGTCCGTCCGTATGTCACAGCCATTTTATTCCGAAACTATAAGAGTTATGCTGTTGAAACTTGGTAAGTAGGTGTATTCTGTGAACCGCATTAAGATTTTCACACTAAAATAGAAAAAAAACAATAAATTTTGGGGTTCCCCATCCATAGAACTGAAACTCAAAAATGTTTTTTTTCATCAAACCCATACGTGTGGGGTATCTATGAATAGGTCTTCAAAAATGGTAATGAGGTTTCTATTATCATTTTTTTCTAAACTGAAAAGTGTCCCCCCCCCCCCGTAACTTCTAAAATAAGAGAATGACAAAACTAAAAAAAATATATGATGTACATTACCATGCAAACTACCAACGAAAATTGGTTTGAACGAGATCGAGTGAGTAGTTTTTTTTTAAAACGTCATAAATCGTAAACCGCAATTTACCTTACATTCAAATATAAAAATTAAAAAATATATATATTTTTAAACCGAAAATACCTACAGGTTTGTACGGAACCCTCGGTGCGCGAGTCCGACTCGCACTTGGCCGGTTTTTTATGTCCCTACTACTACTACTGTACAGTACGACATGGATATTTTGGTGCTTAGAACGCTTTTTTGAACTTTGACAAATTGTCAAAGTCAGATTTTGGATTTTTTTTTTTTTTTTTAGAAAAAGTAATAGGTAAGTTACAAAAGCGACTCGAACAATCCTAATATTAGTTCAGCGGCCAAAATGCAAATTGTTCAATCAACTCATTTTTAAGATAAAAAGAAAACCCAATACCTAATAAAAATATAAATTTATTTACTTATTTCAGAAGAGGGAACTGGCAGATAAAACAATAAAGATTTCCAAAAACTTTTCGTAATTTCGGAACTATATGGCTGGTTTCCACGCAGCGTAATCAGTTACCAACTAAAACACTACGTGTTATGCGCCGAAAAATACTCTTTCCACGGCGCTAGACGGCTAGAGATCGTTTACTTTAACTGCACGGTTTCATTTGTATCGAAATTGTAATGGAAGGTGTTAAAGAATCAAAATAAATAGGAAAAGGAAACATTCAATTGACTTATGCACAATCACACAACTTCCTCATTCCAAACCATTCCACGAATTCAATTAATTCATTCCCTTCCGGATTCAATCAATCCCTACAACTCACTCAAGAACTCAACAAGCAATATGGCGCGTGCGATCCGCTGCCGGCTATAAAACATAAATCAACCATGTTCTAACAAAACCTACCTACAAAGACTTTTAACAATTCTGTGTCAGTGTTAAGTGTCAAATTAGGGACGTCCCTGGACTGTGAATTGGAGAGGCGCCACCGAAAAGCCATCGACGCGGCGCGGGTGACGGTGAGGATCAGTGAGTACCTTTCTTCAATCCCAGTTTTCCAAGTGATTGTGCATGACTAAAGGCTCGCCTATGGCCGCAGTTCCATCGAAGGGTTTTATTTATCATTAACCATAACAGAAGGGCCATTAAAATGTCTAGAACAAAATTTAAAAAGGGTATGCAACAAGCAGTGGAGGTGCAGTTAAAATAAACGACCTTTTCAAGCAGGCGTGACGTGTAGACGTATCACGTGCCGTGACAAGCCAGCTTAAGCAAATATACAATGGTTATGCCCCAAATAAATTCCTGAAATTATATCGTCAACCGTGGTGACAGTAGCTATGCACCCTGGTCCTAGTTTTGGTAGCACATTACCATCTAGTTTTGACACCAGTTGACATAGGTACCTCTAGTGAACCTGTAATTGCCAACCTTGAGCATAACAGTACATCTTTTAGTGTACACCGTTTTTTTTTTTTTTTTTTTTTTCAGGATGGGAAATCATCAAATGACTTCTCCCGCTCTGGGCGGAGCGGGAGGGCGTGTCAGACTTTTACTGACTAAAACCCACCTGTGTTCCATCAGTTGCCCATGTGCCAGGGTCACGGTATCTCTTTCGAACAATCACGCGACCCCGGCAGGCATCGGTTCTAGTAGACCCCTACACTGCTGCTGACATCTCTTTGAGGCGCGCGTGGAACACTGCGCGCCGTCGACTCGAGCCTGGTCCTTACCGGGCGGCGAGCTACCCATTGCTCGCCACCCGCAAGCTCGCGCCTACGGTGGCCGGGAGTCCGCTATTGACTCCCGACGCCCGGGGCGTCTCCTGCGGCAACTAGGGACGTGAGGGCGCAGAGACTGCCACTCCCTCACGCGCCCCGCCTCCTCCTTCGCGAGCATTACTGCTTCGCAGAAGGAGGTGACGGCTTCCCATTTCCTCTCGCTCCGTACCATGGCTCGCACCAGGGCCGGACGCGAGAGGTCGCCGCCGCCGATCGCCTCCACGAGGACACGGCGGTGCCCCGCCCAGGTAGGGCACACCTCCACCGTATGCTCCACCGTGTCCTCCAGACGATCCTCGCAACGGAAACACCCGGACGTATCCTCCCGCTTTATCCTGAACAGGAACCCACCGAAGCACCCATGCCCGGTGAGAACCTGCGTCAGGCGGAAGGTGAGGACGCCGTGACGCCTCTCTATCCACTCCTCAAAGAGGGGACTTACCGCCGCAATTGTGGCGTGCCCAGCACTGGGTTGCGACAATCGTACCAGCCATGTCGCCATGAGATCACACCGGAGCTCTGTCCGCCGTGCCGCGATTTGTCGCGGCAGCGGGGTTTCGCCCCGGCGTTTCGCCTCCTCGCGCCACTCCCACATGTGCGCGAGGACCTTTGCCTCCAGATCCCATGGCGGCACTCCGGCAAGGAGGCTCGCCGCCTCGCACGAGACCGTGCGGTATCCCCGGATTAACCGGATGGTGTACACCGTTTAGACTGAAATACAAAATTAAACATTTCAAAGGTATTTGCCATCGAAGCTACATTAAGAGAAGATCGAAATAATAAACAATGTCGGGTGACACAAGTTGTTTTTTCTCTTAAATGGTTCCTTTTTCAGGATTTTGGGTAACGTTTTTCATAATTATTAATGATTCTTTCAGCTATCAGTAAACTTTTAGTTGGAAGTTGGACCAAGGAAAAATAAAACGACAAAGTAAAAAATCATAAATTATACTCGTCTAATCTTATCTTAAGTACTAAACTATTGAAGATAAGCATTACTCACGATTAGATACTAAATAAAAGATTCTCAATTTTATCCACCACCGAAACCTAAGTAATATTATATGTTTGTGACCGCTGCGCGAGAGCTTAAACTGATGAAGTTAGTCGTTGCTACAGTTTCATCTTAAAACTATATCGTAACACTTATGTTCTAGAACCCACCCTAAAACTTAATAAAAAATACTGCTTATAATATAGATAACTTCAATCTTAATTCATTTGATTTCATCCACCGAAAATAAATTATAAGCCCCAACATGTACCTACACGTTTACAACAAGCAATATCTATTGCGAAGCACCTTTATTTGTTACTAGTGATCGCCCATTGGTCGAAATTCGACCGTACTTCATTTGAATAGAAATACATTATTAAATGAAAAAAACTTATATAATAATAAATATAAAAAAATACGGTTATATTTGACATTCAGTAACAAATATTCTCGATATGATCATAGATTTTAAAAATGAAATATGTTATATAATTTATCTATAAAATTATTTATTACCTATGGTTATACTTGACATTCAGTAATAGTTAGGAAGCTGGCGAGCAAAATTTCGATACGATCAGCACACAAAGCAGACGTTATTAATAGTGATAAATAATACCCTAAGAAACATCAAGGACCTCGTCTGCCACCATGGTGGCGTTGCGTTGTAAATTTACAGCGTTTTAACAATGTTTTAAAAAACGGTGTGGTATATTATGCGCACACGTCTGCCTCTGGGGCTGGTGATCACAGTCATCCTGGAAACAGAAAGAATCGAAAAGGCAGACATCCAGGGCTCTGACTTTTGTAGTATTCATTTTTTACATTTATTTTTACTAGTGATCGCCCATTGGTCGAAATTCGACCGTACTTCATTTGAATAGAAATACATTATTAAGTAAATGAAAAAATATAGATAATAATAAATATAAAAAAATAACATGGTTAAATTTGACATTCAGTAACACTATAGACAAATTGTTGACGCTGTACTACTGTGGAGAGGGTTCGCTGGCGGGATGGTGATGGCCAGGACCAGGACGTAGGTGTAATGAGTAAAGAATACTTCTTCAGGACTCTCTTTTTTATTTTCTTAATGCTTCTTAACTGCTGGATATGGAACAATAATCACAGAAATTTGTTTTGTTTTTATTGGCGATGCAAAGATTATCCGCGCGCCTCTAGCGGCGAAATTTAGAAGTTGTCTAAGAACGACACTTTGCTTTTTAAGTTTAGACATAATCAGATGGATCACGATTACATGAAATCTATCTGTTGATAATTAAAGCAGAAATACGAAATATTGTTGCGTTCCCCAATATAGTACTTACGGAGATTCTGGAATAAGTTTTCATTTGTTTCCAAAAGACAACATTACGAAGAAAAATGGGAGACTGCTTTAAGAATAGGCAAGCCGATTTCATCAGCAATGAAAGTTTGTTCTCATCATTTTCAAGCTTCAAACTATTTTCCAAACAGTAAGTATAATTATGTTTTAATTATTTTATTGTACTTATATTATATTCACATGTATAGTTATTTTTTTATATAAGTTATTTAATATCTGGTTAACCGAGCTTTGCTCGGTATTTTTTGGTAAATTGTGTTTAAAATAATAAGTTTATGTTCAAGTTGATTATCGATAAAATTGGTCATTGAAAACACGAATAAAACGACATTTTATAAAAAACAATCCTAGCTAGATCGATTTATCGCCCCCGAAACCCCCTGTATAGTAAATTTTATGAAAATCGTTGGAGCCGTTTCCGAGATTCAGATTATATATATATATACAAGAATTGCTCGTTTAAAGATATAAGATTTAGTTTAGGCTAAGGCGAGTTTCCCGTCAGATGACGAGATTATATTTATTGTTCCAGATACTTAAAGACAGAAGTTGTTTCCTTATGTCGTACCGTCTCAGAATATTCCTAAAAGAAGCTCTCATAAAGAAGTACCATTAGCCCAAAAAATAAAATCAAAATAAGGCTGATATCAGACGCAGGAAAATAGTTGTATCAAAGAAAGATCTTGGATATTGGATTGGATTTATTCACAGTTTTATAATGGCTGGATGTGTGGAATTTAATCCCGACGTGCGAAGTACCAGTGCTTGTACATGAATTATGTTATAATTTTTTTCTTTTTTTCCTTACAGATATCACCATTCTACTCCGTAATAATTCTTCTCCAGAACACATTGGGCTTGTGTATCCTGCAGACGCTTTAATTACATTGACTATTGACAACATAATTATTGTTTCGTCTAGCAAGAAAACACATAAATCTGATTTATATTGGATAAATAAATTTTTCCGTGACGTAAATTGTATCGAAAACTGTCAAAGTGTCGTTCTTAGACAGCTTCACAATTTTGACACTTGGGGCGCTAGTTAGAATCTTTGCATCGACAATAGAATTTTCCCTATTATTTTTAATTAATTATGACGGTTCCAAATGTCATAATTATAACCAGCCTGTACAATCGTGAGGCATACAACCTCTACAGTTTGCACACGACACTAAGTTTTGTATGGGAAACTTACTAATGCCATACTTGACACTCCCCATAAAACCACAAAATATATTTCTTCTCAATCTAAATTATATTCCTATCGTCGCTAATACAAATAATATTAAAGACATATTCTCGATATGATCATAGATTTTAAAAATGAAATAGGTTTTATATCTATAAAATTAATTTATTACCTATGGTTATACTTGACATTCAGTAAGACTACAAAATCAGGCTTACTAACTTAGGGGTTTTCCCAAATTTAGGGGGTAAATAAGAGGATTGAGATTTTTTAGGGGCGTTCCATTTTTAGGGTTATTCTTAGGGATTTTTTGCCATCTTACATTTCTCATTGTGTTTATGATTACAACAAAAGTATTACCGACTTCTAGTATGGTTCCTCGATACTAAGAATGCAGAGTGAATCATTAACAAATGTCGTGTAATAAATATAGACAAATATTATTACTATGATTACTGAACATTCGTTGGTTATTTTCATTATAATTTTTTTGCGGATTTTTTTTAGTAATTGTGGCAATTTTAGGGGTTTTTAACTTAAGCTATAGGGTAAATATTTCTGGGTGTTGGTAACACTGCACAAAATAATAAAGACAGATTTGGACCATAAACAAAAGAACATTTATGCATGTGTGTATTAGATACACGGTAATGAACAGTAGTGTGTGTAACGTTTTATTTATTGAAAATAATGTATTTTAACGCATAATTTAAAAAAAATATTCATCAGCATTCGTCACTTCTTCTCTGTATAAACTATAAGTGTGCGAAATTTCATACTCCTCCGTCCGCCCAATTTTCGTAAAAAGGGATACAAAGTTTTCGCTTCACGTATTAATATATAGATGATTAAAAAAACTATATGAAGTGCACACTTGGCAGATTTGAATTGTTCGATTCGAAGGGTGAGCGTTTTGGGGGGACTGTCTGTTGTAACTTTGACGTTCAAAAAGTGCTGACTCTCAGCCTAGTTTGAATAAATGACTTTTGATTTTGATTTTTAATTAAAAACAATGAGATGAACCACGGGAAAATAGTCTGCCAACATGTTGCCTCTGCGTTGTCTATTGACAGTGCTCCAAAAAGGTAAAAAAATGTCTGCTACATGATGCGTACACGTCTACCTTTTGGACTGATGTTTGAATTCTTTATGAAAACCAAGAAAATCGATGAAGCAGACGTTCAGGGCCTCTGATATTCCAAAGGCAGACCATTTGATTTTTTTTTTTTGAACCCGACGCTCGCGCTAAACCAAGCAGGTATAAAATATCCCCATAGTTCCTTTCGTGGTGTCTCTGTTTTATTTGGGAATATGAGTGAGAACGTTATAACTCAGTTTCGACCTTTTCTGTATTGTGAAACTAAATTTATAAAGCGTATATCTATATACAGCCTCCCCTTTTATTTTGCACGCTTTTCCTCTCTCTCGCTCTCAGGCACTTTCACACGTTTTGGTTCAAAATCTACGTATTTTACACAAATAAAACGTGATTAAAAAAAGTTAACTATTAACTGTTCCTATCCAGATCCTAATCCTATTCAGATTACAATCAAGCATGCAATAAAAAAAAATACTTTCTAATTAAAGTTCCAAGCGCATTTCGTTTCTGGTTGGCATTGAGAAAAAATATGATTGGATAGATTTCAGCTCCAGAAGCTTAACCGTTACCGTGAGTTTAGAGGATAATATTAAACAAAATTATAAGAATAAAACTATAAATAATAACAATAATCCCATGCAATACCCGCTGTCCCTTGATTCCGTGAATTTCAAAAAGTTATACAGCTGAAAATCAATGAGCATAGAGTCTGCCACATGTTTTTTCGAATCCACAGAGTCATAGCGAATCGAATGGGCGCAATGAGAACCGCGTGCAAATGACTTAGTAGAGCTTTTTTTTTTTAAACATTTTTACAACTCCGTCCCATGATAATGCAGAGTCCTGAATGTCTGCCTCTTCGATTTTCTTCGTTTCCAAGATGATTGTGACCATGAACTCTAGAGGCATACATGTGCAAATGATTTAATACCCCGATTTTTTTAAGCAACTTCAATCCGCTGTAACGCGAATACGCAGTGACATAGGACCTTAATTGATTGGACTAAATCGATTCGTAATGATTTAAATTGCAATCCACCTCTATGTGAAACGTGTGCAAATTATATACCGAAATGCTCGCCAGCTCCCTAACTATAAGATTATAGACACAAAATAAAGACAGATATTCTCGATTGGACCATAAACAAAGGAATATCTATGCATGTGTGTATTAAATACACGGTAATGAATAGTAGTGTGTGTAACGTGTTATTTATTGAAAATAATATATTTTTACGCATAATTTAAAAAAAATATTAGCATTCGTCACTTCTTCTCTGTATAAACTATAAGTGTGCGAAATTTCATACTCCTCCGTCCGCCCAATTTTCGTAAGAAGGGATCCAAAGTTTTCGCTTCACGTATTAATATATAGATATATTTCCGTTGATTCGAGAAGGAATGCTGTCGAGGCAATTGTTGCGAATGAAGGATAAGTCATGTCTCGACTTTGATCGTTATTAAAAGTCAGTAAATTAACAAACGATTAACTTACGCTAAGTTCGAAACCCCCCACTTTTGGGATAACAACTCCTAGTTAAAACCGATATCTTTATTTCGAATTTTGTCTGAGATTCAAGATCTAGCTTTGTTCCCAGTTCATAGGAACGATTAGTTATAAATTTATCTTAGTTGGACATCACAGACTGGCAGTTTTAATGCGAGTGAATTTTATATTAAAAATATAAGATCTAAGTCTCAAGTTATGCAAACGTTCTGGTTAAGATCGTCTTTATAGTTAACCAAGTCAAGGTTAAATAAATTTAGCTAAGTCACGGCCGTTTTGTATATTGGAGCTACCAAATCGTCAATTTTATTATCTGAAACTGGAATGTCCACAGTATCGGAAGACGAAAAACGCCTATCTCTGCGTCATAGAGACGCAGTACCCTACTCTCTAAGAATTATTAGGTACATATGTATTGCACCCATGAGACCTGTCTTAGCAATCTGGGGACAATAGCCCAAGCAACATTCAATTCTGATTCTCTTCACTGATTTAAAATCTATTTGCACTGGTGTGGGCCAGTGGGTCATGAAACCCCCATACTCGGACGATGGCGTTGTCCATGGTGTGCAGGGACGCTCTACAGCCAGCCTTAGCTTTGACGCACACCCATCGTGTTCTGCTGCCGTACTTATTAACTCGGTTAAATCGGTACTGACCGATCATGATGACCGGGTTACCTCGCTGAGATTCTGCAAAAACAGGGTTCAGATCTGAAAATAATTATTGTTTTAGTACCTGGTTGTTAATACATACTCGTATTATTATAGGTATGACTTTTACTAAAAACTGGAGAGATTTCATAATAAACAATCGAACTTCACATGCAAAAGGAAAAAACGCAGCCTTGGTCAAATCCTAGGCACGTGCACCGATTCTCTAATACGGTAGCAGGAGTATACCTATCCGATGTCAAGAATTAATAAACTCATACAGAACAAGCGGTTGCGTTTGACAGCTATCAAAAATGACAGACGGTTACTGTTGTCCAAGATGGAATATCAGCTGGGTATCTGTAGCTAGATCGAGAAGGGAATGACAAATGAAAATACAATCATTGAATCTCCTTGTGCAATACATGTATCAAACCGCTAGTTATTAAACTAGAAAGAAAGCCTTTGAGACATTTTGTCGGAAACTGGGAATATCATCAGAAATAAAACAAAACAATTTCAAAATGAAATATTATTAGTATTAAAATGATAATTTTTATCAATTGTTCAATTATAAGTAAAAAAGCGTAAACTCTACGATTATGAAAATCTCTACATAATAAGGCGCTAAATCTTACATTACGTAGTTATGATATTTGTGACATAGCCAAACAACAGAATTCATGAGGGACTGAAGAAACTTTGGTTTTTTTTTATTGATTACCTCGTTGTTTCACAATTTCAGAATCTATTGAGGTTAACGGAACGGTTTATTACTTATTTTATACATTTAAATTGAATTTAGGTAAATCTGTTATATATCTTATGGCAATAACGTCCAATAACGTCCTAGTAGACCCCTACACTGCTGCTGACATCTCTTTGAGGCGTGCCTGGAACACTGCGCGCCGTCGACCCGAGCTTGGTCCTTACCGGGCGGCGAGCTACCCATTGCTCGCCACCCGCAAGCTCGCGCCTACAGTGGCCGGGAGTCCGCTATGGACTCCCGACGCCCGGGGCGTCTCCTCCTGCGACGGCTAGGGACGTGAGGGCGCAGCGACTGCCACTCCCTCACGCGCCCCGCCTCCTCCTTCGCGAGCATTACTGCTTCGCAGAAGGAGGTGACGGCTTCCCATTCCCTCTCGCTCCGTACCATGGCCCGCACCAGGGCCGGACGCGAGAGGTCGCCGCCGACCTACGGAAAGCCTAAAGATAAAACTAAATAATGTTAAACGCCGCCACATCTTTGATACTATCAATTCTTCGTCATCTGCCGATATTTGGAAATTCCTTGGAACTCTTGGTATCGGCAAATCGCGACATTTAGATCTTCCTAGCTCAATTGGCTTAGACGATCTCAACCGGCATTTCTCCACTGTTCCCACCATGGATCGTCTAACCAAGCAGCAAACTATTTCTCTAATCTCAGGTCTAACGCGTCCTCAAATTAATCCTTTCAGTTTCATTCCAGTTGACCCGGGAGAAATCCGAAAAATCATTCTCTATCAAATCCAAAGCAGTAGGATGTGACAATATCACCCGTGGTATGATCATAACTATTCTGGATCAGCTCCTACCCTCGATTACCCATATTATAAATTTTTCCTTGTTCACCGGAGTATTCCCTTCCCTATGGCGCAAAGCCTATGTTCGCCCACTACCTAAGGTTTCTAATACCTCTCTTCCCACTGAATTCCGTCCAATTTCTATCCTTCCCTTCTTATCCAAAGTGTTTGAGGCCTGTGTGCACAAACAATTCTCTAACTTTGTCCATCTTAATTCCATCATAAGCCCGCTGCACAGCACTGTTTCCGCCCTCCTTAAAGTGACTGGTGATATAAGGGCAGGATTGGAAGACACCAAAGTTACTGTTCTAGTATTGGTTGACTTTTCGAATGCCTTTAATACCGTCAGTCACGACATCCTGTTAGCCATTCTTTCATTTGTTATGGTCTCTCCCAAAGCACTGGAATGGTTCTCCTCTTACCTTCAGGAACGTCAGCAGTCTGTTCATGCTGGAGATTCTTCTTCTTGCTGGCATAATTTGAAAACTGGCGTTCCTCAAGGCGGTATACTTTCTCCTCTTCTGTTTTCTATTTTTATTAATCTTATAATTTACGAACTTCAGTGTGCGTATCATTTGTATGCAGATGACTTGCAGCTATACTCTCAAGGGAAGGTTGATGAATTACCTGACGCTATTGGCAAACTAAACAAGGACTTGATAGCCATAAAATCCTGGGCTGATAGATTTGGTGTCGCTGTAAACCCTACGAAGTGTCAGGCGATCATCATTGGCAGTCCTCGTAGCATTAACAAGATGGTTGGAACAATCTTGCCACCAGTTCTTTTCAACGGTACGATCGTTCCTTTCAGCACTGACGTGAAGGACCTAGGCTTGCATTTAGATAATTCTCTTAATTGGCATACTCAAGTCGCTAGGGTAAGCCAAAAGGTTACTGGAACGCTGCGGGCTCTGTACCGATTAAAAAACTTATTACCATCGAGCACGAAGACAATGCTTGTGCAGTCCTTAATTTTCCCTATCATCGATTATGGGGATGTGTGCTACTATGACCTGAATGCAGATCTCCTCAACAAACTTGACCGTCTTCTCAATAACTGCATTCGATTCGTTTTCAATCTGCGTAAATATGATCATGTCTCTGCGCATCGGTCCCTTCTTAAGTGGTTGCCCATACGCCAGCGCAGAGAGCAAAGGGCGCTGACCACATTGTTTTCATTTCTTGTTTCTCCCTCTTCCCCTGTTTATCTAGCCCCACACTTTCAGTACATTTGCGCCAATCACAATAAAAATCTACGCTCATCGCACAATCGTCTTCTTCAGTGTCCCACTCATCGCACAGACTTCATTCACTCTTCCTTCTTTGTCCAGTGTGTCTCTCTGTGGAATGCGCTCCCCCAGGAAATCAGGATGGCATCCAACCGATTGACCTTCAAATTTAAAGTTCGCGAGCATATTCGCAAGAAGTTGGCAGTATCATCACAACGGTAATATTTCGTCATTGTTTGTCTCGTTTGTTTTAATAAATTCAATTATGTATGTATATTTATTTATGTATTTATGTTTATATATAGTTAGGTATATATTTTATGTTTATAATTTAAACATATTAAGCGTTCATATTTACATATCCTCTTAATCATTGCACCTACCACTGTATGTCTCAGCACCACCCAAAGGTTGACTGGTAGAAAATGCCTATGGCATTAAGTCCGCCTCTGTACATTAATGTGCTTGAAGTATTAAATAAATAAATAAATGTCACACAATCTGAAACATAACTACTTAAAAAATATGTAACTACAAGTACACAACACTCATTTAAATACATATAACATTATTGTACAAATTTCACAAGAGAATAATTGTTATTTATTTATAAGAATACATTGGCCCTAATTTGCTACATGGCAATTTAATACAGGTCATCACCGTACCTTATTGGCTGAATCAAATAATTCACCAGTTAAGGTGGAAGCTCCAGGGCACTCCCGCGAAATTCATCGAATCATATTTTAACTAACATACATAAAAAAGTAAGAAAATTTCGCGTGCAACCCTGGAGTTTCCACCTTAAGCTTTAGTTTCTTAAGAAAACGGTGAACAGCCACAGGGTAACGGCTGTCAAAATACAGAGATTTTTCTGTCACTTTTATGTCAAATATTGATGGAAATGACAGATATTAATATGACGGCCACCGCTCCTAGATAAATAACCAGTGTTGTCAAGATTTAAAATCATCAAATCATTTCTTACTCAACTTCAATTATTATCTGACGACCCCGGTTACTTATCACGTTTGGTGACTTTGCCTAATCTAACATTTCAAGTCTGCATGTCTGTGTATTATCCTGTATGTTTGCAGCAATCTTACATTACACCTGTCAAATTAGTATCTGGGATTAAAAACGAAATAATACGTCATGGATACTTTTTCACACTGCTAATAATAAATACTCTCGGGATTGAAGAGTCTGCTACTGAAGGAAGATATCGGAATGGAAGCGAATGTCTTACCATCATTATATAAGAAATCGACAGCAAAATAATTGAATTTCAGTAAACAGGTTGGCAAATACCTTAGTCAAAACCAACGTATAATTTAAGTAGCGACAACTGACCGAGTCAAAAAAAGCCTTATTACACAACATAACAGAACGCCTTGTTTTTCCGAAGGGAGAACAGAGTGCAGAGGTTGGGTATACACATTTCGCTAACTCTGTTTAAGTCATATGTAAAAGAGAGTCTTTTGCCATCTCCATCATCTACCATCTAACCATTTTCCAACTATGTTGGGGTCGGTTTTCAGTTTACCAGATGCAGCTGAGTTCCTGTATTTTACATGGCGACTGCCTATCTGACCTCCATAGCCCAGTTATTGGTTTATACGAAACCCCTTAGTAAGACTGGCTGTCAGACTTTCGGGCTTCTGACGACCCATAACGACTGTCAAAGATCCAAGAATGACAGCCGGACTAACGGCTTTACGTGCTTTCCGAAGCACAGAGGGTTCTTGGTATGTAAGTATGTCTTGTGTATGTAATCTATTGCCATAAACCGGACACATATCCAGACACCGGCCTGCTACTGAGAAATCTTGAGAAAATCTTAATAAAACCTTCAAATTAAAACTTAATGATTATGTTTGCCTAGAGTCTTAACGATAACATTGTCGACAGTAGTGATGGCTGCAGTACATCCATTCTTCTTCTTGATACAAGTCCAGCGAACCTTGGACCCCCAGCATGCATGTTTGTTAAACCGCCACGGTCCTATTTGTACCACAAGGTTCCCGCGTTGAGATAAGTCAAATTTTGGCTCTGAAACATACCGAAAATGTTATTTACCATCTTTTATAACATTTTAAGTATATTCATGCAAAATATAGTTTCAAATTTTTAGAGACCTTTTTCCATATAGGATATACTGCCTATATATGCAACAATACAGGGATAATAAGAGAAAAACGTAATGCAAAATTGTCTACATAACTTTAATATCAAGGAAAACAAATTAAACATGTTTTTTTTTGTGGAACAGGTACAACGTGAAATACAGATCACATAAAATTAAATCATTACACTAAACAAAACTTGGATTTTTATATCCAGCCAATATTGAATTTTCCTCGACATATAAATATGTATGGTTCAAAAAGAAAAATTTGAACACATTACACATTGACCAGCTGTAACATTGCATCTACTCGAATATTCCCAGTGGGGGGCGCCCCCACATGGATTGCCCCTAGGTGGCAATGGGGAATAAAATTCCCAGTTGCCCCCGGGTGGCAACTGGGAATGCACACTGCAGCGTGGATCGCTAACCTCTGTCATCGCTGTCTATCTTACGGCCGCGATTAGAAGGTTGGCGGCCAGAATTTTCCGAGGTAGTTTATAAGTAGTTAAGTGATCCACGCCGCAGCGGACAGCAATTTGAAGTGGGGACAATAACTTTCCAGTCGCCACCCGGGGGCAGCTGGGAATTTCCTTCCCGATTACCACCAGGTGGCAATCTACTTATGTGGGGGCGACTGGGAATATTCCCACCGACTTCATTGTATTGAACGGTCAACGGTCCGCGAAGCAGAGAAGTAAAATAAAAGCTCCTGCAGAAAGGCGACGCGACAGTGCAACTTGATTCTGGTAAAACAATTACCCTGAAGATTTCATAGAAATTGTTGTAATACACTCGAGAGCAATGAATCCGGGTCACTTAAAGAATCCTAAAAATCTCGGAAACTAAAAATGCTAGGTTAATGCAATAAATTGTATTTAATAGACAATGTAATAATCCTTAAATGAAGGTATTAAAACTTCTTAGTTATTGTAAAGTTATATCATAAAAAAATCAAATTTGAAAAAGGGCCACTTTCGAAGATGGAACTACGAAATTACAGCATTTGGTTTTGCTTTTGTTTGTAATCTGTCATTTATGTGGGTACATAAACCATGTTGATAGTGCTCTATATTCATTATTCAAGCTGAAATTATGTCGCTTACGCCTGAAGAATGCACCAGAATACTTACAATGCTGGAAACCGGCCGGAGTCAGCGCGATACAGCCTGGACTGTCGGTGTGTCGCTGTCAACAGTACAAAGAGTTCTCCGACGTTACGAAGAAACTGGTTCTAACCTACGCAGACCAGGAACGGGCAGAACCAGGTGTACCACAGCACGAGAAGACCGATACTTGGTGAACACCATGCTTCGAAATCGCTTTCTCACAGGAACTGAACTCACAAATCAGTTTCGACGCCTCGGAGGAAGTAACCCAAGTGCATGGACAGTAAGACGTCGGCTTGCTGAATCTAACTTAAAACCCGTTAGACCTGCAAACGGCCCTAAACTGGAGCGTGGGCATCGTATTTCAAGACTAAGATATGCCCAGAGCCACGTAAATTGGAGTATTGAAGATTGGTCAAAAGTTATGTTCTCCGACGAATCAAAATTTATGCTCTACAAGCACGATGGAAGACACAGAGTGTATCGAAGACCAGGGGAAAGATTCAAGCAAGCATGCATCGAAGAAAAAGTAGCCTACGGTGGTGGGTCTGTACTTGTGTGGGCCGGAATTTCTTCTGAAAGTCGCACAGAGCTGGTGATCATAGAAAACGGCTCTTTAACTAGCGTAAGATATGTGGAAGAAATCCTCAATGATCACGTTGGTCCATTTATGGTCAATTTAGGTGAGGATGCTATATTTATGCATGACAATGCCCGACCTCATACAGGTAGGATTGTGAATGACTACCTTCAAGAGATGAACATTACTCGTATGGAGTGGCCAGCGCGCAGCCCGGATATCAACCCGATCGAGCATGCTTGGGACGAGCTAGGCAGATGCGTAAAACAACGAAACCCTCCCCCAATCACGCTTCGTGAGCTCAAAATTGCTCTCACAGAGGAATGGGAGAATATTCCCCAAAATCGTATAAGGAACTTGGTGTACAGCATGCCAAACCGCGTAAACGCAGTAATGGAAGCACGAGGAGGCAATACGAAGTATTAAAATTCAAGAAAATCGTAATAAAGTTCAAAAATTTCATGTTTCCTATTTTTGTTTTAAGGAGAGATCAGCAGTTTTTTTCTTTATGTAATTTTGTGTTAATAAAATGTATGGTGACTCATATTTTTTTTACTTTCATTTAAGGAGTATTACATTGTCTATTAAATACAATTTATTGCATTAACCTATCATTTTTAGTTTCCGAGATTTTTAACATTCTTTAAGTGACCCGGATTCATTGCTCTCGAGTGTAGGTAGAGTCGCGTCGCGCCTATCTAAGCTAGCCTAAGTCAATCACCGGACATTTTCACAATTACTCAGACTGTAACTATTTATTTTTATTTATAAATTTATCTTAAGACTCCTATGTGCTACTCTATGTTTTATATACTAGCACCTTTAACATATAATCATTATAATAAATAGATGGGGTTCCAACAACACTGTGTAATCCATAAACTGGCACAGACTGCTATCTTACGGCGATATTTACGTAACGAATTAGATGCCAAATTTTAGATTAAGATACATTTTATTATAACACATTCAGTAAAACTAACAAATTTTATTTTGACATTTTAGGGACGATTACTGAATTATATATTTTATACATGAATGTTACTTAAAACTATTTAGTATCCCTATCTACAGCTAAATATTATACGCATTAGCATTATAGCTTGTTAGATATATTAGTAATAATTAAACAATTAAAACTACTACAAACCTCGTTATTTGACTAGTGGTAGAAACTAGAAGTGGTTTTACAAAAAAACAACAAAAAATCAAAGAATTTACTAATGAAAAAATATTTCAACTACCGAAGAACCTACAACCTGGCGTGCGTAGCCACCATAACCATGAAAGCTTAGAACCTACTACTAGACAAAAAAGGAGGCTTGGCAATACCTGTGTTCAAACAACAATATCACATGGTCCACTAGAACACTTAGGAAATAATCGTTGATAGACATTCAAGTTTGGCTACCGAATACCTTTCTATTGGAGAGTTATAATAAACTATAGCAGTATAAAACAATATTATAAAGCGTCACTTTTGTACCGATCGTGATATCATTCAAGTTTCAACCATAATCTGTCGATGTATTCTATAATAATCTCATCGTGGCAACTTAAGTGAACTGAGCTGTCAAAAGTGTCAGTCAATCCGTAGCGATCCCTAGGTAGAATGACGAATTATTAATCGATTAAACACATTTACTCGACCAAACCGAAATCGAAACTATTAAATAATAATATATTTTATAAAGGCAACTCAATTTAATTTAATCCTAGGCGAATCGACAATTACGTATTAGGTAATTGGCACGTTTAGAATTTTATACACTTTATTGCATGTATTTGTAGTGACCTAATACGTTTTTCTGAAGTTGTCGAAAATAAAGTCGTGCGAGTCGTCTATAGAAAATATAATATTTTTTAAAGTGTCGATTTGCCCGATGCGTTTGAGTAAATTCGTGCGGATTGACTAGTAAGTCAGAATGACAGGTTAGTTCCTCTAAGTTTTCACGGCGAGATTTTTATACAATACGAGTAGACCGGTTGTTCAAAAACTATTATCTATTTACACTTTCCGGTGTCCTCTTCAGAAAATGTGACACTAGTGGTTGTGCCAACCATTGAGCTTGACCAGTCGGTCGTTGACAGTGACAGCGACGCATCGGCAGCCACAGCTCTTCCTCGCGGTGCACTCCCACCAAGTCTTCACGCGTCGAGCCAGCTTTTTAACAAACCGATAGTTGCCCCAAGTTATGATAGGGTTGCCGAACCTCGAAATCCCGAATACAAGAGGATTCACTGGTGCCGCTGTAACATAGAAAACAAAGTTTAATGTACGCTTACGACGAGCATGTACCTAATATTAATTAATTACTGAAATTACATCACACAATACCCGCAGAGGTCGGACTGGCAAAATGTCTTCCGTCAATATTTATTTAGATATAGAAAGAAAGAAAGAAGAAAGAAAATACGTTTATTTGCGGCAAACATGACGCACAGAAAGACCAGAGGTATACAAACATAAAAAATAAGGTGTGGGAAAACATGCGTCACATCCACGCAAAACGGCCATTACTCAGCATAGTGCTGTAACTCTATGGGAGACAGAGTCCCAGCACTGGTTTTCAGTGACAGCCGGTGCTGACGCGATGACGTCGATCGGTGCAGAAACAATCATTAAATAAATACTAAAACAAAAATTATCCTAGATGAAATAATTATATTTAATAAAAGAAAAAAGAAAAGTGGCAACATCCGTCCCGACTGCAATCTGACGAAGGCGCCGCCAGCTTTAGTAATCTGTGGGAAAACTGACAGAACGAATTTGACAATGACATTACCTACCTTTAATGTAGTCTGTGGATCACGTTAACTGCCATGTTGGACTATGTGTCCGATTATATGACCGACAACACATAGGTACTAAATCTGAACGTGTCGTTGCTGCCTGGCGGCCATGTTTATTACTCTTACAGCTATATTAATGTAATAAAT
The DNA here is from genome assembly GCA_932294355.1 of Aporophyla lueneburgensis. Taxonomy (NCBI): domain Eukaryota; kingdom Metazoa; phylum Arthropoda; class Insecta; order Lepidoptera; family Noctuidae; genus Aporophyla; species Aporophyla lueneburgensis. The sequence continues at coordinate 8,160,075 of OW028742.1, forward strand.
GTAAATAAATATGATATACCTATATGTATTTATGGAATAAAGAATCTAATTAAAGTGAAAAAACAGTATTTTTTTTACTTTTTTTTATTTTAACCATGGAAGTTAACGTGATATAATTTATATTTACTAATAGACAATTGTAAACGGCAAAAGCAGTAAAACAACAAAATATTATAAAACAATTTAATCTTGAAAATAATAAACTACAAACCAACAACCATTTGTAACAAAACACCTTAAATATAATTTGCTACAATTACTTAGATAAAAATATTTTTCCTACTAAGTTACGGAATCCTCGGCGTGCGAGACCGACTCACACTTTACCAGTTTATTTTTAAATCATGAGTATGTCGAATATTCATTTTAATAATGTTTTCATCCTCAGTGACTACGAAAGAGTTGCATCTCTCCCTGGTCTTGATGCAAATCCATCGTTTATATTTTCCCCTGTCCCTCATCAGTTTAAAACGATGTCCAGATAGTACCAATATTGGGTTCCCACGTGTGCTCGTGGCAAAATAATATTCTTCTGTTTCTGCATCTGAATCTGAAGCTAAAAATTGGTGGAGCGTCAAAATATTTGATTTTATAATGATTCCAAAGGGTTTTGTGGAGTTGCAAAGTAAGTACGCCCGTCTTTTACCAGTTATGTTTAACTTCCAATGAAATAGGAAGGTGAGCCTTTTGTCCGTCATAGATAGAAATACCACTGCTGACCTATTGGAAAACTCAGTAAAAATAGGTGTGGAGCCAGGGACTCACTCTGAGCAGACACGCTTGCAAACCAATAATAGGCTCCAATCTATATCATTATACCGCTGATACGTTTCTGTGGGATAATTCCGAGCTCTACACGAGCAAACACACGCGAGAATCTATAATTTCAGCCAAAAAGCGTCTACTACTGGACATAGGCCTCCCACAATTTTGAGAGGATCTGCCATAATCACCACGCTAGGCGGGTTGGCGATCGCAGTATGGTGGAAAAATGCATACAGAACGCTGCTGCCCATTCTCCGGTAAGTACCTTAGTGGCCTCTTACGACAACGACACACACGGGAAGAAATGTGATGGTGCTATTCTTTATATCCGGCACCACACGGAAGAGAGGGAGAGAGAATCTAGTTTTAAATAAAACTGCTAGAAGACAAATCAATAAAGTCTTTATTGCTCACTGAAATTAGACACGTCACAAACACGTCACGATTACTTTCTCAATATAAAAATAAATTCTATGAATGGTTCTGGTCTCTGAAAACTTTAACAGTTTCGTTATCATTTATCGTGAAGGAAGCTTGACACCCTATGGCCCGTATCTACAGCACATCCATCTTGTTTTAACACCTTGATGTCTTTCCTGTTTAAAACGATTGCGCTATGTTGTTGAAAATGCGTGAAAGAATCTATACTTAATATTATAAAGCTGATGAGTTTGTTTGTTTGTTTGATTGAACGCGCTAATCTCAGGAACTACTGCTCCGAATTGAAAAATTATTTCTGTGTTGGGTAGCCTATTTATCGAGGAAGGCTATAGGCTATATAACATCACGCTATAACTAAGAGGAGCGGAGCAGTAATGAAAAATGTTGCAAAAACGGGGAAAATCACACGGGTAGGCGATTCGACGCGACGGCAACAAGAAATTTAACGCGGATGAAGTCGCGGGCAGAAGCTAGTTCTTAATAATTTTGTACAATTAGAAAATGTAGAAATACTTGGCAAGGTGTACCCCATCCAATGAAAAAAGAATTATCAAAATCGGACTACTCTGTATAAAGTTATGCGTGGTTATACATTACAATCAGTGAGTGAACAATCAATCATCCCCTGTTTTCCGACCCTTAGGGTTCGATTTTGTTTTCCAAATTTATATGGGACCACCTTGGGAGTATACCCTTTCCAATGAAAAAAGAATTATCACAATCGGACTACCATGTAGGTACAAAGTTATGCATGATCATGCATTAAAAAAAATATACGCGTCGAATTGATAACCTCCTCCTTTTTTTTTCGTCGGTTAAAGAAAAGGTGTTCTACATGTAAAAAAACACGATATTAATAATATAGCAAAAAAAACATAGTAAACTTCTATTTAGGATACTTACGTAATTCTTGATGTAGGAAAAATAAGAATGCAAATCTACTACAAAAATTATAAAAAGACTGATTAGTATCCATAGAGGTTTTATCGAATCATATTTGAATAGACCTACATTACTGAATAATAAAAGTTAACTACACAAGAGGTATGATAAAAATACTTTCATTATATATCTAAATACCGTAGTGAACTTTGGCTAAGGATATTGTTAAGGATCTAATGCACTCTGATTAATCAGCATGATTATGTTCATTCTTCACATGAACGATCTCTTTCTCGACGGTGCTGATCCGGGCCAAGCAGCCTATCCTATTGCACCGGTAAGACACCTTGCCGGTGGCTAGGTGCTGGTAGTTCCTTGAGAAATGTCTCCCGTTGTACACCAGCATGGTAGTCCCTTTTGACGTCTTTACAAATGAAGCTGAAAATATATTTTGATCATCGACTTTGAGAAAATATATGAGTGACTGAAGGTAGGCCATGCCGGACCTAGACAAAGCCATAGCCGGTATACGTCAAAGCTTTCATTCTTATCCATACATTATACCACCGGGTCTTCACTGACTACCCAGCAGGGAGCAATACCTATGTTAATGAGGATGCTCGGACGGTACCTATAGCACGTGAAATTCAAATTTTCTAACGTTTCTGCAATTTACAGGTCAGTATCAGGTTGTAGTTATGTTGATTAAAATGTGATCCACCACCGTAACAAATATGGCTTTATTGAATAATAATCATTAAAATCATCAATACAATCCTATAAGTTCACATTGTTCCGAGTGTTCCCTCTGCGAGACTTCGATAACGTAGTGTCCTCGCGTCCTGATCCTGCGGTTGCAGGTCTTGAACTGGCAGATCCACGAGACCAAGTCGCTCCTCCCCTGGTAGTTCTTGAGGAACTTTTTACCCTCAAACTCGGCCCCAATGTTTCCCTTTTTCGTCGTGAAGAATTCAACAATACCTAAAACTATACGACATGGTGAATTTTTAGTAAGTTGGTGGTACACATTACTGATATTTCTTATCTTTTTTTACTTTTAGAACACCTCTAGGACACCCTGGTTCCTGAGGAGTACTCCTTCCTGAAGCTGTAGCCCTCGACGAGCAAGCTTGTGGAACCCAGTTGGTTCGTTTAGAACTGTACACCTATGGTATAAACGTATATGTATTTGAATGTTAATGTTAGTATGGTGCAGTAGATTTGTCTGACCATCAGCATCGGTGTCAGACCTTTGACCTTTCGCGTGGTGTATTATAGCTCACTCCCTCTCAGAAAGATGAAGCCTGTGTCCCAACAGTGGGATCATTATAGACTAATTATGATGAAGATGATAAGGCGTTGGTAACCTTTAAATACCTCATTTTATCTGACACATCCTGATGTTATGTTCCTTCTTCTCGAAGCTTCTAGCAAATTCAGTGAATCAGTAAAATAAGTTGCTAAAGATATTTATTAATTTATTGCACAAGTAAAACTACTGTACAAAGGCGGACTTAATGCCTGAGGCATTTTCTACCAGTCAACCTCAGATATCCCTTCCTTCTATCTTGTATAATAAATAGGTACCCACATTTTAAGTTTTATAAATTTAGGTAAGTTGACCAAAGTATCATGGTCAGTCTTTATTTCTTGCAACAATTAGGTTTTGAGATTAAAGAGGATTAAAGCTGATTCACTTGCACTATACTCCAACAAAATCCCAATGTTTGGTCCACTCCAATCACCTGCAAATATTATTAGCGTAGCACGAAATCACAAACACTCTTCAGTTATACTCCTTAAAGGATTAAAATATAAAAGACAAAATAATTCAAGCACAATTTAATAATTCATAAAAGAGCAGTCTGCATTTAAAAATAAGATTTTATATACAAACTAGCTGACCGTACAGACGTTGTCCTGTTTCCTAGAACTCAATAGCATCGCCAACTACAGGGAAAATAGTGAATCTAAACCATCCTATCCTTTCGGACTTAGGACAAATTAGTTTGGACTAGGCTATACTAGTTAATCCTATCGCGTATAGGAAGAACTAATTTAGCCTAGGCAAAACTAGTTTGTCCTGAAATCGGGTTTGGCCGGTAACATATATATAATTCTACTGTACGTATGTATGTCACTGAACTCCTCCTAAACGGCTGGACCGATTTGAATGAATTTTTTTGTATGTGTTTGGGTGACGTATCATTATGGTTTTAATAAAGATGATTATTTTTCCAATTACGGAGTATTTTATTCAGTTTATCAATTTATTTTCACTTTCTAGATTTACTATAATGTTTAGACTGGGCCATACCAGTTTATCCTAGAGTGTGCGTATTTATATCTGGATCAACTAGTTTGGCCTAGCCTAAACTGATCTGTCCTATCGGGCTTAGGAAAAATTAGTTTCGACTAGCCTAAACTAGTTTATCCTACCGGGCTTAGGACAAATTAGTTTGGACTAGGTTATACTAGTTAATCCTATTGCGTATAGGAAGAACTAGTTTAGCCTAGGCAAAACTAGTTTGTCCTGAAATCGGGTTTGGCCGGTAACATATATAAAGATGAAATATTACATATTAACATGTAGAACTACAAGTACAATTAAAGTAGACATAATAAGGCTCACATACCTATAATTATTACTAAGAAAATATCACCAAATTACGTATCATTTTTAATTATCACTTAAAGCGAAGCTTACAAATAACATTACATTTTCTAAATATACATTCATTTTTAGAGATCAACCAATTCAAGAAACATTCAATTTCTGTTTGTTTTATTCTAATATTAAGTAAATGTCACTGTACACTGATGCGTGTCGTTGCAACATAAATAATTCACAGCTCATTCCAAGGCCTAATCAGATGTGAGAGATAATCAATAACTTTCCTCTAAAATCTAAACATGCTCAGGCTTTAAAAACTGATATGAGTACCGTAAAAGCACAAAAAATATAATAGAAATGAAAATGACAATCTTAAATTGATTTACATACCTACTATGTAAATAGAAAAGAAATAAACAGCTTTCGAGGACTATGATAGTCCTCGACTGGAAGAAAAAGACACCACATAACATAACTTTTTTTTTCAGGGGTACGTGTTAAAAAGTGAAGGCGTTTTATGACTGGAATTTTATTTAAAATATATTTAATTAAAAAAACAGAATAAGTTTACTTCAGTACTTAATGTACAAGAGTATTATAGCAAGTACTCACATTTGTGACACATATGTGACATATACACAATATTAACACCACCTGCCAGCTCATCATCTACACTATCACAAAACATTTAGTAGCACAACACATCACAGAATATCTCAACTTTCCAAAGTCTTTGCTGACCAGAGAACCCTTGAGGATAAGTTTTTGAGGAAGATGATTGAGTTTGAAGCACAAATTCAATGCGTCGGTCCAACTAAGGACACAGTGGGGAAGATAACCCATGAGTTATATTCCCTATGCTTGGTCTGCTCCAAAGTCAAATACGTGAGTGTGCCAAACAAATTGATGGTCTGGAGACTAAGCACCGGTGGAAAGCCTTTGTTTTCCAAGGTCTTGCTGAGGTAGACAATGAAGACAGTGCAGCAGTCATTATGGAGATTCTCAATACGAAGCTTGCCCTCAAAAATCTCACGGTGTCCTTAGTTAAAGCCTGTGCACTTTAGCATGCGGTCGTGCTGAACTCAAGACGGCATTATTCTTATAACGGCCTCTGATGGAAGTCGGCACAAGGTTAATTCCATCGACGAGTTAACGCCCTTGATAGCCCAGTATCCTAAGGCACCAGGCGCAACTACATCAGCGAGATAAAGAAGTTTCGATGCTGCCGGGAGCCTGAAAACAAATTGCGTAATTATGGAGACTGTTTACTTTGATGTCTTATTGTTGTAACATGTATTCGACATCTTTACTTGCCGTTGTGTAGTTGTCCCGTCTCATTCTTCCATTAGTTTTGTGCTCCAACTGTTTACGTAACTTTTGTTTCTCAATAATATAGAGAGTATTGGTTTTTCTAAACCCAATGTTTATTTTGTTCAAACTTTAACCTCAACTTTTAATGTTGTCTTCTTGTAAATGTCAGATTGTCAAAATGACATAAGTATGTTATATTGACGTTGACGTTCCAAGAACCCGTTCTGAAACAACTAGCTACTTGGTATTACTAAGTTTAATTTACGATGCGTTTTACTTAATTTTCAGTTGAGTCTTGCGTTTGTTTATTTTATTTCTTCTTATTTATTGTTCTTAACTTTATATTTTTATCAGGGATGTTACGGAGCTCCGTAACCGTAACCGAAACTATCGGATATCTATATCTATACTAATATTATAAAGCTGAAGAGTTTGTTTGTTTGATTGAACGCGCTAATCTCAGGAACTACTGGTCCGAATTGAAAAACTATTTTTGTTTTGGGTAGCCTATTTATCGAGGGAGGCTATAGGCTATATAACATTACGCTACAACTAATACGAGCGGAGCAGTAATGAAAAACGTTGCAAAAACGGGGAAAATTTATTCCTTTTGAGAGTTTCCGTTGCGTGCGCTGCATAAACGGATAAAGTAACGCAAAAATCATTTATGACGGAATTGTTCCTTTTAAAAAGTTCTAAAAAAAAGTCCGTGAGAGCATATGTCTATCTTTTAAGATTGACTCACTATAACTCAAAAGGAGCGAGCAGCAACGAAAAATGCAAATCGATGCGACGGGAAGGGTCAGGGAGCAAAAATTTGACGCGGACGAAGTCGCGGGCGGAAGCTAGTCCGATATAAAAATGTATCTTACGGATAACCGTAACCGAATTCGAAATAAAAGTTCCGGATAGTATCGGATAGGGGCGGAGCCTAATTGAGACGTATTATTTACGTTATGACGAGTTATTTTGATCGGCCGGGCGCAGCCGACACACAAGCCGCGCACTATGTTTGTTTTCTTCTGTTATCGTCTTATCATACTCGTAAGTAATTAACTAACTTGTGAGCAATTATACATTCACAAATAGTTCGACAAATTGAAACAAAGTTGACTCACAGACTGATTGTAGTTCCTACCAAATGGTGACATATAAATAAAACTATTTTATTATTAGCTATTTGTATTTTACTTTTGAAATTCCTTAAAAATTTAATATCCGTAACCGAAATTATCCGAAACTAACGGATAATCCGAAATAATTTCATATCCGTATACGTATCCGTATCCGGTATGATAATCATTCCTACATCCGTATCCAATCCGTATCCGAAATGTCATATCCATAACATTCCTAATTTTTATTTGGGAACTACCAACGGTTTTAGCTTTGTAGAGTAGACAAAAATTGTGAACAAGTTTTTTGTTAATTTGTGTAAAATATAGAGTTTTTTAGTGTTTGTGTTCCGCCTCTATACATTTTTGTGCGTAAAGTATTAATTAAATAAATAACTTAGACACTCTTTTTGAAATAGCTGCACTATGCTCTTCACATATTTTAAGGCCTTAACGTCATCAACATTAAGCAACTATCACAAAAGTTTCGTAACAATCGTATTTTCAATACCAATATACAACAATTCGGCCCGACACTCATCAGTGAACATTAACTTTTATGTCATCAGATTTATTGCTCAATATATTTCTTCTTAGCTTATTTTGAATCTATTTTATCATCAGGATTAGTGGGCCACAGATCTGTTTTGGGAAGTATTCTGGGGAAGTTCAAGGCATGAAGGGCTAAAGTTGCTACAGATGGGGAAGAAATAGGAGAAGGGAAAATGGCTGAAGCTAGTCCCGAGAACCTGGACACGCCTCTGGGACGGAGTTGCACGAAAGTGCCGTTACCACAGCGTGCGTGGGACGGGGGCGCGTGGTTGTGTTCGTCAGCAGACGCCACGAGTTTCCCCGACAACAGCCGAACTCGTGCTCGGCACCCCATGTGCTTCGACGAACAGTAGAAGAACCGGTCCCCAACTTGTGAGTATGTGAAGCCGCGAAGCACGAGGATATGTTTGCCCTTCTCCGTGGGTATTAACTGGACGTCTGTAATAAGGCCACATTTAAAGATTCAATTCCGGGAAACCTTGATTGTGTCAGAATTTATTTGCACCAGATCGCCCTAGAAGGCGGTGAGTATCGCAAATAGCATCTGACATAGATCTTAAACCAGAATAACTAGATCATGCAATCTTTATCTTATATATATAAATATCTTGTGTCACGAATCACGATGTATGTTGCCAATAAACTCCAAAACTACTGAACCGATTTCAATCAAACACATGTCCCCGTATTTTGGTCTAACTTACTGGATAGGATAGTTATCATCTCAATTATTCGCTTATGTCGCGAATGTAAACGAATAAAATATATGAATTAATTGTTTCTTAAGCTAGTGTTTTTTACTGTTTAGTTTTATGAAGTTCTCATAGAAGGCGGTGTACGTTGATTCATCAATAAAATTCTTCAATATTGTTTGACATCTAGGTTGCAAATACACCCAATAGATGGCGCTGTGTTCTGTTTCATAGAATATAAATTCTATTAATTTATTTATGTTCACTATATAACCGTATTATTTTAATGGTTTGTGACTGATATTTATATAATTATACTGCGTATTATGTTACAATATTATTACCATTAATAACAAAAAAAAATTGTACTATTTTTGTTAGAACATTATTAAAGTCTTGGCGCCAAATTTTAATCAAAGTTTCAAGATCTGGCCATCAAATTCTATCGAGTCGCCATCTCTGGTTTGAATGTCCAGAGCTTTGGTATCTCATTCGTTCTCGAGACCTCCTCTGAGCTTAAACAAAGCTCCCTCTCGAACCAACAAGACCCACTATTTCGAACAATCGATCAATCGATTCTTCTCGAAGCATGCGAACTAGAACGTTCGGGAAATTCAAGGTTCAGGTACTTATAAATACTGGCGCCGAGTGTCACTGCAGTTCAGTTCCTTTTTAAACGAGTGAATTAATATTACCTCCCGGAAAGTGATAGTCTCAGTAAAATCTCAGTGCAAGTCTTAGTACTACTCTCTGCGTCAGTCTCTACGTAAATATACCTGTGCATTTACCAAGTATATAACCTCTGCAAGTATTAATCAGAGCAAAATCATAACTTTATACACATGTAGGTAAGTATTTTTTGCTTGCATTTTATTTTATTTTCTTCATGTATTTTATAAAGAAGTCATTGTTTATAAAGAATAGTTAAAGATAAGAAAAACAAAATCTACATTTAATAATTATAGTTTGAAAAAACTAAAAAAACACGCTTTTGAAACTAATTGAACTAAAAATTTCAAAATAAAACTGGAGAAATACAATTGAAAAATTCATATTGTTGTATGTACAAAAAGCGTGGGGGGCTTGATTTTCATTACTGTAAATATTTTAACGATAGTTTAGTATACCTGTAGTAATTATAATAAGCACCCCACGCATTTTGTACAACAATATGAATTTTTCAATTGAGTACTCCAGTTTTATTTTCAATTTAGCTAACTAATTCGATTTTACCGGAAGGGTTTTATTTCCTCAGTTGCGATTAGAGAAATAAAATATGGCGGTACAAAATGCGCCGGGTCAGCTTTTTGTATTATATTTTATCAAGTTCTTGAAACATCGTAAGGAAACCGGCATGTCCTAGAACCAAAAAATTGAAGACATGTGACATCTACGAACCCGCACTGGGCCCGCGTGGTATATTAAGGCCCACTCCCTGTCACCGGGATGAGGCCTGTGTCCCAGCAGTGGGAACAATACAGGCTGATTATGATGATCAAGCTCTTCTAAGTGAAGAGACAGTTGAGCTGAAGAGTTTGTTGCGTCAGTTTTTCTTCCCAACTTTCCGGGGGACTGTCTTCTTCCCAACTAAAGCACTAGGAAGTGGTGAAGGGCGGGCATTTTGGGGACTGTCTTTTGTAATTTTGTCATTCGAAAAGTGCTGAGTCCAATCTGCAGTCCAATCTACGGAACAATGAGATCGCTTCGGAAAGCCTCTGATGCTCCCAGGAAGCTTCTGCGCTTTTAGGCGGAGCTAGACTGGCTTTGTTAGCCAGAATAAAATAAATATAAAAAAGACCCTCATTCGGGGACCCACCCGAATGAGGGTCTAAGTGCGAAAAAGGGAGTCCCATCATAATCGAAAGGGAGTCAAAATCATGTTCAAAGTTTCCGTTACATAGGCACATCTATACTTATAAAGCTGAAGAGTTTATTTGTTTGTTCGATTGATCGCGCTAATCTTAGGAACTAATGATCCGAATTGAAAAAATATTTTTGTGTTGGGTAGCCTATTTATCGAGGAAGGCTATAGGCTATATAACATCACGCTACGGTCCAAAAGAAATGGAGTAGCAAACGAAAAATGGACTAAAACTGGCAGGCAATTCGATGCGACGGGAAGGAGAGAGAAAATTTGACGCGGACGAAGTCGCGGGCAAAAGCTAGTAAAACTATAAATCGAATATTATCAAACTACCATTAAATTTTAAAATTCAAAACACAATTAATATTTTATACGACTGCTAGGCAAAGGCCTCTCCTTTTTATTTTATACCTCCCTCTCTGGTGCGTTTTCTGGCCATAATGCATATTGAGTAAATGCTTTGCTTGAAAAAATAATGGTGTTTATTTATAGTCCGCTTTTTGTCCTAATTATTATCGCAAATGAGACAAACTTCAACATTAAAAAAATATAAGCGTAATTTAAATTTAGCTGGCATTTTTTTACTGAAAATAACATCCCGTAATCGGTAAGTGAACCAAGTCAGCGGGTGCGCGTATATCACTCTGCTGTTTTTTTGATTACTTTCACCTATGAATGTTTTCAAAAACATTTTAATTTAATTAAGTAATAGAAAAGAAACAAACCATTAATCAAATTGTATATTCGAAAACATCCATCGGTTTCTATTTCAATGGTCAGGTCGCTCGGTCGGTCGGTTTTTGTCTCATGGCTAATAAAAAGAGCGGGAGAGGTAGACCGCAAACTACCTGGATGACAAATGTCCGGAAGGACATGCAAAAGCTTGGTCTTACAGATGGTGATGCTTACCACAGAAATGAATGGCGAAAGCTGACCCCGCGTAACGGGCAAAGGCGAGGGCAAAGACGACGGTTTCTATCTCGTTTGGTGACCGTACATAATTACATAATTTATTGTATTGATGTGAAGTGTAAATAATTATGACATTGGTTAAATATGTTTATAAATATTATTACATATGTATGTTGTAAATTAAAATAGTAACTAAGTATTTTTTTAAAATAAGTAATAGATGATGATGATTGTATTCCTCGTTGTTTATGATGAACAAAACGATGAAGTCTTTGAAATAAAATAACAGTTAGGTATATGTATATAGATACATTTAATAGTTAACAGTTTCATAATTATTAATATCCATTCCCGCAGGAGGATGACTATGAGCATGTTTAAAACCAATAACCTCATTTTCTACTGTAAACACAGTTGCGTTACAATTCCTGTATCTTTGCTTGGAACATCGCCATCTCTTTTTATCCATCGGCTTTCGACTTTTATTAGCTACAAGAATATATTTGTATCCATCTAAAATAAGATTCTCTTTTCCTTGCATGGTCTGCAAGAATATGGGTCCAACTGTAAAAAAAAAACGTTATTATTAAAAAACCGGACTAGGAACCATAATGGCCGGCTTGCAGTCAACAACGTCATAAATAAGTGAGAAGAAGGAAGGAGGCAAAATTATAATTATATGGACTTTATTGAATTTCATAAGTATTTCCAATTTACATACAAATTAAAATTAAAGTGAGATCTTAACAGTTATTCATATAATCAATATTCATATATTCAAACTTGCCAAACGTTGAACCTTTAACATTACGTAGTCACGATATTTTAACATTTGGACCTGAATTTCCACAACCATTTAACGACATAACTATACATACATATATTTATAAAATACTAGCTTTTGTCAGCGGCTTCGCCCGCGTGGAGGTCGGAAAATATCCCGCGGGAACGTACTACCGGGATAAAAAGTAGCTTATGTCCTTTCTCAGGCTCTAAACTATCTGTGTACCAAATTTCATTTAAATTGGTTCAGTAGTTTTAGCAGGAAAGCGAGACAGACAGACAGACAGACAGAGTTACTTTTGCATTTATAATATTAGTATGGAAGTATGGATAGTATAGTATATATAGTATATAGTATATATAGTATATAGTATGGATATAGTATGGATTAGTGTGGATTAAGGCCTGGACTAATGACACTGCCATAGGATTGGAATTTAATGATTAAATTGCGCTGCTAATAACGAATACATTTGAAACCATAATTATTTCAAGCTTTTAAACCCAAGTCTTTCGCATTCATTGGAAAATTTGAATGCAGTCTAAAATTTAATTAGGATTCTTCTTCAACAATTATTTATCAAAGAAACATTAAAGTGGTTAGTATTGGATCAAATGAACGCCAAATGATTTAACGAGTAAATAGTTAACTAAATTATTTACCCACTGACAGCAGTTGTAGCTGGTGATGCTTAAATAATTTAATCTTTTGTGTAAATCTAAAATGAAAAAGTATAATAACGACAGATATACGATAATCGATTGTTTGAAATTTAGTAAATATTAAATTATAATTATGTCAATCGAAGAAATATTATTAGGAAAATTGGGACTTGAACAACATATGTATGTATTCCATTCCATCTTAAAGAAAGAAATAATTTAGTATTTCTGTACTAGTAGGTTCTTAAATTAATTAAAATACATTCATATTTATGTAAATAGACATCCATTATCAAATAGTTAAGGAACATAAATAATAGTTATTTTCACCCGTATTCAAACAAAATGATAACTTTTTTTTTTATAATACCGTTGTGAACTCGAGCAAAAAACAATTCTGCGTAAGGAGATATATTGTATAAAGATTTTTGCTTACGGTCCATTCATATGAAATAAACAAAAATCAATTATGTAATATTTTTAGACGACCATGACAATTAGCCAACTGCTGGCTAAGATAAGAACTAGCTAAGGATCTCACAACCCGCGTTCGTGTAAGCACCGATCAAATCTTTCAAATATGCCAAAATAACGTCACTACGACAACTGTCTAATATACCCGATCGACTGTAGTAAGTATGTAACAGTTGTTTCCGGGTATTTCATAGGAACATTTTAGCTAGGAGGATGTGTATGCTTATTCTGTTTGTCCACCATTGTATGTCCTATGGTGACCACGATAGCGTGGCAGTCCCGTGACCTGCTGTCGGCACACAACCATCTCACCCGAGATGAGCAGACCGAATGCCGCGTATATCTGTATCCGCGAATTTTCATAACTTTTGCGCCAGTCTCCGATCTGTAGAAAATCGGCCGATCCGCTGAAAAAAAACTAATTAATAGCCAGTTTATTCATACACGTTACTAGCCTGTTTTTCCAATAAAACTTATAATGGAAATTTTATGAAAATATCTGCCAAAAAAAAGTTCACTGGAACTTATGTCGAGAGAGTAGCAGGCAACAGTGAGACAGTCATTCATATTAAGTGTAACTTTAAGTCAACACAATCTTCCCCCCATTATACAGGAAGACGAAGAAATTACATAGTTTACCTAGTCCCATCTTAAAAAAAACACATTTGCCTGCTTTATACAATATTTAAGTCCATTCTTATATAATATGATATCAAAATACATCTACCTACGAAATATGTCTTCATTTGCCTGTAAGAAAGTACTTGTTAAATATCTTAAACAACTTAACTATGATGAAATGGAAAAACTATTAAAAAGCCTAACTTAAACGAACACATAGGTACACGCAGACAAACAAAAAAACACGTAACATACTTTACAAACATCTAAACCCATACTCAAAATATTGCGTTCACACACAGTCATATCAATTGCTTAAACATTAACTTTAATGATTAAAATATATAAATCTAAACATGTTATTTGTGCTTACAGCTATTAGCTATGTTTATGAAGTTATCATGAAAATAATAATTAAGTCTCATAGCATATAAGTACAGTGATTGTCTGTAAACTTTGCTAATACCTACTAAATTTATTTAATACTACCTGCTTTGTGACCACTTTTGTTCGTGGATAGATAATGTTCTACTACCTACCTGTTTATTTTGACTGGCCTATTAGTCCAGTGGTTAGTGACCCTGACTGCGAAGACGTAGGTCATGGGTTCGTTTCCCACCCAGGACAAATCTTGTGTGATGAGCACAATTATTTCTTCTGTGTTTGGGTGTAATTTAGAAATATATAAGGATGTTCATCAGTTGTTTAGTTGCCATAGTACAGGCTCTGCATAGTTTGGGATCAGATAATGGTATGTTTGTTGTCCTAAGATATTAATTTATTATTTATTTTATTATTATTTTGCAACATAATATCATAGATACGAGATTATTAAACTGTGAAATAATAGTGGAATACTACTTGTATTTAGAACTGGTTAATTGTGTAAGAGGAAGACTGTCCTACCGTGATACAGTTTCGACTAGTACGGCGGACAGTGTGAATCAAAAGCTACAACATAAAGATAAAGAACAAAATCAGTGTAAATAATTATCAGTGAGTGACTAGTGTATACGAACGCCATTTTGTAACTTAGCAATCTGTTTGTGTTTTTATCTTAAAAAATGTTGCACAATCACTAGTCTACAGTGTTATAGGTTTACCATTGCATTGCAGCCACCGTAGGCGCGAGCTTGCGGGTGGCGAGCAATGGGTAGCTCGCCACCCGGTAAGGACCAGACTCGGGTCCACGGCGCGTAGTGTTCCACGCGCGCCTCAAAGAAAAGTCAGCAGAACTGAGTCGCGAGATTGGTTCGAAAGTCACACTCATTGTGACACTCATTGTAAAAATTAATACTCATTGTTGAAATCAAAACTCATTATAATGCTCTGAGAATCATGTTATATTACATTTGCTCAGCTTCACTCACTAAGCTTATGTATAGGATATAAAAAAAAAACACAATATTTAAAAAAAATATTTCCTAAAGGCAGTTTCATCAACAGTTAAAATCAAGTTACTTAATTATGAAACTTGAATTACATTTTATTTAATCGTTCACAAAGAATTTGCTTGTCATTAATTAGAACCCAAACATAAACGCACCACACACGTACATTGCATTGGACTTGTAGCATCCTGAATATGAAAGTTAGTTAAACCACTGGTATGGAATCTTACCCAGGGGCTCTTAAGTAAGTTCATATAATTAAACAATGGCGGGCCACAGAGCTCATTGTAAAACAGCATCCAGAAGCCGAGGTGGACAGTAACGCAATAATTACTAATACTAATAACTTCGGCAGATTTTCACACGTTAAAAACTGTATATTATGCACTAGCACATTCCGTAATAACTTACTGCATGTGGATGCCGCGTGGGGATGCTCTAGTAAATGCCTTCTACTACGTCTGGAAAGAGCACAAAGAGCCGTTCTAAAAGTCATGGCACATAAACCTATTCGGTTCCCCTGGCTTCACTTCGTTGGCCCCACTTTGTTCTTAGTTTATATATATAGCCTCTGTAATATGGATATTGAAGAAGGTCATATCTACTCATACACAGATGACACTGCAATAGTTTTTAGCGACTCAACTTGGAACAGTGTCAAGAAATCTGCCGAGTCTGGCCTGACCAGGATTGTATCATGGCTCGACCACAATCTATTGACCCTAAATATCTCTAAAACCAACTTATTTGCTTCTCTAAATATAACGTTTCCCAGCCTTCAGCTGACTTCAGAATCCAAATTCACAATTGCCAGATCACCTTAAACTCTAACTTTGCCTGCTCTTGCATAGAAATTAAAAAAGTTCAATATACCAAATATTTAGGTATAATGATCGACCAATGTCTGTCTTGGCACTTTACACACTGAATTAATAATGAAAAGGATACGAAAACTGATCTGGACATTTAAAATACTGCGCTACGTAATTACTAAAAACATTTTGTTACAAATTTACACGTCACTGGCACAGTCGGTAGTAGCGTACTGTTTACCAGTCTGGAGGGGAACAAAAACTAAATACTTAGAACTAGAGAGAGCTCAGAGACCACTATTAAAAGAGGCAGTCACTGTATGTAAAATACTGGTACTCAGCTGCTTTGGGTTATGCTGAAAGTCAACCCCAACACAGTTGGGAAAAGGCTAGGCAGAAGATGACCACAATGTGTGAATGTCAGCATTCAAAAGCAGAGGGTCGTGATAATGTACATTATTGGCTTTCGTGATCCTGTCTTCGTAGGTATAGACCACGGCATTGCAGCCCTCATTCCTGTGTCTCTCACAGAACCACCGTATTTTCTTCCCCACTAGGCTGTGTTTAAAGAACTTGTAACCATTCAGAATAATCATTCGGCCTCCTGTTTGGGTTGTAAATGTTGTTACTAAAAGAAAAATCTCAATTACGTTACATATTTTTTTTGAACCTTGTCTTACAGGAAAAAACGAATTGTAAGACAGTAACACAGGCGGCGACCTCTCGCGTCCAGCCCTGGTGCGAGCCATGGTACGGAGCGAGAGGGAATGGGAAGCCGTCACCTCCTTCTGCGAAGCAGTAATGCTCGCGAAGGAGGAGGCGGGGCGCGTGAGGGAGTGGCAGTCTCTGCTCCCTCACCTCCCTAGCCGCCGCAGGAGGAGACGCCCCGGGCGTCGGGAGTCCATAGCGGACTCCCGGCCACCGTAGGCGCGAGCTTGCGGGTGGCGAGCAATGGGTAGCTCGCCGCCCGGTAAGGACCAAGCTCGGGTCGACGGCGCGTAGTGTTCCACGCGCGCCTCAAAGAGATGTCAGCAGCAGTGTAGGGGTCTACTAGGACCGATGCCTGCCGGGGTCGCGTGATTGTTCGAAAGAGATACCGTGACCCTGGCACATGGGCAACTGATGGAACACGGGTGAGTTTTAGTCAGTAAAAGTCTGACACGCCCTCCCGCTCCGCCCAGAGCGGGAGAAGTCATTTGATGATTTCCCATCCTGAAAAAAAAAAAAAAAGACAGTAACACAAACATTTATTATTTATTTATTTATTAGTGCAAAGAAATGTTCATTGGTTCCACATAAACTTCTATTATTCGCAAATAGAGGGTATTCATAAGAATATAACAAAACTTATTATCACACCTGTATTTCTAATAAGTAAGAGGTTTATTTCAATGATTTATGTAAAAACTAGCTTTTGTCAGCAGCTTCACCCGCGAGGATGTTGAAAGTTATCCGAAGGGAACATACTCCCGGTACAAAATTATCGTATGTGTTATTCAAGGTTATAATCGGTGTGCCAAATTTCATGCAAATCCATTAAGCCTTTTTTGCGTGATTGAGTAACAAACATCCAAACTAATCATTTATAATATTTGTGGGCAAATACAAAATAATTACACACATAAAACTTTTTGTTAAATTAAAAATACACAGTGCTTCAGTTAAATATACGTAAACATACATGCATAAGTCAATAAATGAGAGAAATAAGCTTACTTATTTATTAATAAGCATTAATATTGAAAAATTGGTAACATTAGAAAAAGGGCGCTGAACTTATAGTAGGTACACCCACATTTCATGAGTTGTATTCAAGTGTCATGTAAGAGAGCGCGACTCTGTGACCATCAACCGGGCACAAAGACGGACTTTCGGAAAGCTACTGAAAAATTGCAGATGAAAAAACCCATCCTATGAATGGAATGGAACCCTGAACCGCATGCTCATCAGTAGCGCTTACTAGACCAACGAGGCAGTGGAACCGGGAGATCTTTACAAATTAAAACCAACTCTCTAAATCCTATCATTTAAGTATGATGTAAGAAGATCCACAGAGGAAATATGGAGTTGCATGGTTAAGTATATTTTTGGATATCTTTATCTTGCCATCAATAGTTATTATAGAAGCTTTGCAACCTCTTTTGCTATGGCTGCCATACCACCATATAATGATGCCATCTCGTCTTGAACGACACTATTTCAGGTACTTCTAACCTTTCAAAGTTATCATGCGGGCTCCTTTTGAAGACGTAGTGAAGATTGTGTCTGATAAATAGAAATAACTACCACTTTTTTTATTGTTGTTTTATCCCACCGGCGGGCAATGGCGTCGCATTCTCTCCGTCTTCTTCCAAACCTCTCTAATCTAGCTAATTCGTTAAAAAAGCTTTTGTAAGAACGTGGTATCAGAATTGGGAAAAAAAACATTGTCTTAAAAGTTGTTCATTAAAAGCAGTAACAAATATTTTTCTTTTGTTAATAGACTTGGTCAAATAAAAAACAAAATTAGATTGGTAACTATATTTCTTGTTTATTTAAGCTCTTGTCTCAATAACAACTTGAGTTTGTTACTGAGTTTTAAGGTTAATTAAATCTATATATTAATACGTGAAGCGAAAACTTTGGATCCCTTTTTACGGAAATTGGGCGGACGGAGGAGTATGAAATTTCGTACACTTATAGTTTATACAGAGAAGAAGTGACGAATGCTATTTTGTTTTTAAATTATGCGTTAAAATACATTATTTTCAATAAATAACACGTTACACACACGACTGTTCATTACCATGTATCTAATACACACATGCATAGATATTGTTTTGTTTATGGTCCAAATCTGTCTTTATTATTTTGTGCAGGGTTACCAACACTCAGAAATATTTACCCCTAAAACTTAAGTTAAAAACCCCTAAAATTGCTAGAATTACTAAAAAAATCCGCTAAAAAATTATAATGAAAATAACCAACGAATTTTCAGTAATCATAGACCGGCACACAGTAGTAATATTTGTCTATATTTATTACGCGACATTTGTTAATCATTCACTCTGCATTCTTAGTATTGAGGAACCGTACTAGAAGTCGCTAATACTTTTATCAACCGACGAAAAAAAACGGAGGAGGTTATCAATTCGATGCGTATAATTTTTTTTTTTTTATGTATGACCACGCATAACTTTTTACATAGTGGTCCGATTGTGACAATTCTTCTTCTATTGGAAAGGGTATACTCCCAAGGTGGTCCCATATAATTTTGGAAAACAAAATCAAACCCTAAGGGTTGGAAAACAGGGGATGATTGATTGTTCACTCACTGATTGTAACGTATAAACACGCATAACTTTGTACAGAGTAGTCCGATTTTGATAATTCTTTTTTTTGTTGGATAGGGTATACCTTGCCAAGTATTATTAGTACATTAAAGCCACAAAAAATTATAAAATAAAAACTTTTTAACAAAAAATTAAACCGCCGAAAAACTGAAAAGCATAAAATAATAAACCTTAAAATTTTGAGTCGGCGCTGAAAAATCAATGAACAAGGATCACTCAGAGCGCCGACTCATAATTTTAAGGTTTATTATTTTATGCTTTTCAGTTTTTCGGCGGTTTAATTTTTTGTTAAAAAGTTTTTGTAATCAAAAACACAATGAGAAATGTAAGATGGCAAAAAATCCCTAAGAATACCTCTAAAAATAGAATGCCCCTAAAAAATCTCAATCCTCTTATTTACCCCCTAAATTTGGGAAAACCCCTAAGTTGGTAAGCCTGATTTTGTGTCTATAGTCTTACTGAATGTCAAGTATAACCATAGGTAATAAATTAATTTTATAGATATAAAACCTATTTCATTTTTCAAATCTATGATCATATCGAGAATATTTGTCTTTAATATTATTTGTATTAGCAACGATAGGAATTTAGATTAGATTTTTATGAAATATTTTTTGTGGTTTTATGGGGAGTGTCAAGTATGGCATTAGTAAGTTTCCCATACAAAACATAGTGTCGTGTGCAAACTTTAGAGGTTGTATGCCTCACGATTGTACAGGCTGGTTGTAATTATGACATTTTGAACTGTCATAATTAATTAACATTAATAGCCCGGTAAAATTCTATAAAAACAGGGCTTCTGTGATAATTCGTTCCATATCCAGCAGTTAAGAAGTATTAAGAAAATAAAAAAGAGAGTCCTGAAGAGTATTCTTTACTCATTACACCTACGTCCTGGTCCTGGCCATCACCATCCCGCCAGCGAACCCACTCCACAGTAGTACAGCGTCAACAATTTGTCTAAAGTGTTACCAAGGAACTTAAGTGTTACTGAATGTCAAATGTAACCATATCTTTTTTTTATATTTATTATTATCTATATTTTTTCATTTAGTAATGTATTTCTATTCAAATGAAGTACGGTCGAATTTCGACCAATGGGCGATCACTTGTTATTATTAATGCATAGTGCTAGTGTTACAACAGATGTACATACTTACATCATACTTCTTCTGATTAAACCTTACTTTTACTTACTATTTTAAACAACGTTACTAAAACACGTTAAAAATGTTAAACAAAACTTATCAAAAATATGTACTTTAAGCACAATGTTATTATGTCACTACCCGCGAAATTCAAATTTCCTTACGTTTTTTGCAATTTGCAGGTCAGTGTCAGTGGTCAGGCTGTATGCTAATTAGAATAAGATTCACGACCGTAACAAAACATGGCTATACAGAATTCAATCGATCAATCAAGGTCATTCAATGGGTTATCCCCTGAACTTAAAAATCTGCAACTACAACTGTAAAAATGTAAGGAATCTCGAATTTCCCGGGCTACCTTAGTGTACCGTAGCACCGTACTTTAACTTTTAAAATATATTTTAATAAATGCCTTTCTTAAATGAAAATAAAAAACTAAAAGAGAATAGAACGTGGTGGATGACAGTGGTTATTATTGAAGCGCACGATCTTATTGTCTTCAAAAGTGTACACCACAGCCTTGCATTTCTTAGTGGCAGAGCAATGCCACCTGGTCTTGCAGCCTGAGAGACGGTGGCGGTGGAACTTGTAACCTGCTAAGATAAGGACCCTGGCTCCTCTAGCTGTGGTTAAAAATATTGGACCTGGAAAGTAAAACCTTTGTTTAGTGATACTCTTTGTACCTACATTACTAGCTTTTAGTAGCGGCTTGGTCCGTGTGGAGGTCGGATATTATCTCACGATACGTACAACCAGGATGAAAAGTATCGGATGTGTTAATCTACATTGTAAGGTGCCTGCCGAATTTCATCCAAATCCGTTCAGCCAGCCGTTCAGTTTTTGCGTGATTGAGTAATCCCCAGAAGGCAAAGCCAAGGTGTAGGTACCAATAGTACACACATATTTCGCCAGTTACGTTGAAGTCTCATGTAATAGGGGGCGAGCCTATTGCCATCAACCGGGCACAAATTTAGATTCCGGGCTGCTACTGAGAAATTTTCGACAGAAAAACCAAATAAGTGCACTTTGTCAGACCTCTGAATCGAACTCACAATATCATGTTCAGCAGTGCAAGAGTAGTATTGGTAAAAATAAAAATAAACATTATATTAAAGGATAAAATTGACTTGACTGTTTAGCAAGTTAAGGTTTGTAAGTATGTATACCTGGTTTCCTAGATTTTGCTTACAATCTTCGCAATAACCTTGCGGGTGATACTCATATCTATATTTGGAACACAACTAGTAAGTCACGGCCGTTACCACTGGGCTATCACTGGGCTAAATGTGCAAATTGCAAGAAAAAAATTATTTCCATAAAATAATATTTAATAGATAACAATATGAAAGAAAGACGCATTATTGCCAAATAGATAATATAACATCGTTTTTTCTCACACCATCTGATTAATCTAATCACAAAATAATGCCTAACGTTGTCAACAAAAATATAGCTAAAAATATTAAATGAATAATATCAAAATGATTACTACCTAAGTGGCTAGTAAAGCTTTTCCAACACAAGACTTTTCTTGATACTCGTGCTGATACTAGAGAAACTATCATAATTTATATAGAAACCGCAAAAAGAATTCCTAAATATTGAAAAATCATCTACAATTTCAACATGACCGGCATCGAATGAGAATGCTCGTTGAAACAGCTGATGATCTTATTGGTTCCCAGGATGGTGTACATGAAAGCTCTGCACCCTCTCGTGCCATGGGTTCCGCAGTGCCACCGCACCTTGAGTCCTGTGGTTCTATGGCGAAGGAACTTGAAGCCCCCTATCAGAATCGTCTGAGCTCCGCGGGTCGTTGTGATGAACTGGGCCTTTAGAAATATACGAAATTGCGCTGAATTATGATTCAGCACCTAAAAATGTATATAACAGTACGTACCTATGAAAATTTGACAGAAACGAATACTACCTATAAGCCGAGTTACAGTTCTTACTTCTTAGCATCGATCAAATCATATTAATATTATTTATTAAAATAGGGAAATCATATTCATTTCATATATTATTATAACATCATCACGCACAAACCCGATACAATTTATAAGAAAAACACATTATTAATAAAATTTATTTCGTACTCCTTTTTTTTAAAAGCTTACATCTGTGCTTGATCTTAACGACAATTCAAAAAAGGTTTTCATAACAATTCACAGAGTGATTCATGCGTGGCCTAGCAAAATTAAAAATAGTGAGAAATTAAAAATATTCAATTTTTTAGTATGACAAACAATGCCGATGTTTGAAGGCGCGACGTTGTTGACGTTAACGATGTTTGACTCATGAATTTAATTTTATCATTTTTTCATATAATATCTTCTTGGCAAGCCTCTTTCTATTTTTCCTCGTATTAATAAGGTTGAGGCTTGGCAGTAAAGCGTATGCTAAAGCTATCGAATCAGCGCTCTCCATAAACAATCCCTTAATTTAAGAAGGATGGCTAAAGTAGCTGTTCTTAGTAGAATTTATTCAAACGTTAGTGTCAGGCTGTATGTTAAACAAAATATGATTCACGGCCGAAACACGTATTTATAGAATTAAAACTACTTTTTCATGAAAGAAGAAAATGTCTAAATTTACAGCGAAGAATTTGAAGTAGTTGAAGATGTGCAACATCTTGCGATTAAATTGCGATTTAATTTACCATGTACATATTTTTATACGTACTGATAGTACATTATCCAATATATGTATAATAAGTATATAATATTGGAGAATGTAATGCTATCCTGGCTTGTGTTTTATCGGAGCAAGTTGGGATACTGTACAAACCGTTTTTTTGTTGTTGATTGTGTTGACGTTACAGGGCGATGTTATCGCTCAGCGATAACGCCCTAAAAATTAAGAAAAAAAAATCAACAGTACGTCCTTTAAGTTCATATAATTTCACTGTATGAATATTTCATAAAATAGTCATTAAGCTTAAGTTAGGATATTATTTTTAATTATTAATTAGGTAAAACCTGATACTTATCTAATGGCGCACCGCGAGGTGGTAAGACTGGCAGCCCACACAGGGAAGGAACTCTGACTACAGAGATGTCACAGTTGTTTGTCAAAGTTTTTCGCATCGGCAATAATTTATGTCTCTCATTAATTAAGGGAGGTTTTTCGGAAGATTGCCTTCAGCTTCTGACAAAGTAGTAAATACTTTATTACTTTTCAATTTCTTCATTATTTTTGTTTCATGTTTGGGGTTATTGTGGTATTCCGACATCCCGGTGATAATGTCCTCAACTGTATCAATAACTCCGGGACACTGCAGTTTTCTGTAATCTATACATCGCCACCTGCGCCTGCGACCCTGGTATGATTTATGATGGCAGTAATACATGAACTGGTTCAGCAATAGTTGCAATGAGCCACGGTTAGATATTGTATACATTTGTCCATCCCCTGTTACAAAAGCGTTGCTGTTAATTTAATGATAAATTATTTTATTCCTTGTTTAAATATTTTTATACGCCAATCATATTTTATAAACTTGATGGGGTCGGCGTTTCCTCTCTGACTACTCTGAGAAGATAGGCTGAAACAAAACTCACAGCTCACAGCCTATTTTAAAGTCCAAACATAATATTGGTCAGACCACGTGGATTGGTATCTAAAATGGTTTTTGAGGAAAAAAAGCCACACGGATTGAGTGGACCTGCCCAGTTGATATGTTGTTAATGAACGATTGTTGTAATCAATATTTTAGAAAAATATTTAGATTTTAAAGAGTGTTCATGGTTTGGTAGGTTTTTGCCCGTTCATCTCCATAGAACCTAGTGCGCTTTGGAATGGGCAACTAGCTTCATTTTTCTGACTGTCTGGCACCTTGCCAATCCAAGCGTCTCTATGCTTTCAGTTTGATGGTTTTTAGGATTTATTTAGTTTTAGAGCAATGCATTTATACTAAGTACACACGTTTTCAAATACATTTTTAAAAAAATATTTAATTAGAAAAGTAAAACATTTCAGTTGTCACAAGATTATAAAATATGTGTAAACAATCAATCTCCAAAAAAAAAAGAAGAAATTAGTAGTTTTGAAATATGAACAGAAAGAGATACAATGTTTATGAGGAACTTGGCTCTTGAGATACAAGTACCTTTTTACTTTGTTCAGGAGCCAACTGTTCAACCTCTTTCTTGACCACTGCTACAATATTCAGTGTATGTCTAACCTTATGTGTTGTTCTCGATACAATAAACTTACTTATTATTTTTTTTACATTAGTGAAATACCCATTAAATAAAATTTCGGTAACTGTTATACTATAAAAACAGAAAATTATTCTGTGAATTAATATGAATAACTTTTTCAATAAGACTAAGTCGACGTCCACATGGACGGAATAAAATCGCGGCTGGAATTTTTGCGCTCTGGATCTTCATCTTTCGGTGTTGAACCGAGCATTGAGCATCCAACAGAGTGCATCACAGCGCGTCAGAAATCGAACAGTGAGTTTTACTGTTCACTTTTTAACTCTCGGCACTGAGCAGTGCGTTGGAAACCCAGTGCGCGAACAAATACCTATTGCTGCGATTTTATTACGTCTCGGTTTCTTCGATTTACACTCTTCTATGGGTTTAGACGGAATATATTTGCCAAACTCTTTTTTTCAGTAAGTTATGTAGAAATCGGTTGTTACAGAATGGACAGGTAATGCGGAGAGATGAGGCAAATGTCGTGAGGCAAGTTTTGAGTATGATTGTGGATGGCTGTACGAGTAGAGAAAAGACCAAAGAAACGATGAATGAACTAGGTGAATAATGATATGGCAATAAAGGGATACCACTACGGAGATGACGACGAATAGAGAAGAATGTATGAAAAAGATATATTGTGCCAACCCTAAATAAATTGGGATGAGGGCAAGAGAGTGGTGATGATTTATTATTTTACATTTTTTGCCTTCATTTTCCATATAGGTCGTAAATCATTTCTCTTTCTTTTTTTCTTCGGTATCTTTCTCTACTTTTCCTTCGTTCTTCTTCCAGAGCTGCAGGATCTTGTTTAAGTTTCTCTCGGGTTCGCTGCATATAACGTTTATTTATTTCCCTTTTGCGAACTAACTTGTCTTCATATGAAGCAAAACATGTGCCTGTAAAAGCAAAAATACCAAAAATTGAGTTTCTATTTTCTACTCATAAGAGATGTTCTATAAAAGTGTACTCACACTCTGGTACATGGCTAATACATTTGCATTGAAAGGCTATTTTTAGCCCTAACGGGATGGTTGCCGAGAAACAGTAGAAGGAGCGTTAGCAGACTAAAGGTCATCACTCATTACCACATCGCTTCAGCACACTAACCACCCGTCACCGCTTCGCAAAATTTCCGCCCACTTGTAGCCAACGCGTCGTCAGTAAGACGACCGCTCGCTGTTGGCACGCCACCGCTTAGGCACCGCTTTCGTAAGCGACGACGCGGCGCGAGGACGGTGAGCTACCGGCTCGTGCCGGTAGCTCATCGTCCTCACACCAACGGCTAGTTTTCAACTTACAGACTGTTGGTGGCGGAGAGTCATACGAACGGCGCACGGACGGCGAAGCGCATACCCCTGGCAGGCGTTTGATCGACGGAGAGCGAGCGTCTCGCTTTAAACGCGCAGTCAGCATGTGGCAGCGCGTGTCTCTGTCCACTATTCTATGTAGTCATTTTGAACTATACTCTAATGCAGTTCATCCATAATCCTTACTTACATGATAAGTTAAGATGGATGTGTCTTACTCGTCGGAAAATAGCAAATCCGTTCGCCGTTTTAGTGTCAAAGCGTAACAAAAGAAAAACTTACTTTCTCATTTATAATAGATACTAATAAAGATAAATCAAAATTTCAACTACTTATTTAAAATAGTCTTAATTTTAAAACAGGCAATGATTCAAACCAGTATGTAAATATCCTGCAACGTGGAAGTACCTGGGAAAGAAAAACCTGTTTCATTAGACATTCCTTTATGTTTTTTATTTCATTTCTCTGTTGTTTCTTTAGCAAGACCTCTTTTTTCCATTCAGAAATTTCTGAAGAGACTGTCTTAACCTCAAAAACGTCAGATTGGAAATAATGTGAAAATAATTATAACCATGATGCCATTACGATTTTAAAACTATAGTAGGTAGGTACTAAATATTGCATAGAAGTTGCAACAGGAGCAGTCGTGGCCCAGTCAGTAGTTTCTGCTTGGTCTTATGAGGTTTAGGCTGTGAGTTCGAACCCAGGCAGGCACTTTACTTTTTTTTCTATTTTCATCACCACAACGCTCTTTTAACTGTGAAGGGAACCATCGTGAAGAAACCGGCATGTCTTAGAACCAAAAATTGAAGACATGTGACATGCACTAACCCACACTATGCCTACCACGTGGTGGATTATGGCCCGT
This sequence comes from Aporophyla lueneburgensis, assembly GCA_932294355.1. Lineage (NCBI taxonomy): Eukaryota > Metazoa > Arthropoda > Insecta > Lepidoptera > Noctuidae > Aporophyla > Aporophyla lueneburgensis. Next base: position 8,186,833 of record OW028742.1, read on the forward strand.
ATGTAGGATGATTATGATGAGACGTTATAATAAAAAAACAAAAATGTTTTAATTAGCAATCAGTATTTCATTTACCAAACCAAAATGAATACACAGGACAAATCAATTCTTACAAAACTAAAGTACTTATCTAAAATACAAAGGAATAAATTATTTAAAATTAAATAAGCTGGTCTATGTTCCACTAATTCTAAACGTATGCTTACAGAAAGTACATATAATTCGTTCAATTGTTATTCTAGCATTCGTTTAAAGGGTATGTATTTGCAGAGTTAGCCCTTTTTTTTTTTTTTTTTTTTTTTTTTTTTCAGGATGGGAAATCATCAAATGACTTCTCCCGCTGTGGGCGGAGCGGGAGGGCGTGTCAGACTTTTACTGACTAAAACCCACCCGTGTTCCATCAGTTGCCCATGTGCCAGGGTCACGGTATCTCTTTCGAACAATCACGCGACCCCGGCAGGCATCGGTCCTAGTAGACCCCTACACTGCTGCTGACATCTCTTTGAGGCGCGCGTGGAACACTGCGCGCCGTCGACCCGAGCCTGGTCCTTACCGGGCGGCGAGCCACCCATTGCTCGCCACCCGCAAGCTCACGCCTACGGTGGCCGGGAGTCCGCAATCGACTCCCGACGCCCGGGGCGTCTCCTCCTGCGGCGGCTAGGGGCATGAGGGCGCAGAGACTGCCACTCCCTCACGCGCCCCGCCTCCTCCTTCGCGAGCATTACTGCTTCGCAGAAGGAGGTGACGGCTTCCCATTCCCTCTCGCTCCGTACCATGGCTCGCACCAGGGCCGGACGCGAGAGGTCGCCGCCGCCGATCGCCTCCACGAGGACACGGCGGTGCCCCGCCCAGGCAGGGCACACCTCCACCGTATGAGAGTTAGCCCTTAAACTGAAATATTCTTGCGTTTTTGTAATTTGCAGCTCAGTGTCAGTGACAGTATCATCAATCATCATCATCATCATTTCAGCCGAAAAACCTCCACTACCGGACATAGTCCTCTCCCAATTTGGGAAGTTTGCCATAATCGCCACGCTTGGCAGACGGCTTGGCAATCGCAGTATGATGGTAAAATGCATAGAGAACGCTGCTGCCCATTCTCTAGTAAGTCCCTTAGTCAGCTCTTACGACACCCACAGGAAGAAATGGAAATTTTTCGGAGATTAGTCGCAACAAATATACAGACAGACAAATGTACTCTTTTTTTTTGTTATAATTACCGTAAAATGCTTTGCGGTTTGGCAGAGGTAATACATTTTTAAAATTCTGTATTTCTGTGAAAACAGTTGTATAAACAGTTTTATATTTTTATATGCATGTAAGTCAACTGTTATGTTGAAATTAGAAACTGACACTAAAATGTTATTTCTTTGATTCGACCACACGGTTCTTTAGGAACATGGTTATGTGTATCATTTATCTTAATAATATCGTTTCCATAAGTATGTATATTTGCTCTGCAACCCTTGGTGTGATGAGTAGAGCAGTACCAGCGACATCTATGGCCCTTTTTTAACTGCAGACAATATTTGTATCCACCACGGGAAATCATTTTTCTTCCTTGATTCGATGTAGTGTACTTGAAACCTGGAAAGTAAGTTTTTGCATGCATTTAGACCAGTTATAAAGAACGAAACAAAATTTGGTCTTACTTATTGTGGAAAAAAGCTTTTTTGGGGGTAGGTAAAAGTAGCACGGAACAGATTAAAACAAATGTTTTTTTTAATAATTTAATTCTATCAAACAGAAGCGAGGAAAAGGAGTTTCTTTTTAAAGATTTTGTTGTCAAAAAATGTTCTTGTTACTCACAGGTAATTACAAAAAACTTACAGATATACAGTTTTATTTGATTTTCGTGGTAAATGTCCTCATCATCATCTGCCTAGCGTATGCCAGTCGAACCGGATGCAACTGGATACCAGATTTTATGTGGAGCGCCTGCTTATCTGACCTCCACAATCCAGTTACTAGGTAAAACAATACCCCTTGGTAAGAGTGGTTGTCAGATTTCCTGGTTTGTGACGACCCGTAACGACTGTCAAAGATCCACAAATGAGAGCCGGGATCAATGGCTTTACGTACTGACCGGGGCACGGAGGTGCCTTGGTATGTAGAGATGGTCACCCGTCCAAAAGCAACCGCGGTAAGCGTAGCTTAACCGTATCGATCGGAGCGGCGGTGTTTTTTAAATGAAAGCCAAAATAATACCAAATGCAACACAAAAAAAAAATATAGTCTTTAAATTATCAAAGTATAATCATTTCTTCTTATAACTTAGGATAATATATTGTAGTCTAAGGTCGGACTTGGCTAGTTTTCATATACGAATTATATTATAGCCTCCGCAAGTTCTAAACCTGTTACTTGTCGGTTCTTATGTTATTATTCCGAAAATTTGACTTGCTGGTAGAAACTAGCCATCGAACATAATAATTCGTATACGAGAACTAGCCAAGTCAGACCTTAGGCTACAATATATTATCCTAAGCTATAAGAAGAAATGATATTTTATGTAGTTACACATAAATTTCAGGACTGACCATTGCACTTGGCACCCATTTAGATCTCACTGCTTTTGTCGTTGAAGTCAACAACCAAGGCATATATTGAAGTTGGCTCTCATTTCACATTTATGTTTTTGATGGGATCTAGACACGTGGTAGCGTGTCAAGCCAAGTTCAAGTAACAGAACTGGCGAGCAGCACCGTGTGTAATATTACACGAACCATTTGGAGCCACTTTTGACCCCATCATAACTCAAAAACTGTTTCACATAAACGTGTCAAATTTGGCTCATGTAGTGAGACTTGCGGGATAAATATGTGTTCCAAATTTCATAAAGACATCTCAAACGGTTATGTAGATATTAACGTCCAAAAATCGTCATTTTTATCACTGACTGACCTATAGATCAAAACTCTAACCCAGTTCCAGATGATCTAGAAAGTTCAAATTTGGCATGCAGATAGGTAATTAAGTGAATACCAAGGAATAAATCAGAAACTGGTAAATTTTTATCATTTTATTATAATTTTTCACTTAATTGATTCTATTAGGAACAATTATTACAAAAACCATTTGGTAATCATTTTGTTATAAATAAGTACCTACTTATAATTTATGTACAAAAAGTAATAATAATAATAATATTCCACAACTATCACACAACGCCATCTAGAAAAAAGTAATGATATCCCATCAAAAACATAAATCCCATCAAAAATATAATCTTTAAATTATCAAAGTATAATTTAGTTTTCTCGGATCTGTTCAGAATGATCACATAAAATGCTATATGTATAGTATATCATTTTGTGTGTTTGTAAGAACAGGGCCAAGTTGTTTTTACTACAACATTATGGTTATGCTGATTATTTATATTAATAATTTCATTCTCAACAGTATATATAACTGCCCCGCACCCTTTATGATGGTGTGTCGAGCAATGCCAACGAGTCTTGCATCCTCTGTTGCGGTGACGAGAGAATCTGTACCCAGCATATATTATAATGCGGGTCCCTCTTTGAGACAGAGTGAACACAGCGCCTGAAAAAAAATCTTAGTTAATAAACTGATTTTAAATTTTATTTGTTTCTATCGTTTGAATGACTTTTAGAGAGAAAATTATGTTTTAAAAATGCGTATGCCGGAAAAAACTCTATTGTTTCACGTATATCTACATTTCAGCGTACTTCATTCCAGCCAGGAAACGTCCAGTGCTGAACATAGGCCTCTCCCGAAGATAGAGTATTTGCCATAATCACCACGCTTGACGGGCGGGTTGGCGATCGTAGTATGGTGATAAAATGTATAGAGAACGCTGCTTATCAATTCTCTAGTATGTCCCTTAGTCGCCCTTTACGACACCCATGGGAAGAAATGGGATGGTGCTATTCTTAACGTCTGGCACCACACGAAACTTCGTACATAGTGTGCTGGAATGTAGAATAACAACATCTATACATAGGTATTCCATTAAAAACCAAATTGATTTCTATCATATATATTTCCTTAGAATAGTGTTCAGATATTTTTTTCTTACTCTAACAATGTTTATTTATTGTAAAAAAAAATAAGCACAGCCACATCACATAGATTAAACTTACAATAAAAGTATTTTAATTTCTAAAGGACTAAATCCCATGACAATGACGGTGTCCATAGAATTTATCTTGCCATGAAATACTAAACTTAAAAACAAAGTAAACTTAAAACTAGAAACAAACTAAAATAAAACGTACTGGTACAAATAAGCCAGGTAACATGGAGAGCAAAAGAATAGCACTTAAAAAATAAAATAATAATAATTTAGAAATAGAAATCAAAAATGAAAATTGTAATTAGGAACAACTTGGCACGGATAGTGATTTTATTTCTGAATCCGGGAAGACTGTCGCTGAAGATATCTAAGTCAGATATGTTTAGTACAATATTATTGTATCATTGTAATGTAAAAATTGAAATAAAACTATATTTATAGATGATCAGGCCTGAATAATCACACAAAACACTTATACTACACGTAGAACAGGGTCAACTTTTAGTGCACCAGTGTGATTGATGATTTGATGGTTATGCTCATTATGCACGCGAATAATTTTATTCTCAACAGTAAATATAACTGCCCTGCACCCTTTATTGTGGTGTGTTGAGCAAAACCAACCATCCTGTGTCGCGGTGACGAGAGAATCTGTACCCAGCATATATTATAATGCCGCCTGAAAAAAGCAAACTTACATACTGAAACTGAATTGAAATTTAATGACGGAGAACAATGGCTTTTCATGATCATCGAAGCACGTTCTTTACCATGTTAAATGTATGTAATGGTGCTTCATTACATACATTTAACATGGTAGTAGTAAAAATTGACTAAATAAATGACTTAATAAATAAATAAAGAACAATAAACTACGCAATCTATAACCCCTTTGGTGGGGCTCCAACGGAAGGCAAATTAGGTACCTTCGACGCGGACCGAAAAACTGATGAACGCAAGTGTCTCGCCTAGGGCCAAGGGTGAGGGAATCGTGCACCTACCTCCTCGGGAAGCCGCTCAATCTACCAGCAGAATCTCGGAGCTCCGGAATCCTCACAATTCGACTCACCACGTGTCGGCAAAGTCCAGAGGCACAACACAGCACTTCAGTTCAACCGTCGAAGCCACAAATAACACCACTATAGAAACAGCGGGACTGCTATGAACTTATAATATTCAAATTATATCGTTCTGCGATAAAAAAAGTACAGCGGAGTTGCGATCGCGGCGGAATCCATATTTGGAACTGTTATAATGTCTTTCTCGAGCGAGCCACAAAGAGGGCGACACTCGTCAAGGAGAAATTTGAGGTGCATGATATAATTGGCGGGAAAAGGACTAGCTTGACATTTTGCGTAATAATTTAACAAAATAAAAATAGATGGCGCTAACACCCTTTATTATAAGTAAAACACACAATCAAATGATATTAATACAAAATAATTATGTTTCGTTGATACAACTTTTTTAATTTGCATATTTATTACTATACCTACTTACATTATTTTATTAAAATTTGAAGGCTGCCGCCCAGTTGAAAAACTCCCTGAGCAATATATAAAATATTTTAAACAGGGTGTTTTAAAATTACTAGCGAAAATTCACAGAATAAAGTAATCAGAACGATATCATAATCAGTGATTATGTTCATTATTTGTTTTAACAATCTTGTCATCGACAGTGAAGAGGGTTGCCCTGCAGGACTTGTTGTGCATCTTGCAGTACCACCTGGTCTTCGGCCCATTGCTGCGGTGCCGGATGAACGTGTAACCAGCAACTACAATCATACGGCCTCCGTATCTGGTTCGACGGTACACTGGATCTGTAAGAAAACAAAGATTTCTATTTCAACCTGTATTTTAGGTCTATGGTGTATTAAAACCTCTACAGAAGTTGTGATAGAAAATATTGGACTCGCTCGGTCATATTAGAAAACAAGGGTTTTCTTTCATTTAAGCTTTAAACTCTCGAGCCTGCTTTTGAAATATGAATCTAATAGATATCGACAGTGCCATTTATAATACTAACCACATAGTCCATTACTAATTTGTCATTTTTATCAAAAACCCAATCCGCCATACTAGAACGTCTGGGTTTTTGACAGCTTAATAATAAGTTGTGCTAACATAGAAGTGGTGTGTTAGTAGGATGACAAAAAGCAAGTAACTTTTTTTTTGATCATATAGACACGCGGCAGCGTGTCAAGCCAAGTTCAAGTAACAGAACTGGCGAGCAGCACCGTGTGTAATATTACACGAACCATTTGGAGCCACTTTTGACGCCCTCATAACTCAAAAACTATTTCACATAAACGTGTCAAATTTGACTCATAGAGTGAAACTTGCAAGATACATATGTGCTCCAAATTTCATAAACACATCTTTTTTTTTTTTTTTTTTTTTTTCAGGATGGGAAATCATCAAATGACTTCTCCCGCTCTGGGCGGAGCGGGAGGGCATGTCAGACTTTTACTGACTAAAACCCACCCGTGTTCCATCAGTTGCCCATGTGCCAGGGTCACGGTATCTCTTTCGAACAATCACGCGACCCCGGCAGGCATCGGTCCTAGTAGACCCCTACACTGCTGCTGACATCTCTTTGAGGCGCGCGTGGAACACTGCGCGCCGTCGACCCGAGCTTGGTCCTTACCGGGCGGCGAGCTACCCATTGCTCGCCACCCGCAAGCTCGCGCCTACGGTGGCCGGGAGTCCGCTATTGACTCCCGACGCCCGGGGCGTCTCCTCCTGCGGCGGCTAGGGACGTGAGGGCGCAGAGACTGCCACTCCCTCACGCGCCCCGCCTCCTCCTTCGCGAGCATTACTGCTTCGCAGAAGGAGGTGACGGCTTCCCATTCCCTCTCGCTCCGTACCATGGCTCGCACCAGGGCCGGACGCGAGAGGTCGCCGCCGCCGATCGCCTCCACGAGGACACGGCGGTGCTCCGCCCAGGCAGGGCACACCTCCACCGTATGCTCCACCGTGTCCTCCAGACGATCCTCGCAATGGAAACACCCGGACGTATCCTCCCGCTTTATCCTGAACAGGAACCCACCGAAGCACCCATGCCCGGTGAGAACCTGCGTCAGGCGGAAGGTGAGGACGCCGTGGCGCCTCTCTATCCACTCCTCAAAGAGGGGACTTACCGCCGCAATTGTGGCGTGCCCAGCACTGGGTTGCGACAATCGTACCCGCCATGTCGCCATGAGATCACACCGGAGCTCTGTCCGCCGTGCCGCGATTTGTCGCGGCAGCGGAGTTTCGCCCCGGCGTTTCGCCTCCTCGCGCCACTCCCACATGTGCGCGAGGACCTTTGCCTCCAGATCCCACGGCGGCACTCCGGCAAGGAGGCTCGCCGCCTCGCACGAGACCGTGCGGTATCCCCGGATTAACCGGATGGCCATGACCCTCTGGGCCGCAAACAGCCGGCGCGCTGGGCGCAGTCTCAATGAGGGTGCCCACACCGGTGCTCCGTAGAGGGCCATGGACCGCACGATCCCCGTGTAGAGCCTCCGGCAGGAGGCGTTTGGACCCCCCAGATTGGGCAGGAGCCGCTTTAATGCAGCCCCAGCCCGCTCCAGTCTGGGAGCCAAACGTCGGAAATGCTCAACGAAGTTCCACCGGCTGTCGAGGACAAGTCCCAGGTACTTCATCGTCGACTCGACGCCGATGTGAACCCCTCCTACCGTAAGTTGGGAACCCGCGGGTGGCGCGTTCCGAGGACCATGAAAACCCATGGCCTCGGACTTGTGCAATGCCACCTCGAGTCCCAATTGCCGGATCCTATCGACGATTGTCGCAACCCCACGTGTCATTAATTCGGCCGCCGCCTCGTACGACCTCCCCTGCGCAAGGACCAGCGTGTCGTCAGCGTAGCAAACTACGCTGACGCCGCTAGGGAGGTCGGCGCGCAGCACCCAGTCGTAACCGATGTCCCACAGATGCGGCCCCAGGACCGATCCCTGTGGGACACCGCACGACATCTCTCGCCGGTTCCACTCTCCCTGGTGACCGGGGTAGATAACGGCCCTATCCGTCAGATAGGCCTCGACCACGCGACAGAGGTAGGTCGGCATCCGGTGATACCGGAGTGCCTCCCTAATGCAACTCCAGGGTAGGGTGTTGAAGGCATTGGCGATGTCAAGAGACACCGCCAAGACGACCCCACCCCGGGCCACTGCATCCCCCGTCGTGAGGGCTCGCACGCGCATGATGGCGTCCACCGTTGAGCGCCCCTTGCGGAAGCCGTACTGGCCGTCCGACAAGTCCGGCCCCACTCGCACCAGCCACCCGACGAGGCGGTCTGCAATCACTCTTTCAAAGAGCTTGCCCACCTCGTCGAGCAGCACGATGGGCCGGTAAGCGGACGGAGAGTCCGCTGGGCGCCCAGGCTTCTTAATGAGGACCAGTTTCCCCGTCTTCCAACGAAGTGGGAACTGGCCCCTCTCCAAGCATGCGCTAAGGAGCCCCCTGAGTCGAGGCCCGAGAGCCTCTGAGGCCAGGACCCATGCTTTGCCAGGCAAGCCGTCAGGTCCTGGGGCGGTATTCTTGGCATTAAGCCTTCGTACCGCCACCCTCATCTCTACCTCGGTCACTTCTGGAGCACCGTCGTCGTCGTCAGTGGTGTGGTCCGCATCGGGCACCGCAGTAGGCGGAGCCATGGGTGGGGGACTATGTTCCCCTCGAGGAGGGAACAGAGCGCTCACCACGCCCTCCACGAGTTGGGGCCGGAGACTCTGAGTCAGCGGAGGAGCCCATGGGCGGAGTTTCTCCCGGACGGCCTTGTAGGGCCGTCCCCATGGGTCCCTGTTCAGAGTCTCCAGCGACTCCTTGCGGGCCAGTCCTCTGGCCCGCAGGATCTCCTCTTGGAGGGCGGTCTTCGCCGCTCTGTACCCCTCGTATAGCTCCGCCTGAATGGCTTCCGTATCCGGAGGTCGGATACGGAGCCTGCGGTGCCTGGTGTACCGGCGTCGTGCCGCAACGCACGCTTCGCGCAACGCTGTCAGCTGCGGCGACCACCAGTACACCTGGCGCCAAGCCCGTCCTGGCTGGACTCGGGGCATAGCCACGTCACAGATCTCGGACATGGCCTCCCGGAACCACTCGGCCTCGTCGTTGGTGTCAGCAGGCCTGTCCGGTGGTGACACCCAGGCCTGCACGATCGAGGCTTCCAGGAGAAGCTCCCGGTCCAGCTTCTTCAGCGCCCACCGCGGACCACTCGGGGTCTGCCGGATCGGCGCGCTCGAGGTCTGGGCGGAGACGTCAAATCGGATGTACCGATGGTCGGAATACGTCTCCACCCCCTCCATGACGCGCCAATCAATAACCTGCGGTGACAGAGCGGGGCTGGCGAACGAAATGTCCACCACTGAGTCGCCCCGCATCCGTACACACGTAGGTACAGAACCCCGATTTAGGACGACCAGGCCTGTCTCCAGAGCCCAGTCCTCCACCATCCTGCCCCGTGTGTCCGTGTACCGGGAACCCCAAGCCAAATTCTTGGCGTTGAAGTCCCCGAGTACGAGCACGGGAAGGGGACGGAACCCGACGACGACGACTCTCAACTCCGCAAGGGAGTTGTGGAACTCGGCGAGAGTTCGGCTCGGGGAGAAGTATACTCCCACAACTACAATCTCCCCGAACCGTGCTGCTACGCAACCCCGTCCCCTCTTGACGGCCTCGAGGGTCGGGGTTCCGGCGGCGGCCGACGAAATGAGGGTCACTGAGCCGCTCAGGTCCTCCACCCAGTCATCCCTGGGCGGGACAAAGTACGGCTCAGCGACCACAGCGATGTTAATCGACCACTGCGCCATGCTCTGGAGTAACAGATCCTGAGCGGAGGCGCAGTGGTTGATGTTCGCTTGGAGGAGGCGCAATGGAGTACCTATTATTGGCACTCCATTTCAGCCCCCTCCTGAGCCCCCTGTGAGGGCCCTGCCGTGGTGGTGCCGGCAACGACGGTGGTCGAGGCAGCAGCGGCGACGGCGGTGACGGCGGTGGCGGAGGGCTTGCCCTTGCCCCTGGCCTTGGCGGATGAAGCGCAGGCCTTACTCCCAGCCCGGTGTTCGGCCGGCTTGCCAGCCGCCGCACATGCATAGCAGTGCGGCGTGGCATTGCAAGAGCCGGCCTTGTGACCGGGCTGACCGCAACGGAAGCAATGACCGCTGCGGTCCGCCTCTGAGGTGCATTTCACGTATACGTGATGGCCAGTCTGGCATCTGAAGCACCTCAGAGGTCTGGGCTCCAGCAATTTTACCTGCGCGGAGTTTATGAAATTTGGAGCACATATGTATCTTGCAAGTTTCACTCTATGAGTCAAATTTGACACGTTTATGTGAAATAGTTTTTGAGTTATGAGGGCGTCAAAAGTGGCTCCAAATGGTTCGTGTAATATTACACACGGTGCTGCTCGCCAGTTCTGTTACTTGAACTTGGCTTGACACGCTGCCGCGTGTCTATATGATCAAAAAAAAAAAAAGTTACTTGCTTTTTGTCATCCTACTAACACACCACTTCTATGTTAGCACAACTTATTATTAAGCTGTCAAAAACCCAGACGTTCTAGTATGGCGGATTGGGTTTTTGATATTATAGCCTTCAAGTTTTAAACCTGTTACTTGTCGGTTCTTATTTTATTATTACGTAAATTTGGCTTGCTGCGCTGGTAGAAACTAGCCATCGAACATAATAATTCGTATATGAGAACTAGCCAAGTCTGGACTGACCATTGAACTTGATACCCATTTAGATCTCACTTCTTTTGTCGTTGAAGTCAACAACCAAGGCATATATTATAATATTGAACTTGGCTCTCATTTCACATTTATGTTTTTGATGGGTTATTTTATTCATCAAACACAAACAAATTCAGCACACAAGCTAGATATATATTTTAAAGTCTTGGACTACTGTAATAAGGCTTCCACATAAGGCTTCCACAGACAGTGGCAACCCGACAGCGCGGCCCACCTCTAGTAGACCAATTTTCGTGAAGTTTTCTTAGAAATTATTCTACTATAGTCGCAACGCGCCTGCCTCCGTGTCATTTCCATAATAACCGCTGATATTACGTAAATCAGAATGAGGAACCTTCATTCCGAATTACCTTAAAACGAAGGTAAGGTAGGTAGGTAGGTAGGTAGGTTGTAAATGACACGTTAACTCACAACTGAATGATTATGTGTATTATATGTTACGACTAATTTGTCACAGATAGTCAATATTTTCGCACAACAGCTCTTAGTACGATGAGTGCCAAAAGATCAACGTGTTTTCATTATGAGCAGCAGTAACGAGACAATCTGTACTATTTATGATATAGATAATAGCTTCTGCCCGCGACTTCGTCCGCGATAAATTTCTTGTTCCTCCGATCCTTCCCGTCGCGTCGAATCGCCTACCCGTGCGTTTTTCCTCGGTTTTGCAACACTACTGCTCCGCTCCTCTTGGTTGTAGCATGATGTTACAGCCTATAGGCTTCCTAAATAAATAGGCTACCCAACACAAAAATATTTTTTCAATTCGGACCAGCAGTTCCTGAGATTAGCGCGTTCCATCAGACAAACAAACAAACTCTTCAGCTTTATAATATTAGTATAGATAGGCCTGAAATATTCCCATTCCTGGAACACAGGCTAAGGGTAAGAGGGAGTGGGCTAAGTTAGGCTATGGTTATGATAATTGTTAACTTTTACAATTGTATTCTCCAGTGTAAAAATCGCAGCCTTGCAGCCTTTAGAGTGATGAGTAGAGCAGAAACCCCGATGGTTCTGCTCTTCATCCCATTGACGCAATGACGGCAAAAATTGTGCCCATCCAAAATAATTATTACAGTTCCTCTCTTACTTCGAGCGAATACAGCTTCCATACCTAACAAACAACTAACAAAACAAAAGGAATATATAGAATGAAGTTTATTTGACAAGTATTGTGCAAGAACGATATAACTGATTATGTCCTCTATGTAACGGTGGTACAGTCGACTTAAGCTCCAGTAGCTCACGAAATTCAAATTTTCTTACGTTTTTTTGCAATATGCAGGTCAGTGTCAGGTTGTATGTTGACTAAAATATGATTTGCGACCGCAACCTGTATGTATTAACAAAATTATCTATATATTAATACGTGAAGTGAAAACTTTGGATCCCTTTTTACGAAAATTGGGCGGACGGAGGAGAATGAAATTTCGCACACTTATAGTTTATATAGAGAAGAAGTGACGAATCCTAATATTTTTTTTAAAATTATGCGTTAAAATACATTATTTTCAATAAATAACACGTTACGCACACTACTATTCATTACCGTGTATCTAATACACACACGCATAGATATTCTTTCGTTTATGGTCCAAATCTGTCTTTAATATATTTTTTTTTTTATTTATTCCTGACCATGGATACATGTCCTTCAGTCGTAATCATTAAACATACTACTCTTATTCTCAGCTAAGTACATCTGAGAGGCGATGAAATTATCTCATTAATAACAACAAAATATTAGTTAAATATCTCAATAAAAATACATAAAACAATAACAAGTTCATCAAAAGTGTTTACCGCTCATACGAGCTAAGTACATCTGAGAGGCGATGAAATTATCTAATTAATATCAACAAAATATTAGTTAAACATAAAAAAAACAATCTAATGAACCCCAAAACAATTAAATTTTTTCTACAGTATTCAGTAAATATCTAAATAATGAATTGAAATAAACTGTGTTGGAAAGTAATTCCTGAACGTGGCGGGGAACACATAAAAGAGTTTTGTTCTGCTATATCACTAATTTCACTGACAAGTAACAGTCTTTGCATGGCGAACGATTCACAGTCTAACGTGTTTTATATTTCGGGGATACCGCACGGTCTCGTGCGAGGCGGCGAGCCTCCTTGCCGGAGCGCCGCCATGGGATCTGGAGGCAAAGGTCCTCGCGCACATGTGGGAGTGGCGCGAGGAGGCGAAACGCCGGGGCGAAACTCCGCTGCCGCGACAAATCGCGGCACGGCGGACAGAGCTCCGGTGTGATCTCATGGCGACATGGCGGGTACGATTGTCGCAACCCAGTGCTGGGCACGCCACAATTGCGGCGGTAAGTCCCCTCTTTGAGGAGTGGATAGAGAGGCGTCACGGCGTCCTCACCTTCCGCCTGACGCAGGTTCTCACCGGGCATGGGTGCTTCGGTGGGTTCCTGTTCAGGATAAAGCGGGAGGATACGTCCGGGTGTTTCCATTGCGAGGACCGTCTAGAGGACACGGTGGAGCATACGGTGGAGGTGTGCCCTGCCTGGGCGGAGCACCGCCGTGCCCTCGTGGAGGCGATCGGCGGCGGCGACCTCTCGCGTCCGGCCCTGGGGCGAGCCATGGTACGGAGCGAGAGGGAATGGGAAGCCGTCACCTCCTTCTGCGAAGCAGTAATGCTCGCGAAGGAGGAGGCGGGGCGCGTGAGGGAGTGGCAGTCTCTGCGCCCTCACGTCCCTAGCCGCCACAGGAGGAGACGCCCCGGGCGTCGGGAGTCAATAGCGGACTCCCGGCCACCGTAGGCGCGAGCTTGCGGGTGGCGAGCAATGGGTAGCTCGCCGCCCGGTAAGGACCAAGCTCGGGTCGACGGCGCGCAGTGTTCCACGCGCGCCTCAAAGAGATGTCAGCAGCAGTGTAGGGGTCTACTAGGACCGATGCCTGCCGGGGTCGCGTGATTGTTCGAAGGAGATACCGTGACCCTGGCACATGGGCAACTGATGGAACACGGGTGGGTTTTAGTCAGTAAAAGTCTGACACGCCCTCCAGCTCCGCCCAGAGCGGGAGAAGTCATTTGATGATTTCCCACCCTGAAAAAAAAAAAAAAAAAAAAAAAAAAAAAAAACGTGTTTTATATCCGCATTTTCTTCAGAACAATAGGTACATTTGCTTTCACTGATGAATCTTAGCTTCAATGTCTTCAGTAATTGCTTTAAAATATGTATTTATGTTTTTGTTGTATTCTCTTCCGTTTCATCTTCACATTCTTCATCTTCAAAGTTTTCGTGTGATTCGTTCTCAATTAGTAGCAAATCATAGAAGATCTCGTCGTGGAATAAAGCAGCTGTTTCAATGTTAACATTTTCGTAGAAATCTGAACTGTTAACATCAATTTCTTCAACATTATTTGGTTTTTCATCCATATCTTGAATTATATTAATAAATATAAAATTATTGAAAACTTTTTGTATCTTTCCCGCCAATCACCATTTTCCTTCTCCCTGTCTTTAATATTTTGTGCAGTGTTACCAACACCCAGAAATATTTACCCCTAAAGCTTAAGTTAAAAACCCCTAAAATTACCACAATTACTAAAAAATTCCCCTAAAAAATATAATGAAAATAACCAACGAATGTTCAGTAATCATAGACCGGCACACAGTATAGTAATATTGCTAGAAGTCGCTAATACTTTTATTGTAATCAAAAACACAATGAGAAATATAAGATGGCAAAAAATCCCTAAGAATACCCCTAAAAATGGAACGCCCCAAAAATCCCAATCCTCTTATTTACCCCCTAAATTTGGGAAAACCCCTAAGTTGGTAAGCCTGATTTTGTGTCTGTAGTCTTACTAAATGTCAAGTATAACCATAGGTAATAAATGAATTTTATAGATATATAACCTATTTCATTTTTAAAATCTATGATCATATCGAGAACATTTGTCTTTAATATTATTTGTATTAGCGATGGTAGGAATTTAGTTTAGATTTATAAGAAATATTTTTTGTGGTTTTATGGGGAGTGTCAAGTATGGCATTACTAAGTTTCCCATACAAAACTTAGTGTCGTGTGCAAACTGTAGAGGTTGTATGCCTCACGATTTTACAGGCTGATCATAGATTGTACAGGCTGGTTATAATTATGACATTTTGAACTGTCATAATTAATTAAAAATAATAGGGAAAATTTAATAAAAACAGAGCTTTCTGTGATAATTCATTCCATATCCAGCAGTTAAGAAGTATTAAGAAAATACAGAAGAGAGTCCTGAAGAAGTTTTCTTTACACCTACGTCCTGGTCCTGGCCATCACCATCCCGCCAGCGAACCCTCTCCACAGTTGTACAGCGTCAACAATTTGTCTATAGTGTTACTGAATGTCAAATATAACCATATTATTTTTTTATATTTATTATTATATATATTTTTACATTTAATAATGTTTTTTATTCAAATGAAGTACGGTCGAATTTCGACCAATGGGCGAACACTAGTAATAACTAAAATCATCAATACAACTCTCTAAATTAATTGAACTAGTGATCGCCCATTGGTCGAAATTCGACTGTACTTCATTTGAATAGAAATACATAATTAAATGAAAAATAATAACAATAAATAAAAAATAATAATATTGTTATATTTGACATTCAGTAACACTATCGAAAAATAATATTAAAGACAAATATTCTCGATATAATCATAGATTTTAAAAATGAAATCTATACTTAATATTATAAAGCTGAAGAGTTTGTTTGTTTGCTTGTTTGTTTGATTGAACGCGCTAATCTCAGGAACTACTGGTTCAAATTGAAAAATTATTTTTGTGTTGAATAGTCTATTTATCGAGGGAGGCTATAGGCTATATAACATTACACTACGACTAAGAAGAGCCGAGCAGTAATGAAAAATGTTACAAAAACGGCGAAAATTTATTCCTTTTGAGAGTTTCCGTTGCGTGCGCTGCGTAAACGGTTAGAGTAACGCAAAAGTTATGTATGACGGAATTGTTCCTTTTAAAAAGTTATAAAAAAAAGTCCGCGAGAGCAAATGTCTATCTTTTAAGGTTGACTCACTATAACTCAAAAGGAGCGAGCAGCAACGAAAAATGGACGAAAACTAGCAGGCAAATCGATGCGACGGGAAGGGTCAGGGGAACATAAATTTGACGCGGATGAAGTCGCGGGCAGAAGCTAGTATATCTATAAAATTAATTTATTACCTATGGTTATACTTGACACTTGACATTCAGTAAGATTATGAACACAAAATATTAAAGACAGATATTCTCTATGCATGTGTGTATTAAACATACGGTAATGAATAGTAGTGTGTGTAACGTGTTATTTATTGAAAATAATGTATTTTTACGCATAATTAAAACAAAAATAGTAGCATTCGTCACTTCTTCTCTGTATAAACTATAAGTGTACGCCCAATTTTCGTAAAAAGGGATCCAAAGTTTTCGCTTCACGTATTAGTATATTATAGATTCCTTTGAATGACTATTTTATGAAAAAGTCATTCAGTCTTGGATTCGGCGTACTTGTTCTTCTTCCATTGGTAACGCAGAATGAAGGCATTATTTCACTTGTGGTATTGAAACTAACAAACATAAATAAAAATAATAGCGGAAACAGTGATATTTCGACGTGGTTATATGTAGTTAGCAACACCTAAACTGTGGTATGGAACTGTTGTTAAAAACTAACTGGCAGGGTAACAACAGTTCTCCATTTTCATTAAAATAAACCATCACAGATCATTTAAATGTATTTAAAATTATTTTTTTGATATTGTCTCATTATTTCCAGAATATTCATTTTTACGATACATATTAGGAACGAGTTAGGCTATATATCATAGACTACACATAGAATGCCATTAAAATAACGTCACCACGAACAATACAAATAGGTATTTTTATTAGGTATAGGCTGCCGTCGACTCGTGTGTAAGAGCTCTTAGACTCATATTAATTATGTATACACATCAACTTTCCGGAGTAAAACCTCTAAATAATTGTGCAAAATACGTTGGGAAAAGTAACTATAATCTTATACTATTAATATATGTAGAAATAAATAAATTTTATTTTAATCTACATGATGTAGAACGTTTAATACATATAAAAAGCATTGAAATGTCGAGAGCATAATAATACAAAATCTTTTTATTCTTCTTTCGTTTATCTAATCTATATATTAATACGTGAAGCGAAAACTTTGGATCCCTTTTTACGATAATTGGGCAGACGGAGGAGTATGAAATTTCGCACACTTATAGCTTATACAGAGAAGAAGTGACGAATGCTAATATTTGTTTTAATTATTCGTTAAAATACATTATTTTCAATAAACAACACGTTACACACACTACTGTTCATTACCGTGTACCTAATACACACATGCATAGATATTCTTTTGTTTATGGTCCAAATCTGTCTTTATTATTTTGTGCAGTGTTAGCACCCAGAAATATTTACCCCTAAAGCTTAAGATAAAATGCCTAAAATTGCCACAATTACTAAAAAATCCGCTAAAAATTATAATGAAAATAACCAACGAATATTCAGTAATCATAGACCGGCACACAGTAGTAATATTTGTCTATATTTATTACGCGACATTTGTTAATCATTCACTCTGCATTCTTAGTATCGAGGAACCGTACTAGAAGTCGCTAATACTTTTATTGTAATCAAAATCACAATGAGAAATGTAAGATGGCAAAAAATCCATAAGAATACCCCTAAAATTGGGAAAACCCCTAATTTGGTAAGCCTGATTTTGTGTCTATAGTCTTACTGAATGTCAAGTATAACCATAGGTAATAAATTAATTTTATAGATATATATAACCTATTTCATTTTTAAAATCTATGATTATATTGAAAATATTTTTGTCTTTAATATTATTTGTATTAGCAACGATTGGAATTTAGTTTAGATTTATAAGAAATGTTTTTTGTGGTTTTATGGGGAGTGTCAAGTATGGCATTAGTAAGTTTCCCATACAAAACTTAGTATCGTGTGCAAACTGTAGAGGTTATATGCCAAAGGCTGGTCATAGATTGTACAGGCTTGTTAAAATTATGACATTTTGAACTGTCATAATTAATTAAAAATAATAGGGAAAATTCTATAAAAATAGAGCTTTATGTGATAATTCATTCCATGTCCAGCAGTTAAGAAGTATTAAGAAAATAAAGAAGAGAGTCCTGAAGAAGTATTCTTTACTCATTACACCTACGTCCTGGTCCTGGCCATCACCATCCCCCCAGCGAACCCTCTCCACAGTAGTACAGAGTCAACAATTTGTCTATAGTGTTACTGAATGTCAAATATAACCGTATTATTTTTTTATATTTATTATTATATATTTTTTTTCATTTGATAATGTATTTGTATTGAAATGAAGTACGGTCGAATTTCGACCAATGGGCGATCACTAGTACCTATAAAAGAGAACATACATCCAGACTCCAAGCGATGAACTAAGTTTTATTTAAGATACGAATGAAAAAGGTTTTACATATTATTAATTAAATGCAATTTTATCTAATATTACAAATGCTCTGTTGGTGTGATATATTTACAAACAACCCATTACTAATATGCAAAACATAAGTTTATAATATAAGTAAGTAGACAACAGCATTACAAGATACCTATATTATAATATTATTCATCATCATCAGCCTATAGCAGTCCACTGCTGGACATAGGCCTCCCCAATTGCACGCCATTCAGCTCGATTTTCGGCAACTCTCATCCAGCTGCTACCAGCCACCCTGCGAAGATCGTCGCTCCACCTAGCCTGAGGGCGTCCTACCTTACGTTTGCCGATTCGCGGTCTCCACTCAAGAACACGTTTACCCCAACGGTCATCGGTTCGACGGCTAATATGGCCGGCCCATTGCCACTTCAGCTTGCTAATCCTATGAGCTATGTCGACAACTTTGGTTCTCTGCCGGATCACCTCATTCCGGATTCTGTCCCTCAGAGATACTCCAAGCATAGCTCGTTCCATAGCTCGCTGAGCGACTTTAAATTTATGGACCAGCCGTAACGTGAGTGTCCACGTTTCGGCTCCGTAAGTCATAACAGGTAGGACGCACTGGTTGAAGACTTTCGTCTTTAAGCACTGTGGAATACGCGACGAGAAGACTCGACGAAGCTTCCCAAATGCTGCCCAGCCCAGCTGAATTCTCCTGTTAGCCTCCTTCTCAAGGTTGTTCTTACCAAACTGCAGAGTTTGCCCGAGGTAAACGTATTCTTGAACAACCTTAAGGGCACCGCCATTGACCGCAATCGGTCCCGGAGTTGTGTGATCGTTGAACATAACCTGTGTTTTGTCCAAGTTCATCCGGAGACCAATGCGTATAGAAGAATCAACTAGGCCGTCCAGCATCTGCTGCAAGTCCTGCAGCGATTCCGCCAATATGACGATGTCGTCTGCAAATCTCAAGTGTGAGATGTACTCGCCGTTGATGTTTATTCCGCGTCCACTCCAGTTTAGCGTCTTGAACACATCCTCCAGTGCGTTAGCGAACAATTTTGGGGAGATTACGTCCCCTTGTCTCACTCCTCGACGCAGGGCGATGTGTTCAGTTTGCCGGTCCTGAGTTTGGACGGTCATTGAGGCGTTTTCATAAAGACATCTCAGCACTTGGATGTATCGCCAGTCGACTTGGCATCGCTGCAAAGACTCCAAAACAGACCAGGTCTCGAAAGAATCAAAAGCCTTCTCATAGTCCACAAACGCAAGACACAGCGGCCGACTATACTCCACGGACTTCTGTATAATCTGCCGTACTGTGTGGATGTGGTCTATGGTGCTGTATCCTCCTCGAAACCCGGCCTGCTCCGGCGGCTGAAACTCGTCGAGTCTCCGCGCTAGACGATTCGAGACGACTCTTGAAAACAGCTTACCCACCCAAAACATAAATGTAAAATGAAAGCCAAGTTCAATATTATGATATATGCCTTAGTTGTGAGAAAGAAGTGAGATCTAAATGGGTGCCAAGTTCAATGGTCAGTTCTGAAATTTATTTATAACTATCATTTCTTCTTATAACTTAGGATAGTATATTGTAGCCTAAGGTCTGATTTGGCTAGTTCTCATATACGAATTATTATGTTCGATGGCTAGTTTCTACCAGCAAGCCAAAATTTAGGAATAATAAAATAAGAACCGACAAGTAACAGGTTTAGAACTTGCGTAGGCTATAATATTAATATAATTCGTATATGAAAACTAGCCAAGTCAGACCTTAGGCTACAATATATTATCCTAAGTTATAAGAAGAAATGATAGTTATAAATAAATTTCAGGACTGACCATTGAACTTGGCACCCATTTAGATCTCACTTCTTTTGTCCCTGAAGTCAACAACTAAGGCATATATCATAATATTGAACTTGGCTTTCATTTTACATTTATGTTTTGGGTGGGATATCATTACTTTTTGTACATAAATTATTAGTAGGTACTTATTTATAACAAATGGTTTTTATTACAAGTGTTCCTAATAGAATCAATTAAGTGAAAAATTATAGTAAAATTATAAAAAAAATCCAGTTTCTGATTTATTCCTTTGTATTCACCTAATTACCTATCTGCATGCCAAATTTCAACTTCCTAGGTCACCTGGAACTGGGTTAGAGTTTTGATCTATAGGTCAGTCAGTGATAAAAATGACGATATTTGGACGTTAATATCTAACTAACCGTTTGAGATGTGTTTATGAAATTTGGAGCACATATGTATCTTGCAAGTTTCAATGTATGAGCCAAATTTGACACGTTTATGTGAAATAGTTTTTGAGTTATGAGGCGGTCAAAAGTGGCTCCAAATGGTTCGTGTAATATTACACACGGTGCTGCTCGCCAGTTCTGTTACTTGAACTTGGCTTGATACGCTCCCGCGTGTCTAGATATACGTGGCTTAGGAGCGAAATGGGTCTGTAGTTCCTTAAAAGGGTTTTATCCCCCTTTTTAAAGAACAGTACGACCACACTCCTTCGCCACGCTTCTGGAGTTCTCCCAGAGAACAGGACAGAGTTGAAGAGCTCCCGAAGCTCTTTCAGTACAGGACTTCCTCCCGCTTTCAGGAGCTCGGTCGTAATCCCGTCCTCACCAGGGGCTTTTCCATTTTTAAGCTGTTTGAGAGCCGCCTCGATTTCGTCTTGGCTGACTTCTGGCAGGTCTTCTGTGAAGTGGCGGGTTAAAGTGGCTCTAGAATCCTCATTTTCGGGATCAGGTCGAGATGCATGCGATGCGTACAAATGGCCGTAGAAGTTTTTGACTTCCGAAAGGATCTCCGGCTTCGAAACGACGATATCCCCACTAGATGTAGTCAACTTCGTCAGGTGGCTCCTCCCAAGTGGTTGGACGAATACTTTCGACCCCCGATTTTGCTCAATCGCTTTCTCTATGAAGCGTGTATTAGAGCGTCGGAGGTCGCGTCGTACCAAAGATCTTATCTTATTGTTGAGTGCCCGATGTTCTGACGAAGTGACAGGTGGGTTTTCACGTCGTTCCGTCATAAGCTCCAGAGTCTCTTCCGAAAGTTTGGACCTCCTGCCCGTACGCCGCATTTTGCAAAACCTCGCACCTTCTTCCCTGAGGATTCCCACCATTTGGTCGAGCGCCTGGTCGACGTCATTTGTGGTTTCCACGGCAGCAAATCGGTTTTCCAGGTCTAACTGGAATGCTTCAGATCCTAGCATAGTTTGGAGCATATTTGGACGGAGCCTAGACTTCATCAAACGAGTTCGCTCGAGCTTGTAGTTGATATTCAAAGAGCCTCGAACAAGTCTATGATCACTGCCGGTATTGAACCTGTTGACCACTGAGACATCTCTGAATATATGCTTCCTATCCGTTATGATGAAGTCTATCTCATTTTTTGTCATAGTGTCGGGGCTTCGCCACGTCCACTTCCTTTGGGGCTGTTTCTTAAAGAAAGAATTCATCAAGAAAAGCCCCTCCTTCTCAAGGAAGTTGACAAGCATTTGCCCCCTATGATTTCTGCTGCCAAACCCGTAGGATCCTACTACCGATTCACTGCAATTCTGTACTCCCACTTTAGCGTTAAAATCTCCCATAACAACGTTGTAGTGGGCCTTAGTGGTGAAATGCAAGGCTTTGGAAATGTTCTCGTACATTTCCTCCACTTCGTCATCCGAGTGTGCCGAGGTCGGTGCGTATACCTGGATAACCTTGAGGCTATACCTCTTGGTTAGCTGAACTACGAGGTACGCTACCCTATTCGACACACTGGAGACTTCCACAGCGTTGTCACAAAGGGATTTGTTTACCAGGAACCCGACTCCGCCTTGGGATAACTGGTCTCCCTCTCGAAAATACAGGAGGTGGCCTGATTCAAGGGTTATGGTGTCCTCCCCCTCTCTTCGGACTTCACTCAACCCAAGAATGTGCCACTTTATCTTTCCGAGCTCTTCTTCTAGCTGCACTAGGTGTTCGTCGAGCCGTAGCGTGCGTCCGTTGTACGTAGCCAAGGTCAGTTGAGTTTGGCGGCTATTCGTAACCCGGGGATTCTTCGCACCCCCTACCTTGCCGTTACCGTGACTGCCGCCAAAATCAGGAATAGCAAGGCGGCCGGGAACTGGGGGCCGTGGTTGATTTTGACTTGCCATTTGGAGGGTTTGCCCATAATCGCCACGCTGGGCATGCGGGTTGGCGATCGCAGATCTCAGCTTCTTGCGCTAGTCAGAATCAGAATCAGAATCAGAATTTATTTATTTCTCTAGTTTTATTTACATATCACTTATAAATCTCATTTTGAATTATGTGTTTCATTTTGTCCGTAGAGTAGGAGCTTTTGAAACCTTTCCTAGTCGTTCCCTCTATTACAAGTGATTATATAATTTAACGTGAGGATATCGATGAAGCAGTGGGGATTAGCCCCAGCGGCATGCCGCTTATTACTTTATGGAGTGACTCTACAGTCAGAGCCTACGCTGTCGGAAGGGGGCCAGTCGTTTGAAGAGCGGCTTTTCCCTATCTTTTTTATTGATGTATTCAATTTCACCTACTCTAGTTGCGAAGAGAAAGGGATTGTGTTGTCCATAGCGTGTGTATGCCGGACCTTGTTCTTGTAGCCCCTCGATCGACAGAGATTTGAGACGTTCTATCATGTCGCCGTGGAGATCATGCGCACGAATGTGCCACGGGTCTTGTTGTACGATCCCCTAGAGTAGATCGGTGTCAGTGCGTCTGGGTAATCGTGCGGCGCTCTTCAATGCCATTTTATATTGCCTCTCAAGCTTGAGCAGAGTTCTTGCGCTGGTGACGCTGCTGCCCATCACTAGTCTGTGCCATTTAGCTGTGAAGTTTTTTATAGAAGTGGTTATCCCGCCACTTGTCGGTCGTCAGAGCCTCGTTTGTTATTCAGCAGGGTGCACCACGTGCAGGTGAGGTTGACTTGGGGCACTGAGATGGTAAGTGTGCCCCCTTACCCCCCTTATAATATTATGCAATTACTATTATACTGAAGTTTATAATGACAATGCTTTAACACTTTTAATGACCGCAAGCATATCTGATTGGCGGTCAACTGCTGTTTTTGGTTGACTGAATAGCAATTATACAGGGTGATTGGAAGATGGGTGCAAAGCTTTAAGGTGAAGATAGTATAGACAATTTAGAACCATTTAAGCCATGGTTGTCTTAGACGAAGTCTTACCAAATTTTTTTGCCCAAATTTTTAAGTTTTTTTTCGGAAATTCTCAAAATTTAATGTAAACTGCATAATTATGGCCAAACTGAATGATAAATGAATTATTTTTTTATTTATTTAATTAAAGTCATGTGTAAGCAACCAAGCAAAACATGTATTAGGCTTCTGTGTCATTAGACATTTTTTTTTACAGATATTTAAAGCTCAGAAAAAATAAAAGAAATGTGAACAATCTGTCAGATTTCTTTGATAGATTTTCGACTTTATTTCTAGAGCATTAGGTTCAAGGTTCATTGGAAAAATTGACAGTTTCGGGTAGCTTGACCTGGTGGCGTCTGTACCTAGCTTGTGATTTTCATAAGGGCCTATGCAGGTTTATGTGACATAAAATATATTGAATTTGCATACAATTTCATTTAAACCTTGTGTAAACCCAACACTACACATTTGTAGCCGGATGATAGTGTATATTATTGACTTTGACGATTTCGTCGCACACAGTAAAGATGACTGCTTTACAACCCTTGTTATGATGGGTTGCACAGAACCAGCGAGCCTTCACGCCTATGGTACGATGGTGGTAGAAAGAGTACCCATGTAGTATGAGGAGCCAGGCCCCCCTTTTAGATCTCGCGTACACTGCATCTGAAAGAAATACGTAATGTTACATTTAAAACTACAAGGATATAACATAACATCCAGCTTTGTTTCCCCGAAGGGTTGGGCAGAAGTGTACCTATAGTACACCTACATTTCGCCTGTTATGTATAAGTCCCATATAATAGGAGATGAAATGAAAAATTACAATAAATCAAGTATCAAATTCCGCTGCAATATTGCGCTATAGGTGCCTTCATGTGGTTATAGAATCTCAAAGTGTCAAGGCGATCCTGACTCTGAAATAAAGTCGTTTGAAATAAAAAAATGTATTGTCATCATAACGGAGTAGTGTAGACCTAAGGGAATAAAGATATCTAGCAAAAGCTTAACTAACAAGTGTTTCTAGTAAAACATATGAGAATTTACACTTAGAGCACTGATTTCAACTGCACTTGTGCGAATGGCAGCTAAGATATTCCGCTTATGGCACCGGACATACAGTATGTCGAAAATATAATGATAAAGGCAATAATGCCACGGTACTAGTAACTTTATTTTATAAAAACATTTTTACACTGTTTTTCTTTTACAATATCATGACAATGGACACTATTCATTTTAACGATGTCATTTCCTTTGGTCAGTATAACAGCTTTGCATCTTTTATTGTGATGCGTGGTGCAGTACCAACGAGTTTTTTCCCCGAGGCATAATGGCGGCTGAATCTGTACCCCTGGAGCATTATTAGCGGGGCACCCTTCGCTGATTTTGTCAATACAGCTGGAACAAAACATTTTTTTTTTTCATTTTATTGGTACAGGTATATAAAACTCATTGGGTACCAATTAATTCATCTAGGTTCATCGCTGTTAATGAAAAAAGTGCTCATTTTTTTCGTAAGTTTGAACAGTTTGAACCTACATTATATTTCATTGTTAGTCATTTTAAATATTTTTTGAGGAACTTAAACTTCTAAGAGCATTTTCGCACTGCATCTGTACAAAAGTCAAGGTCATGCCATGGCTTCGATTTTCTGTTTAATCGCTTGCTCTTCTTTTTGTTTCTTTTCTATTAAACTTTGGACAAGCAGGCTCTCAGTCTGTTACTGCTAGTCTTATTTATGAGGATATACAAATAGATACAATCAGTTTGGTAAGAGTTTTAATTTCATTGTAAGGAATGGAAGGAAACAGAATAAAAAACCACAATTTATTTATACTCTGTACCTAAACATACATTTGTAACTAATGTATTAAGATTATTCTTACCAGTACCAAGTAAAGTAAAAAAAATAAGAAAATAGAAAAATATTTAAAAATCACAAAAGAAAAGTGTTCACAGTTTCTCAACATAATCAGCTTCAATGTTCCATTGCTGGGACATTGGCCTCCTCTCTTCGAGAAAGAGTGGGCCATCACCACGGCCAGTGCGGGCTGGTATACAAGTAGAGTATCTCTAGCAACGATTGAAATGATTATTTTGGAGATGATTGTGTTCATTATTGACTTTGATGATCGTATTTTTAACTGTTAATATTGTAGCTTTACACCCGTTCCTTTGGCTGCAAATCCAACGAGTTTTGATCCCCTTAACCGTATGCCGTGTGAATGTATTCCCATATAAATAAATTCTAGGGGCACCTGTTTTAGATGTTGCGAAGACCGCATTAGCTGAAAAATAATTTAATATGTTTAATATACTCCTCCTGCTTCTGAAGATTTGCCAGTTAGAGCACCTTTGAAGAACTCTGAACAGCAACCGCACTGAATCTCAGTTTTCTTTGAGAAATATTGATTAACTCACATAATACTGTTTGGTATCTACAGAAGATTCTAAATTAAGGGAGAAAACTATAAACAAAATAAAACTCATTTATTTCACACTTAATTTACTCATTTATTTCTCACTTAATTTACTCATTTATTTCACACTTAATTTAATCATTAATTTTAATGTATGTACACTACACATCTATATCTGTCTAACCTTTTCCCAAGTATGTTGGTGTCGGCTTTCAGTCTAATCGGGTGCAACTGAAAACCAGTTTATTACATGAAGTGACTACCTATCTAGTCTACCTATCTCCGCATCCCAGTTACTGGGTATTACTATACTCCTTCGTAAAACTGGTTGTCAGATCTTCGGGCTTCTGATTACCCGTAACGACTGTTAAAGATCCACGAATGACAACCGAGATCAACGGCTTAACGTGTTTGCAGAGGCACGGAGGGTCTCGGTATGTAAAGGTGGTCCTCCATCCACGGACAAACCGCGGTAAGCGTAGCTTAACTTGATCGATCGATTCATGCGGTTGTTATTACATAGCCACAAGCCGCTCTATGCACACTACACATATCGAAGAATATCTTGACAAGTGATTCACCCCTGCTTCGCACAATTATGATGGCGGACAAAATGACTCAGATTTGACAGGATAATAATCTAAGATCAAGAACACCGCTTTGTCTGACGATGGTCGCTATACAATAATTTTTCAAATTCATTCATACTTAGGTTCATGGTTATGATCATTATTGACTTTGATGATCGTGTTTTCAACCGTGAATTTTACTGCACGGCACGGGTTCCTGTTTTTATAATTTGTGCAATGCCAACGAGTTTTAATCACTGAGTCCAAATGGCGGGTGAATGTATATCCGTACAAAATTATTAACCGCGCCCCTCTCTTTGATGTCGTGAAGACCACATTAGCTGTAACAATAAATTAGAATTATTATAGATACTGCTTCTCATCATATTTCTGAAGGCCAATTCTCTTAATTAAAACGTTCAAAATCTATTCGCAGTTTCAACTCGACGACAATCAAATGTCAAACATGTAGAGAAACTCGAGGTAGTTTTGACAGATTGATACTGGTATCAAACTACATAGTTCTCACATACTACTATTTCAACTTAAGTGTGTTCATAGAGTTTCTTATCCGTTCTTGTCCATAGGTACAACTACGCTTTGGAATGGGCTTTAGCTTCATCTTATTGACTGATCAACTCCTTGATAATTCACAAGTTATAATTCACAATTAGTTTAATAGAAATAAACACCTGGGTTAGAGTGTGAATTTACTCATTTATTTATGACACATCAAAATATATTTGGACAACCGAATTGCCTCTACTTCTTAAAAATGCAATGAATATGAGAAAACAGATACATATCAGACAGAGTAGCTTGCGAAATTGTGTTTTTTTTTTTCACGTTTTTTGCATGTTTTAGGCATAGAGCAACACGGACCAGAGGGGAGTAGCCATACGCAGGCGTTCCCCTCTGTCAAAGTACAAGTCCACGCGGTCCTATGCGTATAACAAAACTAGTTGCAGCCGCACTGCTCAGTAGACTAAATCTAGTTGCGCGACTAAATTGATGTCCTACAAAAATGACGAATTGTTCTGTATTTTGCTGCAAAAAGAGATCTGCCACGTCAAATTTACAATAAGATGGCGTTACCTTTCATATGTAACTAATATTTAATCACATTATTCCCATTTACTTCCATAAAACTTAAAAAATACAATATTATCGGTCGCGTTGTTTCGGATTTGTTTACCAACACAGGCCGTTCATCAGTCGCTCGACCGATTCGCATATTGTATGAGGGCTCATACAATATGCGGATCGGTCGAGCGACTGATCCGAGTTTGTTTCCGAGTAGACGCTGTCACCGAGCGATAGTGTTGTTACTGGTTTGTTAGTGGATAGTTATCGATAAATTTGGCATAGGAGTCTATATTCATACAGAGACATTTTTGAGAATAAGTTTTCTGATTTATTTAAAATATTGTAATGTAAGCTGTATATTAATGTACATAGTTGTATAAATTAAAAATATTACAAAACTTACGAGTTAACACGTTTTATTAAAATTACTTACTACTTACGTGTGAACTTAAACCATTTTATTTTTAAAGTGAAACTTTTACTTCGTCTCACACTTTTCGTCTGTGTGTTGCATGTCGCGTGACGGTCGGCCGCGAATTAGGGATAAAGTGAAAGGCGCTCGCTGGTGCATGTTGTTGTTTATGGATTTATTTCAATTTTGAGTGCTTGAATTTATTATTTAACTTATTTCGTATGAACATTAAATTAAGTCTTTTTATTAAGCTATTGCATATATTCCAAATTTTTTTAGTTAATTGTCTATAATGTGAAAAAAGTTTCACGTTTATCGTGGTTTCATAAAAACCACACAATCCTTTTTTAATTTATTTATTGCAGGTTTCCTAAAGATCCAAATTTAAGGGATACATGGAAGAAATTTTGTAATAATAGACTAACCTGGATTCCCACAAGAAATAGTGTCATTTACTCAAATCATTTAAAGATCTCTGACTTTCATGTGTTGGCAAACAATAGGAGGAGATTAGTCGAGGGCACCAAATCAACTCTAACGCTACACTGTATTTGTCCCGGAAGTTTTTTATATCACGGAATAGGTAATACAGCGTACAGTCTACCTGATGTACTACACATTAGTCATAGTGGCGAAATGAAGCTTAGATTTCTCAACTTGAAAAATTAACAGTTTTAAACCTAATTTTCCAGAGTCATCAAAAATCATTCACTCTACCAAATGACAGACTATCATCTATGATGCCATTAGTGCCACTCTCACTATTCCTGATTCGTTGACATGTCCGTGTACTTCGTCAATCAAGTCAAAAAGCAGACCCACATAAATGTATTCATATTTATACAAAACTAATCCACTTTAAAAACCAGTGATAGATACAATTCTCTCTAGTTTTTAAAATGACGTAAACCTTAATTTTATTTGTTAAATGATAATTATTGTAGTACATAATAAATAAAGTCAATCTTTATTATAATATCTATCTTTGTATCACTTTTTAAACGTAATATTCCGAACCGAGTTCTTGAATTTATCGATAATGCGTATCGACAGTAGTTGCAACCACGGCTGTAAGCAACTTGTCAGTGTAGTTGCGTCATCTCATTGTACTGTTACGACACAAAATGTATCTATGTGTGTGTGAAATTGTTAGTGTATGTTTTAATTTTTATGTGTGAGTTTCGTAGTAACAGACGATTATTTTTGTGTGAGAATTTGAGAAAGTGTGGGTAGAGCAGATTTCCCCCCGCAAGAAATGACAGACAGTTTTGTATCGGGAAACATCGCTATGGCGTCTCCCCTCCGGTCCGCCGGTGGTCCGTGTTGCTCTATGGTTTTAGGTCAGTGTCTGAATATTTCATGAAAAAGTCATTCAACGGAATGAAATTAATTAATGATGGTTCCGTGTGCTGCTAGACGTAAATGTTTGCACCACCCCATTTCTTCCGGTGGTCGTCGTAAAGGCGACTAAGGGGACTTACGAGATAATGGGCAGCAGCGGTCTCTATGCATCTTACTGCTATACTGGAATCGCAAACCTGCCTGCTAAGCATGGCAATTATAGCAAACCCTCCCCTTTGGGGGTGGCTTATGTGCAGTGGACGTCTTTCGGCTGAAATGATGTTGATGATGGTGAACCATATTTGTTACGGTCCCGAATCATATCGATATTAATCAACATGCAAAACAACGCAAATTACAAATCAATCGATTATTAATTATTTTTTATTACGTTATTTGCAAATAACGTAACAAAATTTTATATTAGCGGCCATCTTAGCGCCTCTTGCGCACGCCACAATTGCGGTGGTAAGTCCCCTCTTTGAGGAGTGGTTAGAGAGGCGTCACGGCATCCTCACCTTCCGCCTGACGCAGGTTCTCACCGGGCATGGGTGCTTCGGTGGGTTCCTGTTCAGGATAAAGCGGGAGGATACGTCCGGGTGTTTCCATTGCGAGGATCGTCTGGAGGACACGGTGGAGCATACGGTTGAGGTGTGCCCCGCCCAGGCGGCGGCGGCGACCTCTCGCGTCCAGCCCTGGTACGGAGCGAGAGGGAATGGGAAGCCGTCACCTCCTTCTGCGAAGCAGTAATGCTCGCAAAGGAGGAGGCGGGGCGCGTGAGGGAGTGGCAGTCTCTGCGCCCTCACGTCCCTAGCTGCCGCAGGAGGAGACGCCCCGGGCGTCGGGAGTCAATAGCGGATTCCCGGCCACCGTAGGCGCGAGCTTGCGGGTGGCGGGCAATGGGTAGCTCGCCGCCCGGTAAGGACCAAGCTCGGGTCGACGGCGCGCAGTGTTCCACGCGCGCCTCAAAGAGCTGTCAGCAGCAGTATAGGGGTCTACTAGGACCGATGCCTGCCGGGGTCGCGTGATTGTTCGAAAGAGATACCGTGACCCTGGCACATGGGCAACTGATGGAACACGGGTGGGTTTTAGTCAGTAAAAGTCTGACACGCCCTCCCGCTCCGCCCAGAGCGGGAGAAGTCATTTGATGATTTCCCATCCTAAAAAAAAAAAAAAGCGCCTCTTGCGCAACCTTAACAATTTATTTGTATCATGCATAATAAGGAGGATGATTATGTTCACTATTGATTTTCACGATCTTGTTCTCAACAGTAAATATCACGGCTCGGCACCTGCTTCTAAAATGTGAGCAATACCAGCGTGTCTTGAGCCCCAAATCCATATGGCGTGTGAATTTGTGTCCATTCAAAATTATTACACGGGCCCCTCTCTTGGATGTAGTGGAGACTGGAGTAACTGAAAAAATGACAAAATGTTGTTACTCCGTCAAAAGTTGCGCGCGTAATTCAATAGCCTTATTTATAAACGTTTCTTAACTAGAAATCAATTGCTAAGCAAAATGTATAAATTAATGAATAAAATTCTTATTTATAAGCGCTAGTTAGCGCTAAGAGGTTGAGTAGCAATTGATAAGTAGCTGTTAAAATTAAACACCGTTGCACTGTTTAAAGCTTGCTAAGAGGCAAGATGGCGGATTTTATTTGAACTACACATGATTTACAAGTAAATAAAACAATTAAAAATAGACATTTTCTGTTGAAATGTTTGACTTTTATTGTCAAAGACACGACAGACACAAAAATCGTTTCGACAACTTTATTCTTAAATTCTGTTTTTTTAGTCGAGTATTTTGATTACAAATTTTTGTCGAACGCATACTTTAACTTCTTTTTCGTTTCGAAACTAATCACGTGCTAACTGCTAGCGTTTATACATTCATAATAATTGGTTGAAGGCTTACTAATCGCTTAGCTAAACTGTGGTTAATCAGTGATTAGCGAGATTTTTATAAAAAAACCCCTGCAACATCTTCCGTGCTATTCAACATTGTATGTATATGTTGTCTATCTGACCTCAACAAACTAGTTACTGGGTATTACCCAGATTTTTCTTCTTAAGTCTGTTTGTCAGGCTTTCGGTCTTCTGTCTACCCTACATGTATAGCATCTTGGGATTCGCTTCATTGTGACCAGATAAACTAGCTATAGCACGACCACGGTAAAAATATCTAACAGTATTCTGTCTTCATACAAACGCTCAGAACGCAAGTCATACCTACGCGCCTCGACCCTGGTACACTCCTAGTACATACGCAGTCAAGTACGCACCGCTTTGACAAACGGACGGCGGGTGGTGTGATTGTTGGTTTTGTTGTAAGTAGTTAGCGTGCGATATATGAATATTTGATAATAATCAGTGCAAGATGATTACTATGGTAGTATTATCAACAGTGCAGTGCGATGCGCGGTCAAATACGGACGTGTCTCCACTGTGCACGGAGCGAATTTTATTCACGTGTAGCGCGGCCATAGCCGCTGCCCGTACTGTCACTATGAGTTCCAAACCACTCATAGTCAATGAATTGCTGGCTTTCCTGGTCCATGCCATCGACTACATGGACGAGGTGAGCATTCTGCAGATATGCCGGTCCAATTTCAAGGAGGACGAGATCAGCAGTGGTAAACTGTTACTGTTCCAGTCACTTGGAAAACTGGACCAGATGCCGTCTCGCCGCAGAGATGGCACTGAAAAGAGTGTTCAAGACATTGTGGACATGTTGAAGAAGACCGACCCGGACGACGTGCCAGATTTCGTGGCGAAGGAGCTGGGTAAGCTGCCTCCCGTCACATTCGATCACGTAGATGTAACACGGCTGCTAAAGGACATCACTACGTTGAAAGTGGAGATGACCAAAATGCAGTCCCGAATGGAGGTTACGGAAAAAACAAATACTGAACTACGAGCGGAAATAGCATTATTGCGCAAAGTGGGTTTAGTAATTGGGTCACCTGAGGCCTCTAAGGTGAACACACGTCGAACGGCGCAAAATGCATCTATCGGCAGTATTGCATCGGCGAACACAAGTGCGTCACCAGCTGATAATGCTGACCAAGCGCCGCCCGCCGCCGCCGTCGCCCGCGCCACAACACCGGCTGCGGAAACGTCACACGTAGGTACGTCGACCCCTAAGCGTGCCTACGCTGCTATTGTCACCACCGGCGAATCAGGTGTGTGGCAGTCTAAGCGACCAACTGTAATAGGGGAAAAACAGAAGAAGGGTGCCCAACCTGCCCTGGCTGCGGTCCGTAGCTCCTTGCCGAGAACGGGCCAAGTTGATGAAGAGGGTTTCACGAAAGTGGAAAGGAAGAAGAAGAAGCCCTGTTCACGAAACCAGTATGGTACCGCTCCGAGTGGACCCAACATGCTGCTGCGCCCTGCTGTACCTACGACGCAGCTGTACATTTCACGCCTGCACTACTCCACGACGATTGAGGAAATAGTGCAGTATTTGAAAGTGAAGACCAACTGGACTCTGAGGGTCGAAAGGTTGGAGTCGCACCACAACATCAACTTTAAGTCGTTCGTGGTACGAGTTCCAACCGACCATCTACAGACCTACTTAAGAGAGGACTTTTGGCCGAAAGGTGTCGTGTTTCGACGCTTCCGAGGACGGTTACGCGACACCACGCAGCGGAACACGACGCCGTCTTCATTACGTGTTTAGAGACAGTTTTAGTTTAGTTTAGTTTTATAGAATATGTATTAGTTTATAGTTATTGATTTTATATTATTTATGTATTGTTTTTATGGGCCTTAGTAGCCTGAAATAAAGGATTGTATTGTATTGTATTATTTTTTTACTTATAAATTCCGAAAGGAAAGGCTTTTCCTTTCGGAGACCCATAACCGATACACGATCTAGATAGCAGGTTTTGAATTGGACTAGCAAAGATCGCATCGTAATTAAAAATAAATAAAAGTTGACATAATTTACACTTTCCACCCTTATCACTTTTAATAAAAAACGGTCCAAATATTTGATTTTTTTAATAAAAATATAATAATTACAATCAAAGAAATTCAAGTAGGTAGATGAAGTTAAAATACTTTATGCGGGTAGCCCTACCGTGTTTATCGCGTGTTTACGTACCGCGCATGCTGTAGGTAATTATTACAAGGATAGGGCCGAGTCGAAATACTGCTAGGTATTTTTACCGTGGCACGACGGTACTATGGTTATGCACATTATGAGTTTTAACGATATCGTCTTCGACAGTAAATATCTTGGCTTTGCATCCACGTCTGTAGTGCGTTGCGCAGTACCATCGTGTTTTGTCCCGCGTATCTTGATAGAACATGTATCCACCCATCATCAAAACTCGAGCACCTCTCCTTGTCTCACAGAATATACCTGCAAAGAACAAACGTATTGTTACATTTTTTTTTTTTAAGTAAAATGGCGAATTCGTAAACGGCTCCGCACAGGCCCGACGGGACTCTCATAGAAGACCTTCCATGAAAACATCAAGGATTTTTTATCTACAGAAGTCACGTTACGCTGTTATGTCACGCTTGTCTGAAGAATCCTTTAGGCTGCAGATACAAACGAGAGTTTTATTAATATAATCAGAAACGTATTGAGTAAATAAATGTTTTTAAAATCCTTCACATATTTATTTTGTTAAACTTAATTTACATAATACATCCAGAATTATATAATTAACCTAAAATACATAAAATTACACAAAGTATGGTTGAGGCACCAGTCTAACAGTGGATGAGAGAAGCGACCAACTATCAAGCAACTCTTTGATAGCTCAAAGAGAATACTCGCTCAGTGACGCTCGCTTGGCGGGCAGAGCACTCGCTCAGAGACTCACGATCGGTACATACGTATCATCAGCATCATAATCAGCCTATATTGTTCCCACTACTGGGACACAGGCCTCCTCTCGGTGAGAGGGTCTGGGCTGTAATCTACCACGCGGGCCCGGTGCGGATTGATAGATGTCACATGCTTTCGAATTTTGATTCTAGGACATGCGTTTCCTCCCGATGTTTTCCTTCACCGTTTTGAAAGCAGTGGTGATGAAATTAATTATACAAAGTAAAACGCCTGCCTACAACCTATAATTCGTAAGTCGCGACCGATGCCACTGGGCTACCACTGCTCTTTACGTATACCAGCGCGTAAATACTCGTCGCCGTCGCGCGTTCGTCCTGCTTATTGTCCGTCAACTAGTTTTCAGTTCCTAGCTCTACTTGCTTCTCGTTAATTGCCGGTGATGGGACAGGTGCCTAACATTAAATTGCATTTTAACCTTAAATGAAATGAAATAGTGTCTCAAAAAGTCAGTATATGTTGTGCTACAAAAATGATTGACAGAAACGAATCGCTGCAGAACCGACTCCACGTAGTCTTGTCTGCCCTACCCCTAGAGTGTAATTTAAGCCCACGTAGGCGCGGAGTGGCGAGGCGGCCCGCGAGCTGAGGAGCAGGTGGTTTTGACAGTCGCCGTGGTGAGCGTAAAACCATCTGCGACGATGAGCTCGCGTGGGACCGCCGGAGCCCCGCAGCGCCGGAGCCGTGACAGGAACCATGCATGCTGCATGTTACATGCTCGCTGCATGCTGTAAGCTTGCTTGCGTGCTGCATTCTTGCTTGCATGCTGCATGCTTGCTAGCATGCTTGCTTGCTGCATGCTTGCTTGCATGCTGCATGCTCGGTTGCTTGCATGCTGTATGCTTGGTTGCTTGCATGCTGTATGCTTGCTTGCATGCTGCATGTTTGTTTGCATGCTGCATGCTTCTTCGATATGACATGTATGCCAAAAGATGATTCTAAGTTTAAAGTTTCTGAGATATGATAGTTCTGCCTTTTAATAACTATCGATATGAAATTATGCCAAGAGACGATTCTGACTGCGAACTTTCTGCGATATGATGGTTCTACTTTTTAATTATCTGTATATATAAAATTCAAAGTCCTGAGTGACTGACTGACTGACTGACTGATATATCAACGCACAGCCTAAACCGCTGGACCTAGAAGCATGAAATTTGGAGAGTGTGTTCTTTGTATAGAGTAGGTATCCACTAAGAAAGAATTTTTCGAAATTCCACCCCTAAGAGGGTGAAATGGGGCGTTGAAGTTTCTATGAAACTTTTTATTCTCTGGGTGGATCAACACAAAAATTGGTATACATACTCTTCAAGTATAATTATGAGACACGTGTATCACAATTTTTCCAAAATCATCCCTTTACTATGTCAAATACGGCTTCGAAAATCTTACGTGGAATGACGTGCGCATGGCGTGCGGGGCAGCCCGGGAAGCGCATTGTCGTCACCGGTGTCCAATCTCTACCAAGGTATCAAGAAGTATCAAATATGTAACTGATATTAATATGAACTAACAAACTTTTGTCCGCGACTTCGTCCGCGTAAATGTCGGTTATCGTGGAC
This sequence comes from Aporophyla lueneburgensis, assembly GCA_932294355.1. Taxonomy (NCBI): domain Eukaryota; kingdom Metazoa; phylum Arthropoda; class Insecta; order Lepidoptera; family Noctuidae; genus Aporophyla; species Aporophyla lueneburgensis. The sequence goes on from OW028742.1 coordinate 8,222,549, forward strand.
GGAGACGATAGCACGGAATAAAAATAGGCCTATGTCCTTTCTTGGGGTTCAAACTTACCCCGTACCGAATTTTATCTTTCGCATTTTTTTTTTTTCATAAACATTATCTTATGTCACTTCTAATACCTCTAACAATATGTGTACAAAGTTTCATGATGATCGGTTAAGTAGTTTTCGCGTGAAAGCGTAACAAACAAACTTAATATGTATTAGTAGGGATATTTGCAAATTATAACAGCCGAACGGGTCGATCGTTCAGGTTAAGCTACGCTTGCCGCAGTTGGTCCGTGGATAGGTGACCATCTTTACATAATAAGACCCTTCTGTCCCTCGGAAGGCACGTTAAGCCGCTGATCCCGACTGTCTTTCGTAGATCTTAGACCGTCGTTACGGGTCGCCGGAAGCCCGAAATTCTGACAACCAGTCTTACCAAGGGGTATCGTATTACCCAGTAACTGGTTGTGGAGGTCAGGTAGGTAGTCGCTCCATGTAAAATACTGGTACTCAGCTGCATCCGGTAAGACTGGAAACCGAACTCCAACATAGTTGGGAAAAGGCTAGGCAGATGATAATGAAGTCAGTACGTGTAAAAAAACGCGTTTGTTTCCGCATTAGATAAAACTGAATAACTACACCAACAATTCTTTAATAGATAGGTACCTATGCAACTTTATAAGTAAAAACGAATTGGGCACATACCTACTATAATATTTTACGCACTTACATAAATAAATCTGTACGTTCAGTGAGCAATAGTGCGATTCGGTTTATGCATTAAAGTAAAAAAACACAACGACAAAGCCACAATCATCTATGAAATTCTTTTGAAATCGTTCGAAGGAGTTGAAAATAATTATAAATCAGTGGACTCGAGTGATAAACAATGGTGATGCCATACATTACCCGGTTTAGTTTCTTAACACATTGAAGCTTCTTGGTCTCTCAACTCACATATGTAGGTTTAAAAATTTATTGTTAGAGTTGGCGCCCATTTATGTTGCTGCGTAATTTAAACCCGCCAAAATTATGCAATGACACCAGGTTGTGAGTGAAAATATTGCAAAGAAATGTTATCGAGGCAACTATACTGACACGTTGTTTTTGAGAGGAGTCTGTGTTTATTCCGAGGATTCCTCTAACGCCATCGAACTACCCCTTCCAGTTCAAAAGAGTACAGTTTCCCCTCAAAGTCTGCTTTGACAAGACCATAAATAAATCTCAAGTCAAAACACTTAATTTAACAGGGGTAGACTTAAGGGCGAACTGATTTTCACACGGTCGGTTATACGTGGCCTGCTCAAGAGTAAGCTTACAGAGCAGCCTGGTGATTCTAGAACCTGAAGTAAAAACAAAAAATATTGTTTACAAAGAAATTCTGCGGTAGGCCCAGTATTTCGTAGTAAACAATATTAATTGTTAATTATCCACTTCTGATTGTCTCTTAAATAAATCTTTTCACATACGCATGAGTTTTAATAAAACTATACTACTCTCATCCCAGAAGTTAGTTTAGTTTTACAGAGAACTTCGTCCTATTTGCTTTATTTGGGATATTGTGAGTTCGTATATTAAATTGAGAGGTAGTGAGAGCGTGTACCTATGTTTGTTTCTAAAAAAAAAGAGTCATTTGTTTCTTGTAGGCCACGCGGGTAAAGCCGCAGGCAGAAGCTATTCAAAATAAACCAATGAAATAAACACAGGCAAAAAACCATCTGTCTTAATTGCACGCTTTATATTAGCTTCACTTGTATGTTTGTTTGTTTGTATGTTTGTTTGTAACCGACTCCTTATAGCGCGATTTTGATCCACTTGAAACGACCAGATTTCATTCAAGCTATGCACACCTGCCAAAGACCGATGACAATGCAATAATTATATAAATGTTTGCCATTATCCTTGCCAGGGTTACCAGGACAGCAAAAAACTGTCTTCAAAAACTACACTGACATACGTCACAAACTACGCTGACATACGTCTCAAAATTCGAAACACCCTAAAAAATAGAAAATATATAATAATTAAAAAAAACTAAAAACCCGGTTCCATAGAAAACCAGACTAAAAAGTAGAAAATAAAGGAACAAAAGCGTGGGGTGCTTTTTAAGGTCCTTTTATTTATTTATTTATTTAACCATTTATGCACACATATAAATAGACAAATAGAAAGGAACAGAAAAATATGTACAAAGGTAATGCTTTTTCCTTTTTTAATGATATCAGGCACCCCATGCTTTTTTTTTCAATTATTTTCTATTTTTTAGTTTGGTTTTCTATGGAAGCGTGGTTTTTTAGTTTTTTTTAACTATTATTTTTATATTACATGCATACGTGTCGAATTTATAAGAATGTTGCTGTATATACAAGATTATTTTTAGTATATGCGAAACCTGAATATAGTTTGTTCAGAATCAGTAACTGAACCGATTCCAATAATTTTTACACCATGTTATATTTTGTACCAAAAATATTTAATTACGCTTCCAAGTCGTGGGCCTTAGTATTTTGTTTCGATTTTAAAATTATCATGTCTTTCTCGTATTCAAACGTCCATTACACGGAGATGGTACGTACACTAGCTGTTTGTGGTGATCTGCATATGTTTTTGCGTGGACAACCAGGTAACTTATCAAGCTTATAACTTTGTGATTATTAATGATACAGTTTTGAAATTTTTTTCATAGATTCTTCACATAAAAATACTAGACCCGTGTTTCGGGTTTCGCATAAACAAAAATTAATGTTGTATATCCTAAGGAGCTCTTGAATTTATTCAACCCATCTGGTCTTTGTCTCACACACTTATCCTCAAAGTGGGTGCTCCATTAATGCTACTACAAAATCTTAATCCGGCTAAGTTGAGCAATGGGACCAGGTTGTGTGTGAAAACCTCACATCAAAACGTGGTAGAGGCCATTGTATTTACTGGCTGTGCTCAAGGTGAATCGGTGTACTATATACCGCAGATACCACTAACACCGTCAGAGTACCCATTCGTGTTTAAAAAGCCGCAGTCCCCTTATGGTATGTTTGGCAATAACGAATAATAAGTCTCGGGGACAGTCACTGTAAACAGCGGGATATGATCTTAGAGGGGACTGCTTCTCCCACGGCCAGTTTTACGTGGCCTGCTTGAGAGTGAGCTCATCTAGAAGCCTGGTTGTATTAGCATCTGAGGGCAGAACCTCTAAAGTAGTATTTAAAGAGATACTTCTTTATCTTTATCTTTTCTTTACATATTATAAAATAAAGTCACTTCGCTGTCTGTCTGTCCCTATGTATACTTATATCTTTAAAACTACGCAACGGATTTTGATGCGGGTTTTTTTAATAGATAGAGTGATTCAACAGGAAGGTTTATATGTATATAACATCCATAATATAGTAAAGAAACACTGATAATTTTAGAGGTTTCTAATGTGATGTCATAAATAAACACATTTTTTTGCGCTTACATTGCGAACGCTGGCTGAACCCTTCGAAATAGCTCAAAATAATGTACTACAGTATTGTACAACTTAAAAAGTTATACAAAAAAGTCCGCGATGGTATATGTCTAACTCTTAGGGATAACCCATAATAACCATTTTTATCCTTTACTTTTTACGAGAAATAATGGCTTATTTATGAATGCGATTTTAAGCAATACAGCATTAATCCTTATCCAATTAAGTACCTTAAATAAATTGTGCATTTCATGTAGATCAAAATTGCCCTTTACAGCATATCATTAAAATTAATATTTTAGAAGATATCAGAGATTATAACAAAATAGCCGCAGAGCGGCTAGCGGGCCGTTCCACGTCCGGCCATCTCGCTTGGTAGCGGTCGGGTATTGCAGGATTAGTAGGATTGTAATTCATATTACTTTGGCTTCATAGTAAATGCGAATATCATGTGTGTTCGAAGTACTTAAAATAAACCTAATTGTATTATTCCAAGTAAGAGACCGTGAAATATGGCTTAGATGTTTAGATTTTTGGATGGATCTGGATTTTTGGTTATCCTGGATACTTACGATATAGGATACTTTATCCCGGGTGATATTTTCCGACAGCTATACGGGCGAAGCCACTGGCCAAAGTACTATTCTTATAACTATGTTTAATTTGGTGTCTGGTAAATAATTGAGTGTCTGTATAGGTAGAATAGGAGCGTTAATAAAAACCAGGAAGACTTATATTCAATTCAATCCAGCCCTATGTCGCAGTCTTCTTACTCTGAATACTATTAGTTTTATTTTAAGTACATCAAACACACATGATATGTAAGGATCGTAGCAGGTGGCGTTCCGTAGTTTCTGCCTACCACCATGGGAAAAAGGCGTAATTTTATGTATGTATAACATGGATTAATACATTCTTACCGCGGTAATACGTCCTCTTGCGATAATTTCCGACATCTACGCGGGCGAAGCCGCGGGCAAAAGCTAGTTATGGAATAAAATTTATGCCTAAAGATGATTCTGACTTATAAAATTATGCGTTGTGAATGTATGATAAATGAGTGTATGCCAAACGATTTTCTGCGAAATGAAGTTTATGCCATCCGCTGTTATGCAAAATAATATTATGACGAAAAAAATTCTGCCATAAAGGGTGGACCCGTCAAAATTCATTCATTTATATAATTTTACTACCTAATTAATGCTTACTCAACACATTTTTATATTCTTAGTACTTATACTATGTACGGTCACCAAAAGAGTTAAGTAACCAGGGTCGTTGGATATACATAGTTGAAGTTTAGTAAGAACCCGATAGATGTTTTTGAAGAAAATTTAAAAGCCCCTAAAAGCTGGCACTCGCATGATTATGCTCGTTTTTGGATTTGCAGACTTGATTGTAAATAGTGGTCAGTGTTGCTCGGCAATGGCACGAGCAATGTCTTGAACATCTCCAAGTTTTCTTCATATTCTTTGTGTATTTCAGATGGTATGTGTACCCACGGTAAGTTAACATCACGTTCCCTTTTTTTTTCACGGTAAGTTCGATTGTCGCAACCCAGTGCTGGGCACGCCACAATTGCGGCGGTAAGTCCCCTCTTTGAGGAGTGGATAGAGAGGCGCCACGGCGTCCTCACCTTCCGCCTGACGCAGGTTCTCACCGGGCATGGGTGCTTCGGTGGGTTCCTGTTCAGGATAAAGCGGGAGGATACGTCCGGGTGTTTCCATTGCGAGGATCGTCTGGAGGACACGGTGGAGCATACGGTGGAGGTGTGCCCTGCCTGGGCGGAGCACCGCCGTGTCCTCGTGGAGGCGATCGGCGGCGGCGACCTCTCGCGTCCGGCCCTGGTGCGAGCCATAATACGGAGCGAGAGGGAATGGGAAGCCGTCACCTCCTTCTGCGAAGCAGTAATGCTCGCGAAGGAGGAGGCGGGGCGCGTGAGGGAGTGGCAGTCTATGCGCTCTCACGCCCCTAGCCGCCGCAGGAGGAGACGCCCCGGGCGTCGGGAGTCGATTGCGGACTCCCGGCCACCGTAGGCGCGAGCTTGCGGGTGGCGAGCAATGGGTAGCTCGCCGACCGGTAAGGACCAGGCTCGGGTCGACGGCGCGCAGTGTTCCACGCGCGCCTCAAAGAGATGTCAGCAGCAGTGTAGGGGTCTACTAGGACCGATGCCTGCCGGGGTCGCGTGATTGTTCGAAAGAGATACCGTGACCCTGGCACATGGGCAACTGATGGAACACGGGTGGGTTTTAGTCAGTAAAAGTCTGACACGCCCTCCCGCTCCGCCCAGAGCGGGAGAAGTCAATTGATGATTTCACATCCTGAAAAAAAAAAAAAAACCCCACGGTAAGTTAGCATCACGTTCCCTTTTTTTGACATCATAAACGTCAGTCGGTTGTTCACTGAAAAGAAAGAAAAAATATATAGAAAGAGTATTTGTTTGGGAATGATAAAGTATGAAAAACTTAAAACTCTGAATATGTGTGTACACGGGAAAAAAGGGAAAAATTGTACTTTTGTACAGGCAAAATAAATGTTAAGCAGATTGATCACCAACTTTAATTGTTTGCGTATTCAAATAATACAACTCATTCTGTCATACTTTGATCTACGTAGGTATGCAATGGCTGTTACATGGCACATTGGCGTGGTGTGATTTGCTTAACAATATTGGAATTAATGTAGTTGATGGACGGTTGCTGTTGCCGATCCGGCTGATATAACTCCTTAGTCTTCTCGTACCATACTCTGAAAAGAAAGGGGAAGAGAGGGGAACAATACTAAGACGATACCAGTAACCATTGAAGAGTTCCCTCGTGTGGAAGCAATCCCAGCTGTACCATCAGTAGGTATATAGACCAAGAGAAAACAATCAAACCTGCTTGATACCTGCATAATATTTTTGTGCAAATACATATTAAGATCTAATTATAATGTTCATAAGCAATTCTTTTTTCCTTAATAATAATTCATATCTGCCTAACATTTTAAAAATTATAGGGGTGATGTTATGTTTAAATATATATTTTAGTATAGTTTATTCATACAAATGACATTAAATTATTTGTTCACACAAATTTCTAGTTATTATTTGTTCCACTCCGAAATGGTTGCTGTCCTTATTTTCCTGATCTCGTTCGGTTTTTTAGGGTTCCGTTGCCAAATGGCAAAAAACGGAACCCTTATAGATTTGTCATGTCTGTCTGTCTGTCTGTCGGTCTGTCTGTCTGTCTGTCTGTCTGTCTGTCTGTCCGTGTATGTCACAGCCACTTTTCTCCAAAACTATAAGAGATATGTTGTTGAAACTTGGTAAGTAGATGTATTCTGTATACCGCATTAAGATTTTTACACAACAATAGAAAAAAACAATAAATTTTGGGGTTCCCCATACATAGAACTGAAACTCAAAAAATTTTTTTTCATCAAACCCATACGTGTAGGGTATCTATGAATAGGTCTTCAAAAATGGTATTGAGGTTTCTAACATCATTTCTTTCTAAAATGAATAGTTTGCGCGAGAGACACTTCCAAAGTGGTAAAATGTGTGTCCCCCCCCCCGTAACTTCTAAAGTAAGAGAATGATAAAACTAAAAAAAATATATGATGTACATAACCATGTAAACTTCCAACGAAAATTGGTTTGAACGAAATCCAGTAAGTAGTTTTTTTTTTTAATACGTCATAAATCGTAAATCGCAATTTACCTTCCATTCAATCAACTCAAATATAAAAAAAAAACATTTAATTTCATAAACATAAACCTTACGCATAAACCGAGGATACCTACAGGTTTGTACGGAACCCTCGGTGCGCGAGTCCGACTCGCACTTGGCCGGTTTTATGCTTTTCCAATAGGCGAAACTTATCAAGTACCATACGATTCGATCAAAATCCCGATTGAAAACGGAATGCCTACAGAAGCCGTTGAGAAGCTTTGTACGCCTGTACGGTGATATTTGACCACTGATCACAGCGTCGGCCGCAGCTTCTACCTTTTCTTTGGACCACAGCGGCGAGTCTCGTGTCTGCGGACGCCAATGCCATGAAATGAATAATATTACTTTACAATACAAAATAAAACTGCAAATAAACTATTACTTAGAGCTCACGCTTTTGTAAAAATGATCATCTGGCTAGCCTTTTCCCAGCTTTGTTGGGGACAACCTGACCGCCACAGCCCAGTTACTGAGTAACACAATAACCCTTGGGAAGACTGGTAGTCACAGTTTCTGGCTTCTGACGACCCGTAACAACTGCCATGGATTCACAAATGATAGCCGGGACCAACGGCTTAACGTGCTTTCTGAGGCACGGACGGGGTCTTAGTATGTAAAGATGGTCACCCATCCATGAATCAATTGCGGTAAAAGGAGCTTAATCTGATGGATCAATCTGTGCGGCTGTTATTAAGTAGCCACGTAAGTCAAGTAATTGGATTAAGGCCGTCTAGAAATACAGAAAAGTTCATTTTGCTAATTTTGATAAATAATAAACCCATATTCCTACGTAAATATTTTTCATTTGATACCGAATATACGATTTTTTTTGGTACTTTCGTACGATATGAAATAATAACATAATTAAATATCTTATTTAACATTATTTATTTATGTATCGTATTTATTACAAAAAGATAGTTGTTAGTTTAATTTGAACGAACTTTTGCCAGCGGCTTCGCCCGTGTTTTATACATTCAAACCTTCCCCTTGAATCACTCTGTCTGTTAATGAAAACCGCATTAAAAGATATAGACTAAATGTACAAACGCTAGCACTTGAAGCTACTACAATCTGTAAAATTTCTTAAATAGGTTTTCAACTTTAACCGAATGTTAGGAATGTTAGGAATCTGGGACCCAATGTCGTTTTAGATAATGAGGTGCTTGAAACTGTACACTCGGCAGTTTTTCTGGGCATAACAGTAGACGCCAAACTTCAGTGGGGATCACATATATCAAGCCTAGCGGGAAGGCTCAGTTCAGCCGCCTACGCAGTAAGGAAAGTTAGACTGTACACGGACGTTGATACAGCTCGATTAGTCTATTTTAGTTATTTTCATAGCATAATGTCCTACGGCATTCTGCTGTGGGGCAAAGCCGAACATTCAAAATATTTTTGTTCTTCAAAAACGAGCTGTTCGAGCGATTTACCAACTAGGTGCTAGATTTTCTCTGAGAGATTTGTTTAAAGATATTGGTATTCTTACGGAGGCATCACAATTCATCTTCGCCAACATCTTATATATTAGGCAAAATATACACCTGTACACTAAAAACAGTGATATTCATAATATTAATACTAGAAATAAGGACAGACTAGTGCTCCCTTTCACCGGCTTCATAAGGTTCATAATTCTTTTGTTGGTCTTGGTATTACCTTTTATAACAAGCTTCCCTCTGCTTTACTAGATCTGCAGTTTAATGAGTTTAAAGCTAAAGTAAAATCCAACCTTTGTTCAAAGGCATAATAATCTATCAACGACTACTTAAACGATAAGAATAGTTGGTCGCTGTGATTAACACAAGACAAACTCAAGACAATGTTTATGTTCTTTCAATCCAGAATTAGCTTTCCTACTGACAGTTTATATGGGTAGTTCATATAATTGTTTTTAATTTATTTAACAGATTTTGTTAATTTATTTTTATTTTCTTTTAATTTCATTTATTGTGGACATAATCTACTCATTACAATGATTTTAAATGAGTTGTATTGCAACATGTAGTTAGCTAGCGACCTCGTCAGCTGTTCATAATATTCTTGCCTGACCAGCCGGCAGCAAGTTCGTCATGCTCCCTTAGATGTCACTGCTTGCGGTAGCGTCGGGGGTCGGGTTACCACCTTCCCTCAAATATGGCGAGGGGGGTAATGGCTGACCTTTGCGTTATGCTCGTGAACGGGTGCTGCTTGTGGTGACTGGTCGTCTTGCTGACCATGGTTTTTGTTATTTGTATTAACTGTTATTTTATTCTACTCCGGAGGTGCTAGTTTAACTAATGTAACTTCAACTTAGCTATATGCATCAATGTATGTATATGGATCATTTTGCATCGTTGAACATGTAAGCGGGCACGCCCTTTATGCCTGGAGGCTTTATTTAGTTTTTAAGTTCTGTTTACGTTTTTGTTTTATTATTTCAGCTTGACTTTAGTTTTCAATGTTTTTGTTGGTATATTGGCGTGTGCTAGCTGACATATGGCGAATAATGTATGTTTTCTTTTATAATATTAATTACTTACACAATATTGTATAGAATCAAGTTCTTCTAACTTAACAGACAGCTGTGCTGCTGGGGAGTTTGTTCCGCCACTTCTTCTTCCCAGCGAAAGCACTAGGAAGTGTCAAAGGGCGGGTGTTTTGGGGGGACTGTCTTTTGTAACTTTGACGTTCAAAAAGTGCTGACTCTCAGCCTAGTTGGAATAAATGACTTTTGATTTTTTTGATTTTGATTTTAACACTAAAGTATTAGGGTTCACGATTGATTGGGATAATTTTATAGTTTCGGGTACCTTGATGTGCAGGCGTCTGTACATAAACGGGAAGCTACTTTATTTTTTTTTATTATGTAAAGATATTATTTATAGTCTTAGTTATAAGTATAAGCAATGTTTTGATGCCAAATGTCTCCGTATTCCCGTAGTGGAACCGTTTTCGCATTTTAACACTTTGTTACAAATTTTACATTTTGCGAGGCGTTTGTCTTTGTTTATAAGACAATATTTCCAGACTGAAGAAATCTCTTTCTCCGGGTCCTCAAGTATTGGGTCTGAAAATTCCTCTTCGTCATCTGAAAGTGAAAGGTGTCATAAATATTATATTATAGGTGTACAATTATTGACCAACGGTTGGCACCAATAACTGAAAAGTTGTGTGAAAATCGGTTATCATGGTATGGGCACGTGAAACGGAGAAATGAGGACTGGCTTTAAAAGTAGGGGGAGACCAAAGAAACGATGGATGGACTGTGTCAATGAGGACATGGGTAGAAAGGGGGTGACTATTGAGATAACGACTAATAGAGAAGTGTGGAAGAAAAAGAGATATTACGCTGACCCCAAATAAATTGAGACAAGGGCAATAGAATGATGATGATAATGATGAAAAATGTACCTTAATGGTGTACCATAGGCGAAACAAAAATAAATTACGTGGAAGAAAACATATACCTGGGACAGCTGGAGACACCATAAAACACCATAAATAAAGAAATTGAGAGAATAATACCAAACCACTGAAAGAGATAGTGGAGCCTGAGAGATCTGATGAAAGACAGAAACCCATATATGTCAACAAGAACTAAATAGTTTTTTTACCTGCGTCCTACCGGTATTAGTTTTATGGAAACAAAACATAGGCTCTAAAAAGAAGCTCAACGAATACACTTGCTACATGCTCGCGGAATGGAGAGAAGAATGCTCGGGCCCAGAATGATGACAAAGTAAGAAACAAAGCCATTAGGCATGAGACCAAGGTACAGCCCGTAACCCTTAAAATCAGAGGACTGTAGTTCGGTCATCGAGAGAATGTTTTCTTGAGACGTTAGTGCCATATGAACCAATACGTGTTTTGCGAATTTGATATTTATAAGTTAATAGAATTGTCGCACTGACAGGTGTCAGGAATGCATTCTCTCGGACTGTTCAATGGAAATGCTATAGACACATGAGAAGAAAAGGACAAATAGACCAAAAATAGTTAGCCATTGGTCATAATGAAACGGCGAGACAAAGAGAGGACACAGGGGACCACAGAAAAGGTCACATGAAGTTTTCAGAACTGGCCAGAGAGAGACAGGAATGAATAAGGATGGAAGAGGACTATGCCGGCTGATACACGGACAAATGCCAATTGAGGATAACACTTTATATTGGTTCGACCAACATGGATAATAATAAAATGTTTTTACCGTCAATATTGAAGCTAGAGATGGTGCTAAATAGTAGAAATGGAAAGTGCTCTCATTGATCAGAAGCAGAGTCACAAATATCTAGCATGTTTTCGGTAATTTCACAGTTACTTCAATTACTTTTTGTTCAATAAAATTAATAAAAGTGATACTGAGCTATTAACTTTTCATTAAACAAAAAAATTGTTACCTTCCACATCGACCTTCTTTATGTATTTCACTTCAATTACAGGATATTTTCTCAAAGACACTCGATTATTTGAATGTTTTGGTATATGTCTTAGTAATCCTGAAGTGGAGCCGTTGTTGCATTTTATCACTTGGTGACAAATTTTACATTTTGCCCGGAGTTTGTCTTTACTTCTGAGAAAATATTTCCATACTGGAGAAGGCTCAGTATTCGGATGATTTAGTTTTGGGTCTGAAAACTCGTCGTCGTCTGAAAATTAAATTAAACAGAGTGAGATGGAGTAGGTAACATATCTATACTATATTACTATATATATTATATATTTATATATTTTATATATAATATTATAAAGCTGAAGAGTTTGTTTGTTTGTTTGATTGAACGCGCTAATCTCAGGAACTACTGATCCGAATTGAAAAATTATTTTTGTGTTGGGTAGCCTGTTTATCGAGGAAGGCTATAGGCTATATAATATTACGCTACAACTAAGAAAAGCGGAGCAGTAATGAAAAATGTTGCAAAAACGGGGAAAATTTATTCCTTTTGAGAGTTTCCGTTGCGTGCGCTGCGTAAACAATTAAAATAACGCAAAAATCATGTATCACGGAATTGTTCCTTTTAAAAAGTTCTAAAAAAAAGTCCACGAGAGCATATGTCTATCTTTTAAGGTTGACTCACTATAACTCAAAAGGAGCGAGCAGAACGAAAAATGGACGAAAACTAGCAGGCAAATCGATGCGACGGGAAGGGTCAGGGGAGCAAAAATTTGACGCGGTTGAAGTCGCGGGCAGAAGCTAGTATTTCAATATTTTTAAAGCTTTAGAAATATTGTAAAATATTACAGTTATTTCAATTACGTCTTGTTTATAAAAGTAATTCTTATCTATAAGCTTTTTATTAAAAAACATAATATATTGATATACCTTCTGCATGGACCTTTTTTATGTATTTGATTACAGGGGATTTTCTCAAAGACTCTTGATTATTTGAATGTATTGGTATATGTTTCAGTAATCCTGAAGTGGAGCCGTGGCTGCATTTTATCACTTTGCGACAAATTTTACATTTTGCCCGGAGCTTGTCTTTACTTCTGAGAAAATGTTTCCACACCGGCGAAGGCTCTGTATTCGGATGATTCAGTTTTGGGTCTGAAAACTCCTCCTCGTCTGAAAATAAAATAAATTAGATTGAGGGATGGAGTTCTAGATATTTCATTATTAATAAAATCTTTAGAAATACTGCAACATGATTTGTCACTACTAAGATAAATAAGCACACAATAAAATTGATACATTATTTAATTAGATGTTATTTGATGAAATAATTTACCAACAGTTAGATTGTGATAATTTTATGTGGATTTCCTGTAATTGATTACTCAAAAAAAAGACAAGGAATGAAATTTATTTAATCGTTATCAACATAGTCCGTTTATTCAATTCCCCTAATTAGTTCAAAATAGCCAAAAATTTAGATAATAGAAGTATAAGCTTTTCGTTACTTTGGTAGATATCAAACAACTGTAATAACAAAATTAATGTTGTTTTATAATATTTATGCTGTAGATATTATTAGTAACAAAACCGTTTGTAGAACATTGCAATAAATCTAAACTTTGAAAAACAGCTGAATTTGTAATTCTGTAAACAGGTTTGTTTTGTACGCACTGCTCTTCTAAATGTCCACAAAATGCTGTTGTGGAATCGTTGTCCCATTTTATCACTTCAAGTTTTATATTATTTTTGTCTGGCGTTTCCCGTTACGGCTGAAAAATATCAGACTACTGATGGCTCCTTAGTTCTATAATTAACTTTGACCTCTAAAAAGATTTTTTCGTCTGAAAATAAAAGGTATGAAAATTATTATTGATTCCTAACATTTAATTGTCTAGTAATACTTAATTGCTTTTTATATGTCAGACTCGCACTTTGCTTGCGTGATGGATTATGGCCACTCTCTATCCCAGAGAGGAAGCTTGTGTCCCAGCAGTGGGAACTTTATAGGCTGGTGTATTTTTTGGTAATGTTGCGTATTTAGAAAATAGAAAAATAAAAAGCAACATAAATAATAAAAACAATATTAAAAATGTAATGTTATTCAGATAACTTTCGCTCCATGTACATTTCAGGTTTCAATTTTAAGTTTTTATTAGCGAATTGAATGATAAGGTGATTAAAACTTAATTTGACATCACATTTACATTGGCATTGTGAGGAAATACCATATAGATTGAGTGGACCTGTGCACGTATTTCATCATCGATAATTTTGTAGCTCAACTCCAACATTAAAGAGCTCAATGATTCGTTGCAACTACCAAAGAAGAGACATTTGGGTTGGCCGTATTAAGATTAAAATTAAATGAGAAAAAAAACTTCAATTTAGTGACTAATATATTTTATACCGATTCTCTTTTTACGTCAAAAAATGTGATGAATTGCTGCTAAATGTTTTTTTAATGCTGAAGTGGAACCACCTTCGCATCTAAGCACTTTGTTACAAATTTTACATTTTGCGTTGGATTTAAATTTGTCTTCGCTTCTTAGAAAATATTTCCAGGCTATGGAATTTCCCATCCAAGTTGAAAACGTGATTGCTGTGAAACAAGGAAAAATATAATAATTAGAAACTTAGACATAAATTTCTACTAATTTCTACTAATATTATAAATAAGAAAATTTGAATGCTTAATTTTTTTGATATTTGGATGTTTTTTACTTATTCGCACAGGAATGGCTGAACGGATTTGGATGAAAATTAGTACACACATAGTTATCATGGATTATATTATATATAAACATAGAACACTTTTATTCTAGTGAATCGTCTCTGTGGCTTAATTTCCTTCGGTTAAGCTAGCAAATCTTAATTAAATAAATTTTCTCGCCTCTATCCCATGTTACTTTGGAGTCGGCGTAACTGTTATATTCTTCCACTCTTCCCTGACAAATAGATACGCTATAATTCACTCCTTTTTCGTTCTTATCATACCTCACACAATACATTCATTTACTCTAAGATCTTCTCCATTCATCAACATTAGACAGGGTGAAGGGACATTGACGCACAATGTGGTACCATGGATTCAGTACATAATTCTCAACTCAAGTTGGATTCTGAATGCAACAGTTCAACACCTTGAATTGAAAATCCAGTGAGCGCAAAACATTCATGAGGTAGAATTGACGTCAGTTTAAAAAAAAAATGGTGTTTCAAAGAAAATTGCAAAATCAATGTATGGAACATCCATTTTTTGTATAGTAGCCCTCCAAAAATGTCAACGCATGGGGCATTGAAATTGCGCTAACTGGATTTTCTATTCAAGGTGTTGAACTGTTGCATTCAGAATCCAACAGAGTACAAGCCAGCGCGTCGAAAGAACGCAATGTTCAATTTTTAATTCTCGCACCTATCAATGCGTTAAAGAACCATTACGCGAAAAATCTCATAGCGAAATTTTTATGTCCGTGGGTACGTGGACTTAGCGTCTGCTTAATCATACACGTTCAAACGTCTCGTAATTTTAAGCAACTTTTATAATTATGAGTGTTTATGATTAGGAAGTCACGAGACTATCAGCCTACGAGCTTTCAAATTCTATACATACCTTTCTTATCCTCATGAACCTCGTTCTCTGACTGACTTTTGAAGTCAATTTTGGATTTTTTTATCCTAGCTTTGGAAGTTTTCTTCCGGGTACTAAGTTCTTCGTCAGATGACTTATTATCTCCTGTAAATGCAAGGCAAAAATGTGTGAATTAATATTATTAGTTATTATCAGTTTTTATACAAAATGTGTAAAAATTGTGTGGTCAAATTGAAGGGTCTATTTATCAAACTGAATAACTTTCTGCATTGACCATTACCGAACTCGCGAAAAAATTATCAACTGTCGCGTTGATTTGCGACAACTGATAAATTGAGTAGGAAGCTTTTTATGGGCCAGGTGATTTTTATGTGCAATTACAATATTGGTTCCATGGAAAAGTTGTTTAGTTAAATTGCTTGTAAGACATTCAAAACCATTTCCTTTTAAAATATACAATGTGTATCAAAATGGTGTATTCATATTTAAAGGACACCCTCTTAAATATAGATACACCTTTTTGAAACATATTGTATATTTCAAAAGGAAATAGCTTTGAATGACTTGAATATTTACTACTGGAAGACTTAAAATCACATAACAATGGTGATGATTCTGTTGTGCGCCAATTAAACTTAATTAAGGCTATTGCTATCCATTTCTTTCTAATAAAACAAGAAAGAGACAGAAAAAAATAAGAGCTGTTAAATTTAGTTGAATTAAGAACTTCTTCAGCAGAATCTCTTGAAATTGGAGAGGCTTACGTCCAGCAGTGGACTACTACAGGCCGATGATGATGAAGATTCGACCCAACTTAAACGAACTAAATCCATTCTGCTTAAAATTACATCAAATATAAGGCAATCGTGACATAATTTTGTTCGACTGTACACATACTAAGGCAAATAACAAGTAGCGCTCCCACTGTCGCTGCACAAAGCACGACGTTTCAATGTAGAATAGAGAGAGCGGTACTCGATGTTCCTGATAACGTGAAAATGTAACCGTAAGATTAGAGAGAGCTCTACTCTTATATTAGTTTAGTTGTTGAAGAAAAGAATCCACATCAGGTTACATACTTTCACTATCTGTATCTTCTTCATCGCTGCTGACACTATACAATTCTTTTTCAGTTTCTCCTGTACGACTGTGTTTTACTTCAAAGTGACGTCTTAGTGACGAAGTCCCGTGGTATTTTAACACCTTGCGACACAGTTTACATGTCGCATGGACTTTGTCTTCGCTTCTGATGAAAGTTTTCCAGACCGCGGAGACATTTTCTCTGAGAACTATTGAAGCGTCTGTAAACTGGATTTCTGTAAAAAAAGAAATTTGACACTTCCTGGTTAGTCATTTAAATCTGTGAAACTTAAAATGGTGGCTGGGACGAACTGTAGACGGAAGTCGGAGAACAGGGTAGTGTGGCGTAGCCAGGGAGAGACATATGTCCAGCAGTAGACTGCGATAGGCTAAGTTGATCGATTAGTCGAAGTAATTTAAGATCCAATTTTAGGTCCAAAAACATGTACCTATTTGAAAATTAAAACTGTCCTGTATCTTAAAAAAAAGAATGACATTAACAGGGTTCGTGCCTTTCATGATATAATAAACAGACTGCGGAATACAGCGCATATAATACACATTTTTTATTAGTTACAGTTGTATGTTTCGTTTGACATAAAATTGTAAATCTAGTAAATACCCTTAACTAACTATTTACACTAAGTACTAAATCAAATGACTTACTATATACTAATTAATACAAAAACAAAAGGGTTACGTTATTATGTTTTATTGATAACTAGCTTTTGCCAGCGGCTTCGCCCGCGTAGGGGTCGGAAATTATCCCGCGGGAGCATACTACCGGGATAAAAAGAAGCCTATGTCCTATCTCAGGCTCTAAACTATCTGTATACCAAATTTCATTTAAATCGGTTCAGTAGTTCTAGCAGGAAAGCGAGACAGACAGATAGACAGACAGACAGACCGACAGACAGAGTTACTTTCGTATTTATAATATTAGTGTGGATGTGGATAGTGTGGATTATAATTTCACAGGCCTGATTTACAACCGGTGTTGCATTTAAATACTTTTAGTCTATATTTATTTTCCATTATATGTATATATTTGTCGCTTTATTTCAGAATTAAATTCCATAACTGTACATATTTGTTAGTAAAGGACTACTTAAACACTATGTTAGCCTATAAAATAATACAATACAAAGATACATACACATATATGTAAACTTAAAAAAATATGTTAGTAGACATGAGCAATATTTACAGGAGCATGAAGCTGACTTAAGTGCCAGATAAAATATAAGTGGTCGCCGCGCAAAACAAAATCTGCCAGTCTACTGACATTCACCGTAAAAGCTTGTTTGAAGTCTCAGAAACATAGTTTCTGTGAAGTGTGAAATAATAATCACAAGTTTAGCAATGTAACTGTATTTTATTTGATAATAAGATTATGAGTCCCTTAAACGATAAATTGTAATTGTCAATTTTTACGTGATTGAGAGATGTTGATGGCAAGTTGATTGTCTACCAAATGCAATTAAAGTGAATGACCATAAAAGACATAAAACATTGAAAATTGCACTTTATCGTTTCTGGGACTCTTAAAACAAAACTGTTTTGTAGGCACAGATCTTTTGAAACTGACTTCAAAAAAGAGAAATATATTTTTATAGGGGGAAGTGACCTGTTTATATATCGCAACATATTTATTTTTTTCCAATACCCGTTACAAATTATACTTTCACACAGTGTTTTACCCGCAAATGGTTTTTTAATGATGAAGTAGATCCGATTTCACATTTCAACATTTTGGAACATAATTTACATCTAGCATGGGCAATGCCTTCTTTAACAAAATGATTCCAGACTTTAGAAGCGTTTTTCCGTATTTTCAGGTTGTCGCCATTTGACTTCTTCTTGGCCACTTTCCCTCCATTTTCTGTAAAAAAATAAAATAAAATATTAGTTCGATAGTCACATTTAAAAAAATGAGCAGTCACCGAAAGAGACAAGTAACCAGGGTTGTCGGATATAGTTGGAGTTTAGTAAGAAATCGATGGATGTTTTCGAATTAAATAATAATTTGATAAATTATCTGTTTCTTTGCTATTAATCCTCCTCCTCTCATTCACGAGGAGAACATCGTGCGGGTTCAAATCCGGGCTAGTATCAAATATAACTTTTTCAATTCATATGTAATTTTTAAGGTACGGAGAGAAAACATCGTAAGGATACCGCGCCTCGTACTTGATACATGGTGGCAGAGACATCGATGCATAAACAGAAACCATGAAATCAAGACATGGTTCGAAACTCCCAGCAAATATTTTTTTTCGTTGGTTTAAAAAAAAAACACCTGATTTTTCATAGAAAAGTGCAATAACTACGCGGTCAAAAGTTTTAAGAACCGATAATCATCACAACTGGGCTTCAGAATCATGTACTAGTTCCATAGTAACGCGTTGATGTCTTTTTCACCCTGTATAGTCTGCAATCGCCAATCCGTTTTGAGTAAGAGTGGCGATCAATGCCCGTGCCTTTTCTATATATGTAGAGACCTTTGCCCAGCAGTGGGATAGTAATAGGCTAGTATTGTTCAATTATCATCAAGTATCCCCGTAATCTTTAGGTACTTCTCAAATAAATATTTTATTATGAAGAAAATAAGAGCACATAGTGCTCACATTCAATCTTAACCTAGGCAAAATAAACTTTTTTCGTATTATCTAATTTCAAATCGTGTTTTGTTGCCAAGTGCTTCTTTAATTCTGATGTCGAACTAGCGTTGTATTTAAACTCACCATGACATAATTTATATTCCCCCTTCGATTTATCTTCATTTTTAAGAAAATTCACCCAAACTGTTGAAGATTTTCTTCTCTTTAAGTCACTAACAAAATCTGAAATATTCTTGCCTGCAAATAAATATAATTTATTAGATAAATCATAATTAAAATAATGAATAATGTTAGTGATTACTGGTATTTAGCTGCATCCGGTTAGACAGGTAACCGACCCCAACATAGTTGGCAAAAAGGTAGGCAGATGATGATGAGTGCTATATAGATATAGCATAAAAGGCAGAGTGCAAGAAAAAGTCTGTTCGTGGCTTCAAGGTATATATTACAATGCAACAGAGCATTTATTAAAACCCTTAAGGTAATGTTTACCAGTGTAGAACTATCTACAATTAACACACACATACCCATCATACCATCACCAACAGTCTCTCAGACACACACACACACACACACCCACACACACACACCCACACACACACACACACACACACACACACACACACACACACACACACACACACACACACACACACACACACACACACACACACGCATACTTACACACAACCAAATTAATATGAGGCCACTATTGCCAACAGTTATTTTACTTTTGTTATTATGTGTTAATTTGTAATAGTGTTTTTCTATGTATAACCTGTATCTTTATTTAAAATAGTCATAGTCAGCGTGGTGATTTGTAATATAGGTTTTATCTTCAACAGACATCAGTCTCTATTAACTGTTACTTATTTATTTATTGACAAATAAGTCGTTGACGTGCCTGACATTTCAACGACTTATTTACTAAGACAAACACAAATAAAAATTACAAACAGTTTTAGGAAATATGAAAGAGTAATTAATAGAACTTACAAGATATTGTTAGTTGAATTACATACAACTTATAATATAAAATACACTAAAAAAATTAACCATGTTCACAACTACGATCGGAGATACAAAAATACATAAACAACAACAAACAGGTTGAAAGGGAAACCTTGATTTACTACTGTATTTGTGATTATGTACCATATATTATTAGGTTTTGTTTACGTTTTTTTTTAAAGAATTATACACAGAGTTGTTTGGAAAAATAGGCATTTTTTCTTTCTTTCAAATTTTGGATTATCATGGTGAGTGTGTGATTACACGATTTTTATCGTAGAGGAAAAAGCAACGTATTTGTTTATTTATTTATTTACTTAAAGGTTCACCCACACCACATATATATACATACACATAGTAAATCATACGTTATTACTTTAATACATATGCCAATGGCAGGTAAACACGACATTGACAACAAAGACGCCAGATTGCCGCTTAGTTGCTAACTAGGTCTAGGTGTACACTTAACTGAGAAAATAAAAAGTTACGAAAAAAGCAGTATAAATAGCAATGTTTTATTTCTAATGATTAATCAAAGATTTCGACTACGTTTCATAGGTTTGTAGGGAGGCACAAAATTCTTGATTCTTCATCTTAGGGTCAATATATACAGGGTGGAATTGAAGTCATGGGCATTATTTTAAACCAAGGCACTACTCACAATACTAATTGCATTAAGGCTACTATTATGCAAATCAAAAATATTATTAATGCAAATATGGAAAATCTTAAAAATGTAGTAAGTCATACAAAGGATCAAATCGTTGCGCATCGCGATAGCGAATGCTGCAGTAGGTACACTACGCCGTACGCGTGAACTCTTTGACCCTACGCGACCCACGTGACATAGGTACGTAAGTTGCTAACGATTTGCTTCATATTAGATTCCAACTTTCCCTTCATACTTTGCCGGCTTAGGACGGTCAAAACTACGTTTATTAACACAAATTAAAAAAATGTTTACGTACCTCATCATTTCAAATACGTCCACTGCTGGACATGACCTCCCCCAATTTGGGGGGCTTTGCCATAATCGCCACACTTGGCAGGCGGATTGGCGATCGCAGTATGGTGATAAAATGCACAGAGAACGCTCGTACGTACCTACCTAGTTAAAATTAATTTCCTGTAGTTTTGGTGTATTTACAAAGTTGGAATCACAGTATTTACAATAATTGTTCAGGAATCTCAATATATTTACACAAATTTAAACTACCTATCTTAGTATCTAGCACTTACACGTATTTTAAAAGATGCTCATAATGCCCACCACCTTTTACAATACACAATTGAGCCCTACGTCTGTGATTGTCTTTCAGACTGTTCAACTCAAAGTCCCGCGCTATCACTGTGTCGAATGCGTTAGAAATTTTGTTTTTTAAGTCGTCTCTCGACTCACTTTTACGTTCGTAAACAATTCTTTTAATTTCACCTCATAAAAAAAAGTCCAGAGGTGTTAGATCGGGTGATCTCGCCGGCCACGAAAAACGTTGTTGAAAACCATTACCATTATGTGGTGGCACGTGAATTGACGAAAAATCCAATAGGTTTTGAGTGGTTCTTAAAATAAGACCTTGTGAGGGAAGTGGTGTTGAAACATGTCACGGGTTCATACTAAATTTTTTGTGCGATCGTAAAGTATAACCATTTGTAGTATTTTTGGTTGGTGTACCTAGCCTGCACATTACGCGGTCGAGGCATCGTGTTTCTAATCACTACACTACCGCAACACTTAATACACTGCAATCCAAGGGTATGATCGAGACGTGAGATGCGCGTGCGGCGATTACGTCACAGGATCAATTACATGCGTCAACGCACCTGCGCAGTCGTTATGACACTGGTTTGGGAAGCAGACCCCGCGCGGGGGTGAAATCCGTATTTTTTGCGAGTGAGGGAGCGGGATGGAGAGAGTTGTCGGCGGGCGGCATGCCTTTTAGCCTATTGTCCTATTGTCTGTGATTGTGTTACCGCTTCTAAGGAAACGCCGCCGCTCGCCGCGCGCCGTTCGGCCGCTATGACTAGTTATTATTATTATTTGATGTTTGTTTACTTTTCGTTTCGCGCTGTACAGTGCTTTAAGATGTTGATACTTCAAGACTTATTAGCGTTTATGAAGTATCTTGTTTTAATTACTTTAAGTGTTTATTTGCAATAATAAGCCTTTTGCAATATGACTTACTACAGTTCTAAGGTTTTACATACTTGCATTAAAAAGTTTTTGATTTGCGTATTAATAGACCTAATGCAATTAGTATCGTGAGTAGGGCCTTAGGTTAAAATAATGCCCATGACTTCGATTGCATCCTGTATATCTGCTTCGGGTACGGACTTATAACATGAATTAAGGTTGTTACTCACCTTAAGGAGTGGTGAGTTGAGTGAGAGTGTATTGCGTAAAACCCAGGCAACACTGGCATTTGTTCAAAATAATTTAATTTCTTGCTATAAAATTAAATTAATTAAGAACGTTAACTTTATTTCGTGTAGTAATAATAGATGATCCGGTGAAATAATAAAAAAAAGATTTATTTCTACTTTTGATGTTGTTTCAAGGAACTATTTACAGAGTTAAGTTATGTTTAAATTTTAAGTGATTCCGTAATGCTGATGTACAGCCAGCCCTGCATGTCAACTGCGTGAAACATATTTTACAACTTGCATTTTGCTTGTCTTTGCTTTTAATAAAATAATTCCAGACTAAGGAGGCATTTCTACGGAAAGGCTTGTTGTCAGTTGAAGCTCCATTCACCTCTCTTACCCATCCTTTTTCTTGTTCTGTAAAGAAATACAATATTTACTTTGACATAAAAAAAAAAAAATACTTTTATCTAAGAAAAGAAACCAACGAAAAACAAATAATAACCGACAGGCTATAGTGCCAAAATATGAAAAACTACTGTGAAAATGAATTAATGCATTTAATACTAACCTTCTATTTCCACATAAATAAAATTTTTGATAGTCTCAAGTGTTATTTCGTGTTTTATTGCCAAGTGTTTCTCTAGTTGTGATTTTGAAGTTATGTTTTTTAACTCTTCATGACACAATTTACATTCTACTTTCGATTTATCATCGCCGCTAAGAAAATATTGCCTAACTGTTGAAGAATCTTTTTTCTTTGAAATATGTACGACATCTGACATCTTTCTTTCTGTAAAAATGAAAAATTGTATTTTAGTTGATTTTTTGTTTTATTTAGATTTTTATGTTAAGTCCTTAAATTATACTCATTCATCATCACCATCGGGTACCGTGTGGCGTCGGACTAAAAGAATAGCACCACCCCATTTCTTGCGGCGGGGGCGCTTGAACTTGACCTATTTACCGGCGGCATGAAAATCTGATGAACTAAAATATGAAGAATTTTTAAAAGTCATAGAACAAATAGTATTGATTATGATGTTAGTAACATAGTCCTGAGAGGTTGCCAGTGTTTTACAAATAACCATGTATTTGATGGCGAGTCCACAACAACAGAAATACGTATTAGGTAATTGGCAGGTGTTAAAGTACTTTCCGAGGCATGAATGAATGTATGCAATGGACGGTCACTCACGGACCAACTTCAGCAAGTGTAGCACCTTAAATAAACACGTGTGTCACAGAAAAATAAAGTTTCTAATCAATTAATAAAGCAAAACTTCGTTTTAACGTGCTTATATCTGGAACTACCGTCATATTTGATACCCAAATTTTTAGGAAGGCTAAATAACATCGCGCTTCGATCTTGACAAGCCGAGGAAAAGAATAAAAATAAGAAATAACGCCAAATGAAAACAAATAATAGCGCTGGCAGGCGATACGATGCGACGGGGTGGGTCGATGGAACAAAGAATATAACGTGGACGAAGTCGCGGGTTGAAGCTAGATTGTTAAATAACATTTTAGACATTATACAAACCTTCAACTTTAACCTCAACAGTATAGTATTTTTTTAATTATTTTTCGTGTTTCGTTGCCCAGTGTTTTTCTAATTCCGATGTAGAACCAGCGTCGTATTTAAACTCTTCATGACGTAATTTACATTCTACATTTGATTTATCTTCGTGTCTAAGAAAATACTCCCAAACAGTCGAAGCTACTTTGTTCTTTAAATTAACACTAACGCAATCTGGGATTTCTGGGATATACATTCATAATGTTTACCTATAGGTAGTTATCTAAATATTATTAGATAATGTAAAACGTAGTTTAATATCTAGAATAAAAACGCAATTAAAAAAATCATTTATTATATTACCCATAAATTTGATTTATACTAAGTATTACCAGAACTACATTTCCAAAACTACAAAAAAACATAAATAAATATCAAAATAACCCAGAAGAGGAACTTCCGAGGAATAATATTGAGACTTGTCTTGAATATAAAATAAAAACTAGTCAAGACTAATCAGTCAGTATTTTTTTTTTTATTTCAGTCAATATCGATATAGTCTTAACTAGTACTTATAAATAGGTACTTGCATGACGACGTTGCGGTTCCCGGCAAGGAAACTGTACCGCAATCGATAAGGAAGCTCCTAGCTATCAACTATTTACTTGCACAAGAACCGTACAAAAGATTGTTCGACCCGTGTAAGTAAAAGAGATGATCGCTGACTGTTCGTACTACCAGCGAGCACTCGTTTGTGGTAGCGAAAAGAACTATCTAAAATAGTAGGTACTCGCTCAGCGACGTTTGCTTGGCGGACAGCACACTCGCTGAGAGACTCACGCTTAGTACACTCAATGAAATGTAATGTGATACATGGACTTTCGTTTTGCATTAATTAAATTAAGTTTTATGTGAGAACATTCATCGGTTTCTTACTAAACTTCAACTATATCCGTCGACCCTGGTGACATATATCTTTTGGTAGCAATACATCCACATACCAGTGATTCGCCTTCACGGACTCGCTGCTCATTGCTTGTCAACTCGTTAGTTGCCACCTGTACTCATCGTCAGTCTAGCCTTTTCCCAACTATGTTGGCGTCAGCTTCTGGTCTAACTGGATGCAGTTGAATACCAGTATGTTACATGGAGCCGGGTTGTGGAGGTCATATAGGTGGTCACCTATATGACCTCCACAACCTGGTTATTGGGTAATACGATACCCATTGGCAAGAGTGGTTGTTGCTAGCTCTACTCATCATAATCATCCCATAATTTTCCCACTAACTTCTAAGACAGGCCTCGTCTCGGAGAGAGGGAGTGGGCCCAAGTGGGCATCCACCGCGCGGGCCCATTACAGTTTGAGAGATCTCAAATGTCTTCGAATTATTGGTCCCAGTATAAATGCCAGTTTCCTCACAATTTTTTTCTTTACTGTACTGTTATGAGAGCAGAGGTCGTGAAATAACAGCTCTACTAGCTTCTCGTTCATTGCCCGGACAGGTGGACAGGTGCCTTAAGATAAGTCGGTACCTGTCGGTGCGGGTAAATTAGCCAATTAGTAAATCTGTACTCACAGTCACACATAAAGAAACAAGTAAAACATTGCAAAAGGTTTTTTCCTTAACTAAATTTGCAATGATTTGACCCACTGCTTTATTTAAGTTCCTTATAACTTTATAAGTCTCCGGACTGCAATGTTAAGCTTAATCAGCCTATAACGTTCTCACTGCTGGGACACAGTGTGAGAGGAACACATGGTGAGAGCAAGTGGGGCGTAATACACCACGCCCGCCCAGTGTGGTGGTGTGGATATCTTCAAATTTTTGGGTCTAAGACATGCCGTTTTCGATGTTTTCGTTCACCGTTTTGAATAGTGGTGTTGAAATAATTTACACAAAGTAAAACGCCTATCTGAGTTCGAACCCACTTGTGCTCCCTTCGTATGATACGATTTCAAGAAACTCCATATCTGTAAACAAAGGGATCAATAATTGCCTATTTTTACTAAACCTGCGCTTTTATGCTTCATGGGTTCGGGTCACGACAAACCTCGAAGGAAGTAGGCAAACGTTGGATACGTTTCTAAAGGATCGGAAAGTGGGTTCTTTAGTTATGAAAACACGATGAGTATCTTTGACTAACTATTGTATATAATATCTTTAACTAACTAACTTGAACAAATAAGGCTATCAAAAACGTACATTAAATTTTAAATTAATTTATGGTCGAATTTCGACCACAAGGCGATATTATTTATAATTCAATGACTTAGCACCATATTGGTATTGCCCTTAGGAGGATGATTGTGTTCTTTCTTCGATATGACAATTTGATCGTCTACAGTATAGACCACAGCTCTGCACCCTTTCTTGTGATGCGTGGAACATATCCATCTTGTTTTCCTAGTGGCCGAAGTGCGGTGCCGGTAATAAGTGTACCCAGATATTAGGATTAGCTTACTGCCACGCGATGACTTAACGTAATTTGCAATGTCTGTAAAATTGAACAATTTTACGATAAGTCTCAGGTTTGGGTGTAATTCTCTAAATATTATCAATGTAGTAAAAGTAAATGTGGTGAAAGGCAAAGAAAAAAAAATGTATATTTGTAGGTACATTATTTATTTAAATTTTAAATTGTTAGGTACAGATATTAATGAAAAATAAGGTACGGTAGACTCCTCACCTCCACAAATTAATGAAACGTAAATATTTACAATCAGTTAGTGGTTGGGTTAATAAAAATGTTATATACTCAAAAATCAATCAATAAACCATTTTTCATTTAAATAAAAATAAGATACTTACATAATTTAAGATATTATAATTTTATAACGTCATATTTTTTAAATAATCAATTTGACTATTCAAATTTCACATTCATTTGTTTAACCATTGAGTACTAATAATTGCCAAAGGGTTTTCTATTTAACATTATAAACTTACAATTCTAATTTCAACTCTTTATTAGTGGTTGTATTGGCAATCGTATAGGTTTTTTGTTTTATTTATATTTTATTTTTGGTGAATGTGAGAACGTTGCAGGCTTTGTAGCGTGTACATTTTTGTATTTTATTAAGTACCTCGTACTTGTTGACAGGTCTACACTGTTCTCCTATATCTATTAGCACTGTAATTTGAAAACATTGTTTAAGCCATTTATGTTTAAAAGATTAACCGTGGAGATTCTATAACAAACGAAAAAACCTAGATTATGACATTTCAAACGTCAAAATATTTTGATTTCGATTTTTTGTTTGCGTTTGTGCCAACTCAGGATAACCCACAACGCTGAGAGATCTCGCGCACATACTATACACTAACTTACATCGTTACAAAGATACTGACTATCTCATTCCCATTGGCTGCCGGTGAGGCCACCATGAATAAAAAATGGGAAATTGTTGGCTGCGAGCCAATGCGAACGTAGCTCGAGCCCTTCACGGTTGTAGGAAGAAAAAATGATCATGAGTTTCACTCCGTTTTGGATTTCTTGCTCCATGGCTTATGCGCTCTCTTCGTATTGGAACGGTTAATTGGAGGGTGATTGTGCATTTCCCTCATGTAGACAAAGCGATCTTTTATTGTATGGACAAGAGCCTTGCATCCCTTCGAACGGTGCGAGGAACACATCCACAACACCTTTTCTCTTATGGTGGTCTTGATCTTATTATAGGTGTAACCGGACAGTAGGATTAGCGGCTTACCTTGCTTTGATTCGACGAAATGTATTGCATTGGCTGAAAATAATAAAAAACAATATCATTTAAAACCTTTTTATCTTAAGTACCTACTGAATATTTCTCTGATTCGGTGTTGTTTTTTCAAAGCAAAATGCAACACTTTATTTTATCAGAAACTTGCAATAATTATAATTATTTAAAATAAAATAAAAATCACGTAAAAGACAATATTCGCAAACGTTTGTCAAAAAGTCGGTTGTAAAGTGAATCGTGTAAAAAACATGTATTTATTTATTTAAATGCAAAAATCAATTAAAATATGGATCAAGTAAACAATGCATTACTATTTTGTAATGCATTGTTTAAATTAAGTTTAATTATCTTTATCTCTATAAAATCTCTAAAATACACACCTCACACGCTATGTACATATACTACATATCAGGAGTCCCAAACCACACCTTACTCTACAATAAATCCACAACAACATTCATTCAAAGACCCAAACATGCGATGTCCTTTTCATTCACAGTCCTACCATATTATAACTACTACTAAGTCACTCATTCTTAACCCAAGTTTAGTGATAATTGCTATCCAAAACGGCGTACAAAATTTTAACTTTAAAATTCACAGAATTATATCACAATTTGTCCTCCCTATTAATTTCAAATGGCTATAATAAATAATATAAACAGTGAACTTGATTCGCTAAGCGTAGGCAATTATTTGACTTGCAGTCCAGAGGACTGTTTGAAGTTCGTAAACAATTCCGATAGCAATATAAAAGTCTTACATCTAAACATACGCAGCATAAATAAAAATTTTGAACAACTACAGGTATTGCTACACTTAACTAAAATTTACTTTGATGTCATAATCTTGACTGAATGTTGGCTAAGTAAGGTTAGTAACCTACCTGTCCTCCAGGGTTTTAAATCCCAGTCTACTGAGACAAACTCTAACCAGAACGATGGAATCGTTATCTATACGAAACATGGTCTGCAAGTCTCTGTGTGGGAACCTAATTTTATGTGTGGTAACTGTCTAGTATGTCAAATAGGTAATACAAAAATTGCCGTGGTAGCAGTCTATCGCTCACCTTCATACAACTCCCGGGAATGCTACGATAAGTTCCTAGATAGCTTAAACTGTGTCTACACTAAACTCTCCACATGGCAGAATATTGCTCTGATTGGCGACCTAAACATTGACATAAAAATGACTAGTAGAAATGACCGGAGCCTGGAATATCTCATACTGAACACATCACACGGGCTTCTGCCAACCCATCTATTTCCCACTCGGCTTGATAATTGCCTTGACCACGCTTTCGTAAAAACTAACCTACCTATCACCACTTTAGTCCTGGACTCACATATCACCGACCATAAACCTCTTTTACTTACTATCGCCGACGCCAATCCCAAACGTAACACATCTCACACATCTACCTCTGTTGATTACGATGCAATTAAGTTAGAGCTCCAAAGCATGGACTTTGCACCCATATACAAAACTGATAACCCAAATACATCAATGAGCATTCTCATAACCATGTTAACATCGGTAGTTACCAAACATACTCACCAAACCCTAATTCCAAGGAAAAAAAGGACTATTAAGCCCTGGATAACTTCTGGCCTATTGAAATGTATTAAAAATCGAGATAAATTACACACAAAATCAAAAAAAGATCCAGAAAATCCAATACTCAAAATCACCTATACGCGCTATCGTAATTTTTGTAATGCCATACTACGGAAATTAAAAATTGCCTACGAAAAAAGTGAACTTGAGTCAGCAAAAAATAACCCTAAAGCCCTTTGGAAAGCAATAAAAGAAATAACCAACACCAATAAAATTAAAACAAGCCCTGTTGAACTTCTGAAAATACGCGACTGTCCTAAATCTTCCATAAATGAGGTGTGCCAATTCTTCAGTAATGTGGGTAAAAACCTGGCGGATAACATCTTATCTCGGTCCCATTCTTCCCCAATACTGCCAACTAGTCAGCGTCTAAATACCACCAATAATCCACCGTGCTCCCCCACCAACTCTCTTGCGCTACTGGAGGTGGATGAAACTGAGGTTGAATCCCTCATTCTCCAACTACGCAACAATTGCGCAATAGGTTGGGATGGTATATCGCCCCTATTGCTGAAGAAATGTCATGTGACTCTGACAAAGCCACTAACGCATATCTTCAATGATTGTCTACGGCAAGGAGTCTTTCCAGATACTCTCAAAAGAGCAATTGTATATCCAATTTACAAGGGAGGGGACAGAAGTTGTGTCAACAACTACCGACCCATCTCGGTCTTGACTGCACTCTCTAAGGTCCTTGAAAGGATCCTCAGAAGTTCTTAAGACGGCTGTCTTAAGAACTTCCTGGATAAGTATCGCATCATAGCTGATAATCAGTATGGATTTCGTACCGGAATCTCTACTGAAGATGCAGTTCTTGATCTGACGCAAATGGTTGCTAAAAACCTCGACAAGAAGATCAGATCTCTGGGTATATTCCTAGACCTTATCTGCGAACATTGTACAACAATATAATATAATATATATATTTAATATAATATATATATTTATTTCCAAAAACAAGATTACAGACTTAATAGTTTCACAAAATGGTTCACAACTAGCGGTAGGAAGTACGTACAAATTGAATTTTCTATGCTGTAGAAATCTGTAGACAATTGGTGAGCCCTGCCTCTTAAACTAGGGTTACCTGTATCTTAAGAGACAGTGTTCGGCTATAGGGTTGATACAATAAGATTTATACAACTTGTGGGTTGTGTCGATCTACCAAAAGATTATAAAAATTTGGTTATTCTGTAATTAAAGTAAAGAAAGTAAGAGTAGTTTGAGTTTAAGTTTATGGCTCCATGTGTGGGTGTAATTGGGGGTGAGGATAAGTGTGTGTATGTGTGTGTATATGGGTGTGTGTGCTTGTGTTAATGTAAGTTGTGAAATTAGGTGAGGGTCCTATGTGAGTATTAACTGATATATTAATGTTATTTTTATTATGCGATGTATGTAAGTAATGCTTCTGTTTGTGGGTAATCTTGTTGAAGTAGCCATTCTGTCACCTTAGACTTTAGATTATATCTATTTAGGTCGAGTATGTTTAGTGCTTTATGAGTTTTTTTGTATATATATGTGGATAATGTATAGTATTGGTGTCTGGCAAAAGAAGTCCTGTGCTGAGTGCCTGGAGGAATATTTATTCGCTTTTTGGGATCAGATGGGAGGACACTAGCGTGTCTTCTAAGGACAGATTGTAGGACAAAGAGCTGACGTACTGTTAGAACCTTGCATTGTGAATAAAGTTTCTTTGTAGGATAACGATATGGTTTTCGTAGCATCACTTTCAGTATAGCTCTCTGTGCTCTTTCGACTCTGATTAGACTTGTCTTATTTGCGCCACCCCATACGGTAATGCAATACCCAATAACAGATTGACACAATGCAAAAAAGACCATTCGCAGAGTATCAAGGGTTGCCGACTCTCTAAGCGATTTAAAAATATGAATCAATCTCATAGTTCTAGAGGTGAGGGCGTTGACATGTTTATCCCATCGTAACCCTGCGTCTATTTGTATGCCAAGATATTTAACGGTATCAGTTCTAGTCAGTGCTGGACATAGGCACGACGGAGACTGCTGTGGGCAAGTGTGAGCTGTTATCGAAAAAGTGTGATCTGGTGCGGTGTTAGAGCGAATAGAGAAAGGGACGTAGGAAGTCTTCGTAAGGTTGAGAGTAAGCAGATTTGAGTTGAGCCATTTTACTACTTCTATTAAGGCTGATTCTGCGCTACTTTTAGCACTATCCCACGTCGGTCCGTCAGCAACAATAACTGTGTCATCAGCATAGGCAAATATATTAATATTAGGGAGGGTCATTTTGCACAGGTCGTTGACGTAGATTAGGAACAAAATTGGGCCCAAAATGCTTCCCTGAGGCACTCCATAGGACACAGGTTCCTCTTCGCTAAGGAGTGTACCAATTTTAGTTCTTTGGGAGCGGTTACTGAGGTAATCTTTGAAAATTTGTAGAGCGATACCTCTTATACCATTTTTTTCCAATTTGGCAACAAGAATCGGGACAGAAACTGTGTCGAACGCCTTAGAAAGGTCTAGGAATATACCCAGAGATCTGATCTTCTTGTCGAGGTTTTTAGCAACCATTTGCGTCAGATCAAGAACTGCATCTTCAGTAGAGATTCCGGTACGAAATCCATACTGATTATCAGCTATGATGCGATACTTATCCAGGAAGTTCTTAAGACAGCCGTCTTAAGAACTTCTGAGGATCCTTTCAAGGACCTTAGAGAGTGCAGTCAAGACCGAGATGGGTCGGTAGTTGTTGACACAACTTCTGTCCCCTCCCTTGTAAATTGGATATACAATTGCTCTTTTGAGAGTATCTGGAAAGACTCCTTGCCGTAGACAATCATTGAAGATATGCGTTAGTGGCTTTGTCAGAGTCACATGACATTTCTTCAGCAATAGGGGCGATATACCATCCCAACCTATTGCGCAATTGTTGCGTAGTTGGAGAATGAGGGATTCAACCTCAGTTTCATCCACCTCCAGTAGCGCAAGAGAGTTGGTGGGGGAGCACGGTGGATTATTGGTGGTATTTAGACGCTGACTAGTTGGCAGTATTGGGGAAGAATGGGACCGAGATAAGATGTTATCCGCCAGGTTTTTACCCACATTACTGAAGAATTGGCACACCTCATTTATGGAAGATTTAGGACAGTCGCGTATTTTCAGAAGTTCAACAGGGCTTGTTTTAATTTTATTGGTGTTGGTTATTTCTTTTATTGCTTTCCAAAGGGCTTTAGGGTTATTTTTTGCTGACTCAAGTTCACTTTTTTCGTAGGCAATTTTTAATTTCCGTAGTATGGCATTACAAAAATTACGATAGCGCGTATAGGTGATTTTGAGTATTGGATTTTCTGGATCTTTTTTTGATTTTGTGTGTAATTTATCTCGATTTTTAATACATTTCAATAGGCCAGAAGTTATCCAGGGCTTAATAGTCCTTTTTTTCCTTGGAATTAGGGTTTGGTGAGTATGTTTGGTAACTACCGATGTTAACATGGTTATGAGAATGCTCATTGATGTATTTGGGTTATCAGTTTTGTATATGGGTGCAAAGTCCATGCTTTGGAGCTCTAACTTAATTGCATCGTAATCAACAGAGGTAGATGTGTGAGATGTGTTACGTTTGGGATTGGCGTCGGCGATAGTAAGTAAAAGAGGTTTATGGTCGGTGATATGTGAGTCCAGGACTAAAGTGGTGATAGGTAGGTTAGTTTTTACGAAAGCGTGGTCAAGGCAATTATCAAGCCGAGTGGGAAATAGATGGGTTGGCAGAAGCCCGTGTGATGTGTTCAGTATGAGATATTCCAGGCTCCGGTCATTTCTACTAGTCATTTTTATGTCAATGTTTAGGTCGCCAATCAGAGCAATATTCTGCCATGTGGAGAGTTTAGTGTAGACACAGTTTAAGCTATCTAGGAACTTATCGTAGCATTCCCGGGAGTTGTATGAAGGTGAGCGATAGACTGCTACCACGGCAATTTTTGTATTACCTATTTGACATACTAGACAGTTACCACACATAAAATTAGGTTCCCACACAGAGACTTGCAGACCATGTTTCGTATAGATAACGATTCCATCGTTCTGGTTAGAGTTTGTCTCAGTAGACTGGGATTTAAAACCCTGGAGGACAGGTAGGTTACTAACCTTACTTAGCCAACATTCAGTCAAGATTATGACATCAAAGTAAATTTTAGTTAAGTGTAGCAATACCTGTAGTTGTTCAAAATTTTTATTTATGCTGCGTATGTTTAGATGTAAGACTTTTATATTGCTATCGGAATTGTTTACGAACTTCAAACAGTCCTCTGGACTGCAAGTCAAAGAATTGCCTACGCTTAGCGAATCAAGTTCACTGTTTATATTATTTATTATAGCCATTTGAAATTAATAGGGAGGACAAATTGTGATATAATTCTGTGAATTTTAAAGTTAAAATTTTGTACGCCGTTTTGGATAGCAATTATCACTAAACTTGGGTTAAGAATGAGTGACTTAGTAGTAGTTATAATATGGTAGGACTGTGAATGAAAAGGACATCGCATGTTTGGGTCTTTGAATGAATGTTGTTGTGGATTTATTGTAGAGTAAGGTGTGGTTTGGGACTCCTGATATGTAGTATATGTACATAGCGTGTGAGGTGTGTATTTTAGAGATTTTATAGAGATAAAGATAATTAAACTTAATTTAAACAATGCATTACAAAATAGTCACATATTTAAGTTTTCGAGATCGTGAAGACATTTTTCCGAGATTATTAGAACTTGCTTGTCACCCTCTTTCTTGCGCAGGAAGATATTACCATTTGAGATCCAACAGTATTTATAGACGTTGTTCTTAGCAAACTCTCGAGCTTGATAAAATAGTTTTTTGGCAGTAGCAGGCAGTTGCTCGGCGATATAGACTGGTTGGGGTTTACCTGGTATACCAATGAGGATGGAGTTAAGTTTGTCCTGCTTTCCTTTATCCTTGTTATATACCCGTACAGCGGACATGAGTGTCTGTTTCGTCTGTACTGTCGAGAATTCTGCGATAATTGGGCGTGGGGTAGTCGGGCTGGCAGCCTTGCCTGGGAGCCGGTATACGTCGCGCACGCCCGATTCCTGAACAGGGACTCCTACAACATCGCAGATCTTTGACACTATTTTTATTAAGCTGGTGCTGGTTTCTGTATCATCCTGCGGGATATTACGGATTTCAATTCCCGAGGATCGTGACTTGTGGTGTAAGTCAAGTATCTTTCTTTCTAAGTTTTCAATATACTGCTTTTGCTGCAGACGTTCTTTCCTTAAATCTTCAACTTCGTTTTTCATGTCCTCAAACTGCTTGTTCATGAAAGACATTGATTCAACTATCTTTTCATTTGTTTTGCGAATTTCAGCATTAGACGCCTGTATTTGAGTGTTTTGGGACTTAACTTCCCCTATATCAGATAGTAGTTTGTTGATTAGGGCGGTCTGTTCGGCTAAAGTCTTTTTGACACTGAGGCCGTGAGAATAGTTCCCAGCGTCTAAGGGGGATAAGACGTCCTCTCCTTGCGCTGAGTCTTCTTTGCGAAAACGTTTGTTAGTGTTTACGTAGTCGCTCACTGTTACTGCCGAGCTGATATCTGGTTCCGACTGCGTCGGAGTTTGGCTCTGACCAACTGGCTGTGTTTGGCTCAGACTAGCTGTCTGTGTTTTAGATGTTTTGGGCGGGGTGCGTTGAACGCCAGCCATATTTGGCGGTGGAGTAGTAAAAATAATAAGCGTACTTATCTGGTCAGGCCTGTACTTAACAAAAGTTTTACAAACAACTCGAAAATGCGTCGGTTTGTTGTTGCGTGAGCGTAGCCGATACTGTGTTCGTAGGCGATCCGTAGGCTCGTAGCACGTGTAGCCGTCGTAGCACTCGTAGCGGCAGTGTCGTCGTCGGCCGCGCGTAGCCGACCGTTATTTCGGAGTCCGTTGCTACTTGTTCGATGGCGCAGCGGCTAACGAGCTCCTCAGTTGTCACTGGTGCGGGGCGTCGCCGGTTCGAATCCCACAAATCACAGAAACTTTTAGGATATCACTTTGGAAGACAGTTCACAAAATTAATTTCGTCTCTTTCTAGGACCGCCCAGTGGGAGTCGCCAGCACGTAAGATTACTTAAAGAGTAACAAGGAATTGGATATTATTAATTTCGACCAATCAGTGAATTTAGAGTAAGGAAGCACTTAGGTTGATCGACACACGTCCACTCCGTATAACGTTCGCCGGCCGAGTCTAGTCCGAGAATATGAAAACTAAGTGAACAAAATACGAAAATATTGTGTGCGTCGAGGCTGCGCCAAAAACTTTATCCCTAATGAAAGTCTCTGGGTCATAAGAATACCGATGACATTAACCTCCGGAGTGATAATATCTATTTAAGTATCATGTGCTTTGGACGATGCATGTGTGTGATCTAGCCTCGAGTAGACTATCCGATCACCTACAGTGTGGGCCGTTGCTCTGCATCCCTTACTGTGGTGCGTGGAACATAACCACCTTGTCTTCTGATTATTGGAATTGGAGCTGTTGCGGTAGAACGTGTAACCCGATATCAGGAGTTGCTTAAAGCCTCGCACTGAGTAGACGTAATTTGCAGTGCCTGCAAACGAATTATGTAATCATTTAAAATAACGTTTTTAACATGCCTTGTATTACCAGAACGACTGTAAAATTTACTACTTTTTAGTTGTGGTACCTACCCCACACGAATTCTTATAACTATGTATGTTAATAACAATGACAGGAAATTATTATTACCTGATCAATTATACTCTTACTCTCACTACTCAAAACGTACTCAAACAATTTTATTAAAATTTATATGGGACGCTGAGGCATACTTTATCCATAAAAAATTAAAACATAATAGTAGCTGTCTACTTTTGACACGAAAATAAACAAGATCGATAAATAATGAGTTACATGCATGTGTGTCAATGAGGCTGAAATAACGAACACAAATCAATAATATCTAGTCATTTATTAATTTACGGAAAGGTTAAAAATGAATAAGGCTGGAATGATAAATACAAATAAATAGTATTTAGTTTATTAATAAACAGAAAGGTTAATAATTATTAAATTACGAAAAATCATACAGAGAATGTTAAGGTTTCTCATTCACCCAATTGGGTTTGGGCGAATGATTATGTTCTAAATTTCCGGATACGATTATATCAAATACTGTATAGACGACTGCTCTGCATCCCCATCGGTGATGTGTGGAACACAGCCATCTTGTTTTTTTTATTTAACGATGTCCGGTT
The DNA here is from genome assembly GCA_932294355.1 of Aporophyla lueneburgensis. Lineage (NCBI taxonomy): Eukaryota > Metazoa > Arthropoda > Insecta > Lepidoptera > Noctuidae > Aporophyla > Aporophyla lueneburgensis. The sequence continues at coordinate 8,258,853 of OW028742.1, forward strand.
GTGGTAGAAAGAGTAGCCAGATACTAAAATAAGCTTATTGCCTCGCTTTGAGTAGACGTAATTTGCGTTGCCTGTAAAAATTTAGTTAATTTTAAGACTGTTCTTATGCAAAACTTATATACAGATTATTTGTAAAACTTTTAAGTAAAAACCATGTAGTATACGTAATTGTTAATAGGCCATAAATGAACAATTGAACTTTGTGGCCTGCTCTATCTTATAAACTAATCTTCATTCTATTGTCCTTATTATTAAGGGTACATGACATGGGTCATAATCAAAATCGAAGTTTGATTTTTGGTAAGAATAAAAGTCATAAGATCGCTTGCACAATCAACATTTTATTGAAAAATATTCAAATTAACATAATCATCATAGGTTTGAAAAATATTGGGTTTAATTATTTTTGTAAATATCGCCACTATTTAATTTTTTTGTAGACCACAGATTGGACAAGACAAGTTGGCCACAGAAATGATTGAAATCAACTTTTGCATCAAAAGTTGTGATGAATAACAAACTTATTATGATTAAATGTATCTGGCATAATATAATATTAATCATTTTAAATCACTTTATGGTTCTGAGGTTTCAAACCATTAAAATGACCAGATTGAATTTCAGTTGCATATTTACTCCAACAATTTTCGGAAAAATTAATGTGTAAAAGATCGTCCGATAGCGGACTCCCGGCCTGGTCCTTACTGGGCGGCGAGCAATGGGTAGCTCGCCACTCGGTAAGGACCAAGCTCGGGTCGACGGCGCGTAGTGTTCCACGTGCGCCTCAAAGAGATGTCAGCAAAACTGAAGGGGTCAAAAAAAAAAAAGGTTGTCAAACTTTCTTTAATGAAATGAATTGCCCTTGACTGGTTAATTATGTTGGCACAATGTTGCATACATATAGGAATACTCGAAAACAAAAGATTTATCAGAACCTGATATTTTGTATTCACTATTTCTTTAACCGTCTTTTTGCAAGTTTTTCCTGCCCTTTAACAAAAGTAGTGACCGTTTTGTGACCCATATAATAGGAGATTGAGTCATTCTTATTGAAGTTATTTATTTGGATAGTTTTCTCAAAACATTTTGACATTTTCTTTCTAAACAGTTTAACACTAATGACATTATCGCAACATAAACTTTTAGCAACTTCAGTGATTTTTCAACCGACGAAAAAAAACGGAGGAGGTTCTCAATTAGACGCGTATATTTTTTTTTTTTATGAATGACCACGTATAACTTTTTACATAGTCGTCCGGTTGTGATAATTCTTTTTTTATTGGAAAGGGTATACTCTTCAGGTGGTCTCATATAAATTTGGAAAACGAAGTCGAACCCTAAGGGTCGGAAAACAGGGGATGATTGATTGTTCACTCACTGATTGTAATGTATAACCACGCATAACTTTATACAGAGTAGTCCAATTTTGATTATTCTTTTTTTTTTGTTGGATAGGGTATACCTTGCCAAGTATTATCAGTACATTTAAGTCACAAAAAAGTATAAAATAAAAACTTTTTGACAAAAAATTAAACCGCCGAAAAAACTGAAAAGCACAAAATAATATCTAAACCTTAAAATTTTGAGTCGGCGCTGAAAAATTAATGAACAAAGGTCACTCAAAGCGCCGACTCATAATTTTAAGGTTTATTATTTTATGTTTTTCAGTTTTTTCGGTGGTTTAATTTTTTGTCAAAAAGATTTTTATGAAAATTATTTGAGTAAAAATGCAACTGTTTGAAGAACGATTTTTGAATTACGTAACGCTTGAACAATTAAACTATTGTTAATATGCAATGAACACAGACAAGTGTCTCTTGATAAGACTTTTGGAAACATTACCCAAAAAAATGAATAAATGTTTGGTAAGACAATTTAAATCCTGTTTTACTCATAAATATTTTATGTTTTAGCAAGGAGTCATTAAGGAGACGTATTTGCATTTTTTTTTCTTATTACGTGTGATAGGTTTTTTTTTGTCCACTGTTAAGCTGCTATACTCATCTTCTTGTAAAAGTCTTGTATTTTGTTTATAATTTCAAATTTCTTTGATTTATGCCAAACGCCGTATTTCGCTTGCTGCTAATATAGCATTTTTTTGTAGCCCTTCGTATGTACATTTTGTATTTGGCCAACTTAGACTCTAGAATTGTTAACCTCTCCTTAAGGTAAAGATTCTCAAGTTTTCATTTACGCATATTACGGGCAATCACTGCTCTGCCCGATGCTAATCTAGAATGGGATGATTTAGAGGTAGACGGCGTGCTGCTGTTTGATAATTACTTTTTCTGCTTCATATCTTCACGACGTTTTCTTGAGAGATTGAGTCATTCTTATTGAAGTTATTTATTTGGATAGTTTTCTCAAAACATTTTGACATTTTCTTTCTAAACAGTTTAACACTAAGGACATTATCGCAACATAAACTTTTAGCAACTTCAGTGATTTTTCAACCGACGAAAAAAAACGGAGGAGGTTCTCAATTAGACGCGTATATTTTTTTTTTATGAATGACCACGTATAACTTTTTACATAGTCGTCCGGTTGTGATAATTCTTTTTTTATTGGAAAGGGTATACTCCTCAGGTGGTCTCATATAAATTTGGAAAACGAAGTCGAACCCTAAGGGTCGGAAAACAGGGGATGATTGATTGTTCACTCACTGATTGTAATGTATAACCACGCATAACTTTATACAGAGTAGTCCAATTTTGATTATTCTTTTTTTTTGTTGGATAGGGTATACCTTGCCAAGTATTATCAGTACATTTAAGTCACAAAAAAGTATAAAATAAAAACTTTTTGACAAAAAATTAAACCGCCGAAAAAACTGAAAAGCACAAAATAATATCTAAACCTTAAAATTTTGAGTCGGCGCTGAAAAATTAATGAACAAAGGTCACTCAAAGCGCCGACTCATAATTTTAAGGTTTATTATTTTATGTTTTTCAGTTTTTTCGGCGGTTTAATTTTTTGTCAAAAAGATTTTTATGAAAATTATTTGAGTAAAAATGCAACTGTTTGAAGAACGATTTTTGAATTACGTAACGCTTGAACAATTAAATTATTGTTAATATGCAATGAACACAGACAAGTGTCTCTTGATAAGACTTTTGGAAACATTACCCAAAAAAATGAATAAATGTTTGGTAAGACAATTTAAATCCTGTTTTACTCATAAATATTTTATGTTTTAGCAAGGAGTCATTAAGGAGACGTATTTGCATTTTTTTTTCTTATTACGTGTGATAGGTTTTTTTTTGTCCACTGTTAAGCTGCTATACTCATCTTCTTGTAAAAGTCTTGTATTTTGTTTATAATTTCAAATTTCTTTGATTTATGCCAAACGCCGTATTTCGCTTGCTGTTAATATAGCATTTTTTTGTAGCCCTTCGTATGTACATTTTGTATTTGGCCAACTTAGACTCTAGAATTGTTAACCTCTCCTTAAGGTAAAGATTCTCAAGTTTTCATTTACGCATATTACGGGCAATCACTGCTCTGCCCGATGCTAATCTAGAATGGGATGATTTAGAGGTAGACGGCGTGCTGCTGTTTGATAATTACTTTTTCTGCTTCATATCTTCACGACGTTTTCTTGAGAGATTGAGTCATTCTTATTGAAGTTATTTATTTGGATAGTTTTCTCAAAACATTTTGACATTTTCTTTCTAAACAGTTTAACACTAAGGACATTATCGCAACATAAACTTTTAGCAACTTCAGTGATTTTTCAACCGACGAAAAAAAACGGAGGAGGTTCTCAATTAGACGCGTATATTTTTTTTTTATGAATGACCACGTATAACTTTTTACATAGTCGTCCGGTTGTGATAATTCTTTTTTTATTGGAAAGGGTATACTCCTCAGGTGGTCTCATATAAATTTGGAAAACGAAGTCGAACCCTAAGGGTCGGAAAACAGGGGATGATTGATTGTTCACTCACTGATTGTAATGTATAACCACGCATAACTTTATACAGAGTAGTCCAATTTTGATTATTCTTTTTTTTTGTTGGATAGGGTATACCTTGCCAAGTATTATCAGTACATTTAAGTCACAAAAAAGTATAAAATAAAAACTTTTTGACAAAAAATTAAACCGCCGAAAAAACTGAAAAGCACAAAATAATATCTAAACCTTAAAATTTTGAGTCGGCGCTGAAAAATTAATGAACAAAGGTCACTCAAAGCGCCGACTCATAATTTTAAGGTTTATTATTTTATGTTTTTCAGTTTTTTCGGCGGTTTAATTTTTTGTCAAAAAGATTTTTATGAAAATTATTTGAGTAAAAATGCAACTGTTTGAAGAACGATTTTTGAATTACGTAACGCTTGAACAATTAAATTATTGTTAATATGCAATGAACACAGACAAGTGTCTCTTGATAAGACTTTTGGAAACATTACCCAAAAAAATGAATAAATGTTTGGTAAGACAATTTAAATCCTGTTTTACTCATAAATATTTTATGTTTTAGCAAGGAGTCATTAAGGAGACGTATTTGCATTTTTTTTTCTTATTACGTGTGATAGGTTTTTTTTTGTCCACTGTTAAGCTGCTATACTCATCTTCTTGTAAAAGTCTTGTATTTTGTTTATAATTTCAAATTTCTTTGATTTATGCCAAACGCCGTATTTCGCTTGCTGTTAATATAGCATTTTTTTGTAGCCCTTCGTATGTACATTTTGTATTTGGCCAACTTAGACTCTAGAATTGTTAACCTCTCCTTAAGGTAAAGATTCTCAAGTTTTCATTTACGCATATTACGGGCAATCACTGCTCTGCCCGATGCTAATCTAGAATGGGATGATTTAGAGGTAGACGGCGTGCTGCTGTTTGATAATTACTTTTTCTGCTTCATATCTTCACGACGTTTTCTTGAGAGATTGAGTCATTCTTATTGAAGTTATTTATTTGGATAGTTTTCTCAAAACATTTTGACATTTTCTTTCTAAACAGTTTAACACTAAGGACATTATCGCAACATAAACTTTTAGCAACTTCAGTGATTTTTCAACCGACGAAAAAAAACGGAGGAGGTTCTCAATTAGACGCGTATATTTTTTTTTTATGAATGACCACGTATAACTTTTTACATAGTCGTCCGGTTGTGATAATTCTTTTTTTATTGGAAAGGGTATACTCCTCAGGTGGTCTCATATAAATTTGGAAAACGAAGTCGAACCCTAAGGGTCGGAAAACAGGGGATGATTGATTGTTCACTCACTGATTGTAATGTATAACCACGCATAACTTTATACAGAGTAGTCCAATTTTGATTATTCTTTTTTTTTGTTGGATAGGGTATACCTTGCCAAGTATTATCAGTACATTTAAGTCACAAAAAAGTATAAAATAAAAACTTTTTGACAAAAAATTAAACCGCCGAAAAAACTGAAAAGCACAAAATAATATCTAAACCTTAAAATTTTGAGTCGGCGCTGAAAAATTAATGAACAAAGGTCACTCAAAGCGCCGACTCATAATTTTAAGGTTTATTATTTTATGTTTTTCAGTTTTTTCGGCGGTTTAATTTTTTGTCAAAAAGATTTTTATGAAAATTATTTGAGTAAAAATGCAACTGTTTGAAGAACGATTTTTGAATTACGTAACGCTTGAACAATTAAATTATTGTTAATATGCAATGAACACAGACAAGTGTCTCTTGATAAGACTTTTGGAAACATTACCCAAAAAAATGAATAAATGTTTGGTAAGACAATTTAAATCCTGTTTTACTCATAAATATTTTATGTTTTAGCAAGGAGTCATTAAGGAGACGTATTTGCATTTTTTTTTCTTATTACGTGTGATAGGTTTTTTTTTGTCCACTGTTAAGCTGCTATACTCATCTTCTTGTAAAAGTCTTGTATTTTGTTTATAATTTCAAATTTCTTTGATTTATGCCAAACGCCGTATTTCGCTTGCTGTTAATATAGCATTTTTTTGTAGCCCTTCGTATGTACATTTTGTATTTGGCCAACTTAGACTCTAGAATTGTTAACCTCTCCTTAAGGTAAAGATTCTCAAGTTTTCATTTACGCATATTACGGGCAATCACTGCTCTGCCCGATGCTAATCTAGAATGGGATGATTTAGAGGTAGACGGCGTGCTGCTGTTTGATAATTACTTTTTCTGCTTCATATCTTCACGACGTTTTCTTGAGAGATTGAGTCATTCTTATTGAAGTTATTTATTTGGATAGTTTTCTCAAAACATTTTGACATTTTCTTTCTAAACAGTTTAACACTAAGGACATTATCGCAACATAAACTTTTAGCAACTTCAGTGATTTTTCAACCGACGAAAAAAAACGGAGGAGGTTCTCAATTAGACGCGTATATTTTTTTTTTTATGAATGACCACGTATAACTTTTTACATAGTCGTCCGGTTGTGATAATTCTTTTTTTATTGGAAAGGGTATACTCCTCAGGTGGTCTCATATAAATTTGGAAAACGAAGTCGAACCCTAAGGGTCGGAAAACAGGGGATGATTGATTGTTCACTCACTGATTGTAATGTATAACCACGCATAACTTTATACAGAGTAGTCCAATTTTGATTATTCTTTTTTTTTTGTTGGATAGGGTATACCTTGCCAAGTATTATCAGTACATTTAAGTCACAAAAAAGTATAAAATAAAAACTTTTTGACAAAAAATTAAACCGCCGAAAAAACTGAAAAGCACAAAATAATATCTAAACCTTAAAATTTTGAGTCGGCGCTGAAAAATTAATGAACAAAGGTCACTCAAAGCGCCGACTCATAATTTTAAGGTTTATTATTTTATGTTTTCAGTTTTTTCGGCGGTTTAATTTTTTGTCAAAAAGATTTTTATGAAAATTATTTGAGTAAAAATGCAACTGTTTGAAGAACGATTTTTGAATTACGTAACGCTTGAACAATTAAATTATTGTTAATATGCAATGAACACAGACAAGTGTCTCTTGATAAGACTTTTGGAAACATTACCCAAAAAAATGAATAAATGTTTGGTAAGACAATTTAAATCCTGTTTTACTCATAAATATTTTATGTTTTAGCAAGGAGTCATTAAGGAGACGTATTTGCATTTTTTTTTCTTATTACGTGTGATAGGTTTTTTTTTGTCCACTGTTAAGCTGCTATACTCATCTTCTTGTAAAAGTCTTGTATTTTGTTTATAATTTCAAATTTCTTTGATTTATGCCAAACGCCGTATTTCGCTTGCTGTTAATATAGCATTTTTTTGTAGCCCTTCGTATGTACATTTTGTATTTGGCCAACTTAGACTCTAGAATTGTTAACCTCTCCTTAAGGTAAAGATTCTCAAGTTTTCATTTACGCATATTACGGGCAATCACTGCTCTGCCCGATGCTAATCTAGAATGGGATGATTTAGAGGTAGACGGCGTGCTGCTGTTTGATAATTACTTTTTCTGCTTCATATCTTCACGACGTTTTCTTGAGAGATTGAGTCATTCTTATTGAAGTTATTTATTTGGATAGTTTTCTCAAAACATTTTGACATTTTCTTTCTAAACAGTTTAACACTAAGGACATTATCGCAACATAAACTTTTAGCAACTTCAGTGATTTTTCAACCGACGAAAAAAAACGGAGGAGGTTCTCAATTAGACGCGTATTTTTTTTTTTTTATGAATGACCACGTATAACTTTTTACATAGTCGTCCGGTTGTGATAATTCTTTTTTTATTGGAAAGGGTATACTCCTCAGGTGGTCTCATATAAATTTGGAAAACGAAGTCGAACCCTAAGGGTCGGAAAACAGGGGATGATTGATTGTTCACTCACTGATTGTAATGTATAACCACGCATAACTTTATACAGAGTAGTCCAATTTTGATTATTCTTTTTTTTTGTTGGATAGGGTATACCTTGCCAAGTATTATCAGTACATTTAAGTCACAAAAAAGTATAAAATAAAAACTTTTTGACAAAAAATTAAACCGCCGAAAAAACTGAAAAGCACAAAATAATATCTAAACCTTAAAATTTTGAGTCGGCGCTGAAAAATTAATGAACAAAGGTCACTCAAAGCGCCGACTCATAATTTTAAGGTTTATTATTTTATGTTTTTCAGTTTTTTCGGCGGTTTAATTTTTTGTCAAAAAGATTTTTATGAAAATTATTTGAGTAAAAATGCAACTGTTTGAAGAACGATTTTTGAATTACGTAACGCTTGAACAATTAAATTATTGTTAATATGCAATGAACACAGACAAGTGTCTCTTGATAAGACTTTTGGAAACATTACCCAAAAAAATGAATAAATGTTTGGTAAGACAATTTAAATCCTGTTTTACTCATAAATATTTTATGTTTTAGCAAGGAGTCATTAAGGAGACGTATTTGCATTTTTTTTTCTTATTACGTGTGATAGGTTTTTTTTTGTCCACTGTTAAGCTGCTATACTCATCTTCTTGTAAAAGTCTTGTATTTTGTTTATAATTTCAAATTTCTTTGATTTATGCCAAACGCCGTATTTCGCTTGCTGTTAATATAGCATTTTTTTGTAGCCCTTCGTATGTACATTTTGTATTTGGCCAACTTAGACTCTAGAATTGTTAACCTCTCCTTAAGGTAAAGATTCTCAAGTTTTCATTTACGCATATTACGGGCAATCACTGCTCTGCCCGATGCTAATCTAGAATGGGATGATTTAGAGGTAGACGGCGTGCTGCTGTTTGATAATTACTTTTTCTGCTTCATATCTTCACGACGTTTTCTTGCTTTATCTAGCCACATCTTTCGGATTTGGCGCTGTTGACGTGGTGTGTACTGCTCAATAGTTCTTATTAATCCTTCCTCCTTCTTTTTCTGATATCTTTCTCGGTCTTTTCTTCTTCTTTCTTCAATAGCTGCGTCATTTAATCTTGCCCGAGCACGGCGCATACTTTGCTTTTTCTGTTCGCGTCGTCTTCTCTTTATTTCTTCCTGTGTTATTTTTTTTCTGGGAGACATGTTTTCTAAAACAAAATAAGCTACATGAAATACCTGCGCCCAAAACCGCACATGACGTAAGCGTAAAATGATTTGTGTATTTTCATATACAAACAAAAAACAGTCTAAGAGTAAAGTAATTTAATAGCATATTAAGTTCATTTTCAATAATTATTATAGTAGCATATTTTGGGTCCACAGAATGGATACAAATTCTGTAACGAGCTGTTTAATCAGTTTTTTTTTAATTAAAAATAAGGGATATTTTTTTTCAGGCACATAAAGCTCAATTTATTCGTGATATATTATCAAAAATCTGACTATACCAGGAATCATATTTTATTTTTAATATTCTAATTTTATATCATTTTAAATATAGTTCAGCACAGAATCAGTACCCAAATAAAAATAAATATACTAAGTCTCTTAAATATTCAGCGGAAAGGAGATATTTAGTGATGACATTTTTTTCGCCAGTTTTGATTATGACCCAGGTAACATGTCTTTTTTTTCTTCCATTCTTTTCTATTATTTGTCATCTCGGTATCGCTCGTAATCGATTCTTTGGTCTTCCTCTACTCTGTCGCCATCAACATTCATACTCGAATATTTCCTCACGACATTTTCCTCATTCCATGACGACCGATTCTCGTACAACTTTTCAGTTACCAGTACCACTTACTCTTGTGTACTCATTGCTTATTTTACACGCACGTACTTCTTAGTCTTCTTATCTCAGCTGCATGCAATTCCTTTTATTCATCTTATCAACTAAGACAAATGATAAAAAATATTTTTAATAATCATTTATTCATTCAAATTCCAAAAAATATTGCTCTCACCTAGTAAAAAAAATATTTATTATAACAGGTTAAAATTATTGATTACTCATCACGTTTTTCTACTGTGCGAAGACCGTTGACGGTAAAAAGAGTAGTCCGATATAAGGATAAGCTTATTGCCTCGCGTTGAGTAGACGTAATCTGCTATTCCTGTGAAAATTGAATTAATATTAAGACTTATCTTTTGCAAAAGTAGTGTTAAGTTGTCTGTAATAATTTTAAGCCTGCAATTTTAAATGAAACTAATGGACACAACATATATAATACATTTTTATACCTTGGTGTAAAGGCGGGTATAAGAAAGTGAATTTGAAATTTATTGTTTATTATGAGCCATTAATGTCCCATTGCTGGGAAAAGGCCTCTCTACTCTTAAAATTGGAACAGAATAAGATTTCTTTTTTTGCAAGAATATGAGTACAATAAGTTGCCAAATATCATCATAGTTTTTCGTAATATCCTACCAGGTATCTGTTTTGGTAATCTTAATTAAATGACAGTGGACACAAATCCAAGAGTAAAATGTTTATAAACCTGAAATATTACATCAATCATGATCCAAAAACAAAATAATGAAACGTTAAAATAAAACGTAAACAAAAATACATTAATACTTTAGTAGAAAGTTCTTTAATTGAGATGTTACATGAAATAACAATCACATAAAAGGTATTTTAAATAGTTATTCAATAACTAAATCACGGTTTTAAAAATACTAGTGATCACCCATTGGTCGAAATTCGACCCTACTCCATTTGAATAGAAATACATTCATCATCAGCCTGTACTGTTCCCACTGCTGGGACACAGGCCTCCTCTCGGTGAGAGGGAGTGGGCAATAATCCACCACGCGGGCCCAGTGCGGGTTGGTAGATGTCACATGTCTTCGAATTTTTGGTTCTAAGACATGCCGGTTTCCTCACGATGTTTTCCTTCACCGTTTTTGAGAGCAGTGGCGATGAAATAATTTACACAAAGTAATGCGCCTGCTTGGGTTTGAACTCACGACCTACTACTCGTAAGTCGCGGCCGTTACCACTGGGCCACCACTGCTCTCAACTGGGCCACCACTGCTCTCATCAGAAATACATTACTAAATGAAAAAAAATATATAATAATAAAAAAAAATGGTTATATTTGACATTCAGTAACACTATAGACAAATTGTTGACGCTGTACTACTGTGGAGTGGGTTCGCTGACGGGATGGTGATGGCCAGGACCAGGACGTAGGTGTAATGAGTAAAGAATACTTCTTCAGGACTCTCTTATTAATTTTCTTAATACTTCTTAACTGCTGAATATGGAATGAATTATCAGAAGCTCTGTTTTTACTAACCGACTTCAAAAAAAGGAGGAGGTTTCTCAATTCGACCGTATATATTTTGTTTTTTTTTTGTGTGTGTTCACCGATAACTTCATCGTTTATGGACCGATTTTGATGATTCTTTTTTTGTTGGAAAGGAGATATTTCAAGGGTGGTCTCATGATAAGGAAACCAGGATCTGATGATGGCATCCCAGAGAAGTCGAAGGGAACCTTCGAAAATCGTAGTGGTGACTAGTGCGTTTTTTATTTCTTTCATTAATAATCTTAAAGCACTACTATTTCATGAAGGTTTAAAGTTGCTCTGATGATGAAGCCGAAAGACAGTCGAGGGAACTCTTGAACGACTTACAGCAATTACCCGGTGTTTGGACTTAATTCATTTCTATTGATGAGAACTTTGCACCCATATGGGCTATAAGTGCCATTACAGGTCTGATGATGGAGACCATAGACAGTTGAGGGAATTCCTCAACGATTTACAGCAGTTCCCTATTGTTGAGGTTACTTTATACGGTTCAAAGTGCCAATTTTATCACTACTATTTAATTAAGGTCCGGAGTTGCTCTGATGATGAAGCCGAAAGATAGTCGAGGGAACTCCTCAACGATTTACAGCAATTACCTGGTGTTTGAACTTAATTCATTTCTATTGATGAGAAAGCTCCCATAAGGCTTATAAGTACCATTACAGGTCTGATGATGGAGACCATAGATAGACAGTCAAGGGAATTCCTCAACGATTTACAGCAGTAGTAAAGTATTAAATTTCACCTGCTGATTAGTGGTATAGGAATTAGTGCGAGTAGATACCATAACTAAAAAGTATAAAATAAAAACTATTTTACAAAAAAAAAAACCAACTTCCTCAAAAACACTTGAAAGTGAAAAATAACTTTAATTTCGGAAGTCGGTGGCAAAAAAACTCAAATACTGATCCTAAGACACCGACTTCCGAAATTAAAGTTATTTTTCACTTTCAAGTGTTTTTGAGGAAGTCGGTTTTTTTTTTTTAAGTTTTTAGAATTTTCCCTGGTATTTTTAATTAATTATGACAGTTCAAAATCCACCCTGTACAATCGTGAGGCATACAATCTCTACAGTTTGCACACGACACTAAGTTTTGTATGGGAAACTTACTAATGCCATACTTGACACTCCCCATAAAACCACAAAAACCAAATTCCTATCGTCGCTAATACAAATTATATTAAAGACAAATATTCTCGATATGATCATAAATTTTAAAAATGAAATAGGCTATATATCTATAAAATTCATTTATTACCTATGGTTATACTTGACATTGTGTAAGACTATAGACACAAAATATTCAAGACAGATGTTCTCGATTGGACCACAGATTTGGACCATAAACAAAAAAATATCTATGCATGTGTGTATTAAATACACGGTAATGAATAGTAATGTGTGTAACGTGTTATTTATTGAAAATAATGTATTTTTACGCATAATTTAAAAAAATATTAGCATTCATCACTTCTTCTCTGTATGAACTATAAGTGTGCGAAATTTCGTATTTCCTCTGTCCGCCCAATTTTCGTAAAAAAGGATCCAAAGTTTTCGCTTCATGTATAATATATAGATTAAATAGTAATAATTTCACACAATATTTATTTATTTATAAAAAGATATGCACAAGTAAACAAAATACTGGACAAAGGCGGACTTAATGCCAGGAGGCATTTTTGTCCAGTCAACCTTAAAGTGATGCAGAGACGAAACATGGCAGATGCAACTAATGGAATAGGAAGCTCGGAAAAAACTGTAAAATACAAGAATAAATAGGTGTTAATACATATATTAATATATACAAATAAACAAAATAAACTTTGTCAGGAGAAAAGTTTTTTAGTAAGGGCAGAGAAAATTGGTTATGGGAAGTGAGGTAAGAAGGAGAAGTGGGTTTTTCGGGTGTAGAGAACAACGTTAAAAGAGCCCTCAATTCTCGGCACTGAAGAATGGGTAACCATTTTAAAAGCAGACGGTGGGCGGATAATGGAGTTATGAAGATTTAAATTGAATATAATACAATTATTGAAGGGCGGCCAAGCTGATTCAGGAGAACTGTAATCAGGTATAATAATACACATCACCATAATCAATTATGGGAAATATCAGGGACTGTACAAGCATCGCTTTAACGTGTGATGGGAGAAGGTTTTTCATCCGATAGAGCGACGGCGACGTTCCGGTGATTTTTTGACTGACAGTTGTGACCTGCTAGAGAGCAATGGTGGCCCAGTGCTAACGAACTCAACTTACAAGTTGTAGGTCGTGGGTTCGAACTCAGGCGCTTTACTTTAGAAGTAAGTAAATAATTCAATCTCCACTGCTCTCAAAACGGTGTAGGAAAAGACAACATTTAGCGCGGCGGAATTTAATGTAAACTGCATAATTATGGCCAAATTGAATGATAAATGAATTAATTTTTTTATTTATTTAATTAAAGTAATGTGTAAGCAATCAAGCAAAACATGTTTTAGGCTTCTGTGTCATTAGAATTTTTTTTTACAGACATTTAAAGCTCAGAAAAAATAAAAAAATTGTACAATACGTCTTTTAAACCTTTTTGTTCAAACCTTTTTGAAGACATGCTTGATAATCGCTCTTTCTTTTGAGGTATCATTTATGCGGATATCTTACTAATTATTGAAATTAGGGCCTACAAACCAATTTGAGGGAGATTTTTTTTTTATTTTAGGCAGACTAATTAAAACAACATTTGAATTAAAATTATTTATTTTTCATGTTCAAAATGACGGCCGTGATTCCTAATACAAGCACGGCCCCGTCTTCTAACTTCTGTAGTCGTTATTTTCAACATCATCTCCTGCTTCATTGTCTCAAACGCTGCATTTATTCTTTGTATCAATTCTTCTCTAGTGTTTATTTCTATGTTGTTACTTACACATGTCGGACTAGTCACATAGTCCGATGTGACATTGCCGTCACATCGGACTATGTGAGTGAGGGCCACTGTGTTTACGCACACTGCGCCCCTGTGTTGGCGTGTGAGATATTATCGTGCACAAACCACTATAATTATTATCTCCCACGCCGATAGCTTGTCCCATTGAGTTGGCCGACATGGCCGAAATACGGTCAGCACGCGTAGCATGACCACCATAGAAACGGAATTTGTCGACGGGAGAGAAGACAAAATGATAGATTGTGTCGTAGAAAAATTGTGTAAAACTGAAAAGAAGAGATTTTTCTGTACGATGTCAAGTATGGTGACTATTTTTCTGATGAGATAGAAACATTTTTACAGAAATAAATACATTAGGAACTTTTTTTGTTCTTGGTAGAATAGATATAGAATTGGTCATGCTACGCCGGCTGGACTATGTATATCAAATTAATTGGCCGTTTGACTTATCAACCAGCCACATAGAGTACTGTGCGGCTTGTCGAAAATCAGTTATGAACAATTAATTTTATGAATTTTATTATTATTTAATTCGTTTATTATTAATTATGATATTTAATTTCTTTCCCTATTTCTTCCCGTGGGTGTCGTAAAAGGTGACTAAGGGATTTACTAGAGAATGGGCAGCAGTGTTCTCTATGCATTTACCACCATACTGCGATCGCCAACCAGCTTGCCAAGCGTGGCGATTATGGCAAAGCCCCACAAATAGGGGGAGGCCCATGTCCAGCAGTGGACGTCTTGCGGCTGATGATGATGATGATGATGATAATTAAAAAAAAACTATTACAATTTTATATTCAGTCAGCTTTAATTTTGATTTGTTAATTGTCTATTCACTAAGTAATTAAAAAGAAATCGCGCGTAAATCCATTCCCTAGTTAAAAAGAACACCGCAAGTCAGTTTTTGACATACAGCGTAGGTACTTTAGGTATATACTTCTAGGTACTTCAAATCTATACTTATAATAAAACTGTAGAGAGGTCAATTCTGTACATTGAAAACATATTCAAAATTAATATTGGAGGATGAATGGTGATCGATACTGATGCCAAAAATGCAATCAGTAATTTTTTTGTCTGTCTGTCTGTCTGTTCGTCTGTCTGTATGTGCACGCATGAGTCAAAAACTACTGAAGGGATTTTAACCAAACTTGGTACGATTGTAGTCCATACTCCTGGGCAGGTTATAGGCTATATAACATAACGCTAAGACACATAGGAGCCGAGCAGTGACGATAAATTTGAAGCAAGTCGGATGAAAATGCGCTTTCAAGCTAAAAAAAAAATAACCTGGATTAACACATAGGCTACTTTTCATCCCAGTAGTACGTCCACGCGGGATATTTTCCGACTTCCACGCGGGCGAAGCCGCTGGCAAAAGCTAGTTTATAAATATTTTATTTTAATGTAGGTTGCAGCTGAAAATCAGCATAAGTTGACGCACCTTGTTTTGTCATCTGACATTATGCTGAGCTGAGGCCCATTTGGCATTATTAGCATTGTTTTTGCTTTATTTTATTCGTTTTAAGGTTTTATTTTATAATGATATACTGCCAATAAACGCAATTTTCTTTTTTTCTTCTTTCTTAGGTAGGTATATATCCATACCATAATTATGATGTCCATACGGTAATTCAGCAGAATATTAACTATGATTATGCTCATTTTTTTTCTCCAACTATACAGTCATCTATTGTCCAAATAGAAGCATTGCACCTTAAAGCACTATGTTTGGAACATCTCCATGTTTTTTTTTGTAACCCATGCCTTTTTTTAAGCTAAATGTGTGTCCTTTGAAGCTCAATACTATGGAACCGCGTCGTGTCGTGAAGCTTAGTCCTCGGTGCACAGAAAATTAACAAAACAAAAGAAAACTGTAAAAAAAGAATAACAATAATACTAAGCTATTTAATATTCTAGTCATTCATTACTTTTTCATTAATTATTTCAGAAATGTGTGTGGTATTTTATGTATGTTAAATGTACGTATTTTTCCAAAATAATTTTGTTTGATGTATTTCAATACTCAACGGAATTGTTTTTTATATGTGATCCTAATCAAATTAGTTTGTTTTCCTTAAAACTAAGATTTTGTGGTAGCTTTTCATTTTAAGTACCTATTCAGATTTAAATAATGCTACAGAGTAAAATACCAATTCTCATAATTAAAAACGTTCACAACCTATTCACCGTCTCATCTCGGCGACAATTCTCTCAAAAAAAAAAAAATAAGAACTATAGAAATATTTTTGACAGATTCAGACTGAAATCAGACATTGAACGTATTTCAAATTACGAGAATTGCCCCTCTGGTCGTTATTATGCCATTTTGTCGTTGTAATCTACCCGCTCTTGTCATTCTGGATTCACAACCTTAAGAACACTTCCATATACTTCTTAAAGTAGGGACAGTGAGCGAGTTTTCGGAGAGAAAACCATAAAACAAACAGTAACTATATCATTTTGACGTAAACATCCACAAGATTTTTTTTTACATTGTGAGGCATCTTTTTTCTTGCATTCTATCGTGTCTTCACTTCATTCTCTCTTGCCAAAGTTGCTTAATGATTTGCCTTTGTCGTATAGGGCTGTAGTAGAAATTCTCTTGATACCTCCTCTGGCTTTCCGTTGGTGATAACTCTCCCTATCTTTTCTTCTTTTTTCTTCAAGAGCTTCTTGACTAAATTGTGCTCGGACACGACGAGCACTGAGTCTCTTTTGTTCACGTGGACGTTGTTTTTTTCTTCCTCCGATAGTAGGTAGAATTTTATCCTTCTATAACCATCTGAAACATAATAAAATCACACTGTAAGGACTACTCGTGTTCATATCTAACAAAAGACACCTGAACCACCGCGGATGAGGAAGCGACTAGCTAGCTATCTACGATTTTCTTGCGCAAGTATCGTACAACGAACAAAAATTGCAGGTCCCGTGTAAATAAAAGAGGTACATATATGAATAGTGGATCGCTGACTGTTCACACCGCGCCTAGTTCCTTGCTGGAACCAGCTCACGCCGCTGAAACTGCAGTTTTAAATTTGTCCATAAATACTTGTGCACCAGACGGTCTCTTACTGCCCCCCGCCCTCCAGCGATGCCCTATGCCGAGGTCCATACTCTATGGGGGCACGTCATTGTGAATGATTAATGATTTCATATTATTGAAAAATTTTACAACATTTGCAGGTAATCGCTATTTTTAAAACTACCTTAAATATACTGTATACCACGTAGGCTCAGCACTGTAAGCCATAAGAAGCTCAAATCAAACTATTTTTGTCATTCAATTATTAACTTTATTTTAAGCGTGTTAGAAGCCTGCGTCGACTGTTGTACTTCATGACGTATAAAATTACTTAATGATCAGAGATAGTTTCTTATAGCAAATACATTAAGACAAAAATCTTAACAATCAATAACAAGAAACAACACAATTGCTATATACTACATCTAACTATTAACCAAAACATGACTTAGCTCTATTTCGTACGGGTGCTTTTTCATAGAAATTTCAACCAATTTCAACTCTCAAATTTAATATTTTCTAAAAAAAAAAAAACTTTTTTTCAACGTTAAAAAAGCGCCCGCCCACAAGCAACGCAAATATAGTCCAAACTCGTTTCAGCGATGTCGACAATATTGTATCGCGTAGTTTTGGCTAACCAAACTAATTTTCCTTCAACATATTTAATGATTATGATCATTTCTTAAAGCGACAACACTCTGTTCGATGGTAAACAACACTGCTTTACATCCACGATTGTGATGGGTAGAACATCGCCACCGCTTCCTCAAGCACTTGGATCTGCTATTTCGAACCTTGCAATACCGATAACCGTTATATATTATCAATGGATTACCTCTGAGCGTCTTGCCGTATGCAAACTGCGAGCTATCAAAAATTTCTAAAAACAAAAAAAAAAAATAGTCACAGTCATATTAACAGAGCAATATAATGGTTTTTTAAGCCGGCAGTGTGACATATTCGTGTATTCTATACATACCGCATTTTGTGGAGAACCACTGCCAAGAGACATTCAACCTACTACTCAGGCTATCGCAGTGCACTGCTTGACATAGGCCTCTCCCATGCTGTGTTTCAAACCCCTGTCCTCCGTCTTCCGCATCCAGTCTGTCCCAGCCACCTTTTTGAGGTCGTTGGTCCATCTAGCTGCCAAGGGTGAGCAAATTTAAATATCTAAGCCACTGGGTCACTGAAGATCTTAAAGAAAATTGTAACAGATAGGTCACTGTCTGTCCGTTGTAACATGCTGGCCCGCACTGTTGCACGAAGTACGAAGCCAGTTAAAGTAACAAGTTTCATACATATATTACTGTTAGTCCTTCTACGCATACAGCTTATGGCTCCCCTTCACTCAGCGGGTATAAAATGACCTACATGTTCACGTAAATCTTCCGCAAGAAATTCTCTAAATGATGGTGAAAACCACATCAAAGTCAGTTGCGTACTTTAGAAGGACGATGCGGTTACAAAGACAGACAAGAAAAGCGACTTTAATTAATGCAATGTATGAGTATAGTGTTGAATTTTGTGAAACAATATGGGAGAGGCAGTCCAGCAGTGGACTGCGAAAGGCTGAGTTGATTGATTGATAAGTATAGTAGTAGATACTTCGTAGACGGTGCTACGAAATACTAAGAGCTGCTACGAGGTGTTACGATTTGTCCTACGAAAACGAAGACGCCTACGAGAACATTATTATAGTTGCGATGAGTGTTTTCGTGTTATAATTTAACTTCATAACATTATGAGAAATAAATCAAAATTATTCTTATAATATTGTATAGCAATGATAAAACGAAATATCTTATGAAATTTTAAGTCATTGAACCACAAATATATACCAAGCCGCTAGCAGTAGCCATAGTTTTCTCTCCAGATCACATAGGGATATATGTACACAAAGGAAAATTAAAATACAATGCAGAAATAACGCATTTATTTATTATATTTTTTTAATAATTCATAAAACAATATTTTGATACTCTTAATTTACAGTTTTCAAGTCTTTCAGTATAATAATTTGTCTATTTTTGTATAGTAATGGACTAATGTTGTAGGAAGTAATAGTAAGCTATTAAGTTATAGTGGTAGTAAGTTACATACATATTTCTAAACGTTTCTGGTTTAGTTAAGACAGATGAATGTCGACTATGAGTATGTGATTGAGTAGTCTTAAAGTACTTGTACTTCATCCGGTTGGACTGTAAGCCAATCGAAGAAGAGACGAGTGTACCCAAACTTCCCAAATAGGTTATGTATAACTAAGATCATGAATTAATTATTTCAACAATCAGATAATATAATTTAGTAGTTAATTTGGATGTTGCTTTCAATGAGATACCTCGGTTTTGTGTGTTGACAATGGGCCAACCTACCCTAATTACTGTTTTATTGCATAAAAACGAACGCTGGTCGGTTCCGAATGGTTGTGTTCTCCAAAATGACACAATAGTTCTTGGTCAACGGTTATAGCTGTTGCCCTGCAGCCCCGAGCTTGGTTGCTGCACCTCCAATGTTTCTCCCTGGAATGATCACGGGATTTCTGTGTACAGAACCGATACCCATTGATAATCAGTATCGGGTTACCCATATAAGATTTCACAAAGCTGCATCGCTGTCCTAAAACAAAATCAAATTTCCATAATGAATTAAATTTGTGGAATATTATTAGTGTGGAATATTATTATTTTATTACTAACTAGCTTTTGCCAGCGGCTTCGCCCGCGTGAAGGTCTGAAAATATCCCGCGGGAACATACTACCGGAATAAAAAGTAACCTATGTCCTTTCTCAGACTCTAAACTATCTGTGTACCAAATTTCATTTAAATCGGTTCAGTAGTTTTAGCAGGAAAGCGAGACAGACAGACAGACAGACAGAGTTACTTTTGCATTTATAATATTAGTGTGGATAGTGTGGATTATTATCATTGAAAGATCTCTACATATTTTTATTAAAGGAGAAATGCCACATTTAGGTACATTATGATAATAAAAGACATATACATCACAAATAAATGCATTTATTGACTAACTTTAATCACACACAAATGACTAGAACATCAAGTTATTAAGCACACGATAAACACACATATAAGGTTTTACAGTAATCATAGTTTAATATTTTGTAAGAGAAACTAAATGTTTTAACAAAATTAAAGTATATAAACTGACAAATAAAATTACACCATAAACCACTTTACTGTTTGAATTATGAATGTTCATATTTTGCAGGTAAATCAATGAGATCAAGAATAATTTTATAGGTACATCTAAGAAGGTATGGGGTAGACTAGAATCTAGCACGTTCTTTATTATTATAATTGTAAGGAATGTTTTCTAATTTGTAAAAAAAAAAAAAAAGTGTATTAATATTCACCATACGATGTGTCATATATCATATTTATATTAAAAGCCTTCGTATTATATTTTGAAACATTGTTATATTTATGATTTTTATTATAATTTTATGTTTCTTAATAACTAAGTGACTATATGGGGATTATAATGTTTCCTTAATTAATAAAAAGTTGACTAGAATACAATATGTTCTTAATTTATGTACTTATTATAATAGTAAGGAATGTTTTATAATTTGTGGAAAAAGAAATATGTTTATTATTTTTTAACACCTTTGCTCGTAAAGCTGATGTAATACCACCGGTTTTAAATATGTAAAGCGGGTCATAAAAAACGCGTGTGTTACCAAAGCAAATAGTTAAGTTATAGTCCATACAAATTCCATAACAGTATTATTTGACATTTCAAATATGGAACTGATCGCCGCCGCACGACTCCAGATAGTGAGCAGCGCGCTGTTGCTATTCAAATTTCGAACTAATCGCCGCGCGGCGCCAGTCAGTAGGCAGCGCTAGCGCGCTGTTAAAATGGCGGAAAAGCAACAGTGTGCATTCACAGATTGAGTTTATTTAAAATAAAAATAAAACAGTTTATTCGGTAATTTAAAAAACTTGGCTGCATGCTCTAGCGTCTTTGCCAACATTTTCACGCAGCCACGGCAGAAAATAATCCTCGCGCCATTTTTCTCAAATTTTCTTTTCCTTGTACTTGTATTGTGAATATCTAAAATTGACAACTTTCAATAATGAAGATGAGTAGTATATTACTTCAACTCCACCGGATATATGTACTAACAGAAGCGCGAACCGCATGCGACAGCTTGCTGCCGTCAATATCCAAGGAATACATACGTGGTTATGTATCTGACATAACCACGTATGAAAATTTCTTGAAGTGGAAAATGTTTTTTTTTTTCTGTTTCCTCACAAGTGTGTTAAAAAACATCGTACGATATACGTGCGTATTGGTTATAACATGCTCGGCTCAATTACGACCTCGCCTTCGGCTCGGGCTGAAATTCCGCCTCGCATGTTATAACCATCATAACGCACTAATAGCGTAATGTGCTATTAACACACGAATTATAATGGTTATGATGAAATCATTTAAATTATATTTTGTGACGCTGTTCGTTATAGATATACGTTTATGAGTTTTATAATAATTATGTTCCTTATACATAAAGTGATTACATTAAGATTATTATGTCTCTCTTATTAATTAAGCAAAAAACGACTGATTACACACTGCTATATAATTTGGTTGCAAATACTAAATATAAACTATAATATAGCCCAAGTGGCCTATAATTAAGTTTCTTAACTACTAATACTAACACCATCAGACACCTAATGTGGAGACAACTATGCATTAAATTAGTGGCAATACTAAAGCATAGGAATATTTTGGAACTATCAAAAAACAATAAAAATCAAATACAGTTTTATTAAAACAAACGTAATATTGGTGATGGGCCGACGATGCGTTTTGCTAATCTTTCACTAGCTATAGTGACTAAACTATTGGATATAATATTTGATTGAGTTTTCTTATGCAGATTAGAAACACCATTAGATTGCACAGTTTAATTTATTGTTGTACTGTCGTATCTACCTTTTACCTATACTTAACGAAAAGAATTGTAGTGTGACAGGGTATGAGGTTACATTTTTTTATTGCATGTCGACCGCCCAAGCATCAAATATCGCGAACCATCTGATTGTCTAGTCGCCCTAGCAACTATTGTTCTTTTGCCCCTTTCACATTTTGTTCACAGGTACATACGCACAGTTACTTAACCCAGGTGGAAGGGACATCGATACGGGAATGAATTCGTAGAGCAGTGATGAAAAATATTGCAAAAACGGGGAAATTCGCACGGGTAGGCGATTCGACGCGACGGGAAAGGTCGGAGGAACAAGAAATTTAACGCGGACGAAGTCGCGGGCAGAAGTTAGTCTAATATATAAACATATTTGAAGCACATTTTTTTATTTTTTTTTAACAATATTTAAAATGTTAGTGCATACTTTCTTGACAAAACTTTAATACAATGACAAAATTATGCCACTGCAATTTTTTCAATAATTTCGTATCCGTATTCTGTATAGGTAAGTTCATTTATTTCTTTTTAATAAATATATTCTGCATACTTTGTTTTTTAGTATAAGGGTAAAAGTTTTGTAGAACTTTACTCAAGACTCAGTTAAGGTATTTAAAATTAATTAATTAGTTTTAACCAAGCAAACGGCTCGAAACTATTTTTAGTAAGGATTGAATCTTGAGTGAGGTTCTCCGACTCTTTTTGTTTGTAACGTAATATTGAAAATGTGACCTGGTATCAATTAGAAATTTTAATGATTGTGATCTCCAAGACGAGTCAGCACCGTCTCGTCAAATGTGATGGCTGTAGCCTTACAGCGTATATGCTGGCTGCTGCAGCGCCATCTTTGCTTCTTAGCATCACTGCGAGACTTCTGCAAACAGTAGCGGTACTTACCAATTTGCAATATCGGATTCCCCACATTCGACTTCACGATACTCCAAGTATTTTCTGAAGCAAACGACTGCTGTTTAGTTTTCTATCCGAGTAAATACCTATACTAATAAAACATGCATCTACAATAGTGTTAGAAGTTATGGTAAGTATACAAGAGGATAAGCGAGGTAAGATCGAACAATTCTCGAAAAGACACCAAAATTTTTATTAATTAAAAAGTATTATCATGAGAATAGTTATTAGCGAGTTTATTCATAAATTAACCGATTCTGCTGTTTTTCCTATAACGATGATTTTGTGACCTTCAGATTGATAAAGCACTTCATCACCACAGAAATGGCTGCTGGTTTGCAGCAAAACTGACTCCTCCAGTGTGCAGCGTCTCCTCCTCCTCTATCTTTTTACGTTATCGTGCGCATTTATAGCTAGTTGTAACTTAATATACCCATCTTTTACAAATGTTTGATTTCCCGCTTCACATTTTGTAGTCTTGAATCTAAATATACCATACAACTAATTTTACGTTTGTTGCGATAATGTAGAAAACAATGCTGGGAAAATACAATTTCCTAAAAATTTAGAAAAACAACGAATATGATATTTCAAATCAATTTCTAATGCACATAATCAGTCATTAAAACAAAATGAAAAATACATAAATAAGACAGCAAAAATTTTATTCATTGACTAGAATATGTGATGACTATTGTTATCATTAATGAAGTGACTACAATTTGTTTCTTTAATAATTACCGCACAAGCGTAACTGTAAATTATGTACAAACTACTAATGGATGTAAACTGTAGACTCATTAGCTGGCGCTAACTCTATCATATTACTATTTCTACACCTCAGTATTATGCTTAGCTCAACTTTAAATATCACGAACATTATGGAATGTTTTCACAACAATACATAGAATGAAATGTTTAACATCAATGACTAGATATTGTTACACAACTTAACACAGAGTAAATACATAGTTTTATATAATACATGGCACTGTTACACGGTGCATCTGACTTGAGCTGACCAAAGTGCAAGCTTTATGCGGGTCGTCAGTCACTGGACTCACTTTTAGTGAAGGTGCGTAAGCCGTATGGCTTACGTCTATGTATACGTCTACATCCCACCGTAAGAGCCACCTGTGCAGGTAGACTTACATGTTGAAGCCCCTATCGACTTGATAGCCTCATTTTCCGCAATTTTCCGGCCGACCGCAAATATTATTCGATCACATCCGAATCCGATCACATACACATCCGTAGTTTGTAAATTAAAATCACAATTATATACCAAAATAAAATATACAGTGAAAAACCTGAAATAAATGAGATTTTTTTTAATTAATTTTGAGGGTAGATATTAGTTATGTTCGTTCTGGGTACTACAGTACCCCTTGGCGCTCTACAGGATATGAAGTGATCCAATATACCAAAACCATCCCTGAATAAAACCACCATGAATAACAATTGCCATCGGGGGCAAATGAGAAGATGAAAATGTGACATTTTCGATTCGAGAAACTTTCTACGGGTTCTGAATAGCTATGCAACACATACCTCGTCGGTAGAACGTAGCGTGTATGGCCACCGTAACGTGCACCGTTTTCAATAAGTAAAAAAGCCCAATTTCTTAATGGTTGTGCTTCCCTCCTTGGGAAACCACTCGGTTGTTGATAGTAGTAGCAGTGGCTTTGCAACGTAGATGTTGGGAGCTGCATCTCCAACGTTGTCTGATCACATCACTCCGTTTCTTCTGCAAGTTGTACCGGTACCCATCTATCACCAACATCGCGTTCCCCACGTTAGAATAAGCATATTGGCATTGCGGATATTCTGGAACAAAACGTTTTAATTTTAGTGCCTGTCGGGCAACAGTAGTTTAGATTTAGATGCAATATTGTATATGTAAATAAAGTAAATATCTCATTATCAAAAAATAATATTTTTGCACTAAAACCTTCAGATTCTGGAGGGATCGGGAGCGCAACGACATGTAATCGCAGGCCTCATCGGATACGATGGTTTTCATGGCTTGTTGACCTGGCCTGGCGCGATTTGGCCTGTGAGAAAGTGTACCGTGTGACAACATCATAAGATCTAGCATATTTTTTTAAAGAACGTTTTAAAGTTAAGTTCGTGTAAAGTCATGCCGATGAGTGGTTTCATTTTTAACCGACTTCAAAAAAAGGATGAGGTTCTCAATTCAACTATATTTTTTTTATGTTTGTTACTTCAGAACTTTTGACTGTGTGAATTGATTTTGATTATTCTTTTTTATTTGAAAGCTGGTGCTTCTCGTGTCGTACCATATTAATTTGGTTCTATTCTGACATTCGGATCCATGTGAGAATTATAGAAGTCTTAAATTTGCATTAAGTATGTGCGCGACAAATGGATGAATAACGCGATTAGATTAGTGCGGGCCCGGGGTACATACCATAACTAAAAACTTAAAAATATAACAACCGACTTCCTGAAAAAAAAAACGCTAAAAAGTGAAAAATAACTTTAAATTCGGAAGTCGGTGGCAAAAAACCTTAAATACAATCCTAAGACACCGAATTCCGAAATTAAAGTTATTTTTCCATTGTAGAGTTTTTTTTTTTTCTTAACGAAGTCAGTTGCTATTTTTTTTTAAGTTTTTTTATAAAGATTTTGATTCGCGCCCAGTATGACAACAGTATCATTCACAGTCATGGCAGAAGCCTTGCAGCGTGCATGTTGGCTAGTGCATGTCCAGCGTTTCTTAACCGTGTCACTGCGTTTCTTCTGCAGACAGAATCGGTATCCATCACTAACATTTGGTTACCTAGACTAGACCACTCGTAATGGCATTGCATCGTTCCTGAAAAGAAAAAAAGTACGTTACTAACTATCGTAAATTGGAGAAAAAACGTGTGGGACGAAGATCTTTATGCGATACTTATACGCACACTAGCATATAATAGATAGAGACGGAGAGAGATACAGTGGCATTCTACCAGTTAACTACTGGTGGCATGCCGCGGTAAGGAACTTCGTTCCAGGAAAGTAGGCTACGCACTACGCAGACAGTGAAAAAAAAAAACAACGACTTTACAAAGACTCTTTGGTTTATTCGAGATACATAGTTCTTTAAGAGATTCACGGATTATTATGTAAGCATATTGAGTAAGAAAATATTTATTAAATACTAAGAAATATTAGTAGTCCATTAAGTACGGTTAATATTGTTATTATTAATTAGGTATTATGCTTAAAATTTGGTAATAAATATGACGATACCTATACATACACAAGACCCAACAGATTATTGGCAAGTAATATCTAGTAACTAAGTCCTTATTTGATATCTCTTGGCTATAATATTGGATTACTTAATTAAATAAATACTGTAACTGATTTAACTGGTGTGCTGAACAATCCTATCAAATTTCAGCTGGGTGCAAATTTTTGTAACCTCGGATGTCTAAATTAAACGGAGTAATTATAAATAAATCACCAAATTGTGAAGAGAAAAAAAAAATCCCCCCCATCCAATCTCTTTATTCGGCAAGCAGATCCCTTGGGCTAAGCGAGCCAAATATCTAGGCGTGATCCTCGATCAGCACCTCACCTTTTCTGAGCACATAAAGCAGGTCCGCTCCATTGTGTCCTAAACAAACATAGTAAACTGTCGCTTCAGCGTAAGAAGCGCATTTACACCGCTTGTATTAGGCCTATCATGACTTATGCAAGCGCGGTCTTTGCACATGCAAAGCCCCGATACATCCATAGGTTGCAGACTCTCCAAAATCAATTTCTCAGTCAAGCCACAGGAGCGCCTTGGTTTATTCAGAATATTAACCTCCACTTAGATCTCAAGATCCCGACTATCCATCAGTTTATGAAACGCAGTTCGAAGCGTTTCTTCGATAAAGCCGTAACCCATCGCAACCCTTTGGTCGCAGCGGCTTGGCCCAAATTAGCACAGTCAGCCGTCCGCGGCACGTACTCCTCGATACCGATGACCCCACTACCCTCCTCCAGGAGAGTCGAAAGGAAACTAGTACAGTTTAAAAGATACACAAACAAAAACTGTACCGACCTCGCCGCCGAGGTCCGTTGTCGCGACCCCGACTTAATAATCGCTCCCTTGACCCTCAGACCCTTGCAAGAACCAGGCCGCGATGCTGCGCCTGTGTTTTAAATTAGTCCCTAAATAATTTTAACCCAGATCCAGCCTGTCCCTTGCTGCCCCCTACCAGTGGTTTCCTAAGCCGAGGTTCGTACGCCCTTGGGGTAGCCCTTAGGTCTTTCGCTTTAGTTTTTTAAGCATAATGCCGGCTGCCTGCCCGGCTGGAGGCCTAAAAATTTAACTTTTTAGGAATCGCCGGGCAAAAATCCGTTTAAATAGTCAGAACTTTTTACAGGTTAAATACGAGATGTCCCACAGAAAAATAAAAACTTTTTTTGCGTTGTTTGTCAGGGAATTTAAGATTTTTAATAGGTAAGTAGAATGAAATAAAACGGAGATTATGTGCAATAATTTAAATAGAAGAAAGTTAATTATATAATATCCAAAGGTGAGCTGTCATTTTACCTGATGCTAAGGATCAACACTACTGACATCTCACTTCATCAACAACATCGCACAACATAAAGAGGTTCGGAATGAAAAAAAAAAAGAGATGCCTTTGCCCACCACTGAGACACAATACAGGCAAACAGATAAAAATCCAATATATCCAAATCCAAATATTTTAAAAAGTTTGTTCATAACTATTTAAATACTTATTAGTCTTGGTTTTGCCCTATAGAGGATGATCATGCCACCCATATATAGCAACCAAATTTTGTTCCACAGTAACTGCAGTGGCTCTACAACCAAGACTATGACGACCGCACCTCCAACGACATCTAAAGGAGGTGCCAGAGATACCATGGCCCTGGCACATGGGCAACTGATGGAACACGGGTGGGTTTTAGTCAGTAAAAGTCTGACACGCCCTCCCGCTCCGCCCAGAGCGGCAGAAGTCATTTGATGGTTTCCCATCCTGAAAAAAAAAAAGGAGGTGCCAGAATTAGTCCTGATCAGGGAGTACCGGTACCCATCAATAACTAACATTTTGTTTCCCATTTTAGATCTTTCGAAGTAAATGTCGTGTGTGACAACTGAAACAGAACAAAATTAATATGTAATTATTTTTATTTTTTTAATGTAGGAAATATTAACATGCCAGTATTTTCATACTAGCGAAATTTTAATGAACATGACTGCTTTTGTTCCAATGAGATATGAAGAGCTCATGTAGGCAACTCTTCGTGGTAAAACAGTTATTTTTCGTCATGCAAACATGCTAGCAAGCTATATAACAGCATAAAAAAAGATTTTCTACATATGTGTCAATAAAGAAATTGTGTTTCAATAAAAAAAACAAATGTATAAAAAAATGACAAAACACTTCTTCTGGGACAGTCAAGGAGTAAAAAGTGATGTAAGAAAAGTACTTTCTAGTATTTATGAAATATTTTATTGGCAGTACAAAAGTAGGAAGACTACAGAGTTTCTTCTAAAATGAGTAAATAAACTATAAACACCACAAAAAAGATGATGTGCTATTGTCTGTAATACCACAAAGTCCGGTTTACTATCAGGTAATTAACATTTTACAGGACACTAAACGCCCCCAGACGTAAACACAGCAAAACTTATATTATTTCTCTTTTGAGTATCCAGTAAGATATCAAACGATTTTATAAACAATCAACATTATTACGGCTCGGATAAACCTAATCCGTCAACGCTCATGACTGTACTCCAAAATTCAGTCATGGTTATGAACATCGTCTGAAGAAATTATTTTATCGTCAAGAGTCCGTAACTTAGCTTTACAGTGATACCGCATCCTGTTCGAACAAGTCCACCTGACGACTCGACCCTTATGGCGTTTATCCTTCATTTCAGTGTACGTGAATCCGTTATGTAGAACCATTCTGTTACCCCTGTTTGATAGCACAAATGACACTGAAAAGAAAATAAATTGATCTGTATGAGAGAGTTTTCTTCTCAGAGTAGTCAGATAGAAAACGACGACCTCATTAAAAACAAAATGTTTGATGTGTACAAGTGTTTGGACAAATTTACTTACAAAAATAAAATAATTTATCATTAAACTACTATGTTTATAAAATGCATAGTGAATGCTGCTGTCCGTTGTCAAATAAATCCCTTAGTCGCCATTTACGACACCTACGGGAAGAAATGGGGTGGTGCTATTTCTTACGTCCGGCACCACAAGGAGTAAAAATTTAAATTAAAAAAAATATTACACTGAAAAAAGTGTGTTCATTTCAGGGACAGCTGATTTTTATCGTGGTTTCAGGATTTGTCTCATGATGAAAGATCTACATGCTGATGACTACAATAACCTTTTCAGTTCAATCATTGGCACCTTGGATTTCGTAAGGCTGAAAATTGTAGATTTTTGACAGTCACTACGGTTAGTCAGAAGCCATTTAAGTAAGACCATTTACGCACAGGAATGTAAGATAAGATAATTTTTATTTGTACATAAGACACAAGGCATATAACACATAGACAGTAGGTTGTACAATCGAATCTAACATTATTGGCAGATTTCCGGCCCCTAAACTAATTCATTTAAGGGCCCACCTTGAAAGTGAATGATAGTAGGATGGGCGTGGCTTATGGCGGGTCAACCTAAAGTGGCCGGCTGCCACAAACTTACATCTGAACCGTTTATAGAGAATAGGAAAACCAGCGGCGAAAAGTTGAACTAATGACAGAACATGTCTCGAATTAAAAAACGTTACTAACTTAGCATAGCCTTGCTGTAAGCACTATTCCTGTCACTGTTGCACATCTGTCAAACTACAATAGCAAGGTAGAGACGGAAACATCTTAGAAAAAAGTACGTGAAAGTAGCATTAATTTAATCGGTCTATGAAATTTTTGCACATGCCGTGCGATGGAGTAGACAAATAATACAAATATTTAATTATAAGCAATAAAATTATCTTACAGCAAGAAATTATATTCTTTATCTATACGTAATATTATAAATGCGAAACTAACTCTGTCTGTCTGTTACCCTATCACGACTAAACCTTATTCGTTACCCATTAACCCTATTTATTCCGCGACTTCACCTGCGTCCGCGTAACGTAAGATTTACGCAGACGAAGTCGCGGGAAAAAGCTAGCTAATATTTATGTACGGATGTTGGGTTATACGAGATTGATTAACTCAACATAATTAAAAATATATAATAAACAATTTAAGTATTTATTAATTACTAGTGATCGCCCATTGGTCGAAATTTGACCGTGCTTCATTTGAATAGAAATACATTACTTACGAGGTAATAGCCATTTTTTTAATTTACTTTTAATTTCATGAGTTGTGAGTCTACAGATTTGAATACTTTTATTTTTTAAATTTTATTATAAATTCGTGAGCTTTGTGCCATGAATTGTCGACTTGCAAATGCATATAGGCAAGGAAAAGTTTTGCAAACCGGAAAACCTTGGCGTCTTTGGAGTAGATTTTGGTCTAAAGGAAGGGACGAGTGTCTTCGCAGGATAGAACGGAGGCTAAATTTAATCGCGCATTTGATTTTCAACTCTCGGTGTTGACCCGAGCATTAATAATTCAACCGAGAGATTCCCAGAGCGTCAAAAAACAAAAACACTCTATTAGATTTTCAACTCTCGGAGCTAAGCAGTGCGTTGAAAATCCAGTGCAGCAAACAATCCCTCTGCAATATTTTTTTCTTACGAACATGGACTTAGTCTGACAACCAGTCTTACCAAGGAGTGTTACTTAGTAGCTAGATGGTGGAGGTCAGATAGGCAGTCGCTACATGTAAAATAATGGTGATAATTCCGGTAAGACTGGAAGTCGACCAATACATAGTTGAGAATTATGGGAAATGGCTGGGTAAATGATGATTTCGTTAGGTCTACACCCACTTAATATTGTCTTCTTCTGTTCGATAGGGACACGTACTGCGGTCATGGCCTGCCTTCCGACATAAGCCGCACAACCTTCCCCGCCGCCGTCGTGGTGACTTCTTCTTACTTCCCTTCCATTTGACATTTTCTGTGAATCAAGAAATAATACCATTTTGAAGCACATTCACACGTAGATTAAACTTATAGATTTTATCAGGATTGTGTTTATCAAGGTTTCATTATTGTTTTTGTAATTTGCTTAATCACCTTTTAATAAGAATCTTGTGTATGCCTATATGATGTCTTTGCACAGAACTGAAGATTCGTCATATCTCCGAAGATTCTTATCTATCTGAATATGTATGTATCTGTGTGTTCTTTTTAAATATGTCGTTGGTGTGCTTTGCTTAGTAAATAAATATTTAGTATTTACCCAGTAACTGGTTTGTGGAGGTCACATAGGCAGGCACTCGGTGTTATACACAGGTATACTGCATCCGGGAAGATTGTAAGCCAACCCTATCACAGTTGGGAAAAGGCAGGCAGATTGATCTACTAACATATTTACATGCTCCAGAACCGTAAGGATTTATATACAAACAAATATATAAATAGCTATATGTAATTATAAAAAACTACACAAATGAAACAAGATGATAGGTACATTTTATTAACAAAATATGTTACCTTAAGTAATTCTTAAAAACTATATTTTCACAAGAAAATTAATACTATTACAAATATATTAGTATGGAACTTAAGAAAAACATAATCTCTAAATATACACATAATGTTTTGTTGGTATAGCGTATACATGGTCAAATTAGCTACAGACACTCAATAATTAGCTCACTATTTGGCAGACGCGATAGGTATCGACTACACGAAATATTTTTTCTCATACTTTAAGTAACTGCACTAATCAACGATCATTGACCTCAAAATACCAAATTATCATGACATATTTTTGGTTTAGATTGAAAAGGGAAACGTTTTTTGCTATTTGCAGATTAGGGTCAGGTTGTATGTTGAACAAAATATAATACATGTATGTATTTGAAAATTTATACTTAACCTTTAAAATCCTCAATACAACCCTTTTAGTTTATTTAATCCCATTAAATGATTATGACCTGCAAATTTAAAAATAAAACTATGAAAAATTGAGATTCACGGGCTATTTTAGCGCATCCATATTGACGTATTTAGAAATGTATACCTATTACATATGCGGAGCTTAGCTAGCTATATAATTTGGCCTTGTATATCTTAATGACGAGTTAGTATCTTAAAAGTGTTGGTTCAAATTGAATGAGATCTCTCACAGTCGTATTGTCAACAAAAGCTTGCGGCATACGCGGATGACCATGATCATTTTTTATCGACACGATGATATCGTCTACCGTGTAGATAACAGCTTTGCATCCTCTACAGAAATGGGTGGAACAAACCCACCGTTTTTTGACGTAGGATCCATCTCCAGTCTTCTTGTAATAGAAGTTATAACCATTTAATCTGATCATCGTGTTACCCCTTTGTGATTTTACAAAGATAGCTGAAAAAAAAACAAAAGGTTTTAATATTATTTTATACCACCCATAACCCACTGCGTCGCATTCTATCGCCCGCCCACGCTATTACTTCGCGTTTTCATCTAGCGTCCCCTCGGAATTTTTCTTTTGCTCAGCTCGTAAGTGTTGTAGCGTGATTTTTAACCTATTATATTCACTTCATTATATCTTTGATTTCGTCAAAAGTAAAGTCAGAAATTAAAATCAATCAATCTGTCCAGCTTTTTCCCAACTATGTTGAGGTCAGTTTCTGGTCAAACCAGATGCAGTATTATCATAAGTCTGTCATCCTTACTGGGTATTATTTTCTTCCAAAGAATAAATAATCATTGCAAACTTGTACTTCACAATTACGGTGGATTTCATTAAATATTTATAAATTAGGTACGATTACACAACTCACTGAAATTGATTCACACTAGTAGATATGGCTGAAAGTTAATGATACACATTTATGTTTATTCCATAATATATTACTATACAATTAATTTGCTTAATATAAATTGAGAGGCATAAGTAAGAGTGGTTGAGTGGTAGAAAATGTCTTAGAAATTAAGTCCGCCGATATTTTTACTAGTGCATAAAGTGTTAATAAATAAATAAGTGGCTGGTGTTAACTTTGGTTCACTAACGTTTCAGCAAAACACCATTGACAAATTTTTAGTTTACAACCAACGTTTCGTATACTGTTTATTTCACAAACAACTTATTCCGAAAATGTTTTATTTTATAAACACTCGCTTTACAAACACTTATTCGGCAAATACTTCTATTAACAAATGTGTCAGATAATCGTACCGGGCCGGGAGTCGTAGTTTTTCGGGGGTAGGTGTAAAAAAAGTTAAGACACAACGTTGTAATTCTATTTTAATTAAAATTAATATTAAGTATTTTACTAGCTTTCGACATTAGTATTTAGTACATAAACTGCCAAATAAGCAGCACTTACATTGGTGAAACAATCCATGTAACATAAGCTTTTAATACTACACCACCTGCCAGCTTCTCACTAGTACTTCATAGTCACTGCAAGTTCTGCACACTTCACTATGTCATCTCAACTGGATGATATCCAATCGGCCCAGAAGAGCCTAGAAGAGTGCTTCCTTAAGAAGATGGGCGACCTTGAGGCACAAATTCAATGTGCTGGTCCCGCAAAGGACACTGTAGCAAAGATTGCTGAAGAGTTCCGCTCATTTCGTGAACTTATGTTTGGTGTGTTGGGACTTCTCAGGAAGCAGATCATGGAGTGTTCTAGAATGGTTGATGGATTGGAGACCAGATCTCGTCGGAAAGCCCTCATCTTCACTGGGTTTGCTGAAGCAGACAAAGAGGATTGCAAGGCTCTTGTATTGGATGTTCTAAAGAACAAACTTGCACTGCCTGACATCACAGCATCTTCCTTCAAAGTGTGTCACAGACTTGGAACATCCAGCAAAGGTTCAACAACTAGCAGACCAATACTGGTAAGGTTCTCTAGTGTTGATCTGAAATCCAGTGTTTGGAAAGCAAAGTCTGCATTAAAGGGCTCCACAGTCACCATCAAGGAGTTCTTGACCAGGACCAGGCAAACTGTATTCAGCAGAGCGCGCGTTCACTTCGGGATGCCGGCTTGCTGGACTCAGGACGGGGTTATTATCATTAGAGCCCCCGATGGAACATGGCACAAGATTTGTTCTTTAGAGGAACTCAATCCCTTGATGGCTAAGTATCCGAAGAAGACTGGGGAATCATCTGCTGGAACTGGAGGCAAGCCTGAGAGTGGAGTGCGTAAAATATAAGTGTTTACAACTGACCGGTGTTTATCAAACTTTTCGGTTTTTTTGTGATTGGGACGTCAATTCAGGTAATTATTATACTTATATTACTCGTCTACCTGCTTGCTATTTGATATTTTTACCTCAAAGTCACTTAAATCTTATAATTTCATTATGTTTGTGTTCGTAAAATAATTCTATCATCATTACTTGTCACTGTCATCTGTCAAATATCAATGTTACATTGCCTAAGTTTTGACGTCCCGTTTTCCATGTTCTGTGTTTTTTTTTTTGCATATCGGAAATCGCGTTCCGTTTCTACTCATGTAACTTTGTCATGTTTCGTTTTGTTCTTTGCTTGTTCGCAATTTTTTGTAATCATGTGATGCTGATTCCTCTTTCAAATTGATATTTATTCTTGTTTTTTTAATTACTACTATTGTACAGTGCTGCAGGGGTCTTTTGGCGCTTGAATAAATTTATTACTAATGAAATATTAAATGCCTCAGTACCGATTGTGGACACGCGCCGAAGGATTCATGTACGTACTACAGTGCCAGTGCTGCTGGTGGGTGGTGCACAGATATTGGTGTTGCACCTAAAGCGAAAACACTAAGCTGTAGTTTATTTGCATATTTAGTAGTTTTTTTTTTATATTTATATTATTTATATTTGTAATTTATGTTATCTGATGATGAGTCTTTTTACACTGCCATTAATTCCTCTAGCTCATCCGCTAATTCTAGTTTCAATTCTCTGACTGATACACTTGGTGACTTTGTGCGTCGGACTTTCGGCCAACAGAGAGGTCATTTACTTAATGTGTGCCATATTAACGCGCAAAGTGTCCCAAGTCACTACAATGATCTTTTGGATACCTTTACCGACGCCAACACCCATGCCGTTCTGGTTTCTGAGAGTTGGCTCAAACCTCATCTTCTCTCCGCTACCTACTCCCTCCCAGGTTTCACTCTTATCTGCAATGATAGAATTGGAAGGGGAGGGGGTGGAGTGGCAATCTATCTCCGTAGCGATTTCCCTTTCAAAATTATTTCTAGATCTCCCTCACAATACCATGCCTCCGCTGAGTACCTCTTTTTGGAGGTGTATATCAAAGGCGTCAAGACGCTACTTGGTGTTGTCTATTGTCCACCTGCCGTTGACTATTTTTCCAACCTCGAATTGGCGCTGGAATCCGTAGGGTCAGAGTATGCACATAGCGTCATCATGGGCGATTTCAACACTGACTTGTCCCACCACTCTCCTCGATCCCGTAAACTCCTACACATCATTGAATCCGCTAGTCTTCATATTCTTTCACTGCAACCTACCCATTTTAATGTCGCAGGCAATGACACTTGGCTTGATTTAATCCTCACGTCCGCACCGCCCCTTGTTTCCTCTCATGGCCAGTGTCCTGCTCCTGGATTTTCCCATCATGACCTCATTTTCCTGTCTTATGTCCTAAAACCACCTAAACCTGTTCCCAAAGTTCTGCACATGCGGTGTTTTGCGCGCATGGACGTTGAGAAGCTGCGACAAGATGCGTCAGAGCTCAGTTGGGAACTCCTGGCAGCGGCGACAGATGTGGACGAGAAACTGTGCATTTTCGATCGGTCGGTCCTTGCCCTCTACGACAAACACGCTCCTATTAAAAAGGTTAAACTACGGCGTCCTCCCGCTCCTTGGATGACGACAGGAGTTCGAATGGCGATGAGGCGCAGGGATCGGGCCTTCCGTAAATTTAAAAAAGATCGCAGTGAAGAAAATCACAAGTTTTTCAAAGCTGCTAGGAATCGGTGTAATCAGATGATACGCAACGCTAAACGCCGCCATATTCTCGAGAACATATCTTCTTCTTCATCTGCTGATATCTGGAAGTTCCTTGGTACTCTTGGTATCGGCAGACCACGGCATGTGGATTTTCCCAATACTATTGGCCTTGATGATATCAACCGTCACTTCACAACCACTTGTCCTTTGGATTCCCAAATTTTATCCCAGACGGTGGGCTTCATTACTGGCCTAGCTAGTCCCATTATAGAACCATTTCACTTCTCTCCGGTCACCTTGGACGAAATTAAAAAGATTATCCTTTCTATAAAATCCAAGGCTGTGGGCTATGATGGTATCAGTCGTAGTATGGTCGTTTGGATCCTTGACAGCCTTCTCCATCCGATTACCCACATTATCAATTTTTCGCTTGATTCCGGACAATTCCCATCCCCATGGCGTATGGCCTATGTCCGCCCACTACCGAAAATCTCGAATCCCTCCCTACCCAGTCACTTTCGACCCATTTCCATTCTCCCATTCCTGTCTAAAGTGCTCGAGGCCTGCGTTCACAAGCAGTTTTCGGGGTTTGTTCATCGGAACAACCTTGTTAGCTCTTTCCAGTCTGGATTCAGACCTGGGCACAGTACAACCTCCGCCCTCCTTAAAGTGACTGGTGATATTAGAGAAGTAATGGAGGATACCAAGGTTACCGTTTTGGTATTAATTGATTTCTCCAATGCCTTTAATGCCGTCAGTCACGATATTCTCCTCTCTATCCTCTCCCATCTTATGGTTTCGTCCGAGGCTCTGGAATGGTTCTCTTCTTATCTTCGGGGACGTCACAGTCGGTTCGCGTTGATGAGAGTTCATCGAGTTGGCGTTATCTGGATGCTGGTGTTCTACAAGGCGGTATTCTTTCTCCATTATTATTCTCCATCTTCATTAATTTTATCACTCATTGTCTTCGGTGTTCGTATCATCTTTATGCTGATGATCTTCAACTGTATACGTCTGGGCGGGTGGAAGGTTTGTCGGACGCTATAGCAGATTTAAACCGAGATCTGGATTCAATAAAAAAGTGGTCTGATAGTTTTGGAGTGTCAGTCAACCCCTCTAAGTGTCAGGCCATCGTAATTGGAAGCTCGCGTATGATGGGTAGGGTGACGGTTGATTCTCTTCCTCCTCTCATTTTTAATGGTACCGTCATACCCATTACCCCTACTGTGAAGGATCTCGGTTTGCATCTAGACACGACACTTAGCTGGCAACGCCAGGTCTCTAGTGTTAGCCAAAGGGTCAATGGCACTCTGCGCTCCCTGTATCGTCTGAGAAGCTTTTTACCTGCTAAGACGAAAGCCATGCTTGTGCAGACTTTGATTTTCCCTATGATCGGCTATGGTGACGTGTGCTACTTTGACTTAAATGCGGTTTTTCTGGAAAAGCTCGACAGACTTCTCAACAACTGCATACGGTTCATATTCAACTTAAGAAAATATGACCATGTGTCGAGCTATAGGTCTGAGCTCAAATGGATGTCCATTCGCCAAAGAAGAAGTTTGCGCGCTTTGACCACGCTTTTCTCCCTTCTCAACTCTCCCACTCCTCCTTCTTATCTTGTGTCTCACTTTCAATTTCTATGTTCTTCTCATGTTAAAAATCTGCGTTCTTCTAACAATCTTCTCCTGCTCTGTCCTTCTCATACCTCTGATTTTGTTCATTCGTCCTTTCATATTCAGTCTATTCTTCTTTGGAATGCGCTCCCTCTGGATATCAGGACGGCCACCAGTCGGTATGCATTTAAGCGGAAATTGCAGAGTTATTTTCGAAACAAATAGTGTAGAGTCATCTCAACATCTCTGTTTAATTTGTGTATATATGTATATATATATATTATAAGTATATATATTATAAGTATATATATTAGTTAATATGTATGTGTATTATATGTTTATAATCTATTTATGTACTAGTATTCCCATGTTATTTGTAATTCAATATGGGATTTATTTTTAATAGTATTTAAATCATTGTTCCTCTCAACCAAAGCACCTGCCATCTAATCTCTTCACCACCCTTGGTTGACTGGTAGAGAATGCCTAAAGCATTAAGTCCGCCTTTGTACCTTTTTGTGTGCGAGAAGTTTAAATAAATAAATAAATAAATAATATTTAATCATTTATGCATTTTTCATGTAATATTTAGATTCTTTTGGAAAAATTACGTTTGTACTAAATATCATTTTATATAATACATTTTCTAAACCAGTCACAAAGTAATCATGACAGTATTGTTTTGCATAATTTTATAGAACTACCTCACTAAAATCTAGTCGATTCTGGCACTCGCCGGCCGCTGCCGCGGCACCGCTCGCTTCGCTCGCTCAGCTCGTGCGTAGGAGGTCACAGTTTTAACCTAACCTACCCTCCCCAAAACATGACGGATCTGCCCCGAAGGGTATTTCAAGGTTCGCGTCCGGCCCTGGTGCGAGCCATGGTACGGAGCGACAGGGCATGGGAAGCCGTCACCTCCTTCTGCGAAGCAGTAATGCTCGTGAAGGAGGAGGCGGGACGCGTGAGGGAGTGGCAGTCTCTGCGCCCTGACGTCCCTAGCTGCCACAGGAGGAGACGCCCCGGGCGTCGAGAGTCGATAGCGGACTCCCGGCCACCGTAGGCGCGAGCTTGCGGGTGGCGAGCAATGGAGCTCGCCGCCCGGTAAGGACCAGGCTGGGGTCGACGGCGCATAGTGTTCCACGCGCGGAACGGCGCATAGTGTTCCGCCTCAAAGAGATGTCAGCAGCAGTGAAGGGGTCTACTAGGACCGATGCCTGCCGGGGTCGCGAGATTGTTCAGGCGAGATACCGTGACCCCGGCACACGGGCAACTAATGGAACACGGGTGCGTTTTAGTCAGTAAAAGTCTGACACGCCCTCCCGCCCAGAGCGGGAGAAGTCATTTGATGATTTCCCATCCAGAAAAAAAAGGGTGTTTTAAGGGTCAAAAAAAAAAGCGCATCCTAAATAGCCTAATGACCGAATGATTTATATTTCAAACGTTGTTTTGTGAGATAAAATGAAAATTAAATAAATTGTTTGTCAAGTAATACGTTATTAAAAAAAAAATGGGATAATTATTTTTTTAAGTGAATTATTTGACAAACTTGTTGTTGTATAGGGATGAAATGACAAAGCATGTTTTTGCCAATCGTTGCTTGTCAAGTAAAAATTTGTAAATTAGTTTTTGGTGAACTGACAGGACACCGTTAATTTTGTTTTAGGGTCGATTCACATCTGACGGAAGATGCGTCGAGCATATCATCGGTCGCGTCTATTCGGTCAAATAGTGTGTTTTCATATCTGACGGAAGATGCGTCGGGCGTAATTTTGCATTTCCGTGATAAATCGTTTTGTATCAAACATTTTCAATGCAAGAAAACTTCGAACGGTCAGTACACAAACGATCTCCGCTGATGTTACGCCTAGTCTGAATGCATCAGTCAATATAAACGTGGCGCGACTGTGTCGCTCTTTACGTCAGCCGACAATGTGTTGACGGAAACGGAACAGACGCTGTACGCTCGACGCACTAACGCATCATCGGTTAAGTGTGAAAGGTTGAATGTTTTCTCATATAATTCTCTGTTTTGGCGTTACGCGACCGATGATACGCGACGCATCTTCCGTCAGATGTGAACCGACCCTTATATAAGGGTGTGTTCATGTAGAACGCCCTAAGCTGAGGGGTGCATAACACAAGGGGTGCCCTTAGCATGTAGTTGCTAAGTTTTTAAGCTCTTGCTGGTGGCCTTGTTGACAAGAACTGTTTGTCAACGCTGGTGCTGACAGTATCCATCCTTATTGGCAAATCAACGCGAAACGTCACTGATCAGCACCGAAAGATTCTTTTCTGGTAAGTCGGCGCCGGTTCGCGAATATACATGATTACACTCAGTAACTAGTAACCGCACCTTAAGGTTAAGGTGCGGTTACTAGTTACTGAGGTTAAGGATCATGATTATGAATGTTATTATATGAATGTCAAGCAATAATAGTTTCGTCATTAACGATTACCAGTCTCGCTTTAAAACCCATATGCATTCCCTTTGTACAAACCCATCTACTCTTTCTAAAGTTTTCAGTCTTCCTTCGCGAATCCTTTTTCTTATAAAATGTAAATTCACCGACTATTACATTCATCTTTCTTTTTTAGATACAACGAACTGTTTTTTTGTGCCTGCAACTGTATACAATATATTCAGGTATTATTTTTACCAAAAATTGGACTATCTCGAAACAGGAGTTCAAGGAAAAATTATGTTATACTAACAGGAAATATGTGTCAAAAAAAGAAAGATAACTGTGACTAATCGTAAGTTGGGTCATCGACGAAGTAAACATTTACAATACAATAAAAAAAAAAACCATCACGGGCAATATTTTTTGAAAGTTTATTTGTTTATCTTCCAGTAAAAAAGGAAATAAAGAAAAATTTGTATGACCGGCACGTGCCATAAGTACGTGGATATAATTAAAGAAATATATAAAATAGAGTAATCTCAAAATTATACATTTGAAATGGTTTACATTCGCGTGTTTTTAAATGGTGCGTCAGTGTGCGGGTTTCTGAATGTGTCAGTGAGTTAGTGTAGATGTCACGGGCAACGTGATTAACTGGTCATTATTAATAAAGACCGGCCATTATTAATAATGCCCAAGAGCGTCGGGCAAAGTGATCAATTTCTCACTTTGACCGGCCTTTATTAACAATACCCGACTGCCCGTGGTCCATGTAAAAAGTCAGTGTTTGAGATGGCTTGAATTTATGACTTGGACCGGACAGTATGAATAATTATTCCCTTCTTGTAGCCGGGCAATGTGAGAAATTGGACCGCAGCCACTGGATGCAATCGGGACTTTAAGGCACCCCGACTCGGATAGGTTAGGTTAGAATGGGGATACGGGGATAGGATG
Source organism: Aporophyla lueneburgensis (assembly GCA_932294355.1). Lineage (NCBI taxonomy): Eukaryota > Metazoa > Arthropoda > Insecta > Lepidoptera > Noctuidae > Aporophyla > Aporophyla lueneburgensis. The sequence continues at coordinate 8,299,822 of OW028742.1, forward strand.
GGGATAGCGGAATAGGGGAAGGCGGGGTCTATTGGCTTGCTTCGCTCGCTCAAACGACCCCGCCATCCCCTTCGTGGTTATTTTTTTATAAACCACCCAGAAGTAGTGGGACAGTATTGGCTAAACAAAAAATAAAAACAACACATTAAATATTTAGTTCAGATGAGGTTCAAAGTTGTTGGGTGTCAAATATACAAGATTATTTTTAGTATATGCGAAACCTAAATATAGTTTGTTCAGAATCAGTAACTGAATCGATTCCAATAATTCTTACACCATGTTATATTTTGTACCAAAAATATTTAATTACGCTTCCAAGTCGCGGGCCTTAGTGTTTTGTTTCGATTTTAAAATTATCATGTCTTTCTCGTATTCAAACGTCCATTACACGGAGATAGTACGTACACTAGCTGTTTGTGGTGATCTGCATATGTTTTTGCGTGGACAACCAGGTAACTTATCAAGCTTATAACTTTGTGATTATTAATGATACAGTTTTGAAATTTTTTTCATAGATTCTTTACATAAAAATACTAGACCCGTGTTTCGGGTTTCGCATAAACAAAAATTAATGTTGTATATTATACTAGCGACCCGCCCCGGCTTCGCACGGGTGGACATTTATTTTTTAAGCTCTCTGAAAAAAAAAAATGTTTTTTATGTATGTTTTTATAGGTTTTTTATGCGTGAATATTGAATGAAATTATTTATAAGTATTTTTGAAAAGAACTTTTGATAATGAGTATCTAAATAGTTCCGAAATCAATTTTAATAAGTGCATTAATTCAGTAAATTTACTCGATTTGGCCGCGTCCGCTGCGTAGAGAGCCGACCGCGCGAGTGAGCCGCGCGGCAACCTGCTTCATAGATGTCCCCTGCGGTTTCGCCGTGCGAGTCCTGCGACGCCATCATTCATTTTAATACCAATTACAATTTAAAATTCGTAATATCTTTTGAATGGATTGTCCGATTGGAATAAAATAAAAAGTAATTTATAGCTATTGAAACAATCTTGCTCAATAAATAGTTTATTTGGATAAGGATTAGTATTTGACGATAATATGATCAATAAACATAGGCTAATAATTTTAATTACTTTTATTCTATGGAAAAGTGGTTATAATGGCTAAAATATAAATGTTTGGTTTTTACTATCGAGGACTTTTTTGTAGGCATTATTGAGTTCTACAACTTTTCCATAGAAGTCAACCATACATCTCTAACCATTTAGGCAGCGTTCGCGAGAATCGTTAACGTACGGCAGTTTTTTCGACGACTTACTCCACAATTTTCACTACCACGAAAAATCCTATCTATTTTCCGGGATTAAATATAGCCTATACGGGTTCGGAAAAATTCCTCTAAGTAATGATAAAAGAAATTTTGAAATCAGTCCAGTAGTTTTTGAGCCTATTCAATACAAACATACAAAAATACAAAGGTTTCCTCTTTATAATATTAGTATAGATTATAAAAATTAGTTCAGATGAGGTTCAAAGTTGTTGGGTGTTAAATAAAATACTACTTTGGTTGGAAATTGTGCTTTATCATTTATAATAATTATAATAATAGGTACCACAATAACATGATCACGATTTATAAGGTAAACAACAACGTTCTATATAATAATTCTGGAGCTAAATATTTTCTTCATAAACAATACAAATTTATTTAGCTAGAATAGTATCATCGCTTTATGTCTAGAAACAATTATTCATAAGAAAGAGAATCAATATCATTTCTTCAGCCTAACTAAAATAATTATATAGAAATTTGAAACATTTTTTAAAAACGTTTAAATATTTAAATTTGCAATTTTGTACTTTTTATGGAACATTCAAATACTTGCTACACAATTTTCTTATTGTATAATTGTCTCTTATTTTCATTTTAATAATTACTATCAATTTGCTAGCGACCTCATCTGGTCTATATTTCATCATCATCGTCATCATCTGGCTAGTCTTTTCTCAACAACGTTTGGGTTGGCTTCCAGTCTAATGCCCGGGCTACACGAGGCTAGTTTTTCAAGCTAGGATAGCAAGCTAGTTCTCTTTTAAACTGTCTTGGCTAACTGACCTGGCTTGGAATATGCTAGTTCTGTTTACATGAGGCTATATTATTTTAAGCTAGTATTATTGCTGTGACCGAGGTGTCCACACGTCCCAAATGAACTGCACGCGATAAAAAAACAGTATTCGACTGAAACAGTTACTTCAAAAACTGTGCCAATTCTCACTACACGAACTAGAAGATAAATTACAAAAACGGGTGTGGACGTGTGTGTACCATGTATTTTAAGAAGAGATGAACATCTGCTTTACTTTTGAATGGTGGATCATCTGCTTTACTTTTGGAAGAATTTTGCAACGAAGATTTAGGCGAATCTAAGAGTATTTTGCGAATGACGCCTGATTTGTTTGATATTCTGTTGAGTCTTGTGACGCCAAAAATACAACGAATTACATAATTATGAGACAAGCGCTACCAGCAAAAGTAAAACTGGAGATCACACTAGATTTTCTTTCGTCAGGCATAAGTTACAGGAGGTACATTTTTAATCAAACTGTGCATTTCCTGGAACCGATGCAACTTCGACTTATATTCTTCTTGAGAACCTGCTCCAGACCAGGTTGATTTATCATTTTTTGTCAGTTCTTGAGAATACGTTGCTCTTAAATTTTTAATTTTACTTTTTACCTCTTTGGTAGTCATATCAATACCCATCGTCTTTAATTCGTCACACATATTTTGTAGCGCTGAATCACGTTTATACTTGTCTTTATAATTTGGAAGGGCGCCACCCTTCCACAGACATTCATGGTCACGGTACAGTTGTACGAACTTTAAATTAATCTCCGTACTTAGTTTGGGTATCATAAAATCTCAAAAACACGTCGCGGAGAAAAACAAACAAAACGCGTGGTTACTGCTTACGAGTCAACTGAAAACTAGCTTCGCCAACCACATGAAGCTAGTTCATAATCCAGGATAGTAAAATCAGTGGTGGGGGGCGCTACTAGCCTAAAAAATAGAACTCCATCCTATTAAAAACTGTCCAGGCTTGGCAACTAGCTTACTAGTTTACTAGCTTAGAAATGAAGCTAGTTTTGTCTACACGAAGCCAGAAGTACTAGCTTGCTAGCTTCCTGACACTAGCTTGCTATCCTAGCTTGAAAAACTAGCCTCGAGTAGCCCGGGCATAAGACAGGTTGTCAGAATTTCGGGCGAACCGTAATGACTGTCAAATATTTATTAATGTCAGCCGAGACTAACGGCTTTAAGTTTATTTTCCGGCCTGTATTCCATATTCTGAAGTAGTTTAGAAAAATATGGAAATAAAAAATTCTTTACCTAGAATAAAAGAAAAGATCTATCTTGGTCCAAGGCTTTGGGCTGGACGTTGATGAGTTAGATAGTGAGTGAGTTATGTCTTAGATTTTTTTTTTGTAGGTAAATGTACTGATCGGATCTTAATAAACTACTGATAAATAAATAGAATTTTCACAATCTCTAGAACATAAGCGACAATACGTAAAATATCTTACAATGGGCTAACTAATGTTACCAATAGAGAAAATGTGATAAATATTTTTATTTCTAAAATCAGATCACCTTCTTCCTTAAAATTTAATTAATTTGTACTCACTAATATATAATACAATACTAACAACATGGTTTAATTCCAACTCTTGTTCACAAAATCAGCTACAAAACGACTAGAATCTTTTATTTATGGAATCGAATATTATTTTAATTTTAATGTAGAATTATTTTTACTTCAATACACGAGCGGATGACATAATAATCAAAGGTACATCTTCCTAATTTTGCTTGTCAGGTCAATCTAACTCCTACTTTTTCTTTTACTATTCCAATTTTAAATTTGTTTGCAGATAACCGTTGCAGTAGTAGGTGTTGTAAAGGTTGTCTGCAATGTAAGACAACCTTATGTTGTACAGGCTGGCGATAAAGTAACTTTAATCATATTCGAACTGTCAAACAAATTTCAAAATGTAATAGCAAACGGAATAGTAGGGCTGAGGTTGGCCAGACAAGCAAGAGGGGAAGAGTAAAATGTAGAGTGATGCTTCTCCATTCAGGCCATTTAAGTACACTGTGGAAAGCCCAGTGGATACTTTCATTTGAATATAGGAAATATATCTGTAAAGTGTTTTTAAACTGTTCAGTATAATAAAATCTGATTTTGAAACTACTTTTCTGAAAAAAAAAAATACATTGAATTTCTGACAGTTATTCCATAAAAAAATATTATCGTTATTCCAACGTTAAACTATATCTCACGTTCAGACCCGCCTTAAATATAATACAATTATTGTTTCAATAACAGCTACCTTTAGAGTTCATGCATTTTCACACGTTCAAGCGTCGACTAACCGGCAGTCGGAGCGTGTGAAGCAGCATTTATTCTAGGTACACCACAACCTCATATACTGGACACAATGAATCAAATTATATTCAGTAAATATCACAAAACAAAAAAAAAAAACACAGTAAAGGGATGGACCATAGGAGACGCCAACACTAATTTTCGTTGCAGCCGCGTTAATAAAATGTGAGAGCGGGATGACACGATACACGAAACTCACTACTCGCATGTTTCATGACCGCGACTGCTATGAATGTTCGCGGTTAGTACATGGCCTATACTGTCGGCCATTCTTAGTTATATTTAAAGCTTGTTAATGACAATAAATATGCAGTACTTTACGTAACTTATTTTACTATAAAATCAGTGGGATTATATATAATAACATGTATCTGTGTTCTCAAAATTAATATAACTTACATGTATTTGTCTATTATTTTAGAATAAGGTTAACATTTGTAATTATGTTTATTTATAGAATTTATTGAAGAAGTTGAAAGTATAACAGTTTTACATAATTAATAAAATTTATCTGCTTATTTACTTTTGAAGATTGTTCCCAAAGTTAAGACTCTAAAATATTTGCTCTATTATAAACGGTTTTGTTATCAGTGCACAATTTGCTAAGTAATTCTACTTTTGTTGTGCTTAAAATTAACTTACAGACTAGAATGGCCAGTTTGCACCATAAATCACTACATACGTTTAACATATTGTAATCCAAATATTTTAAATCTATACTCTAAATAAATGCGAAAGTAACTGTGTGTCTGTTACGCTTTCACGACTAAACCACTGATCCGATTTTGATGTAATTTGGTACGCGATAAGTTTGAATCTCAAGAAAGCACTTATGCCACGTTTTATCTCGTGACTTCGTCTACGTCCGCGATAACCGACATTTACGTGGACGAAGTTGCGGGCAAAAGCTATTAGATAAATAAAAAATAAAATGTTGTTCACCGATAACCGTATCACTTAAGAATGGCTAGACCAATTAGGTTTTTTTTTATTCAAAGTAGTTTGAATTTGGTTTTTAAAGAAATAAAAATATAAAAGCTGTTATTTACGCGCTTCTTTCTTTATCTACTTCCCTATCGCAAGTATGCAGGACGAGATTTCTATACACCGTGACATTTTAGTCGTCTTACAAAGGTTGTCCACTCAATGTATCCGACATAATATACCTCTAGGCGTGATTAAAAATTGTTACTATTAATTAAGATAATAGGTACTAAGAAAAGTAAATAATGCATTACAATTATGAAACATCATGTTAATAATGTTTACGTATCAGACGGTACAGAACATACCTACCCAGCGCACGAGTTAACTAGATCATTCCATCTCCATTTTTTATGAGACAAAATATCAACTTATAACTACGTCCTGCGTCATCATAATGAATAATATTTTTATTTTATTCGAATGTTCATTTTTTTTCTTATGGATGTGTAGTAGTCATTAGATACACGAAGTGGGCTGCCGTTGTAAAAAAAAAAGTCACGGTGTATAAATAAGTATAACCTTTGTACATATTTTTCTGTTCTCTTCTGTCTATTAATATTTGTGAGATAAATAAATGAATATTCGCGAATTCATCCCAAATTTTTCAATGGAAGTTCTGTATGTACCATTCAAATTTGGAAATCACAACGTGAACTAGTAGAAAATATAAGCCTGTTTCCGTCATTTTCAGAAGTTTGTCAGAAGCATACCGATGCTTTAAATTCGTATAGCACTAAACGTGTTTAGTAATTTATGATGCAAGTAGGTCTTTAAAAATCTACTAAGGAAATAAACATATTTTGTTTAGCTACAAATTTTTAAGAACGGTTTCTTTTTCGGGTGATTGTGAAAGTTATTCAATTTGATGATATTATTCTCCATTGTGTAGATTTGAGCTTTACATCCTCGGAAGCAGTGGCTGGAGCAGACCCATCGTACCTTCAACCCTCTTGAGGATTTTTGGGTAAACATGTAATCACCAACTCTTAACATAGTCCTTCCAGTAGTGCTTGATTCCGTGAATTCGCAAAAATCTAAAAAAGGCAAAATACTTAGTTGATACCATACCGAATATACCTAATTGAAAATGGGTACCTTAAACAATTATTGTTTTGATCCGGAAAACCGTACATTTCGGGTCAAAACAAGTTTCCAACACAAGTAGATAGATAAACTCTCTCTTTACTACGGAAATATAAAGGTGATGAACCAGGGATAGATACGCAAGTTGTGAATTTATTTATTTCACAAACAAAAAATTACATACGATCATTGTATTAAGAGATGTGGCTGAAATTGAATGTTTGTTACAGAATCACGGTTTATAGGTTTCAAATAAGATTATTTTACCCGTTTATAGGTTGTAACGTCAGAATGCGAGTGAAACCATGGGCGGAAATATCTGGCTTTTTAGTCGATTACACAAATTTACTCGCCCGAAATTGGCAAATCGATACTTTCAAATATTTTACTATTTAAAGTATTTTAGTAAGTAATAATAAATTACTTTATTAACATTATTTTCAGAATGTCTATTTATCTGCTTCCATCAAGTAAAACCGTGCGTATCGACTAATAAGCCGAAACTGTTACTGTGTTAGCAGGTGTAATAAAATGTTAAATAACATTAACAAACAAACAGATATTTTTAACCCGAAGATGTAGCTGACAGTATAAAAACCAGTGCGTGATTAAATATTACTACTATTTTATACACGAGAAATGTTTATTTTTGACTAAATTTCCTAGAGCTAGTAAGAAAAATATGGCTAACATTTTTTTTAAAGTATATTTTTTATTTTCCAACTAGAATTACAGACAAAATGTCAATACTTTAAATGTCGATATCAATATATAGATATTTGTGCCTAGCACAGTTATTCATTTTTATGATTGTTGTTTTTTTACAGATATTAAACTATTGTATTGTTTTTTTGCTATGTTTGGCTGCCATTAATTAAACCACATAAAATGACACAATGTCACGTCATACACAAATACCAATAGAAACATCTACTTCTTTCTATTTACACATTATTATATACAACTTACCCTACATTTTAATCAAATATGCGAAGACATTTGCATTCTCAACTGTCAACCGTAACGCTATCATTCACTCCCATAACTTTCATATCAATCCCCGCTCCCTTTTTTTTTCTTCACACAATTCATCCATCTTTTCTTTAGCCTCCATTTTATTAAAATACCCATTGTTCGTTTTTCTCCTTTTTTATTATTTACAATGGATTTTTCTTGCATGGTTATGTTTCTCTCGAACAGTTATGATCTGATCGCAAATGGTCATGATAGCAGCTGTGCACTTCTTGCTGTGATGGGTCGAGCACTTCCATAAGTCCTTGAGTCCACTGCTCCTCTTCTTGAAAAACGTGTAGCTCTCATAATTCAAAATTCGCTTCCATTTTAGAGATGTTGTGAAAGTTACTGAAAAAGCAAAGATCATAGTTAGCTGCGTTTATTTAAAGTTCTTAGCGACCTGCTCTTGCTTCACACAGGTATAATTTACTAATATAATGACAAGCCGAAAAATATCGAGATTTTTCACACTAGTCGTTAAATTTAAATGAAATTTACGTTCAATTTTAATGTATAAACTTTAGAATCTGACCGCCAAACCTCATTCAAGAAACAGAAACAAAATCAATTCTGTACCCAACTTTAAAAAACAATTTAAAAAAAAATCAATAAACTGTTCACCAAACCGCACTTATCAAAATGTAGTTTTAGTGTGGTTAGTGGAATAGCTGAGGTGCTGTTCGGTCAAATGCCGTTGCAATCAGTTCTCTAAGTGGAAAACCTTCATTTATTTGGGAGTTGGTATAAATAAAAATAAAACAAACTGTATAATGATTTATAATAAATAAATAAAACAACAAACAATAATATTCATATACATATATGACAATTACAATTATTTCATCCTGGACATAGGGTTTCCTAATGATTTTGTAAGTACATCAATCAATGTGTGTGTGTGTGTGTGTGTGTGTGTGTGTGTGTGTGTGTGTGTGTGTGGTGTGTGTATCATCAATTTTCCGATGTGAAAAAGAGATGGTGCTTATCATGTACGAGTATGGCTCGAACTTTCTTTAGCACTGCAAAAATCCTCATTTTTCACTGGAACACTGGGGCACTAATATTTCATGTTGATCATATTGACAAGGTGAATGAAAGGCGACTATGAAAAAGTAATTATAAAGACGATGTGGAAGATGGCGAAGACGCTCTAGGAAGATATAATAATGACTTTATTTGTGGTGTTCTTCAGAAAGGTCAGATATACATCTGACCTTTCTGAAGAAGGCCAACAGGCGTGTATAATTAGATAGATGTATGAACGTAATCGAAGCAGAGGAAGTATGTAAGGATCGTAGCAGGTGTCGTTTTGTAGTTTCAGCCTTTCCCAATGGGAAAAGCATGTGTGATATTGATCTAATACTTCATACACGGTCTTTAATTAGTGGGCCCACGTTTGCACGGACGTACAACTATTCACGGCGCGATTTTATCTCGTACTGCATTTCCGACGCTCTGCTTAGCGCGAGTTTTGAAAATTCAACAGTGTATTTTTGCCTCGCACTGTAAGGCACTCTGTTAGACTATCAACGCTTGGCTCACAAAAAGGTTGAGAACTTGACAAAGAAGAGACACGAAGATCTGCCAATAATTCAAAATGATGAGACATTTGACTCAGATGTATCCGTTAGGGTCCTGGTGGAAACCTTCTGCCTAGATGTAAAAGAAAAGGGAGAAACACCAAACTTGCTAAGATTAGAGAAGAAGCGGCACACTCAGAGGAAGGCATACCAAGTAACAAAAGGGATCCAACTTTCAGTCTTGCCGTGCCCAGATATGCATCAAGGAGTTATAACCCGTACCCGGCCCACGTGCGCAATAAAATCCCACCACGCTAGTTATACGTTCGTGTGAACGTGGGTTACAAGCGAAGTTCTCAATGATTATGATCACGTATACAGTAGACAATTTCTTGGTCTATCGTATGGATTCTCGCCTTGCATCCTTTATTGCAATGGGTCGAACATCGCCATAAACGTTTCCTAAATCCTGCTGAGTTTGTCTTCAGGCAGTAGCTGTAGCACCCCACCCACAGGATATGGTTCCCGCGTTTTGACTCGGTGAAGAAATAATCTGAAAAATATTTAAAAAAAAAATGAATATGTACTTAGGAAGATGCAATTATTATAGCGGAATATCTTAAAAGGTAAGTGACTAAAATATATTTGGCTAAAAAAAAAAAAACAAGTTTGTACAAATGTAATATATTTGATTATTTATACAAGTTTTATCATAAGATAATTATAATATGATGTGGTATGTGGGTACCTTAAGGCAGATATAACAATAATACGTTCACCTTGGTGCATGGTACCATGCCAAATATCCGAATTGAGAAGCTTCTCCTTTTTTGAACTCGGTTAAAGGCACGCGAATTCTTCCAAGTGTTTGTTTTATTAAGATTTTTTTAATACGGCTGTTGGTATTGATAAGTACGAGAAGATATGCATTCAAACCGATAATTCAAATTTAAAGCTAAAAAAATGCAACGTTTTTGTTTTTCAGTTAAATGATACATAGGGAAATAATCGTGAAATCGAATTAATTTGTTAGAAAATTAAAACTAAAAAAAATCACATGCTAGTTGATTCTTCGACATGGTCTTAATAATACCCTAAAGCTATGTGATATCAAAAGAAAGATCTTGTATATTACTAGTATAGATTTAGAGTAAGTTTAGAAAGATTCCTACTCCTTTGTATTGATATTGGCCCCTGTATCTATTTGATGTGCCTTACATCTCCTATGATCTCTTCAGTGTCAGGTCCCATATCAACGTTTTTTCAATGGTTATGTTCGCCCGATACATTCATAATAGTGTCCGCGACAACCAGGATGGCACCCTTTACTATGATGAGTGGAACACTTCCAGAAGTTCTTGACCCCATAACTGTACTTCTTGAAGAACGTGTAACCGTTACATTTTAAAATTGGTTTCCCCCTTTGAGACGTCGACCTGGTCACTGAAATATAATTAGCATTTGAATATTCACATTTATTTACTTAAAACTAGCGTTTGCCTGCAGCTTCACCCGCGTGGAGGTTCGAAATTATCCTACTGGACCGTACTACAGGGATAAAAAGTATCCTTTGTGTTATTACAGGTCATAAATTAACAGTGTGGGGAATTATATGAAAAATCCGTTAGTTATTTTTGCGTCATTAAGTAACAAATACCCAAACTTTCACATTTATAATACATATTATTAGCATTACCATCGAGATATATTACAATGATAGTCTGCAGTAGAGGCTGCTATTGAGAAATTCCAGATAGAAAAACTCAATAATACAAAGCTCGACTTAGCCCGGGAATTATGGTCAGCAGTAGCGCTTGCAAACACTAGACCAACGAGTCAGTCGCCACACTAGAGCACACTAAAGTATTAATAAGATTAATCTAAATGAGTTAGTTTGTATTATCTTAGTATCGGTATCGTACGAGGCTATTGCGACAAAATACATACTGTTTTTTGCCGTATGAACGCAAGTTTTATATCAAAAAATCTACTAAGACGAAGGAGGCAACAGGATAGATAGGCTAGGATCGTCACATAGCCGGTCCTCAAGATGGGCTTCGTCCACGGAGCAGACCAATTAAACGCTATGCGATATGCGATAATGCGTGAAGATTTGGACTCGTGCTTGGCCGTTGGCTTGATAAGACAAAACACAAAGATAATTGGAAATTTGGGTAGATCTATCCAGCAGTAGGGCGAAATGGGCTGGTAAAAAACTGTAGTGAAACATTATTACTAGATATCCAAAGCACTATCCCACTAGAATTTATGAATGCATATGATTATTATTAACTCTAATAATTTCATTATGAATAGTGTGAACAGAAGCTCGACATCGCTTGTGGTTGTGAGTTGAGCACACCCATCTGGCTTTTGGCCCCGACACGTGTTGTTTGCAAAATGTGAAGCCTCCGATGCGCAGAAGCGTTTTACCTCGTCGCGACATCGCAAATGTCACTAAAAGAATAAAAAACTAAAAACATTACCTATTTGAAAAGTAGATTTTGTAGAAACAGTTAGAAGTTTAAAAAAAACCAGCATTGAGACAATTTAGAATGAAAAAAAAGTGAAAATAGCGAAGAAAGTTTGTGGAACGGAAATGATTGACAGAAAAAAAAATGCAAAATCGCAGTATTTAACAGGTATAATTTTTTAAAAATAATTTGAAAATTTCATGACATTTCACTTAGCGTAAAAAAAACAGAATAAGTGAAGCAGGTAGTGCTTTTTGTTAATTGCGTTATTAAGACCGCACCGAAGGATCTGCGAAAAATTTGCGTCCTTTGCTGTATCGTTACTACTTAATCTTTATTTATGCAATTAATATGTAAGATACTTCAGGATTCAATCTATAAATCTTACTTTACAAACACAATTACTTGTAGTTTCTTTGATACTTAAAAAAATTTAAAATAATTTCAACAAATAATATAAACCCAGTAGGGCGTAAATACTTGACGGAGGGTCATCACCTTTTTAATAAAAACTAAACTACATGTTTTCTATGACGTTTACATTTTCAAAAGCTGTATTTGTTTTTAATAGAAGGAAATATCGAAACTCGCGCTCATTCTACTAGAGGCGCCGCGCTTCAATTAATGCCAGAAGTTCGGTGCGCCCTTAAGACAATTTCATGTCCTCAGTATCTTTTATACTAAAATATTCTTATTTCTCAATTTCATCTTAATTTCCATCCATTTTTCCTCGTATATGCATGTCTACTTATCCGGTATGTTTTGAATTATTTTGAAGCTAGTCATAAGGAGGATGCAAATCATAGTAATACATTATAACATCGTTAATAGTGTGCACTACGGCTTTACATTTCAATTTCTCGTGGGACGCACAGCGCCATCTAGTTTTGTTGCCTGTAACTCCATTATATCTGTATTTTATGTCGTTTAATACCAAAATTCTTTTGCCTCTAGGAGTGTATTGAAAATGAACAGCAAGATCTGTGAAATAACAGTTTTGTTAGACATCTATATCTATACCTATATTCAGACAAAAAAAAAAAACACGGAGTCCACATCTATACGGGCGCAGCCGCGGGCAGGGAAAAGTAAGTTAATTAATATGACGGTATTTGTATAATGAAATAAAGGATAACATATAATAAAATCAGACTGAATTATTTCACCGCAGTGCAAAGGCCTCCCATTCTTTCTTCTACTTAACCCGATCCTCGCTATTAATGCCTGGGTCTTCCACGATGCTGCTTGACGTTTCAGGGACTCCCGCTGTGGTGGTGTCTGGCCCAGTCCCAACTGAGCTTCGCAGCATGATTCATCATTATCTGCCTAGCGATTCCCTTAGGTAGTATGTTGGGGTCGGCATTTAATCTCACTGGACGCAGCTGAGTACGCGTAATTTCCATGGAGCTACAGCTTATATGAACCTCTACAACCCAGTTACTGGGTAATATGATGCCACATGCTAGGAATGATTGCAGACTTTCTGGTTACTGACTATCTGTAACGACTGCCAGTCAAGAAAGTTTGACAGTCAGAACCCACGGCTTACCGAGGGACGTAGGGGTCTGGTTATACAAAGATTACCCACCTGCGGCGGTCGGGAGTTGGTTGCCAGCGGCGAATGCAACTTAACCTGCTCGATTGACCCATGCGGCTATTACTACTTAGCCACGAGCCATACCCATGTTATCCTCAATCAAAAGTTGTTACGGCCTGGCCACAGTCTCTGGCGGTGCGAGGCGCGGTGCGGCAAGCGGCGCGGCGGGCGGCGCGGTCCGCGGTGGTATGCCACAGCTAGCTAGTTGCGACCGCGGCGGCGTCAGCGGTGGACGTACTTAAGAACGGCTAAACGATTAAAATGCCCCTATCAAAAGTGGAATTTCACACTCTTTATTATGAATATTGAAACTATCTTTATAATTTGTTTGAATATACGAGGGCAAGCATAGAAACTTTTGATTATAAACTCGGATACATACATGAAGACTTGAAAACTAAAGTTTATTTTAAGAAAATTGTTTCACCTCTAGAACAGCTGCTTCTTACTTTAAGGTACCAATGTAGATATATATTTACTACTAGTACCAGAAAATTGTTGTTTATTTCGTCCTACATTTTTTTTATAACATGCCTATATTTATGATGTGGATGTTTAGACATCCACATTGCTGGTCTACTCAGTATTTCACTTATAAATTGTTCCGTATCCATGATTTTTATAAGCTCAACGCGCGATAAAAACAAAATTATTTGTTTCGGTCGCGCGAAGCCTGAATGCGTCCACCGACGCCGCCGCGTGCGCCGCTCTGAGCTGTGGCCACCTCGATACTCGCTAGTACATTTGTTTCACTCGCACACCGCGCCGCCCGTCGCCACCGCGTGCCGCGCGCCGCAGTTCGCGCCGCTGTCCGCGCCGCCGGTAGCTGTGGCATACTTCATAGGTTTTCTACCATTTGTTTTCGCCGCTCACCGCTTGCCGCACCTCTCGCCGCGCCGCAATCCGCGCCGCGCTGGGTTGTGGCCAGGCGGTTACGGGTATTGACCCGTGCACGGGTGCACGGGTCGAATTGATGTCGAATTCAATTGGACCAGACACATTCTTACAATCCATATTTTTTTGCCTATTGCGTTATGATGATAATGACATATATAAAATTAGACAACACAATATTTTTTTTATAGACAATTTTTATTCAAATGTTAATAATTACCATACAATCAGTTCGCTTTCTTTGCCTTCTCAGTTCATTTTAGATTTGTCCTAAAAACATTTAAGTTAAAATAATAAGGTAAAAGCTATTATTGATTAGTAGATGATATTAGTAAATGTTTTTATTAAATTTTTAATATGAATAGTTTCATATTAGGATTCTCGTACCGTGGGTGCTAACAAAGTAGATGATGTAGAAATATCTGTAGGTTCAACAAATCGACTAAAACCAATATCTGCATATTCGTTCTAGCCGATCACTTCAAATATTTGTAGAACCTACTTCAATGCTATATCATGCACGAATATACAACAAGTTGCAAGGAACCATAACACAACTAATATCTACTCTCTACAGTTTATATTTTTACCTAATAATAATATAAAATATTATAAAACGTTTTACAAAATTATTTGTTACAACATATGACAAACTACAAATTATTAACATCTGGGTTTGTACACAGTAAGTACGTAATCTACCTTCATCTGCATCTAGCATCTGCATTGGCAACCAATCTAACCGGATCCAGCTGAATACCAGTATTTTTCATGGAGGGACTACCTATCTGTCCGTCACAACCCAGTTATTGCTTGCTAATCGATCGACCCGTGCGGTTGTTATAATTTAGCTACAACAAACCCTCTGCCATACGTTGTTAAATACAAATCTACAATATTGTCCAAGTAACACACTTGTCTCCGAAAACGTTTTTTTGGCATACTTAATTAATAACAATCTCTTAAATTCATAAGTATCTTAGTTTGCCGTAATTTGAGTAATTAGTTTTTCACATCAAATCAGTCAATAACGAAGTTATAAGTTATTTTTCAGACTTATATTAATAGGATTAATAGTTAATTATGATTAAATTTCTTTTTAATACAAAATAAACTCAAAATCTTAGTAACTACAACAGAACGTTCTTAAAATATGGCAACTTTATTAAATAAAAGCTAATTTATAATCTTTGAGGCGTTTGAATTAAGTACAAATTCATATATTGTATTATAAATATAAATATGGACTTAGAGAACCTAACTACTTTAAACTAACCTTATACAATGATCATGGTTCCACGTTTACGTTTATTTAGTTCCGTGTTATCTAAGTGTAAGTATAAAAAATAGGAATCAATTTCCGATGAATTAATAAAATAGCCAAAAAAGCAGAGTTGCACTTAAACCTAAAGTATCAATTCCTCACTTGATGTCATAATATTTATAATTTTATGTCTGATGATTACGATCATCAGACATAAAATTACACCCACAATTTACAATTCAACATTATACCCCAAAACAAATTTTCCTTGAAAAATGATAAAAATGTCTCAAATTAAATATATTATTGCTGAATTATATTTTCAAGAACCGAATTCCGCTTATTAACAAAGTCATGTAGATTATGGTTGGATTGAAAAAATACTCGAAAACTACTGTTATAGTACAATTCACATTCAATAATAATATTTGGATAATATTTTATAATTATTCTTGTTTGTTTTTTATATTTTGAGGAAAAACTGATATTTCTTTAACATAGACGATATTATGATAAAATAATGGTTCGCAGTTAGTTTCATTTCCTAGTTTCTCTAGTTTCTCTTCCTAGGTTACCTCCATGGAAAAAAATGCATAATTATTTGTTTGTTTATAATTAATGAATATGCTCGTTGTTCATTTTAACAATTGTTCCGTTGACAGTATAGATGGAAGCACCACAGCCTCTGTTATGGTGTGTCGAACAAACCCATCTGATTTTATTCTTATGAGACGCTTTAATATAGTAAGTGTAGGGGTCCATCCTGAGCAATGGCTTTCCTTTCTGAGATCGCAAGAGTAGAATACCTGTAAAACATGGAACTTGTTAAAAAAGGTAAAGAAATTTTCAATTGTATTAGTATCCGATAACACTGCAAGCCGACTCCAAAAATGGTTGGAAAAGACTAGGTAAATGACAAACTGAGACTTCATGAAGAAACCATTTTCGCGAAATATAATATTACCAATAATTATTCTGATAATTATTCTGAAAAAAAAAACACCGTTGCTGCAATACATCTTGTATCTTATATTTTACAGCTTTCATCTGAGTATCGAATATTCTGACAAAACATATCAACCTCTCAGAGAGAATTTTGATAATTTTGTTTATTGCAAGCTAATATTTTTCAACAAGGAAATTCTAAATAAAAGAGTAACAACTTTTACTTTTTTATAATAACACGTTAACCTTACTAACGTTAACTACATGTAATCCAAGTCTTATTCGAACTCAATTATACAAAAATAAGCATACCTGACTAAACAATACAAGCAAGTTTTGAATAATTATGCTACAGTAGATATTTAGATATAATGATCTTAATTATGTACACCATACAATTCTATACTAATATTATAAAGCTGAAGAGTTTGTTTGTTTGTTTGATTGAACGCGGTAGTCTCAGGAACTACTGTTTCGAATTGAAAAAATATTTTTGTGCTGGATAGCCTATTTATCGAGAAAGGCTATAGGCTATATAACATCACGCTACAACCAAATCGCCCGGGCAGGCGATTCGATGCGACGGGAAGGGTCGGGGGAACATAAATTTAACGCGGACGAAGTCGCGTACAGAAGCTAGTAACAGATAAAAATGTAGAAATTATAAAATAGGGTGACACAATGCGCGGTTTTATTTACCGTATGTACTTAAGGCGAGGTTGCAGTACTTTTTAACTTTTTCAAACCTCTGTAAATCGTGCAAAATGACAATATTCCGTAAAAATAAAAATTGTTTAGGAAAATTGAACATATTGTCCAGGGTTGTGTGAAGATAGAAACGTGAATTAAAACAATTGACTCGATAAAAAAAAATCATAAATATAACACTAAATCACTATTTTAAACGTGTGCCTTGAAGAGATTCCATCATCAAACCATGTAAAATTTATACCAAAAGATAGGACTTATTGTTTTTAAGGGTTTGGTGAGAACACATTTTATAATTTCCTTATATTTTTTTTCTACGAAACAAATTTACACGAAATCTAGCAGTGCAAGCGCTCGTAACGACCGGCCAGTGCACGCCGAGACGTCTCTGAGGTTGGACGCACGCCGTTTGTTCCACAGACTTCCCCCCCGCTTGCGCTTTGTAATAGATAAACAATTTAATAAAAAACTTGTGTTGGTTTGTAACAAAAATGGGTAATAAAAAGAATAAAAGGATATTCAGAAAGTTGAAAACTAAGGTATATCGAAAATTCATACTTGAGTCGTACCTACGTAATTTCTAATAATTTACTGTAAATAAATAATTAAGTAGATAATCTACTTATTTACGGTAAATAATTTCGTTTGATAACGTTCAGTTCCAAACATTATTTACCTACAATCATTGCTTAGACGTGCCACAATATAAAAAAGTACAATAGGTAAAGATTTACTGAACAGATTGAATTTGTTCAAAATATTTTTATGGTTGCTCAATAACTTTAAATATCGTATAGTAAAATAATTGAAATTAAAAAATCTAGGTAATATACCCAGATTTTTCAAAATCAATTATTATACTATACGATATAATATAAATAAACGTCGTTTCACGTCATCAAAATTATTTAACGACGTAAAATATATCAGATTACATGAAGTTTATTTTGCAGCGCTTCAATGGGAACAAAAAGGCCATGGGTAGTTGTCACTCCTTAGATAAATTTGAATGCAATATGCGAAAGTCCCACATAAGTACTTTAACTTTATTACTTGTGGTTCGCCTAGAACTGAGACCTCACAATGCATGTTCCGATTTTTCCATCTTTGCATAGTTACTAAAAGTGTATGACGTCAAAAAACAAAACATAATTTACACATGTACAAAAACATTACAACAGTTACAGTTTCAATTAATCTTCGTTTTGTTTGAGGAGTGGTTGAGTCAAATACAATTTTTAAGTTTGAATCTGAGCATAATTGGTCGCAGGGGTAACGAACTAAGAGGGGATCGAAAAAATGAATATAAGAAAGTATAATGTTCGAGTGAGTCAAAAGAAAGGCCTTCATTTGTAATAAGTTAACGAAGTAATCAACGAAATATCTAGTCACATGGTCTCTGTTCAGAACGAACTACTAGTCACAGTGAGTTCACCATAATTTAATAGATACATTCTCTCGTACTATGTTATGTATTATAAGTAAATAACGAATGTATCTGTATTTTGATATATTTTAAATGAACAAGGAAATATTCAACATACGATATTGCATAATATAGTCCCAGACATTAAAGTTTCCCATACACTTTCTGTGACTATGTGTTGTGATAATGCGTTTCTTTAGTAGGTTGTTTTCTAATAAAGTTATCGTTATTATAATAGACCAGCCGACCTACCCCAATTCGCAAGGGTTATTCTCGGTAATATATCGCAAATAATCATAAATATTTCTCTAAACATTCCTCTTGGAATAATCGATTGAATGGTAAAAATTCGAATAAAATCTGTTTGAGATTTACATTATTATGTATTTTGTGTATAATACTTTATAATTATCGATTTATTATAGAAGCCACTAAATGTAAGCAAATAAAATTATTATATTACTGCCATTTTGCAGCGATCTGAGTTTTTAATATTTTTGATATACAGTAGCGCTCAAAAATATTTTGACAAGCATATTTCCGTTAATATCTCATTGTCGCGTACCCCTAGGTAAACAAATTTTATTCTACACTAATCTTTCCAAAGAGCCTGCAAATATTAATGAAAACAAGTTGTAACTTGTTTGTTTACTTTCCGTATATTCTTAGAAATGTGTTAATGTTCAGCTCAAAAGTATTTTGACAAATATTGTGTTCTTATTATCCGCTGACAGAGTTAGCCCTAGCTATTATTTTTTTATTTTCATAATATCGTTATTATTTATTAAACATATCTATGACAAAAGAATATTAAAGTGATTTTAAAAATGCTGTGATAACTGCTTTGAAAAGTGAAAAGACGCAAGCAGAAGATGCTCGAAACTTTAATGTGTCTCGGCAGCTAGTCAGTGCGTGGAATAAGGTTTATACTAAATGTAAGACAGTAGAAAATAAGCCTCGAAGTGGCCATCCCCAAAAGACGTCTCCCCATGAAAACCATTTAGTAAAAAAGTTATTGAAGAGTGATGTGCAAAAATCGGCAGTGCAAAAAAAAAATAACTTCAAGAGTACTATAACGTGAATGTACATGTTTCTACTGCGAAACGTCGGCTAAAAGCCTTCGCACTACATGGACGACGTCCGGCCAAAAAACCTCTGATTTCTGAAAAGAACAAGAAGCTGCAGCTTGCATTTGCAAAACGGCATAGATCCTGGACTAGCTCAGAATGGTCCAGGGTGTCGTGGAGTGATGAAAGTAAGTTTAATTTGGTGTCATCTGATGGAATACGGTATGTTCGACGTCCGACAAATAAAAAAATTGATGTTCGATACCAAATACCCACGTTGAAAGATAGAGGTGGTAATGTTATGATTTGGGGATGTTTTTGTCGTCACGGAGTTGGACCTTTATTTAAGATAGATGGGACTATGGATCGTTTTAAATATGCTGAGATATTAGACAAGCAAATGCGACCGTACACTCGAGATAATATGCCTCCTGGTTGGTACTTCCAACAAGATAATGACCCGAAACACAAATCTAAGCATGTTAGTAACTTCATAACTCTCAAGAAAATCAAATTATTGGAGTGGCCAAGCCATAGTGCTGATTTAAACCCGATAGAACATCTCTGGGAGCAGCTGGATCGTCGCGTGAGATGTTGAAATTATTCAAATAAGGAGGCTTTATATGAAGCACTATGGCAGGTATGGAGCAAAATCCCCATCTTCCAAAAATCAACTTACAAAAATTTGTAGACTCAATGCCGAAACGATGCAATGCTGTCTTAAAGGCAAGTGGATATGCAACTAAATGCTGATTATTAAATGTCAAAAATATTAAAAAATAAGACCCAGAAAAAATTTTTTTTTTTCATTGTCAAAATACTTTTTCCACAACAATCAGAGAAAAATGTAATATTTCTTATTCTTAAGCAATTCCTAATATCAAAGTGTTCCAATTTGTAAAACATATCCTTATTATGAATAAATAATTTGATTCAATTCAATATTCTTTTTATTTTGTTTTATTTTTAATAATTTATTGTTGTCAAAATACTTTTGAGCGCTACTGTATTAAATTCGCTTGTTTTAGGACCCATGGAGACGATTCTTTGTTTGTTGAGGTAAAGAATAACAACGCAGATGAAAAAAGTGTCGCTTGTAGGCGAACTATAGACGCGAATTATTTCTTACGTCAATTGCAAGAGAAAGTATAGCACAACGCGTTGTTTGGATGTAAAAAGGATATTTTAAAATAATGGGCGAAAGAAAATTTGGGCTCATGGCAAAATTCAAGCTTCAATACAACATGTGCCAAGAAATTGTGTCAGTCAGTTCAGAAAATGTTGCTGATACTGAAGAGAAAAAGTCTTTGGACTCAAACATAGAGGCTACGACTGGCACCATAGCTACAGGCATCGAGCATTCCTAGTTCAAAAAACTGTTTTTTGCAATCGACATTCCCATTTTCTCCACCCATGCGCTACAAACAAAGTTTAAGAAATTAATAAAAGAAGAATACAAAAAAGAATCTCTAACGTCAATTTAAAGGAGCCCAATATACCTGACCTTCTGCATTTACGCTGCATTGTGGCATGTTCAAACGCTTGCATCGGCTAGCTGCCGGGCGCTCGCTCGCTGCGTCTATACGCTCGATACATACCTATTATGCGGGGGGTGAGGAAGCGTTTTCATGCCTACACACCGCACTACAAGCCGGCCTTAATTGAAAACATGTCAATCAAAGAACTGTATTTCATATTTGCCAGAAACATTTAATTTACTTAACATTATTGTCTGCTTGTCAACTCATTAATTTATTTTTCCAACTTATATAGCCTCCAGTGTCTTAGTACACTTGTCGCCAAGAACGTATTAATGCCCAAAATTAGCTTATTTTCCATAAGCCTTTATACTTACTGCATCAGAAAGGCCTCTTTTCCAAAATTAGCGTGATATTTTTTTCTGTCATGAATACCTTTGTAACTTTTTAATATCGTAATCGCGATAATCGAAATTATCGAGGAGGTATTAGAACCTTGTAATGATATCGAACATTATATATTCAGTCGGTAGAAGGCTAATAAAACTTATGTCATATGTTTTCATTTAAAAACTTAAATATTTCTGCAAAAGTTCTTTAAACCTAATCTAGCCATTTAAATCACACAAGTAATATTAATTCAAGGAACACGATTGAATGAAAATTTTCGGCTTCTTCGGCCTCGCTCACAGTGCGGATGTCGCCAAATGATTTAGTTTGACATGTTACGCTCACAGTAAAAACTTCAGAATGGTAATTTTATTTTCATGTTGATATCGGACTATGAACTTAAGGCGCTTCCTAAACCTGGAATACAGTAAAACGCTGTCTTTTGTCGCATAGTAAAGCGTATTGTTATATATTACAAACCAGAAAAAAAAAAATTGTATTACCAAATGTTCAAAGAAAATACTTATGTTAAAATATTTCGTACAAATAAACTATAATATTTTATGTGTTGAAAATAAAGAGAATTGAATCAACTAAAGAAGTTAAAAAAAAATGCTTAGTCGATCACTTATGTTTTTATATAATTAAATATAATATATAAACAAAACTATAGAATATAATAAAATTAAAACTGCAGAATTTGGTGGTCATTCGATTTACCAACATAAAACGAATCGCTGCTTAAAACCTTATTTGTTCCCGCGACTCGCTATTGCCATTTACCTAAAAAGCTTCTTCCCGAGCTATAACTAATATTATAAAGCGACAAACTGTTTGTTTGTCTACAAGAGATAGTCTCTGGAAGCACTGATCCGATTACATAATTCTTTCACTGACAGCGAGCTACATTATAGTGGAGTTCCATGGAATATTTTGAATGGTATAATTGACTTCCGCGTTGACGGAAGTCGTGAGCAGAAGAAGGTTCATTATAGTTTTAGCAACGATTTTGTTTGTTGGTCATCTTGATTATAACCAGTTGTATGGTCATCTAAGAAATAAACTATATCGTCGTTGATTGTGTGTACAACTGCCTTGCATCCGTATTTGGCATGGCTGGTACATCTCCATCGGACTTTGAGGGATTGTCCAACGCCATTTCTTCTGTATCTATTTCCACCAAGCATCAGGATCCTGGACCCATTAGGATTGATGAAGAATACTGGTTCAAAGCCTGAAATAAGGTGATCATGTTTAGTAGGTTGTTGATCAAATTAAACAAGTGCGAGTCGGACTCGCGCACCGAGGGTTCCGTACAAACCTGTAGGTATCCTCGGTTTATGCGTAAGGTTTATGTTTATGAAATTAAATGTTTTTTTTTTTTTTTATATTTGAGTTGATTGAATGGAAGGTAAATTGCGATTTACGATTTATGACGTATTAAAAAAAAACTACTTACTGGATTTCGTTCAAACCAATTTTCGTTGGAAGTTTACATGGTTATGTACATCATATATTTTTTTTAGTTTTATCATTCTCTTACTTTAGAAGTTACGGGGGGGGGGACACACATTTTACCACTTTGGAAGTGTCTCTCGCGCAAACTATTCAGTTTAGAAAGAAATGATGTTAGAAACCTCAATACCATTTTTGAAGACCTATTCATAGATACCCTACACGTATGGGTTTGATGAAAAAAATTTTTTTGAGTTTCAGTTCTATGTATGGGGAACCCCAAAATTTATTGTTTTTTTTTCTATTGTTGTATAAAAATCTTAATGCGGTATACAGAATACATCTACTTACCAAGTTTCAACAACATATCTCTTATATTTTCAGAGAAAAGTGGCTGTGACATACACGGACAGACAGACAGACAGACAGACAGACAGACAGACCGACAGACAGACAGACATGACGAATCTATAAGGGTTCCGTTTTTTGCCATTTGGCAACGGAACCCTAAAAAGCAAATGGTAACCCACATCATTTTTGTAGTAGTGTCATCCCAAAATTTTAAGTTACCCATTTTCTGTTAATTACAACTTGTAGTTACTACTTTCATACAACATAGGAGCTTGTATAGTAGTAGAAAATATGTCTGTGGCTTATTTAAGAAAAAAAACACCGTTTTAACTTTCATCATTTCAGCCAAAACACATCTACTACTGGACATAAGCCTCACTCAAGCTCCGCCACTTCGACTGGTTCTGTGCTTCACGCATCCAGCGGATTCCTGCGGCTTTCACAAGGCTTTAAATTGTATCAGCTATAAATAAAGGCATAAATAAAACAATAACATTATATTCGTGTTTTATTGTATTTAAGAAACTCTCATAAGGAATGTTACTACATAACATAACAGTACAAATCATGTCACAAGACAGTGATAGGGATACTGATCAGTTTAATTTTACCCATTTTTACTAAAAGTTAAAATTAAGGTGCATGCACTAATGTAGCCCACGATATTCAATTGTTCTTCCGTTTTTTGCAACTTGCGGTCACGTTGTTTGTTGATTAAAATATGATACGCGACCATAACAAATATGGCTTTACAGAATTATAACCAGTTAAATCATCAATAACCTCTATCAAACCTCTAAGCCAGTTTAATGCCATTGAATGACTATTCCACAAAAACATAATTAAACGAGATGAAATGAACATAAATGGTTGTATTGATGATTCTCATTTTGTAAATACCTACTTGTTACGGTCGCAAAACATATTTTGTTCACCATACAGCCTGACACTGACCTGTTAATTGCAAAAAACGTAAGACAATTTGAAATTCACGGGCTACCGATGCTTTTACACCCTACAGAGTTACTTAGCGCAAAATACATATCGCCAACCGAAGACGCTGACTGTGTAAAATTACAAAAACGGTTAGAACGATGTTAACAGGTTGCCTAGCAAAAGATTTATAACAATATTGACATAAAACCACAGAAAAAACTGTATAAAGGGAAAACAAACATATTGAAATACCTAACTACTACTAACTATACGATCGATGGATTATTACCGATCTGAACATCATAGGCGAGCCCACTCGTCTTTGAACAATATTCTTAACATAATTATATAAAGGAGATCAGCCATATTGGGCTCAAAAACCAAAGTGCCAGTGGAAAAAATGTGTTAGTCTAGTTGGGGAAGTCCTCTTGATATATTTTTTTAAATGTCCTTCGTATCAGTTTTTAACAATTGCGTCGAATCTCTACGACCGTTCCTGGGTCGACATGATATGTTACAACAAATCTCTGCGAGTGATCTTATAACTATTTTTGCATATTATCAAGGTAAACTTTCATTTATTTTCGCTAATTGATTGTTGTGTATTTAATGAAAATGGAGATAACTAGATTTATCAACTTTAGAAAACAGTTGAAGTGGTCATCTGTATGACCAGGCGTAATCGTTAAAAACTGATACGAAGGACATTTTCTTTCTCTTCGAGTTTTGGCCCCAATTTTGTATGAAACGTGACTGATCTCCTTTGTATAGCTTTCAGCGCATTTTTCAGACCGGCCATCATCTAATGGTCGTAGTGGAATTAAATTTAATTTATGCTTATTCACAAAGTAAACAACATCATTATCGACAGTGTGTAGCCTTGATGGGCATCCGAAACGCTCGTGGGTCGCACACCGCCATCTTTTTTTATCCGAACAGATTCTGTAATTTAATTCAATAATTCAATTCTGTAATTTATGTCACCAATCATAAGCATATCTTTGCCTCGGCTGCTTCGAAAAAAAATATGGTGTGAGGTGAACTGAAATAAAATATTTTAATAGTTAATCAATTATGTCAATTACTTACAAAAAAAAATACGATCTAAATTTAGTTCTAGTCTAAAGCTGTGAGCCAGTTTTTGCATGTCCAATTTTATTTTAATTTGAGTAAAGTTCTTAATGGTGCCGATTCCCTTATTCACAAACTAAACTAAATTTAAGTTCAGTGCATCTTTTCTTTCTATTTCATTAAGGAAAGGACAGAAGATACATTTTAGTTTAGTCCTGTCAAATTAATCAGCGCTTGACGTAAATTGACGTAATTATAGTAGGCAAGTTTTTAATCACGTCAAAACTTGTATGGAGTAGTGATAGGCGCTGATTAATTTGACAGGACTAAACTAAAATTTTTCTTTTGTCCTCTTCTTAATGAAATACAAAGAAAGAGATGCACTGAACTTAAATTTAGTTAAGTTTGTGAACAAGGGAATCGGTACCAATATAAAAATGACAATAGCTCCGAACTAAGCGGTCAGTTTTATAAAAAAGTACTGTATTTCAATACATATAATTCAAAAACTGGCTTGGTGGTTTAAACTTGATCGAAATAAACAACCTTGTTTTGCAATAAGGAGGAAAGGATGGGTCTAAGTGGGTTTGACGGTATAAACTAAATGAAACTACAAAGCGAATAAATAGTCATTATTATTAATTACATGTAAAATACTGGTATTAAAATGTTTCCGGTTACACTGGAAGCCGACTTCAAAAGCTGGAAAAGGCTGGTAGATGATGATATTATTTATTGCAGCTTACAAACAAATGATACTTTTCCGGGACACTTAAAACTAACAATTATTGAATACGTTTCTTGTGTTAACAATTTATAATTTGCAGGTAATTATGGGATTATGAATTAAGGCTATCGCAAACATACGCGATACAACGGTGCGACGCAATTCTAGTAAAGATACCAGCACACAAAGCTACTACAATCTGTCAAATTTCTTTAATAGGTTTTCAACTTTATCGCTAATGTATTACTCAACACGGGTCCTAATTTATATTGTATTCCTGCTAGATAATATTACAACCTACATTATTGGAATACCTTGGGGGATATGAATGGCTATTTTTTATGGAAATGATTCCTCTATTAAAGTGTCAATTCAATGCTATACACCCTTTCGAGAAGTGACTAGAACAACCTTAACAAACTTTCATGTCATTCCTAACTTGTTTGTCGTACGTATAATTTTGATACTTTAAGGGCCCACCTTGAAAGTGAATGATAGTAGGATGGGCGTGGTTTATGGCGGGTCAACCTAAAGTGGCCGGCCGCCACAAACTTATATCTGAACCGTTTATAGAGAGTAGGAAAACCAGCGGCCAAAAGTTGAACTAATGACAGAAAATTTCTCGATATAAAAAACGTTACTAACTTAGCATAGCCTTGCTGTAAGCACTATTCCTGTCACTGTTGCACATCTGTCAAACTGCAATAGCAAGGTAGAGACGGAATTTTTGCACATAGCGTGCGATGGAGTAGACAAATAATACAAACTAGTGATCGCCCATTGGTCGAAATTCGACCGTACTTCATTTGAATAGAAAGACATTATTAAATGAAAAAATACAGATAGTAATAAATATAAAAAATAATATGGTTATATTTGACATTCAGTAACACTATAGACAAATTTTTGACGCTGTACTACTGTGGAGAGGGTTCGCTAGCGGGATGGTGATGGCCAGGACCAGGACGTAGGTGTAATGAGTAAAGAATATTCTTCAGGACTGTCTTTTTTATTTTCTTAATGCTTCTTAACTGCTGTTTTTATAGAATTTTCCTTATTATTTTTAATTAATTATGACGGTTCCAAATGTCATAATTATAACCAGCCTGTACAATCTATGACCAGCTTGTGCAATCGTGAGGCGAACAACCTCTACAGTTTGCACACGACACTAAGTTTTGTATGGGAAATATACTACTGCCATACTTGACACTCCCCATAAAACCACAAAAAATATTTCTTATAAATCTAAACTAAATTCCTATCGTCGCTAATACAAATAATATTAAAGACAAATATTCTCGATATGATCTTAGATTTTAAAAATGAAAAAGGTTATATATCTATAAAATTAATTTATTACTTATGGTTATACTTGACATTCAGTAAGATACAAAATCAGGCTTACCAACTTAGGGGTTTTCCCAAATTTAGGGGGTAAATAAGAGGATTAAGATTTTTTAGGGGCGTTCCATTTTTAGGGGTATTCTTAGGGATTTTTTGCCATCTTACAGTTCTCATTGTGTTTTTGATTACAATAAAAGTATTAGCGACTTCTAGTACGGTTCCTCGATACTAAGAATGCAGAGTGAATTATTAACAAATGTCGCGTAATAAATATAGACAAATATTACTACTGTGTGCCGGTCTATGATTACTGAACATTCGTTGGTTATTCTCATTATAATATTTTAGCGGATTTTTTTTAGTAATTGTGGCAATTTTAGGGGTTTTTAACTTAAGCTTTAGGGTAAATATTTCTGGGTGTTGGTAACACTGCACAAAATAATAAAGACAGATTTGGACCATAAAGGAAAGAATATCTATGCATGTGTGTATTAGATACACGGTAATGAACATTAGTGTGTGTAACGTGTTATTTATTGAAAATAATATATTTTAACGCATAATTTAAAAAAATATTAGCATTCGTCACTTCTTCTCTGTATAAACTATAAGTGTGCGAAATTTCATACTCCTCCGTCCGCTCAATTTTCGTAAAAAGGGATCCAAAGTTTTTGCTTCACGTATTAATATATAGATTTACAACATAAAATTAAAAATAACGAATTAATCTTCTAGAGCTCTATAAATAAAATATGTGATGGTGTTTAAGAGATTAATAAACTTCAATTTCGTTTCACGGATCACTATACATTTATTTGGTAAATGACAATTACAATATTTTACATAGACTTCGTCCATTACGTAATACTAGTTATGATTTTTTTTTTCACCTTATTTTACAAGTCATTTATATTTCCTTCAAGGTCAATTACGTATGGCAATGTGTATGATAAATGTCAAAATTACTTGACGTATACATATATATTTTAGTAATTACGTGAGACTGCGGTTAGAAAACCAAAACCGATATTATTGCCGATATTTTGTAACTATGTCTAGATTATATCTTTTTATTTGGGTATTTTACCCGACTGCTGAGAGCAATGTGTTTATCAGCCTATTAACTCGTATGTATGTTTGTTCTTTTATTAACTTTATTTTTCATTACATTTACTTTGGGGTTAGGGGTAATTCAGAGATGGAGTACACAAATAATTTGCTAAACAGTCTTCATAAGATTATAGAAGTATGTTTCGTGTTATTCAAAACAGAGTAAAACACCATTGTTTTGATCATCCAATTATTTGATTTTGATTAAAATCTTGTAGGAATGAAAAATTATAAATAGCCAATATGTTTTCAGAAAGCACTCTTGTAGACCTTTGATTAGATATCAATTAGATATCGAGAAGCAGTGGTGGCTCAGTGGCAACGGCTACTACTTACGAGTTCGAACCCGAGCAGGCGCTTTACTCTGTGTAAATTATTTCAACACCACTGCTCTCAAAACTGTGAAGGAAAACATTGTGAGTAAACCGGCATGTCTTAGAACCAAAAAATTGAAGACATGTGACATCTACCAACCCGCACTGGGCCCTCGTGGTGGATTATGTCCCACTCTCTCTCACCGAGAGGAGGCCTGTGTCCCAGCAGTGGGAACGTTATAGGCTGCTAATGATTAGGTATCAAACACGGTACATATAGGGTTCGAAACACCTAGGCCTGGCGTCAGGCCACGTGCCTGACATGGATGGCTTCGTGAAGGTAGAGAGAAGCTTCGTAGTCGGAACCAGTGTGAGACCGCGCTAGCAGGACTCAATATGCTGTTGCGTCCAGCTACACTAACGACGCAGCTTTATGTGTCCCGTCTACATTACACCACGAAGGTTAAGGAGATCGTGGAGTTTGTACGTGTTAAGTCCAACTGGACCTTAAGGGTCGAGAAGTTGGAACCGTGCCACAACACGAACTTCAAGTCACTCGTGGTGCGAGTTCCAACTCATCAAATCGAGACCTTCCTCAAGGAAGAGTTTTGGCCGAAGGGTGTCGTGTATCGGCGATTCCGCGGAAGGCTACGCGATACTACACAGCGCAACACGTCGCCGTCACTTCGTGTACAATAGTTATGTTTACGTGGTTTTTATTTGTATGTATCATAGTCTGTATGGTATTATGATTTGGGTCTTTGTAGCTCGAAATAAACTGATTTGATTGATATATGAAATTAAAATTTATATTTTCAATAAAACTTCACATCTGCTATAAATGATAAATGATTTTATTTCTGTAAGTAGGTTTGTACAAACACTTTTACATACCAATGTTATGTTAAAAACATACTAGTTCGGCGTTTGACACAGCCTGTTTAAATCATTACCCTTCTTTGGGCTGCTGTCAAGTAAAACCTCACCTTTTTTACAATTCTAATGCTACTCCATTCATTCGTTGTGCTCTTGCATTTGAAGTGACAGTACTTGACATATAGCTATATTTTTGACATAATTCAAACCTAAAAACGAATTATATATTTTATTTTATTTCTAAATGAATGATTTTTATAAGTTATTGGGATAAAACAGACGTTCTTCTCTAGAAAATAAGGTGTTTACTCAATATTATTTTACAAAGTGAGAATAGATTGTTGCTGTAATGCTTTAGTGAAGGTGGTGAATTCGATTTATTGTTATCATCATCTTATTGGTATTTCATTCTTGCAAAATGAATAAATTAATTGCCCTGTTCAGGCACTCCTAACCTTGAAGGTACTGTTCAGTTTTGGTTTATGGTTCTTCCTATTTTCATACATAATTTAGGTCGTCTCTAAATGGTAATAGAGAAAGAATGTTATATTGTTCACAGTTACAAAAATAGACACATATACAGACGAAATACAAAGTTATTTGGAAAGCCAACACTTATTATATTAAATAATTACAGCAAAATGCTTAACTACTACCTTTTTCTGTGAACACAAATATTTAAAAAACGTAATTTTGATCGCACCGATTTGTAAAAAAGTGACATAGGTTCGTCGTCGATGAGCCCTACTGGGCGACTGATTTATGAACGAACGAGAGTGATGACACTATTTATGATAGGCAAAAGAAGAGATGGCGATAATGTGTGTGCGCTTGGAATAAAATAACGTATGTGCCAAACCGAATCGCCGTTTTTTATGAATGAAAATTATTATTAAAACGAAAACTGTTTTACAAAAACTTAGATACAATTATAATCAATGTAAAGTAAACTATGTTTAATAATACATACGCATCGCGCCTTGAGGCTAAAAAAATCATAATCATAGATAGAACTTTGCGATTTTTTTGTATTGAGAAAATTTCATCGTATCGTGTATTCCTTTTACAGGATACTAGTTCATATAGTCAAAAAACATACACTAAAAGATTAAGTACGGAAGTCATACGGTAAGAAAGGTACGCTAAAAAGAAAAAGCACGTTTATCTCGCTACGTCACCTTAAGAAGGGTTTCGTGAAGGGCTCGATCGGGGTTTGGTAATTTTATGTAATTTTGATGTTCGGAAACTGCAGATTCTCTAATTTGAAAAAATTACGTTTGATTTTATTTATTTTTATTTTGTGCCAGGTTCATGGGAATGGGCTCGCCCCCTATACACGACGACTCCTTTTTTAATGGTATGGATAATAGCTGAACATGACCTTCTTGAGCATCGCCACTAGATCTTTTTTCCTTTCGTTATACCATTCTCACTAAACGTATAACCATTCAGAAAAAAGCAACTTCTGTCCTCTTTTCGACCTAACAAATTTCGCTGTAAACCAAAATTTAATTATAAATTATATAATTATTTGAGTTTAATGGTGACTTATAATTAAAACGTCCAAAAAGTCAACAAAAGGCTAGCAAAAATTAATTACACATGCATTTTTTAAACATAAAATAATACAAGTATTTTTTCTTATTTTAAATATTTATTAAAGTACTTATGGATCACAAAAGCTTTGAACAAAACATCATCAACGACCTTTTCTTTTTGATTTAAAGAAAAGTTTTTTGACGTCTTTCGGTGGATGGTTGTGGATTTCCAGGGAGTATACGATGACACCATTGACAGTATGGACCGCAGCTGAACACGACCTGTTTGAACATCTCCACCTGGTCTTGTGTGCAGACTCAGCACGTTGAGAATATGTATAATTATTCAATAACAGCAACTTACGTCCTCGTTTCAGCTTAATATAATTCACTGAAATGTAAAGTTTTATTAATAAATTCTCGACTAAAATGTAAATAATTATGACCCTGCTAGGTACGCCTCATATGAACTAACAATAATACAAGAATTTATTAATTTTTATTAGGTAGGTATATATTCATTATTTATTACAGATAAATATTGACCATAGATATCCAGAGATGTGCCTTCATTGCGGTATAGTAAGGAGTCCTAGTGACGCCACTTATCTCCCACCCAAAAAATTACAACATTAACAAATAGTGTACCGACGACACACACTTAAAATTTGAACACGCACACCAAGAAGAAAGCAGCTACACTAAATCAATTTCTAATAGCACACATACATAGAATGGGCGGGGCATTCACTTGTAAACACTTGCTATTTGCGAACATCCAATGCACACGCATGCAATTAGGGAGTCGAAAGCGATGGTCGATTATTTTTATCGATATTTAATTTTAGTGCATTCTTGTACTAAAATAACTTCGTTTAATTTTCTTTAGATAATTTCTTTTTTTTTATATACCTATCCGAAAATATAGTTAACTTTAACTAAAATAAAATGGAAATGTTTTTAAAATTTTGTATTATAGGTTAAAGGGAACGCTCTCTGTTACATATCATCCTACTTCCTACTAATATTATAAATGCGAAAGTTTGTATGTATGGATGTGTGGATATTTGTTACTCTTTCACGCAAAAACTACTGAACGGATTTGGATGAAATTTGGAACACAATTAGTTTATAACCTAGATTTACACATAAGCTACTTTTTATTCCGGTAGTACGTTCCCGCGGGATACTTTCCGACCTCCACGTGGGCGAAGCCGCTGGAAAAGCTAGTGCTGTGTAATAAATAATATATTACGTAACCTTAAAAAAAAATGCTTACCTACATTCAGGTTAGGAAAATTAATTTGCTATTATATTATATACTATGGGTATTACTATAATTATAAATTATTATTACTAAGAATATTTTAATATAATACGTTATGTTAGAAGTGGGCTAAGTTCGTTACTACGTCTGAGGCCGGATTGGAGCCAAGAGCGTAAAAATATTGTACAATGTTCACGCAAGTTATACGACATTTTTTAACACATTTGTATAGAAATAAAATAAAATGTGAAACACTTAGTATTATAGACAAAAATTTGACAAAATAGCAACGGACCGCGAATTTTCTAATTTCAACTTCGAACCTTGGCTGCTCGGACTTATGATTGACTAAGATGGGCTTGCGATTTAGTGATCAATACAATAATATTGCGCAGAATTTTTATTTTCAACAATATTTAACTATCGCAATCTTCAATATTAATCTTACTCGGTCAATAATATTGCGCAATATTATTAATAGTCTATGGCCCACCTTACGAAACCGCCAAATAGCAGATAAAAAAAAATAATATTTTTGCATATCGAAAACAAATTATTGTATTTTTTTTTTTTTTTTTACCAAATGTAAATAATTGGATGACATATAATATTTATTTATCATATTACTTATCATATTGTACCTACTTTAAATTAAAAACTGTTAATTTGTGAAAATCTTTAGGCATAATATTACTTCAAGTAAAAACACTTCACGAGTAACTGTATTGGAATTATAATGTCTTAATTTGGTTCAAACAACATTAAATTAATAAGTAATTTAACTCTTTTACTATACAAGTAATACGAAGATATCCATTGAGTACTGTAAAAAAAATATTCAACTGCAATAACACGCATATCGATAAAATCAGCCGCACGCAAAGCTCCTCTCTAAATCTAAAACGTTCGTTTCGTTCGGGAAAATTCGGGCTAGTTCGGATTAGTTCGTGTCGCTCCGCACGTAAGTTAGTAAATCATTTAAAAATTGATTTAAAATATAAAACAGTGACTTAATTGTTTACTAACCGGTGGTAGGACACGCCGTTTGTCTTCAGGTTGATGGTATTTGGCCTATTTTTACAAAATATTACTGCACAACTCGGCATTTCGGTTTTTTACGCACCAATAGTGCACTGTACGCAATTGCAAAGCGACTGAATGAAGCGTACAGCCACCGATCGAATATACTACCAATTTGATAGTGTCGAGGTGGCACGTGCCACGCCCCCAAGGCATATCCCTCGATATCCGTGATATTGACACATTCTATAATGAAATAAAAAGAAATGAATAGCACTGATCCCAGCGTGGTTTGACCAGACTCGATTAATCGAATGAACCCCGAGATTTGCACTAGCCCCTGAAGCGTCATGATTCATGGTGCTACATAGGCCATTGCATATCAAGAAGTAGACCGGGGGGCGCTGTAATGGTAGGGAAGACGTGCCCATAGGATAGGAAAGGATTACGAGCCTACCTACCTACCGACTATGCAGCCTTTTTTTTTTTTTTTTTTTTTTTTTTTTCAGGATGGGAAATCATCAAATGACTTCTCCCGCTCTGGGCGGAGCGGGAGGGCGTGTCAGACTTTTACTGACTAAAACCCACCCGTGTTCCATCAGTTGCCCATGTGCCAGGGTCACGGTATCTCTTTCGAACAATCACGCGACCCCGGCAGGCATCGGTCCTAGTAGACCCCTACACTGCTGCTGACATCTCTTTGAGGCGCGCGTGGAACACTGCGCGCCGTCGACCCGAGCTTGGTCCTTACCGGGCGGCGAGCTACCCATTGCTCGCCACCCGCAAGCTCGCGCCTACGGTGGCCAGGAGTCCGCTATTGACTCCCGACGCCCGGGGCGTCTCCTCCTGCGGCGGCTAGGGACGTGAGGGCGCAGAGACTGCCACTCCCTCACGCGCCCCGCCTCCTCCTTCGCGAGCATTACTGCTTCGCAGAAGGAGGTGACGGCTTCCCATTCCCTCTCGCTCCGTACCATGGCTCGCACCAGGGCTGGACGCGAGAGGTCGCCGCCGCCGATCGCCTCCACGAGGACACGGCGGTGCCCCGCCCAGGCAGGGCACACCTCCACCGTATGCTCCACCGTGTCCTCCAGACGATCCTCGCAATGGAAACACCCGGACGTATCCTCCCGCTTTATCCTGAACAGGAACCCACCGAAGCACCCATGCCCGGTGAGAACCTGCGTCAGGCGGAAGGTGAGGACGCCGTGGCGCCTCTCTATCCACTCCTCAAAGAGGGGACTTACCGCCGCAATTGTGGCGTGCCCAGCACTGGGTTGCGACAATCGTACCCGCCATGTCGCCATGAGATCACACCGGAGCTCTGTCCGCCGTGCCGCGATTTGTCGCGGCAGCGGAGTTTCGCCCCGGCGTTTCGCCTCCTCGCGCCACTCCCACATGTGCGCGAGGACCTTTGCCTCCAGATCCCATGGCGGCACTCCGGCAAGGAGGCTCGCCGCCTCGCAGGAGACCGTGCGGTATCCCCGGATTAACCGGATACTATGCAGCCTTAAGTAAGCATTGAACTAGTGGAGAGAAGGGTGATATCTTTCTATAGGAGGGCATCTATTCACGTCATCAACGGCATGTTGATCCAAGACGAGCTTCACCGATACATCTTTTGGTGGGGTTTACCGTTTGCTTGGCTCTTTTCTATGTCAAGACTTCGCTATGTTCGGTGTTGTTGTTTTCTTGGTCGTCTTCTGAGTTCTCGCTGCTATCAGTTTCTGGTTTTTGTAGATATCACTAGCCGCTTTCTTGATCTTATTCCTGTCTCCAGCCGTGTCCCTCCAAAACTGGATTTCCTTGTCGAAGTATTTCATATAAAAATTGTAATTAGAGACCCCCTCTCCAATTAAAATTTTCATACTTGTTTCATTTATTTGGAGGCTTACGTTATTTAGCAAGGCTTTAATTTGGTATTGGATGCATTCTAGTCCTTCTAGCTCAACAGGGGGAGTGAGCTGTTGCAGTCCCAATTAGGTTTAGAGAAATATTGACACATTCTATAAGGTAATAAATTATTATAGCACAGGTACATAAATTACTGTAGAATTTGTGGGTAACAGTAGCAGCTCGGACTCTAAACTTGTGCCCGGTTGATAGCAATGGGGTCGCCCCCTATTACATGGGACCTCAAGATGACTAGCGGAATGTGGGTGTACTATAGGTACACCTCTGCCCAACCCCTCGGGGAAAGAATGCGTGATGTTATTTTATGTTTCTTGAAAAAGATAGGGCTTGTTGATGTTTCTCGGTGGATATTTGTAGTTTTCAACAGCATTCACTATGACGTCATGGATGGTAACGAGTTTAGCATAACAGGACCTGTCTGATCATCTCCACGTAATCCTGTGTTCATACCGACAATGTTGACTATATGTATATCCATTCAAGAGCAGTAACTTTTGTCCTTTTGACGACCTAATAAAACTCACTGAAATATAACAAAAAAACATTAATTTAATTAACTAAAAATTAAATTTATTTTCTCATCACAAATGTTGCTGACAGGTAGAGAAAGTGCATAAACTAAAAAAATATATAAAAACATGTGTGAAAGACTGGAGCCCGACGAAGGCATTGAATACCTTTGTTACGGGTCACCAGTCCCGTTCATTATCCAAACATTTTGAAAGATACCAATAAATAATTTTCAAACAGGTTTAGGCAAATTAAAGCTTGCCTTCAAAAAAGGAATATCTTGTTTATTTAGACCAAAGAAACGATGCATGGACTGTTTTAAAAGAAGACATGGCTGGACAGAGTCGACTAACGAAATGACGACTAATAGCAAAGAATTAAAGAAAGAAAAAAAAATAAGAAGAGTACAATGATAAAATCTACTATATAAAAATAAGTCGGGTTTTCCTTCCTGACGCTATAACTCCAGAACGCACGAACCGATTTCCACGGTTTTGCATTCGTTGGAAAGGTCTTGGGCTCCGTAAGGCTTATAGCAGAAAATTCAGGAAAAATTTCAACAGAAAAGCGGGAAAATCTTTTTTCACATACAGCGCCATCTCTGATACATAGCATGTACTACAAACCAATATTTTAAGTAGATGGCGCCGATGCGTGATACATTGTTTGACAGCTACTCATTGTTCTCTGCTCAGTTAATTTCATGTGACAAACCGGTATTGTGTTCACTGTGAAATTGTGAAAAAAAAGTAAAGAAAATAAGTTATTCGTTTCCTAACATTTCAATTGGAAACCATCAAATCAATCACGTGTATTGTGCAAATTTTTATTCAATTTCAACAGCAGGCATTTGTCTTTAATGTGGTAAGTTGAACTGTGTAAATTATGTGGATCGTGCATTTGAGGTTAAATTCACCACTCTGTCCATAGTCCAAAATGCCCAGAGGACGACGTGCGAACATCGGCCGCCGCACAAGACATGCAAGCCAGCAACAAGTGTATTCACAGAACTTTAGCGAAGAAAGACAAAATATAATAAGAGAAAATGCCCGATTGAGACAACGCGTGAGCACACGAAGATCATTGGCATCATACAATCGCTTGGCATTCCAACATGATCCCACTGCGAACTACAGTGATGATGAAAATTTAGATATTGGACCAATGACGACTATATGCCGCTATTGCAATGCGTTAAAGTTCAAAAAAGAAACGGCTGGATTGTGCTGCGCAAGTGGAAAAGTCAAACTGGATCCATTATTTACACCACCACAGCCACTGAAACCATTGTTCGATGGAAGTGATCCCGATTCCAGCCATTTTCTTCGACACATCCTTGAATACAATAACTGCTTTCGCATGACTTTCTTTGGAGCTAATATCATTCGAGAAGGCGGCTTCATGCCGACTTGCAAGGTAAAAGATACAACACACATAACCAATCACTCACACCAACGCAATGAATTGCAACACATAACAACTACATATACACCACACACTACACCATCACACGATCAGAAGTTACACCGTATTCTTCAACAAATGATTGTTTGCAATTACAGATACAAGAACAAATATATCATTTGCATGGTTCAATGGTGCCAACACCAGATGAACTGCATCAATTTCTGCAAATATATTTCATTTCGTCGATGGTGGATCAGCTGAATGTGCGGTGCAATATACAGGGAACACAACAGTTAAAGAGACGAATTGTTGAACAGTTGCAAGCATTGTTTCACGCTAATAATGCTGTGGTTAATATGTTCAAAACAGCATTGGAACGAATGCCATCGGATACGCACAAATTTGTCATAAGAGCGGATTGTACCCCAACAGGTGAACATGTGCGAAGATTCAATGCACACACCGTTAATGATGTTGCTGCAATTATTGTTGGCGATACAACTAAATCGCGAGACATTGTCGTTCAGTGAAGAAGCAATATCATGCATCGTGTAAACGAGACACATCGTTTGTACGATGCGTTACAATATCCAATCATTTATTGGCAAGGGCAAGACGGATACGACAGCACGTTGAAGATGGTCGATCTAATTACAGGTACAATATTCACACACTAATTATTGCTATTATTGGTTTCTATTAACAATCCATTTAATTTTGCATTTTCAGGCGTATCAACGAATACAAATCTAAGCATAATGAATTACTATGCGTATCGTATGATGATTCGTACACATGAAGAGAATGTCATTCTGAAGTGCCGTCGGCTATTCCAGCAATTCGCTGTCGACATGTATGTCAAAGTCGAGACCGAACGTTTAGCGTTCATCCGATTCAATCAGGCAAAGCTACGATCTGAGGACTATACATATACACTT
Source organism: Aporophyla lueneburgensis (assembly GCA_932294355.1). Taxonomy (NCBI): domain Eukaryota; kingdom Metazoa; phylum Arthropoda; class Insecta; order Lepidoptera; family Noctuidae; genus Aporophyla; species Aporophyla lueneburgensis. The sequence continues at coordinate 8,337,858 of OW028742.1, forward strand.
GCGTGATGCTATTCATTCAGATGGTGATGTTCAGAATATTGGACGTCTGACGATTCTCCCATTTCCAGTTCGTCTTGCGTTCGCAATGACAATTAACAAGTCACAAGGCCAATCGCTTAGTGTTTGCGGGATAAATTTAGAAAATAATTTTTTTTCACATGGGCAGTTATACGTTGCGTGTTCACGTGTTGGGAAACTATCCGCTTTGTTTGTGTTAACGTCAGACCAAAAAACAAAAAATGTGGTTTACCAAAGAGCACTTCAATGACACGGATAATTTGCGGACACGTATAACGCTTCGATTCAGTATTTACTTCAGGATTCACTTTCATTTACTTAGAGAAGTTCAACTAAATAACACTTCATTTTTGTAATCGAAATGAATTCATTACTGTTGTGAAATGAAATAAAAAATTTCCTATTCAAATATAAAACAAAAAAAAATTCTTCTTCTTTTAATCACCAAACGAAATGTTACATAAAACGAAGCCATCTGGTAGCGAAACGGAGTTCGCCGGGTTTGCTAGTGCAAGATATAAATGTATTCTTAAATGATAAAGTAAGATACAAATGTATTCTTATATATATGCTATGTTAGTTCTTCGCACATCATCGTCTTCATTTCAGCCAAAAGACCTGCATAGCTGGACATAAATCTCTCCAAAGCTCCGTCACTTTGACAACTTCTGTGCTTCCCTCAACCAACGGATTCCTGCTTCCTTATCTTAATACTTTGCACTATTAAATATTACAATAATATCGACTGTTCACACGATTATGAGGTATTGCAGAAAAACAAAAAAACATATACCATTTGATTCTTTGACATGATATTATTAATACCCTACAGTTATGGGATATAACACGGTTCTATGACTTACTCACTTGAAGGATGGGAGTGCTCCTCATGCATCCTGGTTAATACTCCAGCTTCTTCGAAGTAAAAGGCGTTGCATCCTCTCTTGGTACACCTCCATCTTATGCCAAAATTCTCTATCTGTTGGTAGTACTTCGCATTTTTATATAACATCCCGTGCTTTCCTCTTGCCGTTAAGTAAAACACTGAAAGTACAAAAAAGATAGTACTATTTTTACTAGTACGTTATTTGTTACAGATTATTTGATACTCAAAAAAAAAAAAACAGAAAACACACATAATTATGAATCTGTACTAATATTATAAATGCGGAACTAACTCTGTCTGTTATGCTGTCACGACTAAACCACAGAACCGATTTTGATGAAATTTGGTACCTACAGGGTAAGTTAGAACCCCAAAAAAGGATATAGGCTATTTTTATTCCGCGACCTTATCTGCGTCCGCGATAGCCGACATTTATTTATTATTTATTTACGCGGACGGAGTCGGGCAAAAGCTAGAACTATATATGAGGCAATATTTTAAGATTTTTTTTAACAGTAAAATTCAAAGTATCAATTTGTCACCTTGATGAATTGGTGATTATTGAGTCTATTTTAGACGAATATATTCTGCGTTACACATAACAAATTGCGGAGCCACGTGAGTATGGTGTCCCGTTACTTTTATGGTGTCCCGTTACCTCTTAGGTCATGTTGTTGACAACTAAGCGGGCTTTACAGTTCCTATGTACAGACGATGAGCAACCAATGAACTAAGCTTTTTGCTTCACAGGTTCTCTTGTACGAATAAGTGTAGTTTTTGTATAAAACTTGTTCTTTACCAGCTCTTGATTTTATATATTGTATACCTGGAATAATTAGAAAAGTAATCTTTAAAACTTTTTTAAAGCTACTTGTGCCGTTTAATAAATAAGATATGCTGTGGTGGGGGTTGCACGGTAGTGGGAGTGCGGGGTAATGCACCGCACTCGTAGTGTTGTCCGAGCAACCGTAGCGACAGCACAACTTGCGCAGTAATATTGGGAAGAGTGTTTTATTGCACATACAACCAAGGCACCACAGTATCTAAAAACTCTGACTTCAACGCTAAAGTGCCAAATAAAACGAGGTAATTGATAATAAAGGGTTTATTGAAAACTAAATGTAAAATACTAAGAACGACACATGCGAACTAGAACACATGGAGGACGAAAAATGAGCGCGTGAGACAGACAGCACGAGTGGTAGCTATGTTTCACTGGAACATACTAATTAAATCAAAAGTCATTTATTCAAAACGCAAGGGGTGCAACAAATCTTTCAACCACGCATCAGTATGACGGATGTTCGAGCGGCTGTAACACCATGTGTCCACGGTGATACCGCATCTGTTGATTCTCCATCATGGGTGTGTACGTACAGGTAGCTATAAAATAATGCTCGCAAGGTAACGCGCTTAATTTACTGGCAAATATCGAAAGAAAACTAACCACTAAAATAATGATTACAATAATTAACACTGATTAAGTTAAAACATAATAATTGTTAAACTTGCCTAGCATTTAAAATTAATGGATTAGTTAGATAGCACTGCATTCATCAGGCAGAGGGTCCGAGCTGTCGCTGGTCAGGGTTCTAGAAAGGGGAACCTCCTCACTATGCATGCTGAGTCGAGGAGTATGGCTTTCTGGGCCAAGCCCTTGACCCACCTGCGCAATGAGAGCATCCGTAGATGTTGTTCCAAGCTCTCGCTATATATCCGATATAAGGTCACTAACTGCAAAGATTATTATTACAATGACTGCAAAGTCCACGTCCCACATGTAGACAACCTCGTGTGCTAAGTCAAGATACTAGTTATTGTTATCTTTCTCAGCTTTCACAACAATCTCATCGATCTATCACCACAATCAAATATATTTATTTATAATATTAATAAACTTATAAATATAGCTGTTGTTTGTTTGTTAGACTGATACATTTATGTATCAATCTAACAAACAAACAACAGCTATATTTTATTCAATGTAATTGTTACTTCACAGATCGAATAAGTAATTCGTTTTATTTTTTAATATAACTGTCTGTCTGTTACACTTTTACGACTAAACCTCTATACCGATTTTGATGAAATTTGGTACGCGGTAAGTTTGAACCCCAAAAAAGAGCATAGTCTAATTTTTATTCCGTGACTTCGTCTGCGTCCACGATAACGATATTTACGCGAAGTAGTGGGTCAAAGCTAGTACTACATATGAGGCAAAAATATTAAGAACTAGCTTCTGCCCGCGACTTCGTCCGCGTCAAATTTTTGCTCCCCTGACCCTTCCCGTCGCATCGATTTGCCTGCTAGTTTTCGTCCATTTTTCGTTGCTGCTCACTCCTTTGGAGTTATAGTGAGTCAACCTTAAAAGATAGACATATAGATAGATAGATAGATAGATAAAACATTTATTTAGTGCACACAAAAGACACAACACAACACCTAAAACTACAATTAAATGATGAAAAAAACAATAATAAAAAATAAAAAAACAAAACACGGTGACATTATATCCCCAAATGGAAAAAAACAAACTTACAATAAGGGTAGTTGACACACTATGACATAAAACAAATGACAAGGTGCGGTGTGCGTCTCAAGGTTGCACCAAATGGGAGTCCAGCTCAGCATGTGTCAGGTAAGTACACCTGACGCTGATATTCTGCTGGATCCCTGCAGTGACATACGGACGTCGAGTAGATCAGATAATTTGGTGTTTTGACGATGTGTTATGCACGGAGTTAAATTATGTAAGTAAGTTTACCCGCAATTTAAAACAGACTATATAGGAGTGTTGTAATAAGAAACGTTTTTGTTTATTGTGTTGACTGTGTTTTGATTACTTGATTGTTTATAAAGTTTATAATGTAAATGGAAGAGAGAGGCTTACGCCTTGCAGTGGGACAATACAGACTAATCGGATTAGATAATATATAAATGAATAATCTTATTATTATGAAAGTGACGATATAAAATAAACTATCTGGCTTAAATATGTTTACAGTGAGTAAGTATGGATAAATAAAATATGTCAGTTTTGAGATTATTTTACAATTATTAACATCACAAACTACTTAGTAAATGACCTACTGATATTGATTTTAGGGGAACACGGAACCAGTTATATAATGGATGTGTTCGAAACAGTCATACCCACTTTTTTTTGAGATTCGATAAGAAGACGAGCTCTGAAAGTGCCAAGACATTGGAGATTCCTTATCGGCGGGGGAATATTGTTCCTATATATATATGCTCTCGCGGATTTTTTTTTAGAACTTTTTAAAAGGAACAATTCCGTGATACATGATTTTTGCGTTACTTTAACCGTTTACGCAGCGCACGCAACGGAAACTCTCAAAAGGAATACATTTTCCCCGTTTTTGCAACAATTTTCATTACTGCTCCGCTCCTCTTAGTTGTAGCGTGATGTTATATAGCCTATAGCCTCCCTCGATAAATAGGCTATCCAACACAAAAGAATTTTTCAATTCGAACCAGTGGTTTCTGAGATTAGCGCGTTCAATCAATCAAACAAACAAACAAACTCTTCAGCTTTATAATATTAATAATAAATTTTATAAAGTATACAGATTTTTTACAGCAAAATTCGAAGAATGAATTTGTCACCTTGATTATTTGGTGATTATTGAGTTTATGTTAGACGAATATATACTTCATTACACACAACGAATTGCGGAGCCTCGTGAGTATGGTCTCCCGTTACTTTTACCTCATTGGTCATGTTGTTGACAACTAAGCCGACTTTACAGTTTCTATGTTGAAACGAAGAGCAACGCCAATGAACTAAACTCTTTGCTTGACAGGTTCTCTTGCATGAATAAGTGAAGCTGTTGTATAAAACTTGCTCTTTTCCAGCTCTTGATTTTATGTATTGTATACCTGAAATAATCAGAAAAGTAATTATAGATACAAAAAAAAATTACTAGTGCCGTATAAAAAGAAACGAGAAAGAGGGAGTGCGGGGCAATGCATCGCACTCGCAGTCTTGTTCGAAAAGCCGTAGCGACAGCACATCTAACGCAGTAATATTGGAATCAGTGTTTTATTGTACAAACCTAACCTACTCGAAACCAAGGCTATGTTGTGTTGGTTACTAAACAATTCTGACTTGAACGCTGAAGTGCTAAAAAAAACGAGGTAATTAGTAATATATAGTGGTTTATTAATACACAAATTAAAATAAGAGCGAATCACATGAACTATGGAGGACGTAAAGAAACCGAGCGAGACAGATAGAACGCCAAGAGCGAACTAGCTGTGTTTTACCGAGATATACTGTGGGGAAATAAGACAGATTACTATAAAATTTGTTTAATATAAGCACATAATGTTATCGAAATACATTAAGCAGGTATTACATTTAAAATCGTGTTTAGGACCTTTAGTATTTTTTCTTTAATTTACATACTAAGCTGCCACAATTAAACTAATTTACGAACGACAAACCAGTTAGGACATATGCACACGCTAATAGTTGTTACCCTTTTTCACATGTTGTGATGAATACTTGTAGACATTTCTTGACCACAACGAGTTAACTGCACGTAAACTGGGCTATATCAACTGGTTAACACCGAGTCAATTTATCCGGTCATTGTTCCTGGTACTGCTCCAAAAGGATCAGTAAGAAGTGCCAAGTTCGAGTGAAGATGATCAATAGAGAGGTTGTAGGCTGCACGGGAGAACATACTCATGACCCTACAGAATGGCAAAATAAAATAAAAGCAAAAGTTGCAGGCCTAGATTTTAGTAACTACCAGTCTTTTACAAACACTTTAAGGAAATCGATTTAGTATTTGCATTATTATATTAAATTCTTTGTATATTTTACTACAGTTTCGCCTACGTGAAATTTTGGCACGCGACCAGCCGCGTCGCATCCGCTAACACTTCATTTCCACGTAGCTTTCTGTCCGACTTTTATATATTTAGCTAGGCTACTATGGGTTGTAGCGTGATTTAAATAGCCTATTAACTTCCACAAGAATTTGGCTATCAAATCCAAACATTTTTATTCAAAACCGACCGCTAGTTCCAAAGATTACCCATACATACATACAGACAAACAAATTTCTATTCTTTTTAAAGTGCAAATTTTCCTCTTTATAAACAGCATAGGTGAATGACTGATCTGTAAAACAAACAACTAGGGATATTTATTATTTCCTTATGGAATTATAAAAAAAAACAACGTCATGTAGTACTTTGGGATTAAATAAACCCTGGTTGTTTAATAGACCTAGAGATGTTTAGTATGAAAAATCGTAAATAAAACTATGAACTCATACTTCTTGTGAACATCGTATTCCTACAATACGATTAGTTTTAAGATATTTTTATAAACCTATGATGTATTTAAAAATTAAGTAAGTGCTTAATCTTAAAAATATTTGTTCATACTTGTAGAAAAATAAGGATAAATATACTTAGTTTTGGCAAAACAGTAGATTTTTCAACTGTTTTTTTTTTCGCCTTTTTATTCTGTATTACTTACATTCATTAATACTAACCTTCAAGAAATTAAATTTATTAAACAGATTATTAACCTTGTTTCAAATACATTTAAAAAAACTTGTTGGCTTTAGCTCAATTTTAAACTTTTCATTATTTGTTACTGAGTTAAAAATATCAATGATTTAACATTGAAATGTGAAATAGGTAGCTAAAATTATTTTTCTAATTTCAGGAGTACAATATATTAAATCAAGATGCTTTAATGAACAAATTTTATTCAACAACTTCACATATTCGTTCGGCAGAACCTGTGAGAAGTAAAACCTGGTTCACTGGCGTTGCTCCTCGAGGCAGTGTATCGGCCGTTTAGTCATCAACAATAAGACCAAAGAGGTAATAGTCAGGGTTCACCATACTCATGAGGCACCGGAAGTTACAGTGTATAACGGAGCATATATACGTCTAAGGTAGACGGAATCATCATCACAATTATCAAGGTGACAAAGTGATACTTGGAATTTGGCTCTATTCGCTAATTCGCAAAAACGAACTAAACAATTATCTTCATATGTATTAGCCCGTGTGGACGTCTGAAATCATCCTACTGGAACGTGTTACCGGGAACAATGGTATCCTTTGTGATGATCTAGGTTGTAAATTATCTGTTTACGAAATTTCACCCGAATATATTTAGCCGTTTTTGCGTGATTGAGTAACAAATATCCAAACATACAAACTTTCGAATGTAGCATATTAACACACATAGAATGCGTGTCTTTTGTTTTGTAATGTGTGCCTTAACTTGTCTTTTCAACTTTTGATTTGCATAGTTCCAAATTTATTCTAATACTATTTTTTATTTTTTCTAATGTTTTGTTTATGTTTTATGGTTGGAAAAATACATTTTTATAAATCTGAAGCCTTATTCGCTTAATATGAGTGACCGTATCAATTCATTCGTTTTATCTTTTAATGTACTTCCGATGTTTTTGATGGTGAATTAGCGTGTGCTAGCTAACATATGGCCAATAATATCAATTAATATTTAGTGTACTTTGCATATTATTGTTAGAAATCAAGTTCTTCTAACTTAGATTTGTTGCTGGGAAGTTTATTGCACCTGTTCGTTTGCTTAAATGACTTTTGATCTTGTTTATTATTATTGCCGATGCGCTTTATTTACCTGGAAAGGGCTTCATGACATCAGGTGGCAGCGTTTAGAAAAAGGTGTTAACCAGTTGATATAGCCCAGATTACGTGCAGTTAACTCGTTGTGGTCAAGAAATGTCTACAAGTATTCATCACAACATGTGAAAAAGGGTAACACCTATTAGCGTGTGCATATGTCCTAACTGGTTTGTCGTTCTTAAATTAGTTTAATTGTGGCAGCTTAGTACAAATACTAAAGGTCCTAAACATGATTTTAAATGTAATACCTGCTTAATGTATTTTGATAACATTATGTGCTTATATTAAACAAATTTTATAGTAATCTGTCTTATTTCCCCACAGTATATCTCGGTAAAACACAGCTAGTTCGCTCTTGGCGTTCTATCTGTCTCGCTCGGTTTCTTTACGTCCTCCCTAGTTCATGTGTTTCGCTCTTATTTTAATTTGTGTATTAATAAACCACTATATATTACTAATTACCTCGTTTTTTTTAGCACTTCAGCGTTCAAGTCAGAATTGTTTAGTAACCAACACAACATAGCCTTGGTTTCGAGTAGGTTAGGTTTGTACAATAAAACACTGTTTCCAATATTACTGCGTTAGATGTGCTGTCGCTACGGCTTTTCGAACAAGACTGCGAGTGCGATGCATTGCCCCGCTCTTCCTCTTTCTCGTTTCTTTTTATACGGCACTAGTATTTTTTTTTTGTATCTATAATTACTTTTCTGATTATTTCAGGTATACAATACATAAAATCAAGAGCTGGAAAAGAGCAAGTTTTATACAACAGCTTCACTTATTCATGCAAGAGAACCTGTCAAGCAAAGAGTTTAGTTCATTGGCGTTGCTCTTCGTTTCAACATAGAAACTGTAAAGTCCGCTTAGTTGTCAACAATATGACCAAAGAGGTAAAAATAACAGGAAACCATACTCACGAGGCTCCGCAATTTGTTGTGTGTAACGGAGAATATATTCGTCTAAAATAACATTACTGCAATAGTAAATCCTATACTGTTAAAAAGACACAAATATTTCATAAGAATAAATAAATCAAAATGACAATGAAATGAATCGAAAAATGACTCATGTTCAGAATACAATTTCTTACAAAACTAGCCGAAGAGTTAAAGGCACTATACACCTAATAACAATGCACATTTTTCTAATTAAAAAAGGGAAGAAGATCCGGCAGCGGGATCATATCGCGCAGTAGATTTGCAACCTTCAGAAGTCTATAATTTCAATTCTCTGTTCAGCACCGAAATTTGAAAATCCATTGCGCGTATACGTTTGTTAATACAGTCCCAACGCGACAAAAAGCACACTTTTTGATTTTCAAATGACAGTGCTAAGCAATTCGTTAGAGGTTTAATTAAAAATACACCTTATTTCAATCCCCATAAGTTATACACAAATGGTCAGTAGGTACTGAAATCTTTTCATAATACATCGGGTTCAGTTTGGGTGGGGGATGCGTATGCTCAATGTCTGGGTCCACGATTTGATTCATATAGTCCAGTTCCAACGTAGCTCTGCATTTTTTACTATTATGGGAGGAGCATTTCCAAGAAGTTGTTCTCCTCTTAATGTTTCTTCGAACGTACCAGTACGTATAGTCTTAGTGAAGAATCAATTTGCTACTCTGCTGCGATTTTATGAACGTATAACCTGAAAAAAGAAGTTGTGTTTTGTCATTTTTCTGTGATTTTTCTTACGTGGAAAACAGAAAACTAGATATAAAGAAAAACCGTAAGATACTTGAAGATTTTGAGACCGATCTCACAATATTCTAAAATTTTTTTATATTTGCTACTGAACAATTATTAAGATAACATAGGTGTAAAGGTGAATTTCATGAATATTCAGAAATAAAAGTCATTGCATAATAAGTATGAAATAATTTAATTCACTGTTTTTAATTAATAATATGTATTTACGCAGACTCCTGCAATCAAACAAACTTTCAAATACAGACAAAGAAATATTCAATTATTCATAGAATAAACCCTTGTCTTTTGATCATCGTTGCGTTGTGATATTTTCTTAAGTAGTTTACAGAATGTCTGTGTATCTCTAACAATTTCCACAGAGTCCTATCTCCAATAACCCCCTGTAAACTTTTCTTGTAAAACTAACTGTCCGTGTATTGTCCACCGCGCCCGGTGGGTTGTACCGTTTTGTGAGCGATTATTCCGAACCTGACCCGAAATACTAATCCGGTCACGGATTAGGTTAGAGGGGCATCGCGACCCGCGAGCTGAGGAGCAGGAGGTGAGCGTTAAGATCATCTGTGACGATAAGCTCTCGTGGGCCCCGGAGCGCGAATGTCGGCTACGCGCCACTGGCGCCAATATTGCCTTTATTTTCGAAGTGATGTAATATGATTTCCTACCCTTGCTTTAAGTCAACGTATACGTCAGCGTTACCTGAAACAGAAGCATCATTTTAATAAATTTTGACGTGAACAAGGGCACGTATTTTTAAATTTACTTACAGTGATGGAAGCATATATTATGAAATGTATAAAATTAGGGGCTGTAGTGCTATATTTATACATTTACTTGTGATATTAAATTAACACTATATTTACCAGACCAGTCATTTTGACTGGTCGTGCAAACGTATAAATGTTAATAACAAAAAATATATTTGTTACTAATATATATGAAGTAACATTAAATTCATAAAATGTATTCTCTACCTATAGCTACAAAAGTCATAACATCATTTCGGAAAGCAAATGTTATATGTAATGGGAATTTTTAATTGAAATTGCACGACCAGTCAAAATTACTGGTCTGGTAAATCTAGTGTTAATGAAAATGCATTAGGAACTGTGGTGATTAATAAATATTTTGAAATGTATAAGTTAAATATGTAAGTTATGCAAGTCTACTGGCAAAACATTACAGTTCATTTTCGTTGCAATTTGAATAATGGATGCCTTTATTTGTTGTACACTGTTTTATCTCACGGAGCGACGCGCGCTTTACATGTGGTAACCAAGTATACAAACAAAAGGCTGTGAAGGCGTGCGAGAAGACGAGATTGAGAGCTAAACCTACATAGATAGACAAACTCGAAATTTACATTATTTTATACGATAACATTTGTGTGAAATAACTACGGTGCTAATAATCTTGAAGTGACAATAGAAAAAGTTCTCATATCCTAATATTCAGTTGAGCTTTCTCTAAAATACAAATATTATGTTAATGCTTGCGCAGACAGGCGAGAAATGACTCGAGTAGAACAAGTTCTATTTCACTATTAGGAAAAGTTTAGTTGATGGATGGTTATGACTGTAGCTGAAAGCCGAGATATTATCATCGGCGTTTATGACAAGTTTCGCCTTGCAGCCGTTGGTGGAGCGAGCGGTGCATTGTCAGCAGTCATTCAGTGTACTCGAAATGAAAGTATATTCATTGTGGAGGATCATCCTTATTCCTGATGTCGTGGTTACGTAGTGAAAACCTAAAAAAAACATAACATCATGACTATATTCTCCGAAGGATTCGGCAGGGTGCCCTATCAAATCCTTCAGAGCACAGATCAGATCTAGCACTTCAGAGACTGCATTTACCTCGGTAAACGGTCCTTAACCAATATTTATGTATCGATACCTAACACGTCTTTCGTTAGCTAATTCAGTTTGACCCTGTATTCTGTAACTATATAGACCAGTTTGTATGACTGACAGCGCCAGTGTGCGAGCGAGAGGTTAATAAGGACATAAGTAGCCATTTGTAATCACATTACTTAAGTGCTGGTGTAAAATAGTTAAGAACAACGGAACGCGTAGCTTTCAAACATAGTTCACTAAAACCGAAAAGATGAGTTGCGACGTATAAAATCTGACTTTTGCTCAATAGAAATCAATTCATAGATAGAGATATTCTTAGATTACAATTGGATGACGTGCGGCATTCAACACTTCCTTATTCGGCGGCATACTTTATTCGCCAAACCTCGGTTTTTTCGAAGAAGACCGATGGAACGTTTAATCGTAGTCGTAATTATTAGGTTTGATATTACCTTGATATAATGGAACTTCCGTGGGTGGATGTGTGTGATCGTCATCGCAGGAGACAACTTGATCGTTGGCGTCTACTAAAATCTATGCTTTGCATTTTTGGGTGCTGCGAGCTGAACATCGCCAAACGTTCAAATTCATGTACAAATATTTTCGCACTAAAGTAGGAGTAAGAATAACCATTATGCAATATTATCTGCGAACCGTTCTCCGTCTTTATTAGTTTGAACTCTGAAACAAACACATAAATAATTTAAATCGCTTGCTCTCGGAATACCTGTTTTACGGAAGCATATAATTTGTACTAAATCTGAAAGTTCATGTCGAATTTAAGTAAGTATTATTCATCACTGTAGAAACATTAAAAACGTCGACTAAAGGTATGCGGGGAGAAAATATCCAGTCAAATATTAAAAATTACAGAAAAAATATATCGTTTTATTAAAAAATATTGTGAAGTGAAACATAATAATTGTAATGCTCCATAAAAAATTGTCCGCAAATCGGAACTTTTCGTACCCGACGTAAAGAATAGCACCATGCGATTTCCTCCTGTGGGTGTCGCAAGAGGTGACTAAGAGACTTACTAGAGAAAGAAAGCAAGAAAAATATTTTATTTGGGACACGCACAGGACATACAAACAAAAAGAAGTAAATAGAAATATTTATATAAAAGTTAAAAATAACAAAGGAAGGTGCAGTAGCGTTCTCTATGCATTTTATCACCATACTGCAATCGCCAACCCACCTGCCAAGCGTGGCGATTATGGCAAATCCCCCAAATTGGGGGAGCCCTATATCCAGCAGTGGACGTCTATCGGCTGAAATGATGATGATGATGAAATGGGAACTTGATATTCACTTTACAGCGTGATACTCTTCAAAGCAACCTCGTTTAAGGCATAAGTTTTTAAACACTTTTTACATTGCTAACGGGCCTTCATTTTGCAAACAGCACATGTTAGCCGCTTTTCCATTTTATTGGGAAAATGGACTTCAACCTCATGCGGCAAACTGGCCACACTTAAAGGAGGTTGTTTTATGGACTTCAATTTAAGCCGATGTCTGCACTGGAATTTTTGATAATTATGCTGAAAAGAACATGGGTATATTAGGCACTAGAAAAAATCACTTTGTAACCTTAAATTACCTTCTTGACTACGCGGAAATTAAAAAAAAACACCGTTTTAAGGTTTACAGGTAAACCGGTTGGTGAACGAACAGTGGTCAGGGTCAGTTGGTTTCGGGTAGATAAATAAAAAGTAATGTTGTTTCCATGCAAGTGTACAAGTTTAATAAAGACTGGTTGTTATGTTATGATAGCCTTATATAATTCCCTTCGTTAGTAGGAACGTATATAACGTCGAGGAGGATGGTTGTGTTCAGCGTTGCCAGTTATTCGTTGAATTTCGCCACCATAGCCAAGAACTAGTGAAACATTGCAACGTGTGCGTTTGTTTTCCGTGCAACGCCAATAATGGATGCACTTGCTTCTGACTTCACGATAGTGAAAGTAAGTGAAATTCTTGTGTATTATTAACCGCGTCCCCCGTTGTGAATCGATGTATTTGATACCTGAAAAATATTTAATTTTACCGTCTCATCGCCGAAGAAATGCAATTTGAAAAAAAAACAGGGGCAAATAGTTGCCTTACTAAAACATCATTTTTATTACTAAATAAACGATGGTGATGCGGACGAATTTTCGATGTTATATTTTAATTGGTAAATAGTTTTAGTTAATTTAGGTTATAATTTTGACTTTTAATTAATATAAATCTTAATTTTCTCATATTATTATAATTAAATTAAATAAATGTATGGAGTGATAAAAATAACAAAATGAATAAATTTCAAATAAATAAACTTTTTATTTCGGAATAAAGGAGAAATGAATGCAAGTTGTTACGGAATGATCGGCTAGTTCATAGTTTTGATGTTCAATGTACATTCCATAGCTGCTAGAAATCTTGATTATGGAATAAATCAAAACAAGGAACTATGCCAAGTGGCCCTTTACATGTTGAGCACTGTATTTTAGATCGTTTATTGTGAGTTCTTGTGCTGCACACACGACAGCGGTTTCATGACCTGAGCTGCTCGTGTCGGTGGATGCCCACTTCAGACAGACGGATCTCATCAGTGACTCCCACTGCCTTCTGACGGTTTGTTGACTGCACTGGCAGTGCCGTTCAGCATTGTAACTGGCTCTCCAGGCTGTTCAGTAATAACTCCTGGTGCAATATGAGTTGAGTGCCCTGTTGTGTAACGATGAATACGGTTTCTGGAAGAAGTGAATTTCTCTGTTCTTATTTACTCAACTTATAGGGTTTTTAGTATTTTTTTAGTTTGTTCAAACTATAAGGTCAATTTTATCATCAAATTAATAAAAATGCAACTAAACTTTTATTTTTTTATTAATATTTTATAATATCTTTACATATTATAAAATAAAGTCACTTCTGCTGTCTGTCTGTCCCTATGTATGCTTAAATCTTCAAAACTACGCAACGGATTTTGATGCAGGTTTTTAATAGATAGAGTGATTCAAGAGGAAGGTTTATATGTATATAACATGCATAATATACTAAAGAAACGCTGATAATTTTAGAGGTTTCTAATGTGATGTCATAAATAAACAAATTTTTTTGCGCTTACATTGCGAACGCTGGCTGAACCCTACGAAATAGCTCAAAATAATGTACTACAGTATTATACACCTTAAAAAGTTCTACAAAAAAGTCCGCGATGGTATATGTCTAACACTTAGGGATAACCCATAATAACCATTTTTATCCTTTACTTTTTACGAGAAATAATGGCTTATTTATGAATGCGATTTTAAGCAATACAGCATTAATCCTTATCCAATTAAGTACCTTAAATAAAGTGTGCATTTCATGTAGATCAAAATTGCCCTTTACAGCATATCATTAAAATTAATATTTTAGAAGATATCAGAGATTATAATAAAATTGCCGCAGAGCGGCTAGCGGGCCTTCCCGCGTCCGGCCGTCCCGGTTGGTAGCGGTCGGGTAATGCAGGATTAATAGGATTGTAATTCATATTACTTTGGCTTCATAGTAAATGCGAATATCATGTGTGTTCGAAGTACTCAAAATAAACCTAATTGTATTATTCCAAGTAAGAGACCGCGAAATATTGCTAAGATGTTTAGATTTTTGGATGGATTTGGATTTTTGGTTATCCTGAATACTTACCATATACATAGGATACTTTATCCCGGTAGTAGGTTTCCGAGTGATATTTTCCGAAAGCTATACGGGCGAAGTCACTGGCAAAAGTACTATTCTTATAACTATGTTTGATTTGGTGTCTGGTAAATAATTGAGTGTCTGTATAGGTAGAATAGGAGCGTTAAGAAAAACCAGTAAGACTTATATTCAATTTAATCCAGCCCTATGTCGCAGTCATCTTACTCTGAATACCTACTGTTCCGTTCCGATTGAATTGGTTACTCTGTGAACGCGCCATGACGTGAAACGGAGTGACATCTGTCAGTTTGACTTTTACTTCCTCTTGGATTTCGGTGGGACCAAGGAAGCACGCCGCCGTTTGGGTCTCGCGGCTTTTGTTGAAATTAATCCTTTAAAATCGATCCGCTTGTGACAATTAGTCGTGATCCAGTTGTTTGATTGTTAATAACCCCTAATTTGACGTTTGATAACACGGGTTTTGGACATATTTTGGATAAATAGTTTGAAGGTCAAGTCAAAGTGACGCTATTGTGAATGAGTGATTTGAAGACCACATGCTGTGATTGTCTCCAGCCGGGTTGAAGCGGAATCTAACCTGAAGAATACTCGTAACGTCACAACACAATACAGATACACTCACTTACATACACAGATCCAGGTAATCCCAAGAAGCCGGTGGTCGCCCATCAGGTGAGTTATTTGAATTATATTGTCTGCTCCGCGTACGGCGGACAGTACGCTAGCCACTCTTGTCTCTAGAGCCCCATGGTTAGCACGCTTCCACATAATAATTGAAATCGTATTGTGAGGTCTAGTCTGGCAGCGTACATTTTGGTATCAGAGGCGTGGTTTTAACCTACAAAACCACCAAATTGGTAATTTACAGTAGGCTAATTACTTGGCAGTCTCTATAAGGGAAGTAGTAATACGCTGTAAACATTTGATAACTATAATTAATTGTTATTTGAAATAATTTGTTGGAATTTATTGAGTTGAGTAACTCATATTGACGGGGTCAACCAGGTTTGCATATTCTAACAGAGTTGGTTAGATTGAGCTATGTTATAACCTCTTGTTGTTGTTAATTGACCTCTGTGTTGTATTGAATGTCAGGAAGACATTAAAATATTGAGTTTGTACCATCAATATGGTTGTTTGTGAATATTAATATTTGAAATTGTCATCTTTGAGTATTACCATTGTTTGAATTGGAATAAAGGTTCATTGTTGTTGTACCATTAACAAAGTGGTTTGTGAACTTAACATTTGGAATTGGATTAGAATTTGAATATTTGAATTGAATTTGAAGTTGAATGTTGAACGTTGATATTGGTTTAAAATTAAAATAAAAGTGTATTGTTGAATTGAAAAGAAACCAATATATTGTTATTTCTTGATTTGCTGATTAGTCAGTTTGGTAGTTTGATTGTTTGCTTGTAGTTATTTTGTATTTATTGATTGAACTTTGTTATTTGATAATTTAATTGTATTGTTTGTGCAATGGCACACAAAGCGGTGAGAGAGGCAATCAGTGGATTGACCACACAGCTACGGTGGTTCACTTCAGCTGCAGCAACCGCTGAGCGCCCGGATCTTGAAGCGGTCACTCTGGCTCGGTTCGAGCAGTTGAACGTGAGACTCGGCAACGTTGATGCTCTCCTTACCCGCTTCAACGAGTACATTCGTGATGTGGCTCTGGAAGTGCTGGATCAGGCAGCACGTGACAAGGTCCTTGCTGACTATGACCAGATCTTGGACCTGGGGGATGTCATTGGTCAACGTGCTCGGGAAATATTGGAGAGCCGGACACCTGTCCAGGTCAAACCGGAGACCTCGGTTGTTTCAGGTCCCGGACTATTGAGTAGACTGCCTACCTTGGAACTGCCACACTTTAACGGTCGCTTGGACCAGTGGTTAAGTTTCCAAAACCTGTTTGAAAGTTTGGTTGATGCACGCTCGGACCTCAGACCCGCCCAAAAGTTGGCCTATTTGTTGTCCGTCCTGGAAGGTGAGGCCCGAGCCTTGGTGCAGCATCTATCTTTGACTGACTCAGCCTACCCTACCGCTGTGGAACTACTCACCCGGCGGTACCAAAATAAACGTTGTTTGGCTGACGTTCATATTGGATTGATTTTGGGGTTACCGGTCATTACTAGTTTGTCAGCATTGCGTACTGACCTGTTGAACCCGTTGGTGGCAGCGACCAACGCTTTAAAGCAATTGGACTTGCCGGTGGACCAATGGTCTTACCTTTTGGTGCACGTTGTGCTGCAACGGCTTCCTGCCGATTTGAGGGCTCGTTTCGAGCAAAAGTATGGTGGGGATAGTGTCACACATCTCCCCCCATTTGATGACCTCGTCCAATTTTTGGAGGATGAGTGTCGGTTTGTGGACAACTCTGGCGTTGCCACTGAGTCATGCCAGCCGTCTTCCCGGCCACGAGACCAGGGACGGATTAGGGCTCGCGGGCCTGTTGATGGTCGCCCCGCCGCTCGTTTTGCTGGCACCCAGAGTCGTCCTGGTTGTGAGTTTTGTAGGGACACGGGGCATGGCATGGCAACTTGCGCGGCCTTTTTGAAGTTGCACGTGAGTGTCCGCCGCCGAATTGCCAATGCACGCCGCCTGTGCTTCTCTTGTTTGGGGGCTCACTTCCATCGGAACTGCCCCAACCCCCGCCCTTGTAGAATTTGTGGGGGGTCCCATTTGGACATATTGTGCGCTAACGCGAACCACGCTGGCAGACCAGCCTCTGATGAAGGTTCGCGTACGGGGGGGTACCATGGAGTTGGTCACCGGGCTTCTGCCTCGCCGGTTCAGAACCGGGGAGAGGCCCGCAATTTTGAGCGCCGCACTCCACCCCCCGCGCAAGTTGATCGGGAGCCGCGCGACCGCCATTTGGTCTCCCCGCGTAAAGGCGATTACGCAGTTGTTGCTAGGCAGCGCTGGCCAGACCAGCACCGCCTTCCCTCCCCTCCATTGGCGGAACGTCCCCGGTTGGAGTCACGCCCCCCGCCATTCGGGCATCCGGTGGGATATGCCCTTCCAGCGATGGCGCGTGGCTCGGGACACCGCGCGGACGAGGAGTTTGAACTCCATCCTCGTCGGGAAAGACTTGGGTCTGGGTGTGGCGATCGGTCGCCGCCCAGGCATTGTTAGGACATTGGCGCCTGCCCCGCTAAGGTACCCCTCAGATTGACACGGTTTTGTTGCCAACGGCATCGGTCAGGTCTGGGGGCCCACGGGGGACTCTGTTGTGGTCCGTGTCATTATGGACATGGGAGCCCAGGGTTGCCTTTTGTCTATTGTTTTGTTGTTTTGTTTGTATTGTTTTGGGCAAAATTGTTTTCTTGAGCGCCTTTGGACTGCGGGACTTGGCTGGGACGAGCCAATTCGGGAAACCCTGTTGGAAGATTGGCTCCAATTTGTATTCGCACTCCCTGCAGTCAACGAGGTCGTGTTACCCCGCGCTATCCTCCCCCCTGGGAGCTACTCTGCTACCCTTGTTTGTGATGCGTCTCCGCACGGTTATGCAGCTGTTGTTTGTCTGCGCACCGTCTGCGCACAGGCCAGGTGAATTTGTCACTGGTCTTGGCCAAGAGCAAGGTGGCCCCCCTCCTGACGGCACTGATCATCCCTAAGTTGAATTGTCAGGGGCGGCGCGTCTTGTGCGTCTATTGAACCACGTTGCTCACACTTTGGGTGGAACTGTGGACATTCGGTTTTCTTACGCCTGGACGGACAGTCAAATTGCTTTGTGTTGGTTGAAGACGTCCGTCCACTCTTTGGAGGTCTTTGTTGCGTACCGAGTGTCCCAGATTCAAAATTTTGAAACGCCTTTGATTTGGAGGCACGTGCCTGGAGATTTGAACCCAGGCGCCGTGGCCTCACGTAGGTGCATGGCACCCCGCCTGTTTGCTTACCCCCTATGGTGGGGACCAGACTGGCTGACTCATCCCGAGGATGATTGGCCTCGATCGCCAGTCTTGATGTCGGGTCCTTTGCCCGGGCTCAAGGTGCTCGCTGTTGGAACAAAGGACCCTGAGTTTGTTGAGTCGATTTGGCTCCCTCGACAAATTGTTGGATTGTTTTTCTGTTGTTGAATTGTTGGTGACTGATCGTCACATTAAGAACTCGCATGCCGGTTGCAATGCGCTGTTGGCCATTCTGCAGCGAGAGTTTTGGATATTGTCGGGAGCCGTTAGTAAGTTGAACCCCTTTTGGTCGATACGGGTCTTTTGTTGTTTGGTTGTTGACGGTTGAGTCACTCTAGCCTTCCTTATGGGGTCCGTCACCCCCTTTTGTTGCCTAAGGAGGGCCATTAAATTGTTGTTGTTGTTGTTGTTTGTTATTGTTTGACCCGCCAGCCTGCCCCCATTGGGGGGGTATTTTGAGGCCGCGGTGAAGGCGGTTAGGGACTCTGGCGCAGATTGTTGGGAGACACCGTTCCCACCTTTAAGGAGTTAGCTACGGTATTTTGCCGCATTGAAGCTGTGTTGAACTCGCGTCCATTGTGCCCGCTGTCTTCGGACCCGAACGTCTTGGAGGCCCTGACCCCGGGCCATTTTTTGATTTGACAGCCACTTGCCGCCCTGCCGGAGCACCCTTTTGTCGATGTGAGCCAAAATCGGCTATCGCGGTTTCAGTTGGTGCAGCAGCCCGCTCAGAGTTTTGGAAGCGTTGGAGCTTGGAGTATTTGCACATCCTCCAGCAGCGCGTCAGGTGGACTGATAAAACGCAACCTTGTCGGGATTGCCAAGTGATTAGCGGACGGGAAGGCCCGTCCGGGGGGGGTAGATGTTCCGTTCCGATTGAATTGGTTACTCTGTGAACGCGCCATGACGTGAAACGGAGTGACATCTGTCAGTTTGACTTTTACTTCCTCTTGGATTTCGGTGGGACCAAGGAAGCACGCCGCCGTTTGGGTCTCGCGGCTTTTGTTGAAATTAATCCTTTAAAATCGATCCGCTTGTGACAATTAGTCGTGATCCAGTTGTTTGATTGTTAATAACCCCTAATTTGACGTTTGATAACACGGGTTTTGGACATATTTTGGATAAATAGTTTGAAGGTCAAGTCAAAGTGACGCTATTGTGAATGAGTGATTTGAAGACCGCATGCTGTGATTGTCTCCAGCCGGGTTGAAGCGGAATCTAACCTGAAGAATACTCGTAACGTCACAACACAATACAGATACACTCACTTACATACACAGATCCAGGTAATCCCAAGAAGCCGGTGGTCGCCCATCAGGTGAGTTATTTGAATTATATTGTCTGCTCCGCGTACGGCGGACAGTACGCTAGCCACTCTTGTCTCTAGAGCCCCATGGTTAGCACGCTTCCACATAATAATTGAAATCGTATTGTGAGGTCTAGTCTGGCAGCGTACACCTACTATTAGTTTTATTTTAAGTACATCAAACACACATGACATGTAGCAGGTGGCGTTCCGTAGTTTCTGCCTACCCCCATGGGAAAAAGGCGTAATTTTATGTATGTATAACATGGATTAATACATTCTTACCGCAGTATTAATACGTCCTCTTGCGATAATTTCCGACATACACGCGGGCGAAGCCGCGGGCAAAAGCTAGTTATTTAATAAAAGGAAAGTATTTGTACAAATAAGCGTACGTACATGGAGAATGATTTTAAAATATATAAAGTATTTTTTTTTAATATTTATTATATTATTATGTATGTTCTTGATGACACCGAATATACAGAAAAAATAGAGTAAAATGTTAAGTTTACATTGACTAACCTATTTTTTCAAGAAAAGAAAAAAACAGATTTTACAACAATTCACTTCGTTTTAAAATATTCACCTTTATGACACAGGTATTTGGGAGGTGCATGATTGTGGTAATCGTGTACGAATAACATATTTCCATCTAAGTCTAACGCTAATTTTGCTTTACAAAATTAATACAGTAATCATGGAATTTCTTGCCGGCTCTACTCCATAGGAAACAATCAATTGGAACCGAGTAGCGCGCTTCTGACGTTTAAGGGACAGAAATTTTATCCGTCAAAAAAGAAACTAGTTTAACATAATGGTTCGATTTAAAAAAGTGTTCTTTGGGTTTCTTGGCCGTTTTTCTCTATACGAAATTTACTTATGTTTTGGAATGAGCAACTAGATTCACTTCATAACTCAAACCAAATGACTCCTTGATGAATGAAAATTCCAAAGTGCCCGTAAATAATTTAGCTGAAAATAAAGTCGAAGATGGCACTGGATTTTCCGCCATTTTATATAAATAAGGTACAGTCGCCAAATAACGTTCCCATTTTGTAAAACAAAAAAGAAATTGGTTAAATATCACAAGTAAAGTAATAAATAAAACGTCTTAGTTTAGGTAGAATATTCTTTTATTATTTTAAATAATCAAAAACCCGTTAACATTATTAGTTCTTCTACAATAATAGCTTAACCTAAAAAGTAGAAATTCTGTAAAAATATTTTTTGACACCTAATTACGTCCCGGGTACGATATTGAGATCACAATAATCAGTACGTAAGCTTAAATTGTATTTTTAACCAAAAATATTAGTAATCACTAATCATAGACATCTAATCTGACTTTTATTAATCAATGGTATGGTTTAAGTAATTTTAATTCTCCTAACAAATTGCACAGGAAAAATTAGGTCCTGGATTTTCAACATAATCCATTGGAAACATTTTGTGCATCTTATCCAATTTTTTCTCTCTTTTTTTCTCTTGTGCATAACTTCTATGAAAAACTGGGCAGTCAGCGTCATCATTGTCACTATCTTCTTCGCCAGTAGAACTCAGACTAACATTAGATCATCATTAGGCGTGGAATCATCAGAATATTGATTGATTCGACGCTGTTTGGTTTTCTTTTTGTGGCTGTTTTCTTTACATTTCTAGCCGGTTTTTTCCTACTTTCTGCCGTCTTTCATCTTTTTCCTTTCCTTTCTTTTCTTTTCTACGTCTATTATTTCATGTTTATGCGGTGAAGCTGTGACTACCAGGGTTTTTCCTCGCCTAGTCGACGTTGAAGGTGTCTCAACAACTGGATTAGGCTGTATGTCAGCTGGAACCATAAACGGGAATGAAGAGTTGCTTGACCCTCATAATGTAGGTGGTGTTCTTTGTCTTGACCTTGTGGAATCCAAAGACACATCGTCTTTGGATTCCACAAGGTCAAGACTGAAAGATTTCGTGCTGTTTGCATCAGTCAAAGAATATATTTTCATTGAGTGGAAATAAAATATTTCTTTAAGTTGTTAGTGAGTAACGACTGTCCTTGGATGATTTGTCAACCAATTGTCTATTTCTTTGGCACAAAAAGTTTTTGTCATCAAAAATAAAATAAGTAAATATTCAAAACAGTTACAGAAAGTTCACAAGTGACGAATGACAAAGTGATCTAAATATTGTCCCGGGGGCAAAATAAGGCTCACGGCAGGGGACGATATTGCGAATTTGACAATTGTGTTAATAACCTCCATTCAACAACAAAACACATGCCATAACGTAAATGAAATTAAATCAGTTGAAATTTAGGCGCTGTCAACAAATTTTGTCAAAAAATTCGTTTCAGTAACTCAAACAAATCAATATTTAAACAATACCGATAATATTTGATCCAAAAATTCACCTTGAACAGTTTTTTCTTTTTTATCTTAGCACAAAAGCGACGTTTTACCGCCAAACTTTTGCAATGACCGACTGACTTAACTAACTTTTGTTTCGATGCAAAAACACTAGATACAGTTATTTAGAAAAAAAGAAACCGATGGGGACGAAATTAGGTTCGGGGACGAAATTTGGCGATTGTACCTTATAAATACAATATACAATTATGACAAAGCCCAAAAGTCTGACAACCAGGCATACCAAGGGGTATTGTGTAACTCAGTAACTGAGCTGTGGAGGTCAGATAGGCAGTCAGTTCATGTATAATAATAGTATTCAGTTCTATCCGTTTAGATTGGTAGCCGATCCTAAAATAGTTACAAAAAGGCAGGCTGGGAAAATAGCAGATTGAATGGGTTGGGGTTAATTAAATAAATACTTCTTCTCTATTATAAATTGATTTATTTCCCAACTTTTGAATCAGTCCTTACTCTTATTTAACCGACAAAAATGTTGGTTGATTTCATTGAATCAACCAGTACCATCAAAAATATAGTATGGTACAGTCAACCACTGCATTTGAACTAGAAACTATTCTTAACCTACGACTTTTCAGAAGGCCGGTGGCCGGCTCGTAATAGCCGCAAATGACGGCTCTCATGAAAATGTTGGCACCGGTAAAGATTTAAATAGGTAGATTAGCCCCCACTGGTGTCTGTTTCGTGTTGACACCTCTGAAACACAATGACGCAGTTACTTGGCAATGTCAAGGCTTTGTCATGGAAACACTATTTAATCACGTGTGAGCTCTCTGTTCTCAGCATGAATTCATTTTAGCGTGACTAAGTACAGTAAGGGCAATTTTAGCGATTTCAATTATTGGGCAGCGGTGTTTGTGGGAGTCAAAAACGCCCTCTAGAAAAACATACCAACTTACTTTCTTATATTACTATTCTATCTAAAAACATCAATCAAATTTAATAATATACAGACAGTTGTCTAGTTTTCTTAGTAGAGTTGTATCGACTAAACTATTTTACACAACATCATGCTTATTTTATGTATGGATTAGGAAGAGGTGTAGGTACTTATAGTACACACATGTTTCGACAATTATGTGTTAGTCCCATAGAATAGGGAGCGAGCCTATTGCATTTTTTTTTTAATATTTTCCATTACGAATAATAAACTCGGGTGGTGGATGGTTGTGTTTATGATTTTCAATTTTGATTGTATTTTTTTTTTACTAGCCTGCACTGTCCCACTCCTGGGCAAAGGCCTCCCTCCACTTCTTCCAATTATCGCGAAGCCGCGCGTCCTGCTGCCAGTTTTGATGGAACCTATTCAGCTCGTCCCGCCATCACCTACGTGGTCTGCCGCGACCCCGCCTCACTGTCTCAGGACACCAGTTCTGTGCTACTTGGGCCCACAGTTTGGCTGGCATGCGGCAAACATGTCCTGCCCAGTCCCATTTAAGTTGGGCAGCCTTTTGAGCCACGTCAGCTATCTTTGATTGTATTATCATCAAAAAAATATTATTGTTGCTCGGCATGTTTTACTCTGCTTCGATGAGCATCGCCAGTGGTTGGTACATGCCTTCGCATATTTTCGCTGATGACAGAAGGTGTAGCCATACGCCAAAATTAACCTTGAACCGTGACTTTTATTTATAAACTGGAAGGATCCTGGAACAAACAGAATTTCTTTTATCGAATGGCAACTTAATTTTCTTTCTACGCAAATGTTTAAGAAGATTCAAAAAAAAAAAGAGTAAAAGAAAAATAAAGTAACAAAAACAAAACCAGTAATAAACAGCGACTCTACTATGGCTAACTTTATCGTTCGCTTTAAGGTATTCATTCAAATAAAACATAATCAAATACCAAATAATAAAAAAAATAAAAAAAATACCTCACCATCATTTTAGTAGGTGGTAAATGTATGTTTGTATATTTAATATATTGAACGGTAAGATGTCTACAATTTAAATGTCTTGTAGTTTGTCCTGATACCTATGTATATCTTACGGCATTTATTTCACTTACGTTATTGTCGTAATAAAACAATACTTCAAAAACATCGTTGGTGTAATTTGAAACGAAGTTCAAATTAACTAGAATTAAATGAACTCTTAAATAAGATGTACAAAAACAAAACCAAATATATAACTCTAAAAATAAATCAAAAATAATTTCTACTAAAACCAAAAAAAAGTTGTAAATCATATTTGCGTAACATATAAGTGGGCATCCTTATTTAGAACAGTGACTTTGAATGGCAGCTGACGACTGGGCCTTAGGGGATGAATTTTGAATAATTGCAAAACTTTTAGGAGGTCTAGAAGAAGCTTCTAAATGATGAAAGACGAATGTGTGTCAACTTGATGTAACCACCTGCCATATTTATATTCAATTCTAGCTTTTCAGCAGTTAACTGACTTCAAAAAGCCAAAAATTGTATAAATTATACTATAACCCTTACCTTTGGCATTCTGATATCAACATTTGGGTCATTCCATCGTTTCGGGTGTTACGTTTGAACTCATTAAAATATGTTTTATTAGTAGTAGTAATAGGAACTAGACTATTATTACTATTGGATCACCCACTTATTAAGTAATATTTTCTTTTCCTAAAATCGATTTTTTTAAATATTTCAGCAATAAAGAGAAAATTACGAAAAACTAGCTGTTTCGGGTGTTACACGAAATGGACTTTACCTTCTGACCATCTGTCTTAACATGCATAATTCAGCGAATTTTCCTAGTAATCTCCAATTTAATTTATAACAAGTCAAACTAGATCGAGTAGCCACCTAAACACGAAACAAAAAGTAAGTAATCAATTATAGATATTTTTTTATGAATAAAATTAGTTGTTTCGGGTGTTACTAATGCTTTGTTTCGGGTGTTACGAGTACGAAATTACAATACATATATCCGAAATTATAGGCTATATTAATAAAATTTTACGCTCTATTTTTTAAATCATAACAACAATTCATCAAGAATTATAGAATTATTATAAAACACTAATTCAGATTAATATTTAATAATGAAAAGATCCACGATTTGGCCCACGCTGCAGCAACGCGTAGTTTAACGACGCAGTTGATGTCACGAGATGCGTTGAGTCCCAAGTACTTAAACCGTATCTTCGCCGATGCGGACGGATGTGAGATCTGCTGTATTGCCGGCTGGGTACTCGGTCTTCACCACATTGAGCTTCAGACCACCGTTTTCAAGCGTACCTTTCCACGCCTTCATGCGTCTTACCAGTCGTCCCCTGTCCGCGCCTACTAGCGCGATATCGTCAGCATACAGCATACGCGTGCAGCCACGGGGGCTGCTCATAGGGGTTCGTGATGCTGTCTGATACAACGTCTAATACTACGCTGAATAGGAACGGGCTATGGACGGGTTTCTGGTGTACTTTTACAGAGATGAGATAGGGTTTGGTGTCGCCAACAGCGGTCCGAACAATGGAATCGGAGTCGCAGTACATGTCTCGGATGATGTCAACATAGGCCTCTGGTACTCCTTCGGACCGCAGTGCTCCACCATATATCATCACACAAGGAACACAGTGGAAAGCCTACTCCATGTTCAAAAAATAGGAAATGCAGAGGCCTATTCTTCGACCTGTACTTATCCATAAGTATCCTTAGGCAAAAACTGAGTCCATGGTCCCG
Organism: Aporophyla lueneburgensis; assembly: GCA_932294355.1. Classification (NCBI taxonomy): domain Eukaryota; kingdom Metazoa; phylum Arthropoda; class Insecta; order Lepidoptera; family Noctuidae; genus Aporophyla; species Aporophyla lueneburgensis. Next base: position 8,363,959 of record OW028742.1, read on the forward strand.
TGGCCAGGGTGGAAACCATATTGGCCATCCGAGACTGTACACTCCTGATGGACCTGATACTCAACTATCCGCTTAAAAAGCTTCACGGTGTGGTAGTGGCCTTTATACAACCAGCAGGTATGTGGCTGCCGCAGTCTTGCACTGATCCCCTGCCTTTGAAGACCAGAGTTATAAAACAGAGTCTCCACTGACGAGGGATCTCGCCGGTGAGGGGTATGCGGTTGTAAAGGCTAGTTAAAATACCCATACCACGAGAGCCTTCCAGACCTCGTTTGGTACTCTATCAGCTCCGCTAGCTTTCCGATTTGTTATGCGACGAAGAGCATTATCAATTGCTTCAGGTGTTTTGGCAGCACTAGTCCCTGATTTGGTGGGAGGTCCGGTGGCTGTAACTCTTTATGCTGCTTGTTTAGCAGATCGTGAAAGTACGAGCTTTCACGATCTGCTAAACAAGCTGCTCAGGATCTTTCTTCCTGGCTTCTCTAAGCTTAGCTAGCCGCTCTTTAGTTGTTGATGGCATGATCATGAACCTAAATGAAATACCATCACCGGACCATTAATAATAAGATACGAAGAAAAGTAAGTACGTAAACCAGTATAAGCTTTTTCTTCAAATAAAAATAGGTCTTTACCTAATATGAAAATGCCGTTTTGTATGAAAAAAATTAAATGAATTTTTTTCATGTATTTTTTATTTGTATTAATCGAAATAATCACCCATGCAATCAATGCATCTTTGCCAACGCAGTGGCAGTTTATTGATGCCCTTCTTAAAAAAATCAGCTGGACGGGAGGCAACAAATTCTTCAAAGGCATTTTGTACTGCCTCTCGGGTATTGAATTTTTTTCTCGCCAAGAAGTTATCCAAATTCTGGAAAAAGTAGTAGTCTGTAGGCGCAAGGTCTGGTGAGTAGGGCGGATGATGGAGAGCTTCCAACCCCAGTTCTTGCAACTTGGAGACCGCCTGCTGTGCAGTATGAGGTCGCGCGTTGTCGTGCAGGAGCAGCGGAGACGAGCGATTGAACAATCCTGGTTGGAGATGTGCCAGCTTCTCCATCATTGAGTTCAGTTCTTCACAGTACACATCTGCAGTAATGCTCACCCCGTTTGGTAAGAAGCTGTGATGAATAACACCGGCGCTAGACCACCAAACAGTGACCATCACTTTTCTAGGGGTAAGTTTTCGTTTAGGGCATTGTTTAGGTGCTGAACCAGGATCCAACCAACTTGCTGAGCGCTTGCGGTTATCAAACAGAATCCATTTTTCATCGCAGGTAACAATGCGGTTCAAAATTCCTTCATTTGTGTGTCTGTTGAGCAGTGCAAGGCACGTCTCGACGCGTACTTCGCGCTGGCGATCATTGAGTTCGTGGGGCACCCATTTGTCAAGCTTTTTACCTTGCCAATTTGACGCAAATGGACCAATATTGTTTTGACGCTAACGTCGAAAGCTGCTGCTAATTCAACCGTAGATTGTGTATCATCAGCTTCCACAATCGCCGTTAATTCGTCATTGTCGACCAAAGTCTTCGGACGACCGCGAGGTTCATTTTTCAGGTCGAAATTTCCAGTACGGAAGCGAGCAAACCAATAACAGGTGGTGCGTTGGTTTATAGTGTTAACTCCGTAAACGTCGTCGATGTTGCGTGCCGCTTGTGCCGCGTTGCTGCCACGACGGTACTCATATTCCATAATTACTCGAATTTTTAACGTATCATGATGACGAAAAAGATTAAAATGCGATGAAAATGTAACACTAATCAATAAACAAATGACTACTTTTGGAAAAAGAATTCCATGTTTTTAAAATAAAATTAATTTGAAATTAGAATTCTTAGACAAACAAAAATTATTTTGATTTGAAATGGCCAGTACTACAGAACGGCAATTTCATAGGTAAAGACCTAATATAATGTAACACCCGAAACGTTTCGGGTGTTACACAATTTCAAACGTTGAAAATACAATTAAAACGCATGCTTTCGCAATCATTGGTAGATATTCCACTAGATCAACCACAGAACCTTACTTTTGCAAAACGTGTTAGTTTAATCAGGTGAAAAATTAAACAACTAATTACCTCTTTTTCGTTTCGGGTGTTACATCGATACCATCGTTTGGAAAACTCTTCTTAAAACAGTAAATACAAACTATTTTAAATTTTAGCGAGAGTAAAATAACTGCAATAAGTAAAGCTCACTTATAACGGAAACCAAGTGACTGTTGACAGCTTCTTTCCCTATTTTTGTAGTTGCCAAATATTACCGTAAGGGCTTGATCTTTCTAACGTTACTTTCAAGTAAGTAAAACATGAAAAATATTGAGCATTATGTAAACAATATATCTAGACATCAAAGATAGGAATGTTTTTTATGAAAATAGGTTGTATTTGAGTTCTTACGCCGATTTTTTTTTCTGAGGCCTTGGTAACGTTTACTATGGAATGACCCATTTGTAAGGTTTAGCAAAGTACTCATAAACAGCTGGCTCTGTTGTTTGTTGTAAGTGCATCCTACTAAAAGCGAACCTGGAAATAAATCGAATAAAAGAATAACGTGTTTTTGTAAAAGGTATCGAATAAACGTGCTCTACCAGAAGTTACTGCAACCAAAAACCGCAGCGGCAACACAATAAAGGATGATTTCCACAAAACAGAACTCGCATCGCATCGGATCGGAAAAGATACGAACGGATGCGGCGACAGCCGATCCCGTCCGGCAGGATGTCGACGCATATGATTGGCTCCGTACCATCGCTAGCAAACGTAGCCGTAGACACGTATGCATTTGCGCCTAACCCTTTTTTTTTGAGTGACGTCTGCAGGGCATGCACTTTTGAGTTAGAGTGCCACCAGACCACGGCTTTGAGCGCACGCGTCACAGCAGACTTTGGTTACGATCACCACCGAACACGCCCGTGGTCAAACTGATGTGCGCAGCTTGGTAATGTAGACTTTTAATACTATGTACACGATTTGATATAGTTTAAAAATTATAAAATCCGTTCCGATCCGATGCGATTCGAGCTGTTTGTTAAGAATAACGGTAAGAAGCGGCTATGTCGCCATCGAAACGTCTTTTGTATCTGTCTGTATCACCGCTTAGATCTTCCAGAATACACAACGAATTTTGATGCCGTCTTTTTTTTTTTTTTTTTTTTTTTTCAGGATGGGAAATCATCAAATGACTTCTCCCGCTCTGGGCGGAGCGGGAGGGCGTGTCAGACTTTTACTGACTAAAACCCACCCGTGTTCCATCAGTTGCCCATGTGCCAGGGTCACGGTATCTCTTTCGAACAATCACGCGACCCCGGCAGGCATCGGTCCTAGTAGACCCCTACACTGCTGCTGACATCTCTTTGAGGCGCGCGTGGAACACTGCGCGCCGTCGACCCGAGCTTGGTCCTTACCGGGCGGCGAGCTACCCATTGCTCACCACCCGCAAGCTCGCGCCTACGGTGGCCGGGAGTCCGCTATTGACTCCCGACGTCCGGGGCGTCTCCTCCTGCGGCGGCTAGGGACGTGAGGGCGCAGAGACTGCCACTCCCTCACGCGCCCCGCCTCCTCCTTCGCGAGCATTACTGCTTCGCAGAAGGAGGTGACGGCTTCCCATTCCCTCTCGCTCCGTACCATGGCTCGCACCAGGGCCGGACGCGAGAGGTCGCCGCCGCCGATCGACTCCACGAGGACACGGCGGTGCTCCGCCCAGGCAGGGCACACCTCCACCGTATGCTCCACCGTGTCCTCCAGACGATCCTCGCAATGGAAACACCCGGACGTATCCTCCCGCTTTATCCTGAACAGGAACCCACCGAAGCACCCATGCCCGGTGAGAACCTGCGTCAGGCGGAAGGTGAGGACGCCGTGACGCCTCTCTATCCACTCCTCAAAGAGGGGACTTACCGCCGCAATTGTGGCGTGCCCATTTGATGCCGTCTCAACATCATTTAGGTCATTTATTTTCAAAGGTTTATATGACTAATACATTCATATTTAAAAGAAAGAAATGAAAAAAAAAATGTTTATTCTGCACAAACAAAACTCATATTAGAATAAAAAAATACATAAATTGCCCATACACAATGTGGTCAGAAGCCCCGTATTCGGAGAGAAAAGTTTTCAGGACAATAGAAATGATTACAAAAGAAAGAAACAAATATAAAAATTTGCGCAAAATAAAAATCAAACACAAAAATACAAAACAAGTTCGAGGGAAAATATTATGCCTCACTGTCGCGCAAACGGCGACTGGTCAGTTAAACACTTTGGCACTATGCGAGTCACAGCCACATCGTACGACATTATTTTAAAGTACTGTTATCATCATTTGCGTAGCCGTTTTCAAATCTATGTTGGGATCGGCTTCCGTCACCTCTATAGCCCAGTCTCTGAGTATTACGATACCCCTTGATAAGACTGGTTGTCAGACTTTCGATTCAAAGATCCACAAATGACAGCTGGGACCAGGTGGCTTAACGAGCTGTCCGAGGCACGGAGGGGACTCTGTATGCAAAGATAGTCACCCATCCACGAACCAGCAAGCATTACCTGATTAATTGACCTGTCCGGCTGCTATTATCACACACGAAACATACATTCATACACGTATACGTACAGTCATTAGTATGAGTAAATAAGTATAGACAACCCGGCAATAATATTAAGTATAATTGTGTTTAGTTTAGTTTGTAATATTTCTGTGCACGATAGATACTTTTTTGGCACATCTTTTTGTAGCCGATGCTGCATCCTATATTTTGGCTCGTCAGATAGACTGGTGTAACTTTGATGTCATATATTCGTACTGCTACTTGTTTGTGCTATTCTCAAATTTTGACATATATTTACCGATATCTTCACATAAATTCTTTTATGGATAAATCATCTAATCAGCACCCCTAGCCAAGTTGATAATCTGCAATCGTTAACGCTAGTCACTTAACGTTAAGTCACGTGGTTAAAACAAACAAATAGAAAATTCGTAGCCAAATTCACATTTTTCAAAATGATAGAATGATTTTTTATCGTTTCTACAATGTTCAACGCTAAATCCTTTGTTATAATGTGTCGTTTTTCTAAAGAGATTGTAGAACGAGCGGCCGACTCAGGCGCGTCAACATGGCTACCAACTTATCGTTTTCTACAATTGCTGACACCGAGGCGTTACCGATTGGAGAACGGAATTCGACTCGAAACGGTTGTGACTTGGCTAGGGGGGCTGATGTTATTGCGGAACTGTCCACAGTAGTATATTTATGCTCTGACAAATAAATTTTAGATTTTGTACATATTGGCGATCGGAACCCATAATTAAATATTATGGTCTGCTGGCCATGGATGGTCATGGTCCAAATTACCTGATACAGTTTTATCGCGACCATCCACAATTATGTGTGCCTTGCAGTTTTGTCTGGACCGTCCCGTACAAAACCACTTAGTGCCTTTGGCAAAACGACGAACGAAGCGATATGTGTACTTCTTACGCAGCACCATGAACGGCTTGCCTTGCTTTGAATTGATGTACTTCAAATCTGAAATAAGTGTATTATTAGAAACATTATTATTATATGGGATTGATATATGGTATTAATTGACAGACTAATGATTTTACAGCAAGTTAATAGTAATTAAAATGAAGTTTAAACACGTATTAAAACCCATGAGACGGTTAAACAATTTTATTTGGCATATAATCACAAACTCGATCTAAACAACATATGGAATCAAATCAATAAAATTACATTCAAATACTCGACTAAAACAAAAACAAGAATGAGTTTTCGATCTGGCGATTTTCACGATTCCTTTCTATATTATAATCTAAAATAATGTCCATTACTAATTCAAAATTTAGGTGGGCAATGACAGTGGTATTGGTTACCGGATACAATTTGACCATGATCATCTACAACTAGTTTCGCCTTGCACCTTTTTACAGTACATTGCCAGGATGTAGTTCTTTTTATGGAAGCTCGGTGATTGAAGCAGTATGTGTGCTCGTTGTACAGAATCAACTGCTTTCCCTTCCTTGAAGTTATGTACTGGAACTCTACTCTAAAAAAAAAACAATTTAAAGCTTTTATTGGAACTCAACGAGACATATGTCTAGTATAAATAAGCTATCTTAAAGGTTTGTCAGACATAAAAGATGCAAAATTATAAAATCTCTCCCAGCAGAATACATAGGTAAATAGGCATAGAAGCAAGTGCTAATCCATTGCTTGATATGTCCTAAAAATGGATATTTTCAGTAACGAAAATAACGCAGTGAATGTTGTTGAACTGTCAAAACGAAAGCCAGTCCCACTGTTAGTGTGTTACGTATTTACCTCGCTGGTGTCAAAACAGTGAACGAAAATATCGTAAGGAACCTAAAATCGCACAACCTAAAATTCGAAGACATGTGACATCCACCAACCTGCATTGGGCCCGCGTGGTTACAGCCAACTCCATCTCACAAAGAGAACGCAGGCCTGTGTCTCAGCAGTAGAAACATTATAGGCTGACTAATTCATCTATATATTAATACGTGAAGCGCAAACTTTGGATCCCTTTTTACGAAAATTGGGCGGACGGAGGAGTATGAAATTTCGCACACTTATAGTTTATACAGAGAAGAAGTGACGAATGCTAATTTTTTTTTAAATTATGAGTTAAAATACATTATTTTCAATAAATAACACGTTACACACACTACTGTTCATTACCGTGTATCTAATACACACATGCATAGAATTTCTTTTGTTTATGATCCAAATCTGTCTTTATTATTTTGTGCAGTGTTACCAACACCCAGAAATATTTACCCCTAAGGCTTAAGTTAAAAATCCCTAAACATGCCACAATTACTAAAAAAATCCGCTAAAAAATTATAATGAAAATAACCAACGAATGTTCAGTAATCATAGACCCGGCACACAGTAGTAATATTTGTCTATATTTATTACGCGACATTTGTTAATCATTCACTCTGCATTCTTAATATCAAGGAACCGTACTAGAAGTCGCTAATACTTTTATTGTAATCAAAAACACAATGAGAAATGTAAGATGGCAAAAAATCCCTAAGAATACCCCTAAAAATAGAACGCCCCTAAAAAATCTCAATCCTCTTATTTATCCCCTAAATTTGGAAAACCCCTAAGTTGGTAAGCCTGAGTCTTACTGAATGTCAAGTATAACCATAGGTAATAAATTAATTTTATGGATATATAACCTATTTCATTTTTAAAATCTATGATCGTATCGAGAATATTTAGTCGATAGGAATTTAGTTTAGATTTATAAGAAATATTTTTTGTGGTTTTATGGAGAGTGTCAAGTATGGCATTAGTAAGTTTCCCATACAAAACGTAGTGTCGTGTGCAAACTGTAGAGGTTGTATGCCTCACGATTGTACAGGCTGGTCATAGATTGTACAGGCTGGTCATAGATTGTACAGGCTGGTTATAATTATGACATTTGGAACCGTCATAATTAATCTATACTTAATATTATAAAGCTGAAGAGTTTGTTTGTTTGTATGTTTGTTTGATTGAACGCGCTAATCTCAGGAACGGCTAACCGGAATTGAAAATTCTTTTTGTTTTGGGTAGCCCATTTATTGAGAAAGGCTATAGGCTATATAACATCACGCTACAGTCAAAAGGAGTTGAGCAGCAAACGAAAAATGGACGAAAACTGGCAGGCAATTCGACGCTACAGGAAGGGGAGCGAAAATTTGACGCGTACGATGTCGCGGGCAAAAGCTATTAAAAATAATAGGGAAAATTCTATAAAAACAAAGCTTTCTGTTATAATTCATTCCATATTGTTCCATATCCAGCAGTTAAGAAGTATTAAGAAAATAAAAAAGAGAGTCCTGAAGAAGTATTCTTTACTCATTACACCTACGTCCTGGTCCTGGCCATCACCATCCCGCCAGCGAATCCTCTCCACAGTAGTACAGCGTCAACAATTAGTCTATAGTGTTACTGAATGTCAAATATAACCATATTATTTTTTTTATATTTATTATTATCTATATTTTTTCATTTAATAATGTATTTCTATTCAAATGAAGTACGGTCGAATTTCGACCAATGGGCGATCACTAGTTATATTAAATTTGGGATGAAAAGTTGTGGTGACGGATTGATGTGCTAGTCTCGGTAACGATATATCATTATTTGTCCATAATCATCAACTACAAGTTTCACCTTGCATTGCTGCACGGTGCTTCCTGTGCATTGCCAGGACGTAGTTCCTTTAATAGCAGATTGAAAATGAAAACAATATGTTTTCTCTTAATATAAAACCAACTGCTTGCTCTTCGTTAAATAAATATACTAGAACTCTGATATAAATTTTAGTTTACATCAAGTTGAAATCAATGATTTTGCCAACTATTCAATTAAAGACGACATTTTTTCGCAGGATTTTATTGGAACGAAATTAAACTTCTGAAGAACTAGTTGCCAGAAGACATGGAATAAGCTATGTGATAAATAGCTACAAGAATAATACACGAACGTTCAAGCACTCAACAAACTAAACTACAAATAAAGACCTAGAGGTTTATTTCTAAATTGGTACTGCTTAAAGTTAAGTAATGATTAACCTCCGATTCTAGAATCTAATGGTTTGGCACGTGACGATGGGAAGAGACCAGACGGAATGACCATAATGTCCTTAGAAGTTAGGCCTTGCCATCGAATCTTCCAAGTACAGCGGGATGGTGCAGGTGCGGAAAACTCCAAATGCCGCACGTATTCCAGTTCCATTCGTAATTATATGTTCTAGTCGGGGTTGAAACTGTATCTCTTCTAACTGTAACTTAAGACTTAGCTTCTTAATATTTTAAGATTATTGAAGTACTTCTTATATAACATATTTTTTTGACGTTGGTATAAATGTATCTTTACTGCATCGCCCTTAATGTTTTATATTAATGAACCAACAAACTAAACTAAACTAAAATTAAACTAAACTAAATCTTAATATACCTTTGACATCAATAAAAAAACTTGGTGATGGATGGCTGTGGTCTAGGTTACCAGATATAACATTACCATGACTATCTACTACTATTTTTGCCTTGCAGTTTTTTCTGCTTCTTCCTGAACATAGCAACTGGACGGTCTGTTTCGTAGCAGATTTATGATTGAAACAATATGTGTACTCTCTATGTAGCACTAACTGCTTTCCTTGCATTGTATGTATGTACTTGACTTTAACTGATATTAAGTTAGGTATGTTTATCAAGTTGAAATCAAAATTAATGATTTTTAGCAGGTAAATACTAAATTCAACCACTTGGAATAAAACGTGATATAATTTAAGGATTTTACTGGAATTATGTTTATGTATTCGCTATACAATTTTAATTATTTAAAAATCAAAGTGTCTGACGTTTTCTGCAATGTGGAGGTCTGTGTCAGTAATCAAAGTATCATTCACGACCGTAACAAATGTACAATAATAGTTTATTAGACGAATAAAATTAAATTCTCTCCTATAATTATAATTGAACTGATAATCTTTATTGAAATAAATGTACATGGTCTTGTCTTTCTGTATTTTTCCTCACTAAATTCTTTCTGCCATGGTCAGAAAAACCAATACCAATTTGTCAGTATCACAAATAAACCATTTTTTTTAAATAAAATTTGTCAGTTTTTCATCCAGTCATATAGAAATGCGTTGATATTTGATGAAAAACTATCAAAGTTACAATGTCACAAGTAAGACGTTCACACGGACGTAATAAAATTGCGGCGGATTTTTTTCTCGCATTGGATCTTCAACGCACTGCCTAACGCCGAGAGTTGAAAATCAAACACTATATTTTTTCGACGCACTGAGAAGTACTTTGTAGGATTCGCAATGCTTAGTTCAACACCGAGAGATGAAAACACAGTACGCGATAAAATCATAATTAAAATCACTCATAAAATTAAATAACTGATAATCTTTGTTAAAATTAATGTACTTAATCTTATCTTTCTGTAATTTTCTTTACTAATTCCTTTGCCCCATAGTCAAAAAACCAATAACGATGTTGTCGGTCCCAATTTATTTTTTTATCCATTTTTTTTTCTCTTCGTAAAATTCAAAGTTCTATCGTTATTACAAATATTCATTCAATTGAATTGAATAGTGGCGCTTATTACTAATTAAGTTAGGTTAGTTTTCTTACTTACTGCTGTATGCATGTGGTGTTTATCTATACGTAATGGTTGTGATGTAATTTAATTTTAAGAATGTATTGTGTCACTGTATTCAGTGCAAACAATAATTCGTTGGAAAACTGAAAAAAATAACTAAATTTTGATACAACAACTATATAGGTAACATACAGTACTATCTAAATTTTTACACATTCAACTAAAAACACTTCCTAATATTAAGTTTCATCTAGATTCTGATATATTGTCCGTTATTGATGAAAAATGCTGGAGGCGGGTGTGTATGCTGGTATCCCTTCCTTGGTACAATTTTACCATTATCATCTACGACTAGAGTCGCCTTGCATTTATTTGTGGTGAGTTTTGTACATTGCCAGTTGGAAGTTTTTTTGGTTGAAGAGTAATTATTTAAGCTGTACGTATACTCTTTGTATAGAATTAACTTCTTGCCTCTCCTGGAATTTATGTACTTGAAATCTGAAATAAAAGAAAGTTATTATCAAGCTGAAAAGTACTTGATTTCTTTAAATTATGAAAATGGAAAACTGAGGTGTTGCAATCACTAAAAAACTGCAAATTTTTCGAAGGATTTTATTATAAGTAATGTGCGAAAATTTAGATCACGACCTGAAAAACTCATAGTATTAATTAATAATAACTCAACTGTATTTCAGGTGTCAATTATATTATTTCAAAGAGAGGCACTCTTTGAAATAAAATACTTGACATCTGAAATACAGTTGAGTTATTATCAATTAGAGAAGTACCTGAACTTTTAAGTAGTTTAATTTGAAAATTTAACATCAAGCCAAGACATTCGCTTAATAAAACACGTTAAAAGGTAATGAGTTTTTATTGAAACTAGTGGTCGCCCAGAGGTCGAAACTCGACCATTATTCGTTAATATATACAAATATTAGTTTTCAGCACTATTCCTTCAAATAAACTTTAAATGTGCCAAATTTCATACTCCGCCGTTCGCACAGTGTTCGTATAACGATGTGCAAAGTTTTTGCTTCACGTATTAATACATATAGATTATTTCAAAGTATTACATAAGATTACAGTTTTGCTAGGTGACAGAACAGCAATTACTTCATGTTGTCATATTTATTACTTATGGTTAACTTGACATATTCAGCAAGACTATAGACACAAAATATTAAAGACAGATATTCTCGATTGGACCACAGATTTCGGCAATAAACTTTCGTAATCCATATTTATATTTGACATTCAGTAAGGCTGTAGACAAATAATACCAAAAACAAATATATATATACTCGATTTGTGCATGTGTGTATTAAATACACGGTAATGAATAGTAGTGTGTGTAACGTGTTATTTATTGAAAATAATGTATTTTTACGCATAATTTAAAAAAAATATTAGCATTCGTCACTTCTTCTCTGTATAAACTATAAGTGTGCGAAATTGATACTCCTCCATCCGCCCAATTTTCGTAAAAAGGGATCCAAAGTTTTCGCTGCACGTATATAGATAAAGCCCAGAACATAACACACGACTTGAAGCACACATAGAATAAGCTTTATCTGATATAACTTGTACAAATCACAGTTTTTGATGAGCTCTCTTTAAAATAATAATGTTATATGGATTGATATTGAAACTAAAAATAAAAATAAAAGAAAAGTTATTTTTATTTTGGGTGTTATATATTTTCTGGTAAGAAAAAAAAAACATCAAACGATAGTCACAAATTAAAAAAAAAATCAAGAGTACAATTTTCAGGTATTTATTAAGATACTAGTTCAAAACATAAGAGATCGAAAGAAGCAAAATAAGTATAGAACTAACCACAACCGTGTACCTAAATATTATCCGAGAAAAAAACTATTAAAATTTTTTTTTCTAATATTTTAACATTATAAACTAAATTTATACTTCAAATTTTGTGAAGACTAACAATTAGAAGTTGTCTAACTAGTAGTAAGAACACAATGCAACTACGCACATTCAACACATTAAACATAAAAAATAGCAAAATAGCAACCAGCTGTCTACGTACATATTTACAAAAACTCTCGTAGAAATCGTGATGCAGTTCATGGATTACTTAACTCATGAAAGAATCGTGGAAAACGAGAAATAATTAAACTGTAGAACCAGTTAAAGTGAGCTACTCTATTTTTTTTCCTGATTGTTTATATATCCGATATTATTCCACTTCTGGGCAAAGGCCCTAAGGCTTTCTAAAAATAATAATTTATCTATTATTATTTTTAGTTGATTTTACAGAGAGTAGTAGTAAAGCTTATAAAAAAACCCTATTATTATTTTTAGCAGCTTAGTCAGACAGTAGTATCTAGTACAGCTACTTAAATTAATAACTTTACAATTTTTTTTTGTACCTCACTACTTTTAGTAGGCCTTACCGCTTTGGCCAGACGTGGAACACCGTCGGATAACAGTTGGGTAAAAAATATAGAAGACACTCTGTATTTCATTATTACATTTTCTATGGATAGATTCTGAAATATTCCCCATTTTTAATGAAGAATTTGGGTGGTAGATGGGTGTGATATCGGTTACCAGAAATAATTTGACCATGATTATCTACGAATAGTGTCGCCTTGCAGTTATTTGTGGTCCTGCTTGAGCATCGCCAGTAGGCCGTTCCTTTGACTGAAGAGTATTTACCAAAGAAGTAAGGATACTCGTTGTATAGAATTAACTTCTTGCCTCTCTTCGAAGTTATGTAGGTGACACCTGAAATAAAGCAACATGATTACCAAATTGAATTAAAAATGGAACGTCAAGCACATCTAATCAGTTAAAAGACGCAAAAGATTGGTGAGTTTAGAATTAAGTTAGTCATCTGTATTTTAATTTCATTAAATAAAATATAAAAAAGTAGCAAAAGGTTTCTGGGATTTTATTAGGATTAATGTACTAAACATAAAATGTGATCTGAAGAAGATCCTAATAAATAATTTTGTAAATATGAAAGTTTGTATGTATAGATGTTTGGAAGTTTGTCTCTGCTTTTTTTTTTTCAGGATGGGAAATCATCAAATGACTTCTCCCGCTCTGGGCGGAGCGGGAGGGCGTGTCAGACTTTTACTGACTAAAACCCACCCGTGTTCCATCAGTTGCCCATGTGCCAGGGTCACGGTATCTCTTTCGAACAGTCACGCGACCCCGGCAGGTTGTTTCTGCATTACGATAAAACGGTTTAACGGATATGGATGAAATTTTGTAGGCAGATAGTTTATAACTTAGAATAAGAAAATTTTATCCCGATAGACCTACTATCGGGATTAAATTTTAAAATTTTACGTTGGCATAATTTTTAACACCTACATGGGCGAAGCCGCTGGCAAAAGTTAATTTCAAATACATCTGTCGGATTTGGTTAATGATGGAATGTCTTTGGAGGTAGAATAGAAGCCTTAAGGAACACCAGAAATACCTAAATTCGATCAAGCTATTATCCTCGGTTTCTTATTCGCATACCTTTTACATTATTTTGAGTACATCAAACATATAATAATATTCTCATATACTACTAAGCCGAAGTTACATGAATTACAAATTGAAACAAAACATATACACACAAAGTCGAGATAAATCTCATTAGAGTTGACATTACAGAGTCAAAGTTTATTTCAATTATTAACTTTTAAATAAACAGTGAAAATGTTACGACAGTTATTTAAAAAAACAATGTTAAGTACATTTTGAATACATATTATGAAGGTTCACGATATATTGTAATTTTATTGCACTTCTCTATGAAACAACAGAATTCTTTTTTTTTTGATAAGAGCCGAAAAATTTCTGCTCTAGGGTGTTTAGAATCATGTGCTGAATTCACGGTTACAGTTTGCACATCAATGTCCCACTCCCATGTATTCATTGTAAAAGTTCAATTGCAAGTTCATAATCAGCCTATAAGGTTCCCACTTCTGGGATAAAAGCTCCTCTCGGTGAGAGGGAATAAGCCGTACTATAAAATCACCATCCCGTGGGTCCAATGAAAGTTGGTAGATGTCACATGTCTTGGAATTTATAGTTTTAGGATATGGCGGTATCCTCACAATGTTTGCCTTAATCGTTTTGAGAACAGTGATTATGAAATTATTTACACAAAGCAAAACCGCTGCCTGCGTATTAACATATGACCAACAACTCGTAAGTCGCAGCCAGTAAAGACCATAGACAGACCTATAAAGTAGTTGCAAAAAAATGCATATATCTAAAAGCAATAATAACATCTCAAGCATTTCTGAAGTTGGTTTTGAGCGGTGGATAGTTATGATTTTGGTAATCAGATATAATAAATCATAGGAATAATGTTGCTTTGCAGTTTTTTTCGGAGGGACTTGTGCAGTAGGTTGTTTTCATGCTGGAAGACATTTTATTAAAGCTCTGTAAATACTTTTTACACAATTTCTTGCCTTTCTTCGTTTTCATGTACTAGATATCTGAAACGAAGCAACGTCATTATCAAATTTAAAGGTAGTTGGCATCAAATTGTGACAACACCAGACCATATTAACCGGTAGAAATAGTCCTTAAAAGATGCGAAGAGTCTACACGACTGCATTAGGATAAAAAGGAAAAACAGATAGAACTCGATCTGAAAAGGCCGCCGGAGGTATTACTCTAACCATTCCCGATGACGCTACAACCCTCCTCCAGGAAAGTAGTAAACACACTTGTGCTCTCAAGGCACACCGTCACCAACCGCGGTCCTTCCGTCCTCGCCGCCGAGGCCCACAACGACGTCCCAATCCATGTCGGCCCATCCTTTGCTCGAACCAGCCCGCGCCGCTGAGACACAAAAGCTACAGCTTTAGATTCGTCCATAAATAATAATCATTCCAATCCAGCCCGTCCTTTTCTAACCATTTCTTTCTTTACACAGTCCATTCATCGTTTCTTTGCTCTTGCCCTATTCTAATAGCAATAGACATTCATACTCAAAACTTTCCTAACGAAATTCTCCTCATTCCTCCGAATCAAATGCACACTATAACTAATTTTCACATAACTTGTCAGTTACCGGTGCCAGTTTTAGATTTTCAGACTACATGTTTTATTCTATCAATTCGTGTAATAACACACATTCCTCTTAGCACTCTCAAGATAAAAGAGATGAATTTCTTTGTCTGAAATGAAACATCAAGCAAATCGATCCACTCATCAAAAAACGCGAAAAGTGTATAAAGTTTTATATTTTTTTAGTCATACGTCCGCCTCCCTGACAAATGTACCAAAATAATCAGTGATACTGGAAATAATTTCAATATTTTTCACATGAATATTAGAAGTCTTAATAAGAACTTTGAAGAACTACAGGCACTCCTAGCGGTGATACAACTGAGATGTGACGTCATAATTCTGTCAGAATGTTGGCTCAGAACTATATCAGCAATTCCCAATCTTCAGGGTTATTTGTCCTTTCAATCTTCAAATCCCCACAATCGAAATGACGATGTAATTATTTTCGCAAAGGACGGCGTTAACTGCTCCGTTACTGAGCCCTGTCTCGATGAAGCAAGTAGTCTACTCTGCGTTATCGACCATTTTATTGCAATACTTGCTGTTTATAGACCTCCGTCATTTACGACTACAGACAAGTTTATAAATAGCTTGGACAGGGTATTAACAAATCTTACCCCTTTTAAAAAAAATGCTTTGATGGGAGATATCAATATAGACATAAAACAAAATAATGTCGACCGTTCCTCTAATTCATATCTTACCCTCACATCCTCATACGGTCTACTCCCAGCTCACCTATCACCTACAAGACTTAATAACTGCCTAGACCACGTAATCCTCAAATCTAACCAAATAGCTACAACCTTAGTTACACTGTCACTGACCATGCTGCGCTTTTGTTATCTCTTTCACTAAAACCTCAAAAATCTAAAATAAATCGTACAAAAACTATAACTGATTACTCGGCTGTCGCGAAAATCGTCGAATCAACAGATTTTTCTCAAATTATGGCCACTAATGAAGCAAACGAGGCAGCTGACAGCCTAATTGAAACTGTTGCATCTATAGTTAAAAATCACACGTCCATTGTAAATATTCCCCGTAAAAAAAAAAAACATAAAACCATGGATAACGCCTGGTCTCTTGCGTTGTAATAATAATCGGGACAAGATGCACTATGACCTAAGAAAATCCCCAAATAATATTACCTTACAAGTTACATATAACCGATATCGTAATTTTTGTAACGATTTGTTGCGGAAACTGAGAATCACATATGAGAAGAGTCAATTCGAAAAAACTAAGAATAATCCAAAAGTGACGTGGAACGTCATCAAAACCATAACCCATACAAACACCTCTAAAATACCGTGCACCGATCTTCTCAAAATTTGTGGCAGCCCAGAAGACTCGGTCAACTTGGTAAACCGTCACTTTGCGGAAATTGGCTCTAAACTGGCCGAAAAAATACTTGCGGAACAACCCCAAACCCAAGAGGCTCCATACTGTTCTGATTCTCAATCTAATTCCTTCGTCCTCCAAGAGGTGGACGAGACTGAGGTAGAGAAAATCATCCGGGCTCTTCGTACTGACACTGCCGTTGGCTGGGACAATATTTCAACTCAGTTAATTAAAGCCTCATGTAAGTTTCTAATCCCAGTAATAACACATATTTGTAACCTTTCGATTACTACTGGTGTTTTTCCCAGAGCTTTCAAAAAAGCGCTTATTCACCCAATTTACAAGTCTGGCGACAACCAATGTAATGCTACGTAAACCATTTATGTCCGTAAGGATTGAGGAGCCACATCAGATTTTTAAAATCTGATCTCACCATTATTTAGCAGCAATGTAGCTGATTTTGCAGCACGAATTCTAGATTTAGCAGTAAAATATATCACTAGTTATATTTCATGCAAAAGTGGCTCCTCAATCTAAACGTCTGAATTGAGGAGCCACCTGGAACTCGTTAAGTAATAGATGAAATTTTTCGAAAATTTTGTATCATTTAGCAGCAATTATGCATATTACTGTCTAAAAATTTAGCTTCTGTAGCGCTAAAATGAAAGAAAATACAATACTTTTAGTATGGCTCCTCAGTCTACACTCAAGAGGTGAATTTCTATTGGATGTAAGCGATCTATTAATATATTCGTCACAATGATCATTTAGCAAGTGTTTTGTTTGTTTTTGCAGTAAAGGAATAAAATAGTAAAACAGAGTAAATTTTGTAGATGAACGCATTTTCTTTGGCTCCTCAATCCTGACGTTCTAATTATCTAAGTTTGACTGTAACCACCCGAGATCTCAATGGAATCTAAAGCCAGAGATACTAACATTTAGCAGAAATGTCTGCTATATATATCTGCACAGTTCAGCAATGTATATATTTTGGATTCTGAAAAAACAATACTTAACTATTTTCTTGTAAATTCAGTGTGAAGGGTGACCACATTTTGGGGGAACCTACAAATTAATATTAAACACATACTCAGAAGATTTAATCTCACAATATATTAAACTTCTATCAGATTCTGCTTCTACTGATTTTCTGTATATCAATACACAAAAGGAGAATCCAAATTGGAAGATGCAACTTTAATCGCTGAAGAAAAAACCGACTGTACGTTTTGTAACAACCAAACTGTGTGCCTTCACGACACAGGGAATCCTAGTGTGGAGGCTAGTGCTATTTTAATTCCTTTTTAAAGACTGGGATTTACTCACTGTTAGGCAAACCTTCATACTGCGTACGGTGCTTAAACAACACTCTTTATTGAAATACGATCCGAATTTATACACGGATAAGCGCCGAAAAGGAAGAGTATGCCCAACACAACCGTCTAGTTTAGCACACTCGCGTAATTTCTTTTTCTTTCTCGGACCATACCTATATAATAAGCTGAATACCACTCTTGATATTTATCCTCTAACTGTTTACAAATGTAAAACTTCACTCAATGCGTATCTGAAAACTTTATCAGGGAACTGAGAATTTGTTGACCCCCCTCAGATAGACTATCTGTTAAATACTCATCCCCTTGCCCTGTTTCTGCATACCATCAACCATACTCGCTCCACACTTACTCAGCTCAATCTCTCACATACACTCTTACATCTCTTTTATGCACTCTCTGCAGTTACTCACACACCTTCTGGTATTGCCACACTTTTATTTGTTTTTTTTTTCTTTCCTGTTATTTTACTAAATTTTACATTGTTTCTCTAATTTACTGTTAGTTATGTATCCTGTAATGTTATTATGTCGTGTATCCAATTATCAGGCATCTAGCCGCGGGAGGGTCCTGGTGACTTGTAATACAGGTTTTTAAATAAACCTACGTCAGGCACCAGTCTCTCACAAAGTTAGCTCCTTTTACGTGCACTACTATATAAGCCTAGCATTAAGTTCATAACTTGTGTAGAGAAAATAAACGTTTTATATAATTTGTACATAGCATTTCTTGAACAATAAAGTTTTTTTTATTTTTTTATTTTTTATATACTCTATCAACGCAGTTTCATATGAACTGAATGGTTGTGAAAAGTTTATAGTGAGAGAAATACCAGAATTTGTGCTATAGAATTTATTCCTGCAATTATCGAAACTGGCACAGGCCACTACAAATGTCACTATGTTACACCGAAAGATGAGATGTTCTGTTACGATGATTAAGATTCTAAAATTCGTATATGCACTGATCAGCCAATATCCATTCATTCTATAACTTATAGCAAAATTGATTGCTAAATAACCAATTCGTAGTTAAGATAGACATAACCTGGTTTGAAAATATAAATTTAATAAATTACTTATCCTGCTTTCATTAATACGAGTACAATATGTTCACCCTTCACACTGAATTTACAAGAAAATTGTTAAGTATTGTTTTTTCAGAATCCAAAATATATATATTTTGATGAACTGTGCAGATATATATAGCAGACATTTCTGCTAAATGTTAGTATCTCTGGCTTTAGATTCCGTTGAGATCTCAGGTGGTTACAGTCAAACATATATAATTAGAACGTAAGGATTGAGGAGCCAAAGAAAATGCGTTCATCTACAAAATTTACTCAGTTTTACTATTTTATTCCTTTACTGCAAAAACAAACAAAACACCTGCTAAATGATCATTATGACGAATATATTAATAGATCGCTCACATCCAATAGAAATTCACCTCTTGAGTGTAGATTGAGGAGCCATACTAAAAGTATTGTATTTTCTTTCATTTTAGCGCTACAGAAGCTAAATTTTTAGACAGTAATATGCAGAATTGCTGCTAAATGATACAAAATTTTCAAAAATATTCATCTATTACTTAACGAGTTTCAGGTGGCTCCTCAATTCAGACGTTAAGATTGAGGGGCCACTTTTGCAATAATATAATTAGTGATATATTTTGCTGCTAAATCTAGAATTCGTGCTGCAAAATCAGCTATATTGCTGCTAAATAATGGTGAGATCAGATTTTAAAAATCTGATGTGGCTCCTCAATCCTTACGGACATAACCATTTAGATACCCGACAGAACAGTTATATCAGGACTGCAAGTTGTTGACCGTCAGACAACTCTATGTTTTCCGATCTACCCTTCGCAAACATGCTTCCGTACCACCAAAACAATTACCCCATAATCGACGTAGATCCGCTCGAGTATGTCAGGTGGATCGCTACAGGACCACATTTGCTACCCATCAATATTTCATCCTTAGCTCCAGATTATATAACAAGCTAGAAATCAAATTAACAATAAATAGTCTTAACTCCTTTGAACTCAAACGCAAATTGTAAAATTTCCTCTTAAACCTAAATTACCCTGATAAGGAGGAACTCATCCATTCTACTACCTAACAACTAATGCACCAACATATTTCACTCACGCACGCATGCACGCACGCACGTACGCACGCACGCATGCACGCATGCATGCACACACATACATGCACACACACACACACACACACACACACCTGACTATTAACTCATAAACCTTTTTAGTAAAAATATTCATCAGAATTATTACGCAATTATATATATTTTTGTAAAAATGTGTCAATCCACCTAAAGAACACTGTCCTTCAAGATACAGGACTCTCCTAGTTTGAAGGACAGGGGTCTTATTCATATGCTATAGACACACTTATCTATGACTGAGATAAGACTTATGTTACCTAGGCTAAGTGTTTTTGTTAAATAAATGATTACTTACTTACTTACTTTATCTATATATTAATACGTGAAGCGAAAACTTTGGATCCCTTTTTACGAAAATTGGGCGGACGGAGGAGTAAGAAATGTCGCACACTTATAGTTTATACAGAGAAGAAGTGACGAATGCTAATATTTTTTTTAAATTATGCGTTAAAATACATTATTTTCAATAAATAACACGTTACGCACACTACTGTTCATTACCGTGTATCTAATACACACATGCACAGATATTCTTTTGTTTATGGTCCAAATCTGTCTTTATTATTTTGTGCAGTGTTACCAACACCCAGAAATATTTACCCCTAAAGCTTAAGATAAAAATTCCTAAAATTGCCACAGTTACTAAAAAAATCCGCAAAAAAATTATAATGAAAATAACCAACGAAGGTTCAGTAATCAAAGACCCGGCACACAGTAGTAATATTTGTCTATATAAGGTGTACCTATTCATACACGAAATATTTTAAGAGGTACACCTGTAGGTGGTAAAGAAGCTACAGCAACGAAAATTTTTTTTCTAAATGTATTTTTTTTTCAAAATTTAATATTATAAATTATTTGACGCACTTAAGAAATACTGGCTCCTTCTTATTTTTTACGGCCTGAGACACCGCGGCCATGCTCGTGCCGTCCACTCGCCGCCCTCGCAGCATCATGCGGGCCATTTATAGAATTTGGAGTAAAGGTTTTATGCAAAACGTCTCAAGCAGTTTTAAAATCTATATATTAATACGTGAAGCGAAAACTTTGGATCCCTTTTTACGAAAATTGGGCGGACGGAGGAGTATGAAATTTCGCACACTTATAGTTTATACAGAGAAGAAGTGACGAATGCTAATATTTTTTTAAATTATGAGTTAAAATACATTATTTTCAATAAATAACACGTTACACACACTACTGTTCATTACCGTGTATCTAATACACACATGCATAGAAATTCTTTTGTTTATGGTCCAAATCTGTCTTTATTATTTTGTGTAGTGTTACCAACACCCAGAAATATTTACCCTAAAGCTTAAGTTAAAAACCCCTAAACATGCCACAATTACTAAAAAAATCCGCTAAAAAATTATAATGAAAATAACCAACGAACGTTCAGTAATCATAGACCGGCACACAGTAGTAATATTTGTCTATATTTATTACGCGACATTTGTTAATCATTCACTCTGCATTCTTAGTATCAAGGAACCGTACTAGAAGTCGCTAATACTTTTATTGTAATCAAAAACACAATGAGAAATGTAAGATGGCAAAAAATCCCTAAGAATACCCCTAAAAATGGAACGCCCCTAAAAATCTCAATCCTCTTATTTACCCCCTAAATTAGGAAAACCCCTAAGTTGGTAAGCCTGAGTCTTACTGAATGTCAAGTATAACCATAGGTAATAAATTAATTTTATGGATATATAACCTATTTCATTTTTAAAATCTATGATCGTATCGAGAATATTTGTCTTAATATTATTTGTATTAGCGACGATAGGAATTTAGTTTAGATATAAAAGAAATATTTTTTGTGGTTTTATGGAGAGTGTCAAGTATGGCATTAGTAAGTTTCCCATACAAAACTTAGTGTCGTGTGCAAACTGTAGAGGTTGTATGCCTCACGATTGTACAGGCTGGTCATAGATTGTACAGGTAGTTTTTTAATTATGACTGTTCCAAATGTCATAATTATAACCATAATTATGACATTTGGAACCGTCATAATTAGTTAAAAATAATAGGGAAAATTCTATAAAAACAGAACAAATTTCTGTGATAATTCATATTGTTCCATATTGTTCCATATCCAACAGTTAAGAAGTATTAAGAAAATAAAGAAGAGTCCTGAAGAAGTATTTTTTACTCATTACACCTACGTCCTCGTCCTGGCCATCACCATCCCGCCAGCGAACCCTGTCCACAGTAGTACAGCGTCAACAATTTATCTAAAGTGTTACTGAATGTCAAATATAACCATAATATTTTTTTTTTTTTTATTATTATCTGATTTTTTTCATTTAATAATGTATTTCTATTCAAATGAAGTACGGTCGAATTTTGACCAATGGGCGATCACTAGTTATAATAATTACGAAAATTCAAAAACGCTGAGATAAACATTTTCTTTTTGCTTCTATAGCTTCTTTACCACCTACACGTGTACCTCTTAAAATATTTCTTGTATGAATAGATACACCTTATATTTATCACGCGACATTTGTTAATCATTCACTCTGCATTCTTAGTATCGAGGAACCGTACTAGAAGTCGCTAATACTTTTATTGTAATCAAAAACACAATGAGAAATGTAAGATGGCAAAAAATCCCTACGAATACCCCTAAAAATGGAACGCCCCTAAAAAATCTCAATCCTCTTATTTACCCCCTAAATTTGGGAAAACCCCTAAGTTGGTAAGCCTGATTTTGTGTCTATAGTCTTACTGAATGTCAAGTATAACCATAGGTAATAAATTAATTTTATAGATATATAACCTATTTAATTTTTTAAATCTATGATCATATCGAGAATATTTGTCTTTAATATTATTTGTATTAGCGACAATAGGAATATAGGTTTAGATTTATAAGAAATAGTTTTTGTGATTTTATGGGGAGTGTCAAGTATGGCATTAGTAAGTTTCCCATACAAAACTTAGTGTCGTGTGCAAACTGTAGAGGTTGTATGCCTCACGTTTGTACCGGTTGGTCATAGATTGTACAGGCTGGTTATAATTATGACATTTTGAACTGTCCTAATCAATTAAAAATAATAGGGAAAATTCTATAAAAACAGAGCAAATTTCTGTGATAATTCATTCCATATTGTTCCATATCCAGCAGTTAAGAAATATTACCTTCTAAGTCCCTGAGATACCACATTTGGTATAGACATAATGGTTTTTTAATTGTGTCTGTAATTACGGTAATTGACTGGTTAAGAAAATAAAAAAGAGAGTCCTGAAGAAGTATTCTTTACTCATTACACCTACGTCCTGGTCCTGGCCATCACCATCCCGCCAGCGAACCCTCTCCACAGTAGTACAGCGTCAACAATTTGTCTATAGTGTTACTGTATGTCAAATATAACCATATTTTTTTTATATTTATTATTATCTATATTTTTTCATTTAACCAGTCAATTACCGTAATTACAGACACAATTAACGAAACCATTATGTCTATACAAAATGTGGTATTTCAGGGACTTAGAGGTTAATAATGTATTTCTATTCAAATGAAGTACGGTCGAATTTCGACCAATGGGCGATCACTAGTTATAATAAAACTACAAACACCGTATAGTAAAAGTACGTCCACAGAACAAATACAAATAAAATATCTAACAAACCCATATCTTTTTCAACCATCTCACCTTACCCAAGTATTAAGTTTTACAAACTAAAGTATTCATGTGTTTTACTTATAATTTATTTGAAGAGTAATGGTGACCTAGCCGTAATGCCAGTAATACGACTTGTAAGTCATAGATTCAAACATAAATTACACATAATAACGCACCTGATTATTTTGTGTAATTTATTTCATCACCCATGTTCTTAAAACGGTACAGAAAAACATCATGAGGAAACCGGCATATCCTAGAATCAAAAATTCTAAGACATGTGGCATCTACACATATTTTACGCTCCGCACTTGGAAACATTATTATGCAGATTACGATAATTATAATCTGATATATTGTCCATTGCTGAAGAACAAGTTGGGTGGTGGATGGGTGTGTTTGTGGTTAGCAGATATAATTTTATCATAATCATCTATTAACATTGTTGCCTTGCACTTCTTCGCAGTACGTCCTGTGCATCGCCAGTATTTAGTTTTCTTGGTAGAAGAATATCTGCTGTAGCAGTATGTGAACTCCTTGTACAGAATTTGTCGCTTCCATTTATTTGAGTTGACGTACTTGAATTCTGAAATAAAGTCAATTAATTATGTTATTTAAAGGTAGCTATATAATATCCAGCAGTATTAAGGTATGCTTATTTTAATTTCTGAATTGTTTTTTATTTTTTATTACAGCCGTTTTTAATGGGCAGGTCTTTTTACATCGTTTTCATATGCATAATTTAAACAAGACAGATGTTAACTATTTTGTGTAGCAATGTTGATTAAAAAGTGTATGTGGAGTTTCTTGTCCGTACTTGTTCATAGGGATTCTTCTCCGCTTTGGAATGGGCAACTAGCTTCATCTTGCTGACCAACCGACCTTGACAATTCAAAAGTATCTGAACTTTGTTTATTTGAAATAAATGGTTTGAATTTGCGAGATCTCTACCGAATGGACAAAAAATGAAATATGTTTTGGTTTCCACAAAATCATCTTTTTATTATCTTATTTCAGTTAGTTTTATTACAAGTATCATTCTAGAAATAGAATCAGGGATTAAAAATAATATTGTAATAAATTGCAAATTTTGGTGTTCGAAATAGGTAGGTACACATTTCGTCATGAGTGAAATTATTTCTAAAAGTACTCAATATATTATTATAAGCTTATCTAAACGAATATTATAACATTAACTCTGTCTGTCTGTTACGCTTTCACGATTAAACTACAGAACCGATTCTGATGAAATTTGGTACGGGGTAAGTTTGAACCCCAAGAAAGGACAAAGGCTACATTTTATTCCGCAACTTGGTCGGTTTCCGTGATAACCAACATTTACGCGAACGAAATCGCGGGTAAAAGCTAGTATTAAATAACAATCAATTCCAATTGTTCTTGATGCTAAATATTTTCGTTTAAAAATCAAAGTCTTAATATGTCAATTGGACGTAGTTATGCAAAAAGGATCCAATCCACATCTTGGTCAAAAATGAGTTAAGTGCACCAAACTGATCCAAATTATACATACTACGAGTCAGTAAAAACGACCTAGCTAAAAATAGCTTTATTTTTCGTGTACTTTAATTTTTAAAACCAATGGTATGGCGCTTCTTATTTTTTTTTCAGTATAAACTATTTAAACTTTCTGGTTCTTAACTAGTATTTGTACCAGAATATGTTAATATACCATTACTAATAAAAAAAACGTGTTAATATTCCACAGACAATTTTTATTTAACTAAAACAAAAATACCTCTTGAACTTAAAACGTCAATAATTCAAAATTAACTGAATATGGATTGGATCCTTATTGCATAACTACGTCCAATTACAAATCGTAATATCAAATTAAAGCACACAAAATAAATCTACAGAAATGATGCAATCAAAAAATTTCTGTAGAATAAAAAAAAACTATAGATTTCCGACCCAAAAAATAAATAAAAGTAAGGGACGGATACATGCTCGCCCAAGACGAAGACATCTTTCTCTCAGAGGAGAGTAGTCTATTTATTACACCTACTGCAAGCTAATATAACGCAATTAGATTTTCGAATAAGTAGTTTATGAAACTGTTAAAACCGTGGAATTCTTAGTTATGTGCAGTTTCATACACTTTTTTGTTTAAATTTATGCAATTTTATCAAAAACACAAATAATAATATCGCAAATATGACGACTGCTCAGCAACCGATTAGGTGCAGTTGTGTTTAAAACAGTAGTTGGTCGAGTTAAGTCGCAGATACATGATTTTCGTGAGTTTTAAATCTGTTATTACGCTCGCCCTTCGACCATATGGTCGAAAAAATATGTCAAAGTATCAGCGTCTACCTGAGACAGTGGCAGGGCACCACATGCCGTTTCGTTCAGATTTATAGAGAATATTTATTTTTATTGAAAAAGTATGAATATTTAAAAAAAAAACACGGATAGAATTATTGATAATCATATAATCTGTTTGTACAATAAAAGTAATGAAAATATCTTAAGTAGTTTGAAAGAAATATCGTTTTAATATTTTGAATAGACCTTACTTCCTGAATTTATTTCAGATAGTATTTAACTAAAATATTCACAGACAAAATTGATGTATATGCGGTTTAGTTTTACATATATTTTTTGCGTAACTAACGTGCAGTATTTGAAAGCGTTATTCACGAAAATCTTGTATCTGCACCTTTATATGCTCATTATTGAATAATTTTTGTTCGACGCCAGACCAAGGCCCCGACCATAGGATTTAATTAAGTACGTGGAAGCGTGTGATGGTGGGGCCCTGGAGCAAGAGTGGCGTAGCGAACTGTCCGCCGTGCGCGGAGCTGATTAATACATAAGGATTGTGTCTTAATGTGTGATAAATACAATCAATGTCAGTTTAAATCTTTATGTTGTATGTTTTTTGGAATATAGATTCTTAAATGATTTTTTTTATATCATAGGGTATAATGTATGTGTATCCTATTTATTAATCTACTTTAAAAAAGAGGAAGTTCTGAATTCTTCTGTATTTTTTAATGTATGTTCCGTGATATCTTCGGCATTTGCAGATCTATATCAAAAATTCATTTTAAATGGATAGAGTGTATTTCAAAGGTTGTCCAGACAAGTTTTATTAATTTTGCTTCGATAATACGTGTTTAATCCACTTTATGTATCTTGATGACGTTCTTCCTTCACTGTTATTTACATAGCAAGTATTCGAATTGGTATGGCGTAGGTATAAGGAAAGGTAAAGGTAGGTAGGTGGTAGGTTGGTATAGGTAAAATTTAAAAATAAAACCGATTTTACAAAAAAACAACCAACAATTTTTACTTTTTATTGCTTTTTTTATTCTTTTAATGACTTATATTATTGTTTGGTGGACATCGTTACTAATTAGATGTTAAAATATTGTCTTACGTTCAATATGTTTTAATTCATTTATACAGTGGTCTCCTATAAGTACGGGAGTAAACCTACTTAATACATGATGTTGCCCTGTATTTTGTATATTACATATCTTTTGTAAAAGATACTATATAAGTAAGTAAATGTTGCAAAATTACGTTTTCTTGATAAGACAAATTAAAATATTAATATCTGGTTGACCGAGCTTTGCTCGGTATTTTTTGGTAAATTGTGTTTAAAATAATAAGTTTATTTTTAAGTTGATTATCGATAAAGTTGGTCATTGAAAACACGAATAAAACGACATTTTATAATAATGAATCCTAGCTAGATCGATTTATCGCCCCCAAAACCCCCTGTATACTAAATTTCATGAAAATCGTTGGAGCCGTTTCCGAGATTCAGATTATATATATATATATATATATATATTATACATACCCACCTGTCACTTCGTCAGAACATCGGGCACTCAACAATAAGATTAGATCTTTGGTACGACGCGACCTCCGACGCTCTAATACACACTTCATAGAGAAAGCGATTGAGCAAAATCGGGGGTCGAAAGTGTTTGTCCAACCACTTGGGAGGAGCCACCTGACGAAGTTGACTACATCTAGTGGGGATATCGTCGTTTCGAAGCCGGAGATCCTTTCGGAAGTCGAAAACTTCTACGGCCATTTGTACGCATCGCATGCATCTCGACCTGAGCCCGAAAATGAGGATTCTAGAGCCACTTTAACCCGCCACTTCACAGAAGACCTGCCAGAAGTCAGCCAAGATGAAATCGAGGCGGCTCTCAAACAGCTTAAAAATGGAAAAGCCCCTGGTGAGGACGGGATTACGACCGAGCTCCTGAAAGCAGGAGGAAGTCCTGTACTGAAAGAGCTTCGGGAGCTCTTCAACTCTGTCCTGTTCTCTGGGAGAACTCCAGAAGCGTGGCGAAGGAGTGTGGTCGTACTGTTCTTTAAAAAGGGGGATAAAACCCTTTTAAAGAACTACAGACCCATTTCGCTCCTAAGCTACGTATATAAGCTGTTTTCAAGAGTCGTCTCGAATCGTCTAGCGCGGAGACTCGACGAGTTTCAGCCGCCGGAGCAGGCCGGGTTTCGAGGAGGATACAGCACCATAGACCACATCCACACAGTGCGGCAGATTATACAGAAGTCCGAGGAGTATAATCGGCCGCTGTGTCTTGCGTTTGTGGACTATGAGAAGGCTTTTGATTCTATTGAGACCTGGTCTGTTTTGGAGTCTTTGCAGCGATGCCAAGTCGACTGGCGATACATCCAAGTGCTGAGATGTCTTTATGAAAACGCCTCAATGACCGTCCAAACTCAGGACCGGCAAACTGAACACATCGCCCTGCGTCGAGGAGTGAGACAAGGGGACGTAATCTCTCCAAAATTGTTCGCTAACGCACTGGAGGATGTGTTCAAGACGCTAAACTGGAGTGGACGCGGAATAAACATCAACGGCGAATACATCTCACACTTGAGATTTGCAGACGACATCGTCATATTGGCGGAATCGCTACAGGACTTGCAGCAGATGCTGGACGGCCTAGTTGATTCTTCTGTACGCATTGGTCTCCGGATGAACTTGGACAAAACACAAGTTATGCTCAACGATCACGCGACTCCGGGACCGATTGCGGTCAATGGCGGTGCCCTCAAGGTTGTTCGAGAATACGTTTACCTCGGGCAAACTCTGCAGTTTGGTAAGAACAACCTTGAGAAGGAGGCTAACAGGAGAATTCAGCTGGGCTGGGCAGCGTTTGGGAAGCTTCGTCGAGTCTTCTCGTCGCGTATTCCACAGAGCTTAAAGACGAAAGTCTTCAACCAGTGCGTCCTACCTGTTATGACCTACGGAGCCGAAACGTGGACACTCACGGTACGGCTGGTCCACAAATTTAAAGTCGCTCAGCGAGCTATTGAACGAGCTATGCTTGGAGTATCTCTGAGGGACAGAATCCGGAATGAGGTGATCCGGCAGAGAACCAAAGTTGTCGACATAGCTCATAGGATTAGCAAGCTGAAGTGGCAGTGGGCCGGCCATATTAGCCGTCGAACCGATGACCGTTGGGGTAGACGTGTTCTTGAGTGGAGACCGCGAATCGGCAAACGTAAGGTAGGACGCCCTCAGGCTAGGTGGAGCGACGATCTTCGCAGGGTGGCTGGCAGCAACTGGATGAGAGTTGCCGAAAATCGAGCTGAATGGCGCGCAATTGGGGAGGCCTATGTCCAGCAGTGGACTGCTATAGGCTGATGATGATGATGATGATTATACATATATATTATATACAATATCTGGATGACCGAGCTTTGCTCGGTATTTTTTTGTAAATTGTGTTTAAAATAATAAGTTTATGTTCAAGTTGATTATCGATGAAGTTGGTCATTGAAAACATGAATAAAACGACATTTTATAAAAATGAATCCTAGCTAGATCAATTTATCGCCCCCGAAGCCCCCTGTATACTAAATTTCATGAAAATCGTTGGAGCCGTTTCCGAGATTCAGATTATATATATATATATACAAGAATTGCTCGTTTAAAGGTATAAGATATATACAAGAATTGCTCGTTTAACCCATTGAATGACGCTAATTACAGACACAATTAAAAACCATTGTGTCTATACCAAATGTGGTATCTCAGGGACTTAGAGGTTAAAGGTATAAGATATATGATTTCCGCTAGATTTAAAAAACTGAGCTGCACATTATACTTTAGTTATAAAATCATTCTTTCTATTGAGGTAATTCTTCTGTTATTACAACAATCTTATTTGATTTGTTTCAGTTAACTGGGTAAGAAAAACGAACGGAAAGAACTTGCTATTGTAAACGGATACACTTTCTTTTATAGAGCGAAATCTTGTCAGACGAGTATCCGGTATTGCACTAATGGAGGTTCGTGCAGAGCTAGACTGATCACTACCAACGAAATCACACCCTCGAATCGTTTGTTATTATAAAAATTTGGTTTGTTTAAGTTAAACGGGTAAAAAGAACAAACGAAAAGGAGATTGGTGTTGTAAACAGATACACTTTTTTCTTTAAAACGAAAACTTGTAAGATGATTGTCTGGTATTGCACCCATAGAGGATCGTGCAAAACTAAACTGACCACTACAAACGAAGTCACCTACACATCGCACCCCCAGGGCGACAAAGACGTAAGAAGAATATACTAACTTTACAGGAGACCAAAAAACTGTTTGTTCTGGTATATCTATTTAGCATTTGATCTTAATGTCTTTTTGGGCTGCACTAAAAGTATCGGGAATGAAATATTTCCACTGTTCCTGTCATATTAAAATCTTTTTAATTGAAATCTCCTTGGTTTTAAAAATCGAATACCATTTATTTATTTAAAAAAAGATTCTCGGTCTTGTCACAAGGTTTTGTCAAACTTGTTTAGTCGTTGAGAAAATGGAATTGACTCGAGAAAATTCAAGAGCGATGATTTATTATGACTTTCGAAGTGGTTTAACACAAAAACAGTGTGTTGACCGGATGATTTCTGCATTTGGTGATGAAGCCCCATCCAAAACCACAATTTATCGCTGGTTTGCTGAATTTCAACGTGGACGTGTCAAGCTCAGTGATGATCCCCGTCAAGGTCGTCCAAAAACTGCAGTCACCCAAGATAACGTTGATGCTGTGCGTAAGCTGATTGAGGAAGATCGACATGTGACATACCGCGAAATTCTGGCAACTTTAGATATTGGCATGAGTTAAATACAAATAATCTTGCATGAACAATTAGGTGTAAAAAAGTTGTTTTCCCGATTCGCCCTGTGAAGAG
This sequence comes from Aporophyla lueneburgensis, assembly GCA_932294355.1. Lineage (NCBI taxonomy): Eukaryota > Metazoa > Arthropoda > Insecta > Lepidoptera > Noctuidae > Aporophyla > Aporophyla lueneburgensis. Next base: position 8,394,853 of record OW028742.1, read on the forward strand.
CAAAAAGCGGCTCGCATTACTTGGTGCGTCAGAACTCTTGAAAGATTCCACGCTGGGTCCTCAAATGCTGTATAAAAATCGTATCAGGTGACGAATCCTGGATATACGCGTACAAACCCCAAACCCCAAACAAAAAACCAGTCACGAGTTTGGGTGTTCGAAAATGAGTTTAAGCCAACAAAAATTGTTCGTTCACGGAGTGTTGCAAAAAAAAATGGTGGCCATGTTTGTCTCCAAAACCGGCCATGTTGCGAGTATTCCTCTTGAGGGACAAAGAACGGTTAATGCAGAATGGTATGCTAGCATTTGTTTGCCACAGGTCGTTTCTGAACTCCATAAAGAGAACCGCAACCGCCGCATCATCGTCCATCACGACAATGCGAGTTCTCACACCGCGCACAGAACAAAAGAGTTGTTAGAGCAAGAAAACATAGAATTATTAGACCATCCGCCGTACAGCCCAGACCTAAGCCCTAATGATTTCTATACTTTCCCTAAAATAAAGAATAAATTGCGTGGTCAGATATTTTCATCACCTGAAGGAGCTGTGGACGCCTACAAAACGGCCATTTTGGAGACCCCTACTTCCGAATGGAATGGTTGCTGCAATGATTGGTTCCATCGTATGGAAAAATGTGTCAAATTTCGCGGAGAATACTTCGAAAAGCAATGAATACATTTTTAAATAGTAATGTTGTGTCACTTCGTTGATTCCCGAAATTTTCAGTGCCGCCCTCGTAATGGCTCAATTTTTCATCAAATCTTAACGGACAAAATTATCATTATGTACCTTTATCTGCGCTATACGAAACTGCAATAAAAAAGTGACGTATTCTTACTTACGCCTTTATCGCACTGGGGGTGCGACATGCACCTCCAGTGTTTATGATGTCTAATGGACTTTATTTTAAAAGGAGATGGCTAAATGATTGTCCCCAGCATGTACATTAGTATTCTGAATTCTTTTTGTTTTTTCCTGTTATCTAAGTTTCAGCTTACCTTCATGCTCTTTCGTGTTTCAATATGCTTCATATAGTTCAGCAAGTCTTTTGGCAAGGGTCTCCTCTAGCAATTTCCATTGATTTCTGTCATGAGCCACTCTCCTCTAGTTAGGACCCGCTGTTAGTTTGAGCCCGTCTTCCCATCTCCTTTCTGTTTTCCTCTGTTCTGTTTGTAGGGCGTGGGGTACCAATCGGTTAAGATTTTACACCGGTCAATTCTGGGCAAAACATCGGTCACTTTTGTTCTGGCTCTCACTACCTCATTTCTTATTCGGTCTACTTTTCTAGTTCCTGTCATTTTTCGTTCCATGGATCCTTGGTAGTATTCGAGTTTGGTTCTATGTTGTTTTGTAAGCGCCGATGTTTCGCATCCATAAGTAACACAAGGTAGTGTTAATACTTTCCTTTTTGAACTAATGCTTATATCCTTTGATTGATGGATTCATGAATCATTTAGTATTTAATAATTTCCTTAAACTTTCGTAGGCTGTTTAACGTAAAAAAGTATCTTAATTGCTTTAAAGCTTTTTGCTCCACGACCCCTAGTGTCACATTTCAAGACTTCGTAGATATTTGCGTATTTGAAAATATTTTTGGAGTTGCCTTGATTATAATAAAGTATAAAAATATATTTAGCATCAATCTATACCTAACCCATTTATTTTATTGACTAACGATATTATACTTCTTTACAGTGCATTGGGCAAAAAATAATTCAGAGAAAGAACTAGCCATTGTGAATGGTTACACTTTTTACTCCAGAGTAAAAAGTATGACGACTATATCGTGGACTTGCACCTTCGGGAAGAATTGCAAAGCGAGGTTGATAACGACCAGACATACCGATCCTTTAAAGCGGATACCAACTTGGAACACGTTCACTTACCGCCGAATTTTATAATATCGCACGGGGTTATTATTAAGCTGTAATTTAAGAAAAATTTTCTTTTAGTATACAATGTTGAGACAACAATACGAAAAAAAAACTAAAGCAATGGCAATACAGACTTAGCATCGAAATAAACAAAGTTATTAAATAACTTTGTTTATTTCGATTTTATTCACACGACCTACTATAATATAGCTTTGTTGTTGCCGATAAGTGACTAGCCATAGTGACAATACAAATGCATATTTTTATTGTATTTTTGGATGCAGATTGGGAACGTTATTAGATATACACAGTTTAATTTATGTCGTATTGCTCCATGTTGTAATTTTATGGGAACTGGCGTTTTGCACGTATAGTTAGTTGGTTGCTGCAAAGGGTTTGTTATCACTATGTAAACCATTAGCTCTGGCCAAACTGAAGCAATTCAGCGAGTGACATGAGAGATGAAATTCACTCGCGGCGATTATGTCAACAAGCTTCAAACTGGTGCGCGAATAATCGCGTCGGTTTATCGGGCGAATCATACAATATATTACATTAAAAAAAAACTTTTATAAACAGTATAGTTGTAAACGTTTGCTGATGACAGTGAGTCAGTTCATTTTTTCAGAGATTAAAAATATGTAACGCACCATATTCTTTTCTTTATCTTTACATCTAGCTACTGTTTTAATAATTGTATTAAAATTAATTTGGTTACCTATACTTTTTAAGTAATCGGTCATTCATTTAGATTATTTGCATCAGTCGACTAACCAAGAGCATTTCTTTTCAGTGTAATGGGTGATAAGAATTAACGGAAAAGAGATCGCTATTGTAAACGGATACACCAATAGACGTTCGAACCAGTTCCATAATGCTTGGGTTTGTACCAGCTCTGGACGGCTCTCTGCTAGGTTTGCTGGTAGCGGTTGTCCTCGCAGTCGCGACGTTTTGTCAGACAAATTGGACCACAATCACAATTCTCTACAATTTCTAACTTTAAACCGGAATTTATTTTAAGTCCACAAGTAGGTATAATACCTATGTTAATGTAGGTTTGATACCAAATCTGTGATTTGGGTGCGTGTGATCTCACTAAAATGGAAATTTTGTGCGTGTGCATATTTTTAATGTTAATAATATCTATGACTTGTTTATGTTGCTGGTGTCATAAGCTACAGTACCTGGATGCCCGAGCCTTGCTCGGTATTAATTTTTTGGTAAATTGTGCTTTTTAGAAATAATTTTTATTATGATATAGTCGGTTTTGAATAAAGCATAAAGAAGAAAACTAAGCTGCGAACGGTAATGCTCATTCTTTTTGGAATTCGAACAATACCAATTTTTTAAAATTCTTTTTTAAGGTAGTAGTATTAGCAATTTAGGTAAGAATAAGGTTTTCCTCCTGCTCAAGACAATAATTTAGAATATTGTTGACATATATGTATTTGTGTTATTATTCAAAATAAAGGGAATCTTAATGTTATAGTGTTGTTTTATAGATAGTAATCTGTCATAAATAGGAATTTTTGATTAGGATTTGTGCTAATTTGTAAATTAAAGGTATTTACCCATTTTACCCATTTACCCATTTTTTTACCCATTTTTTTAAACATTTGCCAGTCTTCAAGGTATGCAAAATAAGGTAAAAATGAATGGTACATCTAGCCGTTTTAATCTAATAATACGTTTGAGATTATCATTGAATAAGGCTCCAAAGTTGGAGTCATATAAATGGCAAATTGAGGTGTTTCATGCAGTAAAAAGTATATGAATAAGATGTAGCATCCATTTTTGGTAGCATCAATCTAAATGAATGACCGATTACTTAAAAAGTATAGGTAACCAAATTAATTTTAATACAATTATTAAAACAGTAGCTAGATGTAAAGATAAAGAAAAGAATATGGTGCGTTACATATTTTTAATCTCTGAAAAAATGAACTGACCTCACTGTCATCAGCAAACGTTTACAACTATACTGTTTATAAAAGTTTTTTTTAATGTAATATATTGTATGATTCGCCCGATAAACCGACGCGATTATTCGCGCACCAGTTTGAAGCTTGTTGACATAATCGCCGCGAGTGAATTTCATCTCTCATGTCACTCGCTGAATTGCTTCAGTTTGGCCAGAGCTAATGGTTTACATAGTGATAACAAACCCTTTGCAGCAACCAACTAACTATACGTGCAAAACGCCAGTTCCCATAAAATTACAACATGGAGCAATACGACATAAATTAAACTGTGTATATCTAATAACGTTCCCAATCTGCATCCAAAAATACAATAAAAATATGCATTTGTTTTGTCACTATGGCTAGTCACTTATCGGCAACAACAAAGCTATATTATAGTAGGTCGTGTGAATAAAATCGAAATAAACAAAGTTATTTAATAACTTTGTTTATTTCGATGCTAAGTCTGTATTGCCATTGCTTTAGTTTTTTTTTCGTATTGTTGTCTCAACATTTGTATACTAAAAGAAAATTTTTCTTAAATTACAGCTTAATAATAACCCCGTGCGATATTATAAAATTCGGCGGTAAGTGAACGTGTTCCAAGTGGCTGCTTTCAGTATCCGCTTTAAAGGATCGGTATGTCTGGTCGTTATCAACCTCGCTTTGCAATTCTTCCCGAAGGTGCAAGTCCACGATATAGTCGTCATACTTTTTACTCTGGAGTAAAAAGTGTAACCATTCACAATGGCTAGTTCTTTCTCTGATTTATTTTTTGCCCAATGCACTGTAAAGAAGTATAATATCGTTAGTCAATAAAATAAATGGGTTAGGTATAGATTGATGCTAAATATATTTTTATACTTTATTATAATCAAGGCAACTCCAAAAAATATTTTCAAATACGCAAATATCTACGAAGTCTTGAAATGTGACACTAGGGGGTCGTGAAGCAAAAAGCTTTAAAGCAATTAAGATACTTTTTTACGTTAAACAGCCTACGAAAGTTTAAGGAAATTATTAAATACTAAATGATTCATGAATCCATCAATCAAAGGATATAAGCATTAGTTCAAAAAGGAAAGTATTAACACTACCTTGTGTTACTTATGGATG